>JALBWW010000008.1:27659174-30375007 GCA_023212625.1 Styphnolobium japonicum | reverse complement strand
TGTAAAGTGCACCCTTTAGATGGTATCAAAGGTGCAACTTGCGCTGTTCTTTCTTGCCATATATGCCTCTTCCATGATGGTTTTGATTTTCTATCATATTCATAAAGATCTCCAGAAGAACTACATCACCATATCGTTATTTAAATTTGTCAGACTCCAAAAAGGTGAAGAGTGCTGTTTGATTAAACCATACATTTTAAAAAAGAACAATACAAAACTTTGCTTGAAATCGTTTATTTGATGTTTTATTATCAAATATGTAATTGCAATTCAACATGCTTCAAGCAACACACACATACTCAGATCACCCACCTTATGGTATATACTACTTCTCTTATAGAAGCAACATCAGCTATTGCTGCTACATTTGCTCCAGCTGGTTGGCCATGATTTGTCCATCTGTTCTATATATATGGCAAAATTCGAGCGAAATTAGTAACCCTTGGAATCAACTTGTTAAAACTCAGAGCTTAGGATTCAACTTCTTAAATACTAGTATTTGCTCCAAAACTTGAGTTTTTACCTTGGAGGCTCCCCGGCAAGTTCTACCAGTGTTCCATTCTTTGTACAGAAATAAGCTCTCCTGTCCAACAATGCAATACCATAAAAGAGACATTAAGAGAACTTGATAGGTATCAGCAGCGATGGAACTCAAATATCTGCTTGTGGTAATATATGTTTAATCTCAGAAACTAAAATTTAAATGTGTACTTACTGCCCATCATGTGACACAACGCCAGACTTCATTAATATCAAAGGATTTTTCTCCGGATCATTATCTGTGATTTGATTGAGTGTAGGTGTGAATTCAACCCAAACTGGTTGTGAGGTTTCACCAAGTTGCACTTGCATCTGCTAAACAAAATATAATCCGTCAACGTGAGGGGCAAAGGTATTGTTGCAGTTCCAACAACTTGCAGAAGACCAATTCTTTTATAGTAGATTACAATTTTCTGATCCAAGTGCAAACTCAAATCATATTAGTGACTGTGTTTAAATTGCATGCCAGGCTATGCATGTAGTTGTGTAACATGTATCTGAACAGAAGAGTGGATATTCTCAATGAAATGGTATTTAGAGAACTGATATTTCTAACCTGATACAGATTTCCTGCTTCAGATAGAGCAAGAATTATCTGATTGATGACAAAAACTGCAATTGCACGTCCTGCTGATATCGGTAAGTCATGAGGGGCAATCACCCATTCTAGTCCATTCCAAAACCTCTCATAAATAGACCCACTTTCACCAGTGACCCAGATAGATGTCTCGGACATTTTGGTCAAGGAAATCCTTTTTCTCTGAGGCAGAATCACATCAAAGGCCTCCTCTGCTCCTATGTGGCTATCCTTATTTTCCAGACTTCTCTTTTTGTCATCAAATTCATGTTCTTGCTCCAAGTTTTCTTGTCTGTTCTTCACTGTCTGATGTATTAAACCCACTTTACTACAGTCGTTATTAACACACGATACCAGATCATATGGCAGTTGTACTTCAACCCATCTGTTAGCTTGTTCACTGAACTCCCAAAACCTATCAGTTTTCTGCTCAAATCGTCGATTGCTTTGTTGAAAAAATTGATGTGAGCACCATGAAGCACAACCCACAACTATACAGCAGCTCACAGACACGAGTACCCAGATGCCATATATTAAATGGAACATTGACATGGTGGCATAGGGAGGCTGATAAAAGGGAAAAGAGAGCCAGATAAAAACAGAAACACTTCAAAATTAAGATTTGTAGGTTGGTCTAAGGACAAATTTGGTTGGTTTGTACTATATGCAGTTTCCCATATGGGCCATGGATGTAAAGGCTGCGATTATCTGCTCAAAGAGCTCACAGTTAATGGAAAAGTTCTTTTGTCATGGCCTCCAAGGGAATTCATTATTTGAGATGTGAATATCTTGGAGTCGTGATGAAGAGAATGGGCAGGTTTGTAGGGGACCATATGGACAGGAAGGTAGCTGATTCTCAGATTATAACTACCTCTGCAATCAGCAGTGGATGGCTTCTGTTTTCGTCAACTTTGAAGTTAATTATTGATATAATAACCAGCAGTTGAAGTGTCTTTCACAAGGTAGTCTAACTACCATGTTACTTTATTTTTACATAATAATGGAGATTTCTTATTGTTTCTAAGACGACTAGTGGCAGATAGCAGTTTAATCTGACCAAATTTTAATGACTTCCTGCCCATGATTTTATCACTATCTTGATATATGTGCATCATTTTGAAGAGTTGTTGCTCTGTGTTTGTAAGGAAACATTTATTAAGATTTCCTCTTGGACTTTAACTGCAGGGAATAGATCCACTACCTTCACATGATGCTGCAGCTACTTTTGAATATTATGATCTGTGATTTACTTCCATTGGATCATCAAGAAGCCTACCAAATAATGGCTCTGATATTCTACGCTGACTCCATGAATTGAAAATTACAAATTTCCTATCAAACAGGGTATCTTGAAAGCGAGTGATAGATGGGAGCAGAGCACAGATGCCACTGATTTTCTTTTGAAGCCACTTACAAATGAAAAGGACGTGGAAGACGTCAGCATTCAGAAGATAGTGGCCTATATCAGTGGAAATAGTCTTACACGTTTTCTGTCACAAATGTGCACAATTATATTGATGATTTTACTTGCTGTAAGAATAATTAATTCCTGCTTATAAAACTTCTATGCTCACATGTCACAACTGGCCATAACATCATAGCTCCCTATATTTAATTTTGATTAAAAAAAAAAAAGCTAAGTCGACTAGTTGCACTTTAATAAAAAACACCTGTAGATGCAACGTTGCGTGCGTACATAGCTCGTATAATATGTGATCGTCATAGGCCCCACTTTTCATTATAAAAGAAGACAATGTGCTGATCATTCGTCACAGGCTTCTTGATATGAGGCTGCTGATCTCAGTCATATTTCCAATTTGGAAAAAATAATTGACTTAAATTTCACTAAAAGAAGGGTTATATGAGAGTTTCTAATTCTCTCATTGTGAAATAGTAAAAACGTTTGTGTATTATATTATCGATGGTGAATTAGTTTTATAAAAAAAAAATTTAATTTTAATTAATTGTTAATGTAAAAAAAATTATACAATCATTTAATTATGTGTTGATATATTATTAAAAGAGTTAAATTTTTTAAATAGTTGTTATGATAGTCAAACTCTTTTAATAATTTGACAATATATAATTAAATAACACTATAACAAAATTTATTCTAATTATGAATAAAAATTAAACTCTAAAAAATTAAAAAGACTTAATCCATAAAAATTATATATATATATGAATGAGAGTTTTTAATAGGTCCCATATCTTTTAATTATTTGTTTTTTTAGATACCCCTGATTCTTTTGCTTAGTGGAATCTAAAGGTCGGCCACGTTGGCTGACAACTACTCCTTTTGATACGTCATGACATTGAGTGCATGAATCATGCTTAGTTGCATAGGAGGCTACAAGTAAATAGAGTAACTCAATTGCCAATCATAATGTTTAAATGCATTTGTACCGTTGTTATTAAAATCAGCCCTTTCGGCCACTTAATCGGAAATGATTTGGGTAATTAGTTAGATCTGTCTCGAAATTAGTGTGATTCAATTCGGTTAATTTGGACCAAAAATTGATGATTTGTTGAAGTGATCACGAAATTTTTTAACAAAAATTCTTAAATTTTTGTAAAATAATAACTTTTAACTTGTTTGTCTTATTTAAAATAATTATATATCTATTTTATATAAATTTTTAACATTTACATATCAATTCTAATTTTAAAAAAAAACTTATTTTTTAAGTTACAAGCATTTTAATAAAAATATTTTTAAAAAATTTATAAATTAAAAGTTAAATTCTTTTTTTCTTAAAAATCATCATTTTTTTCAAAATAAAAATATTTTAATTGTTTATAATGAGAAATATTATCATATATAATGTGAATATATATATATATATGTATTTAAATATTTATTTAATTTTATTCAGTTCGACTAGTGACCCATTGATAAAGTTTGGTAATGAGACGGGTAGGGGTAAGTTTTTGTCTAACCCTAACCCCTCTTGTACCTCTTAAAGGAATCTTCTACCTACCCTGCGTGTTTTGTAAATAAAAATCAACACCCTACCTACAAAAAAAATAATAAAACTCGTATCTTACCTGTATATACTGTATAATACATAATATAATATAAATTATTAAAAAAAATTACTCATTACAAAAAAAATCTCAAGCTACATCAAATATAAAACATACTCTTTATGAAATAATTAGGGTGCGAGTAGAGTAAGGGCGGATAAATCTTAAACCTGAATCCGTTCTGCAACACAATTTAAACCCGCCCTACTCCGCCCCTGCTGCAGGGCGGGTTTGCAAGTTAAGGCGAATTGGGTACGCTTGAAATTATCATTATTATCACTGGTTGAACCAATGATCCATTGACTCAGTACCCTAACCAAGTCAACTACTGGTATGAGTTTAATAATTTGTACAATTTTAGATAGTGCTCGCATGTCTGTAGCACTCTTCGCACTTCATACCCCTCTCCTTGTTAATATGTCCCAACGACAACAATCCATAAATTTCCCCCTGAAGTCTACTAATGTTTCTCCTTTTATAAAAAAAAAATAAACCCCCCTCATAGAAGAAGCATGAGTATTGATAAAGCTAAACACAAGAAATTAACAATAGAAACATAAACACCTGCTTTTGACAGTGCAAATCACAATGTTACATGCAACACAAGGCTATAACGGCAATTGAATGTCCATGGATCTGCTCCGACGCATTTCCACAATTTACGTAAACGATATATACATTATATAATCAGCAAAGATTAGCTTAACTAACATTATTTCAAACAGTACGTGACATTCCAATCTAGGAGAAATTATTGACAAAAACTCAAAATGACAAACAAAAGTTGAAAGCATAAAAACTGAAGCGCGAGGAAGATAACCCAATCAAGACTTATCATCCAATAAATAAAAAATTAGCAATAAAATTTGGCACACTTTTGACTGCATAAGCAAGCTACTCGAGGAATATAATCAGTTGTATCCTTACCCTCTTCATTATTTTCCATAATGCTGTTAATAGCAGAAAAGAGGTCTTCGAAGGAGAGAGAAAAACACACTCATCCCAGATATTGTGCACCAAAGCACCAGGCAAATAATTGGTATGCTCTACATCTTCAGTGTATCACATAATGTTTTTCCAACCAGAGCAGAAAAGCAGGTCATCCTAGGAATGGCTACAGTACTTAACAGCTACCAGATCTTCTCCACAAACGCATTTGCCTTCAAGAGAATGTTGTTTTAGACTAAGCTTGAATCTCCTGGAAAAAGCTTCTATTGGACCAGGAGACATACTAAATTTTTAGTGCCCTCTTCCCACCACTTTAAAGAAAAATGCAGGAATGACATTTGTCATTAGCTTATAAGAGGAAAAGCAAAATCATAAGGAATACGACGGAATCTGAGTAAATGCCAATTTCTCTTCCACTAACACAGACTAGGGAAAAGAAACCGATATTCCATATACTTGCAATATTAATAATTAACCAACTCAGTTTCCAAGAGAATCGAGATACCCGGTATTAAATTCTAAGGTATACGGTAGGGTCTGACAAAAAGAAGCACAGCAGAGCACATGTATATATAGGTCATCTGTAAGCTCTCGCCGAGGCTTCTAACATGTCTTGACCTTTTGAATGGAGTAACCTTTCCTCCCCCTAAACTTCTCTCTACCATAAAAAAATAGCCTTCAAGAAGTAAACTATAGGAATTAGGGCAATAAGTATTTTGCCAGAAGCTAATGACCAGTATTATATTTAGTGCTACTCTAGCTTCTTAGCAGCAAATAAGATTTGAATAGAAAGCCAAAAACTATTAACCTATCCAGAATTTTGCCTCTTTTCACATTAATTAGAAGATCATGGATTTTGAATTGCATTTCTTTCAGTAGGAGAAAGATTCTGTTGAATCACATGGGTCCTGGTATAAACTCCTCAACAAATAGTCAGCATTGAAATGATCCCATGGTAAATTTAGACAAGAAGTAAGAACATTGAATTTCAGGATCACTAGGAGCAAACGAAACCCATTTTATGTGCTTGGATCTTCAATGCTCACAAAATTAATTTAAAAAATATTCTGACATCATGAAATTTAAAAGTACTAAAAGGCCCCAGATTTCAACAACAACAACATCAACAAAAACAAAAAGCCTTTTCCCACTTGGTGGGGTCGGCTACATAGATCAAACAACGTCATTATGCTTTGTCAAAAACCATATTTTCAGAAAGACCATTCTGGCCAAAAGAACTGCAAAAATAGTCCACTTTTTGTGTCCAGGAGCTGGAAGCTCACTAAATAATTCATTGGATAATCATCATATTATCATATTTACTTTCTTAGAAGATGCAGGTTTTCTTGATTCTTGACAATATGTATATCAGTGAATCAGATAAGGCCTGCTTCAAGGGTTATTTATAAAACAAAGATGCTAAGAAATTTATTTTAACCATGCATAAAAGAATGGAAGGATAAATATATTGTGGGTGAAACAAATATCATAATGGTTAGGAAAAGAAAAAAGGAATTTCCTTCTGTAATCATGTCCACTCTAATTGGAAAAAATGTGTATATATACTTCATACAGAGCTAAACATAAAAATACGAACTGTGTAACAGGAATATATGTACATAAGAATTTCCTGAACTCTTACCAATCAGGTTTTATGGTGTTTATGAAGAGCACCAACAACTGTACAACAAAAAGAACTATTTTCTTTCTCTATCGATCCCTTGCCTTCTTTATTCTGTTTATTAGAGATTCTATTGATTTTTGGATTCTAGTTCCTTCTGCCTGCATCACTGCTTGAGATGCCTCACGTAAATGTTGAATCCCACGACCCAAACTGGCAATTGAGGGGGCTGCAGGGAGAGATTCAACAGCACACTCAATCCCATCACCACACAAAAGCAAGCCCGTGCAAGTTCCAATACTGCCTGCAAATGTAGCCCAAGGTAAGAACCCAATAGGCTGCACCTTTCGCTTCCTCATTATTTCATAGAATGCTGTTCTCATAACAGAAATACTGGTTTTTTCAGCAGAGGCTATAACGCCGTGAGCAACAGCTCGAATCTTCTCAGCAGATACAGCAGCCTTCAGGGCGCTGGAAGTTTTGGCTCCAGAAGTTGCAATCCCTGGAGCCACAACTTTAGATGGGCCAAGGGCAAATGCCAGTGCTTTCTGCGTCTGGCTGAGAATGATTTTCAATGAAGCTGGAATTTTGAAGGTAACAACCTTCATCAGAGTTGATGCAGGGACTACTTTGGTCAGAGATGAAGCTCCTAAAACTGCCGTTGCTCCAGCCCCTACTGCCACCACAGGTTTGTCTGTTAACAACCGCTTCCTGTCATTATGATTTGAAATAACACCTTCCCCTTCACAATTTGTGATTAGTTGTCCAACCAGCTCTTTGACTTCATCAGGAAGAGGAGTATCCCAGTGTTTCCTAAGACCTGCTAAGGCACTAGCATCCACTACTGCCACAATGGTCTTAAACTTATCAGTCTGACTACGGATGGCCTGTGCAAAGAGTGCATGTGACTTGTCATCAACCGGAAGCTCTGAGAACTCTATCTTAGCTGAGTTGGGAATACCTTTCCTGTTAATTGGTCGTAAACCACTATTATTTAGAGCTATTCTAAGCCCCTCAACTGCAATTCGGAATGTGTAGACCTCAGAAACAATTCTTGTGTCAAGAACCTCCCCTCTGTTTACATCCAATAGCATCTTTTGCACATGTGCTAGTGCCTTCCCAATTGACGGAAGATCAACAAATATATTATGTAAGTCCTCAAGTAATGGATAGATAGACTTGGCAAAAGCCGGGGTCTCATAACCACTTCTTGGCTGAATTTCCACTGAACCCCCCTCCAAAACTGAACTAGTGTTGCTAAGCAATGGTGGATCCATATAGAGAGATAAAGCTTTAACCGTCAGCGCTTGGACATCGTTACTAAGACAAAACCTTTTCAAAGTCATTGGGGCCAGAGAACCACCTTGTTGAGGAACCAAACTAGTAACAAAACTTCGAAAAGGGTTTCCAGCATCAACACCAGCAGAAGTGTTATTATTATTATTATTATTATTATTATCCCAGCAAGACTCCCCTAATAGCGACTCAATCACAAGAAAGGAGGATCCAACCTCCTCAGCTGCACTCTTGGCAGCCAACAAGTGGCCATGAAAACTGGTCCCAAAAATCTCCCTCAGCACAAAGTTGCCTGCAACATTCTCATACTTCTCCTTACCAATTTTATCAATAAAACAGCGTTTGATTACCCCAAAAGAAGAAGTGGGTAATGGGTTATCAACCCCAACACCCACAAATTCAGTCTCTTCAGATTGAATATCCGTCAAGGGAGCAAGACCAGCCTGAACCACAACAGCATCGGGTTTAATCTCCCTGATAAGGCACCGGGCATCAAAGGCTGATCGCTCAGACAAATTCAAAGCGGAGAGTATGTAAATAACGGATTGGGTTTCTGGGTCACGGACTGCGAAAACAAATTGCTTTGTGTGCTCCGGTATCGAAAGTTTGCTCACCAATTGCTTCGAAGCTCTCAGTTCATCGGTTTTCAACACTGAAAAAGGCCATAGATTTTGCAGATTCCACAACAACGCAATCGCCATTCCCCCCACTACACTACAGTACACAGAGATTTTGGGGAAACAAGGAAAGGAACAAAGTTTTGGGGAAAAAGCAATTAGATTTAGTACAACACGAGAACAATCAGCAATAACAATATCAGTTTTGTTTCCGAATTGTGGTTTTGAAGAGAGAGACTTACTGTGACTGTGAGAGGAAGAGAAAATCTCGATTTTGCTGGAATGTGGATGAGCTCACGGGCACGGCGAAGGTAAAAGAACCTTTAGCATCAAATCACAACATAATAAGTGTCAATTGGAATTTTATTCGAGTGATTTATTGATTTTTTTAAAGAATACAACATTTATAGTACTTATTTTATTAATTATTTTGTTTTCCAAGTAATGCTAACTGTAATATTATATCCTTTTTTTATAAATTTACATACCAAGTAATAGTTTTGCATATTAAACTTAGGATTAGTGTTTAATTCAAAAAAAAACTTAGGATTAGTGTTATATTAGTAGTTTTATTAGATTGGAGTTGTACAAGTCACACTACTTATACATATTTGAACTAAATTATTAGTATAAGTGTTAAGGGTTTCTTTTATAATATATCATATCATTAGATATATAAAATCATAGAGAAAATCATAGAGAGTTCTCGCTTATTGGAAGGGCCTCTTGACTCTTATGTTACAATCGCTATAATGTTCGAGAGTAATTAATCTCACAATATTTGTAACTTGTATAACATTATGAAAAAAAAAAAAACAAAGTCATTTTTTAATCTAATCATCTTTTGATCCTTTTTTCATATATAATTTCAACAATATTATAACAGTATTATCAATATATACTAACTGCATTGCATTATGTGTAATATCTTATTAAATGATAATGTAAAAATTTTACACTAATAATTTATCGCAATTAAACCCTTTAATCTTTATAATATTATCATTAAGAGTCTTTTATTTTCAAAATTTCTCTCGATCTTTTTCCTATAATTTCAACATTTGTGATTTGTGCTGCATGTAAAACTGCAGTAGTTAGAATCACTGCAAAGAAATTACGAGTCTGTCGACTATTTATGTCTAGAGTTTGACTGTTCCTTTATTTTTGAACAATTTGTGTGAAATATTTAGTACTTTGAAAATAAAATAATTAAATAGGTAGAGATATGATCAACCCTTTAATAAGAGAAATTAAACAAGTAGTGTTAGACGTCTTAAATTTAATATATTTAATAAAAGAGTTAAACGAAAATTCAAGCAAAATACTCTACCTCGACACAATCCTGATTCAACCCATCAACAGGAATTGACACACGGTATTTAGCATGAACTCTCAAACTTCACTACTGCGGGAATTATACACATTACAAAAATTTGGCTTTCCAATCTCGTCAAGACACAACAATTTGACCATGATAAGAGGTTGACTTTCCAAACACGGTTGAACATTTAGTCTTTACAACGGGTCAAAGAATAAATGAACTTGGGATGCAGTGACCTAAAAGCTGACCATGCAACCAACGTACCTATTAGGTATTGGCCCAAAAATACCCTTTAATCTAGGCTGCTAAGCTGCTAACTACTGAAAAAGCCAGGTCCAGCTCGAGAAAGAAGCTCCTTCCCAGCATCCTTACCCATCTTTATCATATCTTCAAAAGCATATGGACCAATCCTGGATGTTTCAAGCACTGCACAAAGGGGATTACAGGTAAGCTTAAAGAATAGTTACTTATGAAGGATTAGAAGCCAGATAAAGTCACATTAAATAAATCTATTATAGAGATGTTCATACCACGGGTTCCATCAGGGGAGGCGACTAATCCTCTAAACAAGCAATTACCATCCTCATTTCTGCAAGCATAACCTGCGATAGGAGTGCGGCAAGACCCATCCAAAGTCTCAAGGAAGGCTCTTTCACAGGAAACTGCTAGTCTTGTTTCTTCATGATTCAACGAAGCAATGTATTCTGCCTGCAGAAACCAGCCAACCAAAAAAATGCAAATATTTAGAAACTAAAATGAGTAAAGATGTAACTCCTTAATTTGAAATATTTCAGATAAAATAGTTCCTCAATATAAACTAGAATTCATATTTTTTTTCCAACCTGGGGGGGGAGGGGGGTCATTATATGGTTTGAGTAGAAATTAATTAAAATTAGATATTTAATTAGGAACCATCCCCAAATCTGAAAGAAACCAAAGGAAGGAAAGAAGCATAACTCCACGAAATAAATTTTCCAAGAACTAGAGTGAGTTTCATTTATTGCAGCCCACACATCCCACCCATTCTGTTGAATCTCATACTTGCTTCAATTTACCTGGTTCCATGAAGATATGGTTCCAAAGGGGCAGTCACAGATATTTACTAGCCAAGGCAATGTTCTTAGACATCAAACTACTAGGACCCAAAATGCCCCTCCTTCTTAGCTTCCAACACGCCTCTCGATTAACTAGTTGATCCCTCTCAGTATCTTTCACTCGTGACCAAAGAAGTCACCTAATTTTATTTATGTTGTCCGCCACTCCAACAGGAATTCTGGAAACAGATGTAAAATAAAGGGGGATACTAGATAAGGATGTTTGAATAAGAGTAATGCAGCCTCCTTAAGAGAAGAAAGCCCCCTTCTAACTGTCCAGCCTTTTAGAAGCTTTTTGCACCACTGGATCCCAAAAGGGAATTGGCATTCCATTCCTACCCAAAGCAACACCTAAGTAAGTAAGAGGCCACTGCAAAACCTTACAACCTGAGAGAGAAGCCAATGAGGTAAAAACCTTAACCTCCAAACTCCTTGCCACTTGGTCATGAAAACTCCAATACCATGTCAACAAACCAATTATCCTATAAGTGTCAGCTGATAGGTTGAGGCCAACAATAGTTTTTATTAAAAACAATAGCAAAAAACAATGTGTACCCATAAGGCATGATACTATGGCTTACAAAGATTAACATCTGAAAAGCAATATCTTTTCAACAAGCCTAACAAGAACGTGCAACATATTTACACACTCACCATTTTATCATCATTACTTCTACAAGCTATTCCAATTGCACCTTGGGCAACAGCTGGAAGCATATCATCAATTGATAGGGTTGAAGTAACATTTTCTGTCATATTTAAGCGTTTGAGTCCAGCTAATGCCAATAGTGTAGCTTGGACAACCCCCTCATTGAGTTTTCTCAACCTTGTTTGGACATTGCCACGGAAATTCTCCTGCACCTGAGATTAAAATTATAAGGTTAAATAAAAATAAGAAGAATCAATCAGTGGTCCAGAAAACTAAAATGTCATAAACGAAGTAACATAAGAACAATTAAATGACACAAGACAGAAAAAAGAAAATGTTTCGAGAAAGACAATAACATTCATACATATGGAAGTCGTAGGAAATTGCCAGACAATAACTATATAAGAAGCGTAGACTTTTAAGAAGATACGGGTAATGCCCATAATCCTACTCTCAAGGATGACATTGTCTATTACTCTACACTTGGCCATATCCATGCCAATTAAGGTGACAACACAGGTATACTAACTAATGTTTGCATAATTCAAACATCCACGTATGATTGTTTTAAATGCTTTGATCGGTACCGAAGACACCTATAAGAAAATAATTATGATCTAGTGATATGAACCGACCGTGATCAGTTCTGTCAAAGAAACCATCCAGTTTGTTTTAGTCCTACGGCACAATCTAGACGATGCTTTTTAGCCCAAATATCAATATATCATACAAAACCCCAGATTCATGGCAGTTCATCTAAATCTATGCTTGGCTATAGTCAGATAGTCAGAATATCACCCGTCATCAAAAATTGAATGCCTCCCACAGATGACCTTGCATATATAAAGTAATAATAATTATCAAATATATGCTTCTGAGTTAAATGTCATCTCACAAGAAAACAGCAATGATGATGATATTGATATTTAATATCCATTCACTTTCTAGGAAAAGGCATAGGAATAATAATTCTGTGGTTTCAGGCTATTAGGATAATAATGAGAAAAAGAAAAGCTAAGTGAAGAATAATGTCTAGAAGATAAAGTACTGAGTTTGATATTAATGGAGAACGTTGTACAGTAGGAAAATCATGACAGTACTAGCTTACGTTTAGAGATGGATATCTGTGGAGTATCTGCGATTTTCGTCTGAGTGAAGCAGTTCCAACAACACTTCCAGAGGGTAGATCAGCAAGCGAAGTTGCACTCAGGGATATAAATGCATCTCTGACATCCTCACGCTGAAGGTTGCATGGTATAATTGTTTTATCAGGTAAGTAAGTAGGAACATCTTTCATCGAGTGGACGGCGATGTCAATTTCACTGTTTAATAGTGCCTCATCTATTTCTTTGGTGAACAAGCCCTTCCCACCTATGTCTGCAAGCGGTTGTGATAGTATTTTGTCACCTGTTGTTTTTATTATTATAATCTGAATAGCCCCCTCTACAGCTAGCTCTGGATGAGATGCCACGAGTTTGTCTCTAGTCTCATATGCCTGAGCTAGAGCTAGTGGACTGCTCTTCATATAATAAAATATAAATAAACCAGAAATCAAAGTGGGAATCTGAGAACATTTGTTAAACCAACAATGGAAGCATGCATAATCATCTAGCTAGTAATAATTGGGTAAGAAATAAATATAAAAAATTCATAACAGAAGAAAAGACAGATGGTATTGTTTTTCTTTCAAATAATCACTTCTAGCCCAAAAATCTCCAAAGTTTAAATGGGTATGAAGTCAACTTAAGTCTACCAAGATGATTACAAGCATTGCATCAACTAGTTCATTTCTCCTTTTCTGAATTTTCTTTTTAGGGGAGGATGGTGAGGGATATGGACATTTGGAGGGGCTTCCATATATTAAACAAAAACAAGCAGGCAGCATACTACAATCAAAGATCTGCTCCAATTTTCAATATGGATATCCATGTGACAATCTTGTTGAACCATGTCTTGCATAAACCCCTTCTTTTGGCATTCAAAAATTTTACACCAAAGCACAAGGACTGTTTTCATTTCTATCATAATTACAATCACAAAATGCATAGGGATAAATTTCTCCAAAGTAGTTTTGACATTGCACTCCTCCAACCAAATGCATCAGAGCACTAAACATTGCAGATCTCCACAATGGCATAATGCATTTTTGCATAAAAGAGAACCAAATATTAAGCTGATGAATGACTTGGTATAACTACACTACAATCATCCAATGGAATTCGATCCCAATTAAAAGAATTTAAAACAAAAATTAAAAGTACCATCATAAACTGCAGCCAGGCAAAGTGTACTTCTATACTAGCATAGGAAGAAAGTCTATAGGCCGTTTCGTATGGCGAACTCCCTTTGAAATAGATGCTCAGAAAATGCGAATAATTTGTAAGATTGAGCTAAAGGTGATCCATTTAAGCCGTTATGAGCAGACCCAGAAGCAGAAAATGAGCAAAAATGAGGAAAGAGAATACCTTCCTCTAGTACCAATTCTGATGAGCGCAACCTTAGTCTGCTGAGTCTGTTGCTCAACGGCAACGGAGGCCCTGGTGAGCCCAACCCGAAGTCTCGTGCGACATTTGGAGAAAGCTGAACATTTTCGAGACGGCAACGCCAATGCTGACCCGAAAACGGAAACCGACCCACCACTCGAGAGATTAGCCGAATTGGAAGGGCCAGGAAGCGTGAATGCATGGCAAGAAAGGGTCTCCATTTCACGGCACACACACAGAGCAATAGCACTGTATCGCAATTGCCGAGACAGACCGAATCCGTTGATCTGATTCGATTACGATAAACGATATGGTCTTGGTCTGGTCCCCCTCTACCCTATATATCCTCTTACGTCTAAAGGATAAATGAAAGTATGAAACATCTATTTTTTAACTGTTACTACTTATTACTTGAGGCGAGACTATAGACTGAGTAAATAAATCCTCAGTTCTCACTTTCTCGGCACTTTTATGGGCTTTTTCCATAATTATGCATATTTTTAGCTTTGAAGTATTTCTTCTTTTGCATTATAAAACCAGTAATTTATTGCTGGACTTTTTCCCTCTCAATTTTTTATGGGATTTAATTTTGATTTATATCTATACTATTATTTAATTATATATTATCAAATTATTTTAAAAATTTAATTATTACAATAATTATTTAATAAATTCACCTCTTTTATTAATGTATCAATACATTAGTAGATATATATTTTTTTTAAGATCATGAGTTATTTTTACACCTATAGTGACTATTTCTCACTTGGATGTCAACTTTTCTCTAATCACAAAGTTCTTCCCATAGAATTCAAATTCTTATGTTATAAAATAATGACTATTTCTCACTTGGATGTCAACTTTTCTCTAATCACAAAGTTCTTCCGATAGAATTCAAATTCTTATGTTATAAATAAAATCTGCAATGTAAAAAGCTTGATCAAAATTGGAAGACTAAAAACAAAGAACTTTGGGGGCAAGTGTCCTAAAAACTTTATCTTCCTCCTTTTTACTTGCCGTTAAAGTTGTTTATACAAAGCCGCTCAAACTCTTTCCTAATCTTTAGAAAATGTGAAGTTTTTTAGATTTTGATTTTTTAAAGTGAGGAATATATTTTAGAAAATAAAATACATAATTAATAATTATTGAAAAAATTAAAAAAATGGTTTAAAAATTTATAAAATATAAGCATATTGATAACATATTATGAATATGTGAAATTTTATTATTTTAATTTTCTCATTAACTATTACCACTTGTATTTTATTCTTTAAAGTACACCTTTAATTGTAAAAAAACCAATGTAAAAAATCCAAACTCAAGTTTTGCATACTCATATAGGAAGGAATGCTTACCCTTAGATAAGATCTATCATGTCGGGCATTCACTTTATTCAATCATATTAAGCCACATTTTTTAATTAATTTCTCATAAAATAACTTATTAAATTTGTCTTCCTAAATCGTTAAGTGTATGAAATAAAAGTCCATCGTACAATACCTATGCTGAGTATGTAAGTTGGTCTCTCAAGCTTAATTTGGTACAATAGAAGTTGGAAACAAACTTGGTCAAAAAATGGAGTCTTTTTTGGGTTTTGAGAGTGTGAGGGCTTAAGCGTTAGTCAAAAACTTAGGGTTACTCCAACCTTATTCAATCATTTATCCAACTCAATACACTATTAAAAGTAGTCTAAAAACTTTAATAAGGTTGTGTTTAATGTATCGTGTAAGAAGGACTTGATCATATAATAATATATTATAAAACCTTAGCAGATGTTAATATACTCACTTGATAATATAGTCAAATACGGTCAAATTTTTTTATCCCATTATAATCTATAACATTATCTTTTTTCTCACCCTCTAATACGACATGATAAGATATTCATTTTAATTTCATCATTTATTTCATACCTCTCACTTTGTATCTCATTGATATGACCACCACTTTCCTATCACTACTATTCATTGTTGTCTCGTTCACTACTATCGTTAACCACTACTCTCCAACCGCCACATTTAATCTTGAATAAACTTATTAATTTTGCTTTAATGTTTGAAGGTTATTAGTTTTCTTAAATGAGGACTTCGAGCTATTTCATGAAAGAATGCTATTTTTCTTTTAATATTTAAAATAAATTATAAAAGAAGGTAATTTTATCTTAATAAATATTTATGTATATAATCAATTTATTTATATTGTAATGATCATACATGTAATAGTATAAGAGCTTATCAACTTTATTATACTATTAGAGCTTATCTTATTGCTTTATATTATTAAGTCTTATATTATAATGTAAACTAAACGAGACCTAATTTTGTCTTTTTCTAACTGTTCATTATTTTCTTAAAGTTAATTATTTATTTTAAGATAAAAAAAAAGAATATGAACAGATAAAGATGAGGCTTATTGATACATCATTTACAATATTTCCCAAATAAGTTATGAACTTTTAATCTGTTGTAAAAACTTGTCCTTTTTTTATATATAAAAACCTATATAAATTTTTTTATTTATTTGTTAAAATGACAAAAATTATAATTAAATCATTTGATGTCTTCTACAGGCGAGAACGAAAAATTTTAAAGATAAAAATTATATGTTAAATCATATAGAAGGTTATCTATAAATCTCAAATTTGGAAAAATAAGAGCTCATTTTGATAATCTTCTAAAAATAGTAGTGGCATGTCCGTATATGTTAGTTTTTTCACTAATTTAATATTAAATTATTAATATTTATCTCTCATATTATCTTTATGCCTATTTTATTTAGGTATTTATTAACTCAACACTATTATTTGAGTGGTTTATGAAAATATCAAACAGTGATATAAGATTAATGAGTATTCATAAAGAGAGACCTGTAGATAACTTGAGGGATAAATATTCATGAGTTAAGGAGATTAATGAAAAAATCAACATGTGATTAATGATTTAAATGAAAGGTTAACAAAAGTATTATTATATTATGTTTTGTTAATTTAGGAAGTCATGTTAACAGGTTTCAAAGATACAGAGTTTTTTAAACTTAATTTATAATTAAATGGAGTTCCTTGCATCCTAGCCTAATTTTTTTTGGTTGTTCCTTGCATCCTAGCCTAATTTTTTTTTTGGTTTTTCAAGGTATTCTCACAGGCTACTAGCACTGTGAAACTAGTCTCCTTTAGGCCTTGTTGTTACTAGGAGAGCCCTCCTAACAATCATTTGCTCAAAGGATTGAACTTGTGTCATCACATTGAAAGTGCAACTTGCTTACCACTTTACCCAACACTTGTTGGTTATCTTAGCCTAATTTTGAATAAACTCAAAAAGTATTTTTATCAATAAATTATATTAAAATTTATTGTTTTTTTTTAAAATTAAGATTATTGTCTTCTATAAAAAGGATGGGGATTCACTTGCACAAAGTATAAGTCTTGACACACTTATACCACTCAATAATTTTTTATAGAATGTGAATTTAACCAATCCAACTGTTGAATTGAAAATTCTCATAAAATAGATCAACTCCATAAAATTTCTTACAATTAAAAAATTATTTGATACTTCATCGTATTATTTTATTTTAACGTATAATATAATTTTAAAATATAAGTAAATTGTCTACTATTAGATTAAATAATTATATATATCTAATTTATTTAAAATTTAATATGCATGATCATTAAGATAATAACATATGATTCGACAGTTGAATTGGTTGAATTCACATTCTACAAATATATTATTGAGTGGTATAAGTGTGCCAAGACTTACACATGATGTAAGTGGCTCCCCACCTTTATAAAAAAGATAATTTAGTTTTTTTTCTAACGTATAATTTTTTTTAATTTAAAAAAAATTAAAAACTTTTAGAAATAATTTTTTTTTAAAAGTGATTTATTAAAATAAAAAAAAAGCGTATCAAAAGCACCCTTAACTCGTCGACCTAAATCATCCTTCACATTACTAATACTACCCACGTAGCATATCATTGTTCCGCCTTCAGAAATCACTGTGTGAAATCACTCATCACGACTTATCAGAGTTGCCCTTGAGTAGAGTGTGTGTGAGAGACAGAGAGAGAGAGATGCAGGGAACAGCAGCGGAGGGAGAGGCTTTGGACTTCGAGCCGGAGGATGATGACTTGATGGACGAAGACGGGGGAGCTGAAGTGGACGCCTCTCCCACTCCCACTGCTCCGGCTCTGCCCAGGCTGAAATCAGCCATCGCCTCTTCCTCACTTTCTGACCCTAACCCTAAGAAGACCAAGGGACGCGGCTTTCGTCACGACACTCATGCCGAACGCACCACCCGCCTTGCCGCCTCCGATTTCGACTCTCTCACCACCGAAGGGGGCCCCGGTCCTCAAAGATGTTATTCCCCCTTTCCCTTTTCCTTTCCTTCTCTTTTCATATTTCTCTCCATTGCGCTTTTTCCTTAACAACTTTTCGCTAATACATCTTACGATTAGGGTTTCCTTTTTTTTAAAAAAATATTTATTTTCGTTCTGCTTTTTGACAGTCGTTAAATTACATATAATACAATGAAGTAGCTTGCTTGTTAAATGAATAATGGATATGAAGTTCAGGAGTTTAAACAATCTTAATGGCCCTTAGGAACTATTGTAATCACATTTTGCTTTCAAATTAAGTCAATACTTCAGATCTGAAGCTCTCTCTAGGGTTTTGGCCTATAATTCTACTTCTGCTGCATCAAATAGGTTATTTGAAAATTCTGGTGACTCCTGAGGGTATTCTCAGTTTTGAAGAGTTTTCTTTCATTAATTTCTGGTCCTCTGAATAATTTTTTTCCTTTTCGTATCTCTGCTTGAAACATTTATCCTTTTTTTTTAAATTTATTTTGGGAACATTGTTTGCAGCCATCGAAGGATGGATTATTTTGGTCACCGGCGTGCATGAGGAAGCACAAGAGGATGATTTGCAAAATGCATTTGGTGAATATGGAGAGATTAAGAATCTACATTTGAATCTTGATCGCCGCAGTGGTTTTGTCAAAGTAAGTGATAAATGTTCTTCGCCTGGGTCAATAACTGTGTATTATAATTTTATCGATTTTATCCTAGAATGTTCTTTGCAAGTGATTATCAATTGTGTTCTTGAGCAACTTGGCAGGCTTCTGGTTCTACACTTCTAGCCATTAGTATAGAGAATGGAATTAGCTAGCTTTCATTAGATACGGATGCATATTTGGTAATTGGCTCTTTCTCTAGTCATAAACTGATAATCAGGAAGTTTTGAACTAGGATTTAACTCTAGAAGGACCAGCATTAACGGAATGCATGTAAAATGTGATTGCAACTGTAAAAATTTCGCTTAACTTGTGACAGTCTTTTCAAATTACACCACGGGGGGTGATCCAAAGCTGATGCTTTATTTTTTTAATTTTACATTGTGATACATAAATATATGGTGGTTTTAACATGAAGCTCATTATTCACTGGTGTTATGTGCGATGATAGCAATTCCTTCTTTGTATCTGTGAACTTATGAATTTGGGTTTCATGGGTTTTAGGGCAAATCGGAGGAAGAATGAACTAGTTTTTCATGGGGTTAATTTTTAATGATATCTGCTTAGAAATCTGATCTAGGCCTTTGATAAAAGTAAAGAAAATAGAATAGAAGAAGAAAGAACCTAGGCATCACACCTAGGGTTTGATTGCATGACACAATCAAGAACAGAGCAGTATGCTGCTGTAATTGTTAAATCTAATAATTGAGTTTGAAAGAAATCTTTACAATTGTTTACATAGATCTCTTCTAACTTATCCTGCAAGGCAAAGTAGAACGCAGCTCGGAGTGGCCACCCCGAAAAACACTATAGCGGCATAGCAGGACCGCGACACCAAAGATAGTGGGACTGCTACACCGAAATAGCGGATGTGATGTAAAAACTTCTCAAATTTGTAATACACACATGATTAATATTCAAAAGTTAAAAAGTATTTATCATTAATATTCAAAACTCAAAAGACATTCGTTATTCATCTTAGTCAAAGTACCAATAACAAGTCTAATAAGCATAACTAAATACAAAGTACAGAACCAAACCCTAAACAAGTCTAAGCCTCTAAGGCATAACTAAGCATTAAACAAGAAGGCAATCAAGGGTGGGCGAACTAGTGAGGGTGTGAAATCCCTGAACAACTGAGCACAAAGGCTGAGGAAGACCTCTAAGATGCGTGCAAAACAGAAACGGTGCGAAACAGGGGTGGGCGAATGAGAGAGAGGGTGCAAAATCCCTGAATCTGGTGCGAAATCCCTGAACAGAAGGTGCAACTCCCTGATTTGGGTGGCTTTGTGCAAAAGAGGACTGCTGCTAACCCTAAAATTTGGTCTGTGTGCACGATGGGTCAGGGGAGACCAAAAAGCCCCTCAATTGGTGGAAGCAGGTAATTTAAGTTGGGGGCAAAACAAAGATTGTATCTCTATGAAGCAGAGTGGATGCCATGTCCGTTATTTCTTCCGCGACGAGCTGCAATAGTGCAGTAGAGTGCTGCTTCACTGCAATGCTCTGCCACGAGCTTCTTGGAGCGTTTCTGATCTGCTCTGCTACACTCCACCACAATAATGGCCGCTCCAACCATTGTTGACAATGACAACCCTGCTACAAAGAAATAGGAATAGAATCCTAATCTTATATGAATTGAGAGACTCTACTACTAACCCCATAAGGGAAACCTGGACATTATAAGTAGACCCATTAACACCTGACTAACACAAACGACCTGATCTTGTCTGAAAGTACTATTTAACGTTTTAAGGGTAACAAATTGCTTGAATAATGCCTTTTACCTTACTAGGAAAATTACTAAAATATCCATAGTACTGAAAATTTCAAATAAAGTAACAACTTACTGATGCAATTAACCCTAAATAACAGTGATGATCTAGTGAGGTTATTGAATAATACAACCGGCCCCAAAATCAAAACTAAACCAAAAAACTAAGATGATTTGATCTCTAAGCTTATTCTTTCTTGATGCTAGTGAATCCTACATCAGGGAATCTCCCTAGGGGTCCGTTTGGATGACAGAATTGGAATTATAGTTTGGAATTTTAATTTCAATTCCATTTCTGCTAGAATTGAAATTGACAATAATCTTAATTTTTATGTTTGGGACAATTAAAGAATTGAGACTTTAAAATTATAATTTTGAACAAAACTGAAATTTTATTATTTGAATAATTTATTAAGAATTTATAAAGATATAATAAATAAATCTAAATTAATAAATAATAATTTAAATTTATAAAAAAAATTAATAGAGCTTGCGATGTTGGATTACATGGGTCACAATGGATACTAAACTAAAGGACGTCATTGACGATGGCGAAGGTGATTGCAAGATGTCAGAGCCAGTGATCAGAGGAAGAGCGATGATTTGACCATTGCATGCGCGATGATGATAGTGTTCGGAGGCTGTCAACGACTAGTACGTCAGAGGCGCGGTGGACAACGTGGCTGGAGCACACCAATGGCGACGTTGCCGGACCATGTCAGTGTTGCAAACAACAATAGTTGTTGGATAATTTTTAACTTTTACCTTTTAATATTCAAAAAATAAAAAATCTTGGTGCTTGGAATTGGAATTTTTAAGGTTTAAGCTAAGAATTGAAAGTAGGATAAACTAGTTATTTTTCAATTCCATGGAATTGGACTCAAAATTAGAATTCTAATTCTAATATATACATCTAACAAGATAATTGGAATTGAGAAGTCTAATTCCAATTTCAAGGCTCAATTCCAAGTTTAATTCCGTCCACTAAACGGACCTAACAGATGTTTAGACTTCAGAGGTGTTATAACCAGATGTGCAGTGGAAAAATAAGGAGAAAAGTTGAACATAATTTAAGGTGGTTCAACTTACAGCGTGCCATAGGCCTACATCCACGGGAAAAGCACACGGAAAATTCACTATGTTTTAAGGTAGATTACAAGGAGTAGCTGCTCAATATTCAAACCCTAATCCCAATACACCCAAGCTCACTATGATGAACTAACCACTGAATTAACAAGATATATCTGTACCCCCTCCACTTCCACTACAAATCTCCATGAAAATTCCTTGTTGGGTCTCACCACGGGTTTGTGGGGTCAGGTTGGGTCACATATCAGGTGAAGCCTGAAAAACTAATACAAGCCACATATAACAAGATGGATTGGTGATCTTAATTGCACTGATGAATTTGTTTATTTGTGCTGTTTTTTTTTTTGGTTCTTGTTCAGGAGGATGTCCTCTTGTTTGCTTCTATCCCTTCTTTCCTCTCCAATAATACTTTTCCTTTTATTAAAAAGGATAGTTCTCTTTTATATAATGACTACTTATAAGCAGGGTGTATTCTTTTATAACTGAAGTTTCTGCCATCCTTGCTTCTATATATGCCATTGATTGATTTTTAAATATGAGTTTCAGGAATGACAAATTTGCTTTTCTTGTCCTATAATTTTCTTTAGCACATTTTTCTCAGCAACTTGATGACATGAAAAGTTTGATTGCTGTACTGATATAAGTATTTTGATTTTAGGGTTATGCACTGATTGAATATGAGCGTGCTGAGGAAGCTCGTAATGCAATAGACAATTTGAATGGATCTGATCTTCTTACACAAACCATATATGTTGACTGGGCTTTCAGTAGTGGACCTTTTAATGAGTCGATCAGAAGAAAGAATGCTAGGTATGTTTCTACATGTTTAATGGTTAAAATATTTGACAGTGTAATTTGTTGTTTTGCAACAATAAGGGGTTAATTCTATCGACTGATTACATGTCTCGTGAGTTTAAAAAAATGAATTACGAATCAATTTCCATGTAGTGTTGGTCTTAGTTTTTCTTACTGTATTTTGGTTGACATATCCGAATGTAAAATTTATTTTACCCAAAGTGAACTCCCTTCTCAAAATTTGTAGAGCATAGCTTACTCCTTTGTTGCTTGGGTTTAATATGAAATTAATATTATATAATGTCTAGATCTTTTTGTGATCCTGTAAAAGAATTATACAAATTCATTATGTTTAATATTATCTAAGAATGAATTATTAAAGTACTCTTTGGAATGAATAACTTAAATCCATTGTCTCATAGAAATAAAATATGCTATAGATGTTTATTTGGAAAGAAAATGCACTGCATACCCACGTGCATTTGTAGCTGTACAAACTTCCGATTCCTTGGTCTGGTGTGGGCGAGCAAGGAAGAGATCATCTTGCTAGTCAGGATGTTGTCAGGATGTTTGTTGCAGGCCTAAGGATGAAGGGGGATTAGGTCTTGGGAATTTGGTGTTCAACAAATTGCTTTGGCAGCTAAATGGCTCTGTTCTCCTTTAGGGACTACAGTTTGGAAACCAGTAATTCTGAGAAAGTATGGTTTACATATAGTAACAAAGTGATAAATTTCTTAAAAAAACAATCTAAAAGATGTATATTTAAATTATGAAGAAAATCCTCAAAATAGTAAGTTTGACTTAAAAGTCTAACAAGATTAATATCACATATATCATAAGCCTAACCATATTCTGGAACTTTTGCAGACCACCACGCGAACGACGCTCAAGGAGCCCTCGGAGGAGATATTGACATGGTGTGTGTTGATTACATGATTGTGTTATGTGTGGACCTTTAAATGAGGGGGCGTGGTTTATATTGTTCGAGTTGTGGAAGATTTTTCTGATACTTGGTGCTCCTGTCAGGGTCATACATCTTGGTTGCTAAGGATTGTTATCTAATGCATCCTTTGTTGAATGGCCGTAACTCTTAGCTTAGTTTCTGATATATGGTGCTTAACATTTTAGTATTGCAATGTAGTGATGTGTTTTGGTCTTGCTCTCTATTACCAACTTTGAAGTGATGATCAGGCATATAGTTCTGCTTGGCTGCGTGGACTTTATATGATGCTTTTCCTCAATGTATACTATTGTTAAAGCACGTGGTGAACGATTTTTTAAGTGTATTTCTTCTTCATATTCTCCTCATTTTTGTAGCCTGGTAATAAAATGATGTCTTGGAAGTTGAAAATTTATGATGTATTAATAAAATATGTAAGATATTTTTCTGGTTATTGGTGGACAGAAACAAATTGATGACCAGCAAGCCTTAACCAGGAAGGACCAACAGTGTACGAGGATGCACTATTTATCACGATGTTTTAGGAATCAAAATTAATATAATGGGTCTGTGTACGGAAAAAAAACTAATATTTTCTTGTATTTTTTCTTTTTTCTTTTGATGTAGAAATATCCTATTGTACTGAAAAACAGTCTTCCGTAAAATATTTTATCTCAAGGGATGTAGTGTTCAATAGGAATAATTTTTCTGATCCACTGTTATTATAACTAATTAAAGAAGGAGAATTGTTTTTGATAAATTAAATCTCTAGATTTTTTAAGAGGATATATTAATTTCTGCAAAAATGTTTTCAATAAAAATAACTTCTAGAAATTAATTCTGGACAATGCCCCCCCACACGCACACGTTATAAGAAAGTTGCGGGAGAAGAGGATGTTCCATTTTAAGGTTTAAGACATATCAAAAAGTTTTCTAATGTTATTCTCCACCAAAAGAAAATCTGACATATCAAAAAGTTTTCTAATGGTATTCTCCACCAAAAGAATATCTGAGATGTGAGGAATGAGGACGAGCACTCTGGCATTAAGTAGCCAGAAATAGTCTGAGCCGGTTGCTATCAATTTGGCCAGCTTCGGATTGGGTTGAGTTGGATTAAATGTGTGTGAATCAACAAATAGTAAATATAATTTAGTCCTATGTAGGTTGCGGGCTAAGTTGGGTTAGTTCATGGGTTAAGTTTTTTTTTTTTGTATTTTTTTTATATTTATATTAATAAATTATTGACAAATAAAACTTTTACATCAATTTAAGTCTATAAAAATTATGTAACAAATTAAATACAAGTATAACGGATTATATTAAATGCTATCAACATAAAAAGTGTAGATTTATTATATTATTTTGGACATAAATATTTAAGATATATCTATACAACATCTCTTAAACTATTAATTAATTAATTTAAGAAATTAGAATAAGTAAATATTATTAAATTTTTCTCATTAAAATAAAACTAATCAAATAAAAATATAAATAAATAATAATAAACTTAAATATATAACACAAAGAAAATTAGATTGTCAAGTCAATAGACCAATCCAGCCCATTGCAAACTCGACTAGCACATAATTAATTGGGAGAATGACTTAAATGTACAATTTAGTGAAAATGTTAGACAATTTGGTTCATTTTAAAAATTAACCAATCATTCAACTAATTTAACCAATAATTTACATACAATTAATCACATATTAAGTATCAAAATAAAGATAAATTATTGGTTAATTATAAATAAATTATTAGTTAAATTAGCTGAATGATTAATTAATTTTTAAAACGAATTAAATTGTCTAACCTTTATATCAAGTTAAACTTTTAAGCCATTCTCCCTAATTAATTTAGGATGAGATTTCCTAATTTAGCCCATTCTTTTCGTCGTCCATTTTAATACCACTAGTTGCAAGAGTAATGGCTTGCTTACAATTGTATTGAAAAGGTTGAGCTGATTGTACAAGGAAGATAACTAGATATGCTATCGAACTTGACCGGTATTTCTCCTGAGCATCGAGAAAATCAACGGCGTCATCAAGTCTTGGGTCCCTTAAATCGACTTGGAGTTGAACTTTAGAATCTTCATATTCAAAATTTTGTTTATCATATATTTAAGAGTTATAATTATAATTTATTTAATGACACAAAGGGATTGAAAATAACTAAATAAAGTGTTTCTTAATTTTTAATTTAGACCCAAAATTTTCTTCTAGTAAGTAAGAAGATGTATTTTATAATAAACACACGTGTAATGTTATAATATTTGTCACTTTAGGCAGATACTTTGACAACTTTTGTTGTTATACTTTTTTTTTGGGTTACATTATGTACATGTTTGGATTAGAGTTTAAAATTTTAAAATTATAGTTTGGACAAAAGCAATAAAAAATAAGTTTTTATCCAAACTATAATTTAAAAAATTTTAAACTTTAATCCAAAACATGCTAATAATATATGTAAATACTTGTGTAAAAGAAAGAGAAATGTGGTCACTAGAAAATCAAATCTTCAATGCCAATATCATCCCTAAGTTTTAAAGACTTGAATCAATACTAATTAAGTTACAAGCTATATATTTTCGATTTCAACACTATGTCTCAATATTGTTGCCCCCATCATGTTGTCATTTTTCACTACTTCCATTGTGATGACTTTCACTTTGTTTGACAACTTTTGTTGTTATATTCTAGTTTTTGGTTACATAATAGGTGTAAGACTTGAGTAAGGGAGAATGAAAGGTGGTATGATAGAGAATCTAATTTCTGATATTAATATTACATCTAAATTTTAAAGATTTATACTGATGCTAATTAAGTTACCTGCCATATACTTTCAACTCTATGCCCGCGCTGTTCTTGCCCCTGTGATTACTTTCACTCTATTTCCACAATCACTGCTATTGTTGTTACTCTCCGTTATTGTCGTCTCAAATGCTATTATCATTGTTACCATCAGTGTAATAGTGGCACTTGTCGTCACCACCAATTAATACTACCACTGCCATTGTAGTAACACTCAACAGTTTTTCAAAAAACCTAACTCGTTCATCCAAATAATAAAATCATAACTAAACTCATAATTATAGTTTCATTTAATAGTTTTTGTGCAATTTAAACAAAAATTAGAATTCTTACAAAATTAAAATTATAAATATAATTATAAACTCCAATTCCATTTCCAATAACAAAACGAAGCCTTAAAGCCAAGGTTAATGAATTTTCAATTGCACATATTTAGATTTTAAATTTAGTAATTGAATTTGTAGTTTGTTATTGTGAATTCTCTTTTATGTGTTACCATTTTCCATTAAGTTAAACTTGTATATAATTTAATATGATTGAAATTATAATAAATAAATTTTTTCGGTACATGAAAAATGTTAATAAAAAATAAGATAGGTTATTCTTATACTATCAATCAAAGCGCTAGTGACATTTCTGAAATTTTAAAAGACATAGAGAGGTACATTTAAATAATTTCCTTAAAAAATTCTCTAAAAGAAATATCTACAAAAAGGCTACTCATACTTAATTCTTAAATATTAAGAAGGCTTTCTTAGAGAAAATTCACCACCAAATAAGATTACCAAAAAAATTAGCCTAAAGATTTTACCACACACATAGATGAACATAATTAATTTTAGGATCGTCCATTAATTCAGGAGCTATCTAAGTTAATTATTATGTAAGGCAATTAAGTATATTTTCTCTAATTTCATCAACTTAATCTATCTCTTAGCAAATTTTTAATGTGAGATATCCATAACATGCAAAAATGTTTCAAATATTTTTTGGTTGCTGATAAAAAATATTTCAAATCTTATATAAATTAAGATGATGTCATTAACTTGAAAAGTTATTATAAACAAATAAATATATACAAGACGGAATATTTTATGGAAATAAAAAAAATGAAATGAAAAGGTGACAGAAGCAGGGTTGACGATTATCCTTGAAGTGGATCTGAAATATACAAGCTCTCACTCTCCAAAGATAGGAGAAAGATTACACAGAGAGAGAGAAAGAAAGAGACTGGGAAGAGAGTGAAAGGTTGTGCACATAACGTAACAATTAACACCGTTGTTCGTTCGGCGAAGGGGGAACAAAGACCTCACTACACCAGTCAGTGTCACCACCACCGCTTCTATATTTCATTTCAACTTCCCTGTGTTGGGAGAGTGAGAGTGAGAGAAAGAAAACCAAGATTTGGTTTTGATGGGTACTTATGAAGCTACAAATGCGGTGCTCACAAAAATCAACAACCTTGACCCCGAAAATGCCTCCAAGATCATCGGCTATCTTCTCATAAATCTTCAAGACACTGAATTAGTACGCTTAGCTTCTTGCCCTGACTATGTTCTTCACACCCTCGTTCTCAGGGTGAAGACCCACTTGGGACTTTCCTCGAACACCTCCTCCACACCTTCTTCCCCTTCCCCTTCCTCTCTTTCTCCTCTCAAACCCATAGCCAGGCCCCCAAGTAGCAACCCATTTTCGCGGTCGTCGCCAAGAATCGCTACCAATGCCTTTGATTTCAGTGGGAACCCATCTTCGCATGGTTGGCCACTTTCTGGGTTCCCAAACAACCCCATTAGCCCAAAGTCAAGTCCTTTACTCTCTTACGAGAATATTCGTGCTGGGTCTTTTTCACCCCGTATGAAAATGAGAGGGGACTATAACACTGACACTGTTGATGAGCAACAAATGAATGAATACTTTTCCTTCCTCAACGAATCATCTAAGAACGAGGATTTGGTGGATCCAAGGCTTGAACTGGGTCATGGGGCTCACAGAAGGAGTTACTCTGCTAGTGATATGTGCTCTGGGTCTGAAGAAGTAGGCACTGGAATTGGGTATAAGCCCTGTCTTTACTTCGCCAGAGGGTACTGCAAAAATGGCAGCAATTGCAAGTTTGTGCATGGAGCTTTGACTGATTCACTGGTTGCTACCTCTGGTGCCATTGTTGGTTCTCCGAGTAAGTTTGAAGGGTTTGAACAGCGTCAAAGATTAGTGGCTGCATCATCGCAGCTCATGGCTGGAGCTTCACCATCCTCGTACGACAAGTATATTAGTTTTTTGATGCAGCAACCAAATGATCATCCCCTGAGGTTTGTTAGAAATGAGACTTCATTTCCTCATTTTTCATTAATATCTCAAAATGGGTGCCTTTTTTTCTTTCACTGTTGTTTGTTTTTAAATTATTTTTGGGTTGTTTATAAAGTGATCATTTGTTCTTCCTGTCATGTATATGGTTGGCCTTGTGATGCATTTCAGAGCGGCTGTCATGCGTGACGAATTTTACAAGTTTGGGAGGTGCAGGCCTGAAAGGAATGACTTTCTAGCGATGGTATCAGCTGAAAAACCCAACTCTGCTTCTAGACAGATTTATTTAACGTTTCCTGCTGAAAGCACATTTAAAGATGAAGATGTTTCAGAATACTTCAGGTAAAACATTAAACATGCTAATCTTTTCCCATTTCATCAAGGGTATCAGTTAAATTATATTAAGGAAGAAACTGTAGGATTTTGTTCAAATGATAGCGGTTTAGTGACTGTGGTCACGGTTCTAGTTGCGGAAACAAGCTCTCACAGGGTAAGGCCGTGTACACTGGGCCACCCTTTTGACAGTGGTGTAGTGACATGGTACATCAAACAGTGCAGTGCCAGCGAAAACATGTGAGATTATTGTAGGCTTGTAGCTAGGCTTTTCCATACACATAAACGGGAAACTGTTGAAATTTGTTCTCAAATATTGCCATTAATTGTTCCAGTTTCCATGTAAAAAAGTGAAAAAGGTGGTAATTTTCCACTGTTTTCAGTGAGCACACCTTTCAATGTTCTTGCATGTATTCCTTACTGTGATCATGGTTGGAAGCCCGGTGAGTATGGATTTTTTATTGCCTTTGATATCGGTCCTGACTCCTAACTAGTGTTATGCTTATGCTTTTTTCCATCCTTGATTGATTTGAGCTTGCTTGGTGACTGGAGGCTTTTCACTGACCCTTCAGCAGTCTAGACTCACCAACTTAAATTCAGTAATAATTGGTCGTGATGTTACTGCATAAAGTTAAGAATTCCACTTCCAAGTCATATGTTTTGTGTGTAATATTTAGAGTTTGTCTTTTTTTACTAGGCAATGAACTTTGAAGTGCATGGTTTATGTCTTCAATGAGGAGACCGGGTTAATCCTGTACATTTTCAGGTGTCACTTCAATGTGTGTTTTCCCTTGAAGAGAAAATAACTTAATTTCTCTTGTTAAGAAGCTTGGCAAATAATGAAGTTCATAGTTTATAGTGATCAAGTCTCATGATCATTGCCGAAAATTTTATATGTATTGCTAGTCTTACCACCACGTTATAGAACATATCTACCTTAATTTCCGCTAAGCAGCATGGGCAATTGAGATAGTTTAGGAGTCTTTTCAGCTTGCCATTGACTATTAGTTTGTCTAAGGAAAAGTCTACATCTAAGGCCAATCTATAACTAAATGAAGGAATTCTGAGCATGTCAATTATTATGGTCTCTTGAAACTATAAATCTACATCAATGGTTGGGTTAGATGAATTTTTTTAACCCATGCTTATATCACCTAATAAAAGTGGACTGTTATTCTTATCCTTCAACCTGTCAATGCAGAAGATATGTATGAAGTAATCCACGTTTTAATGGTGAAATAAAGGTTTTGTTGTAGTCTTAAGACAAACACAACTTTCTGGAAAGCAAAGGTGGGATTTAATCTGGACTTTATTTTTGGAAGAGGTAGTCATTCATAAGTGGAAGAGAAGGATGGATGGAAGCTTGCTTTGCTTTTGACTGTTAGGGTTGGATTCATAGGAATTGTGGCCTGAGAAGGTTACAGTTTAAGGACAGTGATATATAGTTCTATTAATTATGTGTTCTCTGCAATAACGGCATGTAACTGAAAACATTTTGCATATGTTATCAGGTGGGAACTTACTTTTGAGTAATTATTGGAAATGGAATCATGATCTCTAATTGACCTTATTTTGTCCTATAACTTAATATTTACTTGTAATACAGTAGTGTCTATGCATATGCAAGGATTTATTGTGTCTTTAAATAATGATTCATACATACATGCATACGTACGTACTTTCAAGTCGAAATTGAGGAATTTCATTGAAATAGCTAGTTTGTTCTTTTGAAGCAAATTTGGACCTGTACAAGACGTAAGGATTCCTTACCAGCAAAAACGAATGTTTGGGTTTGTTACCTTTGTCTATCCAGAGACAGTGAGACTCATATTATCCAAAGGGAATCCTCATTTTATCTGTGATTCACGTGTACTTGTCAAGCCCTACAAGGAGAAGGGAAAAATCCCTGACAAGTATGTGGACATTATATCTTTGTTTGGTTTATATCTTCCCATTCATACAATAATATTATTTTGATTGATCTATGCAGGAGACAACAGCAATTAGAGAGGGGAGATATTTCACCATGCTTGAGCCCCTCTGGGTTTGACTCTAAAGAACCTTATGATTTCCATATTGGTAATCAACTTTCTCTTGTCTTGGTATTTTTATTCTACTTGGTTACTGGAGAGGGTGTACGCTTAAAAGAAGTTGCTGTGCATTTGCCCTTCCCTTTGAAGCCCCTGACACTTACCCAAAAAAGCTCGTGTGCATTCAAGTACTCATGTAAAGAGTCTCATGTTGTTTCCTTTTAACTTCATTGAATTTGTTCTTTGCAGGAGCAAGAATGTTCTATAATCCACATGAGATCTTGTTAAGAAGAAAATTGGAGGAGCAGGCTGAGTTGCAGCAAGCCATTGAACTTCAAGAAAGAAGGCTGATGAATCTGCAGCTTCCAGAATTCAAGAATAATCACATTCACCATCACCAACGCAGTCTCTCTGTTGGTGCTCCTTTGCCCTTGCCACAACAACTTCATAGTCATATGAGCAATGCAGGTCTTTCTTCTGATAGCATTAAAGGAGATATTACAGGTTAGTCAATTGATGGTAGCCCCATGATAAAGTTCCAGTGAAGCAGGGTTAGACACTTTATATTGTTGATATACATTTTGTTGCAGGATTCAGTGGCAACCTCGTTTCTACCATTTCTCTAGCTACTGCTGCTGAGCAGCAGCCACAGCAAGAAGTTGATCCGACTTGCATTCATGATATTGACAGTGGGAATGGAAAGGATAGCACAAATGCAGAAATCATAGATAATAGGCATGGAGCTTGACTCTCTTTCTGATCTTATTCCTGTTGCACTGTGGTGCAGGCTTTTGGGGGTGTTCCTCATTTTAATTTTCCCTCCCTTATGTATATGGGCCATTTATTTCAAGTTTTCTGATGTTGTATTGTTTCTTTGGGCTTTCTTGGTTGTGGAGAAGTGTGGAGCCGGCGCTTCCTGATAGCCTCTTTGGTTCGCCAACAAAAGCAGCTGGAGATAATCTGCCTGACTTCTCTACATTAGCAGAGGTCAATGAGAGTGCTGTATTCTCAACAAGCTCATCAATTCCTAACAAGTTAGAACTGCCGACCACTTTTAGTGACATGGCTTCTCACTAGTTTTCTTTAAAATCCAAGGTACTGCTGGTTGCAGTCTGTATGCTGCTCTTCCCTGCCATAATAATGATGTGGGTAGAATTCTGCTGACAAGTTGATCTATCATTTTTAGGCTCCATTCTGCACATCAAGATTTTTAATTGTAGGTAATAAGGATAGAAGTGGCCAGCGGGGCATAATTTTTATTAGGGTAAGAGATTTTCTTTTCCTTTTCATTTTTTTTTTCAATTTCTTTACAAGTAAAAATCATCTCAGAACTTGCTTATGGTCTGGTAAATTAGTGCCTCTTTCATTAAATGATTTTCTTTTGTTGCTGGTTTGTTTCTATGTAGATTTATAGAAGCATACAGAAGGACGAATCCTCTAGATGAATAGCCAAATACACCTAGATCAGAAGACTAGATCCTAGAGAAGATTCAAATGAGGTCACCATCATCATCAATACATACTACTAACAGCAAGCGATACATATTGCATACTTGGACAGACATTAGTTTACAAGAGTAGTTTTTCTTTCCTTTCTTTCCTTTATTTGGTTTTCCTCCCACCCCCTCTCGGTACATTCTCTATGGGTGTGTTTCACCACAGACTTGAGGCAGAAGAAAGTACTGTAGATTTACCTTACTGTAACATATACAACCCTTTCATCTACCATTCAGTTCCAATTTTGTAAATGTTCCAGTAGATTTGAAGTTGCCTGGCAGAGGAATCATTTCCAAGTTTTAATGCAGTACTGATATGGTTCAAGACACGACTTGAGAACTGACAAGAAAAGATGCTGGTAGTCTGGTACTTGTGTCTGTATTCTGTTTTCTTTTTGTGGGTGGGAATGGGCCTGTGGGGGAGAGATTACCGAAAATTGAATTCATTATTATTTTTAAGAATTGGACATGCAATGAATAGGTCACACATTATCATTGATGGTAGTTAATCATGTATAAACTTTAACAACTACTGTTAGATGGCTGATTATATTAAATCAATGGCCATAAGATATAGTTGTCAGTTCGTGTGGTTTGATTGTGACTATCACTATGCAATACACAAGTAATTTAAACCTATTTCCTTTTTTATAATATTACATCGTAGAATTTACAACCCGTTATAAGCCATTCTAAACAAGTAATAATCAGAAAAATATATTTTTTTTCACAAGTTGCGTGAAGAAATTAGCTGAGTAATTTTCTGAGTTATTAAACTGGTATGGCTATGTGGAACACTTACCTGCCAGAGTAATGACTGTGTGATATGGCCAGTTGAGTTCTGTCCTAGTTAATTGTTAATGAGTTATTAAATTTTAAAGGTGCAAAGGCAATTGAAATGATAGTGATTTTAATCTGTAAGTACTGGTTTGTCTGGTATTGTTTAGTGTGAGGTCCACATGTGGGGAAGAGGTTACCTGCTGTCACATGGTGCTGACGCTACAAGAAAAATTGTACAGAGGCATCACACTCCTTTCACAATCAACTCATTGAAAGGTTTGTTTTTGAATCTTTTGCTTTACGGACCATAGTGCCTGCGTGTCCTGGCATAGACTTAAATTATGATAGTTCTACGCATCGCTCAATTTGTTTTTGGCTAGCATTGCAGCCTTTCCAAAAGTTTCTGCAACCGTTGATGGGTTGAATTTTATTTTACTAGTTGATGGACAGATATTTTGGTGGTCTTTTAAGTCAGCTTCGTAGAATTCTTAAATATTAATAGGTAAAATGGAACCGTAATTGAAATGTATGAGTGAAAGTTCTTCTTCAGTTGAATTGTTGCATGGTAGAGATAATATACATTTGAAAATTTTATTTTTGTTATTACACCGTATTTTAACTTGGTTCAATATTAATTTTTTAAAAAAAGTATTATTTGAATAGTTATTCTGCATAACATAATCAAGGTAACAAAATTTTTTTTTTGATTATTTTATCTAGAGTTTAGTTAATTTTTTAGAAAATATGGAGTTACAAAAATTAGATATTTGATTTACACTAAAATATAACTTTCCGAATAAATTTTAGGCTAATAATTCCAAATTATAACATGCTTTGTATGTGTTCCACAATATATAGAAATATTTTAATTTGTAATAATCATTTTTAATGATTCCTCCCCCTAAAATTTTAATTAAAAAAATGATTAAATGATCTGTGAACCCATAGAAGATTTGTTTGATTCGTATGAAATAACTTGCTTAAATAACTCTTAAACTTTTTTGTGCACTAAATTGATAAATTCTGTTATTAAAAAATTAATATTTTTTTAAATTAAATTTTGATAATGTGATAAAAAAATTTCTTAGAAAAAATATAATGCACCCTACGAATTAAGCTCTGGACTGTAGGGTTCACTTTAAAGTGTAAATTATAAGTGATGACTGTTAATGACAAATTAAAAAAATGTGTTCTCACAAATATATTATTATCCAAATGCTTGAATTTTAAAAATCTAATTAAAGTTATCTACCCAGTATGGTGCTTTTTAGAGGAAATTTTTCTTTCATGATGCTATTATTTTATTACTAATTTTTTATAAACAGAAATAAATATTAAATAATTATTACAATAAATATAATATTTAATGAAAAATCTTAAGAATTGAATAATAATTAAAGTTTTCAATATTTAATATAATATTTTGAACAAAATCTTATATTACTGTTGACATTTTCAAATAGTTTTGTAGTGCTTATCTCATAATTATTTTTTATCATAAAACTTTGGGCCTCCCTCTATTTATGCGTGGTTTTTACTTAGGCCCAAAATAAATGTGAGTGTGCAGGGGATTATGGCCAAAAAATCTTTCTATCTCACCGCAAATACAGAAAAAATAAAAAATAAATTTACTAGAAATTACAATATCTGAATTTGATGCACTAAAAAAAAATTGATGTTGGCCTTTCATTATCACTACCATTGATTTTAACAGATGGGATAACCAATGGTTATGGGTACATGGAAATTTTAATTTTATGAATTGAGAATTCATAAGCTAAACAAGTGTCATGTGCAAAAGAGTTACCAGGGACAGGGAGCAAGTACACAAAGTTGTGTTATCCATAAGCACAGATTCAGGCATTCAGCTCCCGAAGATTATTTCAGGTAATGTCTTGGTTGCACAGCACAGGAGCTTACTCACTTTCTGAAAAATAAAAATAGAGGGAACACGCATGATATGTTAGTCAAATTTGATATGAGCTAAGCATATGACAGTGAGTGGAATGAATTTTTCATTTTGTTGTTCTTCGGAAGCTTGGATTTTGTGGCAAGTGGATTTTTGTTGCAATTGCGTTTCTCTCTAGTTACTTACTTTATCTGCATGGTGGATGAACATTTTGGTTACTTTTCTCCACAAAGGGCCTTAGAAAAGGTGACCCACTTTTACCTTTTCCCAAGCAAAACAAGGTAGGAGATTGTTACAAAATGGATCACTATTCTGTTGTCTATTCAAAATTGTTAAAAGTTACTTTCCCAGACACTACTTTCTTTAAAGCTGGCTTACTTGGCAATTGCTATTGAGGTTGGAGGAGTCTTATGGAAGGCTGCAACATACTTAAACGTGCCTACTAGATGGTCAGTTGGAATAGAATCTGAAAGCAATTTTTGACGACCAATGAGTTCGATGTTTGCCTAATTTCCATCCTCTCTGTTCCATAACTCTTGGATCCAATACTGCTACTTGGATAGAAGACATAATTCACTGAAAGATACGGAAAATAGTGGCTATAAGGTGACGTTAGAGGCATTATACCCTCAAAATGCTTCCTCTAATAATGCAGGGATGAAATCAATTTGGAAATTACAGTAACGATAAAAAAAATAAAAAGTTTTTCTAAGGAAAGTACTAAATAATCTTCTTCCTACCCGAGATAGTCTCTTGCATAGACAGATATAAGTAGATCAATGTTGCCTAATGTGCTCAAACCCAGTGGAAAATGATGTACATTTGTTGTCACAATGATCTTGGGCTAAAATTTTGGAGAGTAATATAATATTTTGATAATGTTTAGAGGAGTAATATGTAATTTGTTTAAATACTTATAGAATTTTTAAAATTTTTGAAGGGTCATAATATTTTAATTATGTTTGGAAGAGTAATATATAATTTTTTTTAAGTATTTATGTAAAGTTTCCAAATTTTTTGGAAGATCCGCCTCTCCCTATTGGGATCCATTCAACAGAAATACAAGGTATTAATATGTTGGAATGGTGGAAAAGCCTACGGCATCAACTAAGTAGTTGTTCCTTTCCTCCAAGAACCTTAAAGTTGGTGTCCATTAATACTTTGGAAATTTTGAAAGAATCACAATGCCAAGATTTTTGACAATCATTCGTGGCAACCCTCTCAAACCATATCTAAGATTATTAGCAAATGGGAGGAATTGTACGAGTTGTAATTTTTGGCTGTGAGCTTGAGACTTTTTATTTGTTGTTCTCAGCCAGTAAGGATGATTTTTCCCTTCTACTTTTTTCTCTGATTTTTCAGCTGTAAATAAATGTTTAGTTTTATCTTTTAATTTTCTCTGATTTTAAATTTTCCCTCGTAAGCTTAATTTTTATGTTCTTATTTTTTTAAAATTTAATCTTACATTTATGAAACTTGATAATCCAGTTGTCAATCATGAGCATTTTATTAAAGTAACTCTTGTACATTTACATTAATAATTTTTTGTTAAATGCACATTTTATATATAAAAAAAAACATAAATACCGTAGCAATTCTCATTATATATATATATATATATATATATATATATTGTGTCTATCAAGTTAGATTAGTCATTTCAAATTAAAATGGTGGTTTAATGTTTAGTCAAAGGAGACAAACAAAACGTCAAAAGCAGAGGCAAAAACTTTGAGGTGTATTGGAAACGGGATCATCTAATTTTTTATGTTCATATTGAAAATTGTACCAATTGCTACTACTTACTCTGTATCAAACCCAATCACTCCTAACAAGTTAAGCTAAAGTAACAAGCCTTACACATGTTTTTGCTTCTTCAAGTATCTCTTATTTTTCTTCAATGAACATACTTTTAGGGAAGAAAAAATTGTCCACAAGTCTCACTCAATGAAATCCTGGCTAGGGAAAATTGGTTATTAGAGCGATTTCCAACCATCATAGGAAAGGTAAGATTAGAACTTCTTAAGTTGTGTTGTGTGAGGCTATAAATTTTCATAGCTAATTAGACAAAATCAAATCAACTGCACTGCAAGCAAGATTGCCAATTTTATTTTACCAAAAACAAAAATAATATGCCCCATTGAATTTGAATGCTTCTTTACACCGAGATCAGTCCAAATAAATGATTCTTTTTCCTTTTCACCTTCAAATGTGGCAGTGTTCAGCCCTCTATTTCTTGTAAAGTCAGACTAGACAAAGATGGGCTGCTAGAAAATTTGGCTTTTTGTAAGCAAGCACATTGCACAAAATAATCTGATTCCAATGGATAGTACAATAAGAGTGATGGGACGCCAGAAGAAAGTTTCACATCAATGGCACAAGCACAACAAAATATTTGTACTGAATTTCATCTTGCAGATTCAGTTTCCTTGAAAGGAAGATGTTCCAAATCATGGCTATCTAGTATGGTGACGTTGCTAGCCTAGATACCAGCAAGTCATGTGCCTCCACCACTCCTTTCATTCCCAAAGCTTACATAAAGATTTGCAATCTATGGCCTGCCAAATGGCCATCAAACTTTGTTTGATAGAAATAAAGGAAGTAGTGTAAAAAGTGGGTCTGCAGTTGAAGACAAGGAATTAAAGGGCAAGGGTCCCATCTTTCCTTTGGCTTATAGTTATATACACTTGCACAACCCATGGGTTTGGTTACAAGCAGATTTAGGCGCAGGGGCCACCACATAGAAAGAAAGAACCAGTTAGTGTGTGTCTCTGGGTATACTGAAGAGAAAGTGCAGTTCTTGGAGGCCTAAGTAAATAGGTGCGACTAGTTTAATTGGTTGCTTCTTGGTTAGATTTTACTGCATCATTCATCTTAGAATGCAAGATGGTTATCCAAAATCTCTGCTTTCCTATTTTATAATGTTTTCATCAATCCCTTCGATTTTCTTTTTGTCAGTTGGGAGTAGTAAGTGAGTCATGGAAGGGAAAGAAATAAAAGGATATGAATTTGACCTTTCATGCATATAATTAATTGATCGATCAACAAACAGAACTCTCTCTGGTGCAGTCTTTTCATATTGTATCCCTGTTCCTTCTCTGATTTGTTCCCCTTAAAATTCTAGTTATTTTTTGTATCCTTGTTCTCTTAAAACTCAGTTTGGGTTGCCTACAAGTAAAGACAAAGTTGAAAAAAGTCTAAGGGGAGGTACACATGTCTCAGTCTACACTTTCAGTGCAGACACATCATTTCTTTTACACATTCTACAAACTTCTCAGTTCTCATAATATTTTATATATTGATAAGTATATAAAGAAATCAACGCATAATCTCTTTGGATAAAGTGGACTAGCAGCCAAGCCGTGGTTTAGCATTACTCTTTGAATACAGAGGACTTGGAGCCAGAGCTAGAGGGGTTTGAACATACATATTTGCTGTTCTTGTTGGCCACTGGTAGCCACCCCAATTCTAGATAGAATAATCCAACTCACATATAATGAAATGTTTTAATGTGCAGCAGCAGCAAGGAAAGCCATGGAAGGTGGTAGCTCAAATAGTACAGCTGCAGGTATTCATTTCTTCTAAATTTTTACGTTTATAATTTATATAATTTCTTTTATCTTCTATTTTTTGAAAAACAAATGATCTAGTACCATTTTTTACTTTATTTAATTTGATTTCTTAGCTCTTAAGGTGAGAATACCAAAGATCTTTCAAAGGATATATATAAGAAGCATAATGAGAAATACTTGAAAAGTTGAAGAGCTAATCAAGACATATTGACAAGCATAGACAAATCTTATCACCTTTTGCTGTGAATGGTTTCTTGTGACATTTGTATGGCTTTCTTAACCCAATACTCTGCATTGAACTGTAACATTTGTTCAACTTAATAGATATTTCTTGTGTGAAAAAAAAATTGTGATTGTCCCAGCACTACTTCAGATCCGCACAATGCACATTAGTCATTATATATATATATATATATATATATATATATATATATATTGGTCAAATAGAAAGTTTTGTCTCTGTTGACAAAGATGTGCCATTTTATTCGAAATTTAATTAGGAGCGAAGGCATCAGAGTTGGAAGCGTTACAGAAAGAGCATGAGGAGAAAAATTTGAAAATTCAAGAGCTCAAGAGACAGATTGAATTGACAAAGCATCGCTTGGAAAAGAAAAAGAAGGAGGCCACAGAGGAGCAAATGGGAGCTTTCAATACCTTAAGCAAGAAATATAACAGTCTGAGAGAAGAATACAATGCAGTGATAGCTGAAAAGTCAAGGGAATCAGAGTAACTTTGCCTAGAATTAGTAAGCCTGAACCGTTAGTTTCAGAATTCCAGTACTCAAACTGAAGTTATGGATATGTCTAATCAAAGTTAACTATTGCTTCTTAATGTCTCTTAATCTTTTATATTCTGTACAAAACATGAGACTAAGAGGGATGGAATTCCCTTCAATATAAGAACACAGTTCCATTCATCAACGCAAGTAATGAACTAATTGAGATGATCACAATGGAGAGGTTGTATATGATGACGCAGTGTGAGATGTGAGGTGACTGATTATTAGAAATTCAATAGTGATTGAAGAAGTTCTACATTGGTGAGGAATGGATAAAGTGAGGATCAGTAGGAAGACCCATAAATCTAATGTCGCAAGGTTTTGAGTCAAGATGTGATGTCATACCTACTGTTGTGGTGACAATGTTGGCTTTATTTGGTTAGCTTCTTCCTTAAGATTCATGGGCTTAACATCCTTACTCATGGCGCTTGTAATGGGTACAACTCGTTAATATTTAATGCGGTTTTGAGAAATTATAAGGAAATAAAGTTGTATCATTGCCATTAACTATAACTTTTAGCTTAATGATAAGCAATTAATCCAACAAGTGATATTAGAGCAAGGTCACGAGTTCGAATCCCCTGGGTGACACTGGGGGGAGATTGTTGATTTTATTTGGTCAGCGTCTCCCTTAAGATTTTATTTGGTCAGTGTCTTCCTTAAGATTTTATTTGGTCAGTGTTTCCCTTAAGATTTTATTTAGTCAGCGTCTTCCTTAAGATTCGTAAGCTTAACATGGCCTATATCGCTTATAATAAGTACAACCCAGAAATTATAAGGAAATAACATAGTTTTGTTAAACTTAGATAGTAGCTCGATTGGTAACCCCGGTAGAGTTTGAGGTTCCGAATGTGCAGGTTGAATCTTGACTCCTTGGAAGCTATTCACTTGGTTAAGTCGTGAGGACACTATCCACCACCGCTTAGCCAAAGCCATTTTAATGGGCATCAGATTTTAGATGGCACAAAGCTGGTATATCAACTTAAGGCTCATTCTTCCTTAAAATCATCTAATGTGATCACGTTTATTTTGTTGATTCAAGGTTCTAAAGGCTTCTCTCATGTCATTTTTAAGGTCCCTAATAATGTCTCTTAATTCAAATTTAGTACTCAATTCACATATAAAACTGTTCATGATTTTAGATAAAGAGAGATGATTCGTATAATAGGCTCTTTATGACAGGCATATCAGGCACAAAAAAAAAAAAAAGAATAATAAAGAAATGACAACAAACTAGATGCAAAGTAATAAGAATTATAAACTACCCTAAATGCAAGGCAAAAATAAAAAAATTTAAATGAATAATTACATGATAGTAGGAGTGCAAAAGGAACGATAAAATTAACAAAGAAATAAATAGTGATATTTTTCTTGTTTCTTTTGGGTTAACAAGCAAATAATTATGTAAAAAATCAGGTAAAGAAAGAAAGAAAGAAAGAAAGGGGGGTGGGGGGATCAACTTGAGTTTTAGGCACACTTACAAACCTAATTGATATGAAAAATATATTAGTTTTTAAGAGAGGTATGTGCACCTTAAGTGACACAAGCGAGAAGGCGGAATCAAGCTCTGAAGATTAATTGATGTATAACGAACCAACAAAAAGAATAAGGAATTCTTAGTACTCCAACAAGAACAACGAATCCTTAGAATTCAAATGAAACTCACAATAATCTTTATTAATCAATATCAAAAGCTGCTTAACATAAGAGACCTGAAGAGGTATTTATAATCCAAAGTGGTCTAAGCCCTAATCAAATCTCTACTTTCCTAAAAACAAATAACTTATTGAAGATTAAGTCCTTAAAAATAAGGAAAGATTCCTAAAATAAGGGGAAATCCTTAAATTATTAAAAACATAATTATCCCTAAATAACATAATTATCCTAAATTAAGATGCTTATTATGGCAATTAACCCCACAAATAAATAGAGCATTCCCTCCCTTGTTAGATGTGGAGAGGAAGAAGTCTGTTGTCTATGGTGAGGAAAACTAATTTGATATTTGGGCTGTTTGCTGGGGCTGAACAAACCAAAATGCTGTTCTGTTTCAGCTGGCCCCTTCTGGTTTTCATCAAACATGGCAAACAAATATGTTTCTATGGTTTTATTAGGCCTATTTGGAGTCCCACCCGGCACATGATTGATCAAATTCTCATAATAGGTTCTTGCATTATTGACCGATGCAGCAGTACCACCATCAGATGGCCATCCACTCTCTGATACAACTACTTCCAAATCAGGTGCACCAATCTTCTCAAGAGCTGCATAAAGGGCTCCTAATGATGCATCGAAGAGATTCTGGTACCCAAATTCGCCATCCTTCACCACAACTGTCGGTGAGGTGAATAAGGCATATGTAAGGTTGATGTTTTTCGTGTCACCTATGTAGCTAAAATAAGTGTACACATTGGCAAGAAGTGGTGCCCTATTCTTCACAAGGAAATTTATGATCGGTTTTATATATGACCTTGAAGAATGACTAAATGCCCCTACAGATGGAGGGTAAGAACTGCCCAACAAAGACAACTCTATTGCTGTTGAAACCTTAATTTGGCTCTGTAGATTGGCAAGTACAAGTGCAGCATAAATATTCTGCATTGCAGGCAGAACAAATTGGGCTGATGCATCGTTAGGCTTTATTTCATTCCCAACAACAATGTACCGAAATTTGACATCTCGAGAGTAGTTTTGTATATTGTTTTGGACCCATTCAGTAGCTTCTTCAGCACAGGCAAGGGATTGAACGTCTTCATTAGGGACTCCAACGACAAGTTCTATGCTTGATCCTCTTAAGGCCTGAATGGTTGCTGGATCAGGGTCATATATTCGCATTCTTCCAATGCCATTTGCCTTGTAAAGATCTATTACTTCCTGCGCAGGTGGTAAGTTGTTCGCTACTCGTCCATAGCAGACTCCTATGGACTGTGCTGCTGTATTAAATGGAAATAAAAGAATTTAAGGGTTAAAGAGAAAATATAAAGGAGGATGAAAAAGAAAGACAAACAAAAATGTTTACCTGTTTTCTCTAACCCAATAAGTACAAGAAGCATAAGCACCAAAGCCATATTTGCTTGTTAAGCAATGGAATGAGTACGATTTACAAGACAGAAGGGAAGAGCGGGAGATGGAAAGTTTCCTATTGAGAGATTTTCCGTTTGCCTTATACAACTCATGCGTCTATATATATTCTGCAAGTTTTAGAGGTCATGCATGCTCCGTTATCAATGGCCTCATGCATGGACATTAATATTGGTGAAATCTTTGAGATGAATAAGGTCTCACGCTATTGCTAATTATTTTGAACCTTAAATGCAATTAAATATAACTAAGCAATTTTATTAGAAACATCAAGTGAAATAGTGAATGTTACATTTCAAATAGAAAACATGGGCACATGGCAGTGATGGCACCTTTATTCAAAGAAAAATAAGATTAGGTGCATAATTACTTTTCAGTTTCAATTGAAACTGAGTTGGTATTTAGGTGATTTGTCAGGCCTGAAGAGACCAAAGTGTCGCTCAGTTTCCGCACCTCCCTTCTGGTTTTCGTCAAACATGGCGAACAAGTAAGCCTCTATAGACCCAGGCCTCTTTGGAGTCCCAACCTTAGCGTGATTAATCAAATTACCGTAGTAAGTGGCTGCATTTTCAGTTGTGGCTCCATCTCCACCTTCAGATGGCCACCCACTCTCAGATACAACAATCTGCAAATTGGATGCTCCTACTTTCTCAAGAGCAGCGTATATAGAATCCAACATAGCATCAAAGAGGTTTTGGTACCCAACGTCGTTGTTTCCTTGTTGAGTAAAAAGAGCATAGGCAGGAGTAATGCTTTGTTGATCATTAGCATAAGCGAAGTAGGGGTACACATTGGCAAGAAGTGGTGCCCCATTGTTCACTAGGAAGTTGATAATTGGCTGTATATATGGGCTTGCATTGTCGCTGAAAACGCCATCATTGGGTGGGTAGGACTTGCCTATCAGACTTGAGTCTATTGCTGTGGAGACCTTGATTTGGCCTTGTAAATTGGCTGATGAAATTGCATTCTGAATGTTCTGCATGGCAGTTAGAATATACTGGGCTTCATTGTCACCAGGGTGAATTTCATTTCCAACGGCAATGTACTTGAATTTGACGTCTTGTGAGTAGGGTGTCACATACTTATTGACCCAGTCTGTGGCAGTTCCAGCATCAGTAAGAGATTGTAGGGTTTCCTTAGCTACGTCAAGGATCAACTCTATGTTTGAACCTTTAAGTGCTCGAAGGGCTTCTTCATCTGGGTAGTATATACGCATTCTACCAATGCCATTCGTTTTATATAAATCCACGACATCTTGCCTTGATGGTAGGTCACCACCATTTACTCCATAACAGACTCCTATGGATTGTGCAGCTGCATAATATTGAACAGAACTGATACTAAGTGATTCTGAGAGGATAAAGACTGCAATTTGAAAATATTACGAGACAAATTCGCAATCTCTTAGACAGAATAATAAGAAGTGGGAATTGCAATCAAAATTTTGGTTTTCAAGGTTCCATGGCAAATTTTCAATTTTTTTTTTTTTTTTGAGAAATATCACTTCTTAGTTATTGTATGGCTTGAATGGAGTAGTGATGCTGGTATGTGACAAAAATATTTTGCATGTACAGTGCTATTGCTTAATGATAGTTAATAGACGAAAACATCCCTCATCTTTATTGATAGAGTACAATAGTAGCGGATCTAGAAAAGTGAAACAGTAGTGACAATATAGTACATAGACATATAAGTAAAAAAAATATTTAATATTTATATTAATATAATTTAAATCCAATAAAAAATAAACATATATGATTGTAATTAATATATTGATCAGGAAAATCAAGATAGCCATCTAATCATAGTTATTTGTCTCTTCAATTAATGTGTAAAAAAATTTGATTTTGTTCACCCAAAAAAAAATTGACTTCTTAACTTCTTACCTTTTTTTTCTCACACAACTTATTAACTAATGAATAACAGTATAAATAATTCAAAATATACAAAAATAAGGACAACATAATATAATAGTTACACAAATATATATTTAGTAAAGAACTCGAGGTTAGTAGTGGCATTGCCCCCTCTGGCCATAACATGGATCTTTCATTGGTATATGAAGTTTTATGTTAATAATAACTAAGTTTAAACTCTCTATATTATAAGAAATTGAATAAAATGCAAGTATAAAGAGTAAAACAAAATGTAAAATTAATAGTGATATATATATACGAAAATGGGTCAGACACATAAATATTCTAAAAATAATTGTTTAAATTGATCTCTTAGCGCAGTGCAATTAGATTTAATCTAAGTAATCAACTAAAAATATAAGATCGGGTAGAACTTCTAGTCTCAAGTCGTATAAAGCAAAGGAACAGAAAAACAATGTGTATTTGTTAGAGAGGAGAGTCATAGACCTGTAAATTGTAGTCCAATGGATGATAGTATTCCAAGAAGCAGCAGTATGGCAGACATTGCAGTGTTGCTTCTGAAGAATATATCCATGGATTTTATCAAGATGTAAACCAAACTCTTAACACTCAATTCTGATGTCTTTTGCACCACTGGCTAACCAATATTTATAAGCACAGAGAAGCCAGGATTTGGCATGGTATGGTACTACTCCAATAACAAAGACTTTTTGCTCCGTCAATCACTCAATGGAAGTTTTACAATTTGATTTGAATTCCAACCATTTGTTCAGTGGCAGACGCATACAAAATCCATCGATGGCCTGATACAAATGACAATATTAATTGGTAGAAGGCCATTCTGCGTATTAGTCAGCTTAACGTTAAGGAAGCGTTCTCAAAACCTGTTTAATACGTCACAAGTCGAAGTCTGGTGTTGTTTTCTTCTTGGAAATCAATGCAACTAAAACGACTCATATCTATCTGGATTCATCCCATTTTGCAAGAGGTCAGAACCTGCCATGATTACTCCAATACTTTTTTTTTTTTTAAGAGTATCGGTACTACTCAGGATGAGTTATTTATCATTCATTAGTTATCATTTATATTTAATAAAATTTTAAATATTTATTGTAAAACTAACTGTTAATAAATAATTAATAACTTACCTTAATTACCAAGCTCATCAAAGTACCATAACAATTATCTCATTATCATCTATTTTTAACACTTCTTTTATACAAGTGGCGGCTAAATGAAACCATTCTAGAAAAACTAGTGGCCAAGGAGTATTCAGCTAAGATATTATTCATGCAGCCCCAGACGAGTGGTAGAGAAACGGTGCAAATCCAAAGGAAGACCTTGGCCAAGATTAGCCATCTAATTTTAATACATGACTTGCATTTTTTATTCATAAATAGTTTTATTTCGTTGTAGAACCCATTTTTCCTCTTATAATAAATCCTTCCATGAAATTACTAAAGGGTCGTGATATTAGTTAAAGAACCAGGAAAAAACATCTGCCGGAAAAAAAAACATAGACGTGGAAAAACTAAAAATATTTCCCTAATTAATAGACGGGTGATATATACAAGTTGGAAGTTTTTTCTTTCTCATGATGTAAGTCGAAAGTCGAAATTTGAAGTTTGAACCTATTCATTCCGTGGACAAAGTCTAAAATACCTCATAATCTATTTTAATTGTATAAATTTAGTTTACATTTATTATGTAGATTAATAGTTTAAAGTTGTTCTATAAGTAAATTTTATATAAAAGTACTAGATCTTAATTATTGCAATAACTTTGAAATTTTTAACCGTTAATTTTCTACAAAAAAATCATATTAAGATGACATAATTTATTTCCTCGGTTCCAATAATTTTCTATAGTAAAAGAAATACGTTATTTGTATATATTTTTATATAATCACTTTTTATATTTACGCATGTTACAGTATTTCGATTTAATTATATTAGTATTATTTGATTTAGTGAACCCCACCTAAACATTTTCAATTCAACTACTCAACCAGGGTGTTTTCCGCATCATTTATAATATGCTGAGAAACGTCAAACACTTTATTTACACAATTGGTGCGCAAGGGCAAGCGTGAAAGTTTCTGACTTGTACATGAATGACAGAGAAAGCAAAAACCCATCTCGTCCACTTATCAGAATTTGGAATAAGCCTAGATGGATAACTGGTTCATACTTATTAAATCTCAAGTGCCTTTCGTAACATAGCTTACTATGCAGCCTTATTTCCCCCAATATTAATGTCTAGAACCTAATTTTATGTATTAAATCTTTCACATGAATCACATCTACAATATTCTGGGAGATGCGATCATGCTACCATTTATTTTCCAAGCAACAAGGAATTGAATCTTAGATGACTTTCTGGGATGAGCTGGTGATTATTAATGAAAAATATTCCTCCCTCAAACCATATATATTTCTAATTGTATGACCCAATCATCAATTAATAGGTTACTCTTTTTCTGTTCCCTATTGAACAATTTACTGCCCAGATTATGATGAGCAATTTCTGAAGTTGTTTCAAAATCATTTGATTTTCTGTTAATTTGCTCGAAAAGTGTCGGTCATTGTTAAGAAGTTGATTTTTCATTTTTTTTTGGTTGAAAAATAACAGTTGAAGAATGGTGTTATTGGTTGAATAATTGCTTACACTAGGTCATATAATATATTTCTGTCATTTGAGAGTTTGAGTTTTACTAAAGTATGATCCAGAGGTTCTCGAAGAATATCTATCTTTTGAAACAAAGAACTAAGCTCACACATAAGGTAAATGTTTAAAACTAGTATAATATAAAGTCTTTGATAAACATTTATTGGAAGCATCAAGTGCGAACTACATTCGGATAAAACCATGGGCACGAGCTCGAGGTACCCTTATTCTAAGTGACATCGATTGAGTATATAATCGAAGTTTCAATTGAAACTGAGTTGGTATTTAGGTGATTTGTCTGGTCTGAAGAGACCAAAGTGTCGCTCAATTTCTGGACCCTGCTTCTGGTTTTCGTCAAACATAGCAAACAGGTAAGTCTCAATGGGGCCATTTGGCCTCTTTGGAGTCCCTCCCTTGGCGTGATTAATCAAATTCTTATAGTAGGTGCCTGCGTTTTCAACAGTGGCTCCAGCTCCACCTTCAGATGGCCACCCACTCTCAGATACAACAACCTTCACATTGGGTGCCCCTACCTTCTCTAGAGCAGCGTACAGAGAATCCAACAATGCATCAAAGAGGTTTTGGTACCCAACCTCGTTTGGTCCTTGTTTAGTAAACAAGGCATAGTCAAGACCAATGCTTTGTTGGTTATTAGCATAGGCGAAGTATGGGTACACATTTGCAAGAAGTGGTGCTCCATTGCTCACTAGGAAGTTGATAATAGGCTTTATATATGGACTTGCACTATCGCTGAAAACGCCATCTTTGGGTGGGTAAGAGTTGCCTAGCAGAGTGGTGTCTATTGCGGTGGAGACCTTGATTTGGCCTTGTAAATTGGCTGAAGAAATTGCATTCTGAACGTTTTGCAGGGCGGGAAGAACAGAGTTGGCTGCAGCATCACCTGGGTGAACTTCATTACCAACTGCTACGTACTTGAATTTGACGTCTGGTGAGTAGGCTTTCACATACTTATTGACCCAATCTGTGGCAGCTCCAGCATTGGTAAGGGATTGAAGGCTGTCATTGGGGACACCAAGGATCACCTCTATGTTTGAACCTTTGAGGGCTTGAAGGGCTGCTTCATCTGGATTGTATAGACGGATTCTGCCAATTCCATTTGATTTGTATAAGTCCACTACTGCTTGCTTAGTTGGTAGATTGTTTCCATCTGCCCCATAACAGACACCCACGGATTGTGCACCTGCATAATATTGAACCAAAAGTAAGTACGATTGATCTGAGAGCATAAGGAGAGCAATTAAAAATGACTGAGATTTTAATTATTAATCTTAACACCACATACATATTTATATTAATGACAATAAATCGAAACTATTCATCTCATGCATAGTTGAAGTGAAAAGAGAAAATAATATAAAAACAAGAAAGATAAATCATTCATTAATGTTTGAGTAGTATTTTAACTTGGATGTTCTTGTCTGGATTCTTTTAAGGCATTCTTTTTGCCAAAGTAAAAAAACAGAAAGAATGAGCGGAGAACGTGTAACTAATTAAAAAAAAAGAAAAAAAGAGCGGAGAACTGGTATGCTTATATATATATATATATAGTTTATCAATTGTAATATAATCTGGTGGCTCAAGCCACTATCACTTCCGGTAAGTTAAAACTAAAAGAGAAAGGAGAGAGCGATGGTGGCATCTATCCATTATATATTGAGAAATAGAGAGTAGAGAGTAATAAACCTGTGATTTCTACTCCAATGGACGATAATATTCCAATAAGCAGCAGTATGGCAGACATGGCAGTATGGCTTCTTGAGAAGAATATATCCATTGATTATATGAAAAATATAAACTAACTCTTAAAACTGAAGTCTGAACTGATATCTTTTGCTCCTTAATTGTATCCTATATATAGGAATAAAGTGGCAAAGACCAAAGAGTTTGCAGGAGTCAGGACTTCACCCCATGCCAACGACTTTTGTTTTTTTGCACCATCAATCACTCCATGGAAATGTAATTTACTATTCACTTTGAATTCCATATCCAGTTTCCCAGCAAGACACGTATATCTCAACACCGATGGCTTTGAATTAGGAACAATAATATTGATATGAGAAGCCCATTATGTCAATCAGCCTAAAGGAAATGTTGCTATCTTCCAAATGTATACAGCAAGAAATCATCTTCAAACGTCACACTCATTTTGTTTCCTTACCTGAAGTCAATTAATTAAAATGACTGGCTTTGCAATTTGCATTCATCCCATATGAACGTACGAGGTCGGATAGTCGCATACGTATGTAAGATAATTACTAATGTTGCAGCCCCCTCTTTTTCGGGCTTTCTTCTCAATTTAAAATTTCAATCCTGAATATATATAGCCGCCCTGATCATGTAGACTTTTCTTTTCAGATAAGTAATGCCATTTGCACATTAAAATTTTTTACATTATTTTTTACATAAGTATTAATTCATAAAATTCACAGACATGTGAGACCCTTACGTAAAAAAAAATAGTTCGAATATTGTACGGAAGTTGAAATAGTGTGAAAACTATTACCAAAAAATTGATGCACAAGGAACATCCCTATTTGTGAATAGTACTTCATTGAATGAAAATACACAAGATTAATTAGCATGCTTGGCATGCGCGATAAACGATTTCATTCTGAATATATATATATATATATATATATATATATATATATATAGTTAAAAGAAGACAGAATAAAAAATTTATTTTAAAATTTAGTTTAATTTTGATCTATTATTAATATAAAATTTTGTATTACAAAATTATATAAATAATTTAACTATCATAATAATCACTTAATATTAATAGGTCAAATTCTTTTAATAATATGTTAATACATTATTAAACAATAATATAAAGAGATTACCCTAATATTAGATTAATTTTAAAGTTTAAACTCTTTTAATTTTTAACTTATTTAAGAATAATGAAAACTCACTTAGGTATTGTTTAGATGGAGGAGTTTGGAGGGAAAGGGAAGGAAAAAGTAATTTTTTTATTTTAAATTTATATTCTCTTTATTTAGTAATTTTTTAAAATGAACAATTATCATATAACCTTCTAATCATGCCTTTTTTATAAATATTTTATAATTCTTTCAATTTAAAAATAAAAGATTATCTCTTTCATTCTTTCCCCTCAAAACTCCATCAATCCAAACATACTCTTAAAGTAAATCTCATTGGCACTTTATCAAAATTTTAGATTTAAAATTAGAGTTTGATTTTAATTTATTATTAATATAAAATTTTTATATTATTATTAATAATATGTTGACACATTATAATTGTTAAAATAAATTAAAATTATTTAATAATATATCAATAAATAATTAGAAGATAATATTTTTTTGGTGTAAACCAAGCTATCCCCTTGTTCGGAAGACAAGAGAAACTAATCCCACGAGATATGGCCAGGCGCGTGAAGTGGGGAGCTCTCCCAACTGCATTTTTCTCCATACACACCATCCCAATGATCAAACCCGAGATATGATAAGATGCTTAAAGTGACTAAGCCATTTCCACTCGAACGAATGCAAGTTGGTTAGAAGATAATGTTCAGCCTAGATTAAAATTGAATTTGTAGAATTGTTTATGGTGAAATTTGTTAAATGCAAACTTCAAACAAACAAATATATTTATTAGTTGAATGTGGGTTGCGACGAGTTATGTGGTAATTTCGTATGAGAAAGAGTAAACATTTGGTGCAACACAAGAAAGAGTAAAATGCAATGACAAAGAATAGTACAAATGTAAATTGCAAAAAATAAATGAAAAGTAATAAATTAATGCAAGTAAAAATACAATGAAATGTAAAGGAATTTAAATAACAGAGCAATAACGTAAATTGCAAAAAGTAAAGGAAAGTAACAGCATGACAAGAAAAGTAAAAGAATTTAAAGAACAGAGCAATAACTTAAATTGCAAAAAGTAAAGGAAAATAATAGCGTGACAAGAAAAGTAAAGGAATTTAAAGAACATGACTGAAAGTAAATGAATTTTAAAAAACAAAGTGCAGGAAGTAAAAGGAGTTGTAAATGAACATTGCGTTAAAGTAAATTTCTTGAAATGAAAAGGGAAGGCATATTTGGAATCAAATCCTTTAATTTGCTTGAGTGAAATGTTAGGATTGTATATTCAGTAATCAACCTTTTTTACATCGTAAATCCTAGTATTTATAGATAAACTAAGTAAAATAACTGACTCTTAAAACATAGATATGTATACATGGTAGTTAAGCCACGCATTCGATGTATAAAACAATCAAAGTCATAAGGAAATTACGTACAACTTTTCGACGAAGACTATTATCCATCAATCAATCACTATCATTTTCAACGAAAACTTGTTATCTGACGAACAATGCTTGCAATAACTTCAAACTTGAAAGAAAATCTTTAAATTCACTTATCCGTCGAATTATAACATTTCTTTATTTCCTTCGTCGAATAAGAACTTCATTTCTTTTCCCATAAAAAATGTCTATAATTTTCTGCTTAAAGTAGTATGTGGATAATGATTTTACTCCTGACGCACATGCAAAACATCGATACGAATTATCAATGATTTGACATTCAGTCTTTTACTTTCTTCATCTTTTCGATTGGAGAATTGTCACCACAGGTTAGGCTTGCGAATGGCGCTGGTAGTGGTGAGTTTTTCCCACCTCAAATTCATCTGGCGCCTTTTAAAGGAACTTTTAACTTACTCTGCAAGTTTTGTAGATGAAAACACACACCTTACTCGCAAAGAAATAATAGAACTCGAACTCTACCTGTATATATTATCTAATACACAATATAATATAAATTACTAAAAAAATTACTCATTGCATTAAAAATCTCAAGTTACATCAAGTATAAAACACACTATTTATAAAAGAATAAAGAGTGCAGGTAAGATAAGGACAAGAAGATCTTAAACTCAAACCCGTCCCGAAACACAGTTTAAACCCACTTCACTCCATCCTTACTGCGGGACACCCCATACGAGTTGAGATAGATTTAGTACCTACATAATGTGTTCAAATTGCCATCCTTTCTACATGTACTCTACAGTAATACATCTTGCTCCTCGTAGCAGGGGCTATAAGTGCATCTTCTTTCCCTTGAGCCCAGTACTAAACATTGGACCAAGACAGATAGACACAGGGCTGCTAGGCTAAGGTAATCGAGTTTAGTAACTTGAGTTTGATTATCGTTAAATCCAGTCTGAAGCATAAGAACAAATTATTATGACAAAAAGAAAGAGAGAGGTTGGATTCATCATTTTTCTTTAAAAAAATTACTTTTGAATTATTCCCTTATTTCTTCTGAGTTTACTATTTTTTTATTTATTTTCTTGAACAGCACATGAAATAAAAATAATAAATAACTAAAAATATATTTTTTTATCATTTATGAGAAAATGTTTGTTTTGTTGTACAATAAAAGTATTCTCAAGTTAATTTTTATATTAATTGAGACAAAATTATTTTAAATACATATTCCTACATCAATTTGGTATATTTTGGAAAATTAATTTTCTTAAGTGTTTAGGAAATGTTTGAAATAAATTAAAAAATTAATTTAGGACCAAAAAAAATTGAAGTAATATTTCTTTTAAAATTATTAACAAATAATTTTTACTTTTTTTAAATCTTAATAAGTGGTAGGAAAGTATTTATTGGAATCATCAAGTGCATACTACACTACTTTTTTTATTTAGTTTTCTGAGGGTATTCCCTATTCACTAATTGAATGAAAAACAAAACACCCTTCGAATTACTGAGCACAATGGGTAGAGTTCTCAAATTAGCGTCTTCAAAAATCAAACCGTATTATTTCTTACAAATTCAAATAGTTGCTACCACCGAGAGGAATCAGCTATGGGTGTGAACTACACTACTCCTGCTACTACATTTGGATAAAACCATGGGCACGTGATACCCTTATTGACATTGAGTATATAATATAAGAGTAATGATACATGTATATTATTTTTTTACATTATTTTTACACTTGGTTAATAATGAGTAAATATTTGGTTAACACAACATATCATTTGGTTAATGAGTTTTACTAGCTTGTAAATGATTGGTACTAAAACTCATTAACTAAATAATATACTATATTAATTAAAAATTTATTCATTATTTATTAAATATAAAAATAGTATAAAAAAATAATGTGCAACAATCATTATTGATAATATAATGGCAGTTTCAATTGAAACTGAGTTGGTATTTAGGTGATTTGTCAGGCTTGAAGAGACCAAAGTGTTTCTCAGTCTCTAGACCATCCTTGTGATTTTCGTCGAACATAGCAAACAGGTAAGTTTCTATGGGTCCATTAGGCTTCTTTGGAGTCCCACCCTTGGCGTGATTAATCAAATTCCGATAGTAGTTGCCTGCGTTTTCAACAGTGGCACCAACTCCGCCTTCAGATGGCCACCCACTCTCAGATACAACAACATTCAAATCGGGTGCCCCTACTTTTTCAAGAGCAGCGTACAGAGAATCCAACATTGCATCAAAGAGGTTTTGGTACCCAACCTCGTTTGGTCCTTGTTTAGTAAACAGGGCATAGTCAAGACTGATGCTTTGTTGGGGATCAACATAGGCGAAGTATGGGTACACATTTGCAAGAAGTGGTGCTCCATTGCTCACTAGGAAGTTGATAATAGGCCTTATATATTGACTTGCACTATCGTCGAAAACGCCATCTTTTGGTGGGTAAGGGTTGGCTACCAGACCGGTAACTATTGCGGTGGAGACCTTGACCATGATTTGGCCTTGTAAATTGGCTGAAGAAATTGCATTCTGAATGTTTTGCATTGCGGGAAGAACAGATTGGGCTGCATCTTCACTTGGTTTAACTTCATTACCAACGGCAATGTACTTGAATTTGACGTCTGGTGAGTAGGCTTTCACATACTTGTTGACCCAATCTGTGGCATCTACAGCATTAGTAAGGGATTTAAGTTTGTCATTAGGGACACCAAGGATCACCTCTATGTTTGAACCTCTGAGGGCTTGAAGTACTCCTTCATCTGGCTGGTATATACGGATTCTGCCAATTCCATTTGATTTGTAAAAATCCACTACTTCCTTATTAGTTGGTAGATTGTCTCCATTTGTCCCATAACAGACACCCATGGATTGTGCACCTGCATAATATCCAACCAAAACTAATTGATTCCGAGAGCAATTAAAAATGGATTTACTATTGAAATTGTTAATATAATAAGTTGTTGGTTTTCGAGGTAGTATGCTAATTTCAAATTTGTAAATTGTGGTGCCACCATACCCCACGCTTCAATTCCTCAGAAGTAGATGAAATATTTGACAATATTATCATGAGGTTTCCATAGCTAAAGCTAAATAGACGAAAATGCCCTCCATATTTATTTGACATTAGAAATTAATATAACTGATTATTGTTCAAGTTCTTATTTTCAAATTATATAGAAGAAGGAAAGAATGATAAATGAACGTAACATACATATTTATATTAATGACAATAAATTACTATTCATGTGATCTAAGTTGAATTGAAAAGGGAAAATAAAATAAAATGGAAAATAAAAAAGTGATATAGAGTCGAACTTCAAATGATATGTTTGGGGAGTATTCTAACTTGGAGTTTCATGTCTGACTTCTTTAAAGCTCGGATGGGGACTGGAACATATAGAGCTTAAAAGAAAAAGAGACAAGGCATTCTTTTAGCCAGAGAAAAAAAGAGGAAAGAATGGAGAACTGGTATGCTTATATATAGTTGATCGATTGTAATATAATTTGGTGGCTCGAGTCACTATGACCTGCGGTATATTAAACTAAAAGAGAAAGGTGGCATCCATGAGAGAGAGAGAGAGAGAGAGAGAGAGACCCGTGAATTCTAGACCAATAGACGATAATATTCCAATAAGCAGCAATATGGCAGACATGGCGGTGTTGCCTCCTGAGAAGAATATATCCATTGATTATATGAAAATATAAACAAACTCTTTTTTTTTAAAGCAAAATATAAACAAACTCTTAACACTCTGAAGTCTGAACTGATATACTTTGTTCCTTATAGAGCCTATATATAGGCATACAGTATGAGTTCGCAGGACTCACCGCCATCCCGAAGTCTTTTTTTAGGCCCCGTCAACTACTCCATGGAAATTTATGATCCACTTTGAATTCCGTATAATTTTCCCCTCAACTGCCCCGTGAAAATTTATTAGGATATTTCTGAGAAATCGATTCTGTCCAATCGAATTTACATCTTTTAGTTAGTGGGTCGAGAATAAAATACATAATTATAATCACTTATGAAAGAAATAAGAGAGTAAATTCTCACATTAATTTATTATTCAAGTATTTGTAATTTATAAAATTTTAAATTTACTTTTTTTTTATCAACAAATATAATTTTTCATTTTATTTTATAAAGTACACTCTTCCCTTTATAAGATATAAATGCTTGTTAATCACCCTAACTCAAAAGAAACGTTACCCACTTGAGACTACTCTTTGTATTTGACAATTCAACAAAATTAGTAGTCAATAATAAAAACAAAAGTATTGTAGCAATTCCCTCTAAATATAACCATAAATCATCGCTCGTATTGTTTCCTTACCCAAAGTTAATTAATTAAAATATAAAACATATACTGGCCCTTAAACTTATCTTATTTTAAAATAATCACATAAATTCTTAAATTTTAGTCAAAAAATATTTAAACATTTAAAACCTTATAAATAGATATTTTTTAATCTAATAGTTAAACAAAAATAGTTTATTATGTGACTCGTATGTATCCACTAATACACGTGGAAGTCTCTTATTTATTTACATTATTTTCTTAAAAAAATATGTTTCTCCTTTTTAATGTTGATTTCTCTTTTTTAACTTTATTCTATTATTTTTAAAATTCATTTGTTTAGTTAAAAAAAATTGTATACAAATGATAGATTATTACGTATATTAATAAATACGTGTAAATCGCATAATGAATAATCTTTATTGAATTAATTTTTACAAAATTTTAATGATATTTTTTTCCAAATTTAAAAGTTTTCATAATCATTTCAAAATGGCCTGCTTTGTTTTCATTGATGTAACGAGGTCGAACAATTGCACACGAAGGTTATCTAATTACTAATTAGTCAAGTAATGTTGTAGCACCCACGTCTTCAGGATCTTTCTTCTTAATTTTAAATTTCAATCCTAAAGTGTCGATCATTTCTGTGGAAAAAAAAATCAAATCCAAAATGTTATTTGTATATTAAAATTTATTATATATTTTTACAGCACTTTTTTTTTTTGGGATTTCTCAGGGTATCCCCGCTTGTGATTGCAAAAACTAATTCTTAAATGTACTGAGATCCTTTTTAAAGAGTTGACCTCTCCTAACAGATGTTTTTTCATACACATGGGTCAGGAATCAAACCCCTGACCACATGTTTAAAGAACACAAGTATCTACCACTTGTATCACGTCATGTTAATTGTTTTTATAGCACTTCTAATTATATACATTTTGTTTGTAATTATAAAATATAAATTTGATTTGATTTATAAACTAATTCTCATATTTGGAAGTCATTATAAAAAATAGGTTTTGAATTAATTAACAAATTAATTCTCATGTTTAGAATATTTTTTTTGTTTTTCAAGGTATTTCCTATACACGATTGTGGAGATTAATCTCTCGAGATATTGAAATCCATTTAAAGAGTTGACATTTCGCAATAGATATTTTTCCATACACATCGGTCAGGAATCGAATATCTGATTACATGTTTAAAGAGTCTAAATATTTACCACTTGTGTCATATCATGTTGATAGAATACCTAAAAAGTAAGTGGAATTCATTTTGTATTTAAAAATTTACTTTATTACATTTACTTATAATAGATTCTTGGCAAAATCATTAATTTAAATAATTAAAATTAAAATCAAATTAAATTCATTTAAATCTAATTAAATTTAAGTAAATTTTTATATATACAATTAAAAAAAAATTAAAACTAAATTAATTTATATTTTATAATATTTTAAATAAAAAATTAATTTATAAACCACATTAATTCTAAAAATGTGTAATTCCAATCGTACACGTAACAATTAAAAGTTGAAATGGTCTTAGCTCGACTAGATGGTTCCCATCCCAGATGATAAGTCATTGTAAAACGTTGATCCGGTTAGTCTTTGAAAACTTTTCTTCATCAAACTATGAGAAGTCACCCAATGACAAGTATCTTAAATTTGTCCATAAGATATTATAAATTTAAATCTCTGTGTCGTCATTTTATTTATTTATTTTTTCGTATTCAATGCTTGTTTCCTTTGTGTTTTGATAAGTTCCTTCAATTTATTTTTAGAATAGTAATTCTATACATGACAATATGTTAATTTATTTTAAATAATTCAATTTTTTTTAAATATACAGATATATTATAAAATCAATCTATACATATGTTGTCACATATAAGGTTCATAATTAGTTGTAACAAAATTCTTATTTTTATTATTTTATTTCTTTCCACTGGTTCAAATAAAATGTTCATGTTAATAGGTATTTTTATTTTATTTTATTTTTTTGCAACATGTATATTTTCACTTTTTATTTATTTCATTTTTTAGTGGTGATGTGAGAGACAAGGAGATGGGTGAGATGTGCTCCATGAAAAGAGAGAAGATAAAGAAGGAAGGGTGGCCATGCTCCAACAATGTGAGAGTTATCTCGGTGTGATGGTAGTAAGGGTGATAAATGGGTAGATTCAATGAGTTATGTATTAGATTATTATAGATGAATAAAAAATTAAATATTAATTTATTTAGAATTTATAAAAACATTATTAAAATCATCAAACATATTTATAATTTATTTTAATAAATAAAATGAATAGATATTTGACCAAATTATTTTTACAAAATTTTCTTCAAAAATAAAATTTCTTTTTTTAGAAAAGTTAATTATTTCTTTCTCTAAAAAAATTATTTTTTTTTCTAAAAAAATATTTTTCTCTTTTTAAGAAACAAATAAGTTAAGATTTTAAATGAGTTACGAGTTAATTGAATCTCAAATAAATTATGAATAAGTTAATAACTAAATATTTAATAATTATTAAACTCAATTCATTAATTAATCTAATTTAATTTATTATTATTATTAAATACATTTAATTTAATTTAGACAGAAATAAATTAAATAATAGATAAATAGATCATTTTTATCAATACAGTGAAAAAAATGAAGCAGTCAGGCAGAGAAGGTGTGGAGACTGGAGATATGGCGAAAAGTCACAGCGAGGAAGAGGGAATAGAAGGATAACGGTTGTCCAGTGTCTTATAAGTATGCGCATGCAGTCATAGATGAAGAAGAATAGAATAACCTAATGAGCGAAACCCAACATCTCGCTCTTCATAGTTGGACTGCTTTTTACTTGTAGCCCAGTAGGACTGATAAAAACACTCAGGGCTGCTGGGCTAATGTGATAGACTTGAGTTTGGGTTATGTTGAATCAAGTCAGTAGCGTCAGAATACAATTAGTTATGACAAAAAAGAAATAGTTTAGCACCACCAATTTTCTTACGGAAAAAAAAAATTCCCTTTTTAATGTTCTCCTCTTTTTTTTTATTTACTGGCTTTTTATATTTGTTTTCATTTAGCGAACATCAAATGAAATACAGATAAGAAATTATGTAAAAAGAATTAGAATTTTTTTTATTAGAATAAAAATCCCTTTTTTATTATGTTTATAAGAATTCGCTCTTTTCTTTTGTTCTTTTGGTTTACAAGAATTCACTCTTTTAAGTTTTAACTTGTTCATCAAGAAAGCCAATCTGAAATTTTGGAAGGACTCTCTTTTATGGAAAAGGTTCAATTAGAGCACACGGTTTCATAATTGTAAAAAGAAAAGAAAAATGAAAAGCACAACACTCACTGTCTTTATTTAACCCTTTTATAATTGGTTATTAACTCTTCTGTTTAGTGTTTGTTTATACATAAACATATTTTTTGTTACATTCGTTTTCAATCATTGCCCAAACCAACAGCACTCTTGATTAGAGTCCAATCAAATCCATCGACACCGTTGGATTTGATGACTTCCATCTTGACATGTCTCCGGCGTTGCTAGTCCCCGGATCTTCTCCTTCGAACTTCGATTCGATTCTTGAAGAACCGAACCGACATCGAAGTTGAGCACATTCACACGCCATGGAACCATCGAACGCTAGTGATGGAGGAGCATCTAGGTTTTCAAATCCAAATGCCCATAACTCAACTTTCACCTTCACTACCCCTTCGGTTTCGGGCATTTCCAGGCCCAGATTCGTCAAAGTTCGCAAGCAGAACAATGCTCCCGGTTTCAATCCATTTCGTCCACCCTTCTCTTCTTCGGAATCGGGTTCATCAATTTTCCTTGGAGCCAATAAGGTTGATATCAGTTTGGGTTCAAATTTCGAAAAGGGAATCGGTGATCAAATGAATTTTACGAATGTAAATGAGGGTTTGAACGCCAAAGATGGGTTTGCATTTGCAAGTGGTTATAAGAAGAGTTCTTCTAGTGTCGATGAAAACTTGGTATCGAAGCTTCCTGAAGAGATGAGGAAGTTGAAAATTGTAACGGAAGACATTGACAAAACCAAAGACAGAGGAGGTTTTGATATATCAGAACTCCAAAATGAGTTGAAAAAGAAATTGAGCATTAACGAAACTCAGCAGCAGATTGGAGACAACAATGCTGGTGATTCACTTAGTGAGAACTCAGCAAATGCAGTTCTTTACCAAATGAAGAATCTGAATGTGAATGACTCATTGGGTACTGATAATGTTCAAACCAAAATGGAGAAGTTAAAACTAGTTAACGAGAAGGAGGACTCTGTTGAACCAAATTTGTGCAATCCTTCGGGTCGAGTATCTGTGGAGGGGATCCACCAAAGAAATGCAAGTGGTGGGCAAGTTGCTCAAGACAAACTCAAGGAAGACATCAGAATGTTCCAAACTGCTGCATCATCGTCTATGTTCTTATCCCGTGGCATAAATTTTCAACCTGTTGGAAGTGCCTTTGGAGTTACCAAGACAGATGGATTTGTCTTTACTGGCAAACAAGATAATTCAGGATCATCTTTTGTTGAGTTTAAAACACTGGCACCGAAAAGTAATCTGTTTGGTGGTGTTGATGAGAAATTGAAATTTACTGCAAAGAAGGAACAAAGTAGCAACATGAGAATGAATAAAAGTAGAGCAAAGCTGAAGCATTATACCTCAGCCCAGCTGTGGCATGGACCAGATTTTGTTTTAAAGGAAAGTGTTTCCCAAGAAAACCAAGAGGGTTTAGAGGCTTGTTCACCAATGGATGTGTCTCCATATCAGGAAAAATTGGCTGAGAACCAATGCTCAAGGGAAAATTCTGTGACATCCAATGAGTCATTGAGTGTTGATAACAACTCTATAGCTAATGATTCAGTACAAACATCTTCTATTGATCCTATAGATGAAGATCTAATTGCGGCAACAGAGGGCTTGAATATAAATGGATGTGATGTTGTAAGCAGAAAAACAATGGAGGAAACTTCGGAGTATCATATTTGTAAAAATATTTGTGTTGAAGACCCAAAGGATGAGTCTATTTCTGGGGTTGAAACTGAAACCTTTAAGTCTGCTAATGATGAAGTGGACATAACAAGTGATGCGGCTCATACATCAGCAGAAGCTGAAAGCAGTCTATGCTCTAGTATTGAAGCCCATGATAGAGAGAGAATGTTGCATGTTGGTTGTGCTTTGAGTTCAAGCAATATAAGTGGGTCTGCCTTCACATTTGCTGCTTCTTCTTCAGCTGAATCTCAATCATCTAGCCCAAAACGCCAACACAAAAAGAAAATTTGGGTAAAAGTTGGACATGATGATTACAACTACACTCCAAATATAAAGGTTCCTTATTCATCATCATCTGTATCGTTTTCTCCATTTTCTGGAACTTCGTCTCTTTTCACATCAGGGCAAGGTCAGAAAGCCAAAGTATCTTCTCCTCAACCCAAAACACAGGATTCTGAGGTGAATAAGGAGCAAGGAATAAAGGAGCAGTCTGCTTCTATTTCTGCAGCAACCATTGCTGCTCAGGAAGCCTGTGAAAAGTGGCGGCTCCGGTTAGTATATATTTTGATAGATCTCTTTCTACAATTGCAGTCACTTGCTTATTATGTACTTAGTTTTGTTATACTGTATTACAAGGCCTGGCTTTTTACAATTACGCTGATCTGTTTAATGAAATAGAGTACTATATCATATGTTTATTGTGAACACAAATGGAATTTTCACAATAAAATAACTTTAACATAGTTACTTTGATTTTGATATAATACTTTATCAACATTAAAACTGTTATTCCCGATGCTGAGTGTGCTTTATGTCAGAGGAAACCAAGCCTATAAAAATGGGGATTTGTCTATGGCTGAGGATTGTTACAAACAAGGACTTACTTGTGTTTCTAAAGAAGAAGCATCTCGTAGCTGTCTCAGGGCTTTGCTGCTGTGTTATAGCAACCTTGCTGCCACACATATGTCTCTTGGTAGGATGAGAGATGCACTACAAGATTGTATGATGGCTGCTGAAATAGATCCAAATTTCCTCAGGGTGCATCTTAGAGCTGCAAAGTAAGTTTCCATTTTTGCTTCTAATCTTTTTGTGCATTGTGATTTAAGTGGTATGAATTTTAATTTTGATATAGGACAACTCAAGCCTTAGGATATGACAGATCAAAATTAGGGTTTTCTAGGGTTGAATATAGGTTCATTGAAGGTTGCTGGGTATAGTTGAAAGTAAGGGTGGGCAGGCAATCTTAAATTGGTAGCTGTTTGGTACCTGCGGGATTAATGATTCATATTGTAGAGAAAGAGAGGATCTAGAGAGAGAACCCTTATCTCTATGAATACGTAAGTGTCTAGCACCTTACTTCTGAGTGTTATTTATAATAAGGAAATAGGCTATGTACAGCCTGTAGTACAAGAGCATAGCTGGTACAACCATGTAGAATATAGAGTAATAAATACAAATAAATATGATAGCTACTATTTCTACACTCCTCCTCAAGTTGGATCATATAAATCATATGCGCCAAGCTTGTTACAAATGTCGTTAATTCGAGAACCTTTGAGAGACTTAGTAAATATGTCTACTAGTTGGTCATTCAAGTTGACAAAACTAGTAGCGATACACCCTAAGAAGATCTTTTTCAGATGAAATGACAATCTTCCTCTATCTGTGTGACCCTCAATAAAAAACTAGATAGGAAGCAATAAGTAAGGTTTCTTGGTTATTACTTATCAGCTGCATCTGTTTTACTTCTCCAAACTTCAATTCTTGAAGCTTGCTGTTTTAGCCATATGAGTTCAACACATTGCTAATTCCATAGGTCTGTACTTATGCATTTAACTTGACAACAAGATCGTGTTTCTTACTCTTCAAGGATGTTAGGCTTCCTCTAATAAGAACACAATATCCTGAAGTTAAACATCTATCAAATGGAGACCCAACTCAAGTTGCATCTGTAAAGCCAACTACTTGGCTATATCCCTTATCTTCATAAAGAAGTCCTTGACATGATGCTCCTTTGATATATTTGAGGATGCAAATCACAACATTCTAATGACTGTCACATGGAGCTTGTGGGAACTAACTAACCACACTCATTGCAAAGGAGATATCTAAAGGAGTGATATCTTTTATGCCACCTTGGGTCTGGTAAGGGCTTCCCCTGTTCAGGTAGAAAGCTTAATATTTGGACCCATGGGTGTCCCAACAGAGCAACAATCCATAATGCCAATTTCATCTAGTATGTCTAGTGCATACTTCCTCTGGGAGATCACAACACCAGTAGTAAATAGTACAAGCCCAACCCAATAACCCTAACATAATAAGACTGCTAACACAATAATAATCCTAATATTCTAACGTAAGGAATAAAGGCACTTCATGGAACTAACTGTATCTGAAGATGATTTTCCATTCATAAGTGGTTTTGATCCTGAACCTCACACCCCAGCCATTCCATTGTAGAGCATATATGTTTTTGCTCACCCTATGCTGGAGAGAATCTGGCTCTAGTGGGAATTGCCATAATTTTCTGTCTGACTTGGGTTATATCTTCTCTTTAGGCCCTAGAATGGACCTCTGATATTCTAAGTGGTCAGTCTTATACTGACCGATCCTAGACCAAAGAAATTTTCTGTAATTTGATGTTATTTTTGTGTGTGTGTGTGTGTCTTGCCTTGCAAGCTCACACATTCATGTGTATAAATACAGTGTATGTGTCAACTAACATGCATTATTTTAAGTATCGAGATAGATGATTGTATCCCTGAAGTCCTTTTTCTCTTCATTCTTGTTTTAAGCTGTTACCTTGCTCTGGGGGAAGTTGGAGGTGCATCACAATATTTCAAAAGGTGCTTGCAATCAGGAACTGATGTTTGTGTAGATCGAAAAATTGCTGTGGAAGCCTCTGATGGCTTACAAAAGGCACAGGTTTGATATTTATAATTATTTTCTAATAGATAAGTTGATATACTGTGGAGGCTTTAATCCTTTACGGTTAAAGATTTTTAATTAGCTATAGGCTGCACGCACAATGAGTTAATATTGGAAACATCTTACGTCCAACTGGTTCGATATTATATTATATACCCTTCAATGGAACACTTTCACAAGGGTTTAAACTTTAAAATGCATTTAGTCATTTTTTAGCAGAAGTTGATGTTTTTAGCATTTATTTCAACATGGGATTTTGGGGCATACTGAAAAGTTTGTTACTGAGGGTATTTTAAGGTTTTTTGCTCTTATTTCTGAAAATGTGTATCTGGTATATGTTTTTAGAAATATCAGAAATATTCTTATCATGATTTAAGTGTTAAAATATTGTCAAATTGGAGACATAGTCATACAGATATGGAAAGGTAAAGGAGAGAGAGAGAGAGAGAGTGTGTGTGCTTGGTATCTTGCCATCATTCCTGTTTGACATTGTGTCATGTCATCTCTGTTGCGCTCTTAGGTGCTTCATTTGTCAGTGGTTTACAAAACTACTTGTGTAAACTGTGAAGACTCTTTTTGCTGCTTCTTAGACAGTGTGGGGGCTTGTAACATTTGGAGCAGACTGCTTCTTGTGCCTGTTTAGTATCTTAAACAATAGCATTGCTAGATCAACATTTAGGGTTTTTAGTTAATAAATTAAAAGTTCACAATCTCAGCTGAATCTAAATTCTAGCTGCTCCTTATTTTATAAAGGCTTGATGGATGTGCTAATTTTTCATTTCCTTCTTCATTCTCCATCATGAGATCCCAATGTTTTTTATTTTATAATTTTTGAACTGGATGTGATGTGAAGGTCTGTCCCCCTCTTCCTGAACTGATTAGTGTTTTTAATGGATGGCAGAAAGTATCAGATTTCATCAATCATTCTGCTGAACTTTTGCGAAGAAGAACATTCTCTGATGCAGAAAGGGCATTGGAACATATTAATGAGGCATTGATGATAAGTTCATACTCTGAAAAATTGCTTGAAATGAAAGCAGAGGCTCTTTTAATGGTTGGTGCCTCTAATTATATGCTGGAATTTTACTAAAACTATGTCAAAAGCCTGCATTAAGCTATTTGTGCAGTAATTTATACCGATTGAGTATGTGTTGGATAACTTTTGCTTCAAATATCAGCTGTGTAGATATGAGGAGGTGATTCAGCTATGTGGCGAGACCCTTGGTTCTGCTGAGAAGAATTCTTATCAATTGGATGCTGGTTGCCAAGTCACAGATCTGAATAATTCACAGCTCTCAAAAGGCTTCTACTTCAGACTATGGCGGTGCTCAATGATGCTTAAAGCCTACTTTTACCTAGGAAAGCTTGAAGAAGGCCTTTCTTTGTTGGGGGAACAAGAGGAAAAGGTGTCAGCCATAAACAAGTAAGTATTACTAACCTCTGACCCATTCACCCCCCTCTGCTACCTCTCAAGGGAACACAAAAAGAAGACAAAGAAAAAATGAACATGTTTGACGATGATAATGGTATTTTTTATTGTCTGCTTTGATACTGTCCCTGTAGGAGTGGAAGCAAGGTTTTTGACTCACTCATACCACTAGCTGTCACTGTACGTGAGCTCTTGCATCATAAGGTTAGCTTGAACTGTGTTTCACAATGTCTTTCTGATGATTTATTTATATTATCATTCTTTGTTGGTTAGTATGAAATATGAGACAATATTTTAAATTTTATGTGATTACTATTATGACACTCTATTAAACTGTTCACCTTATGTGGAGGTGGTAATACATGATCATAACGCCATTCAATGACTTGAATAGCATTAGAGATAAAAACTCGTGCTTGGGCCTGCATATAACAGTTTAAGTTTTTGGGGGAGTTGGTTTAACTTGGTTATTGTCTCTTGAGGCAGAGCATGAACCTGCCCCTCACGTGAATCCCTGGAAATTTATTTCATAGTTGTCTGTTTTTTACCGCTAGTTTCTTTGCGATTGGATGATGGTTCTCATATCAGATTTTGTGAAGATGTTTGGTGGGGGATATTCCTATTTTGTATGCCTATCCTCTCCTCTATCATTTTTCTTCTTTACATAATTCTCCCATCCAAAGCTTTTATTCTATTCAGGGTTCTAATCTTTCTTGGGATTTTCACTTTAGGAGGAATTACCTGATTGGCAAAGAAAGTAATGAGCTTTAGTCTTAGATCTGATTTTACTTTATTCGTCTCTCTTTTCTTTCAATAAGGATAGGAGAATATGGACTATCGATTCTTCTGGTGTCTTATTGTAAATTCTATTTTCAGTTTCTTACCCAGTTACCTAATAGGAGAGATTTCTACTTGACGAGCCTATTTGGAAGTCTAAAACTCTGTTTAAGGTCAAGTCTTTTGTTTGCACAGTGGTACTCAATAAGATTAATAATAATGACATGCAGCGGCTTGGTAGGCCCCACACAACTCTTTCTCCTGATATTTGTGTTATGTGCAGCTTGAGTTTGAAATTAGTAGCCCATTTATCAGCAGCTACTTCCCGAATTGTTAGAATATAAACATTATGTTGAGAATAATCTCTATCTGTAAAGTGTTACTTTACAGATTATGTAAAGTGTCATCTCAATCTGTAAAGCAGTGCTTTACAGGTTCTCTCCAACCTAGCAGCATGTTAGCTTAGTTTATGTTTATTATCTTAGTTTAGGTATGCCCATACCTTGTCTGTAATTTTTATCTATAAAATGAGAAGCTGAGAGTCATTTCTCTCAAGCAATTGAAGTCTAAAAACATTCTCAAGTCCCCTCTAATTATTCATCATGGTATCAGAGCCATGGTATCCACCTTGAGGAGTCTCTCTCCTTTTCATTGTGGTTGAGTTCATGGAACCTTGTATATTCATCTTTTGTTTCTCCATTTATTTCTAAATCCGGAAAGTCATTTCGTAAATTCGTAATCGTTGTTGAGGGTTCTCCCTTCTCTTCTCGATGCCACCGCAGCAGGGTAGTCTTCCTGGGTATTCAAAGTTGCTTCGACGTTGTTCCTCTCAAGGCTTCAGCCTCGTATCCCAAACTGATATTTCAGCAAGAATGCCACAGCCACCATTGATGCCAAAACAACAATTTTGAAATCCAGAATGAACAATGGTCACATTGCTACTCCAAGTGAGCTCTTCTAGGTGGCCAAAGACAGAGTTCAAGCTCGATAAGGCCGAGGACAAGTCTTGAAGCTAAATATCGTGAAAATGGAGCAAAAGCTCACCGTGGGAGAAAATTGCCACCGCAGCCTTGTATGGGATTTTGCCGGGCCACACGCCTTCGCAAAATGCAATGACCGCTGCATCCATTTCCTCACATCGCTTCCTGAACCCATCCCCAAAGATGGGTCGACATGCCATGTGCCGTTAAGCTTGGATGGGAATCTCTTTTCAACAAGTGGTGGACCCCTCCATTAATTTCTCTTTGTCAAAAGGTAGTCTGACTTTTCTTTTTTTTGGAGAACCTAAAAGTAAAAGAAATGGTCTCGCTAAAAGACAGATGCCACATGGGTGGCCCGTAGCATTGGTCAGCCCATTTATTCAAAATTCGCCATTTCCAATGCCACTATGGCATTGAGGGGAGAAAAACTAACTAATTTCCTCACTCATCTCTTTGTCCGTAACCGTAATCCTCCTGTTGGCTCGCATAAAGCACGTAATTGGCATGTATATACTCGTCGCAGAGTTCGCACTCATCTCTTTGTCTAGAACCGTAATCCTCTCGTTGGCTCGCATAAAGCACATAATTGGCATGTATACTCGCTTCACAGAGTCCTGGCCCACTTATTTGACTCACATAACTGAGATGTGCATGACTGGTTTGGACAGAGAGAAAGCATTGGTTTTCTACAAAGATCAATCTAGTTCAGCAGCCCTGATGACTGCCCATTCTAGTATTAGAAAGATTCTTCCAGATTATGAGATATGTGATTTTGATTTTGAACCGTGTGGATATTCAATGAATTCAGTAAAAGGAGCTGCTGTATCTACAATTCATGTTACCTCTACTGTTCTGCATTCTCTATTAGGTGTGGCAGTGATTCTAGCCCACCACAGATCTGGGTAAAGTGGGTGTGTACCACCCATTCTGATACAACCATCCTGCTCCTTCCTTCTCGATTTGGGGCAAAGATGGCCGCCGGAGGCTAGGTGCGAGGAATAGAGCACTCGCAGTTATTGCAGTCCCGAATGTGCACACATTTTTCTCGATTTCTCGCTGATCCGAGATGGTTCAAATTATGTTCCCTTTGTCTTTTGATTCTTAGTTTGCTGCATTGTTGCCGCATTGGTGATTTTGGCCGCCAACCTAGTGAGTTGGTAGTTATTCTAAGTTCTCATTGAAGTCTGTTTCGACTCTCTCGAAAAATTAACTAGATGGTTCAAGGATATTATACCTCTTGGATGCATTCTATTGCTTAAATACAGCATGTACAAGATTCGTAATTGTAAATCTTTATCCCACCAAGAATCATATGGGTGGAGAATTTTTCCTGGCAAGATTCAAAATACCCACCGAAGATCATACCTGGTGAACTCTTTTGGTCAAGATCATACTACCTCCGGGATCTACTTCATCGCAGGTATCCAAAATACCAATTTCCACCGAAGATCATACGTGTGGTATTGTTTGAGTGGTCTCCTAAATTCAAGTTTCGAGGTCCGTTGAAGCTTCTAAATGCTCTTTGGAGAAGATGGTGTTGATTGGGTTTTTGCAATCTATGATTGCATACTAGGAAATTATTGCGCCCATCATTCCAAACAGAAGTTCCTCCTTGGTCATGCAACATTCCAAACCAGCCTTTTCAGCTATGTGTCATTCAAATTGCCTTGTGAGTTATTCTTCCAAAGAAAGCTTAATTCATGTATTACCTCTCCAACAATCATCATAGCATCCCCGAGTTGTTTACTCCTTCACACCATGGTTTAGGGGTCCCATATTTATGTTCTTACAGTGTGTTTATTTGTAACAAGCTTAAAGGTTCGTAAGCTTTAGCTTGAGGGGGAATGTTAGAATATAAACATTATGTTGAGAATAATCTCTATCTGTAGAGTGTTACTTTACAGATTATGGAAAGTGTCATCTCAATCTGTAAGCAAAGGCTTTACAAAGTTATCTCCAACCTAGCATGTTAGCTTAGTTTATGTATATTATCTTAGTTTAGGTATGCCCATACCTTGTCTGTAATTTCTATCTATAAAATGAGAAGCTGAGAGTCATTTCTCTCAAGCAATTGAAGTCTAAAAACATTCTCAAGTCCCCTCTAATTATTCATCAGGAATAAGTTGTTTGGGGTGTTGTATGAACATTGAATGCGCCGCCTCACTTTGGAGCAGTTTCTCTTGGTTCATTTTAATGGCTTTGGTAGTGACAAGGAGGCTAAAATTATGTTGGAGTGGAATGCATTTTTAAGGGCACATCTTTGTCCCTAGATTTGCTTTAGGATCCGATAAGATTGTGTTTATGGCTTCTCTTTAATGCTCTACACATGGCTGTTTCAAAAGAATTTCCATTTTTGATATGCAGAAATATTGGACAGCCTTGCTGCGTTCTTGATCCTTTTTTTTTTCCTATTCATACTTTTTTTTTTCTGTTTTGGAGGATATCTATCCTTTTTTTAATAAGAAAATAAATTAATTACAGTGGAGAAAAAAGAAGCTTAGGAGCAAAGGATAAGAAATCCTCTTAGACAAAAAGAAAAGACACATAATTTGAGCAAAGCACACCAATCTCTCGCGATATCCTTAAAGAAACCCCTCTAAAATAGTCACTCACTACCCTAGTTGTACTTTTCCTCTTTTCTCTCTAATAGAATTTCTTTCTATAAAAAATGGCAACAAGAACACAGAATGGATCTCAACTGTGGTAGTGACTAGTGAGCCACCATTCAAGTTTGGATAAGTTAAACAATTAACTTCATGAAACTAAAATTGTTTTTCTCCTTCTTGTTCATTACTCTATGATCACTTTGCAATTAGAAAGACCGTGTCCGCCCACCTACCTAGTAACATTTCCACAGTTGCTCAAAGTAACTTGTAGGTTTTTTTCCTGGGAGTTAATTGTTATTTTAGTAATTTTACTTGAGTAAACAATTTTCTTTCTAATATACAGTTTTGCAGCCAATATTTCAACTAACTTCAAAAATGATCTTTTGGAAGAGAAGTTTTAACATAGTAAATCTTTTCATCTGCTGTAATCTATTTCTTTCCAATGGTTGTGCTCGCTATTGCTCTAGGTAAGAGTTGATCTGAATATATACTCGGTGTTTGGTTTTGTAGAAAGAAATAAAGAGCGGGAAGAAATTGCTGTGTACTATAGAATGGGATGTACTTACCTAATTGTTTTGTTAGGCTCCCTTGTGTCTGTATTTATATTAATAAACCTAGGTTTAGTACAAGTATAGTACAACTTGTGCAAGCCCATCCCAATTTGTATTACACACACTAACACAATATTATTCTCTAGTTTCCATTAACTTGATAATTTATCATTCTCCTTTGTGCTTCTCTATACTTCTCTAATACAACTGTTATGTCATCAAAAGACACAAGAAAACAATTTATATGCCACATTGATGTTGTATTCTAAGAATTTCACAATAGTTTTATTCATTCTCTCCTTGTTCTGTAACATGAAAATTGCTTTTGTTTTTGATTAATGTAAATGTATTCAAGTGTAGACTGCAGGGAATGAAGCATTTCAGGCAGGAAGGCATGCAGAAGCTGTTGAACATTATACATCTGCTTTATCATGTAATATGGAGTCTCGTCCGTTTGCAGCTGTCTGTTATTGTAATCGTGCTGCTGCATATAAAGCATTAGGTCAAATTACCGATGCTATTGCAGATTGCAGTCTGGCTATAGCTCTTGATGGAAATTATTTGAAGGTTTCTCTCTTCAACTAAAACTTTTTTTTTTTTCTTTTTTTTTTTTTTGAGATGTTAGAATTGAACCACATGGGAGAGCCTCACTTAGGATAAAAATCGCTAGGGTTAAATTGTAGCACTCGAGAAATTGAGAAAGAATGGGTGAAGAGATCTGGTACACAACCAATAGAGAGCTTTATTCTGGTTGACAACCAGGGATTATAGAAGAAAATTTTTGTTATTGTTATCCAGAAAAATCTGAGGTATCCCTTTTACACCATTATATTTATACCCCTTTTTATGGAGCATAGAAACCCTAACTAAAAACAAATCCTAACGCTTAGAATAGATCAAATCCTAGCCATGTAAATTAACATGAATTGAAAGAAACTAAAAGACAAAAATATATAAAATAACACTGCTACAGTACCCAGGATACAGTAGCATGCAGTACTGATCTACAATATCCCAAACAGCAACCCAACATTTAATTATAATTGACCTCCTTTGTCCTGCATCAGAACCTGTGGGGATTAAACAGTTATAAACCTATAGCGTTTCACTTGTTTGTTTTTTCCTATTCCTTACATCCAAACATCAACACGAGCCAAACTATTTGAAGTGGAGCACCAATAATGATAATTTTAATTTTAAATGTTACTTTAAACCCATAGAAGAGAAAATGAAGCAATTTAAATGCTGCAATGCAAACGGCCTATCTATGGAGCTTTTGGATGTGTTGTAGTTGTATAAAAGGTGTTAAGTTCTGTTAGAGAGTAATAGTGGTAGTGTGTGTTATGTGTATTGAGCTGAGCTGTACTCGTAGTACTATACTTGTACTATACCTTGTTAATTAGTATAAATACATGGGTGCTGAGAAGGAGGATCATCTGACCGGAGATCCACCTAGCAACCCAGCTGCAATGGAAAGTTGCTACGAGAGGATAATCATCATGATTGACAAAACTTTAGAAAAATTTGTTAAGCAGGTGCTATCTTATTGTGAACCGGTTAAGGAATTACGGGAATATATGGAATTTATCTATTCTGGAAAAGAAAACTTGTCTTATATTTATAAGGTGCCACAGGAACTTCATCACCCAGTGCAAAAGTATAATTCAGTGCAGGATTATTTTACTGAGTCTAAAAGGGTTTGTGAGGAATTAAATGGCTTGCATCCTATCTCTGTGGATAACAAACAAACGTGCACCCAGCGTGAACAGTTGGCTGTTGAGAGCTTTATGTCCAGTTTGCAGCCTGGGTTTAGTGCTGCACTTGATCATATTCTCACTAGCTCAGAGCCTGTGACAGTTATGGTGAACAATGTGGTTGTGGAAATTCTAGAGGAGGTTTAGGTGGTGGTAGAGCTGGGGGTAGATCTGGTTCTGACGAAGGTAGGAGTGGTTCTAGTGAGCGAATTTGTTACTACTGTGGTGAGGCTGGCCAAGTCAAGGGTACCTTCTGGAAACTCAATGGGAAGCCCTCTTAGAAGTTGTCTCAAAAGAGCTCTCCAATACAGTCTCTTTATGTCTACCAAAGAAGCGACTTTAAAAAAACCGTGCATAAACCCACAAGCAAGCAAAAAAAATTATCCTATCCTAAAGAAGATTCACTGGCCGAAACCACTGACTGAAAATTCCAGCATTTCGCTATGACTAAATCCACATCTGCAACTAGGTGGAAATGGAAGCTTTTGTTTTTTTCTATTTTTGTTTGCTGAAACGATTTGATCTTGATATAGGTGTGAAAGGATTTTTATTGACTGGATTCAGTTTGGTTTTGGAGCAAAAGCTTCTTCATAAACCTTCATAACAGAAATACTTGTTCAATTCAAATATAGAAACTAGAAAAAATTTGTAGCCTAGTTTGGTGGGCATTATCCATACTCAATTGATAGCAGATCCTGACAGAGACAACCTTCGGGGTTCTTGTGAAATTTTTGCTTTTTAAAACTTCAGAATTCTCCAATTCTTCCTTTCTGTTTTATCTGTATTAATTTTTGCATTTTTCAAATATTTTTATTTTACGTGCTACCAAATGAATTGTTTTATTTAGGATTTCAATTGCACATTTCTTATATGATAATATGAGAAAAATGTTTTCATACTCTTGCAGGCACTTTCTAGACGTGCAACTCTATATGAGATGATCAGAGATTATGCCCAAGCTGCAAGCGATCTTAGGAGACTTGTCTCTCTTCTCAGTAAGGGGGTGGAGGATAATACCAATCAGCTTGGAATATCCGATAGATCAATTAATTATACTAATGATTTGAAACAAAATCGCATTCGGCTTTCTGAAATAGAGGAAGCAAAAAAGGAGATCCCTCTTGATATGTACCTCATTTTGTAAGCTCTTTTACTAATAATTAGCACTTCTTTATCATAACTTATCATTTATACCAGTATAACCCCATTTTTCAAGTAGTAAAAATCATTTTCCTTGAATATTCCGTTGCTTCTACTTTTGTGTCTATTTCTATGTCAAAGATATAAGATATATCAATCCATTTATGAGAATGAAATAGGGGAATTGTTGTACATGTGGGGAAGATGTTAGAATCTTCCTTCTTTGTTGGCTGAACTTTAGGGTTCCATCATTCAATATCTAGGATCAGGAACTAAATAAAATTCATGTTAGGATTTGTAACTGAATCAGGATTGAGAAGCTTGATGTTTCATGACCTAATATTGGCTTATATAGAAGGAACGATGGACTCCCAAACATTTATTTTGATGCAATGCGGTTTTGTATGTGTCATCATTCTGTGTGCAAGTTGTGTTTCAAGTGTGACAGAGAAAACATCATGCTAATACCTATCTGTTGCTAATTTAGGGAAATATTATCAGTTATTTAAGGCTATCTGCTGATTGAGATTATGATGGCAGGGGAGTTGAACCTTCTGTTTCAACATCTGAAATCAAGAAGGCCTATCGGAAAGCTGCACTTAGACATCATCCTGACAAGGTTGTTTTATTGGCCACTTGGTTTGATGCTCTTATATTAATCGCTCTTTTAACATTTTATTTTATTCTTTAGGCTGGCCAATCTTTGACAAGAAGTGACAATGGAGATGAGCGGATATGGAAGAGTATTGCTGAAGAAGTACACAGAGATGCTGATAGGCTTTTCAAAATAATTGGGGAGGCATATGCTGTCCTGTCAGACCCTACCAAGGTATTTTGTGTGTTTTCAAATAACAAATTTTGCTGAGAAGCTTGCTCTAAATGGTTTTACTGAAAATTTGTTTTTTGAGAGCCCAATGGTGTCGATTAATCCATGTAGCTGTCTCCATGTAGTGGGATAAGGATTGGTTGTTGTTGTTGTAGTAGTTGTTATATGAGAAGCTTCTTTGTTTTCTTAAGGCAAGTAACAGTTGCCAATGAGCTTCAATCATTAGTTTATACCTACCACATATTGCTTAGCTAATTGGAAACCAAATTTTTACAGGTGTTCTAAACATTGTTTACTTTGAAGGATCTATAATGCAAATTTTAATATATTTCCTTCCTAGGTCACTAATACCAAATTGCTTGCATTTTTATTTTCTGGCCAAAGACCAAATTGCTTACTGTAAATCTCGGATGAAAATGGAAAGGCCAGTTTGATACATTTTCTTATCAGGAATGATGTTTAATATACATGAGCTGTGAAATTGTCGAATGATAAACATGTATAAATACAGTATTGGATGAGAAAATTTTAGGACACGCCTAGAAAAATTAAAAATTAAAAATTAAAAAACTGCTTTGCTTCTCCATTTATGATTATAAGTTTATTCCTCGCTGCAGTGTTTGTGTGTGTGTGTGTGTGTGTGTGTTTTGCACAAATGAGAAAATCAACCAAGTTGCAGGGCTATAGGCTGTCCTATAAGTCCTTATGCTTTAAGCATATGTTGTGTATTCATTTGGTCATTACTCCATTTTTGCAGCGAGCACGATATGATGCAGAAGAAGAAATGAGAAATTCCCAAAAGAAACGCCATGGACCTAGCATGGCTAGAAATAATGTTGATACCCAGTACCCATTTGAACAAAGCAGCAGTAGGAGACAGTGGAGAGAGGTTTGGAGATCATATGGTAACTCATCTTCTCGAGGCTCTGAACCTGGCCGATCAAGTAGGAAATAAGAAAATCTGTGCGGAATGTTAATCCGTTGCTAGAATCTGGATTGCAGTTTGACTAATTGAATGTGGCCAAGTTACGTGGTGGTGCCTTTTATCTGCTGCATTCGGCCTGCCCAATTTATTATGCATCCTGGCCGAGTTAGGTGATGCATTTATTCAGCTGCTCTGCGGCTTTAGTTTTGAGTTAGAAGAGGTCCAGCAGGTACACAAATTTGCGATCAATGGCATAGCAGTTGGACAAGCTACTGGTCAATGCTTCAGGTTTCTCTGGGAGATTGAAATTTTCTTTTGGGAAGAGAAAGAGAACGTGGTTATATCTGATCATTTTGTTCTTTTTACCACTGACCGTTAATTTGAGCAAGCTTGGCTGATAACCAAGCAAATGAAAAGGAAGCTTGAAATTTTGCATTATGGTAGACGGTGAGGTCTGATTTTGAGATATGTAAATTTTATATAGACACTAATTCGGAAAGTCGATATTGAGATGTATAGACGATGTTAAATTGTAATACCAGATCAAAGATTGTAATTACCAAAATCCTAGTTGCAGTTTTGGCAATGCAAACGAAGAGTACATTTTCTCCCCGTACTACATAATGAAGTCAAATTAAAATTCCTGTTGACCCAATAGCCTTAGCCCAAATGACACCAACCCTTTGGGGATTGCTTGATCCTGAGAAATATCAAGCTGTTTTGCTTCCACTTTAGTCTATCATTCCCCTCCCCAAACTAGATCATAGACCTCATTTGTAACCCAAAAAATAATAATAATCTATTCTACTTGCAAGAGTTTAAAGTAATCCAACCTTCCTCCTCATTAAAAACCAAAATGGTAAACGTTGGAACTAATAGTAAGTATGGATCTTTAACTTCACGTAACATCATAAATTTCGTCAATAAATTAAATTACACTAATCCCTCTAAAAAAAAATTTAAACAATAAAGAAAAACAGCTGGTAAATGCGTGCAAGACTAGTTTATACTACTAGATAATTTCATAGATATTGTAAACATGTTTGCTTGAGTTTATTGTTTTAGTAATTTTCAAGTTTTTTTTTAAAAAAAAAGTACGCGACATATTGATATCCCTTAGGTTGCTTTCTTAAAGAAAATCAGGAAATTTAACAAGTAACATAAGAAACACTTACTAGATCCTAATCACTAAAAGCAGAAATCTTTTACATGAGAAAGCTAGAGCTCATTATTATTTAACAAATCCAAATAGACTGCTAGTGTGCTTTGCTCTTCTGGACATCCACTAATGATCCCGTATGGAAAGGAATAATCTCTCAAGAACTATACACTTACGCCCTTGCAGTACAATAGGAAGAAATTTACAGAATTTCACTTTTGCATTGGTATGGGAAGACTCATACATATATTCCTAATCCAAGCTCCTTTGGATTTGTTTCAATCATCCATGGTGACCTGTTTATTATTCAGAGAGAAAAGGAAGGGAAAAAGCAAAGAAAACAGCATAATTAAAAATTTCCAAAGGAAGTCACCAGTAATACTGAACACCATCGCCAAAGTTAGAACATTTACTTGTTCATTACAAAGTTAATCGTTCCCTGGCTAGCACGCTTGAGAAGAACTTCTCTTGCTTCAACTGTAAGTCCTTGAGGCTGCATGTAAAATTCGATGAAATAGTTATAGCACAAAGGCAAAACTTTTTTGTCGAAATAATTTGTACCTAAAAGGAAAAAAAATGAAAATTTGATGCACATACATACCTCTTCAGGAAACCAAACCCCAGGCTGCGTGCTTCCTTCAAGAATTGCAAGTGCAAATGCAGCTGTTGCGGTTCCTACAGATCTGAAAAATGAGCATACTGCATTTATCATAACTAATAAAGAACCCTATGTAATGTATCCCGGATTTATCAAATTAATATCTCAGACTCAAAGCATTAGCCTGCACAATATAAATTAACAAAATTGATTGTGGGTCCCACTATCTTGTCTCTGTTCAGGCTATGTAGTACCGCTCATAAATGAAATCTGAAAGCTTACACAAAATAAAAATTAGGCATGGTCTCGAGTTATGCTTCATCTTTTTTAATCTTTCTATTTCATCCTGATATTATTTTTTCTCATAAAATGAATAACTAAAGAAAGCATTAATTACGAACATTAATTCATTAAAACAATAGTTAGGGTGCAACCTTTTGTACTTAAGTCCATTAGGAAACGCCAAAGTTTGATCTGACTCCAACTCTAAGTGGCCTTGTCAAGGCAAAATACTGGCCCACAACCAACATACATATATATATATATATATATATATGCATTTGATGAAGACATACAATGACAAGAAAACAAGGAGCCAAATACATCACAAGCTAAGAAATTAAGCATCTAAATTAAAGCCATGCAACCAACGTTTATTTTTTTTTAGGGACAAATTAAATAGTACAAAGGTTTTCAGAATGATAAATACATTCAATAATAAAAGTTTCACAAAAGGTGCTGTGTTATATATAATGTATAATTACAATATTATATATTTCACTTTAAACAATAATACATAGAACAAAAATCATGGGAAAAAAATTGTATTGCAAAATACAACAACAACAACAAAAGCCTTTTCCCACTAGGTGGGGTCGGCTACATGGATCAAACGGCGCCATTGTGCTCTGTCATAGACCATACTTTTAGATAAACCATTGATTTCAAAATCTTTTTTAATGATATCTTTTAGTGTTGTCAGTGGTCTACCTCTACCTCTCTTTAAGGGACTATCCTCCAACTTACATAATAACAAAATTATTTACATAATAACAAAAAAATAATTGTTTACATAAATTACACATGCGCCAAAAAGTCAAAAAACTAGTTTAATGTATGCATGGTTAACTTACACAGAAAGTGCCCATTGGTAGGACATATGTTGTTAAAGGAGAGTTTTGTTTGTTTGTGTTACATTAGCCCCAGGTACCCAAAAAAACAGTAAAAAAAAACTTACACAGAAAGTCTCCTATGACTGAATATGCCAACTTTGTTGCGGCCACTTGAACACTCCAAATCAATCTGTCCAGTAGATAAGAAGGAGATGACATAAATGGCCATGTTTTTATTAGTTTATTTGTGTACTTCATTAAACATCATAACAACAATTGTACATAATTTGGAAAAGAAAAAGAATGTTAAACAAGTACTAGTTTAATCCTTTTTATTCGCCTCACCCTCATGGATACACGTTCTCCAGCAATCCCATCAATTGGTCGAACTAAAGGATCAAACAACTCAACCAACCTTTGGACTTTACTTTTGTCTCTCAGAAATTCCTGCATGTTCACTCAAAAAGTCATTCACATAATAATTAACATAAGTTAAAAGTTAATTTTCTTTTTCATAATATATGTAAGTTGTTTCTCATTTACATTCCTTTTCGTAATTTTCTTTTTATATTTCCATAGCTTGGTACCATGTTCTTATGTATTAATGGTATTCAAATTGATTAAATTGTAGGATTATGATTTTAAACAAATATTGATGCTAAAAATTAAGTGCTTCCTATTACCAAGAAACTAGAAGAAAATAACTCTTCAGATTTGTTGGTTTCTAGTGAAAGGAAGTTTGGTAGAATATTTCCCCTATTGCATTTTCTCTGAAAAAGCTTTTTGAAATAACATCATAGTTGTATGCTGAAAGCAAAAATCGTACCTTGATCAAGTTCATACATGTCTATACCTTTAAAATGTTCAAATTTTATTTCATTGCTATCAACATAATATAATCTAAATAAACAACAAATATGGACATAAAAGTAGACTATAAAGATTGTAAATGAATTCATATTCATAATACAATATTTTGAAAGTAAATAATAATATCCTCTATAAATTACTTTTGGTCGAGAGAGTTGAAATAGTACAGTTTCAGTATTTCTCATTGGTATTCCTGGTTATGGTTCTTCAGATTTCATTGTAAAAGAATTTAGAGTGCACAAACTCAATTTTTATATAAAATTATTTAAAACAAATAATTTATATTAGAATATTATTCATTTTATTCACAAAACCTAAGTATTAGAAAATTACATAACGAAGTAATAAGTTTATATTTGCGAAGCATACACTCATAAATAGTGTATTACCAAATGATGTACCAGATCTCATTAAATTGACTCAAAGCTTCCCCCCCGGGGGGGGGGGGGGGGAGAACTTAGTATTATGCTCAAAAGAAAATTAACTAGATCAAGCCTACAAATCTTGCTTGACTTTGCTTTCCTCCTTGTTTGCATCATTATATCAGATTTCAGGACAGCATGCAGCTCATAATAAGGATAAAAGAAATACTTGATGCTTAGCAACTTGTGGTAGCATTTCGTAATTGAGTGAGTAGCCTATCAAAAGCAGTTATATCTAGTGAAAAACAAATAGTTTTTTTTTTTTTTCCAATTAGGATTACATCCGTACATAAATACATGTGAGTGAACTTTGCATGTGCCAATGTATGGGAAGTAGTTGATTGTATTGAGAGAATATTTTCATGCATACTGATAGCAATTGCCCTTATCTGCAAACAAGCCAATCAAAGTGATCAAGAGCATACCAAAGGAAGAAGTTTTGTCATAGCTTCCATTCCCCAATTCCAGAAAAATGGTGCAGTTCCAAATCGAGCACTTACAGTTGGCACTCCTAAAATCTCATGAGCACTTCTAACCTCTGGTAAATTCCTGAAAACCATGTATTGAGTCGGAATCCTAATTTCTGAAGAAAGCAGATATATAAGGGTAGTTAAATCAATTTGTCGTAGGCCATATATCATATATGACTGAGCACAGTACCAAAGTCCTGTTGTGGAAGCTTGGCAAAGAAGCAGAAAATGACCTTTACAGAATGTATATTACAACTAATAATATAAAAGTAAAAAACAGACTCACTGAAGATTTATTATTTTATTTTGTTTTTGAATCAGGGTTACAGGGGGTGTTCCGACTTCCAACGCTTTCTTTATATTAAAGAACTTACAATAGATAAACATCTCTTTTGCCAATCCCTTTTCCAAAGTCAATGTTGAGCATTCCACTATATGGCTTCAGTTTGATCTTTTCTCCTAGTTGAACAGTCCAGCATCATCATTTAATCCTACAAACAAAATGGTGATTTAATCTAGACAAAATAAATAACTTGTAGAAACTCTCTTGGGAACAACCTTTGCTATATGCAACTACTTCCTCTCCCAATAGTAAGAAGCTTGTAGCTAATACGGTTGGACCAGCACCACCAGTTCCAGCTGTGTAGTAGTAGAACCTGAGATGATCATAGCAGCATATAAGTTGCTAAATCAACATGAAAGCCCAGAAAATAAAAAAAATAAGAATAGGTATTTCTGCCCCTGATTAAACTTATCCCTCTCGTCATTTTTCGACATCTGATTTTCCTTCATTTCTAAGCTTATTTCGTCTCAGTGGACCGTGAGAAAAAAAATAAAAAGAAAAAGCTTCTACATTAGATTAATGAAAAAGCTTATTTCATGCATTCCACAATGTAGATTAATGAAAATATACTAGACTATAAATACTTTAACAACACAGAAGGACCTATGTTAGATTCTTATGTATCTTAGATGTCTAGACATATCATATCAAGGAATTCAACATACGATGTGATGCAAGACAGGTAAGGGGATTAGGAAGGCAAGCGAGAATTAAGGGAGAGAGATAGAAAGGGGTCAAAATAGAGAAGAAAAAAGGAGATGGGGGGGGGGGGAGGGGGAGTAGGTGAGGGAGGGAGGAATAACCAAGAATATTTTTTTCTTGTCTTTCTTCCTACTACTGATAAAAATATATGGGGTAATGAAACAGTTCGGAACTGCAAGTTGAAATAAAGATGCACAGATAATAATTTGATATTATATAGTCTTTATGACTTCTCAAGTCTCATCTCTCCTTTAGATAGGCATGTAAAGATAGTTCCAGCAGCAATTGCCATGTTCTCCGAACGTTCGGATCATATTATTGTCTAACAAAGAATTTGTATTGACTGTTTCAGCTTTTAAGTAAGATACATTGTCATGTCATGAAATGCATTCCAAGCATAAAAGTAATTAACTATTAACTTTATTTTTAGCAAACCTTTCTTATAATTCAAATAGTGTGTGTGACTCACCGCAGGCAGAAGCAAAGAGACAGATATAACCAACTGGTGAGATACGCAATGACATATCAACCACAATAAGTTTGCATAAAAAGAAAATCATAAACTTCAGAATTATATGAGAGGAACTGTCACCTTAGCCTCTCTGGCTTGTCTTTACTTTCACTTTCTGCAGCACGGACTAGCTCTGCTGCCATGACTATGACAAATTGTAGGAAGTGTTAGCAATCAAAATACAGCAGATGCAAAAAGTTTTCACTCACCATAAATCATGATCTGCCCTAACTTCACACACTATTATACTGCTGTCAATCAGCATGCACTCTTGTAGTATTGGACTGTGTAGCAACACAGTAGAAAACCCATGAATAACTAACATCCTAAGATAGGCTACCCAACTAGGTACAAGCATTACTTGAATGAAGCAGTTAAGTTGTCTTTAGATTCTATTCATCCTAACTCAAGAAAGATCAGAAGCTGTATCCATCGGCACTGGGATGAAGTCCAGTAGTATTGGATCCAGCCACACAATATACAGCATGGTTGATCAGTCACTAAAATTTACAAAAAAACATGCTTTACCTCACACTGTTGAGTAGGTATAAGAATGGGACAAGAAAACCCAGAAACTATATTCAAATCAACTGCTGATATCATTTTTTATACTCATCTGAAAAAATAGGTTTCATAGTGACTACTTTGATATTAAAGTGTTATCTGGTGCAGCTCAGGAATTTAGAGATAAATCTGAGAGATGCAGGTTCGCGATGCAGGGTTAGCTAGAGAAGAAAGCCAACCGAACAAGAACGAAGAGATGAATGATAAAGAAAGAGAGAGAGAGTTTAGAATGATTCTTGAATTGATTATCTGAATTCTTTCTAAATGTGGTTGGAAATGCTATTTATACGTGGCATTTCTCAACTAATTAGGTGAGTCATGCAGCCATTGTAAGAGAGTTTTCTGTAAGGACATGTCGTGGCCTACAACCAGTTTCCCTTTTTTTCTAAGCTGATTATTAGCCCAAGTAAAGTGATTATGACTAGTGGGATCAGTTTGCAATTCTGAAATCAGCTTTACCAATTCAGGTTCCGTGACCCAACAAGCCACCAATTTATCATAAATGCCTGTTCCCACAGCAGTTAAAACCATAAGCAGCATGTCAGTACTGCGCACTCTCAATAATGCATCGGCTGCCTTATTTTCTTGGCCCTTCTTATATTGAATTTCAAAATTATATCCCATGAGTTTGGCTAACCAATCTTGCTGTGAAGGAGTGGAAATACGTTGTTCCAGCAAGTATTTAAGACTTTTTTGGTCAGTTTTGATGATGAAGTGCCTATTGAAGAGGTATGGGCTCCATTTCTGTACAGCAAACAACACTGCCAAAAGCTCCCTTTCATAAGCTGATTTAGCTTGATTTTTTGGGCTCAAGGCTTTGCTAATATAGACTATGGGGTGATCATTTTGCATAAGGACTGCTCCTATGCCATAACCTGAAGCATCAGTTTCAATAACAAAAGGTTTGTTGAAATCTGGCAAGGTTAGGATGGGGGCAGAACAGAGGGCATGTTTGAGCTTATCAAAGGCCTTTTGCGCTTCGGTTGACCATATAAACTGATCTCTTTTTAGCAGGTCTGTTAGCGGCTTGGCCATTTGTCCATAACCTTGCACAAACCTTCTATAATAACCCGAGAGACCTAGAAATCCCCGCAACTGCTTCAGAGTGGTAGGGGGTGGCCAATTCATCACTGCTGACACCTTGGAGGGATCTGTAGAAACCCCTTCAACGGATATAAAGTGCCCCAAGTATTCAACCTTAGGAGCAGCAAAAGAACATTTGCTCCTTTTGACAAACAGTGTATGAGTTTTGAGCACATCTAACACCGCTTGCAAGTGCTGCACATGTTCCTCGAGACTAGCACTATAGACTAGTATGTCATCAAAGAAGACAAGCACAAATTTCTTTAGGTATGGTCTAAATATATGGTTCATGAGACCTTGAAATGAAGAGGGAGCATTAGTAAGGCCAAAGGGCATTACCAAGAACTCGTAGTGTCCTTCATGAGTCTTAAAGGCTGTCTTATACATATCTTCCTTGTACATTCGTAACTGGTGATAACCTGCCCGAAGATCAAGCTTGGTGTACACACTAGAGCCTCCAAGTTCATCTAATAAATCCTCCAACAAAGGAATTGGGAACTTGTCCTTCACAGTTTGACTGTTGAGTTCCCTATAGTCAATGCATAACCGCCATGACCTATCTTTCTTCCCTACCAAAACAACCGGTGATGCATAAGGGCTGGTGCTGGTTTGTATGGTGCCTTTGTCAAGCATCTCATGCACCAATTTTTCTATAATATCCTTCTGCAGTGATGGGTATCTATAGGGCCTTTTGTTCACAGGTCTAGACCCTGGTTGTAATGGAATTCTATGGTCAAAACCATCCCTAAAAGGGGGTAATTCAGTGGGTTCTTCAAACACAGATGCATATGAGTTCAACAAGTTATCAATCATAACCGGCAGTTCATCATTTTGTACTGATATGGAAAATAATGCAGGACTGACCGTATTAGCTGGCTCCTCCTGATAACACACCTGCAGTAATGCTAGTTGTCCCCCTTGCAACATCATCTTAGGGAGCTGTTTATTTTCTACTGTTTTCAGCTTACCAAAAGAAGCACCTCTTAATACATGCTTCTTGTGTCCCACTTGGAACTCCATTCTCAGCTTTTCAAAGTTCCACACTATATCTCCAAGAGTGGTCAACCACTGTATCCCCAATACAACATCACAACACCCCAAGGGTAATACCATGAAATCTGCAGTAAAAGGAGTGTTTTGTATTTGCCAAGTAAAAGACTTGCAAACTGCTGTAGCAACCAATTTGTTTCCATCTGCCACTGACACAGCTAGGGGCTTGGAAGCTTCCAACTTACACCCCAACTTCCTGGCAACTTGTTCATCTAAAAAATTGTGGGTGCTTCCACTGTCAATCAAAATTTGTAAAGCTCTTTTGTTATAATACCCAGTAACTCTCATAGTCTGAAAATGTTGAGACCCAATGATTGCACTTACAGAAATGCATGGTTCAACTTCTGGCGTAGATAGCTCTTCTTCACTACCATTGCCATCATCCTCCCCTTCTAACACATATAATTGAGCTCTTTTGTGTTTAAGGTGATGACCTGGAGTATATGGCTCATCGCAAAACATGCACAGCCCCTTCATCCTCCTTTCATTCTGTTCCGCAGCAGAGTATGCTCTCTGTGGTTTGTCTGGTGTTTGGGTTTTAATTGTCTTGGTCGTGTTTGGTAGGGGTAACAATGGCTGGCTGCCGTTTGTGTTGGTTTTGGAATATTGTGGTTTTGCTCCAAGTGAAAATTGAGATTTAGGGTGGTTAACAAATACAGGGGGTTTGGGTTTATGTGCTTTGGCTGCCTCATAGAGTTTGGCTAATTTTGCTGCTTGCTGAACTGTTTTTGGACTAAACATTCGTACATGCATTTGAGTTTCATACTCCAACCCAGTCATGAAACAGCTAATTTTATACTCTTCACTCAACTCCACTCTAGTTAAGATGGTTTCAAATTGATCCAAATACTCCATGACAGTTCCAGTTTGCCTTAAAGACATTAATTCTGACATTGGGTCATCATAAACAGCCCCAAACCTATCTGTGATAGCATTCGCATACTCTTCCCACCCAATAGGATTAGTAGTTAACCTGGATTTTATTAGTGCATGGTGCCACTGTAAAGCTTTACCATCTAGGTGGATAGCAGCCATTCTAACCTTAGAATCAGGAGCAGTATTATCAAGCAAGAAGAATATGTCACATTTATAGAGCCATTCTTTAACATTTTCCCCATCAAATTTAGGAAACCCCACTTTCGTAAGTCTACCCGAAAATGAAGAGTTTGTAGAATTACCCGAGGTAGCACGTCCTCCATTACTGCTATGAGTTAATGTTACCTCTCGCTCCGCCAAAGCTACGATCATCTCTCGTAACCCAGCTATGGCTTTATCAACCTGATCATTCGCGTCATTAATCTTCTTGGTAAGAGCTTCCTCGACTTCTCGAATGGCGGTCTGATATCTTGTAGATTCGGCCATTGGTGGCATCAATTGATCGATCGAGCTTTGATACCAATGGTGCAGCTCAGGAATTTAGAGATAAATCCGAGAGATGCAGGTTCGCAATGCAGGGTTAGCTAGAGAAGAAAGCCAACCGAACAAGAACGAAGAGATGAATGATAAAGAGAGAGAGAGAGTTTAGAATGATTCTTGAATTGATTATCTGAATTCTTTCTAAATGTGGTTGGAAATGCTATTTATATGTGGCATTTCTCAACTAACTACCCAAAATGGAAATTTACAAGCATTTCTCAACTAACTACCCAAAATGGAAATTTACAAGCATTTACAATTGCCTTACGGTTACAGATTACTGTATCATTATCCAGGTCAGTTTAATATAAATCAGTGAACAAATGACAATGCCAACATAAGAATAATGCAAATAGGTAAGAACCATTGCTCACTCCAGGGTATATTCCTCCGGTTGTTATAGCTGGAACATTTGCAGCTAACGCCCTACTCATTAAGGATTTTGCACGCCATGCATAGCTTGTGTCATCACAAACATCAATATATGCAGTCTGTACCAAGAAACATACCAAAAAGGATAGATAAGTGTATATAGATTTTCATGGACATAAGAAACTAACTACCGATTCAGAAATGATAAATTTTTTAACAATGATAAATGAAGGCTACCTTTGTCTCTCACCTTGGTATTTATGGCAGCTTCAAGCACACTACACTTTTCTGCCTGTTGGAAAGGCCCAGCGGAATGAACTACAAGATCCACATCTGCAGAGGCAATCTAATACTATGACTCCAAAAGCTTACAAGCGTCACCACAACACAAATGTAATTGAAAGGGCTTCAGTCATTTTACTTTTCAAAGCGGTTTCCAGTGAATTTACGTCGTCGATGTCAACATGAGCAAAACATGAATTGCCCCCAAGTTTTGCGACCAAACCTTCACCTTTCTCTCTGTCAGTCACATCACAGCCACACGTATGCACGAATTACTCACCACCTTGAAGAACGGTTTTTCAATTTTACAGACACGTGTATTGTGTTTGTAGATGCACTCACCTGTTTCGTCCAGCGACGACGATTCGAAGGTCGGGACAGAGGTTGGAGAGGGCAATTGCGGTGGATCCTCCGACCCGACCCGTTCCGCCGAGCACCAAGACTCTTGAATTGCGTGTGTTCTCCGGAAGCGGAAGGTGAACCCTTTCTTGGAGCTTTTTGGATTCAAAGTTGGCAGTGGCGCGCGCCTTCAGTGGCACCCATTTGAAATTCAAAGGCACTGAAGCTGCTGGCGCCATTGAAATTCACTTCCCTCTCTATCTCTCTCTGTCTCTACGGTTGTCTTGTGTTGTGTTATCATTCCGTTATCGGTTTATCTTTGCTACTGCCGTGGCGGCACGAAAGGCTTGTTATATACTTGGCAAAACCGACACCACCAGAAAGAGAAATTCTTTATCTTGTTATTCAAAAATATATTAATTTATTAACATCGTATTAAAGAATCAATTTATATTACTGAAGAGCATGTTGAATCAATTCAAAATTTTATAAATTAAATTATGGAGCTTTTTTTATTACCTATCGGTACCACATAATAATTATTAATTAATATCTATACATATATTTCACTTATTTAAAATATAAATAAAATAAATTATTTTTATATTTAATTTTTTTAGTACAATTATATCCATATTTCAATTAAATGTGACTAAATATTAATGATTAAATGAATAATTTAACCACCCATTGAGCAAAGCTCAACTAATATCTCTTCTAGTCTATATCAGCGACTGTGATTATCCGATAAGAGTTGAAATAATTTAGCCATATTTAAAATAAAGGAATAGTGCAATTCTTAAAACAAGGGCAATGCTTATATATTTTAAAATAACGCACCCCAAGAGCTCAACGTAATTCATTGAGATTTTGATAAAGTAATAATTCCCATCCACAACAACTAGAATGTTGATTTCATAATTTCCCATCATAAAATATTCATTTTACATTTATTAATTGACCTGTATTCATTCCCACTGTAAACCTCTCTGACACCCTGTGATCCTCTCAAAATTTCTACAGAGTCAAGCCAATTTTATAATAAAATGGTTGTTTAAAACCCAAAATCTAAAACATAATGCTAACAGCATCAAAGTAATCATTTTACAAAGAAAGCAGAATATTACAAGCCAATGAACCTCTCAACAAAAGCTGTCCACAAGACCAAACTATATCAGTGGGTGAATTTTTTCAAACTTACAACACCTGTCCAGAATATATATCAAAGATGCTAAAAAAACAATGTATAACAATTAAATTCAAAAAGGAAAACAAAAATGACAAAAAATATTAACTCCTGAGAAGAGTCTCGATCGCTTCGAAGAAAAGTGCTGACATTTCAGGGCTTGGTGTCTTGATTGCACATTTGACGCCCGGGTTTCCAACCACAGTGGTAAGTTCAATTAATAATGGTATCCCTCGAGGGATTTTTGCCGAGAAGTAAAACACATCCTGGTTTGCATTCTTGCGCTTTGCAATAAAGAACACGCTTGATGCAGCCAGCCGGTCCAGTGTTGCTTCCACACCGCCAATCACAATGGCTGGGAATTCCTTGGAAACCTCATTTGAATCAGGAAGGGACCTCCATGTCTGCAGTACAGTTAATGATCAGGATTTAATTTATACATTCAAGTATTAATCATAGAAAGTGGCAAAATCATTGAATTCGTGTTAAATTTCACACTACTTGGCATTCTTTGTAACTTATATAGCTCATCTGACTCACAGCATTGTTACGCTAAACATAATCCCATTAAAGAATAAAAAAATTATAGCCTACATTATCAAGTGGGAAGCCATTGAAGTTAAAGGACCATACAAACAACACGATATACCTCTAGGAAACTGGAACGTTCCATTCTACCATCCTCAGTAAAAAATGCATGGACTGAGATCTTATCATTGAAATACCACACAGGCTGTTGGTTGTTTTTCAGAGCAACCTGCAAAAGTGAGCTAGGAGGACCTTGGGACATGTTCTGGAACATAACCATAGGAAGGAGTGTCCTAGCTGATGTTCCCGGTTGCAATTGTGGAACCTGAAAAGCAATGAGCCATCTATTAGAACTTAATTTGATAGAAATATCCAAGTAAAAACCATATATGTAATAATAACCTGCAGGGGTCCAGCAGCTGCAAGACCAAATGTGTTCTTGTTAAATTGAATCATGAAGCCATCAAGTGGAACCTGAGAGTTGTTCTCAAACAACAAACTGTAAAATATTTGACCATCCCGCCTTGTCAGCTGTGCACTGACTTGTAAACCCTGACCAGTTGAAGCAGGTAGTAAAATAGGCAATGGAGGCCTGCAATCAGGGTCAGGGCAGAAGATCTAGTTTAGCATGATTTCGTAAGAAGCAGAGTAAGGAAGGTTTCAGAAACTTTGTAAGCATTGCATATGTTGATATGTCTTCCCGAACTCATGTAACCCTTTTATATATTTAATAATAGATCACAATATCAAATAATTTACCACTAATCACTATTACTATACAAAAGTAACAATCTTTTAATCATACAATAAATTGAATGAAACACTTCTAAAATGCATAGCAGATTAAAGTAGGAAATTTCATAGAAGTATGCCACAATTACTTATCACAATGATCCCAGTTTCACTCACCCAGTAGGAGTTGCTGGCTGATCAAGAGGAACAATAGAACTATTATCCATGCCTATCAAATCACCAAGTAAATCTGGCACAGGTGCAGCAGATGGAGGTGAAGCTGGTGCAACCGATGCAGATGCAGGTACTGATTGCCTGGCAGTAGGTGGTGATGTAGGACCATCAGCAGGATTTGCAGATGACTCAGAATACCCTGTCTCACTTCCCTCAGGATAGTCCTCATCTTCGGATTTCTGGGCCGAAGAGTGTACACGGGTTACAAATGCATCTGGGGGCTTGTGATAAACAGAAGATAATGTAGCAATGTTGACAAGAAGCTCGTCAAGCAGAGAAGGATCAAGTTGGTTTGAGTCATCAGTTATCACAGGCTTCTCAGCTAACACAACATCCTTAGCTGACTGAGGAAGACAAGTTAGGTACATCAAATGTACAGCTCAAAATTGGTATGCAAAGAAATTTGAGAAAAAACCTATTATTTGCATGTTATCAGACACGGAACACTAATCAATGGCCAAAAGGTCAACCCTAGTGGCGTCTACCTAGTACTTTGTACAGAATGGTAAAACAAATCAAGAGCTCCTCCTCAAAGCGGTAACCGTTAGTAAGTTCAGTTTGATTATCCAATCTTCAGTTGGATATGCACCTCAACAAATTAGCCACATGTAGACACTATTGCAAACAAAAGAGACTGGATTCAAATTCAAGAAATTAAACCTCAGGATCAGTTGAGAGGAGACGCCAATATATGTATGCACGATCTCGCAAATCAGGATTATCTGTCTCCACAGTGGCATTGTTCAAAACAACCTGTAAAGATGAGCTATTAAGCGAAGCTTAGCAAAGCAAGATCTGAAGGATGTACACAATGAAACAGCTGCTGGGATTAAAATGAAACAATATAAAGACAACACAGAAAGGAGGTTGTTGAATCCCAGCTAAGACAACTAATGATAGAATGGCAGATTTGTCTTTCAGATTTGGTTTCAATAATTTTAGGAATTGTTCTAGATATGATCTCAAATATGCACACTTCAAAATGCAGGGATTCTTTTTTTATTTTTGTGAGAAAAATAATAATGTAATGATTGAAGACCATAATGTTATCTATCTCTACACATGTAATAATTACAACTACAGTACAAATAGTCATAACATGCAGACAAGCAAGTGTTGCGAAGATGGTAGAAGAAAAACAATGAAGTTTCTAAAACAAGGAATACACACTATTATCAAAGATATCTAACAATTGAGATTAAAATGAGAAATTGCATACATATACCACTTAAAAAGAGGAAAAGGAATGAATAGATTTGTATACTTAGTAAAAGGGTTGTCCAACTTGATTTTGGCAGACAAAGATACATACATCTGGCATGTTAACCCTATCTATAATGCACAGATGAGTGTTTGAGGAGACTCAAGGTAAAAAAGAATATAAAAGGTATGAAGGCAGTGTCTTGATAAAATTATATCATGAATTTTCACTAGTGCTCTCCATATTTCCTCTCATTTCCACTCCTATCAAGAACACCCATCAGTCCATAAATAAGAGATTCAGAACTCGGATTCAAGACAAGTGTGTATAAACTATAAAGTTTGAAGACAGATTAGGGCTAGTGAAGTTTATAGTTTTAAAGCAAAAAAGAAGTTGATCGAATTCTTTTGTCAGGAAAGAGAAAGAAATTGAACTAATAATCTTCGAAAACAACAATTTTGCTTCTCGTTGCTTATGAAGTACCCAAGCAAGTTATTGTAGAAGATCATGCAAAAGTAGTACACATCAGTGACAATCAGCCAAGAAGATGCAACAACAGAAATACTAGCAAAGATATCCATTCAAAATGAAAAAACAAGAAAACATGCATTATGAGGCAGGACCTGAATCATTTGTTGAGGGCCCTCAGTTGGCTTCTTAAGGAAAAGTTTGACAGTAGCAGTTAGCAATTGTAGTTGGACTTGAGCAGGTTCTTCGGGGAAACTTTCCAAGAAACTTTCAAGAAGCTCATCAGCATTGTCAATTCTTTCCGCATATTCACCAATTATCCAGATCATTGAAGCCTATCCACAAAGGAAAAGGGGATGAAAAGATAATCATGCATGCTAATGCATTAATGACAATTACAAAGGCACTCAGAGAAACTAATACCTTGGCTTCTGGCTCGTCCAAGGTGTCTAAGCTCTCACAAAGTGTTGCAATTATGGACTCATATCTGCAAAGTAGAACAAAGGTTCAAATAAAGTTTGAAGTATAATAGTAATCAGTAATCAGTAATCAGTAATCACTAAATTCGCTATCTTCCCTCAAAAAAAGAGAAAGAAAAAAACAGATAAGAAAAGATAATTTTACGTGTTGGGGTATCTTCTAAATATATCTTTGATAACAATGATTGCCTCTTGAACCACATAATTTACTTTTATCTTGATCAACTCAAGCAAAACACTAATACATCGTTCAGCTGCTCTCTCTAATTTGATGGCACAACGACCAATTGCACGAACAGCCTTTCTAACAAAATCTACATCAACTTCGGTAGCATATTCCTTAAATTCCAATAGAACCTGCAAATATTAAAACCAAAAGATCAAAGAAAATCAAAACTGAGCCAATGCTTAATATACCAAATAGAGTGAAGCAGCAGGGACTAAAAGTTTTACAAGAAAAATGTTCTTCTAAATTAAATGGCTGTGTAAATGGTAAAGCTGCAATTCTGCACCAAATGCATGAAAGATATGAGACTCGACCAAGTAACAGGATAACTTGTTTGTTGATAAAAGAAGAAATTTCATTAGAGAGAAGAGAAAAAGTACAAGGATAAACTATCCTCCAAAACAGATAACTAAAAAAGAAAAGAACTAAAATAACTCAAGAATATGAGTCTCATCCATGGGACAGGATAAATGATTACCACATCTTTGGTCAAAAACATTTAGTGCAGTGTTCACTAAAATCACTATAGAAATCACTTTTTACCAAATGAAAAAATGGGGAGGGGGAGGGAAATATGAACTGAAAACAGTATTATGTAAAGCTTACCTGGTCTATATTTCGGTCTGAAGCAAGTTTTATCATAATTTCTAACTTTTCCATTTTCACATAGATGGGATCATTGTACTTGCAGAAGAACACCTGCAGATAGAATAAGAGCTCCATAATCACCCCATCCTCCACAATGGAGCAGAGAAGTTCTATACTAGTGCCCAAGGGAATTATTACTTAGTGACAAGTTCGCAAAATAAAATTCAAACCACTACCTTAATTTCATGAGCAAGAATTGTTGGTCTTCTTTGTACTATAAGATTGATATTCCGCAGGGCAACATATTGTATCTCAGGTTCTGCAGAAAGTAATGTCACAAGAGGAGGAGCCATCTTTTTGCAAAGATTCCGAACCACATCGGTACTGGTGATAAGCTCCATTTGTTGAAGGATCATCTACATGTCATTATAAACTGGGGTTAGCAAAACATACAAAATTGGGACCTCTGAAGCATCAACGTTGACACATGATAAAGCAAGATAACAAGTTACAGAAAAAAATTAACCTTAACAGCTGATAGTACAACTGCACAATTGGCGTGCTGTAACCGTGGGGTAACCCTTTCTACTATGTTTTCTGCCTCGCGAGCATCAGCTGCCTTGTATCTAGAAAGAGCATCCAATATAAAAACTTGACCCCATCTGGTACATGAAGTAAAAGCAAGTGGTGTTAGATTAAATGAAACAATATGTGATCAAAGATGGACAAAGAAAAGACAGGATGACCGCAAATAAAAAATAACCAATAAATTGTACAATCAACAAGACAACATAATTTAGTGAGACTTGTTGGTTTATGATACAAGTGTTTCAACTCCCTCAGGAATAATCGCCCTAAGGGAACAAAATCATAACTAAAATCAGCTGCTAAGGATAGCATTAGAATCTACCATCAACTATTACATCCTCAATCCTAGAGGGAGAGGAGTTGCACTAAAACAAAAGCCAAAACTGTTTCCAATTTCAATTATGATAACAAATATAAAACACGAACTTACTCTGTACATTCATTTAAAGCAGTGAGAAGCTTTGAGAGTGTGTGACTAGTTATCTCAAAGATGGGTCTACTACTATTTTCCTGAATTTCAGCAAGTGCTGCCACAGCATTAGCTACAACCATTGGATTATTGTCAGATATCAAATCCTTCAGAGATTCCAAAAAACCCCTGTCCTCAACTAACTCTGCATTTATGTCATAAAGCTTGGCAACACAAATGGCTGCTGTCTTACGAACATATGGATCATCATCCTGTCAACATCATATACAAGGAAGGGTTACAAATAGGTGGCAAAAAAAAAAAAAACACTTTGGCATTGTTATCAACACAATAAGAAATCAAAAGCAGTGGAATTTTCAAACTTAATAATAGACACATGTAAATTATAACATCATTGTGTAAGACTGTAAGTACCTTTAGGCATCTTTGAAGGGGATCACACAGATACTCGGTAATTTTATCGACGCGAATGCAGCCCATTGTCCGCACAGCTAAGGCACGAATTAAAGGATTTGGATCTTGAGAATCCTGTGCAGCATTGTATAAAATGATGTGAGAAACAAATGTATCATTACAACTTCAGATTAACTTCCATCAGGGAGAGTAGGGGCAGAATATTCAATTCATGAGTATAATAAGCTATGATTTCAGATAAACATCTCCCTTAGAAAAATAACACCCTCAACTAGGGTTAAGGATTTGGGATGAATTACACAAGGTAAAATAACTTAAGAGTACACAAATTGGAAGCACAAGATGGGGAGAGAAAGGGGGAAAATAGGGATATATAGTCAAGACAACCCACAAGCCAAGAAATTAATGATAACAAAGAATAACAAAAGAACCAATACACAGAGACTAAAAGAGGAAGGAACACAAACAAACAAAAGAACAGTCATTCAAACTTTTACCTTCACAAATGTATTTACAGCAAGTATTGCAAGGTCAGGCTGGCTCTTTGCATAATTTATCAGATATAAGTAGACCAGCTTTTTCAGCTCCAAATTTTCTGTTTGCATGCAATTCACCACATCTGTGAACAATGATGAGACGTCCTTCCCAACAGTCATTGCGGCAATCACCTTTTTTACAGCATCTTTTCTTTTATCCTGCAAAACATGAAAGAAAGAAGTAAGGTTCACATCCTTTCTTATATACAATTTTCAACCATAGCAATAAAAGAGAGGCTACCAAAAAGGCAAGACAAAGACGTCCAAGAAAAACATGTCTAACAATTTAAAACAGTGAAACAGTAATCACCATATGATCAGTTTTTAATCAGAACATCAACAAGTCTTACTAAGATAGTAATGTAATGTAAGAACCAATTGCCTTCCCGGTGGCAATAGCTGATAAAATGTTGAACTAAGAAAAATAAAATATAATATGCAAAATCACATATGCTAACTACGAAATTCAAAAAAGAAAATGTTAAATTCATCTTTCCTCTAGATTTATCTACATTCAAAATCCCTATATTTCATATTCCAATCCTAAAATTCAACTGCCTCAAATGAAGGCTTACCCATCCATAGGCTTCTCCTAGTAAAACAAACGGGAATATCATAGTGAAATATGGTAATTGAACTGAAGCACTAAACCTGTGGGTGTGGGGTTAAAACATAAATCAAGTCATCGTTAATCTCAATCAACATTTTGTATAAATCAGAATCTTGTTATATATTCAGTGATTATTTATGTATCGGCCAATTCTATGATATTTAAAAGACAGAATCCACCCAGCTCTTACTTGGACGTCCTATTAACTTGAACCCCAACTCATCCACAGAAGAAATCAAAATAGCAAGTAAAAACCGAAAGCAACCTAAATTGCAGCGTGAAGGATCAGGGAAACCCAGATACAATAACATGGATCCAGAAATGAGAGGAATGTATGAATTTGAAACAGAACCCAGATGTACAAATCGACGGGAAATCCCTAGAGATCTGCGACGCACAAGCAAGGAAATGACCATGAATGGAATGGAAGGGAACGGATCGGAAATGAATAGAATGGAGAAATAAATGGATGGAGGAGGGGTAGGTACCTTGTACTGAGAATTGAGCTCCTCTTTGAGCTCAGGGATTTCACCCTTCTTCGTGGTCGAGAAGTACTTGGAATCGTTCCTACTCATCTTCGCTCAATTTGTTTTGCGTCTTCTGCTTCCTCTTCCCCGTTCCAGTGCCCGTGGGTTAATGTCAGAAATGGGAAGGGAATTGTTGGAACGGTTTTAGTTTTATTTTTAGCTACGATACGACGACTACCAGAGCACAAGCAGAACGGCGTCGTTGTACTCATTATTAGACTATTCCAACTATTATTATTATTATTATTAAATTTATTTTTCAATGAAATTGGAGAGCCTTCATTACAAATAATCAAACTGAAGTACAAAAGTATATGCTAATGGCTTGGAATTGGTGAAAGCCAGAATTTTCTTTGTTTTTATACAACAACGAAAAAGTTTGTTTAGATCATTTTTCTTTTTAATTACCAACAAAAATGTTTTCCTTCACTTAAAAAAACCATTTTAACTTAAAATAGTTTGTTTGTGTTTTATCTTCTATGTTTAAGCAGTAGCTCAATATGTCTTCTATATAAAAAGATTTTTTTCACTATTTGTTTTGGCTTAGTATTTATGTGATAGTTTTGTGAGACAAGTTTTTAAGACAATTATTACTATTGGATTCTCACCATCCTTTATTACATTTCTCTTTTGTTTTTTCTTAGAAAATGTTCTTTTCTTTTTCTCTTGATTATAAAATGGTTTCTTCTCAATCTTTGAGAGACTTACAATGCCTTGTTTGATTCACATTGAAGGCTTTTTCAATTTTTCTATTTCTTCTTGAAAAGAAATTTGTTCTATTTCTCTATTCTTCTAAAAAATAAACCTCACTAACTCGTACTTTGAATTTCTTTTTGGGGAAAAACAATGTTTATTACAAAAAGAAAACAAGAAAACTACAAAAGCAATTAAACGAGCAACTGAACCCTACATAAATCAACATCAAGATGTGTGATAAACTTGCAAAAGCATGTTGTAAACATACTAGCTCGATAGAGGGAAAGACTATGGTTTGGCTAACCAATTAGCACAATTGTTGTGTGTGTGTAATTTATACAATTTTGCGCAATCAATTCCTTATGCACGAGATCGACTTAAAAAATATATACTAGCAAGATTCCCTAGCATTTTTCGTATATATAAGCGTCAACGTCACACCAGAGTCCATTTTCAGAACATTACAATATCCTCAATCATTCTCAAGCGATCTTGAATCCATTTAGCACACCACAACATTCCACTTTGGTCTTTGAGAGATTTGCAATTCTCAAGTTTTCACAATAACTGAATAGCCACCTACGATTGTCATCACATGCCAAATCTTGACAACCAGCTTTTCATTTGCCCCATCTTAGAAGTCCAATAAAGTTGATTTTAATCTATATCCCTCAAGGGGGATTTTCCAAGCTATGTAAGGGATATTATGTACTGGCTATGAAGTCTTTTAATCATTCCAAGCATTAATTAACGATGTCATTGATAAAAGCCGTGTATAACAAGCCCAAGGTTGATCAGGAAACTAGAATCCCTCCTCAAATAATAACATAGGGTTCCTTAATTTCCAAACTAACAAACAAGTTACACCAAACATCAAACCCTATGGAACATGGCTTAAGGCACCCACATCTGTCAAAAGATTGAAGATGAGCCAAATTAAGTTCCAAGTTATCCATATAAAAATGTTCTTGCATATGTCATGGGATTCTAGACATGACAAGTTTCAAGGCAGATACAAAGGACATGCAATGTACTTTCTTTCTTCCTCTGGTATGATAAGTGTTGGTATGGATACAAAGACTTTAGCAAATAAGAGCAAATCATCTGTAAACATTGGGCCAACTCTACCAAGAGAAAATAAATAAAGGAACAATGATCAATATAAGGAAAAAAATGAAACAATTAAAAAAGTCGTTGATGTGATTCAGTGTTCCCCCAAGAAATGGCCTTCGTTAAGATCATTATTCAAGCAAAGTCACAATCGAGCTTTTAAGTTTTGAATGTAAAGCGGCAAGGCATGTCCACTATGATGGATTTAATCATAGGCACAAATTATAGCATATCAAATTATTCTATAACAAAGAGAGATTAATGGTGTGTACCTTAAGGATCCATTAGTGAAGAGAAAAGGGAGATACTGTGTGAGAGAAAACTACCCTCAATCTAATGAGTTTCTTGTACTTCTTCAACTGCTTAATGGGGAGTCAGTTTATATACTCACCAGATGAGAGTAGGGACCTCTCAGCAGGCTACCAAAAGAACAGCCCAACCCATCACGGGCCACTCATAAAACAAAGCCCAATTATATAATTCATTAATTGACAGAGTGCATTATCATTATAAATTAGAATTCCATAGTTGATATATGAATATATATATATATATATGTATATATTATTGATTAATGCTAATCCATATAAAATAATTATTTAATTAAAAAAACTCAACAATTCTCTCACTTGGATAGCATTAGTCAATCATTAAAATATGAGAGTTATTAAGAGTATAATAACAACTATGGTCAAAGCACGTGTCAACCAAACAGTCTAAGAAACATAAGCTTTAACGTTGTAGAAATAGTATCCGATAGGGATATAAATCATACATGTTAAATACTCATATTTCACATAAAGAATAATGAATGTGGAAAAACATAATTAAATTAAGAGAACTATGCAATCCAAGAATGATCCAAGCATCTGAAAATGTTATAAGATATATGATAATAGAGTGACGTCGTTTAATACATATATCATAAAAATGAAAAATAAAATATACAATTTCAGATTCCCACTAACCCAATACATCAAAAGACTTAACTAAGCCTATATGAGTTACATGATTCTGAAAAGCTCCAACAGTTAAGCCTTTAGTTAATGGATCCGCTAACATGTTCTCTGTAACAAGATGTTCAATTCGAGTCTGAAACTTTAAAATTTTCTCTCTAACAAACAGGTATTTAATATCAAAATGTTTTGAATGAGAAAAGCTCCTGTTGTTTTGAGAGAAATGCACAACAACAGTATTGTCGCAATATATCACAAGTGGCCTAGATATGATTTCAACAATATGAAAGCCAGAGATTAAATTCTTTAGCCACATAGCTTGACAAGTAGCCTCATAGCAAACGACATACTCTGCCTCTATGGTAGAAGTAGCTGTAAGAGTTTGTTTAACAATCTTCTAAGAAATAGGTCCTCCTGCCATCATAAAAATAGAGCCGGAAGCAGATTTTCGATCATCAGGGCAACCAGCAAAATCAGAATCAAAATAACCAGTGACCTGAAGTTGATCAGACTTTTTATAGGTCAACATATAATCTTTGGTTCCTTGCAAAATATATCATGACCTTTTTTACGGCTTTCCAATGACCCAAACATGAGTTGCTCAAGTATCTCCCTAAAGCATTAACAACAAAAGCAATATCGGGACGAGTATAAACTTGAGCATACATTAAACAACCAACAGCGGAAGCATATGAGACCTTCACCATTTCTGCTTTCTCCACATCATTATGAGGACACTGAGTCTTAGAGAGTTTATCACCCATTTGAACAGGTGCTGCACATGGGGAGCAAAATGCATATTAAATCACTTGAGGATCTTTTCAATATATCCTCTCTAAGACAATCCAAGAACACCACGTGACTTATCACGATGAATCTGGATGCCTAAAACAACTGAAGCATCACAAAGGTCCTTCATATCAAAGTGGCTACTCAACATTAGTTTTGTCTCAGTCAAAAGATTAATGCAGCTGCTAGCAAGAAAAATATCATCAACATATAGAAAGAGAATTATAAAACTGCTCCCACTAGTCTTCAAGTAAATGCATTGGTCTGATGCATTTTCCTTGAAGCCAAAAAAGTTGACAACCTAATCAAATTTTAAATACCATTGTCGAGATGCCTGTTTTAGTCCATAACTAGACTTCTTTAGTTTGCAAGTCAAGTGCTCTTTACCTGTTTTGGCAAAGCCTTCAGGCTGAACCATATAAATATTTTCAGCAAGGTCTCCATTTAGAAAAGTCGTCTTCACATCCATTTGGTGAAATTATAAATCAAAATGAGCAACTAAAGCCATGACAACTCGAAAGGTATCCTTGGTGGAGCTTGGTGAGAAAGTCTCCTTATAATCAATGTCTCCCCTTTGATTATAATATTTTGCCATTAGCCTTGCTTTGTACCTATCAACTTTACCATCTGGAGTAATTTTAGTTTTGTAAACCCATTTGCAGCCAACAGGTTTGCAACCAACTGGTAATGCTACGAGATCCCAAACAACATTATAAGACATAGAAGACAATTCATCATGCATGGCATTTAGCCAATCAGAAGCATGATAGCTAGAGATTGCCTCCTTAAAAGTGATAGGATCATCGTCATCATAGAGATTAATCTCGTGCTCCTGAAGATACACTACATAGTCATCTGGTATGGAAGGCCTGCGTACTCTCTGAGATCGTCTCAAAGGAACTACTTCAGCAAGGTTATCAAGTTTCTGTTCACCAACTGGTGGTGCTTCAACATCACCTTCACCTTGAAGAGCCTGATCATCATTATAAGTGATTGGGATCATGATATCTGTAGGAAGAGAAACAACTGGCATATGAACTACGATTCGATCTTCTTTAAGAGTGACTAGTCATGGTGTATGGCTCCCACTATCCAAGTCATCCTCAAAGAATATCGCTCGATCAGACTTGATGACTTGCATGGAGTGAGAAGGACAATAAAATCTGCAACCTCTAGAACCCACACAATAGCCAATAAAAGAAGCCGCTAACCATCTTAAGATCAAGCTTCTTTGGTTGAGGATTATAAGGTCTAACTTCTGCCTTACATCTCCACACATGAAAATGTTTTAAACTTGGCTTCCTCCCAGTTATCAACTCATAGGGAGTTTTCGACACAGATTTACTGGGTACTTGATTAAGAATGTATACAGCAATCTTCAAAGCATCTCCCCAAAGGAATTATGGCAATGATGAATGGCTCAACATGCATCTTACCATATCCACGAGCGTGCGGTTACGTCTCTCTGCAACTTCATTCTACTCAGGAGTACCAGGCATAGTGTATTGAGCTTCAATTCCACATTCATCAAGAAATCGGGCGAATGGTCCTGAATTTCTTCTAGTTTCATCATATCTGCCATAATACTCACCTTCTCTATCAGATCTTACACACTTAATCTTCTTGCCTGTCTTTAATTCAACAGCAGCCTTAAAGGATCTAAAAGCATCCAAATAACTAGATTTTTCTTGGAGAAGATCTATCCAACCAAATCTAGAGAAGTCATCTATGAAGGTAATAAAATACATGTATCCACCCATGGCAGTTGGTGTAATAGGTCCACACATATCAGTGTGAATTAACTGCAGTACATCATCACATTTGTTTGCTCCTTTATTCCTGGTTTTGGCAGTAAACTTGCCTTTAACACAATCAATGCAAGTGTCGAAATCAGATAAGTCAAGATCATGAAGAATACCTTCCCTAATCAAACGTTCAATATGGGGTCTAAAGATGTGCCACAAACGTTTATGTCATAGCATAGAAGAACCTTCACCAGACCTACTGTGCTTACTCCCAACAATAGAATTAATAGACATATTATTTAAATTTAACATATAAAGCCCATCACATAAAAGACCTGAACTAACGGCAACTAAATCAAAATAAATAACAAGTTTTCCATTTCCAAATTCAAAAGTGTAGCCATAATTATCCAAAGCTGAAACTGAAATCAAATTTCTTCTCATGAAAGGTACATAAACATCTCCTTTCAATAACAAAATATGTCCAGAAGGTAAATGTAAGGTAACTACTCCTATTTCTTCTACTGATACTCTAGCTCCATCTCCCACAATGATCTTGGATTCAACATTACTTGGTTTCCTCTGGCTTGTGAACCCCTGTAAAGAATTTACAACATGAATAGTTGCACCTGAGTCTAACCACCAAGTATTGGGAGGAACATCAATCACATTTGATTCAAAACAAGTTAGAGCTAGGAGAGTACCTTGTTTTTCAAGTTTCTTCTTCAGAAAATAACAATCATCCACCTTATAGTCATACTTCTTGCAATACTTGCAATTCCCCTTGAAAGATTTCTTCTTGGGCTCCAAATGTTGCATTGCCTTTCCTACTTTCTTCTTATAAGATTTATATTTCCCTTTGTGATTACTCCTTTTCACATCCTTTGTGCCTGAAGTAGAAGCAGCACACTGGACATTGTGTAATTTAGTCTTTTTAATAGATTCCTCCTTTTGAGTGACTATGGCAATCATTTCATCCACTGTCCACTCAGTCTTCTGAGTGCTATAAGAGGTCTTCATAACATGAAACTATGAAGGAAGAGACTCAAGAACCTGATAGATCAAGGTGCTCTCATCAATTTTAACATCAAGGGACTTCAGTTTATTGTAGTAGTGCACTAATTTCATGATATGTTCGCGTACACCACTGATACCATCATACTTTGTCTTGTTGAACATAGAAAGATATTGACTTTTCTGTGCTTTCTCGAAGGTCATAAATTTCTCACCGACAGATTTAAGAAACTCCTTAGCATTATTGCTCTCTGGGATACTCTGTCTAATAGACTTTTCCATTGTGTATTTTATCACCTTCAGGCACACCTTGTTAGAGTGTTCCCATTTTTCATAAGAAGTCTTTTGAGCCTCAATAGACTCATCTGTCAAAGATGCAGGCTTTTCAACTCTCAAGGCCAAGTCAAGATTAGTGATAGCAAGGTAGAGATCTAAAGATTCTTTCCAGTCCTTATAATTAGTCTCATTTAAAGTTTTGACAGAGTTAGGGAACAAGGCTGACATTAAAACAACAAGGAATCATTATATACAACATTAATATGCAATTTCAGAATAAATGATTCCACATATGTTCAGCCAAGCATGCCCTTAATACACAAAACTTATGTCATCAAAATTCTAATACCGATAGGGTAATTGAAAAATGATTGACATAAGCATAAAAATTAATAGCACATTGTATATATCAAATTACATCAATAACAATACACTGATAAGGTATAATTGTTACTAATGTAATATAAATCAGAATCAATGATAAAGCTTAATTATTTAGAGTTACATTAATAATAATACACTGATAGGGTACAATTATTATTAACGCAATATAAATAATAATTCATGGATTTAATTATTCAGCTAACAGGAGTTTGCATAATTGTACCCACGATAGGTGAGATTACATTTATACAAATTAAGAATAATTATGCTTAAAATAATATGATAATCTCTTATCATGCATAAACATAAAATAAACAATATACATAAAAGCATAAAATTGATCCCATAATAATGACACAATTGATAGGGAGAGTATGACATATCAAAATGTCAGTGATAGACTAAGGAAGAACTACAAAAAATTTCAAGCAAAATAACGGAGAGTATAATATTTTTTTATAAAAAAAACAAAATATTTTCTGATTTAATAATAATAAAATATTTAACATGTCTAAAATTTCCTCAAAAAATACCAAAGTACCAAAAATAATAAATAAATATTTTTAAATTAAAAAGGAAAATTTGTGGAGCCTGGAGGTGGGCCCACGCGCCCCACGCGCTAGCCCCCGAGAGTGAGCGACACAAAACAACAGTTTCATCTTCACCCGCATAATAGAAAACGGGTCGTGATGACCTAATACAGACCCGATTCGTTCTCTCAAATTAAGCAATGAATTGTTGCCATTTAACGTGCCACTTTGAAAGGAGGAACCCCTCAACTAATTTTCTGTTTCGTTCAAATAAAAAGGCATATTTCTAATAAAAAATTGGAGGTTTTGGTTTGACACCCGCAAAGATCAAAGATGAAATGCTCTTGATACAGTAGACTAAAAACACATAAAATTTTGATATGTTGGTCGCGTGATGATGTTTAAGAAAAGCCCTAAATCAACTTATACATTGATCGCATAAAAAACCAATAAAAAATTAGGGCTCATAAGGTCTGAAAAGAAAGATTTAATTATGGGGAAAATAAATAAATAAATAGCCATAATCAGTGTCTATGAGGCTCTGATACCAATTGATGGATTTAATCATAGATCAATCATAGACACAAATTATCGCATATCAAATTATTCTATAACAAAGAGAGATTAAGGGTGTGTACCTTGAGGATCCATGAGTGAAGAGAAAAGGGAGATACTGTGTGACAGAAAACTGCCCTCAATCTGATGAGTTTCTTGTACTTTTTCAACTGCTTAATGGGGAGTCAATTTATATACTCACCAGATAAGAGTAGGGACCTCTCAGCATGCTACCAAAAGAACAGCCCAACCCATCACGAGCCATTCATAAAATAAAGCTCAATTATATAATTCATTAATTGACAGAGTGCATTATGATTATAAATTAGAATTCCATAGTTGATATATATAGAATTCCATTATCATTATCATTATTATTGATTAATGTTAATACATATAAAATAATTATTAAATTAAAAAAAACTCAACACACTACACCTTCATGTGATAGAGTAAGTCTCAAACTTGAAAATAAGTGTTCATGCTCTGAAAATGAATATCCTCGAACATTTTGAAGTTGGTATATGAGAGATGGGCTATCTATGGTCGCACCACCGCACCACCATGAAAGAAATGTTTCAAAATGGGCATGAATGAAAGCATAGACATAAAGGTTGCGGGATCAAGATCTTCTAAAATTGATTGGTTTACTTTAAAAAAAATATGTAAAGTTGATAATGATTAATTGAAAAATCAACATTTTAATTTTAAATAAAATATAAACAGACAAATAATAAACTATAAATTTGTTAATCTTACTTTTTTTTTTATTAATGGTTACTACATGTACTTAATATTTGTAATACTAAACTTGACATCATTTTGATATGGGCTCATAACATTTAGGATTTAAATCTTTAAATCTTCTAAAATTAAGAGTGCACTCTAAAAGATAAAGTGCAATTAATAATTATTGATAAAAAAATTTTAAAAATAAATTATCGCTTATCCTGCTTATATTTTATAAAATTATGAATTGTTAAATATTTTATCAATAATTATCAAGTTTAAATTTTATTATTTAAAATACACATCTCACTTTTTTTTGGGTACAAGTACACATCTCACTTCTTTTTTTTTTGGTAACACATCTAACTTTACTTAAAACAAATCCTAACATTTACTGGTCACCAAAAGTGGTAGTCAATTTTCAGCATGTTTTTAAAGCTTTTCGAAGTTAAATTAAAATAGTAAACAACTTAAGTCAACTAGTTTCATTGTCCCGTAAACACAGTTCGTAAATGTATGGTCACGATCATTTGTTTTACCAACTTTTTATTTTGGTTTTTGTATATTTTTGTTTGTGAGGATTAATTTCTTTAAGTATTAAAATTTATTTAAAGGGTTAATTTTTCTTAACAGATATTTTTTTATACATATAAGCTAGAAATCAAATTTTTTGATCACATATTTAAAAAACTCAAGTATCTACTACTTATACCACAACACGTTTATTTATTTTACCAATTTGTCATCCAAGCTGTACGACTCTTTTTTTGGTACATGTACGACTCATATTTATTACTGCAATCAAACCATTATGCTGACGCCTCCAAAATGTCTTGACTCGCGATAAAATTGAACCAGATATTTAAATGCTCTCAACTCACTTTAGGCTTAGGTAGTACACAAATTTCATTTTATTTTCTTTCTTTTATTTGTTTTGATCCTATTTTTCTTTTACTTTCTTTTATAAAATGTAATATATATATATATATGAGTTTAATTTCTATTCATTGTCAGTGTAAAAAAAATTTATACTGTCATTTAATTATATGTTACCAAATCATTAAAAATGTTGACTATCACAACTACTACTTAAAAAGTTTAACTATTTTAATGATGTGTCAATACATAATTAAATAACAGTGTAAAAATATATTATATTGACAGTAAATAGAAATTAAATAATATATATATATATATATATATATATTATCAACGAATTATATAGTATTGTTAATAAGATGTGCTCAAGTTAGAGAAGTGTTAATATTACTGCTCATCAAGTTAGCCTTCCTTCCTACCATTTTCACAAAGCCTTTCTCTCGGGCAACACAAGGTTCCCTCCCCATCATCTTGACGCAAAAGGAATCCAGACTCAAATCGCTCCTTCGCTGCTCATTCCTTTCCTTGGACTGGCTCTTTTGCTTGAAGGCTAAACGAGTATTTTTGGATAAATTTTTAGGTACACTTACAGTATTACTCTAAGTTAATAAGAGAGTGACATGTGGTTAAAATAAATGAAAGATAAAATAAAAAAATAATAGAGTTTATTTATTTTAACCACATGTTACTCTTTTATTACTCTAAAATATTATTCTAAGTACACTTAAGAATTTTTCTTATTTCTGGGCCTTCCTCCTGATGGCTTTGAGTTGTTTGGAGCTACTTTCTTCCATTCCCCCCTTTCTCATTTTTACTGATGGCTCATTATTTATGCATTGAAACTATAATGATTTTATCAATTTTATAATATTTTACTTTATGTCTATGTCAGTTAAAAATTAGAATAAATCACGCTTCCCTCCCTTATATTTTGTGTGTATTACATAGACAATATCCCCACTATAAAATTTACACAAAATTTATTTGTATTTATTAAAAAATATATAACTAATTTAAAAATGTTATCCGATGTAATAGATTCATTAGCTTAATCGTTAGCACATAAATATTTTGTGATTAAACATCATTCTTATCTTTATATGTTGAAAAATGAAAAAAAAGCACATTTACTAAGTGCAATTGAATTGAATGTTTATTTTGGCAATGAGATATATTAAATAAATTTGTTATTTTTTTCCTAACATATAAGGCTAAACAAGAACAAAAAATGACATTTAATCATAAAATATGTATGAACTAATAACTCAATTAATGAATATATTGAATTTAATAATATATTTTAATTAACTATAACATTTTTTATAAATATACAAGAGTTTAATGGAGGTTTTAATATGTACTAAATAACCTAATTAAATATAATCCTTTAACTAATACTAATATTTTTATGTGATGAGATGAAATAGAAATTGTCCATTAAATCCTTTGGTCAATTCATAATACACTTAAAAAAAATTGTTTGGCGTATTGTGAATATAAATAAATGTGAATCTTTTTATATAAAAAATAGACTTTTCGTACAAAATCATTTCTGGCAATCTAAAAATACTAATTTGATTTTAAATAGTTTTTCAATAAAATAACAGGTTAAAGTTATATAAAAAAATATATGTTGAAAGAGATGAATAGTATGACTTTATAACAAATTGCACATTACGCGGACACTTTCATTTTAATATTTTAGTTAATCTTTTATAATTAAATTTAAAAAATTTAGTGTGATAGGCTTTGGGTAATAAAGGGAAACAAACAATATGTTAAAATATTTAGTTTTGATTTTTTTAAATATATTAATATTTTATTATGATTGTGTAGTTTAAATTAAAAGTATAATTTTTTTTATTATGACTATGTAATATAAGAGATTATGTCTAAATTCATATATTTGAATTTGTGTAAATTCATGTTTATGTTAATGAACCGAAACTCAAAATATGTCATATCTAAATTCATATATAATAATTTGTATATATTCATGCATCTATTAATAAAATAAAGATTTAAAATGTTAATTGACACAAGCTGATAAATTTTTCAAAATGATTGCTTACAAAACACTTGTTGCAAGAGTTAATTTTAATATATAGTATGTAAATATAAATATAATATTTTTTGTAAATTTATGTATCTCTTAATAAATTAATATTTGAAATGTCAATTAATCAAGAGTTAAAAAATTATTAAAAATGATTATTTTAAAAACAATTATTACTGGAGTAAACTTCAATATATAATAAGTATATAAATAAATTACTTATTATTTAATAAGTAATGGGAAACAGAATAAAATAGTTTTGACAAGTATTTTTTGAAAATGAAATCATTATTATTAATTAAAAGAAAGGTATAATGGAAAGAACCAATAATTATGCTTATTTTTATGCATTAAATAAAATTTAAAAAAAATGTAAGGCAGGGAAAGGGTTGGGTGGTACGGTGCGTGGGCGTAGCTTTTAGTTGTGTCAGTCAGCACAGCTGAGCAAACACAGCTGGACTTAGCGAAGCCCAGCTGGCACTGTACGGATTCGAATACGCAGCTACCGTCGCCGTTTTTGTCTTTTTTTTAAATTTAAAAAAAAATGCAGCTGTCTCTGAATATTATATAATTAATTATTACTTCTTTATTTATTTATAAAATATATCCCATTCGCTTGGAAGTTGGAACCATGACACGAGTGAGCGAGGACCAGAGTGCAGAGGCTTAGACCCAAAGCTCCCCAAGTCGTTCTTAATTTACAGTCTTGCCTTTTGCTTTTGTTTCCTGTTTCGAACGTTGGATGACGATCATTTTCTGAGTCCTATTTTGGTCTACAATCTTGGTCGGCGTGCGTGGGATGCAGAAATTGAGTGTGAGATTACTAAGATGCCCTTCATCATTTGCCTGTTGCCCTCCTCTCTACTTATTAGTTTGAGAATCACTTACCATCATTTGAGATTTACTTATTTGTGTAATGTCCACATCTTATTCTAACTCGAAAGAATTCAAGTAGGAAAATAATCAAAATATAGGTTAGTTTTTCGTGAAATTTGTAGCATGTCTTTTAAAATATATGAAATTTATGTCATGTGCCAAAACATTTTAATTTTAAAAAAGTAAAGAGATAGATAATAAAGAGTACTCAAACACCGTCATTATATTAAAAAAAATTATCATAAAACCAGTAAAGACAAGAACTATGTCATAGACTTGTTTTCTAGTTTGGGAAGGAGTTTTCAATGAGACAAAATAATCAACTGCACCTTTCAATTCAACAAAGGTGGTGTTTTCTTTTAAATAAAAATATAGGAAGACCGTAATATCCGACATATACAATGGCAAATATGAATGTACCTTTTGCATGTGATCTTCTGCACTTGTAAAGAAAAAAAAGAAGGAATGAAAAAGAAGAGCACAGCACAAGTCAAAGTTGTCATTAACCTAAAAATCATGTCATAAACGGTAAAAAGATGGCGCCGAGAGAACCGTGACAAATCTGAAATTTTGCAACCTGTCCGAGGGCACATCTGTCTTTTCGTCCACCTTATTAAGTTTCCATATCGGCCCTCCTTCCAACGCATCCCAATTGCTAAATAGTGCGGAGCCGCTGTGTTTCTCTTTTTTTTTTTTCTCTCTTTCTCATCGGCACTTTTCCGGCAACTATCGCCGGAGATATACCCGGAGAACCAATTTTCCCAATCGTCGGCGAGTGACGTGGGTTCGTTGGAGCGCAATGGTATCGGGGAAAGCTTGTTTACTTCGATTAGGTTGCGGGTAGAGTTTCAGACGAGTGCGTGCATGTCCAAACGGCGACGTTTCGTTGTGGTGAACAATCGGAGGGAAGCGGGGGGTGGGGAAGCGGCATCGCATGATGTAGTTTGATTGATCGGGGGATATGGGGAGAGTGGTTGTGGGTGTGGCGGTGAGTGTGGCGGTGGCGGCTTGTGCGGTGGCGGCGGTGGTGGTGGGGCGTAGAGTGAGGAGCAGGAGGAAGTGGAAGAAAGTAGTTGGAGTGTTGAGGGAACTGGAGGAGGGTTGTGACACGACGGTTGGGAGGCTGAGGCAGGTGGTGGATGCCATGGCTGTGGAGATGCACGCTGGGTTGGCATCCGAAGGTGGTTCCAAGCTCAAAATGCTTCTCACCTTCGTTGATAATCTCCCTAATGGGTAATCGTTTGTGCTCCATTGAGTTGAAATACTTCGGGTTCTAACCTCTTTTGTGTCCTTTAACTGTGCCATTGAATCATAAAATATTCCCTTTTTCTGAGTCTCCGTTGTTGCTCTTGGATTGGAAAGTGTAGAGGAACTGGTCTCTCGATTTCCATTCTTTGGTTCTTTGGTTCGAGCGTGTCATTTCTCTTCCTTTTTTCTGAGTCTTCCCTATTTTTGGCTTGTGTATTTTTTTATGTGCTTTAAATTTATATGTGCTTTTAATCGGTGTAATTACTTCGAGTTATTATTTATTTACTGTTTCCGCTCGTATTATACATACATTCCAAACATATGCATACATTTATTTCCGGTATATATTGTTTTGAAGTATTTACATCTTTCAATTTGCTCCTTTGATTGTAATTCTATTTTAGTGGTTCATGTTGACTTTCTTGTCTCTGTTGGAGCTTTCGTATTTATTTTATCCTTTTTTTTTTTGTCAATTTGTTTATTCCTAGAGAGCTCCTTCTTATAGTTATACATGATATTCATGCATGACATTTTTAGAATTGGGAATTTTGAAAATTTGACATTGCGATGCATGATTCATGTCAATACATCAGATAATTTGAAAGCTTTAGGAATGGTTTATAGAATCCGTAATTTCTTGTTGAATAATTTCGTTTGTACCTATTTGGAGCATTACTGGGTCAAAGATTCACCCAGTGGAGTCTGGGGATGCTGCTATCTGTAGCACATTGCAGCTACCACTATCATTTTCTTTAGTAAGAGATGGGGATGTTTACATGTTGTCAACATGCTTGAGCATAACTTCTCTATTCTGATTTTATAATTTTGTTGTTTAGTAGATTTGTTTATATGCATGTGTTTGATGATTGCATGGGATAAATACAAAAGTGATATATACATTTTTTTCTTTGATCAGGACGGAGAGAGGAACATACTATGCACTAGATCTCGGAGGTACAAATTTTAGGGTCTTGCGGGTTCATTTAGGTGGTCAACAATCTTCTGTCTTGGAACATGAAGTAGAAAGACAGCCCATTCCCCATAATCTAATGACTAGCACAAGCGAGGTGACTAAATTAATTCTCTATGATTTTGGTGTTCTCTGGTTTTGTTCTTTTAATATTATAATAAAGTTTAATTGGTTTTGCTGCTTGCAGGATCTCTTTGATTTCATTGCTTCTTCGTTAAAGGAATTCATTGAGAAAGAAGGAGATGGTTCTAAGCTTTCACTGGACAGAAGAAGGGAACTTGGATTTACTTTTTCTTTTCCTGTGAAACAAATGTCTGTTTCCTCAGGCATTTTAATAAAATGGACGAAAGGGTTTTCCATTGTAGATATGGTTAGTCAGTTGACTTGCAAGCAGTTTTTATATGAAAGGATTATATTCATAGTGAACTTTGTGAAAGGCAGCAATTCTTGTTCATTGCTCATGGTAGAACTTGATAACTAACTTTAGTGCTGGTTTGTGCATGTTCAAGAAAAAAAAATGCATGATATCTTGAACAGGGTAGTATTTTGCTTTAGTTGCTATGATTTTTTTTTTCTTAATTTATTCTTAAGCCTAAAGTATTCAATTTGTTGAGTAGTGGCAATTAGTTCTTGATTTTGGGTTGACTGGTCCTGGCTCAATTAGTCTTTCAAAATGGTTATTTATGTATTTCCCCCTCCATAAGTTACAAAAGAGATACAAAAAAATTATTCAAGTTGCACTTGGTCTTTAACTAGTAGTGAAGTAAATAACAAAGCTATATATTTGAATGACATGCAAAATATTAAGTGCAAAAACTGTTTGTTGTCAGGTAGGAAGAGACGTTCCTGCATGTTTGCAGGAAGCACTGACACGAAAAGGCCTAGATGTGCGGGTAGCTGCCTTGGTAAGGAAGTACTTTCTTTGTCCTGAGGTTATGCTTCATTTTGCATTTCTTCCCCGTTGTTACCACCAATAGTTATGTTTGTGTCTTTTCTTATCATTATGCTGGTGGGGTTAAGGTGTCTTGCAATTTCTCAGATCACTTCTGCCTTTAATAAATTAGGTTGTTCTAGGATATATTTTATAGGAGGTCTGGATTTTGTGGACTGTTTGTTACCATTATGTTTATCTATATGCCACTGCTCTTCTGGAGTTTTTTGCTGACTAATTCCCACAGGACTTCTTTGGCAAGAAGTTTTTTCATGTCTGGCAATTACATTGTATTGCATATCAATGTGGTTATTCTGTTTATGTGTAATGCTTTCTATAGTTGCATGCATTTTTCTTGGGAATGAACCAAATCTCTTTCAAAATGCTAAGTTTATTGTTGAATTTAGACAGAATATGTATGTCCTTATTCTTTATGCCCCAATTTCATAATGGAAGCAGCATGTGCTGTCATGTAAAATAAACCCTTTTTTGTTTCATTTTATTACTTGAGACATTATTTTGTGTTCATTTTAATCAGGTTAATGACACTGTTGGAACATTAGCTCTCGGACATTATCATGACACAGATACTGTTGCTGCTATTATATTTGGCACTGGTACCAATGCCTGCTATTTGGAACGAATTGATGCTATTATCAAGTGTCAGGGTCTTCTTACAACATCAGGACGCATGGTATTGCTCTTTTCTTACTTTTGTTTATTGTTTATTGTTTATTGTTTTCAACTTATTGTAACCCTTCTGTTTATTAGGTTGTTAATATGGAATGGGGAAACTTTTGGTCATCTCACTTACCAAGGACATTGTACGACATTGATTTAGATGCTGAGAGCCCTAATCCAAATGATCAGGTTAGGTTCTTCTTCACAAGAATCCTGTTGCTTGATTTGACATGACTCAAATTTTGGAGATTTTGATGTAGGGTTTTGAGAAAATGATATCAGGAATGTATCTTGGTGACATCGTGAGGAGAGTCATTCTCAGGATGTCACTAGAGTCGGATATGTTTGGACCTATTTCTTCCAAGCTTTCAATGCCTTTCATACTGAGGTGTGTACTGTATCTCAGTCATACACTGTGTATATAGCGAGACATACTAACAACTGAAAATGAATGTATATATTATTCAACATTGATATGGATATCTATCTATGTATGGTCATTTCTGTGCTGAAGATACATGAAGTCCTACTGTTATTTTCTGTTAATTGTTAGGATTTCATTTTGATTATTTATGACCAAATACATGGTTGATCAATTCTTCTTTTCTTTTCTTTTTCCTCCTAATAAGACTCTTTTTTTTTTAATTATACGGAAAAGGTCCAAAGATTGCTCTGGGATATTGAATTTGCTATATTTTAGGTGGTTGTGGAGGGATTTATTTGCACTGAACCGCACAGTTATATATTTTGACCAGTTATCTTAGCTTATATTTTTCTGGTATATGAGGTAAAAGTGAGAAAAATGCCCTTGATGAAAACCTTAGGCTTTGGCTGACATGGTATATTTTCTTGGAGGGAATTCCTAAGTTTTGGTTCCATTTCAGGATTGGTGTGCATATTTTGGTTCCATATGTTGTCAAGTTTACAATGTTCTGAGGTCAATTGTTCTCTTCCAGTTCTCTGGTTTGACTATTTTAACTATTTGCTGATGCAATTTCAGGACTCCTTTGATGGCTGCCATGCATGAGGATGATTCTCCTGACTTGAGAGAAGTGGCAAGAATTTTTGAAGACATCCTTGAGGTAAACAAGTCAGACACCTTATCCTTTGTCCTTAAATGATTGGAATGCATGCTAGTCTAATAATGCTTTATTATGGGTGGGTTGGGCTTGTATCAGATTCCTGATGTTCCTTTGAAGGTAAGAAAAATTGTGGTGAAGGTGTGTGATGTTATTACTCGTAGAGCTGCTCGATTGGCAGCTGCTGGTATTGTTGGTATCTTGAAGAAGATTGGTAGAGATGGGAGCGGTGGCATCACGGGTGGACGGAGAAGTGATATGAAAATGAAAAGAACAGTTGTGGCAATTGAAGGAGGTTTGTATTCTAGCTATGCATTGTTTAGGGAGTACTTGCATGAAGCTTTGAACGAAATATTGGGGGAAGATATTGCTAAGCATGTAATCCTCAAGGTCACCGAAGATGGATCGGGCATTGGAGCAGCACTGCTTGCTGCCTCGCATTCATCCTATAGTGTGGATAGCGTACAGCTGCTATAAATATATATTTATATATATATACGTATAGCCCTGTAAATCAGAATTTTTTTTTCTTCTCTATTTTAATCTCTGTATAAAGGAAGGTTCCGTCTATTCTTTGTTCAAATTATCTTCATTTATATAATTCTTGTCATAATTTTTTTTCCTATTTTACCGAATATTTTTTGAGGGCATCCATCTTTTATCATTTCAGATGGTTTGGATGTAACACTAGTATTACGACTCTTCAATGACTTAAGCTTGAAATTGCATATGCGTCCTTTCACTTTTCATCAAAAAATTATTTAAGGAAGTGTGTTTATTTCATGCTTTTACTACTTTTGTTTTCCAGGAAAGTAGTTTTGAAATTATTAATTTGATAATGAGATTATGTTCTTAACAACTGCACCCTTTATGGCCCTGCACCACGCGCAGAGGTTAATTATCGTTCTTTGGTGAACGTTCTATTCTAGCAATCTTTTCGAAAGACTATGACGTGATACTTTTTATATCTTAATTGAAAAATTGAAATAAATTGTTTGAATTATGAATTTTATATAAGAAGTGGAGAGTCTTTTGAAATTATTAATTTGATAGCGTGATTATGTTATTAAACATGGCAGAAAGTCCATTAAACCTTTCTTGGGTTCTTTCTGACCCATGACACGGGGTACAACGGATTCACGAGGTCTGTTTGGACCATCCTGGAGAGTTCATTTGACCCATGCCTGAATTTTAAAAAGAGGAGTCCTCCCGTTCCTTTTCGCTTTAAAACACATTCTTGCACACTTCCTTTGTCTTTCTCACTCCTTTCACGCAATTCCCTTACTTCTATCCCTTTTTTTCACCAACTTCAGCCATTTCTCATCAAATTTTCAAGAGGAGATGGATTCCATCCCATGAAGTTCATCATCCTTTGATGAAAAAAGCATCTTAGTGAAATTTAAGTTTAATTAACCAAATGTAAGTCTTGAAAATGAATAGTTAATTCAATGGATTTAATTTTGATACATTGATTATATAAGAAAGTTTTACATTATTATCTAATTATGTATTATTAAATTATTTAAAGAATTTGACTATTACAATAACTATTTAAAAAATCAAATTCATTTAATGATGCGTCGGGATATCATTAAATTTTTTTTTTAACAAACAAGATATTATTATATGATTGTATAAATACTAACCATAAATTAAATTGATATCAATACTACTTGTGGTGCAAAATTTCACTTGAAAGGAATGAGCATTACTTTTTATATGAAATTGAATGATCGTTTTATGACTTTTTTTTTTGTCAATAATGGAATCATCATTCGGATATATCAATATACTTTAATTGATACTGATACGACCAAAAGTTGTGAGTGGTGGCAGTTGTCCACTAGTAGTTGGGTGTTGCTAGCAGTGGTTATCGGGTAACCATTGTAGGATTGAAGAATGAGATAATGAGAATGACATTATCCAACTAAAATTATATTCTCCCTTGTATCCACCAAAACTTTATATAAAGCTGAATATGACAAATATTTTTAAAAAAAAAAATTCAAAAAAGTATAATTCACGTGAAAGTATAACTAGCTCGCTAACTTGTTTCCTATGGCGGCGACCGTGAGTAAAGTACCCAGCTAAGGGCATGATAAAATAAAAAGCTATCTTCCTTACAATGTAGGCCTGCTCCTTTCCACTTTATTTCTAACATGTTTTTAATTTTTCCAGAAGTGAAGAAGGGGTCGCTCCCATTGCACTACTGTAAAAGGATTTTTTTATCATTTGTATTGGGGTTTAGGGTCCATCATAATAGAACTTATTAGTATTTGTGTAGGACTTATTAATTTTACTTTTATATTTATTTTTTTCATAATATAACCCTCTCATATTAGGATTTGATCTCTAATTTCCGCTGAGCACAAAACTCATCGTCTTGTACACAATTATGAACCAAAGAGGTACATTATTTTTTTATTCTGTCTTGTGTCAACAAATTGTGAGCAAAAAGGCATATTGTTTTTTATTCTCCGTGTCTTGTGTCTAGAACACATCATGAGCAAAATAGGTACATCACTTTTTATTCTTATAAGTAGGAGCAATTTTTACTCTTCTACATATAAAGATTTGTTACGGTCCGTTATAATAAGGCATATTAGTATTTGCATAAAACTCATTAATTTTACTTTTATAACATGATCCTTTCATATTAAGATTTTCATTCCTAATTTTTACTTAACGCAAAATTTATTGTCTTGAACATAATTACAAGCAAAAGAGATACATTATTTTTTTTTACTCTTCTACATATAAAGATTTGTTACGGTCCGTTATAATAAGGCATATTAGTATTTGCGTAAAACCCATTACTTTTACTTTTGTAACATGATCCTTTCATATTAAGATTTTCATTCCTAATTTTCACTTAATGCAAAATTTACTGTGTCTTGAACATAATTACAAGCAAAAGAGGTACATTATTTTTTTTTCTTTGCGTCTTGTTTCTATGTTATAAGCAATTTTAGGGTTAGGGTCTATTATGACCCTCTCATATTAAGATATTGATCTTTAATTTTCACTTAACGCAAAATTCATGGTGTCTTAAACACAATTATGAGTAGAAGAGGTACATTTTTTTTTTTATTCTGTCTTGTGTCTAGAACACATTATAAGTAAAAGAGGCACATTAAAATTTGTTAGGGTCCATTTTGACCCTCTCTTATTAAGATCTTGATCCTTAATTTTCACTTAACACAAAATTCATCGTGTCTTAAGCACAATTATGAGTAAAATAGGTACATTATTATTTTTTATTATTCTTTCTCGTGTCTAGAACACATTATGAGTAAAAGAGGCACATTGTTTTTTAGTGTTGTGTCTAGAACACATTATGAGCAAAATAGGTACATTGTTTTTTCTTTTTTTTGGCATCATGGTACATTTTTTTTATTCACTGTGTCTTGTGTCTAGAACACATTATGAGTACATTATTTTTTATTATCTGTGTCTTGTGTCTAGAACACATTATGAGCAAACATTGTTTTTTTTTTTTGCATCAAGGTACATTTTTTTTTATTATCTGTGTCTTGTGTCTAGAACACATTATGAGTAGAAGAGGTAAATTATTTTTTATTATCTGCGTCTTGTGTCTAGAACACATTATGAGTAGAAGAGGTACATTATTTTTTATTATCTGCGTCTTGTGTCTAGAACACATTGAGTAGAAGAGGCACATTTTTTTTTATTCTGTGTCTTGTGTCTAGAACACATTCTGAGCAAAATTATGTTCAAAATGTGTAGCTTCGTCACGATTGGATTGTTTTTATTCTGTGTCTTGTGACTATAATAAAATTATGAGCAAAATAGGCACTTTGTTTTTTTATTCTTATAACTAGGAGCAAAATGTGTAGCTTTGTCATTATTATATATATTTGCAAACAGTTGATCTGGCGCTGGAATCAATAATGCAAGAACATTCCCATAGTAGCCAAAGGAAAACCAACTCAACAGTTGACTCTCGAAACTTATGCAAAGTTGGGTCCCATAGGCCCACAAACAGACGACAAATAATCTATTAACTTTCAATGTCAAGTGTGTGAAGGAAAGAAACATGCAATGATTTGTAAGAATTCTGAAGGCCCATCAGAAAAGGAAAGAATGGAACACCGAAAAATAAATATGGGTTCATCCTTTCTCTTCCTCCAAAGCAGACAGAAAAGGACCTCAACTAGATTGATAAAAACTCCAAGGTCAAGGCTAAGCACTTGGAGATTTGTACAACTTCTCCACCATCTTCCTGTATTCTGTAGAACATAGCATAAAACACTTTAGCTCTTTCGGAAAATATATTATTTACATTTACTCACCAATTATATTACAAAGATGAATAATAAGAATGTTTGTTACCTTCTTGATTGCTCCAAAGCTGTGCTGCTTGTGGATTTAGTGGTGAACTAATGTTTGGCTCTATATTATGAAAAAGGTAAAAAAGAATTAAGAAAAAAAAAACGGGAGCATCGTACGAAGCAGTTTTAAATATATAATCAGTGTGAGTTTTAACATTTTAAGTTACCTCTACATTATGAAAAAGGTAAAAAAAAAAAGAATAATAAAAAAAAAACGAGAGCATCATATGAAGCAGTTTTAAATTTAAAATCAGTGAGTTAAGTTACCTCCAAGCAGACTTTGGATTGATAGAAGAATTGTTCTGACATCATAAGCAGATGACCATTTATCCTATAAACAAAGATGACACAAAGGAACATTAATATGCAATGGATGAACACATTGCTCTTCAAAATGTCATAAAACTTCACATTACCTGAAGTATGTCCAGGCATATATTGCCATGCACATCTACATTGGGATGGAAGCAGGTTGTTTCAAATTTGACTTTTGGAGGCTTAAAAGGGTAATCATTTGGAAAGGAAAGGGATAACTTGTACTCTGTGCCTTCGAACACAGTATCTTTGCTTCCTGTTATTGTTCCTTTCCAGAAGAATATGTTGTCCTCCTCAGGGAAGGCAGATATACCAGAATCTCCACTCATCTGAAATTCCAGTCACAGAAAAAGAAGCATTAATATCTTTTCCAAATGATCCATACAACTGGCTGCTTGGCTGCCCAAATTACAGAGAAAATTAAAAGGGAAAATGACTCAAAAGGTTGACTTGGTAGAAAAGTATCTCCATTTAGGTGTGAAAAAATTTAAGTTAAGTATTCAACTAATTTAATTAATAATTTATATATAGTTAAATAATAATTTATCTTTATTTTGATACTTGATTCGTGATTAACTGTATGTAAATTATTGGTTAAATTAGTTTAATACTTAGTTAATGTTTTTTCATGAACCCAATGTAAATACCGTTCTCCCAAATTAAAAACTGTCTCAAATGCTACTGTGTTGCCAAATGTTAGCTATAAAGAGACAACAGTGGACATGTGTTTCTTACCATCAAAGCCATCAATTCAGACTGCAACCTGTTTAATATAGAGCAGTGGCCACAACACAAAACAAGGAAGGAAGGAGTTAGAAACAAATGCCCTTACGAATCCTTTTAACCCTAAAATACCAGAAAAAATGAAAACAAAAAAACAAAAAGAAGGTTAACCCCTTGTCCCCTCTCTAATGGTGAAACCAGGGAAAGAGGAAACCCGTAATGGAAATTGGAAAGTAGTGAAAAAGGGAAAAAAGAACCATAAGCAAAGTCCAATTGAGAAAACTCAAAAAAGCCGAAAACCTATCCAAACAATTTGCTTTCTTCAACAATAATTTGTAGATGTTGGGCACCAAAGAGGGTCACATAAAAACAAATAAAAGAAAGAAAAATAAAATCAAATATTATATAATTCCGTGTTGGGGGAAAGTAAGCGTACCAATTGAAAACAGAGAAAAGAAGAAGTAGTGTAACTTAAATCAATTGTTGAGAATGAGATTTATACGAAAGGAATATAATATATGAATGGGAAACCTTCTGAGAACAGACTGAGAATCAACGGTCTTTGCTGGGGGGAGAGGCTGCTTTACAATTGCAGGAACAATGTTGGGTTGAGCAGTTTCAGTGTGCCCATTAATGGTATTGGTAGCCATAACTAATAGTAATAATAATAATATTGATATTCAATTCTGCAGAAAGAAGAAAGAGAGAAGAGGTTGGTCAGCTTATAATCTTAATCTTCCTCCTTCGAAAAGGGGAAGAGAAGAAGAAAGATGAGAAGATGGGAACTGCACTACTACTGGCAACTGTTGGAAGGGTTAGGTTCTGTTGATGAATGTTGAAGAAGGGTTTGGTTTAAAAGGTTGTACTAGCCGTTGTGGGTTTCACTTTCACCAACCTAACACACCTATTCATTCAAATAATTTGAACGTTGCAAGGAGGGCGACACAAAGGTACAACGGCTAGTACACAAAAAGGGTTCACAACTTCAAAGGCGCCGTCTCCGTAACTTTGGATGACTTGGATTACTATACTTTTCTATGCTTTACATATTTCCTTTGCAAAAAGATTCCACTTCTATGCTGACAATTTTTTTTTAAAAAAATAAGTTATTCTTTTTAACATTTAAGTTTTCAATGTAAGTGTTTGTTAAATTTAGATAATAAATAGTAAGTAAATTTATATTAAAAGAATTACCTGAATTTAAAAAACCTTATACACTCTATTATACATTGTTGTGTAGTGCATGGTGTGAAGTTTGATCCCCATAATAGCACATCTCTCTCACATTCCCTATCCCCTCTCATGGCCCCTTTAGGAATACCCCTAAGGCCTACTCTAATGTTGAGACTTCCACTAATCTGAGTGAGTCAAGTACTAAAAAAAATAAATTTTTATATAATATATCAACATAAAAATTAGATTCTTTTGGCACTTTTTATTTTTATAAGAATATCGGTACTTCTAATTATTAATAATTAATATTTGATTATGTGTTTTACTTTATTAAAATATAAATAAAATAATTGACATAGTATGTTTGGTTAAATGATATTTATATTTCTTCATTGATAATATTTCTTCATTAGTTAATTAATATATTACTTAATTATATTATAAATTTTTAATATTTTATGAAAATATTTTATAGCTTTAAAAATTCATAATTTTATTTTCATAATAATTAAATTTGTTAATTTTTATCTTTTTTCATTCTTTCATTTAGTGAGAAGAGTCGAAATTTTTTTCTTCATTAAATACAAATTTTATTATTCTTTTTTTATTGAAAACATTTGTTATTATTTTCTTTTTTCATTAAATTTAGTAATTTTAAATTATTAGATTAGAGTAGAATCAATTGTCAAATATTAATGTAAGAACTTATATTTGCATGCTGTTAAGATAGAAAAAAATTGGGTGCATGCAATGAAGACATAGATAAATTACGCAGAATGTAAACCAAAAAGAAAACAAAAATTGCACAGAAAAATTATGTAAATAGATATGGGAACAGGCTTTGTTGCATGAGTTTTTTTTTTAATTGCATATAAGCTGATACTGATGATATATGAGTACATGTCTAATTACCGTTCAGATGCGATGGCGTTCTCTATTAGGGCAGCAATCGGCCCCTCATTAAGTTGTAGAATCTAACATACAATCAGAATACCAATGACTGCTTTATCCAAGTTTAATTAATTAAATGTAAATTATCTTTAGCATGTTAAGAATAAAATAATTCAATTAATAAGTGGTTAACATTAATAGTTTTACAATAATTGTTTTAAAAAATAACTATTAACTAACCGAGTTATACACCAGTACTTCGCGTCAATATAGACTAACGTTTAACTAGCTAGAATTAGTTTTAAGTTAAAAGTAGAATTAATATCACTTGTTCATAGAAAGTGTACCTTTCCGCAGCATGTTCAACTGATGCACATACTAGTACATACACTAAGAAACCAAAGAAGAAGAAAAAAGCGAAAATAATTTCCAACTGGTCGGTGACACCCACTGTGATTCGTTTTTTTTTCCCCTTAGTCATTATTGAGATACGGTATAGCTGCAGAAACATCTCTTGCAGAGCAATATTCTCGTTTTACTAAGATCTGCTTTGATTTATATACTCCATTCCTTCAAAAGAGTCAAATTTAGAAGACAACAGGGGAATCAGTTCAGAAAGGGAAAAAAAAGAAAAAGAAAAAAAGAAACCTACATTAAAGAATGCTACTACAATGAATGCTGATGGGTTAGAATAACAATCATGAATGCAATTGATGTATGAGCTCTATGGTGTCCTGATTACAATTTTCTTCAGCCTTTGCACTAACGTGCAAGTCAACTTTCATTATTCTTCTTTCCCTCTCCAGGATAGTTGAAATAGAAGGCAACAAAGCAGAAGCCTTATCAAACAATCATTCCTCGTCCAGCGACCACTGTCTAACCAACGAGAAACATTTTTTTTTTTTACAAAAAATAACATGTACCACCATATCCTGCAGGAAGAAAAACAATCCTACAAGAAGCTGGCATCGGATGTCCAACCATATCCTTTCAATCCATATCATCAAACCTGCAATGAAGATAAACAATTATAAGAATCTTACACGTACTGTGTATCTATATAATGAATAAATTGAAGAACTTATTTCTTAGTTGGACAGAATACTTTAACATAATGTACAACCAATAGGTATATGTACAAAATTGGACACTCACAAGTGGACAATATAACAAAAAAATTTGCCTATAAAAGATCATACAAATAGGAGTTTGTCTCCAAACATCCAATATAAGCAAATAAATATATACATCCTTATGGCAACATATTTTTCATTTTAGCTACTAGTAATTTTATTTTGAAAAAGACAAGGATAATACCACTTCTTACTTGCTGATTCAATACTCTGTTACACTAGAAGGCTCCTCACCAACTACAGTATTCAACATTTCAGCTTAACCCAAATGATTCATCATATTAGAGAAGAAAAATCTCTCCTTGAAGAATCTGGACCCGATTTCTGTAAACCCATTTATATAACTATCTAGCTGTCTCAACAATCAACATTCATCTTTCCACAAAAACTATCATAACCCCAGCACAGTGAAGATTTCATCCATGACTGCCAACAGTATTTAATTGCAAGGGATCTGCAATGACAGTGAAATAATTCCCTTCAATTATTTATTGTAAAACTGACACAAAAACTAAATAAAGGTTTTATGTTGTCTGCTCCCAATGAAGGGGAAATTAAAAAAACAATAACACACACATTATCAATAGCACATCCTAAGAAGAAATATTCGACAACTAACTCTAAATCTTCTAGGGAATGAACCAATTTTTTCTTAACAGCAGAACTGCCAAATTAAAAAAATAGTTTTGCCTGCAACTGAAGAATACGAATAGAACCACTATATTTGCCACATAAAAGCCAAAGACATAAATAAAATAGTTTTGGGAGTCAAAGACATTGAAATGTTCAGCCCAAAACATTACAGTATTATTCACAAGCATCAATACCAAAACAAAGCAAGAAATTAATTTTAAAAACAAGCATACATGACATGTATTATTTTTTAGCGAAATAAAAATAAAAGACGTGGGATATTTTTTCAAAGTTTTATCTGAAAAAATATAACAAAAAAATGAAATGAGTTGCATTCTCTTGAATAATTGAAACCAAAACCAATACAAGCATATACTGCCCGATAATTGCCTTGACCTCAGCAAGTAATTGATTAAAATACCAAAGCTAAATCCATAGCCAGGTTGGGCATCAAGCCCTCTTAAGAACAACTGATTCCAAGTGTTTCCAAATATGGTTGAGTCACTAATAAATATTTTTTAATGCTAGAAAACCTTCCTATGTGCAGTAGAAGATATGACATAAACACTAGACAAATTTTCCATCCAATTTTTTTTCATTATAAACAATTAAAAAGTGCATGATTTGCTCATTTGACCTTCTATTATTTCACTCTCTACATCAACCAACCATTCGAATTTAAAAGTGGCAAGTGTACCTCACTCAAAGGTTGGAGTGAAACAGGATTAGACAATTCCTCTACACACTCAGTTGCAGCATTGCTTTCAGTGTGAGACAATGCATTACTCTTCATATGGGGGCAGATCGGAGCAGCCCTCTCACGGCAAACATGGCACTTAAATCCAATAAGTTGTCTGGCATTCTCTACAGTGAGTCCAAAAGCATCCCCATGAAACCAATCTGCATAATAGCACAGTAAGTTCACATAATATTTTGATACATGTTCAAAAAGGTACAATATTATAACAAGAAAAACAAAGTGCTTGTACAACATAGTTCAAATAGTATACAGGCAACTAAAATATTATTTTATTAACTTGTAACAAGTGCTAACCTCTCCTTTTCCCACCCATCCCCTGGCCTAAAAGGGAGGGGGGGAAAACAGAAAAGAAGAAAAGTAGTTACCTCCACAGATTTCACAAGCAATATAATTCAAAGTACATCCATCTCCAGAACAAAGGCAGCATTTAGGATGATCAAGGGCACCAGAAAAATCTTCTGAGGGGACAACATGCTTTTTCTCCCTAAACAGCATTACTCGTACATCATTTGGCTTTCTAGACAACCAAAGACCATTAAGCCAATAACTGTTAAACATGGGCGTTCTTTTCTTACGCTCAGTAGTTACTGCCAACTTCTTACGTTGAGCAGTACTTCCCTTGGGCTTCTGAGAGGTCACCTTCTTGGATTTACTTTGCTTTCCTTTTTTACGTCCTACATTCTTTTTACTTTGCATTCCTTTTTTACGTCCTCCATTCATTTTACTTTGCAGATACAAGCTTTTGGCCTTCCTAGCTGAACGGCGAAGAGGTACACTTGATGGAATCTTCTTATTGGTTCGAGATCTTACCTGCCGCACCTTACTCAATGCCTTTTTATTGCCTTTAAGGTTCACTGATTTACAAACTGAGGGGACATTTTTACATTTCTGTGATTGAATCTTCCCCAGTTTTGAGTCAACTTTCCTCCTATTAGTCTTTACACGCATCCCATCCTGGCATCTGTGACATGAATATGAGCATTCAGTAGCGCCTGTGCCACCAGATTTCCTGACATGCCTCTTATGGAAATATCCTACAAATTATAATATGATAATCAGATATTGAAGAACAAATATAGTTCATGAAAAATACCCAACTTTCAAAGATGAAAAAGCATAGCATAAGACAATACTAATCAATCCTTAGTAACACTGATATATACACATACTAATGCTCATGTGAAACAAGTTGCAAAAATAACTGCCAACTTCCAACACAGAATTATCAAATACTTCAGAACTGAAAAAGAACAAGGATTCTTAAAACTGACTTAAAAAATATATTATCCACAGCTTATTATATGGAGAGGTCCATTACAAATGGATAGAGAACAAATAATAAAGCACCAACTGAGAACGTCAAGAGGAAGTACAATAGTTATACTATTTTCATTCAGTTCAGTGGCCAGAGTGATATAGTGAACTGTTGGGAGGTGATTGGTTTGGGGTATGAAAGAACACTTCAGATCATAATTTAGAGGCACAAGGCATCCTAAAACACTAAGGTCTCCTGGTGTCCTGGAGAGTGGACAAATGAGAGTCACATGCCCTAGTGAAGCATGATAGAAGTTAATAAAATAAACATATAAACCTGTTATTGTTTCAGATCATCTAACTGCAGATCACCAGACTAATTCACAATTTCATGGACTTGTGTCTAAATGCATAGATCATTAAGAATGCACTCAACACTAAACATAAAAAATGAAGCAATAGGTATCAGTATAATTCATTGTTTCCATATATCAAATGATTTAATTATTTCTTCATCTATTTAAGTCTGATTAGATTTTTCCCAATTGGCTTATCCTATAATTTTGTTTTCTACAGCACGTTTTAAAATATTTTCCCTAAATTCATTCACCATTGATTTAACAAACACAGTGCAATTCTGTAATCCAGTAGCTTCCGAATTTATCCAGTTCATTCTTTATTACAAATGGAAAGTAATTTTAGTGTTTGTGTGAGAGAGAGAGAGTAGAAAAGAATGACAGATCGATGAGTCTTCCCTCGTATTCATATAAGCTAGCAGTGGCACCCACGATGGTGTAAGTAAAACCTATGAATTTAGTTTAAATAATTTTTTTTTAAAAAATCCTTAAAAGTAGAAAGCGGGTAGAAGTAGCTTAGAATGTAGGGAGGGAGTTAGGAGAGGTGGATCCAATTTTAGTGGAATTTTTCTTTTGTTCTTTTAAGTCTTAATTTTAAAAATTAGCTGAGAGACCACGAGAGGTGTTGGCTTTATATTAGTATAAGATAAGATAACATTACTCACTAATACTGAATATTACAAAGTTGCCACTAGGGTAAAAAGTAATGGAAGATACATGAAAATATAATCATTTTCTTGCAGAATTTGCATCACTTACTTGAAATATTTACAAAATTTATGACTTCAAAAAATTGTACAATATGGAGGAAAAAAGTAATGGGAGATACATGTTAGGCATAACATAGGAATATATTCATAGAATTAATTAAGGCTTAAATTTTGGATCTTTTCTTTTTTACATTTATTATTTTTATTTTCTGCTTATAATTTTGTCACATGTTTATTTTATGGGCTCTCTATAAAAGGCCCTTTTCTGTAAAGAACTCAGTTTAGTATTTGTGGTCAGTCAACTTATTCTTTTCCATCTCTCCTCTCTCCCTTTCCCATCTTATTTAGTTCAAACATGAATTGAAAATTAGAACTTTCGCTCCAGCCATGCACTCCGAATTTTTATGCACTCATTTAGTGTTTCTGTTTAAGTTTTTCAAAATATGATCCAATCAACTAAGGGTACAGTTGGACTCAGAGAGCACTGATCTACAGTAGACAAGTACATGCTATTCTCTTTTTTCTTATAAAGAAAAGAAGCCTACACACATTTCAGCAATTTAAAATTTGGCCCATGGTTTTTATAGATCCCAATGGCATCAATTGATCCATGTAGCCGACCCATCTAGTGGGATAAGGCTTGGTTGTTGTTGTATAAGTTGGCCATGTTTTTATCAACTTTTAGAGACAGTTGCTTTCATTAAATCCATGAGCTGAATCTTTTACCACAAAGTCCAATTATTGACCAGTGTGTTGTATTGCTTTATATTGAAACTTCAATTATAAAAGAAATTACCACATCAACTCGGTCAAAAAGAGTATGTTGAGATGTCAATAAAAATCAGGACTAAACCATGATGCCCATCAATAAGTAGACAACAACATTGAAAAGGTTTCTTAAATTAAGGATTTGACAGGCAAGTATATTGATGACTGCATCCATAAGCTAAGACATTGAAATGATAACAACTTTTGATTCAGTGAGATATGAGTTATAGGAATGAAATGGAACAATAAAAGTAGAATGAAAAATATTTGTGAAACAATTAAAACGATCCCTATGCTGCAAATCAAAATTAATGAGGAAAAATAAAAAGGCCAGATTAAAATATGAAAACACACCTTTGCAATAAAGGCAGCTCACAGCTTCCCTGCCAATTTAAGAACAAAGGGCATATTTAAGAGTTAGTAACAAATTAAATACTTAATAAGGCAGGAATATCTCAATGCACTTAACCTTTACTTGTGACAAGTAACACAGAAAAGATGGTCAGATGCATAAAACAAGAATTCAAATCTCATACTGATGTATTTTTGTCACAGACACACACACACACACATATATATATATTGATAAACTGGGAATTCATTAAGAGAAAAAAGTGATGTACAAGAAATGATAACAATCAATCCTCCAATAACTCAGTGAATTTATCGTGCTTCAACCTACAACGAACTATAGGCCTCCATCCACAGGCGAAACACAGAGAAAACTCACTATGATCAACGAAGATTACAAGGAGTAGCTGCTCAACGCTCAAACCCTAATCCCAATACACCCAAATCCTCGCTGTTGCTGAGATTTATTACACTCCCTCCGCTTCCACCACACATCTCCATGAAAAATCCTTGTCGGTTGGGTCACATGTCGGCCAAACCCAAAATTAAATACAAGCCACTTTATAACACTAACCCATTAATCCTTCCACTGTCCTACATCATACTGTTTTATATGCAGAAAACTTCTTAAAAGTTTGTTAGAGAAACAAGTATGTATGGTCATACATAAGCATATATTAGTGTTTTAATAAAAATCCAAAACACTTTCTAATTTTTATTATGGCAATAACAGATTTATTCTTTTAATAAGTTTTAATAATAATCCTTGGAAGTTTACTTCTCAGGGATATGTTTCTTACGGACCACTAGTATCCGAAGTTGAATTATCATTCTCATATAGGTTTTCGGAGTATATTTGGGCAAGGAATATCATACGAACCTTGGGAGAACCACACCCAAAAAGCTAGCTATTAAGGTGGGAGAGCCCAAGGACATATAAACCCCACATCTAAATCTCATACTTCCGATGTGGGACTCAAGTCTCATACCTTGCAATTGGGTCCCATATCAGGTTTTGGGAGGATATTTGAGCAAGGAATATTCCTTTCCTAGATTCCTTTTCTCATCTTTATAACCTTTCTTCTTTATATAACTCACCCATCCAAAATTTAAATTCAACCTGGGGCTCTAAACTCATGAAATGTTCACTTCAAAAAATAATAATAATAAGAATTCAGAGAGACTAATGAGTTACAGAACCTCCAACTTTCACTTAATTATTCTTGCATTTCTTCCACTCCAGATAGGAGAAATCGAACTCTTGGTTCTTCTGGCATGTTCACGTGTGACTTGAAAGTCCTATTTGGAGCCCTAAACCTTCATTTGAAACTCTAAACCTTCTTCTGAAATCAAGTCTTTTATTTTGGTTGGACCAAGGTAGTCAAAGGCGGAAGGTTGCCTTAAGGAGCTAGGGGACTAAAATGCCTTGAGGTGAGAGGCGTCAAAAAGTGCATGCCTCATTAAAGAAAGGTGTTAACATTAGAAAAATAATAAACACAGTAAAATATTTGACTATTCTGCAATTTGCCATATAAATTAAGTACTCAAGCATAACATTCATAGTAAAAATAAAATATTTAAATGTTCAAGTTATAAAACCCAGGCGCAAAGACCAAGACTAGGAAGCACGGATACGACACGAGACACGAATACGACACGACACGGACACAGCAATATGACAAATTTTAAAAATTATAAGACACAACACGGCTAGATACAACATTTAAAATTAATGTAAGATTACATAAAAACACAAATTCTAAAATAAAATAAAGACATCAATGTTTTAAAAGTCAATATTAGTCATTGTAGATAAAATAAAATACTATCATTTATCTAATTATTGTGGTATCTCACCTCTTATGATACAAAAATTCAAAAAATAAAAGTAAAAAATTGGAAGATAGCTAAGAGTATCCAAAGGTGTCGGAAAAGTATCCGACACTGACACGGCAGTGACACGGACACGACAATCATTTTGAAGTGTCCGTGCTTCCTAGCCGAGAACTATTATTTTTTTAACATTCAGACTATTTTACCCCCTTTTAGCATCAAAGTTCGCAAGTTAGGTGGGTGAGCTTTTTGAGTTTTTTACAATTATCAATAAGGTGCGACAAAGCAGTCAATCACTTAAGGGTGGCACCAAAGGCATGAGCCTCACTTAAGGGCAGCGTCTCAACCAGCAAGAGGCGTTGACCCCTTCTAGTGCCTCGTCTAACCTCCTTAGGCGTGCCTTTGACCACACTGGTCTAGACAGTGATTCTCAATAGTATTAATACAGATTAAACCGCTGCATATTTCCTAATATGTGTTATGTGCAGATCTATTTCCAAAACAGAGGCCCATTTATTTTTGCATTGTAGAGTGGCTACTTCATTTGGAATAAATTGTTTGGAATTCCTTGTGAACATTGGGTGCGTCCTTTCACCTTGGAGCAATCTCTCATGATACAATTTAAAGGTTTTGGTATAAATAAGCAGCCCAAAATTCAGTGGCAAAGTGCACTTTGGAAACTCTATGGTTGCTCATGATTGTTTTACGAAAGTCTCCATTTCTAAAATATGCAAAGAGATTGGACAGGCTTAGTTAAAATTTTGAGCCAGTAACTTTCGAAAACATATATTAGTTTCGTCCTCAATTAAACTAAAACCAAAAAATAATGGATACCTGTTTTCTCTAAAAAAAATGATTGGTTCTATTTTGTACTTAATTACAAGCAAAGAAAACTAATGAAGCACTGCATATGACTTGTATTGTATCTGGCAAGATAAAAATAAAAATAATAAAAGAAATAGCATATATAGTATAAGAGATATGGACCTCATCATAATGAGTGAATACTGCAAATACCTGATTGGAACATCTTTGTTGCAGTGCCCACACTGGTGACAGTCAGATCTTTCCATTCTAGAAAACAAATATGAAAATCCCCTCTGTTGAGGCATTCTCTTATTTACTCTACCAATCTCAAATAATTTTCCCACTTTCATTTCATTGGACTTACGGACAATTCTTTTTTCCTCAAAATTCTTTAAAAGATGCAAAGGAACATAAGATTCATCCAGCCAATATTTTTTCCTCTCACTTGAGGATTGTTCCAACAAAGAACCATGTCTAATAACAATATCTGGAATAGCCCTTCTCTTCCCAAAATCAAGAAGGTACTTCACAGATTGTCCTTCGGTGCACTTTCTGCGTACAATTGCTTTTTTGAACAGCCTGATTGATTTTCTAGATTCCTTGTCTAACACATATATAGGATGGTTATTCTCAATGTCATGCCACCTTATGTTGGAATAAAGCTCTCTAACCTGAAAACATGACATAGTTTACCTTAGATTACAAGAGGTAGCCAATTCATTACATGAGTGGAAGTTCATCTACTTCTACCAATTATGAAAGGCCAGAGTATATAGACACATGGTATGGAAAGCCATTAACACATGCATAAATGTTCATGTTTTAAATATATTTACATATATCGCTTTAATTCCCATGCTCATTCTAGGTTTGTAAGGTTAACAGAATGTGAGATTTTTACTTGGCCTTGTTTCACTTGTCCTGCCATTGGGTGAAAACCCTTCTTCATGTTCATTTTAGGATCCAATTCTTATTTGGATGGCAGCATTAATGGGATTAATACAAATGACACGTTGCGGATTTATAGGCCCCACACAGCACTTTCTCCTATTATATGTGTTATGTGCTGCTCAAGTTTGGAAACGGTGGCAATGTTTACATTGTAGGGAGCTTTCCTTCAGAATAATTTGTTTGTAGAGCTGGATGAATGATAATAGTCTAATATTACATATTTTTCATATAAAAATAGGCTTTTATTACGTCTTGATATAAATTAATTTTTCCTATTTTAAGATATTAATGATTATTTGTTGAGTGACTAATTATTAATATCTTCAAATAGGAAAAATTAAGTTATATCAAGACGAAATAAAAGCCTATTTTAATATGAAAAATATGTAATATTAGGCTATTATCAATGAATATTGGGCATGCCCCTTCATTTCGTAACAGTTTTACTTGGTTTGTTCAAAAGATTTTGGCCAAAAAAGGGGGCAAAAATTTTGTGCCAATTGGCAGTTTTTGCAATTCTATGGTGTGTTTGGTCAAAGCAGAATGCCTTGCATTTTCAGGGGCATCTTTTGCCCCTAGCTTTCCTGTGGGACAATGATTGTGTTTATGGCTTCTCTTTGGTACTCAGCTCATGGCTGTTTCAATGGAGTTTTCCATTTTTTATATGTGGTGTGGAAAGAATAGACAACTTTGTTGCATTCTTGATCATTTCCTTTCCTTGTTTATTATTTTTTCTGTTTTGGACGATATCTTATTCTCCTCCTAGTTTGTTACTTCCCCTCTTTTCTCTCCAATATATCTGTCAAAACAGAAAAAATTAATACTAATGCCTGACATCAATTCTGAAGACAACATAGTAGTTGAATTGTAAATTCCTTTAATATATGGGAAACCACTTCGCTGGAAGGTAACAAAATGTTAAACACATTAAACGCAATACTATAGTAAAACTTGCAACATTATAAAGACGTTTTCATATCAACTCATTCAATAATATATTGCAAGCATCATTTGGATCAGTGTTCCCTTCTCTTTATTCCTGGAAACAAATCCATCAAGAAACGACAATGGACATAATAGAAATGCATGATCTTTTTTTACCTAAATGAGTTAATATCTTTATATCATGATTGCCAAAGAAACTCCCATTTAAAACTAAATATTAATATACAAAAGCGATTGCAACAGAAAAATTTTCAGGTTTTCATGTTAAAAGTACTAAAACAAATGTAATAATGTCTCAAACAATCAAACCACAATATCTGAATTAAAGACCAGAAATGGGTGGGCACCAACAAACGATGAGCACCAATAAAGTCAGATGTCAGGAGCATTCGGCAGGCCAGGTGATCATACCTGGAAAGCAAGCTGCTCAACACTTGTTGACATCTCAACAGCAGCTCGCCAGGCAACATATTTGCTTCTCCTTGCAAAATCTGAATTCTCAGGATATAAAATGCCTGGTATCTTTGTACACCCAGCTGCAGAATTTCAAACTTTCAAATAAATTCAAAATAATCATTAAGAAGAATAGACTCCTAAGACAACCACCACCCATGATATACAAGAGAACAATTTGCAGACCTTGTCTAGCAGCCTTGGTAACCAAGGAGCGAGGCAAAACCTTCCAATTAAACAAATGACGGGAAAGCCTACCACCTCTCCACCAATATGTTCCCAAACCACTGGTGGTGTTTGAAGATGAACTGGATTCAATATCTGAATACCTTGCCTTTTTCCTTCCAATACCATGCCTTGAAGACATGCGAGACGAACTGGCCACAATATGAGTAGCTGATCCCATAGTAACAACAGAATCAACATGCTTTAACCAATCTGCCGAAAGTGCAAGAAGCCGCAAATTGGATTCTAACTGCAGAATTCCATATTAAACAATGTCAGACATTCAAATAGCATATATTAAGGACAACAGAACCAGAGAACAACGCAAACCCAAAACCCAGATGATGTGAGCCAGCTAACTACAAAGAGGTGTTTCTTTTGTGGTAAGCAGTTTTGAGATCTCAATTCTACAAAATATTATTCGGCTTCAATAATAGGAAAGGAACATAAAAAAGCACGCAGCGAGTAAAATAGAAATACACACACACACACACACATGATTATCATAAAGAGGGAAGACCCACCCCACCTCGTACTCACTATACTTTTTTTGATAGCCAGCTACATCACTTATATAGGACTAGTCAAACTAAAGGACCAAGCTATCTACAACTTAAAACCCAAGTCAAATAACCAGCATCTATTAAACATATATAAAAGCCCAAATAACAATAATAACTTGAGGAAAAGCCCACAAAACTATTAAGATCCTAATTTAAAATTACTAAGGACTGAAAAAATTAAAAAAAATGAATTCTTGGTAAACACATTTTTACCAAAAAAATTCTTTTCTGCAATTTTCCAATAAAAATAATAATAATATTAACTAACACTAATTGACCAAATATTCTAAATTGTAAAGCAATGAGATGTTACAGTCAGGTCCTATATCAAAACCAAATCAAATTAGTGAGAATTTTGGATCTTTAAGCTTATGTCCTCTAGATTGAACTGCATTGCTGAGTGATAGAGAATCTAAAAAATTAGAAGCCCTCTTGCTTTTACTTGATTCAACTCATCTCTCATCCTATCTAAATAAGACAACGTGGACAATGGAATCTTTTGGTGTTTTCTCCAGTAAGTCCTTATCAGTTTCTAGCTCACTCTCCTAATCATAACGTTCCTTTTTGACTAAACCATTTGGAAGTCCAAAGTTCCCTCTAAGGTCAAGTCTTTCATTTGGACAATGTTACTTCATAGGATTAATACATGATGAATAATCATAGGGGACTTGAGAATGTTTTTAGACTTCAATTGCTTGAGAGAAATGACTCTCAGCTTCTCATTTTATAGATAGAAATTACAGACAAGGTATGGGCATACCTAAACTAAGATAATATACATAAACTAAGCTAACATGTTGCTAGGTTGGAGATAACCTGTAAAGCACTGCTTTCTGCATTGAGATGACACTTACATAATCAGAAGTAACACTTTACAGATAGAGATTATTCTCAACATAATGTTTATATTCTAACACTCCCCCTCAAGCTAAAGCTTACGAACCTTTAAGCTTGTTACAAATAAACACACTGTAAGAACATAAATATGGGACCCCTAAACCATGGTATCATGGAAGAGTCTGAAGACAATTCAGGGATGCTATGATGATTGCTGGAGAGGTAATACATGAATTGAGCTTTGCTGGAAGAATAGCTCAGCAAGACGGTTGAATGACACATAGCCTGAAAAGCTGGTTTGGAATGTTGCATGACCAAGGAGGAACTTACGCCGAACGATGGGCAAAGCATTTTCCTAGTATGCAATCATAGATTGCAAAACCCAATCAACACCATCTACTCCAAAGAGCATTTAGAAGCTTCAAATGACCTCAAACTTGAATTTGAGACCCTCAAAGAACACCACTTGTATGATCTTGGGTGGAAATTGGTATTTTGGATACTACGATAGTAGATTCAGAGGGCCGGTATGATCTTCACCAAAAGAGTTCACCACCGGCATGATCTTCTATGGGTATTTTGGATACTCGCCAGAAAAATTCTCCACCCATATGATTCTTGGTGGGATAGAGATTTACAACTGATGCCGTACATGCTGTATTTCAGCAATAGAATGCATCCAAGAGGTATAATATCCTTGAATCATCCTGCTAATTTTTCTGGGATAGTCGAGAATGTACTTCAATGAGAACTTAGAATAATTACCAACTCACTAGGTTGGCAGCAAATCACTAATGCAGCAGCAACAATGCAACCAAACTGAAAATCCAAAAGACAAAGGGAACATAATTTGAACCATCTCAGATCAACAGAGGATTCTGGTTCTGAACAAAGAGATGAGTGAGGGAACTTAGTTAGCTTTACTCCCCCTCAATGCCATAGTGGCATTGGAAAGGGCAGATTTTGAATAAATGGACAGTCAATGCTAGGGCCACCCATGTGGCATCTGTCTTTTGGCAGACCATTTCTTTTACTTTTGGGTTCTCCAAAAAAAAAAAAGTCCGACTACCTTTTGACAAAGAGAAATTAATGGAGGGGTCCACCACTTGTTGAAAAGAGATTCCCATCCAAGCTTAACAGCACATGGCATGTCGCCCCATCTTTGGGGATGGGTTCAAGGAGTAGTGGCAGAAATGGATGCAGCAACCATTGCATATTTGCAAAAAGTTGTGTGGCCAAAGAAATCCCACACAAGCCGCAGTGGCAATTTTCTCCCACAATGAGCTTTTGCTCCATTTTCACCGATATTTAGCTTCAAGACTTGTCCTCACTCTTTATCAAAGCTTGAACTTCTCTTTGGCCACCTAGAAGAGCTTCTTTGAGTAGCAATGTGACCATTGTTCATTTTCTCGGATTTCAAAATTGTTGTTTGGCATCAATGGTGGTCAGTGGCAGCCGTCAGCTGAAATATCACCGGGATGCACGAGGCTAGGACGCAGAGGAACACCGCTTAAGCAACTCAATACCCAAGACTACCCTACCGTAGCTGGCATCGAAGAGAAGGGAGAACCTCAACAACGATTCGAATTTCGAGAACCGACTCGATTTAGAAATAAATGGAGAAACAGAAGATGAATATACAAGAGTTCCATGAACTCAACACACAGAAAGGAGAGACTCCTCAAGGTGGATACCATGGCTCACGATACCATGATGAATAATCAGAGGGGACTTGAGAATGTTTTTAGACTTCAATTGCTTGAGAGAAATGACTCTCAGCTTCTCATTTTATAGATAGAAATTACAGACAAGGTATGGGCATACCTAAACTAAGATAATATACATAAACTAAGCTAACATGTTGCTAGGTTGGAGATAACCTGTAAAGCACTGCTTTACAGATTGAGATGACACTTTACATAATCTGTAAAGTAACACTTTACAGATAGAGATTATTCTCAACATAATGTTTATATTCTAACAATACAAATAACATGTTACTGATTCTTAGACCCCAAACAACTTTTCTTACTGATGTGCATTATGTGTAGGTCTACCTAAAAAATAGTAGGCCATTTATTTTCACATCTCAAGGAGGCTAGTTTCTTAGGGAATAACTTGTTTGAAGTTATTGGTGAATATTGACTGTACCCTTCCACCTTGGAGGAGCAGTTTCTAATGATAAGTTTTAAAGGTTTTGGAGGAATAAGGAGGCTAGGATTTTATGGCTGTGTGCAGTTTATGTGGTTCTCTGGTATATTAGGTTGGACGAATGGCCATATTTTCAAGTGTGCCTCTCTGCCCTTAAATTTGTTATAGGATAGGATTATGTTTATGGCTTCTCCATAGTGCTTTGCTCATGTTTGTTTAAAGGGAATCTATTACTGATATGCAAAGCAATTGGACAGCTTTGTTGCATCTTTGAGCCAATTTGGCTCTTTTTTTTCTTCTCTTTCTTCTTTTTAGGAGGATTTGTTATCCTCCTCCTCCCCCAGCATGTACGCTATCTTTTCTCCTTCTATTTATATATTCTTCATTTATCAAATAAAAAAAGGAAACCTTGCAGTCAACAAATAGTACAAGGAAAAAAGGGAATAAAAACCTTGGCAGTTTGCACAGCAAGGATAAAACTATATTTAAATTAAAAAAAAATGGTTTTCTTTCTTTACTTAATTTGCACTAATTATGAATAGCAAAAAGAGCTTACAGTTATCACCCCAAGGCTTTAGAATAAGAAATAAGCTCACCAATGATGTCAAACAATTAAGTTTCTCATTACTTGTAACCAGACATGAGATAGTCATAGTACTAATGCCTTTAATAAAAATGATTGACAGAGAGAAAGTATATCCTTACAATGAGCAATAATCGTTTAACAGAAAGAAAATCAGATGTCTTCAGAAGATCCTTATGCCAAAGCTTAGTTTGATGTGGATTCAACCATGGACCCAACAAAAGCCCACGTAATCGATCCTCGAGGGAAATAATTTGACATATGACATCTCTAAGATGTCCATTCTGGATCTTCCTGGGTTGAAGCCCAACTAAAGTACTTTTAGACACTTCCCAAACAGGCTTCATCACAGAATTAAACAAGCAACCCCCGTCATCATTTGCAACTTTGCAAGAAAAGCACCAACCACATTTTTCCTTTTGAGCAGCTGCATTTAGGTTTTGAATACTTGGCCAACAAAAGTGTGTAGATTTCTTCATAATGGCCTTTGCTTGGTCTGAAATTATGTCTTCTTCAGACATTACAAAATTCTTATTGATCTTTTCAGGTGACTTACACATCAACTCCTGTGCAACTACTGAGGCTGTTCGGGCAAAGCTGTAATAGTTTATGTAGTCAATTCCACAAGGCACTTCTGAAGTATCTCTATTGTCAGTGGATGGGGTACAACTAGTACCTACAGATCTTAAGTTTATTTTAAACCCCACATCTAAGCTGGAAGATGTCAAAGAACAGTCACCAACTGGATGGCGCTTTTCTGGTATTACTGACTGATTCAAGGATTCATCGGATCTATTGGAATCATAAAGCCCATACATTTGAAGGTTCTCAATGCCTGACCTCATTTGTGTGGTATCAGCTGATCCTTCTGAAGCAACACAAGGACTTTCTATAGTTGTCGTTGAATCTAAGCGATTCCCAGCTTTTGGAAACTCTTGGCCAAGATGAGTACAACATTCAAAAGTTGAATTTTCTTCCAACTTTCTTCGATCATCAGCCTGATTCTTGTCCAAACATGTTTCTGAAGAAGTAAAAGGCGCTAAGGATGTATGCATAGCAGAATATTCTCCCTTCATATGCATGTTCTTGCATGAACTTTGACTAAAGACTACCAAGTTACTAGGCCCTTCATTAAAGTTAGCAGGGATATCCCAGTGCTTGTAGATAGCCATTAATATGCCTCCATATAAAGTATCCATAGACTTTAGAACTTTAATTACTACATGTAGATCATTTTTGTGGTAGTAATTGAACAAGGACCCGCCATCAGATGAGTCTGACCTGCAAAGGTTTCAGCATGCAAATAAAGTGAGAACGTACCAAGATGATTAAAAGCATCAAAGAACAGTTTAGACATCTGTGATATGGTGTACACTGTTTGCAATGGCAAGAACACAAATATCCACTTCAAAGTTCAAGATTATTCACTGACAAAACTAAATTTAGAGAAGAGTCAGTTTGTAACAGAAAAGAATGATCAAATAGTAATGGGCAAGCAAAAATGCAGGTAATCTACATGTTGTCTCCTAGATGCCCAGCATAAATCTTGTCCAATACATGGGGAATAACAATGGGTCAATCTAGCAAGCAGCCAAATTTCCAACTGAAAGTCACAGAGCCATTTCCCAAAAAAGAATTTGACGTCACTTATGGTCAAAGAATACTTGGCAACTGGCAAGCTAAGAGTAGAAAAGTAGTGTTGGAGGCACTGATATGTTAAGTTTATCCAGAAAAAGGGTATAACTACACACTTACACTAACAGGTAACCACAGCTGTTAAAATAAAGACGACCGTGAAGATCAATTCCTAACAAGTCTGCTCCTCGAAGTAACCTTCGTGATTTCATCCAAGCCCTGTGTGCGCCAATTGCACACTCAGGGCAATACCAGTCACCTTCAGGCAGTTTGTCACTTGCAATTCCCACACACCTTGAGTGGAATGCAGAAGGGCAACCATCACAGCATATTAAATTTCCATCCATCTTGCAAAGGCAGCATTCATCACTGTTCCAGTCAGTTGTGTCATTCACAATCTCCTCAGTCAAGCAAGAGCCCCCAGAAACATCCATTAGAGCTCTTCTTTTCTTGCTAGCGTCAAAATACATATTCTGATCAAAACCCATATCGGTCTCAGTTACCAATGATCTTCTGTTAAGCTCTGACCTTATGGCTTCCGTTTCAATCATATCATCACACAGGTACTGAAGAATCTCAACCTTCACAATTACAGGCTGTTTGTAGTAGTCACTGTTGAACATCAAGTGGCTAAGATCAAAACCAGTTTCAAATCCTGAACCATGAATCAGAAGGTACTCAGCCATGAAAATGGGCCACGTGACCAGGTCCAACAAATCCCAGTTAAGATTCCTGCATTAAATTAAAAATATAAAAATGGAAAACTTATATGGATAACACAATCGAACAGATTGACTAGTATGACCAATGAAAAAAGGAAATAAAATATACCTCAGGCAATTGGATGCAGATTGGCTACCCTCATTGGAAAGGTATTCCAAGTGCTTTCTCAGAGTTTGCAAAATAGAAACATGAATGCTGTCAAATAATATACTGGGGACTTCAGACTTCAGTGCGCCTACAAGATCCTCCAACTCAAATGGACTCAAAAATAATAAAGTACTGAACGATCTTAAAGAAGCATAAATAGAAAAAAGTTCAAGAATAGGAACATCATCTAAATTCAGATTTTGAGAAGAAGGGGGTAGTTGCAGCTTTGGCGGAGGAACATTGCACTGCTCATATTGCTCACAACCAGAGATTACAGGTTTTTCTTCTGTTAAGGCACTGGGCCCCAGGGACAACAAAGGATCATCCATCACATGCGATGTTATGGTGCTTGAAACCTGTTTTCTAGCTGATGCCCTGCGAGAACTCCTCCTTAAAGCTGTCTCTGGGGTGGTTTTTAGATTATCTGATAGTTTTCTTCTCTTCCTTCGGCTACTTCCTTGTTTGCATGGACCTCCTGGATCATCTTGGTATTCATGAATTATGGCAAAACCAGCTTCAGAAGGACTATTCGTTTGCGGAACCTCCACATAATCACAATCCTTAACAGAAATAGCATTTGAAACCCGATGAGAGTCAACAGCTGCTACATCTCTTTTGTAATCATCATCTTCCTTTTCCTCAATCAAACACAAAGAAGCATCTTTAGCTGCATGGTCGGCAGAAACATGAATTACCTCCAATTTGATAGCATCAGAGACATCATTCGAATTACCATGAACACCATCATCTTCTATGGATCTCTCATTAATATCTGTTTCTTCCTCTTGGCGCTGCCCCATCTGACCAAACAAAGCATCTACCTCAGACCGTCCGTCTACATTAGCATCACCCTGAGTTTCCTTAACTTCTTCACATACCTCCACATTCAAATCAAAATTACATTCCCGCTGCAATGTTTCCCCTCCTGAACAACCCAAATAACCCACATTCAGGTTGACATCATACTCATTATTCACATCCAAATTCAAATCAATACATTCTCTTCTCTTCAAACTATCCTCAGTGTTATAAAGTGAACTAAAGCCATCATTCAGATTCAAATCCTCATTCAGATTAAGCCTAGCATTCAAATCAAGCCCATCTTTAACATGATTCCCATTAGCAGAGACACTCTTATTCAAATTCTCTTCAAACCCAATTTCCTTTCCTAGAGTTTCTTTACTCCCATTTGAGTCAGCACTTCCATTCACATTGCCCATAAGATTCCCTCCAGTTCCATTTCCCATATCCAAGGTACTCTTAAATCCACAACCTGATTCACCGTACCCTATCAAATTCCCACCTACAGAAACATTTTCGTCCAAAACCCCCCCGAATTCACTACCCTCTGCCACAAAATTCTCACTAATATTACCTGAACTTGCTCTGGTTTCACGCTTTCTCTCGACCCGACGCCGCTTTTTGGGTTTCCGCCCGACCCGAGGCTTCACCTTGGGAAGGCCCGTTTGACCTTCCAAGAGAGAAGCTACCTCAGACGATTCCAACTCCTCAGAATCACCATCTTCGTAGAGGATCTCCACGAAACCGGAAGAAGGGTCGTAAGATTTCACAGTTCCCGAGATAATCCCAACCCCTTTCACCTCTTTCGTAACGGTTTTGCCCACAAACTCCATCTGAAGGAGAAAAATAATACTATAATCCTAACACAGATTGTGATCCCTATAATAAGGGGGAATTTTTCATTCAAAGCAAAAACAAAAAACAAAAAATTGATCGAAACAGAGAAATGGGGGAAGAGAAAGACCCTGCCTTTCTCTCAAGTTCGGCCTTTGGGCGCTGAAGAAGAAGAAGAAGAGATAGAGAGAGAGAGAAGGGAGGGTTTTAGCGAAAAATTGTGACTCTTTCGAATTGCTGATATGAAGGGGCACACGCTGCAAAGTGCAAGGAATGAGAGAGAGAAATGGTGCGGAAGTTAGAGAGATGCGACTCTCTCTCTCTCTCTCTGTCTCTCTCTCTCTAAAGTGGGTCAAAGGAAGTAGTCCAGAGAGAGAAAGCCAAACAGTGACAAATTGAAATTGGTGGATTAAAAAAATGTATGTGTATCAGTGTATGCATATGACTCTATTCTTTTTTGAGCTTAACCATTGGTGGATTAAGTTACAATTTGCATGAGTGGATTTTTTTTTAGTCGTTCAGAAAAGAAGGTGGGTACTCGGTAGTTCATAGTTGGTTGGATAGGTTGCTCTTTTGCTTGTTCTTATTCTATTTCTAGTTCTGTTCTGCTCCTAAGATCATTTTAAAAGATCACGATGTTGCACTAAAAAGGTAATATGATTTACGATATCTTTTCTAGTATAAAAACATATATACTCATTTGTGCATATTATTGGATTTGTATTTGTGCAGTGGGTTGAAAACTTGAAATTAAAAACCTCAGTATCCACCGACCTACATAGAACACTATTTAATTGTGTTATTATCATTGTTTTATAATTTTATATCAACTAAATGGCCCTATAAAGACATCAATTTTAATGTAATATGTAATTAAGGATATTACATTTAAAACTTATTAAATTTAATGGAAAAATATTCTCATAATACGTATCAATTAGAAAAAATATAACATCACGATTATGGGTATCAAAATAGTCTTATATCATTATTAAATAGATCTTGTAATTAAAAAATTTTAAAATGTATACAAATTTTTGTGCATGAATTTATGTATGATTAATTATATACCTATTAATAATTAATAAATACATACATGTATTTACACACAATTTTTATAGACATAATTGACTTACCTTTTAAGTGCCTGCCTACAAATAAATACATGTATTTATACAAGTTCTCATGCATGCACGAATTTGAATAGTTTTTTATGTTGCATAATCATTAAGATCTTGCTTACATGGAACTATTTAATAAGCATTTAATACATTTTAATAAGTTTTTTTAATTACTTAATGAATAAAGTATTAGATATTTTCTAGGTTCCAAAGATATTTAATATACTATTTTTGTATTTAATATTTTCTAATTTAATTATTTAACAATTTATGTCCTAACAGCACTCGTTAACAATTAACCAAAAAAAATCATACTTTTAATTTAAGTAAAATCATGATAATATATATACCAAGACTTAAAAAATATTTTTTCAAAAATAAATACTCTACGAGCTTATTTGGTATGATGAAAAGGAATAGAATAAGAATTATGTTTGGTTGAGAAATAAGGAATGGAATACTCATTCCCTAAGAAATACCCATTCCATTAATTTGAGGGAATTTTATTACATATTGAATAAGAAGGGATTATTATTTCACTACATTCTCATTCTCGTTTCTAACCATATCAAACAAAACATGAGAATGAACATTTCATTTCATTCTATTGTCATTCTATTGTCATTCTATCTCTCATTCCATCAAAATAAACATGAACTAACATATTGTCATATCATTTTAGTTTATTACTTAAACATTTACTAACGAATGCCTTGAGAGTACTGATTAAAAAATTAAAATATAAAATATAAAATTAGAAGTATAAGCATTTAATACATTAAGAATTCAAAATTTAGTTAATATTTTATCATTTAAGTAATTATTTATTAAATAATATAATTAAGGAAATGTATTAAATCATCTTTAAAAAGTGCCGTAAATACATTTGTTAGCAACAACTAATTACCGATGCCTATGGCACACAAATTTAAAAATATCAATACAAGTGCCTCTCTTGGAATGGAGAGGAATGGTGGATTATATGAGAGGCCATGTTGCTTGGTTAAGAGTAGGGATGGCAATTTCCCCCATCCTTCATGGATATCCATGGGTAATACCCGTTGGGGGACGGGAGTTTAACACCCGTTTATTAAACGGGGCGGGGGAGGGGGTTGTTTCCCCCATACCCGTGGCCCCGTGGGTACCCAATATATAATTTTAAGTATTTAAAATTGTATTATTATTATGTATATATATATGTTTTTCAAGAAAATTATATTGTTATTTTGATTTTAAGTATTTAAAATTGTTGAATTAAATTAGTATGTAGTGGATAAATTACGAAAAATTATGATATTAAAATTTATTTAATTTATTATTATTCTTTTTTCAAATATTCTCATTCTTTTTTCAATTTTAATGATTTTATGGGTATCCACGGATATCCGTAGGTACCCATCTACCCACAGGAGAATAAAAAACGGATACCCGCACAAGAAGGGGCGGGGACGGGGGGCTACAACCCGCCTCCACCCCGCCCCATTGCCATCCCTAGTCAAGAGCAAGAAAGCATGAGAGATTCCTCCTTTATGCAGTTTTTATTGCCATATAAATCTTATTATGAAGCGTTTGTTTCAAGCTTTATTAAGCTATTCCTAGGAATATGAACTTGGGAATGTGAGATTTCTATGTTTGGTATAAGTATTAAAAAAAAATTCTGGATATTAATAATTCCTAAGAACTCGATATACCCATGTTTTGATCAATTTTCATTCCCATTAGAGAGCTTGGGAAAGTTCCATTTATAAAAATTATTGTCAAAAATACCAAAGTGCCCATACGTTCGCAGTGTAATTAATCTCTAACTCCCCTCTTCCTGCCCCACGGTTATTTTTCATTCTTCATCTTTCTCAAACTGAACTCCTTCAACCGTGGTACATTCTCTACTCATTTCTCATACCAAGTGGCTCCTTCAACCGTGGTACATTCTCTACTCATTTCTCATACCAAGTGGCATTTGCGACATTTTGGTAGGTTCTTATTTTTTTTTTTACATTTGTTATTTGAATGTTCATCTTCATTTTTTTCGCACATTCCCATGCCTATATAGTCTTCCTCTTGCCCTAGGTATTCTATGCTTGAACCTTGGTACGCTTTCCTTAAACTTTGTTATTCCCCCTCATAAATTGCCTTGAGAGGTTATTTGCTTCAATTATTCTTATTTTTTATACTTGCGTTCACTAGAGGAACTCTATATCTGATTCCTTATTCTTGAGGATGTGATTTATTATTATTAGCTTATGCTTTTCTCTTTATGAATGCTATGGCAGGTTTTGATATCAAAGGAGATAAGGCGATTACACTCAAATTCCAACAACCCTTATACCCTCCTTATCTTGTCAAGACGACACAACAAAAGGTGAGTTTATCTGCTTGTAAACACAAATCTTAAAATAATGTTTTTTTAACTATTTTTTCGCTGAAATTATTAGTAAATTAGGAAAAGATGAAACATATGCTTCCTGTGATCAGCAATAACAACAACCTTTGTGATTGCTTTTTCACCATGGATACCCCTGAACTAACGAAGGAATTTGTATATCTTGTTTTGTCCAACAGTATTGGCCATATTGATAGTATTTAGAATGTTTGTTCCTTTGAATGTGGTTAGAACCTATGTAACCTTCTAGGAGTTCTTTCATTGGATTCATATATTTGTCTTGTTATTATATAGATATGTGACTAAATTAGGAAATATATGTAACTCTACCAATTTTATGATATGGATATTTCTTATGTCATTTTTATAATATTTATATTTATTTTGTATCATAAGGTCAGTTGAAAGAAATGCTTTTGTGATTTTGGCTGAAAAGAATGATATTTAATGCATCAAGGGCATTTTGAGAATTATCACATATATTCCTGAAAATTTGCAAAATAAACCAAACAAGCTTTTAAGTTATTCCTAGGAATTTCAAAATAATTCCCAGGAATTTCAAATGTTAACCAATCTGATTTTTTAAAATACCCAAGAATAGCATTCCTAGTCATATTATCCCTAGGAATGTGATTCTAAGAAATGTAATTACTAACCTCGAAACAAACGCCCCCTAAAACTCTCCCATACTCTCGTTCCTAGGGTTCTAAACTATTTGTTCGAAGCTCCCACCGTTCCCTTGGCAATTTGGGATGACTGGGTAAGGTTTGAAGTGGTTGATCCAATTTTAGGCTAAACCAAGACCTGCAACTATGGACTCCACAAAATGAATTGGACTTAAGTCTTGAATTGGTTTGAATTTAGGCTAGCTATACATTTGGGCGAAAGACTTGGGATTTGGGTTAAAGAGTTGTTTGATTGGGTGATAGGTTAGACCATGTAGGATATGGTGAACTGGGTTTGAACTATGCCAATTACGTTTTTGGGCTTAGGTATTTGATAAGAGTTTGGACCCATAAGATAGATCAAGCCTGGGCTTTTTCCTTTATCGTATTTTGAAAATTCTCATATATATGTATTTTGTTGAACAAGATTAAACCCAACTATGGATATTTTTGAACATTTTTAAGAAAATTAAAATGATTACTTTTGCTTTCTTTGTTTTCTCTTTTTCGTGACATTTTAAATTTTATTAGATTAAAAGGATATAAGTAAAATGTCATGGCTCTTTCCTTTTGTTTGCTTTCAGCCGCCTAAAGCATAAACGGCCGCATATTTGCTCGTTCACTTCAAAGCAATGTTTCTCTTGCTAATATACAGAAAAATAAATAAATAAAGAGAATGTTTTTCTTAGTAATTTAATGAAATGGGATCATTTTTTTTAACAAGAGATGAGATCTATTTGAGTTGTCCCATCCTGTAACAGGAATGTTAGATGTTGTCCTGCCGTACCTAGGTATATGTTGAACCAAAATGACAATTATAGGGCTTACTTTGAATGTGATATATTCTTTAGCGTAAGGGAACATATATATGACAATTTGGGGAAGATGCTAACTCAATATGGACAAGTTATGCATTGTAATCCACATAGGTTTATAGGTCTAGTTCCTCACTATTCTACCTGCTACAAGAAAATCTTCAAATTCGAAGTGGTATTTGCTAATTTCTGAAGTGGACAATCCCTTAAAAAATAATATATGAAAACAAGATAATACAACAGAATTTATGCCCCTTTCTTCCTCTTCCCACTTGTATATAAGGGCACACCAACTCATTTCATGGCAACGCAGGCAATTTCCTAAGTATATTGGTGTGACACAGTTGTGGGTATTCTTTGACAGATCGAAACAAAAGCATGGCAACTGCTAGCACTTGTTTGACATTGGCAATCATGGTGGTTGCTGGATCCTTACTATATAACACTAATCAGGTCTCAGCTCAATGTGGGGGAAGCATCCCAGCCCTTATATCTCAGTGCTCAAAGTTTGTGCAGAAGTCTGGGCCAGTGATTCCGCCATCACCAGGGTGCTGTGCAGTGCTGAAAAACTTTGATGTCCCATGCGCATGCAAGCTTGTTACTAAAGAAATTGAAAGGTTTGTGAGTATTCAGAAGGTGATATTTGTTGCACGGTCTTGTGGATTGTCAGTTCCATCCGGAATGCGTTGTGGATGTAAGATCTTCTTTTCTACTTTCTTCACCTCATCGGACTAGCTGCATAACACTTTGTTCCTAACTTCTATTATCATGTTACTAGTCACGGCACCTTTTTTTGTCATTAATTTATTAAATTTTTAACTCCTTCAATTTTTCCAATTCTCCCTGCATGTCTTATATATATATATATATATACACACACACACACACACACACACTCACACAGAGTAAGTAATTATAAGCCTTTATTTTACACCCCCCTCCAAAAAAAAAAAACTTCAAAGTTCTTAGCAACAGTTACAATATTTTTATTGTTTTTAAGGATTTAAAAAAAATAAAAATGGGAGAGATCATGATGGGATAGTATTATAAATTATAGTATAGGTTAAATTATACAAGATCTCTTTTTAGTCATGTGTAATTTACTCATCTATACTTTTAAATTGGGGTAAATTTTACAATACATTAAAAAAATTGTTATAAAAGTTCTAAAATCATCTCATTTCATTTGTATATTTATTAGTCAAAAAGATATAAAACTCTATACATGTAACTGAATGATTAAAAATAAAAACTTAATTTAAATTGTTATACTCACATTTTCTCTATATTTTTATCTACTTCCTATTTCTTCTTTTTTAAGTTATTCTATCCTTAATTATCACTTTATATATTTTGTCTTCCCTGGTTTCTCTCATATGTACATTCTTTTTTCTAGTAGTAGCCAATAATTAAGAAAGATTTTTTAAAGAAGAAAACTGATGCGAAACTTGTGGTGTCATTGTTTCAGCTGTTACTGTGCCTCGAAAAGCCAATTAGCGAAAACCTTGTTCGACTGCCTTATTGGGGAATAAGTGTCTTCCGGTTGTATCGGCAATAAAGCATCTATCCATAGGCAAATTATTGTCTGTTCAGGGAAGAACAATGTTAAAATTGGAATGTATCCTTGTAATAAATTAATAATATTCAGTAGCTGAGCGTATATCAATGTATAACAAAGTTAATAAAAGCTTCTATGTCAAATTAAAGTTAATAAAAACATGGTGACTTTCTTATTCATCGATCTTAATCTATAACTGCACCATTTCCTCCTCCACCATATCATGAAATTAGAATATTTGATGTGCGGGAATTACAATTCCACTCATGTTTTTATTCTATTACACTAAAATAATAATAATAATAATAATAATAATAATAATAATAATAATAATAATAATAATAATAATAATGTCGTCATTCCAAAGGGTGTCAAAATTAATTACCCAAAAGTTCAGTGTCATATAGGTGTGGCAAAATTATCTAACAATTCATCATTCATCTAGTTCAACCTTACGTAAATCTAAACCAAGCCATCCACTTATGAATTGGTTTTTAATGGACTGGATTTATTAAATCTAATTCACTTGTTGGATGGTTAATGGATTGTCCACATCATCCAGTGATAAGTTTTAGGGTTGGTTTAGATGAGTTTTTTTTATTAAAAAAATATATATATGATATTTTTTTAAAGATATTTTTTTAAAAAGTAAGAGATATTTAAGCTTGTTTATGTTATAAAAAGGTATTATTTTAGATGTTTATGTTATACAAAAAGTATTTTTAGAAGCACCAAAATCTAGTTAAAAAAATACATTTTATATTTTTTGTAGTACTTCAGTTTCTTCTATAAAAAAAATCATCTAAACACACTAAAATTTAATAAAAGTACTTTTGAGAAAATTGTTTATCTAAAAAAGCACATCCAAACAAATATTTACCATCACATTGAAACTTGCACTGCATGTGAGACAAGCTCGTGACACCTAATTATTCTGTTAGTTTCGAAAGCACCATCCCGTTTACATATTACACCCTTATTGTCACCATATGTTAACAACACTCCTAACTATGTAGGGTTACATGATGAATGAAAATTACGGCCTGATTTGGTCTCTACAATAAAACACCAATAAAGGTATAGGTCATGTTATGCAAATATACCACATATAGCATGTTATCTATCTATCTCATCCGAAGGGGAAGGTCCAGAACACAACTGATACCAATGTAGGAAAAATAAGCATCTAAAACATGTTATTGAATCAAGTTTGGATACCAACCTAGTTAGTGCTCAAAAACAAAAACTGAAAAGCCCTAGATCTTGATGAACCGATTCGTAATGCCATCTCAGTCGTTCGAGCAAGAATTATCACTAACTCAAAAAGCTAAGTTCCTCTTCTTAGTGCTTCTCACAAAAGTTTCTGTGATAAGAGCTACTATTTATTGACTAGCTCACTCTCTTTCTGATAAGTGTTAACTCAGCACTTTCAAAAAGTGTTTTATTTGGTCAACAATAATCCTTTACCAGATCCAATTATCGAAGTATTGTTTATAAATTAATTACGCGCCCCAATTTTTCAACAGCCACCATACCAAAAAAACAAAACAGCAGAAAAGAAGAACAGAGGGAGAGTATCATTTTCTTTTGCTGCGTTGAGATGCTTCATATCATACTAAAGTCAAAAACAAATTAGCCGATTGGCTCATCGGTCACAACTGGACGAAATGTCAGCTGATATTTTACTAATCTTCCAAACATGACATGACAATCGTCACTATGACCAAAACAGCAAGAGCAAAAATAAATTGTATTCTATCTATTAGGAATGAACCACCTAATGTCTTGAGCACATTACAAAGCCTATGAGGCAATGATTGTTCAGGACTGATCGAAGTCGACTAAAAGCAAACTTGCTAGATTTGCTGTAAGAGAGCCAACATATGTCCTGTAATTTAGAAAATCAACTTACACTGAACAAGTAAATGAATAAAAACAGCTTATAGATACTAGATACAGGTTAGTGTATAGCAGTTCATGAAAAATAAAATGAGCAGAAGTAAACAATGAAACTGTACCCGAAATGAGTCTTTCATTTCTTCTGTTTTGTTTTTAACTGGATAATAGGAGTATGTCTAAAAACCGATCTTGATGAATAGCCATTACCATATGGACAAAACTCTTTCATACAAACAAAGAAAAGAAAGAAAAAAAATAAAAAACTTGAAGACTGTAACCATCAATACTTCATCTCTATTTTTCTTCCTTTCTGGCTTAAATAATGTCTTACTTCCTAGCTCTCCAAGCTGATATTGAAAACAAGGATCGATCATGCCAGCAAATTACTACACAGCCATTATCCTCCCTCATCTTATATCCCTCACAACCATAGCTCTGCAGGAACCTCCTTGCTTGCAACATACCATAATAGCTTAAAGGCACGTTACCAAACCCAGCTAAATCAAATCTCTGGAGCCACTTATCCAGCTTTTCATGTCTTTCCTTTCGTTCAGCTCCCTCACATGCAATAATGTTCTTGATTTCCTCACCAAAAAGCATCTTCTCCACCCTTAATCTCTCCAACGACGTTCTTGAGACCGTGGATTCCAAACAATCAAATAATGCTGCATAAGAATATAGAGCTTCTAGTAACCTCTCCATCAGAGTCGAACCATTATGACTAGAGTCCTGTTCAGTTACAACCATGACCTTTGGTGATAATCCCCATAAGGCATTAAGAAAGCTCTCCATATTCATTGAAGCAGTTAAAGATGCTGGTGACGATGAGGCTGAGTCAGGACTTGGAGTATACCCATTAACCATATCTTTCTCAAGCAAATCACCCAATGTGCTTTGGCTCATCGGCATTACTCTTTGCAGCTGAATTCCGTTTGAGTTTTTTGACAGGAGAAGATATTTTCTCTGCAAGGCTTCATCATCCAAGGCCAAAAGGGAATGTAATTGGAGAATAGAACTTATAGCTAGTGCCTCCCCAGTTTTTACACGAAGTTTGTCAAAATCAAGATTTTCTAATTTGCTGACTACAGGATTGAATTGGAATGGGATATCCAACTTTTCTGCTTCTTCAGTCAGTCTATGAGCCATCTGATCCAGAATCTCTTTCTGCTGATGAACCCCAGTAATTCTCAAATGAGGAGGGCCTTCATGACGTGCACTCAAAACTTGGAGGAGAGCAATCCACTGCGCAGGTTCAGCAGCATTGAGATCAATTATATGAATAACTTTCTCCCCTTCCATTGCTTCAACGATAGCCTGATTTGTCAGAATAAATGCCACCTTCAAGAACGGGAAAAGCTCAAAGAAGAGCTTCTGGACAAGAATTTCTTCAGAAACCAGAATCATTCTAGTGGAGTTGAGGGCTCTGTGAAGCCCAGGCCATGTTTTAAGTATCCGATCCGCGAGTGCTTCAGTAAAATATGCTGCAATCCGCTGCATAGTATCCCCATCAGGGGAGGCAAGCTGGGAAATTTGCTCAAGTGTGATATTTGCATTTTCAAGACTACCAGCAGCTACGTGGTTTGCACAAGTGAGCAACAAATGGATCAAGTACAAACCCCTTTCCTCGGATTTCAGTTCTCTAAGCCATGGGTAGGGAGATCCTAAGCTAGGCGAAAGTGACATCATGGAGAAGAACTGCAGAGGTGAAGAAGTTACAGAAGACGACCCTTCTTCTTGAAACATAATCCCATGTAACAACAACAACAACAACAATCTTAGGAATTTGGAAATAATGAAAGGGCGATTATTGTCAATAGAAAGAAATAGGTAGAATAGAGTCACAAACAAATTTGATCAAATAAAAAACTTTAGGCTCAATTAGATAAGCATCTCACAATTTACAGCGCAAGGGACAAGTTTGAAGAAGCCAATGAATACAGAATGATGAAGAAAACACAAATTCAAGGCACAACATTTAGCAAAAGGAACTCGGTTATAAAATTAAGACGATTTCATAGTCAGCTTCTGAAGATCCTATAAGCAAAGCAGAGTAAAACAAGTGAAAAAGAAAAAAGAGAAACATAAAGGATTTCATTTTAAGAGCCTGCATAACCCAAATTAAAAAAATTGATAAAAAAAACTCACGCTTTCATCTCAGAAACTGATGGGTAAAAGATTTTCCATCAATTCAGCACAAATTTATGCAGAAAAACATGGAAGCCGTTACAAGAAGAAAAGGGAAACCTACCAACCATCTTAGCTACCAGCACCAGAACTAGGCATTCTAACAAGGAAACGCTTAGTCCTCAGTGGGTTTTCAAATTGAAGAATAACCCAGATGAAGCCCTCAGAAAATTCCAAAGCTTGCCTCTTGGAAGAACACTCCGCACAACCTGAACCGTAATGGGTTGGTTCAACAGGTTTGCTATGCTTCTATGGGAGTGAAATTCAATGTTTGAACTCAAGTTCTAGTTTCAAAGACTTATTGGCTACGTTGTCGACAATGCGTGAAGGATCCCTTTGTCTTTATTTTGTTGTCTTCAATCCTCAGTGGAGTATGGAATTTCTGAGAAGTTGATCCTTTGGAAATTTATCTCTTTCTCTTTAAAACTGTCCCTTTCTCTCTCTAGAACCTGTGTTTCTTTTCTCACAAAAACTTGCACTTCAATGCTTTCTTTTGTCTTTGAGAGGGAATCGGGGCTGGCCAGAGACTTGTATATGTTCCCTAAGGTTATATGAATCCAGACATGCCTTGACAAAAGACAAACATTGCCCTCAGTTTTGTGTGAGGATGGCGAGAAGGCTCCCAACATGGTTTTGTCTTTTTTTCAAAAGCAATGACCATACAATTGGTATCATTATCTTCTTCTATTAAGACAAACGGACACGGAGGTCAAGGAAACATCCAAAAGTAGATTGAACATTTACCTCTACTTGTGGATTCCTAGGTGGCACTTACGAAAACCCCAGCACCGTACCATTTTTCTTAGAAATTGCCAATTTCATAGGAAATTACCAAAAATCAGCTAAAACATGCTAGCACATTTGCTGGTTAGGTTAGGTGGCATGTAATCAAATATTTGTGCTCGCTTCCAATTATAAGTTAGTATGGTAGTACCCATCGCATGTGGCTGTTTCAGTTGTTTTTCTTTTCTTAAAATTCTAAAGTTTATAAAATATACAAAAGAAGGAAAACGAACAAAAATATACATAAATACAAAATGATAGGGAAAAAAAAGTTTATGCATATATCTTATATTTAAATTAAGACAATTACTTTTGACATTAAATACACACCATGGAATTGTTTAAAATTAATGTTAGTTTAGAGGTACCAAAAGAGAAATCAATTGAAAATAAGGATGCTTAAATTTTGTTGGAGGGTGTTTTCCCTGTCACCAGCCTGCCTGAACATATCATAATACGACCCTTAGATGGTATAAAGCCACATGAAGCCTATCTTGTTCTGGCTATTTCTTTGTTTCGTTTTAATGCTCTCTGGTTGATTTTCTTTTTTGGGTCAATTGTAAAATTAGAAATGATGATTCTCAGCTCATAAAATTGAGTTGACTTTCTTTGTTTAAACTCGTGAATGAGAGACTTTCTCTTTCCGTGAAATATATTTTTAAAGTTGAGCTTGCTCCATCTGCTAGACAATATCTATTTTGATTAGTGTCGTGATACAGCTTGGAGAATTACAATTACAAGCCTTGGTTACGACAATACCTTCCTAGCAAACCAATCATTTAAACCTTTCTGATGCAGAAAGTCTCAGTGTGCACTGTTTTATCAGAACACGTCATTATCTTCTGTCATCAGTAGCTCTTAGCAAAATATGCTACGAGCTGAAATGACAAGGAGATTGTTTTTGTCCTGTTGACAGGAAACAACCTAGAGTACCCTAAACCAAGTGGCACGTGACATCCAATAGAAGGGAAGAGGTAGCAGTATGCAGGGCAATCTATAAAGTACAAACCAACAATTTCCTATTTGCAAAGTAAGGACAATTTTAGTATCTCGTGGAACGAAAGCTACAATAATAAATTAAAATCCATTAAGGGGGCCCAGGCTTAATGTAGTGCTAAGACGAGAGATGTTAAACCTGAATGCTTAGGCTGAATAAACAAATTCGCTTAACTGTTGGAGTCAAATCTTGTCCACCATAGCTTTGACTTGTATGGTCAGAAAGGCTAAAGTTGCGCCAACCAGAACCTTTTAAATTTTAAAAACCTTCCTCGTCACTATCCTCTTGATTCAAACAAAAACACTTCGTCCAAATCATTGGAATCTCAAACATCTTAAGCTAATTTATGCCAGACCCAGATTGAAGAGTATTCTCAAAACCACCAGGGACAAACACGGGAAGCTGATTTGAAAGTGAATCCCTTCTATATCTTGGCTCCTGGGGTAAGTTTACTGCTATGCTATCTTGGGCCTCCGCTGATACCAGATGTCTTTCATTTTTCAAACCATCCTTAACAGGGACACTCAAAAGTGGACCACCAAAAAAGATAGAATCTCCTGTATACATCAGATTCTGTGCATGCTGCACTGGAGACTTGAGTGAAGATGATGATAACTCTTGCGGAGGAATCACTGGTTTTCTCCCAATACTGCTTGTTTCAGCATTTACATTTGGCAATTCTATTCGCATGGATGACCTGTTTCGAGCTTCTGAGGGCAATAAAGGAACCGATACATATCTGCCAGCTTCTTGATCCCAAACAACAGATGTCCGTTTCACATCTCTTAGAATAGAAGTGCTAGAACCTGAAAGCAATAAAGGATCATTACTGATTCCCTTCGGCATCATTCTTCCTTCAAATCCAAGAGAAGTATTAGATATTGGGTTCCTGAAGTTTGACAAAGTTGCTTTGGAAGTTAAAGCACGCTCAGGTACCAAGCTAGGAATTGAGGTGCCTGCCCTAAAGCCACCCAAATCATGACCCTGTGGAAGAGGGCTAAGTGTAACTGCCTCATGAACATGGCTTGGACTGCTGAAACTACTCATACTTTGAGTTCCAGTTTCATACTCATCACGGCTTCCTTGACTAGGAGCAATAGAATTTCTCACCGGAGACAATCTCAACTCATTTTTTATTTCTTTATTAGTTCCAGTCTCTGTACTCAAACTACTTCTGATGCTCATGTTGCCACTAGAGCTGAATTCTGGATCTGGTAGATGGTGGCTATCTACAGGTCGCAAAACTGAAGAAGATGCCCTGGCTTTTGCAGCTGCTCTCATTGCCTCTTGTGAATCCAACTTAGCAAGCCTCCAAGCACTAATACGAACAGGCCTTTTTGGCATCTTTTGCCCTCTTTCTGCTATCCCAGCTGCATCTGGATCGACAGTTGACGGTAGCATTCCAGGCTCCAAGTGAGGCACAACTTCATCCTAAAACCCATGTTTAAAGCAAGCCCCATAAATCAAGTAAAAAATACTTTTAAGAACAAAAACACAATTTTTATCTTGTCAAGAAAAACAGCCAGAAAAGTGTGAACAGCCTGTAATTTGCATCCAAAACCATAAGAAAGGTTCATTAAGTCATAATCAAAAAAGATATAATACATAAATAAAGGCATGAAAAATAGCTAATAATGCACACCAATGAGAATCTTATTTGAAAATTCTCTTAAGTTTTTATTTGGAAATTCTCTAAGATTACTTGTCCTATCATGATTTGGTTTTCTACAGAGATTGATATAATTATATAAATTCAGTATGCTTCAGTGTACTAGCTATAGCTTCGGAGCAAAGGAGGCTTTCAGCAATAACATTAATAAAACCCTTTTAAAAGAGTTAAGCAAGTCATAACATGGCAACCATTAAAATTTTACAGATGATTGCCATGCTGAATTATTTAAGGTAACACAAAAGTTTCATCATACCCGATCCATGGAAATCTTTAGTCTCATGAAAATGATGCAAAGAACAGGATTAACAAGCAATATGCTCAAAGAGTGAATGAAATCTTGAAGTAAGGTTTAATTCAAAGGACAGAGGCATGATTGTAATACTCAACAGGACCAGGTTATATTAGTTTCTCTTATCACTTGACTTCTCTCTGTGCATTAGAAAGCTACTATTACTAATTTAGGTTAATTCACGTTCTCTAAACTTTTAAACATAAGTAGTATTTGGATGATAAGAAAAGAAAAATCCTCTGGAGGTGATTTATAATTGGACAAAGGGATCATATTTTATGAGGAATTCAAGTCTTAAACATTGCCATACGTAGTCTCAAGCTCAAAGTTAGTTTGATACTCCCAGTTCAATAATTATGGTTGGGGAAAAGTAGCCTATCTGTTCTCCTCTTGGAGTCATCTACTTATCTTCTGGAATTTACTGTAATGGGAGGAAGATTTTCAAATTTAATATTCCACTCTCTTTCAATAAACTAAAATTGAGTCTTTTCCCTTCCGCTATAGAACTCTACAACTGTAGTCTGTACAACAAAGAGTATTACCTATATATAAATTTTGCCAATGCAGCAGTTTTCTTGATATTAGGTTTAGAAGATTTCTCAATGGCACAAGTGTGTGTAATAATTACTCATCATCCCTGGAATATTTGTAAAGCTTAGACCTTCCTATGAAGAAGCAACTAGATCTAGAACATATTATAGAATTTGAAGACTACTCAATGTTGGGATAAGAGAGCGGCAAAGAATATACTCTAAAAGTCAGGATGGACGTGCCCAATGACATCATCAAACGGGTCTTTCAAAGGATTTAACTTCTGTACCAATATGCAGTAAAGTAAATGTAAACTAAAATACAAACTCCTGATGCTTTGATTATTTCCCTGGAGTCCTTCACTAACGCTTCCTAACTATAAATCTATAATATCAAACCACAAGCCAACAAGCATCTTTGGGAAGTTAATATAGTAGGAGAACTTTTTTTAGTTCAATCAACAAATATACAGATGAAAATAAATTTCAATCCAAGTACCTGATAATCCACAAATACCCTAGGAGGGGTACACCATGCCCCTTTATACTGCAAACCAAAAGAACTTCCTCCACTCAATCCAGTTGTGGCAGAGCCTGTTGGAGAGTAAAGTACATTTGGCAAATCCTCATCCACAGATGCCCCTGCAGGTGCTTCACTCATGGCTCTCATTGCTACTACATACTCATAGGTTGTGATGCCCTGATCCAATATGAAGAAAGGAGGGCAGATGAGAGTACCACTATGTGTGCAATAGCTGAAACTATGGCCAAAAACTCAAAGCGGGTTTTATAGTGATCTATAAATCTCAGGGTGGAAGCAAAACATCCCTGGCGTAATCAACAAAAAAGCTTCAGTAACTAACCATGATAAATTCTTTTCTAGTAAGAACATCCCTTGATTTTTTGTTTTTGCACCATGTATACTGTTGTTTTGTTTAAGAGAATGTTTTACCCTCCTGTCTTTGTATTCTTATTTCTCTGAATCAATCATTATTTTTCTTCTTTTATCCTAGAACAAACAACCAAATGAGTTTTCTGTTCCTAAAAGCAGACGACTAAGTAAGACAACCAAAATGACTTTTCTCTGAAAATTTTCCCAGAATAGTTTTATGCAGAGAACATAATATTATTTTCTTTTTCAAGTAATTGGCTTTTAATTAGAGGAAAACAAATTACTGAAGACAATCCCATTTGAAAAATGCTCTTCTAATTCTAGATAAATTTTCTAAAACTCCACCATGTGCGCCTTAAGATCCATTGCATAGAGTTCCCTCGATCAAATCAGATTAGCAGAGCAGTACAGACACATGTACAAAAGAAGGGGGTGGGGAAGAAAAAGAACAGAAAAACAACCTCAGATTCTCAGCTACTGAATCACTGACCTTCCTGATTAGTATCATGTGGAAAAAGAAAAGCTCACCCAAAGGCACACAAGCCAAGACAGAAACTGCAGTACATACAGCCTACACATAATGAACCAAGCATCATAACCAATTTTCAAATATACTAAATAATAACCATTTGTCATATGCCGGATTTACTATAAAACATATTAAATAAAAGAGATACCACAACTGTTGCAAATGGGGGACGAGAGAATCCATTTCCAAGTCTATCAATAATTTCAGATTCCATTCCTCTCTTGTTAACAAAGAAACGCACTAAAACAGCAACACCCACTCCAGCTTCAATAACAAGCTGAAACACAGAACAATAATGTACAAAAGGCATTATTAGCAATCAAAACAAAATTATGGCTTTTAAAGAATAAATCATTTGTATGGACCAATATACATACCCATGTGAGACTAAAGGCCATGAGAGCAATAAAAGAAATGTAATTTTTGTGACCCACACAGTTGTTAAGCCACTGCAGTAATGTGATGTATCAAGTGAAGCTTAAAGTTGAAAAGAAATGATGAAAATGTGATACCAATATTGAACAATACTCCAAGATGTGTGCTGTCACCCAGCACACCAAAGCATACCCGACAATGGTGATCGAAGCCATCAACACATTTATCACAACTTCTACAATGTTTACTGAACTTGCGCACCTGCAACATGGGAAACAAAGGGGATAAATAAATAAAAAAATGCAAACTGAGTGAGGAGCGGAGATCTAAGATTTAAAGCTACTTCTCTAAATGCTCAACTGTATGCAACCACAGATGTTTATAACATCAGAGTAACCAAAATTGGGGCCCAAATTTCTAGTGGCAGAAATTTTAAAAAATAGATTAAAAAAAGGAATCAATGGTTCCAAAAAAAGGAGGATTGCAGGCATATAGACCAAACTGCAGCTGTAATAAGATATTAATATATGTTACTAGGGAATATTAGTATGCGTAGTTCACCATATACTAGGTGCAAAAATTCCATGCACACTAATCCTAATTAATTGTTACCATTGAAATCCAAAACCTTTGCTTTGTAAAGCCATATAATGATTGGAATTCCAATTCATGTCCAATGAACATTTCCTGTTTTTCATGTATAGGGAATATGTGCAGCGTTTAACTGAAATAAGCCTCACAGTCACATGAACTGTAATATAGACTTAAAAGTATATTGAGCAGTTTCTTATTAGGATGTGACGATTAAATGCTAAAGGTGGTTTTGTGTGCACTGAAAGTATAGCGTTTGCAATTTTGAATGGAATTATTTTTCTACGATGTTTTAATTATGGATAAAAGGTATTATTGTATCAAGAGCCATAAGTAGACTTTTAATTAAATTTTATTATTATAGCACTTATAAATTTTACTTGTCATTTCTCAAAAAAATTTAACTAGTTTATTTCATAGATCATGGTCCTCAGAGTACTAGGGACATATGAATTTGATCGAAAATGGAGAAGAGAGAATATATTTCACTAATAGGACTATGAATAATTGTGATGTTGTGATTAAAAAAATTGACCTATGCTCCTATTTATACTAATATTCTAGGTCAAGTATCATTGTAATATAACTAGTACAAGCCCAACTCAATAACAATCCTAACATAATAAGACTTCTAATAAAATAATAATCCTAGTATTCTAACAGCCACAAAGTTTAAGATTCCATGTTTTAACCAAAACCTTAATAATGAACCTTCAAAAATTGCTCCGAAGTAAAAGGACACACCTAGTGCATACAAGTACCCCAAAAAGATGGTTAAATAGGAAACTAGCTGCCTTACAATACCAAAATAATCGCTATACTGTTTCTGAACTAGATCTGCACTTAACACACATATTGGAAGACAAGATGGTGAGAAGCCTACAAATCTGTAACAAATCATTTGTATCATCCTATTAAGCACCACTGTCCAAACAAAAGACAGGACTTTACAGTGAGCTTTGGACTTTCAAATAGTAACCTATTTGAAAGAAGGACTTGCACTAAAACACAACAAAAGATTCCAAAGTCCAAAACTCTCCTATCCTATCTAAATTGGCAGAGAAATTAGTAGAAAAGGTGACGTAATTCACCAGCATCTCTCTCTATCACTCAAGTTTCCCGGAAAGTGGAAATTCCAAGTTAAATTAGGAGCCTAAATAGAATAAAAAAGTTTAATGGGCAGATTATTTTATAGACAAAAAAAATAGATGTGTTATTGAACAGAAGAGGAAAAAAAATATGAGAGAGAACTAGATATCCTTAAAAGGGGGAAAATGAAAGTTAAACAAATAAAAAAAAATCATCAAAACCATAACTCCACCAAAAGAAGCAAAATTTTTCCATAAAAAATAATTTTACATAATATTAGGATTATTATCTTAATGTTTTGCTCAGACTCAGTTTATTATCAACAAATCATGGTGTTTCTCAAAGAAAAATTTTTAGTCTAATTTTGAAGATTATTCATAATGTACCAATAATTTATTATTGTCCTTATGATATTAGTAGATGCGATAAATAGCAATGCAGGGGTAAAAGAAAATGTAACAGATACCACTTACAACCAAACTAACTAGGAATGTCAAGAACTGAAACAGAAATATTATAATGCAATAAGTGTCAAGGAGTCACAATGTAATACCTCAGCATTGCATAAAGTGCAGAACAGAGCATCTTCAACACCGCCCTGCTCATCAGATGTTGCTTCCTGTTTCCGGCAATCTTCATGTAAAAATAATACACAGAAAATTCCTCCAATTACATCACATGAGTTTCTGTTATTCTGTTCCCTTGAATTGTCTACTCCACCAAGATCTTCCACAGAGCTTTTCTTGCTCTCATTTGCCATAGACCTTTTGGAAGCAGCAGATGACGGAGAAGAATGCTCCACCGCAGCAATGTCATCATGTTCAGAAGCTTGATGCTTCAATAAACCATGGGCCGGATTGAACTTATTTCCCACTCTAGGGTCAAATTTTGACATAATGCCTGGATCTGCAGGGTTAATTGCAGTACATCTGACGTAAAGAATGAAAACAATGAGTGCCTGCAATGCCATCACAAGAATGAGACAACAACATAAGCCCTGCCTTTTGTAGGTAAGTAAATAATTAATAATAAATCAGGTGGAATGATAACTTATTGAGGGAACCCCTTATGTTTGCCCAGTTTAGAAATATAAATGCAGAAGGTGCCAAATTTATTACAACACACCTCATGTTTATAATAAAATCTTTACAGAATCCAACCTGCATTTATACCCCACAAAATTATCCCACTCAAGAATTCTGAGTGTTACACAGCCAGCTATCCAAGCACCTAGCACCCATCTAAAATAGAGGTCCAATTTTAACAGTACAAATCTAGTCCCTCAACCTTCTACTAAATGAAAAATAAAAGGAAGTCAGACAAAAAATGTGAATTTTTTTGAATATATATATAAAGAATAAATACAAGAACCTTATCTTCTTAAGTAAACTTGAGAGCCAAACCAAAGCTTTGTATTCAACATGTGTATATGCAAAACACCAATGTTTTAAAAACCAGACCTAAAGTGAGCCAGAATGAAGGCTGGCACATGGTTCACTTAATTCAACTATTCAACCAGTTCGATTGTTGGCCAAACCAAATGATGTAAACTTTGTTAATTACATACTATATGTCATAACGATTCCAGTTTCTAGCAAATAACAAAATTATATATAAAAAAAAGTTAAATTGAAAATTTAGCATATGCTTTATATGAAATTTTTTTAAAAAAATGATCATTTTCAAACTTTAAATTTATTAAACATTAAATATAGAGAGAAAATGAAAAAGCATGAGTTTTCTAGAGAGAGAATGGGTCACAGAGGCTAAAGGATATGTGTTGACTTGTAAATAAGTTGGATGAGTTTAAATATGCTATTAATATATATTGGGGTGGAACCTCAAATGTGGTCCTCCCTTTATATAATCATGTGTTATTCTTATATAGGTACCTTAAAATTAAACATTAAAGAGATCATATATAATATCAAGATAGCACTTTAAATATACCTAAACTTGAACCGCAATCAGTTATATAGGAACCAAAATCAGATGCATATATTCAGATCCTACACAAAAACAAATTAATTAAGGCATAATACCCAACACCCACCAGGAGGTCCAGGACAATAACTGAACAATTGAACTTAATGACTCCTCACCCCCCCCCCCACCAACCCAAAAAGAGGTTAAGTTGACCATGTAGCCAAATAAACTAAATCCATTTACATCCATAGGCCAAACTATTTACTGAAACAGGAATTTCCCCCCGTGCTCCAAGTACCCACAAGCCAATATCATTCTCCACAATTATATTAGAAATCCGGATAGACAATAAAAGAAATGATGAATTTTTTTAGAATTGGGGTATGAAGATAAAAAGGCAATTCACATACCACTGGAGAGTAAACAGCAATGAAGATGTATTCCCATATACGACCTCCAAGGAAGGGAGCAAGGAAAGCATAGAAAGCAATCACCAACAAGCAGAATACAGTGATTGCAACAACCTATTCAAGCAAGAACCAACAATTTTAGAAAAATAAGTTGACATGCCTGTAACTGATAAAACACAAGTCAGTGTAATCAGAATGCTAAACATTATATAAATCAACAAGAATATGGAAAATTGCATTTAGATATATTTTACTGATATAAGGATCAATTTTCTTCTTCTTATTTAAGTAGTACAGGCCTCGTGTACTCTATAAACATTAAACCTGTTATTTTACATATTAATATTTAATATTAAAGATATCTATGACATGTTCAAGACATACTGAAACCTGCAGCCCATTTTCGTCAAGTACAGCCTTCTTACGCCCAAAGGAAAAAAAAAACCTTTGGAATCTGTACATCTTATCTTCACCGAAAAAAGAGAAAAGAACTTCTGGGTCGTTATTATTCCAAATAATTTTTCTGTTTTTCAGTTTCCAAAACTGTTTTGAAACTAATTTATCCAAACAAAATTTTCTCTCGCTCTCTCTTTTTTGTTATTCTTTTCAAAAACTGTTTTTTAAAACCTTCATAAGAAAACTGTTTCAGAGAAGGGAAAAAAAAAAGGCAAAAAAAAATCAAACAGCCCTAAGTTTTCAGACATTCAAACCTTGAGGCATTACTCAACTTCCACAAAGTAGACCTTTCTGAGCCACCAGCTAAGTTACTAGTTAAAAAAAGCATGATAATCACGCGATTACCAGAATTAAGCAATAAAGACGCATAATATGAAAATCCACACACGCAGCATGGACACATATTACTGATTCTAGTAAACCCTAATGAAGACCGCATAAGAGACGAGAATTAGAAGAAAGAGTGAAAAGGTAAAGTGCAGTGCATGAGGATTGGGGAAGGAGAAGCACCTGAAAAGTATGAGCCGGTAATTGCCACCCGTGTTTCCTCACCATAGCTGCTCAATTCAGACTTCCAAGTTCAGAGGCAGCAGCACACGACTGGAGTAGGAATTGGAAAGCAAGGACACAAGATAAGAAATAGAAAACACAAAATATGAAAATATGCCTAATCCCAAAATAGTAACATTTTTTATTCAAACTTTTTACTTACTCCTTTCAATTACATTTATTAAATTATTTTAATTAAATCTTTACCAAAAAAATTAATATTATTTATTTATTTTAATTTAAATAGAGAATAATTTAATTGAAAATAATTTAAATATTATATTAAAAAATAATTAAAATTATCAAAAACATATTATTTTAGAGTAAATTAATATTAATATTAATATTTTAATTTCAAAATATTACATTTGCAGTAATTTAGTGTTTAAAATTTATTTACATTAACTGATCATATTAATTTTTAAATTTAATTCAATTAAGTATAAACACAATCTTTCCTGAACCCAAATATCAATTTACTTTCGCACACACGTACAGGCATAATACCAAAATAACAAAACGTCAAAACATGAAGTGAGCTCTTTTTTGGAGTCACCCACTAGCACCGTTGAAGTAAAAAAAACATATTTAAATCTTTAAAAAAATTGACCCATTACTTTTAATTGTCCATACAATTAAGTATGACAGTCACATACTCTCATCTATAACCATATTTTAAAATTATATATTCTTAAAGGATTGTCCAAATTTTTTATGAAGCGCACATTTTAAGCTTGATTTACGTAAGAATCTTAATTTGATATAAACTATTGTTTTCTGACATCTGCTTTTTAAAAAAACAAAAAAAACTCTTAAGCTCCTTAAAAGGCTATTCTAAGCTTCTCATGTTATATATTATAAGCTTTTTTATATTAATATAGTCAAAAAAAAATTATTATTAGAATTATGTCATTCTAAGATTAATTATTAGAATGTAATTTTTTTTTTAAGTTTCATATCAAAAAGTCGATTTCATAAAATTGATTTCTCAACATAATTTTTTTTTAAAAAAATAAATACATTAAAAAATCAATTTTATTAAAATTGACTTCTCAATATTAAATAAAAAAAATTACATTCTGATAATTAATTTTAAAATAACATTTTTTTGGTAATATTTTTTTTAAGCTATATTAACATAAAAAAGCCATATAATATATGGCTATTCAATTCAAATGTCTCGTTTCATTTTTAATCTTTGGAAATTCTTTTCCAGTTTAAATATTTTCAATTTTATTATCAGTCAAACTGTTTTAAAAATAGATTTAATTTTAATATATTTCGAGTGTCACTATAATATAATAATATTTTAGTACATTATTAAATAGTTATATTTTTTAAGTAGTTACTATAATAGTCAAACTCTTTTAATAATGTAATAATACATAATTAAATGATAATATAATTTTTTTTTACATTAATAATAAATCAAAATTAAATTCTTTGTAAATTGATTTTTGTTTCAACCAACTAGCTAACTTAATTAGTATAGGCTCAAATCTTAAGATTTAGATATAAAAATGTTAATTTGGACAGACTTGACCCATTCGGGTTGATCCCTAGTGCCAACTAAGTCAATTTTAAGGCAGGATGAACCAAAATTGTTACAAACTTATATGAATGGGTTGATCCCTAGTGCCAACTAAGTCAATTTTAAGGCAGGATGAACCAAAATTGTTACAAACTTATATTTTGATAGTCCAACCTAGTTTTATATACACCGGAGTTATATGAGCCAACTCATTATTTATAATTGTATAAACTATTTATTTTTAAAATTAAAAATCTCATGGCCAGGCATGTCCTTCAAAGTTTAAACGCCACTTGCGAACGGAAACAACAACAACTTGGGCGATGTTGGTGAATGGGCTCTTCGTGAGGTTTCCTTCCTGTACCTTTTGATTCCTAACAAGAACAAGGCGTGCCATTCGCCTATTCCCAGCACCCTTGCACATGCAGTACATGTTTGTTTTAGATTATGATGGGATTAGAATCACGTTTGAGGAGTGAAACGTGATTCTGACAAATTTTTATCATGTGTTGATTTGTCTATGTACCGTTGATAAAAAACTGAAAGTACAATCCGAAATCAACTCTATTTGAGGAGAAATTGAAGTCAATTCTCCTGTTGGTAAAAGTGAGGATACTTGTTATATCAATTTACCTTCTTACCTTCATTCAATGAAATAAATATTTGAGCAAGTTGTCAAATTTCTCATGAAATTAATATTTGTTTTAATAATTTAATGTCTAAAAGTAATTTTATTTTATCCTATCTAAACAAAAACAATTTATTTAAAATTACTTTTTAAATTATTTTAATATTAACAATTAATTTTTTTAACATCAATTTGTTTACAATTTAATCCAAAAGGCCCCGCACTCAACGGTGGAGAAAATAGTCAAGTCCTTTTAATTTAAAACCAAAAGGTAAGACCTTATTAAATGCCATTGATTTGTTAATGCATTAGTATTGGTTCCTACTCCTACTAAGATTTTTTTTTTAACTTTTTTAGTGTCCTATGCCTTAAGGTATGTTTGTGAGTTTTAAAAAGGATGAAAAGAAGTAACTCATAATAAAATGAAATGAAAATGAAAGGAATAGAATGGAAAAATAAATGTTACTCTATTGTTTAGTAGTTTAATGAATGAATGAAAGAGACTCCTTACACTTTTTTTACCAAATTATGTTACACCTTCCTAAATACCTTAATTTGAAGGGACAACAAAATTGAGGTTTTTAATGGTAATTAGGGGTCTTGGGATCCCTCTATTGTCACTCTTTTTTATCCTTTTTAATAATTCCCAAAAACTCATTTTGTAAAATTTATTATGTCATTTCATTTAATTCCCTTACATGTCATCCTCTTAAACATACCCTTATAGGGTGTTTGCTTCACGTATTATTTTTTCATTATTGGGAATCTTTACATGGGAATGTTGGATTTCCATATTTCGTACAAGTTTTGAAAAAACATTCTCATTCAAAAATAATTTCCGGGAATGCTTTTTAACCAACATTCTTGTAGGTTTGCAACATTCCCATGGTATTGGAATATTTTTGTCATGTGAAATATCCAAAATATCTACTATTCTATCGTCATGTCATTAATCAAAAACTGTCACATCATTGTTAGTAACCGACATCAGCCATTACTGACCACCGTCAGTGGCGGCCAATCACCAAAATTTAGCCATCTCTATCAACTCCCACTAGTTGAAGGTGGCCAACAACTTCAGCCACCGCGCTAGTCACCGAAATCTGACAATCCCTGCCGCCGCCAACGACTTCTACCACCGTGCTAGTAACCGGAATATAGCCACCTCAAGCTAGCCGCGACGGTTGACAATGACCGATGACTTTAGCCATCACATCAGTCACCGAAATTTCACGATTTCAACTACCGCCCTGGTCACGGAAATCCAACCACTCTTGTCACCGCCAGATATTAACAGTTACAAGCGACTTCGATTGTTGTCGCTGGCAATTAGAGTCATTTTTGAAGAAAAAAATTAGTTAACCAAATATAATAATCATCATTCATGTGAATACTATTTCTGAAAATATCATTTTTAAGCATGTTATTTCTGAGAATATTTTTTCAAAACTTGAACCAAACACCCCATTAATATCTAGGTTTTGCATGATGTCATTGGTTTGTGAATGCTTAGTATTGGATTCCTTCTCTTAGTAAGAAAATTTTCCAATTGTAGTGGTACAATTAGGATAGATCACTTGCTCAAACTATCTAAACATATTAAAAAATGTATTATATACTCATAAAAAATTTATTTATTTAGGTCATGGTAACTCCGACTCACTCTCATAATTCTTTGTAATTTTTAAGTTTGAATTTAAAAAGATATATTTTTTTATTAAAATATCTAACGGTATTATAGGCTATAATTGGAACTGCACCTCTTACTTTTTCGTATTGTTGCTTTTTTTTTTCTTTTGTCTACTAAAAAAAGTGAGTGAGTTGGAACACAAGAAATAATAAGATATTAAGTAGAAAAAAGAGTACACATTTATTTTAATTCTCTAAAAATATCAGCGACATCAATTTAATTATTTAATTTTTTACATTAAATTTGTCTCTTAAAAAACTAATTTGATGTAAATAATGATATTAAAAAAGTAATTAAATGTAAAAAATTAATATTTTAAGATCATTTTGATATATTTATCATGAAATGATCTAATTAATAACATTTATACTTTTTTTAAAACAAAAATATGTGTTTACTTTAAAAATAATTAAAGAAAATATTGATGAATGTTTCTCTTCAAAATAGAACTAAGTTGCATAAAAAGGCAAATTAACGAGGAATCAAATTGAAAATCTATGAACATTGTCGCAACCGTCCTAAAGGGCGCCGCGATGGGAGAAGACAACTAATAATTGAGTTATTGAGGGGTTTTCGGAGTCGCCACCAATCGATTTTTCCATCAAAAAATGGAATGGTGCGATTGGACACCTACAGAGTAAATCTGCGTACCAAAGTTTGAGTTCGGGGGTTTGATTACGGATAGGGAAGGTATTAGCACCCTACACCGTCCGTTCCAAGAACGGTTACCTATTTAATCTAAAGTTAACTACTAAGTCAATTGCGTTGGTCATTTATTATTTAAAGAAATTTTTATTTTATTTTGTATGTTTCATTTTGTCAGGCATATTATTAAGGATGATAAATGGCTAAGACAAGAAATGGATGGCTTAGTAGCCATTATTGAGGAACAAATTGTAAGCCCGCAACTTATCAAGAGTGAATATCGTGAATTAAAAATTTAATTTTCGAGAAAATGTATATTTTCGAATAGAAAGATTCTTGAAAGTATATTTCATAAAGAAAAATATTTTTGATTTCACAATGAAAAGTTCTTTTGATTTCATAATGAAAAAAAACATTTTTAATTGATTTTTGCAAAAGGTTATTATTTTATTTATTTTTAGTTCACCATTGTCACCAAGTGCGGACTATGTAAATTCGTTCACAATTATTTTGTGTTTTTATTTATTTTTGGAAAAATATTTTATTTTCATTGTTTTGAAAATATTTTATTTTTATTATTTATTTTGGGAATCAGACCCTGTCGCTCTGGCAAAATCGGATATAAATGCCTCAAAGAATCAGTGAAGTTTAGTTGATCGTTCCGATCATATATTTACGTCATCTATTTTAATTGTTATGTGAGGGATTAATATTTAAAACAATGAAGGACGTGAGGAAGAATACTATTTTACGGATGAAAGGTGATTTTTACCAAATGCAGTAGAAATTAAATTGTGACAAAGTTAATAATGGAATATGAATTTTATTGAAGATTATTTATAAGCGCCGTCAGCTATTCGTGAAAATCATAAAATTTCTTCTCACCTTAAGGAAATTAAAATGTCACCGTCATCGCAGTTAGTTTTAAATATCCTATCATTGGAATTTTATTCCATAAATTAATTTTTGGAAAAAAGTAAGATGATAAAATAACAAATTGATGAAATTAATCATGGACTAAGATCTTTGTAGGAAATTATTTATAACCCTGCCAGCGCTCCCGGTAAAATTATAAAAAATATCCTTTACCTCAAGGAAATTAAAAAAATGTCACCGTTGCAACATATTTTAAATTATCCTATCATTGGAATCTTATTTCACAAATTAATTTTAACATTTGTCCACATTCAAGATATCAAAATAAGAAAAAGAAAAAAACTAGTGGGATTAAGTCAAAATAAAAGGTCATCCGTGGACATGTGACGCTTCCTGCCAAATTATCATTTCATCTTCCATTCTATTTTCCTTTTTATTTCATTTTTTTCAATCTTAAAGTTAGATTCCCATATTCCTACCGTACCACTATTGGTTTATTTGAAAGGAAAATCAGGCTAGCTTTGCTTTCATTTCTCATTCTCAATAGTTTCTTTTATTTTGTGCACTTATTTTTCCTTTCTTTGTTTTTATTTTATTTTGTCAACATCACTCAAAACTAAAGAAGATCCCAAATAAAGATCAAAGATTGTCCCCACCCCAGCCCTTAAGAAGGTTCATAGGTACGAGCAAACTCAGTTATTCACTCGTGAATTCTATTATTAGTTTTACCATTACTTTGCAGTATAGGAAATAGCACATTGAATTAAATAGTCATTCCAAACTAGCGTTCCAAGCATGAAAGACGTAGTCAAATAGCAACAATCCCTTTATAACTGATAGAGTGATAGCAGCAAAGGTCATAGAATAGAATTTATCTAAGCCAAGCAACAAAATTGATTACTAATTCACACAGCGGCACAGATTCTGATAAGATGATTTACTCCCTCTTTTTCTCCAATTCCTTGAGCACTTAGACCATAAAACCCAACAAGAAGAATCAAGCCCAACAAGTACAAAGACCATTTCATGAGAGTAACCGTTGAGGAACACATTCATGATGATAAATGGAATTACTAGGACCCAAAACCGAGACGGCTAGGAATCATAGTAAAACTTTATAGCTAGAAGACACAAAAGTACTTCATCATCATTTTCAAATGCTGTGATGAGGATAAGAGCAAGGAACATCACAAGCAGAGATAGAGCCATTAAGGAACTAATCTCGAACAGACTTGATTTTATACAACACAAACTACCACTACCAGGCTGCAATACCAGCACGCATATTAACAATTTCATAAACGAACATGCTTGTATCCACTCAGTAATTAAAATGAGACAACATAAGCCTGTTCTAAGGGAACAAACTAGACCCGGTTTCACACAAAACTCACCGAAGTTCCAAAAGCTTTTCCAATACAAATAACATGCGAGAAGAGAAAAATGTCTACTGTGGTTAAACAACGTGCTCATGGTCACCCGAACATCACAAGGTTAACTACAGCTTTGAGCTCATGAAAATTATACAATCCAGATTTAAAACTTCAATTAACCCAAATCTGATTCACATTACCCACAAAAACCTATCAGACATGCACCCCAGTACCAACAACATAACTCCCAAGATGAACAACGACACTAACTTAATAACAGACAAGTTTCATTCACAGTAACATTAATCTGTCAGTTTCATTGCAATGAAAACACACAAATGACAAACTACCAAAGGATATTCAACCTTCAAAATTACATTTTAACAAAAGCAGTAAAGATAAATAGAAAGGTTACCGAGAATGCTTAAATCCTAAATGGGAAGGCTCTGTATGGTTCCTTCTTTTACAGTTTGAAGCCCTAGCTCCTCCTCGCCTTCATTCTCTAATTCTCACTCTTGAAGAAACACTGCCTTCAAAACCAAAATAAACCATTTTTTCGAAAATCCCCCCTTCTGGCCGAAACATATGGCCTATTTATACAAGAATTTAAACCAAAAAGAAAAAGAAAAGGAACCTAAATCACAGCCCTCTGATCTTCATCTAACCGTCCACGAAATCGATTTCATTCTCTCTTCATCCGTTGGTGTGAGCACAGGGCTCAGTGGACACATTCCTCTGGTACGAAATCGACCAAAAAGCAGAAAAGGGGAGACAACAGCGTGATTCACGGAGATCGTACCTGGGTGCTGCGTATGGGTACGAAGGGGATGTACTGGGCAGGAGACCAAGCGAGAATCGTGGATGGTGGAGAGGCGTAGCAGGTGCTCTGCTGGTGTGGCTGGTGTAGGGGTGTGGTGCAGGTCATGGTGGTGCGAGGTGCAACGGCCTGTGCAGAGGGTGAGCGAGAAATGTGGGGAGAGGGGGTTTGTGAGGTGCTCTACGCGTGTGCTAGTGTTTGTGTATGGGAGTGAGGAACCAATGGAGGAAATGGGTGATGCTGCATCTGGGTTGGGGAAATGGTTCGGGTCAGATGAAAGGGAATGAGTCTTGGGCTAAGTTTGGGTTTGGATGATGATGGGCTTCTGGGTTTAAGTTTAGATGGGTAGGTGGATATTTGACTGATTTGGGCCTGGGTTTGGACCTTAGGTGTGGGTCTGGCTCAATGGTTAGGGTATTTTTCATTATTTTGTATTTTTATAATTTTGTAATTTTATATATTTTTTACTTTTTTGGTATTTTATATTTTTTAGATTTTTGGTATTTTTAGATTTTTTTGTAATTTTGTAATTTTGTATTTTTTTGGATTTTGTAATTAATTAGTTAGTTAATTAATTAGAAGTTTTTTTTTAATTTTTTTGAATTTTATAATTAATTAATTAGCTAATTAATTAGAAATTTTTTTTAAGTGGCCCGGATAAAATATGATGTTTACAAACATTACATAAGTGCGAGCAAATAAAATAAAATAAAAAACTAAAAGCCGGTTAAGAAGGGATTGATGAAGTCTAGAACCTTACACAAGTTAGGATTGCTTTTCGAATCCGAACGGAAAAATGATTGGGAGTTGAAGAGAATATCGTGGAATCATATGTAGGTTTGAACCTAATGAATTAAATTTATTTGATTTAATTTTGAAAACAATTTTTATATTTAAAATATATTATAAAAAAATATTTGAAATGATTTGTAAATCAATTTATATTTTTCAATTTTGATAAAAATGAATGAAAATCATCTTATTTCAATAATTTTATTTTGTTATCCTTACTTATAATATGTAAATGGGTAAACTAATAAGAGTAAATTGTTGATTTAAATAATTATTAAAATAAAATAAAGTTTACTTAAATTAAATTTAATTTGATGATTTTTTACACATATAATATTTAAATAAAATATTTCAAATTAAATGAATTATTATTTTCTATATTTTTAAATAAATAATCTTATTTATATATCAAATTAATCTTTCAAATTTTTTTGTTGCAACCATATACGAACGATTTCAAAATAAGATATTAAATTTATAAAGAGTAACTAAAATGATAAATAAAATTAATTTTAGCAGTTGTAAGATATTTGAAATGTTAGAAATTCAAGTCCATCAAAATATAATTATAAGAAAGAACAAATTAAAATACTACAAATGAGATTAAAATCACACCCACAGAGTATAAAGGTACCAAACAAATATTTTAAAAAATGGAGGGAACATAAGGCATTGGGTCTAAGATGGAATTTTTTAAAATGTATTATGAGAAGGCTAAAGAGAAGAGGATTGCTAGGTAGATAAGTAGAACTGGATGACAAGTTATACACAACTAATGACGTTAATCGATTAGAGCCTAAACATATTTCTGATTAATTTTTTTTTTGGTGAAAACATATTTAAGAATATATGAATATGTTTAGAATCACAAAATTTGAGAAATAATTCGATTTATAAATAAAATTATTTGTTTAAAAAGTTATAAATTCCCATGCGGCTTTCATATTTCAATGGTTTTAAACACAATATTTGCACGGGAATTTAATGCAATTTTTTATATAGATATTATTGATTATATATTAATAAATAATTTTTGAATTTTTTTTTATGAATATTTAAAATTGTTATTAAAATAAGTAAATCATGAAGATGTCCTATATATCTTGTAATTTAATAAAAAATAAATAGATGAAGAAGTTTAACCTGTCATCATGGTTGAAAAAGAAAAGATTGTTGATGTTAGCGTTTTATGACTACACCAAAGTACAAATCATTTTTCACGGGTCTGGTAAACAATGTGTCCAACACTTGGCACTAATTGTTTTCAAAAAACACGAACATTAATTTCCATAATTAGGTTAGTAATGAGTCGAGCCAACTCGTAAGTTTATTTGTGACTTGATTTGTTAATAATTTAATAAGTTAATTTTTTTGGCTTATTTGTTAAATGAATTAAACTTGAACTTTTATATGTTTGGCTTATTAACTTGTGAGTCAACTCGATATATATATATATATAGTCATTTTTTATAAATAATAATAATAACAATATTTTAGTTTAATATATATTAACATTTAGTTTTATTTTTTGGTCTAATTAAATTATTTTTTAAATAAATATGTAAAAAATATAAATTTAATTAAGTTACAAATTCAAGCTTAACTCATTGAGTAGTACAAGCTTAATTAATATTAGGCTAGATATTAGCTCATTGAACTTGAATAGCTCGTGAACTCGAAGCAAAAAAATGATATCGATTTCTTAATGAGTTGAGTATGAATTAAGCCTGACTTGACTCAACTCTACTTATTTCTAGCCCTAATGATAAATGATGCATAAAAAAATTATACACAGCTATTTTATGTTAAAATAATTAATTTTTGTTTTTTTATCGTCTTGTAACATATACAAAATTATTTATTACAATATCTATTTATATGTTAAAAAGTCAATTTGAGTTAAACTATTTTTTTAAATTAACTTTGAGAAGGGAAAATTTGACTTCTGAATGTATTGATTTGTCTTTTCTTTTTATATGTGTTGAGAAGTTTATTTATTTATTGATAATTTAGGATTTGAGGTTTAAGGTTTATGGTTAATTAAGAGTTTATCTTTGTGGTTAATTATTTTTAGAGTTATAACTTTTGACTCATTTATTTGATTTTTATGAATTATATATCAATTTCATATGACTTTACGAGATCTATATGGGGCAACAAGCAATGGACATTTTGGGCAAACTAGATTTTTATAAACAAAAAATTAATGTTTTTTTAAATGAAAAAAGCATTAAACTCATATTTTTTCTTTAAAGGTTTCAATTTCTCTCAAAATATAAATACTTTAGTTGTTTACAATAATAAATATCATCACATGTAGTATGTACTTTTATGTACTTTTATTTTTATTAAATATTTATATTTATATTTTATTTTATGTGATTATATCAATGACCAACTGGTTGAACTAATAACTTATTAACACAATACCTTGATCGAGTTAACTCGGTCCGCGTTTGATAACTATGACATTATGGTATTATTAATTTTAAATTTAATATATTATGGTTTTACCTCAAATCCTATACCCTTAATTAACCCTATATCTTTAATTAACCTTAAACCATAAACATTTAATTAACCCTAAACCCTTAATTAATCACAAACCTTTAATTAACCCTGAACTTTGAACCTTAACACTTAATTAATCCTAAAACCTAAAATTCTCAATTAATTACAAACCTTAAACCCTAAATTCTAACCAGTAAAAAAAATATAAGAAAAAACAAAATAACATGTTGAGAAATCGGTTTAAGATAAACTCACTTCTCAACATTAATTAAAAATAAAAATTATGTTAAAAAGTCAATTTAACTCAAATTAAATTTTAACATAAAAAATTATTTCAATAAATAAGTTTGTAACAGTAATAAAATAATAAATAAAATAAATTAGTTATCTTAATATAAAAAGTCCACTAAGCAGGATTTCCAACTTCAACCAAATAAGATAAAAACGTCATTTGCCATATTTTTTTTAAAGAAAAATTAATATAAAAGCCGAGCGTTACTTGAAAAATAAAAAATATAACATTATAAAATCATAATTTAATAATTATTAAACATTATTAGTTATATATAAACATTATGACTATCAAATATTATTTATATGCATTTTTTATATAAAATATAAGAGATTATTTAATAGTAAAATATTAAGTTTAAACGAGAAATCTCAATTTAAAAAGTATATGCTATAACTAAAAAAAAGTTCATGAACACAACTATAAATATTTAATGTCTTGACTATAATAAAATATTGATGTATACTCCGTTACATGATAATAAAATATAATTAGTAAATAATTAAATATTTTATATGATACATAAAATGTTTTAACTCCCAAATACTTTAAAATAAGTTTAATGATACATTTCCTTTTGTTAAATTATTATGAAATGATTAATAATAAAATAAATGAATTTAAAAGAATTAATGATAATTTTTGAAAAAAATGAATTTATTTTAATATTATTTAACTTAATTATTTTTATGATAATTATAAAATATTTTAAAAAGTTAATAAATTTCATTTATTTAAATAATAATAAAATAACAATATTATGTAAATTAACGAAAAACATTTTTATGTATAATATACATCCAATTTTTATTTTGTATATGAGAAGCAATACTTTTTCAATTAGAATATATAAATGCGTTAAGTAACTTGATGTAATTATGCAAAAATAAATGTAACTTAATATTATTGTACTATTTTTAAGACACATTTGACTCTCATGTTATTCTTTGAATTAAATTAAACCAGTTAATATTAACATAAATCTGATTCGAATCAAAAATTAATAATATAAGAACATAATAATACATAATTTTATGTCTTACAAGCCTACATAAAAATTATAAATACATTGTGCTAGTTTAAAATTTTAAATAATTACTCATTTAAACCACAAAAAGATCATCAAGATAATAAATTCATACACAAATTTATGATTATAGAGAAAGGGCACATTTAAGAATAACTAAATTAAATATACTTTTGTAAGCATCGCATTGTAACCCAATTTCACTTTCTTTCATCTTGTCATTTACAACTTTGAATGTTGAGTAATCTAACATTCATAAAGATAATTTTTTTCTTATTATTTTTACCAAAGATAAAATATTTACAGGATGTGACATATATTTGTCTTTTTAGAACATATTCGGGCATATATTTACAATACTAAAGTATGATGCCCATCAAATATTAAGAGTTTTATTTACTCACAATAAGAATGTAGTAAAAAATTATAAAACTCGTTCATAATTAACTTTGACCTGTGTTTAACATGTATGCAAAAATTATAGTTTGACATGTATTTTTAATTAAATGTATACTCATATTTAAGTGATAATTGTCAAAAATTTTAAGTGACATTTATCAACATTTTTTCTCTTTCTAAGTGACACATGTCAAAATTCTTTTTTGATGGTCTTAATTTTTATCACAAATTAATGTTTAATATGCATGTATATAATCACAAATTTATTAAAAAAATTAATGTTTAACATAAATTCATATAATCGTAAATTAATATTTAATCTGCATGCATAAATTAATGTTTAACAAAAAAAGGTATTAATTATATTAAATGTATAGACATATCTAAGTGACACTTGACAAGATTGGCTCTCTTATAAAGTTATTTTCACTTACTCATAAAAATTTCATTAATTGTTCTTTAATTATCACTTTAGGTGACACTTGTCAAGATTTCTTTTCTTTTTAAGTGACATTTATTAATTTATTTTTACCTCAATTTTTTTACATCAAAAAGTCGTTATTTGACTTGAACTTATAATTTATACTATAATATTCACTTGTCATAATTTCTTAAACTAAGTCAAAGTAACTACATTTTTTTATTTTGATTATAGGAAATGAAATGTTATAAAATGCTTGAGTTTACTTACATATACTTTGCATATGATTTTATGGAGGAAGTTGTTGCAGCTAATCAACTTGAAGTGAGAATATAATTTTCTCAAAGATAAGACCTTTGAAATGAGGATTATTAGTTTCATTCAGGCCGGTATTAAAATTTCATGTGCCAAACGTTGCCTGCTTAGCTTTAACCTCTTTAAACATTAATCCTTTATTAATAATATGTGCATATTGACACTTGTAAGGTGACGCGTGTTACGATTTTAAATAATATATTTGTCTCATATTAAGATGTTCAAAGGTGACACATGTCAAGATTTTGTTTATTAATCTTAACTTTTACATAACTTTTGAAATGAGGAATATTAGTTTCATTCAAGCTAGTATCAAAATTACCTATGCCAAATGTTGCGTGCTTAGCCTTAACCTCCTTAAACATTAATCATTCATTAATAATTTGTGCATATTAACTCTTATAAGGTGACGTGTTAAGATTTGAAATGATACACTAATCTCATATTAAGATATTTAAAAGTAACACATGTCAAGATTTTATTTATTGGTCTTAACTTTTATATATATATATATATATATATACTAAATTCTGTGAAACTGTTTTCATACGTTATAATAATGCTATTGGTGTTGTAAAAATAAAATAATGCTATTGGTATGCGTTTTATTAAATCGTTTGTTTTTTTTTTACTTTATTACACTTTAACAGTAACAAATGCATTGTGTTGGTCGTACACGGTTCCTAAAAGAATGTTCGTAACATTAATTTTATTTAAATGATATAACGTTTGGTCCACTTTTATTTATTTATTTATGTAACTGACATATTAATATATTATATCTAGGTGGCTTCTACCGTAAAAAATTATAACATGTGATTTATCTATGAGTCAGTAAAATAATAAGTAATAATAAGTTACCATCTCTTTACATACTTTTAGAAAAAAATCTTTTGTATTTACAAATTAAACCCTTCACATAATGTCATTAATGTATTGGCTAGGTAAAAATTAAAACTTTTACTAAAGTAACGAGTCTAATACATTGAACCCCCAAAACACTCAATATAAATTAAGGATAATAGAATGAATAATTCTAATCACATTTATTACTGTAATTTTTATCTCTTTAAAATTCATTTTCCTAATACAAAAATTAATGCTTCAATCCATAATATTTTATTTATATATAACAAATTTTTATTTTTTACATAGTAACTTATTCTGTAATATAAATTAAATTTTTTATTAAATAATATGAAATAAAATAATTCTCAAAAAATATAATGACATTTGTTTAGAAAATTATTTTCATGAGATATTTTATATTTTTTAATATTTAGATATTTTTAAATTTCAAAAGATTTAAAATAATAAAAAATTAATGTTACGAGCTATTATAATTTCGATAATTTTTAATCTTTTTGTCAAAAATAACTACAATATTGAAATTTTTTTACACGAATAAAAAGAATAAAAAATAATAATACTTTATTAAAGACAAATTTGTAATTTTTTACAAAAATTAATAAATTTTATTGAGATTTAACTTGTAATTTTTTATATTACAAGTAACTTATATTAATAATATCTAATTTAATATAATCTAAACTATTTATTTATTTTATATTAAATCTAACGATTTATAATTAATTATTTATTAATATATAAAAAATTAATAAATTTTATTAAAATTTAACTTATAATTTTTTATATTACAAGTAATTTATATTAGTAATATTTGATTTAAAATGATCTAAATTATTTATTTATTTTATATTAAAATTAACGATTTATAATCAATAATTTACTGATGAATTATATAATTACTGATTTACTTTAAAGGTCACCCTATATCTGATGTTGCACCAAAAAACCAAAAAAACATCTGATGTTAAGGATGGGTCCCTGCAGTATAACGTTAAATAGGTGGGTTCTGCACGTGGACTCGTGGACCCAGCTGTCCCATCAGCAGTCCACCCGAGTTAGAAAGTAGAAACCATTGCGCAATCGCGTTTCATTCCAAATTAAAAAAAAAGATTCCCAATCGAATAATTGATTGACTACGATACGATTACGATGAAATGAATGGCTGAATCAGAATTATCCAAGCCAAGCATTATTATATTAAAAGAAGATTTTTTTGTTAACACGTGGCTTAAGGTCCAGGTTAAAAATATTTATTATCATTCATTGCATCATTTTAATTACTTTTTTTTACCAAGTTCATTGAATCATTTATTTATTTTTAATTACTTAAAAAAAATAAATGCTTTTTTTATTTTTATTTTAATTCCTTTTTTTTGTTGACAAAATTATTTTAATTCCTTAAGATGTGTTAAATCAGACATTAACAAAACCGAAATAATAAATCCACTTACCTATACTTTGTGAACCGATTTCCTTATGAGAGTTTTACACATTTATTATTATTAATAATTAATTATAATTTATTGGTCAGATAAAGCCTTCGGAATTGGAGTCGTCTCCCTTGTCGTTACTTGTTCCTGGCATCTTCCCACTGCTCAGTTCCATTTTCACTTGCAGTTCCAGTTCCTATCTGCAGCCAGAGAAAAGTCTGTGTTCTATTTTGCACTTTATTGCATGTTTCGATCCCCATAGAATAGAATACCAACGATATTCAGCGATCATGAATACGCTCCTCCGATCCGTACTTAGGACCCAGGTATATGCCGGTATCAATTTGGAGACGTGTTTTTTGTATTCTAGTTGAATCTGCTCCTGTTTCCGTCCCTAACCTTCTTCAAAATTCCCCCATTCCATGTTTGTAAAATGGACGAGATTGATGATTGACGAAACATCAAGTCTCTTAACACTCTGAATCCGCGATAATTCTTATTCTATGTAATAGGATTTGGATTCCTTGTGCCCCACATGCCAATCGAGTGTAGAAACGACAAATTAGCTGCATCTTATTACTTTTTAAATCCAAGCCTATGAAAATGAAAACTCATGAACTAATAATACTTGTAAACGTACCGGGGTCTGTTATTTGGCTCTAAATCTAATCCACGCTGGGGAGATTTATCAAATTATCATTGGCTTTTGTATTTTATAAATCGGAGCGTTCTAAGGGCTTTTTAGAATATCTTAGTGTTGTTTGTTTTATCACTAGGCTTTGTGCTAGTCACTCTCTTTATTTTTCTCCAGTTTTCATTCACCCCCTTTCAAATCTCTGATTCTCTTCTACTTGTCCACAGCGACGGAGCTTGAACTGAAATTTTGGGGAAGCCAAAATAAGTACTCCTCATATATAAATTAAATTTATAACAGCATATACTTTTTAACATATTCAGTGAAAGCTTGAGTTCAAAGAATTAAATTTTCCTTCTTCTGTGTTAAATATCTTGAGAAAGACTATACACTACATGCTTTTTGCCTCCCGGAAATCAGTTGTTATATATATATTAAAATTATGGTTGTATTATTCTCAGTGAATTGAAGATTGAAGTATCAGTAAATTCTGGATAAGAAGCAATTTATTAATTTTTTGGAGGTTGCTGAAGATGTTTTCCAGCATTTTGAAATGTCGGTTGCCTGTTTGTATTGTTGTATTCTTTATGGTGATCTATCTATATGCTAATTTATTGATCTGATTTGATATTTATGGATGGTCCCAAAGCTACCTATTTGTTATTCAAAGCTTTCACTTGTCTTATGATGCTTATTTTATTTTCTATTTACAGATTGCTTCATCTGCGGTTTCCAGAAGTTTTCAGGAAAATCTTCTTCAGGTTCCCTTATGGTCTAGATCAAATAGTACAGGGTCTTCTTTGGCAAAGGATAATTCAACTATTGATGTGAAAAATGGAGACCGGTATATGGTTATTCTATATTAACCGTTTACCATTTTCTCATGTGTGCTTTTGAGTGTTGATCATAGCAATATCTTGCCTGTATATAAATTGGTGTAATGCCTTTGAACTTGATAACACATTCATTGCTTTCTATAATACAATATGATGATGAATATTGTCCCTCCTTTTTTATATTGAGATTTCAAATCTCGGCAAATTGTATTTAAGCATTGGTGTTTAGTGCACTTTTATTATCCGGAGGAAGATGCGAATGATTAGTACAACCCCAGGCGAGTGTTTATAGTACTGATAGAATGATGAGTATGTTTGGATGCATAAGCTAATACCTTTTCTTCTCTTTAGATTTCTATTTTGACTTCTTTAGCAGTTATAATAATTATGTCAAAAAGAAATTCAGTTGGAGAGTCCATGTTTGAGTTCTTTTTATTCTTTAAGAAAAAAAATGAAAAATCATTTTAAGTTTTTACTTGCTAGCCTGATATGCTTATCACGTGCACTTCTGCTGAAATACTTTGGTTGTCTCAGGTTCAAGGGCCATGATATGCTTGCCCCTTTCACAGCTGGGTGGCAGACTACTGATTTGAGTCCTTTGATTATAGAAAAGTCAGAGGTGAACTACCTTTCTATGTTTCTTTGATTTTTTTCAATTATTGTAGATGTAATATATTTAGGTTAAATGAAGGTTTACATTATTTTCATTTTAAAGAAGACTAGTTTTTCAATTATGTAATTTGCTTGATTAATGGAGTCAGGGAAGCTATGTATATGACATTAATGGGAAGAAATATCTTGACTCGCTTGCTGGTCTTTGGTGCACTGCTCTAGGTATTTATGATATTTTCTTATCACTTCTTATCTTTCTTTCTAAGCTTTGATATCTCATTTTTTTCTTTCTTATAATTTCTTAATGATATATTTCTTTTGGTCCATGTTCCAAATCCATCTTAAGAAGCAAGGGTAGCTTATAAATTTTTGCTCAGATATATTGATATTTTAGCGTGCTTTCTCTTCAATCAACCACCAAATCACGCCTTAGTTGTTCAAGGATCCTTCTTTCCTCCCTCTATTTCATCTCAAACATTTTTTTTCTTTTCTGGTAACAAGTATGGGGGACAGAGAAATTGTGACTATTTTTGCATGATGCCCTGTACATCAAACTTTAGGGGATTGAGAGAGATAGAATTCAAGATTATTAATTGGAAGAAATGATCTGTAAGGTCATGGAAGGTGTTTTTTTTTTTTTCCGTGTGGTTGAATTGTGTAAAATTCTAATATTTATACTTCTTTTTATGCTGGTAGTTGTGAAATTAAATTGGAAAATGACTTTGAGTTTGTGGTGCTCTTAAAGTAGGGTTAAAGTAGGGTTTTGAAATAAAAAGATACATTTTAATTAAATTTCTGTTAGATACTTTTAGAATTTTAGCATTTAGTCAACTGTATTTATTTAATTGCTGTAAATTAGGTAGTGATTAGCTCCTTGATTGTAATTATCTCCTTAATTGATTGTATCCATACTACAAATAAGAGACCAATGTGCAAAGCCTAGACACACAATTTCTCCCAAATATTCTCTGTTTCAACATGGTATCAGAGCGGTAACATCTTCATTGACTTGATTCTGTCACTGTTTTTGCTGCCGAGTTCCCAAAATATCTGGAACTCCTTTTGATTCCATCGCTGTTTCTGTTGCCGAGTTTCCAAAATATCTGGAACTCCTTTTCTTTGTCCTTCTCCTCACAGTGTCTCTGTTCCATGACTCTCTCCTTCCCGTTGGCTGTGCACAGACTCCAGCCACCCGGATCTTAGTTTTTCCTCCTACCCGCAGCTGCCACACACCTTTCCAGCCAATATTAGTGGCTTTATTCACTTTTCCGGCATGTTTTTCCTCTCCCCCGCTGCTTCCATCTCCAAATCACTACCTTTTTGGTCTTTGTTTGACTAAGTGACACCCCCCTTGGAATCAGAGGGTGCTGATTTGTCAAGAAGATTGAATTTTTTTATAAATTGCAAGGAAATGTGATCCTTAAGCATAAAATATTTTACCAGCTATGATCTGTTAATTATATTCATGATACTCTCGTAATCATGTGGTCATGTAAAAGCTATAAATAATGTAATTAGTTTTTTTGTGCATGAAATTGGATTACTCTGAAATTATATTTTATTTTTCAGGGGGAAATGAGCCACGTCTTGTTGATGCTGCTGTTGCACAACTCAATAAATTGCCATTCTACCATTCCTTTTGGAACCGAACAACAAAACCTTCTTTGGTAATCATATAGTTTTCCTCTAGCTAACCCCAAACATAATTTTGTTCTTGTTTATTTTTCTTATTTATCATTCACTTCTACATTATTTCTCTCCTTCATTTGTTCTTCCCTTTTATAAAAAAAGAAAGAAAAGTGTGGTTCTACACTTCTACTTCTTTCCGGCTGACAATCTCATTAATTTTATATATCATGTTATTCTTCTTAAAAGATACTGTGTTATTTTTAACCTATCCTTATCCAACTCATACAAGCATTACATTCTTAGGTGCATTTCACTGCAAAAAAAATAAAATTGATTCAAGTACCTTATTTTTTATGTGCACACTTGATATTGAATTAGTCAATTTTCCTTTTGATATTTAATTTTATATATTTCAACATACAGGATCTAGCCAAGGAACTTCTAGAAATTTTCACTGCCAGAAAAATGGCAAAAGCTTTTTTTGTCAATAGTGGATCCGAAGCCAATGACACTCAGGTTTGTTAGATTAAATATCCACTTTGATTTGTTACAGAGTCATATTTTCTTCTGTGAATTTCATTCAATTGTAACAGATATTTAGAATGTGTATAATTTCTCTTACAAAACAAATTTTAGTATCATGACAGTAGACTACATATAATGCATGAAACAGGAACAATCCCAAGAGGGAAAATCTAGGAGCACCTAAATTTAGAAGCAATTATGTAACTAAATGCTAGAAATCAAAGATATTCACAATTCCAAATGTGGTTCTGTAAATAAATTTAGAACCATCTTAATAAGGATTTAAGCAAAGATATAAACAACCACAAGTGAAGATGAATAGTTGTCTTGTCAATATATTGTTGAAGTACATAGATTTATGCAGAATAAATGTTTAGCTTTATTTTATCTTCATATATTTTCTTGCAGGTGAAACTTGTATGGTATTATAACAATGCACTTGGAAGACCAAATAAGAAGAAATTCATAGCTCGTGCTAAATCGTACACTTGACATCTAAACCAATGCTGTTTTCTCTTATTTATCTTAATAGTATGCATAGTAGCTTATGTATTTTATCATTCTGGTAGGTATCATGGTTCAACATTGATAGCAGCCAGCCTCTCCGGGTAGGATGAATCAAAAGAATTATTTTTCAGTAAACACTTTAGTACTTATGCAGACCAGTTTTATGTTATTCATAAAAAAATCTTATTCAATTAATTGGACAATGTGATATTTCAGCCTTCCAGCTTTGCATCAAAAATTTGATCTGCCAGCTCCATTTGTCTTGCACACTGACTGTCCACATTACTGGCGTTATCATCTTCCAGGTTATTATTTGGATGGACATGTTTCAAATGATATTTTAGACATCTATTTTAAGGCATAAATATTATGCATGCTTATGAACATCTCAGGAGAGACAGAGGAAGAGTTTTCAACCAGATTAGCAAACAACTTGGAGGAGCTGATTCTGAAAGAGGGACCAGAGACAGTAATACATTCATATATATGGAAAGTGTTTTCTGATACTGGAACATTGACTTTGCCACTGACTTTTATGGTTTTTTTTATTACAGATTGCTGCATTTATTGCTGAACCAGTGATGGGGGCAGGAGGAGTAATACCTCCACCTGCAACTTATTTTGAAAAGGTAAGTCGTCGTCATCATCATCAATGCTTTGAATATGTTATAAATTCCATATTTTCAACTAATAGTGCATGTTCATTTATATTCCCAAAGACATGAATGCATCAACCATAAACTATCTCTGAATCTTTGCTCTCATCGTCACCATGATCTTATGGGAGATAAGTTAGATATTATATCCTCTAGCTTACAAAACCACTAGCTGATTGCTGCACCTTTATCATGAAGTACTTTTTACAATCTAATGATTGCCACAATAAAAAAAAGGGAAAAATTACAACAAGGAAGTCTTGGTAAAAAAAATTCTAGTTTAGGAACAATTAACCACTCAAGGGGTTTCATGAAGTACTTTTTATAATGTTATTGTTGCCACAATAAAAAAAAGGGAAAATTATGAAAAAGAATTCTTGATAAAAATGATAGTTTAGGAACAACTAATCACTTAAGGGGTTAGTTAAGACAATAAGCCACTCAGTAACCACTCTGTGAACATGGTTAACTGACTTAAGTGGTTATTTGTTTCTAAACGAGAAATATTTTTACCAATAATTCCTTTTTTTGTAATTTTCCCAAAAAAAATCTTAATGCTTTAGTTAGACCTTTTAACTATTCCACAGCCTCCTCTTTTATATGTGTGGATTGTGAATTTGCTTGAATAAATCTTTTCAACCTTTCATTTTTTATTCAAAATTTTGCTGGCTTTTATGAAGTTATCTATCAAAGTCAAAAGATGCAAATCAAATGTATTCTTGCTCAAAGATTCCATTTTCAAATTGAAGCCATGCATAATTTGCTTGGCGGGTGTTTTCCATGGTATGTGACATTATATGATGTTGTTATTTTTCACTCTTCCTTCTCTCCCCAAAACCTGAAAAGAATATGAAAGAGAGGGAAAAACAATTTTTTTTCTTTCATAGTAGCATTTAATTCTTATGCAGATCCAAGCCGTTGTCAAGAAGTATGACATTCTTTTTATTGCGGATGAGGTATTAACCTAGATCTATTCTTAACTCTTCAAATACTCTGAGATCCTTTTTTGGAGATTTGATACTGGACTGCATGTGTTATATGTCTCTTTTGAAGGTAATCTGTGCCTTTGGAAGGCTTGGGACAATGTTTGGATGTGACAAGTACAACATTAAGCCAGACCTTGTGTCCATAGCTAAGGTAAACATGAAACAGCTCTAAGTACAGATTCACCTTTTCATATTTTTAAAAGTGCGGTCCATGTTCCTCATTTATCTGTTTGACTTCTAGGCACTTTCTTCTGGATATTTGCCAATTGGAGCAGTTCTTGTGAGCCCAGAAGTTTCAGAAGTTATACACTCCCAAAGCAGCAAACTTGGTATGATGGTGCACTCATTCATCACCACATCTTTATGCTTAGTATTTCTGACACGTCTTGGCTTATTTTAGGTTCATTTTCTCATGGGTTTACTTATTCTGGACACCCTGTATCCTGTGCCGTTGCAATTGAAGCACTCAAAATCTACAAGTGCGTTCTTTTATTTCTAGCTTTTTAAAACTAAGATGAAGCTTATTCTATCCGCTTGTGTAGATTAAAGTTTTGGCTATGAAGTATGATAATTCCTCATCTTTGTAGGGAAAGAAATATTGTCGACAAAGTAAAGAACATTTCCCCAAGGTTCCAAGATGGCATAAAAGCCTTTTCTGGCAGTCCTATCATTGGAGAGGTATCTATTATTTGCTGAGTAATTTTAAGTTTGTGGTTAATATAAATGCATGACAAACATAACATTTCTGGATCTGCAGATACGGGGAACTGGCTTGATTCTGGGGACTGAGTTCACAGACAACAAGTCACCTAATGATCCTTTTCCTACTGAATGGGGCAAGTTCAATACTCATATTTCACTTCTCCCTTTGCGCGTCTAATATATTTGACACAACATGGCTATTTCAAATCCGGTCCGGTGACCTTAACAATAATTTAAGCTGCATAAATATCTTCTATATATCCTTCAATAAAACTTATGTAATCTCTGTAAGACATCAACATTAATTGGGCTGCCTCCTTTTCAAGCTTTGAGTCCATAATAAAAGACGGAAGATAAAATTATGGTTAGATCTTATATGATGATTGAATAGTCTACATACGCCAATATTCCAACTTGGCTGCTGTTACTTTTTCCTAACAATGATATACCGGTTCATTGGTGACAGATGAGTTAGGCAAGCATGCTGTTATGATGTGGATTTCTGTACGTTTTCCATAGTTTGTTGTGACACTCTAATGTATATTACAGGGGTAGGTGCCTATTTTGGAGCACGGTGTGAGAAGCATGGGATGTTAGTTCGTGTCGCTGGAGATAACATCATGATGTCTCCACCATTTATTATTTCCCCAGAAGAAGTTGATGAGGTAACCTTTCCATTTGTTTCTGCCAGCTATTGAAATTAAAGTAAACTTTATCTATCATCATTAAATTTCTCATTTGGACCAAAAAAACAAATATCACATATCAACCGGAAAAAAGTTTACGTGACCGGAGTAAAACAATTTGATTTTGGAGGAACACATTTTTCTGTTCAATCATCCCGGGCTTCTTTTAAAGACCTCTTTGCCACCAAAGGAAGCTTTAAATGCTAAAAATGAATTGATTGTAACCACCCAAATTACTTGATTGACCAACATCAATAAAAGCTTAAGGTTCTATTGAATTTGCTGAGTGACTTGTTCAAAAGTCTACTTTGTACTTATTTAGGTACTTCCTCTCCTCTGTGACTGAACATAATACGTGAATACTGATCTTTGACACACAAACAAAATGTAATAAGTCAATCACGCTCAGGACTGAATTTTTTTTTCTCATTTTTAGTGTTATTCACTAGACAATTTGTGTCATATGATACTATAGTGCAGTTATTACTTTAAATTAATATCTTTGCTATAAGTCTGAGATATGCATTTCTTTTCTTCCCCAGTTAATCATCCTCTATGGTAAAGCTCTAAAAGACACAGAAGAGATGGTGCAGGAGCTCAAGTCTCAGCGGAAATAGCTGAAAGTTGCCGAGGCCGATGATGGCCATATCTCTGCTGCCTTAGTGTGAGAAGGAATTATTTATTGTTGTGACTTGCCAGACTATGCTTTCTGATAAAACTCTAATCCAACCTTTTCGTTTTTGTTAAATTTATTAAATTGATCAACTAGTTGCATCCTAATTTACACTATACACATATATCCTATACATATGCGTATATATTTATGGAAAATAATAATTACACATATCATATGAAGTATGTGTTGAATATGAGCCATTGAGATCTAGAGTATTAACTGATTGCTTGTAGAAGAGTATGAGGAATATGTGAATAAAGTGTATGTGCATGTGGCATTTAACATTTCATGGGAAAAAATTCATAATGAAATGGCAAAGTCTATGGAACACTCCCTGAATTTGGGTGCATATTTGCAGCACTGGTTATGAAGATGGAACACTCCCTAAATTCATATCACAATGTTGGATGTATTGCGATGATTTTAAACTTGAGAGAAAATATATATTGGACGATGGTGTAAAAGTGGAAAAAAGAAAGGAGCACCAAAAATATTGTATGCTTTGGCACACATGATGTAAAAACTAACATGAAAATCAGAGTTAGAAATCATACTTGCACAAATTTATACTAACATATTTTTTGCACTACTATAATCTTTTCTGAATGGTTCAGATTATATACATACCTCATATATTTATATGTATCTTTTCCCATCCAATTAATCCAACGATTCGTACTCTGATGCACCGAAATTTAGAAAATATACCGTGGAATTTGCCTAAAAATTATATTTAGAACATCAAAATGTTATTTGGAGATAGAAAAAATAACTAGAGAAACGTGGGATTAAGATAGAGATTTAAGATTAAATTTTAATATGAAAATATTTAGTATTAAATCTTACATTTTCACGTATATCAAATAAGAAATAGCATTCAGAAAACAAGTCATTCATTGATAAATTTTGATTTATGTGCATATGATCTTACAAATATTTAAATAAATCAAAATTTTCCACACACAAAATAGTTTCAGTGGTGACTTCAAAATATTCTGCACCTATTTCGAGTGCATCTTCTTAATCAATTGGTTATAAAATAGATTATTAGAACACCTAGGAAAAAACTGATTTGATTATTAACATATACATAATGCTGATATCCATTGATTAAGTCGCCTGATTTTGTTGTGTGAGGAAGAAAGATGAGGCAAACATATCTGAGTGATTAAAAACCATGAACGCGGTGGCTTTTATTTATTTTTTTTCTTTCTGACAAACCAAACTTGGGGTCTATTATAGTAAGCATAATAAATATGAATTGATAGTTGAGTAACGAAATACAAACAGAAAATGAAAGGCAACCAAACTAAATAGACAAGTACGTCTCATTTCATAAAGAAAAAAAGTATATGAAGATAAATAAATAAAAAAGATAAAAAGACGGTCCCCAGAAAGCAATTTCTCACCTTCCCAAAACCAGAAAAAGAAAAAGAAAAAAAAAGGTGATGATTCAACTCAGCTTTTGGTATTTTTGTTAGCTTGTCTTCTAGCTCGCTTCTCTCGGGAGCTAGGGAATGGCTTATAACCTCCATTTTCGGATTCAGATTCTTCCACATCTCTAAATGATTTCTGTGCCCAAAGAGCAAAATAATAAGTGCAAGTGCATAAATTTAAATAATAAACCACCTGCTTACAGTGGGATTGTTGGAGAGAGAGAAAGAGAGAGGGCATGGTTGTACTTGCTTACCTCTCTAAGCTCTGAAAAACTTACTGCATAGAAGGTCACAGCTGCAGCAGCAACAATTCCAACTATAGGTAGAGCTATTTGCATCCCATCCATATCTCTCTCCCTTGGTGTTTCTTTTTCTTTCTCAACTCTCAACCTATTATTATTATTATTATGTGATTGTGAGCTAAAGAGATTAGAAGACATTGATAAGATGTGCTTATACTCTACAGTTGTACTTTTACGGTCCCAAAAATCTTGGGTCATTCCCCTCTCAAACAATCACCGTTGATTTGAAGCGTCCACCGGCAACCTGCTATTACCTGTTGACGGATTTATTTTATTAGCAAGTCTCATCGTTCTAGTCTACAAGGGATATCACAAACTATAAATCACACCTTCTCAATAACCATTCGTCTTTAGACAGCCATTCATATAATGGCTTGTAGTCTTGTAGAGTTCAGCAACACTACGACAATGCCTTCGATTTACATCATTTAATTTAGAGCATGTTAAATTTTTAGAATAATTTCTTTTTTCAATTAAAAGTTATTTTATTTATTTAAAGTGTATAAAATTAATTATAAGTTAAGATTATTTTTCATAATTAAAAATAATTTTTTTAAAAAAGCTATTATTTTTAAACTTTTAATTATTTGATTTTAGATTATTTTAAAAATTTTGATAAAGAAATACTTATTTGTTCACAATTAAATAATATTTTCAATCATTATATATATTTTTTAGTAATTTATTAAATAAAAACAAATTTTTTATACAATTCATACAAAATTCTTTATCATAAAATTAATTACGAATTAATATATCCAAACATAAATTAATTTTCTTATAATCAATTTTTTTTAAAATCAACTATACACATAATCGATTTTTAATATAATATTTTTTCACAACTAATCCAAATAGACACTAAAAGCTTAAAATAACAGTTTTTTTTTAAAAAAATAATTTATAATTAATTTTACATACTTTAAACAAACAAAATATATTTTAAATAAAATAACTTTTAATTGAAAAATATTATTTTTTTAAAAAATAATATTTCCCAAACATACTCTTAATTTAGATTAAAGTGATCAAATACTTGTTTATCATGTTTATTTAAAAATATTAAGTAAGAATAAAATTTAAAAAAAAATCTGCACACAGGTTTGCCAAAAAATACAAAAAGATAAACTGGGAGGGGCTACTTCCAAAGTGTCAAGTTGTGGTCCTTAGTAGCTCCAAAGCTTTGGCAAAAGATGTACATACTGGTTTCCCTCTCTAAATCACCGCCTGCCAATTACATTTGATAAGGTGTCTTATATCTGCAATAATTATTCCATAGACGTGGATGTTTATATCCTCACTATGTATCATTCCTACAACATTTAGAGTATTAGTGGTATGAGAAGACAGCGATATATCAACTTATAAACTCATTGCGTATATGGGTACGAATTGGTGCTTGATAGATCATCTTATTAATGTGTTATATTTGTATTGCAAAGTACTTTAGATCCTTCCACAGCATGTATAAACATTAGACTATATAGTTCACACTACCAAAATAAAGAATTAAAGTTACAATACTAACAGGTGTAACATTTTACAGGATTCAATTCCCATGTCCATGTGCATTTGAATGAATATAGACGGAAGCTTCCTTTCTTAATGACGAGAAAAACAAATGTAGATGCAAACAAAGTAGGAACTTACATAATCACTTAACAATGACCACATATCTAAAGCAGCATTAGTAGTATTCACTATTCACATAAACTGACTTGAGCTTGAGAGGGTTTATTCCATAACAGAAAAATCAACTTAAGATTATCAACTTGCGTTGATCCGAGTAGAAAGGATTCAGTCACTTTAAATATATTGTTTCGAGTTCGATTTTTGAGGTAGTTTATATGAAAAATACACAGTTGGAAAAGATTCCCGCTCTATGCGCCTACCCATATCCTCGTAAGATTTGTCTCTTACTTTCTAGACGAGGGAATACCTTGGTTTACACAAAAAAAAAAGAAAAATTAACCTAAAATTTCCTTTTTTTATAGGAAGATTGCATTAAACTTAAGAAAAAATAAAAAAATAAGAATGTGAGAATCGAATATCTATCACATAATTACATCCCCTAATAAATAAATAAAAGATATAAGCTATGCAACATGCTCAACTATAAAATTTGTTTTTCCTATTGGTAATTTGGCATACATCTTGTCAGGTATTATTTTATAAGAAGTTATCAACTATTTATTAATTATTAATTATATTTAATAAAATTTAATTATTTATTAAAAATTTAACAATTAATAAAATATCTAAAAACTCACTCTTAAAATTATTATATTTACAAGAGTATCATACTAATTAGAAGAAAAAATAGGCTAGGTTAGGGCTTTGTTTGGTAAAAAGTAGCAAATAATGGATAAGTTAGCTGATAGCGGATAAACTTATAGCAGATAACGGATAAGCTAATTGATAGTAGATGAACTTATAGTGGATAATTGCTAGCTAGCAAATTGAATTTAAAGTGTTTAGTAAAATTAGCGATTGAACTAACTGATAAATATAAAATGACATTTTTAATTAATGCTTAAATTTCTTCCATCAATATTAAATATGAAAAAAAATTATGTTAATTAAAATAATTATTAAGATATTTAGAAGTTAAAATTTTAAAATTTATATTTTAATAATCTAATTTATTTATTTATTATCATTAGAATGTTTTTTATTGTTTAAAAATATTATTTTAAATTTTATTTTCATTTAATTTTTCATGATTTATAAAAATATACATAAAAACATAAATGTATATAATTTTTTAAATATATATATATACGCACAAAAAATATATTTAATAATATAGAGATTAATATTTTTTATTTTATTTAATAAAGAATATGGGATGAATTTAATTAAAATAATGAGGATAAAAATAAGGAAAAAAATAATACGCTATAAGTTATAAGCTCAAACATTATTTCAAGTAGTGTATGAAAAAATACTATAGGCTATTAAAAAAACGTTACAAGCTACTGATTACTAAATAACTCTATTTTTTTAAATTTGCTATTTGCTAGTCAAATTCGCTATAAGATAGCGGATTGGACTTACCAAACAGAACTTAAATTAGGTTTTATCTTAAATGAGCTTGACCTGTTTCAAAAAACTTTAATTTTAGCTTGACCTATTATCTATCATAGGCTTTTTTTTAGGACCTGATTTAGTCTTTTTATAAAGATTTAAAATCCTGACTTAAAAGTTTATGTAAAAGCCTATATTATATAAAGTCCTTCAAATTAATTAACAGATTTAAGTCTTATAAATTTTAAATATACTTAACATTTAATAAAATTTATTATATTAGATAGAAAATAAATAAATTATATTAACATATAATTAAAAATTATTTAAATATTATAAAAATTTAATTATATATTATTATAATAAATAAATAAACTGATTTATTAAACAAAATAAGCTTTTTAAAAAATTAAAATCTTTACTTATTTAATTAAATAAGTTTTTTTTAAAATTAAAATATGAATTATTTAATAAATAAATAAAATTAAAATAAATAAAAACAAACTAAACTGTACGACCATGTTGAATCGCCTAACCTATTTCGAATTTCCACCCCTAATACCAACTCCCGTTCTCTTCTATAGCTTTATCATGTAATATAAGAGTATAACATTTCCTTTCCCCATAAGTCCCTTTAACCTTAATCTTAAATCTCATCATTCACAGGTCACAGCCAGCGGCAGTGTGGTATTCGTCCAAAGAAAAGACAGCAGTCGTCTTGTTTGCACACATAGTGAGGGCGGTTTGGTCGGTTGTCTGTGGCCGCCACTTTCAGACCAAAAAGCCTTTACTGGGAGAAATCTTTCACAAAGTTTGGTAGGTGCTTTGTAATGTTGTTTTTTTAATTAAAATATTGTATATATATATTTTTTATTTTTTTATAATTTTAATATTAAAATAAAAATAATTTGATATTAAAATATAAAGAAATAATATATATATATATATATATATAATATTTTAATTAAAAAACAACATCACAAATACTTATATAATTTTATCTAACTTTTTTTTCACAACTTTTTCTCATCCTATTATTCAATCACCAATAAACCCTCACTTATGTCTTAAAATTTCGAAAGTATTTCTAGAAGACGAGTAATGCTTTTTTTTTTTTAAGTAAGTTTTAAATTTAAAAATAAATTCATATTCTTTTACATCATTAATTTTCTATACATGTCTATACAAGAGTTTAATAAACCACGATTCTAAAGCAAATATAATATTTCAGATTTTCAGTATTTAATTAGGACTTCTTATATATCGTTTTTATAAATTTAGTATTTTCTTAAAATTATAATATTTTTAAACTATTTTACTACATTGATAAATCATAGTATACATAGACTTATTGTCTCAACTAAATTTTATCTCATTAGTTCATGTCATATCAAATGATAAAAGAAAAATTGATGTCCTAATATATTGTATCAACTAAATGTTATCTCATTAATTGGATTAATGGGGTCGTTGAGCTTTGCCAAAAATCAAATTTCAGTAAAATTATTTGAAACTATATATTTTAATAATTTATCTTAATAATTTATTTTTTTTATATTTTTAATTGAAGATTTGATCACATATACTGCTTCAATAAAATTAGAATATTAACGTAATTTTTTTAATAACTTGTTTTACATATAAACTAATCATAACATATATAATTATGTAATTGTTGAGAATAGAGATATAATATAAGTGAGATCATTGATCTATTATGTGAGTATAAGAGGAGTGACTTCACTTAATATAAATTTAAGTAGGACTAAAACACTACTTAAATATCATGTAACCAAACATAAAATTGTCTGATTTGATGCTTAGTATTGACTTTGTGAGTTTGTATACAAAGTTCAATGATAAATATTCATTCACCACAATCTCATAACAAATTTATACTCTCCATTGATACGTACCTGATTAAGGACATTAATTTTCCTTCCCTCATGGTTCTGGTTTGCTAAAATACAACTAAGAAAATGATATATATGCAAAAGTTTCTTTAAAGCTGTTTCAGATAGTCATTAAAAATTCATTAATTATATTGCATTGTGGAATTAAGTTAATCAAATTTTATTGGGAAAATTATATTAACCTCCCTTGAGATAAGTTGTAATTACATACGACATTCATCTTGTTTAAAAAATTACACTAGCCTCTCTTAATTTATACATATTTATTACAGTTAGTTCCTTGTAGATGACGGGACATTAGAAATGAAACGAAACTTTGAGCAAGTGCGTGTCACATGACTTTTAATGGTTAATACAACTTCATCCCTACTCAAAAATGACATTTTTGCCAGTTATATGAATATAAAATAGAACCCATGAAGGTAGGAAAGAAACAGAGCTTTTTGGTAAGAAGGGAGGAAACAGAGGCTCCAGTAGACACCTTCAGCAACAACTCTAGCATAGTTTCAACATGGTTTTTGTATGAGAAAAGGTTCGACAAGATCTTTGGCCGACGAATTTGGGCGATGGACATGGTGATTAATGGCCTACAAAATGGTCCCTTAGCTTCTAAAATTTTCTTCTTGAGACTTTGGAGCTCTAACTCCATAAGCCCAATCTGCATAGCCATGGCATGGAGAGAGACACAAGGAAAAAAACAAAAGTTTTAAGTTTGAAGATAGAGGAAGTTTAATTTTTTTCTGCCTTTCTCTATAATTTTGAAGAATTAATGGCATCAAGCAAAAGAAAAACTCAAACCCATTAACCTCAAAAGCTTATTGTCTTCACAACAACCTGTTGTGGAAAAGTTTTAAAAGAAAAAAAAATCAGAAGAACTGGAAAAAAGAAATTGTAGTGTTCGATATTTTAGAGAAGATGAAAAGCTCTCATACTGATGGGATTCCTATTTTTCCCCAAATTGAGCAATACCTAAAATCTGGAAAGAGTCATCCAAAGAAAGAACGTAGCCATCCAAATCAAATGTAGGCTAGGTAATCGTTGAGAAAGGAGAGAGGGAGAATTGAGCTTAGAGATGAGGGTTAGGGTTTTTAATTTTGTGAGGGTAGAGAAGTTTTTTGTGCACTTAAGTTAAACATAATCTAACAACGTTTTAAATAAGGGATATCAGTGATATGTCTGAAACAAGAAGAATGTCGGGTGTAATTACTGCTAACCTCAAGAAAGATTAATGTAATTTTTTCAATTTTATTTTATCAAGTATATCCATTTTCTAGAAGTTAAGACTCAAGTATTTGTTTTATATCAACAACTAAAATTGCTTATGCTTTAAAAACACCCATTAATTCATATATAGAAAAAAAACACCCATAATCACGAACGTATAAGTACCATTTGATGACACATCAAACACATTAATTCCCTTTTTGGACCTTATAAAATCCAGTTTATTTTTCTTTAATTATTTTTTTTGGTAGTGATTTTTCTTTAATTATTTGCTTCTAAATGAAAATCGTATAAGAACTTCTCCATATTTTACAAAATAGTTATACGACTAACTTTTACTTTGTCAGATTTTCCTAAATGTTTTTTCATAGGAAGTATTTAAAAAAGTGATTAAAAATTTTAGAAAAAAATTGTGATTTTAAACAACATAAATACAAATCAGTGGGTGTGGGGTTCTTGGGTTTGACGCACCCTATTTTTTTAGAAATTAAAAATAATGGATTTATTTCTTCCTAAAGAAAAACCTTGGGAAGGAGTTTTGTAACATACCCTTTTTGTAAATAAAGTACAAAAGCGGTGGCAATAGCTAAACCAGCGGCGTTCCGACCCGTTTATTGCCGGATTGGCTGTTACGGGGCCCACCAGCACTGTCCCACTGCTTTTAAAAGAAAAGGTAGACACCCCCGCCTCCCCCTATCTCTTTCTCAACATATATATAATATACCACCATTCTCTCTCTCTCTCTCATATTCCAAATTCCATCGTCATCTTCTTCACCTTCACTACTCTATTTCCCAATTTCTCTTCTTTCTTCTATTTTCAATTTTTTTTCTGTCAGAAATTGAAGAGAAAACGTTTTCTCCAAGCAAAGCAAAGCAATTCAACTTTTCTCAGGCAAGAATTCTCTCTCTTTTGCTTTTCCTTTCGCATATTTATATTTATATGTGTCAGTTATCATGCTGAATTACCAAGCAGCTCGGTAGCTGTGTTTACTAAGACTCTCTTTTTTTTTTTAATAATAATTTTTCTATCTATGTGCTGAATATTGAATATTGATAGTGCTGTGTTCTGTTTTGATTCTTCTTATTATGTCATCTTCTATGTCTTTGATCTTTAAAGACATGATTGTTATGGGGTGTGATTAGAATCTGTTCTGTATATATGTTTCACTTTGATCAGAAATTGTTCCATCTTAAATGCTTTTGATCTCTGATCATTGTTCTCGTATTGGGGTTGATCGATCATGGGTTGGCCTTAGTTTCATTTTCAACCTTCAGTTCAACTTCTATTTATTTTCTTTTATTTCTCAAAATGGTTTCAAGTTTGGAAAGTCCAATTTGAATTTTTCTTTGGCTACACAGTCTAGCTAAGAGATCACAATCTTTGCCCCAGATTTCTTCCAGTGATGGTTTTGATCGTCATCCCTGATCTGGAGATCGATCTTTGCAAATTTTTCAGGCGTTTGTGTTGAGACGTTTCTATAGAAATTCGAAACAGCAAATCACTACCAATCTAAGAAGCTTTTCATTTGATTGAGTCTTGTGTTTTGGCTTTTAGGCGTTAGGTGGTGATTTTTTAATATATGCTTTAATTTTGAAAGCCATTTATTACTGCTTAACAGAGGGTCGGGGGTAGAAAAATAATTCAGTGCAAAAACTAAAGAGAAGTAACGCAAATTTGCTCTCACTGCCGCTGTGCCAGCATCACTGTTGGCAATTTCTGAATCTTAAAAGTTCAGAACTACCTCTACTTTTTCTGTAAAACACGAATATGTCCTTAACTGTTACTAGGTTTGTCTTTGTACTACTAAGGAGGATTCCAAGACAATAGAATTTTTTTATTAAAATGAAAAGGAAATTTTGTTTAGTCAATCTAAAACTTTTTAAGAGTATGTTGAATTAAAAAAAAATATTTACACAATTTTTCGTGAGGTACGTAACTTAAACCATTTTTAAAAATATCACGAGATCAGGATATTATTTAATAAAAAAGTAAATTTGTGTAAATATCATTAATTTTTAAATTATATGTTATCATATTTTTAAAAGAGTTTTAAATTTAAATAATTATTATATTAAATTTTGTAACTATCATTAATTATGTTATCATAAGTTTGTTTTGAAAAAATAGTATTTTGATAAGAAAGTGAAAATATAACAGCAAGTATTTAATTTTGATATGACAACACGTAAAAATATATAATTTTTTTACAAGCAACGTTAAATCGTAATTAAATCTTTATTTGTTTGTTGTGAAAAATATTATTTTAATAAGAAAGTGAAAATGTAAACAGTAAGTGCTTAATTTTGATCAATTATTATTAAATCATTTATTGATACATTTTTATAATAGTTAAGTAGTTATTAATTATTTTTTATTAATTATTTTTATAATATGATAACATATTATTTAATTTAAATTGAAAGTGTAAAAAAGTATACAATCAAAATTAAATACATATAGTAACTACGTGACGAGCACAGATGATTTACAATATAAAAAAGGGCGCAAATAACGTGCTTTAACATTGCTGAATTGCTGAATAATGAATATGATGGAAAGGGCAAAGTTGGGTGGTGCAGTATCTAACCATCAAAAGTGGGCCACTCATACATCACATCACAGCTAATCAAGTTGATTCTGGCAAATTTTGGGTTTATTCTTTTATATCTTTGAATGTTAGATCTTTGGGTCCCATGTCTAGCCAACGCTCCAGATGCAATCTTATTCCATTGTGGAAAATAAGTAGATCTGAAATTTGATTTTGGAGAAAACTTAGAAAAAGAAATGAAAAAGATTCGGAGAATAAATAATGAGAGTAACGATAGTTACACATAATATATTATATATATTTTTTATTTAAATTTTTTAATATTGAAAAGAGAAAGAAGAAAATAAAAGAGAAAAATAAAATAAAATAAAATATATGACATACATGAGATAAATAATATATGTAATTATTATTTTTGCACAAAACTGAGAAAGGAAAAGAACAGAAGCCATGGTATTGGTGGTGGGCAGGGAAATGTCTCGTGTGAGATCAAGCTGTAACACAGTATTTAGGGACCCACATACGTGCTTCTTCCACATGACTTCTTCACAATACCAGTTACCAGATCAAATCTTTTGGAAGTAATATGTATATGTCATTAATTATTATTCTTGTCAGTATTACTTTTTCTAGACATATTTATATACATACTAGAAAAATTTGTAAGTAGATATTTTTTTCTTTTAAGTACTTTATTAATTATTTTATGTGTAAAATTATGTAAATTATGTTATAAATATATTTATTTGTAAAGGCTGTCTTTACACAGTAAAAGTGTATATGTAGACAATGAGTAACTAAGAATTTCTTTACATATTATTCTATTCTTAGTACTGCATCTGCGTGCCATTTGTTGTTATCTTCTCTTCCGGTTACCATGAGTTGTCATCCTCATGCTGGTGCACGTTTCGACTTTTTAAGTTTTTAACCTATATAAGCCATAGCAGAACGTGCAAGAGATTTTGGTAGCTATCTCTGCTTATATTTTTCTTCTCTTTTTGGGACAGATGGGTATCTATCTTTTCTTACTATCTTAGACAATGAATTTTTTGTAGTAATTTTTTTTTACGAGTCTACAATCCTTGATAAGATTTATATAATTCTAATAACAATTATTTATTTAATAATATCTTAATTTATTATGAGTTTAATTTTTATTTACCGTCAGTGTAAAAATTTTTTACACTGTCATCTAATCATGTGTTACAAAATTATTAAAAAGTTTGACTATCACAATAATTATTTAGAAAGTCTAATTTTTTTAATGATGTGTCAACATATGATTAGATGACAGTGTAAAATAATTTTACACTGACAGTGGATAAAAATTAAATTCATTTATTATTTTAATGGTGTGGATTTTATTTATAGTATAATACCTTGTGACATTGTAGAATGATCTAGTTTTTCTAGTTTTCAAGGAATCAAAATTATAATCTCCTATCAAAATAAATACCATCCTATTCCTACCACTTGAGCTAGACCCGGCGTCCGATTTATTATTATATATAATGCTAGGCTTTTGGAAGATATAATACAATAAAATACTTAATATTTTTTTTTGTCAAATTGCTATTCTCCTGTCCCTCTTGAGAGTTGACAATGCCCTAGACTCCTATTTTTTATGGACTTAATAAAAGAGACTTCTACACATACTGAACCGTTTTAATTAGAGGTCCAAGAGTTTTGATAGGGGTGTAAAAATGATCTATCTATCCACCATTCATCCAATTTATTTATGTTTAAATTTAATCCAATCCGTCTTATAATAATAATAAATTAAATGGATTAGATAGATTGGATTAGTTTGGTTAATGGATAGTTAATGAATTAAGTCAATATTTATTAGATGTCTAGTTACTAACTTACTCATGACCCATTTGAGATCCAACAAATCCATAATTCATCTGAAACCTTAATCCATCCATTTGCTAGAGAGATAGAGAAAATTATTTTGTCTAGAAAGAGAAAATTGATTTTTTTTTAGAGAGAGAAAATTAAATATTTTTTTTTCTAGAGAGAGAAAACTAATTTATTTAGAGAGAGAAAATTGATTTTTTTTCTAGAAAGAGCAATTTTTTTTCTAGATAGAATTTTTTCCTAGAGAGATAAATTATTTTCCTAGAGAGAGAAAGAATTAATTTTTTTAGAGAGAGAAAATTTATTTATTTTTTAAAAATGATTTTAAATGATTGAGTTTGATATTCATTTATCCTACCAATTAAAATGGATTGAATATCCATCCATTAAAATGAGTCATAGATGAATTAGATGATTTTAACAATTTTTTAATGGATCTCAAATGAATTAGTGGTTAATTTTTTATCTATCCATTATGATCCAATGCATCCATTTGCCACCCCTAAGTTTTGATGATCCAAAAAACTAGAAAGTTTTCATTATTATTTTTCTAACATATTCTCCCATGGTTTGGACTGCAAATTATATAATTTCTAATTGAGGAACGCCAAATTATTTGCGGGGAAATTTTTTAACAAGTGACAATTTTTTTTTATAAATTGCATGTTTGTAGTGGACTAATTTAATTTGTTTCATGTGTGAAAACTATTGTTGCAATGAATTTACAAATGAGAGGTGGCCTTGAAAATTGAAATTATTACATGTGGGATTCGAAAGTTGGTGCTGTGTTGCAATTGGTTCCCAAATCTGAAACTCAAACCCAATAGTAACTACAGTTAAGAATTGAGCTTATACACTACTTTCAGAGTACCTTAATCACCCAACCTCTCAACCAGACAGAACAACACACTTGAGTTATTAAGTTTTAGACGTATTGTTTTTATTTGGTGTAAGTTTTGGACTTTCTTTTTCTCCCCTTTTTCTGTTGATCTATACGTGTTCTTCTCTTTCCTTAGTCTAATTGAAAGAGATTTTGAATTAATAGCATCTACAAAAAGAACTAAGCCTTGTCCCCTAATTACATCTACAATCCTCATATTTCTTCTTTTCTTCTAAAGCAGTCAATAAGAGGAAGCAAACATGGAAGAAGAGACACAAGTCAATTCAGAAGTTTCAGTGACAAAGGTTGTTGAGGAGACTGATCGTAATGCTGATAACATTAAGGTATCACTGCCTTGTTGCATTCGTTGTTTTAGAAGTTGCTTACTGTATAAAGTACTCTTGTGTCAAAAGTTCTTCCCAAGTTTCTTTTTAGCATTTCTTTCAGTGTTATCACATTGATCAGTAGGTTTTCTACTAGTGCCAACTGCAATAACGTGCATTCAATATTGTGACGAAGAAGTTTTTCAAAACAAAAATGAAGAGACAAAAAAACAAAGAAAAGAAAATCTTATGTTTATGAATTACCTACATTACAGAGGATGCCAGTTACCTAAGAAAAAGCTTTTTTCAACAACAGCCAAGCCTAACCACACTAGGTGGGGTTAGTTACATGAATTAAACGAATCCATTGGGCGCTTTCTCAAAAACCTAATATAAATCAATTTAGAGCGATGTATTTTTGTTGACTTAAGCTTTTATATTTGGAAAACAAAAAATGAAACTGAAAACAGAAAGAAAAAAGCCTTATCCTTTTACTCTTCATATCCTCGCCGGGTCTACGTGTTCAGAGGCGTAGACATGTTTGCATGCAATGTAAGCATTCATCAACTGGATATTTTTATGGAATTGACATTTGATCAACTCTTAGCCACATAGATTGTATACACCTATTTCCAGTTAGACTAATTGTGTGTTTTAGGAAATGGTATTGAGTTAAGAGGATGGGAGATGAGGATTGAATTAAAGGACTGAGAGAAAAGAGAGAGATGTCATTGTGCTGGTTTTATTCTATATACTTGTTTGAAAATTTATAAATTTCATGTATATAGTTGTATTGAAATTATTAGAGACAGAAGTCATTATTTTTACAATTGTTAATCAATTGAAAGAGTATAATTTGAAGACCATAATAATATTGTTTAGAACTTCTTTTTCACTTTTTGATATGACAATCCAATTCCTATTGTAATACGTACTTAGCTTATGATGCTTCATTTAGTTGATACTTGAATTTTGTATTTAAGTCTTTTTTTTTTTTGGAGTTATAATTTATCTCCACATGGACTCAATAAATTTACACAATTTATAATTTAAAACTTTTCACTTTGTCAGTTTGGACACTCTGACTTAGGATGAGATGGAAAGCCTGCAGCTTTGGATCGAACTGCTTTTGTTTCCTTATATTCTTAGAGCAACAATGTGACCTCTTAGTCAATAGCCAAGAGCTCAATATTGGAGTTTGTAACACTCTTAATAGATGATTTACTAATGAAAAGTGGAACCCACCTGATATTTTATCTTGATTTTACATAAAAGTCATTTACTGTCAGCTTAAATGCTTAAATGCTTAAATGTTGCAATGTTCAATACTCATCCATTGGCAGTCAATAAGTGATTATTGGAAACTATAATGTTTAGTGTACTTAATTGTTTCTGTTTTGTGATGATTCATTGCAGAAAACAAATGGAGACTTGCCTCAAGTAACGAGCAAGGGAAAGAAAGAAGAGGAAGAGAATGCCTTAGATGGAGAATTCATTAAAGTTGAAAAGGAAGAGAATGCCTTAGATGATAAGTCCTATAAAAATGAAAGAAGCTCAGTTCCTCCAAACAGAGAATTTCTAGAAGCACAAGAGAAGATACAGGAATTTGAGGTTGAACTACAAAGACTAGCAGAATCTTTAAAGACCTCTGAACATGAAAATTCTCAGTTGAAGGGAGAGATCTCAGTTACAAAAGAGAAGTTGGAGGAAAGTGGAAAGAAATATGAAGGGCTTGAATTGAGTCACAAGAAATTGCAAGAGCAGATTATTGAAGCTGAGGATAAATATAATCTACAGCTCAGAACTCTTGAAGAGGCACTGCAAACTCAAGAAGTGAAGCAGAAAGAGCTTCTTCATGTGAAGGAAGCATTTGATGATATGAGCCTTGAGCTTGAAAGCTCCAGAAAGAAGATGCAGGAATTGCAGGATGAGCTGCAACTTTCTGCAGATGAGGCACGGAAGTTTGAGGAGCTGCATAAGCAAAGTGGTTCACATGCTGAATCTGAGGGAAAGAAGGCCTTAGAATTTGAGAGACTACTTGAAGATGCCAAATTAAGTGCAAGAGGAGTGAAAGATGAGATGGCTTCCCTGCAGGAAGAATTGAAGGGAGTGTATGATAAGATTGCTGAAAATCAAAAGGTTGAAGAATCACTTAAAACAACTGCAGCTGAACTTTCTACCATCCAAGAGGAGTTGACACTCTCAAAATCCCAGCTGTTGAAAATGGAAGAGAGTCTGTCTTCAAAGGATTCTTTTATAGATGAGTTGACACAGGAATTAAACCTGAGAAAGACGTCAGAAATCCAGCTAAGGGAAGACATCTCTGCACTTCAAAATCTATTTGCCTCTACTAAGGAAGAACTACAAGAAAAAAATTCTGAGTTGGAAAATGCGAAGTTCAAGTTGCAGGAGGAAGAGGAATTGAAGGAATCACTTGAAGCTGCATTCAAGACTCAGGAAGCACAGGTTCTGGCTGTACAAGAGGAAGTAGCTAAACTAAATATAGAAAAAGAAGGTCTTGACACAACTGTGGAAGATCTAACCTGTAATGTGAAGCATTTTAAGGAGTTGTGCACTGATTTAGAGGAAAAGCTAAAGCTTTCAGATGAAAATTTCCGTAGAACAGATTCTCTTTTATCCCAGGCACTTTCAAACAACGCAGAGCTTGAGCAGAAGGCGAAGTCTTTGGAAGAACTCCATAATGAATCCGGAGCTGCTGCAGCTACTGCTAGTCAAAGGAGTCTTGAGCTTGAGGGACATATTCAGGTTTCAAATGCAGCTGCAGAAGAGGCAAAATCACAACTGAGGGAGCTGGAAACACGCTTCATAGCGGCAGAGCAGAAGAATGCGGAGCTTGAGCAACAATTGAATTTAGTACAACTGAAAACCGATGATGCTGAGAGAGAAGTGACGGAATTCTCACAGAAAATTTCTCAGCTCAATGCTAAGTTGGCAAAGGCTGAGGAAGAAAAGAATCTTCTACACGGCCAAATGCAGGAGTACATGGAAAAGGTAATTCAACTTGAATCTGACTTAAATCAATCATCTTCGCAAAGTTCACAGTTGGAGGAGGAGCTGAAGACAGTCAACGACAAATGTGCTGAGCATGAGGACCGAGCCAGTATGAACCATCAGCGTAGCCGAGAACTAGAAGATTTATTCCAGAGCTCTCATTCCAAATTGGAAGATGCTGATAAAAAGGTAAGTGAGTTGGAGTTGTTACTTGAAGCAGAGAAATACAGAATTCAGGAACTCGAACAACAAATAAGCACCTTAGAAAAGAGATGTAGTGATACAGACGCAGATGCCAATAAATACCTTGACAATGTATCTTATCTGACATCAGAACTTGAGGCATTTCAAGCACGAGCCTCAAGCCTTGAAATTTCACTTCAGGCAGCCAATGAAAGGGAAAGGCAGTTGGAAGATTCTTTGAGTGCAGTGACAGATGAGAAGAAAAGGTTAGAAGATGCTTCAAACAGTTTGAATGAGAAACTTGCCGAAGGAGAAAACCTATTGGAAATTGTGAGGAATGAATTAAATCTTACCCAAGATAAGTTGCAAAGCACTGAAAATGATCTCAAGGCTGCTGAATTCAGAGAGAGTGAGATAATGGAGAAACTTAAAGTTTCTGAAGAAAATCTTGACATACGAGGAAGAGATATAGAGCTGACTGCTGCAAGAAACTCAGAACTTCAATTGTTACATGAATCTCTGACAAGAGATTCTGAACAGAAACTCCAAGAAGCTATAGAAAAATTCAACAAGAAGGATTCTGAGGTTCAATCTCTGCTGGAGAAAATTAAGATTTTGGAGGAACAGATGGCCGAATCTGGGGAACAATCAACATCTTTGAAGAATGAATTTGAAAAGAGTTTGAGTAAACTGGCTTCTTTGGAAAGTGAAAATGAAGATTTGAGAAGGAAAATTATAGAAGCCGAGAACAAGAGTTCTCAGTCTTTTTCTGAAAATGAATTATTGGTTGGAACAAATATTCAACTGAAAGCCAAGATTGATGAACTTCAGGAATCATTAAACCATGCTCTATCAGAGAAGGAAGCCACTGCTCAAGAACTTGTTTCTCATAAGAACACTATAGCTGAATTGAATGATCTACAATCAAAATCCTCTGAAATTCGATGCGCAAATGAAGCTCACATCCTGGAAATAGAATCACATTTACGAGAAGCAATGCAGAGGCATACTGAGAAGGAATCAGAAACCAAAGACTTGAATGAGAAGCTAAATACACTAGAAGGCCAAATAAAGTTTTTCGAAGATCAGGCACGTGAAGCAGTTGCGATTTCTGAAACTCATAAAGCTGAACTGGAGGAGAGTCTCTTAAAATTAAAACATCTTGAAACAGTTGTTGAGAAAATGCAAAATGAGTCACTCTACCATGAAAAAGAAACTGCAGGACTAAATGAGGAAAATTCAAAGCTTAATCAGGAAATAGCCATGTATGAATCCAAATTGAGTGATTTACGGTCAAATCTCTCTGCTTCAATTATTGAGAAGGATGAAACAGTTCAAGAGATACTGACCTTGAAGAATGCCATGGAAGAATTAGTGATAAAGCATAGTGCAGAAGCGCAGACACTACAGTCACAGGTACAGAAGATGTGGACTACAAATAATGATATGCCTTTATTTTTCCTTCCTTCTTCAATTGCTATTTGTGGTCATATAATTTTCTGAAATAATCATTTTGTATAAACAATGATAAAGAAAGAAATGATATCTCAATGAAAATGATGTCAACTTGCAGATATCTTCAGCAACATATGAGAAGAACTTACTCAATGAGACAAATCAGAATTTAAAGAAGGAACTTCAGTCTGTGATATTTGACCTTGAGGAGAAGTTGAAAGAACAAAAGAAAAATGAAGATTCTCTGAGATCTGAGGTTGAAAATCTCAAAATTGAGATTGCTGAGAAATCTGTATTGCAAAATCGGCTGAAGGAAATCGAAGGGCAATTGATAAAAGCTGAATCTAGCCTAAATGAAGAGGTACTGCTAAAGTTCCTGATTTTGTAAATAAGTTAAAAATTCAGAAGCAAAGTGCCTTTCAGAACTAAATTGTCGATCTGTTCTAATTAATCCAATGTTTTGCAGGTTGGAAGTGTTCAAGCTGCTGCTTCTCAAAGAGAAGCGGAGTTAAATTTAAAATTGGAGGATTATGCACAGAAAGTCCATGATAGAAATTTGCTGAATGAAAAGGTTGTAGAACTTGAGAAAGAGTTACAACTTGCACAGGCTACTATTGCTAACCAGGTATGCTCATATACTGTTTACTCGCATTGTATACTCTTTCAAGGTTGCAAGATATTTTGAAGGAAAAAAAAGAAGATATTGATGCTGAACTCTGATATTAGATTAAGCAGTTATTCCTTGTAGGTTTAAAATTTTGTATTATTTTTTTAAATATAGGTGATATCACTTTGCCATTAAAAATCTCTCTTTTTTTTATTTTTATTTATGCTAAGCCTTCCAAAATCTCTTAATTTGCAGAGTTTGATATAAAAATATAAGTGATTTGTGTCTTACTGATTTCCTTTTGTTAAAAATAAATAAATATACTAAAACCAAGCAGAAAGGAGAAGAATCTCAGAAGTTGGAACTAGAGACAGCCCTGAAGAATTCTCTTGAAGAACTTGAAACTAAGAACAAGGAAATCTCTCTTCTACAGAAACAAGTAATAGATTTAGAGCAGAAATTGCAACTGGCTGGTGATAAATTCTCAGTTAAGGTAAATTGCCCTCCAAAAGTTACCAAGCATGTGTGTTTGTGTGTGAACAGATGGACTTATAAGGAAAAGATGATGGTGAAACCTTTGCTCATCATGTTATAGTTCCTTGTCCTAGCAGTGTTTCCTTGTAATTTTAAAAGCATAAATGACAAGATTGAAATCCATTTCACTTCCCAAGTAAATGCATATGACTACAACTTTTCTAAGCATTATTTTTCTTATTTTATTTAACATTGACTCTTAAGTGCTATGGTTTTGATTATTTTTTCCGGTCATTATCTCCATGTAAACTTCGTCAAACAAGCTATGCCATAATCTTCTAGTTAAAGGCCAAAAATGACTTCATTCTACAACTTCTCCGTGTGAAAGCCTTTTGGCTTGATGTTTGGAAAAGATTGGGCTTTTTGTTGAAATTTAAATATTGATTGTTCAAAGTTGAGATTGGAAATCTTGAATGGGTCAAACTAGCTTTTGTACCTTGTCAAAGTATCATTTAATCTGAAAGTTCAAATCATTATGTAAAAGGTAATGAATGACTTCTTCATCTATAACATTTAGGTCCAGGATTATTCTAATTTGTTGGCAAAATGTCATGTTTCTAATGATGTTCCAGGGTGACGAGGGTGTTGATCAGAAAGATGGGTTGGAAGTCAAATCCAGGGACATGGGATCAAGCATTTCGACTCCATCAAAAAGGAGGAGCAAGAAAAAGTCAGAAGCAACAACTGCTCAAACATCATCTCCGTCCGAGACCCATATCGCAACTGGCCAGGTTTCGCCTATCATAAATTTCAAGTTCATCCTGGGAGTAGCTCTTGTGTCCGTGATCTGTGGCATAATTCTTGGGAAGCGCTACTAGTAACAGTTCTCAGTAGTATGTCTTTTTGGTTTTGTTACTCATCATGGTTTTTCTATTTTATTTTTCCCCCTCTCATTAATTATATATACCAGATTGAAAGCTTTCTTTGCATGCTTTCAAGCTCCAGTCTTCAGGTTGTTCAGGGAACTTGTTTTCATTCCTATCCCCTGCCTCTGTGTAAAAGAAAATGGGGTTGATTCATGTCTTATTTTAAGTTTGGACTTAATAATTTGAATGGAAGTTTTGTTTTACTATGGAGCACATTTTTATACTCAGTTGATGTCTGTAGGACTTGGGGCAGCTAGAAAACTTGTACCTAAGCGGCTACCCTATTGTGTAAAGACAAGACCTTTAGTATTCTCTCTCTCTCTTCTCTCTACTGTATATAATATTTGAAACAAGATGCTTATGTTTGCAGAATATAGACTATTCAAAAGAAGTTAAAATATGCTTACAAGGAAATATATTTCTTATAATATTTTTGCTCATCTTTTGAATGTATTAAATTAAGAATTTAATTTCAATCCACTGTCAGTGTAAAGTTTCTTTACACTGTCATCCAATCATGTGCTGACATATCATTAAAAGAGTTAGACTTTCTAGGTAGTTGTTGTGATAGTCAAACTCTTTTATAATTTGTTTGTTTTGAGAGAAATAGAGAAAAGAGAAATAGGAAAGTTCTCTTGTTTGGTTAGAGGAGAAATATAGAAGAAAAAAAAAAGGTAGTGGGTTCCACAACTTTTTCATTTCTCTCCTAAAGTAAGAAGAAATAGAGAAGAAATGGGTAGAGGTGAAAATTTGATTAATATACCTTTCTTTTCGTTGTTTTATAAATAAATAAATGAATAGACAAATATGTATTTATAACAAAATTTAATTTTCTTTCTTCCCTATTTCTTTCCTAATTCTCTTAATTCAAATAACTTAAAAATCTACTTATTTTCTACTCTATTTCTCTTCTCCCTATTTTTTTCTACTCTATTTCTTTCCATTCTATTTCTCTCATAATCCAAACAAAGCCTTAATGATTTGACAACATATGATTGGATGACAGTGTAAAGAAACTTTACACTAAAGAAACTTTACACTGACGGTGGATTAAAATTAAACTCTTAACTTAAATATTGATAATATATTAGTAGGACTTGAAATATCAATGAACAATGATTTGAAACCGAATTAAACTCTAAAATGTAGGGGCTGTTTGTTTTCTAAAATTTGTGAGTTGTGAAATATGATTTGATCACGATCCAACTCACAGCTTGAGTGATTCCCTTCAATTTAGTTTGCGGGCTATTTCAAAGCGAAACAATAACATTTTAAAAATAATAATAATATTTCATATATTTAGAGACTTTTTATTAAACAGTCAATAGTGAAAACAAAAGAACACACCTCCTCCATTGAATCATTCTGCATAATACAGAAGTTCCAGTAATATCACTTTGCCAATTTTCAATTGCTGGGCTTATATGGGGATCCCTGCTCTCTTCACTTTGGGTCTTCAACCATGGCTGATGTACACTTTCAGTTCGAAGGACCAAATGTTCAATGGAACTGAGATGCTATTTTGTTGTGCTTGCTAGGGTATCTGGCTAGCACGCAACTCACATAGTTGAATATGAGCACCTACCTGATTCCCATGTTATAGGAATCTATAACTACGAACCTCCATGCTGAACTTTTAGGCATCCGTGTAGGGTTTCAGATTTTTTTTATCTCCATTGCAGATGCACATTTTTCATCATTATGTAGCAATCATAGGCGATGTGTAGCATCCATCGCCTTCATCGTGATTGGACTGCCTTTATTTGTCTTGCTCTGCTTGAGGCTAACTGCAGTGCAAGCTTTCTGAGCAAATTGATGGGTGGCTCAGGAATTATCTTTTTCTGGTTTTGCGTTGCACATGAATTAAGACATTTAGTTATTCAATTAATATAAAGATTGTAATTATAACATAAAAGTTTCGTGCAGTTTGTTTGACATGAGCCATTCCCATTTGGTTTACAAAACAAGGGTTTTTCTTTGGTTGGCCATGGCTGATTTTCTCCATTCATTTGAAAGTTGATTTGTTTTATGCAAGTATCTAGTGAATATTCGGAAAGATGATATTCCAAACAAAATGAATACAAGGAGAAGTGAGAAAGTTTATGTTCAAGAATGTCCTCTTTTATACAAAACAATGAGGTAAAGTACTCTCGTCTTGACTTATATGCTATTAGTAGCATTATCCCAAAAAAGTTAAGTTAAAAAAGAAGCTATGATGCAAGTAATAATAAAATGGTCATTATCAGTTTAAGAGTATTATAATAGTGGGAAGATGATTTAATAGTTCATAAAATAAAACAAGACGTATCATTGTCTGTCCTACTCCTAGGACAAAGTTTGATGACTTTAATTTCGGCACACCCAAAGTCCAAAGCATCCAAAGTCCAAAGATGAAGCAATTGGGAAACTAATCTTCATTAATTAATCCCTAATCCCGAATGATCATTATCATTATCATTAGCGGCATATAATAATCCCAGAGCTTCCTCATACATAAAACGAAGGTAACGACATATCAAAAACAAAACGGAGCACCCAAAGAGGATAACACCCAAAACTTTACTCACCTACAAAGTCATCAACCTTTCTGTCCCCTTTATCTTTTCTTTCATTTTCCTTCCCAATTTTCTCTTTCACCAAACACTTTTTCTCTCTCTCTCTCACTGACACACACCTTCTATCTATCTGCAACTCTGCACAATCTTTCCTTGTCTTTCCCGCTCACTTTTGTCATTTTTCCCCCAAAAGTTTCCTCCAAACCTTTCGATTCTCTCAATACTTTCTCACTCCTCACCGATCATGCTTCATAGCTTGGTCCCTCGATCACCACTCACTTCCAACCCTAACGTAAGCTCCTCCATGAAAACGAAGCGCGTGGACCGTGACCTCGACGACGAAGATTCCACCGGCGACGAGCCCTCATTCAAGAGACCAAGCTCCGGTAGGAATATCTCCGGCGAAGCCCAAATTTCCGGTGAGAAGACGGCGGAGGGACACGTGGAGGAGCCAGCCTTCGAAGGCGAAGGCGAATCCAGTGGTCTCAAACTCTTAGGGCTATTGCTTCAATGCGCGGAGTGCGTCGCCATGGACAACCTCGACTACGCGAACGACCTCTTGCCGGAGATTGCAGAGCTTTCCTCGCCGTTCGGAACGTCGCCGGAGCGCGTCGGCGCGTACTTCGGCCACGCGCTTCAGGCACGAGTCGTTAGCTCCTGCCTCGGCGCCTATTCGCCGTTGATGAGCAAATCGGTGACGGTAACTCAGTCGCAACGAATCTTCAACGCGTTCCAATCGTACAACTCAGTGTCGCCGTTGGTGAAGTTCTCGCACTTCACCGCGAACCAAGCCATCTTCCAAGCCCTGGACGGCGAGGATCGAGTCCACGTGATCGATCTGGACATCATGCAGGGTCTCCAATGGCCAGGATTGTTCAACATACTTGCCTCGCGCTCCAAGAAGATCCGCTCCGTGAGAATCACCGGGTTCGGATCCTCGGCGGAGCTGCTCGAGTCAACAGGGAGGAGACTCGCCGATTTCGCGAGTTCTCTGGGTTTGCCGTTCGAGTTCCATCCGGTGGAAGGCAAAATCGGTAGCATAACGGAGGTGAGTCAACTCGGTGTGAGGCCCAACGAGGCCATCGTGGTGCACTGGATGCACCATTGCTTGTACGATATAACCGGCAGCGATTTGGGAACGTTGAGATTGTTGACTTTGCTGAGGCCAAAGTTGATCACCACCGTCGAACAGGATCTCAGCCACGCTGGAACCTTCCTCGCGAGGTTCGTTGAGGCGTTGCATTATTACAGCGCGTTGTTCGACGCGCTAGGGGATGGCTTGGGTGCGGACAGCCTAGAGAGGCATACGGTGGAGCAGCAGCTGTTGGGCTGCGAGATCAGGAACATCGTGGCCGTTGGTGGGCCCAAGAGGACCGGGGAGGTCAAGGTGGAGAGGTGGGGGGACGAGATGAAGCGGGTCGGGTTCCGGCCCGTGTCACTTCGGGGTAACCCGGCTGCACAGGCCAGCTTGTTATTGGGGATGTTCCCTTGGAGAGGGTACACTCTTGTGGAAGAAAGTGGTTCCCTCAAGTTGGGTTGGAAGGATCTCTCCCTGTTGACTGCGTCTGCTTGGCAGCCCTCTGATTTAATTTGATTTGATTACTTGCATTGCATGATTCAAATCAACGGTTCAGTTCATGATTGCCCATGTGATCCACTATGAAACTGGTGGTGGGGGAGAAAAGCAACACTTGATTGACCCTTTCTCCCATACCTCTGTTCTGCAACTCCAAGGAAAGACTTAAGACAGACATTCTTGACAGAGAAGAGAGGAAAACTAGAAATGAGTGAAATTTTTGGAGACCGTGCAGGAGATTTTATTTTATTTTTTGTCGAAGTTACTGAATTAAAAGTGAGAAATCATTGCAACTATGATTCGTTGTAACACCTTTCAATTGTTTAATTGATTCTTAGGCCGAGAAGAGAGGTGTTTGGCTCCTTTTATATGGGAAACGAAACGAAAAAGAGGATTGCTTGGTTTAGTGTATAATAAAACATGAGTCCCTTTGAATTACCAAAAAAAAAAAAAACGAGTCCCTTTTGTATGTGACGATTCAGAAGACTAATGCTTTGGTTAATTTAAGAAAGGAAATTATTTTGGTACTTATATCGTAAATTTTTTTTAATATTTATTAATTATTATTTATATTTAATAAATTTTTAAATATTTATTTATAAAGTAATAGTTAATAAATAATTATAATTTAAATTTAATTTTAATTTATTATTAATATAAAAATAATTACATTATCATACAATCATGTATTGTTATATTATTAAAAAAGTTTGATTATTATAATAATTATTTAAAAAATTCAACTTTTTAATAATATGTCAATAATTGATTAAATGACAGTATAAAATATTGTCAAAAATTTTTAAATTGATAAAAAATTAAAATTAAATCATTACAACTCATCTTAAATATTAAATTTAAAAAATTATTCTAATATTTTTTAAAAAATATTAATATTTAAAATAAATTATTTAACCTTTATTAATTATTATTTATATTTAATAAATTTTTTAATATTTATTATAAAAATAATAATTAATAAATAATTGAATTAAGTGCCAAATCCATATACCATCACAAATATCTTAAATTCATCAAAATCATATAGCAACTTTTTTCACGATTTAATAAGGAAAGACGTCTCCTCTGTTTCCGTGGCAAAATTGGGTGCAACAAACAATGAGTGGCTAGTGAAAGAGAGCAGAGTTCATAGACAGAAAATAGTGGTCAATTCTCATTACTCTACCCCGGCGGGGCCCTGGGAGAAGTACATTCTTCTTGGGTGGACCTAATTCCTATGTTACGTCTTCTGTTCTTTAATGAATCACCTATTAATAGCCAAAAACAAAACATGAATCACTTATTAGCTAAAAAAATAAACTGGAGCGTTGCATAAGTAGTATTTTATACAAATATTTTTATACAATATTAGTTTTTTTTAATCAATGTACATGATCTAATTTTATATAGGAAATTTGAAACTCTTTTGAAATATAGTACCATTATATTTTCGTGCAGTTATGTACTAAAATTTAGTATCAATGATATTATTATTGCTAATTAAACATATCTATCATATCTACATACTAATTATTTTTTATTTTTCCAAGAATTATCCATATCTCATTACCAAAAACAAAAGTTAATTCAGTGGTGTTTTTTTTTTTTGTCATCATTACAAATGAGGTTGACTACCTCGAAATCTAAGGCCTGGCAGAAGAAACCAATGACTCTGAACTTTATCCCGGTTATCTCACAACCAAAAGAAAAAACAAACGCAAAAACAAAATGGGTGGTTGGGCTTCTCGACCTCAATACAAAGGGAAAATTTGGGAAGAAGAGACTTTGGAATTAATAAACCGATTTTGCTTTTGATTTACTTTTTAGTTGCTATCTCCCTTTCTCCTTCCACTATCGGTGTGGTGTTGTTCCAGCAGCAAGTTTCACAGAACTGGTTAGTATCAAGGGTCTTTTTAAAATTCCTCGTCAAGACTTGGGAGTATGTAGAGGATGTGGTGCAGCGTCAAGACTTAATTCTCATCCTTTGTGAAAGCATCATTCCTAGAATTAGAGCTTCGTACTCAACTTCATTAGCAGTACATACTCATCTTCCCCGGCTTATTTAGCTGTTGTTGAGAATTGAGCTACGACTGCTGCCAAAACATCACTCTTCATTGACTTAATAATCATTTTGAAAAGCATCGTAGCTGGGTCCTCAATTTTCTTACTCCAAATTGCAGGCCTTTTGTCCATTCGCAGCTAACGAGTCCCATATAAAGGACAAGCCTATGTTCAATTCTACCCAACTTTGTCTTAATTTATAGGTTGTGGTTTGGATGACTTTTAAACCCCAAATATGTTAATTTTGGATTTTATACACGCCTCACTTTTTGAATTCTGACATTTAGCTCTTAATTCTGTTTTATTTTTTTAGGATTCAACACATGAAGACTGCATATTTGTGGCAAGTTTTGTGAAGAATATGGTTCGTTGCTTTTTTAAAAATAATTTTTGTGATGCAAAACTGTTGCAATTTTTTGGTGTAGAAAAGTCCGTTCCCAAATATATATTTTTTTAAAAAATCTCAAACATTACATCTAAACATAAAATAAATTTTATTTTTAAAAAATCATATATAAAATATTATTTTTTAAAAGCTCATCCAAACCATCCATTTGTACTTCTAAAAAGAGAGATTTTTTTATAACATAAAAAACTGTTAAATACAAGTACAAAATGTATATTTTTTAGTGCTTCATTTTAAAAAAAAATAAAAACCCATCCAAACATATTAAAATTTAAGAAAAATATTTTAAAAAATACTTTTTTAACAAGAAAGCACGTTTGAACTGTACTAAGGCTTATTTGGATCAACTTTTAAAAAATATTTTTTTTATCATATTTTTTAAAAGATCTTTTATAAAAAGTAAAACATATATGTTTGGATGTAATATTTGAAAAAATATTTTTTTATGTTACAAAAAATATCTTTCTCTAGAAGACCAAAATCTAACTAAAAAAATACTAGAGCTTTTTCTAAATAAGCCCATTTAAACACATTAAAATATAATAAAAGTACTTCTCTTTAACAGTATTAAGAATTATTAGCAGTACCATTACTCCCTTAGTGTGGACATAGATTTTGATCTTGAATCAAGCGACCAATTCGTGCTGCCATTTGAGCTTTTGTGGCCAATTTTGAATTCAACGTTCTGCATACGGTAGAGATTGGGTAAACATACCAAAAGCTCGTGCACAAAATAAGCTATCAAAAGTTATCAGAAATTGGAGAGAAAAAGAAGTGTCATATGATGAGAATCCATGGCCAAAAAATTTCATAAAGGTTAAGATATCTAATTTGAGTGCAAGTATATTAACTAGTTCTGCTCGTAAAATTTTACAGCTAGATACTAATTTTCATCCCGGAATAAAGGATAGGAAAGAAGGCTTGACAACTTATAATGAATGCAGATTAGGTAAATATGATGCTCATCTGTCAATTTATTCCTTTTTCCATCCATTTTTATGTACAGAGAAGCATGATCTTATGAATAATATGTATCAAGCACGGCAAAATAATGTTCTAACCATCCAGTGATGCCAAAATAGCACCAATCTATGTCTTTCCTTCTCAAATATCAACAGACCAGCCCTTGCCAAAGATCAGCGACCTAAACTAACACCCATTTGAAAACAGATAAAATGCACAATAGGAATCATGAACGTTCATAAGAAGAGATAAAAAGAGTGTGTATACCAAAGCCCAATAATGGCCTGCTCAACTCACCCCAAACACAGCCCGGTTACAACATGGCCTAGATAAGCACCCAGCTAAATACTGATCCAAGCCCAACTACTACTCCAAAAGGGTCTCCGTCCACTAAGAAGAAAACTTAAATGGTTTGTTTGTTTAGAGAGAAATTGAGAAGAGAGAATTAAAGAAGAGAGAAATAGAAGAGAAATGAGGAAATTTTCTTATTTGGTTAGAAGAGAAATAGAAAAAAAAAATTATGGGTCTCACAACTTTTTCATTTTTCTCCAAAAGTAAGAAGAAATACAGGTAGAAATTTAACAAATATACCCTTTTTTTTGTTTTATAAATAAATAAATATGGACAAATATGTATTTTTAATAATATTTAATTTTCTTTCTTTCCTATTTCTCTTTTAATTCTCTTAATCCAAACAACTTAAAAATCTACACATTTTTTACTTTATTTTTCTTCTTCTTATTTCTTTTTACTCTATTTCTCTCTTAATCCAAACAAAGTCAAAATGAGACTAGAAAACTCATCCCCAGACTATAAATTGCGGCTAAGCCCGAGTATCATCATCTAATCTACCTTGCGTAAATCTTTTCATATTCTGTCACTGACTTAAGCATCGAGTTCCCGGTGGACTTTGTTAGGGTTTCCTCTCCCCTAAAGGATAAACTCAAAATGGGACAAACATGATGTTAATTAATAATTATAGAGTAATGGAAGAATTTGTTTTTTATAACTGAAGTTTTGTATAAAATATATTTGAAATATGTTAGTTTAAGAATAACTTATTTATTAAGTATTTGTTAAGAGTAATGATACTTATACAAATTTTATCTTTACAAACCTCTTACAAATTCTAACGTGAATTCATCTAAACTATTTATGAAAAGTTATAGTGAAACCCAAGTTTTATTCAATGAATTACATAGAATTTTGTTAGAGATTTATTTGTGCAAATATTATTTTCTATTTACTAATCATTTTCCGTGTAATTTTCCATTTTTTGTAAATTCTACCATTTCTTATTGAATTTGTAAATAGTTTCATTTTAATTTTTTTGAGCATATGTTAAAGTGCAGGCAAAGCGTGCCACTTACGTTACAATTCTACAGTGAAATTCTTTTCAATTTTAAAATTGAAGTGTTCCAAAATCGCGTTTACAAACATGATTTTGTTGCTGTAAAGAAATATAAAGGAAATATGGCCCATTAATCGTAATACTAAAAATCATTGTGCTAGAGCTAGAACAATAAACTTTTAAAATCAAATCCCCGAATAAAGAATACTGAAGCTGGCCAACTAACGAAGTAGATAAAACCTACTCCTTGAACATTCTTTGAGAGTTGAAACATCAATAAGGGGCGGGGTAGGGTTGACAAGAAGTTCCATATTGGGGAGAACTTGAGCAAAACCTATGTACGAATACCTGTCCAATTAATTGAACCAATACATATTACATTATTAATTAATTCATTGCATATACATTCCAAAATAAATAGGCAATAATTAACTAGGAATTGATACAGTGGAGTAACGAGTCACTAGAAATTTAAGATGTTAGAATAAGAAGTCAAATTTTGCAGCCAGGGACTATTTAATTGAGCCCAAAAGGGATCTTGGGTCCAGTCCGTGATCATCGTGGGCAGCTGGAGATCTGGCAGCTTGTCCTTCCCTAAGGGCAATTGCAGCGATGTACTACAAGTCGTTTTGTTGTCTTTGATAGCCAATTGACTCCTAGTATTTTCTTGCATTGGCACTGAGTCGGAGACACACACCATTTCTTCAGCTTCTTTCTTAAGAACGACATTTTGTAATAAGGGCAGAGGTACGTGTTGGTCTTCCTGTTGACTGCCAAAGGACATAGTGTCCGTAGAGGAAGGAGGAGACGAAGGGGAACAATCCAATTGCTTCATCTTTTCCTCTATTGCTGCCCTTTGCTCCAGCACTTTCAACGAAGTTGCCTTTCGGTATATCTTGCACAACACAATGTCCTGTATAGATGTACCACAATTATTAATTAGCAGTAGTAGTAACATTAATTTTTAATTTGGTACACTTGAAATTTAAATATTCTAAGTTGCAAGTCTTGAACTTTCTCATGAATGAAAGGGAGGTTTATAAAAGGCCAAGTGTGTGTTTAGTTTAACTTTTGAAACTTAAAAATCATGATTTGAGTAAAAATATTAAAAAATAAGCAAACTATGATTTGAGAACTACTAAAAACTAAACCAAATATACTATAAAAGGGACCACGCTACATATATTCACAGCCTAGCCTTACAAAAAGTGTATTTATCTTCATGGAAACATACCTTCCCTCTCAAAGATATGAACGTTAATTAATGAATCACTTTTACCACGGAAAGCTCCTAGCTGGTTCTATTAATGCTACTAAAATATCAGACGAAGCTTCCTTGTAATTTGCGAGAAACTGGCAATAACAAGCAGCATGGTGTTTTGCAAGAAATTAAGTACAAGGTAACGAATTAACTATATGTATAATTTGAATGACAAGTTATTGGGCAGAGCTAGGAAAGGTAGTGACATAAGTCTGTGATATCACATGGGCAGGAATCTAAAACTGGGCTCATATTCGCAGTTGATAATGTGGTCATAGCTAGTTACCTAAAATTGTAAATAATTTAATTTTTGTTAATTATTAATGTATAAATTTTTTATATTATTATTCAATTACGTATTATTACAAATTAAAAAAAAATTGACTCTGACAATAAATAAAAGTCACAATTTTTTTACTTTTGTGCCAACGTATGACTAAGTGATTATATATAAAAAACTTTACTTTGAATTAAAATTAAACTCCATTGCAAAAGATTAAAAAAATGGTTATAGTTGATATATATTTATAGTTGATATTTATTATATATATAATAATAATAAATTTATACCTTAGGTAACGGGGATGTGTCAGGCAAACGGTACTCATTCATGACCCAATCGGTCTTGCATCCTCGTGGAGCTCTTCCCTGATAGAAAACCAAGGTCTTCCTCAAGCCGATGATCCGCTTTGGGTCAGACAAGGTCACGATTTTCCGGTCTGAACCGGTGGCTTTCCAGAACCCTTTCTCGGTGGTGCGGTTAGGCCTTCCCCCACTGCCGTGCTTTTTGTCCCTTGGCACGAAGAAGTACCATTCTCTTTCCCCCACCTTTGCCAGACCTGTATCATGGAATATTATCATCATCTATTCTTGTCAAATGTCAATCACCAATACCATGCTATTCCAACTAGTACTAAATACTAATTAATCAGTAAATGTAAATCACTCATCACTATACAATTCTTACATTATATATTATATTATAACCAATCGCAAGTCATATATATAAATATATACAACTTAGATTTTGAGAAGAGTACACAGAGAGACAGAGTCAGTTAATTACCAGGCAAGTCCCAAGGATCATGGTGATAGATGTTGAGGAAACCGATGACGTCGAAACGAAGTTTCTTGCCAACGACCATGTTCTTAAGATAGAAATCAAGGAGTTCTTCTTCGGTGGGGTGAAACCGGAAGCCAGGAAGTGTAATTTCCCCTGTCATGTTGATGTCTTCCATGGATGCCATCTCATCAATATGCTTGCTTGCCATGACTCTGATTATCGACTACGTACTGTTTGTTTAGCTAGCTAGTGCTACTGCACTTTGCCTACTTTTGAGGTTCTTTTCTTTTGTGCAGAGAAATATCAAGTTAGTTGCTAGTTATGCAACCAAACACATGGCAAGGGCTGTATTTATAGGAATGGTTGGTTTGGTAATTGGTGCCTATCCTGAGTTAATCGGTGTTTTGATTTTTTGATTAATTACAGAGCTTGCGTTATGACCTGGTCATGGATGTAGAGGGGGACAAAAGTCTCTAAATTTTTTTAAAAGAATATGGACTCTTGTAATTGCGACTGCAGATTATGAGATTTTTGAGGTAGGACCCCAAGTGCAGGGACCCACGCGGCTTAACACAGAGTCTGCAGAGACTAAACTGTGGTGGTGTATGGACGAAAAGGAGAAAGGGACATGGGACATGTTATGTCATGCCTTGACCTCCTTTTTCTTTCCGTTTTGGACTTTTACCCGGAAATTCCTCTCGTAGATCCATGGCCATTCTTTTGTTTCCCCGAGTTCCATGTGGGGCAGTAAAAATGCACGGTACAAAAATTACTTAAATTTAGTAAGAACTTACATGTTTTTAACATAAAACTTTGGCACATCAAAAACATGTATTTTTACAGCATTGCCATTCCACCCGAAGGCTTTGTTTGAATTAAGAAAGCAGCATGTAGGAGAGAAATAAAATAAAAAATAATAAATTTTTAAGTTATTTAATTGATAAAATTAAGAAAAAAATAAAATAAAAATTTAATTTTTATTATAAATACATATTTATCCTTATTTATTTATTTATAAAGTAATAAGAAAAAGGATATAATAAGTAAATATTCTATCTTTACTTATTTCTTCTCATTTTAAAAAAGAAATAAAAAAAATACAGGGTCCATCAATTTTTTTTTTTATTTTCTATTTTTCTTCTAATCAAATAAGAAAAATGTATCATTTCTCTTCTTTTTCTTTTCTCTAACTCTCAATTACTTATTTCTCTCAAAACAAACATAAGAAAAATAATATAGCATCACGTGAACAGCTTCCAAATGGAAAAATAGCACAGCCAAATGACAGTTAACAAACTCAACCCCAATAACAGTATATTTCTTACATCATTTTTTTATAGTAAGATTTGGTCCCCCCATGGAGGTCCCTATATAGGGATTAGACTAATATCTGTACACCACAAAAGTGGTATGAGACATACATTGAGATTCACACATTTATTTATCACTCGACGATTAAATAAATGACGAGGGTAATTCTATGGAAAGGTTAAATTCTCAAGAGGTTGAATTCTCATTGGTGGAATTGATTTTTCAATTAACTTCATTGGTTTGATTAATAAATGAATGTGTGAATCTCAATATACGTCTTATGGTGAGACACCCAACCTTTTGAAAGTTTCACATTTCCGTAGACTTACACTAATTTTATTATTGATTAAATCCAGATCAAATAGGAATACTCTACTACAGCGTTAATTTGAATTCTCAACTCAAATGACTCTTTTTCGCCCTTGTAAATATGTAAGAATAATGATAGTTGTATCCATGTGTAAGAGTGTGTACATAATTGTAGTCATTAAAACAAATGAAATAAGGCTAAATGCTTTTCAGTGACAACTAAATAATGTGCAAGTAAATTTGTAATAACAATTTGGTTCAGTTTTAGTTCTTCTAATTTGGCGGAAAATTCTTAAATGGACTAACGTGGTCCATCAAACATTTCTTTTTCTTTTTGTAATTTCGGTAGCTAACGAGAAGATTCATGCGGAATAAATCTTACATAATAATCTATTTAATTAATAGCCAAAAAATGCACCTTAGATAGCCAGGGTCAATTCTTGGTAACGTTAAATGGAGGAACTAAATGGAGGAACTACACAATTGATATTTTCCCTTCAAATTACAAACTTGGCAAAAGAATAATAAGAGTCCAAAATATAAAAAAGTGTGCTTCAATTTTTGGAGAATGATGTCAAATTCTCGATTCTTTGGTTTCGATTTCCAATTTCCAAGCTATAAAACCCTTAGTATGGGTTGAACCGAAGTCCAGGTCTGCATTCCATTTTTGAGGGAAGACTAACGAATCTCTTTTCTTCTGCCATAAAAAAAAAAAAGAGGGGACCCTGACACGGTTTTGCGTCCAAAATAGGGAACCCGACTCAGTACTGCAATTACAGAGGTTCTTCTACTATTAATAAAAAAAAAATGCATCAATGCATTTTTCTGTCTAATAAGGGACGGATCCACGAATGAAGGGGAAGGTGATTTAAATCTTCTACATCTTTTTCTTGTCTATTTTGATATCATTTTAATTAAATTCTGACAATTAAGCAAAAAAATCACTTTATCTCTTAATTAGCAATAAGTTCTCCTTAATTAGTTGTCAATTTTTTATATTAAATTATCAACATTTAATTAAGGAAACAAAAAGTAAAACAAAAAAAGAGAACAAAAGATTTCATTAGAAGAAAAGGAAGCCAAAAAAATAAATGAAAGATTATGAAGCATTCTTCGGCATTCTCCTCTTTTACCATGGACAAACAATAAGTATTAGGATTGATAAGCATGTATAAATTTTTTAAATAAGAAATGTCACAAGAAAATGAATTAACTTTCAAAATCGATCTTATTTGCAGGGCAGAACACAAATATTTAAAAGAAAAATCGACTCTTATAAATATTTACGTATAAGTTTATCGAAGTTTTTCAAATTAAAGGAGTAAGCACCCCTACTTCTAAATCCCTAAATCCGTCCCTCTGTCTTTACTTTTTGTTCACAAGATTTAAAAAGTTTGTTTTGTTGACATTATTTCAAGAACTTGAATTTGAAAAGAAAAATACTAAAGGCACTAATCAAGAGTTTTATAATAATCCTCTTGATATCCGTCGATTAATTCGCGAGAATATATTGATTTTTGTTTGAACTATTACTAGAGTTAAGAAACATTTTTTCCAAAGAGTACATGTTCACTTCACTGATTTCAGATTTTCTATGCATTGTATGATTTTACTTATCAGCATGAATGAATCACCACATTTAAGTGTAGTAGTTAGACTTATCCACGCACACGAAAGAGATTAAAGTTTTTAGTTTTTGTTTGGTTTTAAAGTTTGCACAATGTATGTATTTTTAATAAAGTTGTCAAAACGGGTTAATCTAGAGTTGGAGGTAAAATGGGTTGATCCGGGTTAACTTACTTTAATGGTGAGCTGAAAAATAGTTAACCTGACTCACTTTAAGTAGGTTCATGGATTAAATAAGTTGATCCACCAGAAAATAAAAAAATGAAAAAAAAATTTAAATTAACTCTAAAGTATAAAATAACCATCAAACTTATGTTACATCACTAACAAAATGTTCAAAATAATATAATAATTATCAAACTTAAGTTACATCATAATTTATAAGTCATAATCACTGAGATAAACATAAAAATTGTGTTAGTGGGTTAATGATGTTAATTTTTAAAAATTTCATAGTAAACGGGTCAACCTGCTAGTTAGGTGAGCCAGCTTAAAAAATGACCCAAATTTTTGTTTGCTGAAATTTAAGTAATGATGGGTTGAGCCGTCACGGTCACGGGTTGCAATTTATATTGACAGCTCTAATTGTTAAAGATTAACTTTTCTAAAAACTTATGCTATTAGGTGAAGACTCATTGTGCTATGGGTTTAAAGCATAAACAATGCATTGTATCTCTAACATGGGGCTTGTGTATTGTCTAAAATAATTCGTGAATCTTCATCTATCAGCTTAATCTTTTAGGAGAGTTGGTCATTGACATGATATCAGAGCCTTCATGACCAAGTAATCGAAAATTTGATCATTGTCGCTTCCATTCTTTTAAATAAGAAATTGAATTTCAACACAAAATATAATAGGCATGTGTATTGTTCACGTTTCAAGCTTAAATAACTCCTGTGTGAGGAGGCGTATTAAAAATATAAAATTATTTATGTACTTTCACTAAACAACTTAAACTTTTGAAAGAATTGGAACATCACATGCATGAATATGATAACTTACGAAGCACCAATACATATTTTCTATATTGCACAATTCACACCCATAGCATATTCTGTCTGTATTGGGTACATATGTATTTGTGTATCGTATTCCTACATGCATATTTATTTATTTAAAATAGGTCAAAACATTCCAAAATGAGTAGAAATGGGCAAAAGATTTGCAACGCATGTTAAACTATTTCCAAATGTAAAAAAATAAAATAAAATAATGAAATCATTTTAAAATGTTAAAAATTAATTTTAAATTCTATAAAATTGACTAAAATATGCATGAAATCCTCTCTTTACATTAGTATGTCAATGAGTCATTCACGATTTTAACTTATGACCTCTATTTGAGTTTTTACATACCCCAACAACTTAAGTTACTCCTAGGTGGTTTGTATGAAAGAAACTCTAGGCTTAATTATGTTTTTTTTTATCCATTTTAGTTTTACTAAAATTAACTTTTGACCCTCCTAACTTTTTATTTTGGTTGATGAAGGCGGCAAAACCCAAAAAAAAAAAAAATTAAAAAGACAAACAAACAGACTAAGTAGAAACAGAGATTACATGGGACATATATACCTCTGAAAGATCAACAAGAACAAGAGCAACTTTTTATTTTTATTTTTATAAAAGAACCCTAGGAGGGGCAGCTAATTCATGAAAACCATAAGCATGCGAGATACTCCAATTAACTAAACAGTCTGCACATGAGCTTCCCACCTAACTTTACTTGTAATATTGTAGTTTTCTTAATTTTTAAATTGATTGACTAAGTCCTCCCCTACTGGACTGGAATTGACACTACACTCGTTTTGTGATGTGGCATTGCGTCACATAATTTTTATGTTAGCGAAGTTAACAGAAAATGAGTGTTATCAATTAAAAAAAAAAAAGACATGGCCTTGTCAGTATTAACAGAGCCACATTAGTATTAGATTGATAACAGAGACTTAATTAATCAATTTAAAGATTATTAGAGAGTTAACATTATTGCAATTAAAATGAATGAGACCAAAATTAAACTTCAATAAAATTACAAAAAGTATAGAAATCTATGTATAAGTTGGTAGTACTGCTTTCCAATTGAATTTACATGAATATATTTATATGATTTTAATTTTTTAATGTACTTGAGATTCAAATTCAAATCAGGAGAGAAAGAATAAATTTATTATTAAGTAGGTGTCTACTAAACTAAAAGTTTAATGGTGAACAAGATGTTATTTTGTAGGATTAAATTTTAATCTATTATCAGTGTAACAAAAATTATATTGTTATCCAATCATGTACTAGTACATCATTAAAATAGTTAGACTTTTAAGGTAGTTGTTATAATAGTCAAACTCTTTTAATAATTTAATAATACATGATTGGATGACCGTATAAAATTTTCTTACACTGTGAATCAAAATTAAACTCTATTTTGTTTGACATGTATACATAATTAATAACTAAAATTGGCAAAATATGTCATTAAGTGCATCATCACGAAATTAATGACAAATATAAATTCATTTCTCACACCATCTGAAACAAATCCCTTATTAACAAAAGGCTTGTATAGCTTGCTCCACATAAAAAAATTACAGGAAAAAAGTTTTCAAACATCAGAAAACACTAATTTTTGGATTAAAATATTATGTAATTTTTTTGGATTAAATTATTGATTACATTTAATTTATATGTTATATAACAACGAATAATATAAAACAAATTTTAAAAGTAAAATTTAGGAGAGACGCATGCATTATGCATGTAGGTTAAGTAAACAAGTAGCAAAAGGGCATGCAATTAGGGTCTCTTTTTTAAGCTAAGAGACGAATGGGTTTCTTTCAATCATAATATGCCGGTTGTCACAATAAACTAAAGGATGTGATTTTATCATAAGCAAAAAAAAAATTATAAAATAAATAATGAAACTTAATCAATCATGGAAAGGTACATTGTTTTTATTTTTAATCATTATTTTGGGTGAGAAAAGAATGGTATCTTGCTAATTGTGGGTAAAGTCATTTTGTTTATGTTGCCGAAGTCTTCTTTTCTTGTGGTACAGACGAATCTTTTTTTGGTACAGGAATTCCCGAAGTCTATAAAGTAGAGTGACCATAACATAGAGAATACAAAGTGCTGGTTTTTCCAAGGATATGATTGTCAATTCAAAAGCATCACCGCGTTTGCAACATTATTTTCTTGTATTCTATTAATAGTTTCAAACCCCACACACTCTCTCTCTCTCTCCCTCTCCCTCTCCCTCTCGACCTTACTCAGTCTCTTTCTTGAAAAAACCAAAAAAGCTAAAAATAAATGAAAATAAGGGACAGGTCACAGTTGTTTTATTTTTTTTATTTATGGATATGATATATGGTTTGACTTGGAAGTCTTCTGCAAAGACCTCAAGAAGTCTTTGTCTCTCAAGTAAATGATGATAAGCCTCATTGATATCAAAGACTTTCTAATTTCTTCTAGTACCCCTCTTGAATCTCCTATGGTAATACCTATTACCAGATCAAAGTCTTACAAAATTGTTCAGTTGTATATAGACATATCAAAAGCAGCTTCCTATGCTCTTTCCTTGAACTTTCTCAATTCTTTGGCAGAGGTTCCTTCTCTTATTTTGCGAAAAAGACAAGTTTTAAATTTGTCATATGCAGGGCTCGGGAGATGATTGAATTGCAATTAAGAAAACAACACAGTGACGGTGCATACATTACTACACCTGTCATATCTGCATGAAAGAAATTACAACTGCAAACTAAAACCTATGATCTCAATCTGCCACTCAATTTTTCTACCACAAAGCATACAAGTACGAACTAAAATTCTTAATGGAAAAGGAAATTTCGTGGCAATCAATCTCAAAACCGACGTTAAAATTCAGTTTTTTTCTTATGGTTCTCTCAACTGCTGCTTCTCTAATGTCAATATGTCATTGATCTGTTTTATTATATGACGATATAAATTTTACCTGGTTTTTACTATTGTAAATATAAAAATTATTCTTAAATTATATTTTAACAACTAAGGTTTTAAGGTCAGCATATTTTCTTCCTCCTATCGTAAGCCTTTCTCTATTAATTTAAACATTTAAAATAATTAATTTCTTGACATATTTATAAATATTCGTTAAGCAAAAAAATACAACAACATAATTTTATTTTAATGATTAGAAGTTTACGTGAGAGGAAGATTCATCCCTAATTTAATATCATGATAAACTACTAACTTCAAAGAGGATTTATAGCGAGATTATATATCGTTTACCAACAATCATATACTGGATTCGAACCTAAGTCATAATTAGTATAAGAAGGTCTGACCAGGTGAACAAACACCCATTGGTACACAAAATAAATATAAAACAATACACACAATAGAACAAACTAAGTAAATCCAGACAAACACTCCTCAGAAAATTTTAAGCTAGATTTATAGAAATCTCCCCAATCCCCAACCTTGAGATTAAGTACCTATATGGCGTTTAGTTCAAGTTTTTAAAAAAATTCTTAGGCATATCATGCCTATGAATGATATTCTCATGAATGGTATTCCTAAAATTGATGATTATTATGTTTAGTTAACCAAAAATATTCTCAGGAATGACTCCAACCATCGACGGGCTAGTGATGGCCAAAGTCAGTGACTGCCAATTGTCAGCAGTGGTGGGTGGTGGGATTCGAGTAACTGGCGACAATGACCAAAGTCGCTAACCATCGTTAATCGTTTTTGACAGGAGTAACCAAATTTTGGTAATTAGCCATCAACCGTCATCGACGGCAAGGGTAGTTGAATTCTAGTGATTAGCGCGATAGACGTGGTCATTGTCAACCGCCAATGGCAACAAGGGAGACTAAATTCCTGTGACCAGCGTGATGGCTGAAGTTGTTGGCACTGTCAACTGCCTGCAACGATGAGGATGACTGAATTTCGGTGATTGGCCACCACGGATGGTAGTCAGTAGTGGTCAATGACAATCGCCGACATTGACGTGACAATAGTTAGTTGATGACATGATCATATAAGGGTATATATTTTGGACATTTCACATGGAAAAAATATTATCATGTCATGAGAATATTACAAACTCACCTCCTCATAGAAATGAAAGTGTGGGAATGTTAGGAAAAAATCATTTAAGAGAGTCATTTTTAAATGAAAATATTTTTTCAAAACTTATACCAAACATGAGAATTTAATATTCTCATATAAAGATTATCAAAAATAAAAAAAATAATTCACTAACTAAACACCTGATAATATTATGTTTATCTATCTTTCCAAGACAAAATATAATAATGAAAAAATAATTTATAAAAAAATAACTCTCTCGTAACAATATGTTCATAGCTCATACTCGAAATTTATTTATTTTAAAAAAAAATTACAATATTAGCTAGTAATTAGTTAGTATTATAAAATAGTTAAAATTGTGAAAATACTTGAATAACTGAGTTGACTTATACACATGTCTAGATATATATCAAGAAATTCTTCTGTGAACACTAATACATAAAATCGTACAATCGGGAGTCAAGACATGTCATATAATTTTCTTTTAGGAACTTTGCAATGGCATCGGCCAAATTTATTAGGGGCGTCAATATCAGTTCCTAGCCATAAAAACATGTTATTTAAGATTTTGGTCGAAAGCTATAAATTATGCGCTTGGCATTATTTATTGTTTTGGCATTTTTATCGTGATTTTTATTAAAATATCTTCATTTAATTACCATTACTATTGTGTATTAAATAATATTTTCATATTTAATTGATTCATAAATTCACATTAAGTGAATTAAGTTTGAAATAGATAAAAAAAAGTGAAATTAATTATATTTTGTAAAAAGAACTAAATTAAGGTCAATATAAAATGTATCACTACCTGGATAAAATTTATTTCGTTTAATTTTTTTTCCTCAACTTTAAATTTAGTTTACTTGACACTAAATTTTTTTTATTTAAATAAATTATTTTGACTAACTTATTTAAAATATATTTTAAATTTAACTAAAATATCTAAAAATATATTATGGAAACGTTATTTTTAAATATTAAAGAGAGAGAGACAATGTAGAGCTATAAATCTGGCGTAAATTGAGGCGGGCTATAGTTTTGAAATTGGTAACCCGAACGTGTTGGTTCTGTCATGTCATAACCCGAATTGAGGGCCCTTATAATTTTATGTAGTTTGAAAATTATTTCGATACTTATATTTGTTTTAAGATATCGATACTTAAGGTGAGTTGTTTAATATTTATTAGTTATTATTTATATTTAATAAATTTTATAATATTTATTATAAAATTAACAATTAATAAATAATTAATAATTTATCTAAATTATCAAATTCATCATAATACCATAACAACTTCCATCTAATTTACATTCTTTAATATTAACTTTTTTGTTGTGTGCTGTCTAAATAGGAGACAAAGATTAAATTCACTTTATTTTTTTGTCACTTTCTATATGTCAACCCATAGTTAATTGGTACTATTAAGTATGTGGTAATTGATTGCCTTGCATTATCTGGCATGACATCAATTTGAGAATTAGTCATATCGAGTGAAAATTGATGTTTACTAAATCTTTGTTCATTAAATATCAAGGGGTTGATAGAGGGGTTAATAGAGTTAAAATGTATTTTATTTTAAAGAATAAAATGAGTAATTGATAATAGATATTAAAAATTAATAGTTTGTATTTTTATAAAATATAATAATCCTCTTAATAATAAATTATAAATATGTGTTAATTTATTCATTTTTTCTCATTATTAATTAATGTATTTGAATTTTATTTTTAGAAGTGGACCCTGAACTTGAAGTTTAGAAAATTTACATAGGCAAAGACTTTTATATATATATATATATATATATTTTTTAGAGAACACTTGACAATTTTTAATTCACCTGTTTTGAAGTATTATTTTATTTATATATTTGTTACATCTATGCCTATATCTATATCTATATTAGTATTTCGACACGTGGAATTAGTCTCATTGATGTTTCCCAGTCCCACCTACACCCTTTATCTGAAAAATAAAATAAAATAATGAGTAATTTTTATATATCGATATTTCTTTGGGATCCAATTACAACTTTTTTTTGAAGTCTTGCTTACTATTGTTAAAGAATTATTTTATAGTTCTCAATAAATATTATTAACTACTAAATACAGAGGATATTAATAAGTTTAACAATTTTAGGACATAAAATACTTTATTTTGTATTTAATATTTTTAATTTTTAATTATTTAATCAATGCCGGACACTAATTAACAAATATCTTTTTTTTAAAGTTTAGTATTTTAAATTTGTTTCAATCAAAATATAGAGACAATAATAATCTAAATTAATCATAAATTAATGCTCATTTCTTCCACTCACTTCCTAATAAATACATAAGAAAAAACTAAAGCAATGGACAAACCACTATCTAATTTTGTTTTACAATCTAAAATAACAATAATAATAATAGTCTCATCCACAATTGTCAGTTTGAATTTAGATTATCTATTATTTTTTTTTCTGAGGAGTATAATATGACTATGATTTTCTGAAAGAGAACGATACAAGTTTTGGACCACCAAAACAAAAATTCCTTTCAAATCTTGTCTTCTTTAATTCATAGATTTCACGTAAAATATTATTATTATTATTTTCAATTAGAGTACCTTTATACACTTTAGATATGAGACTAATTTTGTTTAGACTCGAGAGTAATAATTTTGAGCTTTCTCAATAATGACGACTCAACCTTTGACCTGACACATGGTATTTGAGCCATTTACCACTTCAATCAATCACTTATCTGTAACTCATGTACAATATTAATAGACTGATAATCACATACTCTATAGGTCATTAAGTCTCAAGGATTTAGCTAATCGAAACCCCCGCCCTCTCTCCTCTTTAGTCTTTACCATTGATGACATTATTATAGGGCAATGGCAATTGATAGTGATGTTGCTCTATTGACAAGTGTACCAAATCGCAAAAAGTAATAAAGTGATAAGTGGGTATCGTCCCTCAGAGATTGTGTTACCAAACATCACTTCACTAATGTAAATACTATTAGAACGATCAATTTGGATTGAAGAGAGTTTTTTAGAAAGAAACCCCAAAGAACTAACATTTTGCAATTAACAACTAATAAATTCAAGAGTAAAAGAAAAAAGAAATAGCAAGTAAGAAAAGTAGGGGTGTAAAATCAATGATTGAAATGTTAGGGTTCCGATTTCACTTGAATTTTCAACTAGTGTTTGAATTCTAACTTAACTAAGCTCAATTCATGGATTGATGGTAAGAATCATATTATTAATCAATACCCAATTCCTTGATTTATCGATTCTCTTCAACAATTTAAAACAAATTAATTCCTTAACTTGACCATAAATTGATGAAAGCATGAAAGAATAGTTGATTCCCAAGTAAAACCACATAACTAACATTCTCTATTCTTAGACTTTGTTAATTCAGGAGTTTATCACCAGAAGCACAATCATACATGAATTTCTCAATCTTATGCATGAACATCTATTCAATTTATGAGTAACCAATCCATAAAAGCATTAAGCACATTGATAAACACTTCAAATCCATGAAAATAAACTTATATTAAGCTTAAAAGAATCCAAACAAGTCTTTAATTGAAGCTACATCTTCACCATAACTAGAAAGAGTTTAGAAACTCATCGAAAAAAACAAAACTAAGACAGGGGAAAGAGCAAACTCCATCAAGGAATCAATTGGGAATGGAGAAATCTTCAATCCCTTTTGTTTCCTCCCGGTTCTCCCTTGTCCTTTGCCTTCAAACTTCTCTAAAGCCTCTTCTCTAGCCAAAAGTCTTCCCAAAAACCCTAACTTTTTCTATTTAAAGTGTCAAAATAGAATTGGGCTGCGACGCTAGCGCCTGGGCGCTAGAGTAGCGGAAAACAACACTAGGAATTGATTTCTTTGGCGCCTGGGTGCTAGGTGTGAGTGCCTGAGCGCTGGAGTAGCAGAGAGCAACATCTTGGGCGCCTGGGTGCTCGAGTGGCAGAGGGTAGTGTTTTGGGCGCCTGTGCGTTGGCGACAGCAAAGAAAACCTCTGAATTTAGCTAACTTGAGCTCCTAGGCATTGGGGTGGGCGCCTAGGCGCTAGAACTCCAGAATTGAGTCACTTTACTTCAATTCCCCAATGGTGTTTGTGCTTCCAAAGTTTTTGAATTTAACCTGGGTTTAACATAAGAAAGCAATAAAAATTATCAATAATAAGATAAACCCAAGTGTAAAGAAAGCAAGACGAAAATCAATTTAAATGTGGGGAAAATATCAACTAAGGTTGAGAAAAGGGAAGTTTTCTTTTAGGAAATTATTCTAGAAAACAGGGTATTTAGCACAAATATCAAGTGCCAGACTCTATATAGGAAAAAACCTAAGTCATACATTGGCTAGAAATAATGTCTAATAAGAGCTTATAAAGCTTAGGCACCCCTCACCTTACAAGTCAGTTTTATAGGGATGAGTTAGGCCTAAAATCTAATATGATACCAGAGTTATCTTAGATCCATTGATGGACCACCCACCATGTTATCCACGCACCAAGCCTAATAGTGTTGGGCATCTAGAGATAGTGCCTATACTCTGCTGTGTAATAAATGGACTAATGACATCTTCCTACATACCTCCAGAGTTAGTTCCTGAATGCCTTTCATTGTACCTCAGATAGTGCTGTTGTTGTAAGTTTTAATTGATGGAGGGGCTGTTGTGAAAATTTAGTATTTCAAAAGAATGAAGTCTCACATTGCTTAGAACAAAGGCTTTGAAAGTTTTTATATATTGGCTTGTGAAATGACTTGGTAGCAAGCAAGTTGAAAGATGGGTCTTGCGCGCTTGAAAGTGAGCCCAATAGCATTTGGCTAGTTCAAATCTCTGATTTAGACCCATGCACGTGATATATAAGTGGCCTTTTTTTTTTTGGAAATTCTTTTTAATTAATATTTGATTTTTGATTTTTGAAACTTATCTGAAAACCGAGATATTTGAGGAGATTTTTTTGCATTGGGCTAATTCAAATCTTTGATTTGCCCTCATGCGCGTGATATACAAGTAACCCTATTTTTTGGAAATTCTTTTTAATTAATATTTGAATTTTGATTTTTGAAACTTATCTGAAAATCGAGATATTTAAGGAGATTTTTTTTTCAAAGGCCTCAATGTTTCAGATTTTTGACCAGTTCAAATGTGTGTTGTAATTGACTGACCCATTACTCCTGTTTCGAATAGTTTGACCTGTTCAACCCATCATATTTTAGATTTGCTCCTTGATTATCTGCACATGCTCTCCTCCATCTTCTCCTACTTCTACTGATTTTGATTTTTCTGTTCTTGAGACCTCAGTTCATTAGAACGAGCCTACTGTATCTTGGGAGATTTTCAGCCACGTCAGAATAATCCTTGAGAGCAGTGCTTCACACACCTCAAGTTGATACTTTCTGCTTAACGTGCTCATTGTTTTGCAAGTTCTACTTTTCTACAGGGGCCTGGAAGGTGAGCTCAATGAGCTGTATTATGCAGCATATAATCTAGAGAATGCCAGTCTTGAAAACAAAAATCATTTTTGCTTCAGTTAACAGTAAGGGCTCTTAAGCGAAATTGAATCAACTCGCAAATTCGTACAAATTAATCCATCTAATCCAATTCATAAATGATGGATTAGTTAGAGCTCTCCTAACCATATCTGTCCTTTTCAGGGTTTTCAGGGAACATCTGATAAAATTGGATGTTACATATACCCACGAGAGGCTACACGGCAAAACAATGCAACAAAAGTTTCAGAGTGATATATATGTCATCATTTGTTGTTGATGTTGTTTTGGTCAGAATCACTGCATCAGAGTATAAGTTATACCATCTTTTAAGGGCCAAATTATGACGGTCTTCTTGGTCGATGGGGGTGTTGAAGCAGATAGCAACCCGTACGTTGTTCGAAGTGTAAGAGATGGAGCTAAAAAGCCTATTATATTGTAAATTTGTAAGGGCTCACGTGTGTCTACAAACTACAAAGAGGACCTAATTAAGTAACACGGCTTGTAGGCCCATTCTGGAAGGACATCAAGCGTACCGGCCCTATATCCTTGGATGAATTTCTTCACTCTTTACAGTATGTTTGGGTTTTGGATGTTGGGAGTAGAAAAGGAAAAGGAAATCTAAGGAAAAAAGAACAAGAGAAGCCATGAATTTCTTTACACTTCACAGTATGTTTGGGTTTTGGATGTTGGGAGTAGAAAAGGAAAAGGAAACCTAAGGAGAAAAAAAACACGAGAAGCCAAGGAAAGAGAATAAGGTTAAGTAATGATTTTTTTTTAATTTAGATGTTTCAAAATTAAAGATATTTTAAAATGTTGATAAAAATGAATGAGAAGATTATCACATGAAAATTTCTCATTTTCTCCTTCTCATTTTATAAAACTCCTACACAAGAAAAATGTTTACTTAAAACTTCACATTTTCTTCATTTTCCCTCTCTCTAAAGTTAGTTTATACTGATAAGATGTGATTGATTTTAAGAGGAAACCTAGAACAACTATCTAACAACTTAAATTTAATTTAAAAAAAAAAAAAGCAAAATACTGTCTATCACTGGTCTCACGGAAACCATTACATGTCAAATTAAATTGAATCTTACAAAAGGTTGAAGTGTAATTCATATTCCATATAAATATGTGACCTTTCTAATTTCTAATAATGAAAAGGAAAAGGAAAAGGAAAAGGAAAATTTGCTTTGGTTGGTTACAAAGAAGTTACTAAGGTTTTGATAATAAAAAAGGAGAGAGATTCTTTTGGTTGGCCGTAAAGATTTATTGAGGAATAACAAATTGATTAAGTATGAGTATTGGAATTTATTTAAAAAGTTAAATAAAAAAAATATATTTTATTACAATGAGTGAATGGTACATTTTAGGCATAAAACTTATCGCCGGCATCGCATCCTTTTTCACACGGTGTGTACCAACATTATTATACATATAAAGGATAACATTCCTATTCAACCATCGTATTTCCGCAACAAAGTTAAAAAAAAAAAAAAGAATTATTGAAAACCCAAAATGAAAAAAGAAAAAAGAGAAGGAATCTGTCTAGTAATGAAATTGAGAAGTTACAAATGAGAATGCATTTCAAATTTATTATGCTACTCCTTGATTCATCGGTATTATGAGTTGCTTTGTGAGCCTATATTATACTATTATAGTATGAATAAAATTGAAGCCTATATCTATATGTATATATGGGTTATTCAGCATATACATGAGCAGTGACTTGCTCATGAATCATGACCAGGTCCCATCATCGCAGGGGGAACAGCCCTCTTGTGCAATGTCACTTATTTGAACGCCAGAGTCATATACCACCCCAGTTTTCCAATCAGTAGGCAGCACCTTTTGTGCCCAAATCCATTTGCCATCATACCCTGCTGTTACCACCAACCGGAATTGCAATGGACCTGGCGGAACCCTGCTTGTGTCCCACACAGCCCCATGGTTTCTGGTCATGAAACCCCAGTTCGAAGATCCAACCTAGTAGTAGTAACCCACAAAGCCAATGGTTAACAATTTTATTCAATCAATAACAACAGATGTGATAAAATTGTTTGGCAATTTTCTGTCTGGGATACATAACATAACATACCTGAGCTACATCAACGGCTACTATCTCCGTTTGACCCCCTTGATACAAAAATTTAATTGCTAAATAATCTGGTTTTTTGCTTGATTCTTCCACGCGGAAGGCCAAATTCTGATTTTTATACTCACAAGGTACTCTGCTCCATTAAACCCAGGCAGAAAGAATCAGTAACACTTGATTGATAAATATATAAATCTGGTGCACTATATATATTTATGCATAACCATTTCAAACTTGACAATATCTAATCACTTCCACTGAGCTAAAACCATAATAAAATTAATATTGGCTTCTCATCTGATGCTTGCATGTTCAGGAAATATCTGATATTATACATTACATTAGTTAAAATTAATAATATACATTAGACCGTTACTGTTATTAATGTGCTCCATGATTGTCCTAGAGAGTAGAGACTCATAATTATATTTAAACGTTTGTCCTCATCGGTGTTCTCTTTTGGTGGTGGGCCGGTGCCACTGCCCGGTAGGTGGGAAGTGGCCCCAAACCACTGGGACAACAAGAAAGCAGAAAAAAACAAATGCTAACAGAAGAAAAAGGATAAAATTTATCTAGAACTAGAACTACATGAGAACTAAACTGGAGCGGAAACAGTGGTTTAAGCCTACCTCTTATATTCAATGTCAACAATGCCAAGCTTCAAAATTTGTTGGCCCATGCCCTTTTGAGCCATGGCCATGAAGGCTCTGCTGCTGAGGACAAAGTCAGTTTGATTATTGTGATTAAGATCAGTCAATACCACTCTGGTACCTGCTTTGGTGCATAGAGTTGGGTTCTTGCATCTTATCTGCATCAAATAATCCATTAATTACAGCACAATTTTGATGACCATTGCAGGAGGGAACTTGATTATTTGTATACGGACCTGAAAGCAGGCACCACAACCGGCTCCATTCTTGTAGAGGGAAGGCACGCCAGCTGCAAGGTGTCCACCACTTAAGCCAAGTGCCAAGGAGCCATACCCACATGCCCCAGCTGCATATATCAAATTCACAGTACAAATTAAGATACTATGGCCTATTAACTCGAGATAGATAGAAATTGAAACAAATTAAAGGCAATCAATGATTGTTACATGAAAGAGCAGAAGCTTTGGAGAAATAGGAAGCCTTCGTTTGGTGCACGCAGCGATCGCAAGCAGTAGCAGATGAAACAAGAAGGAAGATGAAGAAGCAAAGAAAGAAAGCCATATATGTTGTTTGGTTTGGTGGTAATTTGTTTCAGAAAGCAAAAGAAGAAGCTGAGGTATATATAGCAATAACAGGTTACAGGAGTATAGGGTACAGGTCAGCATTTCCAAAAAGGTTTATTAGAAAAGAACCCAAGGGACACGCACTTTGGGAACGCGGCTACACAAAGAAACTTGATGGGGTCACTTTCTGAATTCACTCACCCACTCAGCGTATCTGTGCGCCAGTCCCAAACAGCTGTAGCCTGTGCTGCGTGTGAGAACATGTTTCTTTCTTTTAACTGTGGGTGTGTGGCCGTGTGGGACTGGGAGAGGAAGAGCAATAGCGTTGTTGTGCTTTTTTCCGAGTCTGTGGTAAGTGCTAGTCTAGCATGCTAAGATGGAGATGAACCTTGATTACGAGGTGATGATTAGGTGCCAAAACTTCTTCGCACTTACGGAAGTTATGTCCCACTTCCCTTCCCTTTACCCACAATGTTAAAACTACTAAAGTAATCTAAGCTTGGAAGATATAGGAGGAAAAGAAAAAGGTATATTTATCTTTTTTGAGAAAAGAAAATGAAATATTAAAATGCCAATTAGTTTTTGTCACCTAAATGCTAATTGTCATTGACTTACAATCACACAATGTGAGGGGAACAATATCTCGGTCTCTCTACTACAGCTGTACAATCTCAACGTTGAACTGTGAAGTGAGAACCGTCAAGATACCAAAGTATTTTTTAAAAATAAAAAACAAAATCAAATTGAAGAAAGAAACAGAAAACGAGGTGATTTGGCAAGTTGGTTGATTTATTAAAGTTGCTTCCGCGTATGGTTCCCCAAGACAAAAAGGAAAGAAGCTTTAAGATGGTGGGGGATGGAGAAAATGATTGCTTGCTTGTTCATGAGTGGGAAGCTAAGAACAAACTCTGCAACTCATGTCCCATTTGCGAAGTAAGAATACAACCAAACTCAATCATATTTCTGATTCGCTATGATGGGCTTCAAAATGAGATCTTCCTGTTTTAACTTCATTATTATCAGCAGTTATTTTCTTGTGAAAATAACTTAAAAAAAAATGCAAGCTCAAATCATCGAGAATTTTTGTTTTCTTATTCGTGAGTCCGTGAGGGACACCTTGAGCTATTCCTAACTCTTCTTGATCATCAGTACCAGTGGTATGTTTTAACTTTGCTTTCATGAGCATACTTCTTTTCGCAATACTCCTAAAGGTAAAATAAAATGGCTCATTTATTTTGCAATGAAACGTGATGAGAGAGATTGTTAGTAAAAGGTTTATTTATTGATTTATTTATATAGATAAGAATGAATGAAAAATGAAAAAAAGAGGAATCCAACCACCCTCGTATAAACACAGTCCCTAATAAAAACTATAGAAAATACCAATGGAGTTACTCTTAAACCGATAAAGATTGAGAACTTATAAAACTGACTTGGCCCAATATTATAGGTGTATAGAGAGAACATTTTCTTCAAGCTCATAATTTTATTTCATATATACGTATGTGTTAACCAGTGTACTCAGAGTATTGATTAAACAATTAAAATATAAAATGTTAAATATAAAAGTAAAATTTAATATTTAAATATTTTAAATATTTTTTTATTTGATAATTAGAAGCATTTATTGAGAGATAATAAATAATTCTTCATCATTACTCACCAATAACCTCTTTTATATTGCTGCAATCCAAGTCTAGTAGTAAATGTTATGACAATTGGAAATTAAAAATTAGTTGACTAGTATTTCTGAAATGAAAATTTTCTTACTTCCTTTGGTGTTAACACTTTGTTTACATCGAAACAATTACCATATTTTAGAATCTCAAATGAAATGATTGTGACTGGGGACTGTGGTGTAACAATATCTGTTCAGAAACACGGTATAGCAGTAGGCATCTGGAATCAATCATTGATCATCCTGTTGATTGTGTCATTTTGAGGGGAGTAAGCTGGTAACTAGCTAGAGACCACTACTACGCCAAGACTGAGACATGAGAGATGAGACATATCATCAATTCAAAGCCGTTGCATCCAGCTGTCTTTTAACATGGTGCCCAACTTTCCTTCATATCCAAATTCCACGGGGAAAGAACCCCCTTAAATGTTTTTTCTTTTATGATGAATAAAAGTTTAGGTGAGTGGGGGAATGTCTATTGATGTGTAAATAAAATACACATATCTAATATTTTTGTTGTTAGAGGATTTAATTTAATTTGTTACTAATTTATATCTTTTATTGTGTTTTATTATTTTATCTTTCTTTTATGCCTTTGGTATGTTTTTAATGAATTTTAGGTGAAAGTTAAATATCTTAGACTAATTTGATGAAAAATCAAGAATTTGACAAGGAACTTTAAAAGTTGATAGTCATAATGACATGTTTCCAGTAAAATGATCACATCATGAGTTCTAGACGTCCAATGGAAGTGATTCCAAATCCATTATAAAGATAATACATAGGGCTACAACTTTCATCTTTAATAGAAATTTTAGTTCCAATGTCTAAAAGCTCAAATCATAGAGGGAAATCTAATGCGAGATGAAGCTTGCAAAATTTGTAAACAGACATTGTTGCAGTGATTTGGGTATAATTGGAGCTACAGACCTCAGATTGGTGTGATTCTTGATGTTTTGGAAAGATAAGATAGAGATTTACAACTTCACTGAAGACCTCAAAGTCCAGTTCAAACATTTTGGGAGTGAAAAAGTGCACACAAGGCAAAACATGCTTATTATCATCCCACCGCTTGAGTGGCCAAAAGCCACCGCTTAAGCAGTTGAGTCCCATAGTGCGATTTCTTATTGCCACTTGAGCGCTAAGCGGAGGAAAGCCACCGCTTAAGTGGTTGCGGTGGAAATTTAAGAGCTTTTTTAGTTTAAAAGGAAAAGGAAGGAGCTTTGGGGGCTGCGAAATTCAGAAGGGAAGAGGGCTTTAGCCCTAGGAGAGCCAAAGAGATCATCAAGGAGCAAGGATTTAAGATCTTCATATTCTTGTTGTCTTGGATTCAATGGAGTATGCAATTTCTTATCTTTTGTGTTCTTATTTCTTAATGTTTTTCTAAATTTTTCCTACCTAGGGTGATGATGTAACTTGAATGAATAATTTATTTGGATTTATAGTTCTTAATCTAAGTTTTCTTTCATGATTAAATGTTCGTATCTATTCTTAATGCTTTTATGACTTGATCAACCATAAATTGAATTGATGGTCATGCATAGGATTGAGAAATTCATGTGTGATGTTGCTTCTTGAGATAAACAACATGATTAAGTAATAATCTAGGAATATATATTGTTAGTTGTGTGGTATTACTTGAGATTTTGTTCATTCTTGCCTTGTTCTATTTAGAATTAGACTAAGGAATTAGTTAATTCTAGATAGATGAAGAGAATTGATTTATCAAGGAATTAAATATTAGTTAAATTAGATCTCCCAATATCAATTCTTGAATTGGAATTTAATTAAGAAAAAATCCAAATAATTGAAAAATCAAGTGAAATCGGATCTCGAGTATCTCACTCTTTATTTGCTCAACCTCATTTAACATAGTTATAATTTTAGTTTTATTTCTAAATTCTCTTGATTAATTTGCGCCGTTTAAATAGTATTTAAATTAGTAATTTGATACTTGACAACACAATTTCCTGTGAAGACAATAACTTACTCATCACTTTATTACTTGGGCGATGTAGTACACTTGCCAAATAGTTATTACCCATTCCCAGTTCAAGGTCAAGGCAAACTACTAACCTTAATGAAGATTTATGGTGAGATTACAGATCGCTTACCAATAAATATACCTTAAATTTGAACTTAAATTATAGTTAACATAAGAGAAAAGTCCAACCAAGTGAGCCATGTTATTACTGCACAACATGCAGGGGAACAGGCACAGAAAAAACAAGGAATCAATTCTCATAATAAAAACATGTATCCAAATTCCTACCTGAACTTTTCTTCACAGACACTAAAATATAAAATCGTTTTAAGTCATTAATTACATAACCAAAAGGGACTAATAATGCGTTACTGCAATTAGTGGCAGAGCTAGACTACCATAAATATTAATGGTTGAGGGGCATCCTAAAAAAATAAAAAATAAAAGTTGCATGTAAGTGTTAAGAAAATTTCGGGGTGAGAGAGGCCAAGGCCTCCCTCAGGCACGCGCCACCCTGGACTGTAATACTCCTCTAAACAAAAGAAACACTCATGTTTTTGTCCCAGTGGTTATATCATTAGTAGTATATGCTTATGTGAATTTCACAGATTATTATATATAAAAAATTAGGGTGATATAAATTATATTACTGTAAATTTCTTGATCATCTTTTATTATTTTTTATACTTTATGTATTTTCTTCATTAGATGCATTTTTTGTTGTTCATTACACTTTTAGTAATATAATTTAACTTAATTTTTTATGTATATTATTTATTCTATATTTCAGATAATTTTGTATTTTATTGCAAAATAATCTTATTTTAATATATAATCAGTCTTTAAAGTAAGAGTTACAAATTATTAACAAATCTTTCGAAGACAAAATGATATCTTAAACACCAAAATTGCTAACAAATCTATTTTAAATTGTCTTCATATATTTACTGGCATCTAAGAGATATTGATAAATTATATGTTAAACTTAAAATTAAAAAGAAATTTCAAAATATACATTCAAGAGAAAATTATTCTGCTCAAAAGATAAATTATTAATATATTTTAATAAAATATTTAGTTTTTTAAAGAAAAATGTTGAGCCCCAATTATAAATGGAAAAATATTAATTTTATTATTATTTTCATAAGAGAATAAATTAATTGGTTTATAACTCTTTTAACAATTATTTTTAATATAAAAAATAACTTCTGAATTGAAGAACCCAAGATAGAAACAAAGAATTTCAATAGCATTTTAATTCTAAAAGCAGGCTATAAGCATCGGAATAGAAACCACTGGACGGAGATAAACTGCTTTTTACAAAAAAAAAAGTCAAAGAAAAAAAATCTCACATCTCAAGGAACCCGCCAGCAGGGAGGAATAAAATACGCAAGACATTGAAGTAGAAACAGATAAGAGCATGCAGAGGCAGCAAGGGTAAAATTAGGATTAGGATGAGAAAAAGTGAAAATGAGCTGAAAATTTTATAATCAATTGCAACTAGGCAATCCCTTTATTAATAGATAATAGATGTAATTTCCCATGACATATTTGTGACTAATGTTTTTGCGGCCACTAATAAATACAGCTTTATAATCTTGTGTGAAGTATATGCAAGAGAAGAAATAGCAGTGCAGTCCATTTCTTGGGTGCGGCATAGTATATTGCTCCCTGTGGTGGAGACTGGAGAATTGATGTTATTTGGGAATAAAAGCAAGTCATAAATTGTCACTGATGTCTGTTCTATGTACTACATCCACTTCATAATGGCATGAATGCGTGGTGTTTGGTTTCCAGTTCATAATCGTAATCATGATGAGTGGAATGGAAATCTCACAAGTGCGAGACATTGACATTTTTATGTACTCTAAAATAGTGGTTCTCTCACGACACGTCCCCGCATTTGTTCGAAATGTTTAGGTGGTTCGAGTCTTTTTTTTTTTTAATACTTGATATTTTTTTGACCGAGTTTGGATTACTCTTCAAGCTATTCCAATATAATTTAGTATTGAATAAATTATTATTATTTAATATTTTTTTAATATATTTTTATAACATTTTTTAAATATTAAATTTTAATTAAATATTATGATTCTTTATAATTTTAATTATTATATCATTCACTTAGTATGTAATTATTAATTAGATTGGATCTTGAAAGAAACAAAAAATAATAGATACAAATAAATTTATATAAATAAAAAATAATCAAAACATAACATAAAAAATATTGTATATTTTAATTTAGTTGATTTAGTCTCGACCCAACTTAACTTGAACTCCAATATAATCAGATTCGGATCATAAAAATTAACTCGATCAAACCTTTGACTTATGATCGAAGTCATGTCAACCCGGCCTATGAATACCCATAATCTCAAAGTATTACTATAAGACTACCTAAGTATTTCTACACAAGTGCCCGAGACCATTTCTTTCCCATCGCCAACAAACACGCTTCAGTTCTATGGGATCCCAACTTCCCCCCTTGGTAATCAAGTGAGTACACTTGAGCTGTCATTCATTCTCAAAACTATCTTTCAAGTATAGCGTAGAATCACAAAGTCCCACATCTAATTAGACTAATTTGAAGTGTGGGAATGGAGGCCATGTTCTGTCTGGAGAATCTAGTGACATGGACAACCAACACCGTACATTTACATGCTCTACGCTATTTTGAAACTTCCATCATTTGCGTCCTCGATTAGAAAGATAATTATTTCCCTAAGCTTCTGTCCCTCTTACTTGAGATGTAGTCTCCAACAACAAAAAGTTAATATTTTCTGTGACTTTAGCATAGCATAGTTTGCGAAGTGTATTTGATCGAGTTTCCCTTTTCATACAGAATAACTACAAGCTTGAAGCTCTGACTGGGCCTTTTCAAGGGCACTTGCCAAATCTTCAGGCTTCCTCCCACTTGCCTGAGCAAAATTGGGGCTTCCTCCTCCGCCACCACCACACAATTTTGCTATCTGTCCTATAAACTTACCTGCTTGAATCCCCTGATCAACCAACCCTGGACTAAAACCTTCCCTTCACATGGGCATGAGCCCAGTATAACAGCTGCTGGATCTGGAAGAGTTTCCATCGAATATTCTGCGGCACTTTTTACTTTTTTAGTAAATCAGCATCAACATCATCCTTTTTTTTTCTCGTTTTCTAAGTCATACTACGAATATTTGATAAGATGAGGAAATATATACACAAAGGAGATTGCTCAAGTTCTAGTCATTTCTGTAGCATTCATAGCAAAGACATTCAAATTCAAGGGACTAGGAATGATATGATCCAATTACTGCTTCTTAGTTGTCAGGCTTCTTTGGTTATGACATGAAAAACTTAAAGTGAGAAAATTATGTGAGACTATTATATAACAGAAACATCTTTCATTCCCCCCCTTATATGCAGTTACAGTAGGTCCTCCATCTTTAAGCAATATATACTAACATACTGAGTAAGATTACCTGTACAGTACTGTTTTGAATTTACCACCAACAACGCTTTGCTTAGAATTTTCATTTCTTGCTTCCCGTTACTCCTCTGAAAGGTTTTCTATCCTCGTTGACTCGTTGTCACTTCTTCAGGTTTAACCTTTATAAGACAATATTTATTGTAAATCTAAAGTCTAAAACCTTAAAGACATGCAAAATCAATAGTGCAGAGCATACAGTATATTAAAACTGCTTGAAGGATAGGAAAGGTGACAGATGCTGAATGATTAAGTCAACAGTGCCCACGGACTTCTTTTATTTCATTAAGATTTAAATGAAAAATTATAGACACACAAAAGAAACACTTAACATTTGACTTAATGACAAGCTACCCTATGTTCCTCACTTGTGAGTTGAGACAGACTGAGTAATCCATAGTAGAACGAACTAGAAGGAATTCCTCACTACACTTAAAAAATAAAGCAAATTCTAAATAATTTCTGACCCACTTAAGAACAGCATAAAGAGTTCTCTAGAAAAGAAAAAAGCTCCATAGCAGATGGAATATTGGGCATTGGGATACTAAAATAGATTTATACAACCCGTGTGGTGAACCTGAGCACAATAATAAGCTTAGTGTAACCCCTAGTCCTTGTAGATTTTCAATCAAAACATCAATGAATTCTACAATGAAATGACATACCTTCCCTACGAATATAGGCTAGAATTGAAGCATTCCTGCTATTGTCAGTAGAACTGTGGGATCATCTGGAACCAGAGAAGCACTAGGAACATCTTGTGACCTGTGGCTTTACGGAATCCCCACTCACAGGATTATCCTCCAGTTTGTTCCCTACGAGTTATTCTGTATGGGGCTGTGATGATGCTGAAAAGTCACATAGTAATTAAATACTTCATATATCCTTTGAACATGGAAAAGATAAAGACAGTAAGCAAGCTCTTTAGATGATTAACTATAGCAACCTGATGCACTCCTTATGCAAAAGGGCAAACCTTCTTGTTCTTTGAGAGTTTGACTTCCACACAGCAATTTGATAGAAGAGAGAAAGACTATGGTTCCTGTTACAAAGCCTGCATATGATTTTGCGAGAATATAACTCAGCAGCAAGAGACGTTACAGAATCGTATTCATTCCCAACGGCAATGGGGAGGTGAAAGCAAAAGAACAATTCAGCGAAGAAATTACCATTCGGAATCGCAACTCTTCGGCTTTGGCGGGTAGAAAGCATTGATTTTGGAAATGGGGTAGAAACAGGTAGTGGGAAGAGTTTATTCCGGGCATGGCTGCAGGGAAGAGGACGTGGAACCATGGGTGCCGCTGGGTTTTCTTTTTCGTCTCAAATTGGCGCTTGAATACGTTGGTATGATGGGAGAGGATAAGGCATTTCAGCTTGTCCACCACCACACCCCATGCCACAAACACATGCCTGTTACTACCTGCAACTGAAAAAATATGAGAAATGCTATTGAGCCAGAAGGAGTTGCCCGACTCTTCGATGACCGATCTAGTTGGCATCTTAGGTGGAATTTCTATGTCATCACAATTTTTTATCCTAATCCCCAGTGCTTCGGCTTCTTGCACCATCATCAAACTCACCCAACAACTCATTTCCAGTGCCGACATAAATGTCCCGTGTAAATTAAATGCCTCCTCCAGCAGCCTCCTCCGCTACCATCCGCGCTAGGGCCTATAAACTCAACCTTGTTCCCAACAACCCGAAAATTCAACCCACCACCAGCAGTTGTTTATTTGATATGTTGTTAATTTATTATGCCCTTGCTTGTAACTTTGATACCTTGTTTCTTTAATACTCTTGGCTCATAACCCGAATGGTGGTATATGTTAGGCTTGTTGAACCAATTATATTACATGATTCTTCAGCTATTTTTGTACAAATGGCTTTGGCAGCGATTTTGTGTATGCACGATTTGATGGCAACTCAAGGTCATGATTGACAATGAAGAACTAATAAGGCCACAAATGTTACAAAACAGACCATTTGTATTGTTCCAATTTGGCTATCCAAATCCGATTTGCAGTCAAGAAAACAATTGATGGGATCCCTGTAGCAGCACAATAGATGGATTATTGTTGTTTCTTATTCCTAGTACTAGTTTCACTACAGTAAATTTTGTCAAGGATAAGAACCAGTTTTGATACATAATAGTACACTAGTAATTGCAAAAACAATATTTGAAAGATATCCAACTTATTTCTCATTAATTCATAAGAGTATACGGTACAAGGTCAATCCTTACTCAACTTTTCTACAGTAAGAATATTATAAGATCAAAACTTCTAGCCATTTGCATTATATACAAAAGTACCATTTAGTACACAGCTCTTCCACTCCAATATATCTCCACCCCTTTATACAAGTCATGTGAAACATATACGAGAGATTCACTAATCATTACCACAGTCTTTTCTGTTGACTTTATAACCCCATTATTCGTCAGTTTAAACAATGCAGTCATTTTCCTGGACATGCTATCTTTTGATTCCTGCAAATCATTTTCACTGTGGTCATTGCTTGCTGTAGTGCTGGCTTGTAATGGCTCATAGTCAGCAATGATATTCTTCTTGTGAAGCAAAAGCAGCCAATCCAATATGTGTTATATTTTTAGTCGTCTTGAAAGAATTTTCTTGGAGAATTCACCAATAACTGGAATGTGGTTCTCAATTACTGGATAACTGAAGAAGAGGCAAGAAGAAAAAGAGAATGAGCAAAATTAAAAAGGTTCCAATGTCTGTTTACTATACTAAATCTAAAATTATTGATTGTTCAGAGCAAAAGAATATAATTCATAAGAAAATTCATGACATTTTAAACCTGAGAAAAGTATGCAATATTCCTATATTCAAATGACTCATCCTGCCAGACTATGCAGCCTTTGGATGAATCATACCGACTAACCTCAACAAAATCCTAAAGAGAGTGAAAAAGTGAGATTAAAAAAAAGTGGGATATGCCTTGCTTAAGTTAGGATATAGACAATTTTAAACTACAAAGTATCATATTTCAGGTTGAAAAGTAACAAGTCTCTAATAATTTACCACAGAAAGGCATTGTGCCTCAGTAACATATGTAAGTACTTTGGGATACCAAGTGAGTTCAAACACAAGCAGTATTTTAATCATTTCTACAAACACCTCAAATACATAGCTTGTTAGGTCCAGTGCTTCTTTCAAAATCATTGTCCATAGTAACATCAAAATGCAAGCCATCCTCCTTGCCTCTATTCTTTAGTTTCCATGACAAAAGCCAAGCTAATTACCCCAAACCAGTACCACCAATTAAAACACATGCGCCTACGCTCAACCCTATGACCAGCCTTGTTTTGCTTTCATTCTTATGTTCTTGAAGTCCAAACTAGAGTTAAAGGACCAAGAGTAAAGAGTACGTGCCTCATAAAACCATTTCGTTGCCGATGAAAAGCCAAATTCAACCCAATTTGGTCGGTAGGACATCTATCAAATTAACTGCAATGGTAGAAGTGTTGTTTAATTATGGTATAATTATTATATCGAGTGAAAGTAACAATTAAATTCTTTGAACTAGAAATGTAACTAATATTAGCATCATATCCTCTCCCATCTTTACTACTGAACCATTCTGTAATGTAAGCAATGCTAATAGATTTAATATCGATACCCACTTGCTTGAAATATTTGGTGCAACAAATGTTGCCGTAGGCGCGGTGGTGGTAGCATTTGGGAGGCAGAGTTGTTCCCGAGCAGAAACTTAGAGGTGGGGAGAAAGAAGACCAAAAGAGAAAAGAGGAAGCCACGATTGAGGAAAATTTGATGACATGTGAATTCCACCTGGATGCCAACTATTTCGGGCATAAGGAGTTCGGTCAACTTTTCTGGATGAATGGTATTTTCCAAAAAATATATACATATATAAAAAAACAAATCTTCAGAACAAAAATTATAAGATCCCATGTTCAGTATTTTACTTTTATGAACTTAAACAGAAATACTTGCCTGCTATAGCAAGAAAAGAAAATCTAATTATAATACCAAAATTCCAAAACATTTTCTGTGGTTGGTATCGATTGGTAGGACTAGTAACCCGATATATTTTGATATTTGCTGTGCGATGATAATTCAGACTTGTAGTTTTTTTTGGTTAAAGTGCGGAAGTTGTACTTGAGAACATACATTAACTAGAAGCAATGTTTTAAAAATTGATTGAATCGGATAATTGGAGAAGAGAATGGTTCAAGATTTGATTAATTTGATCAGTTGAACTGGTAGTTGAACCAGTATAATATATATATATATATAATTGATCACAAAAATCATAAACCGTTTTGTAGTGTCGCCACCTATTTTGTGAAAAAGAAAGACTAGAACTGTGGAAACCCTCAACTCAACTCCTAAAATAGTTAAATCCTAAGTTTTTTTTTTTAAAATAACCATTTTCTTCTTTCTTTTTTAATAAAAATTTAATTTAAAAGTTGATGGACGGTCCAACCGGTTTTTTATTTTCAGTTTTTACTGGTTCAACCGATTTTTTTTAATGATTTTTGTAGTTTAACCGCTCGGACAGTTCTTTGGTTGAACCAGAACTAGTAGAGCTTTCGATCCACGGTCTAACCGATTGAACTGATCCAATTAGATTGATTTTTAAAACACTGACTAAAAGGTGTGACTGACGATTTAACTATATAATTTTTTAAAATAATTTTGGACCTTGTGTAACTCTTTCTTTCTTTCTTTTGGAGGTTTATACTTTATATTTGCAAATCTTACATAATTGTTTCAAACAGTGTGAGTGTATCTAATATCAATATGACCTTACAATTATTTAGGTATTATGTTACTTCAGGTACAGATGCCTGCCTGAAGCTTTCACCCAAAAAAAGAAACGCCTACTTGAAGGGCTTAGCTAGCTGGGCCCAAAATGTAAATGAATGGCAGCAGTGCTATTTAATAATAAAAATTTTGCACGAATCTCATACGAATTGACGTGACAGTAATGAGATAAAGGAAAAAAATAGTTCTAAAAAAAAGTAGAATAACACGTGATAAATCCAAATTATTTCTCACAAAAAAAACTTCGTCACATATTTTCGAAAAGTAATTTGTACCATTTAGCATTTTCCTAATGCATGGTTATTGTCCTGTAGGGAAGAAAACGATCCAACATCTTAGCTTTTATGGCACATCAGTCCCAAGGAGCAAATGGCCTACAATGACACTTCTCTGTTACCATGTCCCAGACCAAACATATATTGCCCAAGAGCTCAATCCCTATTCTGTGGTTTGTGAATGATTTCACATGGCCATGCACCATATCAGCATAACACACTTTAAACAACAGCATATGGTGCTGTCTAATTTTGTGAATATATCTGAACCAGTGATCGCATTCAACACAACCTCATTCAGGAGTCCTAAATTGCAATTTGCACCTACTGCTATCTATAGCTCCTTATCCTTCTTAGTCCAACGTTAAATTTCTCGGGATTTTCAACCATGATCAGCGCAAAAAGGCTTATTGAAATGGCAAGGAAGTGGCAGAAAATGGCATCTGGAAAGCGAAAGAGAATTTCGTACCCAAGACACGAAGTGGATATGAATTCTTCAGAAGCAAACAAGGGCCACTTCGTTGTTTACAGCATCGATCAAAAGCGGTTTGCGGTTCCCCTCAAGTATCTTAGCAAGAACGTCTTCAGAGAGCTGCTCAAATGGTCTGAGGAAGAGTTTGGATTACCAGCCAATGGACCTATTACTTTAACTTGTGATAGCGTCTTCTTGGACTATGTAATCTCGTTAGTTCGAGAACGCATCCCCGAAGATGTGGAGAAGGCTTTGATCACTTCCATAGCTGCATGTCACAACGTGGCATCATCTTCTCATGGTATAAGGCAAAGCCACGAACAAACAATTATCTATGGTTTTTGAAGAGGTTTTGATACTTGTGTATACAAATATAGATTACAGAGGCTGTAGCTTGTTCTGTGCTTCAAAACCAGTTCTGTAATTAAATCTGAGAAGGAAAAAATTTCTCTCATCAATTTTTGTTGTCATTCAAGATGAAGTCCTTATAGTCGTACAACCATACAATGCATCAAACTGCTCCCTTTTTTTTTTGTTCCAATTAAATACCGGCAAACTTTTTAAAAAAAATTAACAATTAAGAGGGTAATTATTATTAATTAAGAAAAAGGATTTTTTTATTGAGTTATCAATATTTAATTAAAATGATAAGAAATGAGACAAAAAAAAGGACAGAATAACTCTTGTTTATCTATTGTTCATATGAGATAAGAAATTCTTAAGTAGGTACTGTCTACTTAAACACTCCATTAAACATTAAGCACATATAAATTTATGTAAGTCATATTATAAATGCATCTATATTTAAAGAATGAGTTTATATATGTAATAGGAAGCTTATAATAAACAGTATTTACCTAAAGATTTCTCCTTCAAGACAAACTGTCTCAATTGCATTAAATAACATTTGTGACATTCTGTAAACACAACGGTTGTGGCTTCAACTTCTTTTCTTCAAAATATATAGAAAAAAATTACGAGATCTCTTTAACACAACTAAATTGAGTACAACGAAGAGCTCAAATTTTCTATCTGGGTCATGAATAGTAGCTCATAGCTTAGATGGGCTATCAAGAATTCAGAGTTCTAGTTTTTAGTAAGAGGTGCAAACCCGTACTCTAATTCTTGGTGGCCCACCCATACTTAAGTACCCCATCCTATAACTGTCTCATTATACCCACTTCCTCTCAAAACACCGAAATGGAACTTGAACAAAACCCTATGTTATGTACAAAGACCAAACATTTATATATATATCAAGAACTAAGTGAACTTTAATAGCGGCTATGCATTTCATACTAATACTCAAATAATTATTTCGTCCATCCATACAATTAATGACAGTGTCATATATCTGTTGTCCTAGAAAGTCAAATGATATTTTCATGTTAACCAAAACATTGAGGATGCATCTGCATGTGTTCATATTTGTGATCTTAGAAAGAATTTGAGGCCAACACACAAGTGCAAAAAGTTGATGCAGCAAGATAGACGAAAAGGGAAAATGCCTTGGAAAAAATTGAAGAGAAAACCATTGAATTTGAAATGGATGAGACATAAATCTTGCATTGCTTGATAGTAATCTATATGCTGACAAATCCAATACGTGTATGAGAATCCATCTATACCCTCTGTTTTAAAAAGCCGTATTTTCATTGTTGTCTTCAACAATCAAATTGAACCCATACTCAAAGTCCAATATGTGTATATATAATAATCAATTTTTCATGATTATCATAGAGAGAAATTAAAGTCTATTTGAGAACATTAAGAAATAATTTTTCTCCAAAAACCCAGTATTGCTTTAAATTGAACCCTTATCACCAAAAAAAAAAAAAACGAATCATATCCCTAACTTATCTTGTTACATTCATATTTAAATTTTCAAATCTCTTTTTATCATCATATTCCAAAGCAAACTACTCAAAAGGAATTATTTTCAGTCTACAGGTGCTAAATTCTTTTGGCCATTCATGATGTATTTATGTTTTGATAATATACCTTTTGTTCCGTAATTGGTCTTCCAGCTACGCTAGGAGGGATTTGGCTACAAGTGGCATAATGGAGTCTATCCGCACATTGGGACAAGTGGATACAAGTCTGTGACTCTATCCTTGCAATGATTTGAGGAAGGTAAGCCTCTTGAACTATTTTCTCGAGAGATCCTCAAGTTTTTTATGCTGTGAAAAGTACATGATATTTACGAAATTCTTGTGTCAGGCGGTTCACAAACAGTTCGGCCCCAACATGCCCCCATTTCCCTACCTTATTAATTGGCCCATCACAACGACTCCGGGTTGTCCATTAGTCGGTGAATGCCTACAAATTTCACAATTAAAAGCATGCGCAAATGCTTGACCATTTGTTCGCATCTTTCCCTGGTTCAATGTTTTTTTTTGAGTGGTTCTAGGCCACCTCCCAGTCTGATCTTGGACCCAATAAGCCATGTAACAAGTGGGCAATCACAAATGTGTAGAGCACCCTTCTATGCTAAGTTGATTTGGGACAAACTCGATAAGGCCATTCCCTCAACAACGCCCAACCTTGTAAATTCTACTCTTTATGTATAATTGTATATATCACATGGTTTTGCTTCCCCAGAAAAGCTGGCACAATTTCAGCAGCAGTGAAGAAATTGTCTGTTGTCTCTCATTATATAAGAAAACCAACTTCATAGCTTCTTACCAGCACTTGAGTCTCTGATTTCGAAGTGTCTTATTTTTTCTCGATTGTCTCACTCTTATCATCAACCTCCTATACTATAGTTCATCATCAAAGGTAATTAAAAGAAAATGATTAGTACCAAGAAAATCATCCAAATGGCTAGGAAGTGGCAGAAACAGGCTACAAACCAAGGGAAGAGAATCCCATGGCGAAGGACTCAAGAAAATGTAGTAAAACAAGAAGGTTGCAGCGTATGGGCGAAGGCAGAGAAGGGTCACTTTGTTGTGTACAGCACGGATAAGAGGCGCTTTGTGCTTCCCTTGGCGTATTTGAACAACAATATCTTCAGAGAGCTCTTCAAGTTGGCAGAAGAAGAGTTTGGTCTGTCTAGCAATGTGCCCCTTACGTTGCCTTGTAATGCCACAGTAATAGAGTACGTAATTACGTTGATCCTGCGAAACATAGCTAAGGATCTGGAGGAAGCTGTGTTAATGTCCATAGCTACTCGTCGATGCCAATCATCTTTGGATCTTCATCAAGAACGAACGAACCAACATTTGCTGTGCAGCTTCTGAAGCATTTGTACCGTGATGTATTATTTGATCATTTTTCACTAACCTATTCATTCAATTGGTTTTTTTTTGGGTAAAACATTCAATTGATTTTTGGTATCAATTAAGCCATTTTGATATATGTGATAACTCATCAACTCAGCAAATGAATTCTACATTGATCATTCCAATAAGATACTACTCCCAGACATGTGCACTGCACACTCGACAAGTGTCACCAATTCTTGATATATACAAGAAATTGTCTATCAAATTGAAGTAGGACAAAAGATGATGACAGTGAAAATGGGGCACTACCTCAATACTTTTTTGTGAAAGGTTTCCTCCTCCATTTTAAATAACAGCCTGCATTTACTTGAATCCATATATAACCGATATCTAAACAAAATCAGAAATCTAACCGCAATACCTAAAAAAGTCAGATGTCTAATTTAGCATTTGTCATTTCATGACAGGAAAATTATTTGTAAATATTATGTTAGTGGCTAGGTAAAGTTTCTAAGTAAATATGTACCAAAAAAAAAGTTTCTAAGTACACTCAAATATTAATGTATTCTTACCAAATCTAGCAGTCAGCTTTAAAAGACTAGTTGATGAATTTATTAATGAATAAGGATATTAACTACTTGAGTAGTTAATTTTATTATAAATATTTATTAACCATTTTATAATAAGATTAATCTCTAAAATAACTAATGAGTCCTATTTTATAAATAAAATTATGTATTAATCCTTGATAACAATTTTCCCTTTTTCAAAGATTATAGTTTGCCAACGCGCGTTGGCTTAACTGGTTGAAAGGTTTCGAATAAAGTTATTCATAGTATAAACTAATATTTTAAGAACCGAACCAGAGATCGAAACAGCAAGACCTCCAAGTCATGGTTCAATTGGTTTAACCGGTCGAATCAGATACTACTAAACATTAAAAAAAAAAAGATGATATAACTCATTTCCATAAAGATAAAAAAAATGTTTGCATGTGTTTTGATTCTCAAATAACTAAATATTATCTAACTTCCTAGTTAACTCTTTTGCAGGTTCTTTGTCATTTGCCTTTGCATAAAGCCCTTCCTTCCTACACACATGTTAGCTATATTGCAGTGTGTTAATAGACCACGGTTTTGCAGGACATCATATGGACAAATTTACGATAACATTTAAGCTTATTTTTCTGTTACAAGAAATACTTTTAAGCAAATGTGATAAAACAAGATCAGTAGATTTTAAAATTTTAGGCAAAGAAATATTGTTCAAGAAAGAGCACCAAGTCACAGTCACAAAGCACAAAACTTACCTTGGCTCAAAATGCACAAAACACCCCCTTGAGTCCTTGACTGAAGCATGGTGGCGCGACGTGGACGGTTGGAAGACATGGACCAACAACAAGCTCTGTGGTGCGATCTGCAAGCTCTGTGGTGCGACGGCAAAAGTCAGCGAGCTCTGTGGTGCGACAGAGTCTTCTTGGATGCTGAGAATGGCAGCTGTGGGAGTGGGTCTTCGTGGAGGCGTGAAGGCTAAGAATGATGCAGTCATGGGGCTATGATAGTTTGGGGAAGAAAACCATTTCATCTAACACAGTAACACCTAAACGACACCTAAAAATGAATTGAAGGGCACTGACATTATGCAAAAATATAATATAAAAATGATAAGAAAAGTTCAAAAAAAAAAACAGAACCGGACAGTTATTAAAAATCGAGTACAGTTCATTCGGGTCACCGGTTTATCATAGTTCATCCTGGTTCAATCCGATTCTGGACGATTTAACAGCCCAAACAAGTTTTTAGGGGTGACCGAACGGGCTGGACAAGCGGGTCATGGTCCAACCGGTTAGACCGACCGATCCAGTCTGATTTTAAAACCCTTGGTATAAACTCCTCAAGTGCACTAGTTCAAATTCTCCCCCGACGCTTAAGGACTCAATGTAAGTAGTCTTTGTGTGGGGAATCACTAGAAGTGATTCTTTAAGTGAACTTTTACATATCATTCGAGATTTTAAGCATGTCACTATCATCTTGATCATTAGTATTTAAGTAACATATCCTTATCACTATTTTGCATACCAAAAAATATTATATTATTTAAGTGGTTAAATTACTCATTTAGTCTTTATAGTTTTACATTAAATTTAATTTTGTCTTTATAGTTTTAAATTATTTAAAAAATTATTTATAATTTTCAAATAATGTAAAATAATCCCTATAAGTTTTAAATAATGCAAATTGTTTTCTATTAAGTCCCTATAGTTTTACTCAAGATAGGGAATAAACTCAACTAATAGGGACCATTTTGTATTGTTTAAAAACTATAAGGATATTTTCAAATTATAAAGATTAAATTAAATTTTATATAAAATTATAATGACTAAATAAATAATTTAACCTATTTAATTTATTTCTTTCAAAACTCTCAACCAAGGATATCGATTGCTGAAAGTTCAAACTTCCGATATGGTCTCTAGAATATAATATTACCCCAAAAAGAACAGCGAGAATTAATATATTATTGACGAAGAAGATTCATCCTAGTTGAAATTTGTGTTAGACCTCTCACCTCCTCGCAATCGCGGAAGACTTTTTGAGTTTTGACTTCTTAGAGGCTATGGAAGAACGGAGCTACTGATTCGTGATGATCGTGGTAATGACTAGTGATGATCGTTTGAATAAATTTATGAAAAATAGAAATTTTTTTATAAAAATTATTTAGTAGAACTTTTTTATATATATAAAAAATTGTATTTAGATTGGAGTATTTTTAAGTAATTAAAAGATTTTTAAGTTTGTTTGAATAAAAAAAATAAAAGACTATTTTATAATAAAATTACTAAAAATATAAGATACCAATAATGAGAGATGTAAGATTTGTAAAGAAAAGACATGAAATATAATTTTTAATAAAGGCAACAAATATTTTTGTTAAAAAGTTATTTTTCTTTTTTTTTAGAAGTGAGAATCATTAGTTTTTTAAAAAAAAACTTAATTTTAAAAAATTTTATTTAAAAAAAAATTACATTCAAACATACTTAAAAATTTATTAAAAAATTATTTTTAAAAAAAAATTAAACCTACCCAAATGCACTTTATATAATTTAAGAGATTACAAACCAACTGAATGGTTTAGCAAGAAATCATAATAAATAAATAAATAAATAAAAGATGTTTGATTCAGTTGTAGGGCACGATGCCTTCGAGTGAGAAAGCATCCTGCTAACGAAGCTTGCATATTTAGTCATATCCCTGTGCTTATTTCCTTCCCCTTACAATTACAGATTTACAGGTTACTGTCCAAGAGGTATCACTATACATTTTTATCATTTGCTTTACAAGTTTTTCATTTCTCTTATTAGTATCATATCAAAAAGAAAAAGTTGTAATTAGTATCATCAATCTTATATAATCATAATGTCGCCTGGAAGGAAAAGAGCAAATTAAGGGCTGAATATTATAAAAAACAAAAAAAAACCCTGGGCTATAACTATTGGGCCAATATTGCAAATGCGTTTTACTCATCTCTCGCACATATATCAGATTCCAAAAGAAAATGAGCTGACCCTATACACATTTTCTATCCCCACACACGAAAGAAAAATGAAATCTTTCTATTGTGCTTCCCTTAATCATTTGAGTGTCACTTTAAGAATCTCATGCCATTCACTTTAATACTTTAAGATAAAAAATAGCATTAGAATTACAAGGCATAGACCAATTGGTTAGGTTAGGTTACTTGGCAATTACTGCACTATCTCTTTAGACTCGTTTATATTAGTTTTTTTAGAATAGAAGTGTTTTTTTAAAATAATAAAAGTATTTTTTTTATAAGTTAAAGAGTTCAAGCTTTTAAAAAAAGTACTTCATGTGTTTTTTTGTTACACATGAAATACTTTTTTAAAAACTTGAACTCTTTAACTTCTAAAAAAATACTTTTATTACTTCAAAAAAGTATTTCTATCCATAAAAACGCTTATACAAGCAGGCCCTTTATCTTGTCCTCTTTGTTATCAACTTCTAGAAGTTTAACTGTAAACTTATTTTCTAATCTTACTGGGATCTCCATAGATTTTCTCATTGTATAGTGGGTTTCAACGTGTCTAGAAAAGGTGATACAGGTAATTACCGTTTCGGCGCATCATGGGCTTAGATTTCAACTCAAAATACAAATGGTATGCCTTCTGAGACAATGGATTCACATTGTGCAGTGGAAAATGTTAAGATGTAGAAGCAACAAATCCAATTGGGTTCCCTGGTCGTGACCTTTTGGAAAATGTTCAAAATGGTTATGGTCTGAAACTGATTGTTCACCAAAGACCAAATGCTAATGTATGTATACTCCTTTTTTTCTTTTCTTTTGGATGTAATATTAATTTTCTTCGAGTTATAAAATATTATGATAAAGTCATCTTAATAATTGGGTGATTTTTAAAATTTGAACATTTGACCTCTCTAAATCTCTGAATACTTTAACCAGATTAGCCCTCCTTATTGGTAAAAAAATTATTTTTCTTATGTAATGATTGTCAATCGAATCGGCTCCTAGTTAAAATTTGGAAAAATAATTAGTTTGGTTAGCTTAGAAAAAATAAATTTTCATAATTTTATTTTAAAAATTAATTAAATATTGAACTACATTAACTAATAATTTACATACAATTAATCATATATCAAGTATTAAAATAAAAATAAATTATTATTTTACTATATATAAATTATTAATTAATGTAGTTAAATACTTAATTAATTTTTAAAACTGACTTACAAAAAATTATTTTTCCAAACCGACAAAATTGCATCAGCCAACATCTCTTCTCTGATTTTAGCACTCAAATCCATTAGATAGTCAGATACTATCATATCACGAATAGAAAGAATAGGCAATCCTAACTGTTCATTTTCTTTTTTTTTATGAATAATGCTATTTTTTAATAACTTTTGTATAATTTTTTATTATTATACATATCTGTCTAGGTTCTCATTTTGAGTTTAAACTTTAAATAACTTCTTTTAAATATATATTTGTACTAAAAAAATATTTTCTTATTAAAATTTAATAAACAAAAAAGTATACTTATGCATAATCATAAACATACAAATTTATATAAGTAGTATTATTCTTTCCCAGTGTTAGGATTTTCTCGGCCTTTTGTATATTAAAATAACTAAAAATAATTAATTTTCATTTTATTCTAACTGAAAATTCATGTATCAAAATACACTGATTCTTTTCATGTTGGCCAAATTAACATTCAAACATAAATTTAAAACTAAAAAAATCACTGAAATTAACTTATTAACGTAGGATTTTTTTAGAAAAAGAGAAGAAAAACATGTTAAGAAATTGGTTTCACTGTCTTAACATGAAAAAATTATCGTATTTTCTAACTTAGTTAAAACAAAAAATAATTTTGTTTGTCATTTTAATATAAAAAAGCCGTTTCTTTCTACCGATTAGAACTATTGCAGCATCGTGAGTTTATTTTATTTGGATCCCAAAAAAACATTTGTGAACAGGAGGTCAGGAACGAAGCCAGGAATTTTAATTTGAAGCTGTCAAAGAATAATTTTACACTGTTTTTAGGGAATCAATTATTAAATTAAATAAAAAAAATTAATAGATAAAGGAGGGTGTTGAGGTTGTTAGGAATTGGGGATCTAACATATCTCCACATTAGTATAATATTGTCTACTTTAGATTTAAACTCTCATGGATTTACTTTTGGACATCATCCAAAAGGCTTCATACTAATGGAGACATTTTTACATACTTATAAACTTATGACCCTCCCCTTATTTAGATAATGTGGGACTTATTTACACATCAACAGAGGCTTGGGGCCTCCCCTCCCTAGTTGCCATCGTCCTTATTTGTGAACTTTCAATTTGTTAAGTATTGTTATCAGACTTTTGATTTGGTGGTCATTTAATTAATAATAAGTGGATGTTCTCTTTTTTATTATTGGACTTCCAAATGCACCAAAGAAAAAATTTGCTAACTACGATTTTTCTTTCCCACTACTAACCTGTGAATGAGTGCGTAATATTGGTGATATTAATACTTTCTTCATCTATTCAATTTCCAGATTACATTTACTGTTTTTTTCGCAATGAGATAGACTAAAAGGAAAGTAGTGGGAAACAGGCAACACAAAGGAAAGCAACAAGAAGCGTAAATAAAGGGAAACCAGCTTCAAGAGGAATCCGAATTATTGTATTGAATATTGGTATTGAGAGATTTTATTAAAGTGATATGCCTCTGTTTTTTTTATTATAATTAAACTAATTAATGTTTACATATAAAGTTTAATTTAATTCATTTCAGTATAAGAAATTTTATATTACCAGTAAATAATAAAGTATCACATCATTGTATTAACTATTGTTTTTTATTTACAATATTTTTTTTATAATTTTGTAAACAAGTAGCACCACTTGAGTCAATGACAAAACTATCAAGAGATTAAAATTTGCATTTAAACTATCTAGAGAATAAAATTTACATATAAACAAAAGATAAATCTTACAACTAGTTAACACTAAACGAGTATATAATTAATTGATCTTTTGCAGACAATCTGTGTTGTGGAAAAGAAAACACATTTCAATACTTTTTCAGTCTCATATCTACACTACATTATCTTCCACTAAAAAAACTCACATTTTTCTCACTTATTTGGTTGGTGAGATGTTGGGTCTCCTGCATAAATTGTATTGTTTTCATGGTTTCCACCAGTTGTTTAATGAAACCTCTTTATCTTTTGGGGTAAAAAGCGACCGCCTCTTGCATTTGATAACAATTTTTAACTTGGATTGATTTTTAAAAATTTTAAAATTATAAATTGAACAAAAATACTTAAAGACAAATTTTTACATAAATTATAATTCAAAACTCTACAAAAATCAATTTAAACATAATATTTCACCAGAAATGATGGATGTATCTAACTATCTAGTGCTAGCATCAATGCTGTTATGAGAAGAGGATGGATCAGCCTAAGATAAAGGACATTTGTCTAATAGGTGTCAAACTCAGAATCATCCCCCACCCGTGGAAAAGGCCTCCTTTGCGGGTTTAGCACCCCAAAAGAAGGACATGGTGCCATGTGGCCACTCACTTTGTTCCAATTTTGGTTAACTGGAACTGGATGACAATAAAGTGAGGGGGGCAAGCAAAATGGATCAGAAGAGTGCGTTCCATGTGGCTGTGGATCTGCTGCGGAAATTTTAAATATTTATATTTATACAAAATATATATTATATTTTAAGAATATTGAATTTTTATTATTATTATTATTATTAAATATTTTTTTATAGTATGTTTCCCCTTTTTGTTAATTTTTTAAAACTTATATGTATGCAATTAAGTAATTATTTAATTACTTATTTATTATAAGATTACATATCTGATTTTTTATAATATTTATATTAAAAAATATTCCCTTAACTATTGTAGTTGTCCCTAACAAAATTATTTTTAACATTTATGATATTTTTTGGCTAAATAAGAATAAGAGGAATCACTGACATTTATTAACTTAACATTGGAGAAGAAAGATGATGAGAAAATTTGATATTTATGACAGATTGTGTAATCAGATGACATACAGTTTATCACATGTAGATAATAATTTGAAAGCAAAGTAAATTTTTTAAAAAAATTGAAAATAAAAATAACAAAATAATAGTATAATAATAGAAAAATTTTAAAAATTAGGAAGAGCATGTGTTGCTCCTCATTTCACCTTGCCGACTGTTTCTAGTTCTTTTTTTGAAAGAGACTGTTTCTAGTTCTACCCATTTGGATATTTTTATTTTCTTTAAAAAGATAAATTACTTTTTGTAAATGATGGATTATTGAAAACAAAAATTATCTTTTTCTCTCATGTCATATATTTTTTTGGTGCTAAAACATAGATGATTGATCTCTCATGTCATATATAAAATTATCAGATTCCTTAAGGGGAAACATCCAAATTCTACAGTTCATCCGTATTTATTTAACAACTTTAAACAATCACTTGTTAATTAATTTAATTTAATTTTAATCTATTTTTAATGTAAAACTTTCTACGTTTATTTAATTATGTGTGAATTCATCATTACAAAAGTTTAATTTTTCAAAGAGTTATTAGAATTAAATTCAGTTTGTCTCCTTGTGATTTGGAACAATATCACTTTGTCATCTTATGATTTTGACTTTATGATTTTGTCTGGTTTATTCCAATAGCATTTTATTCCCTTGTGATTTCATTCTGTTAACTTAGACTATAATTTAGTAACTTTAATGAAAGTTACAATATATCTATTAAAGATTCCAATATTCTTATGAAACAATTTTCTTATTTACTGAAATTAAGAACCTTAAACAAAAAGTTGATAAATTAATAGAAATATCTTCATGTATGTGTACAAATTAGACATGTCTTAATTTGTAAATCTACTGACTTAACATATCTATATATTATTATATAAAACATAGTTCATACAATTTAAACAAATAGCACGTGCCATTAATATATGCATTTTCCCCTCCAAATTCATGATCATTTAATATAGTATTCTTTTCTATGTATTTAAAATTTAGTTAAGAAATTTCAAATCAAATTCAAATTCAATTTATATTTGATTTCATTTTATTAAGTGATAAATTTAATTATTCTAAATTTTTCAAATTTTATATTATCTAAATATTAATTACTTATTTACCTATTAATAAGTTTAATCTAAATATTATTATATAAAACATATTCTATGCAAGTGCGATCAATGTCACATGTCACTTATATATGAGCTTTTTCTCTTTAAATTTTTACTCCTTTGATATAACCTTATTTTCTATGTATTCAAAATTTATTTTAAAAAGTTCAAATCCAATTTAAATTTTAATTATATTTTGTTTTAATTTATTTAAGTAATAAATTTAAGTACTCTAACATTTCAAATGTTATATCAATCTAAATGTCAATTACTTATCTAACATTTCAAATATTATATTAATCTAAATGTCAATTACTTATTTACCTATTAATAAATGTGATTAATGAAGATCATATATCAAAACATATTCAAATTGTTTTATATTTTTAAAATTAATTAAATATCAATTATATTTATTTACCCATTATAATGAACAAATATTCTAATAAAACGTTTAATTAAAAATATTTTTAACTTTAATTAAATACTTCAAGTTTTATATTTTTGTAATTATTATTTTATTTTATTTTTACATATTTATATACACTAAATATATTAAATGCTTCATGATAAATTTAATTTGTATGAGTTTTATTTATTTATTTATTTTCTTAGATAATTAAATTAAAAAGTGATTAACCTTTTATTCTTACATAACTATGATTAAAAAATTCTTATAAAAAAATATCAAAATGAATAACATATTATAATTCAAAAAACTATACACATATACGTGTATCGTGTGAGTAATAAAATTAATTATAACATAAATAAGTGCTTTTTTAGTTAATATAGTCAAAAAAAGAAGACACAAGGATCTAACAAATATATTGGTAATGAAACCACACAAGAAAAAAGTGATAAGAGAGCATATCATATAGGATAAAATAATAAAGTTGAAACCACAAAATGACAAAATGATATCATCTCAAATCACAAGGTGCAAACTAAATTTAATCCCAGTTATTATCATAGAAAATGTTGTTAATAATGTGTTAATAAAAAATATAAATTCTAATTAATATATAAATTACTCTGGCGCGGGCCCCGTTCTAACAATCATTTATATTATTTATTTTTGAAATAATGCGTGTCGAAACGCAGCCGAGCTAAAAAATTAACATTTTTATTTACCAAAAATATTAACATTTAAAAAAAAGGCGTTTGAGGTGAATCTCTTAAGTAACAATAGTAACTCTTTCCTCGCGAATCAGCAGAGCCCAACCAGAAGTAGAAAAACTAGGTTAATACCCATGCAATATACGGGATAATATAAGAAATAATAACACACACACACGTATATATATATATGATGAATTAATAAGATTTAAATTATTATTCAAAGAAATTATGGTTAGTAAAATTTAAGACTAATTTATTTATTAAAATAAACATGATGAATTAATAAGATTAAAATTCTTATTCAAAAAAATGATGGTTAGTCAATTTGAAGACTAATTTATTAACTAAAATAAGATATAATATTTCCACATTCATGTATGGTAGTTAAGATGCCCAATTACTATTAACCATCACTTGATATACCATTTCCTTTCTATTTGATATGTTCTTTTTTTTTTGTAAAATATAAAATATTAACAGCTAACCATGTAAGAACGGATAGATAAATAATAAATATAATTAGTTTAATTATTGTTTTTTAAATATAGCTCTCATTTTATAAGATTTAAATTCGTGATGATTATACTTGAAGACAATGAAAGAGGGACATCACACAAAATCACTATATTCTTATAGATATTTTAGTGAATAAAGTATAAAATTATAATTACTTATAGAGAAATTATTGGTGTATGTCATAGATGTCAGTTATATATTAATCACCTTCTAGTTATATAGTATTTTGTCTTTTATTATATATATGAGGCATTTATTTTAATTAAATGTGCATGATAAAGTCCTTAGAATAGTAATTATAATGTCATGAGATATCAAGTGCATGACTTGGTTGTGAAATACTATTGGTTGCTTTTAGAACACTATTATTAAATGTTTCTAGTCAAGTATTATTGTAGATTAGGACAATTGTAAAACATTAAGACTAGTATGTGCGTAAACTGATGATCATATCTCACGAGTCATAGATATGAGATATCAAGTCTTCACATAAGTACACATTAGAGTAATATTGTACTAGATTGACCCATCATGAGAATGTTGCATGAATTGTTACATAAGTGTCATGAACAATTTTCACAGTGACAACGGTGTATCTAATCTTTTGACTTGAAGACACTACAGTTTTCTACATAAGGAGTTGTATGGCTTGATACCGTCAAACGTTCTCTGTAACAATGTGATTAAAAATATGATTATTGGATATACTGCAAATCATGTAGCGGGATGTAAGTGACCTAAATATGATTTGTTTTTCCTACTTAACATGAGCAATATCTTCAAGGCCGTTGATAGAGTTAGACTGAAAATGCATGAATATGCTCGAACGAGTCAATATAAAGATATTGATCTCATTTGTCATTATATGTTTACTCAAAAATAAAAAAACCAAAGATTAAACTATACAAGGGTGACTGTTTCATGCCTTGTGTTCAATCTAAATATCTGAATAAAGGGCTTAGATTACATGATAACATTGTTCACGGAAAGATTATGTCAAATCACTGACATTCCTATTACTTGAGTAGAAATTATGTATTACTAGATACCGCTCACTGTTTGTATTGCTAAAATTAAGTTTTAGTATTATTGTCAATATAATCAGAACCTACAGGGTCACACACTTTGAATAAACCAATATTGAGGTTTAATATTCATGAGATGAATTTTAGGAATCCAATTATGACTTGAGTTTATAGACAACTAGTTGGACATTTAGTTAGACTAAATGAGCCAACTGAATAGATATGTGTGCACATAATTGTGACTTAGGTCAAATTATGAACAGACACATCAATGCTTCTCTTACTCACTCATGACAACTTCCATATATATATATATATATATATATATAAAATTACTGTAACCTCACACAACACAAGAGACAAAAAACAATAAGATTGAAATGAACACTCTCCCCCACCGCAGCTAGTACTACAGAGTAAAGGAGAGCCTGATCTCGATCCGTTTGCGTGGATACCGAAGAGGCATCACTCGTTGCTATGCTCATGTTTGACAACCTTCTTTTCTTAGATGTAAATCCTTGAAGCACGTTTATGATTTTCGCATAGATCATCAGCTGGGTTTGAGATTTGATTTTTTGTTTTTTCATTGCGTTTCCTGATCCTAAAACCCAACAAAAATTGAGTGGATTGTTATATATCTATCATATGTTATTGAAATGTTTGTATTTTATAAAATTTTAAAGTCCATAAATTTTCTTGATTTATTTTTTGATGAAGTAAAGTTTATGGAAGGGGAAGGTTCATCTCCAATTCAAAATCAGAGCAAACCATCAACCTTAATGAAGATTTATGGTAGATTACAGATCACTTATCAATAGGTATAGATTGAATTTGAACTCAAGTCATGACTAACCTGAACAAAAAATCAAATCAGATGAGCCAACACTCATTGATTAGGATCTTTCTTTATTAACTATTACAATTCTACGTATGTAATAATGGTGAATAAATTAAATAAAAAATCATTACAAATTACAGTTTAAAAGTCAGCTTTTAGAAAGGAATATTGACTTTTGGGCATTATTCTGATACCCATATATTTTTAGGGTATCGGTGCCTAAGATGAGTTGTCTAATATTCATTAGTTGTTATTTATATTTAACAGACTTTTTAGCATTTATTGTAAAACCAATGTCGCAACAATCCTGAAGGGCGCCAATGCCGCGAGGAGGCAACTAAGATTTAAAATTAAATTTTGGAGTCGCCACCAACTGATTCTTCCATTAAAAATAGAATTGTGCGATTGGACACCCAAAAAAAGAATGGTCTGCGTTTAAGAGTTTAGGTTTGAGGGTTGATTACGGGTAGGGAAAGTGTTAGCACTCTACACCGTCCATTCTAAGAATAGTTACCTATTTAATCTATTATTATCTTGCTAAATTAATTAAATTGTTCTTTTATTATCTAAAAAAATGTTATTTATTTTATTTTGACATGTCCCATTTTGTCGGCATATTATCAAAAATGATAAATGACTAAGACAAGGAATGGGTGGCTAAATAGCCATTATTGTATGAAACAAATATAAGCCCACAATATATTGCGTGAAGGTGACAAATTAAAATTTTAAATTTTTAGGAAAATATAGAGTAAGGGATTTCAAAATGATTTTCAAAAATAGGAAATTTTTAGAATTTTGTTTGTTAAATGCTTTTCAGAGAAGACATTTCACAAAATGATTTGTCAAAATTTACTACCATCACAAAGTTAAGGCTTTTTGGATTTGTTCGAGCTTAAATTTTTTTTAATGAAAATATTTTATTTGCTTTTGAGTATTAGACCTCGTCAGCGTTTCTGGCAAAATCTAATATAAATGCCTCAAGAATATTGGGAAGAGTTTAATTGATCGCCCCTTCGATCCTCTCTCAAATTTTCTATCGTCGGCAAAATTTAAGGGTTAATGTAATGATTGATTAAGGTGAAAGATATTGTATTGGAGATCATCTAAAGCTTTGCCAGTGCTTCTGGCAAAACTAAAGAGAAGCTCCTTACCTCTGGAAAGTCAAAATGTCGCCGCCACTTCGACTTATTTGATTTTTCCATCGTAGGAAAATCTTAATTCATCATTAATGGAGAAGTAATTAAAAAATATTTTATAGGAACATGTTAAGAGAAATACAAATGGGTAAAATAAATAAAGATAAAAAGGTTAAATATAGAAACTACCAAAAGCAAACTACTAAAAAATATCAAAACTGGCATTGAAGAAAAAGGTGTCGTAGCATCACAAGCAATGGAACTTTTGCACACAAGAAACAGTGTGTTAGTGGAGTGCGGAAGATGATGAATGATGATTTTAATTAAAGCTTTGAGCTTGAACAACACTGAAAATAAAAAATCAAAAGGAAAAGAAAAGAAAACACTAAAGACATCGTATTGCCTGGTGATGGGTTTTCAATCAAGATCAGTTATTTGTCTTTAGGATCTCTTCTCCTAGATGTCTTCCTTTCTCTCTTCAATGTATTTTTTTTTTAAGGCTCACTCACCATTTATTTGTATGTTGCCGCTCCTTCTCCAGCCTCTTCCTAAGGTTTTCTACTCTTAGCTATTTATAACCCAAGCAGGTGAACATCTCAATCTCCAATCAAATCATAAATTCTAATTTTTTCAATCAATTAAGATCAATTTCTATAATTTATATACAATCATAATCAATCTCTTAAAGAATGCTCAATCAGAATTAATTAAAATCGATTTGTACAATTTGAATCAACTCATCATTTATATTCCAAATCACCATTAGTGGGAAATTAGTTGTGATATTTAAATTCAAAATTGTTTCCTTTTTATATATTATTTCTTATTAAATTTTAAGAAACTAAACTTAAGGTTCAACAATGTATGTCAAACAATAAAAATTTGTATGAATTATATATTTTTTATTTTTTAACAAAGGCCCGAACAAAATTGAGTATTGACAACTAACAATCGATAAATAATTAACAACTCATCCTAAATATAAAACTCATCATAATACCATAACAACTCACTTTACTTTTTCTATTAATTCAGAAGTAACTGGGCGGATCGTGCACCTTTTGCTAGTTATAACGAATAATCGTAGGAAAGGCTTACCTGGTAGGCGGTAGCCGGGTTGGAAATCAACTCTCCGAAGTTGTCACGTAACTTCTCACGACAAACTATCCAAGTCATCCACCCAACGCCTTTTCACATGCATTTCTTTCTCTCTTTTTTTGGGATAAAAATTAATAGGTATTTTTATGTTGTTTAAATGTGTGACCAATTTTGATTTAATGCTAATTTTATCTTAACGTGCTTTCAGTAAAAATTAAATCCTTATATTATAAGTAAAATATTTTCTACATAAAATTCAGTTTTCCAATTGATTTTCTCCCTAAAAAAATTGTGTGTAGTGAATTAAAGAGTTTTTTTATATAAATATATCTAAAAAAATTATATATTATTTTATTACACTTTAAAAATTATATATCAAAATATTTTTATTTTTTTTATGTTAAAAAGTTAGTTTGACTCAAACAGACTTCTTAACATATTTTTTTTAATTAAAAATTTGTTAAAAAGTCAATTTAAAAAAAATTGACTTCTTAATATTAAAATTTAATTTTTTTTAACATCCTGAAAAGTTAATTTGAGCTCAACAGACTTCTTAAAATAATTTTTTTTGATATATAATTTTAAAAATATAATAAAATGATAAATAAATTTTTTTAAAGTATATTAATATAAAAAAGCCGCGAATTAAATACTATTATATATATATAAATATATATTATGGGTTTGGCCTTTCAGTCATTTATTACAAAATAGTCCAGACTGTCCTGTTACAGTGTCAGGATGTGAGATCAGCAAGGTGATGTCATTCTTAAGGTGCAATCCACGCGTGACGACTTGGATCAATGTGTTGTTATAAAAGCAAGAGTCTGCAGTTTCATTTCGTTAATGTTTTGTTATTATTATTGTTTATTGGTATATCTGCCAATTACCTGACCATTTGCCGCTGAAATTGTCTCCCTCTCTCTGCAGTCTGCAGTCCGTTCCCTCCTCCACCCATCCATTAATAATTAAACAACGTAAGGCATATGGGAGAAGTGGCTCAAGCTCAATGTTTCAGATCAGAAATAGCGCTGTTGCAGTACTCGGATGCCACCTTCAAAACCCCACTCTCTTCTCTGGTCATACACATTGATCCACCCACATTCCAAGGCCACCCTTCTCCCTCTGAATCTGATCCCTCTCCCATTGCCCTGCACCAGCAGGATCAACATCCCAAAGATGCGTGGCTTCCTATCACTGAGTCCAGAAATGGGAATGCCTACTATGCAGCCTTCCATATTCTCAATTCCAACATTGGATTTCAAGCTCTCATGCTTCCGGTTGCCTTTGCCACTCTTGGATGGTAAGTACCTTGGTTAATATATTATACAACCAATTACCCCCTTCCTCCAATTCCGTCCGTCCACTTATATTATATGTCAAGAGTAATTACTATTTTATATTACTCCATTTGATTATGGATTAATTTGCCACAAATCCAATAAACGCGTGTCACCGACACTTTTCACCTAACTTTCCCTTGGTTTTGGATCGAAATATGAATAATTAACTAGACTCTTTATGGAGTTCCAAGCGTTTGTTTATATATATAACTCTAGCATGTTATATATTGACCAAAACCACGAGATATACATGTGTGTGGGGGAAAAAAAAAAGCAACTTTAATTATATTATATAACTGGGTTGAAAATTCAAACCGAACTCGGTCTAATTATAAGTCTTAACAAAATTGCTGGACTCTGATATTCAATATTTTCTTCAGTATATATATATTGGAGGCCGGGTGCATTATATTTATAAGGGAAAGCTGACGGCTGCACACAAAGTCAAGTCCTCCTTTGAAAAATCTTTAACTAATATTCACACTAATCACTGATGATATTGATATATAAATATTGAGAATGACTCAAAAACATGCTAAGCTATAAGTAGCCAACCGCAGACTACGCGAAATGCTGGGCCTACGGACTGCATCTTTCACTTTCTATGTGGGATCCATCATCCATAACCTTTTTTTTTGGACATAATATCAATGACTTGCAGGGCATGGGGTACTGTATGTTTGTCAGTAGCATTTGTTTGGCAGCTCTACACCATATTCCTTCTTGTTCGACTTCACGAATCTGTCCCCGGAATTCGTAACAGCAGATACCTCTTCCTCGCCATGGCTGCCTTTGGTAAGGACTAAGGACAAACTTTCCCTTTTCACTGTGTATTAATTGGAAATGATGAAAAGTGTATTCGTATCCACCAAGTTCACATTTAATTCTATTATTTTTCTTTTATGTTTGTTTCAAAAATGCTATCTCACCCAATGTTGAAATGAAATTATGCTGTGGGAGATATTCTCACTTCTGCTATGCTAGATCCCATTCCATCTATCTGTTTGTCTTTTGTCTACAGCCCAGTAGGGCTGTATAGAAAGACACACAAATTTTTTAATATAAATTTTCAACTTTGATTTGATGTTTTTGTTGACGCAAGTTTTTCAATATTGGAAAAAGAAAACGAAGGTTGTTTAAAAACAAGTGGCTTTTCTTATTTATGAGATATGATAATGCAAGAAAGATAGGCTTACGATATATTATTATTATGCATATTAGGTAAAGGATTAGGAAAGGTGGCAGCGTTATTCCCAGTAATGTACCTTTCAGGAGGGACCTGCGTCATGCTGATCATAACCGGAGGTGGCACCATGAAGCTATTGTTCAAGACACTTTGTGACAAGGATCATGGCCACATGTGTAACGCCCACTCACTGAGCGGTGTTGAGTGGTTCTTGGTGTTTACATGCGTGGCCATTCTCATCGCTCAGTTGCCCAACCTCAACTCCATGGCTGCTGTCTCTTTAATCGGTGCCGTCACAGCCATCTGTTATTGCACCCTCTTTTGGGCTCTCTCTGTCAAGAAGGGTAGGCCCACTGGCATATCTTACAGTCCATCCGTGCCCCAAGACCCCAAAATGGCTAAGATCAGTGCCACTCTGAATGCCATTGGAATCATTGTGCTATCCTTCAGAGGTCACAACCTTTTGCTTGAGATACAGGCAAGTCGCAATTATATGATATTCATTATTATCTATTCATAAATACAAAGTGGCGCTTTTTTTTTTGAAGTGATGTCTCAGGACAGTCCCTATTAGTATTGGGTGTAGCCTGTAGGTACATGGCATAGCCTCAACTGAAGGACTCTCTTTTGGATTTTGGTTTTGCAGGGGACGCTGCCTTCAAATTTCAAAGAAACATCCAAAGAACCAATGCGCAGAGGAGTATGCATTTCATATGTACTCATTGCCATGTGCTTGTTTCCCCTCGCAATTGCCGGATTCTGGGCTTACGGAAACCAGGCACGCACTCCTAGCAGAACCCTTTCACACTTTATTCTATGAATTAATCAGTATTAACAGAGTCTTTATTCTTTAATTAATTAAGTAATTTGTTTTTTATGTATGAATGTTCCAGGTGCCAAATGGAGGTCTGTTAACTGCGTTCCCACAATTCCACAGGCAGCAAGTGACGAAATTTTCAATGGGTGCAATGTACCTGTTGATAATAATACATTGCTTGAGCAGCTTCCAAGTCTATGCCATGCCCGTTTTTGATAACCTGGAGATAAGATACACGAGCATAAAGAATCAGAGATGCCCACGATGGGTGAGAACATGCTTCCGTCTATTCTTCGGGGGATTGACATTCTTTATAGCGGTCACGTTCCCATTCCTGCCTAGCCTAGCAGCCCTGCTTGGAGGGATGACCCTGGTGCCCGTTACGTACGCATACCCCTGCTTCATGTGGGTAGCTATCAAGAAACCTCGCGCAAGGGGTGTAGTGTGGTGTTTCAACGCGGCACTCGGCTGCCTAGGAATGGTTCTTGGCGCTCTTTTGGCGGCTGCGGCTGTGTGGACTCTAGCTGACAAAGGCCTTCATGCTAACTTCTTCAAACCATAATAAAACCATGGGAGTTGCTATGGTACCCTGATAGGTTTGGTACCCAAAGTGAGTTGTCAATTATCTATTGACTATTGGTTTCACAATAAATGATTGAAAGTCTATTAAATATAAATAACAACTAATGAATGCTTGACAACTCACCTTGGGTACCGGTACCCTGAAAAAAAAGATGGGTACCAGAGTAATCCCCTAAAACCATCCACAGGTAACTAGTAGTCAACAGGTGTTGGGTTCTGCTCATATTAATCATGACTTTGGTTTAAATTCAGGGTATGTTCGTTAGTAGGTGATTTGTAATCTCACTGTAAATCCTCACTGAGGTTGTTGTTTTGCCCTGACCTTGAACTGAGAACAGACCTTCCCCTTACCTAAACTTTTTTTATACAAAAATTAAAAATAAATAAATTACTAATTACTAACCATCATTAACTTATTTTCAATCCCAATTTATCTATCCATATATATATATATATATATATATGAGTTTAATTTTAATCTATTGTCAGTGTAAAGTTTCTTTACATTGTCATCCAATCATGTGTTGTCAAATCATTAAAAGAGTTTGACTATCACAGCAACTACCTAGAAAATCTAACTCTTTTAATAATGTGTCAGCACATGATTGGATGATAGTGTAAATTTTTTTTACACTGACAGTGGATTGAAATTAAATCATATATATATATATTCAGTGAGAGGAGTGATTTATTGTGAGAGTAAGATGAGCAAATCTTGACCATTGGATAATCCATATATAATCAAGATAATATATATATTTGCCACCCATCCGACGATGATGAATAACCTCGATGACATCTTTAGTTAATTTTGGATATATACAGAAAATCAATTTTGAACATGTAAATATATTAATGTTTGAGTTGCTATGATGTTGATTGTAAAGGTTAAATTAATGATTCATCCATGCTTGATGAAATAGAAGGGAAAAAATATGACAGTTGTTATGACACATTATTACTTTAGTTTAATTTTGATCCATTATCAATGTAAAGTTTTCTTTACATTGTTATCTAATTATATGTTACCAAATCATTAAAAAAGTTAGACTATCATAATAAATACCTTAAAATTTTAACTCTTTTAATTAGGGCTGTCAAACAAGTCGAGCTGGTCCATTTAGGCCCGCTCGCAACAGGCCGCAAGTTAAATGGGTTGGGCCAAAATAACTCGCATTTAGCAGGTTGCAAATTAGTTATCCCAACTTACATCGCATCAACTTGTGAACCTAAATGGGCCGACCTGCAAAACTTATTTTTTTATTTGTAAAATTTGAAATAAATTTAAATTTAATAATCTCAAATCAAATATTACATTACATAAATATAATATTTAATACTTTAATCTTATTTAAAGGGTTAATGGAGAATTTAAACAAATAAATAACATAAACTTATAGAGTTTGACAAATGTGTTTGTGTGAATTGTGTCATTACTAACTTATACAGTACGTACATTTATAATTTTATTTGAGCAAAAACTATTTTAATTAACTTTTAAATTTTTAAATTGATTTTTTTCTTTGGGTTCAAATAAAATGAAACTTAAAAAGAAAAAAAAAATATGCGAGCGAGCCCCACAGGTTGGCCGGTTTAACTCATAGATTAAACAAGTGATTCAAAATTACTCACGTTTTTACGAGTGACTAATTTTAAAACCCGACTCGCATAATTTTTACTGGTAAACGAGCCGGCCCGATGAGTTTGACCCGTTTTGATTGCCTTACTTTTAATGATGTTTCAACACGTAATTAGATGACAATGTAAAAAAATTTTACACTGACAATAGATTAAAATTAAATCCTTATTACTTCTCCTTCACAACACATCTCTTTTTATCACAATTTTTTCACAACACATACTTCATTTGTTTGATGTTACGCGCTTGATCTATCATCATCTCCATCCTTTTTATCTTTCTAAGTGTGTAAGATTTCCCTGGGTGCATATGCACATACCCCACGGGGCAGCCGGTAAGTTTGTTTTTGGGCTCCATTTGGCTATTGCACTATCGCAGAAGGGGTATAGAATGGTTGATTTATATTGCCAACCATTAATCATTAGTATGGACAAAGTTTGTGAGCTATCTCTAAGAATCTAACTAGAAATGGTGAACCTAACTTGAAGGTCACTAGAGTCCAGGTATGAGAAAATGTGAAATTATTAAGGTATAGAGAACTCAAATAGTTATATACAAATTAAATTAATTAAGCATTTATTTGATTAATTATTCTTAAATAAAAACCTCTACAATAAATTCCTAAACTGTATTCTCCTTTTTTTCCTACTACCTACCTTTTCTCTAAATCCCCAGTATTTCCTACTTTTTGGTTTCACTGTTACAAACAAAATAACTATTTATTTAATTATATATATATATAAATACCTATGTGTCAACTGCCAACTCTCCAGTAAATCGTAACCCAAAAGTTTGTATTTCTCATTCGCTAGTTTTGTTGGGCAAGTGCTTTGCAATGTAATTGAAACATGGATAACAATCAAGATAGAGCCCGCACTACTCCCTTATCTGACTGAATGATGCACAACATAACACACTGGGTCAAGCCCAAACTACTTTTATCAACCAAAAGGTCGAGTTTCTCATTAGCTACTTTCTTTTGTACTGCCGTTACTTCAAGTCCAATAAATTAACTTGATATCAAATATTATTTGACGAAGTTTGGTAAATATAGCTAAAAAAAATGTACTAAAGACTTAATAGATAGGAGTTAATTTTGTTCAGGCAATTGATTTAAAAAACTGATTAGATAGGTAAATTGTCTTTGCCCAAAATGTAAGTGATAACTAAAACACATTCTTTTCAAACATACTCCACTATACAAAGCTAATCTGATTTTTGGAGTTTCGTTAAGTACTCTCTTTAAAAGGAAAAGAAGCAAATCCCTTTCAGGGCAAGCAGGGAGAAGAGTGGCACTGTGGCAGGACAAAGATGCCTTTTTTTTGGTACAAAACGAGCCGACGCCCAAAGGAAAGAAAAAATAAAGTAGAAAGAGAACACTAGACCCGTAAGGTAGCCCCTATAAAATCAGCAGGAAAACATAGCTCAATCCCGAAGGAGGGTGGGCAAGCTCATGGTGTTTTATCCCCCCTAATGGTGTCTTCCGCTTCTAACAGATTACAAGGCAAAGAAAATTAATAACATTCTGATGCTAAGATATGCAATCATTGGTCCAGTAAAAGTAATTCATTTTAAACTCTTTCCCAGTGAGAAGCATATCTTTTAGATGACAGAAAAATAAAAATATTTTGTTCTTTTATACTTACAGCTCATTCCCAAAGAACAAACCATGCATCACACATGGTCCATTTTTGTGATCGTTCGATTAGTTTTAAATAGAACTGTACCGGATATTAAGCTGTAATAAGCATACAGCTGGATGAGATTGGCAATTCCAATTTCACTACTGTTCTAGTTAACATAGATTTATCAGTAATATTTTCCCTTTCTGTCAAGAATTCATGAACATTATACAGGTAGATTAAGCCTCTAGAACTAAAGGATCAGCAAGAAGGAAAAAGGATATCTAATTGAACACAATTTACATTAAAATTGGCACTGGGATATTTACTGAGATCCTGCATCCATAGCAAATGACAGATTTTAATAGCAAACAGAATCCAATGGCATCATACCAAGAACACCATATAAATAAGTCCTGTTCTGTGAGATGATGGGTACTAAAGAAAAGGAGCAAAACATTTACCAGCTATCTTTACATGTGAGGCACCCAAAGCATATCTGAACCAAGCAAGGGGTGAGAATAAATTACTTGTAGACACATGAATCCGTCAAATTAAGAGGTTTTCCAAGTTTGTTGCCATGTAAAGTGACAGAACATCTGATTCTTCGATAGAATTTAGACTTAACCAATCTACCCAAGACGTAAGCCCTGGATCTCACTACAAATGTCAGGTTCAGTGGCAATGCAACACTGTCCTTGTGCTCTTTAGCAGTCCCAAGGACTGACACCCCCCCATAGAGTGGAACTTGGTGTCCTAACACAACTACCACTAACTTCCGCTGACTCTTCCTGGACTGATAGAACTTCTGCATCTATTTTTACATTTACACGAGTCAATAGATAAAATAAAATCAAGATATCCAACAGTAATGACTCAAATTAGTTGCATCCATAAATTGACGATGCAAATGCAGTATGTCCTCTCCTAGAGTGACTAACAAAACAATTAATAAAGAATCAGAGGAGTTAACAAAAACACAATGGAATTTAGGAGAAGACTCGCGCGTCGCACTCCATGTCATCTTACACATTTCAAGGCAATGAAAGCATGAAGGAATGCGTTGGACATGAGGACTATGTGGTAGCCTATAAAGTCAATATAGTAATTCAGAAGCACAATGAAAAAAAGACACTTCACAGCTTGTAATGTATAATATATTCGTTCTACTCCTATGAAAAATTCCCCGATCATTTATGTAAAAAAAATTTTTTTGGCCTTTATATGGAATAACAAAAATACATATTCGCATACGGTAATATACGTACCAATAACTGATGAATTTGATATATCTATAGGTTGAATTATGAAAGTAAAAATTTGGAAAAAAAATATTTTCCTGTAATAATTTACAGAGAATGAATTATATCACACAAATGTGATTATTCATCTATGTGTACTAGGCAGTTAGCTGTTAAATTATATACAAATTTATTAAAAAACCATTATATTAATTTAAAGATAAATTTAACAATGTAATAATGTGGAAAAGAGTATGAGAAGGACACGTGAAATTTTTTTTGCTTATATTGGTAAGACTCATGCATATGCACAATATATGTTGCTTACCAGACACTTTATTTGATAATTGATATATATGAAATACTATTTAAAAATAAATATATTTATAACTTCAGTCACACAATTTTCAATTTTAAACATGTATAATGTTACCTAAATATTTCTCATGGGTTATGAACAAATTGTAATACCAACCAGTTAGACAATGGCATGTGCGAGAGCAATCACATTGGACCGTTGTCCGTTGGAATAGAGACTAGGAATGTCCGTGGGTAATGGCCTATCGATATCGAGATATATAATTGCAATAAAATTTCTGAGACCCACATGGAAAGACGTACCCAATATGCTTTCCAATTACCATGGCATTTCCTATGCAATAAAGCCTCTGGGTAATCCATAAAAGGAATCAAATTTCCAAAAAAAAAAAAAGTTTAAAAATGATGGTCCCCATAAGTGCGATGATGGTAGAAGGCAGGCAGTGAGGCAGGTAGGTAGCAGGAGCAGCAGCTTTAAGACACAACCCAATAAAGAGGACCAATCGATTGAATTGAAGTTGTTCAGTATGTGTCTGTGATGGCCCAAATGAGTCTCGAAGCACACATTTGACCCCACCCACACCCAGGTACCCTTTGGACGCTGCGAAACCACCCTATTGCACGGCCATTTCATGACAACCCACATTTCTTATCTAATAACTATACGACTTTTCCTTTGTTTTTTGAGTTTAAAAAGGCACCAAATAAATTAAGATTTAAGAGCCAATGACCTAGTCTCTCAACTCTCAAATCAAGCACAATTATTAATTGACGATTTAATGTATTTAATTTAATTTAAACCATGGCAATAGAAATAAGAAATAGAGAATGGAACCTGGCCAGAAGCAAGAGTGAGCTGGTAATAGCGAAGAAGGAGAGGGGTAGAAGTGACATGAACGCCGAAGAAAGTGGCAGGATTTCGGTATAGGATCCTGACCGTTGAGTTCAACGACAGCATATCTGTTGGTACCCCGCTTCCATCATTCCCCGCTTGTACATAGAAGTTCTCGAACACTATGTTCTGCCCTCGCCATTTGTATTTGTTTAACCAATTTTCATAAGTGATACAAAAAATAACAAAAGAAGAAGAACAAGAATCAGGTCAGGCCCCACAATATTAAATTCTCATATTAATCACTGCATGCTCCTATCCAATCCAGTCCAATGGATTCCTTCCTCCCAGTGAAACAAAAACAGCAACAAAATATAAAATTATTATGGAAATGGAAAGAGAGGGCACTTTTGGGATTTCGCCACATGATCCCTCCCTGTTCCTCACCTGTTCAATTTCAAAGTTGAAACTGAAAACCCAAAGAATCCAATGGCAATGTATGAGGCACGCATGCACGCATAACATAATTCATTTTTTTTTCATTAAAAATTACATTGAAAAATTCAAATAGAGGAACCGAGTCAGACCCAGTCCAACTCGGATGGATGGATGGATGGATGGATGCCTACTGAGTCAGCGTGAAAAATGCATGATGGAAGGAAATCATGGAATGGGGAATGGCGAGGGTGAATCCTACCTTAACGACGACGTGAGGCTTGTAGCTCTTGCTGGCACCCCACAGAATCAAAGAAAAGACTGTGAAAAGCAAGACGAAAAGCAAGAAGAAGCAAAAGTACAGCCGAATGTTGCGACCGAAATCGTGAACGGCACCGTCGTCGTGGTCGTCATCGTCGTCACCGTCGGAGTCTTGGTTGTGGTGATGGTGGAGTTTCTTCCAGGAGGAGAGGTTGCGGGGAGGGTTCTTGAGGGAGGCGGAGAAGCGAGAGGTGGAGGACTCGCGGGAGTGGTGAATGGGGGAGCAGAGGTAGTAATGGTGAGGGGAACCAACAGGGCTGGAACCGTAGGACATTTTCTCAACATCGTGGTTGGAAGGGCTCTGAACGTAGTACAGGGGACGCCGAGGGGACCGAGTCGGCGATGACGACTGGTCCACGCTTGTCACCTCCGAGTCCGATTTCGCGTGCATTCTCCCTCCCATTCCTCTTTCTCTCTCTCTCTCTCTCTCTCTAATCTCTATCACTCCCACTTACTCACTCACAGATAATAGTAACACACAACGAGAAGGGAAGAGATAGGAAGCCATTTATACTTAACACTAACCGAAGCCATTTATACTTAACACTAACCAAATAAAACCCCTTTTAAATTAATTCAATATATCAATATTAAATTAATCATATTTCATATTCTGTAAAATAGATCGGATGTAATTTTGTATAAATTTATTTTTGATACATTTGTCAATGTAAATTAATTTATTTACAGAGTCATTTAATTATTTTTTTTATAAATTATTAAAATAATTTTATTATTATAATATTTTTATCAATTTAATTTTTTTAATAATATATCAATATAAAATTAAATAAATATATAAAAAAAAATTATAATTATAATCAATCAAAATTAAACTCATTTTCTTTTGATTGTTGCCATGCTAATGCTAACTATATTTGTATCAGAGTGCAATGTGAGGCACGAATTTTATTTAACAACTCAATGACAAAATGTGGGCAAATTTTACATTTTTTTTATTTGTGCAAATTATATTATATTTTCAATATATATTTGATATTAAAAAAATAGTTTCTTATATAATTTATTTTTTATTTATGAAAAATATAATAAATATTTTCATTTATTTATAAAATATTTATTTAAAAATAAAATTATAAAGAAAAAATCTTTAATTATTAAACGCAGTTCCAAATTGGCAAATTATATAGTGATTTGTCAAGGGTACGATAAACTAGACGGTTTACCTTCTTTGTGCGTCGTCTGAAGACTGAACTCCGAATTTTTGTTTTTGTCTAAGTTGGCTTATTGCTTACGCTACATTATTCCGTTGCCTAAGGTCGCATACCAGTTGGAAGTGGATCGAATGAAGTGTCTACTTTGCCCTTTGCTAATCTTTTGACAATATGATTTTCAAGAAAAAAGTGAGGTGTGTTAGATACTTAGATCATGGGCATCGCTGGAATGGGACACAGTTTTACCCTAGTTTTTGAAAGTTTTTTCTACTTATGTTTGAATTGAATTGTTAAGAATACAATAGATTTGGATTGTGGGGCCACCATCACCAATTTTCCATGCATTAAATAACAGGAGCCCTTGGTCCTGGGTTTACACGGTTTTGCGCCGGCAATGTAACATCGGAAGAAGAGAGGTACGACGCGGTTTATAAGAATATAAATGGAAAATAGGCCCATAGGATCCATAGGGCTGTGGAGCCCCCCCTGAGTAGACCTAATTCAACTTTTGATGCTTGGGCTGGAACTGCAACAAGTTAGCCCATAGTCTACAACTTTAAAACTCCTTTCTGAACGGAATGCCTATTTGTTGCAATACGCAACCAAAATCCAAGGGCCTACGCCGCAGCATTGTGAATGTGACAAGTGACAACGAAGATGCATTATGCAATTCTCACCAGCTACCATTTTTTCTTCATTGGTTTCTATCAATACAATACATCAATTACTTCCATTCTTTCAATATATATAATAGATGGGAAGAGAACACAGCATTACCAACAATATGCGCACCACAAAATTCCCAATGAGCAGCTGTCAAAGCGCTGGGTCCAATTAGAAGTTTCAAAGCTAAATTCTTTAATTTTATCTAAAGCACCAATTCTCATGGTCAATAATTAATGTTTTTTAGGAGTAATATTTATATGTATTTACTTCCACACGCCTGCTTACGAGTGAAAATAAGTTAGATTGTCTAATAGAAGTTTACGATCTAATCTATTTTTAAGTTATTTTAACCTAACTTATTTATAAAATAAGATAAGTTTAGGTTTTTTTAAAAGTTTATTTAATATAGGTCTTAAAAAAAGCCTATTAGACTTAACATGCCGACTTATTTATTTATTATAATAACATATAATTAAATTTTTATAATATTTATATGATTTAATAGTTATATATTAATATAATTTATTTATTTTATACATAATACAATAATTTTGTTAAAGGTTAAGTATATTTGAAACTTATAAAATTTGAGTCTGTTTGCTTATTTGAAAACTTTTATACAATATAGGCCTTTAAATATACTTTCAGGTCAGGCCACACTTTTAAGTTTTCAAAAAAATAGCTAGACTAAAAAAAAAGCCTATAATAAATAACACACCAGGCTAAAACTAATGTTTTTTAAAACAAGTCAAACCTATTTAAGGTAAAACTTAGCCTAACCTAGTTTATTTCCAACCCTAACTAATCACTTCCATTGTTTAGAAACATATAATTTCTTTGAGCATCTTTAATTAGAAAGCAGCATTTAAAAGAATTAAAAATATGATCGTCTCAATCAATTATCATTAACCCTGTGCTAATAACATAAATACCCTTACATTATATATCATTGTTCTTTTAAAAAAATTTCTTTTACATTTCTCTTTAAAAAATGTTTTATTATGAATTGAGGAGAAAAAAATTATAGAAACAAATTAAGAGAATTTTATTAGGTATGATTTCAAGAAATATGGTGATTTACTTACACCAAGTATAAGTCTTGTACACTTACATCACTCTATTTTTTTTGTGAAATATAAATTTAACCAATATAATTATATGATATTATCTTAATAATCATACATATTAAAGTTTAAATAAATCAGACTTTCATAAAAATCAAATTTAATAATAAACAATTTAGTTATATTTTAAAATCATATTATATGTTAAAATAAAATAATATAAAATAATTTTATTATAAATTTTTTATAGAATTAATCTATCTTATAAAAAATTTTAATTTAAAGATTAAATTAACGTTTATAAAAAGTTACAAAACAATATAAGTGTATAAAAAATAACACTAACTCTCTACCTCAATATATATATATATATATATATAACACTCAGTGTAAGTAATTCTCTCTATATATATATATATAGAGGGGCACGAGCTAAGCATCGTATGCAACTTTTTATATTTCTAATCAAAAACATGTAAAAAAAAATTAAAACATGATAGTATTGAATTGTCAATTTTGATTTTCTAATAACACCGTCTTCATGCTTAATCCTTTTATCAGACTTTGGTTTTGGACGTTCTTTTAATAAGTATATAATAATTACACAAAAACAAAGTAGAGAGGAAAATTTGCATTGGATTTGATTAAACAAAACAAATATAGTCCTCACAAGAGAATATTCGCAAGGAAGCAGCCCAGCCCAAGTAAAACATCACGGGCTATCCTGATTCAAAACAACCACGGCAGGCCCATTACTGGGCTGGGCTTGATTGCTGCTTAGCTCAAACTCCTTAATGAGCTCAGTATCCACATTGTCCTCAGGCTCCCAAGTGGGCTCTTCCATATCAGCCCATTTCACCAAGAACTCCGGTTTCCCTTCATCCCCAACTCTCCGACCAACCACCGCCTCCGCCACCGCATACTCAAGGCCAGCCTCATAGTCTCTCACCAAATCCTCGGCCACAAACCTCGCCTTCACCCACTCGTTCGCACCACCGTCCTTCCACCGCACCAAGTACTCCAAGTTCTCACCCTTCCCCCTCCTCTCCACAATCTCCTGCACCTCCGCGTACTCGAACACAACCCCCTCCAGAACCCTAATCACGCTCTCGAGCCCAATCCTCCTCCCGAACTGCATGGGATTCCCCTTCGGCGTCGCGTTCAGGATTTCCCTCGCCAAATCCAACGGCGTGCGTCCTCGATCGTCTTCCACCTCGGGATCCGCGCCAAGCTCCACCAGAAGCTTCGCCACGCCGGGCTTCACGTAACCGGCAGCCATGTGCAGCGCCGCCAAGCCGCCGCCGTTGTCGCGGTGGTTCAAATTGGCGCCGGCTTCGGCCAGCAGCCGCACGCACGGCTCCGAGCCAAGTCCGGCGACGAAGAGGAGAGCGGTTCGGCCGTCGCCGTCAACGGCGTCGATGTCACGGCCGTCTGCGGCGTCGATGAGGCGTTTGAGAGCGGATTCGTCGGCTTTCTTGGCGGCGGTCCACCAGGGCGCGTCGTACTCGGCGAGGAGGTCCTTGGCTATGAAATCGGAGGAGAGCCAGGAAGGGGCATGTCCGTCTTTCCACTCGATGAGGTACTCCATGCCGGTGGCGCCCTCAAGTGCTCTGCTGCCGATGATTCCTTTGACTTCGCCGTAGGACTCATCTTCGGTGTCTTTGAGTGGTGGTTGCTCTTGCTGTTGCTGGTTTTGGAGTGAGGAGAGGGTGAGGAAGGGGGTGTGGGTGGTTTTGTGGCGAAGTGGTAGAGATTGTTGGTTGGAAGGAAATGAAGAAGGGAATGAATATTTGAGATTGGGAGAGAGTTTGAGGTGGGAAGTTGGATTGGTCACGAAAACAGCTTCCATTAATGTAATGTGGGTTGGATGATGCTTCTGTATCTGGTGGTTCTGCTGCTTTTGGTTCGCGGTGGTTTGTTCAACATGTGGCTGTGGCAGATAGAGAGAGAGAGAGAGAGATGCGTTTTGGAGTTTGGAGTGTTAGAAGATAAGGAATCACTGAATCACATCCATTTCATGGTTGCTATTGGATGGGATGAATTGGGCAACTGGGGTGCCTTTTGTTTTTCTTTGCATTTGATTTTTGCTATTTTTTTGATTTTTTGCTCATGGTGCCAATCAAAATTCTACCCACATCAATACATAACTCTTTCGAACATTGTTAGCCGAAAAAAGAAAAAACTCTCGAGAACATTGTTCACCTAAAAAAAAAACAACTCTCTCGAGCATGACTAAATGTGTTTCAATGAAGGATCTCGATGTCGATGGTGTAACAAAACAAATGAAGATCTTAATAACCGTGCAATGTAGCCTTTCTGCCTTTGTATACTTTAGCAAAAAATAAAATAAGTGCACGCCTTTGTATATTCAAGAATTCATTTATAATAATAATTTGTTATTTTTGTTATAATGAGGAGGTATATAAAGAGAAAGTGATCAAATAAAAAACTTTATCTTATTCACTAAATATAAAAAAATCATTTATGAATAATTTTTTCTAATAATTACATGATAATTATTTTTTAAAATATCAAATATTGATATTTATAATATTATAAAATATAAGATTCAATGAAAAATAATCAATTATATTAAATATTTTAATTAAGAACGATGCTACACATCCTAACTTACAAAGCTCAGATGGTAGTCCAACTTTACTAAAGAGTTTTGCCATGTCTATCGTTTTTCAAGATTACATCTCTCCCCAATACTTAACATCACTCTCGTTGTGTTATGTGTTTGCTATTGCACTTCCTACACACACGGTTGACTTTTGGTTGAAGACTCATCTTACCAATGCTGTTGCACTTACTTGTTTTTTTCACTTTGACGGTGTTCTCATTTTCATTCTTTCGAAAATGTGTAATAGTTCTTGCACGGAATGAATCCTCATCCTGGGAATTTGTGTGCCCTTTCGATCCCAGCATTCCGAGTTCGAAGGTGAAGTTACTGAAGAAGACGACGTAGAAGTCGTACATATAGATGGACGCCAATGGGCAATAAGGATTGCAATCTTCAGAGATGATGAGTGATGAGAGTGAAATTTTAATAGATGAAATTTTGCCACGTCACCCAAGTTCCATTCGGTTAAGAATGACTCAAGCTACATAATGTTTTCCTTTAATAAAATAAAAAACATGAGTAAATATTAATAGTTAATTACTTAGAATATTGATATTCTCGTAAAAATAAAAGGTTCTAAAGAAATCTCTTTATCATTATTAACACTATACATATGGATAAAATATTGAATAAAGTTGAGATTCACAGTCAAGATTCTAAAATGTGAAAGTGATATTTTAAAGAAACCAAAGGTTCTAAATGCCAAATGCTCTAACGGTAATTGAGTTTTTTTCCCTTTTTATTTGAGCAACTAATGAGACTCAAAGCAGTATAAGTCGATTAATTAAGTTATTAAAAAGGCGTGTGTAATCAAAAAAAGAAAAATAAGATCAAGAGAATGAAGAGGACAAAATAATTCTAAGTGAGTGAAAATGTGCCAAAAAAAAAAAATGAGATTGGTGATATGACGAGAAGAAATTAGAAGGAATTAATGATGAGGTGCAAGAAAGATATGATGTGGCAATTTAAAGGAAGCTAACATAACTAACATGACAGCGTCGTAACAGTCGTAATTTTTATATATATTTTATTAGTGTCATAATTTATATATTATAAATACTTAAATAGATTGTCTTCTCTTTGCAGTAAATTAGCATTTTCTTTTGTCGGAAAAGAAGTATATTCTTAATTAAAAAGATAAATATAAACCATTTTTTTAAAACAAACATAGAAAAGCATTTTTAAAACACGTATACTCGTATATATTTCCTCTAAATTAAGTGTAATATCACAATCAATGATTGCCACAGCAAATTTGATATAGATGGAACTTTATAATGAAAACTACCTGCGTTTATGGAGAAAAGTACTCATACGTGGCTTGACTAGGAAGTAGGAAGCGGCTTGAGAATTTGGGGATATCAAACTTGTTTTTTCCTTAAGAATTAAATTTAATTCACAGTAAATATAAATTTTTTTAATATTATTATTTAATTATGTATTGTTAAATTATTAAAAAAATTTAATTATTATAATAACTATTTAAAAAATATAATTCTTTTAATCATATATTAATACATAATTAAATAATAGTGTAATTTTTTTTTACATTAAATAAAAATTAAATTCTTTTTTCAATCAAATACTAAAAGTCGTGTTAATATTCCATGTTTTTGTTCAGGCCATTAAGATTCCATGTTAAGCGTGGCTGTTATTGGGTTTCACGAAGGTCCAAAAAAGTTTGAAATAAAAGCCCAGCATCTCAATTTATAATAATATGGGTAATTTTTAGGCCAACACTTTCAATGGACAATGGCCCTGTCTTAATTGTTAGAAAGTACCAGCCCAAAGGCAAATTTGAATTCATGACAAAGCGATCTTGAGTGACTGAAGGCCTGTTGTTAAGCCCAAAGTTTATATGTAGTCGTAGTCTCGTAGGCAGATGCATAAAGAAAGTCAATTAGGATTGTTACATTCCATTTTCAAATTCATGTGCGCTTTATTATGATATGCTTAACACGAGTTTGGTTGGAGTCGTAGATCTAATTTTCAGTGTAGTTAAAAGCTTGATTCTTGAAGTTATTATTATTAGCACAACTCATGAGCATTGTACTTTTAAATTCGAAAAATATTAATCTTACATTTAAATAGTATGTGAATATTTATAATTTAAAAAAAAGTTACTTGAAATCATATATTCAAACTTTTGTATCGTTATTGTAAAAAAGAAATAAAATTAAAACACCTAAGTGAAATATTTTATACGCCAATCTTAGGTTAGGACTTTTTTTTTTTTTTTCGCTTTGCACCACCGCATACGATTCAATTAAGGTGGAAAATCATTCAAGTTGATTTATCATTTCAATGTCTTAAATATTGACAAAGGAAATAAAGAAAAGAAAATTGTCTCAATTGAATTGTCAATGTTGAAGCACATGAAACGGGTCATGCTCGCATGTGACTAATTTGAAAATTAACTAAAGATATTACTTAAATCAATCACAAAATGTATTTATAAATTGCAAAAAGTGTGTGGATTTATTTTTTGTAAATCTATAATAGTATACAAAAGTAGTCAAATCCGCCATGTTGGCTTTAAACAGTCAACAATGATCGAACTCCCCCGGGTTTCATAATTGATAATTAATTGTTTCGAAGGGGTGTGAATTATTGTGATTTCCATGGAGCTTCGAATACACAAGAATACAAGATGTTATTCCCTGGCGACACCCAACAGCCAAACAGCATACATAGAATGTCCCAGAAGCGACAAAGCCCGTCATTGTTTCCGCGTACGATTATTTTCGGTTTGGATTTAAGAAAGCAAAAATAAAAAAAGTGTTGCTAATCAATATTTTAAGAATAATTTTATATCATACTAAGGAATTAGTTTAATAATTAATTTAATTACATTAAAAATAAAAAATTATTTATTTATTGGATTCTTAAAATATTAAATATTTTTACTATTTCATTTAATATTTTTTATTTTAAGTAATTATGCTTTTATCTTAAGAAATTATTTAAAATACATTTTATAAATTTTAATAAAAAAATTTAATTACTAAATATAAATATATTTAATATTCTACTTTTACATTTAATATTTTCTATTTTAATTTATTAATCAATGTTCTAAAGATACTTATTAACAAATGTCAAAAAAATAATGCCACCTATATTTTAAAGGAACATTTAATATTTTACAATAAATTTATTAAATTATTTAATTTAAAAAATATTATCTTAAATTATTAAAATATTAAATAGTTTATTTTAATATATTTTATTTTAATTTCTTAACTAATTAACTGGCTTAACAATACACTCCTTGGCAAATGCCATAAAAAAAATATAGAAAGTGACTTGTTGAGGGAAGAAATTAGACACATGAAGATACCGCGTGTCGCGTCAGAAATCGCGGCCAAATACACTGTCATCCAGCTCTGCACATTGCATACCCGATAATAATATTTCTACACGCAGTCACCGCTTCTATTCCATTTCCCACCGCTTTTACTCACTAGTACGCAACCAACAACCGATTTCATTGACAGATTCTTGTTAGATTGTTTTGGTGTTTAAGGTGAATTATTTAATTATATAATAAATATTAAAAAATTTATTAAATATAAATAATAATTAATAAATATTAAATAATTCACTTTAAGTATTAATATTCTGAAAAAAAAAGTATCGAAATAGTCCTTGCTTTTCTATCTTTTTTTTTTGGGATTTCCTTTCATAATTTCTTTGTATTTTTATGACCCCCTTAATATATATAATTAACAACTAACCTTTATATATATATATATATATATATTCAGTTACCTGCAAGACTCCAACCTCCACTCTTCTCTTCTTATATATATTGAAGTGTCTATCTTATTCCTTTCACTCTAACCCTCCCTCTACTTTCCTTGTTGGATTTCATTTCCCCCATTGTTTTCTCTTTTCTTTGTCAAACTCCAAAGCTCAAACCCATATTGCAGCTTTGACTCCCCTCGCTCAACATGAAGCCGATCAGTGAATCACCACTACTACGTGCCTTGCTGCGCTTCTGCTCAATATTGCTGCTTTTGGACGTCGTTCGCATTGCTGCGGAGGACCCCTATAGATTCTTCGACTGGAACATTACCTACGGGGACATTTATCCCCTCGGAGTCAAACAACAGGTTTGTATATATATATATATATATATCACTATTTTCTTCGATCTTCTTATAATTTATTCGTCTTTTAATATACGTGCTCAATGCTTGGTTGGTAATTTGCATTTGCAGGGCATCCTTATCAATGGCCAATTTCCAGGCCCCGATATCTACTCTGTTACCAATGACAATTTGATCATAAATGTATACAATAACTTGCCTGAGCCGTTTCTTCTATCATGGTGACAACTCTCTCTTTCTCTGTTTTATGTTAATATTTCAAAAACTTCAATATCTTTCACTGCACTTGTTAAGAAAGAAGAATGGTAATGTCAAGTTCCAATAATAACATTAAATTACATTAGTAAGACCTTATATCAGGAATCAGATTTGCGTCTTTTAATATTCCTTTAAAACACATGCGATTCAAATGTATCACATTCACATCTACATGAATACATACATAAGCAGGCATAACATTATTATTGCATTGATTAAATCATCTTAATTAGTGAGGTTAGAAATATATATATATATATATATAAAAACTGAGGGAAAACAAGGTTCTTCAGTGCAAGTCATGAATAACGCGGTCACATAATCCAACTGGCAAAGTGGTGTGCACTTTTAACCAAAGCACGGTTGCTTGCCGTCCAAAATGTCATCTTCTGTTTTCCTTTTCGATTTCAATAGAATAGATGTGGGAAAGTTTTTTATTTCGGCTTTATTTTGGCTCCTTCTTCTTAATTTGCCTTTTTGCTGCCGGGACAAGTGTTTTGGACCTTTTGTAAACTTGTAGATTAGAAGCCTCTCTTATTACATGATGTTAGATGGGCCGCAACAAAGCAACCCCATATTTCTCTTTCTTACTGTCACTGGTGGGGTCTGGGAAGTTGCCACCCTGACCCTTTTATTCAATTCACTCACAATGACCGACAGAGAAAAAGTCGAAAACAAAACATGGATTTAATAAATGTTGCTCTCACCCATCACTTCGGCCCTTTAAGTCATTCACGGACCAAACCCACCCAACTCCAAGCCCACTCGCCAAAACACAATTGAATTCATGATTGCCTCCTCCTCTAATAAAAAACTTCACGAGTGAGGCCCATCCTTTGCCTTAGATTGGTCACTGTCAATGGACATTTCACTCCGTTAAACCCAAAGATAAAATGCTTGTTACTTAAGGAACTTTATTTGATTGAACAGAAATTTGCATAATGATGAACCTCTAATCTTTGTCTTGCTGATTTGTTTTGATATGCAACAGGAATGGTGTTCAGCAAAGGAGAAATTCTTATCAAGATGGAGTTTATGGAACCACTTGCCCTATCCCTCCTGGCAAGAACTTCACGTACACACTTCAAGTCAAAGATCAAATTGGAAGCTTCTTCTATTTCCCATCTCTTGCTTTCCACAAGGCAGCCGGTGGCTTTGGGGGCATCAAAATCCTCAGCAGGCCAAGGATTCCTGTCCCATTCCCAGACCCAGCTGATGATTTCACCCTCCTTATTGGAGATTGGTACCAGATCAATCATACGGTAATCAAACACACAGACTCAACGCAATTGTGCTTCATTAGTCCCAGAGTTTTGTTTGCTGTGGCCCCCTATGTCTATTCTTCCTCATTTTATTGACATATGATTATATGAATTCAGAAGCTGAGGACAGTTCTAGATCTTGGACACAGACTTCCATTCCCTCAAGCCGTTCTGATCAACGGTCGTGCAAACGGTACATCATTCACAGTTGAACAAGGTAGGCATTTTTATTTTTGTCTCCCTTACCCCTATATATGTGATTTTTTTTTCCTTCTCAAGTTATTGACTTTTAGATGATAACGAGTATTTTACTATCTGTTAATGAACAACAGGAAAAACATACAGACTTAGAATATCAAATGTGGGACTTCAAAACACTCTCAACTTGAGGATTCAAGGCCACGACATGAAATTGGTCGAAGTTGAAGGAACTCACACTGTGCAGACCACCTATTCCTCAATAGATGTTCATGTGGGACAGTCTTATTCGGTGCTCATCACAGCTGATCAAGCACCCCAGGACTACTACATTGCCGTGTCCACTCGTTTCACTAACAGGGTCCTCACGAGCACTGCCATCCTTCACTACAGTAACTCTCAGCAATCTGTTTCTGGTCCAATTCCTGGTGGACCAACTACTCAGATCGATTGGTCCCTCAAACAAGCTCGTTCAATCAGGTAACTCTCCTACCTGCACCTCCCCGGTTGGTTTGTTTGTCACTACCTGGTTTTTCTGATCATCACTTTTTTCATCAAATGTACAATTAACGACCCACTTAATTTCTTCCACATTGTTTATTCACTAAAGTATTGCAATTTGCAGGACGAACCTGACTGCAAGTGGACCAAGGCCAAATCCCCAGGGCTCCTACCACTATGGTCTCATAAACATCAGCAGGACAATCAAGCTGGAGAGCTCAGCAGCTCAAGTTAATGGCAAGCAGAGATATGCTGTCAACAGTGTATCATTCATTCCAGCTGACACTCCTCTGAAGCTAGCAGATTACTTCAAGATTGGTGGTATTTTCCAAGTTGGAAGCATCCCAGATAGCCCTTCTGGTAAACCCATGTATCTTGATACGTCAGTCATGGGTGCTGATTTTCGAGCCTTTGTTGAGATCGTATTTCAGAACCATGAAAACATCGTCCAAAGCTATCACATTGACGGATACTCATTCTGGGCTGTAGGGTAAGAATTCACACTAAATTTTCCATCAATCTTTAATCTGTTCAGTTCAGATCATTGAAATTTCAACATGGCAATTCTGATGCAGTATGGACGGTGGTGTGTGGACGCCTGATAGTCGTAACCAGTACAACCTCAGAGATGCAGTTTCGAGGTGCACTATACAGGTTGGTTCTTGTTAGTTGCCACATTCCCTTTGATCATTCATCACTCTCCAAATGCAGCAGCAACTTACTGATAAATTTTGTGTCTCAGGTATATCCCAAGTCATGGACCGCAATTTATATGGCACTAGACAATGTGGGTATGTGGAACGTGAGAAGTGAATTTTGGGCACGACAGTACCTTGGACAACAGTTCTATCTGCGAGTGTATTCACCAGTTGAATCGATCAGGGATGAATATCCAATTCCAAAGAATGCTCTTCTCTGTGGCAAAGCTGCAGGCAGAACAACCAGACCACTATGAGAATGAAATCCCAAACAGGATACAATGTCAATCAACAACCTAGCTATGTAGGGACCGACTTGGTTCTTTGCAAATTCATCTACAATTTCTTTGTATTACTACATAAACACCATCACATTATGATAATAAATTACCCCTATTGGTTTATTTTTTCAAATTTTTGTTTTTTCCGGATGTATGAGTATATTGCTGTTTTACTTTACCAGAATGAAATGATGCAAACTAGTTCAGCCCGCATGTACACTAAAACGAACATAACACGTAGACGCAACAACAATAAAATTTTAAGTGTATTAGGATTTGAAATGTTGTGTCGTGTTTGACACGGTAGTTTGAAATGTCTTTTGAGACATTCACAACTCCTTTTTTAAAATGTAACTAAGTTCAAACACATTGTTCCTAATGGTCACGTACTTCATTCAAAAGAAACTGTGATTCACGCTTTTGTAAGCTTTCAGATTCGGTCACCATGTTTCCTAGAATTAATTCCTGAGCTCTCCCTTTGCCTCCCATCTTTAGCCATCGTTGCTGCTTCTCAAACAACCCATGATTGATTATCATTAGAGATTAGATTTTTTTTCTCCTACCAAAGTTTTTATTGTGATGCTTCCTGCTCTATTAATTATTGGATTCTTTATCAAGATTTATTCAATAATAAATAAAAACCAAATTAATACAAAATTCTATATTAAATATGGAAAGTTATTGGGATTTGAAGGCAAATGTGACGTCAATTCTAAGGGGAAAACAAACAATAACAAAAAGAGAAAAACTCATATATATATATATATATATATATAAACTAGTGTTCACAATGCCAAATGTGAAGACGTGAGAACTGGCATAATGCTCAATGCTCATAAAGAGAAAGAAGAAGATGTGAAAATGAGAAAATCCGTAGAGTTGTAAAATGATGAGGGAATGAGAGGAGTTGAAAAATGAAAAAAGGAGTAGTGAGGCTTGAACATTTAATATTAAATTTTGAAAAGAACAAATGATAAGATACTAAAACTAAAACGTTAGAATATTGTAAATATGTTAATATGACCATAACAAAAGACTAAATATAAGTTGATGCGCATGTTGCGCGCTTCAAAAATTATAATTATATATATTATCTTTTAGAGACATTTTACATGAGCTCATGTTCAACTTAAGAAAATCTGTCGTTCACATTGAAACTGAATGAAGTTGAACGAAATAGAACTAAACCTAAACAACAACAACAAAAGCCTTTTCCCACTAGGTGAGGTCGGCTACATGGATCAAACGACGCCATTGTGCTCTGTCATAGATCATACTTTCAGATAAACCATTGATTTCAAGATCTTTTTTAATGATATCTTTTAGTGTTGTCAGTGGTCTACCTCTACCTCTCTTTAAAAGACTATCCTCCAACTTATCAATTCTTCTCACCGGAACTTTTATTGATCTTCTCCTCACATGACCAAACCATCTTAGGCGAGACTCTGTTATCTTTTCATTAATGAGTGCTACTCCAACTTTCTTTCGAATGCACTCATTCCTAATTCTATCTCTTCTTGTATGCCCACTCATCCAGCACAACATTCTCATCTCTGCAACCCTTAACTTATGCTCATATTGACATTTTACCGTCCAACATTCGGTACCATAAAGCATTGCCGGTCTTATAGCTGTTCTATAAAATTTTCCCTTTAGCTTGAGAGGTATCTTGCGGAGAACTAAACCTAAACCTTTAAAACATTATTAAGGACTCATGTAAAGTTTATGGCACCTCCTAAATATGTATAATAAAGGAACTAAACATGTTAAATCATTGTCTAGAGATTATAGCGACTGCAGCAGCTTCTCAAACACTGTCAGGTCCTGCAGAACTAGACCTTCTAAATACCAGCTTGAGTAGTCAATATGGGTCCATTCATGTTTTTCAAACACAATACTTATAGTATCATCAGCTTTATTCATGCACAAACAAGGGAGATTCATATGTGCAAGAAATCTTAAATCTAATATCAACTGGACACTAGACTTGAAAACAAGTGCTATGGAATAAGAGAAATCTCGTTCTATACATTACATATTAGCACCCCAAAAAAAAAAAACAAGGGAGATTCTTATGTGCGAGAAATCTTAAATCTCATATGAACTGGACACTAAACTTGAAAACAGGTGCTATGGAATCAAATAAATCTCTTACTATACATTACATACTATAATAGTTATAAGGGAGTAGTATTCATACATCACGACAATAGTTTTTGTGCACGTACAGAAGTCAAGTTTGTATCCTGGTTACAAAGAGATCGCATTAATAAAGGAAATGAATCCCATGATAACATCCACTACAATCATGCAGTGAGTTAACAGGGCCACAAAGAAAAAGGCAAACTAATTATTTTAATAAGCTAATTGTGAATTTCAGGTGGATATGCAAATCCTGTAGCTGTAGGTCAGGAACCACTGAACTACATAGCTCCACCACACCATCAAAATTCCCAAATGAAGCCGGCATGAAATGTCACTAAACTCTGCTCTTCAGTTACAGGCCCACAGCTGTTGATCATTCACTCAGCAATCTGCCCATGCATGAAACAGAGTAAGCCACTAGAAGTGCTAAAGAAATAAAGTTACATAGCATAGTAACACACACACATACATCATCACGTAAGGCTTCTGCAACCCAAAATTACAAAATCAACATTCTACTAGCAACCAAAAAAAGAAAAAAGAAAATTGACATTCTGATGTATCCAAAAGACCATATCTGAGAAAATAAATTAGTACTTGATTAAGAGGATTGTCAGGAGATTTCTTCCATAGCTTCCATATCATGTCCTTATATTGAGTGTGAGTAAGGCCTGGTTTCTCTTCCTTCAACTTAGGGAGCTCAGCTTCTTCAAAAGCCTGCAGCATCATGAAACAAACACCAGAGTGACAAAATGTCAATATCTCAAGGGTACAACTCAGGCATAATATATCAAACTAGGTATAGACCCTCACGTTGGGCGGGTATCTTAATCTTCATAATTCAAAGAGATGCATTTTAATCTTCATACTTCAAAAAGAGGATGAAAATGTATTGAGATTCTCATTAAAAATCCTATACAAACTATTCTCTGAAAAAAATATTCTCCCACTGTTCCATGTGGTTCATAGTGAATACCTCTTATCATCTGCTACATCGATATCTAGCCCCAATTTCACATTTCCATACCACATCACATAGATTAGATACATGAAAATATGACCCCCACCCACAACTATGCCCTACAAATACGAGATTGTGAGCACAAACACGAAACACACACAAACACACAGCTTTTCCAATCCGGAAGGGCCATTACTCTCCAATAGAACTGCCCAGACGGAAAATTCAGATTAAAATTGAAAAGTACAATATAATAAACTTGTTTACATTCTGAAATAGTGTTTTTGATCAATCACTACTCAATGTATGGAATTAATTATTTTAGGTTGATTGATTTCAAATAGCTCTCAAACTTTCAGTTCCTGCATTGCATCAGTTCATTTCAATATCTTGTATTGTCACTTGCCTCATTGTTCAGAATTTCAGCACATCAATATTCAATAAGCAAGATATTATGGGATTTGCGAATTAGAAGCTACATCAAGACCACATCCATCCCCGTATGAAGGGAATCATTTGAATTAACCTACCTGCACTACAGAACACCACAGCTTACAAATTCAACCATATTATCCAGCTACCCAGCCATGATTAACACCATACAATATCCATTTCTATACTTAATCCCAAAAAGTTTCTAACACGGTTAGCCGCCACCACTTAATCTAATACACTAACTCTTCAAGCTCTACAAGTTATGAGTTAACACTTTAATCAATTATGCAAAAACACCAGAGGAAACAGCAAGATAAAACTTCAACTGAAATAGCATACGCTGATATGAATAGCAGAGAATGAAAAAAACGAACCTTGAAGGAGGCCTTGAGGCGCTTTTCCGGATGCTTATCAACGGGCAAATCATCAGCGACGGTCATCTGAGCAATAGCATCCTCCAAGGTACGCGCTTCGATGATGGAATCATCGCGATTTGTATTGGCGACAACCACCGTTCTCTCATACTCCTCCTCCGCGGCGGTGCGACTCTGCCGCCGCTTAGCCTCCTCCGCCTTCCTCTGAATATCGGCCTGCTCCTCCTCGCGCCGCCGCCTGAGCTCCACCTCCGTCACCTTGGGCACCGGGATGGATACCCGGTTAGCCTTCTTATCCGGCTTGTTCATCGACTTCTCCAGCTCCTTCTCCTCCAGCTCGGCTAACCGGCGCGCCTCGGCTCGGCGCGCGGCTGCCTCGGCTCTCTTCTCGGCTTCTTCCTCGCGCTTCTTGGCGGCGCGGGACTTGGAGCCCTCGGCTTCTCCCCAATACTGATCCTCCTTCTCGCGAGTCTGGCGCTCCTTGCGGTCGGCTTCGGCGGCGCTCTTACGAGCCCTGGCCGCCTCCGCCTTGGTGTTGACACCCATCTTTTTGGGCATCGTTTAGGGTTTCTTTCAATCGTCCACGCCGATCCCCACTGCTTCAAAAACAATTCAACATACACACGCCAAACCAAACGAAGAGAGAATGTGGATATGTGAATATGAATGATGATGGAAGGGTTATAAAAATGATGTGACATCAAAATATTTCATTTATACGTCAGAGGAAAAAAAAGTGAAAAGTACTGGAAAAAAAAAAAGTACTTCGAATCGACTTCATTTGGAAATCTTATATGATATTTGCTACTATTTTTAATTTTGAGATGTATAATTGGTAATTATGTATTTAAAAATAAGATCCCATTTAATTATGTATAATTTTTTTCAACTCATGATGATCGAAAGTCGAAAGCATGGGACATGACCTTGGTATAGGTTCCTTGTTTTAAAAAAATCTCATTTATAAATTTAGATTAGAAGAATATTATAATGATTTATTTGTTTGTTTTGTATTATCCCCACCGCAAATACATAATTCAAGGTACATTTACTCATGTTGATGACTTCGGTATTTTTCTTTTGAAATTTAAGTTGTTAAATATTTATTAATTATTATTTATATTTAATAAATTTTTAAATATTTATTATAAAATTAATAATCAATAAATAACATTAAATAATAAATTTATTAAGGTACCATAACAGCTTCATTTACTTATATATAATAAAAGGCTCATTCCATTACATGCATATTGATGTAAAGTTCTCAAAACAAGCTAATTTGACTCATTCAGGTTAGTCCATCACGGGTTAAAAGTTAAGTGGGTTGAGTTAGTTTGACCCATTTTAGTAATAGGTTGAAAAATAATCAATTCAGCTCACTTTAAGTTGATTAGTGGGTTAAACAGGTTAACCTACTAAAAAATAAAAAAAAAATAGATTTTTTTTTATAAATAATCATTAAAGATAAATTACATCACCAAAAAAATTTTAAAATCATATAATAATCATCAAACTTAAATTATATCACAATTCATAAGTCATAACTACCAACATAAACATATGAATTAAGTTAATGGGTTAATATTTTTTCTAAAAAAAATAAATAAATAATAAATGATTGAACCAAGTCAAAAAAATTGACAAACTAATTTTTGAACAATTCAACCCACCATTTTAATAAGTTGAGTCGGGTTAACTATCGAGTTGCAACTTACTTTAACAAAGAAACAAAAAAAAACAAATAAACATTCAATTGGTTGAAGAAACTTAGATAGAACTGATAATCTTTTTAGGGTCATCATTTACTAAGAATATCCTTTAACGCTTCAATAACCTTATTTCAGGACAAAATTTTGGTAGATTATCTGAGTAGGCATCTGCTTACCCATTTGAACCACATGCATACTACTAGTGTCCTAACTTGTAGTATTGGAGTAATATGATATTGTAACAAGTTTTAAATTGATAATTGATAAATAATTAAAAAAAATTAGTATCAAGATTCTCAACTATCAATTATAATTAAAGGTTAAATACGTACTTAAACTGTGTAAGGGTCAAATTTGTATACATTTTAAAATGAGTGTGAAAAATGATGTGTTAGATTTTTAATAAAAAAATTAATATAACTATAATGAATGAAATTTTTACTCTTATTTTTAAGGGTATATTAAATTGACCCTAAATGTAAATACTACCGTTGGAGGCATATTTTTATTTAAAAATTTAGCTATTTCTTTCACTTTTATCCATGTTACCAAATATGGCGAAGGAAATTTTTATCTCTTAACTCACTCATCGTTTAATCAAGGAGAAGATGACTTTCTTCATTTTGTTCTAATTCCATTATCATCTATAAAACATCCAATCACACTTTGAAAACATGTTTTGGAGTTGAAAGGTATAATAAAAGGAAATAAGAATAAATAAAGTGAATGAGATGGTATGATTTAGCTTAGTGGGCCTCAGCATGCTTGATGTGCCAACCTATTACCAAAACTCTAAAGTAAAGTACTTGTTCATTGTAACCAAAAAAAAAAAAAAAGAGTACTTTATATGTTAGCATTTACCATAGGAAGGAAGGAAGGAAGGTTGTAGATGAATCAGACTCCCGGCGACGGATCCACTGGCCCCTCCCAAAATTTCAGGACATTTAACTACAAGGGTATAAATTTTATTTAACTTTTATGTTTGACTTTTTTAAAATTTTACAATTATTCTAAATCACAATCTTTTGATATTGAAAAAATAAAAATTATTGTCGAGATTTTGAATAATATAAATAAGTCTTGAATTTATTTATTTCCTTGAAATTATATATATAAATTTATAAAACTTTATACATATTTAAAGTATATAAGATTAATTTTATTAAAATGTGTGCGATTTATAACAAGACTAATATTTCACACAACTCTTCAATATTTTAATCTCAAAATCTTAACTTATATTGATTTAATGCTAATTATCATGAAAAATCTAAAAACCTTCATATATAACTTTTAAAAAATGTGAATAATATAATAAGATAATCTATTTAATAAAAGAATAAATATACGAGAAAAATTTCACATATAAATATAAATTGTCAATAAAATTATATATTCAATTAAAGAAAATAAACCAAATGTGTCTAATAACTAAATTTAAATTATTTATCAAATTTATATTTTTAGTCCCACGAGACTTATTTCTTGAATTTGTTGTATTTATAATTATTGGTGTTTTTATTTTTTATAATATCTTTATGAGTATAAGATTCATAATTAAATTTTAAGTATTTATTAATTAATAATTTTATTATAAATATTTAAATATTTATTAAATATAATTAATAATTAATAAATATTTAATAATTTATCGTGAATATCAATACCAATAGCTATCAAAATAATTCGATTGTTTTTTTCTTTTTTCGCATTTTGAGATCCAAGATCATAATCATTCACGTACAGAAGTAGGTCCCACGAGGGTGCTCGTGGACTGAAGGCTGATATGTTTGTTAATCAAGGGGTATTCATTGGGTATAAGCGTATAAAGAAGAAGAAGAAGGGAGCATCCGTGACCGTGCCGCGAGTGAAGAAAGCAGATTAAAAAGCTACCAACTCACAACCCTCTGATTTCCAAGGGATTTGATGACGCTAAAGATATCTGTCTCGAGGAAAGGACGCGTGTCTGATTTTCCTGTTTTGTACCAAACACGATCATGTAGATAGTACACGTAGTGGAAAAAGCCTACACAATAAAAATAAAGCTCTCATTCATTTCCTACAGTATACCTCATCCGCGCGCTACGTGCTGTAAATTGGAATACTTCAGCTCCACACAATGTCAGAAATGTCTGCGCCATGCCGAGTTTCTTTCCACTACACTGAAGGTCCATGGGAACACGGAACTTTCCAATGAGATGCTTGAGAAAGAGAGCCCAGGTTTGTTGAATATGAGATTGGCCACTCCTTAAAATTTCCCTCACACTGGCCAATGAACAGTTAACCGCCGTTTCTTGCTGTTACGTAGGTTGAATTCCCTCCATGATATCCCGGATCAACGGTTTTTCTCTGGTAGATGTCCAATCAACGGAAACCACGTCATCAAGCGATGAATAGAATACAACGTAGAGATAGGGAGAAAGTGGACCCTACGGAAAAGGACCGTGTCGGGTGCTTAACCCTGCTGTCACGGAAAGACAATCCCTGCAAACGGCGTCTCTTTTGCTTTTGCTCCCATCAAATCATCACCACCACCACACACAGTGAGAGAATGTGTGTATCGTGTGAGGAGATAAGTGAGAACTGTGAAAGAGAACGTTGAGTTGAGACTTGAGAGTGAAACCACCCTGTCCCGGTAGGGCAGTGCTTTGTCTTCTTCTTCTTCTTCACTTTCCCCTTTTTTTTCCTTTACCAATTACGACCATTAACAGTAGCTGTTAGCACCGTCACCGCAACCACTACAGTTCCTACTAGCTCCTGCATTCATTCGGTCAAATGTGTGGGGTTGAGTGAGATCTGTGTGAAACGACGATCTTGGATTGGTCAATGGGGAGTGTTTCGTCCGAAGATGGTTCCGACCAGCAGAGTGAGCGTTGCGGGAGCTACAGCTTGAGTGCTGATGTCAGTGAGTCGGAGAGTTGCAGCAGCTTCTCCGGTCGTCGTTTCGATGCCGAGGGTGCCTCCAGCTCAGCCAATTTATCGCCTCGTCCTGTTGCCCCAGGCCACTTCAACTTCCCCGCGCAGGTTATGCTTCCTGTCATTGGTGGCAAGGATGTCGTCGTTTGGGATGACAACACCGAGAAGCCAGACCTGGATTTGTCCGGTACTCATTTTTGTTTCTTTCTGTTAAATGTGTTTTTGTATTTTCATTGAGATTATTTGAGCGAGAATGAACTGGGTAATGAATCTTGAGCTCTTGTTCAAATTGTCAAGTGAATTCCTGATAATCCACGGATTTACCGAAAGGGGGGTCAAAGCATTATTACCCACTGCACCGAAATGCTTTTCTCCTCTTCATTCTATGTATTTTAATTTTTTAACAGCATTTGCATTTTCCAGAAGTGGAAATGATGAAGGAGAGGTTCGCTAAGCTGCTTCTGGGGGAAGACATGTCTGGTGGAGGGAAAGGGGTCTGCACTGCCCTTGCAATCTCAAACGCAATAACTAATCTCTCTGGTTAGTCTTCTCTGCTCTATCTATGTCGTCTTCTGTATGTGCACTTTTTGTTAATTTGCGTAAAAAAAAGTTGTCTGGGTCTAAATTGTGACTTGGATGCAAAACTAAAATGGCAGCAACCGTGTTTGGAGAGCTGTGGAGGTTAGAGCCTCTGGCACCACAGAAGAAGGCTATGTGGCGTAGGGAAATGGAATGGCTCTTATGTGTGAGTGATTCTATTGTGGAGCTTGTACCATCTGTACAGCAGTTTCCTGGCGGTGGAACATATGAAGTCATGGCTACTCGTCCTCGCTCAGATTTGTACATCAATCTTCCGGCTCTGAAGAAGCTTGATGGAATGCTGCTTAGTATGCTTGATGGCTTTCATGATACACAGTTTTGGTATGTTGATCGGGGAATAATCTTGGATGATTCTAAGGATTGTGATGCCTACACGCCTGGAGGTAGACCTTCAGTTAGGCAAGAGGAGAAATGGTGGCTTCCCTCTCCTAAGCTTCCACCAAATGGCTTGTCTGAGGATGATAGGAAAAGGTTGCAGCAGTGCAGGGATTGCACTAACCAGATATTGAAGGCTGCAATGGCAATTAATAGTTCTGTTCTTGCTGAAATGGAAATTCCTGGCGCCTACGTAGAATCCTTGCCCAAGGTAAAGGTTATCTTTTCATTTGTACTTCAAATAGGAAATAGCTCATGGATATATATTTGGGTTTGGTTATAATACCATATGATGCCATGCCACAGTGGTCGACAGACATCAATTCTAATGCATCTTTGAGTTGTACAAACTTCTAATTCTGGAAGTCTATGAATATATGTAAAAGATGTAGTTAAGTACTGAAATTATGCCCAAGGACTTCTCCCACTTCAGTTTTATCCATGGTTCAAAACAAAAATAGAACTGGAATTCAATAATGTCATACTATTTGGTAGGAATTCTTGAAGATAGGCTAAAATGTTGCTGAAAACTTTAATACTTTGGTGTTTTTTTTTGTTCAACTACAAATGCAGAATGGAAAAGCTTGTCTAGGGGATATAATCTATCGATACATAACTGCCGATCAGTTCTCGCCTGAATGTCTCCTTGATTGCCTGGATCTCTCGTCAGAGCACCACACTCTGGATATAGCTAATAGAATTGAGGCTGCTGTGCATGTATGGAGGCTGAAGGACCACAAGAAACATCTAAACTCAGTGAAAGCCAGACGCTCTTGGGGTGGAAAGGTGAAGGGCCTTGTTGCTGACTGTGAAAAGAACCATTTTCTTGCCCAACGAGCAGAGACCATTCTACAAAGCTTGAAACACCGTTTTCCGGGGCTCCCTCAAACAGCACTAGATATGGCCAAGATACAATATAATAAGGTTCATTATCTTAACCTTCACTTTGTATTGAACTCATAATTTGTTTTGTTGGTCTACAAGACATGGCCACTGCTTAATATTTATGTTAAACTAGCCAAAAGTTTGTGTCGAGGCAATATGAATTATTTTATGCGGAAGTGAGGACGTGATTTGAGAAATTCTTTTGTTAGTGCCAGTTAACACTTTAATTTTGAGCAACCATGCCAAAATAAAACCCTGGCAATGGTATAAAGGACTACTAAAGTTACTTTCAAGATGTAATCCTTGCACAAATAATAAGTGAGAATATAAAGAAATTCTTGAGATTAAGCTCATTATAGTTTTCATGTAAAATACATAATAGCATTTTCCCGATTTCATGGTCCATATTGATGCATCATAGCATGATGAGTAACCATTTTTACCAACTCTGGCCTTACAAGTGGTTTGTCATTAGGGTACTGTTACTGAGGATTACGATTGGGAGAAGGGGGCTTACTGCTTAGAATAAAATCATAAACTTCTGTGGATTTTCTTTTCCTTGCAGGATGTAGGACAGTCTATTCTTGAAAGTTATTCAAGGGTAATGGAGAGCTTGGCCTTTAATATAATGGCCAGGATTGATGATGTCCTTTATGTAGATGATACCATAAAGCGATGTGCAGCTGCAGATTCTATCTCTCTCTTCAGCAGGGGAGGTTTTGGTGGTCTGCCCATCCAGAAGCGAATGTCTCCCAGTCCCTTCTCAATTCAACAAACCCCATATGCCTCTCCATTTGCAACCCCAACGTTCTGTTCCTCCTCTCCTGTTACTGGGAGCCCTTGCAGTCCACGAAGGACACATGCTGTAAAGAGGAATGCTCGAAAGGAGGCAACAGATTCAAAATCAGAGAAGTTGGTCGCAACTGATTTTGAGAGGGTATGGTCATACACGGGAAACCTCAGTTCGAGAAGAGTTTCTGGCAATGCTCCAGAAAGAGACTGAGTTCTACATTTAATATAGCTTGCATTTATAGCGGGTCATCAATCATCTTGTCTTCTAAAAGCGGATCTGGCTAAAGCTTTTGGTCCCCCACTCCCTGTATATGAGGGTCTAAGTTTTGTATATTCTTAGGCAGTAGGAGTAGGATTATGTTGAAAGATTATGCCAATGAATCGTCAGTTTGAAAGGTCTCCTCCCAGTATAAATTTCTAGAGGTCGCCCCCAAGATGCTTTTATAATTGCCAAATGTTAAATAGAGTTCTCGATTATGTAGCCCATTCAGCATTAGTCGTCTACTCTTTTGCCCGACTCACTCCCCGAACCTTCAAGGGAATTAAATCAGGCCGGAACAGCTATGCATAATCGTAAGCCTCAAAATTTACTATTTGCATTTGAACAGTGTATTTTAATACAAAATTATGCAAATAGCTTCTAGTAACCGGTAAGTCTCCAAAGAAAAACTGTGTACATATCAAGAATACGATTGGCAAAGATGACCAACCCTTGTGAGTGGGACATCTTGTTTGATGGGCTACAGTGATATAAGCTTCTCTATGTTAATCGATGTGTGTATTCATGAGAATAGCATGCTGAGCAATCTCAACAAAATGTAAATAACTACACGAGTAGGGAAAACCAATCGTTTGACCACTACGAAGCAAGCTACGTGCCAAGAATAACTTGACTTAAAGAATGGCAGGGATATTTTTCTTTGTATTGTAATGACAACACTTTACTATTAGTTTTCCCACACAGAATACCTCTTTTATTATTATTAGATTTGATACATAAAGTGAACTCTGGGACTCCTTAGTGGAGCCCTTGGCTTCGAAGAATTATTATTAGTTTTTGCTTACAAAAATGCAATTTTTGTACATGAATTCCAGTATGTACCAGCAACAGTCAAATGAAATTCTACAGCACTTCGTTGAGAAGCTCTCTGAACCATTTCCACTAATTTTAGACCTGTCCTGTTAGACCAGTAATCCATCTGTTTTTTTGTCAAACCTTAGGTGGGCTGCTTTGGTCATTCTAAAAAAAAAAAAACAGAAGGCATTAAGTCGAATAACTGCATTGCATGTGGCTAGGTGGTTTTGGACTACCTTTGGCTAGAGAAACAAAAGATGTACGTATTAGACTAACCTTTTTAGTCTTCACATATAGGAGGGGCACCTAATAAATAATAACTTATAGAATCTAGATAATTAGCCTTCTATGTAAGTGGCAGTGTAGTGAGTTTTTAGTGCCTTCTTTGACTAGCCTTGCCGTCCAACTAATACACTGAAAGCTGCTGCATCGGGGCTGTTTTCTATTTTGGCTTTTTGCCGTCTACATTAGCTAAGACAATTCATTAACCATAAAAGTTCACTGAACTCTGCTGATTCCATTAGATTATTGTCTACGGCACAGCGCTTGTCTTCATTGATAACTAAATAGTGTAAAAAAACTGCTAGCGTGCTTGTCAACTATATGCCATCTATGATGCAAATTGCAGTGATTGGACCCCTTCTCTACAAATGCAGTTGGCTCTGATGTCCTTATCGGAAGTCCTTCCAAATGGCTAAAGCTAGAGGGATAGGTAATAAGTCCAGAGCAGGACAAAATAATTTATGGTATACATAATCAAGTCAATAGTACGTATTTTCCTTTGCATCACTAATTGAAAACTGACAAGGTACTATGGTAGTTGCGTGATCCATATTTTTTAGACCCTTTTCTTTTTAAGCTAAATAGTTAGATATTTGCAATGATAAATACACACATGCTAAAATCAAAAGAAAACTTGAGGACAAATGTTTGTCTTATTGTCATTTCGACATTGCTGGGATGCAGCATAGCGTGCACAAATATTAACAACAATAACTATAATCGGATGGCCAGCAAATAGGCTTGAGTTTCATGGACGGCCTTGCTAAATAATACTAGTGTTACTATTAATAATTTAATAATTGAAAAATAGTGATAATTAAAAGGTGAATGTGTCTCCTTTTTGGGTACCACATGTAGGATGACCACAAGTTAAATGACAAAATTATAGTTCATTATTTTTTAAAGCTTTAATTTTGGAGACCAGGTACGCCAGTGTTTCTTGGGGCAGTTTAAATTTGCCATTTTTATAAGGTAAGCGAGTTTATGTTTGAGTTTATGTTAGAAAAAAAATAAATTAAATCTTAATCTGTAGAGTATGTAATCATCAATTTTACTTCTCTCAAAAGAAATGGAGATTCTTAGTTTTATAAAATGAGTCGTCAAATCGAATTACCATTTTATGATTTTTTTTAATGCTAACAAACATGTGAACATCCATTACATATAATAAAGAATGAAATGAAATCACTATTCTATATATCAAAAGTAACATATGTGTATATTTAAATAAGGGAGCAGAGTTGGGAAGGGGAAATAAAAGGGAGAGAAAAGTGTGGAGACAAAAATTAGGAAGAGGCTCATAGATAAAGGGATTAAAAAGTAATGATAATTTAAGATAGATTTATTTGAACCATGTAAAAAAAAAGTTACAATAAGATGCATGTTTTATCCAATAACTTGCATGAAACTTTGTGAGAGCTTTATGAGAAATTTATTTGTACAAATATCATTTTTTAGAGAAAAAATAATGGGTATATAGGGGTAGTAGAAGGTGTTTAAGAAACTCAAATCCTTTTTTTGTTTTTTCTCTCTCTTTTTGTCAAACATTATGTTTATTCTCAATTAAGAAAATAAATATTGTTAATTAAAAAAATAATATTTTTAATTGAAAATATTTTATTAAAGTGACATACTAACAAATAAAAAGAAAGAATAAAAGATTTAAATCATGTTTAAAGAAGTTAAATAGTATTTTGGTAACTCACCCCAAAGAATAACTATTATAAAATTTTAAGAATCCATATAATTATATGACCATGAAGTTTATGATATATAGTCTCGTGTACATATAGTGCAACATTTAGTCTTGCATTAAATTAATATGAACAAATAAATAGATTGATAGATATTTCAAGAAAATAATTTAAACCTAAAAATATCAAATCAAAATTCAGTTCTTATCATTCTAGTGCATAATTAGTAGTATATTGTGTATGTCCAATTGCATTTTAGTGAAGTATTATTTGAGGACTTATTTTTTTATGATAAATTGATTAAGAAATTAAAATTTTATTATTACTAATTAAAGAATTTAAATTTATTGAAATTTTTTTATTAAAAATAATTTAAAAAAATATTCAATTTTACATATGAAAATAATTTATAATATAAACAAAACACATGACATATCTCACCTAAGAATTTTTTTTTCTAATTAATAAATATTATCAATTTTTTGGTTAAATTTTAAATCCTTAATTAATTAACATAGTAAATTTAAGATCCTTATACAATAATTTTTCTCAATTATGTTTTATATGATTTTAGAAAATAACTTAATGAGTATGTTTGAAATGTAAAAAAATAAAATTTGATTTGATTTATAAATGAAATATTATGTTTTGAATATTAAAAAATAAGAAATAATTTGATTTTAAAAATCTCATAGATTTTAATTATTTAGATTTAGAAATCTTATTAAATATAATATTATTTGTTACGATTTGATTTAATCTTTAATTTTAATTATTTAGATTAATTATTTTATTTTTATTAAATTTTTAATTTTAACTCAATAACTTAATAATATTATTCATATAATATAAGGGATAAAAATATAAAATAAAATAAAATAATTAATAAATTTTAAACATAAAAGTTAATTTTTAAACTAATTCAAATATAATTTTTTTATAATAAATTTTAAACATAAATATTTTTTTAAATTAAGTTTTTTTAATTTCATTAGTTGAAACACAACTAATATAATTTTAATATGTGTTAAGGATAATAGAAATCAGTGGTCTGAAAACCGGACCGGACCGGCCGGTCGGACCGGGAACCGGTCACCCCGCCGGTCCGGTCCACCTCCAAAAACCGGCCAGGTCAAAAACCGGTAAACCGGTTAAAAACCGGTGAACCGGTCGACCCGAACCGGTCCAATCGGTCCTCTTTTTTTTTTTTTTTTTAATAAATTTTGTTAATTCAAATAATGTGATTTTGATCTAAAAATTGAATATAAGTCAATCTAAAAAGAATTTTATATAAAATACTTAAACTTAAATTGTATAAAAGCTTATAAACTGAATGTATAATTGATTATATATCTCATTGAACTGAAATTAACATTTTTTTAAACAAAAATAAGTTATAATACTGTTACAGAATACTTTGGACTCTCAAAAAATAAACTGTAAACTATTTTTTATTATTTGTGTTGTTTTTTATAATTTTTAATTTGTTTAATTAGTATATAATATATATTTATATATATAAATATATTTAATTATACTCCGATTCGACCACGGTTCAACTACGATTGAATCATTGAACCTTGAATCAGTCCCCTGACCAATTCAATCACCGGTTCGATTTTTAGAACCTTAATAGAAATAGAAAGTGAGAAACTGAGAATAGGTACACAAGTATTACTCCCAAGTCCCAACACCTTATAGATTGGTCTTGTTGAGCCGACAATCCGTACAAGACACGTAACCGCGTTGGGTTCACGACACGTATTCAAAGTAGGTGAGACTTGACAATGGTGCAGATACGAGCCAACAAGTTAAATAAAATTTTATACAATGTTATTTTTTAATTAAAATATAATATGTATATTATTTTTATATATTAATATAAAAAATAAAAATTAAGAAATAATATATATTATACTTTAATTAAAAAATAATAATATAAATATCTATAAAATTTTATCCTAAAGAAATTTAGAATTTAGTGGCCTGTGGGGAGAGAGAGCAACCCATAGGCCATACCCATCGAATTGAAGTAGAGGACCCGCAACCAACCGCCCCACGCCACAAAGGAGATTAGTGGTCACCGACCTTTCTCTCCTGCACCTGCTAAGGACTTGTTTCTTTCTTTTCTTCTCATAAATAAATGGTAATGGAGCAGGTCTTCTACTATAATCCTATAATAAATGAACAATAATAAAGTTGTAACCAAAATATACTATATCTAACTTTGTTTAAATTAAATAAGTAACTGTTGTGTTGATTGAAGTCCTAAACAGTAGATACAAAAATATCTATCAAAATGGGTTTTAAGAAAGAAAGAAAAATAAAAAATTACCATCTGCGAACCAATCGTGACCTCCGTTTTCCAGCACATGTTATGTTTGCCCTTTCTCTGTTATATATAGTTTATATATTACGTTTTTTTTTCTTTTTCTTTTTGGGACCCCGCATGTGGGGTTCATCTTTCACACCATTGTCATTGTTGACAGATATGCTGATCCACGCATCGTTCCTTATTGATCTTGGATACTCTCTTTTTCTTTTGCTTACTTCCTTCTTCTCTTGCTGTTCTGATTAACCTCTTTCCTGTTAACATTTATACTCCTATAAAGTTAAGGGTGGGATATATTTTGTTTCAACTTTCAAGTATAAGAATTACGCATTTAAAATAAGAGTTAATTTATATTTACTGTTAGTGTAATCATTTAATCATGTGTTGTCAAATTATTAAAAAAGTTTGACTATCACACTCATTATTTAGAAAGTCTAACTATTTTAATTATGTGTCAATTAGAAATTAAATCCTTAAAATAATTTTGTAGAATATAAACTTTATGAATTTAACTATTGAATAATATTTTCAATACATATTATATATCAAAATAAAATAATTTAATAATATAAGCATTATATTTAAAAATTGATAAAATGTTATGAAATAATTTATTTTGTAACAACTTTCAATCTAATAATTAGATTGATAAAATTCAATTAAGTTATTCAATCAACCCTAAAGTTAATATTTTATAAAATAATTACTTTTGCAATTCCTTATTTTATTATTATATAAATAAACCAATGAGTCTTCCAGAAGAGAAGCCATATTTGATATTATTATAAGAAAATGACTCTTCGATGCAGCTTAATTATAAAAGTAGATAATTTAATTTTTTTTTAAAATTAATTAAATATTTAATTAATTTAACTAATAATTTATATACAATTAATTAATAAATTATATTCATTTTAATACTTGATACGTGATTAATAGTATATAAATTATTAATTAATATAATTAAATATTTGATTAATTTTTCAAGTCCAACCAAATGCACTATTAATTCATTTTCCTTATTATTATTGGTGACGTCTAACATGCTCCATAACAAAAAAGGTGTATGCATGTACATTGAATCTGAGGCATTAATTACTAATAATATGACTAACCAATTGATCTAACGGTTAATAATCAAACATAAAACCGGTTCAACAAGTTAAGTATTATTTTTATTGTGTAACAAATAAGAAATTGTACTGAAGTTCTTTGTAAATTATATGACGGGATGGCAATCCCTCCATCTTAATCCATTAAAAAAAATTAAATTATTTGCTTGGTATTCATGCCAGCAAAAAAAATTATATTGCATTGCCACTTCCCAAAAAATAAATGGAAAAATAAAATGTTTAAAATTATTTGCACATTTAGATATTAAAAATAAATTTAATAAATTGATCACACATTGACTAAAAAAATTTATAATAATTTAACGCTAAATAATTTAAGCAAACAAATATTTATATAATATAACATTACAATTTTCTATGCACTATTAGTTTAAAATTATTAAAAAATAAATAAAAATTACACAATCATCTCCCACAAATATTTACAAAAATAAATGTAATAAAATTTTCATGTCCAGTGCAAAAATAAATTTAATAAAATTTGTATGTTCGTCAAAAGAAAATAAATAATATATATAAAAAATAAAATTTTTCTTTACATATTAAATTTTATTTTCATGTAATACATTAAACATAAAATTAATTATCAAGATCAAGAAAAAATAATAATTTAATATTCATGAAAAATAAACTAATTTTTTCATGACATAGTAGAAAATATTTTATGAAGACAAAAAATAAATTTAATTTTCATCAATAAAACAAAATAAATGAAAAAAACTTATTACCATTAAAAAAGTTATTTTTCGGCCATGTAACAAAAAATAAAAATAAAAATAATGTAAACTTAAAAAAATAATAAGAGAAATAAATATATTTTTTAATGAATAGTGTGGCGGGACTGCTACAGGACTGGCAGTCCCGCCACTTAGTTGGTTTTTAATAATTTTTAAAAATTAATTTTAATGATTTAATTTAACATTTTTTTTTTGGATAGAATTTTTTTTATAAATTAATTTTTAACAATAATTTTATTAAAATATAAAAATAAAATATGATGAAATAAAAAAATTAATTTTTTTTTATAAATACGAAATTAAATTAAAATTTCATGAAATAAATAAAAATAGAATAAAATTTTCATGTGTAATTAAAAAATTATGAAAAAATAAAAAATTCATTTTTGGGTCATAAAAAAAATCAAAAGTAAATAAATGATGATGGATTAAAATGTAATTAAATAAAAGATGAAATACATTTTAAAATATTTTTCAAAACCAATTATATTAAATAAATTTAATAAAATATTAATACATCTGTATAATAGAATGCTCCATTTTTGGGTCATAAAAAAAATCAAAAGTAAATAAATGATGATGGATTAAAATGTAATTAAATAAAAGATGAGATACATTTTAAAATATGTTTCAAAACCAATTATATTAAATAAATTTAATAGAATATTAATACATCTGTATAATAGAATGCTCCATTATTATTAGATAGTTGATAGTTGATACCCGCAGCGCAGATACAGGAGAAACAAATAGAAAGCAAAACACAGTAACTCAACTTTAGCTCGTGTGGGACTCACGAGAGCAGCAGCGAAAGCGGCACAAGCTCACAGGACTCACAAGAAAAGGCAGAACTTGAAGCAGTGGTAGCAGAGAATGGAGACTAGTTCAGGCACCCCCAAGAAGAAAAGTGGTGGAAACGGACAGGTTCTAGACGGTTCCAATATTATGGAGTTGGTTGGAAACGAGGAAGTTTTCAGCAGCTTCGTGGACCATAAGTTTCAGGAGTTGGATAGGGACAGAGATGGGAAGCTCTCTGTGAAGGAACTTGAGCCTGCTGTTGCTGATATCGGTGTTGCTCTTGGTTTGCCTTCTCAGGGCACTAATCCTGATTCTGATCACATCTATTCTGAGGTTTCTACTCCTTTCTCAACCTCAGGCCTCTCTGTTTTTTATTTATTATTATCTTTGTTGGTTAAAGTTGTAGCTTTTCTCCTGATTTGGTGCTTATGCTAAAACTGGCTCGGAATTTTAGCAATGCTGTGAGGTGGGTGAGTTGAAAACATGAGAATATATGACTTAGTTTGATTAATTTCTTTGGAATCTGCCACATTTGGCAGAGAAAGATTTTTTTTTTACATAAAAATTTGTTATTATAACAAGCTTATAGCCTTCTTCTACTTAAATTTTTGCCCACCCACCTACTTCTACTTGAATTATGCAACAGAAAAAAATTACAAATTTCAGCTAAACAAGAATTAAGAAGGTCCTTAGCAATGAAGTTTATCATTCTCATTTCTTAGAAAAGGAGTGAAAGACAAATCTATTGCTACAAGTGTCAAACCGACTTGCTAAGAAGATAGGATGTTGCATACGCTTTTGACTTTCGCTCTGGCTTAAGTTTTGGTGGTATTCGAATTCTATTGTTTTCATTCTTTCAATAAATTATTATCATGTCCAAGGAAAAATAATTAATTTATCATCATGTGATGTCATTATCTTCATCAGATTTGTTTCGGTTCCTATGTCTGTTGATTTTTATTTATTAAAATATTATTTCTTTGTGTTTTAAGTTTTGTTTTGGCGTGGGAAAGAACTAGCACCTCTCTTTCTATCTTTGGCCCATTTGCAAAATCTTTACGTTCTTAATACTTCAGACCTTGATGGAGAAGCAGACCAAAATTGGTTTTTTTATAAGGTTTTATTTGATAATCGGCTTTCTTTATAATTTTTTTTTAATGTGATGCTTGTAATATCCTCTTTGGGGCTTTATAGAAGAAGTTCTTCTCAAAATTTTGACTTCTAGCTGGCCCCAGAAGCATCCTAGCTATGATAGCTTGGTCGGTCCTGTGGGACTCTGCTTTTCGGTTGAAAACTTGCAATTGATTTCCCTGCCCTACTTCACTTTTTGTGGCCATTTTCTTATCTCCGTATATGGAGGAACCTGGTGAGGAATGTGGTGGGAACTACGTTAAGCTGGCATTTTAACCTCTAATATATATTAAACTATTGATGGCTAGTGCTGTTTAAACTTTAAACCATATTTGGATTCTAAACTTTAATACTTAGAAAATGCTAGAAAGTTTAGAGTTAGACTTTAGAGTAACAAAAAGTCAATCTGCTATTATTATAGTCAATGATAAACTACATGACCTTGGCCGCTAGCTGCGTTCTGAAGGCAGCGTTCTTGTGGGGACAAGCAAAGGTGTTCTTTAGTGGCATACTTTGGGAAAAAGCAAATTTCTTACCTAACTATGTGCTAAAGATGGACAAACAATAAATATATAAAGCATCAGGATACCTTAGCCACAAGGGAAAAAAAGTAGCAATATGATTCTAATATAATGTGACGTGTTGAATCAAATCAATGCACGATAAATGAGGATTAAATGGAGTGTTTTTCTCTCCCTTTCTTTTCCCTTTTATAATTTTCCCTTTTAGTGTACATTGTTGCCTATAAGATTAATTATATTTGTCTGAGGAATAGCTAGTTTGATTTGCCATTATATTTGAACTAATCATGGAACAAGAATTGACAATTCTATTGACTTGTTGCATAGGTCTTGAATGAATTCACACATGGCAAGCAAGAAAAAGTGAGCAAGACTGAGTTCAAAGAGGTTCTCTCAGACATTCTATTGGGCATGGCTGCTGGACTGAAGCGAGACCCAATTGTGATACTTCGCATTGATGGGGAAGATCTCCTCGAGTTTGTTAATGGTCCTAGTTATGATGCAGAAATGACTTCCATATTCTCTCAGATTGAGTCCCCTGATAGATCACTTCGTGACCATATAATTGAAGCACTGGGCAAACTTACTGTTGATCAAGGGATTCCTCCTACGTCAGATTCTTGGGTAACCAATTGATACAAATATTGTTGACTTTGTTGAAAGATGTTGTACTTATTTAAGTACTTGTGTTTTCAAAAAAGATATTTGAGTGACTAAAACATGATTAAAACAAGTTTCATTTGTTGCTTCATTATCCACTTAAAAAAAAGAAGAAGAATTTCTCACCTTCTTTCACTCCCTTCCCCTCTTTGGTTATCTTTCTTTGTTTAGGTTTTTAACAACATTGTGGAACCAGCACTGCTATCTCAAGCTGGCCATGATTGCGATAAGCCTGTTTCTCAAGAGACATTTTTGGAGGAATTCAAGAAAGTGGCATTGGGTGTGACTGATCGTCTTAAGGAGCAACCTGTCATTGTTGCCCACAGTGAAAACACCTTTGATGGAAGTTGCGTTAAGAGACTATTATCCAACAAGTTTGAATTAGACAAGGTTTATTTCAATTTTAATTCCTTTGAATATGGTCTTAACTTACTTTTGTCAAACCTCCTTATATGTAATTCACCAATCTATCATGGGGTGCAGACATTGAACTCAACTTTAGAAAAATTGCCTAAAGATCGTAATGGAAAAATGTCAAAGGAGTATCTGCGGGTGGCGCTGGACGTGGTGTCTCCATCTGCTGGTTTACCTCCAGTTGGTGCAATTGAAGAGGTATGTTGCCAACGCATACAGCCAATTCATCTTCAGTTTCTAAATTATTTCGGATTCATCTATTTTTTCATTTCTTTAACTCTGTTGAAGTTGCTAGATAGCATTTTGAGGTAAAGCACTAAATTATGCTGAAAATATATTTGAGAAGTTGGTTGTCACATTTCTCTTGAAGTGTTCTAATTTCTTACAATCGTTTATAATTGATCCGGGAGTAATTTGATTTATGATATTCAGTGAAAACTTAATTCACCGTTCCCATGAGGCAGTGCTAGTATTTAGGTTCTTTTGATCATCCACTCGTGGCATAAGATTCAATGATGACTTAACAATTTATGCTTCTTGTGTCGTCCTGAGCCAGTAATTGAACATTCACGTGTTTGCTTTTACAGATGGATAAGGTTATTGGTGAAGTCTTTAAGATGATCAATGCAGATGATGCGAAGATGGTTAGAGAAGATGAATTCAAGAAATTTTTAACTGAAATACTGGGGAGTATCATGTTGCAGTTAGAGGGAAATCCCATATCAGTTTCTTCAAATTCGGTAGTGCATGAGCCTCTAGGCTCATCTTCTACACTTCTGCAGCCACCTTCTAGTGAAACAGCATAGCTGTCTCAAGTATATGGCGGGTAAAAGAACGAAGAAGTATAATAAAATTTTTATTTATGTAAATTATTACTAGCATAATTTGTGTTTTCAGCAGTCAAATTTCTATGCTGTGGGGCTATATATGAATCTGAAAAATATAGAACTCCCTGGAGAAGGAGAAATCAGTAGTCAATTACCCCTAGTTGGGCTTGTTGGTCACTTCCAGATGTACTGTAGACATCTTGTAGGCTATTGATCGTAACATCAAACGAAAAAGATACTTTATTTTATTATATCGCATACCTTATCAAATCATTGTTTATGGATATTTTCAGATCCCATGCAAAGGTATACTAGTAGTACTTTTAACTGTTTAGCCAAAGCATGATAAGACAAGGAGAAACTCACTACTTGTTACTAGACAAGGCCTTCAAATATCAAGTACATGTTCCATTTACCCTGGAGTCTTACAGGGAGCCTTGTATATAAACTGCTTGACTGCTTGAGATCGGTGTCTTTTCTTCACCTGAAAGCGTAGCTTACTTTTTCTCTCGAACGTGCTCCGGAGTCCCAGGAGCTCTGAAACAAACCCCAGTCGCCTTGGAAACGCCATACTCCCCTTCAACCCGTGACAGCCCCTCCTTTGGTAAGTTCGTGGAGAAGACATAATACACAATGCAAGCAAAGAAGGGACCTAACCAGAAAACCCAATGCCCGTTCCATAATGGACCTCCTTGTAGTAAAGCTGGTCCAAAGCACCTTGCAGGATTCAACCCAGCGCCAGCATAACCAGCTCTTCCTGTGATTGTCATTGACAGAAGAATCGGTAGAGCTAGGGACCCTCCCAACACAGTGTAAACCATTGTTGGCCCCAGTTCTTTGCACCTTTTCGTGTCAAATGCTACTGTTACACCAAGCAAACACATTAAAAATGTGCAGGAAAACTCTAATGTAAAAGCGGTTCCTAGGCTTATCCCATATGTTCCCCCATGGAGGTTGATGGTGCACCCGGCTAAGAAGTACTTTACTATCATATCATGGCCCATCACACTCTTGAGTAAAATAAATCCAGTTATTGTGCCAATGAACTGCCCAACAATGTAGACAATTGCACGTGATATGGTTACCACGCCCTTGAGAGCAGCAAGGAATGTGAAAGTGGGGTTCATATGGCCCCCAGATAGAGGAGCCACTGCCATGAGGAAGAGGAAGAGTACACAAAACGCAGCTATTGGAACCAAAAGCAACGGTGCATCCACATTTGAGTTCAAGCAGGCAATGATGGAAGCAAGTAGTGCAAACATAAGAAAGGCAGTTCCTACCATTTCTGTAAGGGCTGCCCTCCACATCTGAAAAAGGAATGCGAAGCAGTAAGCTTAGGAGAGTTTTATTAAATTAAAATAAGCCAAATTTAAATCTAATCATGTCTTGGACTTGTGGCTGTGATGGGTTGTGATGACTCGTGCATAGCTTTTATATTCTAAAGTCTAAGGTGCATATTAGAGCGAAATTCCTATATTGGATGCCGAATAAATTAAATTTTACCTCAGCGGATCGAAATTCATGGGCACCAATGAAAGCAAGGAATTTCAACCTAAAGGATTTCCCATTTTTTGTCTCATAAGACAATGCGAAATCTTGATCAAATCCATTAGTGATAACCACACCCATTGCCTCTATCCTAGCAAAGAAAGAAGGCAAAGAAGGTCGTCATGCTGATTTGAAGAATTATGCGCAGCGATAAAAGGCATTTCAATGATGGTCCAAATAATAACATTCTACATACTCATTAGCAGTGCTGAACAAATTAACAGTATTAATCCTTATTCTAATAAGACAGTGTTAGCAAAGACATTATGATATATGTTTGTACTGGGAAAAAAAGAAGACCATATTGCTAATTCGAATTACTTGGGCGCAATGCTAATTAATATACATAGTAAAGATACTTGGCAAAAGATTAATGAGTGTTGTATTATTAATGTGAGTATCCAAGAAAAACTAAAGGCTGACATGAGGGCTTCTTAGCAAAGGAACATTTTTATACATTTTCATCAAAAAGTTAATGAAAACATATCATATATATGTTGCCCCACTAATCTTAAATGGAGAGACATAGCTTTTGACCAGAAATTGGGTTCAAATATCAACAAAAATGACAAGAAAGAGCTCCAGGGGTTCATATTTTTAGTATAGCCAAAGGCAATATATTTCTTTCCGAGTGTGCAAGTGTATCTAAGATATAGCAACATACTCTAGAGCTTGAGATAAATCAAACGCAACAAAGATGAGAAGGAAGATGTCAATACAAGATCCAAAACAAACAGTAGGCTTTCTGAAGTTTTGCTATCACGCATATATAATGGCAAGATACATGGCCTATTTATGGGCACACCATTGAATCGGTAGAAATATTTTTTTAAAAAAAACGGCCAAAGAATCTTCACAAAAGAATTGAGAATCTTCTTTTGCTAAGTAAACTGTATTTTGTTTATTAATTTGCACCATTTTCGTGTTATACTACTTGATTGTTAATAATGTCATTAGATGCATCTCTTGATTGGTCCGTTCTTTTATTTTAATTTCTTCTTAGAGCTAGCATGCACCTTGACGTACCTCTTCAATGTATAATAACAGTATATTGTTATACTACTGGATTGTTAATAATGTCATTAGATGCATCTCTTGATTGGATCGTTCTTTTATTTTTCTTCTTAGAGCTAGCATGCACCTTCACGCACCTCTTCAATGTATAATACCTCTTCATTTGAAATGAAAGCTATCATATACCGCTTCGAGCAATTCCTTTTTCTTGAAAAATGAGTTTTGAATAAATTTTGGGGAGTGTAGTGCAATAAATGTCATATTTTACTATGGACACAGCTTTTATTCGTATTTAGCTTTTTCTAAACAATAAAAAATATTTGCCTTGTAGAATAAAAGGATGACGGAATTATTCAATTCATGGGGAATAAGAGATTAACTTTTTATAAGTGGATTTCTTTTTAGTGATTTATTCGCGAGTGTCCTAATTAAGGACATTATTTTAGAAATATTTAATAATCCTTTATAATTTTTTAATTACTTAATAAGGAAAATGTTAATTATTAAATACTTTTTGGGTTTGTAAGATATTACATTTATACTTTTGTATTTAATACTGAATATTTTGATTCCTTAACTAATGTCTTAAAGACATTCATTAGCAAATACCTTCTTTTTATTGGTCCATTCTTAATTAATTTTGTTAATTAGCACCTCAAACATTATTGATGATCATTAATTAAGAAGCTATAAAAAGGTAAGCTTTTATGAATATATTAGATTCAACATAAAAAAAAAACATATTTAGATTAATCTAGGGAAAGATTTACGTAAGAAAGTGTAGGAACCTTTAATCATAATTATAAAAAAAAATTTAAAAGAGTATAAAAAATCAATTATAAAAGCCTAATTTCATTTCTCTTGCCTTGCTTTTGTTGTCTTAATTTCATGCATTTGTCACAAACTTTCCATTCAAAAACGAATCTAAATTGATGGCTAGATTTCATTTCAAGAAAATGAAAATTTTGATGTTGAAGATCTACTCGAATAAAAATTTATTGTCTATTTAAATATATTTAATACGCAACCTATTGATTTTGACCAAAATGCCACTATATAAAATATATGATCTTTGCACCACGTCTGTTTCATTAGCCGAGGGGTTGCTTCACTTCCATTTCAAGCAGTAAATGTATCTGTTGCAGTTCCAAAACACCATACGGTAACTCCACTAAAATCTTATAACAACAACTAAAAGCCATGTTTTAGTTTTTAAATTAACAAGTTGTCGTTGAAGGTACAAATAATCTCACGCTTTCTTCATGCGTTCCATCAATTTTACTCAAGTGTTTTTTTATACATAAATTTCATTGAAATGAAAAAAATATTTTTTTGGGTGCAAAAATGAAATGAAAAGAATCTGACAATACAATAAGTTCCCGCTTAATTATATGTGTATTAATTTTCTTATTTGATTAATTGTTCAGCTAGCAAAATTTCTCATAATGGGTTCAGAGCCAATGTGCTATCGAACTATAAGTAAAATCGGTTTGCTCATAAATAGAATGGGTATTACGTCAAAAGGCAGGCAATTGAAGCTGACATAGAAAAAGTATGTTATTTACATGTTCCTTTATTTATACACATTATTTAAATTTCATTTAAATTCACTTTTTTGTATTACACATATTTCTGTATATTATTTAATGTGTATCAAATATTGTACAAAAAAAATTGTAAATGAAAAGTATATTTTTGAGTTGTTTAACTGTACCTTAGTTACTCCCGTAATAAGTTTATGGCAAAATCAGGATTAGAATGAACGAGAGGGTTTTCCTTAAACCAACTTTTATTTGCTTGTGACAGTTGAATACAGTAAAGGCAATCAAGGCATGCAGTTGGCTCTTGCCTGTTGCATACTTGGAGATGAACACTTGCACTGCCTTATACGGTTATACTTAAAGGTCATTTGAAAAGGCACTGCTAGTGCGCCCGCAAGAACAACCCAGAGCCAACTTTAAGACATCATATTCTCCGTCTACCCAAACCAAACCCTCCTTTGGTAGGTTAACAGAGACTGCATAATAGATTATGCAGGCCAAGAATGGCCCAAGCCAGAAAACCCAATGTCCGTTCCACAATGAGCCTCCTTGAAGCAATGCTGGGCCTAAGCATCTTGCTGGATTCAGACCCACACCTGCATAACCAGCCTGCCCAGTTACAGTTATGGATACAAATACTGCCAGTGCCATGGCTCCTGCTACCACCAAGCATACCATTGGCAAGCCCAAATCCTTGGACCTTTTCTTATCAAATGCTAGTGTGACACTCACAAAGAGTACCACAAATGTGCAAGAAAATTCCAATAACAAAGCATCTTGCTGCTTTATACCCGAGTTTACTCCTTTGCCACTAATCACACAGCCTCCCAAGGAATATATATCTGCTAATTTTGGCTCCATCACACACTTAATTATAATGAAACCAATTATTGAGCCAATGCATTGTGCTAACACGTACAAGAGAGCACGAGCAAGAGTCACAACACCCTTTAGAGCGGCGATGAATGTGAAAACAGGGCTCATATGGCCTCCAGATAGAGGAACTGTCACTATTAAGAACAAGAAGGCTATAATGAAGACTGCAAAGGGAACAAGAAGCTTAGGATTGACCTCATGTGAGTCCAAGCATGCAATGATGGAAGTCGTCAGGGTGAACATTAGTGAGGCAGTTGCCACTAGCTCTGTCAAAGCTGCCTTCCACGTCTGAAAGAAGAAAATTGAAAGGAACTTTATTCTTTCTTACTCCTTGTTAGTGATAAGAAATTGAACAACTCTTGCTTGCATATGTCACCTACTACATAAAGACTTGTGTACCATTACCTCTAGGGTGAAAAATTCATGGGCACCAATGGAGGCAAGAACTTTGGGCCCTTAAGACTTCTCCCGCACCAAGCACCTTGCCTCACAACTTTGAACAGGCCTCAGAAATGGTTCATTAACATATATCAACTACTTGGCAATTAGCTGAATCCATGTGACCTCAATTTCAAGAAGACAAATGGGGTGGTGGTTTCTATTTATCAACCGTTTTGTCCAAGCAGATAAAAGGGTATATTCTCTTCTTTTGAGAGTGAGAGTAATAAAATCTTACCTATTATATTATGCTGATGAAGATTAGAATATAAAGTTTTGATCATATGTTTTTTTAATTACTTTCTATTCCTGACCAAAATTTAATAGTCAACTTTTACTCTTCTCACCTGTTGTGATTAAAGACAGTGCTCACTAGCCATCCTGTAGAGTATGGAGATGAAAATTTCCAAATAACGACTTGCTAATTACGTTGTAAGAGTTTTCTAACTAGTCTTTGATTCAGTGCAACAGCTCTTCGGGCCATCCCCCGAAGGCGGTGAGAAAAACTAGAATCTGGTTCTCATATGATTTTTTTATCTCTCTGCATTGCGAAGCTTATTCACACTGTTTTGTATCATCTTTAAGTGGCATTTTGAACAGGATTTTAGTCACTTGTTTACGGGAAGGGCCTAGTTGGTGTTCATTGACTGATAAATAACATTATTCTCTTATGATGATTGAAATCTTTAGTTCATCCCCCAAATAAAAAAAGAAAACCAGCACTGTGGTAATTTCCCCCTTGTCTGTATAAATCTTATATTTACTGATCCAGCTAGTGGATGCATAGCTATAGAGTATAGATTATAAGTGAAATTTAAATCACACATTAAATCATATGAGGGAAAAAAGTTTGATATCAGAGAGAGAGAGAGAGAGAGAGAGTTTCCTTAAACTACCTGTTTTAAGGCTTCTCCCTAAACCTTTCTTGTGGTAGCAGTAGCACTACAGAGGAGATCAGATCAGGGCAGTCGCTTGGTTGATACATGGATATGGGCCACTGGACTGCCTTAAACTTGAAGATAAAAGGCACTGCTAGTTCCGCAAGAACTAGCGCTGGCCATCTTATCATACTCGCTCTCTCTCTCTCTTTTAAATGCAAGGATCGGCCATGTTGCCCATTAAACTCAGAAATTGATACTCACGCAATAAGAGACACGTATGATACATCTGTCAAACCTTAAGAAAGTACTGTTCTTTTCAAATTTGTAATTTCTTTGAGACTATAATTTAAATTTAAAATACTGTGGGTTTTATTGCCGGCCTTACCTATAGTTACCAGGAAATGTTGATCCCCAATTATTTAGCATCAATGGTTCACCACAACCACAAGGCACGTATCAAGGGTGACGTTTACCCAATGGATGACATAAGTAACTCCTACAAGTTAATATGGACTTTGCTAGGCCTGAACCATGCTTTCAAGGACTTTTTGTCGTGTTTGCAGGCAATTACAGCAATAAAAAAAACAGGGTAGTTGAGCAAAGCACCAACAGTCGAAGAAATTTAATCATATGGCACTATGGCAGCCAGAAGCTAACTAAGATGAATCTATGAGGACCCAGAAAGAACATATAATGACAGAAACATGTATTTAATCACCTCTGGACTGAAAATTTCATGTGCGCCAATGGAAACAAGAAGCTTTGGCCTTAAAGAGTTCTTGTCCACCAAACAGCTTGCCTTGCAAGTCTGAACAGATCTCGGAAGTTGTTTATCCACTACCTGCACCTGGGAGTTAGCTGAATCCATGTGGTCTGGATTTCAAGAAAAGAAAAGGGATGGCTGGATTCTATTTCTAGAACCACTTTTCTGAAGCAGTTAAGGATATTTCTTTGGCTTTTGTGATTGATGAGTGTAGATGATTAAGTACTCATAACAATATATATGCCATTTACAGCGCCTTGGCCAGCATTTGAAGGCGGCCAGAGTCTGAGCTATAGATGCCAAAGTAAGTTCAGGTTTTAGCTCTTCCTACATGTCACGACTCACGTAGCACAAGGCAGTGATTGGATATTGTTGTAGCTGCGTGAATGTCTAAGACATGAATAGGTTTGAGCTTCACTTGCAAGAAGATTCACCCCACACTAACAAGGAATTATGATTTCTTTTTCTCCGCAACTTTCCCTGAGAACAAAGCCAAATATTGGACCTAGGTAGTCCCTGCAATGAAGTATTCAAAAGTAAACTGGTATATCTACATGTGTATATGATAATGACACTATCAAGTGTGTGTTTCAAGTGTGTCTTTGGTTTAACTTTTTTAACTTTAAAATCATAGTTTGGGGAAAAGTATTAAGAGACAAGCTTTTACTCAGAAAAATTTTAAAAGTCAAATAAAAAAAAAGCACACCACCGTCCTATAAAAAATACACCATTTTATAATTTGAAATTGTTGTTGTTTTTAGCATTATTGTTATTATAGTAGAATTTGTTGTTGTTTTTATCATTATTTCTTTATATGAATCTTTTACCTAAATCATGATTTGAGAGATTTTAAAAGTCAAACCAAACATGCTACAAGATACTTTATTTAAAAAGCACACCACCGTCCTATAAAAAATACACCATTTTATAATTTGAAATTGTTGTTGTTTTTAGCATTATTGTTATTATAGTAGAATTTGTTGTTGTTTTTATCATTATTTCTTTATATGAAATATATTATTTTATATAAAAATATATATAATTTGGTGCCAAATTAGATAGATACAATATTCTAGTTTGGCATCTGAATCTGACTTTACGTCTCATTTTTTAAAAAAAACTATCATTAGATAACTATTTCTCACAACATGATAATCACAAAAGAATTCAATTATAAATAGTGATTATTCTACTAATATTTTTATTATTTTATTATTTTTAACAAAATAATCATATTTTATAATATGATAAGCAACGTTTATATGTAATAATTCATTTAAAATATAAATACTACACCGAAATTATTATCCCATATGAAACAACATTCTACAAATAATTCTCTAACCTTTATTCTTTGAAACCCAATACCATCTGTAAGTACACTTGGGTTTGGCTGCCTCATTATAAATGTACAGCTCTGCTTATATATAGTTATTTTCACCATTCATTCAAAGCCATTGCATTGAATTTAGAGGGCATATTTTAGGTATATGCTGAAAAGATAGGGCTTGACAGGATCACCTCGCAAAATCCTCTGCAATTACAAAGATTGGAATACGCATACTTTTAGTCTTTGACGTGGCATCGTTTTGTTCATTACTTGGCATCTTGAACATTATGTTTAGCAGCTAATAAATAACATTACTATTTTCTGATGAATGTGATCTGTAATTCATTAAAAAGCATTAAATTAAAGCAAAATACGATTAAATAGAGGCAGTTTTGATTTAAATGTTTAATTCTCATATCTGTTGTAGAGATGGTTACCAAAAGGCTGACATAGCAATTTCCTTTGTTTCCGTTCGGACTTATTAAGCAGATCCAGTAATCCCATGGGATAATGGATTAATCTCAATCCATTTTTAAACATTTGGCACCTAGTAGGTAGTGGCAATAAGCCTCAAAACAATCTGCACGATGAATTGTTAAATATTTATTAATTATTAGTTTCAAAATAACTATTTAAAAATTTATTAAATATAATTAACAGTTAATAAATATTTTACAATTCATAAAATAAAAAGATAAGTACTAAAATAATTCTCTCTTGTCATAAGGAAAAAATAAAGCATGGGAGCATAAAAAAATGAAAGCATCCGAGAAATGATCAAGGCCCAATTTTTATTTATATCTTACCAAAAAATCACTTTTTAATGCTTATTTTAAAGTTTAAATTTTCGTTTGTAGCTAATTTTAAGTCATCTTGAGATGGTGAACCTATTTGATTCTTGTTTCCAGACCTGCCTTCTCAGAAAACAACAGTGAGTATATTATATTCTAGGTATATTTTTTTGGTACATTATGTTCTAGATATATGTGCATGGTGAATTGCTGATAAACTAAACAATGAAATGTCAAATTTCCATGCAACTTAGTCAATGATCCACTGTATAGAGTTGCTCTTCACATTACTGATCACAGGCATCTTGAGTTGATTAAGTTTATTATTTTGCATACAACATGAAATTATGTAACTGGAATCTGGCACGAACGCTTTCGACAGGCAAGGGTGACCCTTCAAAACTATTATCAATATTCCCATGTAGATAAACCAGGTTGGAAGTTAGGATGGATATTGGCAAACGATGAAGTGATCTGGTCAATGAGTGGTGCCTTCGCAAATCGCAACCGATCGAGGGAATTGCTCATCTTAACAAGTTTCAGGTACCGCACTCCTGCAAGAAAGATCCCACCATAGCTGATCTCACTCCAAATGTCTCACCAGAAAACAGGTCAGAGCATTGCTGCCATGGTGGCCTTCTCTCCGCTTGGGCTGTCAATCCTTTGAAGTCATTCTCTTACTTTGAACTTAAAGTAGGCAAGTGAAGTGAGGGACAAAGACAAGTTCTCGCTATCAGTAAGTTGGGTGTGACATAATGACAGTATGTTTCTGCTCAGCTTATGTGAATGTGATGTAATAATATTCTCTCTCACACCAGAAATGGTTTTCTTTGTGTCGTGGCACTGAAAGAAAGCCCGCTCACTTCCTTTCTAAATCAATAAATTCCCACCAAAACAACGAAAAGTATGAGAAACACAAATCAGAATGCATGTTAAGAAAATGATTTTTGTTATTGAACAAAAAAAGCATATCAATAACAAGTACAATTGCATGCCCAGCAGCTGTGGATGCACTCCACGCTGAGAAGCAGATAAAAATAGAGTCTCTTGCATAAGGTGTATTTCTAATTCCTCATATTTGCATAAGGCGAGAGAAATTACTCAATCTGCAATCCACAGCACATACTTCCTAATGTTGGACTCCAAGTTACTTACTTACTGTAGCATAAAACTCCTCTCATTGATGATAAACTTCATTTAGCAATATCCAAGTATCGAAAGCAGAACTCTGTAGCTATGTCTACTTTCAGCTACACACACTTTCTAATTTGATACTGTAGCAAACCACCAATATGTACGATTCTGCAGTCTATTATTATACTTAAAGAAACCTGGACAACACTAGAACAAAAATCAAAGCTTCACCAGAACTGATTACTTCTTCCTAGAATAGAAATATAGAATACCCATCACCAACACTTTGATCTAATGTCATCATTTCAAGTGTGACGCTGTGCTTCCTTGCAACTTGGGCTCCAGAGACTTCTTCCCAGGAAACGGGACTCTCTTAAACTGATTTAACAAGGACTTGTGCACAATTCGATCACCCCTGGTTAACCCAGTGACACCAAGACCATCTGGATCCTGCAAAATGGGATTACGGAGCGGGTTCAAAACCTCCAAATTGGACCTCAACATCTTATCCTTCCTCAAAAAGTCACCTTTTTTATCAAACCAATCACCCCAACCTTCCCGCAAGGGCGAAACTCTCCTACCCAATTTCAACAATAGCGCATCCTCAATCCCCATCACCTCAATAGCCTTCCTCCTCACATGCTCGTCAACGGGCACATCGTCAGAGCCAAACGCGGCCTTACTGCGATCCTCCACCACCCCAGATCCCATGAAGATCCCAACTTGGCCATCGTCCCATTCCTCCATCGAACTCCAACGTTTGCTGAAGGCCCTCCTGATCACACCGCCTACGTGATAGAAGAAGTACCCAGAAACCTTAATCTGATCGAATGGCTCATCGTCTTCTTCCACGTCATCCGGTTGCTGTTGCTGTTCCTCCACGATGTCGAGCGCGTCGATGGTGTCCTCTCCGCCCGAGGCTTCGTCATTGACGGAATCGGATAGAAGGGAATCGTAGTTGACCTCGTGGGAGTGGGAGGGTCGGTGAAAGCGTGAGATGCGAGTGTGGAGGAGACAAACCGAAACCAAGAGAAGAAGGGTTGAAACGACGGCGCAGAGGAAGGCACCGTAACGGGGGCGCCGCCGGGATCGGAGATTTCTCAGCATTTTGGGTTCTTCTTTGATCTTTGTGATCGGAAAAATTGAGGCTTTGAGATCAGAGAAAATTGCTGTTGTTTAAGTGGACCCGGGCCTTTTCATGGGCTGATAAAGTCACAATGGATGGGCCCAGTTAGAAACCCAATTAAAAGTTTTGGGCCATCCAAATCTGATTAAATTACAAGTTAATTAAGAATTAATTAATGTTAATATTCTGATTTTCCGGGGAAAATAGGTATCTAGAAGAAACATGTATGGCATTGGCTCCCCGTGGCGACCAATCACAGAATCAGAAGCGACCCATTTCCAACATTGACATCATTATTGGTAACGTATCCGCTTGTCATTTTTATGTCTATGTATCTTATGTTTTCAATCTATATATTTAAGTGTTTGATGATTTTTTTTTAAAATAAATATATATATATATATATATATATATTTAGGTTGTTTTTTATGATGTTAATTTGGAATAACAGCAATGCAGACCGAGGCGCTTCCTGTTGTGAATAAGTTCCAGCTTACCGATGGACCCTGAGTCTGTGTGGGTCCTTGTCTGTCTTTATGCTATCTCTGCTTTCATTGTGTCTTACAAAAATAATTCATGCAACACTTTTAGTTAGTTATTAGTTACAATGGTGCAGGTTTCCGCACGGGGTCCCTTGGGTTTGTTATCATGGTACATACAAAGATCTCAATGTCAATTTGATTAGGCCTGGAAAAGATCCAGCTTTGGGTAAGCATTTATGTTCTTTCAACTTTATTTCCTACTACTCGCAGTCCCAGACTAACTAGCAAAAAGATATAGGTAAGCTTTAACATTATTACAAGTCAAAGGGCCAGTTTACCTTTTGTTTTAATTATTCACAAGAACAAGGTAAAAGTGCAGCTTATCAAGTATCAAGTATCAACGTCCTAATCAAGACCTAATCAAGACCATTGCCACCAAAAATAGAAACATGGGCACCTCTAATCCAGTTCTACCTTAGCAGGTTTGCTGCCCATTTAATTTTCTGATTTTTTCCAAGCCTACATTCTCTTTATTACGAGATTGTGTTATATAGGCATGCGCATTAGCATGGTGTCTGTTAGCATGAGTATCTAACCTGCTCCTGACCACACATGTCTGTAAGAAACTTAAAGTGAGGAAGTAGCTTTTGATTGCAAATTATCATTTGATGAGTCCTGCACTCATTTCTTTCAGGGGTTGATAGTATAGGCACACTATCGTCTTCTCTTGTAACATATGCTGCTATTCAAGCATTACAGCCAGACTTGATCATAAATGCAGGCACTGCTGGTGGCTTCAAGGCAAGCACTATCTTCCCCTCTCTTTCCTGTCAATATTGTTCTGATTGCTGGTTTTATGGTTTTGTACTCCAAACTGTCTTTATGTTGTTTTGTTCCTTGGTCTCTTCCTAATTTAGCTAGATTTCGTCCTATTTTCTATTGAATTTTATCTCCTGTTCATTTTGAAGTACTTGATGGTAATGATCTGATATAATATTTCCTTCTGTTTGAGCTGTTAATTCTTCTGCATTTGCTAGTGATGGATAGAGTTGCACACTATTTTTATAATAGGCTTTATTTTCTATACACTGGTGGTGGAGTTTAATGTTTTACACAAGCAGCTTGTTTTATAAATTTTTCTAATAAACTTTTTTTTTAAATAAAATAAAATCTCAATGACTCTATAATCAATGTTAAAAAATATTTTTGTAATTAACTTGCATAAAAAGTGATCAAACCAATTAAACTAAACATTATTTATCAATCTTCACTGTTGGTTTTAAGTCTATCATAATTTTATATAAAAATATATATATTTCAGAATTAAGAAATGGCTTGAACTGAATTATATAACTAATGATGACATAATTGTCATTTGTTGATGACAAAATTATGATATTTAAGCTGCTTGTGCAGTTGTTCGACTTTCCACCACTGGTGTATCAAAGAGCAACTCTTTATCATATATGACAATCTCAAGATGATTTATTATTTATGTATCTGAAAAGACTCTGATGCAGATATATGCATTTGTATTTACATAAGCATATTTTTCTAATTTAGTGTTCCTTCCGGGATGCTCTCAGACCAAAGGGGCTAGTGTTGGTGACATTTTCATTGTATCTGATTGTGCTTTTGATGACAGAAGAATACCCATACCTGTAAGTGTTGTTATTCCTTTATGTTGGTCTTGCTTGGTTCGCCTTTTCCTCTTTTCTCTAGTTGGAATGTGATTGGTTACATCAATTTTGCAGGTTTTTGATCTGTATGGAGTTGGTTTGCGTAAAGCCTTTGAAACACCCCACCTTGTAAAGGAACTTAACCTAAAGGTGATTACTATCCGCAAAAATGTGTATATTCAAAATCAATTTATTATCACTTGTTTCTGCTGATATCTTTGCTGGAGTAGCTTGTTAAAAAATGTTAATTAGTTTTTGTTTTTTCTTCAAAAGAAAACTGTATTGCAGTTAGTCACAATTCACATAGCCAAGCTAAGATCCTTGGTATTACAGCTTGTTTTGTCATCCAAATTGGGTGCCATGTTTAACCAGATTAACTGGATTGAAGGATTGCCCACATAGTTTGTGAAGTTTGTGTCTTTCAGCACAAATTGGTTTCTCCCTATAGTTTATGATTATCTCGGTTTGACACTTTGACTAGTTATGTTCTCTTCATTGTTTCAGGGAGAAGTATTCTCAGTAACATCTTATATGTGCATATAGTGACTTAAAGGATTAAATTTTCAGCAATCATATTATAATCGTTATACACTGTTTGTATAGCCTAGTTATTGAACCAATCTGCCTTAGATAAATGATTCCTTCTGATTGAAAAAGTGTCTGAAAGAATGCTAAATGCTTAATTCACTTTAACTCTCAGTCAGTCATACACATTTATAACAATAAATCATAAATAAATGAAAGGAAGAGCCAGTTTATTTTAATGTACGAAAAATCCTTAAGCTACCAGGCATGTTGGCTGTTACTTTTTACAGGCCAACGATGCATTTATCTCTTAGCTGTTGTGTTGATGTGTGGGCCTGTGAGGTGTGGCAATACGATCTTGGGATAGTGTGGACCCATAATAGCTTGTGCTTATATATTATCACTGGTGTATTAGGAAGTTGAGGTTTTGTTAAGTCACTTCTTATTGTGATCTGGAACAAGTCTATCTGATATAAGTATCATTGCTGTTGGTTATTTCCTATTAATTTACTGGTTTTGCATTGATAATCTTGTAAGCGAATAGACAAAGATTTATCCCTAGATCATATGCTATGAAGACTGGCAGTGCATGTTGTTGGGAATTCAAGTGTGAGTGGGATGTGGGTGAAGAGTTCCACATTGGTAAGAAATGGACAAAGTGAGGAACATATAAGTGGAAAGACCAATAAACCTAATACCTTAAGGTTTTGGGTTGAGATGTGGTGTCGAGTCCACTGGTGTGGTTCCTTTGTAAGTCCACTGCAGAGATCTCCTTGGCGTTGTGGGCTCCCCCTGATCCCCCCAACACATATCATAGCTCATTTGCATGAGGTATGGGTCCTACTTAAAAACAAGGTGAGATGTTCCATGATCATCTTAAAACTTACCTAGTGAGCAAGATCTATGTTCTTCATGAGTGCATAAAAAAGATTCTGGTTCAAACACATGAGAATATCTTTTGTTTTGCTTTATCATATTATTGATGCCCAGTTCTTACATTGTTTAAATTGATCTACCAAAACTTTTAACTTCAACATGTGTGCATATTTCAGGTTGGTAAATTATCTACTGGCGACTCTCTAGATATGACACAGCAGGATGAAGCATCAATCATTGCAAATGATGCAACGGTTAAAGATATGGAGGTAACCTCAAAAATTGTGCCACTGACAGCTAAGAAGCATACCCTATTTTCTGAATTTTGTATTCTAGTACCATATATATGTTCTCCTTGTTATTCATGTTGAAATTATAGGGTTTAGGTAAGAAATGAGTAAAAGAGAGAAGAAATACTAATGAATAATATGAGATTTGATTAATTTGATGTGCTGTAAAATAGAAAGCAGTAACCCCTATTTACACTAATAATTAGGTCAAGTACTAGTGTAGTACTACTAGTACAAGTCCAAGCCCACTAAGACAATAAGACTCCTAACCCTAATTAAAAAAGAAAACAAATCAGAAAACATAATGAAATTAGAAAACAACTCCTAAGATTCAATTAGAGGACTAATTGATTTTACAATATATTATAAAGATCTTCTAAAGATATGCTAAGATATTCTAAAGATATGCTAAAATTCCGGGAAGATATTCTGATGTATTCTAACAATTCATGCCATTGATTAGACCTCTTCTCATGAAGCCTGTCATTACTTTAAAGTTTAAACAACATAACAAGCTACTCTGCTAGAAAAAAATGAGCAAATATGAAAACTGAAATTATTGCCTCTGATCTCTTTTGTAACTAATGGTCATTCACATCTTTGCTTTGTTGAATCAAGCCTTTAATTCCATGCTTGTACGTTTTCCCAGGGAGCAGCCGTTGCCTATGTTGCTGACCTTTTGAAAGTCCCTGCAATTTTTATAAAAGCTGTGACTGATATCGTTGATGGTGACAAACCAACTGCAGAAGAATTCCTGCAGAATTTGGCAGCTGTAACTGCCGCACTTGATCAGGCTGTGGAACAAGTTATTAATTTTATTAATGGCAAGTGCCTATCTGAAAGTTGAGAATCTAATTACACCTTCTGATTTTTATGATATGTGCAATGTTGTAATGTGTACCCCAATTGTAAGATATCGAATTTGATTGGGAATGTGTGAGATCTAATAAAAAGTAGAAATTTGCAAATTGTACAGGATATTGCAGCCCCCACCTCCCGTCTCTCTTATGTCCTTTTCTGGCCTTGCGGGGTGTATTAGCTAACTAGCCAAGATGGTGACTTTCATTGTAAACATGGACAATGACATCTTTTAGTGAACTGCATAAAGCAATATGGTTCATTAATGCCCGAGGATTTTTCATGATAATGGAATGACGTTGAGTAACTTAATTATGATAGTCGAAGTGCCGCCTTAATAAGGTTCATGGCTGCTGCAATTGATGACAAAATTTGTCGATATTACACACTCTCAGGCTTCCAGCCTTTATCTACGGAGGCTAATCAGTTATTGCGTAGGAAAAAGATATAATGTTATTGCATCTGTAGTGTAGAATACAGCCTCCACACTCTTTTTGGACAGTTCTTATGTAATGGTAATTAAGGTAAGTTATCAAATATTTATGGATAGTTAGTTTCACGATAAATGTTTAGAAGTTTATTAAATATATTTAGCAAGTAATGAATATTTGACAACTTATTTAGATATTGATACCAAAAAAAATAAATTAATAAGAGTACCAGATAAATCTCTTTCAATGCAATTATGCCTACTTTCATCAAGGATCTTTTATAACTTTTATGTTAGACAGAGACGTGCACTAATTATTTAGTAATGCAGCTCGTGACACTAGACGGGTGTGCTAAAAGGACAGGAAAGAGAAGCTGCAAACCATGACTTTGGAAACTGGAGAGACTACAATCTATAATAAAATGGAATGCTTATTTCAAATTTGATGTAACTATAACTGAAAATCAATTCCCAACCTCTTCCCAACGACTAATAATACGATCTCCATGAACGGCTTGCCTCCCAACTAATCCACATTTTATATCTATAATAACAGTTGCACACTTAATGTCTCACACATTATAAACTTGTCACACCAGAACTCCCCAAGCAATTTAACGTCACACAACATGCCTAGGAGATTATATATAGAACTAGTCCTTCTTTCTCTTTGAGAATGCGAGTGCTCTGGATAACATTCATTGCAAGGGAAATTGTAAGCATCTGATCTACCAAAGAAGAAACATGGGAGACGAAGGTATTTTGAAAGGTGTCACAAAGCAGGCCAACCCTGGGAAGGCTACCATATTAGCTCTTGGCAAGGCTTTCCCTCACCAGCTTGTCATGCAAGAGTATTTAGTTGACGGATATTTCAGGGACACTAACTGTGACAATCCTGAGCTCAAGCAGAAGCTGGCTAGACTTTGTAAGTATATACCCCCCCCCCCTCTTTCTCTCCTTCTCTTAATTTCCCCTTTTCTAGAATTATATGTATATATATGGATAATTTGTTCACTGCATTTTAAGAAGGGAAATGAGTTTTAGGTGATTGGGTCTTGCACAAGGCCCATGCACATAGTGGGTCCTATCGCTTGTGCAAAAGGTGCAAATATCAACATCCTTTCAAGAATGCATATAAAAGCTTAGGTCCAGTGTGGTTATTGAATGGAACAATTGTGTAAAACCGGGTGTTTATAGAAATTGAGTTGCATTAACCGGATGTTTATGCTTAGTAGCACTAGAATTGCAGTGATGGAAATGATATTGCCCTAGCCAATAGTTATTATTTAATAGCTTGTAAATGATGCAATGTCACATTGGCTTTATGGTATAAACAGGCAAGACGACCACAGTTAAAACAAGGTACGTGGTCATGTCAGAGGAGATATTGAAAAAGTACCCAGAACTTGCGGTTGAAGGCCACCCCACTGTAAAGCAACGGCTAGAGATATGTAACAAGGCAGTGACACAAATGGCCATTGAAGCATCCCAAGTTTGCATCAAGAACTGGAGTAGACATTTATCAGACATAACCCACTTGGTTTATGTCTCATCCAGTGAAGCTAGACTACCTGGTGGTGACCTTTACCTAGCTAGAGGACTAGGACTGAGCCCTGAGACTCAACGAATCATGCTCTATTTCGCAGGCTGCTCTGGAGGTGTGGCTGGCCTACGTGTTGCAAAAGACATTGCTGAGAACAACCCAGGGAGCCGAGTGCTGCTTGCTACTTCTGAAACTACAATTATTGGGTTCAAGCCACCAAGTGCAAATAGACCCTATGATCTTGTTGGGGTGGCACTCTTTGGGGATGGTGCTGGTGCCATGATAATTGGCTCAGACCCAATATTGGGAACTGAGAAGCCTCTGTTTGAGCTTCACACAGCAATCCAGGAATTTCTGCCAGACACAGAGAAGAAAATTGATGGGAGGTTGACAGAGGAGGGGATAAGCTTCAAGTTAGCAAGGGAACTTCCTCAAATAATCGAAGACAATGTTGAGGGATTCTGTGACAAGTTAATGGGTGTTGTTGGGTTCCAGAACAAGGAGTACAACAAGCTGTTTTGGGCTGTCCATCCAGGTGGCCCTGCAATCTTGAATCGCATAGAGAAGAGACTTGATTTGTTGCCAGAGAAGCTGAATGCAAGTAGACGAGCTCTGATGGATTATGGCAACGCTAGCAGTAATACCATTGTCTATGTGCTGGAGTATATGATAGAAGAGGGCCTGAAGACTAGAAAGAATGGCGGAGCTGAATGGGGCTTGATACTTGCTTTTGGACCTGGGATCACTTTTGAGGGAATTCTAGCGAGGAACCTATGTGCTTGAACTCTCAAAACAAATTTGAATGTAACGTTCATTATTATCATAGGGTGCGTTCATGTGATCCATCACCATCAAATGCAGATTCTAGACTTTAATGGTCAAAAGAAGAAAACTTTTTTAAAAAATTAATAAAAAAAAACCCTTTCAAAGCAACTTTGTGATGACTCCCTCCTATTCTCATACGATGACTCGCATGTTTATCAGCACCTTTCTATATATATCATATCAGATGCATACAACTTGAACAATTACAGAAGAAATGACAAAATTTTCACTTTTCACCATGGCAGGGTCAAGAGAGTTGACTACGGAGTTCTTTAAAGAAGCAACTGAGGTAGCATATTCGTACTATCTCAGTATCTTGTGCTTGAAGCTTTGATGTTACTATCAACATAATCCCCTTTTAACCCATTTTCGTCCTTGTGGTAATGTCTGGCGTTGTGACAACTGCTTATTACACCGTAGAATGAGACCTAGACTTGTGCGGTGTCAATTTACGCATATTCATTTACAAACAATATGACTCTGCTCTTTGTTCTTTTATGTTGCCCTCTGCATCAGAATTCAAAACCTAGGAAGGCCCCAAAAAGAGAGAATTCGGAAACTGAATGCAACCATTTCCGTATATTAGTAAGGATGTTTCAGGCCTCATGTCTGAATAAGATAAAATTGGTGGACTCATCGATTTAGATATTTGTCCAATGCACCTTACATAAAATTCACTGGGTCCTGCATAGTATCTCTAGACCACGCAGTCTACATTTCTTAGGTAGACAAGGTTCTACCTAGACTTTCGCTAGAACTTGAGCACGTGAAATAGTTACAACAACAACTGAATTCCCAAGAGCCAGAGCAAAATAATAGAGACTTTATGTATAAAGCACTTCCAACTAAAAATACCGTACCTTAAACATAAATATTTAGTTTTCCTTCATCCCCAGCTTTACTAACCAGCTTCCACCAAGAAACCAAACAAGTGTGTCAACACAAAATGTACTCTAACAAGGGTAACTGACCATATTGCCTGATTAAGTTAAATTTAAATGCGAGCATGCACCAACGCAGATCTTCAATCACACCACTCCAGAGGGAAGACGGAGAACAAGCTGTCCCCCAAAAACACTGCAATGAAATAAATATCATAAGGACACTCTAGAGTCATGATGAAAGATCTTGAGACACTCAGCAAAGGCTGCAAAAAAATGTGAGGGCAATGGGAAAGAACTATATAATGTACTAAACTAACCTTTTGACATAATAGTAACAGAAATCTGCTAAGATGAAAGTCTGGACAATTTCTGAGATAAGAACCATTGACGGCCATAAGCCGTACCCCAAGGCAACCAACAAATGTCCACGGCTATCTAACACCTGTTGGAAGAAATACTAAGTTAGTAAATCCACTAAGTTACACCACTAAAGAAACGTGCTAAGAACAGCAGCAATCTTGTAACCCATTGGCTATCAAATTGGATGTAACTTAATTTACAAAGTCAGAACACACAAGCATTCAAAAGGAAAATCAGATACAGGCAGAACACAATCCCCTGTAGTAGTTCCTCTAGAGGAAAGATGGCTTAGTTATACAATTGAATATGAAAGTGAAACTCAAATTTATAAAATAATGTTCACATTTCACTCCTTGAACAACAATATAGCCATTCCAAAAAATGTCATCTTTGTGATACTGATCACCAGGACATGCTAGAAAACTAGTGATGACCAAGTTGGCAAATGAATCAAAGAGCTGACTAATGCAATTACAAGTTTTCATGAACAGACCATACCTGAAGAACCCAATGAGCACAGCTCAGGAATCTTGCGACGCCCAGTGCAAAAACATAATGAGCTGTGAATGGCTCAACAATCTGAAAGTAAAAAATTACGAAGGAAAGCAATAGAATCAGACCCCATACATAAAATGTAGGATGGGGATTCTTAAGTTAAGAAAGTATACTTTAGTGTTCTGCATGACCCGCAGTTGGGGTAGTACTGAAACAGCTTCCAGATATACACAGAATGCCCAGAAAATCCTGTTCAATAAATGATGAGAAGTTGATGGATGAATAAACAAGGCTAACGCGGCACAGGGTATCACCTGCATTCAATTTCAAAAGTAGAGTTCATCAAGCTGACTGTGATAGAAGGTAAAAGCACAAGTTATTAGCAATAACATCACAAAATTTATGAAGAGGGAATAAGTTAAATCCTTCAAAGTAAAATGCAGAGGAAAGGAAGAAAGGGAGGGGGAGGGGGAAAGTAAAAGGAGAGCCACATTCAAATATGATCTACAGTAGTACTAGTTTCTATATGACGCCATGGCAGTTGGTTCTATCGCAATAAGAGCATCATAGCAAAATCAGTAAATTATGTACAGAGAGCACCCCAACCCCCACTCTATGTGGGGGAAGAGGATGAATTTGAAGTCTTTGTTCTCAGAATGTGAACAACATTAGAAATTAGTAATAGAAAGTCCGCTTCGCAAGAGATCTTGTTATCATGTTTTACAGGAAACAGTTATCCTATGTCACTCTACAGATCCAGATTTTTTAATCTTACTCGTGCAGAAAGACTTTTGCATTGGTATCACAAAAATAATATGACAATCTCAATATAACAGAAAAATTACAAAAACAACTAAAAATGACAATATGATATTTCAGTATCAGCAACAAATAAATTTCAATGTATACTAACATCTCACAACACGTGAAGCACTGAAGTTGTGACGTTTCATAGAACATGGCTACTATCTAAAGACACTCTATGAAACACTCAAAACTCATGACAATCAAACATCCACTTCCACCACAAAAGGATAGGAGAAAATGCTTCACCTACAAGCCTTAATAAAATGTCACCCTTCTTTGAAAAGACAGCAATATAGATGGGGCTGGGCTTCCAATTTTAGAATGTAATGATAGGGGGAGCTTACCACATAGTATATTGCAAAGTTGTCTTTCTCCTCCATGTAACTAGACTTCAGTTTAAAACGAATCATGTATATAACCCACAGTGTTGTTACAAAAGTAGCAAAATCAAGTAGGGTGTGTATATCATATTCCATGACAAAACTGCAGTACAGTCTAACAGCTAAAAAGATAGCTGTTAATTCCTGGGATTTGAGTGATAATCCTGTACATCATTCAAAACCATTAGCAAAATAAAACAAAATTGAAACTGATATATCTCTTTTTTATCCAATAACAAATGTCAAGACACTGATTAAGCCAAAGTTAAAAAAGAGAAAGGAAAAAAAAAAATCGGCAAAACAATGCCATACGTGGGCCAACAAATTCATTCTGAACCTGGCATGTTCTTGATGCTCAATCTGATTGCCAAAAAAAAAAATGACGCCATGGAGGAAGGGGACAAGTTTTGGGAAGTATACAAGAAAGCAACAATCTTCACAAAATTCAAATTCTTGTTAAGGAAATCTAGAAGGATTAAAATCTGAAGAAACTATTACCAAAAAATTGATATTTTTACGAGCATTCCAACTAAGCATTAAGCAAATTTACTGTTCAAAGAACTCAAAAGAATAATTTTTATTTTATTTTATTTTTCTTTTGGGTGAGGAACCTTGCCAATGAGCGAGCGGGGATATTTTCTCAATCCACCCCATTCACAAAACCCAGGGAAGATCAAAGCTCCGATCAATCACAAGAAAATTTTATTAAAAAACAAAAAACAAAATTTTGCAATCACAAACAAATAAATCCCAACATTAAAAATTACCGGCACAGGTCTTCTCCTTCATGAGCTTATAGATGAGGACGGAAATTCCTAGGGAGTGGACAGCCTCAGCGGCGACGAAGAGATTATCGTGATCGTGAACAATGAAGCGAAGGAGCACAAGAGCCGCCATGCCGGAAACGACGGCGAGAAAAGCCTTCACCTTTGGGGGTTGGCGCCTCACCCATGTGGAGATTGCGTGGATCGACGTTCTCTGAGGCCTCATGAGGTCGTCGTCTTTCGTCTTCTCACTTCTCAACGCAGATTTCTTGTTTGGGAGCTGAGAAAGTTTTTTTCCTTTTCGACTCCTCAAATCTCAACCAAATACTTCGGAATTGGAATTTATTTCAGGTTCAGCCACTGCACTACTCGGCGAAGCTGCAAGGAAGGGTTGCAACTTGGAACTTGAAAGTGAAAAAACGAAAACCCAAGGCCAAAATGAAAAACACAAAGACAGAAGCAATTGATGCTTCTTTTTTTTTTTTGTTGTCCTAAAAATTTTCAACTCAAAAAGGGGTTGGTAGTATTTTTCAATGCTGTGAAAGCTGGATCGGACAGTGAGTCGGAAAAGTTTTCGGTTCAGGTTCAACTGTGTGGTCGAATTGGATGATGTCATAATTACATATTAAATAAATAAATAAAAAAATATATATATGCATGACTCATAACACATATTATCAATAATAAAATACATAATAAGGTTTTGGGGTTTCAATTATTAAGCCTTATATCACTCTCAGTTGAATAGTTAAGTGATTGAGAAATTAAAAAAAAAATTTTAAAAAAAGAGAGAGGACCGGTTCAACTCGGTTTTGTCCGGTTTTGCCCGATTTTGACCGGTTCAACCCAGTCAAATCATGAATCTGATTCTAACATTGAACCAAAACCGAATAAGGACCCGGTTCACGATCCGACCGGTTCGGACATCACTGGTATTTTTAGATCTTATGCTTATATATCATAATCAATTATTATTATTATTATAAAACTCTTTTTGGTGGAAAATTTCCTTATAGAACTCTACTTCTTAATACATATAATAAAAAAAACTTTACTTTTATATTCTTAATCTATTAAAATTAAATTTATAATTATTTCCTACCAAAATAAATCAAATTATTGTTTTAAAATTTTAATTTTACGTAACATGGATTGCACAAATAATATGCTAGTGTTTAAGAGTTATAGTTAGCGACATAAAATTCTCTTTAAATATTGTTTTATTCTAAAATCAAATCGTACAACTTAATTTACATTCCTCTTCTGCATACAAAATCTTAAACCTCTTGTGTTATATATATACATATATATACACTATTGCACTTAAACAAGATTTTACTCTTCAATATCAATTAACACCAAAAAATATTATGGGTTGGCCTGGTTATGTTTAAATTTTGAAGGCTCTTCAAGTAGTTGATGGATTATATTTTACATTGCCTAATAATGAGTTAAGTTCATAAACACTCAAAACCAATTATGAAGTTCAAATTGGATAGGATTCAATGAGTAATGAGTTTGTTGGAGTAGTCAGCTGAAGATTAAAGTTATATATGATTATTTAACCAGGTTCAAAGGTTTATAACAATTCATGACTTGCACAACAATCATTCCCACAAAAATAGAGAAAAAGAAAAATTGGGTCGGTTATTCAATTACCCAATTTAGCTTAAGTGGAGAGTTTTTGCCCTAAAATGAAATAAATTAATTAACAATGCCAATAACATTACAATACTATTTAGCCATGATCCCATAACGATTAGAAGTTGATGAACAAGACAAGGGGATGTGGCCAATAGTTTTAAGGGGATTAACAACTAGTTTTCCATCTATAAAAGGATTTGAAGCAATAAAAAGAAACATATCTCTCGATCAACTAACACAATCAATTTATCTTACATTTAAATTGTGTTATTTATTGCTTTTATTTACAGCCTTGTTTATCATTTTTTTATTGCCTTATATTCAATTCATACCCTTTAATACAATTTTTAACTTTCATTTACTTTGTGTTTTAGTTGACTTTTGCATTAGAAGTTTTTTTTAGCATCTTAGGAACTCAAAGCTAAGGAATAGAGTCCATTCTTTAGCTCATCGTCTGAACATGAAAATCATTGATGTGATTTAGCCGATTCAATCGGCCAAATAAAAAAATGGCCTAACAGTATCTTTAAAATATGTTAAGAAGTTGGGAGTTATTATAATACATTTATGAATAATGTATTTAGAATAAATTGTTAAATATTTATTAATTATTAATTTTATAAAAAAAATTTAAAATATTTATTAAATATAACTAATGTATGACAATTCACCTTAATACTCATAAAAATAATTCTCATTAACATCAATTTCTATGAATTATCTTTATCATTTTACCATAATCTTATACTTGTAAAAGTGTTAAATATTTGTGTGACATGGCAAAACTATAATCATTAGATCACAATAAAGAGTATAGATGCGATTATTTTTTTTAAGTTGGATGAAGATTTGAATGACAAGTCACTTTATGGAGCTTGAGAAAATTTAATTTCCACCACTTGAATATTGATATTTACAAGATTTTGCCCAAAGAGGTAATTGTAGAGTAATTAAAGGCTATATTGTTGGGCTTTTATTTCACAACCACGTTGTCCCTGTAATGTGCTATAGTTTTGGCCCGCCCTACGTCAGTTTATAAAATCTATATTTTCACTACGATGAACTTTGTTGTTGACCTATTCATCAAAACAAAAAAAGAAAAAACTGTTGTTGACCCTCCCAAAAAAAGAAAACTACGATGAACTTTTTCGATCTTATATTAATTGGTCCATTAATTGGTCTTATTGTTCGTTAATTGAAAAATGAATTTAAGAGATACAAATAGAGATTCAGAAAAATATTATACACAGTTAATTCACTAATTCTTTTTTTTCTTACATTGATCGGTCCCATAACCTAATTCCAAATTAATTATTAATTAATCATATGGACACAACTAAAGGTCTAGACAAATAATTTATATTTATATGGTTAATTATTTATTTGTTTTATATTAATTGGTTCCCTATCCCCATCTCAAATTAATTAGTAATTAATCATTTAATCCTATGAGAAACAACTAGAGATCTTGATAGATAATCTCTATGGTTAATTGTCTATTTTTTTATTTATATTGATTGGTCCCCTAACCTCATCCAATATTAATTAGTACTTGATTCTATAAGAGATCTAGACACATAATCACTATGCTACTTAACATAAAAAGGATTGAAACTCGAAATGACATTAGAGGGAGGAATGAATGATTATCCATGTCATTTTATCTCACATTTTGTAGAGTGATGACGCCAGATGTCATCAAAATACATTCTATGTCTAGTGCCTTCATAATCTCAATCTAAATTGTAACAAGGTATTTGGCTATTTGCATCTAACTGTATATATCGTCCACTAAGAACTTCATGCAAATCCAAAGATCGAATTTTGCGATTCTCCAAAGAACTTCAACTTTGGCATAAATCAATTAGTGATGCTAGGCATAATGCATCCCACAAAACGAATACATAGAAACGTGACACATGAAACAAAGACTTGGAGCTTTATTTCAGTGTTCGCCCTCCACCTTGCTCTTATTCCCTTCCCCCCTTCTTCCTTTCTACCATTGCAAGTCAAAATTAATCAGAAAAGATAACTCACAAAGTCCACGAATTTGATCTTCTGAGTAAAGGCCTTAGGTGTTTGTCTTCTTCAAGTGCTACCATACCTAAAAGTGATGGATCATCCAGCATCATCCTAGCCACCAAGGAACCAGCAATGGACCAGGTCTGGCATTTACGGGCCTGCTTCCCTATGTATCGACCAAGCTTTCCATCATAATATTCGGGCCAGTTGTCCTTTAGCAATCTGGTTTCAGCAATTTCAAGGGCACGTCTTGCAATTTGGGGTCGTCCAGTCTTGATAGAGGCCGCAGCGAGAAGCCATAAAAGAACTGTAACCAGCACAATATCCAAAATGTATCTCAGAAGTCTCTCAACAGGAAAAGTGGGAAAGAAAGAAAGGAAGCTGAATGCCACCTTATCACACAAAAATCTCATGGGATGTTTTAAGACTAATATAAAATTTAAATGAATAAAGAAAGACTACACAAGTATCTCAATTCAGTGCCTAATTACTTTAGGGTGGTTTTCTTAAATAATATGCAATCTGCAGTCACATTCACTGTTCTAATCATTAATCTTTTACAATTAAAATCTTGTGTCCACTAGTTGCTGGAAATTCAGAATTGTAACAAAATTTCATGCAAATGGGGCCTAAAGGCAGAAGAATACCTGGCCAAGATCCTCCATTGTGGTAACTCCATCTAGTATTTTTTGGGTCACATCCTGTAATGATCCGCCATTCATGGCTTTCAAGGGCTGGATAACAAACTTTTACAGGCATCTCCCCAATTAATTCCTCCCACCGTGATTCTATGAGATCCATGATTGCAATGGATTGCTCAGGAGTAGCCAAGCAGGACAAAATTGCAATGCAATTACCGAGGCAAAACCAACGGAAATCCATCCTAGCAGGACTGACATTCCCAATAAAGTAGCCCCCACGATGAGGCATGAAATCAAAAATCCAATCAGGTAGAGAATCAGGAATAACATTAAACTTGTTGACTGCAGTATGCGAGTACTCTTCTGTTTTGAAGCGATATACATCATTAAGTTGCTTCAAATCCAACCAAAAGTAGCTTCTCAGATGATAGCTTAAGGCATGCAAGCGTTTGGCAATTCGTTCCATAAACTCTTTCCCTTCAGCATCCTGCTTAAGCAATTGCAAGGCACATCTTAAAGCCATGAAGAAAAGTGCTTGAATTTCAATTGGATACCCATAAACGCCCTGAAACCATAGGTAAAAAATTGAAAGTAAGAAACAGTGAAACCAACCACTAGCAACAGAAGTCGCAGTAAATCCCCTAACATTACCTACCTCAATACAATCACTCCGATACATAATTCTTCTATTCACTTTTGATTCAGCTGGTGTCAGCACAAAAATGGATTTGTTCTTTTTACATTGGATTCAAGTCTTAAAAGTACAAATTTACAAGGCTGGGAAAACCTAGAACAATCATCTTACCCTACAACTAATGCCTTAATTTTAATTTCTAGACAATGTAAAATATAAGGGTCTCATAAATTTCAACAAACTCACCATTCTACGATCAATCATACAGCATCCATCAGCACATAGTAGAGTTGGAAATGTGTCAAATCCCTCTGAAAGGCATAAACTCAGAATCAAGCGCATACCCTTTTGACATTCAGGCAGTTCAGCCAAGGAAGTGTCTCCTGTAGACTTTGTGTATGCACGAAGTAATATAATCCACCAAAATCCCGAATCGACAGGAGCAACCCTTCCTATTGCACTTTCACCAAAATCTGCTATCAGGGTCTCATGGTTTCTGACTGGATCATGGAATACTTTAAAACTTGCTGGCATTACTCCTTCTCCTAGCTGGAACCTATCAATCTTTTTCTCCCATGATTGAAGGCGAAGGGTTTTTAAGATAAAATTTTTAACAATGTCAGGTTCCCCATTCATCAGAAAAGCCAAAGCACTTGGGACAAAATCTCTAACAAACACCTACACACAAATATAATACCTTAGATTAACTCTCCGTAACAACTCAGAAGGGGTAGATATGGTAAGAAATATATAATGATCAAAGCCACTGATCTAGCATGACAATGGAAGTAAAAATATGAAATGGAGGGATATAGAAAAGGAAAAAAAAAGAAAGTCATCTGTTTAGCTACATTCTAGCTGGTGTGTCTGGATTTGATATCATTAGAACTAGAAGTATATATCCATGAAAACCATGGATTTAATGTAGACCAAAATTCAAGTATCTAGGTGTATTTGAGTGGGTACATTTGTAGTCACTGTAAGAAACAACTTGGAGAAGGAATTTAAAATAAATCCAACTAACCCATTTTCAGAATCTCATTATCATTACCTAGTATATTACACAAAAGTTGATTAAATTTTGCAAACCCCACTCCCACCCGCCAAAAAATACATTTAGGAGATGACAAGATCCTGGCACCTGATCATAATTAAGTTTCTCATCAGAATTATCCAAGGCAGCAATTGTCCCAACTGGCTGACCACGAAAATATACCAAGGAACGCCTCAGAGCTTCCCAACCTTCAGATATTATTGGATGTGGATCCAATATCAGTGATCTCGGGTTATTGATACCTGATTTTTGCAGAGGAGAAAATGCATTATCAAGATGGTCTACCAGTTGAGAAGAGTTCTCAGCATTTTTGGACAAGTGAGGCGGAGAAAATCCTATGGATAGTTCACTCAATGATCTTTCATCACATGACCTCTGTTTCTCTATATTTACAGTCCTTGGCCTGTCTAATACTTTTGAAAAATCAAATTCCTCACTTTCTGCCACAGTACATAGTGAGTCTGTACTTCTAAAACTTCCATTGCTAGACGAATCCATGGGAAATGAAGACATTTCCCAAAACCTTAATGCTGAAAAAGAGTATCGCACTTGCAGTAGTACTGATCAAAATCCTGCATATAAGTCATCATAAAGTTCATGACATAAAATTTATGAACTGCTAAATTCCATGATTTGGGAACACTTCATAAGCCCACGTAAACTCTGACATGATTTCAAACATACAGGTTCCCAAAAATGACACCAGATAAGTATTATGATAATAAACACTCATCAAGAAGTGATTAATTTTGAAAATCTTACACTATTAAATTAAAGTGGTTTTAATTATCACATTAGAAAAAATAAATAAACCACACAGTGGCCCATCCATCCAGCGTTCCAGATCCCCATATATATAAAGCAAAACTTTTAGTGTCTCAATTTCATTTCAAGATTATTATTTTCTTTAAGAATTCATGAAGAGACTCAAATTCATTTCACATTCTCTCTGTGACTCTGACAAAGGTCACTTCTTAATTAACTAGTTGGATACAAATCTCCCAATGTAAAATGCAAGCTTTATATTCTTCTGACAATAAAAGTAGGAGGAAGAAACATCATGGAAAAACAAGTCAACCAAATAATAAAAAAGGAAAATGACATATGGCTTCAGTTCAGCTGAAGCTTGAAGAGAAAGAAAATAAAATAAGGTCGTACCATACGGTAATTGGTGAAGAAAACCAAGAAATAGAATCCAAGTTTCCCCAATTGGAACAAAATGTGGAAGAAACAGAATTGTAACTAAAATATCCATGATTGTTCAAAGATTATAATGTGACAGAAACCATTTCTACATGGCCAGAGTGAGGTTTCCACAATCCAAGGAAACTCAGATGTAACAAAAAAAAATTAAAAAAAAAGAATCAAAATAACGATAAGAAAGCGTTCAAGATTTACATTTGTGCAGAGCTTCGGAATCAACTTCATCAGGGAAGAAGGCAAAAAAGAAAGAGAGTGGGGGAGGTTCATGCAAGCACGAAAATTTCTGGGAAGCCAGAGAAGAAGGCATTTTGCATAACATGATAGGAGTAATAACAGCTCAATGGGTGAAATCAGAGAATGAACATTGCAATGAATTCAAGATCAGAAAAACTAACCCCAGAAGTGGAAGACCAAGTTAGAGAGATAGAGCACGTAGAGGAAAATGAGAGAAAAGAGAGAATTGATCTCTGTGTAGAGTTTTAAGTTGTATTCAGCTGTAGAGAGTACAATAATACATCAATAATAATCACCACAGACAAACGACGTGAAGGAGTAACATATTTGTACACTATTTTTTCAAATTATTTTTATACTTAATTAACAATAAATAAATATTTAATTAATATAATATATTATTTTATTAATTTATAAGTAATTAGTTATTAAAATTTATTAATTAAATAATATATTATATTAATAAAAAATTTACTTATCATAAATTAAATAAAAAAATAATATAAAAAAATAATATGTAAAAATCATTATTGCAACTGGAAGAATGAGCCAATGAATGAGGTGACCAGCACACCACAGCACAGAACTGCACTGCAGCTGCAGGGTGAGTGGGTGGACGTGGACGTTTGGGTTTGTACTTTGTACGGCGGGGCTCACGTTTTGGTGCTACGTAACGTGGGAGATTGATTGGGCATCCTCCAGCCTCCAGAGTCCACAGTGACTCAGCATGCCGTGGCCTTTGTTGTTTTATTTTTAGCTCGTTCTTGCTAACTCTTATGCTTGTATTTGCATGCTTCAATTTATAAACGCATCGTTCCGTTCATTTATTGGCCTTGGTTCGCTTACAATTATTAGAGAATAGCATAAGAGAGGAGCGGGAACTCCTATCTAACCTTATGTTAATTAACCTCACTTTAATTGTTAAGTATTTATTCGCGATTACTTTGATAAGAAATATTTAAATTTTTCATAAATATTTGAAAATTTAACTTAGATATTAATACTTAAGAAAGGGTAATGGTCCACTCAGCTTAGGAGCTTATGCACTCGAGTTTATATTGGTTAAATTTTTAAGTTTTCTGGGACCTGTGATTTTAAACAAGAAACATAAATTTTTTTAGGATTTAAATTCTGTTTACTCTCAATATAAAGTTTTTTTATACTCTCATTCAATCATATGTTGACACATCATTAAAATAGTAAAACTTTTTAAGTAGTGGTTGTGATAGTCAAATTCTTTTAATGATTTGGTAATACATGATTAGATGACAGTGTAAAAAATTTTTACACTGACAGTAGATAAAAATTAAATTCATTTTTAAAAAAAAAGTTTTTGAGTAAACATTTATCTTTTAAATATATAAGTGACATTAGTTTAATCCTTTAATAATTTTTGACATCAAATGATATAAAAATTAACATTGAAAAACTAATTTGATGTCAAAAAATAATATTAATGGACCAACTTGATGTTAAAAATTGACATTAAATGATTATTTTAATATATTCAACAATTGAATGCCATAATAGATGACACTTATATTTTTAAAATACCAAAATAAATATTTACTAAAAAAAATCATCCACTCAAGCCTCTTTTAGAAGCATTCTTTAAGTTAAAGTTTTATGGTGGATGAAATGGAATGAAATGAGTTGGAATGGAATAAAGTTTTCATACCATTGTTTGTATGTTTAATGATGGAATGGAAAAAAACTTACATTCCATCGTTTGAAAGTTCTAATGGAATATGATAGAATAGTAAGAATTATAAATTTATAGTTATCATATTACCCTTATTTTATCCATATTAATATTATTTATTTATTTTATAAAACTTAAATTTTTTAAGAACATTAATTTCCATATACCTCTCCGTAATAAATTTTTGTAGTCTTACTTTTGCATTTTTATGACATGAAATGTTATGATAAGAACTTAAAATGATATCAAATTAATTTTAGTTTCATGTAAAAACACAAAGAGTGGAAGCGAAAGCTATAGAGTAACTAATATAATTTTATTGTGAGTTTTCATACGGTGGTAGTGGCCACGAACCAAGAACCATTTTATTGTAACATCTCTTTTAATTTAGAGTTGTATATGATATTTTTTTTAATTAAAGCACTGAATTCTCTAATTTTAAAGTATTGAATATGATGCACATTCTATTATTATTATTTTATTTAAAAAAAATTCATGTAACAGTATATTATTTTATTTTAAAAATTAATATAATCACATACTCATGATATTTAAATTTGACTTAAACTAAAAAAAATTAGAATTATATATCACCATAAAGAGATAAATATATATATCATAAGCCCATGGTCCTACTTGACTGCAAGTAAGAGGTGAGCAGCTGCCTATAAAGACATCAACCTGGTAAGGTAGTAAAAAATATTAAATTATATTAATTGATTCTATCTCATTCTTTTTAATTTGAGAAGAAGAAAAATGGAAGAATGTGGTGGTATGAAGTAGGATGGAAACTCCCTCTTACTATTTTTTTTTTATTCTCTTTTAAAACATTCAAATAATGATATCTTTTATCATTTCATTTCATTTTATCCTTTATCACCAATTTGAACATGAATTTAATTTCTATCAACTGTCAGTATAAATTTTTTTACACTATCATCTAATTATGTGTTGACACATCATTAAAATAGTTAGACTTTCTAAGTAGTGGTTGTGATAGTTAACACTTTTAATGATTTAACAACATATAATTAAATAATAGTATAAATAAACTTTACACTGACAATAGATAAAAATTAAACCCTTCATACATAGCCTTATGGAAATAAAAAAGTAAAACTATTGAGTTATTCACTTACTTTATTCATATAGTAGACCAACTACCATCTGACTTTACTTGGATTCATATTAAATTCACCAACCCTTTTTTTATTGCAATCATTATATTATTTGTTAAGACCAAAAGGTATTTATAAGGTATTTTTAGAGAGATTTTAACCCCGTAAATTTGTCCAAATATAGTTCAATTTATTAAATGAGTCATATATCCTGATTATGTATAATCATTATTTTTATTAATTAAACCTGAAATAATAATTTGTGAACAATTAAACTCGACTTTTAACTTAGTGGTACTCAACCCTTATTACTTGTTGCTAAGCTTAAAGTTGTCGAATGGATATGCTCATAATACCTTTTACATTTATCATTGAATAATAAATATGAGTTTAATTTTGATTCGTCGTAAATGTAAAAAAAATTTATATTGTCATTTTATTGTTAAATTATGAAAAGAGTTTGACAATCATAATAACTATGTAAAAAGTGTAACTCTTTTACTAATATGTTAGCACATGATTAAATGACAGTATAAAAAACTTTATACTGATAGTGGGTTAAAATTAAATCCAATAAATATTTGAGTAAACACTTATTTTAGTCTTTTAAAATATATGTGACATCACATTAGTAATTTATTTATAAATACATTAAATTAATCATCTAAAAATATGTGATATTAAATTAGTCTTTAAATATTATTTTTGTCATCAAATTGATCATTAAAATAATATTAATTTGGTTTGAGTTGATGTCACTAATAAATAAATAATCAATGTAATATCGTGTATATTTTTAGATGACCAAAATAAATATTTATTCTTATTATTATTTTTTGCTCATGAGTCTTAGATTTAATTTCTAATAGTAATACTTCATTCATGTTATTTGTAAGTATATTGATACTTGTGACATACTCTAATTAGAAAAGGGGACAATTTTCTATCCTCTTAAAACTTTTTTATGATTAAAAAATTGACTGATTATATTAATAAATAAATTATTTTGATAATTATGATAAAATTATTTTTATTAATCACTTACCAATTGAATTAATAATTTTTTTAAATAAATTAAAATAGAATTACATTTGATTAATTACACTAAAATTGAGTTAAAAGTAATCAACAATATTAATATTCCTAAAATTCATTATATGCACTACTACTAGTACGAGTAATAATAATATAATATAATATAAGAACTTAAACCCTTACGGTTCAGTGGGTCATCGTTTGTGCTATTAGGCATAGGGTTTATCATTCACAACACAGAAACCCTCCGAACCCGAAGAGAACTTGGCGATGGCCGATTCCGAAGCAAATGCAAAGATGCAAAATCCTAAGAAGACCAAAAAGCGAAAGCAAAGAATCGATGGGGAAGCTCAAAGACCTTCCAAAGTGCAGCGAACGGATTCTGCTGAGAAACCCGAAGAGACAAAAGCAGGGGAAGATGATACAAACTCAGAGCAGAGGGACTCTCAATGGGAGGAATTTCAGCTTGGATCTCCTTGGAACAACCTCCAATTGATACTATGCATCCAAAACAAACAGCTTGATCTTCAGAGGTTAGTTTCTGTTCTGCTTTTTTTTTTTAATAAAAAAAATCATATTTTTTGTTCTCTTTTATGACTCAAGTTTTTAAGTTATTGAATACTTTTCACAAAGAGAATAATAAAAGAATATAAACTTTGTGGTTATATTTTGCACCCCATACGATTGATAAGCTGAGCAATGCTATGTTGATGCTTAATTTTGCCAAAAATGTCATTTTCACTGTTCATTTCCAGCTAAAATAAGGTGGAAGAGAAATATATTTGTAATTTGAATATGATAATATATATTGATATATTTATATCATTTTTGGTTACCAAGCAAAACAGGTAGAGGGCAAGTCAGACCTTAATTACTCATGATTTGGCAATTTATTTTTTGAATTGTTACTTTACATTTAAAGTTTGTTCTATCTTACAACTTCAGTTGAAAAAGGAAGAAAATAAATATGCGCATGGGAAGAAGAAACTAAGAAAGTGTAAATTTCTGTCTAATAGGATTATAAAATGATGACATAAGACCATACAATGATAAGATTAAAGGAACCAACCTGGGGAGGAGTTGCATTTTCCCCCCCTGAATAAGATATTTAGGACACATAGATGGAAGCCCAGGGGGCACAGCCCTAGAACTTATGTTGTTATGCTCAAATTTTTCAATTGACCGCAGGATTTTTATTTTATTTTATTTTGCATTTTTATCAATTAGTTAAAAATTTTTTTCTCCGCCCCTTCTGCTTATTATCCTTCCAAAGGCATACCGGGACTTTTTTTCCCTCCCTTTTCCACAACGAGTGTGTGTTAATGCAGGAAGGTTGAATTAGCGTTCAATTTTGTGCATTCAAGAGTGGAAGATGGTGATGGCACTGATCAAGATTGTGAAACAATAAAACTACCAAGACTATTATATTTCCTTAATGATTGGATCCAGTCGCTGTTGATTTCTCCAGATAAGAAAATCCGGTGCGATGGGAAGAAACCTCAGGTTGAGGGAATTGAGGCATATATGGATCTTCGTTGTTGGGAGATATTTAAGTTCTGCTTGCAGGAGTCTTTGAAGTTTCATGTCTCTTTGAATATGTCCCGGAACCTCCTACGGCCTTTTCATTTTATCGCCAGAAATGCTCTGTCACTACTGGAGGATTCCTTTATAGGTTCAGGAGAACTTTTTATACCTGATGAAAGGTATAAACTCTATGATACTGCTCTTGATTGTGTTTCGTTGGTATTCTCATCCCATGGAGGGTTGTCAAATGAAAATTTGGACTTGTGGGTTTCAACAGTTAGTGCAGGGCTTGAACTTGTCCTGAAAATGTATACCAAGAACCTTGATGGCAAAAATATGGGTGCTTTTGCACTACGCTTTCTGTGGTCGGTGCTTCAGCCATTCTCCAAGTTTTTGAGGGTCCATCCAGCTAGGAAAAGTGGATTTCATGATTTTGTGGATAAACTTCTTGAGCCGCTGTTGCATTTGTTGGGTGAGTTGCATCTTCGGGTTAATGAAAGTAATCCCATTTGGACAGGGAGATTAATGAATGTGGTGGAAGAAGTTCTTTCTCATGGACTGTTTCATCCGGTACATATTGATGGATTTCTAAACTTACATGGTTCAGAAAAGTATGTTGCTTCATGTGACGATAAATCAAAAGACTCGAAAGCAGCTATTAAGAGTTATCATAGACATTTATTTGATGTACTGAGCAAAATTATAGCTAGAAAGAATGCAATGGCTATGGGTAGCATAGGTTTGTTATTTCACTTGTTTGTTAACCTAGCAAGAAAGTTCAAGGGAACTTCAGTGTTGTATGAAGGGCACGAGACAATGGAGAAAATGAACGATTTAAGGCAATCAGTAGCAGGAGAAAATTTTAGCTCAAATAATATGTGTGCAGACACTCGAAAATCACTTTGTAATTTTTTTATACTGATTATGGAGCCTCTTTTACTTGAGGTTAATTCCTATCTCCAAGCTAAAATAGATGCCAAACTCCTGTTGTTGGATCTTCATGGTTTACTCAAATCTATTAGTAATTTGCTTGCTAGTTTTATGCAAGAGAAGGTGTATGTGAGAACAGAGGACACATCTGGAGGAGCTTGTCTTAATTTCTTGAAGAAAATATTTAATGCACTGATAACTAGTTGCACTAGTGTACTCTGCTTGTCCAACTATGATACAAATAGCAGGAAGGAGATGGAAATATTTATTTTATCAGCTAATGAGATACTAGTTGCTGTGGGATATGCTTTGGAAATTGAATATGAGGTTATTGGAGAAGATTTGGTGAACTTGTGGCTTATTATGTTGTCCTACTTTGCCATCAATTGCAATTTGGTGAATGTCTTTGATCAATGTTCATTATCTTCCTGTATACCTGCCCTAGGGTGCCAAATAATTAATCTCTACAGTCAACTTCGCCAGGTTCGTGTCCAAACTCTGATTACTGCCCAACTATCTAGTATATTTTTCTCTCAGTATAACAACTTATGTTTTTGAGGTTTTGCATGGTTATGCCCTCTTCGTGGTTTTTAACATGGAAAAGCAACTACTTGAGTTCATGTATTTTACTTTGTGTGTTAGTCTAATTCTAGGGATGGTGGTTTGGCGGAAGGGAGGAGAATGGAGGGTTTGGGTGAGGGGAAGTTTTTAAAAAATTGTTATGTTCATGGTTTTATTCAGCTTATGTCATGTTTTATGTACTTTTTTTTTCTTTAGATGGATTTCAGGCATGTCTTTACATATTTGAACTGATGTAGGTGAAAATTGCTATTTTAGCATTGTGCAAAGCAATAAGGCTTATTATATCTCATGAGGGTAATACTGAAGAAAGTTCTTCTAGGTTCTTGACATTTCTGTCTAATGAAGTTTATTCCGAATCAGTTGAAAGGTTATTATCTTCACAGAAGTTCATCCATGCCATTTCTAAAGCTGTTCAATCTATTCCAGAAGGGCAAGTGAGTGGGTGTATTAGACAGGTAACAGATGATATATCAGAATCTCTCAAGTGGATGAAAGATTTCTCTCCATTGGTTGATGGTGAAAAATTGCAAATTTTTAATCTGCAAGTGGAACTCTTGGGTAGAGGGTTGTCTAGATTGTATTGTTTAGTGCTTGATTCATGCACTATCACTGAAGGCAACAGCAATCTTCTTGGAGTTGCTGTAAAGGAACTAATGGCATTAATGCGTCCCTACTTGAGTACTCTAGTTGGACAACAGCCTGATAATATCTGCAGGTTCCTTTCATCTGTCGTGGGAGAAACTGTTGATCAGGTGGTTGGAAAGGGAAAGGTTTTGAAGAAATTTGGTAGGTCGAGTCAGTGGGTCCTTGTGTTCTTTTTTCAGTTGTTTGTGTCCTGCCGAAGCTTACATAGGCAAGCAATAAGCCTTATGCCTCCTGGTTTATCAAAGAAGATGTCTGCTGAGGTGGGGGATTACACGGCATATTCTGCCTGTGAGTTGATGGAGAGGATTGATGAGATAGACATTGGCTTTTTTTCTTGCATAGTTCAACCTTGTGTTTCTCTCCTTGTTGTTATGCAATTTATTTCAGACTTTTATCTCAAGCATGGGACAACTGATTGTTGTCCTTTGATCTATATATTTCAATCGATGTCTCTTCAGAGGCTCGTTGACTTGAATAGGCAGATTGTGTTGTTCAAGTATTGGCAAAAGAATCACTATAGATCACAAATCAAGGCACTGAAGGAAGAGGCAGCTGTACTTACTAATTTTATGATGGAAAACTTATCATGCGTATATCAATCTCCAATCTTCATTTCTGATGATGTAACTTGTGAAGATGTAATTTCTCTGGCTCCTCAAAGCAACAGATGGAATCAAGGGGTTTATGTTGCAAACAAAAATTCATTGCCAACAGCCATTTGGTCCAATGTTTGCAAAAATGTTGATATTTGGGGCAATCATGCTTCCAAGAAGCAGTCGAGAAAGTTCTTCTCACATTTACTTCTAACTTCCCTTCACTTTGTAACAAGCAGTTTTCAAGATCTAGGCGTGAAAGAGATTGGTGAGTGTAAGCTGCTCAAGGGAGTCACTTTGCCACAAATATCATCAGAACTTCTAAGCAATTCACTTTTGTATGAACAAAAAGTAAGATGCTTTGGTTACACAAAATTCTCTCTCACACCCACACCCACACCCACACTCATAAGCAAACTAGTAAAGAATTGCATTTTAATCTCTGCCAGTGTTTGTTTCAGCTTAGGCCTGCTTTCTGTCAACTTTTTCAATTTGTTTCTTGTTTAATGCTCTAGTGCCATACTATGAGTAAGAAACAATTATATCTCTAGATATTCATTTCATACTATTGTTTTAGTTTGCCCACAGGAATCTGGCCTCAGGATTTTGCCGGGCTTTAGAGAAATCTGTGCTACCGTTATTTAGTAGTATTGCATGTACTGATGTCAATCTTCAGTCATCACCCAATTGGCTCGAGTTTTTGAGTGCCCTTGACAACTCAGCACTGGTTGTTGATGAAAACAAAGGGGTTCCAGTTGATTGTTCTGCAGTGGAAAAGTCAATCGCTCATTCGTGTGACAAGCTGCCTGCAGATATCAGCAGGGAAGAAAAGACCTTTCCTCTTACCAACAAAATTTTTACAGTTTGCCACCGCTTGCTTAATCTCTTATGTTGGATGCCAGATATTAATGCAAGATCATTTTCACATTATGTGACTTGTATTTTCAACCTTGAACGGTATACTCTCTTTGTTGGATGCTACCTTTTTATCTTTGTGTGTGTGTGTGTGTGGATAAAAGAAGAAATTGTACTATAGAGAAATGAGAAAAAGTTCAATTAGGAGTGAGGGTAAGATATCCTCCAAAACAGAGAAACTAAAGTAAAACAGAGTGCCAAAGAGCTAAAAAATGCAACAACAAAAAACTGTCCAATTTTTCTTAATATCATAAATGGAGACTCCTAGCCATAAACACAATCCTATTCCATAACATACATATTTAGGGCCAAAGAGAAATGTCTTCTTCACTTTGATCAGTTGCTCCAATTCAAATAGCACTTCGAAACTAGACATATCATATATTAATGTTTTCAAATGGTTTTACTTTGGCAATAAGAACTTAAGAAGGCATAGTCATTGCACTTATAGGTGAGGAAACTTTTTATGTGTTATATGTTCACAAACAAGAAAATTAATTGTATGGCTGAAAATGCTAAACCATCTCTCTTGTATTAACGTAGAAATTTTCAAATTTGTTTATGGTAACACTTCTTACTGAAGAAAAGGAAATCCTAATAGCTGTGATAAAGATGTCTTAGGCTCATTATTTAGCTGTTTGCTCCAAGGATTTCTCTGGAGCATAATTTGTGAAACACTTAAAATGAATAATTCTCAGTTTCTGACGCTTAAACTTTGCAGGCTTCTTGTCATTGCCTTATTATATTTTCAGAGCACAATATACCAGGATTTTTATTGTGAGTATTTGAGATTATTTGTCTCTTGTCGGAAGGCCTTAAGGTATATAATAATGGGATTTTGTGAGAAGACAGACGCTATCCAATCCTCACCAAACTCAATTATTTCTGAAAGTTCATTTCCTGTTTTATGGCTTTCAAAGTCAGTATCTCTGATTGTTGGGATCAAAGAGGCATTCCCAGCAGAAAATTCTATTCTATTTAAATCTCTGATTTTTTCTTTAATGGATCACACGTCTTATGTTTTGTTGGGGATAGGAAAATATCAAATTATTCATGTATTTCCCATTGATAAAGAAGCTGAGAAGCCTTGTGAAGAGATCTCCAATTATAGAATTAACCATGAAGACAATAATTTGCTTCCATCTTCTCAGTCCGTAGATTTTCCCAAGCTTGAGGCATTGAAATGTTTAACCTTTATGGCTGAGAATCTGAAAGAGCAGATGCAAAGCTTGCTTGTTTCTCTAAAGGATACCCCTTGCTGTGTCCATGTGGAATTCGGCCTTACTTGTGAAAACATGAATAGATTGTCATCTGCTGTTTCTTGCTTTAGTGGATTTTTATGGGGCCTCACATCTGTCATGGGCCAAACAGATGTGGAAGATAGTGATCACAAAGAAAAAGTGTTGATGTGGAAAAGTGAACACGCCTCTGAACTACACAGCTGTATATTTTCTCTTGTGGAACTAGTTGATTTTTTTGTACGCAAATTGCTTGTTGAGAATAATCAACTCTCCGAAAGTTTCTGTGATGCGCAAGGTTTTAAAAAGCCCGTCCACAACTTATCTTCGTTGGGTACAAAATATGTTTCAATTGAAAGCTCAGTTTCTAAGGCTGATGCCTCAGCTGTTACACAAGAAGAATCTAAAGCTGCCGCTACTTGCTCCACTTCATCAGCAATTGATAATGGCTCCAAAAGTGCCAGTGCTCTTGAAAGAATGTTGAACCCAGAAAGTGAAAACTCTGTTGCCAGTGTTTTGGCTAGGGCTGATTCTCCCGAGCCCCTGGGTCTGAATGAGCCTTTGTTGCGAAGCTTGCTAAAAGGTGATCACCCTGAAGTAGCTTTTTTACTAAGGCAACTGTTCATTGCTTCCTCATCTCTTATGAGGCTAAATTTGCAGAAAGATGATTCTTCCTTGCTTTCAAGTTTTGTACCTACTTTAATTGAAATTTCACAAGTCTTGTTATTAGAATTCACAGAGATGGTTGAGGTCCCACAACAATCTGCTTTGCTTTTATTAGATGGTGTTCTGAGCTATCTGAGAGAATTAGCGAGTTATTTTCCTTTCACCGATCCTACCTCATCTAGGAAACTTCATACAAAATTGGTTCAGTTTCATATGAGAGCAATAGGCAAGACCATATTGTTGCAAGGAAAAAGAGCTACACTAACCTTTCACGAAAGACAGTCAAGTACCAAGATGCTTCATAAAGGATCATTTGAAGGTTATTCTTCTAGTGGGCTGTACTACTTTTGCTTGGATGAATTTAAAACTAGGCTGCGGATGTCATTCAAAGCGTATATAGAGAGGCCATCAGAGTTGCATCTTTTATCTACTATACAGGCCATTGAGAGAGCTCTAGTTGGAGTACAAGAAGGATGTACCATGATCTATGACATAAAAACAAGTAAAGATGGGGGAGAACTTTCGTCACTTGTTGCAGCTGGCATTGATTGCTTTGACATGATTCTTGAATTTGTCTCAGGTAATCAGAATATCTACTGAGGGCACATACTATGGCTATTCTGAAAATAAACTTTTCATTTTATTGTTTAATTAATGTCTGCAAATTACGTCCTTTCTTTAGTACCCTTCTAGTCGTACTCTATCAAATTACATCTTTTCCTTTAAGTATAGTACTATATCTTGATTCACTTCGGAAAATTTGTAATAAATATTAATTGAAAAAGTTTTTACCATAATGTTCGTTCAAAAAATAACTCTGCACACTTTGGATTCTAAAAGTTATTTGTGGATAATATATTTAATAATTATAATTATGGGTCACATGCTGATGGAGATGTATAATTAGGAATGTAAAATGAGGCGTGCTGATGAGAGTATGTTGGGCAGTGAATTTATACAAACACACAGACACATGCAGTGCCGTTCCATGGCAGTTCTGCTGTAAATTGAGTAATTATTAATTATTATTATGTCATTTCCTTCTATGTTTTTTAAAACAAAGGTGATGAGACTCAGCTCCTTCATAAATTCACTTGATTTGTTATTTTACACTAAATGCTCACTGATATATAACTATGGCATTGCTTTTCGGGCATTGTAACATTGCCTGTAGCTTTCAGATTATGATGGCTACATTTCCTATGATGAATAATCCTTAAGTAAAACTAAGTCAACAAATACCTGGATAATCACATTGACACTGATTACATTGGATTGATTGCTACTATTCTATCAATATGCTGCATGTTTGTTCAATGCAAAATGTTGGAAAGGAAAATGCATACCTATTATCATTATGCTCTGACATTTTTTCCTTTTTAAGGCCGGAAAGGATTGAAGCTGATTAAAAGACACTGTCAGAGCTTAGTAGCTGCTGTTTTCAACATTATTGTGCATTTACAGAGCCCACACATTTTTTATACGAACTTGACATCTGGAACAGTCGCCCATAATCCAGATCCAGGATCAGCCATTCTCATGTGTGTTGAAGTACTAGTTACAGTTTCAAGGAAACATGCTCTGTTCCCAATGGATGTGTGGCATGTAGGTCACTTGTTACATATCCCTGCAGCACTCTTTCAGAATTTACATCAGCTTAGAATTTCTAAGGCGTCTGGCCCATCAGATTTGTCGATCATTTTGGAAGAGAAAATTTCTCATCCAGTAGAGAGAGTGAATTTCCGTCATGTCGATCACCAGTTCTCAATTAACCTATTTGTTGCATGTTGTCAACTATTGTGTACCACTATTAGGCATCGCCCAAGGTATATTTCATTTATTTATTTTTTGACTCACTGACCAAAGTACACAAAATAGAAAGGTCACATAGATGAATTTGGTGGACTAGAAGTTTAATAAACTTCCAAGTCATCCTGTTGAATTTGCATACTCAACTGCCTAGTGGTTTATTTTGAATCAGATTTTTGGATTTCATTTTGATGACCCAACTCCCAAGTTGGCTGTTCTATAATATTAATTAATCTCCAGATGTTAGCAATAATGGCTCATAATTTTACATCTAGGATTACTTGTAGACTGTCCTAAACTATGCTGTCAATGACAGTACCAATTGCATTAATAAAGTCGATGATTTTGTAGCTGCTGTGTTCAAGTTTCTAACCTGTCCTAAAACATACCTTAAATTAAAGTATAAAATGCTTTAGTAAAGTTGACTTTGTACTGCCTCAAGTGGTTTTCAGCAAATTAGCCTTGATGATAAGCAATCCTAGTCCTGAACAGTTTGATTCCTTTTTCTCCTTTATTTGGATCCTTTTGCTTGATGTGCATAATGTTAACAGAGGTTTCTTTTACATTGATAAATAATTAATTGAAACGCATTGAATCTCTTTCCTTTCTTTTTTTTATTTTTTATTGGAATCTACTAAGACAACTCCAAATATTATCGAATGGATAGAGATGGCAAACAGGCAAAGGGAACATTTTTCTTTGCTATGGAATAACTATTTGATGCATTTTGATTGCATCTTTGTGCAGTCTGCTTCCTTTTTATTGTAATCTAGAAATTTAGATATTGCTATGCATGATATTTAATCACTTCTTATATGCATTCTGCTTGTCTTATATTCTTTTCAGTGAGTGCAAGCAGTGTGTTGCCCATCTTGAAGCTTCTGTTGCTGTTCTTCTTAATTGCCTGGAGACAGTAGTAGATAATGAATCAATGGTGAATAAAGGTTGCTTTTCTTGGGATGTAGAAGAGGGAGTAAAATGTGCTTGCTTTCTTCGAAGGATTTATGAAGAGGTATGTGATAGAGTTCCTCCTGAAGTCACTAAAGTGTATATGAGAAAGAAAGCCAAAAGTGGGACGGGTGTGAGCCAAGAGGGTAAGGAAAAGGGAACCACAATGCTTGTAACTAACTGCTGATGTGGCAGTGATAGTGGAGGGAAGGGTGATCCCATGTGATTCGGTTAGTGGGGGGGTATATCAGAGGGGTTTTGGCTAGAGAGGAGGTGGCTGGACTTTGGCTTAGGCTGGGAGAGAATTGAGCACTCTCTAATTTGCTCATCGTCTCTTTTTTTCTTTGTTTACTTTGAATTCCCAGAAGCTGATTACAGCATTCCTGGTACTGATATCAACCTGATATCAACCGGAGTTTCATCAATATAGCAGAGTTCTTATTCATTTTCTGCCCCTATTTCTCTGGTACCTATCAGTATGTGACATCCATATTAGTGTGTCTATACTTTCTGAACTTAAAGACATTACTAACATCTCTTGCACTGCATATTAGTAGGTTTTTTCCTCCTCCCAATTATTCCCTTCGTCCTGCCTCTTCAAATTCAAATTCTATTTTATGCATAAATTGCTTGTAGACTCATGTTTCTGTTAATATTAATCTTGACAAAGCACTGAGGTAGCAGGATTTCAAGGAGGTCTAATTTCAAACCATTTTAGCCGTGTAACATTTTGTATACTTTAATTTCAAACCATCCTGCTATTTGATTGATACGGTCATCTTTCTGCCTTCTGTCGCAGACTTCGTGAGTAGACTGTGGTTATTTGTGATGCTAAAATTGGATTTTGAAATGGATGCCAGTGCCTAGCCTCACATTGATCATGACATGAGAGCTCTAGTTTTTAATTTGACGAAATTAAAACATATTTTGGCTGAAGAAGAAAAAGCACCAAAAAAATTAAATTGTGGCCTTAATTTAACAAAGCATTTTTTTCATTTGATAGCTTATCCTTTTTATCTTCCTTTTGCTTACCCAGTTTGTTTTTATAATCATGATGCAGATAAAACATCAAAAAGATATATTTAGCCGACAATGTTCTCTGTTTTTATCCAACTACATATGGATTTATTCAGGATATGGTCCCAAAAGAAGTGGCATCAGAAGGTTGTATATCAGTTTCATTATTTACCCATTTATTTTTTCTGTGAAGTTTACCAGTTGCAAGGTTACACTTTCCATCACACAACAGATTCCCCTTTTCTGTTTCTGACTTTCATACTTTTTCCATCTCAAAATACCTAGACTGAACCATCTATATGAAGTCTCTCTTTCCCATATTTTGAATTGAATAACAAGAAGTAGAAAGCATCAAAAGAGATGAAAATTAGTAGGCTGAGTGAAATGCGCTGATTTTCCTCTCACCTATGGTGGACTTCTTTAGAAAAGGGTCGCCAGTGCTCATAACCATTAGCTAATATTAGTTATTGCATCATTATTTGCAGAGAAATAGATGAAGCTCTAAGACCGGGTGTCTATGCTTTAATAGATGCTTGCTCAGTTGATGATCTTCAATATCTTCATACTGTTTTTGGAGGTAAGTAATCTTGACTCAATCTGATTTGTAGGAGAGGAATTAAAGTAAGAATCTAATTTCAATTTCTTTTTGTAGAGGGACCTTGCAGAAATACCCTAGCAAGTCTGCAGCATGATTACAAACTCAATTTTAAATATGAAGGAAAAGTGTGACTTGGAAATTCCTTTGGTGGTAAATTTTTGCGCCATCTCATTTTTTGCCCCACTAGAACTCTTTCCACTGAGATTGAAAACTTGCTATGTGTCAACTATGTCACGATGATATTCTTGGAAAGCCAAAGCTGATGCACGACAGTCCCCTCGTGGGGAACTCTGTTTATGCAGTTTTTACGAAACCAGGTCTTCAAAATCTCCAATTCGTTGTGGGCCATTTTTTTGTAGATGCCTGCATCATATTGTTATAGTATACCTATCAGTTAGGGTTAGGAAGAACGAAACATTAAGCTAAGGAACTGTGCATGCTATTGACATCATTTGGTTCAGCTGTACAGTAGTTTAGTAGATTATTATTTATCTAATTCAGTTTTTTTTTTTTTAAATCTTAAGAGCATGTTTGCTTTTGCTTGAATTTTTGGAATAATCGCTTTGTTTTTTAATTAAAAGCTGTTTTATCTAAAATTTGTCTTGTTTGTTTAAAGTGTGTAAAATTAAATATAAGTTAAGATTATTTTTTTATAACTAAAAATAACTTTTTTTAAAAATTTTTTTTTTAACCTTTTAATTATTTGATTTCAGATTATTTTAAAAGTTTTGAGAGAGAAATATCTATTTACTCTGAATCAAATAATTTTTTTTATCATTTCATATATCTTTTGTTAATTTAATATATAAAAGTGATTTTTTTTATATAATTCAAATAAAATTCTTTAATTTAAAATTAATTATGAATTAATATATTTAAATATAAATTAATTTTTTTTAAAATTAATTATATACATAATTAATTTTTAATATAATTTTTATTTTACAGTTAATTGAGACATATACTTAATATGAAGGTAGCTTAAACTAAATGGTCTAAACTTGCTATGTTAATTAATCCGGAGTTTTTGTGACAATATGGTGCTTATGCAATCATTCCTAGTGACACCATTAGCAATATACATGTACAGAAATTGGCTTACTTAGGCTGGATCACTTGTTCTTTGTTGTTCTGTTGCATAGTAGGCAATGACGTGTATCAACAGCTGATTTCTTGTGTTAGCATATGTAGGCGACATATCACCAAGAAAGATTGACGTTTATTATCCAAGCTTATCTTAAACCTGACTTTTTCATTGATGGGAAAGAACCCGAAGATTACAACTATTTTCTTGCTTGTACTATATAATGTGATAATTAGACTTTTACACTTGAGAAAAAGCCAATCCCATGAGTCACGAGGTAAATAATGATGTCGGAATGTGAATTAGAGACTATGACCTTTTTGCCAATGTAAAGAAGCCACCAGGGTTTGTTTATGTTTGCTTGCACATTATCAAATGAGTGTCTTTACTATATATTTTTATTCTACAGAAAGTGTTGGAATAGGATTTGTTGAGGGGAGAACGATTACACACTTCATTCCAAATGCCTGATCAATAAAGAATTATAAGGAATATATGGCGATGATGTAGAACAAGAATTGTTGATAATTTTAGTCCAAATTGAGATTTCATAATATTAAGTTCCAAGCGCTAACCTTAAGTCACATCTTATATACATGCCATAGTTGACCCCACATCTTGATATATGTGTGATAATATTACCGTAATTCTTACGGAATATGATAGCATAATAGATAAAGTTAAAAGAGCAACTACCAAATGTTGTGTGGTGGACACTAATCTTGTGCATGATATGTTTGTTCTTATTGAGGGTTCCCCTTTGTTCTATAAAATTCTCTTGGGGGCAGAGCCTATCCTTGCTATATGTATGCTTTGACTTAATCGCCGTGAATCTCTATAAACCTTTCCAATCTTCTCAGGCCTTCAAGTCCTTCGATGGGGTACTATTACTGTAAACCCAAGGCTTATGATGATCATACTTCAAATGTTGTTCTGATCTTGGCCGTGGCCTTGATGCTCTTGTGTATACCATGGCTCTTCTCGCGTGAACCAGAGGTGGTTGTTGAAGAAAAGATGAATTGGTCACCTTTGGTCACACCATTACTTGTACTAATGATCCTGCTTTTGGTGTCATGTTTGGGAAGTCCAAGAAGGAAGGTTTATGCCAAGCCACCGTGCTATCGGTGTAAGCATCATGCCTGCTACTGTTACTGGTAGTGTTTGTGCAAGAGCTTGCTGCTGGATGAGGATGAGTGGTATTGTGTTCTGTGTTATCCCAAGTCCCAGGTCCCTAAATAAAATATTTCTTAGTAATAGGATGAGCATGTAAGTTGTGACTTGTGAGCTTATTTCATTGCTTCATAAGAAAACTAAAAAGGAAGATTCTGCGTTACCAATGTATCACCCAGATGACAGCAATAATAATTTTTCATATTAATTATATTCTTATGGGACAAGTTACATTGTAATATAAGCATGTTATAGTTTGTAAGATCGAACTTTCTTGCCTAATGTTTTGGAAGTGATGATTCTGTGCAGTTAATGACCAAAGAAATCATGTAAATTGTAAAGCTTCTAGGTAAACTATAGTTGGAATGAAGTCTCAGGATGACTTCTTTTATATTGCGGATAATATGGTTTCTTTTGTGTGAACAGAAAATGCAGTTTGATTTGTATATACAGTCAACCTTAAGCAAACAGAAGCACAATTGTGGGATCAACACGAGAGGGTTTATGGGCAAGCCATATGAGAAGACATGATGTGCCGACCCGTTTTGGAATATTAGATGGTTGTTTATAATTTGTTGAGGTTATGAACAACTTTAGTATGTTATATTTGTATAAACACAAGATGAGAAGAGAGAGAGACAGAGACAGAGAGAAGAGGTCAAGAGGAGGAGAAAGAAGGGAAAAATCATGGGTTTATAATAGGAAATGGCTCAACAATGACCCACCTCCTAATAGTGGCTCATTTGTCCCCACACTAGCTCCATTATTTCCTATGATAGCTATCTGATTCAGTCTAAAGTGGATTAATATTTAAGTCGGCCGCACTAAACTGGCAGAAGTTAAATACTAGCAGTAGCGGGGATGCATTTGGAGGACACGTTGGACAGAGACATCCAAGTTGGGTTCATAAGCCAAAGGCGTTGTTTTGGCGGTGATCATCATTCCTACAAATAAAACTTCACTAAAATAATGTACCAAAAAACAAAAAAACAAAACTTCACTAAAATACATATTTCATTTATTATCTGTAGAATAATTTTTATTTGAGTTTATAGATATAACAATCATGTTATTTACACAACTTTTGTTTTTATAAGTATGCACAAGTACTTTCTCAGAGAAAAACGAGTTCAAATGAGATGACCTGATGAACTTCATATAATTAGAGTTTTTACTTTTTACTGTAAAAGTTGTGTAAGCATGCTAAATAATTGACTATATTACACTTATTTTCCTTTTTTTTTTATGAAATTGTTCTGATTTTTGTTCTAATTTCTCTAATTACAACAATCTCTCTTACTTCAAATTTTCTTTTAAAAAAATGCACCTTTATATTTTTATTTTTCGGATTCATTCACCACTTCATTCACATACAGTTTCGTACAGGTGAAGAATACACAAATAAAGAAATATGTGTAATTGATAAATTTATGGAAAAAAATCAATGCAATCTTATCGAATCTCTCAAGATAAAAAAAAAGCCTAATCGTTGGATATTTTACGTGATAACTTAAACGTATCTTCATTTTACTGCTGGGGCAACGCTCACTCATAATGGGCATTGATATTCAAACCTACCGGGTCAAAATCAATTAATTAAAACTTAAAAGGACATTCTTACCAAAAAAAAAAAAAACTTAAAAGGACATTGTTCCATTTCCAAGTACACATCTTGTTTTTTCAGTCCCAAACTTGAATAATAAATAAAACTGACTTCATGTGGAATGCCCCACCATACCATTATCCCTTTTCAGGGAGGCAATCCAGCAATCCTATCACCGTTGTTTTGCATGTTGTACCTGCAAACACTAAAAGTCTGATGTTTTTGACTTATCATTCATCAGTCAGTTCCTCAAATCAGTGGAGAACCCTAAAACGCAACTTAGTTAAAAAAGTAGGCAATCCACCAAATGAGGCACGCACTCATCTATTTGGTTTTGCTATAAATAAAACGGGCCTTCAAGCACTAACGGCCTCTAGGATTTGCTGCACATCCTGCAAGCTTCTCACTCTCAGTTCTGAATTCTGATCCATCAAGTGCAATGGCCTATGGGAGAAGCAGAACCTCCTCTTTTTTGGATGGCTTCACTCTGAACCCCCTGCCATACCCTGTTCTGTTAATCTTTGCAGTAATCTTCATCATCCTTGGCATTTCACGGTACTTTTCCCATGAAGAAGTTATTGAAACTGCTGAAGAACGATTGGGTTGGGTACTATTTGCCACTGCAGTGGTGCTAATACTCATAGTTTGTTGGTTATCATCAATGGAAGATTCAGATTGGTTGCCATGGGGGACGCGGAGAAGGACCTACCAAAGCCCATCAGAGGGGAGCTCGCCATGGGGTGTGGCTGCTTTGGTCGTGCTGTTGCTGATATTGGTGCAATATCAATCCAGTTTTCTTGATGGCTGGTTTTCATATTTCATCTGGTTTGTTTTTCAGTCTATAGGTTTATTTTATATTTGTATGCGTTGTGTTTATTACTAAGTAGTAAGTACTAACTATGAATGTACAATAAAAACCCATATGGTTATTGTAAATATATAGATGAAGAGAAGATGGTGCTGTATGAATATGAATAGAGTTTAAGGTGCTTCTGATATATGTATATATTTCCCTCCTAATAATGAAAAACACGAAAGTGAGTTCTTTCACGTTAAACTTGATTAAATAAAAGCAATATCATAACAAAACAACTATGATTACTTGCGTTAAAAATCTCATTGACAGTCAAAACTTGACCCAATACTCTGATGAAAAGAAGGGGAAGAAACGCAATTCGTTATAACTCTCAAATCAAATTAAAATAATTGTTAAATTTTTTAATTAAAATATTTAAGAACAATTAATTAAATATACTTTTACCTAAATAATAACTTGACGCCTGCCATATTTAATAGTATAGTTATTAAAATCGGATTGGATGGGTCAATTCGGTTGGGAGACAGGTGAACCAATCAAGTAACTTGTTGATGTAACTATTTAGATCGGATATGTTTCAGACCTGGTACGACCAGGTTCGATTCGACTAGTTTGAGTATAAAATCATTGGCCTAGCCAGTTCACCCGACCAGTTGAAATAGTGAACTGGCCAGGTCATGAAATTAAAACAAAAAGTCTTAAAATTTGAGAAGCCATAATTTTTGACTCGTTTGTCTGATTTGAACTAATTATATGTCTATTTTATATAATTTTTTGAGATTTATGCCATGTCAATCCTAATTTTTCAAAATGAAAACTTATTTTCTGAGTTATGAGCATTTTATTGAAAATATTAGGGTTTTTTTTTTATGAATTAAAGGTTAAACTCTTTTTTTACCAACTTGCGTTGGTTCGAATGAAAGAGGCTTGGTCACCTTAAGCATCTTGTCTCGGGGTTCGATCATTGAGATAGTGTGTATGGAGAAAACATAATTGGGAGGGGTCTTCGCTTTACGCGTCTGACCGTACACAAAAAAAATATTTATATAATTTTATGCAGTGGTTGAACCAATGACTCATTGACTTAGTACCATGACCAAATCGACTACCGGTCCAAGTTTAATAACTATGACTTTAAGAGTAACTTATTCAGAAGGCCAAAAAATGTCATTTATTCATAACTAATCGTCCTATGATATTTAAATTGAAAATAATTAACAAAATTAGATTATAATGCATTTTCTAGTACACTTTGAGCTAGTCAGGTATAAAAAATGAAAAAAAAATCACCTATATTCTTTTGGGGGAAGAAATCTTTTATCTTTAAGCAAATTTGAACTTAACATTAGCCAGTTTCATTATACATAAAGTTCAACCCAAGATTTTAAATATTACAAAAAAAATTAATATTAGAAAATAAAATATAAGAAGACACTTGTAAAACACATGATGCTATTACGGTTCAATGTATAAGATTCATTTGAACCCACTTTTCTTTCTTAACGAAGAATTGCTGCTACACTTTTCTATTAAATTGACTTGCTTTCATTCCTCACTAATGAAAAAGAACATAAAATCAAAGCAAAAAACAAACCATTGAATTGCTAAGTAGTTAAACCTCTCTGCGAGCAATGCACGTAGACACGAAGTTCATTTCAAGTCTTCCACGGCTGAAGGGACTAAATTACATACAGAATATCAGGAAATAATTCAGTATGGGTGAAGTAATGTGTTCTGTGTTATCTCAAGTCCCAGGTCACTAAATAAAATATTTCTTAGTAATAGGATGAGCATGTAAGTTATGAGCTTATTTCTTCATAAGAAAACTAAAAAGGAAGATTCTGTGTTACTAATGTATCATCCAGATGACAGCAATAATAATTTTTCATATTAATTATATTCATATGGGTCAAGTTACATTGTCATATAAGCATGTTATATTTTATAAGATCGAACATTCTTGCTTGCTTAGTGTTTTGGAAGTGATGATTCTGCGCAGTTAATGACCAAAGAAATCATGTAAATTGTAATACTTCTAGGTAAATTATAGTTGCAATGAAGTCTCAGGATGACTTCTTTTTTATTGCGGATAATATGGTTTCTTTTGTGTGAACAGAAAATGCAGTTTGATTTGTATATATAGTCAACCTTAAGCAAACAGAAGCACAATTGTGGGATCAACAGGAGAGGGTTTATGGGCAAGCCATGTGAGAAGTAACGGTGAGCCGTCCCGTTTTGAAATATTAGATGGTTGTTTATAATTTGTTGAGGTGATAGATAGATAGATAGATAGATAGATAGATACTTTTAGTATGCTATATTTGTATAAACCAATGTTTGAAAAACTAGACCGAACCAACCAGTCCAACTAGTTGGACCATGACCCATGTGCCTGGCCAGTCCGATCCGTTCAAAAAATTGTTTGGGCTATTAAACTGGGAAGAACGAGGAAATTCGAGTTGAATTAGCGACCTGGATGAATCGGATCCGATTCTTGAAAACCAGTCGGTTCTATTTTATTTTTTTTTACTTTTTTTGAATTTTTTATTACTTTTTTAGATTTTTGAATTAATTTCAAAAGTCATAACTTTTTACTCGTTTGTTCAATTTAAATGCATTTTATATCAATTTTACGTAGTTTTTTAAGATCTATGTGCACTTTTAGTATGCTATATTTGTATAAACCAATGTTTGAAAAACTAGACCGAACCAGCCAGTCCAACTGGTTGGACCATGACCCATGTGCCTGGCCAGTCTGATCCGTTCAAAAAACTGTTTTGGCTATTGAACTGGGAAGAATGAGGAAATTCGAGTTGAATTAGCGACCTGGATGAATCGGATCTGATTCTTGAAAACCAGCCGGTTCTATTTTATTTTTTTTTACTTTTTTTGAATTTTTTATTAATTTTTTAATTTCAAAAGTCATAACTTTTTACTCGTTTGTTCAATTTAAATGCATTTTATATCAATTTTACGTAGTTTTTTAAGATCTATGTAATGAAAAATAAACTAATAAAGTTGGATCAATTGATTTTTTAAAAAAATTAATAATTATTTTCATAGTAATGAATATTTTAAAAAGAAATAATAATAGTTATTTTTTAAAATAAAGATTAAATTTTAAATTTTTTTTAAATTCCTGTTACTCTCAAAATAAGGCTATTTTAATTGAATATGTATATAAATAATTATTTATATAATTATAATTATTGCATCATCCGATTCGACTGGTTTGACCAATCAAACTATGACCCAGAGGTATTGCCGATTCGATTTCTAATCTAATTTTTAAAACATTAGTATAAAGAGAGAGAGAGTAACGGGTTTATTATAATAAGTGTGAATATTCTATTTTGATCAGGTTATTTTTTTTAAAAAAGAATTATTTAGCTAATTTAAAAGTCTAAGAAATAAAAAATCTAAAATATTAAAGAAAATAAAAAAAATAATAAAATTGTTGATGCCCAAATCTTTAACACATTAGCCCACTTGCCACATAACTCACCTTGGCCTATAATCTGACCCAAAGCAACTACTTATCCCATAAAACGTTCACCTATGACCCATGATCCTTTTCCTAAAGCAAGACCCACTTCAGCCTTTGATCCAATCCGACCAATACCACCCAGATACACAGATGCCACTTTTATTTAATAAATGATTCAATGTCATTACACTCGCGTTTAATTATTTTTGGGGGATTAAGTATTTATTAATCAATTTTTTAAAAATAAATTAATAAATTTAGTATCTTCTTCCATTTTATTTAAAATGCGTCAATAAAAAAAATTATTTTAATCAAATCATATTTCTTTTTAGTCAAATTAATTCATTATCTTTTAATCAAATTAATTATTTTTTTAATTAATTAATTCAAAGTAATATATATTTTTGATTAAAATAAATTAACTCATAATTATTTTTTATAAAAAATTATGTGACTTTAAATTTCATATTATATAAGGAGATATATAAAAGTACAAGTGAAGTCAAAATTATAAATTTTTGTAATATAGTTTTTTTTATAATTTATATGTTTATTTTTGCTTAATTTCTCAATTTTATTTTTTTATTTAAAAGATAAAATAAATATCATTTAAGTTATTAAATTTTTATCATTAGTTTAAAATAATTGGTTTATGATAAATATATCAAGAGTGTTATATAATAAAATTTTCATTATTTTTTATGTATAATCACCTCTCTAATTTTGTCTGATTTTAAAGATTATTTTTTTTATAATTTTTTTTAAAAGGTTTTATCAATTATTATTTTTATTTAAATAAAAAATTGATGTCGATTTTATGATTTTAATTATTATTATTTCTCTCACTGCTTCGGTCAGTGATTTTTTCGTGACGCGACAGTAGGGAATGACTCAACATGACCCATCACCTAATAGCGACGACTCAACAATGACAATGTGATAGCTATCTGATTCAGTCTAAAGTGGATTAATATTTAAGTCGGCCGCATTAAACTGGGAGAAGTTAAATACTAGCATTAGCGGGGATGCATTTGGAGGAGACGTTGGACTGAGACCTCCAAGTTGGGTTCATAAGCCAGAGGCGTTGTTTTGGCGGTATCATCATTCCTACAAATAAAACTTCACTAAAATACATATTTCATTTTTTATCTGTAGAATAATTGTTTTTTGAGTTTATATATATAACAATCATGTTATTTAGTATTTACACAATTTTTGTTTTTATAAGTATGCACCAGTACTTTCTCATAGAAAAGCGAGTTCAAATGAGATGACCTGATGAACTTCGTATGATTAATTTTGGATTTAATTTTAATTTATTATCAGTGTAAAGTTTTTTTACACTATCATCCAATCATGTATTGATACATTAGTAAAAGAGTTAGGCTTTCTAAGTAGTTATTATGATAGTCAAACTATTTTAATGATTTGATAATATATAATTAAATGACAGTATAAAAAATTTTTACACTGACGATGTATCAAAATTAAACTCATTAGTTTTTACTGTAAAAGTTGTGTAAGTATGCTAAATAATTGAGTATATTACACGGATTTTTTTTATTTGATGAAATTGTTATGATCTTTGTTCTAATTTCTGTAATTACAATAACCTCTCTTACTTTAAATTTTCTTTAGAAAAATGCACCTTTATATTTTTATTTTTCGGATACATTCATCCCTTCATACACATACGGTTTCGTACAGGTCAAGAATACACAACTAGAGAAATATATATAATTTAAGGCTCATTTATATTAACTTTTTTAAGAATAAAAATATTTTTTTGAAATAATAAAAATATTTTTTAAAAAAATTAAAATGTTTAAACTTTTAAAAAAAATATTTTATATATTTTTTTATTACATATAAAATATCTTTTTAAAAAACTTAAATATTTTAATTTTTTTAAAAAATATTTTTATTATTTAAAAAAATATTTTTTCTTTCAAAAAAAACTAATTCAAACGAAGATTATAAAATTATGAAGGGCGAGGGAAATCAATGAAATCTTATCCAAATCTCAAGAAAAAAAAAGCCTAATCGTTGGATATTTTACGGGATAACTTAAACGTATCTTCATTTTACTGCTGGGGCAACGCTCACTCATAATGGGCATTGATATTCAAACTTACCAGGTCAAAATCAATTAATTAAAACTTGAAGGACATTACTCGAGTACGCTTTTGTTTTTTTCTCAGGTCCCAAACTTGAATAAATAAATAAAACTGACTTCTTGTGGAATGTTCCCACCATACCCTTAACCCTTTTTACTTCAGGAAGGCTATCCTATCACCCTTGTTTTGCATGTTGTACCTGCCAACACTAAAATGTCCATGTTTTTGTTTTTGTTTTTTTTTTCGGTATTTCTCGTGCATGATCGGGGATTAATTCTTAGAACAGATATTTATTTAAGAAATTAACTTTTTTTAATAAATATTTTTTCATATATATGATTAAAAATTAAACTCTTCATTATATATTTAAAAGATTTAAATATTTACTGTTTAGAATATGATTAAAAAAATTAATTTTTTTTTAAATAATTTTTTTTAAAAATTATTTTATATAAAATTTATCTTGTTTGTTTAAAGTGTGTAAAATTAATTATAAGTTATAAATTATTTTTTATAACTAAAAATATTTTAAGTTTAATTTCTATCTACCTTCAGTGTAAAAATTTTTTACGCTATTATTTAATCATGTGTTACCAAATCATTAAAAGAGTTTGACTATCACAACAACTACCTAGAAAATTAATGATGTGTCAACATATAATTAGATAACAGTATAAAAAAACTTTACATTGACAGTGAATAGAAATTAAATCCACAGTTTTTTTTTAAAAGTTATTATTTTAAACTTTTAATTATTTGATTTCAAATTATTTTTAAAGTTTTAAGAGAAAAATACCAATTTATCCTCAATTAAATAACTTATTCAACCATTTTATATATCTTTTGATAATTTAATATATAAAATTAATTTTTTTATATAATTCAAACAAAACTCTTTATCATAAAATCAATTATAAAATAACATATTCAAACATAAATTAATTTTCTCATAATTAATTTTTTTAAAAATTAATTCTATACATAATTAATTTTTCTAAGATAATCCAAACACATTCTTATTGATGATAAAGTCTGATGTTTTTGACTTATTATTCATCGGTCAGTTCCTCAAATCATACAGTGGAGAACCCTAAAACGCAACTTAGCTAGACAAGTAGGCAACCCACCAATTGAGGCACTCCCTCATCTATTTGGTTTTGCTATAAATAGAACGGGCCTTCAAGCACTCACGGCCTCTAGGATTTGTTGCACATCCTGCAAGCTTCTCACTCTCAGTTCTGAAATCTGATACCCAAAAGGCCATCAAGTGCAATGGCCTATGGGGAAAGCAGAACATCCTCTCTTTTGGATGGCTTCACTCTGAATCCCCTGCCATACCCTGTTCTGTTAATCTTTGCAGTAATCTTCATCATCCGTGGCATTTCATGGTACTTCTCCCGTGAAGAAGTTATTGAAACTGCTGAAGAACGATTGAGTTGGGTACTATTTACCACTGCAGTGGTGCTAATACTCATAGTTTGTTGGTTATCATCAATGGGAGATTCAGATTGGTTGCCATGGGGGACGCGGAGAAGGACCTACCAAAGCCCATCAGAGGGGAGCTCGCCATGGGGTGTGGCTGCTTTGATCGTGCTGTTGCTGATATTGGTGCAATATCAATCCAGTTTTCGTGATAGCTGGTTTGTTTGATTTGGAATTCATATTTCAGCTGGTTTGTTTTTCAGTCTATAGGTTTATTTTATATTTGTGTGCTGTGTTTATTACCAAGTAGTAAATACTAACTATGAATGTACAATAAAAACCCATATGGTTTTTGTAAATATGTAGATGAAGAGAAGATGGTGCTGTATGAATATGAATAGAGTTTAAGGTGCTTCTGATATATGTATATATTTCCCTCCTAATAATGGAAAAGATGAAAGTGAGATCTTCACAAATTTTTATTGAAAAAGAGGATTACTATTTGCACAAGTTCTTTCACGTTAAACTTGATTAAACAAAAGCAATATCATAACAAAACAACTATGAATACTTGCGTTAAAAACCTTATTGACAGTCAAAAATTGACCCAACACTCTGCTGAAAAGAAGGGGAAGAAACGCAATTGTCGTGAATATGCTAAAATAATGGAATTCCTGACTCTTATTGAGCTTGGTATTTCTCACTTTTTATTAATTCATTCTAACTCTCAAATCAAATTAAAATAATTGTTAAATTTTTTAATTAAAATATTTAATAACAATTAATTAAATATACTTTTACATAAATAATAACTTGACGCCCTGCGTTATTTAGTACTTTAAAAGTCACTTATTCAGAAGGCCAAAAAATGTCATTTATTCAGAACTAGTCATCCTATGGTATTTAAATTGAAAATAATTAACAAAATTAGATTATAATGCATTTTCTAGTACACCTTGAGCTAGTCAGGTATAAAAAATGAAGAAAAAAAATCACCTATATATTTTTTTTTGGGGGAAGAATTTTTTATCTTTAAGCAAAATTGAACTTACATTAGCCAGTTTCATTATACATAAGTTCAAACCAAGATTTTAGATATTACAAAAGCAAATTAATATTAGAAAATAAAATATAAGAAGACACTTGTAAAACACATGATGCTATTACCATTCAATGTATAAGATTCATTTGAAGCCACTTTTCTTTCTCAACGAAGAATTGCTGCTACACTTTTCTATTAAATTGACTTGTTCTGCTTTCATAAGCCTCACTAATGAAAAAGAACATAAAATCAAAGCAAAAAACAAACCATTGAATTGCTAAGTAGTTAAACCTCTGCGAGAAATGCACGTAGACACGAAGTTCATTTCAAGTCTTCCACGGCTAAGGGACTAAATTACATACAGAATATCAGCAAATAATTCAGTATATATATGACCTGTGAACAAGAACAGAACATGTCCAACAAAAGCCGAGAGACGCCTTTCTGCTTGTGTAGTGATAATATACAAGAATCCTCTCTCTTTGGACTTTGGAGTAATTAATCTAATCTCCAGAGAGGTCCAAACCACTTGGAATGAAATGAAGACTGATAAGAAAGCAACAGCAGCAGCAGCAGCAGCAGCAGCAGCATGATGGCTACGTTCCTGGGAGACACCCCAGCTCGTTGGAGTGACTCATGCTCTGAACACGTATGACGAAAGTTGAGCCTTCCGCTGGTAGAATATGAAATCATGAAGAATATCAACAGGATGGGCGACAACAAGAGGAATAACTGAAAGTTGACGGCTGCATGATGCGGCTGAGCCTTGTAGTCCGTGTAATGGGAGAGCCACAACAAGCTAATGACAATGCCAAATATCATTAGCAAATGAAGAGTTGGAGAAACAGTGGCCATGGTCTGCCCTGTCCATTCCTGCTTCCGTTCTGGACCCCTCCTCTTTGAGTAGAACCACCCCATTTTTCCCTTTCTTTCTTTCTCACTAATAGACACATGAAGCACACCAGCTTGTCCTCTATGGTTTATATAAGAGCTGATGAGCTCCGTTTGCTTCTGGATATTAGGTTGGCTTTGGCATATATACTTTGAGTGTAACTTCTGTCCGACCAACATTTTTTTACTATGTACTAGTGCTTGAAAGTGTCAGATGCCAGAGTACTTTCTTGATTGAGAAGGGTGAGTGCACTGAATTACCATTAACCATTTCAACACACTTCGATGCCTAAAAAGGGCCTCATCAGCCAAGTTCAAGCTTCAAAGCAAAACGTGTGAATCAATAACAAACAAAAAATCTTTCCTCCTATCACCCTGCAGTTCCAGCAAGAAAAACTACTAGGCCATACATTTAATTAGGCTTCTTTCCACAAGAGTAGCGAGTCCAAGCGAGTCTCAAATGCTATTGGTAAAGTAGATTTTTTCAGTATACATGCAAAATGTCTAGCATCTCAGTTCTCGAGTGCGCTAATGTAGGGTTTTTTTTTAATTATATAATATGAAAAAGAAGTTTTTTTAAAATTAAATAACTATTTACTAATCATAATTTGTTGAGTTAAAATTGATATCCAGTATATAGAAAACAGCGTTGCTACACGGCCAAAAGGAGATATCTGAATAAATTTGCCAGAAACATGTGATATGCCACATAGATTCTAATTATTTGTTATTATATTTAATTAATAATTTTTAAACAAATTAAAAATGTCCAACAGATATCAAATTCTATACCTATTGAGTCTCGACGGCGGCAAGGACGGAAGTCTTTCTCTCCCAAACCGACAAAACAATCAGGTGACTTTTGTTTTTTGGTAAGCCTTTCTCTTTCACTTTGTTCTATTTTTGTTCTATTCTCAAATTGATGGTGATATATCCTTGAAGAGTGTAACATCTATTCCTAACCTACTAATAACTTGTTTAATAACGAAAAAGTTGTAAGGCTACAAGGGAAGTGGGTTCATGAGAAAGAAAAAATGGTAAGGTTGCATCCCACAAGTTTGGAGGCTGAATTGTGGGCAATTGGCTTGAATGGCATAGGATTGGTTAGACGATATGGAATCAATGCAATTAAGGTGAAAACTGGTTCTGCAACTATTATTTCTCACAAGTAATTCTAACTGGATGACACTTGTGCTTGAAAATACCCAGGAGCTTCTCTATAAACTATGCATGCGCCTTTGATTGAATCATAACCATATCTTGTGCTTCCATTTGATGCTACCTGCAAAGCAATCCAATTAGGTAGCCTTTGGACGAAGCAAACAAACTAACCACAACACACAGTGTTGACGCCACGTTTCAGTCGTCATGCTGATTTGTTGCAATAGTGTTAGTGGCGGAGGTGTAGCTTTGATGATAAAGCAGGATATGCAAGACGACGGTGGTGTAATATTTGAGTGAGACTATGCAAAAATTTTACATCAGAGGGAGAAGAAAGAAGAACGAATGAGAGAAGATGAAAAATAAAAGTAATGACATGTAGCTTCACATCAACTGCCAACTAATTCGGGCATATAAAAGTTGGGCAAACATTCGGACCTTATAGCATTTTTCTATAGAAAATGCTTACATTAATAGCAAAAAAATCATAGTTAGGAGTTAGGACTGAATTGATGAAACACAACGTATGATAATCTTTTTCTTTTGAGCAAGACTGCCGTTTTGCTTGTTCACTTGGTCGTTTCGATCATGGGTCACCAGCTTTTCGATTATTATTTTACATATCTATTTTCCTTTTACTTTAATATCTATGGGGCCTCCGTCTCTTGCTGCCACGTGGTTTAACTCACAAAGAGCACTATCTAGAATTCTAGATAGAGTATCGAGTATGGGTCTTTTAGGTATTCAAGCAAGCCTTCGAGTCAGACCAACAACCCCAAATAGATAAGCAACAACACATGAGCCACAGAAGTCAAATTAGATATTTTCCGACTGAAATTTCTACTTTATACAAGAAATAGAAATGTAACAATTAAATCTACCAAGCTTTTCCCCCACTGGGAAATTGTTATGATTAAATTAGGTAGTATTTAAACCTACTTCCAATAACTTCCTAGTCAGGAAGAGAGAACAGAAGTGATTTATCCCTCCAGTCTCCAGATAGTTGCAGCAGATGCACAATGAAAACTTCAGAGTGGCTTTTAAAGGCATAAGCATTTGTCTACAATTGTATCCTTTCTCATTCATTTGCCTTTCTGCTCCCAACTACGCTACTTGATGAGCTATCCTGAACGCTATGAGACGAAGAACACCTACCTAACGAACTCCCTTTTGTGCAACTGCTTTCCTTCCTTGACAACTTGCTGGATTTTCTTTGTCCCGACGTTAAATCCTGCAAAACCCGACATGCAAACAACAATTGAATCCAATACCTCTTCTATCATAGCTATTAGTTATAAGATTTCCTTGAAAAACAACACTAACAGACTAACACTAACCTGATCTGCAGAAGACCCAGGAGTCTTCAACTCAAGGTCCGTAGTGACATCATTAGAATCCTCACTTTTTTCAGCCTTGCTCTCCCTGGATGATTTGTTTTTGGAGTCTCGTTTGCCTGACACATGGGACCGACTACCTGGATGAAGTGGTGGGGATACGTACTGGGTGGATTGCTGTTCAACATGGGTATTGGGGGCTAAATAAGGAACAAATGTTGAACAGGGGTTAGGGATGACCGCAGGATTTTGATTAGCAAAGAAGGGGTACGGCTGCATGGGAATCGGACCAGGAGGGACATGCATTGGCACTGCATACGGATATGAAGGTGGAGCCATCATAACTGAATGATCCATTGCAGTCCACGGAAACATAGTCCTGAGTCGCTGCTGATACTGATTATTCAAGTTCTCAATATCCGATTTAAGAGAAGCCTTCTCTTCTCTGAGATCATTTTTCTCCTGAGCCAACTGAATTGAATAAAATAAAATCATTTTCTTTATTATTTTAAGTCCCAAAAGCATCAATATGATTCATCAAATCAAGAAGAGAAAAGATTACCTCACGAGATTCTTCATTTAGCATAGCATATTCATCTTTGAGTTTACTAACTTGAGAAGTAAGGTCCTTCAGCAATTGAACTGTATCACCTAGAATGGTTGCTTTGTCATTTTTGGGCCTATCAGGGTCTGCATTTCAGAGGCACCTCAGGCACAGAGATATTTAAGAGAAGTGCTGTTTTATCACTTCTAACATCAAACGACTACCACATGGATAAATTCTAAAGAAGCGCGACAGGCAACAATTTATTTGATGCAAATTATCAGCATATGTAACTTATAGTAACCTCTGCTACGTCTAGTTGAAAATAATAAAAATTGTAACCAGGTTACTTAAAAAACTAGAGTTATTGACATTATACAATTCTGAAAATCTAGTGACCACTTCATTTTATAAACTGATAACTGCAGCATTAATTACTATAGACAAACCAGACTTTGGGCAAGGTAAATCAAAACACTTAAATTCAAAATATTATATATTCATATACACCATTTGCCCCTAGCTCTAAAATTGCGAACACCAACCTGATTTTGCTGTGATGTATGACTCAAAACGAAATACTACGTATGCAAAATGGTCCACAATCCAGATAATAAATCAATAGAAAGCATGAAATTGAGATTTTATCAAATCAAGCTTTACACAACTTACCAACCCCACAACCCCCAGCCAGAAAAAAGGAAAAGATTTTAAAAAAGTGGAGAATTCTGAACAATTGGCAATGAAATAACAAAATACATTCTAATGCTAACACTTGTATCAGAATAAAAACAATGTGAGTACTGTTAGTTACAAGGCTTCCGTTATTAATATGTTATTTAATGAAGGAGAACTTTGTAGTTGTATATCATTAGAAAGTGAGAAATAGAAATAGAAAATGTCAAGAACCCATGACATTTTTCAGCAGTCTACTCAATTTTTATTATTTTCAAAATATGAGAAAATGAAATTTTCTTTACCTAAAACGGTACCCAGTTCTACAAACTGTTCATTGAGTCGATCCCTCCTTAACTTTTCTCGATCAGCCTTTTGAGTCTTTCTTGCGGCTGTACAATCCATTGGTTCGACTTCAGACCTTTGGCTGCAGATAAATAAGTTCCAAAACAACAGAATAATTAAACCAAAGGTTAGATCACTGATTTCAGCTTTGGAGAAGAACAACCAAAATTATCAAAATTCAGAAAGTGACTTAAAAAGTTTTTCCCAACACATTTTTTAGATATCAAAATTCAATTTGATAGAATAAGTAACTAGATCTAGTGGCACTTATAATCCCATAGAATTGTCCCTATTTAGAAACTCTCTGAAGCTTTTATTTTTCTCCGTTTTCTTTTTTGTTTGTGTTGTTCTGTTCTCAGATTCAAGGGGGAAGGGTCATATTACTGCTTAGAGACATTAAAATTTCCTAATGACAAGATAAACTATAAAAGTTATCAAGCAGCACAACGACAAGGCTCGCTTCAATTTGTCATACTCAGAAGTAAACTGATACAATTTCCAACATGAACATCCTATCATTGTTTAGAATAACCCTTTCGTCAAACCATGTGAACCATTCATGTAATTACTTGCGCAGCTTCTAAATTTCTCACAATGTACAGTCATACCGAATTCAAAGGAAAAGTGGGAAACTGCATGGACAATATAGCCTTTGGACAACCAACAGGAGTTGGCTCACTGATCAGACCTTCCACTCATGCTAGTCATGAGTTAGTTCAAAGCCAAAGCCAGAAAGGTTATCTGTAAACCCTTGCTGTGGTTAGTGGTATGCCGTAACCTTAGATTGTGGCGTGCCTCCCCTCAACCTAAATTTTTCTTCACCCAAATATATATATATATATACCCTTTGGACAATTAATTATACAATACCAAGCTAGGATTAAACACATTAGCAATTTTTATTACAAAGAGATATAGTCATACAAGCTAAGCTAACTTATATGGAATCAAATTTATAAATTTTGGGCCTTTAACTCTCGCGGGTATAAGAAGATAAAGCTCAAATTTTTAAACGGAGCGGATTACCAAAACTAACGAGGAGTAAAGATCAAACTAAAGGAAAGGCACAATACCATCAGGACCAAACCCCATATCAATTAAACGATAAATATGTGAAATAGCAAGGAGACAATATAGTAAGACAATAATTTGTACCCAGAATTGGGTTGAAAACGACCGGGAGGCACTCCAGAATTTTGAGGTGTTACACAAAATTCAGAGAAAGGGTAATGATGAATGTTTGCCGCTGAAGGAACATCAAACCTCGACGAACTACGATGAGGGTTCGTGAGATTCTCGTTATCGGAAACACAATACCTATGGTCGATTGATTGTCGATGCTTATGTGCTTATCTTCAAATTTTGGCCATTCCCATTGGATCCTCGTCTTCTGACCAACGATGCCTTCGACGAAATGGAAAGTGAAACGTGTTAAATGCCTGGTCGTTTTGGTGGAAACAAATAAACGACGGATTCATGCCGTCGTACTGTTTCAAAATCAGAAGCCAGAAGAATCCACCTTTTTGCTCTTTTGTAAAATATTATTGTTTTTGTATTATTAAAAATAAATATTAAAAAAATTAATAGAAAATTTAGGAAAGGATAAGTTATTATCTTATTTTAAGATAATGACACAAACTTAAAACTTTTAGTATAATTTAACGATACTCAATTTATCTTTGCAAAGTTTGGTTTGATCTCTAGTATATTTTTCTCCTTACTTAAAAATTATTTTTAAAAGAAAACTTATCGCTTTTTAGTTATATTGTTAAAATTGAACTGTTCAATAAATTAGTAAAAAAATTTATTTAAATTCAATCAATTTAGTTGTTTAAATTAATTAATTAAATTAAATGATATTATAAAAAAAATTCACATATAATAATATAAAATATTTAAAAAAATATAAAAAGTAAAATATCTTTTAAAAAATTAATAATTAACTAATTAAATTAAATTTTAATTAATTTTAAACAATTCAAACTAATTTAATTATAAAACTAAACTATAACCACCTCGATTCACAATCAAATCCAACAGATGAATTCGATTCAGTTTATGTGAACACTTGCTTTTTTAGTTGAGTAGGATAAGAGAGTTACAAGTTGTCACGTAAAACGACCAATGAAAAGTGACCAGCCAGACATCAAAGGGGAAAGAAAAATATGGCATATCGAAACGACATCATTCCGGTGAATACCTGGAACGTGCAACTTCCCAAACACATATTACAAATCTCCGGTGTTTTTGTGTTGAAAATCATTCCACGCATGATTTGGAATTGGCATTGCAAGAACAAGAATAAGCAACGCCACCAACCCTAGAATAGACCTTCCCTCTTTCTTCCCCTTCCACTCATGGCGTCTATCAACAACTTTTTTATCTTCTCTCTCGCTCTCCTCCTCCTCCTCGCTTCCCCTCTCGTCCAAGGTCTGCTCCCCCAAATTCTAGATCCAGATCCGTTTTAGCTACGATCCATGCATGTTACGATTACGATTATCTGTTGTTGGATTCATGAAAATGATTCTATTTTTACTCTACTCAAGTGCCACCCAATTGCTTCCTTTTGAGTTTTGATCTGCTGTATACCTGTGTTAAAATTCTGTTTTTTCGGATTTTTACCTTTGTTGGGACCATAAGTTTTGACCTGCTTTATATGAAGACCCCATCTTTACCATTACTCCTGTGAAGTTAGAGAGTGTGGGAAGATTGCTTTTTTAATGTTGGGCATTATATAATCCAGCACTTGCATTAGAAGTAGATTTTGTTTCTATTTTGTGGGAGCAAGTTTCTGCTAACCAATTGTTGAAGCCATTCAGTTGCATTTAAATAAATTCAATTTTAATAAGGATTGGATTTCAAATTGAATTCCTGATTTCAGAGGGGTTCCAGATGCCGAGTTAGAGTCACTGAAAGCGGTGACTAAAATTGCACTCTAAATTTTATGTTAAAGATGCATGGTTTTTAAAACAGCATCCTTTTGGCTTGTAACTCGATGCAGCTTGTCTCTCACTCTCTATGTTCTTTGTCATTTTATATGCCTGCCTCTTGGAGACATTGGATCTCACTCCGTCTCAAAAATAACTTGCTAAACATGTTTTGGTGCATTCTGTGCATGACCATCATTAAATGTGGTTCTTCTACTTGCTAGTTGCTAGGTGCCAGTCAGACCCAGATGATTTTGTGGAGGCCAATGGAGAAGCAAGTGATATTGGCATTGTTGGTGACGATGTCCAAGATTTTGGTGATGGGAGCTTCCCTTCTGCTCCGGGAATTGATACAATCTGTGTATTTCCAAAAAATAGCGCAAGATGTAAGAATCATTTTGTAATATGGTTTATAATGAATTCTTTTGGTTTGATTTGGTAGTGGGTTAATTTTATTTGTTCATATGATGCAGTGGTAACAACTGGAGAAGAGACAGAGCTGCTTGTCGGTGTTAAAAATGATGGTAATTGAATCAAATTTGATACTTATTGGTGTATTTAGCAATGCAGTTTCATGCTTTCTGGTTTCATAACTGTTTTGCTTGTCACTGTTTAGCAATTTGTCTTTCATTTGTGTCTAATACCGCTCATTTAAAAATCAATATCTCTTCATTTTTTGTGATTCTGTTACACTATTTTCTTACCTGTGTCTAGATTCCCCGCTGTTGGGGGGTGTGGAAACAAAAAGAAATAACGATGTTCATGCATTAGCTGATTTCATTCATTATCTGGACTGAAAACAGGGGAGTCGAGCTTGAACGTTGTTGTAGTTAAGGCTAGCGTTCACCTTCCCTTCGATCATCATCTTCTTGTTCAAAATCTTACTTCTCAGGTAATAATTGGTTACTGAATATCCGAATTAAACTTAGTTATTTATTTATGTTCAAGAATTATGCTGCCCATATTACTTTCAATGATTATTTATGCTTGTTACCATGTAATCAATCTAAATTCTAAATGATAAAATTGATGAAGAACCTCAAGAATTTATAACGAATATTGGAAATATGTTAATTATTTATTCTGAAAACGAGATAATTTCAATTACTCCTGAAAATAGTTTGGTTAGTAAACTTATATAATTTGTGGTTGTTTTCATTTTCAACATCTGCTGTAAAGTATTTGTGTTGTTTGTGTGCACATAAGTTTGAAGATAACACTTACCAAGATTTTTTTTATAGAATTAGAAAACACTTGCACTTAATAAGATATTATGATCAATTTTTTTCCTTGAAGACTAGGTTTTAGAACACTGGACTTGTTAATCTTCAAATGACAAGGATTGTTTTAACCATCTATAGGCAATGGCTTTTTAGCATATTTGTGTATGAATTTCATAGTTCTGACACCGCCTGCTGTGCTGTGTAAAAAAGGGATATGAGGATGTATCTGTGTAATTTTTCATTTTCTTTTTATTTTATCCATAGTCCCTGTTCCCCATAAAATATGGTAGCCTATGATTTTGTTAGGTTAGATGATGCCCAACCATCTAAAGTAGATCTCCAAGTCCACTTGGGAACATTGAATGCCATGAACCAATTACTTTGGCAAATTATGGTTAATATGTTATTGCACACATGCTCGTACCATTTCTTGTGAAGGAATTAGGGTTCTGTGATATTATGTCAGTATGGCTATTCTGATTCAGCAAATGGTATTGCATAAATAATTTAAATGTAAGCTTTTGTTTTAATTGCAGGTTTTCAACAATGGTTCTGTACCAGCCTCAGCACAGGCTACATTCCCATATATATTTGCTGTCAGCAAGTTCTTGCAGGTATCTCCATTATTTTGAAGGCTAAAGCTTTTAATTTCTAAACTAGTAACATCACAAAGTACTTCTATACTCATTATGCCTAATGATTTTTCTGCTATGCAGGCAGGAACTTTTGATCTTGTTGGCACTATTGTATATGAGATAGAACAGCATCCATACCAAAGCACCTTCTATAATGGCACTATTGAAGTTGTTGAGTCTGGTGCTTTTCTTAGCATGGAATCTGTTTTTCTTTTTACTCTTGGAGCTGCCCTCCTTGTCCTCCTTGGGCTATGGGTTCATGGTCAAATACAACACCTATCTAAGGTACTACAGTCTTCTATTTTAAAAAAATAATAATGTTCTATTAAAAAATTACCTTCCCAGTTAGTTTGCTAATGGTAATACCTCATAAACTTCTCACTTTTAATATGTTCTGATATGTACTCGGACTTTGTACTTACTTGTTTGATTTGCTAACTTCGATATGTCATGAGTTCATAAATCATATCTCGAAAAGAATTATCTGGTGCTCTTCTTGTTATTTATTTATTTTTGCTAACTATGGTTTGTTACAAGGACGTTACTTCTAAAAGAGTATTTTGGCACTTTATAACTTCAGGGTTCATTCAAAAGTGAGGTTAAACACTACTTTCATACTAACAGGGATTTGGCATACAATGCTTATTCAATATGAGTATTTGTGCACGTCAATATTAAATAAGCAGCAACCTAGTAAGAGTTTCTGTGGTGTTAACTGATATGGTTGGTCTCATCTTGGTTTGGCTTATTATTTATCTGGAGCAAGAGAATCCATTTACCCCCGGAGCATAAAAGAGTTTCTCTCTTAATTTGATATGTTTTTGCCGCAGGACTTAGTTAATTATCAGGTATTATGCATATATAATATTGTGAAAGGCAGCTGATCAGAATTTTAATTTTTAAAAAAAAATCTCATAAGCCTTTTTTATTTCCCAGTCAAGCCACTTATTTGCTTTCCTTCCTTCTGATAATCTCATATCTGCACGTTAATATTTGCTCAGAAAACAAAGAGGGCTCCGAAAGTTGAAGTTGGGACCAAGACTACAGATGCTTCAATGGATGAATGGCTGCAGGTCTGTACTTATGCTTAACTACAATACTTATTGGATGTCATGGTGACCTTCAGTCCTGATTTTGAAGTTTGTGATGCGTCTCTTTCCTCTTCCCCTTTTCTTCTTTCCATACTTATGGCAAGAAACATGTATATCAGTCTTGATTGAACCTATAAGGCTTTAACATTACTGGGCTTCTGATATCTCTTTCTTTTTGCCCTGTATTGACACCCAGGGAACTGCATATACTCAGTCTCTGTCAAGCAAATCAAAGAAGAAGAAGTAGATAAACAATTATTCTCAAGTTCAGCCACACAAGACTCTACCATGAAGTACAGAATCCTGTAACTCAGACTAGGTTGGAGAATTTTAGAGAGCACGAGGAAGTAGTTCTAAAATTTAGGCCCGAAAGTCCTGCCTTTATGTTGTAGCTTAAAAGAATTTTTGCCTTTTTTTTTTCTTGGGATGATGTTGAGCTTTTTCTAAGAAAAATTAACAGGGAAATGAGTTAGGAAGGATACAACTTTTGAGAATTGGAGGATTTTTGTTAGATGATGTTCATTTTATCTATATTTTGCTGTGTTTATTGTGGGTGAATTTGAAATTTTGGTTTCTAGTCCATGTGTTACGTGGTTTTATATTTATAGTGGGCATATAATAGTTTGTTCTGGATGTGATTTACGTCAATCAACAACAGGTGGGGAGAGTCCTTAATTTTTTTTCCCTAGACACGCATTATTATTGGTGGTTGTGGAAGTTAGATCTTAAAACATATTAGAGCTATTTCTTTTTTTTGCTAATAGACCAGGGGTAGGGCCGTTCTTGTTCCTTCTAGGGGTCTTCTTACCCCTCGTTCGTTACCAAAAAAATAAATAGCTCTAATATGTTTCCACTATATATGGATATTTGAATGTTTTAAGGTCTAACTTCCACGACCATTTCGATTGTAGCTTCTGATGTGTTACAAATTTTCAGTTATTGTATGAGTAATAAAAATCAATATACATGTGTGTGTGTGACCCTTGACGTAGGTTACACAAATCATGGAGAGTAGTTAGGACTTTTGTCTGTAATTGAAGTACCGAAGGATCCGAAAGCGTAATACATGGATTATGTTCACACCAATCTCTCTCTTGGGTTATGCTTTTTAAGAAACTGTGTTGTTAATACTCTGTTATACTCTGTTATGGTTCTGGGTATAGTAACATTGGACTGCATCTATCTTTTGGGTTCTCCATGTCCTGAATGGCAATGACGTCAAAATGATATCTTAAAGTGGGGAAAGTCAAATCTGGTTGCTGCCAATTTAACACAAAAAGCAAATAAGAGGTTAGTAATCTTCACTAGAATTTGGACTATGATACCTTATAGCTTAACGTACTAAACATTATTAGGCAATTAACACTTTAAAATTTGCATTTCAATCCCCATTGTATCTGTCTATCACAACAAATGCAGATGACAACTGGTTTTGTCTGGAATTGATCTGCTAGCTTCTGTGACTTAATGTTTCATAAATTTCTACTTCTGTTAATTAAATGTTTCATAACTTTATGAGCAAGTGATAAATTTAGGGAGAGCATTTTCAGTGACAATGTTCACCACCAAATCTAGGGTCCATGTGCTTTCCCATGATAGAAGTTGCTAGACGTTTGTTATTAAATGATTGAGTACTCTTATATATCCTTTTAACTAATTCTCATAACATCTTTCTAATTATTTAAAGGCATTTGCTAAATAGTAATTTTAGTGCACTAATTAAGGAATTAAAATAAAAAGTAATAAAATATAAAAATACAACATTTAATATTTTTTTTCATTAAGTAATTTAAATATTTTATTGAAGGCTATTAAATGCTTTTTAAATAATGTCCTTAGGACACTGGTTAGCAGCATTGTTACTTGAAACAAACAAATATTAAATGAAAATATAGAAACATTGAATATTTTCTTAACCTAAAAACATTTAATACTTTCTTTTTTAAATAATTAGAAGAATTATTAGGTCAATTGATTAGGAAGATATAGAATTATTTAATATGATTTTAACTTGACCTTATATTTAATACGTGCTGATCAAGTTAGGAGGATTAGCCACTAACAAACTATAGCTATACTAGAATCAACAATGATATTTACAAACTATAAAATTTACATTATTTTTATACTTGGTTAACGATGAGCAAATTATTGATTCATATAATATATTATTTGGTTAATTGATTTTGATAATTAATCACTTGGTTGGTAATATATTAATCAAATGATATAGTGAATTAATTAAGAATTTGTTCATCGTTAATTAAGGTTGTATATTGTATTAATAAAAAAAATTACCCATTGTTAACAAGTGTGAAAACAATGAAGTTTCACTTTTTTTTTCCTTTTACAACAGTGAAGTTTCACACTAAAGTTTAAACCGACTATAATAGTAGCTTTTTGGTATAATAATTTTAATTTGTAAAACTAAGGAGAATATGTCCGCGAGAGGTAACTTTTCAAAGTCACCCATTGGAGAGTTGAAGGACTTCAGAAATTAGAATCCTCATAAGAGGGCACATTCTTTCACATGTGAAAGATATTTTGGAGAGAAAAGCAAGAGTGCATTGAAAGTGATTTGAAATGTATATATAATATATATAAAATAAATATTTATATATATAAAATTTAAAAGAACTTAGCACTTACCCCATGTATATGCATTAGGTTAGAAGAGATCTACCGATATAACTAATTTGTTATTTACACTGTCAAAAAAAAAAAACACTAATTTGTTATTTACCTTCACCAGAGGGTAATTATTCAATAATCTGATTGTTTTCATTGATTTAAAATTTGATATTATTAGCAATTAAATAACTATCATTTGACAATTACATAACTGTCATTCAAGAAGTCATACTAGTTCAGTCAGATTTCTTATTATAAAAGTGTTAAACTCGAATTAGAATTGACTAACATTCTTTTATTTCCTTCTTGTCTCTTAAGTTTCTTAAATGAAGTTTTAAAAGAGAGGTTTTTAGAAATTAATTGCGTTCTATGTGCTTAGCATACATCCTGGGAAGATTTGCCTTCAACTCTGTACCAATAATGGGGGTAAATTTCGTCTTGAGGACAGTGTAGTTTTCTGTATGTTTCTGTGTTCTTCTGCAAACATCATTTTCGTAACATAGCTGGCGAGAAAACGGCCAAAAATTCAAATGCCGTTCATAAGGAATTATATATAGTCTTCCTCTTCCTTTTATATCTTTGCGACACTATCAATAGTCCACTTTGCCCTTCACGTGCGCCATCGTTTAGTTGACACGTGCGAACAGATTAAAGATTAAGTAGTAATTAAGTAAGATTTATTCCAGCATAAAATTTGAAGAACGGGTGCATGTGCGGACCATGTTGTCTTTCTTGTGTCCGATCCGAGTGGCAGGAACAGCACTGTTTTCATAATCTTCTATAAATTTCTAAATTTGATGTGGTACAGTTGATATAGAATTAGTTGATGTATGTAGTTGACAGCTCAAGTTTAGAAATTCTGTTGGCTGTTAGTAAAACTTCATCCTTTCACGTGTGAGCAATCAACGAAGTAGTAACATTGCCAGTTTTGATGAACATTTCAGTAATATAATGTAAAAAGCATTTATAGCGCCATTTAAGTAGGTAGAGACAGATATTTCACATAAAGACATTTAGCTGTGCGGTTGAGAGTTCATGCATTCAATGAAAGATAATGTCATTTGCTTGTGGAAGCCGGTGTTCACGTTAATGTCTCTTTCTCTGAGGATCCTCTAGTCATACACAGGGTCCCTTGCACCATGTGAGGTTCTTAATTTCAGTGTCGGTGAGCCTTCAGAGATCATACCAAAGATTGTTATATATTAGGCTTATGAATCTCAATCAGTACTCACCTTCCATCAAACCATAGAAGCTTAGCAGCTTCTCAGTTCCAAGTCTACCTTATTCTTTTCTCTTCTGTTCTTGTTTGTTATCATTGGGAACTGTAATTGCAGTTCCCTATGCAGATTTTCAGCCGGCGCCAAGGAGCACTTCTGTGCTTCGGGTTGTCTGTGCTTTTTGTGGTAGTAGGCTTTTGCTATGGAGACCGTAGTACAGTCGAGGTAGTTGGACTGGGAGAATGCACAGACTGCAAGGAGAACAATATTAAGACTACCCATGCTTTCTCAGGTACATTGTCTCATAGTACATGCATATTTTATTTTTAACCACTTCGGTGTATCAGCACTTGTGAGCACAGGTTGAGGACCCCATCATGTGTCCAATTTTGTGGTGTGTAGATTTTTACTATAGACATGACAGATATGCAAAACCATATGAATTTAAAACTCCTGCTTCTCCTACCTAATTATTGGATATAGGAATTTGAGATTCACGGTTCCTTTAAACTATTTTGACTTGAAAAACCATAAAAAAGGTTGATTTCCATTGAACATGCAGACTATAATACATGGTTAATGTAATATTAATAAAACTTGGTTTTAAATTCGAGTAGTATAGAAACCAAAATCTAGAATATAACACTTGTGCATTACTTTTCTGTAGGGCTACGTGTAACAGTAGACTGCAAGGCAGCAAATGGACACTTCAAAACGAGAGGGGTTGGTGAGCTTGATAAAAATGGAAACTTCAAAGTATCCCTTCCTCATGACATTGTAAATGATGGTGAACTGAAAGAAGAATGCTATGCTCAGCTACATAGTGCATCAGCTGCACCTTGCCCTGCCCACGATGGCCTGTACTACTCCAAAATTGTCATCAAGTCAAAAACTAATGACAAACACAGCCTCGGACCTGCTGGGAAACTCAAATTTTCATCAGTGACCTGCACTTCAGCCTTTTTTTGGCCTTTCTTCAAACACCCACTCTTGCCTAAGCATCCCCATCCACATTTCCCCTTCCCTCCTAAAGTCTTTCCACCATTTCCACCAAAGTTTTTCCATAAGCACCCTTTCCTTCCTCCTCTGCCTATCCATAAAAAACCTCTGCTTCCTCCTGTGCCTATCTATCAGAAACCTCTCCCTCCTCCTGTGCCCATCTATAAGGAACCTTCTCCTCCACCTGCACCGGTCTATAAGGAACCTTCTCCTCCACCTGTACCGGTCTATAAGAAACCTCTTCCTCCACCTGTGCCAATATATAAGAAACCTCTTCCTCCAGCTATACCAATATATAAGAAACCTCTTCCTCCACCTGTGCCAATATATAAGAAACCTCTTCCTCCACCTGTGCCAATATATAAGAAACCTCTTCCTCCACCTATACCAATATATAAGAAACCTCTTCCTCCACCTGTGCCAATATATAAGAAACCTCTTCCTCCTCCGGTTCCAATTTTCAAGAAGCCACTTCCACCACCGGTCCCAATCATCAAGAAGCCATGCCCACCAAAGGTTAAGAAGCCACTTCTACCACCGATTCCAATTTTCAAGAAGCCACTTCCACCACCGGTCCCAATCATCAAGAAGCCATGCCCACCAAAGATTAAGAAGCCACTTCTACCACCGATTCCAATCTTCAAGAAGCCACTTCCACCTCACATTCCCATTCACAAGCCCCTTCCTCCTTTTGTTCCAATTTACAAAGCACCACCATTTTTTAAACCTCTTCCTCCTTTCCCAAAGTTGCCTCCATTCAAGAAGAAGCCACTTCCACATCCCATTCCCATTTACAAGCCCCTTCCTCCTCTTGTTCCAATTTACAAAGCACCACCATTTTTAAAACCTCTTCCTCCTTTCCCAAAGTTGCCTCCATTCAAGAAGAAGCCATGTCCACCTCTTCCCAAGATCCCTCCAAAGTCCTTTTTCCATCACCCCAAGTTTGGAAAATGGCCTCCTCTACCGCCCTTTTCTCCTCATCCATAGGCTATTATTGCAAAACTAGATGGCTCTTGCGTCCTTGGGGTAACAAATATGCATGCATGTTTTCTGTCTTCTTTTTAATTTGCTTTCCTTATTATCAAGGATTTATAAAATTTATTGTTGCAAATAAAACCTTTTAAGGGAAAGAGAATGTGAATAGAAGAGCATCAAGAGTGAGAGTAGAGGGGGAAAAGAGATAGAGCAATGTTATTTGAAGAAGTATGAAGTTTGTTGATGAAGTTGGGTGTGATCGATTGTTGTTCATGAGTGAAGATCACAGGACTTTTTCATTAATTTGTACGTGTATATAAATGCATTACGATGGTATTTTATTTCCCCCTTCCTAGATCTCGTGTTAATCAGCTTCCAATTTCCTACTTTATGTACCAATCCATTTCTATCGTTAATAATTGTCACCTTCAGAGGAAAACAAATAGGCATTTTCACATAACTTCCATTTGCTAGATGAAGTACCTAACTTCCATTTTCGCAAATAGGCATAAAATTTAATCCTGTACCTAACTTTGTATTTTCTATGTTACTTCTTACGTTGCGTTAGGTATGATCTATGTACGTACCCCACTATGAACCCTTAATCTATATATATATATATATATATATATGAACATGAATGCATGACAGTGCATTACCCCTAAGCATGTATGAGTGTCTGAAAGATTCATCTTTAAAGGGTAAAAGGATTCTGGTCCTACTACCATTAATTTAGAAAGAAAGGTTCACTTAAGTTGCATGCATTCTAATTTCTTTGTGGAATAGTTGATAGATAATAATGATAATGATTACTTAAAAAGCTTAAGTTGTGCACAAAAAACAAAAAAAAACAGGAAAGAGAGCAAAAAAAAAAAAAACAGAAGCTGTTTAGTATATTAGGAATTCGCAAAATAACCAGACACAAAGGCTCGAATAATGAGAACTTAGAAAAGAACTTTGAATTGAGAGGATGAAAATTAAAAAAATAAAATAAAATTGTGCCATTAACTACCAAATTAAACTGATGCATATACTCTCATTTTGTCTAGGGTATGTTCAAGAAACTGATTATGGTAAGCTTCTGCAAAGATAACAAAAAACTGTTCACAAATTAATTGTTGCTTCTTCATCCTATAATGTCTTCGTTCCTGGTATTTACACAGCTTTCTTGTGATCATCATAACAAATTGAAGACAGCGATAATCATGACAACTTCTATCATTATTTTCTTGATGATGTTCATTTTTATAGCTTTTGGTGCTTTGTTGATCACGATACCAGGAGTTGCATATGAAGTTTCTGAACCATTAGAGGGTTGACCAATAGTCTCTAAAGAATACGGAGCAATGCCATCAACGTCATATAATATAACCGACTATTTTAATAGTTGTTCGAAAAGATTGAGCTCACATTGTGGTGATAAGATTTTCTTTGGTGTTTTTTTTTTTTTTGCCAATTCAAAACTGTCAACAATGATTGTTACCTCAATCTTGTAAATAACATGGGGGAAACGTTGCCATGATGACCTAACAAATTACATCCTAAGGTCATAAAAGCTTAAACAAAATGCACCTCAAATCATAACAAGACGTGACTAGGTTTATAGTAACTGTGCTTTTATTGCCTCGTCTCCTCAACCTTCTTCTAATTAAGCCTAAGATTTTGTATTTATCATGTTTTATACAAATTATAAATTACTTATCATGCTCATATGTTGAGGAATTGAACAGTTTTACTACATTAATAAATTTTTTTTATTAATTTTGGTTTTGCTCTTACGATAATGAGGATTCTATATTCTCTAAACTCATTACAATTTCTATTCTTCTTTTCAATGAATTCTTATTTTATCAAAAGAAAACTAATTAACTTATGAAGATAACAATTTTTTCCTTTGTTTTTATTTGATAATTGTTTTCCAAATTTTTTGTGTTACTAAAATTTTGCGTTTCATTAAAGCATTTGGATTATGCTAAACTATGATTCATCCTCATCTCTTGTAAGAATAGAGAGAGAAAAATTTAAATATTTTAAAAAATTAGAACAAACTATTTATACTTCACAAGCTATAATTGCAATCTTCTTCATTAATGTAAAGATAATGTGTGCGCGCTTACGCTCATATACACATATATAAGTTTAAATTTGATTTATTGTTAATGTAACGTTTTTACACAATCATTCAATAATGTGTTTACATATTATTAAAAGAATTAAACTTTAATATAGTTGTTTAAAGTTTGATCCTATGACATTTTAAACATTTTTACACTATTATCCAATAATATATTGATATATTATTAAAAAAGTTGGACTTCTTAAGAGAATTATTATGATAATAATTTTTTTAATGATTTAATAATTCATAATTGAGATTTATTGTAATTAACTCGAATGTTTATAATCTTGAACTATGCTTACTTATCTTTAACTTTTAAGTGGATTCTATTTGTATTTGAACACTAAGCGTTTTCTAAGATGTTTTTAGAATAATACTGTAAATTTTCTACACTAATATATGACAAAAATTAAATCATATACACACATCAAGAAAAAAATCATTTAATTTAGTAGTGACACAAATGTTAAAAATATATATTATATTTTAGTACCTGTCACAATCACGATAGTACTTTATATTTTTTAAGTAATAAATTCAAATAAAATTAAGTGAAAATTGATTATAATATCAAAATATTATCAGCACCTCATTTCTTACTATATTACTGATTTACATTATACTTCTATATAATTTTTTTTTGTAGGATTTACACATCTATATAAAAATAAAATTGATATAAATTGATGTAAAAAAATTAATGTTTAAATATAAACACTCTAAAAATTTTAATTAAAAAAAATCAAAAAGAGGTTTGTTATCAGTATAAAATAAGTTAAAAACAATCATCACAATTGAGAAAATGAAATTATTTGTAGTAAAATTAATTTCATAAATATTTTTTTTAGAGTAAGAAGTATATATAACTTATATAAACGCTTAGTAATAATTTTTGGCAACATATAGTTATAAACATAAAACTATAACAAAAATAAAATAAAATAAAGAAGATTAAAGCGCAAGATGGGGTGCGTTTTAACGACGCAGATTTGCAGAGATAAATAACTCCGTGGTCACAGTGTCACAGAAAGCGCGAAAAAGAGAAAAATCAAATCAAATCAAATCAAAATATTAAACCCTTCCCTTTTGAGGTGCTAGGGTTTAAACTTTCTTCTTCTTCACCTTCGTTTTCTCTCCTCCAACAATGGCTGATACCAACTCCGTCGATGCCTCTCTATGGTGGGATTCATTCACTCTTCTTCTCACCGAGCTTGAAAATTCTTCTCTCTCCTCAGATCTCCCACCAAATTTGGTACAATTTCAACCATCTATCTCTCTCTATGCGTGTGCGTGCGAATTTGTGCATTCACATGAATCATTTTGCTGTTTATTCAGGCGAAGAAGTTGAAGGGAAACCATGCCTGGTTCGTGGATACACTATCGCGCTTCAAGCGGCCGAATCAGAAATCCAAGGAAGCTTTGAATTCGAAGAAGCTGCAAATTGGATCTCACCAGCTGACTATTCAGCCTCAGCTGAAAGATAAAGCTTTGCAGATTAGCTCCTGCTTGGTGAGTTGGTTCCTCGTTTGTGCTCGCCTACGTTGTAGCTCTTAATGATCATTACTATATTATCATTATCGTTGTTATCTTTTCGTTTGAGGTTCACATTGAAATTGCTTAGAGAATAGTGAAATTATGTTTTGACACCGAAATTTGAAAGTTTGTTCTAATTTTGGAAGTGATGACATCCTAGATTCATGGTGCCACTGAATGGACGAGTGTTTAGTTTTTTCGTCCTCTGTAATCTTTATTACGGGGAATTTACCTATTAATGTCAATTATCATGGGAATTATGCTGATAGACTCGTCACTGTTTTTTCTGCTATTCTTGTTTATTTCAGCTACTAGATGAGGTTCAATCATACATTCTTGTCGAAAGGTCCATCAAACATAACAATGTAGCTGCTGATTCCATGGTTCCAGAATTTCTTCACATGGTTTGTAGCTCAATCCCCCTGCTGTCTTCGTTTATAACATTGGTGTAGTCAAGTGCTGATTTCTACAATGGTCATATGTTGCACAATTCTAGTTCGAAGGATTTGACTTATCCGATATGTTTTTACTGACAACTTTCAAATAAAATAACTGAAGTGGATAATGTGAAGTCATAGTTGGATGGATTCCCAAACTTTATTTGTAAATTTTTATGTGACATTTATTGTTTGAGAGCATTGGGAGTTGAGAATTTTGACATAATATTTTGAATGGTTTATACTCGTCAGGTCATGCATTTCAAGTTAAATATTTGGACTTCGGTAGAAGGTTTAATGCCTTTTCTTCAGATAAAAAAATTCATTTGGGTGTTGGATAACATTGGATAAACATATCTGAAAAAGTAGAAATATTATCTATTCCATAAATTCCATGTTTATGTAGTTTTTGCCTTTGAATCTTACTACATGATGATGCCTTTTTTCCCCCTACCTTACTCTGTTTTTATGTTCTCTCAATTTGAAACCTTTCTGACTCTTTTCTGTATCTGTCTTTTATCATTAATGTGTTTATATTATTAATTGTATTCTGCTTCTATAGATTTCCTTCAATGCATATATGAGAGAGAGTCCAAAATATATTGGTATTTTAGCTGATTCCAAATTGTATAAGGTCTAGTTTGAGATAGATAGTTCATGTGGAAATTTGTTTGCTCAAAAAGTGGGTCGGGATTGCTGACACTATCCCCCCGATACTTGCTTTTAATTTCCTGTTACTGATTTCTTTTCCTTCTTGTTGTGAAGATATTAATTCAATATTACATGGAGCGACAGTGCTTGCTGAAGTGCATCAGGTGGATTCTCATGCATGCTAGTAAGTGTATCATGTTGTTTTTGTGACTACTTAGTACTTGCTCTGTCAATACTCTGTATTTGGCACTTTGGCAGATATGCCTTCATGTGCGCAGTGTGCGCACACACACACATTCAGTTTGTATAGGTTTAGTGTAAACATTTCCATTTTCTGCTAGTTGACTTTCCTTGTTGATATTACTTTGGAATTGTGATTCTTCATGCAGTATATATTGGTACTGTGTATGAAGACAATATTATTAAGGAGGAGGCAAGAAAGCTGTTTCAGGATGGACTAGAAAGTAAATTAATATTGTTCTTTGAGGACCTTTTGTCTTGCAGTTATCCAGAGCAAATGGTATGTTCAGTTTCCATGGCACCATCCTTCTTTAATTTTGCATGACTATATGAGATGGGTAGCTACCCTTGTGTTAGATAGGAGATCCTCACATAACTTAGATGTAATGTTTTTGTCTTCAATTGGTTTCTGCATGATATGAATGTCCTGTTGACTGAAATTTTTATTGCTTAATGCCTTAACATATGCGAATTGTGGAATGCTTGAAGGATGTTGATCTTTATACTCTGTGGGCTGAGGAGACTCTAATTGAAGACAACTTGGTTTTAGACATCCTTTTCCTAGCATATTATGACTCATTTTGTACCTGTAGTGGTGAAGTATGGAAGAAGTTTGGTTCTCTTTACAAGGTATATTAATATACTTCTGCTGGTACTTGATTCGTTTTGTGATCTTTATATATCTAATCGTTGTTCAAAACCATCACGGATCCAGGGGATCTTATCTGGTCATTATAACTTAGGAAAGCTAGCAATTACTACGGAAGCCCAACAGTTGTCTTATCATGCCAAAGTTCAGCTGCTGCTTATTTTAATAGAAACCCTGGACTTGGAAAATCTTCTTCAAATGGTTCATGATGAAATACCTTACAGGTATAGCCTAGTCTTTGTTCACATCATAATCAGTATTTTTAAGAAAGAAAACACATTGTGGAATAGTTTGATTAAACCAATGAAATACTGTGAGTTGTGGCAGTAATCTGAAACCTCATTTCTGTTGCAATGACTAGCTGGATGTTGAACTGAATGTGGTCTGTCAGACTCTGTCTTGAATCTAAAATAAATTCCACTTTGTTGGAGAAAATATCTTGAGGTCTGAGGCAATCATGAAGCAGATGTCCCATTCTTTGAGGCTTGCCTTCCTTAAATATGTCACTTAATAGAGTTTTCAATCCGAAAATTGGGAAAAAAATTGCATGCTTTCTTCTATTCTGTTCTTCAGTGAAACCTATCTTACTCTCACGGTCTTACCTTTATGGCCCTTATTTTTGTTACTTTTTGGAATGTTCAGAAGAGCAAATTTATGTGTTCTAAGTCATTGTTAGGGTTCTTTGATTTTGCCTATAATTCAATACATATATTTTTATTATTATTGATATTTTTTATTTGTCAGTCTTGGATATGGACCATTTCCTTGGTATGATGTAGTGACATTCTGATACACCTTTAGCCCAAGTGTACAGGAGGAGCAAGCATAGGCTGGGTTCTGTTGAGCCTGTGAATAGGGATGGTTCTATTGGGCCTGAGAATGGAGAGGTGTTTATTCCAGAAACAGTAGAGGGAGAGATAGGAGAGGCAGAGGCATAATAGAATAATTAGCATTGGGAATATGCATCAGAAGTTAGAATGAAGAGAACAATTATTAGTATTGGGAGAAGAGAACACTAATTAGCATTGGGAATAAGCATCTGAAGTTCGAATGAAGAGAGCAATAATTAGCATTGGGAATATTCACTAGAAATAAGAATAAAAGAGGCCTGCCAGGGGGCTATGAGGGAGGCATATTTTGAGTGAATAGGAGAGGTTTGGGAAGAGGATCCCCTGGTGTCTAGGGGCCTTCTAGTTATAATATTTCTGCACTTTATTTCAGTCCTTATCTAGTGTTTATCCTGTAATTCAGAGGGAGTTTCCTCTCTGTTTGAGTGTTATATTCAATAAAACATCTTAGTATTTCAGTGTCTATCACATTCCTTGTCTTGGAACTGTGGGATTTAGGTCAAATTTTTCATGCTTAGTATAGTGCCTGTGATCTTCTTATTATAATAGTCATATAGCCTGGCATAAATGGACTGTTTGTATTTAATGATTGTTTCTTTAACTTATTATGTTTTGTTAAGTGTTGCAAAATTTGTTTGGATTTCCCAGGAAAGGTGTGTCTACTTTTTCCTTGACTGACGTCCAAGACATGGATGCACTAGTTTCTACTTTCAATGCTTTTGAAATGAAGGAAGCTGGTCCTCTAGTTCTAGCATGGGCAGTATTTCTTTATCTACTCTTGACACTCCCGGAAAAAGATGAAATCAATGAGCTAATGGTATGTGGTTAAGTTATATGTCAAATTGTTATTTACTACTTACACATGTGTGTGTATTACAAAGTTAACCCTTTTTCTTTTCTCTGCTTTCAGGAGATTGATCACATTGGTTATGTTCGTCAAGCCTTTGAGGCTAGATCCTTAAGTTATTGTCTTGAAATTCTTCAGTGTGACATTTTGAAGGAGTATGATGTATGTCATTCTTATTTGGGTAGTATAACTAGTTATTGTGGATGACCTGATTTTTTGTTAAACTTTGACTGATTCCTCTCTTTTCTATTATGAAGCATTCAGCTTTCTACTAGACTAAATTGTGTTATTAGTAGACAAAGTAAGCGTGGTGTACTTTAATATTTATTATATTCATAATATATTGATAGTATAGTGTATATATTCTCATTTTTGTATTTTCTTGTTAAATTATTGTACAATAAATGAAATTTCCTCCTTCCATTCAGGGCCCAGTTTCTGGTTATCGCAGTGTTTTGAGGACATTTATATCTGCATTTATTGCATCTTATGAGATCAACCTTCAGGTATGGTATGTAAAATCTGTAGTTAGTTTTAAGGAGATTATTAATGTCTTTCTCATTTGGTCTGCTTTAACTAAGATACAGCCAGAGGACAGTAACCCCGCTTTGATACTGGATATTCTTTGCAAGATTTACCGAGGAGAGGTTTGGATGTATAATCGTTGTCCTTAAGTTCATTCATTGCTTCAGTATCATGATATCTACTAGTGATCATTTATTGATTGAAGGACTGTGCTCCTTAACTTTCAGGAATCACTATGTATTCAATTTTGGGACAAGGGAAGTTTTATTGATGGTCCAATTCGGTGTCTTCTTTGCAACCTAGAGAGCGAGTTCCCTTTCAGGACTGTAGAACTTGTGCGACTCTTGTCATCCCTTTGTGAAGGAACCTGGCCTGCAGAATGTGTGTAAGTAAATGATTGATGTTTTTCTGTTATCTCATATATTCAAATAATATAAACTTATTCCATGGCTTCTTTTTTTTCAAACTGGAAGAAACTGTGATTTGACATGCGACATGTTGGAAGCCTAGTTATAACACCCACCCATTGATCAATTTTGTTCTTAATTTGTTCATTTTCTTGAAAAAGATGAAAAGCTGTTTACTTCTGAGTTCAGTGAGCACTGGTTGATGCTTTGCTCATAAGACAGCCCTTCTATTCTCATGGAGCTGTTTTTTGTAATGCTTTTCTATATCCTACGGCATCTGCTATTTTATTGGCTTGTTATCATTTTGTTATAGCCTCTCTCAAGCAAATTCTTTGTTCACTTTTCTATTTGCTTGAGTAATCCCTAAATATGTTATGTTCAATGATGTAAATAAGGTAGTAAGCTTCTAGAAAGGTTAAACCCTTTTTAAAGTTTGTTTTTATTCCTTTTATCTTCTGGCTACGCTTTTAATGATAGTTTTATATTTTACAGATTTTACAATCTTGTTTATTAATGATGTGCATTTGTGTTGGCAAGTTGTGCTTATATTGTCATTCTTTATTATTTCGATGCTTTCCTTGGTTATAGTGCCAAACAATGCATGGGGAGGTCTGTTTTCTGTAAATTCAAATACTGCCATTGGTCTCTCAAACTCAAAAGTATATATTTTTCTTCTTCAATTGTTGGTAGCCATTCTTATGGATGCATTTTTTCAACAGATATAACTTTCTAGATAGGTCTGTTGGTATATCATCCTTGTTTGAGATTAGTAGCGATTCACTGGCAGATGATGTCTCTCATATAGTTGAAGCAAGACAGCCAGTACCAGTTCCTGGGGTTGAAGGTTTGTTTATTCCTGCTGGAACTCGTGGGCGTGTCTTGAAAGTTATTGGAGAGAATACTGCCCTTGTACGATGGGAGGTGAATCATCCAAATATTGCTATGATGCTTTAATTTATTTTTCTAGGTGCTTTCTGTTGCCTTATTGATGGTCTAAAATCATAAATTTCATTCACTGCCGGTTTTTGGTTGTCTGAAGATTGATGGCTTAGAAGTTGATTTTTTTTTTATGTTAGTGCTTACTCTAGTATTTCTTTCTCCCCTTTGCCTTGGGATAGGCCTGGAATAACCACTAACCTAAAAATCCAGCCAAGCACATCTAGTGAGGCTGGTTCTGAAAGTTCCTAATAGAAAGAGATCAATTTTTATTGAGTACTGTATACTAAAATCATTTATTGAAGTTCACTGAAGCTGATTTTAGGGTTTTGTTTAATCTACACTTGGTTTGAACTGAATTACTTGCTTGCCAAAACCCACACTAACAATGTTGAGAAATTCTCTTCAAATTCATTGGTGACAGGGGCTTGCAATTTGATATATTATTCTTTAGTGATAATCAAATAAATGCTAGTGTTACATTTTTTCCATTCTTCAACTGCTGTTTACTTGGCAATCATAAATGTTGCTTATTTTTTACACACCTTATAAATTTTACTGTCGTTTGTGTCTTAATATTTTAGTTAACCTTTTAAAAGTTAGGATGATTAGTTGGCTGAGATGATACGGATGATATTCTTTTTGTTTGTCAGAAAAACCATATATTAGGAACTTGGAGACTATATTATTGACTTAGAGTGGGCTTCATATCTCATCAACATGATCTCAATTTCTCAATTCATTTATCCCCTCCTCTCTTTTCTCCTTTTATGCTGACAAAATCTTCATTTTTCTAGTATGCACCATCTGAAGTGTTTGTGTTACTCCTATCTTTGGCCCAAGAGATGTATTTGAAGAGCAAGGAGGAAGTTGTTTTCACTCTTGACCTTCTCAGTAGATTGGTGTCCTTTAACACTGTAAGTTGGTTAGATTAATTGGCCGCCATTTGTTTCCACTGTGGTTATTTGTAAGAGAATAGCCAGTGCTTGATAATTGTTGCAACAGCCTTCATGACTGATTTATGGAAACAGTCTGGAAGTATATTTCTCATGGATGGCATCATGTGATAAGACTTAAAGGTTTAAAGTGATATTTTTAACAATAGTATCAGCGCATCATTGATTCTTGCAGTAAACTTTTTGTATGCCTAATGAAAGTATCAGCACTCGTCATGTTTAATGGAAAATTAAGCTGAAGAAATGAAAGTAAGACTTATACTGAATCTTTGTAATTGGGCTTTACTGCTTTAGTGCTCTTGTGGGTTGAGGGGTTTTATTTTTAAGGGCTTCTAGGGTCATCATAGAATTCCTCGAGGGACAGTTTAACACTTTGTGGGGCTTCTCTATGTTACATTGTTACTATGTATTCTTCTAGTGTAGCTGGTTCCATCCCCTCTCAACTTTGTAGTAAATTTATCAAATATTTGTACAAAATGAAATATTAATATAATCCACGTGTTTTGTTAGAAGAATTATGAAACTGCCGGCCTGCCATTTTGAACTAGTTTGTATTTTTGGTCCATGGTAAAGCTTCTTCCTTTGTGAATTTCACAAAGTTCCCTACATTTATCAAGACTATACTTTTATTATTGTCTATTTTCGCATGGGGACTATGGTTCTGCTTTCACTGTTAGAATGTTCTGTTTTTCTCAGCCCTGATCTAGGAGCCTGTTCTGGCTTTTGGTCATTACCAGCCGGACTGAGCTAAGTATGGACTCTGTTGAAACTTTGTGTTGCTTAGACTCCAAAATATTTTACAGGAAAGGGGTCCCAAGCTTAGATCAATTTCATGTATTTTTAAGTATCATGACTTAGTCCCCCCTTTTCTCTCTCACAGATTCTCTTACTACATGCAGGCTGTCTGTTTTGCTGTAATGGACATTAGCAACTCTCCGCAATTTTTTGCTGTTGGCTTGATGAATGAGCAAGTTGAAAAGAATGTCTGGTAAACTATTCAATTTGAATGATTGTTCTTTTGCATATGTGTTTCCTTTATTATTTTTATTCTGTTTTCTCTTCTCTTGTTTGGTATCTGTTTTCAGAATGCTTTATTTTCTGTCTTTGCAGGGTGGTTGAGATAATTTGCAATCTGGTCAAAAACCTGCCTCTGAATTCTTGTGGTGCTGCAATTTTGTCAATGGGCGTCAAGATTTTGGGGATTATGTTGATTTGGTATGTCAAGGACCAACTCTCCTAAAAGCTTAAGTTGTTAGGTGAAAGTACTTGAATGATTTTATATCTCTAACATGCCCCCTCATGTAAGAGCTCTGGGCTTGAAGTTGGACAATGCACAAGTCCACTTTACCTTGTGCTGAAATTCTTCTTTATTTAGAATAATAAGGGCAGCAATGATCGAATTCCTGATCACTTAGTCATAGAGGCTTTGATACCATGTAAGGACAAAAGCCCTACTTGGATAGGCTTATATGCAGCTTATTTGGGCTTATCTACTACAATAAGCGCTTATGAAGTATTTTTATTCTATTTAAATGAGCTTATTAAAACAGCTTATGAAACCTCTATAAGTTGTTTTGGACTTATTTTCATAAGCTAAAAATTTATGCTTATGAAAATAGCTTTTGTGTAAGCTAAAAAGACTTTAGGTATTAGTTGTTTTGATAATGATTTTTGAGAAAATTAACCTTAAGGGATTGACACAATTCATAGCATATCCCTCAAATGCTCGATATTTATTTCAAAGGGTTTATGAAAAATGTTTATTAAAGTGTTTATTCAAACGTTATGTATCTTGTTTCAACACTTATGATAGTAGAGTTTATTAAATAAGTTTTACTCTAATAAGTACTTATATAAACTATTTATCCAAGCGGAGCCTAATTATCCCAATAGCTTAAACTGTTACGTGAAGGCTCCTGAATGATTTATATCTCTAACACGCCCCCTCACGCAAGATCCCTCAGGGCTTGAAGCATGGACAATGCGTAGGCCTATTCTACCTTGTGCTAAAATTCAAAGGATTGAACTCCCAACCACTTGGTCATGTAGGCTTTGATACTATGTCAAGGACTAACTCTCTTCTAAAAACTTAAGTTGCTATGTGAAGACCCAAGATTAATTTTATATTTCTAACACCCTTTTTCGCAAGAGCCCAAAGTAGACAATGCACAAGACCTTGTGGTGAAATTCAACATTATTTAGTAGAATGAGGGCAACAAAGATTAAACTCTTGACACCACTTGGTCATAAAGGCTCTGATACCATGTCGAGGACCAACTATTTAATAGCTTAAACTGTTAGGTGAAGGCTTATGAATGATTTTATATCTCTAACATGGTAATTGAACCTATGCTTATGGAGAAGTTGAACAATTTGTGCTAATCATTCAGTTGATTTGTATTTGTATCTCTTAAAGAGTAAAAAACACTATTTTGATGGAGTGTTTGAGGCTTTCTCCTTGTTGGCTCTTTTCATGATTTAGTTTTTGTTGTTGGACCTTCATTTGGCTTTGAATTAATGTTATTGAGACAAGGTTTACTAATTCTTTTCCTTTCCTATCCAGTTCTCCATCTAATGTTACAGCAGTCGCTCTAAATGCAAATCTGTTTGATATCAGTTTGCAGACACCTGCTTTCAGTGTAGGCAGTAATGGCTTGTCAAGGTAAAATCCTACTTTTTAAATAGCATGAATATACAAATACGCAACTTACTATATTAGTGTATACACAAGATTGGTTTGAAATTGTGTGCTTACATAAAAAGAAATGGGTTATGTTCATCGCTTTTTCCTCTGTTGTATGACTTCACATTTTCTGTTACATTTTTCTGGTGGCCATGTAGTGTCATAGTGGCTTATTGTTACCCAATCATTCTGTCCTTTCCAGTGGATCATGGATGCTTTCAAGCAAACTGGCTAGGATGCTTTTAATTGACTGTGAACAAAACAGTAATGACTTCCCCTTGGCAATATCAGGTATTTCTAGTACAATTTCTCATATATTTTATTGGTATAATGATATTTATTTGTTTCTGATTGTTTGAGTCTCTTGCATTCCTGTGCTTATTGCTTTATCTGACTTGCTTTGAAAGTTGGACTATATGAAAATAGGTCTCATTTTTTTCAGATATTTGTGTTGACTTTGCACTGTTATCTATTTTGCATCTTTCTTCTTCCTGATTTTTTACACCCAGTCTCATTGGCATCTTGAGGTACTTAATATATTGAATGCTTATTGTGAAAGGTTTAGTGCTGCTGTAGACTTATGAATTCTTTTACAAATTAACTATGACCCAGTAACCAGAAAAGAGAGAAAAATCCTATAATCCACTCCTTGAGTACAATGGTGATTTGCTTGTACCTTATCACTATATACTAATGTATATCTATGCTAATTTTCATTTGTAATAAAGAATTAATTAACTAGAGTTGTTGGTTTGGTTTGCTTTTGTGGAGTTCTCTGCTATAGTTGTCTATTTTCTCTATATTCTTACGTTGTGGTCTGAATCTTGCAGTGCTGGACTTCACCATACAGCTTGTAGAAACAGGGGTGGAGAATGATGCTCTCTTGGCATTGATCATTTTCTCTTTGCAGTATGTCCTAGTCAATCATGAGTATTGGAAATACAAGATGAAGCATATTAGATGGAAAGTAATGTTGAAGGTATGTCCTGCTTCTCTTTGAAGCCATACGATTTCGTTCTCAGTCTTAGTTAATCTTTAGTGGACTACTTCTAAGATTCTAAATGACTATGGTAATTGAGCGCAGCCAGAGAATAAGTGGAGAGAATCATCTAATTTCATTATTTTTAGATGATACAAGAATTAGGTTAAAATAGGCTGTACATTCTAGGTTAGCTCCATTGATTTTAGGAACTACCCAATTGTGATCCCTAAACTATAGGAAAGTCAAATATCTAAACATATCTTTTCTATTATTTACAGTATCAGAATTAAATCTAATCATATCTTTTTGATATTCAACACCCCCCTCAAGTTGGTGCATAGATATTGATCATGCCCAATTTGTCAATGAAAGACTCGAACTTAGGCCTAAATGGCCTTTAGTGAACACATCTGCTATTTGTTGCTCTGAAGTGGCAAATGGCATGCAGATAATTCTGTTTTCCAGCTTTTCTTTAATAAAATGTCTATCAATTTCAATGTGTTTGGTACGATCATGCTGGAAAAGATTATTTGCAATGTTTATAGCTGATTTGTTGTCACAAAACAATCTTATAGGAGCTTCAACATCAAGTCTTAACTCAGCAAGAACTCTTTTAACCCATAATACTTAACAAACTCCATTTGCCACCGTATTCTGCTTCAGTGATGCTCCTTGGTTCGCTAGGTAACCAAATATCCCCACAAGAAAGTGCAATAACCAGATGTTGATCTTCTATCACTAATCGATCCTGCCCAATCTGCGTTAGTAAAGACTTCCACAATCCTTTGATCATTTTTTCTAAATAATAATCCCCTTCCTAGAGAGCTCTTTAAATACCTGAGAATCTTATGAACTGCCTCCAAGTGTTCTTCATATGGTGAGTGCATATACTGACTCACAATGCTTACAGTAAAGGCGATATGTGGCTTTGTATGGGACAAGTAAATGAGTTTCCCTACTAGGTGTTGATATCTGCCCTTATCAACAGGAACTCCGCTGGTTACTTCTCCTAGCTTCTGATTAGGATCCATGGGTGTGTCACTTGGTCTGCAGCCACTCATTTCGATTTCCTCTACTAAATCTAGAACATACTTCCTTTGTGAAACTGAGATTCCCAACTTTGACCCTGCAATTTCCATGCCCAGGAAGTAGTATAGTGAGCCCAAGTCTTTAATCTCAAATTCCAAAGCAAGCTATTTTTTTAATCTACTTATCTCGTCATCATCATTCCCGGTCAGCACTATATCATTCACATATACAATTAGAACTGCCATTTTCTCACTATTTATGTGTTTTATAAACCTCGTATGGTCAGCTTGTCCTTGAGTGTACCCCTCTCTCCTTACAAACTTGGTGAATCTTTCGAACCAAGCCCATGGAGATTGCTTTAGACCATAGAGTGATTTCTTCAGTTTGCAAACTTTCCCTCCAAACTTTTCTTCAAAACCGGGAGGAGCATCCATATAGACTTCCTCTTCCAACTCGCCATTGAGGAGCACAGTTTTGACATCTAGTTGAAATAATGGCCAATCCAGATTTGCAGCTATAGAGAGTACTACCCGAATAGTGTTTAGTTTTGCCACAGGAGTAAATGTCTCTTGTTAGTCAACTCCATAGGTTTGTGTGAATCCCTTGGCGACCAATCTTGCTTTGTATCGTTCCAAGGATCCATCAGATTTGAATTTCACTGTGAAAATCAAAACAATTAATTTTCGTTCAGGTAATTGAACCATCTCCCATGTTCCATTTTTTTCAAGGGCCTCCATCTCTTCACAAACATCCTTTCTCCATTCAGGAACCTTTAGAGCTTCCTTTATAGACTTAGGTATTTCCACACTTGACAATTGTGAGACAAAAGCATGATAAGATGATGACAGGTTCTCATATGAAACAAAATTTGAAAGAGGGTGTCTAGTACATGACCTAGTTCCTTTCCTAAGAGCAATAGGAAGATCTAGAGATTCATGATCCACGTGTTGAATAGGTAAGGACTTAGGTTCTATGGATTCAGAAAGTGTACTTGGACTTTTAGATTCTGAATTTTCAGGTTTTGGTACATGGTCAGATCCTGGACCATAGTGGAGTATAGTTGTATCTCTTTTACTTTGAGTCTGATTGTTCCTTGTGTAAACCTTTCTGAAAAATTTCTCATTATGGAGCTGAGTTTGGTCTATTGAGTTAGTTTTTTTGTTCAGGCACTATAGTAGACCTCCCTTCTTCCTTATTCAAGTTGTGAAGATCAATAACAATAGTTTGAATATCAACACCATCAGTTTTAGTTTCAAAAACCGAGTCTTCATAAGCATCCCCCCTGAAGAGGAAGGCTAAAAAAGGTTTGAGACTCAAAGGTGACATCCATGGTGATAGAATTTTTTTGCTAAGAGGATCAAAGCATCTATACCCTTTTTGTGTGGGGGAGTAACCCAAAAATATGCATTTGATTGCCCGAGGACCCAACTTATCCCTATGATGGTTGTGCACATGCACAAATGCAACACAACCAAAAACTTTTAGTGGTAAATCTAAAGTAAGGCGTGACATGGGGAAAGATTCTTGAAAACCGTTAGAGGTGTTTGGAAGTTCAAAACTCATGATGGCATCCGATTAATGAGATAGGTGGCATTGAGGATTGCTCCCCCCATAAATATATTGGTACATTAGTGGTAAACATCAAGGACCTAGTGACTTCTAGGAGGTGTTTATTTTTTTGTTCTGCTACCCCATTATGTTGAGGGGAGTCAATGCAAGAGTTGTGATGAACAATTTCCTTTTGTGAGAAAAAAAGACCCCAATAATTTATTAAGATATTCATTCCTATTGTCGTCACTCTAAAACACTTGAATCCTTGTTTGAAATTGTGTTTCAATCATATTTAAAAAAAATTTTAAAGACAGATTTAGCTTCAGATTTGTCTTTTAGAAGATAAAACCAGCTTAGGCAGGTATGATCAATAAGAGTTACTAACCACCTTTTTTCAGAATTAGTTGGTGTCTTGGAGTCTCCCCCCCCCCCTCCAAAAAAAAACAAAATAACTTGGGATGAGACTAAAAGGTTTAAAAGATTTATATGGTTGAACAGGAAAATGTGTGCAATGATGTTTAGCTAGTTGACAGATATCACACTGAAATGATGAAACGATTTAATTATGAAATAAATGTGGAAACAAGTACTTCAAACATTGAAAGCTAGGATGGCCTAACCTATGGTGCCATAACATAATTTCTTCATCAATAGAACTAAAGTATGCTCCTTGAGTTGAGACTTGTGGAGATAATGGATTCTTAGTCTCAAAGTAATAGAGACCCCTATACTCTCTAGCATTGCCAATCATCCTCCTCGTATCTAGTTCTTGAAATTCACAGTAGTGAGGAGAAAATTTAGCACAACACTTTAAATCACAGACAAAAGATTATAAGAGAGTTTTGGGACATGAAGAACAAGGGTGGGGGAGATAATAATAGTCCCTTTCCCAGCAATGGTTGAGAGGGGGCCATCGGCAATCTTAATTTTTTGGTTGCATGCACAAGGACTATAGGATGAAAAAAAAATTAGAACACCCTGTCATGTGATCCGTGGCTCCTGAATCGATTATCCCAAGGCAAGAAGTGATAGTAGACACATTTAATGCAATGGATTGAAGATAATTACCTTTATGGGTTAAGGAACAAGAAGGTACAAAATTAGTGAATTTTGTGGACTGAAAAAAGCTATACAGTTGTTCTATCTATTCCTTACTAAATGAAGGGGTTGTGGCTGAGATTTCTGAAGTTCCACTTTCCTCCGTGATTGAGTGGTAGGCTTTCGGATCACAGTTTGATTGACTCGGGTTTCATGGTTTCCAGTCGGGGGGCTTGCCATGTAGTTCCCAACATGTCACCCCAGTGTGTCGTGGCTGGTGGCAGTGATCACACCAAACTTTTTCATTTTTCCTGTTCGACCGAGGGGTGAGTATTGCTTTGGTTGTTTCTACTGATCAAGGCTTTCACTCCAGGGGTGGACGAGCTCCTTTCACCTAGCATCACTTTGCGTCGGCCTTCCTCCCTTCTAACCTTTGAAAAAACTTCCTGGATTGATGCTAGTGGGTTTCGGCCAAGAATCCGGCCTCTAACTTCATCAAGGCTCTTATTCAAGCTTGCCAAGAACTCATACACGATCATTCTCCATTCGTTTTAGATGACGGATGATGTTAGCTTTACAAGCCTAATCATCTTTGCAGTAGAGGTCTAACTCTGCCATAACGTCTTCATCTCGTTGTAATACTTAGCAACCTTGTGCTCACCTTGCTTAGTTTGCCACATTCTTGTGTTCAACTCAAAAATTTGGGATGAGTTTTCGAGGTCTGAATATGTTTCCCAGACTACATCCTATACATCCTTAGCAGTGGGCGGGAACAAATATGTTTTCCTTATTGAGACCTCCATGTAATTGATCAACCAGGTTGTAATGAGGGAATTTTCAGACTTTCACATCTGCCATGTTGGATAAGTCTTTGTGGGATACTTTGTCTCGTTGGTGAGGTATCCAAGTATCCTTTTGCCGTCAACTACCAACTTGATTGATTGGGCCTACTCTAGGTAATTCTTCTCGTTTAATTTGGGAACAGTAAGTTGGATTGGCAGATTTTCAGTGCCGGCAGCAGGGTGTACAAACCCTGATGGTGGCAGCACCCCAGTACTTGCACCTGACTGGGCGCTTACTTTCGAGGAGGTGATGGTGGGACCATCTTCGCCAGTCCTCACCCCCTCAGGCATGGCTGATTGTGCCTGATTGTGCCATCACAATAGAACCAAAGAGAAGAAGGAAAAGGGATGATTCAGGCTAGCTTTGATACCTTGAGCACAGCCAGAGAATAAGTGGAGAGAATCATCTAATTTCATTATTTTCAGATGATACAAGAATTGGGTTCAAATAGGCTGTACATTCTAGGTTAGCTCCATGATTTTAGGAACTACCCAATCGTGATCCCTAAACTATAGGAAAGTCAAATATTTAAACAGATCTATTCAATTATTTACAGAATCAGAATTAAATCTAATCATATCTTTCTGATATTCAACAGTAATCGTAATTCTTTGTCAGTTGCTAGCTTGGTTTTAAGGTGAAAATAGAACACAAGAAGCAGAAATCCATAATCAAAGCCTTATCCAATAGAAAAATTCAAAATCTTGTTTGCTTATGCCTCTTCATGAAGATATATGCTGCTAATTCTCCTATTTTCAGTATACTGAATTGACCAATTAATAATAAGTTTCTCCTTTTCTTTCAAAATGGTTTTCTAATTACATAATTGTTTTCTTTCATCACAATTAGTATTGGCTGTGGAGCCATTTAAAACCTCTATTCTGGGTGCTTTATATGTGCATTTTTAGAGATTAACTTGCCCTTCATGTCAAAGTTGTAATGAATGCCTCTTATTGATTGAATTCTGGCAGCATGTGTATCTAGTGGTCCTCTGTTGGTATGTATTTGTTGATCAGAAAGGTCTTTGTTATTGTATGTTCACCGGTTGTTTGGCTGTCCTGTCCTCCATTGAAATTTTAGAAGATTTCATATGTATTGTGGATTATTTGATACAACTTTTACTGCTGCTATATTTTTTCAAGTCATTCAACTGGCCTCGAAAGACATTTCCAAAACAAAAAATTATGTGATTTAGTTTTTTGTGCTATGAAGTCTATCTCAATTGCTTCTAATTTGTTGCTAGCACAATGGGGTGTGATTCTGGAAAATGATTATAATGTAGGTTTTCAACATGAGAATTAAAACCATTTAGCATAGTTGGAGTAGCATCTATTGATGAAAAAATGACAGAATTTCACCTAAGATGATTTGGTCATGTGAGGAGAAGACCAATAGAAGCCCAAGTAAGAAGAGTTGATCATATGAAGGATAACCCAGTAAATAGAGGTAAAGGAAGACTAAAGAAAACTCTAAGGCCCCATTTGGCGTACAGTAGCCTTGGAGTTGGAATTGGATCTCCAATTCCAATTATCTTATTTGGTGCGTACATTAGAATTAAAATTCCAATTCTGAGTCCAATTCTATAGAATTGAAAAATAACTAGTTTCTATTACTCTCAATTCTTACCTTAGGCCTTAAAAATTACAATTCAAAGCACCAAGATTTTCTATTTTTAAGAATATTAAAAGGAAAAAGATAAAAACTCCAAAACATTTGATGCTAGCAACCATTGTGGCCTGTGTACTCATGCCACCACCGTTGACGGGTCCTTGCCATCATGCTTTGGCTAAGTAGCTGCTAGTGTCCTCCAATCACTGTCGCCTCTGCTTGTGCTCCAGCCAAGTTGCAAGTGGTGTCCTCTTGTCACCATCACCGACGCGTGTGCTCCGGCTTAGTTGCCACCATTGTCCTTCGATCATCGTTGCCACTGACGTCCTCAAGCCATTGTCGCTGCCGATGTCCTTTGCCACCCATTGCAGCCAAAGACATATTTCTTCAACCATCGCTGCAACTGTAATTCGGTAGCGCAAGCTCTGTTGAAAATTTTATTTATAATATTTATTATTTATTAATTTAAATTTAATTATATTTTTATAAATTCTTGATAAATTGTACAAATTCTAAAATTCCAATTCTATGTCTTGATTCTTTATTTGTCCCAAACATAAAAATTAAAATTCTTAGTCAATTATAATTCTGAGAGAATTGGAAGGAAAATTTTAATTCTGAATTGTAATTCCAATTCTTCATCCAAACGGAGCCTAAGAGAAACCATTAAAAATAACCTTGGCCTAAATAGTCTTTTCAAAAATTTGGATTTTTGACAAAGCACAATGACATCGTTTGATCCATGTAGCCACCCCTACCTAGTGGGAAAAGGCTTGTTTTGTTGTTTGTTATACATGAGAATTAAGATTATGCTACTGTGATTAATTTCTAACTTTGGGATACTATTGCAGGTTCTTGAGTTGATGAAAAAATGCATTGTATCAATGCCTTGCTCTGGAAAATTGGGTGAGATGATATGCAATGTGGTGTTCTCTGATTCTTCTATCCACAACACACTCTTCCAAATTGCTTGCACTACTGCACATGCCTTGGAGGTGAACCATGTTGAAGCTTTTTCCAGTTTATTTATCACCCATTTGTTAATGCATTTTTCTTATTCCTACTTCTTATTGACATGAACACGTTTTTGTAACAGAAATTGCATGTAAGTCGCCTCTTTGATCCAATGGAAATTGAAGGGTTACAGCTTGCTATTGGTTCTGTTTTAGATATTCTTTCAGTCATGCTGACCAAACTTTCGAAGGTACAGAGGAACACCCCAAAGCTTTTACGTTGAATGAATGGTTCTATCAGTTACATATGATTACAGAAATTCATATGATGATAGTAAATTGATGGAATATAATACTTCTCTTTTTGTTATGCATCTTGAAAGTTTTTAAGCATTATTGTTTTTGTACTATATATCAATACTAGATTTTCTTGTCTTTTATTATTATCCATAACTTCCTCTTTCTTGATTATTGTCTATATTCATGATATCTTTACATTATGGAAATACTGAAAATCATTCTGTGTTGTCCAGGATACATCATCCAGCTTTCCTGTTTTTCTCCAAGCAGTGTTCTCATGCACAACCAAATCGGTTCCTGTTGTCACTTCTGTTATATCCTTGATTTCATACTTTCGAGATCCTGTATGAACTCTATCCTTGCTCAAATTGGAGTATGATTACATTTTACTGACTCTTATACGCACTTCTATTTTCTCTGAATTTCACACTTGCAGTGGTAGTAATGAGTTTTTATTGAACAGTAACTTACATCTGCCTCTTTCTGTTCTCATTTCTTCCATCAATTAGAGATCTGCAAGCACTTCTAGTGTACACTACTTCACAGTTATTTATTTTGTTATGTATTGATCATGGCACTAGCTGCATAAGAAACTGATATTGGTCACATTTGCTAGATTATCCCCAGTTTTTGTTGTTACACTTGGATTGTCATCTCTCTTTTTCTGTATTGTATTACTTTATTTTGTTTGGCATGCTTGCTCACGCATTTGCTTCATCAAGTATTCATTTCATCATGCATTTCATGCCATAATCAAGTGGGTCGTATCCTACTCCTACATATCTCTCTTGATAGACTATTTGTTACTTATTTTACCACCCTTTCAGTGGATGTGTACTTGATGATACCTGATTTTCTATTGCATTGCTTAACCACAGACTGTTGTTTTGTCTATGTAGGCCATCCAATTTGGTGCTGTCAGGTTTATTTCAATGTTATTTGCTATAGCAGATTGTATTCAACCATTTTCATATGGAGGCACATGCTTTGCTCCAGATAATGAGGAGGTTTGGGGTCGTAGTTTCAGCTTCTTCAACTTTATTTTTTTTGGTTAGCTTATAAGCTGGATTTATGTGATAATTTTGTAATTGGTTTCAGATTATGGATTTGAGGCACTCTGTGAGCTACATACTGCTGGAGCAGTCGATATCAAATGAAGATCTCTTTGTTGCAACAGTTAATCTGTTTACTTCTGCAGCATATTACCAGGTTTGAATTAGATATAGTAAACTAAAGAATTGGATTTCACTTTTTTAAGTTTTTTCATATAAAAGTTTCAAGCTTACTTGCACTGATACCATTTTTGGGTTGTCTGGTTTTGGCAACACAATATTTTAGTAAATTCAAAAAGTATGCTACCGGTTTTTGCTTCTCTATCATCATGGGGAAATATGTCTACTGTTTGTAGCTTTTGATTAAAGTATATCACTAATAATAGAATTTCTTTTTAAGTTTGTTACTTTGTTTATCCATCACTTTCTCCTTGGTAGCACAAATCTCGGTTAAGTGTTGCCATATGTTCAATATGCATTCACCAAAAGGAAATAGTATGGATAGTGTTTATTATGACCTTTGCAAGCTTATAATCCCGTAAAATCTGATTTTGAATTGTTGAATCAAAACACTGATTTTAGTTTTATTTATTTATTTATTTACTTTCCGGGAGGGGGGGTGCTCAAAGTGACTTTTTCACTATGCTCAGTTGTGTTGAAGCATCTTTTTATTATTTGAAGTTTCTTTTTGCAGCCTGCGTTTATTGTTGCTATCTTTGCTCCAGAGGGGAACAATGATGATCAGTTGAGTATTGGTGATGCGAAGCTGCAGAAAAATGAAACTTCTCTTGTTCCACTAGTTTCAAAAAAATCATGTCTAGCAGATGCACTTATGCACTATATTGAAAGGGCGGATGATCTGATCAAGAGGTACATTCTCCGGTGAAGGATTTCTTTTTTTGTTTTGGTTTCACTGTCAATTTTCTGCTTTACTTTCTATCCTTGTTGCTTATTCTTTTTGCTGGTTAGCTTGCTAGTCACACATATTTAAATTTTAACAAGTTACCCATATATTATTTTCTTTCTTTATCTCCAGCAACCCCCGCATACTGCTGAGTGTACTTAACTTCATGATTGCCTTATGGCAAGGGGCTCCTCAGTATGAAAATCTTTTGGAGTGTCTAAGAAGCTCTGGAAAGTTTTGGAAACACTTGGCTAATGCAATCTCGTATATTGCTAGCAGTGAAACTCCTCTACTTGACAGTCTGACAGAAAAAGATGCTTTCAATCTGGCGTATAGTTACCATTGTCAATCAGCCATACTGGGAATCATGGCATATGAATTGTTCTTGCAGAAAAAGTTGTTGCATGCAGAGTCACTTGTGAAGGATGCAGCTGAATCTAAGGACAAGGAGAAAAATGCCACAAAAACTGAAAAATCTAAATCCACCGATTTTCGTGATCTTAAGGGAATCTGGTCTTCGTGGTTCAAAGACTCTGTTTTAGAGAAAATAGTGAAGTCATATACTTCTTGTGGATATAATAATGATATATATTATGGTGCAAAGGTGAGCTTCATTTGGTTTTCCTTGTTGGTTTAATAGGCATGGTAGTAGTCTTTACTGTGATTGGGTTAATTTTATAGCGTTTCTGTTTTATTACAATCCCTTGCATGTGCTTTATCATGATTTTGTACCTTCAACCTTCAATACCTCTTCCATTGTCTACTTTTCTGATCTAACTGTTAAGTCTCTACATAGTATTTTATAATATGCAAATCAAAATATAAAAATTCTTTGTTTTGATATGTTTAGATGTGACACAATTATACATTTGCATTGTAAAGTTCTCTTCCCTTTTTTATTTATGTCCAGCATGTAAGGTATATATTTATGTGTAATTGCATGTAAATTTTCAGGTTGCCACCAGTTTATTCTCTGTCCATGTGATGGAAAAATTAGCAGATAGTGACTCTGGAAGTTTATCTGTGTCATTGCTTCAGAAGATTCATGGAATTCTGACAAAGGTCCAACATCTAATCTACTTTTCTTCTATGAATGAAAGTCTATTATTCTGGTTTACTTTGGTAAAGTGTTAAAGGGTATTAATCTATATATCATGCAAATCTTTAAATATTAGGCTTCAAAAAATTAAATCTTTAATGTCAGAACTTCTTGTTTACATGTTCAACTATTTGTTTCAGCTGACTATTTTTATCAACATTTTCTAATATGTAGAAATGTTTCATGTTTGCAGTTGAGCATTCATCCTGCTTTCCATGAATTGCTATCTCAATATTCACAGCGTGGTTACAGGTTACTAAACTTTATCCATGAATGCTATTTTTATGATCTTAAATGGCCTCCTACATCAACATGTTACTAGACTTGATCCATGAATTGCAGTTGGAACATCAATGGACTATATTTCTTGTTTACTCCGCAGATAATCATGCATGCTTTTTCGTGGATAAGCAGTTAACATTTAGAGCACTCTTTTACTCTGATTTCACCATCATTGTATCTCAAGAAAAGAATCAAATATTGAATGAGGAGACTGAGAATTAGGAACCATTTTAATGAAATCCAGCACTTTTAATATGTATATCGGTCATGATTTGGTTTTTTTCTTTTTAAATTTGCACAGTGAAGGAAAGGAACTAAAGAAGTTGATACTCAGTGACCTATATTATCATTTACAAGGAGAGCTTGAAGGGAGAAAAATTGGTATTGGACCATTCAAAGAATTATCTCAGTACCTAGTTGAATCAAATTTTTTGGGGACCTATCAACACCAGTTCAATGATGACTCTTTTGCGACTGTGAAGAATGTGTACTTGTTTGACCTTGTACGCTTGCGAGCAGATTTGAGATTAGATGTGTGGGATTGTTCTGAGTGGAGAACGTCCAAGGAGATTGCAAAAACCATGTTGCGTTGCCTGCAGGATGCAAACTCTGTTATGTTGCTTTCAAGTTCAAAGCTTTCTGCTTTAAAAGGATTGATTGCTGTGTTGGCTGTCTACCATGATGACGTGAGAATTTAAGATTCTGATTACTTTTTATTTGCATTTCCCTATCTGAGTAATAGAGTTAGTCAGTTAGAGTGTTGTAAGTTACAAATGTTGAAATGTTCACGTTGTAGCTCAATTGCCTGGGTCTGAGCTGCTCTCTCATGGTAATGAGTTTGAGTCCTGCAGTTGGCTTATGCATGATTCTTATAGGTCGAAAGTAGGATCCTGTTTTAACTACAAAGCAATAATTAACAATTCTAAACATTTTTCGTTATCTTATTACAATTAAAATGTCAAGGCCTGATTAGAAAATTTAGTTTTGCTAATAATTCCCTTCTGCTATGGTTGGATTGGTTTTTCCATGATGAATAGAGGTCTCATTAGGATTCTTTGCTTTATAGTTTTAATTGCTTGACTGCAAGTGTCAAATAGGAAGTACTATAAAAGGGTCTGTTTGTGATGGAGTTTAGTTGATTCTATTGAGAAAGGTAACATATCAATTTGCCATTAAATTTGGAGTTTGTTTCTATCGACAGTACCCTAACAAGATATTGTGGTAAAGTTTTGCCTGAGAGTTTATCCAATGTTAAATGCATAGGGTAAAAGAAAATCTGACTGTGGACCATTAAAAACATTTTGGTATTGTGTGAAAAGGTATTTAAACTTTGGTATTGAATTCTTCTTGTTTGGTTTTATTGTTCTGAATTAACTTTCATCTTCCTGCCCTTTGGTGGTGGGTTGTCTCTGTTCAATATTCATTTTTCACGTGATCTCGCAGTCACCAGGGAGGACTACTATGGGAGAGAATATCCCAGATGAACTCATATTCACTTGCATTGATAATATATGCCAATCTTTCCTTGCTACCATTGAAACATTATCACCTGTTCTTGATGCCTCTGAAGATATACTCAATCTTCTTTCATGTCAAGTAGAATTACTTCTCCAGTTGACCAGAACTGTCTGCAAAAGTCTCTCCTTACATGTATCTCTACTTGTTCTGAAATGTGCAAGTTCAGGTCTTAAACTGTTGAGTGAACTTAGGCTGTTTCCTTCTGGGGCTAATGTGATCTTGAGGCTATTACTCACGTTGCTGCTTTCTGTACTACAATCCAACTCCCTCAATTCACATTCAGGTGGGACAACAGATGAGAGTTCTGGTGAGGAATTCTCAAAGGTTTCAAATGCAACCCTTGGTCTACTACCCATTCTTTGCAACTGCATTGCTGCTTCTGAGCATTGCATGCTGTCCCTGTCAGTTATGGACTTGATATTGAGAAGCTTCTTGACGCCCAGGACTTGGTTACCTGTCCTACAGAATCATCTTCAGCTGCAGCTTGTTATGCTAAAACTCCAAGATAAAACTCTTCCTTCTTCTGTTCCAATAATAATGAAGTTTTTTTTAACCCTTGCACGGGTTAGAGGAGGTGCCGAGATGCTTTATTGTGCTGGCTTCCTGTCATCTCTGAGAGTGCTGTTTGCTGAATCTGGTGAGGCTGTCTCAAGAATTCGTAGTAAGAATCTGGGCAGCTCATATGAAAAGTTTGAAATGCCTCGAGACATTTGGGGACTTGGATTAGCTGTGGTTACAGCTATGGTGCAATCCTTGGGAGACAGTTCTTCTGGCACTGCTATTGTGGACAGTATGATACCTTACTTTTTTTCAGAGAAAGCTTATCTTATTTTTTATTCTCTAAATGCCCCAGACCTTCCATCTGATGATCATGACAAGAAAAGACCTCGGGCGCAGAGGTCATGGATTTCTTTTGCTACTCTTAAAGAAACAGAACATACTTTGATGCTCATGTGTGAGCTAGCAAAACATTGGAATTCATGGATTAAGGCAATAAAAAATGTGGATACACAGCTTAGAGAGAAATGTATCCATCTTTTAGCCTTTATTAGTAGGGGAACTCAACGCCTCGGTGAATCTTCAAGCAGGAATGCCCCCCTTTTGTGTCCACCTACTGTTAAAGAGGATTTTGAAATATGCTTAAAACCTTCATATGTCAATAGCAGAATTGGATGGTTTGCTCTTTCACCACTTGGATGTGTGTCAAAACCGAAGATCTCTTCTTTCTCAACTGCGTTATCTATCTATGATCAAGCAGCTGAGAGTACTGATCCTGCTCCAAAAACATGCTTCTCTGATACTGTTGCTGTGCAGGTATATAGAATTGCATTTCTTCTTTTAAAGTTTCTCTGTTTACAAGCTGAGGGTGCCGCTAAAAGGGCTGAGGAGGTTGGCTTTGTTGATCTTGCACATTTTCCTGAGCTTCCAATGCCAGAAATCTTGCATGGACTGCAGGTACAGTGAACTTCACATGCATATACTGTTTTCATTTTTAATATGCCCAAATATAGAGGATTGCAAAGTTCTGTCAATGGTTTGATTATGCAAGTGTGCTTAAAATCTGCTTTTGCATTTGTTAGCAGTTCGTTCAGTTTTCTTGTGTGGGTTTGTTTTGGATGTCCGTTTGAGCTTATTTTATTCTGGGTGCAGGATCAAGCAATTGCCATTGTTACGGAGCTCTGTGAAGCCAGCAAACTGAGAGTTTCCCCTGAAACACAGAATGTTTGCAACTTATTGTTGCAAATACTTGAAATGGCCTTGCACTTGGAACTTTGTGTTCTACAAATTTGTGGCATAAGACCTGTATTAGGGCGCGTGGAGGACTTTTCAAAGGAAGTCAAATCTTTATTTAGTGGTAATATATTCTTCATCTTTCTGTGTAGCACCTATTTGAACCGTTTGCCTTTTTGTTATTAATTTTTTCCCAATTTTTGTGTCTTCTAAAAAAGGGAATGTTTAAATATTTATTGATGCCTTGTGCAGCATTGGAGGACCATGCTTTTGTTCAAGCATCCAGTAAGTCTTTAAAACGGATGATATCATGTGTCTATCCTGGATTGCTGCAAGCAGAGGGTTTCATATGAGATTTGCCGTGGTCAAAAGTGAACATTAATTGTACAGAATTATACAGTGTCAATTAGTCACAGCCTTGTTCCACTCTGGCTAGATATTCCTCATGTTGATATATAAATGTGGATTTTCTTCTCACCATTCTTTGTGGTTCTACATGTTTATAGCAGATTTTTTTTTTTTTTTGTTGAGAAAAGGATGTCATCACTCATCAGTGGGGGTATAATTTATAAGTAGTGCGTTGCATGATTGTCGGTAGAAAACGAATTCCTTCGGGAGGGCCCTGGCTCCATGCCAAGGTGATGGTGCTAATGGCCAATGTTCTTTTGGTTCCCCCAGGAAACAGAAGGGGAGGGGGAGATAAAAATTTATTGATTTATTTTTCTATTCTATAGGCGGTTACTATATCAAATATTGCCAAAGCGTGGTTATGAACGATCTGAAAGAAAAATACTATAGTTATGCAATTTTAGTGTTTTTCTTAAAAGAATTATGAAAAATACTCTATAACATAGACTGACATGGCAGGCGCCGTTACTTATGTTGGTTATTGTCACCACATTCGTTCATTCAACGGTTGCCAAGCATAAGGCGTTCCTATTCGGTTGAAAATAGAAAACACACGAGTCGTATATAGCAGGACTCTTTCATTATCGGTCAATATGAAACATATAGTTATAACAACCCATATTACTTTTCGTAAAAGATGTATGATCCTTATTTCAATGATAGATTGCGATAATTTAAAGCACAATTAGTATTCTTAGCAATCCTATTTTAGAAATAATGTTTTAAATGTTACACAACTGACAACTGTTACGATCTCAATTGCAGAGCATGATTAGAGTTTAACTAAAAAAAATCTTTAAACAAAGCCAATTAAATTTTGTTAGAAGCATGTATGTTAGAGCCTAGTTTTCTTCCTGTGCGCCAAAAAAATTTGTATAATCACCTGTGCGCCAAAAAAATTTGTGTAATCCATGATTATAATTATCATGATTGTATAAATGGTGTTTTCTAACAAATGGCAATCCAGTTAGTAGATCCAGTTATTGGCTAGCTACCCCTCAGGATTGTCTTTCTGGCTTGTGGTTATCATTGGTACAACAACATAAAATAGCCATAGCGAATGTATTATGGAGATATTTGAGATGAGTTATGATATTGTCGCAAAACCAAACTCAAACACAAACGCGGACACACAAATAATTGCCGATTGAGCGTCAAATCGATGTTCTACATGAGCCGTTCAATAAGCTTGCAGAACCTTTTGTGTTTCTTAATTATTTTGGGAAAGTTTTGTGACAATAGCTTATTGGTAACGAACTTTGCCCAATTATCTTATTTATTTATTTTAAATCATTGTTGCTGAGTAGCCAATCGTGAAATAAAATCCTAGTTTTTCTCACCTCTATTTTTTTTGGTGAAAAGTTTCTTACCTGTTTGCCCTTCAATACCCCACTTACAAAATAATATTACTTTAGTGCCTTTATAATTATTGCTTTGTTATTTATTTTTGTGTAGTATGCTAATTAATATGCTTGACATGACAATATGATATGCCTCAACCCTTTTTGCTATAAAAGTCTATAAAAGTTACCTCCTCATCAGCCTCTGAACCTGACATAGTCCAGTTCCTAAAGAATCCACACCGTGGGATCATGTCCAGATGGTCTCTGTAGAAATTAATCATTGTCCACATTCATTTGGCACCATGTGTGCCCTGCACTGCATGTTTCTCCCATCTAGTAATTCTCACGCAACGGATATATAAACAAAGGGTCAGTCTATCCTAGTGATACTTTTAATTAAAAAAGTAATTTTTATATTAAAATAATAATATAAATAATAATTTTAAAAAAATATTATTTTTTTATTATAAAAAATAATAAAAGTATTTGGAGCAGGAGAATTTGTAAAGTAGATTAAACTAACCACAAAATTAAATAATAAAAAATTGTTGTGATATTTTAATAAATATATTATTTAAAACGAATTATTAATTATTTATTAACTATTAATTTTATATTAAATATTTAAAATTTTATTAAATATAAATAATAAATAATAAATATTTGATAATTTATTTTAAATACTGATATTCTAAAAACAAAATAAGTGTGAGAGTAATACTAAAAAAAAAATTCTTTCCAAAAATACATAAGATCAAACCACTAAGCGACGTTTGTTTGGGACTGAGAAAAGTCCACACCTATAGTACACTTCAGCAAAAAGAAGACAAAAGCATATTCTTACCCCCTCATCGGATCCGCTCCACTAACCCTGGTCAATTCCAAACTTAACCATAGTTACTTCACCTCCCACACAATTCCGCCACGTGTCCCAATCGAACGGCCATTTCCGAAGATATCAGAAGCACGAGCCACGATAAATACCTCTCCTCGTCGGTTCCAAACCCTAAACCGTTTTCTGCTTCATTTCTTCTTCTTAAATCACAGTGAAGAATCGCTTCTCTTCTCTTATCTGCAACTATGCCAAACCCTAAGGTCTTCTTCGACATGGCCATCGACGGCAGACCCGTCGGCCGCATCGTGATGGAGCTCTTCGCCGACACCACCCCGAGGACCGCCGAGAACTTCCGCGCCCTCTGCACCGGCGAGAAGGGAGTCGGCCGCAGCGGCAAGCCACTCCACTACAAGGGATCCAGCTTCCACCGTGTGATCCCCAACTTCATGTGCCAGGGCGGCGACTTCACCGCCGGAAACGGCACCGGCGGCGAGTCGATCTACGGCGCCAAATTCGCCGATGAAAACTTCATCAAGAAGCACACCGGACCTGGTATCTTGTCCATGGCCAATGCCGGCCCCGGGACCAACGGATCTCAGTTCTTCGTGTGCACAGCGAAGACGGAGTGGCTCGATGGCAAGCACGTGGTGTTCGGTCAGGTCGTGGAGGGCCTGAATGTGGTGAAGGAGATCGAGAAGGTGGGATCCAGCTCCGGCAAGACCTCCAGGCCGGTGGTGATCGCCGACTGCGGTCAACTCTCTTAGACGATGTTGACCGCTTGCTTCATCTTCGTGGTGGCTCTCATCTAGAACCTTCGTTGTGTCTTCTATCCGATGTCGTTTTTGCTTCTTTCTTTCTTCTAATTCTGCGTTTACTAGTTCTTAGGGATTGTGTTGTGGTGAGTGGTGAGTGGTGATGGTGCTCTCTCTGGAACGTATCATATGGAACTCTTTTTTTTCTTTTTTTTTTTCCAATTTTAGTGTGTTGTGGGTTCAAGTCGAGTCTTGTGATCATAAACATATAACTGATGAGCTACCTTGAATAAATTAGGATTATTCACATAATAATTTTTATCTTTGATCTCTAATTTCATCTATCTACATATGTTATATATATTCTGATATTGTTGTTTTCCTAATTTTTTTAGTGACAGATTAGATTGCGGATAATGAGTAGGGTTTTATTTTTTCAAAAAAATCTTAATAAAGGTTATAATTAGTAACGACTTCTGAACGATAACTAGAATTTGGGAGAGAAATTTCGTTTAGATTGGTGTGTTGGTGCAACTGCTTTAAAGTTGAATTGGTGACGCCCATTTATCCGCAATTTTATGATTGATTGGTCTTCACACGAGTAAGAATTTTTTGCTTTGCAACAATCTTATCCCAAAGAGTGATATGCCAATAACCCCATTGTTTTTATTATAGGTATTCAAAATTTAACTGTTTTTTTCATTATTTACATGCTATATACACGAGGCGAAAATTGTTCTGAAGGAAAATTATTTTCAATAATTTATATGATTGAATTTATATAACATTAATGATGATTTTGTATAAATTTCTTCATTGTTTATAAAGTTTTTCCCAATTTTAGCATTGTCCTGAATTTTGATGGTGATAACACGTGCTGGTGTCTATTTATAGGTGTCAAAATTATATGTGATCCAAGAGAGGCCAATTGCAAATATCTGGTATGAGCAGATTCAGATAATATCATAATAATAAAATTTGGGATGAAATTGAAAATAGCTGGGGATGTGGCGTTCCACCACCACGGTTCTCCGGGTCCGTGCACGTTGTTCATGATTATTATTTTATTTTTGTGTTCGATTTTAAAGTTAAAGGATTGAGACACTTGTTAAATTGGGTTTCCCATTCAAAAAAAGGATTCATATATTATTCCTAAATTTTTTAGTCACGATATTTTAGAAATATAAAGGATTGCAAGGGATCGTGTTTATGTGTCAGAATCAACCACCTTATTAGGTTTATAAATAAGTTAAAGGAATGGTTTAGTGTGTATTTGGATTAGTTATGAAAAAAAATTAAGTGAAAAATTGATTATGAGAAAATTAATTTATGTTTGGATATGTTAATTTATAATCGATTTTATGATAAAGTTTTGTTTAAATTGTATAAAAAAATCATTTTTATGTATTAAATTATTAAAAGATGTATTAAATGATTAAAAAAGCTATTTGATTGAGAATAAATAGATATTTTTCTTTTAAAACTTTTGAAATAATCTGAAATCAAATAATTAAAATTTTAAAATAACCATTTTTTAAAAAATTTATTTTTAGCTATAGAAAAATAATCTTAACTTATAATTAATTTTACACACTTAAAATAAATAAGATAGATTTTATATAAAATAATTTTCTTTTTCTTAAAAAAACTGTTTTAGAAAAAAAAATATTTTTTTCCAAACATGCTTTTAATATGAAATGTAAAACTCAAAGACACCACCCTTATCTGATGTCATATGATGCTCGAGAACTCAAACCGGGAATTTTAAGTTTAAGGAGAAACATCAACATATGCTATATGTAGAGGTAAGTCTTATTTTGAGATTTCATGACAATTTTGGAGTCGGAAGTAATTACAGTGAGACAATATTATTCCTATGTCGATGAGAGTTCTTTTGAGTTTTATTTTTATTTTTTATTATACGATAAAAACATTTTTGATTAATTTTTATGTTAATTTAGATTAAACTCATTTCCAAATGAGAAGTTCGTAGGTTCATGTATGGAAAAGAGGAAGCGAACCAATGTATGACGGTTGAATCAATGAAATGACAATTATCGAGAATGTGCGAAAATGTGAACAGGGTTATAGAACTTAAAAGAGCATGTAATGGACTGAATTAAAGAGAGAATATGCACATATAAAAAAAATACATGAAATTATTTGTGAAGATTAAATATGGTTTAAATCGAAAATTTTCTAAAACTAAGTAGTGAATTTATCCAAAATGTGTGATGTGATTTCATAAGAAAAGTGCTTATTTATCGTAGACTATTATATCAAAAGACTTTTCTTTAAAGAAAAAAAAACTTTTATTTTATTTTATGTTGATGTAACATTATGTTATAAAATGTTAATATTTGTCTATTTTTTTATTAGTTTTATTTGAGTATCTTTTTATTAATTAAGTATAAGATTAATCTCGTTTGATATACTGTAACTATTCATTTTATAACATTGTAGATATTCCTCAATCAATCAATTCAAATTTACTTATTACTTAAGTCACTGGTTATGGGTTATAATAATTGTCAAGTTTAAATAATTATTTGATTATTTTACAAATTGTTTAAATAATTATTTGATTATTTTACAAATTGTTTAAGCTATGTAAGTTTATGAAATTATTTAAAGATTTAATTTTAATTAATTGTTAATATAAAATTTATTTACATTATGATTAGTTGATAATGTAAGAAATTTTTATTGAAAATAGATTAAATCTAAACTCTTTATTTAAATTGCAGATGAATTTATTGAAAACAATATTTATTATAATATGACACAAATTTAATGGTATGGTATGCCCCTCATTATAGTTATTTTTCCTTATTATTATTCCTATTTATCCGGTTCCGGTGATCGTTGTGAACTGGCTCGGCGGGCATTGGCGAAGGGAGCGTTACTTTTATGATATAGTTGGAGGAATAAAGGGTAGTGGCATAACCTTAACCTGAAACTGAAGAGCATCATTCCTTGATCTCTCAACTCTCAAACCTACCCATAAGCATAACCTCTTACTTCTTCTTCATCCATTTCTCAATCTGAAGTGGGCACGTGGCTGAACTGAAATGGAATTAACATGGTTGAGTGCCGTTCTTGTCGGGGCTGGTTATCTTGCTTTGGGTTACCTCATTGGTTCTCAATATCCACCTCGTACTCCTTTCCTCATCTCACTTGGGTTACCTAAACTGAGTTCACTTGTCAATCACAAGAACAAGAATACTAAATCCAATGAGCCGCTTGAGATTGAACAGCTCGCTGACATTCTAGATGATTTTAAAATGGTGATCAAATTCCTTCTTTCTCTCACATAAATGATAAATCTTAGTGGGTTGCTTCAAAAATTGTTTTTTTTTTTTTGGTCGATCTTATTCTCCCTTTTTTTTCTGTAGGTATTGGTTGTCAGGAATGATCTTAAAATGGGCAAGGGAAAAATTGCTGCTCAATGCAGGTAGTCTTTGATATTATTTTTGTATGCATCTATGTTTTATGTACATTTAGCCTTGCAATAATGAAGTTGTCTATATTTGGCTATGGCTATCCCAAATTAAATGAGTGATTTCAAAGTTATATGTGGTCAGTGACTTCTTGTCAGCTTCTTAGGGATTTTTCTTAATATATGTAAGTGTAAAGAAATTTTTTTGGATGCTACCAGGATTGGGTGATTCTAAATGACCATATAATTAGTGGTCAATTACTTTTAAGTTTTGAGTATACAAAATGTAGGTCTACACTCTTTAAATATTCATTCTCAAATCTGTCTCTTGCCCCTGCTAGTTTGTTGTGACTAAGCCTTTTGAAAATGAGAACTGATAGCTTGCTCTATGAAAAGGGTTCATTCATGGATAGACGTTACTTCTGCATTTAACTGAGGATAGTGCTATTGGTGAAGTCGTGAAGATGATGCAGGACAAAACTTGTCAATTATTTCAATTCAAGCTGATAATATTACTTTGTTTGTTTGAAACTTTGAATACCGTTCAGATAGCTTAATATTCTGAGAGTCCGAGACATTAGGCCAACTACACTTGTGTTGGTATTTTTTTTATTACTGTAATTTGTAGAATCACACTAACATAGAGATCCCTGTGAACTGATGTATAGCTTCTATTTTATTTTTGATTTATTATTTGTCTTTCATCCCCAAAAAAATGATTTTTGTTTATCTTCTTATTTTATTTCAGTGGGAATTTTTTTTCTTTAACTGAGTCATGGTTCAAACTCAATACTTTCTCTATTTTATGTAGTCATGCAACTTTGGGTATCTATAAAAAGCTCCTTTATCGAGCATCAAAGGCTTTGAATAGGTACTGCCACAACCTTGGTTTCACTTGCAGGTCATCATGAATGTATAACTTCCTTCTGAAGTTTGTCAATGTGCAGGTGGGAGATGTGCGGACAGCCTAAGGTTGTTGTCAAAATTGAAAGTGAAGAAGATATGCTGGTTTTGCAAGTAAGTGATGTTTAGGGCAATTTGGTGCTACAGTAGCTAAGTTCTTGTTTAATCTGTTTAAGATCTGGATATTGGATTCTTGCCTGCTATGCATTAGTCAGTGACTGATTATAATTATGACGAAAAATTAAATTGCATTGGAAACTAATCTACTTTAATTAAATAAAAAGGATATAAAGTTGCTTCTCTTCTACTTAATCATGTAAACATGTAAATAGTGGTTGGAAGTTTAGCTTCTATACTCTTCTGCAACCAGCAGTGGTCTGGTCAAATTTGTATTTCATGGGCATTAGAATATGCAAGACTAGATCAGCAACTAGGAGTAAAATAGAAATACGCATGTCCTATTTCAATTTTGAACTAACAAAAAAGAAACTAGAGTTGGGTCAGTTATGACTTTGCTTATTAGAACTGCATAATGCCTGTGTAGTCAATGGACGTAAAGGACGACTATGAGAGAAAATGTTAAGTGTTCGTAGAGCAATGTAAGGCAGGAAAGTTTTGGGCTTAACTGTGAATATTGGCTGCAAGCCTGAAACTTACAAAGTGTGTTTCTTTACTTACTGGCAGCTGCATATGTGTAGGCTTTAAAGCTATTTTGGAAGAAATGTTGTGGCTAATTTTTAGAGAATCATGTGGAAAAGACAATGGATGTTGTTTGGGATTGTGAACACAAACGAAGTGAAAGCTCTTACATAGTTGTGTGTAATTTGGGATGTACATGATGAATGTGGCAGGGAGAGGAAGTGGGGGAGATTCATACAACAGAAAATTTTGATCGCCAAAAACACTAAATGTTCTTTTAAAAAAATTCCTGTAAATTTATTGGGCGTAAAAGCTTATTTGAAGGGCATAATTTGCTTATGTTTAGACTAGAGATCTGTATGCAAAATACGAAGAAGTTCTTTGGACTTTGGAGTTGTGAAAATGATAGAAGTGAGAGCTATGAAAAAGGGGGTGTAATTTGGGCTATAAACAATGAATGGTCAGGGAGAGGGGAGATGTGCATAGCACAAAATTTCGTCGCCCATAAAGCCGAACCGTTCGTGACAAAGCTCTGAACTCAGTAAATGAAGCATTTTTTTTAATGGTTTTAACTTATTCTAATAAGCCTAGGATTTTATCTGCTTTTGTTAAATTTGTAACTTAAATATGTTCTGTATTATTCATGAAAGACAACTTTGGATAATCTTTGTTATAAAGTGTAATAATCTTCTGAGGATATACATTATTAGCTCTTCAATTTTAACCAAAAAAAAATGTTTACTGTGTTATCAACCAAACATTTTCTCAGAATCTCAAGTAGTTTGGATTTTTTTTTTGTATATTTATTTTATGTCAATTATATTGATATATTGATTGATATTATCTTTGTCTACAAATCAATAAGTCTGGTTTGCCTTGTCCTCTTCCTCCAAAATTAGGTTCATTTTGCACTCAAATGCCATTACTACATGCTTTTTCTTCCCATTTATCTTAAATTCTTTAATGCATGGTTCTTCCATCTGAAGTCGGTTTTGTTTTAGTAAAATTGTTGTTTAATGTGTCAGGAAAGGGCTAAATCTCTGAAGTTACCCACCCATATCACAATCGATGCTGGGAGAACACAGATTGCACCAAGTGAGTCAGTGGCACTTCTCTTAATTTGTAGCTGATTGATTTCTAGTATCTGCCACATATTTGAAAACTTTACCAGTGTTTATGTGTTAATTTCTGTCCTGCAGTAGCTAAATTTTTTTATTGTCTTGCACTTGATTTAAGTATATTTGTCGATATCTTGTATTAAATTGTGTCTGCAGAAGCCATGTACAGCTAAAATTGAAACTAGAGATAGTTTTCCGCCAGCCCCCTAAAATGAAATGGTCATCTCATTGTCCTTTTTTTGTTATTTTCATATTGAAACTGAACCCATGCTCAAAATTGCTGTCAATTGTCAATATACTGGTTCATGCATATATTCTGAAGAAAAGAGGGTGCTAAGTTGATTCCTTTGGACTATCTGTATCCCATGAGAGAAAAGATAGGATCTCACCAAATCATCTAATCTATTTTCATGAGAATTATCATTGAAAATGAGAGGTTTATGAGCAAGTTGTGAAATAAAGAATGCATTTTTGAAAGATTGAGGATCTGATGCTTTAGAAAAGAATGAAAACTGCATGTGACATAGAACTTTGGACCTGTAGACCCTTCCCTCCCTGATGATTGAGGTTGGAAGCAGAGTTCATGAATTCTAGACCAGCTAGATTGTACGGGTTGCTTATGAATAATAAGGGAAGGGAGAATTTTCGAGAGAACAGGACAAAAAATATAAGGAGTGTTCAGAAATCGTGTTGGATAAATGAAGCATATTTGATAGGTAAATTGTAAAACTCTGAATACTCGCATAGTTATAGTAAAATTAAAAATATGATAATCTTGATAGGTGTATGATACATAATCTTTGGATCATAACAACCAGGGAAAGTGATACCTTCCTTCTGCGATTATTTAGCACGTTTTTGCATTCTTCTCTTTTGGTTTCTTAATCATGGCCTTGCAACTTCTAATTATTTTACACTCTCTTTTTTTTTTTTTTTTTTTGGGAAACCGTTTCCTATCATTTTTTTATTGATAAATACTGCTACCTTGTATGAGATGTGCACAAAACAGGAAAGTACTGTAAACCACATTAAAATAATGCTTTGGAAACTGATGTACTGGTTTCCTGGTCTCGTTTAATTCGTTTTGTGCACCATTGTTATCTGTTTGCCTTGGAGCTTCTTATCCGTTGGGAATCTAATAAAATGTGAAAGATGTGAAAGAAACTTTCTGTGCAGACTGTGTGGAGATGTATAGGTTCTCTGGCTTTTATTCAATTCAATAGTAGTTAGAATGAATAGCTAACTGGCTTTTCTTTCATCATTTGCTACATATCCTACTTGTTATATCTGTAGAATATAATTGTTTTGTATATATTTAATGCTTATCATAGTTAACTTACTATATTTTTCTTTTATTCTAGATTCCAGAACAGTGATGGCAATTCTTGGTAATACTTTCCTCTAATGAACATACTTTTTTTTTTGTCATTCCAATGTAGCATTTCCGTTTTACAGTTAGAAGTTTAGTTTGATTTAATCTGATATCCATGTCCAGGACCAGTTGAAGTGGTTGATGACGTAACAGGTGGACTGAAACTACTATAGGCTTCTGTCCTATCAAGATGGTCTATTGTTTACCATGAACCCGGCTGAGTGTTCATGGATAACAGATTGGACGTTTTGGGCAAATTACTACATTAGAGCCCCCCATGAAGATTTGCAATGTTCTTTGCCCACATTAAGATTTGCAATTAATCTTAAATTGACAGTAATGATGATGATGATGATGAAAACTTTCCTTCAGAGATCCTCACTGACAAAAACTGAGGAATCATGAGGACTAAATACAGAATGGTGCAATTCAGCTTATATGAAATGACATGTTCTGGTGAGTCTGGGCTCGTTGCCTAAAATTTCTACTCATACGCGGCACCATGATTGGATTTGGGAGTGATATGAATTTTTTAGGCCATCAATAATAAAAATTGGAAATGCCATTTGGAATATGAAAATATTGGGAAAAACAATACGCATGAATTTAATTTCATGAACGTCATTGACTGCCCTGGACGCCGACATAAAATGTTACACCAGTTAATATCATTGTTTTGGTTCCAACCGTTAGACGCCCACACAAACCATCAACATGAAAGAAAACCCAATAATCTGGGCAAATCTGTTAAGTTCTCGTAAGAATGCCGATGACAATTTGGTCATTCTCCCATCAAAGATCAAGTGTGAAACACAATTTTCCACGTTTAATTGCCTGTATTTGGTTACTTTTCTATCTTGTACTTGTTTCTGAAGTTTTTGGAAAATCTGAATCCGTGAGGTAGTTACTAAATTATTATTTTAAGAATAAATTACAATTCATCCTCGTGGTTTAGTTTCATTTCACTATCACTATGTATTTTAAAAGAGACACTTTGCTCCCTTGCTCTAGTAATTGGGACAAGTTTTGAGTTTATCATTTCTTGACAATTTTAACAAACTCATGGTGACGAAACCGACTTTGCAGTCTAATATCTATCATTTCTTATCTATTTTATGCATATTATACATGCATATAAACCTTATCTCACAAACGATAAAATACATATAAATACTTTAGTCTAAAACTCCATAATAAAATAGATGGAGATATCATGTGGCCATCAAATGTTGGCTCACCTAGTCAACTTTTCATTCATGACTACTGCATGACTTGGGTTCAAATCAAGGAGTTCCCTGTTGATAGTCAAACTGTAATCCCACTATAAATCTTTGCTAAGGTTGGTGACTTATCTGGCCTTAGAATGAGAGAGCCTCTCTTCACCCTAAGCTTTTGAATACCTAAACAAATAAAGAGATACATGTGAGGCTTTACAAACACAACCGGCATTTAAAAAGCCAGTTTTAATATCAAGCACAAAACTTGCATTCACAACAGGCTTTACAATTTGAGCCTTGCCTAGTTATCAATGGAACAAGAGAACCATGAGGAGTTGCAAGGAAAACCGCTGTTTATTGGAGAAAAAAAGTTGGAAAGATAAAACGGTGCTGACTAAATAGAATAAAATTCTTTATTATATTTACTGTTAGGTGAAAATGAGTCTAAATTACTGTTCATGCAGCTACACAAATTTTGCAGTCTACATGTTCAATCAGCTAAACAAATGTTGTATTAATTGCTTCATAAGCAGTGTATATTTTCACAGTACCTATATAAGCATCAATCTTGACAAGAAACATTAGTGCTTTGCATTTGAATATGATATAGCATTTTAAAGTTGTAAGTAAGCTGAAAATAGTAGTAAGCAAAACATAAGAATTTCCTACATACAAAATAAGCATTGCCACTAGTGCCAAAGAATTTTACAATTTCATATACTTCATTTATAACGTGTCATTACTTAAATTATGTTTACTCTTCTATAATATTTAATCTTTTCTTTCCCTTTTTTGTTTTTAACAGGTTCCTTCTCCAGTTCTCCTCCTTTTGGTAATTCTCTTGTTCACTTCTGTAAAGTTCTTCTTTTCCTCAACCAAAAAATTGTACATAGCATATATAGGAGATAAAGGAACTAAATGTAAGTGATACATATTAGAAAAACAGCAATTTGTTATTAAAACTAATATGAGCATATGTTTCACTAGTGCAAATACCAACCTTTTGCCAAGCTTTTCTGATTGGGACGTGACACCATATCATGGGGATTACTAACGCATCAACCCCCTTTTCAGATAATTAAGCCTTTTAAGCACATCTCATCAATCAAGAGATTCTACATACTTTGCCTTGGCTTCAACCCTCTCCTCAACATGTCATCCCGCAATTCAAATGCCTTGTTGAGCTCTCCATTAACACAACAACCATATATTAGAAAGTTATATGCAACCGAGTCAGGCTCAAGACCTTTGTTTATCATAGTATCCCACAATTTAAGGGCTGCTCCTATATTGCCCCTTCTGCAATACTCGTAAATTAATGTCGAATAGGTAATACAGTCAGGGAAAATACCATTTTCAGTCATTTCAGAAAGAACTTTGGTGGCTTCTTGAAATTTACCCAATTTGCAGAAGCCACGGATAAGAATATTGTATGTTACAGTATTTGCTAAAAGCCCTTTAAGCATTGCATGGTGAAGCCCTATAGCTTCTTTCATATTTCCCTCCTTGGTTAGATGGTCAAGGAAACAACCATATGTGATTGAATTTGGAGGGACATTTGTACCCATCATTTTTTTGAAAAGAAGACCCGCTCTGTCCATTTCACCTGCCTTGCATAAGCCATTCATCAAAGCAGTATAAGTCACAACATTAGGAAAGCATTCCTCAGTAACCATCAAATCCCAACATTCAAAAGCTTTCTTAAAAGATCCTTCTTTGCTGTACGCGTCAATCATACTTGTATATATTACATTATCAGGTCTCAATCCTTGATCGTGCATCTCTTTTAAGAGACCAAATAACATTTTCCTGTCTAGCTGCTTCAAAGCACCGTCAATAAGGACAGCATGGCAAACCAGATCCATGTTGATTCCTCTCTGAATCATTTCACAAGAAGCACTCAGTGCCTCCATCAATCTTCCTTCCTGGCAATAACCATGTAGAAGTGCACTATAGCACATCTCATTTAACTTAAGGTTCTGCTCGTGGAGACTATCAATAAAATCTTTAGCTTCAGAAACCTTACCAGTAGAACAAAGGCCACCGATAAGAGGTCTGTAGGTATATGTGTCTGGAACAAGACCCTTTTGGAGCATGTCTTCAAGCAATTCAAAGGCCCTATCAATGTTACCATCCCTACAATGCCCTTCAATCATGACATTATATGTCACCTCATTTGGCATGATTTTCCTTTCCACCAATTCATCAAAAAGTTTGGATGCTTCAACCATCTTATTTGAACTGCAAAGCCCAGAAATAAGTGCAGTGAAGGTATAAACATTCGGAGTAATTCCTTTCTCAATCATCTCATCATATAGTTGAAATGCTTTTTGTAGTTGTAGGTCTTTGCAGTATCCACTAATCAATGATGTAAAGGTCGTAGCAGTTGGCTCCAACCCTTTATTGATCAACTCAGTAAACAGAGACTCGGCGGCACTCAAATCTCCAAACTTGCATTGGCCATTTATCAAAGAATTGTAGGCATATACAGTTTCTTTTATACCATCTACTATCATTTTATCAAAATACGATATTGCAACATCCAACCTCCCCCTTCTGCAAAAGGAATCAATCAGAATAGAATAAGTAATATCATTGGGACGCAAGTTCATTGAACACATATTATTATAAAGTGACTCTGCCTTATCCAAATCTCCACCTTTGCACAAAGAGTTGATTAAAGCATTATAAACAAACAAATTCGGCAGAAAACCAAATCTGCTTACCTTAACTACCAAATCATAAGCATTATCAATCTTTCCTTGCTTTCTTAACCCTTCCACTAACCCTGATATAGCAGCCTCGGATGGAGCAAACCCCAATTCAACCATTTCATTCATAAGCTGTATTCCAGCCTCAAATTGTTGCACTCTACAAAAACCAAGTACTAGTGTACAGTATGTAACCACATCTGCTTTCAGACCCTTTTCACTCAATGATCTTTTAACATCAACAGCTTCCCAAACTCGTTGACCCTTGCATAGCCCATGAATTAAGACATTATAAGTTACAATACTTAGATCAAACCTATTTGATTCCATCCACAGAATCTTTTCCTTAGCTTTAAAAAAATCTTTCAATTCACACAAGCTGCGGACTACTGCTGAGCAAGTATAAGCATCCGGTTGAACACCCGCATTCACGGACTCATCAAACAATTCCCAAACCATTATAAATTTTCTTATTCTCAAAAGCCCATTCAAAAGGGCACTTAATGTCCTAACTTCAGGCAATAAGCTATTGGCTAGCATGAGCTTTACAATCACCACCCCATCAAAAAATCTTCTATTTTGAAGGTAATTCTGAACCAACAAATCAAAACCCAAACTCGACGAACACTTACATTGCCTGTGAGAATCCAAAAAGTTAGCAAAAACCCGTTTTGGGTCTAACCCACGAAGGAGAAGTGTCTGCAAGAGGGAATTTGCAGGCCAGAAAATCCTGGCCTGCACAAGAGCGTGAACCAAGATAGAAAACGAGGTCGTTGAATGGTTGAAGTTTTTGTGCAAACCCAGAAAGTTGAAGAACCTCAAAGCCAACTTGGGATTGTCTAAGGAGTGGATCAAAACTTGTTCAACGTGATGGGGCTTCAATGCGCTTGAAATGGAAGTGTCGTTGAAGGCGACCTCCCAACTCTGGTTTCCTCGAACGATGTCGGAAAGGATAGAGACAAAAGGAGTGTCGCTGTCGAATGTGGCCGTGGAGAAATGAGTGTGAAGAAAAGGGGTTAAGAGGGGTGTCAATGTGCGAGGAAGAGTGAGCTTCTTCATTGAGATTTGAGAAAGAGAAACAGTGGATGAAGCTTCAACGGAATTCAGCAACAGCCACCACCCACAGCTGCCGCCACAACCTGCGGGCAGATCCGACAGGCTACCACATGAGATTGGGTTCTGTTTTGTTTTGTTTTGTGTTCTTTGCTTATTCAGTCGGGCTGAAATCGGGTCAGCCCGAAAATGTGACCCGATGTTAAGGTGTGTGTGCACAATACATCGATCCAAGTATGTATTGTGTGGGGCCTAGGCAAATATAAGTTGCTGATCTGCTATATAAAAGAAAAAGAAATTAATTTGAAGTCATTTAATGAACACTTTATATTTGACGCAAATTGTTGTGTACATATGACAAAAAATACTAGTTCATTCAAGCAAAATAAGCAAACTGCAAACTTTATATTTATTTAAGATATAATTCTTACACCAAGCTACTCTAATAACATTATATTTGAACCTGAAAGCCCTAAACCCTTCATCATACTGTGTATTCCCCTACCCAATTCTAGAAATGATACTACTGTTAAAAAGAATGGCAAAGCTAAACTAATCTACAGTTCTACACTACAAATTCTAAAATAATATATAGATTAAAAAATGAATGAAAACAGCTGACATCTGCATGAATTTGACTCTATCCTGTCAACTAAATAAGGGTCAGTAGGAAAGTTAAATATCTTATTTCCAGACTCTCAATTGTTAGATCAGATGTCACCAAAGAGAAAGTTAGTGATCTGAAGCTCCTGAAGATACTGCAGGAGCACGTATAATCATTTTGATTCGTTTTTCTCTCAATTTTTAATTTCTTCGTCCTCTCTTGTATCCCATCACTATTGATGTTAGAGGCCCTCTCTTTCCATAATGCTTCATTATTGTCTCGTTCGTCTTTTCCACATCGAGCTTGATGCTATCCACTCTTGTTTTCTGTTTAGATACTGACCCCTGCCAAGGATTATTATGTTTTCAGTTTCAATGTCAAAAGTATAGATTAATTAGACAATAAAATGAGACAAATTGAATTAGAAGCAAAACTGAAGATAAGATATTTGTGATGTTAGCAACGAAATGCAATTATTCTGATGCAGTCAGAGGATTCTGAAGTGTCAAAACCATCAGAATACCTCAATCACTTTCACGGCTTAATTTCTTACACACCTGGAGATCTTGGACACATTCATTTCTGGTATAGGAGAATATACTTGATAGAGATAACGCGTTTACTCCAAAATTCATTGTTCCCTGAATTTTCGACTGGATATCTTTTTTCTGTTCAAAACTTTTGGCAGCATCTTCCAGTGCCAACATGTCATCCCTCTTAAAAGTAGTATATTTTCTCCCACATGAGCACCTCTGTGATACAATGTCTGAATCGCATAAATAGTAGAGCCAGAAAACATATGTCAATAATTAAGTTAACATAATGCTAACAAAATGAAGGCATGTGAAACTGAATCTCCAAGTAATGAATATGGCTCAAATCATCAGGAATATGCTACATATTAATGGAGAATAAGTTCACCTACCAATAACTGGAGCAATTGAAATAAAAAGTCTCCAAAGGAATATATTATGCTTTCTTACCATGGAAAAGACAAAGTGGCTGAGAACAGCAGTACTCGCACAGCATGTAAGCTACATAACAATCTCTATGGCAGTCGCGGCATATCAGAGTACCTACTGTACTTGAAGAACTGGACAACTCTCTTGAACTGTTCAGTCGCAAAAAGGCCTTCTTATAAAATTGCATAAGATGCACGAAAGACAACGCAGTAGCATGATAAGATGCCAAGTCCTTAGGTTTGTTCTCTGAACCCCTGACTTTTGAGGACTTGTAAACTTGCATTGCCTCTTTACAAAGAAGTTCCTCGTATGGAATTATAGGAAGCATTCTGAGATGTGCATAACGCTTGCTAGCTGCAGCCCCGAGTGGAAACCAATCACCAATAGCAAAGTTTACTGCTTCTCCACAGTTAAAACCTAAATCAACAAAACGAATTAAATAAACAAAAAGTGCCCGTCTCTAGAAATTGTATGCCTCTATGTGTATGCAGAGACAAACACAGACACACACTTGTACTGAAAGGTATATAGATTACCATGACTAAATCCAGCATGATATGCTCTAGGAAAGGTGATGACAAACTCTCCTGGTTTCTGCACAGCCTTATAAACTGCCACATCATGTTGTAGCAAGATATTTGGAGGGAACATGGTTGTTTTATGAGTAAGAAGTTGGAAAGCCCCATCCTCTCCATTTTTTGATAAGATCTTATTGCAATGCACATGATGTAAGACAATCTTTTCAAATTGAGAGGCTGCATCGCCAGGCACGCCATACCAAGTTTTATTTGCACCTGAATGATGATAATTTATGCTGCACAGAAAACAATAATATTAGTTAAAAGAAAAAAAAGAGTTGAGCAATGTAAAAAGTGGCGGAGGCAGTGGAGCAGCAGACTAATAATTCTGAGAAATACCTGTATAAATAGTGATCTTCTACATGCCATGCAAACATGCTGAACAACATCCCGATGTAAAGCATAGGATCAGTTACTCCCTAAATAAATTTCACATAGGGATTAGAAAAAAATATTGATTTAAATTCGACTTAGGTATCAAAAATTGCTTTCTTACTGGAATTTCCTTGTCAACTAAACGCAATGTGGATTGCAGCAGCCGTGAGAAATTCTGATATCAACGAAATCAGATGTAAATATATTAATAAAACAATAAGGAAAATACTAGATAGCCATAATTTTTGACAGAATGAGTTGACATTGTTATTGACCCTATGATGAATGAGTAGTCTTCGCTACTTTGATTTATTTAACAACTACTCTTGAATCTTGACAAAATTTTGGCTGAATTTTGTCAAATTTTTTTTGGCAGTATAACATTACTCAAAAAATAAAGACACGCATGATAGAAGAATGGTACCACACATAGCAATTGAGAGACTAGCACAAACCCAATAATTAAAGATTTTGAGGAGCAACGGATCATAAGCTAAAATTTAATATGTTGCAGGAGCACACACATGTAAAGAGAACACAAGAAATGGAGTCAACATAAAATCTGAAGAATAACCTTCAAATTCCACTTGCTTTTTCCGAGCCTGTCATAAGGATCACATGAAAAGGCACTACCCTCAACATTGACTCCATACTCAACCGTTCCCTTCTTTCCATGCTCCATCTCACGCCAGAACTCCTTTTCCGCATATGAAGAAGAAAGACCTCCAGAACTGTAAAATCTACTGAGAAAAGCCTCGTTTGCCAAAGCTTCAAATTCATGATAGGTGTATTTTCTGATAGAAATAATAAAACCAGCAATTAATTTATTTTATAAGCTTTAGGCAGTAGAAAAGCTTAAAAGCATGATCATAATATTCTCTTACCTTCCTCTCATAGAAAAGGTTACTTTATCTTTCTCGTTCCATTCGGAAAGCCGAAGAGGCTGTACAATAGTTTCAAACTTGAAGTCCTTTTTCTCTTTCATTAAGACAACAGAAGCAGGAATAGAGGCAGTTATAGGAGAAACAATTTTGCATATGCCTGGAGTATGAGGATGAAACAATAAGCTTACAAGAACACAGAGGGAAATAAAAATAAAAAAAGGACATAGAAATGCAGAAATTACTTGTTCTATTGTACAGAAGTTCATCCAGTGAGGATATACTGTGCTGTTTTTATTTATTTTTTATTTATAAGAGAGTAATGAAGGGAAGGACATCTCTCCTATTACTTTCGTTGATTTCCCCTCTCCTAAACTAAACATACTTAAAAGAATATTCCTACCATGCATCTATATTTCTCTGCATCTGAATAATCAAGTTTATAGCATGTGCAGGATATGGCAAAAATGTCCACATATTTGTTAATGAAACTAATATGTTATACGTCAATTTGTGATATATGGAAAATTCTTGGTTAAAACTTGAAAACATTTTAAGCACTTTAAAAGAAAAGCATACATGATCTTTTATCACATACCATATTTAGATGCCTTAGGAGCAATCTTCTGTAGATAGACAAAAGGATTCTCGAACTCCTGCTCTGATGGGTGGTATACTGGACATTCTGGAATCTTATTGGTCCATTCTATGTCAGTCAAATCAAATTTACCCACTTTGCATGACATATGTCTGGCTGATGGCCGAGAAATGGATTTCTTATCAGCCGTTGTTTTCCTTCTTCTTCCACATCTGGCAACTTTAGGAGCACCCATTTTATTTGATCGTTCTATATAACTAGCATTACTATCATCTAATGCTTCTACTGTGACACCAGTTTCATGTGCTGGCAATCCATGGATGATGAAAGAAAATGTGAGTGTGGAAGCTTTAGAGAATGGCAATAGAATCTTTTGGTTTCTTAGCATCCAAACATAGGAACAAATAGTACACAGAAAAGGCATACCAGTGAGAAACCGATTTTCCGGCCACAGAGAGAAAGAAGAAACCTCTAAGAAAGTTTGAACAATAACGGTACGATTTCTTTCTATATATACTTCACCCGTGGTAGTTAAATCGTACGGTTTTATATTTTTTTCTTATACAATTATATGACTATTATTTTTAAATTTAAAAATTAAATTAAAACTGACTTAAAATTGTAATATGCGTAAAAAAGTAACTACAAAAATTCGTTAAACTAAAAAGTAAGTATAAAAAATTTGAAAATATTAGATAGACATAATTTTGGTTAAATTATTTATTTAATTCTTAGAGTCGCATTATAAATGTAATTTAGTCCCTATATTTCAAAATTGTTTAAAAAAATTCTTATAATTTTTAAATAATGTGAAATGATCAATGCAAATTGGTTTCCATTAAATTCTTATAATTTCACTCTAAGTACTCAAGAATAAACCTAATTAATAAGGATTATTTTATATTATTTAAAAACTATAATGATTTTTTAAACATTTTTAAACTATAAGAATTAAATTTAATTTTATGTGAAATTATAAAAATTAAATAAATAAGTTAACTCATAATTTTTATTGCTAAATTTTTTTTCCAAATGAATTGAAATGTATTAACTCTTAGATAAATAAATGATATCAATATAACAAATTTCTCACGAGTGAAAACTAAATTTTAAGTTTTTTATATAAAAAAAAACCCTAGAGAACTCGGATGAAATTATCTCGAAATTAACCGAATATGTATAAATATATCATATATTGAGCCGAAGCAAGGGGTGGGTTCCACTTCAATACAAATTAAAACTCACTTTCATATTTTAACTACCCGAAGATTTCGGTCTGTAGCAAAACTCTTATAAAAATAATAGAGACCAATTAAATGAATAATATCCTATATCCTATACACTATAAATCGAGCTCTTTTTTAACTAGCTCATTCATCTATCAGTCCAACTTGACCTCAATTAATTAACAGTTTGCTTGAAAATCATAAAATAATATAATTTTGATTCATCATATAAAAAAATTATATCATGTGAATACATTATTAAAAAATTATATTTTTTATATAATTTATATATTAATAAATGTATGAATATATTATTAAATAATTAATAAGAAGTTAAAATTAAGTTTATCATAAAAATAAATAAATAAATAAACAACAATCGATTTGTTTATTATTATTTTTATATATATAAAAAAAATTATTTTGAAAAATTATTATAATATTTTAATAAATTTAGTAAGTGAATTATCACTTATTAATTTTACAATAAATATTTAAATTTTTATTAAATATAAATAAAATATGAGTAGGGGAGTAATGCCGTTGATTCTGAAATCCCAAAAGTGATGACGACACACTCGCACGCGTAAACCAGGTCGCCAAGGCAACCTTCTAAGTTCCAAGCAATCCCAAATTAGTTATGCCCTTTCCCTCTCCACTTCCATCATCCATCAACCTCTTCTTCTTCCTATTTCCACCCTCGCTCCTTCTTCTTCTTCTTTAAACTTCAAAATCTCCGCCACCGCCACGCTTTCTCTTCGAATCTGAAACGCAACAACCCATCTTCAGTTTTCGAAGCTTTTTCTGGAATCTTCCAAAAAGTCACCAAATTTCAATCATCGTCGAATCAAAAGAAGCAAACCCTAACCCTATCAGTATCAGCATGGTGCCACCGGCGGTGCAATCGCCGAACCCTCAATTGACCCAACAGTTCTTGAGCTCGGTCCTATCCCAGCGTGGCCCATCAGCGCTGCCATACTCGGAGGACACCAAGTGGCTCATACGGCAGCACCTGGTGGCTCTGACCACAACCTTCCCTTCAGTGGAGCCCAAGACGGCAACTTTCACCCACAACGATGGACGCTCCGTGAATCTTCTTCAAGCCGATGGAACCATACCCATGTCCTTCCAAGGCATCACCTACAATATCCCAATTGTCATTTGGCTCATGGAGTCCTACCCTCGTCACCCACCTTGTGTCTATGTCAACCCCACCAGGGACATGGTCATCAAACGCCCTCATCCCCATGTCAATCCTTCTGGTTTGGTCTCTGTTCCTTATTTGCAAAATTGGATCTACCCCAGTTCCAATTTGCTTGATCTTGTCCGTAGTTTGAGTCTTCTCTTTGGCCGTGACCCTCCCCTTTATTCACAACGTAGAGCACCACCACCACCTAGCCCCAATCCCAATTCCAATCCCAATTCCAATCCCAATTTTGGGACTTCAACCTCTATTTCTTCTAATTTGGGCTCTACTTCTGGGTATTCCCACCCACCCATCCCTCCAAGGACTTACCCGCCTTCACCTTATGGTAGTGTTGGGTCTGCTGCTTCTGCTGCTCGTGTTCAAGCCTCACCTCATATTGAGGATCCAACCGAGGTGTTTAAGCGGAATGCAATTAGTAAGCTTGTGGAGATGGTGCATAATGATGTTTCTGGGTTGAGGAAGACTAGGGAGGTTGAAATGGAGGGGTTGTTCAGTTTGCAGCCTGTGTTGAAGCAAAGAGAGGAGCATCTTAATAAGGGTTTGAAGGAAATGCAGGAGGAGATGGAAGGTTTGGAGCAGCAATTGCAGATGGTTTTGATGAATACAGATGTTTTGGAGGGATGGTTGAGAGAAAACCAAGGGAAGAAACTGGGGAGTTTAGAGAACGTTGATGATGCCTTTGAGTGCGTGGATGTGCTTTCAAAGCAGATGCTTGAGTGCACAGCAGCTGATTTGGCTATTGAAGATACTCTCTATGCACTGGATAAGGCTGTTCAGATTGGGGCTGTGCCATTCGATCAGTACTTAAGGAATGTGAGGGCACTGTCTAGAGAGCAGTTCTTTCATCGAGCTACGGCAGCAAAAGTTAGAGCTGCTCAATTGCAGGCTCAGGTTGCTAATATGGCTGCTCGGATTTCACATTATGGTAGCAGCTGAGAGGATATGGCTCGGTTTGCCTCTAAAGAAGAGGGTGTTTCAGTTGATGAAATCCTTCATTGTGGGTACAGGTTCCTATTTGTTTCTTCTCTTAAAGTCAGTGCTTCTAGCCAATAGTATAAATTGGTAAGCCTTATACCCTTGAAGAACTTTGGAATTGAGCACAAAAATTGTTACAGGCATGAGGCTGGACCATTGTTCTTATACAGACTTAATGATATTATTTTATTGAAATTTTTGGTTTAAAGGGTTGTTAGCTGAAGTTTTTTTTTGTTTATACATGCTTTTGGATTATAGATTTGTCCCACGTTGTATCTTGGAAGAATAGCTATATTATGATCCTTGCTTCTATTGACGCCTTGCCTGTATCAAAGTATTTACACAATAACTAAATATCATGACTCTGTTTGCTTTGCTGGTAGAAATTTCCTTGGATTTAATTTGAAAATTTATTAGATAGTAAGTGTTTAATTGTATGCTTTCATTCACTTGTATTTTATTTGGCAAAGTTTTTGTCTTTTGAGTTTTGATAATTGAACTTGATTAAATATTCGGGGGCCTCTTTGAGGAGGAATGATGATGCAATTGGTTTCAATTGGTCTTCAACTGATGGTGATAAATTACCAGTGTTAACTTAGACCTTTGCTTCTCTTGTATTAGTTTAGGTTGCATATAAATGCATGGATTTGGCGATAGGCATTTGGATTTGAGTTTTTCATATAATATAGTTATATGGCCAAGGGTGTATGATTTTACACAAATCCTGGTGTGGGCTGGTATCTGCCTGGATAAATCCATGCATTAACTAGTATGTTTTGAAAGTAGGAATATGAAATAACTTAAGGTGGGATGTTATTTGAGATACACTACTTATGGCATGTTGTTGTAAATAACAAATGATATAATCTAACTACAATTGTCAAATAAAAAATACATTTTGGGACAACTATCAATCCAAATTCAACCTTATATATGCTTCACTTGCTGCATTGCTGTATTTATGTGGCGGAGTCATTGTTTTGTTATAAGTTCATGAAGAATTGTGAAAATGAATATAATAAAAGAAAAATATTAAGAATTCTTTCTTGAGTGCACATGAGGATGGATATCCTCCTTGACAAGGGCTTGTAGTAAACTGTCAGAAATAAACAAGCGCATCAATATAATATAACTCCTTTCCCTGTAAGAATTTGTCAAAGAGACTCCTTAAAAAAAACCATGGGCTGATCACCAGAGAAAGGCCATACAGACAATAACCTTGCAGAAGTTACTTTTTATGCATATATTGATGTATTATGTGTATATCTGACTACTATATTTATATGTTCACTTGGATGGCACCTACTTGCCGCCGATTGTCTTGTGAATTTTGTAACTTGAAACATGATGACTTTTGGGTCATGGTCCTCATGGATTACTAAGTAATTACAGGGAATGTAATAATATTGGAGTAAAGCAAAGTGGAAGAAATAAAGTTTCATCTTGCTGTAATTGTTAGACAAGATGGATCATTCTTGTTGTACTTGTAAGTTGTATCATATTATGAAAAGTGGACGCCACATGTACAGTTGCTTTTAAATTATATAGATGCTTCTAAGATATCAGTGGCTTATAAAAATAATAAGTCATGTCAAGGAGAGCAGAATTTTAGAAGGAAGCGACTAATGTGTATCCCTTTTTTTATGAGAACATGTGATTAATGTTTGTGCACTACTGCACCATTATTTATGATCACCAGAAAGCAAGATTGTGATGACTATATAAAGTTATGTATGGATATTAGATGAATACATAATTTGTTCTGAATGTTTCAAATGGGCATATAGATGGAAGTAGTGGGGGATCTCTAGTATATTTGGCCGTTGTTTAGACTAGAGCAATGCAGATATGCTGCTTCGGAGTTCATGATGGCATACACGTGATCCAAGTTTAGGCATGTTCAAGAAGAGGGGACTTTGTTTTGTTATTTTATAATTTTGTGTATTATCATTTCAATGTAGAATTGTTAGTTCGGTTGCATTTGTTTGTTTTGTTAATGCATTATATTGATGCTGGATCGCAGTTGTGCTACACAACTTAGCACAAATAAATCATGTTTTCATTTGCGGGGCCAAAATATGTATATGAACTATAGATCCTGGGATTATAAAGTAAGCTAGTTTCAGCGTAACTTGTTTCATTGTAAATTTCCTTGTTGAAAATTTTCTTTTCACCTTTTCTGCTTTTGGGGATAAGATTAAATGGAAAAAGGGTTAAAGCTGCTGTTATGAGTCAGACAAAGTGGAAGTCATTTTCTGCTTGATATATGTAGTTTGTACTTTGTGAGTCAATCTAGTAGCTCTTTAATTGTTGTCATCTGTAGACTCCTGCAGTCTTTCAACTGGTAGACAAAGCCCACCAATGTTATTTCTCCATTTCTCCCACTCTCTTTTGCCTTCCCTTTGTACCTATAATGAATAGGAAGAAAGGTAGAGAGACAGAAAAATATGTACATTTTGATTCTTTCAATTGATTCTTTGCCGTTCGATATGTATAGATGCATGGGTTTGTGTCTATATAGATCTTGTTCATCGTTTATCCAAGATGTGCTAAGGTGAAATTAGCCTTTGCCATTCTATGAGGCTCTTCCATTTTGCGTATGGCATTGCCACTCCTTTGGTAGCATCCACTAATTTGGGACTTTAAAAAAGTCATGTTTTCGATTTGATTGGATGTTTTTGAGATGCCACTAATAAACCAATGAATGGCAAGTGTTTATCCTTGTGTTGATATTATTTCAACGGGAACTCGATGAGTTGTTTCTCTTTTTTCTAGGCACGATATATACTTTGACAAGCACATAACAAATTATATATTATAAATACCATTAGATAATTAACGTAAAAGTAAATAAGTAATCAATATATCCGTAGAAAAAATTAATAATTATATTAAATGCATGTAAACTTTTAAAAGGAAAAAAATGAAATAGTAGAATTAAAGAAAAATAATAACAATAACAATAACAATACGTGCCCAATGAACGAAGAAACTACAAATTAATTCGTCAAATATGAACCTTAATTTCATCTGATCCGTCGTCTTTAGATACCCAAAGAGACTATGTTATACCTAAATAAACCCTTTATATAAGATTATATGTTTTAATCCTATTAAACTTCATAATAATCATAAACTAATCAACTACTTATTTTTAAAATATTACTGAGATATTCCAAAAATGAGAAAATTTCATCAACATCAAAAATTAATTTTTAATATTTTCTTCTTATATTCCTAACAATTTTCTTTAAAAGTTTTTTTCTTAAATTTTTGCATATTTAAAATAATAACTATACATTGAATACCAAATAATAATAATAATAATACATCAACCAAAATAAATCAATTTTAATAAATATAATAGATATCAAATTTAAAATAATCCGTGCAATATATGCACAACACGAGCAAAATAACTAGTTTCTTATAGTAAAATTAATCTTTAATATTATCTCTTCATCTTTTATTTCATTCTTTCATTGGCGTTCACTACCTCAGTGTCAACTATATAAAAATTTAATTTTAGGATATGTCTAGATATGTTTAGATGTTTTAAGTATAGTGAAATATAACAGTTTATAATGAAATGGAGAAGGAAGAATACGATGAAATAAAATTAGTAGTATTTTGTATAGAAATTTTAAAAATAATTAATAATAACATAAATAATAATAAGTTAAAAATCACAATATAATCTTTTGATATGTCATAGAAAATTCTAAGAATTGATCACATTTGTTTTAAATGAATGAGTGCATAAGAAGAGGTGAGAAAAAGTGTGTAAAAATAACACTCCTGAATAATAAATAACACTAATTTAGGGGAATAGGGTTGTGATTTCAATAAAGATAATTTTGGAAAAGTTTTCGCGTTCCATTACCTAAGCTTGACAAATAGTTTGCACCATAGTTATATTACTAGTAAGTAGTGATTCCTTGTTGGAAGTTAGAAGTTCCTTGGCGGCTTTGTGCGAAGAAAGAAGGAAAGAAGAGTGGAGTGGAGTGGAGTGGAGCAGAATGCTGAGAAAAGTGCTACAACAATCTTCAACATTTCACCGTCACATCGCCAATTCGCCTATATGTTGGAGGAGGCTTTCTTCTTCTCCATTCTCTACATCTTCTTCACCATCCCAAATTCCCAACACACCTTTGGAGGATGCAAATGGGTCTGATTCTCCACCCTCCACTGCAATTTCCATCGACCGCTCTTCCCTTTACAACCCACCTGGTAATCTCTTCAAATTTCCTTTCTTTCTTCGATTCTTCTACTGTCCCATTGAACCCCACAACATTCGTCTCTCTTACTATTACTTGTGGCAGAGCATTCTCACGACCCAAATTCCGATTCTGAACTCGTCAAACACCTCAAAGGGATCATCAAGGTTCCTTCTCTCCAAAATTCTTTCTTTTTTTTTTTTTGCTTTAGTTTTTGGATTGGATTTTCAGTTTGTGTTAATGTCTAAACTTTCAATTCTATGATTGAACTTGGTCAAGTGTAACCAATAGCCCTTAATTTAATTTTACATGATAAAAATTGAGTTTTTCCCGTGTTACTAGTATTGAAATATTTAACCGGATTGTCTTACTTTGGTCTCGCAAATTTTAATTTATGCATGCGATATGTTACTCATTATTGCTGAATTCTCAGTTTCGTGGAGGCCCAATCTCAGTAGGTGAGTACATGGCAGAAGTTTTAACAAATCCCAAAGCTGGGTACTACATCAATCGAGATGTTTTTGGAGCAGATGGTGATTTTATAACCTCTCCTGAAGTAAGCCAGATGTTTGGTGAGGTGAATTATCCACTAAACTTTCAGTACCTTATGTTTAATGAGGCATGAACTAGAGTTGGATTGTGTTTGCAATCACTCATGAAGCTTGTCAATGACAGAGGGATTCTAATGTCTTGTTTATGTAAAATTAGATGGTTGGTGTCTGGGTGATGTGTCTATGGGAGCAAATGGGCCAACCACAAAGAGTAAATCTAATTGAGCTGGGCCCAGGAAGAGGAACTCTTATGGCTGATCTTCTTCGTGTATGAAGCCACAATATTGTTATGCTTTATACTGTAATTTCTATTTAATATTTGCACCATTTGTTTGCATTGTCAATTAAACATTGGAAAGGCAACAGATCATCATTATGATTAAACAAAGTTTTAACTTCTTGTAGGGTGCTTCAAAATTTAAGAACTTCATTGAGTCATTGCATGTACACCTGGTGGAGTGTAGTCCAGCACTACAGAAGCTTCAGCACCAGAACTTGAAATGCATTGACGAAGAGAATGCAGCTCAAGCTACTGATAAAAGAACTGTAAGCTCTTTGGTTGGAACTCCTGTATCATGGCATGCTACACTGGAGCAGGTTCCTTCAGGATGTATGTATTGTTTTCCCAATGAAAATAGGCTTTTGGACATGTTCAAGTAGAATGACACTGTTTCCTCTTCTACTTCTTAGTGAATTAGAAGTTATATTAACAAAAACATGCTATAAACAGAAAACGAATCTGAGAGGAGAAAACAATGAAGCAACTCTTATATCATTATCCTGTAAAGTTGAGAACAAAATTGCAAGAAAGACAGAGTGTAGGGGGAAAACCAAAGATGTCATTTTGTAAATTAGTTATCACTGCTGTAGTATGTCCTATGAGTTTGTAATTTTTTTCCATTGCCTTACATGCTTGCTTGAATATGTAATTTTCTCTCCAATTTCTATGAGTCTCCCTTGTGCTTTCTCAGGATGTGATTTTCATCACATTGAGTCACACGCATGCACTAAATGCACAACTTTGCATTTTTTCTTTTTTTTTGATAAAAACTTTGCATAAATATTTATTTAATTCTTATATGATGCTAGATGAAGGTCTGTATTGAATGTTAAAGGATAAAAGGACATATTTAATGAGATCATTGAATATGCTGTATTACTATGTTGGGTGTATTGGTACATGTGTGATTATCTATTGGGCTAGATATGTGTTGTGGTCATGCTCGGCAAAGAGAATTGAATGCTAGGCTTCTTAGGATGTTGCTTGGATACAAATAATCTGTTTGGACTTTCTAAGAAATTTTGTTTCAGCGAATTTAATCAGCTGGTTTGTATAATCTATTTTTTCAAAATTTGAGCTACCTACATCTTATGTTAAATTGCTAAACATAATGAAGCATGTCATTATACCTTGTAATGACCATAGTTAATTATGTTGTCAAGCAACAAGTGTATCTTGTTATATGATAGTCTGAGTTTGTTTTCTGCTATGTGTTAACATAAAATATCTTATTATATTATATTCAAATGATGCCCTGACCAAGTTCTTCCTTTTTTTGTACTCCAGTGCCAACAATTATCATTGCACATGAGTTTTTTGATGCCCTACCGGTCCATCAATTTCAGGTAATAGAATGATTGTGCGATTAAGCTGGATTGAAACTAAGGACATCTGTCAAGCTGCACAATTAATTTATGAAATTTGAAATTCTGTATGATTTTTCCTTTCAACGTATGTGATACAAAGTGTCTTGGCTATTTGTCCTTTAGCATTCTTTCATCCTCTGTTCTTTCCATTTTTACTGGTAATTTATATATAGTTTTTCCTGCTGTATTCATTTGAGTTAATCCACCTAGTAAGTGGTGCTAAACTGGTTCATTATAATGTTGGTCTGTCTTAACTATGTCTATGCTATCTTACTGGTTGATCATCAAGGGGCTGAATAAAATGTAAGAGATATTCAGACATCCATAATGAAATGCTTTGAGGCCAAATTATTGCTTCTCCTCATGTTTTAAATTATTCCAATAACTTGCTGCTTCAAAGAGCTTGGGCTTCCCAAACAGTCTTTGGATTAGTTCCTTAATATCCATTAGATGGTTAAACTTCCCGTATATAATTATTGCACAAAAAATGATATCCAACTTCTCTGCGTATTCCTACCTTTTCTATATTTCTATTGGCATCACATTTCCATGAACTTATATGATTTTTTTGTTTACAGAGAGCAGCTCGTGGCTGGTGTGAGAAAATGGTTGATGTGGCAGAAGATTCATTGTAAGTATTGTAATGTAATCTACTTGAAATTGTATTTCTGCTGAGTTTAGTTTATTGATACTTCTTACATTTATCGGATAGGTTTCGTTTTGTTCTATCTCCACAGCCTACACCTGCAACTCTGTATCTATTGAAGCGGTGCAAGTGGGCTGCAACTGAGGAGATTGCAAAACTTAATCAAATTGAAGTTTGCCCCAAAGCTATGGAGTTGACTGAGACCATTGTTGAAAGGATAAGTTCTGATGGCGGTGGGGCTCTAATCATTGACTATGGCTTGGATGGAGTAATCTCAGACAGTCTCCAGGTCTAACATCTTTCCCTTCTTATTCTTAAAAGTATTACTTTCTAGTTTTTCCTGTCTCTCGTCTCGAGTGTGCCATAGCTAGTTTAACTACTACTTGACTGTTTTATTGTTGAATTATTTTTTCCATTATATAATTTTGTCTTGTCCTTTCTCTTCCTTTCTTCTCTCCCTTGTTTATGAGCGAAGAATGTGAAAGCAAATACCATGGAACTATTAACAGAAGCACGTTGATTAAGTTTCTGACAAAAATTGATAAACGTGATTATAATAACTGACAATCTCCCAAAGCACATGCATTCATCTAGATGATAAGGTATATTCTAAAGGAGAGAAGCATCCTTAGTATCTTTCTTTTTCTATTTCTGCCTTTGCTTGTGAATTTGTAACCAATGCTGCCGTTGGAATCTGTTGTACTGCGCCATGGGGAACCATTAGATATGTTGCTGTAAATAATTGTCATCCTGAAGATTAAATTGCAATTTATTTTTATTGGTTATCATTATGGATTTTGTGTTGGTTACAGTACCATCTTCTATAACCCAATGTCTGTAAATCTTTGAATTGTTGTGGTGGCCTATACATTATATATTTAGGTAGTCCTTCCTTCCCTGCTTTCTTTAATGGTTTATGACTATCACATTTACGCAGGCAATTCGGAAACATAAGTTTGTCGACCTTCTAGATAACCCTGGATCTGCTGATCTCAGTGCATATGTTGATTTTCCTTCCATTAGGCATTCCGCAGAGGAAGCTTCAGGTGCTTTTCCACGTGCTAATAGTAGTAACATATTGTATAATGATCAGAATTAGGCATCAAAGGTATACTCTTTTGGTCAAAAACTAAAGCTTAGTTTCCAACTGATTTAATATCTAAGCAGGAGAAGTGTCTGTCCACGGGCCAATTACTCAATCTCAATTTCTTGGTTCCCTTGGAATAAATTTTCGTGTTGAAGCACTCCTTCAAAACTGCACGGAGGAACAGGCTGAATCTTTGAGGACAGGATACTGGCGTCTTGTAGGTGATGGTGAAGCCCCCTTTTGGGAAGGACCTGATGAATGTGTTCCAATTGGTATGGGTACCCGTTATAAGGCAATGGCTATAGTGAACAAGAAGCAGGGTGTTCCAGTTCCTTTTCAATAAAGCCAAATCAAATTAAAATACGGAAGCAGTTGGTATGCCAGCTGCATACCAACTGAACTTCCATCAAACCAGAGTTGGTTTTTGGGTGCATGTAACAATGTAAGGTGCTCAATCAGCGGTTGGCACTTCCGGTTCCTTTTTTATTTTTTGAAATGGTTGTTTAATAGCTTTTTTATTTGCTGTGTGTTGTAAGATTGCATGATGAATGTTCTCAACTTCTCATAATATTGCTCTGCAGGAAATACTAGTGATGATTTTAGAGTAATAAAGTACGATAATGCAAATTTTACAGGGTAAACCAGCATAGTGAAACAAAGAATTTGGTAGCCACCATCTTAAAGAGAAGAAACCAAAACAAAGTACATATCCAGTAACATCAAACATTTTGAAAAACGATTAAAATGGGACATAGAGCCATCACTAGTGAAACATCATAGTTGAAGTCAAGTATTTGGGATTATACTCACAAGTTCAGTAACTACCGAAAGCTAATGAAATAAAGACTTTTCATTTTACAGTGGTTATCATCTCTCAACCGTTCTCAACAAAAGTGTTGCCCGTGTCAAACCAATAATTTGCATGCTAACTTAGTAGCGGTACTTGGTGGAGTAATCTTTGGGAGAAATAACTAGCCCACGTCCCTTCCTTGCACCCCGGTAGACTGTTTCAACAATATCAATGAACTCTTGCTTGTCATTGAGAGCCCAATTAATCTTATTGTTGTTTCCGGTTCCAAGGTCTATCATAATATGCTTGTTCCTAAAGAAGAACATAACCGTGCATGGGTCATATAACTCATACATTGTGTTGAAATCAGGCACCTCCGTGATGTCAACAAGGTAAATCACTGCAAAAATTTTTATCGCCTCAGCAACTGATGCCAGCACCTCATCCATCTGATTTCAAGCCAAATTAATTAGGTAATTAGATTAAAAAAATATTGTTATGCAGCTTTGAGTTAAATAGTTACTGAGAGATATCATATACCCAATCCCAACTAAATAAACAATTACCAAACCACATAAGAATATGTGTATTGGACAACAAACACGGCAATATGAAAGTGAGTGAAATCAAAGCAATCATAAGTAGAGACTAATAATACAGGGCAAGTGCTTAAATAAACTTAACACCCATCTCATGTAATTGTAAGGCATTTATTAAAGACTTATTTTTTCTGTACTTCGATAAATCAGTGGAAACTGTATGCCACTGTAATCGTAATCAATATGAAATTTTTTTAATACAAGGCTTGAAGCACTGTGAGTTTCTACCTTCATCATAACCTTGTCAGGGCTAGTTGTCCCAGAAAGGAATGACACGTGCATGAATATTGTGAAGGAAGCACTTCAACGACAACAACCGAATGAAATATATTATAGTTATAAATAAAAGGGTATGCTCTGAGTCTACCTTATTCGACATTAAAGCTCCCTTCAGCAAATGTCATCCTTCAAAACATAAAACAAACAACAGATGAACAAATTTACATTTAGAGATGAGATGAGATGAGATGCCTCCATGAAATCACAATCAACTAGTAATAAATGGCATGGGGTGTTGGAAAGGCAGACACAGTGTTGTGACATATTAAATCCATCGAAAGGCGATTTCATTTTATTGAGATAGATAGATAGATAGATACCTGGATGCAGGTGTCATCCCAATCATGGCCGAATCGGATGACAACAACTCGTTGTTCCTCTGAGAGAATAGCCTGATCCACAGCCCATCCAGAGTGAAGGTGTGGTAGCAAGTACGACATCGCTTCCCTTCCCTTCCCTGATCTCTCTCTCTCTCTCTCTCTCTACCCTCTGATACCACTCTCAGTTTCTGGAATATATATAGAGAGAGGGGAGGAATCAACCTATGCCAATATAAAATTTGATGACTTTTATATTTGCTTAATAATTTTTTATTAAATAATTTTTTTATAAAATTCATTATTAAATTAAAAAATTTTGTCATGTATATATATATATAATATAAGTAAGGATCAACTTACATTAATTAAAACTTGATTTCTCAATAATTTTTTATTAGATAATTTTCTCACAAAATTCATTATTAGATTAAAAAAAATTTGTAATATAAATCATACTTATAAAATTTCGCATTAATCTCAAATTATTTTATAATCTATTAATATATATTAAAATTAGTGTAATATAAATAATTGAAATATATTAAAATATGAACTATTTGATTATGTTTTTATTGATATTTAATTTTTAAAAAATTTGGTACAAATAATCAATATGATGGATATTAATAATTTAAAGGTTGAATCAATTAAAAATATACTCAATAAAAAATTATTAAATGATGTAAATGGATTAAGTCTTATACCGATTTAAGTTAATCTCTTATATATATATATATATATATATATATATATGAAGTGAGAGAGTTGCTATAATATCTTTATACATATACTACCAGTTATCAAGTATTGATTGATAGTTAATTTTATAATAAATATTTAAAATTTTATTAAATATAATTAATAATTAATAAATATTTGACAATTCACATCAATATTTTAAAAAAAATAAGTATTAAAATAATCTCCATGAAGGCATCAACAGAAGTGTCTAGAAACAAATACCCTCTCCCTCTCTCTCATTCCAAAACAGTTGCTAGCTATTTTATTTTTGCATGTGTCACCCCTACTTTTTTGGTGTGAAAATATTTTTTGTTCAAGCGTTTTTATCTTGGCCATAACATATTTTCAATAAAATTCAAATCCTGCACATGAATCCATTACTTGATTACAAGTAAAGTAGTTTATATCTTAGCTTATCAATAGAATCATATCTCATGATTTTTTAAAATAAATGTCCATTAACTTGTACTTTTTTTTACTTTTGATAAGGTCTTTGGTGAGTAATGCTACATATGTGGTCTTCTCGTAACCTTTTTTTGTCAGTATTTAAATTATATTAATTTATTATAAGCCTGTTTGGAAAAACAGAAATAAATAATCTTTTACTGCGTATTTTAAAATTAGCTAGACCTACGCTACGATGCAATAGAATTTTTTTGGGCTTTGCATGAATTAGGTCCAGCATCGATTTAGCAACTTTCTTCTTTCCCAAAACTGGCAAGTTTCTCAAGAATTTCTGAGAAGAATCTCAGATGGGTGAATGATAGCATCCAGATCCGATGTCATGCACTTTGCAAACAAAGACATAACACAGTATAAGTAGCCCACACTTGTAGCAAAATCTATTATAATCTAACATGTTAAATATTTGAAGGGAAAATTAATTTTAAGGACGAGTAACAAGTAATATTTAATTTGAAGAAATATTAAAAAAAATTATTTAAAAAGAAGAACGAAACTCTCTCACACACAAAAATCTCACCTTTTGTTTTTCTAAAAGTTTCATAACCCAAATTCAAGATAAAATCCCATATGAGCAAAGGAGGAAGGGGATCAACGATTTGCGTAGGTACATATAATATATGTCCAAAATGTCATAAATTGTTGTGATTGATATAATTAAAATGAAAGATTGTTGCTACTTTTAAATTTAGAACTTGATTTGCAACTATTAGTCACTACATAGGAAGATTTAGTCACTTATTAATAAGTAATAACTATTCACAAATTTTCTTTCAAATTTCTTATAAATTTATAATTTTATTTGAAACTAGAACACTTAGCAACTCAATAACTAGTCATTTGCAAATTTTTTTTCAAATTTTTTGTATATTTACAATTGTTAGTCACTCTCCTTGAATACTTTGTCATTCAATAATAAGCAATAGCCATTTGCAAATTTTCTTTCAAACTTATTGTATATTTATAACTTCACTTGCAATTATTAACCATTATGTGAAAACACTTAATCACTAAATAATAAGTAATAATCATTCATAATTTTTTAAAACTTCTCATAAATTTAACTACTCAATAACAAGCAATAATCATTTGCAAATTTTCTCCCAAATTTATTGTACTTAAAACTTTATTTGCAATTGATAGAAAAAGTTTTTATTAAAGATATTTTTTGTCCATTAAATAAAATTTAATAATCATTTTTCCTAAAGAAATTTTAATTATTTATGTCCCTTAAATTAAATATATTTAATAAAGGTTCTTAAAATTAATTTTTCCTTATTTTAATTCCCTTGTAATTAATTTTTCCTTATTTTAATTCCCTTGTAATTAATTTTAAGCTCCTTGCTTCGAGAACATTTTGTCTGCTCCTAAATCCTAAGTAAGCACAGGTTCGCCTGCACCGATGCACGAGTGCACAGCCTCTAATGCATGCATCGTTAATCATATTTCTCTAATATCCACTAAGAATATCCTAATCACTCATATTATTCACAACGAGTGAAGGAGTGGAGGATCCTTTGGACAAACTGGTCTCTTCGCTGTTACTATTATCCCAATCTCGTACCACAGGAAGGATTCTTCCTCCTCCTTTTCCTCATGATCTGAAATCTACACCGGATAAACAGATTTTAAGCTTTACTACTATATAAAACCATAGAAGCACACTAGTAGTCCACCGGGTTTATTGCCTACACACAAGCCTGCTTTTCTGCAAACGTTTTTCAACATTTTTGACAAAACCAAGTCGTTCAATTCCTGTGTTTGTTTCTTCCAATTCCAGTTGTGGCACTTCTTGATTTTGATGCTCTTGGAGACTTGCACAATTCTGCAAATGTCCCCCTTCATTCGCCGCTGTGATCTAAATAAAATTATCACCGATTTACTAAGCTTCCAGAACAGGCAGCTCTTTGAAATAAACAAAATGCACTATAACAGTGTTGGTAACTCGCAGACACTGTCATGGTTGATCTCGGGCACACGTTGAATCTACTCCCATAAATTTCTCTCAAAGAAGACAAAAGACATGAATTATTTATCCAAACAACCATAAGTAACTATCATCCAAGTTAGGGTAAGGTGCTGAAATATAGCTAATGTTCATGAAATCATGCAAAAAGAAATCTCTTCTTTTACAGCCAATTTATTGGATGAAACAAGGTAAGACATCTGTAAGTTGTATTAACAGAACAAGGACAGACCCGTCAAGTTTTGTTGTTCTCGATCTTGGTGCTGATGCCTGCCAAGAAATCAATACGTACATGTTACTCATCATTATGTAAATTCTTCTCTGCACAATTTTTCTCCCTAGTTTTTTATACCTATAGGAATTTCTTGCTTTAGACAAGTTTCTAAGTCTCAATCTCTGTTCTCCAAATGTTGTCAAAGACTAAGTTGTATATTATGTTGGAATTTTATATTCCAATAATTAAAGTGGGTTAATATTATAAAATAATTATATTAGTTATTTATCATTAATGAGCTTTATTTTATGTGATAAAATTAAGAGAGCTCATTAGACTACCAAATAAAATGATATGGGCTTAAATGAGACACAGAGTGTTGTTTCATTAGTGATAATGGGAACCCTATTAGGTTAACACACTATAAGAAGGCTATGGTCCCCAATATACCGTATCGCTGAAAATTCATTCTCTTCTCCCCATCTGAAGAGAGACTAAAGTCCTGTCAAGGAACTCAAAAAATTCGGTTGAGGAAGAATCATAAAGCCACCGGTCACTTTTGTTCGTGATTGATTGCTGTCTCTAATCCTGAAAGTTGGTGATCAAGTTGATCCATCTGAAGAACGCTTAGATCAGGAACTTACAATGGATCCAGGTATTTAAATAGATTTCTGAATCCTAGTAATTTGGCATGATGTAGATCCTAGGCTATGTGGTAATTACGCTCTAGGATGTATGCCTATAGATTTATCGCTTTCGCATAAAGAATATTTCTAACAAGTGGTATCAGAGCAGTCATCATTGTTAGATTATTATGATTTATGGATTATGAACCCTATTTTTAAATTTTGGGACTTTTGGTTAATTTTTCCCCCAATTTTATGAACCCTAATTTGTAAAATTTGGGATCTTTTTTTTTCGTTATTCACATAATTATATAAATATATATGTATGCTTCTGCGCCATTTGAAATCAACCAAGAACGTAAACGTTGAATCATTTTGGTGACTTGCTCCTGTACGTGAAAGAATGCAATTGAATATATGCCTTTATTAGCTTTTAGAATGACTTTTGTCTTATATGGAAAGGATTTCATTCTCCTGTACGTGAACTTCCTTTCATTCAATTCTTAAACACATATATATTATAATATATGGGTTGAAATTGATAACGTGAAAACAGGGGCCACCGTTTTGTTTATTATAATTCTGCAAGGTTGAATGCTCTAGTGATATGGATCAAAGAATCAATTGTTTTCAATATGCATATGGGAAAGGTCATGACGTGATCAATTCTCCTTTATTCAATTCTTGGCTATATATATATAATAATAATAATATATAAAGTGATAGTGATTTGAATTGTCTGCACATGAGACGATGTATGTAAAATTGAGTGAAATGCAGATTTTGATCCAGAGAGTAACACGGTTACGCTGTGATAGATTATAAAAAAAAATTAAATAAATAAATAATAGAGATTCTTTTCACACTAAATAATTAGATTTCAATGTTTAAGTGTGAATTGGGTAAATTCAGGATCCACCCATTATTATTATTTGTCTGGTAATTTTGGTTAGATTAATTGAAGTAACATGTTGCCAAAGTAACATCTGTTGTGTAAATTAATTTAATTGAATTTACATAGATGTTTGCATGAATTTATTTATGCGAATTATGCTCGGCCCAAAGGAAGACACAATTTGGCCAAATAATGACATGTCTACGATGATAAATGTGTGGTGATTATAAAGATATTTTTCATGTAAATAACAGAATGTCCAAAGATAACTGTTGTTTGACAGAACTTATCACCAATGTTTGATCATTGCATTGAGAGTACCACTTACAATTAATCTTTTCAGTCCAAAGATTGAGGATTAATGTTGTGTTAGGTATCTTGTTTGGATCTTTAATTTGCTAATATAGATTGCTTGACATGTCTTATTAATTTTCATTAATTTTTATGACATGTTTACTTATGTGAATGCATGTTTATTGTTCTATCCGATTCTGTTAATGCTACTAATTTTACTGCTCAAATCAATGGAATCCCTATGCTGAATGAGACGAATTTTAAAGTCTGGAAAGAGGCCGTAGAAATTGTTCTCGGCTGTATGGATCTGGATCTAGCACTTAGGACGGAATGACCCACTCCCACTGCGAATAACTCAAATGAGGCTAAAATTGAGAAGTGGGATCGGTCCAACCGAATGTGCCTCATGATCACTAAGCGCTCTATTCTGGAGGCGTTTCGAGGCTCTATTTCTGAGAGCGAGAATGCCAAGAAGTTCCTTGACGCCATAAAGCAATATTATGCTAAGAATGAAAAGACTGAGGCGAGTAGCCTTTTGGCTAAACTCATCTCAATGAGGTATAAAGGCAAAGGGAACATAAGGGAGTACATCATGGAGATGTCTAATCTGGCATCAAAACTCAAGTCCCTAAAGTTAGAGTTGTCTGACGACTTGCTCGTGCACTTGGTTTTGATCTCGCTTCTTGTACACTTTGGGCAATTCAAAGTGAGCTATAACACTCAAAAGGACAAATGGTCCTTAAATGAGCTTATATCTCATTGTGTGCAAGAGGAAGAGAGGTCACAGAGGGATAAGACAGAAAGTGCTCATTTGGCTTCAACCTCGTAATAAGAAGAAAAAGAGAGCTATGGATAATGCGGAAAGTTCTTCTCAACAGATGAAGAAGCGAGAAAAGCAAAATGAGGAATTCACTTGCTATTTTTGCAAGAAGGCAGACACATGAAGAAGGATTGTCCTAAGTGCGCCGCTTGGCGTGTAAAGAAGGGTAAGCTTCTCACTTTAGTTTGTTCTCCGGGTTAATTTAGCTTCTGTACCTAAGGATACTTGGTGGGTAGATTCTGGGTGTTACTACTCACATAAGTATGTCTATGCGGGGGTTACTGTGGAGCCGACCGCCAAGTGATGATGAAAGATTCATCTTTGTGGGCTTATGGCAATAAGGTTTGCGGTTGAAGCTATAGGAACATTTAGATTACTTTTAAAGACCGGTTTCATTTGGATTTACTTGAAACTTTTATTGCAATCAGTCATTTAGACGGAATTTGATTTCTATTTCTAGTTTGGACAAATTTGGTTACACTTGTTCATTTGGGAATAATAAAGTTAGTCTCTTTTATGATTCAAATGTTGTTGGTTCTGGTTCTTTAATTGATAATCTTTACATGCTTGATGTTGAACGTTCCTATAACGAAATATTGCAAATAAGTTCACGAGGTACAAAGCGTAAATTAAATGAGAATTCCGCCACTTTATGGCATAAGCGTTTAGGCCATATCTCTAAACAGAGAATTCAGAGGCTTGTGTCGGAGGAAATTCTTGAACCCTTAAATTTGTCGCATTTTTCAAATCAGTTGAGTGTATTAAGGGTAAACGAACAAACATAAGGAAATTAGGTGCCGAAAGAGCTAAAAATGTCTTAGAACTAATACATACGGATATCTGTGGTCCATTCCCTACGGGTTCTTGGAATGGACAACGGTACTTTATTACGTTCATAGACAATTACTCGAGATATGGTTACCTATATTTAATTCATGAAAAGTCTCGGTCTAGACGTTTTCGTCTTTCAAAGTCGAAGTTGAACTTCAACTTGGAAAGAAAATCAAGGTCACAACTGGGATCGTGGTGGTGAATACTATGAAATATATGATCGATCAAGTGAACAACGCCCGTGGCCCTTCGCGCTTTCCTTGAAGAGGTGGGATCGCTCGCAATACACTATGCCTGGCAAACCCAAAGATGAACGGAGTTGCAGAACGACTAAACCGACTTATGATATGGTGAGAAGTATGATTAATCATTCTTCCTTGCCGTGAGTCACTTTGGGGAGAGGCGTTAAAGACCACGCTATATCCTTAACGTAGTACCAAGTAAAGCAAGAATCCAAAACCCCTTATGAGCTATGGACTGACAAAAAGCCTAGCATAAAGCACTTGCACATTTGGGGATGTCTAGCTGAGGCAAGGCCTTATAGGCCATATGAAGGTAAATTGGACTCAAGAACGGTTAGCTGCTATTTTGTTGGTTACGCTAAGCGCTCTCGCGGGTATAAGTTTTACAATCCCACTACAAGGTCATTCTTTGAGACGGAATGCAAGATTTCTTGAGGAAGTTGAGTTTGGAGGGGAAGGAAACATAAGGAATGTTGTCTTTGAAGAAGAACATGTTTCTGACAATGATCAAGTCATTGTGCCTGTCATTGTTCAAGAAACAGATCCGGCAATAAATAACGATGATCAGGCTATTATTCCTGACATCATTCAAGAACAAGACAACATTGGTATTCCTCCTCAAACACCAATTTTAGGACAAACTCAACAACCTCAAGAAGTGCCATTAAGGAGGTCCACTAGAGAGAGGAGAAGTGCAATCTCAAATGATTATATTATCTTTCTCCAAGAACATGAGGATGGTATCGTCTGATCAAGATGATCCAATCAACTTCAAATGCTATGAAAAGTTCTAACTCTCAAAAGTGGATTGATGCCATGAATGATGAGATAAAGTCTATGGCGCATACATGACGCGTTTGGGATCTCGCCAAATTACTCAAGGTGCGAAACCCATTGGCTCTAAATGGATATTTAAAACCAAGAGAGATTCGAAGGGTAATGTTGAGAGATATAAGGCTGTCTTGTCGCCAAAGGCTTCACTCAAAAGGAAGGCATTGATTATAAAGAGACTTTTCTCTCCGGTTTCTTCTGAAAGACTCTCTAAGGACAATTATGGCACTAGTGGCTCATTTTGATTTAGAGCTACATCGATGGATGTAAAGATCGTTTCTAAATGGCAACATTGATAAAACGATTTATATGGTGCAACCAAAACCTTGTTTCAAGAGATCCAAAGTCCATGGTATGTAAACTAAAGAAATCCATCTATGGCCTTAAACAGTATCCCGTCAATGGTATCACAAATTTCATCAAGTTATCACCTCCTATGGTTTTGAGGCTAACGTGGGTTGATGATTGTGTGTATCAAAAGTTCAAAGGGGGAGTAAATTTATCTTCCTGGTATTATATGTCGATGATATCTTGTTAGCCAAAGAACGATATAGGCTTATTGCACGAAACCAAGAAATTTCTCACGAAAAATTTCGAGATGAAAGATCTTGGGACGCCTCCTTTGTCTTGGGTATCAAGATACTTAGAGATCGATCTCGAGGTATTCTTGGGTTATCACAAAGGAGCTATATCGATACAGCTTTTGGATAGATTTGGCATGAAAGGTAGTAAGCCAGGTATACACCCGTTGCTAAAGGAGACAAGTTAAGTCTCAAACAATGCCCTGCTAATGATCTTGAGAAAGAAGATATGCAAAAGATTCCTTATGCATCACCAGGGAGTCTTATGTATGCTCAAGTTTGCACTCATCTCCGACATAGCATTTATAGTGGGAGTTTTAGGGAGATATTTAAGCAATCGGGTATACGCCAGATCGACAAAATGGTCAAACACGTGATGCATTATTTGAAGAGAACGAGGGACTACATGCTTACCTATCGAAAGTCGATAGCTTTGGAGATCATCGGTACTGACTCGATTTTGGCAGATGTCCGGATAGCACGCTCAACATCGTGTTACATCTACATGTTGGCCGGAGAAGCTATTTCTTGGAAAGTCTCGCAGCTGCACTCTTGTAGCTTCTTCGACCATGGGCAGAGTTTGTAGCTTGCATGAGGCATCAAATCACGGATTATGGTCATGAACTTTGTCACAGGCCTGCGAGTGATTGACACCATTGAGAGGCCTCTGAGGATTTATTGTGACAATAACTCAGCAGTCCTCTACTCTAATAACAACAGGAGCTCTACAAAGTCAAAGTTCATCGACATTAAGTACCTGGTAGTTAAGGAAAGAGTTCAGGAAAAACATATTTCTATAGAACATATAGGGACAAATTCTATGCTAGCTGATCCACTAACTAAGGGCTTGACACCTAAGGTTTTCCATGGGCATGTTGCTAATATGGGTGTTGTCACTGAGGTTGCCTTAGTTTAGTGGGAGTCTTTCTTTATGTTCTATGTTTTGGTATAAACTTTATATTATGTTTGATTTTCTGCAGAAATAAAGATTATGTTTTATGAGTTTATCATTGAACTTGTTTGTATCTTATTGTGTGCAATATTGATTTGCACTTAAGGACTTCGGATTGATCTCATTAAAGACTAAAGTTGGACCAGTTGGAAATAGGCATGATTGAGATCACATTGCATGTAATTTCCATGCTACTCATCCATATCGATCTATGTCATTGAGTGTATTGATGTGGTGATCGTCGTGGTTTAGTCACGTTTTATGGTTGTGACGTAAGTCATGTGGATTCCATTGTTGATATATAAGATGGACCGGTTAGCAAAGTGGAAGTCTAAAGATAAATAGCATACGGATGCGCGCCTAAAGAATTGTGATATAATTGTTATAATATGTAGCTCAAGTGGGAGATTGTTGGAATTTTATATTCTAATAATTAAAGTGGACTAATATTATAAAATAATTATATTAGTTATTTATCATTAATGAGCTTTATTTTATGTGATAAAATTAAGAGAGCTCATTAGACTACCAAATAAAATGATATGAGCTTAAATGAGCAGATGTCGTTGTTTGGCCCATTGGGGATAATGGGAACCCTATTAGCTAACACACTATAAGAAGGCTATGGTCCCCAATATACCGTATCGCGAAAAACTTATTCTATTCTCCCCATCCGAGAGAGACTATGGTCCCGTCAAGGAACTCAAGAGATTCGGTTGAGGAAGAATCATAAAGCCACCTAAGCATTTTTGTTCGTGATTGATTGTCTCTAATCCTCGAAAGTTGGTGATCAAGTTGATCCATCTGAAGAACGCTTAGATCAGGAACCTACAATGGATCCAGGTATTTAAATAGATTTCTGAATCTTAGTAATTTGGCATGATGTAGATCCTAGGCTATGTGGTAATTACGCTCTAGGATGTATGCCTATAGATTTATCGCTTTCGCATAAAGAATATTTCTAACATATTATATATAGCACGTGCCTTTTACTAAATAGGAATGAATTAACAACCACTCTTTCTGTAAATGTGAAAATCAAAAGACCAGGCAATAAACTTAAATGTCCTTGCTTCATCAAAAGGTAAATCATAAGAAAACAAAAGAAAGTGAATGATCTCTATTTCGTATCAGATTTGAAAAGCAGTTTATTGTTTTTGGACTTTGATTTCAAAAGCAGTTTAATTTGTCACATCTAGAAGTTTATTATGATCTGTTAATGATAAACAAATAAATAACAGTACCAATTTTAGGAATAAAATAGGTACAAAATAAACAGTTACATAACATATGCCCAGAACACACGGTCAATGCATCCTGATTTTCAAAGTAAATTCTTCTTTGACTAGGCTCTGCAAGTGTTCATACTTCTGTGTAGGGTCTGATTTAAATCAAATCCAACAGAAGAGGGTTGGGGGTGGAGGTGGTGAGATTACAAACATCTTGTGGAACTCCGCCATATAATAATCCAAATTCCAAATGTCATCTTTTACCAAAAACAAATTCAAATGTCGTCAGCTTCATCTGCCTTCCCAGCTTATATATATAAAACAAATTCGATGCATTAGGTGTAGAATGCAGACATTGCAATACCCAAATATAAGGTTGTCCATTACATGAAATACAAGATATATACCATGTTGTAACAAAAATTAACTATCATATAACAAGTGGCTGAATGAAGATAAAATTCATATTCTTTTTATTGAAAAAGTGCATCCGCTAAATGAAGATTAACCTTTTGGCATGCTTAATATCACTAACTTATTCCACAGGTGGTATTTAAAGCAATGCATAACAACCAATGAACTAGTAGCAAATTTGCAGAGACTAGAAACATCACGAGAACGTACCTAATGCTAATGCCCATGGCCATGATCATCATGACCCTCCCAAGGATGCCTCGAGCCCTAGAAGGTACCACAAAGAAGGATAAAACAATTCAGAAAAGCAAAAATGAACTAATGTTTGGCTCAGTCCCAAACAAATACAAACGAGAATCAAAATTAACTTTAACAGTGTTACCAATACTACAGGGCCATCTTGCTTTGCCCTGTACAATACCCAAAACCTGAAAAACAAAATTATGGGACACATCATAATTGTTCATTACAGTGCAGAAAGTCAACAAAACCTGTGTTGCATTGCATCGCCAGGACTCCAAGGAGAATCAAGAAAATATTATACAATATCAAATTTCTTTTCCAATAACTCACAATTTATTTCTAATGAGAATAGAAATAGATTAATTATAGAGCGGAAGATTGTTATTCGGCATTATTATTATTATTAATTATCAGAAAATTGAAAAGTAGGACAACCATATTATTGTCATAATTTTGAAACAAGAAGCGTGAGATTCAGCTAAAAATATTATTCACACACGATTTAGTTTGGTGGATTAAGTTAAATGGAAACAGAAGGGTTTATGAATGATGATGAGGAAGTAGATCTGGGTTGATGGAAATTGAGAAAATGTAGAAAAGAGGGTAAGAAGGAACGAGTTTACTGACCACATGACAGCACACAAGCCCTTGCCGGTGACAACGTGCCAGCGCTTTGGGTGATGCATCGTTAAACCCTTGTACGTTGTGCTCTCACCATGTCCACCCCCCATTTCTCTCTCTCTCTCCCTACAACACAACAACAATACGGCTTGGATCGGTTAAGCGAAGTGAGAATCACAAATGAAATTAAACTCAGTTTGGACGGTATCTTTAATATTTTGGACATTAAATTGGTGGTTTTATAGAGATTAATTTAATGTAAAATATAATATAAAAATATTAATTTAATGTAAAAAGAATTAATATTAGAGAATTATTTTAATGTCAAAAATAATTTTAAAAAATAAAATTAATGTCTTGTATATTTTTAAACAACTAATTTAAATATTTACTAATGAAATTAAATGAGTTGGGGCTCATAAATCCTCTCCAATGTATACTGACATACCAAACCTTCTATATTAATTTGGGGATAATTATTATGAATAAGTCTCTGAGGATCTTTATAGTCCTCTTAATTATTAGGTATTATTTTAATCTTATTGTAATTGTTTATGAATGGTTCATATGAATATATCTTGAATGGTTTGTGAGAATAAAATCTATATAAATATCATTATTACTTTATTATTTTAAGTAATTAAGAGAATATGTTAAAACATACAGCATTACTCATTTATGCAATTAGATTAATTCACTTTGTCAATGCGATTAATTAAGTGCAGATTATTTACGATAAAATTAAGAGATTCACAAGTTTTAGAAACTTCCAAACTGGGGCGTGGGAACTTGATTCTTACTTCTTAATTTGGAATTGGAGTTTTTAAATTGAGTTAAGAACTGAAAGTTGTTGCTTTTTCTTAAGCTTGGAAATGACTTTATGTAGTGGTATTTTAATTATAATTTATTATGAGGGTGAATTATTATCATTATTATTTTGTGGGAAAAAAAAGGGGATTTTAGGATGGTGACCTACATGACAGGGGCAAATCCCCACCTTTCCGTAAGAGGCATTGCCCACGTAAGGTCTGACAATGTTTGAGTTTACGGATCATTATGGCTCTATAGGATACGTTTAACCTTATAGAAGACTAGGGGTGTTCGCGGTTTGGATTGGTTCGATTTTGGGAGAAAAAATCATCCGAACCAAACCAATCGGTTTTTCTATATTAAGAACCAATCGATTTTTTTAACATTGGAGAACCGAACCGAACCGAACCAATTACAATCGGTTTGGTTCGGTTCGGTCCAATCGGTTTTTCACTAAATATTTTTTTTAAAAAAAAATTCATACACATCATCATTTTGTTCTTGTTATGGACCAATTAAAAAAAAGTTGGTATAAAATCCTAATAAAAACATCATTACATAATTATAAACAATAAATAGGCCTAAAATATTTATAGAAACAACCAAAAATTTAAATATAATTATTTATAAGTATGTAAATTATAAAAAATATATAGATAATTATATGAATTCGGTTTGGTTTGGTTTGGTTCGGTTTCATAAATGAAAACCGAAAACCGAACCAAACCAATCGGTTTTCATAAAACAAAACCAAACAAAACCAAAATAAATCGGTTTTGTTCGATTTTCGATTTTTCGGTTCGGTTTTGATCGGTTTGGTTCGGTTATGAACACCCCTATAGAAGACCCAGTTTCATGCCTATTCATTAAGTGTCTAAGTCAAGGCTCAAATCGGGCACCCCACTAACTTGACATAGGCAGTGGACCACTTCAACTACAACCCTCAATGATGGTAGTAGTATTCTAATTTTAAGAAATATATCAAATATACAATTTTGAATTGAAAAGTTTAATTTCAATTCAATTATTGAATACTAGGCCTAATGCTATATGTCAAATAAAAATGTATTTTAGAAATTGAAAAGGAAAAAAAAAACATTTTTCAGCATTCCTTGTTTGTTTTAATGTATATGAACTGGATGTTGAGCTCTCTTTATTAAGCATTCTAATTGTTTGTAGATGAACCATATTTGCATCCCTTAATTTTGATTTCATAATTAATTTTGGTTGCATGGAATTTGAAGGGTTGATTGTTTGAGCAATTTTGTTATTTAAGCCATCTTTCAATTCTTCGACTCTGACTTTAGCTCTATATTTTAGCAATTTTATACTTGCTCCATATTACCACATAACATTCTGAATTGTATGGCTGCCGAGCATTCACTTGCAGCAAAAAAATAATAAAAATTGAATTGGTACTCTTGTGTTAGGGGAAAATAATTCACCTTCACTATTAGTAATTTCCTAACCTTGATGATAATTGCTGCTATTTTACAATACCTTTCCTCGCATTACGAGTAATAAAAAAAAGAAAGCAGTAAATACCTAAAAGAAATCAAGGAATCGTTGAAAGAACTTTGACTATAAGAAAATATATAATATGATGCAATTCACAGTTCAATGAGAGAATTAGAGAATAATAAAAAATAGAACAAACGGATTAATTTTAACCCCGAAAAAAAAAGATATCCAATCTTGATGTGGAGCAAACATCAAAATGCTAAATTAAAAGAGAAATTATTGAAACGGTTGAGGTGGTAATTTCTTATTGACCAAGAAGTGTCGAACTAGCTGAAGAGCTTGCTTGGGAGCGAAAGTAGGAACCTGATGACCAGCACCTCTTATGGTCACAAATGTGAGCCCATCGAATACAATGGTCCATCCTCCCACCTGCAAGTTTTTCAAAATCCCCAAGGTTACAATTAAAAAAAAAAAACTAGAATTGAAATACTAGAAGAGTTACAATAAACTTGCCTTAGAGTTCATAAATAAAACTAAAATTTTGAGGAAGCTATGTGTTATACTTTAGCATAATTTAATTCCCTTAGAACAAAGAAAGTGACAAATTAATAGCTTGCGTTTGAAAGAAGCCCAACCGAAAAAGAAATGTCTCAAACACGATATGGTTTACCTGCTGGCTGGTATACCAGGGAGTCCAATCTTGAACAATACTGAGCCCCAATTTTCTTAGTGTGTATCTTGTTGCAGTTACAGGAATTCTGCCATCGTTATCTCCACTATAAAATTAAATTAAAAAATAAAGTAAATTAGAAAATGAAGAAATAAACAGTTAAAAATAGAATTGAAGCAAACCATGAAATGAAGAATAGTACTACTTATACAACACATAGCATTTAACCAACAGCAACTGGTTAAAGACTTCCATCTGTGTTTCATAAGTTAAATATTTAAGTAGTTCTAACAAAATAAATAAATAAATGAATTTAGGTAGGATAAGTTGTACTCAGCAATATTATTATTGGTTAACAGATCATTTAGAAACAGATAGTTAACAAATCTATTAATTTACTCGAGTTTTTAAAAGGGACTAAAAAATATGTCGCAATTTACCTGTAAACCCATATGCGAATACCACCAGCAATAAGCTTCTTGATGACAGGAAGCATGGACTGTGGTGCGTCATTCCAAAATGTGATATTATCACTAATGACAAACAAAAGGACGACATCAATATAGATAGTTTTTAGTTATGATTGATCCACCTATCTCCTACGTATTAATATATATGGCACAGATTAAGGTTTGATTTGATGATATTTTTCAGATATAATATTAACAAAAACTGAAGTTAATCAATATTATAAAAAATTATTATTAAATAAATATCATAGTTAGAAAAAAAGAACAGAAAAAGAGAAAAGAATAGAAACAGGTTAAGGAGGACCAAAACCTGCAGTGAGTCCATGGATAGGGAATTTTGGTGACATTGGCATGCAATGCCTTTTGGACTTCTGGCCTATTTAGGTATACTTCAGTATAATCCGATGCACAAGGATCATATCCAGCCGGTCTTTGATGCCACGCATCCTGTTAAAATCGAAAAAAGTTACAAGTCATACTTGTTTTACAGTTCACTTAGCAAGTCAGTTATGCTATTTGTACCTTATTTAGATGTACAATTGTCAACAATTATACACATGGTAATGTTTGAATTCTAAAGAGAAAAAATTAAGATGAGATCATTTACACTCAGATGTTGCCATTTGTACAGTTATTAAAATGATGTACTACTATTTTTTCTTCTTTATATTCATTACTTAACTAATTTAAGTGGACTTTCACTGTAGGACAGAAAAATAGCCTAGTTGACAAAAGCTCACAATTTTGGAGAAAGAATGGGGGGCTACGCCTTTGACAACAGGGGCTTCCCTTCTGGTGCTGTTGTTATTGCTGAAACACCTGGGAGCGTACAAGCTATACATGTCAATAATCTTATACACGGCAAAGTACTTATTGAGTTCCACTGTGCAGTCATTTGATTGATTTTTCAGGCTGAAGTTGCATATGGTTGTGATGTTATGGTATAACCCATCAGATATCACAGCATGATCCCACGCATAATCTATCATACCCTTTTGATCTGTTTCATCATCCAACAGTGCATTTCCAATCTGCACAAGCAGTGTCAAATTAATATTAGTTTCTTTTCGTTGCTTTCAGACTTTTATTATTGATTACTTATATTTATACATATATAGAGAATGATGCAAGAGATTCACCATGAACCCTTTGAAGTTAATGTAGTCTTCCTTGGTAGGATTATGATTATTATCGAAAATTAGCTCAGAAAGTTGCGGAACATAGTGCCCTGAAATGTCAATATAAACCAATTTTATTTTAAAGTGAAGAAATGCCCAAATCATATGTATTCCACAAAGAAACATACAGTGTTTTAGAACCTGTATACCTGCATAGCTTTCGCCTGCAATGTAGAACTCATGTGATCTGAATTGTGGAAATCGTTTAAACCATTTGATGACAAAGGTGTGTGAATCCTTAGCTGGCCATGAAAAACCAATTCCCATCAGGAAATCACATTAAGTGCAAGTAATAAAGAGTGTTAGATTGATAGCAGCATTACCAGTAATTGTGTCACCAAGCTCACTTATATCCCTGCTGGTGTTGGTGTAGGAAAATCCCACTCCAACAGGGGATTCCAGAAACAAAAGATTTGCAGCTGGAGAAATCAGAATGGTTAAGGATTATTGCTTTCTTTAGCACAACTATTGAAAAAGTTATCTCGTTGTGTTATTTCTGTATATTGTGAAAGTTTATGACAATCAATTTTAAGTTCACCAACCTTTGTTCCAAGAATAAGGGTTCAACTTTAGTTTTGGTTGGCTGCTGTTTTGGGGAAAGAAAGGTCCTAGCTCCTCTGCTTCTCCATAGCCAATTGAGGAACAACCAGGGCCTGAAACATTCATGCATTTTTTTCACATACATCAATTCCAGTAATGTACAATTATGTCACAATCAGTTGTTAATTCGTATTGCTAATTGCTAAGTACTTCTCCCTATATACTTCTTATGTGTATATTATAAAACATACGTAGTATGATAGTATATAGACACCACCATTAGGAACATAGACTCGGCAAAACACGTGGCAGATTTTTTTCCTATCAAATTATAGTAATACATTCACATGCGTAAGGGTGCAATAGCACAAGGAATTAGATTAGCTTTGAGGCACAACTACCGTGATTAATTAGAAGAAAAGTTTAGTATGACTGGGTATGGTTAATTATGACTTCGAACTTGAATGATGTCAATTTGCTGAAAATTTGCAACTTTTAGATTGCGTATTCTTATCTAAAGCCGAACTAGTTTGTTAAAAGATGAAAGGTTTTTTGTGGGGCAAGTATTGGGTCACGTCATGTGGTCCAACCTTACGATTTATTTTTATTGAGATGACCAATGATAATAATTTTGGTCTAGAGACTTCACATAAAAACATTATTTGGTTGGTCAAGCATTAATATTGTGATGTTTCTATTGTCTCTGTCTCACACACATATACATAATTTTAATTCATTATTAGTAGAAAAAAATTTACACTATTAATATAAAATAAATTACACTATTATTTAATTATGTACTGACGCATTATGTATTGATATATTATTAAAATTATTAGACTTTTAAAATAATCAATTTACACTATTATTTAATTATGTACTGATACATTATGTACTGATACATTATTAAAATTGTTAGACTTTTGAGATAGTCATTATGAAAGTCAAATTTTTTAAATAATTTAATAATACATGATTCAATAACAATGAATCAAAATTAACAGTTTTTTACACTAACAGTAAATTATATATATATATATATAAGAGTGACTTAATATGAGACTAAAAAGAACAAATTTTAATTATTAAATCATGCATATATAATCAAAATTAAAACATAAAATTATGTAATTTTTTAAAATAATTATATAATTTTAAAATAACTTTTAATTTTAATCATTTATATAAAATTTAATAATCAATATTAATTTCTCCACCCAAGATAGATGTAATGTCTAACTAACTTTGAAAGTGACAGTTAGTTTGTAAAAGGTGAAATTTTGAGGATGAAAGTTACATATACATAATGGATCGGAAAAAAATCAAAATCAAACTAATAATGACGGTTTTGAGGAGTTCGTAAAAAGTTTTATATTCCAACTTCTGTGTTATTATTGTAAAAAGAAAAGCAAGCTATTTTATTGAAAAGGCGAAAGAAAAAGAAGCTATAGTAATGATTTATGGTTCCAAAATTGATTGAATGCATTGATTTCATTGTGGAGTTGTTCAAGGGTTAAACTTTCATGGAATATATCATTACGGGGTTGACAACCTTCATGAAGAAATGGAAGTTACGCCCACATATTTTGTTCTTCATTTAATAATTCTCAAAATCAATTTTATAAAAATAAAAAAAAAAAGCATCACCCTCTTTCAATAAAGATTGACGCCAACTTAAATATTGTTTTGTGAAGTTATTCTTCAGTGCATTATTAGAGTTTAAAGTTTAAACATATATTTAATAACCCACCAAAGAAAGTTATATTGATAAAATTAATATTGTGATTTTTCATTTATTTAATTAATAATGATATGCTTTAAAGGATTGGATATTGGAAAAAGAAAGGACTAGCTACCTAATTAGGGAATTCTGCTCTTTTTTTCCCCACTTAAATATCCAAAACATTTTATGCAAATCATCCGCAAAGGTATATATATATATATCATTGAAAACAAAAATTCGAACTTCTAGCAAATAGTTAACTTTTATGGGAAGTACAGGAATAAATTACCGAGCTTAACAATCGAGATATATACATGGAAAAGTTTCTAGCAAATATTTAACTTATAGTATATAGAATATAAGAATGTATTAAATCCTTTTGTTTTTGTTTTCAAAAACTCATATTTAAATCCTAATAATAACTTTTGTTTTTGAGATGAATATTAACAATTTCTTGATATGCAATAATAAAAAAGAAAGAAATTACTCAAACAACTATGCAGGCAGGATTCAAAGCTTACATAATTTTGATTTATGCGCCTACTTTCGTTAATTGGGTTTTATTGTCCGAGTTTTTTTTTCTGGCGTTACTGATCTAAATTTTCTCGCCTTTATGTTCCTATCAGCAGCCAGAAAAGGTGGGTTCACTTCGGTTCAAAGCGATATTTATTACTTCTATCAAATTTCATTATGGCTTTCTGCTGGATGTTGAAGCCACTGACTAAAAGACTTGTGGTCAAATATCCAATAGGAAAAATGATTCTTTAATTTTTTTTTGTGAAAGATAATATCAGTTTAGTTTATTTTAAAAATTAATTAAGTATTTAACTATATTAATCAATAATTTATATATAGTTAACTAATAAATTATCTTCATTTTAATACTTGATATGTGGTTAACAGTATGTAAATTATTGGTTAATGTATTTGAATACTTGGTTAATTTTTCAAGCTGAACTAAACAATAATTATCTCTCACAAACTACACTATGAAGTCATTTTCCTTATCCAATATCCTCATACTTGCTTGACTATATTCAATTATTGTTATATTTTTATTTGTTTTAGTTGACCTAAAGCAACTGAATGACCACTGAAACCTTATCTTGAATCCGTCGGCTTCTTTTTCTGTTTTTGTTTTTTCACTTCTACCGGTAAGCTAAATTAATGAATGAGCAAAGGGTTCTAAATGAAAGGTTAAGACTCAATGGTTGATCGAAAAAGGATTACGTAAACCTTATAAATTAATAGTTTAATTTTGATGTACTGTCATTTATACATTGTCACTTAATTATGTATTATTAATTTATTAAAAGAATTTGACTATATAACAATTATCTCAAAAGTTTAACACTTTTAATGATATGTCAATACATAATTAGATGACAATGTAAAAAAACTTTATACTGATAGTGATTTAAAATTAAATCCATAAATTAAACATAAAGATAAATAACTTTATATGTTAACCTAGCAGACTTCGCAAGAAACAACTCATTAATAACAATATGAATATAATTGTTAATAGGATGGGGCGAAATTGTCCTTTGCTTACTTCTATATTACTATTGGCATAATGAAAATTCATTATTCATTACAAGACTTCCAAATAAACCAAGGTTTAAAGCCGATATAAGAGTTTATTTAATTTGTGAGTTCTGCCTAATGAGATCAGTTTAGATAACCATCTCAAAGATGGATGGGTAAAGAGGTGGTTCTAATGCATGAGGTTAACTTTATGATATGAGCTAGGCATAACTTGTTTCATAAGGGAGGTGTGGGTGTTGCCATGCGTGATTATAATGTTATGTGCTTAGCAGCAGGTGCCTCCCCTCAATCTTCTCCTAAACTAGTGGAAGCTGTGGCTATTAGGGAATGGATGGAGTTTGCACTTAATCTGGGCTTTTATGATATTATTTTGGAATCAGAATGAAGTAGTGGTGCATGACTTGCAGGAACAAGCTGAAAATCACTCGGAGCTAGGTTTAGTCCTTTATGAATTATGATATTCGTCAATTGATGTCAAATTGTTATTCTAAGTCATTTGTGTTTACATCTTGTAAGTCTGATGAGGTTACACATAAACTAGCTAAATGAGCTCTTTTTGCTGAAACTCCTCAGGATTTTTTCTTTAGCAGATTTTGTTTTTTAATGAAATTTGTTTTCAACCAACTACTACACAAGTAATACTATGTCTTTGTCAAAATGATGTGATATTGTATATAAATATATTAACTTTGTCACAGTCATTCATAAAATTAGTAGGACTCAGAAGATTAATTTAATCATATGTATATATGATATTATAGTGAAAACATTACTACTTCGTAAAAAGATTTCTGTGAGATAAGTTAACTAAGCAAGATAGTTAAGATAGAAAGACCAGTTCAATGGGATAAAATATATGACAGTGAATACTAAATAGAAACCATCACTGCTATGCTTTGTATATCTATAGCCGAGGAGTTCGTAAAATACCTCCATTGAGCCATAGGAGAACAGGTTTCTTTTCTGGTTTCTCGGTCGACTCAAAGAACCAATAGAACAGTGCTCTTCCATGAGTTTCATTGACTGTGATATAACCTGCATATTGATTGAACTTCACCGCAGGCTGCCCGGGTAGTCTATACACTCTGTCCGCTTCTTGCCGTGCTAGTATCTCCCGGCTAAGGTAACTACTTACCGAAGGCTTTGACTCACCTAAAGCTTCTTTGGCTAAACAGATAAGAAGCACAACATGTAGAAGAAGATTGAGAAAGCCTGAACACAAGGCCATCTGATAGCCCCTCTATCTCTTTTTCTCTCTCACTTCCTCCTCAGCCTCTTAGACACCAAGACAATTTGTCTCTTTACACACATCCACGCCCGCCGTGCGCTTTGGTTTAAATAATGAAGAGACTTGAAGAAACAGGTATGAGTGATGTGTACAATAGCTACTGTTGCTTTACCTCTAAAACAAAATATTCTTATTCCCCAAAGCAATTGACATGCATCATTTTGGAAGCATGCTTTGAGAGACTTGGGTGATATAAACTATAAAGGGCATTCGATATTCATTATTGCTTTCTCTATAAACAAAGGGTGTAAAATTGGACTTTTTCAAAGCTCCCATCTATGCTTGACGTTAAGTGGTAATTTGTATGATCCAATGGAGTTCAAGGGCCATGATTTGCGGACTGGTCAATTGCTTTTGATTGAAAGGGCTACCACATACGTATCTGATCTCTAAATATGTATGTGCCTTGGAACTCAACCATGACGTTCATAAATAACAGAAAGTAAGACCAGAAAAATGTCCAGAGCTAGTTTGGCCATGCACTAAAAATAAAGTTGTACTCTAGCTAGTACTGAAAACCTAAGTAGAGCAAGAATAGAAGATTCTAAATTAAATATCCAGATTGTCTGCCGGCCACATAAATTTAAGCAAAAATAATTAAGTTGACATACCAGCCTGAAACGGCAAGGTGAAAGAAGTGAGGGAAAATAATCAATACACGGTAAAATAGCAGATCAACTACGACATGTGATATGTTCTAACTTCTAACTCAATTTTGGCTTAATTTTGAACGCATTCCAAATTATATATGGTGATTAGTGAAAGTAGTGAGGGAAAATAGTCACCGGCGGAGCAAGAAATAAATTTTTTCATTGTTTTGGGGGGCGATGCTTAAGAAGAAGAAAAATGTGTGTAATGATAATGGATTTTGAACAAATTTGGTCTAGACATGTGAGGCGCTGCCCCTGAAAATAGTCAATCTATAAAACAACCACATTTGATGCTCTAAGTCTAACTTTTAACTCAATTTTGGCGTAATATAATCTTAATTTATTGTTATCCTAAAAGAATATGGTGATTGAAAAGGCAAGGTGAAAAGTAGTGAGGGAAAATAATTCATATACCACACAGTAGTAGATCAACTACCACAAGTAATGCCACTAGTTCGTTGGCCTATGGTCGCCTCGTAGTGCCCATCCCCTTGTACACTGACAAGAGGTTGTCGAGAGCCGTTAAATAATAAAAATTACCGGTTCACAAACTAATTTGTAGTATGGAGAATGAACCGAATCGTCTCTCAAGGATCTAAAAAGAACAAAGATTTAATTAGATCAAGATAATAAAAAGAGGGAGTTTTGTTGATGATTAATAAGATTGAAAAAAAATACAAGACTTAAAGTTGTAAACAAATATAAAGAAGTAACCAATCCAAGGAAATTTACCGATCTTGAGTTTAATCTATCATTGATCACAAGGAATTCACTTAATTGCTAATCATGTTCTTGGCCTTAGATCACATCAAGACGCCTCAACATGATCCAAGAATCCTCTAATAGATAAGCATATAGGATTTAATTAACCAAGGTTAGATAAAGTAAGCACCATCCAAACATAGATTAACTTAAGATCCAGAAATTAACGAAACTAAACAATCCATCAAAAAACTTTAATAAATTGTTTATTCTATGTGATCCTCTTTGAATACATGATAATAAAGCTATTACCACATCAACATCTAAATCAAATTAAGCAATTCAATCTAGATAAGAATCAAAAGAGGAAGAAGAGAAACTTGAATAACAATTAAGCAATATGAACAAGCGAAACAAAATCTCCAAATTAAACATCAAGATGGCTAATCCCTTAGATTGATTATGAGAGCCTAGCCTTCCATGGATGGGAAGGAAGAACTCAGAAATAAAAGAACAAAAACGAAATTGTAAAAAGAATGAAGAAGAAGAGAAAGAAAACTCTCACAAATACTCAAACTTTCTTCAAACTTACTTAAAATTTAATGATGTCTAATACAAAGAGATTGACTCTATTTATACTAATCCTAGAAGCCAATTTGTAATTGAAAATAATCTGAATACAAGTTGTAAAAACATGGAAATTTTCAAATATGAAAGCTTGAATCATGGTTGGTGGGTTGGTGTATGGTTGGTGGCTTCAAGTCAGCAACTCTTATCCGAATTCCAGCTTGATTTTCATTACCTAGACAGTGCATTTTGACTCTGAGGTCTTCATGAAAGTTGTAGCCAGTTGTCTCCTTGAAATTTTGCAATTGGAATCATGTCATTTGGACTTTTAGAACTCCAGATATGATAAAAACACTGCACCTACCTCAAGTTAGGTTGGCAGAACGTGTTTCCAAATTTAAACCAACTTGTAGCTTCATAATCATGCCTAAAACGACATCTATTGACTAAATGGTCTTCAGTGAAGTTGGAGATATGGGTCTTATCTTTCCAATGGCCAAGTTTCAGCCCAAAAGGAGGCCTAGAACCCACTATATAGTCCAATATGTGCACACTGTCCAGATTTCCGTGACAGCAAACATACTCTGTATTGCAGGGATATTTTGGACCCTTAGAAGTCCGATCCAGCTATTGAGTTCTTCATGAAACTTGTAGAATCTTATCTTAGCTTTCCAAAGACACCAAGATCACCTCAAATGGATCACCGAGTCCCAAGTTATAGCCTAACTAAGGAGGAAAGGTCAAAATGCATCAAAATCCAATAATTATTCATAATTTGTATTAAAGCCCAATGAAACCCAACAACATTAAACTCATCTAAAATACTAATATTGGGCATAATAAATATCTAATAAAGCCTAATACAAAGCTAATATAAGTGTCTTAAATTAATTAATCATACACATGTTTGTAAATGAAGATTTTTATTTTTTTGAAACTAAAAAAGCTTTTGAAATGAGGCATAAAATTGAAAAATTAGATAAAGAGTAAGGTTGTAACGTTTGAAACAACAAAGGGAGAATCAATTTGAGAGTTTTGAGGTAAGCCATACAGCTACTTTTAGGATCAAAGGGGCCGGCGGGGGCACCGCTCTCTTAATTGTTGTGGGCTTTACCCCAGGGATAAGTAAGGCGTACAGGAGGTAATCAAAGGTACGAATGAATGGAGGGATTTGGAGAATTAAGAGGAAGTGTAATTTTTAATTTTAAATAAAAATATTTTTTATTTGAGAATTTTTTAAAATAAAAAAGTAAAGTAAGAAATTATTATGTAATATTTCAATTATTTGTTATTTATTTTTATAAATATTTTATAATTGTTTTAATTTAAAAAAAATTACTTATCCCTTTTTTTTTTTCTTCAAACTCTTCCAACCCAAACATACTAAAAAAGGCTTGTGACCAATTCTTACCAAACTAGAGGCTTGCTACTTGCGGATCCCAATCAATACTAGTCTGCTTTCATCTAGCTATAATTGGATAGTAGGGTCCCTTAACTCTTGTAAAATAAGTAGGGGCTTGATATGAAAATGTGGTCCAGATCTAAAGTGTTTGGGGTTAGGTTTGACTCTTTCTTTTAGACCTTATGTATTTTTGAGTTGGGTTCGGGCTACTCTTCGGGTTATCCTAAATCGGCTCGATTTTAAATAATATTAATTTTTTAATTCTTTTTCTATATATTATTGTAATATTTTTTAAAATGTTATATTTTAATCAAGTATTACGACTCTTCATAATTTTAGTTATTATGTCCTTTATTTATTATGTAATTATCAATTAGATTTGATATTGACATGAGTGAAAAGTAATAAATACAAGTAAATTTATATAAATAGAGGAAATATAATCAAAATATTGCAAAAATAATATATTTTAGGTATCTTAATTAGGTTGACTTGATCCCGCCTCAGCCCAACCCAAACTTTAATATGATCGGGTTTGGGTGATGACAATTGGTTCAATCAAAACTTCAGACCGGAATCGAAATCATGTTCAACCAAGCCCAATCCGACCCATGAGCACCTATAAAAATAAGTGAGAGCTAGATCTCCTAACACGATTTGAAAAAAATACTAGTTTCTTAAGTAGGGTAAGAGCCTGTTTAATTTGTTTTCTGTTATCATTTTTAGTTATATAGTTTTCATTATAATTATAAAAATGTGACATTGTTTTCACTCATCTCTTGTTTTCAAAATTTTATGAAGAAAATTGTGAAAATAACTGAAAACAACAAAATGTTGTTTTGACTATTTCCTTTACAAAATTTTGAAAACAAGAAATAGAGTGAAAATGATGTGATATTTTTATAATTATAATGAAAATATATCTAATTAAAAATAAAAGTAAAAAATAAATCAACTCTAAATGTTTGTTTGTTTTACATTTTCACCACCTCCAAACGAGTGTTTGCCAAAAATAAAAAGAATCTAATTTCTTTAAATGTGTATTAAAAATTGTGCAACGTCGGTTTACGTTAACACTAATTTTAAACAAACACAACATAAATTATTAGACAAACTCAAATACAGGCAAAAAAATTTAATCGATTCAAATTGAGTCGGCGTATTCAAGTCATTTTAGCCAAACTTATTCAGGTTATCCAAACAGACACATAAGTAATAAAAATGTATTTAAGTTTGATTATTTATTTATATATAATTTTAATTAAAATGTGAAAGATTGTACGCTTACAATTTCCCATATAAAAAGTGTATGGTATAACTTAGAAGTCATCCTATAAAAAGAAATATAAAAATTATTGATTATTTATGCACGTGGGCGCATAGTATTTTTATTATTATTTAAATTTACTTAATTATTTTTATTTCTTGTATCCTACTTTTTCTTTTATCTTTGTTTATCAAATGAAAGAAAAGTTACATTTTTTTTAGGACTATATGAATAAGTTAACGTATTTATGATAGAGGAATGATATCTTCATATATAATATTCTTTATATATTTGACATATTTTTATTTAATCTCTCTCTCTCTCCTTTCCTATTTTATTTATTTAATATTAAAAATTTTAAATAAATAAAAATATATGAAAAATATTATATATATATATATTATTTCTCTTTTATATATATAATCATGTATCTTACTTATTTAAAATATAATTATTTTATTTATATTTTAATTAAATGAAATATGTAACTAATGTTAACTGTTAATTATTAAAAAATTTAATCATCTTATAAAAATAAAAAGTACCAAAAAAATCTTCATGTATATATTTCAAAATAAAAGCACAGCAAAAAATAGAAATAAAAATGAAATCTAATTAACTCCTCTGCTTCCCGCCATTTCCCGCCATAGGAAGAGGAGAAAAATCCCAATTTACATAGCCATATGTGACTTGGACTGAAAGAAGAGAAGAGATCGGAAAAAAGAAGAAAAATGGATGCAGCGCCAAAAGCAGCAGCAGCAACAGCAACTGGGTGTTACAAGTGCGGCAGACCAGGTCACTGGTCCCGAGACTGCCCTTTCTCTGCTCCAAACCCTAATAACAGTAACACTGATCTCAATTCTTCTTTGAACCCTTCTCCTTCCACCGCACCCAGATCTGCTTCCAATTCCAAATCCGCCGATAAGCCCAAGAAGCTCCCCAGAACGAGGCCTAAACTCACGCCCGATCTTTTTCTTTCCGACGATGGCCTCGGTTATGTCCTTCGCTATTTTCCTCCTCAGTTCAAATACCGTGGTCGTGGCTACGAGGTTTTTCTGTTTCCTTATCCTATCAATTGCCATTTTCATCTGCACTTCAATTGTTTTCTTATGTATCCTTTCCTTTCCTTTCCTTTGAATTTAGGTTCGTGATTTGGGTAACCTACTTGAGTTATACTCTGAATGGCACTCTCGCTTGCTCCCTTATTACTCATTCAATCAATTTATTCACAAAGTCGAGAAAGTCACTGCTACAAGGCGTGTAAAGGTAATGCATATATATATATATATAAGAATTGGTGGCACCTGCACCGTCTACAACTCCTTTTAGAAAATGATTTTAATCTATCTGACTGCTGAATTATGCATAATTATCATGTTGATATTCCACACCAAATTTTAGAAAATTTAAACAACTACAAATTTGTGATCAAATGGTGGATATTTTTGTTTGTTTGAAAAGTCTACTATATGTTAATTTTAAGATATATTTATGGAGTTGGAAGAATCTTGGATTATTATGAAATTTAATGAGCATGATGATACTTTCAATTCAATAGTGGATTTGGTGAAATATTTGGACAGACTTCGTTGTATGTTAAGCATAATAGTTTTAGCAATTATTTCAGAGAGATCTGTGTATTTATAATAATCCAAGAGTGATCAAAGGGCCCTTTTTATGTTTAAACTTTAAAGTACCATTGGAAGAATGATTGGAGTAAAAAGATCGGATGCCAAAATTTCACATGCCTACAGTGTAGCAAACACTCAAATAAATTTATCTTCTAACTGTGTACAGTCTGAGATTGATTCTAATTGAGTACAATGGGTAATATGATTAGGGGCCTGACAAATAGCTGAGTACAAATAACAGAGCAAAGAATAAGGACTTGGGGTTCAATTATTCCCTGACTCAAAAATCAAATCTAACCAAAGCCCATTAAGAGGAGCAAAATTACCATGGGTACTTGCTCGTTGACCTGAAGTAGTTCCTTGATGTTGAATATGCATATATTAGCTTTAGGCATGCAAAGAGGATGATACTTCTTAAATCCATGACTATAACATCTATATTTCCAGACCTGTTTTCCATAAAACATTCAGTAAATGCTTGTTTTAAAATTCAGTTGATACATAGATACAAACATATAAAGTGTTCCATTTTCTCCCCTCTGTTTCTACATGCCTTTTATATTTTTTTATATACTTTGCCCTTGCTTCCCCTCCTCTCCTCTCTCTGTCTCTCCCCGTGTGTTTGCATTTGCGTTTGCATTTGTGTGAGAGCGTGTGTCTGTTGCGTGTACACGTGCTTGCATGAATGCATACATGCATGCTTCCAGCCTACACAAAATAAATTCTTATTAACTATGTTTCACTTTATATTTTGGCACTTTAACTAGACTTGCCTTAGAGAACTGAGAGAAAGAGTTGCTAATGGCGGAGATCCAACAAAACTGCGCGAACCACCAGTTGTGCACGACATTCCAGCTGACGAACAAGGTCTCTGCTTACTTTACACTTTGCTATCAAGGTCTCAAGATGCATTAGTTTCATTTGTATTAACTGTTGTTTTCTTGGATCTCGTGATTGTAATCTTAGAGAAGGACATCTGATAGAACAGAAATAATATATTGCATATTATTTCCAGTTAGGAACAATTATCAACTTAACTAGTTAACGATGTTCAAAGAGTGGTTAATGGGTACCACTTATTGACTTAAGTAACCACTTCAGTGGTTAGATGTTCCTAAACTGGAAATGTTTTTACCAAGAATTCCTTTCTTGTAATTTCCCCTTTCTTCAAGTATATGTATATCCCTTAAATGTAAATTGCATAAGAGGTAGGATCTTATGATCGTCAATTTGAACCTTGGAGCTCATTGGCCAATCCTAGGTAGGATCTCAACTTTGACAAACTTCCATGGGATTCATATTTTCAAGTAGGGTAGCCTGCTGATTCAATATAGTGCTTGGAACATTGCTATGATGATGGACTAGAAGAATCATTAGGTCTTATTAATTTACATTCGTAAGCATCTTTGTTAAATCCTTATTTTGGGGCTTTGCTGTGTCTGCAGAAGATGATGAAGCAAGTCATCAAGAGAGAGATATGTTTTCAGAATCCCAAAATGTTAATGACATTCAAGAAGACATGCTTAATGAAATATATGATGAAGCTACTGAAGTAAGTGTAATTTCTTTTAAATAAAATATTTATTATCATGCAATATGGTCTATGTATTTGTGAAAACACATTTGAATGTTTTGCTTGGTGAAGGAAACTCTTTCCATAATTATCCAAATCAATCAGGGCAAAAAAGATGTAAAATTTATCTTTTAAGGACACTGATTCTCACATATTTTTTAGAAGAATGTGAGTAATCTGAATTGTTCAGAAAAAATTTAAGTAGGGTTCAGTTGTTAACCAGTATCTTGCAGGAAAAAAGAGAGAAGAGTGATTTAAGTGTAAGAGTAACACCACTCTTTCCTTGATTGTGTTTACCAACATTATAATAAGGAACTTGCATAAGATATTCATGGATATATGTTTAAGTGGTTGATTATAGATAAATCAACATATTACATAGTTTGTTGAAGATCAAATTTAAGCACCAAGTCAATGCATTAAATCAAGAGTTGGTTGAAAGATTAATGCACGTGTTATTTGGAAGAAGTGTAAGTAACAATAATACTGTTGTTGTATGACGAAACTTCAACTGCCTATATCTAAGTATCTAACACTTAAAATGACTCTGTAGTTTAACATGTTCTCATGCCTAGAGGTACTTGAAGGTCACTTTGTGTATTATCATAAAAGACATAATGTGATATATTGGTTTCACCTTTCTTATGGGTAATAAACAAATAATCCAATCCACGCTTGTTATAGTTCAGAATTTTAATTTCACTCAACTTAGCTTTCTACCAAAAAATCACGAGTCCATTGAAAATTTACTGTTGAATAATGTTGAGTATGCTGAGTGTTATCTCTCTGTAAAGTGTAAAGCTAATATTCCTTATCTCTAACATGTCTAAAGCAGAGAATATATCTATCTGTATATGTCCTACCGTGAATGTCCCATATGCATTTTCATCATAGTGTCTATAAATGATTCAATATAAAAGGAGCAGCTAAGAGTCATTTCTCTTAAGCTTTTTCATTCAATATCAGTCTCAATATTAGTGTCAAGTTTTAGTTTCAAGTTGGTATCAGAGCCACATCTCGTGGGTCTTATTGTTTCTTAAGGAAACTGTCAAACAGTCACTGTCTGAAGCTAGAAGTCCCGTCGTCCGGCCACCATCCGGCCTAAGACTTCGGCACTAGCCCCAGAAGACACCGGCGAGTCATCCATCACCAACTGCTGCATAGTCCGAGCTCTCACACGCTCTTACGCGCTGCCACGATCCAACTGCAAGATCAGTGCGTGAAGACCACGCGCCGCCACCCTGATCTCCAAACACCTCACCGTCGGTACCAGTCCACATATCGGCACCTCCTCTTTCAACTGGGCACTTCTCTGTCCGCGCGTGAATTCCACGCGCTGCCACCCCACATCTCCTCTGTCAGCGCGTGAAGGCCACACGCTGCCTTCTTCCAGCCACCTTTACTTTGTTGAGCCTGTTTCTCAGCCAAGAGGTCATCTATACTTACCTCGGCTATTCAAACACCTTGTTTGGTCACTGTTTTTATTAGTCAGTGATCTTATACTTACCTCGGCTATTCTTACCATTAGTCAGCTAAGAGTGGTCATTGTTTTTATTCACCCTTTTCCTAAAAGTCAGTCACTCAGCTTCATCAAATGACTTCCATACATGAGGTTTCTGCTGCAACATCCGATGCAGCCTCTGGTGTTCATAACTCATCTTCACACAGCAAAACTCCACTTTCCTTTGTCTTCTCTGGAAATCCATCTATAACTTCAGAGAAATTCAATGGGAAGAACTACATGGATTGGCAAAATGCTGTGGAAATCTGGTTCTTGGGGCAATGCCTCTCTGATCACTTGACCCAAAAGGCTGCAGATATTAATACAGCAAATCAAGATCAGTGGAAGAAGGTAGACTACCAACTAGTTTCTCTTCTATGGCAGTCAATTGACCCAAAGTTGTTAGTTCATTTTTGCACTTATAAAACATGTTACGACATCTGGAAGAAAGCTCGCACTGTCTATTCAAATGATATCCAGCGTCTATATGATGTGGTACACAACTTAGCTACACTACAAATGACAGAAAATTATCTTCCAACATATTTGACCAAAGCCCAGTCTACTATTGATGAAGTCAAGCTGCTCCTGACTAGTAATGATATGGAAAACAAAGTTGATAACATGTGTATGGTGTTTGTTCTCCATGGCCTCCACAAAGATCTAGAATCTGTCAGGAATCAAATCTTGACTACTTCTAGTGTTCCTACAGTAGAAAACCTTATGGATTGCCTCCTACGAGTTCCTCCCTCGGAAATTATTACCAGAGCTGGTTCCTTTTCATCAAGATCCGAATCATCTGCTTTTTTCTTTAACACCACTAACCGTGGCGGCTAAGGCCGTGGACGAGGTGGTTGGGGAAGTCGTGGTTCTGGTAATCGTCCATGGTGCTCCTACTGTAATCGCATGGGTCATACTAAAGATAAATGCTATTCTCTCATCGGATTCCCTGAGAAATCAGCACATGTGACATACTCATAGCCTCAGACTTCAGAAAAGCAGACTAATAATTGGAATGATAATCAAAATGTCTTATCCGACGTTGAATTCAAGGAGTATCTACAGCTTAAAGGAGTCCAACAAGGCCAATTTTCAGCCGCAGCAGCCCATATTGGTAACTTTACGGTTTATCTATCACAATCATTACCTGTTAGATCCTGACTTTTGGATTCTGGTGCTTCTGACCATATAGTTGATAATCCCTCTCTTTTCTCCACCATAACACAGCCTAAAACATCACATTATATCACTCTTGCCAATGGCTCCAAGTCAAAGGCCACTGGCATTGGTCAAGCCACACCTCTCCCATCCTTATTTCTAAAACATGTCCTTTTTATACTTGGTTGCCCCTTTAATTTAGTCTCTGTTAGTCAACTTACTCGCAATCTTAATTGTTCCATCACTTTCACTAATAACTATTTTTCTATTCAGGATCGGAGTACGGGACAGACGATTGGCACAGGATCTGAATCACATGGTCTTTACTATTTTCATCCTCCACCTTCGGTTGCTTGCACAATTACTGATTCTCCAGACCTCCTTCATCGTCGTCTTGGTCATCCCAGTTTCAATAAATTGAAGAAAATGGTCCCTCATCTGTCTCATTTACAGTCTCTAGAGTGTGAGTCATGTCAGCTTGGCAAGCATGTACGAGCTTCCTTTCCAAGAAAAAGTCCACGTCAGGCAACCACTCTTTTTAAACTTGTTCATTCTGACGTATGGGGTCCTAGTCAAGTCAGCTCTATCTTAGGACATAGGTACTTTGTTACTTTCATTGATAATTTTTCAAGATGTTCTTGAATTTTTTTAAAGAAAGACCGTTCAGAACTATTCACTATTTTTCAACATTTTTATAATGAGATTCAAACTCAATTCGGTCATTCTATCCGTATTTTACGAAGTGATAATGCCAAAGAATATTTTTCTGCATCTTTTAATCTGTTTATGACCTCTCATGGCATGATTCACCAATCTTGTCCACACACACCCCAACAAAATGGTATTGCCGAAAGAAAACACCGTCATATTATTGAAACTGCACGTACCCTTTTGTTACATGCCAATGCACCTTTAAAATTCTGAGGTGATGCTGTTCTTACTGCTGGTTTCTTAATAAATCGGATGCCCTCTTCTGCTCTCAATAATAAGATACCATATTCCCTCCTGTTCCCAAAAGACCCATTGTTTAATGGTCCCCCACGTGTGTTTGGTTCTACATGTTTTGTTCATGATCTCACACCATGTCTTGACAAGTTGTCTGCCCGTGCTATAAAATGCATCTTTCTTGGTTACTCTCGAGTTCAAAAATGATACAAATGTTTTTCTCCAACTATTCATCGTTTCTACATGTTTGCCGATGTTACTTTCTTTGAGGATACTCTTTATTTTTCCTCCTCCACAACACCGGACTCTATCTCTGAGGTATTACCTCTCCCTATCCCATGTATTGTTGAGTCTCCTATAACACCTGTGTCTCTTCCTCCTTCTCCCCAACTTCTAATTACCTACCAGCGTCGTCCTCACCCAGTACCATTGGAGGAAGCTGCACTCAACCAGACCGGTGATTCATCTCCTGCTCCAATTGATCTACCTACTAACTACTGACTTACCTATCGCCCTCCGTAAAGGTACACGTTCTACTTGCAACCTTTATCCCATCTATAATTTCTTAAGTTATCACCGTCTATCATCTTCCCATTGTGCTTTTATTTCTGTTATTTCCTCTGTTTCTATTCCTAAAACTGTCCAAGAAGCACTATCTCATTCAAGATGGCAGCAGGCTATGATTGATGAAATGACAGCCTTACAATCCAATACCACATGGACCCTTGTTCCCCATCCTCCTGAGCAATCCATCGTTGGCTGTCGTTGGGTATTTAATATCAAAGTTGGTCCTGATGGTCAGATTGATTGCCTGAAAGCCCGATTAGTAGCTAAAGGCTACACTCAGATCTTTGGGCTTGACTGTGGTGACACTTTTTCTCCAGTTGCCAAAATGACCTCCGTTCGTCTTTTCTTGGCAATGGCAGCTATGCATCACTGGCCCCTTCATCAGTTGGACATTAAAAATGCTTTCCTTCATGGTAATTTAACTGAGAAAGTCTATATGGAGCAATCACCTGGCTTTGTTACTCAGGGGGAGTCTTGTGGCTTTGTTTACAGGTTACACAAAGCGTTATATGGCCTCAAGCAAAGTCCTCGGGCATGGTTTGGTAGATTTAGCACAGCCATCCAACACTTTGGCATGATTCGCAGTGAAGCGGATCACTCTGTCTGTTATAAATGCTCCTCCTCTGGCCAGCACATCTATCTTGTTGTATATGTGGATGACATTGTCATTACGGGGGATGATCATGATGGCATTAAGAGTCTCAAGCAGCATCTATCTCAAGAATTTGACACCAAAGACTTGGGACGATTACGATATTTTCTTGGAATAGAAGTTGCTCAGTCTAGTTCAGGGGTTGCTATATCTCAGAGAAAGTATGCTCTTGATATTTTGGAAGAAACTAACATGCTAGATTGTAAACTAATCGACACACCTATGGATCCCAATGTTAAGCTTATGCCAGATCAGGGGGAGCCATACTCAAACCTAGGAAGATATCGAAGATTAGTTAGAAAATTGAATTATCTCACTATAACTAGATCTGATATCTCCTTCGCTGTCAGTGTTATGAGTCAATTCCTCAATTCTCCTCGACAGAGTCATTGGGATACAGTAGTTCGAATCCTGAGATACATTAAAGGTTCTCCTGGGAAAGGATTAATTTATCAAAATAGAGGTCATACTAACCTTGTTGCTTACGCAGATGCAAATTGGGCTGGTTGTCCAAGTGATAGAAGGTCAACTTTAGGCTATTGTATTCTTATTGGAGGTAATCTCATTGCATGGAAAAGTAAGAAGCAAAGTATTGTAGCCAAATCGAGTGCAGAAGCGGAATATAGGGCTACTATGACCCTTGCTACATGCGAACTCATTTGGATAAAACAACTACTCTCTGAACTAAAATTCTGCAAGATTGGGTCCATGAATCTTATATGTGATAATCAGGCAGCCTTGCATATTGCCACCAATCTCGTCTTCCACGAGCGGACCAAACACATCGAGATTGATTGTCACTTTATTCGCGAAAAGGTTATATCTGGAGAGATTACCACGTCATTCGTGAACTCCAATGATCAACTGGCAGACATACTCGCTAAATCACTTCGGGGCCCAAGGATAAAATATATATGTGACAAGCTTGATGCCTATGACATATATGCACCAGCTTGAGGGGGAGTGTTGAATAATGTTGAGTATGTTGAGTGTTGTCTCTCTGTAAAGTGTAAAGCTAATATTCCTTATCTCTAACATGTCTAAAGCAGAGATTATGTCTATCTGTATATGTCCTACCGTGAATGTCCCATATGTATTTTCATCGTAGTGTCTGTAAATGATTCAATATAAAAGGAGCAGCTAAGAGTCATTTCTCTTAAGCTTTTTCATTCAATATCAGTCTCAATATTAGTTTCAAGTTTTAGTTTCAAGTTTTACCACTTTGATATAGGTATTAAACGTGCCATGTGTTTATGAGCAAGGGTGAAATTTGGGCAGTAGCATTGAGATATTGAAAGTTTCCCCCTTTCTGGTTCTGCCTCCTGCCCCTTAACGAAAAAGGAGCATGAAAGAGAGAATTTGTTCACAACTAAGATGGATTTGGAGAATTTATTTATCCTCAAATGAGTTATTCATCTCTTTCGATGGTATCGCAGCTTATTTTTTCTAATTGTCTTCCAATCATTTAAGTTGGTTGTTTTTTAAAAACATCAATTTCTGCATGTTACTCTAGTTGCTCATAAAGAATGATGGTCAATGGTGATTAGATATAAAGTATTACTGTATTAGGTTAATCTTAAGTCTTTATGCTGCTATTTGATGAGATAACAACTGGTATAAACAGAAATTTGTTTTGGCCAGGAAGTGCTTGGAATGTGGAAGCTTTCCACTTTAGATAAGTGGAAGACTAGTAGTTGTTCACCATAGTAACCTCTTAGTAAATAAGCTTTCCTGAATAGTTCATTACGAAATGGTTAGTTAAAAGTTTATTGTGACTATTGATTTTGAAAAGGTCCTTTATGTTATTTTTCTTTTTAGTTTATTATTATTTATGTTCAGTTTCTTCTAATTGCTTGTTTGATATTTTAGTTTGTAGGTGTTATAAAAAATTGATGTTACCCAATCAGTCAGGTAGGTTGGATGTATTCTGTGAATTTTTTTTTTTAAATCGTATGGGAAGAGGGGAAAATTGGTTAGTCTGTAGGCTGTGGCTATGATAGAGATCAATTATATTGATGAATGCTTGATTGACATTTTGATAAAATAAATAAGAATTGATGGAATTTGTTCTTATAGATGTTCCTCTATGTACAACTGCATTCTCTTGTGTGCTTTCATTAGAGACTACTCGAACATCTGGTTTCTATTCATTTTATCTTTCTCCTTATGTCTCTAGTTTCTGTATATTTTTGCCTTTATTATGAAGTTGGATGCCATTATTATCTCTTTAAAACATTGTGTATTTAGTAAATCAATACTTGGAGTTAGCCACAGTTAAGCATAATTTTTTAATTAAACGAAAAGCTTATAGAAAAAATTGAAAACAAGGAGAAGCTATTGCTAAAATGTTAATTGAGCAATTACCTTGCGCTTTTTATTACAGGAAACTTCTCAGTCCATGCACAATGTGCTTGGTGCTAGTATAGTTTCCAAAAGTAGCACCATTGAAGAGACATCAAATAAAGTTCCAAATAATGGACCCAGCCTGTCCGGCAACGCTGAGATAACAGAAGAGCAGAGAGCTCGTATGGAAGCAAATAGGTTGAAGGCAATAGAAATGCGTGCTGCTCGAGCCCGCTTTTCGCAGGCCTCCTAACTTTGATATCAATTGCAAATGAGAACATTTTTGTTGTTTCTCACTATCCTTTGATCAGTCCTACGAGTGGAGCACCACCGGTTGTTAGTTGTCTTTTAAGTCCCATGAATTCTAGAGTTGATATCTGATGGTCTAGCGCATATATAAATGTTATACGCGATGCTTGTGATCATGAACATTGGTTTGTCATAACAGAAATGGATTTGGGTTAGTTGATCAGCTTTATGTTGAGGTTTCAAGACAGCTTATTCAGCACTTGTTTGGGCACTTTCTCCCTATTTGGACAGCATAATAGTGTCAACAACTGGAAATCAAGCTGTGATTATACTTACAGATAGACCTTAGAAATTAGTAAATAATGGTTGCGATGACAACATTTAACTGTTCCATCTCTAGTGTAAAACTTCAGGAAGAGTTCTACACTTGTAAGCCGCACAGATGTCATTCTGGAGGCTTCAATTCGAGATAAGAAGTTGACTTAGATTAGATTAGAATAGAAAATGACTTAATCAGAGGGGGGGCTATTGCCAAAACAGGGGGGAGATCCATGATTTGTGGCCATACAATATGTTTGCGGAGAGTTAAATTCAATTTAAGAAAAATTGACTCTCTCCCTTGGAATGACGAGACATTTTAACGTTTTAGGTATTGTGTGGGAACTTAGCCTGCAACAAATCCTTTACGACGTGGTCAGCCTAACCACGCAGGCTACATTTGGGTGCTGAAACACTACGCGCGTGTAATTATGGCATCAACAACCCACTCAATCTACTTGTGTAGTACACTCATCAGCCTTGTAGTGAACATTGTGGTTAGGGATGTCAATTTCTACCCGTATATGGGGATTCTCGCGGGGACTGCCTTATTCGGGGTCCGCGAGCGGGGAATTTTTTCCCGCGGGGATGGAGATAGGGGACAAAATCCCCCCGAAGGTAATTCGGAGATGGGGACGAGGATCATACCCCCCGCCTCGCGGGGTCCCCGCCCCTAGTAGAGTACATATATACCCCTTATTATGTGTATTATATATCATAAATACTAATAATATTTTAGTCTTTTTATATTTTTTATTTAATTTGAATATTATGATTGTATTATTTCAGTTTGAACTTGTTATGATTTAACTTTAAATTTAATAATTTAATTATATATATATTTTAAATTTTATTGGATTTTAGTTTGTAATTTTTAAATTTTTTTATGAATTTTTGATATCCCTGTGGAGATCCGCGGGGATCTGTGGGGATGGGGATGGGGATGGGGGAGGAATACTCCTCGAGGCGGGGATTGGGGACGAGGACAGGAGGAAATTTGAAAGGCGGGGACGGGGACGGGGACGGGGAGAGTACTCCCCGCCCCGCCCCATTGACATCCCTAATTGTGGTTCTAGGCCTAATCAAATTTCGGCATAAAAGCCTTTTACACCGTGGGTTATCTATAGGCACATCCAATATTGATCCTCTAGTCCAGAGATTCGTCATGTGTTCCAGGAGCAATAACATTTTCTTACAAAAATGCACAAGCAAATCAAGCACCAGCATGATTCTTTCCAAAACAGTTCTTTTTTTCCTAATTAAAAGTTGTTTTATTTAAATTTATTTTATTTGTTTAAAGTGTGTAAAAGTGATTATAAGTTAAAGATTATTTTTTCATTAACTAAAAACATCTTTTTTAGAAATGATTTTATTTTGAGCTTTTGATTATTTCAAAGGCTTGGGAGAAAAATATTTATTTGTCTTATATCAAATAATTTTTTCAATCATTCTATGTATCTTTTTGTAATTTAATACATAAAAGTAATTTTTTTATACAATTCAAATAAAATTCTTTATCTTAAAATCAATTATAAATTAACATATCCAAACATAAATTAATTTTCTCATAATTGATTTTTTTGAAAATTAATTATACATATAATCAATTTTTAACGTAATCTTTTTTTTTTCACAGTTAATCCAAACACAGACTAAAATGATGTTGAAGCTGACATCATCCACATTTATCTTCAATCTAAGCATATTAGAGTGAGAGATTAACTTTTTCTTTTCTTGTTTACTTCAAGAATACCTAAGAATTTTTCAAAGACTCGAAAATTTCATGTCAAATTCAATTAAGCAGCATTCACATAATTTCATTTGGTAAATATTTTATTTATTTTATATAATTTTTCTGCACTACACAGATATTGACCGTGCACTGTGTAACCAATGCTAACTATGCCCATACCAAAAGCCTTATATAGGGATGATTCTCTACCACAAAAGAAAAAGAAAAAGCATAGGTTATCTTGACACAGATGCATTGCTCCGGCCCCACTGTCTTAACATGTTCTGAACTCTCAAGTCTGAAATTTGCAACTTCAGGTAATAAGTATTTTGTTCCTCGGGGTTATCTTGATTGGCAATCCATGTTTGGGCACAGGAAAAGGACCATACTGTATTCCATCTTCATTTCCCACAACTTGCCACCTGAAGCAACCATCGAAAAGAGGATGAGTACAAATATCTGTTTGAGAAATTGACATTTTTGGCAAAACATTTCAGTCCTTATTCTTCCACATATAAAAATAATTATATTAGTCCATCAATTCCATTGACAAAATCCATCTAATTGCCAATGCGATGATACTAATGCAGGCATCACATATTGACATATTCTAACATTCTCCGAATAATCATTAATCAGAAGTCACGATCGTTTGAAGGAAAGAGCAAAATGAGTATAAGGGTCACGTTCTTGGTGCCTCCATTGTACATAGCATACATACAACGAAGGGCTCCACGTTCAAAATGAGTATCTGTGATGAGGACAAGGTGAAATATGATGTGGTGCTTAATTGTGCAGAGCTACGTGTGGTGTCCAGTAAAACGTGGTCCTTAGAAATTTCACTGCTAACACGTCACGGAGTTTGTTCTAATTTTCACATCTGGCAAATCCACGTGTTCACGGGAATGGATAGTTAATGGATTTGTGCCTTGAATCGAATGGATATATAAATCTATGGATAATTTTATGGAATGGTAAAAAATTTGAGATATTGAATTCTCAAAATATATATTACTGCACGCATGTCGATATTTCTTTTTTGTTAAGTGGCAACAGAGAGAAGGATTTTCTTTTCTCTTTTTTTTTTGGTTTCTTAAGATATTTTCATGCGTGGTTGTAGGGACTAATTTTTCGAGGTACTGAGATCCATGTAAGGAGTTGACCTCTCCCAACAGATGTTTTTCCATACATATAAGTCAGGAATCAAAATACTATCCACATGCTTAAGGGGCTCAAGTATCAACCACTTGTACCATACTATGTTAGTAGAGAAGGCTTCTCTTTTAGTATAGTGAATGGATTTCGTTTTAATGAGTAATATAATTAAGATATTGGTTAGTGTAATTATTGTTTTAACTTCTGTCTTTATTCTTTAAAAAAATTAAAAACAAAAAAATATAATATTAGTTATTTAATGGTCACCTTTACATTATTATTTTTTATATATGTTTTGTACTATAAATTGTGTTTGATGAAAATTAATGTATTTATCTTTTCTTAAGAAGACCCTTATTTTATTTAGGCTCTAGTTGAGGGGATGACATCTTACTATCTTAGCAAATAACATGTGCAATAGTCTTATCCATACGTTTGGCGAAAACGCCATGCATGTTTGCCACGAATACGTATGAAAAACATAAAAAATTAGTCTAACAATTACTTTGTCGGTGAGATCATTACCCTTCCGTTAACTACCCGTAGTATCTATGCTAAAAGGAACCCCACGTTCGCTAGTACACTTCAAGAAGAAGGACCACTTCCAAAGCCTATGGAACACCACTAATTAGGACCACCATTACCAGTCAATCTTCGCATAGTCAATTGAGATCTAGAGTAGCAGGCAAACTAATTTTACAGAAGGTTCATTAAAGAGATTAATTATATTGCGGTAATGGACCCTTCCAAAATGAAAAAGTGATATTATGGGCTCACAGTCATGCTTACTAAAGTGAGAGATGAGTTCTGGGTTTCGTTTCCATCATCATTTGCTCATTGTTATGAAAACTATTCTTAACCTTAATTTCTATATGTGATCAATTAATGAACTTAGTGATAATATCATACTGATCATACTTGTAAAGACAATCCAAAAAAAAAGAGCACCAAAGCTATAGCATCATTAATTATCTATCATCATAATGAGATCAATGTGGCTTCACATGAGGGAGAAATATACCTGTAAGAAACGGTGAGGTGGTGGAGGAGGACGAGCACCTCAAGCTTAGCCAGCTCACTGCCTGGACAAGAGTGGACTCCATTTCCAAATGGCATATATGTGTTTGGTCTCGGTGGCACCTGCAGCATCACATAATTTAAGTTACACCCAAATATATCTCTTCCTTTTGAATTTCTTAGTACATAACTACGAATAACTATTGTTGAACAAAAAGGGCAAAGAAATTAATTGTACTAGCCTACAAATCTAGATCACGTGCTCTGATACTAGAAAGATTTCAAGAACACAGAATCACCTTAATAAGGGAAGATTCAAAGAGGAAATGAAAAGGACTTCACCACAGGATAAACTAACCATTGATAACCTTATGTTTCTGACCTAACAGATAAAATATAACACTCCCATGACCCGCTTTATAACTTGGTCAAAAATCTTCTAGCTATTTGCACTCAATGATATATACATGGATTGTTATTATTGTTTATCATTTATATTGTGAGTACGTGTGGTGATATGAGGGGATGTTACCTCGAATCTCGAAGGGTCAAACTTCTCTGGTTGAGGGAAGAAATCAGCACAGTGATGAATGCTTCTGAAGAGGGGAAGGACCTTCCAACCTTTCGGAATAGAGTAACCTTCGAGCTCAACATCTTGTACAGCTTCTCTGAATGTGAATGACAGTATGCTTGCACTTCTCAGAGTTTCTTGGATTACCTGATGAGTCCCATTTTAATTGCATTCCATCACACTTTCTTAGATAATTCATTTATACAAATCATGCTTGAGATATTAAATTTACTATTTTCTTTGAAAAATAAAAGAAGAAAAAGGAGAATTTACTATACTGAACAAAAAAACAACATAACAAATAATAATAATAAAATAAGAATTAATTAATTTACCCTGCTAGTGAGTGGCATCTGCCTGGTATCATCCCATGTAAGCCCACGATTTTCTTTATCTATTTTGCTTTTAATTCCTTCATGCTCTTTCTGCAAATAGGAAGATTTACAGGGAAAAGAATCAAAATCTCCTATCAGAGGAAAACTGAAGGAAAAAAGGAAAAAGAAAGGGAGAAAGTATGACCGTCACAGCTTCCAAGAGAATGAAATTGTCACGCAAGTACTTCAGAACCCATGTTAGAGCACTCGCAGTGGTATCATGGGCGGCAAAGATCACGCCTATGAGATTATCAGCAATCTGAGAATCAGTGAGCTGGTATATATTGTGACCTCTGGCTCGCAACAGAACTGCCAATAACCCTCCTCCATAGTTCCTGCTTTCCCTTCTTCTTTGTATTAACCTCCTTATATTTTCATTCAGAAGCCTCCTTGCCTTCATTTATTTTCGACCCAGAAATGAATCAGAAACGGTGTTGTCAAAATAAATCAGTTAACTACATAAGCAGTGGACAATAAATTAATGGCCAAATGCTTCCAAAACTGAATTACATAATCATAATTGGCATGTCTTCCAGTACCTTAATACAGACGAATGCGTATTGCGGTTGGCAGAAAGAAAAACATACATAAAATAGAAAACAGAAAGGAAAAAAAAAAAAGAATTTTCACCTTCATTGATGTCCAATAGGAAGTTCCAGGAACAAGTAAAGGGAAGGAATTGTATCCCTTCTCCAAGCACCGATAGAGGTCTTTGATTTCTTCCATTTCAAGCTCGTTTGTTTTTCCGAAGGCCGACATGGCAGCTACCTCGAAAGCATACTAACAAAACCAGGAAAAATAGAGAACGGTTCTACTTTCTAGAGATTCCAAATGTGCAGAGGCAAATATATAAAAAGGTTGTCAGTAACCGACATATGTAACGTACCCTCTTCATCTCTTGTAACGTGTTGATGGTTGTGTTCGCCCAAGTTGGCAGCAGTTTAAGGACAATTTGCTCAACCTCCAAGACTGATTTTTTAATAGCAGAGGGTAAAAAGGTGGCCTGGACCAACTTCTTGAGCATGGAGTGATAGTCACCCTGCTGAAAGAAAACAGCCTCTGGCCCTATCATCTTCTCTTTGCTTGCGGGGTATGTCGGCTTAAACAGATGTGCTTGAGTCACAAGCACAGTTCTGGCAGCCTCTGGGCTTGAAATCATCACACAAGGATAACCCAGTATGTGAGTCTTGAAGATATCTCCATACCTACGTAGTACGTGCAATTGAGAATGATGAAACATCAAAAACAAATTCAAATATATATATATATATAATTTGCTGTATATAAGTAGTAAGTATGCAAGCTATGTGCACCTTTTCTGCTTGTTCGAGAAGAAGGAATTTGGATTTTCAGTATAGAGCTTGAGGGTCTCTCCTAGGTAGGGCCAGCCCATGGAACCAGGGGGCAAGCGCTTGTCTTTGGGGCGGCGCCATTGGAGAAAAATACACAAAAGAAACAAAGAACAGAAGAGCAGTGAAGGAAAGAGCTGAGAATAGAAAGCTGGTGATGTGAAAAGCTGCATGGTGGAGGAAGAGTTTAGACAAAAGCTAGGCAGCAGGAATTCAAATTGCAATAGATAGTGATATGCAGTGAAAAGGTTTTGGTGTTTGAGGACGGTGGTGCTTTGGTGGGGGGTTTTATAGGGAGGAAGGTGTGGTTATAGGTGAAATTTTGGGACAGGCGTCACTGGCCTAATGGGAACACCTTGAATCATTCCCTTTTATACGGCCAACCCCCATTCTATTTCCCACATTGCCCTTTCATATGTTCCATTTACATTTTACACAAAAAGAAAATTGCATGCTAATGAGATTTCCTTAATCAAGTTGCCGTTTAGTAAAAGACAAAAAAAGAAAATGATAATCAATTCCGAATCCAATTCTACACAACTGAAAAATAACTACGTAATAAGATTTTTTTAAAACTTATTAAAAAGCAAAAGTTAAAAATTTTATATCAAGTATCAACCATTACCATTAAAAACTATCGAAGCTGGCATGCACCAGCCACGTCACTGTTGGTGTGCTTCAACCATGTCATCACCAACATCCTCTAACCACCATCAATGTCGCGCATGGTCCGACCAAGTTGTCATCAGCATCCTTTAGATTATTATCGCTACCAGCGTCCTCTGACATCTATCGCCACCAAAGACATACTTCAACAATGCAAACTCTATTATAAATTTTATTTATAAAATTTTAAATTTTTATTACTTATGAAATTAAATTTATTTATATTTTTATAATTGTTGATAAATTATTAAAATAATAAAATTATAATTCTATTCCTCAATATTTTATTTGCCATCCAAATAGACGCTTAAAGTTCATGAAAAGGCTTTCATATTCATATAGTGATCATAAGAAAGAGGTGGCCAAATTATTTTGTTAAAGGTATTCATTAAAAGCATGATTCATTATACTATTATATTGTTCTCATAGCACGTATAGTATTCCAAATTTTCACCTAAATGGATTTTAAATAGTTTCTCTTTATTTTGTTTGTGATATTAGTAATATATAGTAATTAGTTTGCAAATTTAGATATCGGTGTATGGTTTAAAACGATATTACACAACAATGTCAAAGTTATAGCACCTTTGTTTACGTTTTATATAGATTAATTTTGCTCTGGCGCTGACGTTCAATGGGAATCAATTTAAGAGGATAAAGTTCTTCATTAATGTGCTTAGTGGATGAAGCATATTAATTATTTTCTTAAATAAAAAGAATTCCTTTTACCTTAACTATATAGTAAAAAATAATCAAGGTTTAAAATTGTAATTTTTAGAGCTATAAATTTTGATTTGGTAATGTGATTTGAATAATCACCACGAAGATACTAATGGTTTACAATCAAGATGTTAAGTTTGACTATGTACAGATATTGAAGTCATGATTGATTGTCTTTGACTTAAGAATTTAATCTTTTATTTTATGATTAAAATGTGAATTCAAAGCATGCTCCATTTCTTATGGTTTGCTTCATTTGAGAGAGCTATATTTTTGTATCCCGTAAAGCTTTAAGAAGGGAGAGCCAGAAATTTTATGTAGTAAATGACCAGGTTAACATTTTTTTTAAAGAGCTAAATATTAAAAATGTATTCATATTGAAAATATTAATTTTTTTAAATTAAAATAACTTTGAAGGTTGGGAGTCGTGACTCCACTAGTCTCTTTCCTTTAGTGTATACTTTTTCTTTTAAGATCATGAGATGTTTACATTTATTTATTTATTTTGTAATATCACAAAGTGTTTATACATCTTTTGCGGTATAGGATTAATCTTTATTAAGTATTGACTTGGCTTTGGTCAAAAATGTTTTTAGTCAATTTTAAACCACTACGTTATATATAAAATTCACCTACATGAAGCTTAATTTACTAAGTAAATCTTACCTTGTAAATTTTCCTTTTTTATATATAGTTACTACTTATTATTAAATGTGCCAAAATAAACTGACTCATTAAATAACCCGATAAATATGTGGGCTGGGATAGCATTTTGTGAAACAAACACAATTTGTGTTGACCCAAGCTGACCTGAATTCTTGCTATCACGATTCGAGCCTGGCCAACCTACATTACAAATGGCAACTTACTGAGAGTTGGGATTTTCTATGTTTGCAAATGGCCATTAGGTCGTCTCACAAATTGACGAGACATTTACTCATTTTCTGATATTTCTTAAGGATTTAATTTTTATCCACTGTTAGTATAAAGTTTCTTTACACTGTCATCTAATCATGTGTTGTCAAATCATTAAAATAGTTAGACTTTCTAGGTAGTGATTGTGATAGTCAATTCTTTTACTGATTTGATAACACATGATTGAATAACAGTGTAAAAAAACTTTACACTGACAGTGAATAGAAATTAAACTCACTTCTCAAAGGAGCCAATCCAATGGCCATTTACTCATTTCCCATTATTCCCAATATCCGAGAATATCCAAACGCTACCATCATCTATGCAGCGGGAAGCATTTTTCTTCTTTATAAATATTATGTTAAACTAGCATAGTGTTGGGCATTTCAATTTACAAGACTTAAAACTAAAAATAAATTTTTTTATACAAATTATTGATCAACTTGCTTTGTTTTTTTAAATTATACTTGCTAAATAAATAAAATAGTAATAGACACTAGGTCAGTGAACTAGTCTGCTCAACCCGCAACTTATATACGATATGATTAGGTCAACGAACTATTGGTCTAAACTAATAATAAGTTAACCTCGCCTAGCCAAATTTGGTTTGGCCCACAATGAGTTGACCTGACCGGTTCATTTTGTCACCTTTATTTATGATTAATAAATGCTACAACAAAATTAACAGAAAAAAAAATTATTTTTTATGGCATTCGTTAGAGTTTGTTTTAAACTAATTGATTTTCAAAATTGCGATAATTTTTAATAACTAACCCAATGGTTTGTAATTATTTGCCCTAGTATCTAAATATATTTGTTGTAAAATTTTCTTACAAGAATTTCAAGAACTCTGCAAGTAGAAAAGCATACTTATAAAAAAAATGCATAAGGTGGCCGAAAAATAAAATAAAGTAGTTTAAAAAGTAATAAAAAAAAGGGACAAGAGAATAAAATTTTCATAACTCTTAAAAACAGAAATCCTTGTCCTTTCAGAACAAGAAATAGAGTTTTAAAATAACTACCAAAATCTGTTTTCAAAATCAGCAACCAAACTAAGAGTGTCCTGCTCTCTAAAAGCCAACCAAAATACCAAATATCAAAATACTCACACAGGTGGGTCAACAGGAGCTCTTACTGACGGAAGGAAATCTTGTGTATGTTAGGGAGTAGTGTCAACCTAACTCAAATAAATTGTACTTATGGCCAAATATGAAGCATGCAATAGAGAGTTAGCATTCGAAGCACAGCCTATCTAAACTATAATAGCAGGGATGGATGGAGAAAATAAGTCATGCGGGTGTCAAAAATTAATATTAAATAAATGATTAAAAATACTAATTATAACCTCCCTTAATTATATTTTTGTCAATAAAATGCATAAATTCTAATAATATCTAAGATTAGTCACACACCTAATGATAAAAATTAATTAATTATATAAAAGTATTTTGTAATTAGGATTAAGTTGGTGTTTGAGTGAGAATTAGTCACACATTCAAGAAATACAAGGACACCTTGAAATCTTAAAAGAAAATCAAGAGCTGAATTCAAACGTGCATCTCCAAGAAAACCAAACTTCAAAAAAGAAATCTAGTATTCACAAAGTTCTCAAAACATTTCAATCATTCACTTTCAGTCACGAGTCAAAGGCAACTACTTAATAGCATTTTTTGTTTTAGATTCTCTTTACTCTTAAATGGGCGTTTGATTAGTTAAACAAACGGTCAGTAATATTTTATGATATTTGGTTTTTCTCACACTTTTTCTCAACGTGATGTTGCGGTTGAAGGACTCAATTCCTTTGGTAAGTTAACCGATTCTGAAAGGAGCTAAACCAAATGTACATAATTTCTAAAATAACCTTTTGATGTTTATGTAATCTTTCAATGCTAAATTAATATAAATAATATTAATTTTATGTCTAAAATTAATTTTATTTTACACCATTCAAACAAAATTAATTCTTCTACATTAACTTTTAAAATTTCATTTCCAAACATAAATTAATTCTTTTAACATCAATTCTTTTTAAATTAATTTTTTCAAAATTAATTCAATTAAAATTTAAACCAAATAGACTCTAAAACTTAAAAGTTGCTTTGTTTTTTTTTTTTTTTGGTAGAGGTAAAAAATGCTTTGTCTGTATATATAGCAGTCCGAAAAACAAGTGTCCTTGTCAGAATCCCAGGAAAATGCTTGGTTATGTTTCGCATGGATTCAGAGGGTCACAAATCCTTAAATCAAAGTGTCAGATAACTTAATCCTAGACTGATGAGATTTTTCTCTTTTCACTCATGTTTTATTTTGTTTTCCCACGTGCAAAATGGACACTGCTGAGGCTACAGTCTAATGGCATTTACTATGATTCAGGATAATGAAAGCTACTTGAAATTAATAATTGTTCATTGATATGCTTTGTTTAGAAAGAATAATCTGACAAAAAAAATTGCAATTTTAAACTAATTTTAAAAAGGACAAAATTGACTTTTTACAATTTTCACCTGCTGATGTATAAGATTTCAATGGTTATTTTTCAAATAATACTTATTTCACACAACTGAAATTGTTTTATAGCTGATTTTAATACTAGAAAACAAAATAACTCTAAAAATAAACAAAGACAATTTTACATTGGCATCATACGATGTGATCACCTAAGATTTCTTTATAGAAGGTCAACCATTACTCCTACTGCTGACAGAAGCTGATTATAGCTACGTTAGAAAGTGGACAATAGCCCAACCAATTCACGTGGTTCCATATGTCTTTTGCAATAGGTTTGAACCTGGTGCCTTCCCTTACATCCTCCACCTTTACTCGGTTGGCTTTGTTCTTATTTATATATATATATATATATATATAGTGTTTCTATATATATAGTGTTTCATACAAATTGTTTTTACACTCTTTGAATATGAGATTAATACTCATTGAGACATTTAATAACATATATTGGTCACAAAATACTTTTAATAAAATTCAAATTGTTGCACTATAAATAAAATTCCCAAACATATATATATTTCAATGTTCCTCTCTTATTCATTCAATTCAATTTCCTAACAAAAAGAAAGATGAATTCAAATGGTTTTTTTTTTTAATCAAATAGAGTTTCAGTAAAATCCAATAAATGGTAAATGTATGTAGTTAATAAAATTGAACATGCATATAATAATTTTTATTAGTAATTATTAATAATAAGTTGCCAAGAAAAATTATGTTATAATAACGACTCTACTCTTGTCTGTATTTCACGAGATTATACATTCTTTTGTTTGGTAAAAAAAAGTCATAAAATTTTCATTTCATTTTTAAGTATGGATTCTACAGAAACATGAATCGTTATTGAGGTTTGAAAGTCTCCATCGGATATCATGCGATCTTGTATCCTTTAGAGAAATTTAAGACTATGTTTGGTTTGAAAAAAGAAATAAAAGAGAAACAACATTTCAAATTTTTAAGTCAAAAGAGAAAAAAAAACTCCACAAAATAAAAATTCAATATTTTCTTCTCAAATTCTTTTCATTTCAAAATTCACAAAATTTTCTTAATCTCTTACTTTCTTTCCTCACATGCAAACGATGGCTAAATTAGGTTTCTATCAAGCGATACTCTTGCTTTTATATCCAAGCCCTCATTGTGATCGGTGGTTGTTTTGGTGTTCATGCCCATTTTGATGCCTTCGTTCAAGCACAGTAACTTCAGCAGATCAGAACTGATAAAGAACAAACTTAGTTTGAAGTAATCTTGAGTAATATCCAAATTTCATCATTCAAAAATTCAACCTTAAAAAAAAGATATCTGACCTCATTCTTACTACATCAGAGATAATATCCAAATATGAAATAAGGATAACTACTACAGCTTCTATAAGACAACAGAGAAAAAGAAATGCCTTCATAAAGCCACTATTAGAAGAGGTATGCTTAATTTCTACAGAAACTGTTCGCTCCCAATAGGCATTTTGGCTAGTTCCATTTTCTCACGTCCTCTTCTTCATCCACTGGAGCATACCATTCTGGCCACCGTTTAGAGTTGCTCAGCCTGTAGTTCAGGAGGAGTTCTTCATCTTGAAGAGCCCTAGTAGCTACCAAAACGAGAGTTTTTAGAGTAGGAACGTGTGATTCATTATTTCTTGACACTCCATACTTGAACCAAAAGCTGCCAAATCTCCTCATAAATACTTCTGCATTTCCAAATAATATATTAGGAATGTAAACTCTCATGTTGTTTTCAGTCAATGGAAAGTCATAAGGGCAAATCATGACGTTTGGCAGCATCCCTTTCGCAGGGTGATTGGCAAAATGAGCTAAGGCTAACGGGTTTCTACGCTCAAGTACATCACCACTATTATCTCCTTGGGAGCCTTCCAAAGGCTTACTCAGGCTGTCTGATCCTTTCTCAGCTCCTTCCATATCAGGCTTGTTTTCTACCATTTTTCTACCATTCCACAGTTCTCGCCCATCACCTCCAGAACCCCAAGGTTGGGCGTCGATGACAGTCCCATCATATCTTGTAATCAAATAGGGGTTCTGCTCATCAAAGTATCCTGGAATATAACGATAATAAGCTGGAGGGTAGACTACACCAGGATAAAAGGCTACCACAGCACCAACATCTACTACACCATCTAAAAATAAACCTTGGCCAGCATCCTTGTGAGATATTTGTGAAGGTTTAACATTAAGCGTGTAGCCAAGTTGATCTTTTAATTTCTGAGAAACTTCAGCTTGGCTTAATGGTTTTTGTTTAGGGACAGCTGCGGAAAAAGCACATCAAATAACAACTGACTAGAGTAGACAAGTGAAAGGGAGAAAATTTCCAAACAATATGAAAATTATAAATAAATAAATCAAGGTAAACTCATTGCTAGGATGCAAAAATCAAGGATGGCACACGAAGTATGAGGATATTTTTATTAGGAAAAGATTTAGAAGTTTGAGGACATGTTATGTTTTGAAGTGTCAAATATGTCAGTTTAAACAGGCAAAATTGCACCTGGCTGCCAATTCCCTAAGGCTCATACAAACCCTATATGAAAGTATATACCAATAACAAGAAAAGTTAAATAAAAGATGAAAATATTGCAAAAGGCAGGCAAAAGAAAATATTGCCTGAGCAGTAGACTTTGTTACTAAGGGTTGCATGGAGTCTCACCCCTGCATCTCTTTGGTTAGAAGGATTCAAATGCTTCTTCAATATTTTTGGGAGGTTAAGATTACTCACAGTTATCGCGAAGCTAATAGGGTGGCAGAATGCCTTGCTAAACTTTCTCACCACCTACCCCTAGGTTTGCATCATTTTTAAACACCCTTTCATGGGTGTGGTAATATTGTAAACAATGACTTGGCTGGAGTGTCTATGCCTCGTATTGTTCTTGTTTCTTAGGGGTCTTCTTGCCCCTCTTTTTATCACCCAAAAAAAAAACAGAAAGGGAAAATTAAAACAAAAAGAACCTCACCAAGATTGTTAGTAGGTGGGCCACTCCTACCCATAGCAAAACTAAGCCCACTACGGTGAGGCAAAATGTTTGCTTGTTGAGATAACTCAAGGGAGTCATTCACTGTTTTTGAATTTGGAAGAAGAACTTCATCCATGAATGTGCAAAATGCTTTAATTTGAGAATGAACATTTTCTTGTACTTGAATCTGTTCATCGGCAACAGAGGCTTTACTGGACATTTCAATAATCTCTTCTGCATCTGCTTCATCAGCATTCTTCCCCAACCGGTTATAGCTGGATATTTAAGTCTTTGCATGAGCAAAATATGTCAAGATGTTAAAAAGGAAAAGTATCACATACACAACAATTAGTATAAATAGGGGTATAACGTTAGTGTTTTGTATTGAACCATTCTGAGTAATTAGTAATATATTGTGGGCTCTTTCTATATCTCTTTTCCCTTTTCCATCTAATCCCTAACATATCAACAGTAAGAAATTAATAATAGTCTTTAAGGGAACCACAGTGGGATGATTAAGAGAAAAGGAAATTCTGAGTTTGAGTTTATCAAAAATATTGGCTCATGCATGAAACAAACTATAGACAGCAAAATGTTCCATCAACATGGCAGAGGGGATAGAAAGAAAATAACAGGGTAAAAAAGAGGGGCAAGAAAGTAACTGAGTTGGGCACTAAAGCAAACAAATGAAGATACACTCAAGAATAAAATTTCATGTTTCACCACGAAAAAAAATCACAATTCATAATTAATGTGCTCTTACTATTCATTATTAATGCAGAAAACAGAAAAACACTGACCATGTATAAAGGAACAAGCAGTTAATGTCAGCTTCAAATTGTAGTAGTTTTGGATCCCTAGCAAAAACAGGACTTTTGGCAAGGGTTTTCACAGCCTGAAAACAAATTCAGACCAAGATTGTTGTGATAAGTTTCACAGGATGCACAACAGGTAAACTATAGCTTAGCATAGCATAAAATGCTGGAGAATTCATAAAGCACTAATCCCCATAAGAACTAACACTACAACCTGCAAAAAGTAAGATATCACACTTCCATTGAGTAAGTATAGAGTCATTCCTTTCAGAGAATTGATATGCTCAACATCCACACGGAACATCATCTCTATCACAATGTTATACAGCCTTGGGATAAAAGTTCTACATACTTACTGAATGGTAATGAAATAATACAAAAGATGCAGAAAATACCAGAAGATGAAATAGAAAAAGAAATGGACTTTCCTTCTGCCTCATGCTTATTTGGGGTATGAAAAAGTTCTGCAAATGACATATGCACATTGAGAGTCTTCTAGTAAAATGGATTCTGCTCTACTGGCCAAACAAAAATATTATGATCTGAATGAGCTTTGATCACTCGCTCTAGACCTTATAGTCCTTCAGGGCATTGAGATAAACACATATTATTTTTCTAATTGTTTGTCTTTTCTCCATATTTTGTATTTTTAATAAATAAAATAATAATTTATACATATTTAAGCAAATTAATTTTTCATACATAAAGTAATGTAATGACATAACGTCAAAATGATTTGTGACATAGGATAAGGAGATACCTCTTGAAATTTCTTAAATAAAAAAGCCATCAGTGAATTGAGGAAAGAGAAGCTCCTATTCACAACCAAATATGCTTTTAATGCAATATTGAGTATTAGATGCTGGAAACGTACTGCCAAAGAAAAGAGTGGCTCAACATCAGTTATAAAGTGGCCTGGCCCCTTGAGTTTGAAATATATATAATTAACCAAGAAATTGTTCATCCATCAACATTAACAACAACCCCCCAAACCCAACAACAGAAATCCAAACCAGAATCATGGGCTTGTCCAAGTCAGGTTACTTAGAGAAGCTGACTAGAGGAGGACTTGGTCTCTCTCTATATTGGAGGCCTGGGCTGGGGAATGAAATTGAGTGAGTGCTTTTTGGTAACACCTTCTACACTCATCCTCACTTCCCCACTGATTCCCTCCTCTTCTTTCCCAATCTATTATATTTATGCCTCAACTAAGCTCTATTTCCTCATAATTGTAACTAATGGCATTGGACAATTTACACACTTGAAGACCTAGAAATTTAGTAAATGAATGCAATTTGATTCCCGTAGCTAAAAGAATCTCAGTATTCATTGCTATGTGAAAACACCTCATTCTTTCTCTAGAATATAGAAAAAGGGAAAGCCAAAGCCAAAGCCAAAAAAAAGCAGATAAAATGTTCAACACAACACCACACCACACCACACCACACCAGAGACAATAAATATAACCGGAAAGAGGAACAGAGAGAACCTTGGAAAGCTAGTCCTCAGCCTCACGGAACACTCACTACCGTCGCAGCGACAGACAGTTAACCTTCGAATCAATGTTTCTTTTCACGAAAACATAGTTGCCCAATTCGGGCCGGGCCGGGCCGAGCAATATAGCCTGAAAAACAAGTATCAGTGCCGTCTCAATTAAAATGAAACTAGAGCTAGCCCGACCCAACTCAAAAACATTTGAGTGGCCTAATGCAGGCCAGCCCGTTGCGCCTGTAATTTTCAGATCGGGCTCTGCTAGTTAGCCCGGAGCATCGTGCCCGATACATTTTGATTTTTTAGCTTACACAAATTTGGGCTCACGGATCAGTTTGAGTCCCCACTCCAACTATGCTGTAATTTTCTTATTTCGCTTTTTGTTTGCATTTGTAAGATATGGGAATTTGCATTTAATGTATACCAAAAAATATGCTGTAATTATACTAGAAAATGAAACATGTATTAGGTTCAAGCGTACTAAGAGCTTCTCAATTCCATGTTTCCTAAATGCAGATTGGGCTAAATGGATCTAATTGCGCATGAATTTTATTTATTTTAGGCATGACATAATAATTTACTCCAAAGTGTAGAAATGGAGCCATAGTCTTTTTTTTTTTCGTATTAAAAAATTTAGGTTGAGGGAAAAGTCCATTATAATCCAAAACCAAAACATAAGCCTAAGTGACAAATGACTTAGAAATCCTAAATTTAAGCCCAAGCCATAGTTAGCATGAACGAAATGTTGGATCAAGCGCTTATCATTAGACCAAAAATTATAATTGATGGCAATGATGCAACTTTATTTTTTTATAGTTTCTTAAAATCACATCAAACATTAAAAGGCTACACCAATTATAGGTATCATAGACCAAGATATTAAGTTCACAAATCTTAAGAAAAATGCTAACAAAATAAAGCCAACACGGAAGGTATTGAACCATAGTTTAATGATACTTCAACTTCCATATAAATGGTAAGGGAGAATCGTAATTACTAATTAAGTCTAAAAAGTTCAAATTTATCAAACTAAATATAATGGATTCATCTGTTCTTTTTATTTGAAGGAAATATTGGTACATTGGCAGAAGAGCAGTAGCTAGAAACGAGAAGATGGTAGGCTTTGAGAAGAGAGGAAATGGGTGACGAGAGAAAGGGATCGCTCTGGTGCAAAGATGGGAACCTGGTGGCCAGCACCTCTAATGGTGGCAAATGTGAGGCCACCCTCGTACACCTCCATCCACCCTGCCACTTGACTTTTGTGAAACCAAGCTCTCCACCCTGTCTTTATTTTCAGACCCATCTTGTTTAAGCTGTATCTTGTTGATGTCACTGGAACTCTACCATCTGTGTCCCCACTGCATGTGTAAAATTATCAACATATTACCATCATATCATAACTCAAATAAAGTAGCTTACAAAACCTGAAACGTTCAAAATGAACTAGAAGAAAGTTCAAATACAACATATTATCTGAATTAGAAGTTATTTTGGAATACCTGAAGATCCAAATGCGTAAACCGGCATGTAAGAGCTTCTGAATAATTGGCAGAACTGTGTCTGGTGAGTCATTCCATTTCTCAATTACAGCACTTAACAAAACATAACAACTTGTCAAAGCAACACCAACGTACATTCCCAATAGTTTAATAGCATGACAAAGATTGTAATATATATGGAAAATAAAATTAAACAATTGAAAATTTAATTTAATTGTTAAAGAATAATTTTTTTAGTCGGGTTCATTTTTTAATATATCAGAGATTCTATTTTTACTATATGATGGATCTCATTTCATTATACATTTTTTATGTTGTTACTAGAAAATTCTTATGAATTATTCCTTTATTTGTTACTCATCTTTGTCTGGCACGCTTCCTTGTAACAGTATGATATACAACATTTCATTATATATTTCATAATTATTTCTTTGCAAAAATAATAATATGCTATATTACAAAGTTAATTTCATATTCATCCGTAAAAATTAATTTCTTTACAAATACTCAATTTATTACTTGCCACTAAAATCACATAGGACAAAATCAGTTGTATCGAGGCCCACATCTAGCTTTGATTGTATGAATCGGTGGCCCGATTCTTTGTAATTACATGGAATTTCAACTTGCTAGGAGCCAAAATTAGAAGAGAGAGAATTATATTTTTGGATCAGGAAGGTGAATTATTTATACTCAACCAATGACGAGTTCGAGGTTTTTTTGTTAGTATAAAAAATAATTATATCATAATTGAACTAGTTCTTTCAGAATACATGTCTTTGAATAAGTGTAAACTTTTAAATTAAATAATCAATATGGTTCTTTTAAATAATTTTTTTCCCTAAACAATTTTTTACATAGAAGTCTTATTGAACAGCGATAGTTACTACTAACTAATGATGAAGAGAGAAATTAAAACTACTATGTGAACATGTCTACCTGCAAAGGGAATAGGGATAGGACAAACTGGTGATATTGGCATGTAAGGCCTTCTGAACTTCCTCATTATTGAAATATTTGGCAACGTAATCCTCTGTACAGGGATCGTATCCTGATGGTAGCTTATGCCACAGGTCCTAAATTCCAACAAAAAGACGAGCATACAGCAAAATTTATTATGCTCAGTGTTATGTTCTTACTATGATATTAGTTAGTATAGTAGCTTTCCCCCTTTTTTCCTATTAATTCCCCCGACCAACCTTCTGTAAATAGAGTAAATATATGATATGTCACATCCTCTTTGTTTATACTAAAAATAATTTAAATATTTGTTTTTATATAATATATATATTATTTTCAATGGAAACGATTTTTAAAAGAGCAGACTCTTCCTTTGTGAACTTACTATTTTAGTTTAAGCTTTGTGAAAGGAATATAATAAAACTTACAGCAACTGGTACTATAGCTAATAGATTGGAAAAGACTTACATGTCGCGTGAGAAGATGAGGAGCAACGACAAGTTTGGCTGAAACTGCTCTATGATAAGTATTGAGGCAAATGGGTGAGTAAATGCTATATATGTCAATATCAGAGTACGCTTCTAATAACCCTCCAACTCGCAAATCACAAGCCCTTGTTTGGTTTTCTTCACCAAAGTCACAATCTTTGACTATGCCATGGTAGAGTTGGTCTGAGATGATGGCGTGGCTCCAAGCATAATCAATCATGCCATTTATATCTGTAGGATCATTCATCACAGCATTTCCCACCTGAATTTTGGTGGCAATAAACTCATTTGTTAATTAATTGCTATGTTTGTGTAAGTATATCATTTGTACTTTGATCTCATTTGTTGCCTAGAATCTTTTACATGATTGGGTGATAGTCTTACCATGAATCCCTTGAGATTTATGTAAGAGCCCTTTTTGGTATCTCTGTTTCCATCATAGATGAGTTCAGCAAGCTGAGGAACATAATGGCCTATCATTTCAGACGTACAAAAATAATGTGCATTAGAAGACGGGAGATACTGATACTTGACAAATAATTGATAAAAAGAATTAACTAAACCACAAAATGAAAGGAATAGTTGAATGAATAATATTATTTACTCAAAGATTGTTCATAGTTGTGAATGCATTATATTTTAATCAAATATGAAGTATTATAATCAGAAAGGAGTACGATTTGGAAATTCATTTTAGAGATTAAAATGGTACCTGCATAGCTCTCTCCAGCAATATAAAAATCATGGGATCTAAAGCTTGGGAACCTTTTGAACCAACCAATCAAGAAGGCATAGTTATCAATAGCAGAAACTCGATCGCCAAGCTCACGTAAATCTTTGGAATTGTTTGTGTAAGAAAAGCCAACACCAACGGGTGACTCCAAGAATATGATATTTGCAACTGGAAAAGTAATGACAAACACAGATATTGGAGATCTCAAATTATATATCCAACTAAATATTTTAAATAAATCAAAATAAAAAATAATGAGATGATCAAATTATGCCGAAAGTTTACCTTTGTTCCAAGAGAATTTGTTAAGTTTGAGGCGTTCTTTGTCTCCAACAAGAAATGGACCAAGCTCTCGTGCAGCTCCATAACCAATGGATGAGCAACCAGGTCCTAGACAAGAAGCAGTAGCAAATTAATTTATTACATCAGTGATTGTTAATCCAAAAAAGAAATTAGTTTATATTAATCAAATTACAGTGCAATTAATTTATTTTAATTTGGAGAGTTGTTGTGATATGAGTTTAATATTAAGGTGAGTTATTAATTATTTATTAGTTATTAATTTCATAATAAATATTTAAAAATTTATTAAATATAAATAATAAATAATATATACTTAATAACTTACCTGAATACCAATATCCTAAATAAATAAGTACTAGAATAATACTCTTTAATTTGATTATCGGTACAATCTATCTTTAATCAAAAGATTACTGGCAAGAGTTTCGTCCTTCAAAAAAACAAGCAAAAGAAAGATGTTCCTTTCACAATTCCCATTATTCCAACTCGGAAGTAAAAAAAAAAAAAAAAAGTACCAACTTTGGCTATTGAGAGTTAGCAGTTTGATGAATTTAATATTTAAAATGAATTATTAATTATTTATTAAATATTAGTTTTATAATAAATATTTAAAAGTTTATTAAATATAATTAATAAATATTATACAACTTATTTTAAATATTAATATTTTTAAAAAATATTAAAAAATTACTTTAATACTCATATTTAAAAAAAACATTAATACTCAAAATAAATTATTAAATACTTATTAATTATTATTTATATTCAATAAATTTTCAAATTTACAGAATTCACTACTCACCCAAATTACTAAAAAAATAATCCCCCTAGCTATCACTGACTTTCTAAATGTGACTTTCTAAATGAGACTCGTGAAACCATTGGCTCCTTTTTCTTTAGTCCTTGCCTTGGGCCAGAGCTGTCCGTAATTAAAGTCACGGCAAGAAGGGTCCTATAAATTTGTCGCATCGGTGATTGGACAAAACAAATTCAACGCATTCAAAGAATATGCGCAGTACATGCCACATTCGAGATGCCCAACACAAAAAACCCACTGTTAACTTGTGATCTATGTTGATAAACCCTTTGATTGAACCATGGACAAAGACTTAAACTCACATGGTCAAAAAGGTAGCCCACCAATGCATTTTTTTTCCAATAGACATTAGTTTCGTGTAAACTGATGCTTGACTAAAACGATAATCATACACACCACTGATTGGAAATTAGAAAGAATAGCAAAGAGATTGGAAAAAAATTATTCATGCAAATTATTTTTAATTTATATTATTTTTATGAAGGATTGACACATACAATTATTTTATGAAAAATATAAACGAATTTTGTGCAAAAATAATATGAAGTACAAGTGATATAAAAAATAATGTACACGAATCACTACTCTTCAAGTTTTGTTCATTGAATCGTGACGAATGGGTGAGACTGTAACATAAATCAAAGCAATATAGAAAGAAAAAAGAAAACATTAAAATATTATTTAAAGCTGAAATTATATCCAAATAAAAAGAATTGGGTTCTCCCAACTCTCATTTTCATAATAATGATTTTTATCATTCATTTCTAATTAAGAATTATTCTTATCACCTATCATAAAGTTATAATATATATTTAAAATACAAGTAAACAAAAAGATTTTACAATTCTCCTTTTCTCTGTACTTGCACTTTCTGTACTTCCACTTCTAATATAACTAAAAAAATTACTACTCTCGTTTGTTTCTATCTTTGACTGTTTATTAAAATATGAATAAAAAATAAAAATACATAACTCTTTTTGTGTACAGTAAAGGCACAAATTGTGTTGAATAAAGACACGAAAGGATTGAACCTACAACTTTCTGAAAACTACTCTAACTCCTCCGCTAGTAGCCCAATCCCAATGGGTTACATAACTCAAACCATTTGAACTTGAATATATTATACAATCATAAAGTGATTTTACTCTCGCTAATATTAATTTTTTCGATGTGGGTTTCTACTTTCTACCTCGGTTCTTTCTTCTACTTGCTCGGATAATTAAAGATAACAGCTGGGAATATTCTCTCTCTGCTTTGAAACAATGACCACCTCTCAGTCGAAGTATCAGATTGTCACTGAGTCCGTTACTGGACAAATGTACTTTGGGCTCTGTGAGCATTGGTAACAGTGACTCAGAAACTACGTAACCACGCCATTTCTGCCACCCAATTTAGCGGCACCTCCATTTCTTTATCATGTTTCAGAGGTTTCTTATCCTTTTCAAGTTAGAATAGAAAAAGCTGTAAAAAAAATTTCTTAAATTCTTTGTCTGCAATAAAAAAAGAAGTTTTAGCAGAGAAAAAAATCACACGACTAAAAAAATCATAGCTAAAGTTGCACGGCAAGAAAGCAGGAACCTTGTGGTTGTGGGTGGGCACATAAACATTGACATTAAATTTTCAAGTATTTTAAGATTGCACTTAGAAATCTTAAAAGTACAAAGAAAAATTGGAATCTAAAAATTAGGTTAGGAAGAAGAGGAAGAAGACAGTGCATAGTGCAGAGTGCATACCTCCGTTAAGCCAAAGCACAAGAGGCTTTTGTGAGGGAGCTTCTTGAGCTTCAAAGAACCAGTAGAACAATGCCTTCTCTTCATGTGGTCTTAGCTTCACATAACCAGCGTAGTGTCTGAATTTCACCGGTGGCTGTCCTGGCAAGTTCTTCACTCTGTCGGCCTCCTGCTGCCGTGCCTCTGCGCCGGAATATTCTCTTCCGGCGACAACAGTGGTGAGGAGGCAGCAAAAGAGTAAGCTCCAGAAAGTGGTCATTATTGGATTTGAGCTGAGCTAGTACACACAACAGAGAGTTGTCTAAGTCTTGTTTTCTTGGATACTCTAAGCAAAGAGTGACAACTATTACCTATAAATGAACCATAGTGGAGGGTGGGGACTGCAACTCTAGCTGGAGCACATGGACATGAAAAAAGATAAAAGTGTAAATAATCAAAAAGGGTATTGCTATCTAAAAACTTTGTAATTACAAATACAAAGTACTATTGAATATTGACTCCATCTGGTCTGTTATCTCATTTTTTTAACAAATTAATCATGCTTTTCATAAAGGAATAATCATATTTTTTAGTTGTAAATTTTTTTATGGAAATAATTTTTTAAAGAATAACACATCAAAACAAAAGGTTATCTTTTAAAAACATTAAATAGTAATTTATTAAAAAAATAATGCAATGTTAACAATGGGCCGTAACTACATAAGAATATGTATTTGAGTATAGTGTATTTTACTCTTTTTTTTTTGTAAAAGTTAAATACGAGAACTTATATGCAATTATAACCAATCGTCATCGTTAGTTTTTTAGGTAGCATTGCTATAAGTGAACAATCCAGCAGACAGCAGTGCAAGCAGCGCCCCCACCTTTGGCCATTAATTTATTTTCAACGCAGTGACTATAATTAAAAATTTTATGATATATCTTAATTTTATACATGAAGAGATACCATTAATAAATTATGATTTTAATTTTGATTTACTGTGAATATAAAGTTTTTTTACAGTGTCACTTAATTATATGTGTATTTGGATTAAATTTGGTAAACTTGATTTTAGTCAAAAGTGAGTTTAAGTGAAGTAATTTCTGTTTGAAAACCTTTATATGAAAATTAATTTTGTTAAATGAATGTTGTTTGGATAATGTTGATAAAAGTCACTTTTAGATGTATAATTAGCAAAAAAGGTACAAGTTATTATGAATTAGATTGTTAATAAATTGATGTTAAAAATATTTCTTATAAATAAATTGATGGCAAAAGAATTTTTAAAAAAAGTTAAGTTTGCTTAGAATATTATAAAATAAAATCACTTTGAGTATAATTATAATAACTTTTTTAACTATTATTAAGTTATATTTATTAAAATATTGATATAATATCAAATTATAAAGGTATTTCTATCAATTTATATACAAACGGGTTTTCTTTCACTGCAAAAGCAACAAAATGTTGCTTTTACCTAAACCACGTTTGGGATGAAAATCTCGTTTACTTTTTTTAACTTGAATTTCACCCATCATCTTAACATGAGCTCGAAATTGCATTTGACTTTGTAAATGTGGGTTTAGCCCACCCAAACACACTATATGTATTGTCAATTCATTAAAAGAGTTTGACTATTATAACAATGATTTAATTTCAATCAACTGTCAGTGTAAAAATTCTTTATACTGTCATTTAATCATATGCCGACACATCATTAAAAGAGTTAGACTTTTTAGGTAATTGTTGTGATAGTCAAACTCTTTTAATGATTTGGCAACACATGATTTGATGACAGTGTAAAGAAATTTTATACTGACAGTAGATCAAAATTAAACTCTTATAACAATTACCTCAAAATTCTAACACTTTTAATGATATATAATTACAAGATTAGATAACACTTTTTGTTATGATAAATTATTAGTTATATACGTTCAGAGAATAATTATAAATAATTTTCTTTACTAAGTACTAACCTCTACCATTGCCTATATAGTACAAAATTATAAAAGTATTATACATAAGGTCTACTATTCTTACTTTTATTAATTATATTAAAATGTGACAATTATAGTTGATTTGTACAACTATTATTTTTTAAAATTATATTTTAAATCATAATTAAATATAATAAATTATTATTATTATGTTGTGAAACGTAATTATTTATATTATTTAATTTACTCCAAATTTTATAACAAAATAAATATTTTTATGATAAAATAATTTAATTTTATTATCCAAAAATTATGATACCAAATCTCTTAGGAGATTGCTTAATTATGGGATCGAATCCCAGCTAAACTGTTTTACTTACACTTCAGTTTAGTTTCCCCCTATTCATATTAGATTTTGAACCTCTTTTGTAATATATATATACATATATGAACTATTCTGTTGTAAAATATAAGTGTTCAAAGGATAAATTAAAAAAGAAAGATGCACAGAAAATTAAAATAGTTTATTAAATGACACTGAAAAAACAATTATCCCTATTTAGATTTTGAAGGTAAGATATGATACTACAACTATTTAATTCTTTTTGTTTTTAGGAAAAATACATTTAACTTTGTGTCATTCCCAGCTACACCCCTTAACTAAAAAACCTGAAAATTTAGTCCTTAAACCTTCGCTTTGCAATTAGCCCCTTTTGTCCATCTTTTATGAATAATTAGTTTTATTAACTATGTGATGCACTGGTTTATTAAATGAGTCATGTACATATTTATTAAATATTATGATAAATTAATTTAAAAGTATATATAAAATTGAATGATCACATAGTAAAAAAATTTTAATTTTTTTATTATTTATATAAATATATTAAAATTAAGATATTTAGAAAAATCATTTTTTCACACAATTAACACAATCACAATTACTTTTAAAAGTAACAAAACTCTCCAAAATGTTATATGAAATTTCAAAATATAACAGAACATAACTCTTGATAAGCCAATACCATGAAAAGTTTCATCGAAGAGTAAACCAACAAAAATATGTTCTATGATTAAAATTCCAAATATTGATAATAAAAAATTTTAGGAGCCCCTTTTGTACATCTTTATGAATAATTATTTCTTGGGCATGTGATTACTTATATCCACATTTAAAAATTTGGTAAAATATTGTGAATTTTTTTATTTTGGATCAAAGGAAAATATGCGTAAAATTTGAAAACAAAAAATAAAAATTTTATTTAGTAATATTATGATGCATGCATAATCAAATAATCAATCAAGTAGATATACAAGTGACACAATTGGAAGGGCAAGGCACACAGTACACAGTTACAATCACCCAACCTTCAAGCATGATCGATGAAATCTTCTAAAGAACGCGATCATTAATTTTCATGACTTTAGGGTTGTGTGGCCCCAAAGGATGCCATAAAATCCTAATTTTCCAAATTTGCTCCATCATTTTGCACTCAAATTGAGTCAAATCAAATTAAATCTCACTTCACAATGGAATACCTTTTCGGTCCAAGAATCCAATATATTTTGGATTACAGCCGACTTATCAAGTCTAGACCCAGCCCATTTCAAGTTAATTGGGCTAGCATGTCTTAAAAAATATACAACAATTTGGATTTATATTTTAAAATTATGAACTTTATATTAAATCTTAGCAATATAGGATTGGATTTAAATTCAAAACTACCTGAGCCATATTTACAAATAAAAAAAAATAACAACTTAAAGCTCAAAATTTTCTGATTAAGGAGGGGTCAGATAAAAGCTTTAACGGAGTAGTACAAATAAAAAAGCTCTAACTGAGAAAAAATATAATTATTTTATTTTAAACCAATTTTGTGTGAATTTATATCTAAATAAAGCTTAATATATTTATTTATATTTAGTTCATATCTCAATGTCATTCCAGCCCAGCACTGAAGTGAGATTCCCTTTGCGTAAGCGTTTATGTTTGCGTTTCAGTCACTCTTGCTCTTCCTATAGGACTCTTCTTTATCCACACGACTGGGATGGTATCATTGGGGATAAGCTACTTGACAATTAGAATTTTTTTATGGTTCCACTTGACAAATAGAATTTTTTATGCTAGCAGTGTAAAACTTCACCTTTTTGCATTATTATTATTATTATTATTATTATTATTATTATTATTATTATTATTATTATTATTATTATTATATTGCAGCCAGTTTGAAACTTACCAATTTTATGACCGATAATTCCAATTTGTAGGTTAGCATCCAATTAATCAACGTCCTCAATGGAACAAGATTTCTTAGTGACTTTGTATTCTTAATTTGTGATATTAGGTGAGCAACAGGCTCTACGCCTCATCTACATTCCTTCCTCGAATTTGCCTTTCATTGGATTTCAACATTCCTAGAACTATAATTAAATCTCAACTACAAATTCAAATTTGGATCAAACAATTTTTTGACTAACCATCAACCACTTTGAGCAATGGTAGTAGTAACAACGTACCTAGTTTTTTTTTTCCTCCTTAATTGTTGCTTTACGTGGCCATAGATAAATTACTGTGTTCATTATCGCAAAGAGAAAATTGGGAATTGCTACCTTAGCTTCCTTAATTTGCTTCTTTATTAAGCAATATCTTACTCCCCATTCAAGTGCAACCAAGTGAAGAAAACTCAATCCACCAAAAAAAAAAAATGTGCAGAAAACTCTGATTAAACGGACGCAACCAAATTCAGAAACTTCCCACAAAAACGATGCTGTGTATGTCTAGCAGTCAATATAGGAGAGACAAAAAATGGTCTTTCAAATAATCAAAGAGAAATTTAAGTACCAAAATTATATTCACATAAATTATTAATTTATATAAAAATACATAATCATTAATATAACTTCATTTGAATAAAAAATAAAATTAGACTCAAATAAAGCTCTGTCAACAGTTATACGAAGTTTATGACAGTAAAATTATGTAGCAAAGTTGCTTAGGTTGTTGAGAGGGACCATCCTATGACTTTTTTCCAAATTAACAACACAATTGGCAAAAGAAAAATGAGTATACTTATACGAACACCAATTTTCTTGCTTGTTGAGTTGGTTGAGCGTGTGTACAACTGTGGGTGTTTGCCAAGTGTAGTCACATAAAGCATGAAGAGGATCATGTTGCCGAGCGTCAAGACCAGAAAGGCCACCCGTAAGTATTGCCAATTCTGTGTGCTAACAGTAATACGGGACAATAAGAAATTGCCATTCATGTGTAAATTCATTATAGGCCCTAATATATTAGCTTTTTTAAGAGTACGTTTTTTGAAGTAATAAAAGTGTTTTTTTAAAAATTAAAGAGTATAAACTTTAAAAAAAATACTTCATGTGTTTTTTTGTTACACATAAAATATTTTTTTTTAAAACTTAAACTCTTTAGCTTTAAAAAAAATATTTTTTTTATTTTAAAAAAACATTTTTTCTCTTCAAAAAAAACTAATACAAACAGCCCATAATATTAATAAATAAAAAGGAACAACTAGCTAGTTATAATAAAGTTCATAATCATAAGGAAACTTATCACATTATAACTGTACAAACTGTTCTCACTTAGGTAATCCGCTGCAACCACTTCTCATCCTCCTGGCCATACTACAAAAGGTGTCATCCCTTTTAATAAGTCCTATTTAACACTCAAACCCATAATCTACTTACATTCCTATTTCTACCAAGCAAACGTCCCCAAAGTGAACAAACCCTCATAGTTCAAGTAAAACTACTGCAAACAATTAATCACAATAAAAGAAAAAAGACCCAATTGCCATACATTTCAGCTCACCAAATCAAACTGTTTGGGTAAAATTAAGCACGCCAAGAAACACAAGGCTCCACTCCATATAAAGTACATGACCACACCACCAATATTACCCTTCAAACTAATCATGCCCATGCATTTCCTCATTCCCTATCATTCCAACAGCATGACCATACCTAGCAATCTCAATCTTACCTCTGGCTACTCCTCCAGCCACCTTGCCACCGGAAACTTCTTCTCCCGCGGCCTCTTCCTCTTGCAAGATATCCAAATTTTGGAGATTTTCATTGCAGCTATCGTCTTCATAGTCATTCATTCTCTTAGGCAAAAGAAGCACCATGGCCTGCCCATTTGGCCTGTCCTTGGAATGTTACCTTCCTTGGTCACAGGACTCAGAACCAACATGTATGAATGGATCTCCGATGTACTTAACAGGCAAAATGGAACGTTTAAATTCAAAGGGCCTTGGTTTAGCAGCCTCAACTGCATTGTCACCTCTGATCCTCGCAACCTCGAGCATCTTCTTAAAACCAAGTTCACTGTTTTCCCTAAAGGAAGGTACTTCAGGGACACAGTTCGCGACCTACTTGGAGATGGTATATTCAATGCAGATGACGAGACATGGCAAAAACAAAGGAAGACAGCAAGCATTGAGTTTCATTCAACGAAGTTCCGGAAATTAACAACAGAGTCCCTATTCGAGCTTGTCCACTCGCGGCTCTTACCTGTCTTAGAGGCATCGGTTAAGAAATCTGTTGCCATAGACCTACAAGACACCTTATTAAGGCTAACTTTTGACAATGTATGCATGATAGCCTTTGGTGTTGATCCAGGTTGTTTACGCCCGGGTTTGCCTGAAATACCATTTGCCAGAGCCTTTGAGGATGCAACAGAAGCCACAGTGCTTCGTTTTGTTACCCCCACATGTATATGGAAGGCCATGAGGTTTCTCAACTTGGGGATGGAAAGAACGCTAAAGAAATCAATAAAAGGAGTTGATGAATTTGCTGAGAATGTTATTCGGACAAGAAAGAAGGAGCTCTCTTTGCAATGTGAAGACAAGAATTCGCAAAGGTCAGACTTGTTAACGGTGTTTATGACGCTGAAGGATGAGAATGGACAACCATATTCAGATAAGTTCTTGAGGGATATATGCGTGAACTTCATATTAGCAGGGAGGGACACTTCTTCAGTAGCTTTGAGCTGGTTTTTCTGGTTGCTTGACCAGAATCCTGCAGTGGAGGACAGAATACTAGCAGAGATATGCAGGGTAGTGAGTCAGAGGGAATGCATAAAGAAGGAAGAATTCGAAAACTATTTGACATTTAGGCCGGAGGAGATAAAGAAGATGGATTATTTGCATGCTGCTCTATCAGAAGCTCTGAGATTATACCCGTCTGTGCCTGTGGATCACAAGGAGGTAACTGTTCAATTTTATTCATACTCTTTCTTTTTCCTTCTCATTGATATGCTTTACTATAGTTCCATTTTGGTTAAAAATTTCTATATGATCTCAATGAGGCGATTGAAGATATATCTTTTTTATTTTTTATTTTTCCTTTTGTGAATTAAAATTCTTCTCTGCACTGCACGCATGTTTATTGTCTTTGTAAATTACAAATTTACAACTAGGTTGATTCTCTTCCCTCAAACCAATTGGCATGAGTTTTTATTAAATTCTCCAGACTGACATCTATACGTCAGAGAGCTAGAAGGATTATTTGGATTGAGTTTAATTTTGATCTTTACAAGTATTTTATATTATCATTAAATTATGTGTTGACACATTAATAAAAGAATTTGATTTTTTAAGGAGTTATTATCATAATCAAATTCTTAACCATATGATAATACATTATTAAATAATAATATAAAAAAAACTTAAAGTAGATCAAAATCAAATAGATAAAAATTACCCACAGGTGACCAGTAGTGATAAAATATTCACAAATGAAGGAAGAGTTTAATTTTGATCTAATATTATCAGTGTAAAGTTTCTTTAGACTGTCACCCAATCATGTATTGTCAATTAATTAAAAGAGTTTGATTATTATAACAACTACCTAAAAAGTCTAACATGATTTAATCCCAATCAGTACATGATCGAATAACAATATAAAAAAACTTTACAATCACCATGAATTAAAATTAAATCTATAAAGAAATAATTCTAAGTCGTTGGATATCTGCAACTAGACAGAAATTTGACCTTGAATACAGATCAAATTGTATTGGAAAACTTGAATCTAGCAAATCTGTCAAACACCCACTTGGTTAATTAGTAAAAGAATCACACAATTCAAAGTCATATTGAATGCAGCTCGGGGTTCGAGATTGAATGCAACTGTTTATATTTGATAAATGTTCAATTACGATTTTCCAGGTGGTTGAAGATGATACTTTCCCAGATGGGACAGTGCTAAAGAAGGGGACGAAAGTGATCTATGCAATTTATGCAATGGGACGAATGGAAGGCATATGGGGCAAGGACTGCAAGGAGTTCAGGCCAGAAAGATGGCTAAGAGATGGCCGCTTCATGAGTGAGTCTGCCTACAAATTCACTGCCTTCAATGGCGGACCTCGCCTGTGCTTAGGCAAAGATTTTGCATACTACCAGATGAAATATGCCGCGGCCAGCATCATATGCCGCTACCATGTGAAGGTGGTGGAGAACCACCCTGTGGTGCCCAAGCTTGCTTTAACTATGTACATGAAGCATGGAATGAAAGTTAACCTCTATCGGAGGGACACTGCAGAACTTCAAGAATACTTTGAAGATTGGTTAAAATGAATTAATAATGATGGTAATGATTAATGAATAATGAAGGACACTATGCGTTATTATTATTATTATTTTGTTTTTCAATTTTTGTTTCTTATTGGGTACATGAAGGTCATTATTTGAGATGGTTGTAAGTACAGAATGATAAAGAAACAGGGTTGAATGTAGTCCTAGAAGCTAAACCTAAATAATGGAGTTCATGTTTAATGTTGATTGGATATTTCTGAATGGGATTGCCTATGATTTATTTCCGGTCCTTGTCAAGTGTATACATTTCTATCCATTTATTTATTTAGCCAACATATAACATTTATAAATAGTTAAGACCTATTCAAATATGATCAACCTAGTAAGCAAATAGTTACATTCATTTTTTCATCTTATGGGTATTAGCTATTTTCTTATGTACCTATTCTTAGGTTATTTATAAAAATTATAACAGAAAGAAACAGTCTGAGAGACAGAATTTTGACTTTCAAACTTCAAATTGTTTAATCAAGCTTGACTATTAATTATACACGGAACAGTTACTATCATGTATTTTTTTTTTTTTTCGTAACTAAGGAGGACCCTATCATTAGAGTAGAGTCCTAAGAGACCCTTGTAGGGAGCCATGGGGGAGGGAGGTGGGAAAGATTGGGGAGGATCGAACCCTCCCCTCTTCACAAATGTCTTGTACTTAAACCATTGGAGCAACTTTAAGGAGACACTATTATGCATTTTTATTGATAGAAATGTAGAACGAATATCCGATTCAGAAATAAACAAAATTTAGAGTCTGCGTTTCAAGTTTGACAATAAGCACTAACGTGATCATGATGCACCCACATATTAGGTTAACAAAATAATTTCACAGAAACTAACGTGATTGCCCATTAAATGTAATTTGCTATTGCTGAAATAATTTAAATTTAATTTTTTCAGTGCCAAGAAATTATAGTGTTAAATATAATGTAATATTCCTATATCGTGGTTTAATTAAAAAATAATGCCCGGCTTGCTTGGATAGCCATCAAAGCATAGTTTTTTTTTTTAAAATTTTGAACATAATTAGAATCCCTTTGATTGCATGGCTGTATAGCTGCGCAATTCAACCACCGATTCTAAGCCCATTTCATGATGAAAATAAAAAAAAAATACTAACGATTTTTACCCCTTTGAAAGCAGTGTTTTAAAAATCAGTCCAACCGGTTGAACCGTGGATCTGAAGTTTCACCGATTTTGGTTCAACTAAAGAATCGCTTGAGCGGTTCAACTACAAAAAATCATAAAAAAATTGGTTGAACTGGTAAAAATCAAAAATAAAAAATCAGTCAGTTCATTCATTAATTTTTCAATTAAATTTTTCTTAAAAAAGAAATAAGAAAATAATTCTATTTAAAAAAAAAACTTAAGATTTTAGTCTTTTGAGAGTTGGGTTAAAATTTTTACGATTCTAATTCTTCTTTTTCATAAAATAAGTGACGACATAATAAAGTAATTTATAATTTTTGTGATATTATATATATATATATATAGTATACCAATTCAACCACCGATTCAACCGATCAAACCGATTAAACCATGAACTACTCTCTTATCCAATTATCAAGTTCAACCAATTTGTAAAACATTGCTTTCAAGTCATTATGAAGTTTGCGCGCAATTCATGAAATGATAGTCAATGCCCAACATGACCATAGGGGAAGAGAGCAGACATCTACAGTTTAATGACTAAAGCAATTGTCTTCAATCAAAGCTAAGGCTCCAATGCACCCTTCCCTTAAAAAGCAGGGAGTAGGGAAAAGGACATTTTAATGCGGCTTGGTGATGAAATGTTACATTTCAGTTCATATAGTATTAATTAATTAAGTATCAAATTAATTTAACAAATAAATTACTTACAATTAACCAATTAATTAAGCATCAAATGAATGCAAATTATTAGTTAACTGTAAAAAAAGTTATTAATTAAATTAATTTAATACTTGTATAATCAAAACACAAACTAAAATAAGACACTTAGATACCAAGCTGTACTGAATTGCCACGCTACTTACAGTGCCTCTCTGTCTGGTTATCTTTCGACTTCTGTGGTATTTTTTTATAACACACTATTATGCACACCCAAGCGCTCAAATGTAACAAAACTCACGTCGCATGCAGAAAAAAAAATCCAAAACGGCATGACGCCATCATCTGCATGGGGAAGGAAACCAGTAAGTAGGACATGTTCTGCCATGGTTTATGACATAGTAGTGATAACATACAATCCACCATTACAAATTTGTCACATTATATCTTGTTTTCCTTTAGACATGTTATTCTCGTGAACTACAATTGTTCACTAGGGCTTCTCACTACTTAAAATCCATCAGTACTAAATCTTTGCATCCATAAAATGTCATTGCACAACATCGATCAGCCGCATGTCAGACAGGGCATGTTTCCTTGAAAAGGGGAAAGGAAGCTTGGACCGTCACTGGTGATAATAGGCACTAATGTTCACATTTATAATGTGCAAATTATCAGTAAAATTTTAGACTTAAGCGGATGATCCTGGGTGAAATTATATACCATCCACCTTTTCTGCTTCTCATAAGAAAACCAGATCCACACATTACCCCTATGAATGAGGTGGAAGAGAAATAACAGAAAACAAGTTCATATTATATATACATTTGACTAGCATCTGTAACCAAGGACATGGTCCCGAAGGCAATAATGGAGCATGTTGATAGGACACATGGGTCTGATCCCAATACAGATTTGGTGCTGACTTCACCAAGGCCCATTATATGGAGGGTTTATTCTAGAAAGAAGAAAGTGGGCCAGGGGGAGAGAATGAAAAGTTAGTTAGTGAGGTGGCATGGGATCCATGTGATTCGGTTAGAGGAAGGGTATTAGACAGGGGTGTAGGTTGGTGTCAGGGGTGTAGAGAGATATTGGGTGATTTGCTGGTTAGGAGAATTACTCTCCTGCAGGAGCCATTGGCTCTGGAATATTTTCCTTGTTTTCCTATTTCACGTTGTAAGAGCTTGAGTGTGCTCTTTCTCAATTCATATTACGATATTTCTTGTTTCTTGTTCTGTGAGCTCCATCATTGATCCGACCTGCCGGATCCATCGAGGGAGAGCCCGCATTATCGGAGTGGTCCATGCCACCGAAGATGGTTGATCGAGTGGGAAGCGTTAGAAGTTCGATGTGGGTAAGTTGGAGGATTCCAATAAGCAATCCATGGTGAGTTTCGCCAATCTCATTGTGGAGATGGCCAAGTTGTTGGATCGCCGTCATTCGATGAAGTAAGGCACAGCTGGTGGTGCATCGCTTCCTCAAAGGAGAACCTTTGGCGAGTATCGACGAAGCTGGCAAAGAAGGTGGAGCTACCTGCTTGACTGGGGTGACCCATTGGGTGGATCACGAGAGCAGACCTATTTCAAGTCCAGTGGAACGTCCGAGGAAGTTGAAGGTGCAACCGCCAAATTGAGCATGGAGGGCTCAACCATCCATTGTTTAACCTTCGTGTGACACGTAGACGATGAGCCGACATGGGAGAGGTTGAAGCAAGCCTTGATTGAAAGGTATGGAGGAGGAAGTGCGATAATCCTTTTGAGGAGTTGAAGGATTTGGTACAGACGGGGAGTGTGGATGAATACATCAATGATTTTGAGTTTATTTCATCGCAATAGGAGGTTGCTTCTGAGGACCAATACCTGGCTTATTTCTTATGGGTGGGCTCAGCCGAGTCTGATTGAGGGTGAGAACGCTCAATCCCACCAACCGAAAGTGAAAGCCATGAAGTTTGCGAGAGATGTGGAGACAGAATCCACGTGGATCATTGTTTCTCGCAGACGGAGGGGTTGGAAATGCGAGACAATGGAGAGTGGTCGAGACACTGTGGTATAGCCAAATAACAAGATAGCATTGGGCTTGAGCTCGGCAAGTTACGAGTTAGGCCATAACCTCGGTCCAACCTAAAGGAGTTGTAAGGTTTGGCCCAACAGAAGCAATCAGCCGAGGGGTCAATCAAACCTTCATTCGACCTTTCTTCAACTCAAGCATGGCGAGAATGAACCGGATGAAGGACGACGACCGAACGGTGATCTAACAGGGAATCAAGCACTTACCTTATTCGAATTGATGGATCGTAAGGCTAGGGGCTCAGGCTTGACGCTGGGAACGCTATCATCCCTTGCATCAATGTGCAGAGAAACAATTGCGCATGGTGATTCTAGGGGGATGACGAGACCATTAATGAAGAGGCGAGGTGATAGCGCTTGAGTTGAAAGACGACGAGGAAGTGGAAAACCTAGAATGTAATTCTACGGGTCTGCTTGGGGTCAGCCTGAGGCAGTAGCAAAGCAAGAATGTGCGCCCTACGACCGAAATTAGAAGGAAAGGTGAAGGAGTGTCGATATCGATCCTAATTGACAATGGCGCCATGACTACGCTTTGTTTCCTCAAGTAGCGTCGGCCGTTGGAGTTACCTCAGCGTGAAACAAGATCGAGAGTCGGGGGTGACGCTGGGCGATGTGGCACCGAGTAATGACGATGGGAAAGTGTACTGACGTGGAGGTACGGGCCAGGCTTTACAACTCAAGTAGATGCTTATGTGGCCGGAGTCTGGGGATCTAGACTTGATCTTCGGGGGGTATCTGGCTACAACGATTTGGGAAGGTGACGTTCGGATCGGGCGTAAATGACGGTTAGTTTTCAATGGCAGGCAAATTGAGTTGCATGGCCATGGTCCCTGAATGAGCCGTAAAGAAGAAAATGAATTTGTCACAAGCAATTTCACGTCACAGACATGGTCAAAGGAGAAACAGGGAGGTCGAAACAAAACAAAACTCGGACCGCCATTACAGAATAGGAAGAACTCAAAGAAAAGTTAGAACAATATTCAGAGGTCTTTAGAGAGACAATGTGCCTACCACCACAGAGAGACACCTATCCATTCGATTGAGTCGCATAAGGATGTCGGCCAATTAGCGTCGATTCTTACCGATACCCTTACTATCACAAGGATGAGATCGAAAAACAGTTCAACATATGTCTCGCTCAAGGTATAATCGATATAGCTCAAGTGCTTTTTTCGAGTCCCATATTTTGGTAAAAAAAAAGATGCTTCTTGGCGACAAGTTGACTACAGGAATTGAATAAGGTCACGGTGTCTGACAAATACCCTATTCCGGTTGTAGAAGAGCTTCGGATGAACTTCACGGGCCGCTACTTCGAAATTGGATTTGAAGTCCTGATATCATCAAATACGGTGAAAGAGGAGGATGTGCACAAAACCTACATTCGAACACATGCAGGGGCATTACGAATTCTTGGTAATGCCGCTCGGATTAACTAAATGCCCCTACCACTTTTCAATCCACGATGAATCAGTTTTCAAGCCCTATCTTCTAAATTGCCTTAGTATTTTTCGACGATATCTTGGTGTATAGTAAAGTCGGAGGAGCACCTAGAGCACTTGTCTCAAGTGTCAAGCAGTCGCATGGTAATAAATTTGTAGCAAATCAAAAGAAATGCACATTTGGCAAAGAAGGAAGTTGAGTATTTGGGCCACATTATATCGAGGAGCACGGGGTGGCAAGAGACCCGACAAAAATCGGAAGTGGCGATTACGGAGTGGCCAATTCCTCACAATGTTAAGGAGTGAGGGGTTTTTGGGTTTGACAGGTACTACAGAAGTTCATAGCAGTGGTACGGAAAATAGCCAAGCCGCTAACAGAATTGACCAAAAAGGAAGGTTTTAATTGGGGGCCAGCAGCTCTCTCCGCATTTGAGGAGTCGAACGCTGCTATGGTACGATCTCCGCTTTGGTACTACCTGATTTCTCTCGGCCTTTCGAGATAGAGCTGTGATGCTTCTAAAGAGGAGAAGCGGTCTTGATGCAAAAGAGAGACCGATAGCTTATTTCAGCAAGGCTTTGTCAGCAACTTGAGCAAGTCACCTTATGAGAAGGAATTAATGGCCCTTGTCTTCAAGGTCCAAAGATTGGAGACCCTACCTGGCTGGGGAGAAATTTTGTGGTGTATTCCGATCAAAAAGTCTCCGACACATCTTACAAAGAAAGAATTACCAGCTAACCAGCAAACCGGCTAGCTAAGCTTTTAGGCTATCATTTTGAGGTGATTTACAAACCTGGACCAGAAAACAAAGCTGCAGATTCCTTGTCCAGAGGTTTGATCAAGGGAATGGAAGGCCATTACTTCAAGCTTTCCGATTTGGTTACGTAGAACAGCAAGTGCAAGCAGAGGTGCTACAGATTCACATTTGCAACAAGTAGTCACGATTCACAGATGCACCAAGACTGGTTCAAGGTACAAGCATGTATTACCGATAGATTGGTTTTGGTCGCTAAATCGGCATGTATACCGCAATTGTTGGAGGAATTTCATTCTCACCCATGGGAGGTCATTCCTCGGTTTTTAAGAACGTATAGAGAATAGCAGAAATTTGTATTGGTTTGGGATGAAGAAGGCAAGATAAGATTTTGTAAAAGGTTGTGATGTGTGTCGAGGCAAAAATACTTAGTCAAGCCCAAATGTGTTGTTACAACCCCTACCAATTCCGAACAGATTTGGGAAGATATTTCCCTAGATTTTATTATCGCCTTCCTAAGTCCAAAGGCTTTGAAGCAATATTTGTGGTAGTAGATAGGCTCTCAAAGTATGGTCATTTCATCCCTTTAGAACCCTTACACAAATAGAAAATAGTCAAGTGTTCACCCAAGAAATAAGTGCGTTATACGGGGTGCCTCAATCTATTGTCGCTGATCGTGACCCCTTGTTTATTAGCCTGCTTTTGGAAGGAATTGTTTCGCATAGTGGGACAAGGTCAAGATGAGTTCATCTTATCATCCGGAGACCGATGGACAAACAGAGGTGGTTAACCTAAGGCTTAGAATCATATCTCCAAGGTTGTTTTGCTTCGAAAGCAACCCAAGAACTCGGCCATACCGGGTGCCTTGGGCGTAACTCGTGGTACAATACCACTTTTCACGTATCTACCGGCACTACTCCCTTTGAAGTGGTATATGGAAGAAAACCGCCAAGTGGTTAAATTTTCTCAAGGAGAGACACTTGTAGAAGCAAGGCAGAGAATCAGATAGTGGATGAAGCCCTTAGGCAACTCAAACATCATTTGACTAGAGCACAACAGCAAATGAAGAAGTACTCAGACAAGAAGAGAAGGGATGTGTCTTTTGAAGCTCCGGAGAGTGGGTATTTTTAAAATTAAGACCCCATAGGCAGATACAAAGGGCTCGCGGATTAACCAAAAGTTGGCCCCAAGGTATTTTGGGCCATTCCCAATAGTTGAGAAGATTGAGTTGTTTCCTATAAGTCGGGGTTGCCGGATGACAAGAAGAGTTCACCCCGTTTTTCATATTTCACGCTGAAGAAGGCTATAGGAGAATATTCACCAAGTTTCTTGCCGTATGGGTTGGAAGTGGAGACAGAGGAAGTTGACGAACCAACAAAGCAGCTGGCCTCTAGAGTCATCCTGAGGGGGACAGACATATCAAGCAAAGGGGTTGGTCAAGTGGAAAGGAAGGGCGCCAGAGGATACAACTTGGGAAGATGAAGAGTTACTTAAAAGTCAGTTTTCATTTCAGCCTCGAGGACAAGGCTGCTGTTCTAGGAGGGAGCAGTTGATAGGACATGGTCTCGATCCCAATACAGATTTGGTGCTGACTTCACCAAGGCCCATTATATGGAGGGTTTATTCTAGAAAGAAGAAAGTGGGCCAGGGGGAGAGAATGAAAAGTTAGTTAGTGAGGTGGCATGGGATCCATGTGATTCGGTTAGAGGAAGGGTATTAGACAGGGGTGTAGGTTGGTGTCAGGGGTGTAGAGAGATATTGGGTGATTTGCTGGTTAGGAGAATTACTCTCTGGTAGGAGCCATTGGCTCTGGAATATTTTCCTTGTTTTCCTATTACTGTTGTAAGAGCTTGAGTGTGCTCTTTCTCAATTCATATTACGATATTTCTTGTTTCTTGTTCTGTGAGCTCCATCACATGTCGCATGAATGCCTGTAAGGATTGCAAGATGTGAACAGTTCCCAGCATCTTGAAGTAGCCTAAATAGTAGGCATGCTCCATTTTAAGAAGAATCTCATACAGGAAAAGTGATCTTACTAAAAATAGGATTTAGCTATTTCAAGAAGTACTAATACTATATCTCAAGTAGAAATGGATAAAGATAACAAGTACTTATTAGCTTAAACCATTCCATTCGTCATAGAACTCTTTCAGAAACTCCTCCATGAACTTATGCCTTGTCTCGGCCCTCCTCTGCCCAGCCTGAAATTGGTAGCTTACATTCAAACTCCTGGACAGACTTAATACATAGGCATATACTTCTTGACCAACTTAACACATAAATGTATATAGTTTAAGCATGCAGCAGACAAATTTTGCAACATTGAAAAATGCACGGTTAGGCATTAGTGACAATTGATAAGGTCAGCAAAAATCGTAATACAGCTGTACCTTGGTTTTCATCATATCTTTGAGCTTGAGAAGCTTCTCATGAAAATGATTAATAGTAGTTTGCTCCTCTTTGTTCATGTATTGCTCCTTGGATAAATCAGACCGTGGTGAAATGGCAGAATCATGCAGCAACCTCTTCCTACTCCCGCCAAAGGTGAAGCAACGCGCAATTCCTGACATTGAAGGGGACACATGATGTTGAACATAATTCACTTTCATGTCAGCATGGACACTTAGAGGTTTCCCATTTAATACTTTAATATCCCAGTTACCATTCCAGCGTCAGATTTTAAGTACAACATATTTAAGTAGCCTTTTAAACATTCATCCCCTCCTTTGAAAGGCTGAAAAACAGCTAATCCACAAGATACCTATAGCACCAATAGCATCAAGTCGGTCAGCATCTTGCACAACCCCAAATTCTGGAAACCATTCACTATTTCCATTTCCTGTCAGCTCCTCTTTGAAACCTGAACATTGGAAGCAGCATCTAAAAATAAAATGAGTATTTTCTAATAAATAAGCATGGAAAAGTAACATGAAAAGTGGCAGAAGCAAGTTATTATTAAGAGCATACAAGCAACTTAAAGAAGCACCAACTTATAAAAGGAATTCTACACATGCTAATAGTGTTTTAAAGATATACAAAAGGTACAGAGAAGTGCAGGAACTATCATCATCAGGAATAATGCAGATGTTCCAGATAAAATCCAGGTTACATTAAAAAGACGTTATTTTTTTAAGATGTTCCTGGAGCCTAGTGTTCTTGAGAAAAGAAGAGAGACTAATGGATGGGAATGATTCCTATATCTAATGGAGGCGTGCTGGACCATGGGCTATCTTAAAAATACTAAGGTGTTACAGTCAGTCAGATTTATATTTACTAAAACCAAGCTGACAGAGGCAACCAGAAAACTTTGAAATATAAAACCAAATTAATCTATTTTACAGTATTAATCCAACCAAATTTGACTGAAATGCATGTTGTTAGATGGACTTGTCCAGTCTGAAAAGCTTGTGCTAATTCTTAGCTGCTATCTGCATTGAGTGCATTCATACCAGGTTTTCTTAGGGGGCAAAGGTTTATCCTTATAAATTCTGGCACTTCTCTCCAATTAACATTGGAAGAAAATCAAATGGATCAGAAAAGACGGGTAGGGAGGGAGAGGGACAGAATGATAATATATAATACAGAAAGAACCAATGAATATGATGTATGAATTATGAAATTTCAACTAGGTTAATGAAATAAATAGCTTGCAGTTTAAGGGTAGACAGACTCAAACTCTTATCATTTGGAACTTTTGACAATGACAACCCCATTAAATGAACTAATGAAGTGTCTCAAAAGCTCTTGAAAGTTAGTTAGACATGTCCAAAAGTCTCTAAGTAGAGTTTCCTTGCAATCCGGACCATCAATATAGGTATAAAAAGTCTTTGTGCGTCCTAAATATTGTCCTTTCCCTGAAGAAGTACCAACTTAAACATATTTTGTCTAAATATTTATACCTTTAGATTCTTTCTCTTAACAGAAATTACCTGAAACAGTCATAGGCACCTTCATACGATCAAAGAAAAGGAAAATATCAAAAATTAAAAAAGGGTAGCTAAGAAATCCTAACGGATCACTTTATCTCCACCCGAGATCATACGTCAAAATTAAAAATGACGATCTTATCTGTTCGGTTACTTATATGCAAAAACATTTTCCCTAAATTTCTGCATGAAATTATATTTAATTTCGAAGTAAAGAAAAACAAAGTGTAAGAACAACAATGTCGAGCCAAATAACTTTAGTGTTCCACTCACTCACCCATTCCCTTGATGATCTTCAAAATTTTTGACTTCTTGCTATCCTCAACTCCCTCTTCCTCGAGAAAATTCTCAACAATTTTTTCCTCAGATGGATCCCTAAATGACAAAGTATTAGCTCATATGAGGAAAAGGGAAGAAAGAGGAGCAAAATGCAAAAGGATTATGTTCAAAATGCAAAAGAAATGTGTAAAAAACAAAGGAAAAATGTGAATGGATGGAAGCACAAAGAAATTTAGGATGGGAAAATTCAGAAACTAAGCTTACATATTATGCAAACAAATTGACCACACACAACTATGTGAATCGTGGGCACAAACAAAAGATTTATAACGACTGGTTAACTTTTACATAATAAAGTGATATTGAGATGATGTTGACTATTGTTCTAGGAATAAGGACGAAATAAATTTACAAACCTCAGGTATTTGTAGTCACCTGCAGTTATCAGGAAAGAAGTAAATTTATTAGTAGACTATGATTTGATATTAAGAAAAACAAACTATTTTGCCTGTCACATACTGAATAAGTAATGGGAAAAAAGAGAATAGATTATTGGACAAGAGGCAAGAAATATAAAATGTAGATAATCATGACCTATATCATGGAGCAGTGCAGCAAGCTCTACCTGAAATCGAAAAGAGAATCATGTGAGGATGGTAATTAATTAAACCCACTTTTTTTTTTGTAAGTTGAGAACGGGTAAAAGAGAAAGAGAGTAGGTGGTTACGATTTCCATAGAGTGAGGGTGAGAAGAGAGGCCTTCCTCAGAGGCAAGGGAGAGAGCAAGGTCACGAACCCTATAAACATGCGCTGCATCGTGAGACGCATCGTTCCCTTTCATGGCTTTCTCCACCAGTAACTCTGCTTTTCTCACCGTCTCTTTTCTCGCCATACCCGATACCGATACCGGTACCTTCCTCTCTCTCGAATGCCCACCAACTGCAAAACCAAAACCTTTCAATTTCAAGGGGAAGAGCCCAATCCCAAGTGTCTTGATATATCTTTTCTTTAGTGGTTCATTGTAGTACGCAAGTGTGTAGGGATGGGAGGTGTTTAACATCCTTCTACACAATGTTGATGTATTGATCTACTAACGCTGTGATCGACTATTATAAGTAACTAAAATTATTTTTTAAATTTAAAAAATATTTATTTATAAAATTACTTTATTTTTTATATTTAAAAAATTAAAATTAAAATATATTAAAAAATACTTAAAAATTATTTAATAAATAATAAATAAATAAAATACAAATACAAAATGTAAAATAGTGACTTGATCAAAATAATAAAAACTGATATTATAATAAATTAATAAGTTTTATATAAAAATAATAATTTAAAAATTTTGAACAAAAGAAAATACAAAAACAACAAAAATAGAAGAATAAAAAAGTGAACTTAAAATCTTAAAATATATATTTGAATATAAAATCTGAAAATAAAATGATTTTAGTAAAAATTTAAATTTTAAAATAATAAATAAAATTAATGGATTTAATAAATTAAAAAAATTCAAAATTTTTAATATTTGGTCTAATTTAAAAATCATAACAAGTTTTTTATTTTATAATTTTTAAATAATTTTTTTTAATATTTTTTGAGTAATTTTTAAATAATCTATCATGAAGTATTTAGTAAAAATTATATATTATTTTTAAATAAATTTAAAATATTTTTATAAAGTCAAAATTTTGTTATATTAATCAATAATATAAGTATTTTTGAAAAAAATTTAACTATAAATTAACTTTTAAACAAAATTAATGATATATATAAGTTAGTGGATACATCCACCATCTTTTGGTGGATGGGCTTTTAGTTGTAGACCACCACATCATATCATATCATTTGTCTTTACAATTACGCCCCACTCTTGAGAGACTAGGGCCGGCTCGTTCACTCTGTCCCATCTGAATATTTAAAGTAAGAAAAGTAGCATGTTTGATAATTTAAATTAAAAAAGACAAATAAATGAATAAGTAATGAAAATTTAATTTAATGTTTATTTATTCGACAATAACTTTTATTATTCTGTTTATCTCTTCACTTGAAGAGAAGAATTTTGGAGTCTTTCATTCTTTAAGAATTTCTTAAACAATAATTTGGTCTCTTTTTCCTCCTTTGCTTTCATCTAAATTAGTTTTCAAAGTAGTGATTTTTAAATATATTATTGTAATGAATTAGTTCTATTTTATTTACATAACTTTCAACAAGTAAAAGAAAAAAGGCAGATATAAATATTTTTCTAAAAATATTTAGAATAAATTCCAAATTTAAGATGTTATTTTATATACAAATATGAGTAAAAAAAATTATACAAAAGAATTGTAAGCATAATTAAAATAAATAACATATTGCTAAAGAACTTGTAACTCAATTGGTAGTTTGGTACCAACTTCATTCTTAAATATTAAGGTGTGATTATGATGTAAAAAGTTGATGATCTTCTATCTCTTTTTCCTACTTAAATACTTTTACCTTCAATGTAGCCTCCCCTGCGTAACTTAATTATAAAGTTTCTTATAATGATTTTTTATATTTATTTATTCCCTTAATTTAAAACATTAAAAACATATTTAGTTTTGCTTAATTTTTGTATAAAATAATTTTTTAGCTTAAAATTGTCTTTATATTTTTATTATAATATTTTTTAACACAAAATAAGTTAATCTAATTAAACATACGTTAAAATATTATTAGATTGAAAACAAGTTAAATACGTAAGTTTCTTTTTCTCTCTTTTTTTATTGGCTGGAAGACTATTTTTCCCCACTTTATTTTGTTTTTGGTATCTTATTATCATTTACCGATTGATTATATATTAAGATTGATTCAACTCGAACAACTCGTATGGATTTATGGAGCTACATTCTGACTGATCTCACCGTTACGATTGTCAACTTTTCATAAACTTTTCTGTGGATAGTGGTAACAGGTAGCGTATTGTCTTCTAAAACATTGTACCGGATGGAATTTTGCACGAAGACATGGCAAACATTGCATACCTCAGCAACGATCAGGTATTCAGAAAACTTGTGTCATTTTAGTTTTTTCTTTTCTTTTTCTGTCTCTATCTCATCGTATTAATTATTGCCTAATTTAAAGATAGGCTATTAATTCCTAACCTAATTGCTCCTCAAGTTTGAAACTACGATGTTCTATAATAATTAATTAATTGGCGTAACTAACCAAAAGAAGCTCCTATGATGTTCTCTCTACTCATACAGAAAATATAATTATTTATGCTCCAAAAGCAGCTTTTTCTTATGTATATTTATTTTATTGACGTAGAATAATTTAACCTAAATAATTTTTGTATTCACAATTCTATACAATTATACATATATAGCTTTATTTGACTTTCGGTTAGTTACCACACTTTCACTTTGACCTTTTTTTTTTGTTTGAGTTAATTAAACAGTTAAACTCATGTGAAACTAAGTGTACAATAATCTCATATAAATTTTTTATAATAATGATTCTTGTCCACTAATTTTTTATATTATTTTTATATTTGATTAACAATGAATAAATTTTTAATTAATACAGTATATTTTTTGATTAATGAGTTTTGATAACTACTCACTTACAAGCTAATAAAACTTATTAACCAAATAATATGCTGTTAAATTGTTAACCAAATATAAAAACAACGTGAAAAAAATAATGTGCACATATCATTCCTCAACTTCTTATATATCAAACTCAAATGTATTATGTAACTACATCTTTGGCTGTAGTTGTGGGCTCGAACGTGAGTAGCATTATTTATTTATTTAATTAATTCATTTTATTGGATGCTGCAACAAGGCATGCACGTTAATTAGACGTAGTCTGAAAAAAAAAATATCGTGGGAATGAGGGCAGCAAACGTAAACATGTAATTATTTAATTTAAGGATTGGACCGAAATGACAAAGTCCAAGTCTTCCCTCCAAACCACAAATACCAGGAACTAATATTTGAGTGATGCTTCAATAACATCTCTAGGGACTCACCCAGACCATTTCCACTCTCCAAGTTCAATCCCCTCCTCAGTCATGTTGATCCAAGTACAACCTAGCTTAGTCTCTAATCCAATCTCTTCCATGGCCAAAACCAAAACCAAAACCAAAGGCCTCCAATATTCAAAACCCAAAACCTCTCTTTTTCTATGTTGCTTTGGATCATTTCCCCACAAAACTTCAACAGAATTAACCATTACAGGATCTGAACATAACACGAAACAAAAGAGCCGCAGGTGGTTTCCATGGCAAAGGATTCGACTTCGAGTGAAGAAGCCAACACCCAAAATGGTGCCGCTCGAAGCCTCAGAGTCTTATGAGAATTCGAAAGAGAATCTGATCAAACTCAAATCCAAAGGCAGAGCTAAAAAAGTCCATTCATCAAAGTGGAAGTCAAAGTCAAACCTATCAAGTCAGACGCCACCGGTGCTCTCCGCCACACCCAATCAAACACCCTCATCACAATCACAGCAGGCATGTTCAAATCAATCACTTAATTAGCAAGTTGGGTTCCAATTAAGTTAGTGAAGTTTCTATTTATTTTCTTCTCTGATCATTTCAGACATGGCATCAAAACCGTGAAAACAACAACGTAGAGGATGACACGCGTCAACAAAGTAGCTCATCTCCCGCAAGAGCCGTCCCTGACATGCCACACGCGGTTTCTCTCCCTACTGCAAAACGGCAGGTGCGACGCCTTCTCTCGTCAGTGCAATCTCAAACGACATCGAAACACCCCAAGCAGTTTCAAAACGCAAGGAGATACAACACTGTGGTTGGCACGTCCGTGGTTATGGTCACTTTGGTAACAGTCATACTATGGGGTCGTTTATGTGCCATCCTTTGCACTTCTGCGTGGTTGTATTTCATCCCCCGTTTTAGAATGATAGTTGAAAACGACGAAGAGAATTCCAATAACAGTTCAAACGACTTGGATTTGGATTCGAAGGTCCATAGGAAGAAAGTCATTTTGGATGGACTTCTTCAGAGAAATCACCGGGGTACGCTGTAAAATGTCCTGTAATTAGAGAAATAAGTCCTATAATTAAGAAAATATTTTTTATGGATTCTAATAGTAAACTACGTGATCAAATCAACTTTAAATAATGTATAAATCTTTTAGTGTATTATTCTGATAGTATATATATATATATATTTGTAGTCATTAGATTTGTCGATCGTTTGATGATAATAGCTGCTTGGTGTTTGTGTAAATTAACAAAAACGAAAGTTATCAATAAAAATTGTAACATATCCTTGTTGGAGTAAAGAAGTGGGTATTGTTTTTATTTATTTTTTAATATATATATATATAATTATCTTTAAAATTTTATTATATAATTCTATCATATTTTTAAAAAATTAGAAAAAATAAATAAATTACAATAATAATAATTTTTTAGTATGAGGGGTGGCACCAATTTGTATATAGTGTTGTTTAGTATGTAATTTAGGGGTCACGTGAGATTTATAAGTATGAGTTAGAATTAGGACTGAGATTTATAGTGTTGTTTATATATTCTCTCATAATACTATGTCTCTTCACTAAAAATATAATACGCCACGCATTAGAATTATACATGTTATTTGATTAAATTTAAAATACTATATAAAATTTTAAATCAAATCTGACAATTAAAATTTTAAATATTACTCTTACATAAATTGGTGACATTTGGAAGACCTTACTTGGCGGTTGGTTTTGGTTACCGTCTGCATTAGAAACGTAACCATTAACCAATTAATATATATGAATCGGGTCAAATATTTGTAGAGATATTTTTTTAGGTTTATTTATTGATAATTGTTAGTATTTTTTCTATTGCATGTTAATGTCATGGGATTTAGTTTAATTTGTTAGACTTTTCTATTATGTTTTATATGTCATGTCAACGACTGCCTTTTGATTCTATGAATCGTGGCATGAACTATAGTTAAAGGCATTGTTAATCTTAAAATTTAAAAAGGGCAGTTATATCATTAAAAACCAAAATTAGGCAGATCGATATATTTGTTATGTTGTGTTGGATATCTATTATCGAAGACACACAGATAAGACGGGTAAAACATTGGAGGGTTTGGTCGGAAGTTTCGGTCTTTTGGGATATACTCTATTATTAATAGTCATGCCAATCTAACTACTTTTGCATGTTCATTAAAAATTTAAAAACCAATAAGACGAGTAGACTCTTAATTGGGTGTTTTTATCACTGGGTTGTATGATAACTTTTTTTTAAAGGTTAGTTGGCCACGCCATTTAGTTTTAAATTTTTATGAAGTAAATATATGAGAATTTTATATTTTTTTAAAAGTTAATAATTTGTGCAGAAAGTACTTTATGATAGGAGTTCATAAATATTCAAGTGTTAAAAGTAGAAAGAATTTGATTCATATACATATTATTATTAGAGAAAAAGTTAATTGAAATACAAAAGCAGCATGTAAGTAAACTTTTTTCTTTTTTTTGTAATAACAAAATTATGAAATAGATAGGCTGCTTCACAATCAAGGTGGAGCAAACCCTAATTAATTAATGACTGTCTACTAAAACTCAAGGCTATTACAAACAAGAATCAAATCACAAAGACTTGTAAATTAAGAGCTATTTGTTAACGAGTGTTCTTAAAGAATTAAAATAGAAATTATTAAATATAAAAGTTGAGTATTTAATATATTTGAAACTCAAAAAAATATTTAATACTTTTCTTATTAAATAATTCAGAGAATTTATTAAGAAATGCTAAATGTTTGTTAACGGCATTGGTTATACCTAAACTAAAATAAGAATATTAAATGTTCACTAAAAAACACGATGAACTGTAGAGAAAAAACACAATGAACTAAAATATCAATTAAAGTCACAATCAATTTTTCGTCGTCTAATTATCAAATTTATACATTTATAAGCCTTACATTGCCGACAGTTTAGGTTGTCTCCCACGTTAGAAACGTAACCAATAAATAGGAAATCAAGTCAAAGATATATTATACAGATATTTTTTGAGATTTGTTTATTGATAATTATGATTATTTTTCTATTACATTTTTGTTATGTCTCACATTGTCTAGAAAATGTAATTTAATGGAATACTTAAGTCATGAGATTTTCTCACTCAATAAACTAATATTTTGTGATGAATTCTCCTCATGAGATTGAGTTATAACAATTGATATTTTCATTAAGAGCCTTCCAACATAAAAGAGGTGACCTAAAAAGGAGCAATTTAAGAATGAGTAGTCAGAGAATGAGCTACCTGTATTAAAAGCCATAGTAGGTTGTCGTAGAGACATTATTTCGAAAGAATATGTAATGTTATATCTCACATTATCTAAAAAATAAAACTTAATATGAAACTTAAGTCATAAAAGTCTTCTATTCAATAAACTAATGTTCTAGAGCAAGCTCTCCCATGGGTTTAATTCGTAAGAATGTTAATGTTATGAGATTTAGTTTGTTGTTAGATTTATATTCCATTTCTTATATGTTATGTCAGCTGACGCGTTTTGAATCAATAGTCGCGGCATATGCTATAGTTAAATTCATTATTAATTATTAATTCGGAGAATTAAAATAGGCAATTGCATCATTAAATTAAAAATCGAAGTTACGCAAATAAATTTGTTTCGTTGTGTTGGATCTATTATCAATTAAGACACGGATAAGTACTACGGAAAAATGATTTCAGGGTTTGGTAGAAGCCTTGGGGATATACTCTATTGTTAAAGTCAGGCCAACCTAACTATTTTGCATGTTTACTAAATTCCAAACAGAATAGCGTATCCTTAATTGGGTTAAGTTTTGGTTCTGCTCTGGATAAGCTCAACTCTGAAACATACAACGTATAGAACTCTTTATGTGTATGTATTTAGAGTCGTACTATGGCTTAATTAAAGCTTTGATGTCTTCCTAATTTTCTAATCACCCCAACTAACTTATTGATCCCTGTTTCTTTATACATCAGAAGAAGTAAATGACTTTCCTATAAGAAGATGAGCACTGGTGTCAAACTGAATTTGCACTTTTTTCACATTTGTTTTGTTTTGTTTTTTTGTTTTTTTAGGTGAATATCTATTATTGAGAAAATTAGCCTTGGCAACAGATCATGAAAATCTTCAAATCTACTACCATAAAAAGGTAGATACATGAATTAAAATTTAAAACAATAAAAATTACAATAATAGATAGGGGCTGGAACTGTTGTAAGAGGAGAAGACGGCACAACTCAACAAATAATAGCAAACCCAATAGAAAGAGGAGGGAAAAAACACAAGACAACGACAACACGAAGGAAGATGAAACTATATATAATAATTTAGGGGTGAAAATAGGTTAAATTAAATTTTATCTTAAATAAGCTTAATTTATTTTGTAAAACCTAAGTTTTAGCTTAGCCTATATTACTTATTATATGTTATTTTTTAATTTAACATGATTTTTTTATAAAAGCATAAAAGTTTAACATGACTTGAAAGTATTTATAGGCTTGCATATATATATTCAAATAGGTTAATATACTTAAAATTTATAAATTTTAAATATATATAATATTTAACAAAATTATTGTATTAAGTATAAAATAAATAAATTATATAAATATTATAAATTTTAATTATATGTATATATAAGAAATAAATAAGTTAGTCTATTAGGTAATATACTTTTTTAAAGGCATTTACTTAAGCTTATTTAATTAAATAAATATTTTTACAAACTTAAATCTAACTTGTTTAATAAATAAATTATACAAAGCTAACGAAAATAGTTAAGTCATATATTCTTATTTAGCTACATGACCTATTTACACCAAAGTGTAATATTATAAATGGAGACAAAAGTCCTATTTAATGTAAATAATCTATCAAATAAACCCTTCCTGCAGACCTTATTAATGTGCTTACTTTTCGTGTAATATGAAAGAGTTTAAGTTAGATCATTTCTCACTTTTAATAAACAAGAAAATAACATATTATTATAATAAATACGATTATTCACTTTTAATAGTTCACTAATAATATAAAAACTATTTATACTGTGAATTATTAAAATTAAGTGATACTGAACTTATTGTGTATAAATTATTTTTATTTTTTTATCTAATAAATTAGATTTGTAAAATAATTAATTCTCGAGTAATTTTGGAGTAGTCACATGAGCTTTGTAATGAGTAATTTAATTTTAATCTAAAGATTATTAGTCACTTATATCTCGTAGAATAAAATGTACATACATAATGATTTTTTTTTTTTACAAAAGTGAAAGGTATGGTTGTATGTTTTATATATGACTTTTTCTATTTTTAAAATGCTTTAAAAAAACCCTAGAATCATAACTTAATATAATGTAATGAGATATACAATTTGTAAATTTGTTTATGAAAATTATTTCTACACTCGTAAATATAACAGAGTTTGAGTTATATTGAACACATATTTTGTAAACCAAGCATTCAGGTATTACCCGAACTTATTCAAATTTTTGTTTTAAAATTCATAATTTTACATAGCAAGGTACATAATATATTTAGCTTATTATGTATTCAGAAAATTTTATAATTAAATTGCTTAATTTATTTTGTGTTAAAAAAATTTATAATCAAAATGTTAATTATTTTAGGTAAAAAAGTTATTTATTTATTTATTTTTATAAAAAAATTAAGCAAAATTAAACAAGCGACAAAAAGAAAGAAAAATGGCTCTAGAAATCTGGAACATAAACCCTTGTTCAGTTGGGTGTTGCTTAGACAATAGACAAACCCTAAATCATAAATCCCCAATCTGGTTGTGTGTTTGTGGGTGAGCCTGAACCATGAGAGGAGTCCTTTCGAGCAGCAAAGCCAAAATGTTGGCGAACAGTGCGACCAAGTTGTTCCATGGAGGAAGGAGTCAAGTGGCACAGTGGAGTCGTGCATTTAGTCTTATCCCAATGGTGATAGAGCACTCGTCGAGAGGAGAGAGGGCCTATGACATCTTCTCGCGTCTTCTCAAAGAGCGTATTGTATGCATCAATGGGCCCATCTCCGATGACACAGCCCACGTCGTCGTCGCTCAGCTCCTCTTCCTCGAATCTGAAAACCCCTCCAAGCCCATCCACATGTACCTCAACTCCCCTGGCGGCGCTGTCACCGCAGGTCTCTATTTCGTTTCATTGTTGGTTTAAAGTTTCAGACTTTATAGTAATTCTGCTGATAATTGGGGAAATGCTGATTGGGAAAGTGAAATTTGATATTCCTAGTGTGACGATTAGATTTACTTTTTTATTCTCTTTCAACCCCTAATTCTCCTAATTGCTATGATGTATTGCTTAGTTTCTCGCAAATTTGATGATGTTTGTTCAAATTGTCATATTGGAGGAACCCATTATGGAAATTATTCCCTGAAATCTGCCCCACCTCCAACCCCAATTACCAATGATGCTTATATATTTGAAAAGTCCCTATCTTTGTAATTTATTGGATATGTAAAAGCTGAGAACTGAGAAGCTCCACATACTGAAAATCATAGGATTCTTTTTTTTCTTTTTTCTAAAATGTATGGTGTTCTGTGTTCTGATACTTGCATTGGTGTTTATGTGTAGGGCTTGCAATTTATGATACTATGCAGTACATTCGGTCTCCAATCAATACAATCTGTTTGGGTCAAGCTGCATCCATGGCTTCTCTCCTTTTGGCTGCTGGTGCCAAGGGTGAGAGGCGTTCTCTTCCAAATGCAACCATCATGATTCATCAACCTTCAGGTGGTTATAGTGGGCAGGCAAAGGATATTGCAATTCATACAAAGCAGATTGTCCGGATTTGGGATTCATTGAATGAGTTGTACTCAAAGCATACGGGCCAAAATGTTGAGATTATTCAGAAGAATATGGATAGGGATTATTTTATGACTTCAGAAGAGGCAAAGGAGTTTGGGATTATTGATGAGGTTATTGATCAGAGACCAATGACTTTGGTTTCTGATGCTGTTGGTAATGAGGGCAAAGATAAAGGTTCAAATTAGAACTGGAGGGTAAGATTTATTTGAGGAATCCTTGCTGTGTTTAAATGCCATTTCTGCCGCCTTAGGTATAAAATGCATTTGATATAATATTATCAATGGGACATAATCTTTTTCAGTTTCAGTTGATAGATTTGACCATAAAATTTCAGTCTTCTTGTGCTCAATTCGGTTTTATTGGCATTTTTTTTTGGGAACACAGATTTTTAACTTGTGTCCTTATCTTGATGTTGCTAATTGTCCACAATAATATCAGATGATTGTCTCGGCTAGGGTATCTAATTGTATATCTGATTGCTAATTTATGACCGTGAAAAGTAAAACTTTGAGATCTTTGGAATTTTGATACTTGAGGCTCTCGTAATGTATTGATTTATTTCTGTCATGTCACCATTTCTTTATATGAAAATTTGGCATGAGTGTTTACTCATTACAGATTAATCCCATGAAGGCGAATCATCATAGGAGATTGAGAAGAAAGGTTTGATAATCAAATATGTTCAACCTTAATTGCCATGCTCATAAATGGATTCTGGTTTTGTATATCTGTTGAATATGCTTTGAAAGCAGATCGTTAAATTTTATTGTCATGGTAAATGTCATATGCATTCATGACAAATTGTGACAATGTGGACTTGTTTTTGATAGAGACTCATGCAATCTATCACTTATGATTTATATTATCTAAACTGTGTTAACTTATTACTACATTTATAAATAATTTGTGAATCGGGGTTCCTAAAATTGCCTATTATCTTTTTGTTTGGAATTTGGTACTTGTGTATGCTAGGATAACTGAATAGGAATTTAAGCAATGGTCAAGTTGCCCTTCACTCACTGTATGATGTAAATCCGGAAGAACATGTGGAGATCTTATTAAACCATTGCGGTTGGAAAATGCAGATTTTTTTTTGGTGATAAATTTGGGACTAGTAATAAGAAGGGCATGGAGTAAATGCACAAGTAGAAATGTTAGGGTATTGAAGTCTGGTCTTTGAATAAGTTTGGTGCTGCAGGCATAATGTTTTACTGCGGTGGATCAATGCCCTTCACAGCATTTTGAATCTGAGATAGAAACATGCTCACATGAAAGAAAATTGCTCCAGTTCCTATAATAGCATAATTGCGCATCGACACAGTTGTGCTTGGGAGTAATCTTATAATGGTGCTCAAGGACAGATGAATGGACATATTAAGGATAGGAAACAAAACGAACTTGCTATTATGACAGGATTCCTCTTTTTTTTTTTTGGAATGAACATCTTTGACCGTTTGCTACTAGGAATAGAACTTGCGACAAATGTTATGGAAACCGGGGGAGATGATTGAACATAATTGGGATAGATAAATGATTGTATGATAGGACCTAGAACGACATTCAATAACGCCAGCTTTTGAATTTTTTTAACAAATTGAATAAGAATGGGAGGAGAACTTTTAAATCTAGGTTGCCTGCTCGTGGCTGTTGAACATGGTGTGTTTTGTAGCTTTTGGTGGCTTGTGATCCTACACAAAACTCGTAAAGTATGCCTACTTCTAAAGTGCAAACATACATTCTAAAGTAGGTAGTATTAATATCTTCTTGATATCAGAGACTACTTTGAAAGTATATTCTTGTATTCATAAAAAGAAAAACGCATTATGCATTATATGCTTTGGACACCTTTTATAAATTATAATCCAAGAAGTAATAGCTCCAAGCCATATTGGATATCTGTGAGTCAAAATCATAACTGACTATAACTATTTTGGTTATTATTTTTCAGATTCAAAATCGATTAATATTCATTATCTATTGGATATGAATCTTTTATTTATTATGTTTGTATATTCAAAATATTAGTGTCATCCTTGAATTGAACAGAAAAAGTATTTTGAAAATATTTTTTCAATTTTTACAAAAAATCATAAATTTTTAAACTTGGATTGGGTATCAACGCAATCAAGGCATTAGGTCATCGAGTTATTGGTTGAATAGAAAAGTAATTAAGACTATTAGAGGATGTATATATATTTACAACTGTTCTGATAGACATTAAATGAATACCTTCTCAATTAACTTATGGTAAGATATAATTAATTGTATGTTTGTGGAGTGTGTGTATAGGGAGCATATCTAGTGAGAGGAATAGTTTATTGTGAAAGTGAGAGGAACAAATCTTGATCATTGGATTATCCATGTATGGTCAAGATTAAAACATAAAGTCATGTGATTTTTTTAAGTGGTCATGTGACCTTTAAGTAATTTCTAATTTTGACCATACATAGATGATCCAATAATCAAGATTTGTTCCTCTCACTCTTACAATAAACCACTCCTCTCACTAGATATGCCCCGTGTGTGTGTGTATATAAAGTAGGTTATTGCAAGCATATAAGCCCACATTCTCCTATGTGTGCTGACGTGTCCTCTTATTAACAAATAACCTGTCACATTTTATGTAACTTATGCAATGAAGAATAAAAACATAATTAACACCTATAGTAAACGAATCATTATATTACTGTAACATCAATTAATTATTTTAATAAAGTAAAACAGTGAGAAAAAAGAACCAATATGATATAAGAAGAAATTTTATATATATACATTAAACATGTAGCGTTAATAATTCTAATGTGAAACAAAACTTCAAGCTATGGTGTTTGGTGTCTAGTATTGATTTTTTCAATGAGGCCTTGTGTGGGAAAAGTGGAAGGGGATTGGGTAGGGTGGATAATGACTCAGCCAAATTATTAGCCTGCTGATTTGGTTCCTGAAAACTTCAATAAGCTGAAAACTTTATCTTGTTTGTTACAGGACGACAACTTAAGTTTTGTTATGTTTGGTTCATTAGTTCATCAGTCAGATTGATATATAAAATTGATGGAGGCGTAGATGTTATAGAACAGGAATCAATTTGTAAAATGTAATGTTAGAATCACATGAAGTGACTCAATGCAACGGAATAAAACTTATACACACCAAAGAAATAAATATAGCTGAATGTTCTCTCTGGTTTCTTATAAACACATGAAGTATTACTTATTTGTGCATTATGACTAATAAAAATAAGGGTAATTACACTGACTTCCTTTAAGATTTGGTTTAATTACACACGACACTTTTATTTGGAAAATTATATTTACATCTGTTAAATTATGTATGTTCCCATATTGTTTTCCCCTTCTAAATAGCGTTTTTTTATATTATAAAACTAACAGAATTGTTGTACATGTATTGCACATGATATTTAATGAGTTAAGACTTGTACATAGCTGGAGTCAGCTCGGATGATTTAAAAAAAGAGTTTACCCCACTTTGTGAGTGGGGTCCATCTAGAGTTCATCCTGTTATTTCTATTTGAATAAAACTTGTGACTATATTCTTTAGCTTTTTCTATAATAAATGATTTGATGTGAATCTATCCAATAGGTTTAAATTAAAAACATGTGAGGGTATGTAGAAGATATATAGAAGGTAAGGTTATTAAAACAAATTGTCATTAGTTTAAATGCCTTGAAGTTTCATAAATTATGAAAAACCTTACTTGTTATATAGAAAATTAAAATACTAATCTCGTCTAACTTTAAAATAATAAAATAAAGGAAATTAAAAAAATAAAAAATAAGTTTTCTTTTGTAATTATCACTAACTTAATTAAAGATTTTTAATTAACATTAAAAACACTTGATAAAATTCATCAAAGACATATTAATTGATTTTTTTTTTTTTTGGCTTGGGTCATGAGTTAGTTAGCTCCATTCGAACCCTAGTTAATCTAAACCTGATAGATGGAGCCGAAAAACACAACCTATATATGAAAACAATTATTCACCATGAGTGATGAACTTGAGTTGAAACTTGAAAGAAACAATATTGCTAGTGCCAAAGCCACAAGAGAAAAGATCACAAAATTCCCATTAGGTCCCAAACCACTCTCAGGGACAATATCTACTATTCTGTTCTCTCCCCCTTTCTCTCTTCGCCCGCCCAATCCCCCATCTCTCTCTCTCTCTGCAATTCTTTTCCGATTCACAGATTCTCTTCCAACTATTCTCAATGCTCAGCCCTCGTTCCCCGTCGCTCCCTCACGTGCTCTAGCCACATCCGGTCACGGTGCTTCGCCGCCGGTGAATCCCCGCCGAAGATCCCCGCGGCGGTTCCGCGGGATTTTTCTAGGGTTTTCTGATTGTTCGGTTCCCTTTCGTTGTTCTCCCACCGACGCCCCCTTTTTTTTAAATTTTTTTTTTAATTTCGGCCATTCTGTAGCATCAACGCCATCATGCCTCCCGCGCGTAGACGCGGAGCGTACAAGGCCAAGGCGAATGGGCACTTGAGTTTGGGCGATCTTGTGCTCGCTAAGGTCAAGGGCTTCCCTGCTTGGCCTGCTAAGGTGTGTCTTTGTTCATCAAACTTGTGTTATTTCTCGAATCTTATTGATATTTCACCTATGAATATGCTCGTTTACAAATCTTTGTGTTACACTGCTCATTCGGTAACGTCATTGTTATGTCATTCGTACTTGGATTTTGGATAGATAAGTGTAATTTAGAGTTTCAAGTCTTTTTATCGCTTAGTTTGTGAAATTGTGCAGATGAGGGATTTTACGTTATTCATGTGTGTTATACTTTGCTTTTAGTGCGTGCACAGACTCTTCTAGTTGAACATTGTTAATTGTTTTTTTTTTTTTACGCTTTCAGCATTCTAATTCACAGGACCATTACTTTTATTCCCCCTACCCTTTCTGTGATCTTTCTGCATTGCTATATGGTTACTCACTAGTTATAGAGGTTGGATTTTTGGCTAGTAATACTGGGGATACTGATATTGTTGCTTCTTTATCTTCAGATAAGCAGGCCTGAAGATTGGGAGAAACCCCCTGATCCGAAGAAATATTTTGTTCAATTCTTTGGTACGAAAGAAATGTAAGTCTCTCTCACCAGTTTTGAGTGTAACTTTTAGCTAAAAAGTATGTGAACGGCTAGGTTGTCAAGTAATTAGGTGAATGGTGATAAGTTTTGGAGGTGGAAAAAAGATACAAATGGTGTAGCTGGAATTTTGGAAATACTACCCTGGCGCATGTTGCCTTACTGTTTATTGAGTGGACATCTATTCTTAGCCTTTGGCTTTTGGCTTTTGCTGGGGAGTTTTCTTTAACACACCAGCTGATGATACAAAGTTACATTGAACTTAAAAAGTCCAATGTAGCGTGTGTTGTGTATTGTAGTGTTCAAAGAACAGTATTGTTAGTCGTGGAACTGAAACACAAGCTTCCTATTTCTTCATTATTATATAATTCTGGATTCCATGTCCACATTTCCTTGTAGGAACTTTTTTTACATGTCTTTATAAAGAGCATTGATGGTAAAGAATATAGTAAGGAATAATTATGGTTCCAAGATTGATGATGTGCTGGCCACTGGTGACTGGTGCCAAACTGGTGAATATAAATAGTTGATTCCATTAATTGCTTATAAATGCTTAAGCTGTTTGGGAGAGGCCCAAGAATGCTTTTATATCTCTTAACACACCTGAAGAGCCCTTTGAGCTTGAAGCATGGACAATGCACATGCCCATTTTTACCTTATGCTGAAATTCAACTTAATTATGAAGAATGGGGGCAGTAAGGATTGAAAACTTGACCACTGGGTCATAGAGGCTCTAATACCATATCAAAGACCAATTCTCCTAAAAGCTTAGGCTGTTAGGTGGAGGCCTGGGAATGGTTTTATATCTCTAACATAATCTAAATGGAGTTTTAAGATAATGCAATTATTTTATTTCAAAAGTTTATGGGGCTTAAGAGCAAGAGAGCAACTTTTAATGTGGCTCTAGATATTGTTGTGAGTGTCAAAATATGTTTGTTTGTGTTAAATGAGAGGATCTTCTGTCCTGATCCATGCAGGTGGGGGTGGGAGATGATTTGACGGTTGGAGTGAGGCTTAAACAGTTTATGCCTTAAATTTTGAGTTTAAAGGTGGTTTAAATTAGTTATATAACTTGTTGTGGTATTTATGGCTCAGGATAATCCCTCTCTTTTCCTTGGATTGAGTATTACGTGATGGAGGGGTTGGCCTGTGAGCCTTGTCTCACATGGAAGGGCACCGGCTCTTTATAGAGACAACCTAGGTTCGAACCTGGTGGGGAGCCAGTTTTCCCCTTTAGGCTCCCCAATCCCCCTCCCCCCTTGAATATCCAAAAAGAACGGGACAGAGAGTTTGTACATGATAAATTTGAAGGTTGGAGTTGGGAATTGAATCTAATTAATAAGGAAAGCAAATTCTGGGATTTAGTTGTGTACTTGGGATGTTATAGTGGAATTATGCTACTTGAACTACCAATTTTCTGACAAGAGAAGGTTGATTTTGTGGTTATAGCTTATTGCATTCTAACTTCTCTATATTTGTATAGATCTTCCAGTTTCTGTGTTTGTCAATTTTAATTCATGATTAGCAATAGCCTAATAGGAAATCTGCTGATGATGGACAAGTGATCTGGGAGACTTTTCAGTGTCAACTGAATGTTTTGAGATTGCATCCTTCTTGCTAATGGATTGAACAGCTCTCTTGTCTTTGGTTGTTCTGTGAGGATGTCTTATCCTCTACTCTAGTACTTCCTCTGCTATTAATGAATCTTTTTTCGAAGAAAGAAGGTATCAAGATTTTGTAGTTTGCATTATGCTATAATTTTTATTATTTTCTTCCTTTAAAAATAGATGAGTGTTTTTTAGCATGATTTTTATGAGTTATTTTGCCTAGTGGGAAAAGGCTTTTGTTCTTGTTGATTTTCTGTCAACGATAGATGTGACTCACAATCTCAAAAGGCTTAAGATCCAGAAATAGCCCCCCCCCCCAATTCAAAAATTAAACCATTAGTTGACAACTATGATGAGAGTTATAATAAGTAAGTTCCAATTAATTTGAAGAAAAAAGACCTGTCGACCTTTATCCAAATACCTGAGTAATCTGATTTTATGATGACTCTGATGATTTCCCTTTTTATCCTTCTTGTTTATTCTTTTGTTCATTTGATTGATTGTCTTGCATTTTATCTTCTTACATTGCACCTATGTTATGTTCTTTTCCTTCACAGAGCTTTTGTTGCCCCTGCGGATATTCAGGCATTTACCAATGAGGCTAAAAATAAGTTGTCTGCTCGGCTTCAAGGCAAGACAAAGTACTTTGCCCAAGCTGTGAAGGAAATCTGTGCAGCATTTGATGAGATACAGAAACAGAAGTCTAGTGGTTTGAGAGATGACACTGATGATTCTCGTATTGGTTCAGAGGCTCTTTCTATTGATGGGGTAGTGGGCAACCTAAAGGATGAAGCTGATGCCGTGGCATCAAATGCAGAAAAAGATAACATCTATTTGGGTAATGTTGGCTCTAATTTGGAGCCCTGTACACAAAGAATTGGAGAAAGTGATAGCCAAGATGAAAAGCTTTCTATATCTGGTCATCCAAATGACAGTTCTTCTGGTTCGTCACCTGTGATCAAAAGTAAATCATCCATTGGTGCAGATGATAATGGACATAGTGTTTTGACAAATGGGAGCAAGCCAAGAAAGCTTGGTACAAATTCAAGGAGGAGAAGTGAAGCTGCAGATGATAGAAATAGAAGTGGTGGATCTGCTGGAACATTTTTGAAGGACGAGAATTCTGCAGGTGGTGCTGATCTTTCCAGGTCTGGAGAGACATTGAAAGGTGGGAAAAAAGGGAAAAATGCATTTGCTGTTAAAGTAGATTCCCCAGGTGCTCTTAAATCAGCCTCTAATGTTAATAGTGGAAAAAGAGATAAGAACTTGCTAAAAGTTAAAACAAGTGTTGAGGTAAAAAATGAGTTGCAGGAGATCTCGGTTGATTCTGAGGGGGCTGATGGCAAAAATTCTAGTAAGCAAAAGAAGACCCAACTTCATGCAAAGCATAATATGGGAACAAATGAATCTTTACATGCTACCAAGAAGTTGAAGCGTATGGATACCAAAGATGATATAACTTTAGGATCTCTCCCAAAAAATGTGAAGAGTGCTTCGCCTAGCTCTACTGTTGTTGAAGGCAAAGCATTTAAAAAATTAGAGTTGAAAAGGTCCACATCACATTTGAAAACTGTAAAAAGCTTGCCATCAAGGGGTCAAATTGGTGTTGTTGGTTCTGATGACTCTGTCCATGAGGTGGTACCAGGGACCAAACATCATAGCCAAGTCCAGCAAGCTATGCCTGATTCTGCTAGCATTGGTTCTGATGAAAAAACAGGAAGGAGTTCTCTTAGACTGAAGGTTGATGCAAATAATGTTATAATAAAACAAGTACAGAGGAAACGTAGAGCTGTTTGCCTTTCTGATGATGATGATGATGATGAACCTAAAACTCCTGTTCACGGAGGAGCTGCAAAAAATATTAAATCACCTTTTGTTTCAGAGGTCATGAAGAGCAATAATGCACACTCAGAGAATTCTGATGTTGCTCAGCTGGCTCACAGAGATTCTAGTGAACTTAAGGATATCTTTTTGAAAGAACCATCTTCTCAATTGCATAATGACACTTCGTCAACTAGGCAGCCTCTAAAAGAGAAAGCTGATGAAGTAATTCCTGTACATGTACCTCATAGTCCTGATAAATTAGATTTAAAGCAGTTTCCTTCCAAGGTGGCAAAATTAAGTTCTGCCTCTCCAGTAAAATCGCCTCAGTCGGTTTCTGCAACAAAGTTAAATGCTGAGCGGCCTAAATCTTCCAAACCTTTGCTTAAAGTTTACAGTAATGCTACCCAAAAGAAGGCTGATCATGGGTCTTTGAAGTGTTTAAATAGCATAAGTTCTTCTCAGAATCAAGTCCCAACTCATAAAAAGAAGCTTGCATCTTCAGCGGAAATTTCTAAAACTACTCCAAAGACATTGCTACAGGCAGTTGACGTTCCTGCTGCAACAGTTGGTTTTAAGGAGCCTGATGCTTTTCTTGTTGATAGGTACATATTCTTTTGACCCTTCTCATTTTTTGTATGTTTTCTTTTGGAATTATTTACTGATTGTTTTTTCCCCTCCTACCTTGTTTATATTATTACAGATTGGAGGTGGGCATGGAAGAAAAGAGTAGTACATATACTGGTTCTAGGACTCCAGAAACTGCTAAAACTATGAAGCATCTTATTGCGGCAGCCCAGGCGAAAAGGAGACAAGCTAATTCTCAATGTCTTCCTCTTGGCATTCACAATGTTCAGGGGGGGACTCCTAGCCCCTCTACAGTTGAGCCATTTCTGTCTGTCTCAAGCAATTTTGTGCAGGCAGACGTGCAGGGAGTTTATGAGCACCCAATATTGGCTTCTCCATCAACCAACGAGCATCAGTCTGCTTCTCAAAATCAACTAGATGCTGAAGAAATTGAGGAGAGAAGAGTTGGTTCAGAGCAAAGGGGTCTAGGAGGCTCGCTGAGTGGTGGTACTGAGGCTGCTGTTGCCCGTGATGCTTTTGAAGGAATGATTGAAACTTTGTCAAGGACCAAGGAAAGTATTGGGCGCGCAACTCGTCTTGCCATCGATTGTGCTAAGTATGGCATTGCCAATGAGGTCTGCTCCATCATATTTTTGCTAGTTATAAAATTATGAATCAGATAATGACTTTTCCCCCCCAGTTTTCTTTGCCAAGCTTTATGAACCATTAGAGGGGATGAAATTGCTGTAGAAAATAAGTTAAATACTATTATAGTGTACAAAAATACTGTCTCAATATTAATATTTAGTTCCTTGAGAATACTTCTATGATGTGATTCATATGAAATTTTTTGATGAGTTGTATTGGAAATTTGAAACCGGTTGCTATCCCCTGAACCATCATTGTCAGTGTAGTTGGAAGGGGAAGCTCAGCCTGCGGATAAAGCTAAACCTTAAGTTTATTGAGAATAAGGGTTTTGGAACATTATTGTGTGTGTTACAAATACGGTGTAAGTTGTAGTTTAATTACTTCTACTATTAGTTTGCTTGTTTGCTTTTTGTGTTCATTTCTTGCTTATATGGTGATGATTTTATTTGTCATATAGAAAATCTTGGAGTAGGAACATCGAGGATCCATGGAAGATAAGAAATGCATTTTTTTCTGTTTTGTCACATATTTTCTGTGATGTTAGACCTTTGCAACTAATTTGTGCACTTGTGTAAATTTGCTGGTCACTGTATCTATAGTGGACTTACTTCCAAGTCCTTATGTTCAGGTTGTTGAACTTCTTATCCGAAAGCTGGAAAATGAATCTAGTTTTCATCGTAAAGTGGATTTGTTCTTTCTTGTTGATTCCATCACCCAATGCTCACATAATCAAAAAGGTGGGTGAACATAATTCAGAGAATGCTTTGCTATTAGCATATATTATGGGTGTTCCTGTTTTTTTCCCTCTCTCTCTCTCTCTTCTGCACAAATTTGCAATTTTAGGTAGTGTTCTCTTCATGGCATCTTTTCAGGCATTGCGGGAGCCTCCTACATCCCTACAGTTCAAGCAGCGTTGACACGTCTTCTTGGTGCTGCTGCTCCCCCTGGGGCTAGTGCCCGTGAAAATCGTCGTCAGTGTCTCAAGGTCATCTCTCTCTCTCTCTCTCTCTTATAACAAAAGAAATTATATTTGAGAGGAAAGAAGTAAAGTACAACTTGGGGGAGGATAATACATCCTCCAAATCAGAAAAAGAAACAAGCAAGAATGCAACAAGGCTGCCCAGTCTCTTTGCATATCAGTAATGGTAACTGTCTTGAAACAGCCTTGAGAGCATTAGAGAGAAGCCATAAACACAACCCTATTCCGGAGAGAAACTAGGAGCAATGAGAGGCCCTAAAAAATGTGGGCATTTCGCTCCAACCAAATACACCATAGAATTGTAAAAACCACGCATTGCCACTAAATTTTGGTCTCCTTTTTTCTTCCAAAAATTTTAGAACAAACCTAGAGAAACTGTTTCAAAGTGAAGGGGACACACTAGATTCATCCAACACGCCGAACAACTTATTCCAAGGGAAAGTAGCTACCTTACAATGTAGAAATAAATGGGCTACTGCTCTGCATTTGAAATGCAAATAACATAAATGTCCAGGGGAAAAGGCTGTGTGGGGCATATGAATCTTCAACATATCGATTTGTATTAATCCTATTGAGTATAACTGTCCATTGGAAAGTCTTGGCCTTGAAGGAGTTTTAGATGTCCAAATGGGCTTGTTAGGAAGAAACCTCTCTCTATTAGTCTCTCTATTAGGAGTAGGAGTAAGGAACTGAAAATAGGACTTGGAAGAAAACACAGAAGGATCAATAGTCCAAATTCTCCTATCTTGATTGGAAGAAAAGTGAGAAGGATCAAATAAAAGCAAAAGGGACTGAATCTCATTACTTTCCTATCATTCAGGTCCCTTATAAAGTGAAAACCCCAAGAAATACTAGAATACTTAACAGAGTAAAAACTTTGGATGGGTGAATTAATTCAATAAGACAAATTATATTTTGCGGAAAGATCTATCAAAGAAGAACATTGCCTTGCCTGCCTAAACATGCTTCCAAAATCTGATATGAGAATTGTCACCCAAGCTGAAAGAAACAATTCTAAAGGAAGCATATCTAGGGACTCACATGAGTAGCAGCGATCACCAAGATCGCGAGGTCTAAACCGTACTTCTCTGAATTACCTGGTGCCATAATGAAGTAGTCTCTAGAGGAAAGTGCCATAGCCATTTAGCTGCCAAAGCAATATTCTTGGACACCAATTTTCAAATTCCTGAACCCCCTTTCCTTTTGGGCTTGAAACAAACCTCCCAACTAACAAGGTGGTCTCTACTCCTCTCCCCTACTCCAGATCAAAGGAAATCCCTCGTAGTTTTCTCAATCCTCTGAGCCACTATGCCACTGTAAAAGAAATATAAAAAAGGAAAGACAGTACATTGGAGACAAACAGTCTTGAATAAGGGTGATACGTCTGAGCTACTTTCCAACTATCTAGATACTTATAGCTCTTTTGAATCATTGGATCCCAAAAGGAACTGGCCCGAGGGTTACCACCAAAAGGAACACCCAAATAAATGAGAGGCCTAAAATTCAACAAACTGGAGAATATGAAGAACGTTAACAAAACTTCCTCTATTCTCCTCCAAAAAAATAAAGAGTGTCATCCGCAAACTGAAGATGAGAGACCATAGCACGCTGTGAACCAACTTTGATCTCCTTGATGAAGCCTCCTCCATCAACTACTGTGGAGAACATCTGATTCAATACATCAACCACTAAGGTAAACAAAAATGGAGATAGAGGATCTCCTTCCTTAAGGCCTTGCTGTCCATGTAACTAGGATCTTGGCTGACCATTCACAATAACCAAAAAAAGTAGAGCCAACCAGAAATCCACCTCCTCCATCTAACAGCATGTCCATTTCTATCAAGGACTTTATCTGAGAAACTCCAACTCACTCTATTCTAAGCTTTCCTACAATCCAGCTTGAAGACGAAACCTGATGGCCCTTTTTTTCTCACATCATCCACTACCTGATAATCTTGTAGAAATGTCAATTACTTGACTACAATCTTTGCTTTATTATTAAGTCAAATGGGATTTTGTTTAAATAAATGGATGACCAACGATGGCACTTTACTTTTTATAAGGGGGTATGCTGTATGCAAGAGGTATATCACATTTGTTTTGTTTTCTATTTTGGGTGGATTGCAGGTTTTAAGGCTGTGGCTTGAGAGGAAAATTTTTCCTGAATCAGTTCTTCGCCGTTACATGGATGATATTGGAGTTTCAAATGATGATATGACAGTTAGCTTTTCTCTCAGGCGTCCATCTCGAGCAGAGCGGGCTGTGGATGACCCAATTAGAGAAATGGAAGGCATGTTTGTTGATGAGTATGGAAGGTCTGACTTTTGTTTCATCAATTTTTTAGATTGACTACTTGTCTTATATATTTTGTTGTTTTTCATTCATTATATGTTTTTTCTTTCAAGAGTCGCAGGTTATTTTTGTACAATTAGTTTATCGTTACTTAAACCCAGGAGAGATAGTAAACCCTGAATCCTTAAATGAGGCACATACAACCACAAAATGGAATAGATGACTTTTGGAATTATTGAATCACAAATGAGATATGGGTGCAAACAAAAAGAAGATAATTTAAAATGAGTCATCAGTAAATTGAAAAATTCACAAAATGCAAAAATGAAATGGGACAATTTTTTTTTTGTTAAAAGTTATGTTAATACACTTAAATAATTTGAGGGGAGTTTAGCAAATGTGACGCTTGGTTAAGAAATTTTTTAAGTTAAAACATAAAACTGTTATCATAACTTATAAATTTGAATTGATTTCAAATCATATTTAGTTTGTCAAAACATTGATTTTGTTCTTGTTTTTTAACGTCATGTATTGTTTGGTGAATCATGTTTGAATTTCAAATAAAATGGAAAGAGTGGGAGGGAGGAACTTTGAAAATTTTGATTAGGTAAAAATAACGGTGTAGGATATTCTCTTCAAAATTATTTTGACTTAAAAACTGATCATAAAAGAACTAATTTTCATTTTCTGTGTGATTATCAAACACTTAAGGTTATAAAGCCAAGCTATAGCAAAGTATTGTGGCTTGACAAAGTTAAAATCATGTTCTAGTGGCTGCATTTTTGCATCTTCTAGCATTTTGAGCTTCTGTTAATCATATGTGACATGCTTTGCCATTAGATTGGTTTTGAATATTGGAGCATGTACAGAATAGACAATTGATGGAGAACATATAGACAGTAGGATTCCTATATTAATGACATGGCCCTTATGAGTAGGTAACTTATAGCTCATACTGGTGTATTGTAATTATTTACTCTTGTCCCAGCCTTCCAACGAAAATGGAAAAAAGTTAATTTATTTTATCTATACTACTATAGAATCTATTTTTTTTATTCCAAAAAATTACTGAAAAGAGAGAAGAAACATGTCATTCTTACTTATTAACATAAGTTCATCGATTATACTGCAATTTCCTCTTTAGAATATTTTTTAACAAAATATTAAAACAACATGAAGTGCATGTTTGTTTTTGATTATTTTACACTCAAAACAGCTTTTTTTTTCAAAATCTCTCTCTTGGACATTTTGATTATAAGCTTTTTTCAAGCAAAAAAAAGCTAATCCAAACATGCTCGAAATAGGAGAAAATAACAAGCATATTAAAGTTTGACGTGCAAATATGTGCATGATACATAGAAATTTCCACATTGGCCTTGTTATTATTGAATATGAGATGAATCATGTAAGTTGGTTTAGGGTTCAGTATCATATTATAGGGAAAAAGAAGATGTAGATGGTTTTTTTTTAATAAAAAAATTGGGTGCTGGTTTGCATTTGACTATTTTACTTGGCTGGACTTTTGATTAACAACATAAAGCTTTCTGTCTATTTGTTGTTTTCTATTCTATTACCATTTTACTTGTTTCCAAAAGTAATTTCTATTTCTGATTCATGTTATATTCCTGGATGTTGTAAATCAGTAATGCTACATTTCAGCTGCCTGGCCTTCTATCTTCTCATATGTTTGAAGAAGATGAAGATGATGATTTACCAATCAATTTGTGTAAGGATACATATGATGCGTCTCCAGCAGATCCCACACTCACCCTTGGAGAATCAGAAACTTCTACTGTTACCCCAAATGACAAGCGCCATTGTATCTTGGAGGATGTGGATGGTGAGCTAGAAATGGAAGATGTTTCAGGTCACCTGAAAGATGAAAGGCCTGTATTTTTGAATAGTTCTGATGAAATGGATTTGCAACTTCAGGGCTCAGATAGGAATTTAGATCCAGCTTCAAACATCTCAGCAGAGATATCAGCTACTCTGGAGGGTTCTCCTCCATTGCCACTTGATTCTCCCCCTCCACCCCCACCTTTGCCTTCTTCACCTCCACCACCTCCTCCTCCATTATCTCCATCTCCTCCCCCGCCCCCGCCACCCTCAATGTTGCAACCCCCACCTCCTCCCTTACCACCCTCAGGCCCTCCACTGTTGTTGGTTCCTCAATCATCTTGTCCAGCTCGGCCTTCACTTCTCGCCCAGTCATTAATGACACCTCAGTCGTCGCATCAATCGTCTCCGCAGTTGGGGTATCAGCAGACTGTACCTCATGACTATAGTGCCACAACTAGTGTAAGACTCTGTTGCTTTTGAATATCACTGGTTTGTTTTGGATTTGTTTGAATTGCTGACAATGACAAATGCAGTCCTCTATACAGGGTAACCAAATAGTTCAAATGGCTGGAAATTCTTTTCCTGGAGGTCACAATAATGCAGTTGTCAATAATGAAATATTCCCACAGCCATCTGCTTTTGCTCCAACGTCAGGCTGCAGCTCCCAGGAACCTTCTGGTTTTAACCCTTCAAGGCAATTAGAATATGGACAGAATGATATGTATCTAAATGCTCAAGTTCCTCAACCTAACCATCAATTTCAGCAGGGTAACCGCCCATTTGCTCAGAGACACGTGCATTCTGCCCCATCCCCAAATCCAACAAATCAGTACTCATATCCGAAGCCTACAGTTCAGCAACATCTTCCACATTCATTCCATCCTCCCTTCTCTCTGCCATCCCTTGCAGATGGTCGGAGGCAATTTGTTGCTGATGAGCAATGGAGAATGTCAACGAATGAATTTACAACAAACAACCAACACGGTGTATGGAGAGGGAGAAATCCTTCATGCCCTGCTCCACCCTTTGGGCAGGAAGGTATATGATTTTATTTAACTTACTATTCCAAATGTTAAGTATAGTAAAATGTGGTTTATGTTTTAGACTATTTATTATGTGCTTCTCATTCCTGAAGTTAGTCATCAGCTTTTTATACAGGTTCTCATCCATCTATTTATTTTTTAATTTTACTTTTTTTTGTTAGTGATACACGTATAAGCTCTGTAGTTACACTAATGTTACTGGTATTTCGTGTTGTTTGTAAGAGTGATCTGAATGTTGTTCATAAATATTTTGATAATGGTGATGACAGGTCATTTTCTGCCACCTCTCGAAAGACCACCAGTAAGCAATGTAGGTTTTCAGCGCGGAATTCCAAGCAACTTACCTGCTGCTCCTCCAATATCAGGTGACTTTTGCTAGATTTTACACTGCTTTAATTTTTTAGTTCTCTGCTTTTACCCCCCCCCCCCTTTTCTCTCTCTCTTTTTGAGCTTCCACTTGTTAAGAAACTTCATTTATGATTTATGGATCAAAATTATCATTTCCTTCTTCAGGACATGGTGTTCCTCAGATGTTGCCCTGTAGGCCTGACATTCCTGCTCTTAATTGTTGGAGACCCACTTGATGTTGATTGGAGTCTTCTCATTAGTATCAAGTAAGTATATTTCATCATGTTTTGGGACAATTTGCTTTCTGCAATAATGGATTAACTGTTTAGCTGAACTATGAGTTCCGGTAGGTGCTTGTTCTTCGATTTTTTAACTTCTGTATCTCATTGACAAGGGGGTGCGTGACATACAAAAAATTGTTAAATGAAATCCTGTGCCTCTTAAGACTCACCTGAAGTTATGGTGTTGGAAAATCTTGAATGCGCATTCAAAAATTGGCCAATTGCTGGAATGTCAAACAGTTTGATGTAAACTGTAAATCTTTGGGGTTGATCATCTCTTGGAAATTCTTCTGGGTCTTAATGTATTTGGGCAGCTTTGATATATATGTATGTTGTATGTATGGAGGAGAACAAGAACCTTGTCACCTTTGTGTAAAGGTTAGCATACTTGAATAAAAAAAACTCCTTCTTTGAAATATCTTATTCTCCTTGTTCTTTCCTTGTACTCTTTTCCTCTTTCAAATAAACTTCTTCTTTAATAAAAAAGAAAAGAAAAAGATGACTGCTAGATTTAGCACTCCTATAGCACGGCATGATGGAAATGTCAGGATAAAGCCTTGTGCACAGGCTTGTTTTTAAATTATGGTTACAGACGGCTTATACAGTCAGACACTTAAAATAATTTTGACTTTGGATTGAATTTTTTTCTGCTTCATCTGCAAAACTGGTGGGGTAAGGATATTGGTTATTGGGTTCATGATCCTTGCCTTACTTGATAGAGGGAGCCTCCTTTAGAAGCTTTCCACAGTTCAAACTTGCATAGGTTAATTTTTTATGTGGGGACAAAATGGATTTTGATTATTTTACCTCCCTGTGTATGGACTCAATTTCTTTTATGATGAAAGGTTTTAGGTTATTCTACTTACCTGTAGTATGCTTGTTTTAATTTTTATTCAGAAAAAAAAATTGTATTTTAAGGTTCTTTCTCTCCTAATATTTATTTATGCCTGTTACCTTTCAGTGGTGTTGCTGGTGGATCAACATGCAAGGTTACATATTGTGCCTCAAAGTTAGATTCGCCTGTGTAGTTTATACAACTACCCGTGAAGTATATTTTGAAAACTTGTGGAGGCTTTTGGCAGGACTGTGTATATTGTAATTTTTCCTGACAATGTATCCCTTGAACATTTGCTTCCAAGTTTAGGCCCATGTTTCTGACTTGGTTAGTTTATCTGTTTCCCATCCCTTGTAATTATTACATATCTATATAGAAATCAGTTTCAAGCACTCAATTTTAACTACAATAATTGAATGTTAATTTTACCATTTAGCCTTTGTTTTTTGTTTTCAAAATTTTATTTCTCTCTAGTCTGTTGCATTTTCTTAATAAATAATTAAATAGCATTTTTTAGTGACTCGAGTACCTATAACATTTCTCTATATGTGAAGTCAGTTCTGGAGCACTTTTGGGTACTAATAAATAGCTTGTTTTAGTGACTCGAGTACCTATAACATTTCTCTATATGTGAAGTCTGGAGCACTGTTGGGTACTAATTATTTTGGCCATGTTTATCAAAAAAAGAAAAAAAAAATGGGGTGATTTATGGCGTGATATTTACTTGGTTTTACTTGAAGTTTATTTTATACAACTGAATCCTTGTTCCATGTGAAAATTTAGTTTTGCATTCATGCGCACCATCTCTTTTTCACCCTCTCTCCCTAATCTCATATTCGAGTACCAATGAGCATCTAAACTTCATTGATATTCAAAAAAATTGTTCGGAAAATATTGTCCAAGCCTTACCACAGGGATGTGGTTGTTGTGGATTAATGGGAAATAACTATGCAGTTGAAACTGAAAAATCAATTTGTTCAACTGCAAATTTATCCCTTTTTAACTTTGGTTTCCATTGGTTTTGTGAAGTTTTTGTTAAATGGCCTTTAGTTGAATAAAGCTGGAAGCATATTATGGGGTGCTGGTGTTCAAAATTTAAACCATGTAAAAAGCTAGTTGCCTGAGAGGCTGTCTTGGGTTGTTTAATTTTTAGTTTTTTCATTGAACTGTGATTAATATACTTCCCAAGGGACCTTAAATACTCATCTGTAGAAAATGCATTATTACTCCACTCTTTTTTAAGGTGTCTTGTCCTTGTTTGTTTGTTCAGAGGAACTATTTTGTTGTGGTGAGTGTTGTTGCTTTTCCTCCCTGTTACATGTATGTATTACTTTTATAGCTTAGTTTGCCTAGATCATTGGCTCCCTCTCTTCTGCTATTACTTTATAGGAGATGTAATTTGTTATACGCATTCTCTTTATCTGATTAGCAACATTTAATCATTCTTCACTTATCATTTGAAAATAAAGAGTCTTTAGGAGCTCTTTTACCACCTTATCAACAGGAATATCAATAATTTATCATAATCTTGGGGGTAGTCATGACTCATGCTTTTATGGGATAGAGTTGCTTTCTTGGCATCTCTACGGATGTTAGCATAGGTTTTCTTTAGTGTATGTTTGGGATGAAGGAGTTTGAGAAAATTATAAATTTTTTATAAAAATGAATAATGGATGATTGGAAGGTTACATGATAATCTCTCATTTTATTCCTCTCATTTTAAAAATTTCTTAAATAAAGGAAATGTTTACTTAAAATGAAAAATTATCCCTCCTCCAAGCTCCTCCATCCAAACATACCTTTAGGGGTTTGTCTTCTGGACTTGCAAAGGGATTGGAGAGCTCTCTAGACCTTATGTTTTCTTTTGTTTCTTTCTCTTTTCTTCTGCTTATGGTGGTTCTGTCCTTAGTCATTTCTTTCATGATGTCTCATTTAGTCTTCTTGAATTCATTTATTTCTTTACTTCATATAAAAAAATTAATAGAAGCAAAGAATTATTATGAAGAAGGTGGAGGATCGGATATCTGCCCTTGGAAAAACAACATAAAAAGGAACATAGCAAAATTAATGCCTGACATTAATAGAAAACAGTTCTCCAGTTCTCCTGCTTGTTTACCAATGACATTATATCAAAGAAACCATGAAAAGGAGGCCATGAAAACTATCTTGTTCCAAAGCTAGAACAAAAGTTGTACTTAAAAATCCAAGCATTCTGCTCCAGCTGAAGACTCCAAAGTACAGCGTAGGTAAAACCCTCCCAATCGAAAATGCTCAAAGTTATCATCAAACACCAAAGATTCTTAAGACTATAGTATTTTTTTATGAGATCTATCAGATTCCTTTTATTTTTTTATCTATTTATAATTTTGTGTTTGTGGGTGAGGATTGTTAAAATTTCTGTTGTTTTTCCTTTTCAATTGAAGATCATATTCGTGAGATGAAATTGAATTTAGCTATACAGATGGATTTGTGTTTTCAAAGTTCGAGTAACTGCACAATATCATATTTGATTGCATTTTACTGATTTCCTCTTATGCATGTTATTGGATAGGGTTCTGTTTATGGCCTCTCTTTGGTGTTCTATGCATTGTTGAGTTCCGCTCTGATGTGCAGAATTACACAACTTTTTTGAAAATTTGAGCCTCTTAGGTTCACTGTTTTCTTTTAGTATCTTTGTTTTGGAGGATATCTTATCCTCTTCCCTTGTTGTATTTTGTCTCTCTAATGATTTTTCATTTTTCTTTTTAAAGTTTGGATTAGAAGAAAGCTGATAGGGTTTGGACATGATGTATGGTAGGAATTCTGGATTACAGGGAAACATAATTGTTAACATCTGGTTGTATGGTTACTGAGATGTACAGGCCTGTAAACGTTCCAGGATTTTAAGTGGCCTGAGCTAGGGTTACCTGGTAATAAATGTATATAAAATTTTCTTGGAGGCTAGAATTCTACATGAAATAGAAAGGATGTGAAAGATCTACTGAATAAAAAGTAGTGAATTATCTCAAACAATTTTGCAAGGTTCTCAATGAGTAATGTCCATGGCATTTTTCGTGTGCTTTTCAAATGCTGCTTTTAAAAGTTAGGGTCACTTTGGTATTTCATGAGCTTTTCAAATGCTGCTTCTAAAAGTTAGGGTCACTTTGGTATTTCATGTGCTTTTCAAATGCTGCTTCTAAAAGTTAGTGATAGAAGGTACAACAAATAAGTAATGTCCATGGCATTTTTCATTAAAATGTAGTAGTTTCTAAAAGAATGTTTGAGGGAAACTTTTAGAAGCTACTTATGTTTTTGTTTTATAAACGTAGAAGAATGCCTGAGCATTTTTGCAAAATTACAAAGAAATACTGTTGGCATCCTTATTTGTGTATTTTTATTAATCACCTTTACTAGCAGTTTTTGGGAAGCATAAGCACTAGAAGCCTTGCCTTGATACTATAGAGCTCTTATTATGATTACTGTAAAACAGCTTGAATTTATGGTTTTCAGCCTGCCCTTGTTTGTTGTTAACCTTTCATTTTCATGTGCTAACCCTTGATTTTTCCCATTCCTTTGATGCAAAACCTTGATTGCAAGTTTATAATGGACCAGTATGTAAGAAGTTAAAATTATAGGCAAGAAGTAAGGTTTTTCCCCACGTTTTTGACATAAAAAGAAAATTCAGATGCTCCTTTTTCTTCACACCTTCCTTTTCTGTTGCATTTATGTTAAGTCATAGTCCCAATGTTGGCGTTGCATGGAGTGTACCACTTTGCAATAAAAAGTACTTATATAGATAGATTAGGCATGGACATGCCATCCCATGCCATGGCTATAAACATTTTTAATGTTGATGGCATGTGATGTACTTTGTAAAGATATAATCCACTTTTTGGGTATGATCACATATAATAAATAATGTCTTGTCTGCTAACTTTTCTATATCGCCGAAGAGGAATTCTGAATAACTTGACTGTTTCAGGTTTTGGCAAAACAAAGAAGATGGTGATCGCTTTCTCATGTTTTGAATGTGGTCACTGGACAAAGAATAAGGTCAAACTTCATCACATACAAAGACTGCAGATCATTGAGGTAAATATTTGTCACGGAATCTCAGTACAGAATGCTTTAGTTATGTATTTTACTGACTTCAATTTCTATGCAAGGGCATTGATGGTTTTATAGATAGTTCTCATGGATGTTTTGAGAACTATAGTAAATTGTTTGTGATTGGTTAGCATTTTATTGCACATTACAATGTCTGGGTTGTTTTCTTGTACTGTGTAATGCATGCATCTCCCCATCCAGTTAGAGTTCTTAGTTTTTCTGAATTCTTACAAAAGAAAGTTGAAATAGGAAAGTTTTGTAATTCGGTCTTCTCTTGCCATATGATTATTTATTTAAGAATGATGATTTACAGTGACTTGCGATGAGAGCTAACACATAATAGTCGTCTGTATCACATGAGCAATACATTGCTATAAGTACCTTGTCATTTGTTTTATATCCTAGCTCATGGCGATGCTAGTGTCTGCTTTTCCAACTCATCTCAAGGTTGGAGGAGAGGTTCAATATAATATGTTTGGAGAACTCGATTCTTTTACTTCACTAATGAAAGCTTAGGGTTGGAGAGAGAAGCAATTGTAAATGAAATGATTTGATCCTGGAGGAGTGGAGGCCAAAGGATAAGTAGGCTGAGACAAATAACATAGATGACATGGCATCTTGGATGATTAAAATAGTCCCTAAATTCCTGAAACCCTTGTGTTGTGGGAGTTTAATTCTGAGGTTATAGTGTGTTTGTGTGTGTGTGAATGCGATCTAAAGTTTTCCAAAATGTCATGTACGTTTGAAACATCGGATCAGTCAATTTCCATATCACCACATTGACTTTAATTGTCTGTTCACCGCACTGACTTCAATTGTTGGATTCAGTGGCACTTACTAGTACTAGATATCAAAATAAAATTGCCCGAGATTTGGTCTTTCTGACAATAAGTTGGAATTACTAGTATATTTTGTATCATTATACTACCTATGAAGGGAAAGCTTGTTGCAAATTTTGGAAGCTGTTAGTTTGTAAACAATCAGCAGAATTTGCTTAAACCTGCTTAATGAAAATTCTGACACTGGAAGAAGATGCTATGCTCAATGCATGTGTTGGACTTGATTTGTGCTTCTTTAATGGTTGTAACTAAGCAAACTGTTTTGAAGCAATTCTGCCTAGCATATACTAGCTTTACTGTGATCGAAATTGAATACTTTAAAACTAGGCATAATTTTGTTTTTGTATGTTCTTAAGAGTTTATTTTCACATATATTTTAGGGAGTGTAAGTTGATGCCATGACAAATCTTATTTTCTGATTTTCACTATTAAGCTATATTCTGTATGGTATGTTTCTCATTCATCTATATCATGGATGGAAAAGTATGGAGATATTTTAATGTCCACAACCCTTTCTTTCGCATATTCTTGTGTGGCCTTTTAGACCATCATTGGCTTCATTCGCCAGTTCATTTTGTTTGGTTGGAATCGATTCTGATTATCACATTTATATATTGGAGAATGTAATATTAAATCCATACAGCATGCGCTTTCATCTTATTACGATAACTCAAACTTATCCTTTTTCTTCTTCATTTGGCTATGTGATAAAGTACATTATATAAAACTCAATCACTTTCCTAGATTACTAGTTCGTATAACCTGAAAGGGTTACCAAATTGTGTATTGTACTTATAAGCATAAGATTCTACTTCATCAGAATTGATGCGAAGTGGAAGGATGGGGTATTAATGCTCAATCATACAACATTCATAAATAAATTATCTTATCGTAAATTTATGTCAAATTAAGCTGGGACATTTGAAAATTGAATTTATATTTATAATTCGGAAAATTGTTTTCTGGGCAGTACTAGTATAAGTTTGTTAAATTTTAAATATCCATCTGACATCAGCAAAATTTACCATTAGATATACTTTTATTTTTTTAATGGGCATCATTAGATATGCGTTAAGTAGTAGCAAAATATGCACTATAGACAGCAGACTACAAAAAGTACTTTAGACTGAACATATATCTTGTATATTTATATAGTCAAATTTAAAATGAATTGATTTGTGTATTACATGTTCAGTTTTTTTATCATGATAGATAATTTCATTCAACAAAAAATGATTGCAATGTACTTCGCATGAGTTTACAAGTTGTTGGCATAATTTGTATTATTAAATAATAATTGAATTTAGTAATTATTTTACTTTTTAATTTTATCGATGTAAATTTGTTAATAATAACTTAAGGAATTTATTAGAACTATCTAATGATCCTACGAGGTTAACCAATGGCCATTATTTGGAAACCTCTAGGGAAACTAGCATCAACAACAGGATAGTCCCAAGAACAACACGCTACAGAAATACGGGAGGACCAATGGAAGAGTACATCATGAACAATGCAATCAGAGCAATCAAGTTTAGATTCTTCACGTTGTTGGGAAGCTTTTTTGGATAATGCTGGGCGGATCCCACTGTATTGATGTGGATTTTGCAGCCGCAGGATTTTCAAAGATGAAGAACACCGAATCTGTCGAACAGAACATGCATTTGGGAATTGGGACTCCTGCTTACCAAAACAAGAGCTTCCACTTCTAGATTTCTAGTAAAAAGATGTATGTTTAAATTAATTTTTGAATATGGTACAGTACATAAGTTTTTGTCAATTTTATTCAATGTGTAAATAATTCATTATATTAGTTAACTTCTTAATATTTTTTATTGTGCAGTTGATATAAGTATTAGTTGTTTCCAAATTATAATGTGCTTTATCTTATTTTGGAAAGTGACTACAGTAAAATAATTTAGTTATTTATGTTGTAATTTTGGTTTTACCCTTACATTAGTTTTGGTTGTTTTAATGTTTGTTGCCGGAGCCTGACATAGTATGATCACAGAAAATTCCGGCCGGCCATTCATTGGCACCTCCAGCGTAAAATGTTGCTTCCTCCTTCTAGAGTTATCTTTTACTAATTTAGAACCTAATGAACCTAAAATTGCAATATTTATTGATGTTAATGAAATTTTGCTTACAAAACATTATTGATCAATTATGCTAATTTAAGTTTTAACACTAATACCATTATACCTCTAGCAATATACAACAATATTTGCCCAAATATTTGTTGGCCATTCATTAACCTGGATAGCTGAGAAACTTTTGCAACACATTCTGCAATGCATTGGTCATTTATTGTTTCGAAACTATTTCATAAGCAGCCATGTAAATTTAGCCAGTTTAATATACGAAATAATTCGAGTAGAAAGAACCAATTTCTAAAATATAGTTTTGAGAAGTCAAATTGTACATAAATCGCATTACACATATCTATACAAGCAAAAACTTGGTCTCGGATCCGAACTAGACACCTATCAAACTAATACATTCTCCTGTAAGGTGCCAAAACCACAAACGTATCACTACGACTGTGTAGAAAAAATAGGCAATGCTAGAGTTGAGGAAGCTGGTTCTTCCTGTCCTGCATTCTTAAGATGGCCATGGGGGCAGCCAAGACAAGTCAAAAAATAAAAATAAAAAATCGCAATAGTTTCGGGGATAAAAACAGTCACTGTTCAGAGATTAATAAAATGTGATATTTGATCAGTTTTTTTTAAACATTGTTTTGCCTCCAAGCTACCCATTGGCTGCTAATGATTCAATAGCCTGACAAAAGGGATCAAAATTGTTTTGATAAATTACTATATACTAATCAACTGCAGCTTTACTTTTTCGACCAGTAATTGGCTTGGGCAAGCCATCAAAGATTGGTTTTGCAATGGCTGCAGTTGAAAAAGCCTGTAAATCTGGTTTCAAACTCCACCTTGAGGTTGGCCAGATGGATGAGGAGCCGTTGTTATCCTGATCTTGTAAACATGATGTGCTTGATGATTTCCTCACACCAGATGGCCCATCAATTAGAAAAGCATTCCCCGTGCCTATTGGCATGGGATTTAAACCACTTGATTCAGAATTAGTTGTCAATGCAGTTCGGCTAGCAGCTTTCTGCCTCAGAGCTAAGCCCTTTCCTGTTCTTGATGAAAACCCACCACTGCTGCTATTATCCTGCCTCAAAAGCAACTCTGGCGTAACAGTAAGGTCAACTTCAGATTTCTGATGCCTCCGGACAAGTGTATCATTCCATTTATCAGAGTCACCTTCCCTAGCTTCTGCAACTGGCACAATATCAGACCTTCCCATAATATCATCCAAAATTACATTAACCAAACTTCTAGATTTTCGGTGATGACTCAGAGGTCGGTCAGACATAGGTGAGTTCCTGTAGAATGAACCATTTTCTGAAGAATTAGAAGCCCCTTTTCTGTACACTGCCATCTCAAAAACTTCAGATATGGATTTACTCTCTGTTGGCTTATTTCCATAGTAACCTTCTAAAGAGTCCGAAGACTTCATTCTCAAAGACTGGAATGATTCGAACAGTTCACGGTGTGCATGATCAGGTGGACTGTGGTCAGAGTTACCATGTCTGAAGGGACAACATTTATGGTCATCAGTGATTTAAATGCTAATAGAAAGAAAATAAATCACTCAGAACTCAGAGGTAAGGATGTTAAAGAAAAATCTGTATTGAATTCAATAGAGACAGGGTACATTGTAAATCTACATTCTTGTATTACAAATTGACAAATTCTACTGAAGTTTCCATTTAGGCTTGATTTATATTCTTAGTTTTTAACCTGTAAGCAATTTATATGGTAAAAAATTTAGGATCAGGATCCTCTCATGTTACTCACTAACATGAGAGGGTCATGTTAGAGAGAGAAAGAGGAAAAAACAAAATAAGAGAACCGTGGTAGGACCCACCAATATTTGTGTAGAGTTCATTACTTTTGTTTTTGTATCTTTTTCTCTCTAACATGATCCTCTCATGTTATGAATAATACGAGAGGATTCTGATCCAAAAATTTAATACAGTGGCCAAAATGACAGATTATAACAGTTATTACAAGGCCCAGAGGATACTAACTGCAGCATGCAATTCTTCAATAGCATTTTTTGTATGCAAGAACCCTTTAAAAGCAGCATTCGAGAAACAGAGAAATATAATTGCAGGGATTATTAGGAAGAACTCACTACTGGAGTAAAGTCCATGAAACCACAGTGTCTCTACTAGTGCAATTTCCTAAGACCCACTAACGAAAAAGGATAAGATTTAGCTTTTTGTATTTAGTTCTGTTCCTCAATTGAATAGAGATAAACATACCCTGTAGTACTGGAACCATTTGGTAAACAAGGAGATGGAGGGTGCCTTCCAGGTAGGGGAATGTGGAGAGTTTTAAGAGCAAACATCTGACGGTCTGTAACAAGGCCATTCATCTTTTTGATGTCCGCAACCTACAATTTTCCAAAACAAAAAGAGCTGAAGAAATTATATCTTCATTATATGTAACTCAAATTAAGAATTCAGCAAAAAAAAGTTTCTCCTTTATGAAGTGGTGAAGGAGGGGGGTAATCAACAACGATATTCAGAAGAAAGGGGTAAATACTTCAGCAAACTCACAGAAAGAATGCAACTTGGGTGTAAAGGTAGTACAACAACCGTTTTTTTTTTGGTATCTCAGGATATTGGTGACTAATCTCTCGAGATACTGAAATCTATTTAAGATACTGAAATCTATTTAAGGGTTGACATATTCTGAGAGATGTTTTTCTATATACTTGGTACAACAACCATTTCAAATCACAAAAGTATGCCATAGAAAAAAAAATTGATTTTGTCTGTTAGTTGATTTTGCCCCCTATACAGAAAGTTGGTTACATCCGCTTGTGCCACCACCCACAACAAGTACAAGAAATGCATTGAGTTTGATTCATACGTCACCGCTTCAGCATCAAATTCCAAAATAAACCCAACATACTCAACAAATCAGGAAGAAAGGGAAGAGGGAAACAAATAAATTCTAAAACTTTCTAAACAATCAAAATCAGAATGAGAATGAAGCCCAGAAAGAATAGTTGGGGAGAAAAAAAAAAGTACCTCAACACCGTACTTGATTGCGATGCCAGCCAGAGTGTCCAATTTGGAAATAGGGTGCTCGATGTAGGCAAGCCTAGGGGGAGATGAAGAAACCCAAGATGACGAAATGGGCAAAACCGATGCAGAAGAAGACATAGTTGTCGTTGGGCTATGCTTATTATGCTCTCTATTAGTATTGGGTACGTTTCGATCATAATCACACAGATACTTATCGTAATACTCATTATTATGCTCTTTCCACCTATCCATTTTCATCGAAATCTCTGGAATCAACAACGCATACCCATTTGAGATGGTCCTATTTTTGTGTCAAACCAAATGGGTATTGGCCCCAAAGGAATCAGATTGAGATGGTACATATTGTTGGAGAACAAAGCAATGAAAAAATCATCAGCTTGCAGGGATTGGATTGAATGAAGAAAGAGGAGAGGGATTTGCGAGAATGAGTTGAGGATCTGATCGTGTTTTCTGGATTTTCTTACTCTTCTCTCTTCATCAATTCCAATAACCGTTTTTCCAGGAAAACCAAGCTCTTTCTTTCTCCCTTGGAAAAAAAATTACGCAACCTTCAATATTTTTACTAATATGTATATAAACTATAAATACAAAATTTTAATTAGAATTAATACTAATATATATTAAATATATAGAAAAAAATAGTAACACACGAATTACTGACAAAAAAATAGTAATATACAAGCTTTTATTCTGTTGGTCAAACTTTCTCTGAAGTGAAAACAAGAAAATGAAACAATAATGCGGCTTCTTTATTTTTATAATATGATTTTTATAATTATTTTTTCAAAAATGTTTTTGGCATTACTCAATATAAAAAGAGGTCTTATGGTTTATATTTTGAGTTAAAAATTACTCTTTTCTTTTTTGTGCAATATTGACATTGTCGAACCTGCGCAATTTACAGCCTTTGAAAATTTAAATTATGTTGAGAATTGTACCCAAAAATAATTATGTTGAGAATTGCGCATTAGGCTATCCAAAATGGATTACAGGACCAGTCTGAACCATTTTTCTAAAGCTAGTTAAGTTTTCATCATAAATACTGGTAACAGGAAAACTCTAAATACTCCTTTTGTTACCACCTTTCCAACAGAAAAACTTGTATCAATGAGACACTACGCGTTCAATACCAATCAAAATGTAAGGATATCAACAGCATTTGGCTACTCTACTTTTATATAATTTAACATAAGACATAAATTGTATACCACAACCACTGGAATGCTTTATGAAAATTTTCCGGTGGCTATTCACCAAGGAAAAAAATCCGGTGGCACCTTTCTAGTTCTGTAGTGTTACGGAGCTACTCACATCAAATAAATTAATACATAACTTCAGAACTTTTAGAACACTACACTTCCTGATTACCAGTGTGTTCCTAATCAAGTTCTTCATCTTCACTACCTTCTGGATCTTCTTCGTCATCTTCATCTTCACTACCTTCTGAATCTTCTCCATCCTCATTGTCCTGCATCTCATCATCATTTTTTCCTTTGCCACCAGCTTTTCCTAACAGAGAAGAGGAAGAGCAGTTGGAATGTACGTTAATGCAGGCAGAGACGCAATGAAGGGGAACTATGCACAAAGGACAAATATTTCATCGACAAAAGATGCAAACAATTGGAGAATTTAAAATGAAAAGACAATGACTAAGTGACTAAGGGATGGTTAAGGGAGAAGAGGAAAGGAAAGCAAATAAAACGAATGAACGAATGTATGTAGTTGAGGAAGTATGGTCTTCTACAAGGATATGCAATTGAGATCAGAAAGGGTTGTCAATCTATACTACCAGAAAGCTAACTAGCCTCACAACTTAAATGGCAATGCTTTCCATCCTCATTGTCTAATGAAAGAATATGAGTTTGGTTCTTAAGATTCAAGATAAAAAATATATTTAATGCATAACTCAAAATTGAGTAAAGCATCTGAATTGTCCTGTTTAAAACATTAACAGTGTATAGAAATGTTTTTTTTCCTGGTTCAAGGAAAAGTTTACTAAATCCCGTATGAAAATAATTAATAGCCATTGGTCAATCCCAGTCATTTATTTTCACATCTATGCCTTCGATGAATTCAGACAGCACAACATAGTTCTCACATAATATTTCATAGATTTCTCGACCACAAGAAGTAAATTTCCTTAAGGACAAAGTGTAAGATAATGTACCATATTCACTGAAGAGGACTTCACCCGAACACAATCCCTTCTCAACCTTAACTAGTTGAAGAGTCATCCTGGGTCCAACCTCTTGAAGCTTGACAGCACTTTTTGTAGAAGCACGATTAACTCTACCAATATCACTAGACAAAGTCACTGTTGCTGCTTCTTCATCTGCTTCACTTTCTGATCCATAGCCAGCCCTTACAAATCACAAGTGAAACAGTAAGGAGAAGAAGAAAAAAAAGAGGGGCATTAACTATGATTAATTATTTTATACAGCAAACATAATTTTTAGTTCATTTCCCAACTACGTTATTCTTTACCTGATCTGAACAGCTTCTCAGTTCTCACATAGAAATATGCAAAATACGACAGTTCAGGAAATATTTCACTGGAGAAAAAACTTTTGAAACCCATTTGGCAAATTTATACAGACAACTGCTTTAAAGGATAAGCTCATGTTCTCTGATAACTGGTTTGAGAAAATAAAATAAAAAAATACTTCTGGTCATTGCTTATGATTTACTCCTTAGTTAATTGCAGCATTTAGCACCTGGGGTAAGAGAAGGTTAATCAAATTCTAAAATCATAACCAAGTGTATCTTCCTTTCTATAGTAACCTAATATAATTTGAACCTCACAATTAAAATAAAATATTAATACACTCAAAAGAGAAACTAAGAAGCAAGTTAGTTAGATCTTCAGGCTCCTGTCTGTTACACTTCTCAATACTCTGAAATATCATATTTATCTATTTAAAGCAGGATATAATGGTAGCAAATGTCAGGAAAAACTAAACAAATATACCAGAAATGGATTATATCTGCTCTCTCTTCCAGTCCATTATTCAAAAAACAAAACGGAAAACTTAAATAAATAAGCAAGTATCTTACTTTGTGACAAAATCACTCACGTCTCGAAGATTCCTTAGATCAGGCACCTGATGGTTCTGCACAAATTTTCTTATTCTGCGTGAAACACCTACAGGTTGTAATCTTATGGAATAATGCCGAAAATCGATAAGCTTAGTGTCTTTGTTGTAATTAAGCAACACGATCCTTTGGCAAGAAGAGAGTTTAACCTGAAACAATATGTTAAATGACATTAAAAGATGAAGGACTTGGATGTCAAATAAGTCATTGATGTGTATGTGTGTCTATAAAACTCACAGTTTTAACATCAATTGTTGGAAATATATTCTGAAACATGTTAGTTGTAAGCTGTAGATGTAGATCTCTACTCACAAATCCAGAAAGCACAATCTGCCAAGAAAACATGGAGACAATAATGAACGCATACAAGTTAACCATCAATAGTTACTATATAATATGCAGTAGACAATCACAGGTTTTAGTGCCAAAGTTTCAACTGGCAGCAACAGTGATATATTCCCAATTTGAATACTATCTATCACTAGCAGTTACGTCATACAAGAAATTGATTATAACCTGAGAATGGACATTATAAATAGAGTACAACAAATTCCTGTTCAGTGTAACAGTAATTCTTACTAGTAGTGCATCAACTAAGAGGTCTTGACTATCCCATCATTCTTCAACTTGATGAGGATAAAACACCAGCATGATAATTGATAAATAACCCCTTTCTTGACATTCCATTAGCAAACTCTAAAAGCTGGTTATAATGATTGAGTGTGTGGCATTTGAAGAACAGATGACATTATGAAAAGAAATTTGTTCACACATTCCATTTTCTTTTCTAAATTTTAAGAAGCTACACTGCCATGGTTGTATATAAGTATGAGAACAATACTTTACCAAAGCAGAATTTTTGAAAAGATCTTTAGGGCATCGAGGATGCAATTGAGATCGAACAATGTCAGCTGCCAATGAGTATTCATGTATCTTAAACGTAAGAGTAGGTCCTTGTGGGGTTGTTGCAACTCTCAGGTAAGGTGCAGTAGCAGTTTTTGACAATATGAGGAAATGTGTGACACCCATAGGTCCAGCAACATTCAGAAAGTCTTTTAAATTATTTCGTTTCTTTTCCTGCAAAAAGGAGACATAAAAGTATAGTCAACCATGGCACAAGTAGATTAAAAATAGTGATGTATATCCAGGGTGAAGACTGTAAATCCCTACTAAAATCTATTTTATTATTTTTTATAAATTAGAATCCATCTTATTGTTAATCAATAATTAGGTTGAGAAACATAAATATTTTCAAAATTTATGTTGCCAAGAATCAATTCCAGATTCGCAATAGAAGCTTACATTGCTAAGCTAAATTCAACATGCTATTATGTTTATAGCTTAAACTCTTCATTGTATGACAGTCATTTTCTGCCCTCCAATAGTTTATCTAGAACTTCCTCCATAATTAACAAATCAGGAAAAACTAATCTGTTAATTGGACAATCAATCCAAATGTAAATAGCACATTGCCATACAGCATCTCCCTCCTTTTTCTTACCAAAACCCCAGAAGTTGATCTTAAAAAACTCGTACAAATTAAAATGGCACACACAGCATTCTCCAAACACATCAAATAATCTTATTCCAGATGGATCTAGCCATAGGTAAGCGTAAAAAAAAGGTGAGCAACTGTTCTAGATAATACACATGTCAAGAGAGTACACACAAGCACAGTTCTTTTCTAATATTTTTGAACAAAGAAACATTTGCATGCACACAGATAAATAAACTATTTCACCATTAAAACTATATTCCATTCTCTTTTAAAGTTCATTAAATGAGATACACATCAGAACATGAACAACGAAACCAAAGAGAAAATAAACAAGAAAGGAATATTCACCCTGAGGCTGAGAGCAGTATAAGGCAGCATTAACTTTCTGAGGTCCATCTGAAGTTGTTTGAGAGGACCAGGCAACTTCCCACGTGAAAACACAAAACTTTTTGGGATCTTCTTTCCCGTAATAGGATCCACTGTGGGAAGCTGTTGCTGCTGCTGCTGCTTCTTGATGACAACCGGTTTCCTAAACACATTCTTCTTCTTCCTCTGTTTCATTAAAAGGGTGAGTCCTAAGCAAAAGGCAACAACAGAAACAAACCAAGATGGGATTTTTTTGGTTGGGTTTCAGAGAAAACTGAATTAAACTAATACCCAATTCCACAAATAAGACAACCATCGAACTTAGACCATAAAATATTAAAATAAATAAATAAAACTTCAAACCAACGCAGTGTTGTTGCTCCCTCATAAAGACAAATTCAATGACCATTATGAAGGTAGGATGGAAGCAAGAACAAATGGAGAGAGAAGAAAGAGGGAAGAGCTCAGGTTACCATGGTTGGAGGCAGATTTGGCTCAAGAAAACCAGTTTGAGAATTCTCTGTTTGGCAGGATATGGAATAAGGCCTGATATAAGAAAGAGAGTTAGCACCAGTCCTTCTGTTTTCGCCGGCACTAGTTGCCGGTGGTGAAGCAAGGGTGGCGGCTCCAATAAAACAATCCTGTGAGAAGGACGAAAGGGTTTCACAGATAGCGCATTTTATTGCGAAGCCGAAAAGAATAGTTATTTATTTATTATTATTACTTTCAAATAATTTAAAATGCTTTATTATTATATAAAACTATAAAACACAGCTTTATTTGCATCCCTATATTTATACATTAATGATATCAAATTAATGAACTACACAGAAAAATAATAATGATGAAAAATTATCATATTAATTTTTAAATTTGTTCATCTTATTTTTACTTCAAAATATATGCCTCGTTTTAAAAGTAATTAAACTTTTTTGTTATTTAAACACCATCAAGTGATTGGACCTTGAGTTAGATTTTGAACAAAGGTGATAAGTTTAAACTGCGATAAAGATTTTTTTTAGTATACTATATATATTTTTATTACTTTTTATAAGGCTCTATTTGAAAAATAAAAATAAAATTAATGTTTAAAATTTTATTTCAATTTTCTCAAAATTATAATTATTTCAAAATCTTATAATTTATGTATGACTTGCATAATCAATCAGAAAATATTATAATTCTGAATTCAATTTTAAATTTATTGTTTGAGTATATGATTTAATTTTAAAAATAAAACAAAATAATGATAAGGAGAGTGTTAAAATGATTAAGGCCGGCTTGGATGAGTTTAAAAAAAAAATATTTTTTTTAAAAATATTTTATAAAAGTATAAGTTATTTTATGTTTAAATGCAGTACTTAAGAAGTATTTTTTAAAATTTTATTGTTATTTGGATGCAAAAATATAAAATATTTTTTTAATGATAAAATTATTTAAAATGGTATGCAAAAGTTGAGTGTCCAAACATGTATAAGAATAATGATATCATCTCATTTATATTAACACTTCTTGTAAGTTTTAAACCATACTTTTGAATCAAGTCATTACATAATTGTTCAAATACTGAAATTTTCATTCTTAATTATACAAAAAATTGCATGTCATTCCCCTTTTGAGAGTTTTGAAATCCTTTTTTCTTGTTTAGTCACATATTGTAAAATATGATTGGTAACTCCATAAAAGGTAATGAACATATATGACGAAAGAAAAAGGGAAAAGATGATGAGGTGATGTCTGCAACATTACAACAACAAAGAAAAAATAGAAACATTTAAGAAAATAAGGTATTGTAAGGTTTAAAAAATAAAATATAAGAAATGTTATTTTAAAAATTAGTCAAGGATATTTTTGTTTAAAAAATATCTCTGAACAACTTCTTCATATCTTAAAACAAATATTTTTTCATAAGCTAAAAAATCTAACTTAAAAAAAACACTATATGAGCTTTTTTTAGTGCTTCAATTTTTTTAACAAAAGTTTATCAAACCATGCTAAAAAATATATAAGTACTTTTTTTATATAAAAAAGACATATATATATATATATATATATATATAAACTCATCCAAAAATAACTCACACAAACGAGTACTAAAAGCGAAGGAGGAGGTAGTAATAGTGTCATAGAGGTTACAATGGTAATAAAAATGTAATGATAATATGAACAAAAATAGTGATTAAGGTATCAAACTTAGACAACCAGAGTTGTTGAAGGTGATGGAGGTGACGTATAAAATGTAGAATGCAACTTCTTACTTTCTAGAAATTATGAATTTTATAATCTTTTTTAAGAATATAAAAGGATTTTAGTTAGTTGTTTTTCAATTAATTCTATTTCAAGTTGGGACTTCAATTTTATAAAATCAAACATACATGAAGTTTAGAAATTGATGGCGTAATTCCAATCCAAGATGATATATCTCTATTTTTCACAATATTAAAATATGAAAAAGTAATCATACTTTCACATGACTATCGTATGTGTGAGTCCTATTAATAATTTGAATGATAATTGGGTGGAAGGACTTATATAGAACGATATGAAGAGTTTGAGGCTTAACTACATGTTTTAAAAATCAAGGTATAGAGTATAAACCAAAAATGGCCTTCAATTAAAAGGAGCACACAGTATATTTAGCTAAATAAAATAGAGTAAACACTTATTTTAATTTTTCAAAAATATAAGTGACATCAATTTAGTCCTCTAACAATTATGTGACATTAATTTGATCTTTTTAAAGGATCATTTTATATCATTTTAAAACTAATTTGATGTCAAAAAATATATTAAAGGACTAATTTGATATCAAAAATTAACATTGAATTACTAATTTAACGTCATCAATTATTAACAGACTAAACTTATGTCACTTATATTTTTAAAGGATTAAAATAAATGTTTACATAATAAAATAAAATAGGTAATGGCTAACGGGTGCAATGTTATTGGTCTATCCTAATTTTTAACGAAAAAGTAAAGAGAATAGTACTTTCATATAAGGCTCCCTACTTAATCAGTATTCAGAGTTGTCTTTATTCATCGATTGAACTTATAGCCTATTGAAAATGCGCGTAAATAAACTACTTTAGATGGTCTAGTAAAGATTGCTGATCTAAATTTATACAGCAGTTCTGGAGAAAATTATCCAACAATTTGAGTTGACCTTTTTGAGAACTAGTTGGTGATACTTCGGTCCTCGTCTGTAATCTGTACAGCTAAAAAATTTTTTTTCGGGGGGCCTAGTTAAGGGTTGTCTGAAGACAAACCTCACACCATATATGTAGGGATTATCAGGAAAGACCACTTGTAGATGTAATATGGACAAGTTTCAATATTGACTTGGTATAACCTATATACCAGTCATTGCAAGAGTAACTATGTATTCTGCTTCTACAGTACAACATATGCAGCATATATAATATTGAATTTTAATGTAATAGTAACATGGCAAATGCAATGTTAAATTGACATAATCTAGCTCTCTTCACAGCAGTAAGTTTATTTTTATATCTCCTCTCATTTTTGGGCATAACAGCAAGGAGTCGATTTGATCCCAGAGCTCTCTTCACAGTAATGAATAAAAAGCATGGACATGTAATCTGCTACAAAATTGCAATCGAGTTGACAAACCTACAAAATTCCAAATTTTAATCAGAAAACCAAACCATCCAGACCACCTTAAATCAATGTTCCAACTTGGACTTGCTCCCCACTTTTAATTGTATGAGAGGAAGCATGATCCTAAGTTTAAGGATCTTGGTAAACCTTCCATGCATTAGTTGACCCCCAAAATTAACGAGGCCAAGGAGGATCAACATAAAACCATATAAGTAATCTTCAGATAACATGTTCCTGACAGTTGAAACTACTCTTTCAAATTTACTTCTTAATTTGTTCTTGTCTGGTTATAACCATGCTTTTTCTTCCCTCAATTTTTTCTTTTCTTCTATACCTACTAGCTTCTCGTTCCTCTATATATTTTTCTCTCCAGCCCATAAATTAAACTAGAAAGATGGGGAGTTGGTCTGCAGGCATCTTCAACATTTAATTCTCAATCTCATAACAATTATAAAACTGCACAGGCAGTTAGATGATGCAGCTAAAACTTCCAAGTGATATTGAAAGATATATGGCTCATGTCAACCATAATCAGGAGATCACTATTTACCATGTTGAAGTACAGCTTTATCCAAGGTAGCGAAGCAAGACTCCATCATTCCCCAAGACAAATCCTTTATTGTCATTAATGAACCTGCAGCAAGTAGACCATTTAAAACAATATTTTACTGATAAAAGTTCTATATCCTTCAAAATAGTCTTAACTAATTGTCATAACTCCAGTATACTTTATGTCCTGGAAAAAAAAATTATCCTGTTCTATTTAAACAACATAACAGACAAGTTTACTTCCAGTTAACTGCTTCCATGCTCTCTGACAAATTGAAAAGGAGTATCACAAAGACAGGTGGAACAATATAAGTGGAGAATATATCAGCAACTTGAGGAGCCTGGTGTGGTTGGGAGGAGAGCTCTCCCAAGTAAATTTGTGGTTTAAAAATGTACAATAATAAATCAGTAGAATTATATAAAAGTGGGGATGCTCTAGTAATAGTTAGACTGACTTCACTGAGTATAAATTTGCAGCAATGTTGTCAGCTGCTTTGTCACGGATCCATGACTTGCCACCATTAGTAGATCTCAACAGAACACCACTTCCTCCTGCTGCCCAAGCTTCCTCCTGTATGCATAATTGAGAAAATTATATAAAAAAAGGGCTTCATCATTATTCTCTAAATTCAAAATTAATAAATATTGCAAGAACTGATGAGGCAATAGTCATATTGCAAACATTTTATTTCCGATGAAAACCAATTGACAAGACTGTGACACGCAAGAATTGGTTAACTAATAAAGCAACTCTCTGAATGCAGGAAAAACATTACCGTTGAACGATACCCCACATCAAGAATGCCAAAACCCCGGCTTTGAACAGGAACCTCCTCAAATTCTTCAGTTATCTGAAACAATAAAATATTTTTTGTTCTCAAAAGTATGCAACTAAATTTGAAAAGAAGAATGTGGCAGAAATCTATAGCAAGCAATATTTGTACCAAAGTAAGGAAGGATGGTTCCATGTTGTAAAATTAAAATTATTGATTGATCAAATACCTTACAATACTATTATAAGCAGACAAAATAATTACTTCTATTTGGACATTGTTTATGATGTCCAGGTTTCAGTGATTAACCCAAACATTTCTTCCTTTCTCTCATTTATATTGGCTAGGCCAAAAAGAATTTACCTGATCAGTTTAGAGATTTATCAATACATTTTGACTACTATGATTCTGACTGAGAGGAAATTTTAAAATAACAATATACCTAAATAAAAAATCAGCTATGCGATATTTTATTTTTCTTGGTTTTTCTGGTAATGAACTGATAGGAAACTGGAAAATCAGGTATGCATTATTGAATTAACACTGTATTCTCCCCTCTGTCGCTGATATTGAGATGATATCAGTTTCAGATGGAGATCTCTATACAAGGATCTCTCTCTTCCTTACTCTATCTGTATTAGAACTAGGAACATAAATGAAAAATAACTCTGCAGACCTTCGAGGGGTCTGCTAACTCCTTCCAACACCCTTACTCAGTTCTTCCATGCCTTTTCCCTCTCTTTCCCTCCTCTTCACTAACTGAAACCCCCCTCCCACGCTCACCTGCCATGTAGGCAGGTTGTTAGTTGTCATGAACCAACTCTTCTAAAAGTTTAAGCTTTTAGGTGAAGGCACATGAATAATTTTACATCTCTAACATGCCCCCTCATGCAAGAGCCTTTGGTCTTGAAGAGTGGACAATGCACAGACCTACTTTACCTTGCAGAGAAATTTAACTTTTATTTAGAAGAATGGGGGGCGACAAGGATCAAACTCTTAACTACTTATTCATAGAGGCTCTGATACCATGTCATGAACCAACTCTCCTAAAAGCTTAAGCTTTTAGGTGGCACATGAATGGTTTTACATCTCTAACATTAGTCACATTTTTCTCCCATGCTTATGAGCATACATCTTTGTAAAGGGTGGACATCTAACATGAACTTACAAGATTTATTCAGGATGAGGTCCTTAGTGTGAGCCTTTGCCAAAGATATCATCCAAGAGGATAAAGCTAGACTGATAATCGAATCTAGAATCAAAGGGTTTTTGACTGAATATGCCCAAATATACAGCAGGTAAGTTTAGCGAAGCAGGAGGAAAAGCATGCTTCATATAAGACAGAAAGGAAGGATAAACCTAAGACTAAGCATTTGTAGTATACTTGGTTGGTATCCAGGGAAAGTAAGAAACAAGATGTTGCCAAGTCAAGTGCATAAGCTGAATACCGAGATATGGCCTTGGCAACTTGTGAGCTCATATGGCTGAAGCAATTGCTTCATAAATTAAAGTTTAGAGAAGTGAAACAGACAAAGCTGATCTCTGACAAGCAGCCTTGCATATTGCCTCTAATCCAGTTTTTCACAAGAGGACCAAACTTACAAAGGTTGATTGCCATTTCATTAGAGAGAAGATGCAGTCAATGTGCATTGCTGCTAGTTTTGTCATCTCAAATAACCAACTAGCATCTATATATTTGAAACAAGCTTGGTGCATACGACATATATATATATATATATATATTGGGAGGGGGGGAGGCAGTGTTGTAATTAGTGTGTACATATTAGCTGTACATATTAGTTTTTGTATTAGCTATCTTATTTATTTTATTCATTTATTGTAATATGGCTGTACTACAAGCTTGTACACAGCCCATTCGCTTAGTATAATGATGATAGAAAAGTAAGGGATCAAGCACTTATGTACTTTCATAGACAAGGTTTCTCTCTTGATCCTTTTCCACTTCTCCCTAATTCTACAAAATGTAACTCAAACATTTTGGGCTGGTTGAATGGGAATGCAAACCAATATTTGATAAATGTAGTGGAGACAAGCATGCTAAGGTGATCATGTGACAGCACAAGGAAAGAGAAAGTAAGAAATAAAGATATTTGATCAATGACAGAAGTTGCCTTGAAAATGAATAAGGTAAGGGAGAGTAAGTAAAGTAGTCTGTGAATGTACACCACAGAGATGGAAATGTCCCAGTGAAGAATGGTGAGAAAATTAATAGCTAATTTAAGACAAGAAGAGAGTAATAAGATTACCCAGAATGACATGGAAAGGAGTGAAAAGGAAGACTACTAGTTTCATATTGTTACACTAGAATGATATTCTCAGAATTACTTACCCCTGTTCCCTTGCTGAGATAAAGACCGCCTCCACGAACAAGAAGCCACAGACCACCATCAGCTCTCCATCCCATGTTCTGGATTCTTCTGGCAACTGCTCTGTTATGTGGCTGCCAGAATGGCTGAAAATTAAAGAACAAAATAATTTAGCATTATAAATGCAGATAAACAGTCAATCAAAATGACATCTGATGGTTAACTGGAATACCCATGATCTATACAAGCCACCAACCATTTGAGATATATATTCCAGAGAAGGGCTAATGCATTATTGTAGACTTTAGACTCATGATGCATTGAGAAAGGAAGGACAAATTTCTACAATAGGAAAGCTGATGTAAAAGGCAAAAGAAAGAGTCTCTTCAGATTTTCTCTGTTGGGTAGAATTTTTTCCTCAGGAGGTCTATCCTATCTATGGCATCAGCTGGATGAAAACAAACACAGAAGAAAAGAAACTCTTTTAAGGTGGCGAGTACAAGAAAATTTTTGTGCATGCATCACACGAAAGTTTAGTAAATCACTTCAGCTTAGTTTAGTACATCCTTGGATCCTAAATCAAATAAGATCCAGTGTTCATGTTCCTAACCAAATTTTCAATGTGTCAAACTATTATTTCACAAGGATGATGTCATCATATCCCTGTATGTTTAAATAGACTATAGTTACAATTTTAGTAACAGTTTTCAATAGTTTAGCAACTGCAAATAATATGTTCAACCTGACCAGTTTATGTCTGCTGCTTCAGATTTCCACATTGATGAGTTCATTTTAGTTTAATGCTTTAGCATAATTCAAATGCCAAAGAGGCATACCAAAAGTATCAGTACCAGGCAAATAGAGGCAAAAACAAACGCCATCACAAAGTAAAAGCCTCACCTGGCCAGGCTCCCAGGTTAAGTAGAAGTTGCCACGACTTGAGACTGCAACATACCTTCCATCTGGAGAGCGATTGACAGTATTGAAAGTTCCAGTGTAATAGCTTGCACCACTAATACCACTAGAAACTGTTCTGAAGAGGCAACATAGATAGATAAATGTCTTAACATATAAAAATAAAAATATATTTGCAATATAGATGATGTGAAAGATGATTCAATGAATTAGTTTTTGAAGCATATAAATAAGAAGTTGAACTTATTCATTAATAGCATCACCGGAAATCTTAATCATCCTATAATAAAGTTATTCAAGCCAAACTTCAACATTTCAAATTTATCAATGCTTCACTTACTAATTTGAAAGAGACATGTTCCTTAAATAGCATTACACACGAGTGAAAGAAGAATGAATATATATATATATATAACTAGCATAAGTTTATAGTCCAATAAGTGGTCCAAGTTAAATTATACAAAGAAATCATTCTTGGACACTTACAGTAAATGGAGTTTGGCTTGCTGTCTATCAGCAACTCACCTATTAAGCGTAGCTGACACTGTTTCCTGAACAGCAGCCCTCCAGTTGTACCCTCTGTTTGATGTAACATATATTGCACCTTCGTCAGTCACCATCTCTGCACTCTTCTCACCAGTTGCCTTTATGTATACCTGCCAGATTTAATAACAGAATCACAATGTTTAGCAACAATATCCATATCCATATAAAAAGAGCATGCAATAACGTCTGACATTTCTGCAGAAATTTTACAATAAAGTTCAGACAAAGACTTAAACACTAGACAGATAAACCTGAAGAGAGGAATTTTGGGTCGAAACAGCCCATGTAAAATGAAATTAGGAATAAATAAATATTAGAATATATAGGCAATGTAAAAGATTTGTTACTTTATAGATTTTCTATATTTCTGTTATGATAATATATCATAAGATCTAATTTTATGCTTTTGGTTAATCTTTCTATAATGCTGTTGTCCATATGATAATAAGAGGGAAAAGGTTATTTCATATGAATCACATCACTTGACTTTAATATACAGAACTGGCAATTGAGACAGGAATTTCAAACAAGCATACCACATCCCCTGGAAGTTGAGCACTAAGGGGTATCCTTTCCCAACTTTCTCCAGCATCAGAAGTGTACAATAGAATTGCAGGTTTTCCAACTATCCATCCTTCCTTCCCTTTGAAGCTGATAGAATTAAATCTATAGTTAAAATCTTCATCTTCTGCAGAGGGTATTGAACGTGGATTCCAAGTATTTCCTCCGTCTTTCGTCTCCAGAATGGTTTGCCTGGTCCCCAGAAGAAAACCTACAATACAATTTAAACAAAAACTGCAAGTCATGACCGAAATTATTTCCCTGTGGCATTCTCACAAAACAAAGTTAACAAACAGAAAATAGGAAGAAATGAAACTAGTCAGTCAACATATATACATACCATGGGTGGGGTCATCTGGCACGAAAGCAATGTCGAGAAGCACGACGCCAGGGTCGATAGGGAGGTAAACTCTTTCCCACTCCGATAGAGCTTCTTCGGACCTCGCCAATTGAGGGAGTGAAAGTGAAATTGCTGTAGTCTCAGCCACGAAGCGTCTCCTACTGAGAGAAAATTGCTCTAGAGAAGCTTTGGGAACGATGCTCCGATTTTGATAAGTTGGGGAATGGCGAGATTTGGCGGCGGACAGAGAGGCCAAGGAAGGTCTCAACAAGATCGCTGGGTTGGAGCAGCAGTCAGTGAATTGCAGAGTCGCCATTGAAAGGCGCTTGCGTGTCTTCTTCTCGCTCTACTTTCTCTCTCTCTTATCCGAGAGGTCTGTCTCCAACGGCTTCGCGGGTGATTTAAAAGGCGCTTCTCTATGATGAATGAGTGGCTAGGCTTTCAAGTTTCAATATTATATATCTTTTGTTTATAAAAAAATATATGTATATCTTTTACACACGACAACGTTTAACTGTACTAGTGTCACACGTAGTTTATTAATTAATTTATTAAAACCTATATTCAACTTTTTAAAAAATAATTTTATATCCTCCTAATGAATTAATTTAATAATCTTCTTAATTACTTAGAAAAATAAGTATTAAATATTTTTTAAGTTTTTAATTAATATATTAAATATTTTTATTTTTTCATTTAATATTTTATGTTTTAAGTAATTAGGAAGATGTATTAAGAAAAAGTAACATTGCTTATTTTTTTTATTGATAAAAGTTTAGGTGAAGAAAAAATTATCCATAGTTTAAGGTTATGACAAACCATCAATCTCAATAAAAATTTATCATGAGATTATAGATTTTCTATCAATCAGCGTATTTTAAATTTAAATTCAAGTCATGACTAACATGAGTAAAAGGTCTAACTAAATGAACTAAAACCCTTTGACATTTAAATTCAATTTAATAGTAAACAAAATGAATAAAATAGTCATTACACCAGTTTTCATAACAAATTTACCGATGCATCATAAAATTGGGGAAAATAAAACACGAATGCATTGTTTTTTTCCCCTTTCAACTAATATAGTTAAAATCAAACCAAAGCACCAATCTTATCGTAAATTAGATATCTAATTAATTATAGTTTAGTTTTATAAGTGAATTTATAGTCTGATCAGTATGAATTAGAGAAAATCGCTCAAAATTGATTAAATTGTTTGATTCAATAGGTTAAATTCACTTATTATTAAAAAATTTATTAAAAAAACTCAATGTCTTTGCATTTTATAAAAGTTTGAATAGATTTTATGTTGTTGAATATGAATTATTTTTATAATGTCATTCAACTTGATTAACTAAATTAAATCATTAAACCTAAACTAGATTTTAACAACATTACTTTTGATAACAATACAAACAAAAATAAAAATAAAAATAGTAAAGTACTATATTACCATTTTGTTATAATGCATTTCTCCCCTTTTTCAAGTTTGTGATAAGTTTTTTTTTTTTTTCTCTTTAAGTATGCCACTACTTAGTTGGCCACATGCTTTATTGATTAAACATAGTTTTTATATTTTTTTAAGTTAATCTTCTTAATTTTTTTATTATGTAATTATTATATTTTTAATGTAAGATTTTTTCGAGTCAATTTTCGTATCAACTGATATTAAGTCCTTATGCAGACGATCATCCTTCACATTGGCATAGTATATTTGAGATAACTAAATAATAGTTCAAAATTTGAATCTAAATAATCAAAATAGAAAGTATATATCCTTAACCATTATCATATTAGCTAGTAGAATTTACTTCTGTCAAAAAAAAAAAAAGCTAGTAGAATTTACAGATTTTTTAAATTATTTTATGTCAATCTTATATTGGTTAAAACATGTATAAAGTATATTCTAAAATTCACCGGGCATGAATAAAATTATTAATTTAAATTTTTAAAAAGTTTCAATTTCACATTCTTTATGTGTTGGGGTTGTTCATCCTCCAAACTACTCAAACCCCAGTCACTAATCCAATCGTAGTGACTTTGGGCTTCCATGTTGCATACGAGATATAGACGGAGAAAGATTCTATTATATTTATCAGATAACTCAACAACGGAAATCTCTCGTTTTATTTTTCAAACAAAGTAGTCCCGAATATTTATCCAAAAGCAACCCAAATTGCAGTATTAGATTAGCCGACACAGAACCCTAAATACTGCACGCCAGTTTGTGACTTCTTCGACGAGTCAATCACCAAACCTTATTGTTATCCCTCCAAACCCTGCAACCCCTTTGAGGATTTTTCCTTCTATCGTTTCGTTCCCTCTGTATTAGAATTAGACTCCATGAACTACTTGGACCCTCTCAGCGACGTTGATGATATTGACGATGATGCTTTGGATTTTGCAAGCATCGACGACAACGATGAGATAGCCGAGGATGACTACATTAACGAAGCTGAGAAATATTCTCATACGACATCAGCCGAACAACACTTCACCGTTTTGAATGAATCCGACATCCAGCGGCTTCAAGAGGCCGACATAACCGAGATTTCGTCTGTTCTATCGATATCAAGAGTTGACGCTTGCCTTTTGCTCCGCCACTATGATTGGAGTGTGATTAAAGTGCATGAAGCCTGGTTTGATGATGAAGAAGGAGTTCGGAAAGCTGTTGGATTGGTAAAGGAGCCTCAGCAGGTTCCTTGTCACAACTCCGAAAGGCTCATTTGTGAGATCTGTTTCGAAACCCTTTCTTACGTTAGGATTAGATCGGCAGGGTGTGGTCATCCATATTGCATCGATTGCTGGAAGCAGTATGTGAATATAAGCATCGATGAGGGCCCTGGGTGCTTGACACTCAGATGTCCCAAGCCCTCTTGTGTTGCAGCCGTGGATGGGGACATGATCCGTGAATTTGCATGTGAGTCAAATAGGAAGAAGTATGATCGGTTTATGTTCCGGTCTTACGTGGAAAACAGTAAGAAGATGAAGTGGTGTCCTGGTCCAGCTTGTGAGTTTGCTGTTAGTTTTGAAGCAGATGGTGCTAATTCAGATGTTACCTGCCTTTGTAATCATAGATTTTGTTGGAATTGTGGGGAAGATGCTCATAGCCCTGTGGGTTGTGAGATTGTGGATCAATGGATCAGAAAGAATAATTCTGAGTCTGAGAACACTACTTGGATTCTTGCATATACCAAGCCATGCCCTCAGTGCAAGAAACCCATTGAAAAAAATCAGGGATGCACGCACATGACATGCAAATGTGGATTCCACTTCTGTTGGTTATGTCTTCGTGATTGGTCAGAGTGTGGTTACATAGGTTGCAACCGCTTTTCTGACAAAGAAGTTAAGAAATTTGAAGAAGAAAACGAAGACGAAAGAAAAAGAAAGATGGCAAGGGGTCATATGGAGAGGTATACTCACTATTATGAGCGTTGGGCTAGCAATGAATTTTCGAGAAAAAAGGCTCTTGAGAATTTGAGTGACCTGAATGCTATAAAGAGTCTAAGTAGGTCTCAGCGAAAGCCTGAAACTGATTTTGAGTTCATAAATGTGGCCTGGCTACAAGTAGTTGAATGTAGAAGAGTGCTCAAATGGACCTATGCATATGGATACTACATTCCTAAGAATGAAGCGAAGGAGTTTTTTGAGTACACACAAGGTGAGGCTGAGGCTGCTTTGGAAAGGCTTCATGACTGTGCAGAACGGGGTGTGAGAAAGTTTCTCAATGCTAATGAGCCACCTGATGTGTTTAATGATTTTCGTTTGAAGTTAATTAATCTTACTAGTGTGACCAAGACTTACTTTGAGAATCTGGTGAGAGCATTAGAGAATGACCTAGCTGATGTGCATGTGAGCAAAAGAGGGCCAAGTGAGATAGGCGAAAGCTCAAATCGAATGAAAACTAGAAGAACAATTAACATTGATGGACTAACCGACGATGACCACTAGCAATGCGAGGCGTGTGGTCATTACAATGTTGCCTCTGCCACAGAGTGTCAGGATAGCACGTGGAGACACACTCAGTTGTAGGCAAGCTATTTCATTTTCCTCAAGTTCTCTGCTTTATGTTTGACTGGTTTACTTTGATGATTTCATAGATTTGCAATCAGTAATCACTGTCACAGGTAAACTATTTTATTTTCCTCACCGTTGTTTGAATGGTTTCGTCTAATTTCTTTAATTAGATGAGATGCAGACATCCTTTTGTTAGCAATACTCCGAATGTTGCTATACCATTTCTTTCTCGATATATTATTTGAATGGAAATTTATTTGATTCGTACTTTTGAAATAATTGAAAATGAAAAGTTCACAAAAGATATTATTAAACTCACATGGCTAAGCCAGCCAAATCACACTATCCAAATTAAGAACATTACGATTCACACTATCTTTTATATATATATATATATATATATATATATATATATATATATATATATATATGAGGGATCAATTTACATTGTTGTTGTAAGATTTAATCATTCTTACATTACTCAATAACTTTTTATTAGATAGTTTTTTCACAAAAGCATTCACACAAAAATTCACCTTTAGATTTAAAGTTTCTATTATGTAGATCATACTTATAAAATTTTACATTAATCTGAAATTGTTTTGTAACTCATTGATATACATCAAAATTAACATAATATAAACTATTAAAATATATGAAAATATGAACTATTTGATTATATTCTTATTAATATTCAATTTTTTCAAAATTTGACACAAATGATCAATATAATGGATAATTATAATTTTACAGTTGGATCAATAAAAAGTATACTCAATAATAAATAATTATTAAGTGGTGTAAATGAATTAAGTCTTACACCAATATAAGTTAGGTAAGTTAATTCCTCTCTCTCTCTCTCTCTCTCTCTCTATATATATATATATGGGGAGGGATCAACTTACACCGGTGTAAGACTTGATCACTCTTACACCACTCAATAACTTTTTATTGAATAACTTTCTTACAAAATCTATTGTTAGATTGAAAACTTCTTTCATGTAGATCATATATATAAAGTTTTACATTAATCCAAAATTGTTTCGTGACTCATTGATATACATTAAAATTAACGTAATATAAACTATTTAAAAATATGAAAATATGAATATTTGATTATATTCTTATTGATATTTAATTTTTTCAAAATTTGACACAAATGATCTACATGATATAAACTTTCAATCTAACGGTGAATTTTGCAAGAAAATTATTTAATAAAAAGTTATTGAGTGGTGTAAGAGTGATCAAGTCTTACACTAGTGTAAGTTGATCTCTCCCACATATATATATATATATATATATATATTCTTTTGAGGAATATCACTGCTCTAGCTAATTACTTATTACAAGAATTTAACGCTACAGTTCGAGAACACGACGCTTATATGTGTTTTTAGAGAATCATATCACTGCGAAATTACGCATAAAATAAAAACTCAAAGCATGGGTTGTTGCATATGTAATAAGTGTTAGTTTTAACTTAAATTCCTATTTTAATAATTATTGATAGATTTTTTTGTTACATATAATTGATATTTTTCCCCCTTGTTGTATTGATTGCAAGATATATATTTTCTACTAGAAAAATAATAGTAAAGTTAGAGTCCTTATTCCTTATTCAAGGAGAGGGAGTGGTTTCTTGACAAGTAAATTCTTATCAAGTTATTGAGAAAGAGTGTGAGGGGATGAAAGACAACGTTTTGTGAGAGAACTTCTGAGATTTTCTAGAGGGAGGTCAATCTCACAGGAGTTTTTCAGAGAAGATAATGAGAGTTCACACAGACATTATATATCCTCTAATATGCTACAAATAAAATGTTAAAGTAATACCAATGAAAAGGATTATTTAGTAATTAGGGATAAACTCAATCTATAGTATTAAATCTTTTGATCTTTGATATTTTCACTCCCTTATAAGCCACGATTAAGCTGGTACTCACAGTCATATCTCATTGATGGTTTTCCCTTATTTTGACGTCGTTCAACACAATCTTTCATGCACTCGATTATGCTGGTACTCACTGTCATATCTCATTGATGGTTTTCCCTTATTTTGACGCCGTTCAACACAATCTTTCATGCACTTGTAATAATTTCCTGGATTGCTCCTGCATTCGAAATGACAATAATAACGGAGACGTTGTTCAGTGTTTTTGAAGGGTATGGTCCAAGGGTGTTGGTCAAGATAGCGACATGGAGTTGAGAGAGAAGGTGATGAGGGAAAGGATGATTCTGTAGCATGCACGTTTATTAACACAACTACGATAAGAACAATAACAGTTAGCAGCCTTATGTTCATATTGCTTTTGCATATTGATTTTCTCTTACCAGTACCACAGATATTTATAGTCTTTTTCCTTTTTTATTTTAAATTTAATTTCTATTCACTGTCAGCGTAAAAAATTTTTATACTGTTATCCAATCATGTGTTGCCAAATCATAAAAATAGTTAAATTTTCTAGGTATTTGTTGTGATAGTCAACTCTTTTACTGATTTGGCAACACATGATTGGATAATAACTTTACACTAACCGTGGATAGAAATTAAAATCTTTTATTTTTAACTAAAAACTTAATCTCTATTCGAATTTCGAAGAGTTTGGTGACTTTTGGTATCATTAAGTAGTTATGTATCTTTAACACATATATTTATAGTTATTCCTTTTCTTTAATTGAAATTTAAATCCTTATACAACGAGTTTGGTGACTTTTGGTATTACTCGGTAGTTTTTATATTTAGGGTCAATTGACAAAGGTATTGTTCAGGGTTAAAAAATTTATAAGGTATCAATTGGAAATTAATATATTGTCAAAAAAATTATACCTTTATATTAAACCAAATATATTTAAAGATTCATTTTATTTAATCGAAAACTTAATTAATTAAATCTCTATTCGAAGAGTTTGGTGACTTTTGGTATTATTCAGTATATACGTATATGTTGTATTTAATTATTTAGAAAAGCCTATTCGTTTATATGATTTGAGTTGTATCATATTTAGAACTTCAACAATTTTTTTGGTATATCAAGTCAATTTTTCACACCATAGGTAAATTGTTGAGAAGCTAAATTTTCCAACTTAAGGATTCAGGGGTATTAGGAATGATTCGACACCAAAGGCCAAGGAATATATCAACTTATCAAGCAGTCGTTATTTATAAATTTTATTTTAATATACATTCATCTATACATAAAATTTCAAATTATATATATATAAAGGTGGGGATCCACTTACTCAAAGAGTAAGTCTTGACACATTTACTCCATTGAATAACATTTTATAAATTTCGAATTTTATCAATCTAATTGGTAGATTGAAAGTTTCCATTAAGTAGACCAAGCCTATACAGTTTTATAGAATTTTAAAATTAATTAATACTTCATTTAACTATTTTATTTTAACGTATAATATGCTTTTTAAATATAAGTACATATCGTCTATAAGATTAGATACTTATAAATGTTCAATTTATCTTAAATTTGGTATGCATGATTTTCATGATAATATTACATGATTCAACTGTTGGATTGGAAAAATAATAATTCTATTAATAGTTATTCAATAGTGTAAATCTACAAGACTTACTCCTAAAGTAAGTAGATCTCCATCCTAAATATAATATTAGGGTTAATGTAATGTATACATTTTAAATATATAAAAATATGAGATATTTGATTACATTCTTATTAATATTATTTTCTTTTCAAAATTTGGCAAAATATCAACATTTTTAGGGGTCTTTTGCTTATATGTTTATCACACATTCCATTCCTTTGTAATGCGGAACTCATTCTTCACTCACACCCCACTAACACTTGAATTCTCAATCTTTTCCTCAAGTTTAGGTTTTTACACGGAGGGGGAAGCCTTTTCGAGTATTTTATGATTTAACCAATAGCACATTTTATTAAGTTTGCTTTCAAGAGTCACGTCACTTCCTTGTGTGTTACCGCTCTTCATTTGAGTGTGTCTTCCAATGCTCTACAATATGTGGAGGGTTGGACCCGTTTTCTATGGGAAGACACGTCTAACCACTCCACCTAAACTTTTTATGTAAATGTTGTCTTATATTTATCCTTAATCAATTTGAACCATCGCCTTTGACACTTTTAAAAGGGTGAGGAGGATCTTTTGCTTATATATTTTTCACATATTTCATTACTTTTCAATGTAGAACTTTTCACCCACATCTCACTCACACTCTTGAATTCTCAACAATTATTTCATTTTGTTAAGATATATATATATATATATATATGTGTGTGTGTGTGTGTGTGTGTGTGTTATAGTCGTACAAGGAATAGAATTCAAAATGGTCATATGTCAAGTTACACATGCTTAGCTAGATTCAATTTGAAACTAGGTCATTTTAAATTCAATCTCATTAGTTTGAAGTATAGTTGTACAGATTGGACCGGAAAATCGGTGACCAAGTCTGTTGACCTGTTTGGTCCAAGTCTTTTACAGATTTTTTGGTTGACCTGGTCAAACCTAGAAAAACCCGGCCGACCCGGTCGGGTTTTTCATGAACCGGGTCATATTAAAAAAAAATTGTTAGATAAAAAAAAATTAAGTGAAGCATTATCATCTTCTTTTCTTTTCAGTTTATAATCGTCCTACAACTTACTATGAGCCTTTTGTTTGATATGTAACTTTAGCACATTTGATTTGTACTGACTCTTAAGTAATCTATCATTTATATTAGTTTAATTATGTACTACTAAGCAAACTAATAATATAAAAATTTAAATTTATACTGAGTTATAAAATGTTAAATTTGTATTCTTAAATGTATAAGATAATTTATTTTACAAGGCATGATTATATATATGTATGTATATATAATTGTAATATTTTCTTTCTTTCTATAGCCAAATTTTCTGGTTTGACCATTGAATCGTCGGTCAAACTGTTGATTCAGTGACCTGACTTTCTAACCGGATCAACCACCGGTCTGAGTTATACAACAATGGTTTAAAGTCATTTTCTTAATAAGCGGTATGTAAGTATCACTATAAATACTCTTTAAGGCCTAAAACATGTTTGTCCTTAAAATGAGATAACTTCTCCCCCTCTTTAACTTTTTGTGTAAAAAAAATAACAATTCCCGAATCAAGTACAGATAAGTAAATATTTGACTGATTTGGCTTTTTAGTGGCCTGAACATATTATAACATTTCCTTTTGTATTTAATTACTTAGAAAGTTTGGTTAGTTTATATGATTTGAGTTTAATCATTTTTTATTTTTTATTTTTTATTTTTTTTAAACATTGAGAAGTGCATAAACCTCGACATTTTAATTAAATTGCGTTAGGTTCTATTCAAGATACTTGAAAATTGAAATTAAGCATCAATTGATCCAGTGTGTTTATTTTCAACCTTCAAATGGAGCCCCAAATCTTTCAAAACTTTAACACCTGTTGGCTCCATTTAATTCTCATCCTTTATTTTCCCGTAATGTTGATTTTATATGAAACTAGCTTTTTAGCCCGCGCTACATATTAATATTTTTAGCTAGTATTTTAAAATTTTAAATTTCATTGTAATAACATGTTAAGTGTTGTGAAGGGGAGTTGACTTACTTGGTCAATTTTCTACTCACAACAACTGTATGACTTTGGATAGAATCCTGGAATCCTCAATTGATAGTGATTTGTAATCTCATTATAATTTTTCGTTTAAGTTAGTAGTTTACTTTGATCTTAAAATATGAAAAACCTCCACTCACCTTAAACTTTTCTATACAAAAAAAAAAAAAAAGAAACCAAGTTAAGTGACAGATTGAAACTGAAAGCATTAAGTTCAGGAACGACCTTTGAGATTTAGATGACATGAAATTGAAAAAATTATTGAGAAAATTTTAAGCACAAAATTACAATATGTATATATATGACTTTTATATGATGTGAGGAGTTGGCCTCAACTTTTCTAAAACAAAAGTTACTTTAAAAATTAATTATATAAAGGCAGACTTATTTCAGATTTTGTCGCATTTAAAAAAAAGTAAGAAATTGTATAAGAAAAATTTGTAAATTTATATTTAATTATTTTATATTATTTAATTATTATAAATGCTCACCAAATTACACAGTGAACGTTTCTTTTCGCTCACTAGGTATTCAAGATACAACTTTTTTGGACCTCTAAATGGCATCAATGACAAATACCAACACAGTTGCTTTATTGTTATATGTTGATGTTTTATGTGGATGGAACTAAAATGACACTGGTCACAAAATATCAACCCAGAACGGGAATGACAGCAGTCATAGGGTTTTGAAGGGCATGAAAATAATCCAAGGATCTTCGTAAGGAGTTGAAGGAGAAGGTGGTGAGGGAAAGGAAGAATCTTTAGCATGCACTTTTATTATCACAATTACGATAAGAACAATAACAGTTAGCCCCCTTTTGTTCATATTGCTTTTGCCTATTGATTTTCTCTCCCTTCGGAATTTCAATGTCAGAATATGTTGTGAAGAACTCTTATTATCTTTGGATGGAAAAGTTTAGACGAAAAATGAGAAATGAGGTAATTTTTCAGTTTAAGTAAATATTTATTTTATTTGATTTTTTAAAAAAAATAAGAGAAATAAAATGAGATATTATCATGCAACACTCTAATAATCACTTATTCATTTTAATAAGCATTTTATAATTATCTTAATTTATAAATAAAAATTGTCCTTCCCCTCCTTTATTTAGCAAATATATTTCTAATTATTCCTTTTTTATATAATTGAAAACTTAAATATCTACTTGAAAGAGTTTGGTGACTTTTGGTATTAATTAATCAATTTAATTTAATTAATTAATTAAGATTGCTGTAAGTCAAAATCAATTTTATAAGTCTTTGCCAAGCTACTCATGCTCAACTATATTCAATTTGAAATTACATTATTTTAAATTCAATCACTTAAGTTTGATCAATGCCCAAACCAAGTACATAATTGTGGATATTTGACTGGTTGGGCTTTAAAACGCTAGAGCATTTAATAACAGAATTACAATTTGTATTTAACTTATAAAGTTTGGTTAGTTTTTATGATTTTATTTTAAATTTAAACATTTTTTGGGCACATTAAAAAGTCTTCATCGTGAATTGAACTTATAAGGCTACCATAATCCCTTGAGTTATATTGAAATGATAACATACTTGAAAATTGAATTAAGGCCTAAATAAGATACTTGAAAATTGAAATTAAGCACTAATGTGTGCTGGCTGGGCCCATTTGGGCTTGTCTACCTTGGGCCAGGCCAAATTTGGATTGAGTTGGGCTAGCCGGCCATGTCAATTTTGGTCGGGCTAACAAATTGTTAACACAATCCATCCATATGTATGTTGTGGGTTATTTATGCCAATTAACTGGCCCACATGTCCTTTACTTATTGTTATAATTAGAGCAAAAAAATACAATGTCAAATAATTTATTTATTTAACTTGTATTGAAAAACTTAACCTAACTTGTATTGAAAGATTTCAATTTAATTTGTTATTAACAATGAATGAATGTTTGTTTTAGGATCGGATAACATTTGAGTGAACTTAAATTGATGAATGTTTATTTTAAAATAAATTTAAAAAAATTATCAAACTTGCAGGCCAACTTAAAATCGGGTCAAGAAAATTTTTACTGATCCAACCCATGTATTTTATCAGGTTAATAGTTCAACTCATTTTAACAACTCTACCGATATGGATCCAATTTGTTTATTTTCAACCTTCAAACGAAGCCTCGTATCTTTAAAAAACTTTAATGGCTACATTTTGCATCCTTCCTTTCTTTCCTTTTTTGTTTTCGCATTTCATTTGAAATTAGTTATACACATGCATTGTGCCTCAATTTTTTCAAAGGAGAAGATAAATTATGCATGAAAATTGTTAGATTGCCATTAGCCACATACAAATTCAAAGACTGAGAGAAGTTACATGAATCAAATATAATTGACACAAGTAATGAATTTCATTTAACCGTAAACAGGGACAAAGGTAAGGGGATTGACAGAGACCATGGCTCCTAAGTCTCAAACCTCCCTTTAAAAAATTTTAAGTTTTTTTAATAGATTTTTTTAAAAAATTTCATGTAATTTATGTTTGACCCCTCAAAAAATTTATTGTAGTCTTTCACACTCCCAACTTATGAATCTTGACTCTGCTACGTAAACGAAACACCCATTCATGAGTTGGTCGGAATATGGAGAACAAGCTCTCCTGAAGCATCTTCATTGCTATCGTGTAGCCTCCTCATTGCATGCTTAAGCTTTTACATGTTATAATTGATCACAAATTTATCTTGTTTTTCATGTAACAGATCATAAATACAGGTTTGGCTCTAAATAGTGTTTTCATTTTTAAGTTTCAACATGCATATCCTTGTGAGTTTGGTGTAGGCGAAGTAGATTTTGATACAATACATTATAGACAGATGCAAAGTGTATGGTTTTAACGATAGTATAATTAGTTGTATTCATTGTAAAATATATATCTAGGCTATCTGTATTCAATGTAAATATCTTCGTTTTCATTGTTCTAAACAAACAAAAAAAAAAAAGCTTACATTTGAGACAAACTCATTTTCTTCAAAATTGTTGTCCAAATTTTGACCACTGCTCGTCTTTTGGATTAGGAACAAAAAATGTAAACCTATAATAGGCGTTAAGTCTTAACCTTTATGTATGTGCACATGCGCGCGTTAGATTATATATGAATATTTATGAGAAGTTTTGATATATATCATGAATATAAAAAGAGTTTAATTTTGATCTATTGTCAATGTAAAATTTTTTTACACTTTCACCTAATCATGTATTGCCAACTCATTAAAAGAGTTTGACTATTATAACAATTACCTCAAAAGTCTAACTTTTTTAATGATGTATCAGTACATGATTGGATAACAGTGTAAAAATTTTTTTACACTACAATTGATTAAAATTAAATCCGTATAAAAATATAAAGAAAATTATTTTTTTTGGTAAGCGACAATGAGTGCGCGGCAATACATTTTGACTGTATCAAAAGAATGGAATAACACTGTTTTTAATAACTTATTATAGAAACTTCATGCTACAATTAAGGAACATGACGATTAGCTTTCTTTTTATAAGATAAAATTAATGAGAAATTATTTATATAGAAAAGTGTTGTGTGGAACGGATCATATTAGATGGTTCGATTGTGAAGTGGTTATCTAGCCTGCTTTATAGTTCAGACGCATAATTGAATTCATAAATCAAAAATTAATTGATCATTAATTTAAAAAAATTAAATATTTTATAACATTTCATGTATGTTTTTATATAATTAATATTGGTGTATATAGATTATTTTTAATATATAAGATTCTATTAATCTATTTTTATATAGACCAATTAAATTGGTTAAATTTAAATTAAAAATCTTGCTAATTTAGTTTTTGATATGATTTTAATAATATTGCACATGTGCTAAGTGCACCTTTCATTGAAGAGTTATACCATATATATGCTACAAATAGGAACTTAAAATAATACTAGTAAAAGGAGATTACTCTGATACTTATATATTTTTTTAAATATTAGTATTCAATGTGAGTTGTTAAATATTTATTAATTATTATTTATATTTAATCAACTTTCAAATATTCATTATGAAACTAATAATTAATAAATAATTGACAACTCACCTTAAATATCAAACTTATCAAATTATCATAAGAAATTCTTTAACAAAAAGAACTATTTAGTAGTTAAGGATAAACTCAATACAATATTAAGTCTTGATCTTTGAAATTTTCACGCACTTATAAGCCACTTACACAAGTATTAAGGTGGTATTCACAGCAAAAGTGGATCTTCATGGGAGGATGGGGGAGCCACAGTTCCTAAATTTGAAAAGCTCCATAAAAATATTAAAATAAAATAAAAATATCTCCTCCTAACATTATTAAAACATTATATGGCCCCCTAAATTTTTAAATCAAGATCCGCCACATTCCCAGTCAAATCTCATTCATGGTTTGGCCTTATTTCGACGTCGTTCCATACGTGCTTTCATGCAATTGTTATAATCATCTTTATTCCTGCATTCGAAGTGACAATGGTAACGGCGACGTCGTTCAGGGCTTTGGTGGGGCTCAATCCAAGGATGTTCGCCAAGATCAAGATAGCGATAAGCAGTAGAGGGAAAAAGTGACGAGGGAAAGGACGATTCTTTAGCACGCACTTTTATTAGCACAGCTACGATAAGAACAATAACAATTAGCCTCCTTCTGTTCATATTGCTTTTGGGTATTGATTTTCTCTTTCTTCAGGATTTTAATGTCGGACTATGTTGGGTAGAACTCTTGGACTTACCGTAGATATTTATAGTCTTATTCCTTTTCTTTAATTGAAAACTTAAATTTGAGGAGTTTGGTGACTTTTGGTATTCTTCAAAATATATATATATATATATAAAAGTATTGAAAAATACCGAAAGTCACCAAGTAAAAAAAAAGGAATAAGAGGGTACTATTTTATTATAAGATATTAAAGAAAAAAATATTGATCATTGAATCATTTATGTATAGTTAAGATTATAAGTTATTTAAAGGTCACGTGATTACTTAAAAAGTGATAATAGCTATTTGGTAAATGTACCAAATCGCTTAAGTAATAAAGTGATGAGGAAATTATTGTCTCTACAAGGAATTGTGTTGTTAAGTATCAAATTACTAATTTAAATAACCTGGGGGTGTGGTTGAGCGGTAGGGGCTCATCCACCCTTAATCAAAGGTCAGGGGTTCGATCCCTGCGGGTATGGAGCAGCCTTTAAACCCCAGGCTAGCTGTCCCATCCTTCGAGGTGCCTGCAAGCCAACGCAGGGATTAGTCACTGTGCTCGACGGTGGACACCCTGATTGTGGACCTAAAAAAAATTACTAATTTAAATATTATTTAAATGGTACAAATTAATTAAGATAATTTAAAAATAAAACTAAAATTGTAATTATGTTAAATAAAATTGTGTTAAATGGTGCAAATTCTTCAGTTCACATGCTGAAAAAAATATTAACAGAAAATAAATATTAATACTTCTTTTTTACATGACAGAAAAAATAATGAACAAGTTTCCCCAAAATAAATTGGGCTTCCAAGTTTTTTTTTTTCCCCCAATAAATTTTATGTTTCTTTGGCTAACATACGGCTTTTGACACGTATAGTTTGCTCAGGATTTCAACATGGTTCTTGTTTGTAGTTGACCCTTATCTCTATCTTCGATGTTTTGCATTTAGACTAACTTATAATTGCTTAGATTTTCAACTATACCTAGTGAGAAAAAAAGGATCAAATTGACGCAAATGATTTATTAAAGAGACCAAATATAGAGAATAAGGTTTTGTATTAATTTTTTTAAAAATAAAAGTATTATTTTTTTGAAGTAATAAAATTATTTTTTTAAAAATTAAAAAGTTGAAACTTTAAAAAAAAAAACACTTCATATATTTTTTTATTACACATAAAATATTCCTTTTTAAAAAATTAAATTCTTTAACTTTTAAAAAATTACTTTATTATTTCAAAAAAATATTTCCTCTCTTAAAAAAATTAATACAATCAGCCTTAAATTGTAAGTGGATTTGAATCCCCATAACGAAGGGATTTGAATTGGTTGGACTAGGGCATCTAAAATTGGAGATTTCCTCTTTTCAGTAGTGAGTACCAAAGAATTAAAAAAAAACAAAAAAAGGAAAAGGGAAAGGAAAAGGAAAAGGAAAAGGAAAAGGAAAAGGAATGATAATGGACGACTCACAAGTCACAAGTCACGCGCAAAAGAGAGTCAACGATGAAAGTGTGCGTTTGTGACACTCAGGAATCAAAATACATAGCCAATGATTCAGGCAAGGTAATGCTTCCAATAACCAACTTCCAGTGGCTGTGACACCCAACATAACTAACCAATCACCCATGGTAATTATAGGACCACCGTCCTCTGCAAACAAGTACAGCTACGATGTTTTCCTCAGTTTCAGAGGCGAAGATACCCGTCATCTATTCACCAGAAATCTCTACGATGCTTTGCGCCGAAAAGGAATCAACACCTTCATCGACGATAAGAAATTGGGGAAAGGGAAGCGGATTTCAAGTACCCTTCTGAAAGCCATTGAAAGATCAAGAGTCTCCCTTGTTGTTTTCTCGGAAAATTATGCAACTTCCACGTGGTGCCTCGATGAACTTGTCAAGATTATCGAGTGTAAGAAGGAAAAGAACCAGCCCGTTTGGCCAATCTTCTACAAAGTGGAACCCTCGGATGTACGGTTTCAGAGAAACAGTTATGGAGAAGCCATGGCTGGACTTGAACATAGGTTCAGACATGACGTGGAGAGGGTGCACAAATGGAGGACAGCTTTGTCTGAAGCTGCCAGCTTGTCAGGATGGCATTTTCAAGATGGGTCTGGGTACATATATTATTTTCCTTTTTAAAATAATAATAATAATAATAAATTATATTATTTTCTAATTACTCTCATCTGATGAAGTTTTAAAACTGTTACTAGTTAACTACTTGTAGATATGATTATGGCTGGATATATTTGTGTTCTCTAAGTTTATTGAAATTTTTAAGCGCAAAGCATTATCTTCCAATTCACTAATGCAGAAGATTTGGTATTAAACGAAACTGGGTATTTAAGTGTTGATTTAAGTTTTGTCATTCTGTTTTTGTGTTGCTTTATTTGTTTATTATTTTGATGAAATGAGTCGTGATTACTAATTACTAAACAAAATGAAGCTTTTGCTGTATCAACTTCATAATTAAGATTTAACTTAAGAGCATAGAATTTATGCAGATACGAATTTGAATTTATTGAAAGGATTGCTGAAGAGGTCTCCAAAACATTGCCACCTAAACGCACACATATTGGTGAGCGCATGGTTGGGCTCAAGTCTCACATAGAAGAAGTGAAGTCACTGTTAGATATTGTGTCTGATAATAATGTTTGCATGTTGGGAATTCATGGAGCTGGTGGAATTGGCAAAACGACCCTTGCCAAAGCTTTGTATAATTTGATCTTCCACCAGTTTGAAGGTGCATGTTTTCTTTTCGATGTCAGAGAAATTTCAAAGCAATACAGGGGCCTAGTACGTCTCCAACAGACACTTCTATCAGAGATTCTTGAGGAGGAGGAAAAAATCAAGCTGAGCAGCGTTGATGAAGGAATCTCTAAAATAAAACATAGGCTTTGCCATAAAAGAGTTCTTCTTGTTCTTGATGATGTTGAGGAGATAGAACAGTTAGAAAAACTGGCTGGAGGATGTGATTGGTTTGGCTCTGGTAGCAGGATCATTGTAACAACAAGGGATAAACATTTGCTAACTGCCCATCATGTTGAAAGGATCTATCAAATGAAGGGGCTGAATGACCATGACTCTCTTGAACTCTTTTCTTGGTATGCCTTTAATATGAGTGCACCCGCAACAAAATATGAAGATATGTCTAATCATGTAGTAAGTTATGCACAGGGCCTTCCATTGGTTTTGAAAGTAATAGGCTCCAATTTGATTCATAAAAGCTTAGAAGCATGGAAAAGTACATTGAAACAATATGAGAGGATTCCAGAAAGAAAAATTCAAGACATACTGAAAATAAGCTATGATAGCTTAGAGGATGATGCAAGGTATATTTTCTTAGACATTGCTTGTTTCTTCAAAAGGAGGCCTTTGCAATTTGTTGAAGAAATACTAGATGCAAGTGGTTTTGGTGCAAAATTTTATATTGAGGTACTTGTTGATAAATCTCTCATATCTATCAATGGATATGGCTGCTTGTGGATGCATGATCTTATACAAGAAATGGGTAGAGAAATTGTTAGGCTGGAGGCGCCATCAAAACCTGGTGAACGCAGCAGATTATGGTTTCATGATGATGTTCTCAGAGTACTACATGAAAATTCAGTAAGATCCATAACTTTTTTATTTTCTTTTTTTACACATTAAAATCAATGCGTACAATTGGCAATACCTAATTAATGTTACTTGTGCACGCTTATTGTAAAGGGAAGTAGTAATATTGAAGGAATGGTGCTTGATCCTCCGCAAGAAGAAGAAGTGGAGTGGAATGGTACTGCCTTTGAGAAGATGAATAATCTCAGAATTCTCATTGTTCGGAACACGTGCTTTTCAACGGGCCCTAAATATCTGCCGAATAATTTGACATTGCTTGATTGGAAGGGATACCCTTCAATGTCTTTACCACAGGGTTTTTATCCCAAGAAAATTGTTGTCTTCAAGTTATGTCATAGTCTTCTCAGATTGCAAGAGCCATTCGAGGTACAACTGGTTTTTCCAAAAAACTTTAATGTTTAACAATCATTTTATTTATAACTTGGCATCTAAAAATCAATATCACTTGATAGTGATGTTAATAATTTGATCTATGTTTTGGTTGTGCAGAGATTTGAGTATGTGACAGATATGTATTTCTCATGTTGTGAATTCATAACTCAAATACCCGATATGTCTGGAGCCCCAAATTTAAGAGAATTGGTAGTGAAGGGTTGCTGCAATCTGACCAAGATTCACGATTCTATTGGATCTCTCTCTAAGCTGATTCAGTTAGACGTTAGTGGTTGCACCAAGCTTAGAACCTTTCCCCGTGAAATCAATATGGCATCTCTTGAAATGCTTGACCTCAGTGACTGCGAAAGTCTTAACCGGTTCCCAAACATATTGGGAAAGATGGATGCTCTAAAGACAATTCTTGCTGAAAATACTGGTATTAAAGACCTGCCACATTCCATTGGCAATCTTCCAGGGCTTGAACTTTTAGATATGAACTGTTGCAAAAGCCTTAGACATTTACCAAGTAGCTTATTCTTGTTGCAAAATCTTTCCTGGCTTCTATTGGGAGATAGTCAACCTCGCAGTCGGAAATCATTTAGAAAATCAATGCAAGAGAACCATACTGCGGTAATTGGCCGCCCAAATTTACAATTCTTGAATCTCGAGAACTGTTGCATATTGGATGAAGATCTTCACCTACTTCTTAATTGTTTTTCAAAACTGCAAGCATTATTTCTATCAGGGAATGATTTTGTATCCCTTCCAGAATGCATTAAAGAGTGTACTAATTTGTTGGAACTGGATGTGACTGGTTGCAAGAGGCTTCGAGACATTCCAGAGATTCCTTCAAATTTGAAGATAATAAAGGCAGAGAATTGTACATCATTAACAACTGCGTCATCAAGCCGGTTATGGTCTCAGGTTTTTCTATTTCTTTTTCTCATTGTTTTTATGACATTGTCAGTGTAGGTGCATGTTTTCATGCCTATATTAAGTGTATTATTTATATAATATGTAATTAAAAACTTCTATATAAAAAAAAAGATTAGTCCAGTACTCATATTTTTTTCAGGGTACTTAGGGTGAATTGTTAAGCATTCATGAGTTGTTATTTATATTTAATAGACTTTTAAACATTTATTATGAAACTAACACTCAATAAATGATTGACAACTCACTCTAGGTATTAAACCTATCAGGATCCCATAGCAACTCCCTGAAAAAAAAAAATAGGAAGATTTACCAATATTAAATTTTTTGTGCCATTTTATACAGTTCATAAATTTAATTTCTTACTCAATTTGTTTAACAAAATTAGATAAAAGAATAAATACAATTCATTCTTATAAGATATAACAAAATTTTAAATTACTTCGTAAGTAAGCCAGTTATAAGATTATATCAGATTTCTTTCATATTTTATTTAGTGTACTTAATTAAAATGCCATGCATGAAAAAATATATTTATTAATTCAAATTTCAGTCATTGAATTTTTATATTAATTTATATTTTTCCTTTTTATTGTTAATAAAAAATTCTAAAGTTATTTTACAGTGGTTTAATATCTAGAAGTCGGGGTAAAATAGAATATAATTAATAAAATATAACTTTTTGAGATACCTACTAATCATTTTTCGCATTTGTTGAAGATACATCTATTTTCTCGAAAACAACCATTACTTCATTTCTTGATAGCACAAAACAAAATGAATAATTTTTGACTTAGTACTTATTTTTAAGTATGAAAAACGTCATGGTCATTGTTGTTTTAATGTCTCAGGCAATGAACGAGGTTCGTGACTTGCTAATGAAAATGCCAGAAACACCAATTCCTGATTGGTTTGACCATCGTTGCAAAGGAGGGACTGTGTTTTTCTCTGCTCGTGGGAAGTTTCCTACTATGGCTTTAGCATTTGTTTTGGGACATGTCAATATGAATTCAGAGTATGAAAGAGAGTGCCATGTTGAGGTCAAGGTGTGCATTAACGGTCGTAACGTACACAAGAACAACAGTCCAAGCCATTTGCATTGTCCAATTATAGAAGGTAATGTGTTATTGTGGGATCTACGACAAATTTTTCGAGAAGTAGAGTGGCAGGATCTTGATGCGTTATTAGTACATGATTGGAATGATGTGGAGATACAAGCTATATGTGACTCACCAGATTTGGCCATAACTAACTGTGGAGTTTATGTGTACAAGCAAGAAATAAACATGGAGGATATTCAATTCAAAAGTCCCAGTTCCAGTAACCGTACTGAGGTCTTCTTGACATCCACGATTATTGCAAGAAATATGTTAAAGCGGAGAGTTACAATTTATCCTCAACATGAACCACCAAAGAAACTCATGAGGAAGTACAAGGCCACGGATAAAGGAAAATATACCACAAAAACGAGGAACAGGTGAGTTGTACTTTTTCTTATTGTTTGCGAATTTCCCTTTTTACAAAAGTCCATTAATTTTCTTTATGTGAATTACATTTTAACTGTTTCAACTTTCAAGAGTCAATCATTTATTTTATACTTACTTTTTCTTTTCACTTATTCTAGAAGTCAACGCCGTATGTTATCTTCATGCAACAGAACAAAAGAAGATGGTTTCCCCCATGGGTAAGCATGTTTGGAGATTTTTGTATAAGTAAACATTACTTTTCTTTTTAAAGAAAAAGAGGAGCTTGTTGATTGTTTTCATTAACTATCGCAAATTTCAGTGCTATGTAAAGGGAAGTCATTTGATAATTCTCGTGGTTACATCGATCGTTTGCAAATGCATAATAATAATTGTGAATTGACATATGCCTTTTATCTCAGGAAAAAAATATATATCTATCTTACACAAAAATAAATGTGGCCTCTTTTTCCTCTTTTTTTTTAATTTTTTTTTCTTTTGTTTCTAACGTGTACTTATTAAAATTTAATAGTCCTTTTTGTTTTATCCGAATCCAAAACAGACAAAATATTATTAAGAGTATATTTGAAAAAGATTAATTTTTTTTAAAAATAGTTTTTTTAATAAAAAAAGTTTTATCTAAAATTTATTTTATTTGTTTAAAGTGTGTAAAATTAATTATAAGTTAATATTATTTTTTTATAATTAAAAATAATTTTTAAAAAAAAAACTGTTATTTTGAGCTTTTAATTATTTGATTTTAGATTATTTCAAAAGTTTTGAGAGAGAAATACTTATTTTTTTTCAATTAAATAACTTTTTTAATCATTTCATATATTTTTTGATAATTTAATACATAAAAATAATTTTTTTTATACAATCTAAATAAAATACTTTATCATAAAATTAATTATGAATTAACATATTTAAATATAAATTATTTTTTTTATAATTAATTTTCTTAAAAATTAATTATATACATAATTAAATTTTACATAATTTTTTTTTCAGTTAACCTAAACACACATTAAGAGAGTTGCTTAACCGCTCCTGAGAACAATGTTTTGCAGAATGTGTTAGCACATATGCTGCCCCGTTAACATGACCTATAAAGTATAAACCAACATTCCCAATCCAGGAACATCGATGCAAACAAGTAAATATCATGTGCCATTTGAAGAGAAATCTTCAGCACCCTCACGTATGACTTTGTAGACCTGCTGTGCATCCCCTCCAAAAGCACTTCTGAAAACTCAACTCATAGGCTTTCATCAGACCTTCCCTGGCTGCAAGAAGCTCGCATCAATAAGGGTCAAGATTCAAGAATCCCACCCAGTTTACACAGCTTTGAGAATAAGATCGATTTTTTTGCCAACGCTAATAATGATATATTATACAATTATACATAGAAAATTGAGAAAAATATCCTGGGCAGTCATAAGAATTTGTTTTTTCTTTCAAAATCTCGTTTGTTCTTTTGTTGCATCAATAGAGATTACTTCAATTCGAAACATGATAACATATTTGCAGTATTTTTCTTTGGTAATTACTCACACGTGCATCCATATGATTGTTGAGTCCAAAGTCGACAACGAGTCAACTATGGCTGAAACGAAAGGCCTATACCGTAGTCAAGCAAACGCGTACTTCTAATAGGTTAACTAACAAGAGGTGGTCATTGTCCCTTTGTTTTTTTGTCAAAAGAAAAAACATAAAATATTCCTTATGCAATTCTCATAGAAATTTTGGTCGGAGTAAAAAATTGAAATGAAAAAGCAAGGTATTGAGGACACTGAATTGGGACGATCTAAAGTTTTTTTTTACATTATAATTAATGATATCTTGTCAAAATAAAATATTCCTTATGCAATTCTCATAGAAATTTTGGTCGGAGTAAAAAATTGAAATGAAAAAGCAAGGTATTGAGGACACTGGATTGGAACGATCTAAAGTTTTTTCTTTTACATTATATTTAATGATATCTTGTCAAAATAAAATATTCCTTATGCAATTCTCATAGAAATTTTGGTTGGAGTAAAAAATTGAAATGAAAAAGCAAGATATTGAGGATACTGAATTAAAATGATGTAAAGATTTTTTTACATTGTATAATTTTTTTACATTATTATTATCTTGTCACATTATTAAAATAATGTAATTTTTTAAGTATTTATTATGATAATTAATTTTTTAATAATTTAATAATATATAATTAAATGATAGTATAATATTTTTTATAATAAGTGATAATTAAATACAATATTAATTTGGTTGTATTTTAAATAACATTGCAGTATATATCTTTTAAAAAATAAAATAGAAATCCAGAACAAACCAAACAAATCCACAAGAATAGTTGCTGTCATGGCATTTTCTCCAGCGTTGATATTTTTTGAATGTGAAAATAAGCGGGTGAGATTAGACATACACAAAACGAAATGAGGGAGGATCTGATTCCGATCACCAATAATTAATACACGTAACACAACGCTTCCATCCATACATACAGTATGGTATTGTTTGGACAGAGACATTTAGAGGAAAAGAAAAGGAGTAATTGTTTATTTTTTATTTTTTATTTTTATTTTTATTATTTCAGAATTTTTTAAAATGAAAAAAATAAAAATAAAAAACTATTATATAATTTTTTATTATATTTTTTTATTTTTATAATTTTTATAATTTAAAAATAATAGATTACTTCTCTCTTTTCTTTGCTTCTAGACTCCTCCAACCCAGCTTAATCTTGCGCATATCATACTACCTTCACCCTTCTTTCATCCATAAAGAAACAATATCTTCATTTTCACTTTTTCAGTGAGTCAATGAGACGCTTCTAGTGTAGTGGCCATTATTACATTTACACTCATGGTAGATCAATCCTCTCCCTTCTCCGTTTTCCTCAGTTTCCGGCGCCGCACATTCGCAGCCACTCTGTGCGACGCTCTGCGGCGGAAGGGAATCAACGCTTTCCTCGGTGGTACTGGTAACAACTCACCCTCCTCCGCGATTCGCAACTCAAGGATCTCCATTGTTGTCTTTTCTAAAAACTATGCATCTTCCACTCGGTGCCTCGCTGAACTTGCCAACATCCTCAAGTGTATGAACCAAAAGAATCAACTCGTTTTGCCTATTTTTTACAAGGTGGAACCCTCCGATGTACGGCACCAGAGAAATAGTTACCGAGAAGCCATGCTTGCACACGAAAACAGGTTCGGAAGAGACTCCAAGAAGGTCCGCAAATGGAGGTCAGCACTGTCCGAAGCCGCAGGCTTGTCGGGATGGCATCTTGATACTACTGGGTATGCAATGCACAATCACTATTTTCTAATTGCTTCGTTTGAACATCATCAAAAATTAATTTTTTTTTCAATTTTTTTTTTTAAATTTTGATGAGATAAATGCTGATTATTGAACAACAATGAATGAAGTCTTGCATGTATAAACTTGATGATTCATAGAGCATGGCGTTTCTGCAGATGTGAATTTGAGTTCATTGAAAGGGTTGTTGAAGAGGCATCTGCTAAGTTACCTCCTAAGCTTATGCATATTGGGGAGCGCATAGTTGGGCTTGATCCTAGCATACAACAAGTGAAGTCGCTTTTAGATGTTGTGTCTCAGTCTGATAATAATGTTTGCATTTTGGGAATTCATGGAGCTGGTGGAATTGGGAAAACGACCCTTGCCAAAGCTTTGTATAATTCCATCATCCACCAGTTTGAAGGTGCAAGTTTTATCTTCAATGTCAGAGAAGCTTCAAAACAACACAGGGGCCTGGTACGTCTGCAACAGACGCTTCTGTCAGAGATTCTGGAGGAGAAAAAAATCAAGCTGGGTAGTGTTGATGAAGGAATGTCTAAAATAAAACACAGGCTTCGCCATAAAAGAGTTCTTCTGGTTCTTGATGATGTTGATGAGATAGAACAGTTAGAACAGCTCGCAGGAGGATGCGATTGGTTTGGTTCTGGTAGTAGGATCATCGTAACAGCAAGGGATAAACATTTGCTAATTGCCCATCATGTTGAAAGGACATATCAAATGAAGGGGCTGAATGAGCATGATTCTCTTGAACTCTTTTGTTGGTATGCCTTTAATATGAGCCAACCTGCAACCGGGTATGAAGATATGTCTAATCGTGTAGTAAGTTACGCACAGGGCCTTCCATTGGTTTTGAAGGTAATAGGCTCCAAGTTGATTCATAGAAGTTTAGAGGCATGGAAAAGTGCATTAGAACAATACGAGAGTATTCCAGAAAGAAAAGGATTCAAGACATTCTTAAAATAGGCTGTGATAGCCGACTACCATGACGCAAAGCAAAAGTCATTTGTTCCTTGATTCATATGTCTTGACATTCATCCATCAAGACAGCAAAAAATTAATCTCCAAGATCGTGAGCAAGAGCTCTAGTGCAGCTGCCCTTGCAATGTCTTTTGGATATGAGGAACTATTAGCTTGAGATTTCAAAAATGTCCACAGCTTCAATATGATTGGCAAGAAAATATACAAGTTCAGTAATTCATCCGGGACAAAAAAAAGTGAAAAACCAATCCTTGGGAGAATAGGCACTGATGAATACAAACAATTGGTGTAGGGAAATAAGTTTTACTTTTCCTTGAGAGTGAGTTTGTTTGTTTGCAAATATCAGCTTGGATTGACATTTTCTATTAGATATATAAAGAATTAATTACATTAGTTAGGAAATTAGTTGTTTTTATTGGCTATATAAGTTTCATTATACTTCTTGTAATTTCAAGCTTTCTCATTTATATCAATGTTCTCATTGGTAAGCTTCATTATACTTCTTGTAATTTCAATCTTTATCATTTACATCAATATAATTTCATTTTCAGTTTCCATCTTTTTTTCGTTTATGGGCTCTGCCATGTTTCCTAACATGGTATTAGAGCATCTATGGTATCCACTATGAAAATTTTGTTCCACTGCATGAGTTCCAATGGAACTCTGAATATTTTATTTTCTCTCTTTTTCTCCAGAAAATTTTCCTTCTTTTTCTCACATTTTCTCTTCCAGTTTCTCTCACTACCTCCTTGTTCTTGAAAGCTTTCACTTGCGACTTATTTGCAGATTTTTCTTTGCCAAGAAACTCCTCCGATTTCTATTTCTCTCATTTCCTTTCATTTGATTCGATTCGTTCTTTCCTTTGCAAATTTCCGATTTCATCAAACCACCTTGAATCCAAAGAACCAAGAACAAAGGTCGATTTTCTTTCTCCCAAAAAAAAAAAAAAACCTAAACCCCCTGATTTTGCTTTGTGCTCTCTTCAGATTTTGGGACTATTTTGATTTGATATGATTTGCCTTCTGAAGAAAGCTCTTCTTCCCGAGCCATGAGATCCAATACCCATATCTTGTTTAATGCCATTATTGTTTGGTTCATCTTAAATACAATCTTAAAATCTACAGGAGATTTTGATTCTTTTATCATTTCTTATGGTTTTCATTGGCTATATAAGTCTTATTATACTTATTGTAATTTCAATTTTTCTCATATACATCAATACAATTCCATTCAGTTTTCATCTTTCTCTCATTTATGGGCTCTGCCATGTTTCTTGACATTTTCTACAATCTGTGCTTTTTTTCCAGAGTTGTGAACCCTTAGTGCATCTGTGAAATTGATTCCCAGGAAACTTTCAGGTTGGTTTTGGGTGAGACAAGTAGGCTTCATGAGTATGGGTGTCTATCCCTTCATTCCCTTGAAATCAAACGACTTCTTGGATTGGGAGCTATCCCTGGCTCATATTCTCAGAGAAGGGAACCAATGTACAGATTTCATGGCTAAGCATGGTGCCCAACATGAGAATGATTGGATGGTTTTTGATTCCCCGCCTGCTGGACTGTGTTCCCTTCTGCTTGAGGACGCTATGGGCGTCCTTCATATTAGGCCCTAGGCTTGTTTTTGTTGCTGTTTGCTTTTTGTTTTCTTCTCTACCAGAAAAAGAGACCCTTAGTGCATCACCATTTCTTTGTTCTTCAGCCTCAGATTTCATATCTAGTCGTGCATTTTCACTTGACACCTATGACGTTGGCACTTGGCACTACGCCTTTCATCTTCTATCATTTAGATGATAATCTAAAACGTTTTTATCATAACCAAAGTCTTGCTGCAAGATCCTTTTAGATAAATAACTTATATAAATACTTATTAGAATATAACTTATTTAATAATTGTTTAAAATAAGATAAATAACGTTTAGAAAAACACTTTAAGAAATATTTTTCATAAACTCTTTTGAATAAATATTAAACATTTGAAAGGTATGTTATGAATTGTGTCAATCTCTTAAAGTTAATTTTGTTAAAAATTATTATAAAAAATTTATTACTTAAGATATATTTAATTTTTATAAAAGTTTATTTTAATAAATTAAAAATTTTAACTTATGAAATAAGCCTAAAACAGTTTATAAGTGTTTTAAGTTATTTTAATAAACTCATTTAAATAAAATAAATTTTTTTATAAATGTTTATTATAATAAATAAGTCTAAATAAATTATATAAACGCTATTTAAACGGAACCTAAATCAAATTTTAATTTTTTTTATGTGGTGGAATTTTCTCATTAAGCATGTATTTGAGAAAGATGTTTATTTTACTTTTGTAACAAATTTATCCATTGCTATTACAATCAAAATAACTATAATCGTAATTATTACCTAATAATTTTATGGGCTGCTTTTCTCTCAAAGAATAACAGGTTTCTCACCTTCTCCTCTTTAAACTCTTTCAGTTCAACATTTTATGGGTTTTTTCAATTATTTTTCCTTCAGCATGGAGTACTTAAGCCCAGTCAACCAAATTAATTTGGTAAAAACGTTCAACACAAGTTGTACCACAGTAGGGTCTAACAATTCCCCGATGGCCCAAAAACACTGATCGGCCCAGGCCAACTTAGACCGAATTTCATTGAAAAACAGGCTGGGACTGAGTTCTTTTCTCCATACTCAAATGTAGTTTCGGGGGGGACTGGCCCATTCTTCGGGCCAACCACACCGGCCCAGGTAATGGCCTGAGTCTTCTGCTTAGTGCTTGCCCTGCCCTTGCCAGTCCAAAACAAAAAAAATTATGAATCATCAATTAAAGTTTTGAATTTGCGACTTCGATATTTAGTTCACGCAAAAATATCACCTTCCCAGGATGGTACTGCCTGATATAAAACATTAAAGACAAAGTGAATGACACAGAGGTTCAACATATATGTATCATGATTCATGATATCAATTTAGAGTGAATTGTAGTAGTTTTTATAAATACAAGAGAATTTTGTTTAAACTTTTATAATAGAAGAGAAGTCTACCTAGTAAATATAAAATAGAGGAAAAAGAAGAATAATTTACTTTATATATTTTATAAATAAGCAAAGAATATGGGAAGTCATTTAGAATAACAACGGAGGGAAGAAACTGCTTTAAGAGTGTTAAAGCTAAAGTTGTGCATAAAACTTACCTTGTAGACTAATCAAGAATTGGTGCGCATAAACCCTTGGTTTGCACGAATGTAAAAACAAAATGTAAAAAAATTTAATTTCAATCTACTGTTAGAGTAATTATTATTTAATTATGTGTTAATAAATTATTAAAAGAGTTAAACTTTTTAAGTGATTATTGTGATAGTCAAAATTCTTTGAATGATTTAGTAATCCAAAATTAGATTACAGTATAATTTTTTAAAATTAAACGCAAATGTAAATGATAGCACCGAATGAGATAACCTTTATATGTAGATTATAGAAACATTCAAACACTAGGCAGCTAGTGTGACGTGTGTGTGCATGAGTGGGTCTACATGCCGAGTGGTGTGTGTTGTTGAGAGAGAGAGAGAGAGAGAGAGATGGAAATGGCGAGTGCGGAAGGGACAGAAGAAGAAACCCCTATATTTGATGAGAAAATGAAAAGAGCTCAAAGAGCTGCTAGGTCTGAAAATTGGAGAGTCTTCAAGAAAATCTTCGAGGAAGACAAGAAGCGTCTCCTTGAGCCTTTCGACTTGTTCGGGAACACTGCCATTCACATTGTTACTCGCTCTGAGGATCCACAGCTCTTCCAGGAATTGCTGGAAATGCTACCTGAAGCCGATAGGTGGCGTGTGCTGAGGAAGGGCAATTGCGTGAATAACACCCTTCTTCATGAGCTCATCTTCTGCGCAAGAGTGGAGATGGCGGGTGTTGTATTCAAGTTGGAGAAGAAGCTTCAGCCACCATCAGAGGAAGAGAATTATGATTCACCACTAGTAGAGCTCACAAATAACTCAGGTGAAACCCCTCTGTTCAGGGCTGCTAAGCTCGGCAAGCTAAAGATGCTCAAGTATATGGCCAAACATGCAGAGGGTGACATACGAATGCATTTTGTTAGATATGACAAATGTTCCATTCTTCACGCTAGCATTCTTGGGCAATTTTTTGGTAGGTCTCTCTATGTGTCCTTATATCCATGTATATCTCTATTAACTAAGAGAAGAATACATGAAAGTACGGTGTTTGTATCAAGTTCTCCATCCATAAAGTAAACTCCTTGCTTTATTTCTTGATTTTGGGTCCCAAGAATCATTGAGTATTGAATATTAAGTGTACGTCACTTTCTGGTGTAGATGTTGCTATTTGGTTATTGAGCAAAGATGAAAGACTAGCTCAACACAAGGATATGGATGGAATGACATGCCTTCAACTTCTATGCAATATGCCGCTTGTTTTTCGGAGCCAAGCCCCTTCACTGGGAACCGTGAAGAACCTTATATATTATTGTACATCTCTATCTCCATATTCCCATATTGCGTAGAAATGCATTCTCACATCCCTCTAGCTTCCTCTCCATGTATAATACAACGCATTGGCCTAAGATTGGTGTTCATTGATTATATTTTGGCTGACACAGTGCTTCCCGAGCAAGGATATGATGATGATGATGATGATGGTGACGGTAGTGTTGAGTTCAGAGTCTTCAGACAGAGGAGAGATTTAGAAACTGGCCAACTGGACAATGCAAAGCTACCCAGTGCAGGTACTCATGGAAAAGAAGTTGTTTTTGTGCTGCTATATATCCTAAGCACATGAATTCCTAATGGCAAATGCAAATATATGTCATGTGAGAAAAATTCACAAATTTGCAGTTATTTCAAGGATCAATTATGCTATTTGGAGAACTCTGGCTAAAGGTGCGAACTATACCAATAAAATCAAAACATTACTTGCAAGTTACAACTTTGATTGCTAACAGAATTATTTTTACTTAAGCCATCTGTATTTAATGTCAGTAACATTATCTCATCCTCAAAAAACTGTTTAATTACTGACAGAACTAACTCATGTTTTATGATTGTTTTCTGTTTGATTAATTTTGTGCTTGATCATGTTCAGAGTATGATGGTGTTGGACATATTTGGCAACAAAAGAAGAATCACAAGTTAGCAGAGCATCTGGCTGAGTTGTTAGTGCATAAGGACCTTTCATGGCAGATTTCTTTTCATGAAAATCAACAACCATTGATTGTATTGCCAGTTTTTTCCTCCAAATCAGATAGGATAAAACAAATTCAACTGATGAAAGAGAATCGGGAGGCTGTTAAACAAATTCAACTGATGAAGGAGAATCGAGAGGCTATTGTTGGAATATCCCATTCTGAAAATTACACACCGTTTCTCATGGCAGCTGGCTCAGGAATTGTAGAAATCGTTGAAAAAATCATTGACATGAATCCTGAGGCTGTTTGTCACGTTAGCCAGGATGAGCACAACGTTCTGCACGTGGCCGTGAAACACCGTCAGCTAAAAATCTTTAATATGATAAAGAGAAATGCAGCATTTAAGTCATTGATATCTCGGATAACTGCGGATGGTCGTACTCTCTTGCACCAAGTTTCGAGAATGGAGTTTTACAAAGAACAACACCTACCTGGTGTGGCATTCCAACTGCAAGATGAGTTGCGCTGGTATGAAGTAAGCAGTTAGATACCCTTTCATACGTTGATCCATAAATAGCATTTTATTCGTCCAAAGATATAATTTCATCAGTTTGGACATACTATCTAATAATTAGTGATAAATTTGGCATAAAAAATTATATTAAATAACTAATTTAATATTAAAAAATAATATTAAACTGATTAAAGGTTTAATTTGATGTCAAAAATTAACATTAATGAATCATTTTAATCTATTCATTATTAAAATACTTAACTAATGACACTTATATTTTTAAATGATAAAAATAAATACTTACTCTAGTTTTTATCTTTTTATGCAACACTTATGGAGATATTTAACGTTTAGGTAATCACTACCTAAAAATAATGATAACTAGTCATATTAGTGGTTACTTGTACGGGTTATTTTAAATTTAATATTTATAATTATGGATTAGCTTGTTTTGATTATAAAAAATTTCTAATGAAAAGATTTTAAAGAAAAATCTTAATTGAATTTTGTTTAAGAATAAAATAATTAATTCGATTATACTTCTTATAAAGTGTATATAAAGATTTATATTTAAAATTTAATAATTATATGACCTAATTATTTTTTTATTATTTACAATATTTAAGTACATTTTTAATTTATATTTATATACGCAATTTAATATTTACATGTAAGTTGTGTAAGTAGAATTAAAAGAAAAAGTCATTTTAATTTACATGAAAATGTTAAGTGATTTTTTTTATGACATAAAACTTATATAATTTTTACTATTTATTTTTTTTTACAATTTTATTAATAATGAATTCAGATTATTATTAACAAAAAATATTATTTATCTTTAAAAAATGATAACTAATAGTATAATTAATTGTTTCTCAAGATAATTTTACATTTGATAGTTAATAATATCATTAATTGCTTCTCAATGTAATTATATATATATATATATATTCTGTATTAACAAATAGTAAGAATTCTATATATAAAAAAGGTGATTATTGATTTCTTCATGATAAATATTTTTTCAATTTTTTTTCCATAATGTTCCCAAACTTGAACCTTTGATTACCAAAAAATAAATAAAAAATTTACTTCCTTTTGTTATGCATGCAGCGATTGAGGAAGATTGTTCCCCCTCATTACTTGATGCATTGTGACAAAGACGGCCTAACAGCCGGAGACGTTTTGGAAATGGAGCATCAGGAGATGCATAAAGAAGCAAAATGCTGGATAAAGGAAACAGCTCAGTCATGCTCCACTGTCGCTGTCCTTGTTGCCACGGTCGTCTTTGCTGCGGCCTACACCATCCCTGGTGGAAGTGAAAACGGCACCCCTGTGTTTCTTGGTTCTCGTGTGTTTCTCCTTTTTACTGTCATGGATGTTATGGCCCTTGTGAGCTCATTGGCTTCGGTTGTGATGTTCCTTTCAATCCTAACTTCTCCATTTGAGTTGTGGGATTTCCATAAATCTCTCCCTCGAAAACTCAACTTGGGATTTGCTTTTCTGTTCTTCTCATTGCTATGCACCACGCTAGCATTCAGTGCAACTATTTTGCTCACCATTCGGTTAGAGAACCAGAAATGGACTTCAATTTTGTCTTACAGTGCTGCCTTCCTTCCTGTCACCATATTCGGGTGGATGCAATTCCCCCTTTATAAGATGGTTGAACGACTACTTAAGCGGCTATTCAAGACGCTTAAACAGGTGGTGCCAACTACATTGATCAAATATGCCACAAGAAGTGCTCAGAAAAGAAATTATCAAATTACCAATGACTAGATAGTGTTTCCGGTTTGTTATTATCGTTTGTATATTGTCACCTGTTCTCGGCATATCTCTAATAAACTATCTTTTTCGCATGTGTTTGCGTTTTCCTGCCAAAATAATATAAACTAGTGTCTTTGTAACTTGTACGCAAGAGTTAGGTTATGTGACAGCATATATTTTTCTAATATATAACAGAGAAGCTTTGTATATTACTTGGTGGTGGATTTTTCTTTCAGCTTTTCAACTTTACAAAGGCTGAAAAATACATAATTTTCTTATAAAAGAGCATTGCTATGTCACGTGAGAGCTGTTGCCGAACCGAAATAAAGCATGATTATATACAGTTTTTCAATGCATGTACAACGTAGTCAAATGTCAATGAATGGACTGAATACCAAACGTGCTTTCTACGTTCTGGTTGGTACATGTGTTGGGCGATATATCAATTTCTAAAATAAAAAATTAATAGCAAAAAAAAATTAATTTATCATTTCAAAATTTACACGACTATTCGAATTTATTATGCAATTCAAACCAAAATTTTATATGACGTTATGCATTGCAGCATAGGCCCACTCTGAATTTGACAAAATAATAATAATGAGATATAGGAGTATTATTTATACAATGTTATCCTCTTTATCAAATTGTGACGCTATAATAATAAAATAAGTTATCTTGTTGGTTGAATTTAAAAATTTAGCCCTTTTTCTTTGAAACTTCTCATAAAATTGTCTCTAATTAAAGAGTTTTAACCTTCTTCTTTTCATTTCTTTTGGTGACCCTCCCTCTCTTTTTTAATGAATGAGGTTATTTAACACTATCATAGTCTCATACTCTCACTTTACTAGTCAATAATTTTATCTTTTTCCTTTTTTAAGTTAAAACTCTTGTTACTCTCACGACTCAGTGACTCACCATTTTACACTACATTTCTCTCTATTTGATATGGTTGTTTTTCAATTATGCTGCATTCTAATGCCTTCATTTTCTCTTTTGGATGTTTTATGTCAATCTTTTTTACTTTTTATTATTTGGTTTTGTAGATGAAATCATTAATCACTATATCATGCCTTCTTTATTTCTTTTTGTAAAATCAGAATATTTTGGATTGTAAATAACTATATGTGGGTGAGTCTTGCAAATTTACAATGAGAAATAGTCATAGTGTAGGTACGATATTTTTAGTCCAACATGCATCCAATACATTATTTTCTCACTTGTTAAAGGGAAGCTTAGCCCTGATGTTAGGCTAATTCATCTTGAGTATATTATTCATATGAAAATATCACACCGTCCATTATCTCCGCTTTAGATTGTTCTTGATCGAGAAAGGAGCAGAGGCTGTGTTCTCAGCCATGGCGCAGCAAAAACACCGATCCCAGTTGCCTGCAGAAACGGTTTCCCCAAAACGGATTCGCAGAAATGCCAACGATGCTGATGTGAATTCTGCTGCAGCAGCAATCTCAGACTCAAAAACGGTGTCGCAGCTGCCAGTCGCCGGTGAACACAAATACAGCTATGATGTTTTCCTGAGTTTCAGAGGCGACGATACCCGAGAGGGATTTACGGGTCATCTCTATAATGATTTATGCAAAAGGGGATTCGAAGTCTTCATGGATGGTTATAAACTGAGGACAAGGGAACTCATTTCACCTGCTCTGCTTACAGCTATTGAAGAATCAAGGATTTCTATCGTTGTGTTCTCTGAAAATTACGCTTCTTCTACATGGTGCCTTGATGAGCTTGACAAGATCCTCGAGTGCAGGAAGCAAAAGAACCAACATGTTTTGCCAATCTTTTACAAAGTGGAACCTTCAGATGTACGCCACCAGAGAAACAGGTATGGCGAAGCCATGACTGCACACGAAGACAGGTTCATAAATGACTTGGAGAAGGTTCAAAAATGGAGGTCAGCTTTGTGTGAAGCGTCCAACTTGTCCGGGTTTGAATTCAATACAGGGTAAGTACTATACTACTATATGTATATAAATACAGGTTTAGTAGTTGTTGATATATATAGCTATAAGCCTATAACTGAACATGCCTTGTTCTTGAAGATCTTTGGAAATATTAAACGCAATATACTCCTGATATCATTCATCGAATTGAAATATGAGTAGAAGATGTGGTATTAAATTCAGGGTATTCTGACCAATATGGTGTGACACAAGTGGTAGATACTTAGGCCCTTTAAGTTTAAGCATGAGGTCAGCAGTTCAATTCCTGACCCATGTCCCATGTGTATGGAAAAATATCTGTTAGGAGAAGTCAACTCTCCCTTAAATGGATCTCCATACCTCAAGGAATTAATACTCGCAGGCGCAGGCGGGGAATACCCTGAAAACCAAAAAAAAATTCAGGGTATTCTGTGTTGACCTTTGTTTTTCAGGTTTTGTTTTCAACTTCATTATAGTTTTGTATCTTGTGTGAGACAATTTGTCATAGTGTAGGCTAGGCTGTGTTTATTATTTTGGGGAAATAAATCTTGATGGATCAAAATAAAATGAAATTGTGCACGATCAGCTAAAGAGCATTGCATTTTTCCAGGTACGAATATGAACTTATCGAAAAGATTGCTCAAAGCGTCTCTGACTTACTTCCTAAACGTTAATATATTGGTGAGCACAAAGTTGGACTCCAGTCTCGCGTAGAAGAAGTGATATCTCTTCTAGATATTGAGTCTAATAATACTGTTTGCATGGTGGGAATTCATGGACTTGGTGGAATTGGGAAAACGACACTCGCTCAAGCACTGTACGACTTGATTGCTGATCAATTTTTGGGTGCATGTTATATTGCTTATGTTAGAGAAAGATCAAATCAATCCATGGCCTAGTGCATCTCCAAAAGACACTTTTATCCAAGCTACTTGTGGTTGAAATTGGAAGTGATAATTTGGACAATGTTGATGAAGCCGGTGCCTTTATGATAATGTTGTATTATGTGTTGTAATATTTTAAAAGTTCAAAGTCCCACATTATTTAGTCTTCAAACTTTTAAAGGGTTTATAAAGTAACTTGTGATATGGGCTTATAAAATGAACTGGTAAGATGAATAGGTTCACGCATCCAAGTTTGGGCCCAAGTAGTGCAAATCATCTGATTTGCCCAGGCTGAGGCCTCATACATCTAAATACCTGATCAGTTTAATTTTAAAGGATTTGGATCCTCTCCTATTACAGGAGAGGTCCTATAGGAGAGAGAAAGAAAGAAACAAAGAAACAAACATATGTCTAAATACCTGTAGGAGAGAGAAAGAAAGAAACAAAGAAACAAACATATGTCTAAATACCTGATCAGTTTAATTTTAAAGGATTTAGATCCTTTCCTGGAGAGGTCTTGTAGGAGAGATAAAGAGACAAACATTTTTTTATATTTAAAATGTAATAATACCTGTAGGAGAGAGAAAGAAAGAAACAAAGAAACAAACATATGTCTAAATACCTGATCAGTTTAATTTTAAAGGATTTAGATCCTTTCCTGGAGAGGTCTTGTAGGAGAGATAAAGAGACAAACATTTTTTTATATTTAAAATGTAATTTATGTTTGTTTCTTTCTCTCTCCTATAGGACCTCTCCTGTAACAGGAGAGGATCCAAATCCAATTTTAAATACCTGATCAGTTTCCATTATTTTCTCACCTGCATATCACTTTTACATATTGGAAAACTGACTTCTTGTTCATCTGCATCTCTTCTTCTTCTTCTTCCTACTACTTTCCTACGTCTGGGTTAACTGATTAAAAATATTTTCTCTGCTGATCTGATACCTCAGCCGCATCGGGCCGGGAAGAACCTGTTATATCCTGAGGAGTTTTCGCATTAGCCGAATAAATCCTTAAAGACAGTGTGTGCCCACATATCTCAGACCTTTATTTTTTCTTCTACTCTATTTTGCATGTCAGTTGTTGTCTACACATTTACAACAGATAAAATAGAGGCTTTGCCATCGTAGAGTTCTTTTGGTGCTTGATGATGTGGATGACATCAAGCAATTAGAAAAATTGGCTGGAGACTGTGATTGGTTTAGCAGGATCATTATAACAACAAGAGATAAAAATGTGCTAAAAGCTCATAAAGTTGAAAAAAGATATGAAGTGAAGGTGCTAAATGACCATGAATCTCTCGAACTCTTTTGTCAGAATGCCTTCAAAATGAGCCGTCCTGCAACAAACTATGAAAACCTGTCCGATCGTGCAATACGTTATGCCAAAGGCCTTCCATTAGCTTTAGAAGTAATAGGCTCTAATTTGATTGATAAAGATTTGGATGAATGCAAGTCTGCATTGGACAAATACGAGAAGAATCCACATAGAGATATTCAAAAGTATTCTTAGAATAAGCTACCATAGTCTGGACTGCAATGAAAAGGATATTTTCCTCGACATTGCATGCTTCTTCAAAGGGCAGAGATTGGAATATGTTAAAAGAATACTAGATGCGTGTGATTTCTACCCAGAATATGATTAGAATACTAGTTGAGAAATCTTATAACTATTGAATATGGTTGCTTGAGGATGCATGACCTAATACAAGACATGGGTAGAGAGATTGTTAAGCAGGAGGCGCTAAAAGAAGCTGGTGAACGCAGCAGATTATGGTTTCATGAAGATGTTCTTCAAGTACTAGATGAAAATACATTAAGAACGTTCTCAACTTTCTTTCTAATTTTTTTCCTAAACATTGTAGTCTGTGTTAAAATTGGGAATATGTAGTTAATGTCACATATACCTGTTTTAAAGGGAAGTAGTAAAATTGAAGGAATAATGCTTGATCCCCCTCAAAGAGAAGAAATTAATTGGATTGATACTGCCTTTGAGAAGATGAAGCAGAGAATTCTCATTGTTCGGAACACAAGCTTTTCATCTGGGCCTAATTATTTGCCAAATCAATTAAGGCTGCTTGATTGGAAGGAGTACCCTTCACCGTCTTTCCCACCAGGTTTTTCTCCCAAGAAAATTGTGGCCTTCAATTTACGTGGAAGTCCTCTCGTACTGGAAAAACCTTTTCAGGTACAATTGCTTGCTTTCTTTATTCTTTGTCAAAAAAGTTTAGATATAATGCTAATTACTTGCATATAAAAATTGACATAATTTAGATATACTGTTATTAATTAATTGATTTTTGTTTTGCAGAAATTTGAGCATTTGACTTACATGAATTTCTCCTATTGTCAGTCCATCACCCAAATTCCTAATGTGTCTGCAGCCAAAAATATAAGAGAATTGAGACTTGATAGATGCGAGAAACTGGTTACAGTTGATGAATCAGTTGGACTTCTCCATAACCTTGTATACTTGAGTGCTTCAGAATGCACTCAACTCAGAAATTTTCTGCCAAGAATCTATTTACCATCTCTCGCACACCTTTCCATTAACTTCTGCAAAAGCCTTGAACACTTCCCAGATATAGTTGGAAAGATGGATAAGCCATTAAAGATTTATATGATAGATACTACTATTAAGGAGCTGCCACATTCCATTGGTAAACTTACTGGGCTTGACCATCTAGAGATGACAAGTTGTAAGGGACTCCAAGATCTACCAAGTAGCTTCTTTATGTTGCCAAATTTTGTCACATTAAAAATTGGAGGATGTTCTCAACTTCGAGAGTCATTTAATGTTGATTAAAAGTACCTGAAACAATGAACAAAGTAAACCACGTGATAGTCTGAGGTGTGCTATGCACTGTCCTTAAGGAATATTTCGACAACAAGTGCGAAATTCTCCCAGGATATAGCAGACTCTTCCCGGCTGAACCGAGGTCTTAAACAACAGCAAGGCTAAAAACCCTGTAACCCGTAGAGAGAAGAGGAGAAGAAGAAGAGAAGGAGAAGAGAGGATGAGATTTTTCGACACCACAGGAGGCGGCAGCAGAAGAGAATAATATATCAGCATGAAAAAAAACCTAATACATAAATGCCATTAACCTAATACATAAATGTCATAAATTTAATAAAATCAAATTAAAACTTATCAAAACCGTGGGCTGAAATTAGGGAGTAATTAAATCTAATGATTGCCATAAACTGTTACATTTATGTAATTAAAAAATTTTCTCCACAATCCCAATTTTCTGGTAAGGTTCAAAATTCAAATATTAATTAAAATTATTTTTAAAAAACTGGGCCACAAAGTCTTTGTTTCAAGTAATGTGAGACTTCATTCTTTTAAAATACTCAATATTCACAACATTTAGAAGGTTCGAAGGAAGCCATTCAATAGCAGAGTGCCGCCCAAATTTAGGTACATTGCATTTCGGCAATGCTAGTCTATGAGATGAAGATATTTACGCAATTATTCATAGTTTTCCAAACTTGAAAGACTTGAATGTATCGCGGAACAATTTCGTATCCGTCCCAACGTGTATTGAAGAGTCTGGTTCCTTGACAAGTCTTGATGTGAGTAATTGCGTGAAGCTCCAGGAAATTCCTAAACTGCCGTCAAATGTTCAGAAAGTAGATGCAAGAGGCTGCAATTCCTTAACTTCAGACACGTCAAGCATGCTATGGTCTCAGGTTTACTACTTTCTCTCATATTTACACAACGTGGTATAGGCGCATAGCATCATGCGTTTGAAATATTATCAAATGCTAAAGACAGAAAAGGATAGTCAAATTTTAACTAAAAATGATTGGTGGTTGTTGGATTAGCCATCCAATAGTTTTTAATTATACCTACTCATTCTGACTCAGACCAATGGAATTATTGTTATACATCATATATTTAGCACATACAAGGCATGCTACAATAACTATCAATTGAAGGGTTTATGGCTTAATTGGTGGACTAGATTCACTTAAAAAAATGTCTGTTGCAAAATCAACTCGAAAAATCAACTCAAACCAATTAAAAACAATTAGTTTGAGTTGGATCATTAGGTCCAATCAAGTCCAATATGATCAAACCGACCAAGATTAGTTCAATTCGCAGGTCTTATATTTTTATAACCTGAATACCCGTTGAAATAATTTGAAAAATAATAAAATTTTAGATTTTATCTTCTTATCATTTGACTTATCATTTGACTTTTCATTCATTTAAAAACTAAGCTATAATGATATATCTTTAATTTTCATTTTCAAGTCTCAATCATTCAATTATTTTTATTTTGTTTTAGTTGCATATTAGGATAATAACGTTTCAATGATTAACTTACTCATCCGTGTCATACAATTTTACAACTTAAAGCATTATCTGAAGTAATAATATATATATATATATATATATAACATTATCTGTGAAGTAAAATACATTTAATGTCATATATTTATATTACAAATTAAGCTTATAATTATTTTGAGACGTTAAAATGATTCTTCTCAAACTTGATTTTACTTTTATTTTAATATTTGTATTGTATTGGAAAGTTTGAATGCTTAAAATTCATATGTAATTATCTAATTGAGTTTGAAGTATTTAACAATAATAAGTTTGCTCTTTAGCTGTGAGAAAAAAAATTAATCACACAACCTAATCACTCGAACTAAACTAACCCAACTTTAATTGAATTGAGTTTGTTTGGTTTGGGTTGTTCAAAATATTTTTTTAGAAACCAAATCAAACCAAACTAACCGGACCAAAGTTAATCGGTTTGTACATTTTTTTTCCTAAATCCCGAACTAACCTAACCCATTATCACCCCTAGGTATATAAGAGTGGAGTATGCTAGCATGTGGGTAGCTTAAAATTTGCTTGATTTAGTAGATGGAAAGTGAAAATGTGCAAGATTGATGACTGAGTGAAAATAATTTTAAAAGCAAATTATAACTTACACAGATAAAATGAGTACATTTAACTTTCAAATTCTAACATTTTTTACGTATCAAGTATAAAGTGCTTTTCATCACAGATTTAACACACATTTTCACTTTCTACTTATTCAACCAACCACGCACACCATTAAGAACTGTGTTATTATGACCAAAAAACTGTGTTTTACAATTCTTATTGAATAAAAGATAAGTAATTGTCTAAAACTAACGTAATATTACATGCTTCTTAATGAAATTCATATTTTTATTCTAAAAATTAATGTATACTTGTTGTAGATATATCTGTTTTTGTTTCCAATACAATCATCTGTGTGGTTCTAGCGGATAGACCTTTAATGATCATAGCAATTAAAAAAAATGATAAAATTAATATTTTAATCATTAAAATATTCAATCTTTTCTAATTTAGTTCCTCGATTTCACTTCCCCCTCCCATTGTATTTGTCTCAATTTCAATTCATTAATTTAATGTTATTTTAAAAAAAATTAAAATCGAAGGAAAATATTGACGTATTTATAAATGATTGAAGGAGACTTGTATCTTTTTGATAACGAAAAATGTACATTTACTTAAAAAATAAAACATGGACAAAGTTTACAATCTACCACTTTTGTTTCTTCTTTCTGGATGTCACAGGTGTGTAAAGAGACGAATAAATTAGAAGTTGTGATGCCCAAAACGGAGATTCCAGAATGGTTCGACCATTGTAACAAAGGAGGTATTCCCGTTTTCAGGGCTCGTGGGAAGTTCCCTGTTGTTGCTTTAGCATTTGTGTTCGAGGAAGTGAATGCCATGGCCAAGGGACCATTGCCGGTTCACTCGCAAGCTGTTGGTCTCCACTTGTTCATTAAGGGTGAACAAGTACATCGCCAACGGTACCATATTTTCACTGTTGCGGAGGACCATGTGCTATTGTGCGACCTACGAGTCTTGTTCAGCGACGGGGAGTGGCAGGGCCTTGATGCACGTGTTGGGTATAATTGGAAGACCGTGCATGTTGACTGTGAAACAGAGTTGACCCTAAGTTCTTGGAGAGTTTATGTATACAAGCAAGAGACAAACATGGAGGATATCCAGTTCACGAGTCCTGATCCCAATTCCTCAAGATTCAGCAAGCCCCCTACAAGTGAAGAGCAGAAAATAAAGAATAAGATAGAAAGTTTGAATTTGACAGCAATATTTGAGGGGGCGTTGATGGAGCACAGGGATATGGAAGAACGCAGGTATTTTAAAGATATGCCTCCTTCCGTAGCAGAAAGCCTCCAAACTGTGTTGGGTGCAATGGAGAGAATGTCGATGGCTAAGGCTCTAAGAGATGATGGGAAAGGTTCAGGATCAATGCTAGAAGACGAGGAGGACGAGGAAGGCTATTCTACGTTGCAATGGACGGAAAAGACGATGTTAAAGGTTGATGAGGAACGGAGTGCAGCTGCTTCAAGCTCTGTACAAGAAGAATACGATGAGGGAATTCTAGTGGGATGGCACCCGACTACAAAGGAAGCTTCATGCTCTGACTCTGAGTGTGGGAGTGAAAAAAACTCAGAAGATGTTGAGGTTTATGGTGATTCAAATCCTCCTACTCCCACTTCTCCTAAGCCTAACACCAACACATAGTTACTGGGTTGTCTTGCGAATTGGCTATCAATTCTAGCCAATTCTGGCATAGCAATTCTTGGTACTTCGCGGTAAAGAAATTCTTAATATCATAATTTTAAGAAGTGACGCACAGCATATCCACCACGTATCAGAGATTATTGGGAACGTGGTAACTCTACGCTGACACTTGTAACTCTACGCTGACACTTCTGACTCCACTTGCTTAGCAATATTGTCAAATTTAAAGAAATTGCTCTGCTTCTGCTTCGGAGATTGATTCTTCTGACTTTTTCTTATGCTTCAACAATTTGCTCTGCCGGACTCACAAGCTCTCTGACTCTCTCGGTGGTCTTTTGCAATGGCTCTATTTAGCTGCTCTGCCCCTTGCTGGAAACCCTTCAACCTGTGTCCATTTCATAGAGTTCCTCTCTCAAAGTTGGTATATATGGATATGGTATCTTCTTGTTATTTTCGCTACCTTTTCAGGTGATCTTTTGTTTTTAATTTTTTTTTTAGTTTTTTTTTTGCTTCTTGTAATTGCATTTCTTGAAATTTTTATCTTTGCTACCTTTGTTATTCTCGCTATCTTTTCAGCTGAAATTTGGCCCAGTCTCATTGGAATGTCTACTAATTTCAGTTCACGTACCACTTCTTCGTCCGCCCTTCACATTTAAATTTGTGCTCTCATGGTGCACTCAATTGAAGATTTTTTTTCTTCTTTTTATTGTGCCATGGCAAACGAGATGAGCATACCCACAATTTTTGGATTAGTAACTAATAAAAATCATTGAAGGAAAAAGATTGAGGCATATATTCAAGATCACCATTTTCTAGGGCCAACATCACCATGCAGATAACTATTCATCTCCCAAAATAAGCAGACTTCTTCAACACAACCTCATCATTCTTTGGAGTTCTGCACTTCCGCCTTGATATCTTCCTTGTCCTCCAATGCAATTTTTTTATGGAGATCAAAGTTGCACTTATTGCAACAGTATGACCATATACGTCCCTCCTCACCACAACCATCACAAATATAAATCCTAGGGCGAGTAAACACAAGTTTATGCTCATGCTTAGCATGCGCCTCCTTTTCAGGCCACCCCTTTGCAATCTCTTCATATTTTGCATCTAATTCTTTTAATCTCTTTCATATGAAAAGATAAGCATCCGCTCCATGCAACCAAACAAGATCTCTAGCTTCTTTTGTGATAGTCTGGCCACTTGGTCCAATGGCCACAAGCATGGTGCGACCTACCTTGAATATGAGACTCAGGGATGCCACCTTTGAGTCACCAAAGGGAAGTGGCACCCATGGCATTCCTGCAAAGATTTCATCAAATGACGCTTGATCTTTGTCAAAAGAGACGAAAATGACATCAAATACACTATCCTTAGCCTTAAAGACATGATATGCTTTGATTGAGTTTTGGTAGGAATGCTTGGAATGGACGACACCAATGGGCTGAGAAGTAGAGGAGGATGTTCTTCCCCATTATCTGTGAGACTGAAATCTGATATAGCAGAGAAAAAGAGGATAGATGACAGTTGAGAGATAAAGGGATGGTTGCATTGTACAAAACTAGACCCCCCAACCACAAAAAAGCACTTAACAAATGAACAAAAGGGGACATAAGAAACTCGATTTCTGCACTTACCCAGTGCAATTGCCTTGGTTGTGAATTATTACTTGGAGAATGATGTCCCTTAGGTTTGGTTTCTGTGACTCGAGCTTAAAAATGATGATGTACATGTGGTATCTTTTCATATTCATCTGCTTGTTTTCATCCTTGTATTGTGCTCACATTGGATTGTTGTAATTGGTCTTTGTTGCTCATGGTTCTATTTTCATGTAATCTCTGATGTTATCCTCTCTTCCTGTCAACCATCTTTGCCTTCTCACGCCATCTAAATAGTTAAAAGCGACCTAAAATTGGTTGCATATGCTTACTTAAATTTTTTTGAATATGCTTTTCCAAATGGTCTTTGCCATTTATTATGGAAGGAAGGACAAATCAAGCCTAGTGTGTGTGACTGTTTATATCAAGCCACCTGTATTACTTGAAGCAGGGTGTGCTCTTGTTACTCAATATTTATACTGTTTCCTTGCCTTTTCTTAATCATAGTATGTTATACAGAGTGGACCAGATTGATTACTATGTCTTTGCTATTTTGACAGCCCTGTTGGAGAAAATAAGAGAAGTGGCGAAGTCTATAGCTCTTTGGTGTTGGCGGCCAGAGAAATGAGAGGAGAAAATGGATCCATCTTTTTGAAGGAGTTACAATTGTAATATTCTGTGCTGCTATTAGCGAGTATGGTCTTCCCTTTGATTGCATATCTTAATATGGTTTATAATGATGGTGATAAAGTCTGTTTGGACTAATATATAAAAAGGAAAGTTTGTTTGGACTACAAAAAATATATATCAATCTCAAAAACATATCTCAATTTCTTGTTTGTATGTCTGTTTTGATTGTGTTGCACACCAAATTAAAAGGTCACAAAGTCTAGTTGCACACGCTTGGTTACAATTGAACACTTTCTATTTGATATTACTTTGACAATACTTGCCAATTAACAAAAGCATATTTTACTTGAAAGTGAAGTGAAAGGTAAGCTCATTCTAGTTCTGTAGCTCTAGTCTTCTAGCTGTGCATGCTTGGTTTTAGTTACTAATATTTAAAAATTGTATGGGATGTTACATTAGAAAAATCGAAAACAATTTAATTATTTATTTAACTAATTTAAAAGTTTAAAAATCTAAAAATTTAAAATATAAAAAATAGAGAAATTTTGAAAAAGGGGTAAAATTGTTCATGCCCAGATCCAAGCCCATTATTTTGTCTAATGCATAACTCAATCCCCACTTGGTCCAAGTCAGCATTTAACCCATGACCCAAGACTCGATACCCATACCCACTTAATCTGGTAGCCTGATCTAACCCAGGACCTTTCCTCTTCGCACACAACCGAACCGTACGCAAACACTGCCTCCATCCTCACGTAGGGTGCCTCATGCACGCACACACTCTCGAAGCCTCACGCTCCACCCATACACGCTCATCACTCCGTTCGTGTGGACAAAGGAGATCATCTGCGCCAGCTCATGGAAGAATCTTTATTCGTGAAGATTTGCTCAAGGTTGCGCAAGAAAGTGACCAACCTTGGGTTAGCTACACTCGCATACACCAGGGCACAGAGATGAGGAGGATGAGTTGGACCACCCACAACGGTTTGATCAAGGGGAGAGGTTTTGTTTGTGGGGGCTATAAATAAGGGTTTAGGGTTTTAGGAAAAGCAGGCTATTTGAATTTTATGAGGATTTTGAACCGTTTTGAAAGAGTATTAGAAGGAGAGAAAGAGCACTGAGACCCGTGGAGGCACGGGCCAGAGACTCTGTGAAGCTAGCTTCATCTTCACCTAAGTTCGAGAGACCCCTTTGGTAACCCGCTGAAACCTCTGTTTTCTTAGCTTTTGAGCATTGGAATGTAACCTGTTGATTCTGTTGGGTTGGTATTAATCAGTGTTGTCTCCATTTAATTTCTATGAATACAGGAGGTGAATTTCTAGTTCCTGGATGTGTTATTTGCTGTAGCAACATTATCTTGTGTGCAAACACTCTTTCATTGGACTTCGGTATGCTTGAATTACCTGGATGGGAATTGAATGCTGATTATCTCTTGATCTCTATTTTTTATCCACAATGTTTGTTTTGGCAGTTCATGCCTGGGTTAAGGAAAAATATTTGAATCTGCTTTGTTTCTTAGATTTTAGTCCTGTTTTGGTTTAAAATCAGAATAATATTTTCATGTGTTTATTTGAGTTTTCAATCTTCAAAGTCTGATATGCTAAAGAATTATATATATATATATATATATATATGGCTTGTTTGAGGACTTGAACTAAATGAATTGTAGTTTCAGTTCCCTTTTTCTTTGTGAATCTTTACTGTTGGATTTCTTTTGAGCTCTGAATGCCCAGTTCATCTGCCTGCGAGAGGTCTGTTAGTGTCATTCCACCTGTAGGGTGATTTTAGTCTTTAGGCATTGGGTTTAAGATTGGCTTCATGGTTCTAAGAAAGGATGTTGTGTTTCTAATTTGGTGTTATAACCTTTTGTTACTCTTCTCAAGTTTTGGAATATGAGTTATATGATTACATGGACTGCGTTACTGGTTTGAAAGTGGATGTTTAGTTTAAGATTGTGAAAATGGATAGATGAGGTGATTCAAGGTGTCTGTGATATGTTTGAAATGAGTTGTTGGGGGTCTTGTTTTGAGTCTAAATGGTTGTGGGACTGTTACTCTGAAGCTCTTTTTTTAATCTTTTGTGGTGTCTAATTCATCTCAGGTCCCTATTTGCTCTTTTGCTGTCATAAACTGTCATGTTTCCAAACTGTCATTTTAAACCTTATTTGGAATTTGAATTTGCTATAAGGTGTATGGTTGTTTAGGGACTGAGTGCTGTAATTTCATTGCCAAGCGATATAAGTCCTAAGAAAATTAAATCTGTATTGAGTCCATAAGCTCATAGCCGTGTTTTGGTGCTCTGCCTGCTTGATATAAACATTTGAGTTAAAAATGTAACAAAATAAAATAAAATGAAAATGAGCTTTGAACTGCTTGACTTGTTAGTGTTCAATTTCACATGCTGATGTAAGTGTGGCAGCTGTCACATTTTTGTTCATTGTTTGGGCTGAGCATGTCGGAATTAAGAACCGTTTTTTTTTGTTAGAACCCTAAGACACGAGCCTTCCAACTGTGAAAGTTTCAGATTTTAAATCCCAACCAATTGGTAACAGATTTTTGTCAAAGTCAGTGGCATTTTGCATAAGTCTTGTTTCTGACAGCATCTGCATTTCCATGCATAACTTGGGCCGTACATGTTGAAATCAAGCACCGTTTATTGCACTCTGAAGCTAAGACATAAGGCTTGCATATGTAAAATTTTTAGATTTTCTCTCTTTGCCAATTGATACCAGTTTGCATGTAAAGTCAGTGCTGATTCTGCATAAATCTCTTGTTCAGCAGTATCTGCATTTCCATGCATAAGTTGGGCTGTACATGTTGAAATCAAGCACCATTTGTTGCATTAGAAAGCTAAGACAGAGAGCATGAGGCTGTAAAATTTTTGGATTTTATTTCCTCGCCAATTGGTGCTAGTTTTGTTCTGAAGTCAGTCCTGTTTCTGCAGATTTTGCTTGACTGACATCATTTTCTTGATATGTGTTTAATGCCTTTTTTTTTTCCTTGCAACTTATTCAAGGCTTTTATTGGTTTGATTGGTTCACGTCTTTGTTTAATTAGCAACATGTTTCAATTAGGCTTTACTTGTCATGTTGTTGGAATGTGAAAAAAGGCTCCATTTAGATTTGCAAATGAAAATATACATGATGATTTTGAAATGTGCATGCTTGGGACTAGGGCTGGCAATGAGCCGAGCTGAGCCAAGCTAGGCCTTGCTCAAGCTCAGCTCACAAGAAAATCAAGCTCATTTTCTTGGTTCAAGCTCGGCTCACAACAAAATCAAACTCATTTTCTTGGTTCAAGCTCGGCTCACAATAAGCTCACGAGCTATTTGAGATCAATGAGTCAATATTGAGCATTGTATTATTGAAGCTTGTACTACTCAATGAGTTAGGTTCGAATTTATATCTCAATAAAATATATATATTTTTACATATATTTATTTAAAAAATAATTTAGTCAGACCAAAAATAAAATAAAATGTTAATATACATGAAATTAAAGCATTATTATTATTATTATTTGTAAAAAATGACTATATACATATATCAAGCTGGCTCACGAGTTAATGAGCCGAACATATAATAGTTCAAGCTTGGCTCATTTAACAAACGAGCCAAAATTATCAGCTTATTGAATTGTTAACGAATCAAACCACGAACAAGCTCACGAGCCAGCTCGACTCATTGCGAGCCCTACTTGGGACTACTTATCACTCTTTGGCTTGCCTGTCATTTTCTGTTTTGTCTTGTTATTGAATTTGGAAATCTGTGATAGAATTGATGTGGCATGGCAGGTGATCTAATTTTCATGTGTTGCTTGATAAAAGGCCTGGACATATTCCAAATGACTAGACCTGCAAAATAGATGACTAGGACTTACTTATGAAGGACTAAATCTGTTATCTGGCTTATGAATTTGAATTGATTTAAAATCTGAAGATTTATCTTGTCATTAGATTAATATGCTGAAACTGGGAATTGATATTTGAATCATGGTTTGATGCAAATTTAAGAATATTGAATCTGTTTGTGATTAAAGGATTTTGGGGTCTATGTTTAATTGGTGATATCATTTTGACTTGTTAAATTGAAAATTAATGGCTATTCATATGGAGTGTTGAAGGCCTGCAATGTGCTAAATTTTTGCTTGAATCTGCATGTGTATCTGATTTTGCTAAGTTTCTGTTTATCTTTGTGGTCTTAGTCTTGCTCAAATAATATACACAATTTGCTTGGATGTTTGTATTTCTTTGATTTTGATCCCGAAAGAATGGGTACTGTAATTTCAGTACAAGGTGCATTTCATTTGTATTGAGGTTTGGGTTTGTAATAATGTCTTTCTAGACTTTGCTGTGCTTTATAATATAAGATTTTAGATGTGAATCTTGTGAATCGTTTCCAAATCTGTGTGTTCTTAAACATGGATCCCTTTTGAGTTTATGGAATACCAAGTTTGGTTAATTTTAATTGTTGGGTCATGAATAGCAGTTTTGATTCCTTTCTCTTTGTGGATTCTTGCTTCTTTTTTTTTCTGGAATTTTGTTGAACTCTAAATCCTTATTTGTTGATTGATGGATCTGCGTTTCATGCCAATGCAAGCTTAGTGAACTTGATATTTTGTGGTGAATTTATCTTGGGGGGTCTGGTTTATTCTGTGAACATTTAGTTATAATTTTGGACATTGTGTTTTCCCATTTCTTATTCATTTTTCATGCTTTATATCTTTCAATGGATTGTCATTTCTTTTCATTTTTTTTTTCTAATTTTATTTTTTCAACATCTGCGTTAATTTTTCTTTTAATGTTGACTATGTCATTTTTACTACTATTCTTTTTTTATAAAAAAAATTATAAATAAATTTGGTAAAATAAATGGTCCAAGGTCATAATACTTTCCTTTGTTTGTGTTGAGGGGTCAAGCATTTACTAACTAATTTTTTTTGAGATAGTTAGCTTAATATTATATTCTATCTCATTTAGGAAGTGCTTCAAAAGCAAAAATAAAGTAATTTGTTAGTTGTGCTGAGGAATTAAGTGTCCTCTGGCCAATTTTATTAGGATGGTTCTGACTTTTGTGGGCTTAGTATTATGTTTCTTTTCATTTAGGATGCGTTAATCAGTTTTTTTATTAACCTTTTCTTTTTAATCAAACTAATCTTTTTTTTTATCAATAAATTTGAATCAATTTTTTTCTTAATTAAAATTAACTAACATACAATTATTTTTAAAAAATTATGTGGCTTTGAGTTTCTTAATACACCAGACGATATGTAAATACAAAAGTCAAGTTAAACTTGTAAATTTTGTAATTTAGTTTACTTCTTATTTTGTAAATATTTTTATTAATTTTGTAAATATTTGTTTGTTTTTATTTATTTTCATATCTTGTTTCTTTTAATGTATTAAATATATATTGTTTATGTTATTAAATTTGCACAACTAGCTTAAGGCAATTGTCTTAGGATAGATGTATTAAGGTTATTGTGGGATTAAGTTTTCACTTTTCATTGTAACTCTCAAACTTAGTTTAGTTTCACAAGCTATTTTAAAAATAAAATATTTAAAGAGTTTTGTCATTTCTTATCCAATAAATGATTAGTGGTGATTTTATTTTTTTAATTAATTAATTTTTTTTTCTTCTCTCGCTACTCTGTCGTGATACTCTGTCGTGACAATGAATATGAATTATTTTTAGACTATTTCTTTTATTTTTGCTCTCATTGTCATGAAATTGGAAACATTTTTTAAGTTGGGTCAATTCCTACACAATGTTGAATAGTATCTTTGATAATATTTTTAATATTTAGTTACACTTTTACAAAATATTTTTACTAAATAAATGTTGCAAAAAATTAAAGATATGATAAATTATTATTAAAAGCTTTTATTAATAAAGTTTAAGGGAAGAATTGCTAAAATATTGTTAATGTTAATTGCAAGATTTTTTGTTAATTTAGTAGCTAAATGTCAGTATTATTTATACAGGCTCGATGTAGTGTGAACACACCGAAAATTCAGAGTTTCACACTACAAAATTTCGGCTCCTCGCATGATTATGAGCGCCTGTGCATGTGCATTGGTGGCAAAAAAGTTCACCAGCCTAGCCATCATTGGGGGAAGAAATTTGCTCCCTTACGTTTCTTTTTTGGAGTGGTTAATTACTTAGGTTTATTTACGATAAGTTTTTAATTATTTATTAATTATTAGTACATAATAAATATTTAAAAATTTATTAAATATAAATAATAATTAATAAATATTTTATAATTTATATTAAATATTAATATTTAAAAAAATAATATCAAAATAAATTTTTTTTCAATCCCACAATCAATGACTTGACCCCACAAAATGCTTAACAACTGTCATAGAACCCGAATCTATTTGCATGTCACTTATTATTTAGGTGGAGTTTTTGGTGTCCAAATAATTGAGTGGGTTTTGAATTTTAACCCATGTGAGGTGGGGCCAATATTTAGGTGGAGTTTCGGTGCCTAAATAATTGAATGAAAATGTATTTTTAAAATTTGTATGAAAATTTAACATTTTCATATAAAGATTTTTAAGAATAAAAAAGTAATCCATAAACGAAACATCTTAAGAAAAAGACTTTTAAAATAAGTTTTTAATTTACGAAAAGGTATAATTTTTAAATAACTCCCTTCACCTTTAAAATTACAAAATCACCCAAACACCCACTAATGAGGAAGGAAGAAAGCCACAAAAGCTCCCTAAGATAATTCTTCTGTCATCTCCTTACTGAATGTGCTCTAAGCTAAAGACCCCCTGATTTCATATGCTCCTTTTTGCTTCAGTGCTCGTTGCCTATTTGAAAGGGGAAGAATCTTGCACTTGCCCTTGCTGTAGTGTTGTGCAGAAAAAGAATGAAGTGTTGGTCTCGGGGTTGATGGTGCGTCTTGTGCGTTGAAAGTTCGGGGTGCTAACTGGTTTGTGAATCTGAGTTCTATTATTTATTAGCACGTACACGCATGTAGATAGTCCAGCAAACAGCAATTAAGGTTGAACAAATGAGAGGAAGACCCAGAAGTCAACCGCGTGGTAGGCGTTGAAGATTTTCATAAAGTGAACGTGTGAATCCTAAGACGTTTGCCGTTTTGAATCATTCAGTGAAGCATATACTTCCAAGACTCTGCTTGTAGCTACATTCATAGCAAATCAAGCAGCAATGTCCCCTGGTGAAACCAAGTTTAAATATGACGTTTTCCTGAGTTTCAGTGGTGAAGACACTGGTTACAAATTTACACGTCATCTCAATGAATCTTTGTGCCTGAAGGGAATCAAAACCTTCATACATGATGGGCAACAGAGTATAGGAGAACAAATTGAACCTGCTCTTCTAAAAGCCATTGAAGAATCAAGGATTTCAATTATTGTTTTCTCTGAAAATTATGCAGCTTCCACACGGTGCCTTGATGCACTTGGCAAGATCCTCGAGTGTAAGAAGGAGAAGAACCAGCACGTTTGGCCAATCTTCTACAAACTAGAACCCTCAAATGTACGGCATCAGAGAAATAGTTATTGTGAAGCCATGACTGCGCATGCAAATAGGTTCGGAAACGACTTGGAGAAGGTGCACAAATGGAGGTCAGCCTTGTTTGACGCATCCAGCTTATCAGGACGTCACTTAAAAGAAGGGTAGGTAAATGATATATTTTTTTTCTAATTGCTCTTGAAGTTACAAAATGTTTAGTACTTGTTAATAACTTACTATAACTATAGTTGGATATATCACGGAGGTAGAAGTGAAGTGTTAAACACGAAATCATCTTTTCGATAAGGATTTGATTATGAGGACTACAAGTGTAAAGGTTTTAAGTTTAAGCACATCTATTAAAAATTTGACTAAATAACAATTACTTAAAAAGTCAAATTCTTGTAATGACATCTCAATACATGATTGGATAATAGTATAAAAATTGACAATGAATTAAAATTAGACTCTTTCAATAATTTTGTTAGAATATCTTAGAATATCTTAGGGTATTTTAGCATATCTTTATAATATCTTAGCATATCTTTAGAAGATCTTTAAAATATATTGTGGAATCAATTAGTCCTCTAATTAAGGAAGCAATCTTAGGAATTGTTTCATAATATCATTATATTCCCTGATTTGTTTCCTTTTTTAATTAGGGTTAGGAGTCTTATTGTCTTAGTGGGTTTGGGCTTGTACTAGTAGTACTACACTAGTATTTGACATAATTATTAGTATAAATAGGGGTTAGTGCTTTGTATTTTTACAACACATCAAATCAATCCAATCTCATATTATTCATTAGTATTTCTTCTCTCTTTTACTTATTCCCTACCTAAAACCATATAATTTCAACATGGTATCAAAGCCTATCCGAGATCCGTTGGGCCACCCGCAGATGTCTAGTCCTGCAAACTTCACGCTCCAGATGTCTTGTCCTGGGTGTAAGGAGGGTGTGTTGAGAGTCCCACATTGGATAGTGATATGGCATAAATAGTGTTTATAAGTGGAGAGCAACCCTCACTCCATGAACTAGCTTTTGGGGTTAAGTTAAGGCCAAACCCAAATTCTAAGATAGTATCAGAGCCATGGTATCCTCCTTGAGTAGATTATCTCTTTCTGTTGTGTTGGGTTCATAGAACTCATGTTTGCTGTGTGGCAGATTATGAAGAATTCCTCTTTTTTTTATGACATTGTGCAGAACTTGCCTCCCCTCTTTGAGGTGACTGATGGTTTTCCATAAACCTTTGTAATGGTCTGCTGGTGGTGATTCCGGCCTGTTAGTGCAGGTGGCAGGTTTTGAGTCAACTGGTGTTGGGTCTTACATTTGTCGCAAGTTTTGCTACTTCTTATTGACGAATCTTATCAGCTTCTCTTCCCGTCGAGGAATCATATCGACGGTGACTTTTCTTCCTATTGACAAGTCATATCAGTGGTAATTTCTCTTATCTCACCGATGAGTCATACTGGTGATGAAGTTTTTATTGGCTGTGTGTCACTCCAGCCGTCATGTTGAGTTATTTTTCTAGTCAAAATAGTCAACTCCTTCCGCTAGCCGTCTCGTCGTTTGACCACCGTTTGGCCTGGAATGTCGGCCCTAGCTCCAGAAATCGTCGCTGGTCCCCGTCACCTCATCGGCACCTCCTCTATCAAATAGTCAACTCCTTCCGCTAGCCGTCCCGTCGTTTGGCCACCGTTCGGCCTGGAACGTCGGCCCTAGCTCCAGAAATCGTCTCCGGTCCCCGTCACCTCATCGGCACCTCCTCTGTCACTTTTGGGGGTGGTCACCTAAGTCAGTCATCCACTCACCTCGCCCATACAAATAGCTTCCACGTTCGAATCTTTCGTTGTTACGTCCAATTCAGGTTCTGGTAATCGTCTACAGTGTTCTTGCTGTAATCGCATAGTCATACTAAAGACAAATGTTATTCTCTCATTGGATTCCCTAATAAATCAGCCCATGTGTCATAGTCACAGCCTCCGGCTTTAGATAAGCACGATGATAATTGGTATGATAATCAGAATGTCTTATCAGATGTTGAATTCAAGTAGTATCTATAGCTCAAAACAGTCCAACAAGGCCAATCTTCAGCCGCTGTAGCCCATACTGGATCAGAGTACGGGATAGATAATTGGCACAGGATTTGAATCACATGGCCTTTATTATTTCCAGCTTCTACCTTCGGTTACTTGCACCACTACTGAGTCCTCAGATCTCCTTCATCGTCGCCTTGGTCATCCCAGTCTTAAGAAGTTGAAGAAAATGGTCCCTCATCTGTCTCACTTACGGTCTCTAAAGTGTGAGTCATGTCAGCTTGGTCATATCATATATTGTCTCTCCAAACGTCTTTAGCATCCCTGAGTTGTCTTTTGAGCTATTATTTATGGAGCCAACATTATTTTTTGGATTAGTTTCTTTTAGCATGTTTATTTGTAACAAGCTTAAAGCTTAGTAAGCTTTAGCTTGAGGGGGAGTGTTAGAATATCTCAGAATATCTTAGGGTATTTTAGCATATCTTTATAATATCTTAGCATATCTTTAGAAGATCTTTAAAATATATTGTGGAATCAATTAGTCCTCTAATTGAGGAAGCAATCTTAGGAATTGTTTCCTAATATAATTATATTCCCTGATTTGTTTCCTTTTTTAATTAGGGTTAGGAGTCTTATTGTCTTAGTGGGTTTGGGCTTGTACTAGTAGTACTACACTAGTACTTGACATAATTATTAGTATAAATAGGGGTTAGTTCTTTGTATTTTTACAACACATCAAATCAATCCAATATCATATTATTCATTGGTATTTCTTCTCTCTTTTACTTATTCCCTACCTAAAACCATATAATTTCAACAAATTTTTGTAATGTTTATATGTTAATATCATTGATCCATGTCTTAAAGATTTGATAAATTTTAGGTTGATGTCGAATATCTAACACAATCTTCCTTTTTTATTCAAATTTTGGATCAATTATGTAAAGTTTGGTAACAAAACACATCATTGACAAATTTGTTCTTTTATTATTGAAGATTTAATATTTGATATATTCTAATGGCATCGATTGATCTATGTAATATATACTTCATGTAGTGAGATAAGGCTTAATTATTGTTGCAGTATCTATATGTTGGTCTCCTTAATTTGTTTAAGATTTGTTATTCTCAACTTGATTGTAGTTCTTATTCACCTTCGAGATCTGTCAGTGGTTCTGAATCTTGTGTGGTAATCTCTTTACTTTGACGAAAAAAATCTTCATTAATAAAAAGAAAATACAATTTTTCATAATCAACTTGATGATTTGAAGAGCATTGTATATCTGCAGGACCGATTACGAATTTAAGTTAATTCAAGAGATTGTTAGCACGGCCTTCACAATAGTATCTCCTAAACATTTAGATATTGATGAGCACCTGGTTGGACTGGAGTCTCGAGTTGAAGAAGTGAAGTCACTTCTAGATATCGAGTCTACTAATAGAACTTGCATGTTGGGGATTCATGGAACTGGTGGAATTGGCAAAACGATACTTGCCAAACTTCTTTATAATTCCATTTCCAACCAGTTTGAAGGTGCATGTTTTCTTTCCAATATCAGAGAAGCTTCAAATCAATACAATGGCCAAGTACCTCTACAGCAAACGCTTCTGTCAGAGACTCTCGAGGAGAGAAAAATCAACTTGGGCAGTGTTGATGAAGGAATCTCTACAATGAAAAACAGACTTCGCCGAAAAAGAGTTCTTATAGTGCTCGATGAGGTTGATGATGTCAAACAGTTAAAAGAATTGGCAAGAGGATGTGATTGGTTTGGTTCTGGTAGCAGGATCATTATAACAACAAGGGATAGATATTTGCTAGTTGCACATCAGGTCAAACATATATACAAAATGAATCTGCTAAATGACCATGAATCTCTCGAGCTCTTTTGTCAGAATGCCTTCAAAAGGAGCCGTCCTGCAACAAACTATGAAGACCTGTCCGATCGTGCAATACGTTATGCCAAAGGCCTTCCATTTGCTTTAAAAGTAATAGGCTCTGATTTGATTGGTAAAGATTTGGATGAATGGAAGTCTGCATTGGACGAATATGAGAAGAATCAACATAGTGATATTCAAAGAATTCTTAGAATAAGCTATGATAGTTTGAACCGCAATGAAAAGGATATTTTCCTCGACATTGCATGCTTCTTCAATGGGGAGAGATTGGAATATGTTAAAAAAATACTAGATGCCTGTAAGTTAAATCCAGAAGCTGGTATTAAAAATCTAGATGATAAATCTCTCATAACTGTTGAATATGGTTTCTTGATGATGCATGACCTAGTACAAGCCATGGGTAGAGAGATTGTTAAGCAGGAGGCGCCAAAAGAAGCTGGTGAACGCAGCAGATTATGGTTTCATGAAGATGTTCTTCGAGTACTAACTGAAAATACAGTAAGAACATTCTCAACTTTCTTTCTTAATTTTCTTTTTCTAAACATTATAGTCTGTGTTAAAATTGGGAATATGTAATTGATGTCACATATACTTGTTTTAAAGGGAAGTAGTAAAATTGAAGGAATAATGCTTGATCCCCCTCAAAGAGAAGAAATTAATTGGATTGATACTGCCTTTGAGAAGATGAAGAATCTTAGAATTCTCATTATTCGGAACACAAGGTTTTCATCTGGGCCTAATTATTTGCCAAATCAATTAAGGCTGCTTGATTGGGAGGAGTACCCTTCACCTTCTTTCCCACCAGGTTTTTATCCCAAGAAAATCGTGGCCTTCAAATTACTTGGAAGTCCTCTCGTACTGGAAAAAACTTTTCAGGTACAATTGCTTGCTTTCTTTTTCTGTCAAATTTTTTTACATATAATGCTAATTACTTGCATATAAAAAATGACATAATTTAGATATACTGCTATTAATTAATTGATTTTTGTTTTGCAGAAATATGAGAATTTGACTTACTTGAATTTCTCCTATTGTCAGTCCATCACTCAAATTCCTAATGTGTCTGCAGCCAAAAATATAAGAGAATTGAGAATTGATAAATGCCAAAAACTAGTTACGGTAGATGAATCAGTTGGATTTCTCCCTAACCTTGTGTATTTAAGTGCTTCAGAATGCATTCAACTCAGAAGTTTTCTGCCAAGAATCTGTTTGCCATCTCTCGCACACCTTTCCATTAACTTCTGCAAAAGCCTTGAACACTTCCCAGATATAGTTGGAAAGATGGATAAGCCATTAAAGATTTCTATGATAGATACTGCTATTAAGGAGCTGCCACATTCCATTGGTAAACTTATTGGACTTGACTATCTAGATATGACAAGTTGTAAGAGACTCCGAGATCTACCAAGTAGCTTATTTATGTTGCCAAATTTTGTCACATTAAAAATTGGAGGATGTTCTCAACTTCGGAAGTCATGGTTCATAGGAAGCCATTCAGCAGCACTGTGCTACCCAAAAGTAGGTACATTGCATTTCGACAATGCTGGTCTATCAGATGAAGATATTTCCGCAATTATTGACTGTTTTCCAAACTTGAAAGACTTATGTGTATCGTCGAACAATTTTGTATCCCTCCCAGCGTGCATTAAAGAATCTGGTTCCTTGACAAGTCTTGATGTGAGTTGTTGCCTGAAGCTTCATGAAATTCCTAAACTGCCGTCAAAAGTTCAAAAAGTAGATGCAAGACACTGCTATTCCTTAAATTCAGACACGTCACGCATGCTATGGTCTCAGGTTTACTACTTTCTCTCACATTTACATAACGTAGTATAGGCGCATATATTAAGGGGTGGTTGTTGGATTAGACAAAATAATAAGAATCACTCAGGATTAGACAAAATAATAAGAATCACTCATCCATCTAATAGTCTTTAATTATGCCTACTCATTCTGATTCAGATTCTGATTCAGACCAACAGAAATATTGTTATACATCATATTTGGCACCGACAAGGCATGCTACACTAACTAATATTGGTGAGGGTTTATGGCTACTTGGGGGACTAGATTCACTTTTTAAATTTTCTGTTGCAAATATATATATATATATATATATATATATATAGGTGTATAAGAGTGGAGCATGCTAGCTTGTGGGTAGCTTAAAATTTGCTTGGTAAGTAGATGGAAAGTGAAAATGTTGAAGATTGACGACTCAGTGAAAATAATTTTAAAAGCAAATTATAACCTTCAGCTAAAATGAGTATATTTAATTTTCAATTTCTCATATTTTTTACGTACTAAGTGTAAAGTGGTTTTCATCACAGATTTAAAACATTCTCACTTTCTAGCTATTCAATCATGCACACCATTAAGAAGTTTGTGTTAATATGACAAAAGAACTGTTTTTCAATTCTTCTTGAATAAAAGATAAGTAATTGTCTAAAACTAACGTAATATTTCATGTTTCTTAAAGAAATTCATATTTTTATTCTAAAAATTGATATATTCTTGTAGATATATCTGTTTTTTGTTTCCAATACAATCATCTATGTGGTTCTAGTGGATAGATCGACCTTTAATAATCATAGCAATCATAAAATTGATAAAATTAATATATATTTTTTGTTCATAAGAAGACCCATCATGTGTGGGGCCCTAGGAAGGACCCTGTCCCATGGGACGGGGGGATAGGAGGGGGGATGGTAGTGCACTGGGGAATCGAAACTCCTGTTCTCCTTCACTTCAGGTGTCTTTTACCACTAAACCAAAGGCTTATGGCGATAAAATTAATATTTTAGTCATTAAAAGATATAATCTTTTCTAAAGCAGTTGGTTTGGCTTCCTTCCTCACATTTTATTTGTCTCAATTTCATTTCATTCTTGGCAAAAGAAAATTAGGAAAATAAATAAAGAATAAAGAGTAAATGTACATTTTTATTGTATTTAATGTTATCAGTTTGGTCATCTTAAAGATTAATTTAATATTATTTTAAAGATTAGTTTGATAATATAAAGTAACGTATTGATGTATTTATAAATAAATAAAACTTACATATGGATTAATGAATGAAACTAGGATAACCAAAATCTACATTTACTCAAAGAATAAAACTTAAACAAAGTTTTCAATCTACCAATTTTGTTTCTTCTTTCTGAATGTTACAGGTGCGTAAAGAGATGAATAGATTCGAAGTTATGATGCCCAAAACGGCGATTCCAAAATGGTTCCACCATCGTAACAAAGGAGGGATTCCAGTTTTCAGGGCTCGTGGGAAGTTCCCTGTTGTTGCTTTAGCGTTTGTGTTCGAGGAAGTGAATGCCAAGGTCAATGGACCATTGCCGGTTCACTGGCGACCTGTTGGTCTCCACTTGTTAATTGACGGTCAACGTGTACATCGCCAACGGTACCATATTTTCACTGTTGTGGATCATGTGCTATTGTGTGACCTACGAGTCTTTTTCAGCGACGAGGAATGGCAGGGCCTTGATGCACGTGTTGGGGATGATTGGAAGACCGTGCAGGTTGACTGTGAAACAGACATGACCCTAAGTTCCTGGGGAGTTTATGTGTACCAGCAAGAGACAAACATGGAGGATATCCAGTTCATTAGTCACCCAATTCCTCCTGAATCAGCAAGCCACCCGACTACAGAGGAAGCTTCATGCTCTGCGTGTGGGAGTGAAAATAGCTCAGCAGATGTTGAGGTTCCTGGAGATACAAATCCTCCCACTCCTCTTAACCCTGGCACTGACACTTCTGACCCCACCTGCTTAGCAATATTTTCAATTTTAAAGAAATTGCTCTGCTTCTGCTTCTGCTTCAGAGATTGATTCTTCTGATTCTGTTATACGTCAACAATTTGCTTTGCCGGACTCACAAGCTCTCTGACTCTCTCTATGGTCTTTTGCAATGGCTCTATACCTTTTTAGGTGAGCTTTTTTCTTCTTTTAATCCTATTTCTTGAAGTTTTATCTTTGCTACCTTTGTTTTTCTCGCTATCTTTACTGCTGAAATTTAGCCCAGTCTCATTGAAATGTCCACTAATTTCAGTTCCAGAAATGCTAAATATTACCAAGGCGCGCTTTTCACACGAAAAGCTTTTCGAATTATCACTACCCTTTTTCATTTTTATAAATTACTAATCCAAAAATTGTGGGTATGCTCATCTCTCATTTGCCATGGTGCAATAAAAAGAAGAAGAAGAAACCCTAAACAGTCCGGATGAATTTATTCCGAAACTGAACGAATGTTTAACGTGTGCCACCTTTTCAGGCCATCCCTTTGCAATCCCTTCATATTTTGCCTCTAGTTCTTTTAATCTCGTTCTTGTGAAAGGATAAGCGTCTGCTCCATGCAACCAAACAAGATCTCTAGCTTCTTTTATGATAGTCCGGCCACTAATTGGTCCAATGGCCACAAGCATGGTGCGGTGTACCTTGAATCTGAGACCCAGGGATGCCACCCTTGAGTCACCAAAGGGAAATGTCAGCCATGGCATTCAAACACTAACGTATTTGCGTCTTAGGAACCTTGGACAAAAGGGGTTCATCGAAATATAAGGGAAGGAACTGCTTTAAAGCTATATGCCCACCTATATCCTATATGCCCATCTATTTTCACCTTTTGCTTTTCATATTTCGTTTGAATAAATTTCTTAAATTGGCATTAAGTCACCATATTTTTTACACTTTTTCATTCTTTTTCTAAATAAAAAAGATCAATTTCCTATTTTGGATTTCTATCTATTTTCCATTTTCTTTCGCATTCATTTTTTCTCAAAATAAAAAATACATAATACAAACTTTAGGAAAGCAAAAAATAAAAAGTTATAGTCAACATTTCCCATCATTAATTGTTTTTTTTAATTCTGAGAAGTCACCATTGCGCCACGTCGCAAGTTTGTTCAAGTTTGCAACTCAATTCAAACCCGTTCTCGTTCTCACCCTCAATCAATTCTTGAATATTCATCAATGGCCAACCAAGCAGAGTCCATTGATAATCCCAATGCTTCTTTGGAACAAAGAATGAACAGTTTAGAGGGAGATATGAAGCAAATTTTGGGATTATTGAAAACTTTGACCTCAAACAAAGATACAACTGGGCCCACTGGCAGTTCAGGGCAAAATCCACCAAATCATTCAGATACCATTGCCAGAGGCAAGCCTTTTGTTCAAGCCTATGCAGAAGACATAGATGATGTTGTGATTATCACCTCTAAAGGGCACCAAGAGGGGCACCACACCCAAGGAATGACTAGCTCAGATGAACATAAAAAGGAAGAGGATACTAGAATGCTGAATAAAATGGAACTATTGGAGGAAAAAGTGAGAGCCATTCAAGGAATTGAAGACTATGAGAAGTTAGATATGCAGGACTTCTGTTTGTTCCCCGACATTGAAATACCCACATAGTTCAAAGTCCCAGATTTTGAAAAATTTGAGGGAAAAATAAATCCTATGATTCACTTAACCATGTACACTCGTAGGATGGATGCTTACCGCAACAATGAGAAATTGATGATTCATTGTTTCCAACAAAGTTTGGCAGGTGGAGTGGAGCCCTAACTTGGTTTTCGCACCTTGATAAAAGTCAAGTAAAAAGATGGCGAGGTCTAGCGGAGCTATTTGTAAAGCTGTATTAGTTTGTTACTGACATTACCACTGATAGATTTGAACTACAAAGGTTGAGAAAAACAGAAACAAAAACCTTTAGAGAGTATGCACAATGATGGAGGGAGAAAGCCTCCCAAGTTCAACCTCCTTTGAATGATAAAGAAATTGTGCGGCTCTTTGTCAAGACTCTAGAAGGAGCCTATTTTGAGAAGCTATTAGGCTGTGTTACTCATCGCTTTGCTGGCGTGGTTATAGCTAGTGAGCAAGTAGAGGACGCTATAAAGGAAGGCAAGATGAATAGACCTATCGGGCATCAAGATAAGTTTAAGAAGTCGTCTGCTTTTCAAAAGAACGAAGGGGAGGTCCATATGATGAATACTGAAAATTACCCTTCCAAAAACAAACCACATCAACCTATCTACCAACCTTCACCCTATTCCATGTCACCATTTAACCCAAATCATTACTCTTCTTATCCTCCAAATCACTTCACTCCTTATCCTTCAGGTCCATCACAAGTCAGATTCCTCACTCATTTTCCCGTCAACAACATATCACTTCCTAGTACTCCTCAAAATGTCCCCATTAATACCTCGCCATATCTTCAAAATCAGTTTGATAGACCGAAAAGAGAAAAAGTGAAAATCGAGTCAGTTCTAATAACTTATGCAAAGTTGTATGAATCATTGCTAAATCAAAACTTGGTTGGTCCAGAAGCACCAGAACCTATTTCAGATCCTGTTCCTAAATGGTACAACACAAATGAGACTTGCAGATTTCATATGGGAGCACCAGGACACTCAATTAAAAGATGTTTGTCATTTAAGGTTCGGGTACAAAAATTAAGAAATGCTGGCATGTTAACTTTTAAGCCAGCCAAAGAGCAAACCTGAGGGATGGGTGTCGAGACCAATCCATTGCCCAAACATACCAGTGGGGCTTGAGGAATGATTTTGAGTCGACTTGCCAAGGGTTTTGGTTCAGTATTTGCTTTTGTTATGTTTGTTTTCTTGCTTCTTATGTTCAGTGTTTGTATCTGAACTTTCGATTTTATTCGGAAAATGTTTAAGAGTTCCTTGCTATTAATAAAGTTGTCTCTTATTCATATTGCTTTGTCTCTCATTGTGCCATTATCTTTCAAAAAAGAAAAAGAAAAGAAGAAAAAAAAGGAAAGAAAAAAGAGCAAATGAACAAGGTACACACTAGATGGAATCTTGTCTCAAGATTAAATATTTGAAAATAAGCAATCATGATTTGAAATGAAGTTTGACCTTCTTTCTCTATCCTTAAGTAAGAAATTATCATTATCCATTGTCACCTCATTTGAGCCTTAAAAGTTTTCTTCAAGTAACCTCGGACAAGGATCCCCCCACACTAAGGGGCTAGTGCGTAAAAAGGTTTAATAATTGTTAATTGATTGTTAAATATTTTGTTCTTCCGAAAAGGGAAAGAAGAAATTGAAAAGAAAAAAAAAAGCGAAGGTGAATGAATAAAAAAAAAAGGAGTTTTGAAAGCAAGTGAAGAAATGAAATGAAGAGAAAATTACGAATCTTGTTACAAGAAAAAGCAAGGGCCATTATTCCATAAGTGCAATTCGATTGACAAAATATGCCATGATGCGAAAAGTTTAAAGATCCTTAGTCTCAATTGACCTTTAAACATTTGTTTGGGCCTTATATATCATTCATTTCATAACCTATAACCTTGGCCACGTTACAAGCTTTATAAAGTTCATTCTGATCAATGATTGATTGCTTTTATTTTTGAAATATTACTTTTGAGACAAGGTGTTCTTATTCCTTCAAGTTTCTAGTTCTTTGCTCCATTTGAAAAAAAAATTGAAAAAAGAGGGAAAATGGAAAAAAGATGAAAAAGGGAGAGAAAAAAACCCATATTGAGATAATTGAATTACCTTCTTTATGGAAGTGAATATTTAGACAATTCACTGAAAGTTTGGAACAAGAAATGACAAATGTTTGAAGAAGAGAAATAGATGCTGAATCTCAAGGATAATGGTTAATGTTGAAGTTTTGAGTTGGGAGCTAATTGAAGACCTCTCACATTGAATATAGTTGAAAAGTATCGAACTTTCATTTTCTAAACTAGTTTCTACTCACTTGGGGGCTTGATTCTATGTCCTAATTATTGGTCATCACCTATTTAAAGTTACTCAATTTCCAATACTAGCCTTAAAGCCATTCTAAATACTCTCGAGCAAACAGACATGTGTTGTGGTGCAATCATGACTGTCATTTTGAAATGGGAAATGCCTTTTAGTTTCAAGTATTGAGAAACCTCATTGATCTTTTGCTAGGTATTAAGCAGCTTAGTTTACTCTTTCCAGGTATTGGGCAACCCTGGTGGCCTTTACTAGGTATTGTGAAGCCTAGTCCTTTAGTTTCGAGTATTGAGAAACCCACATGATCAATTACTAGGTTTTGAGCAACCTAGTTTACCTTTTCCAGACATTGAGCAACTATGGTAATCTTTTACTAAGCATTGAGAAGCCTAACCTTTTAGTTTCAAGTATTGAGAAACCCCAAGTGATTTTTTTCTAGGTTTTGAGCGACCTAGTTTACCTTTTTCAGATATTGAGCGACTTTGGTAGTCTTTTCTTAGGTATTGAGAAACTCATGCGATCAATTATTAGGTATTGAGCGACCAAGTTTACCATTTCCAAGTATTGAGCAACCTTGGTATTCCATTACTAGGCATTGAGCAGCCTAGTCAACTAGTTTCAGGTATTGAGTAACCCTAATAATCCATTACTACATATTAAGGAGTCTAATTTACTAGATTCAGGTATTGAGCAACCTTGATTTTCTTTTACTAGGTATTGAGAGGCTTAGTTAACTCTTTAAATATTAAGATGTTGGACTTTCTCTTCTGATTATTATGAGGCTCACTTTATGTGCTAATAAAAAAGGTATTGAACATAAAAATTGATTGTCTATTTTAATTTGCTTTACCATTTCTATTCGAAAGGAAAAGCAAAGGGGGGTGTTGTCGACACCCAATTTTTTCTGGGCCTTTTCTAAAAAATAAAAAATATATAGCCTGTAGAGATTTTTATTTATTGATATCCATTATTGAGCCCTGTGAACACTTAATTTTGTTTGGATTTTTTTAGCCATAGTTCAAAGAAATAAAAAAAAATTAATTAATTAAAAAAAAGAAATGAAAATAAAATTAAAAAAATGAAAAATACACAATCATCACACACAACCACATCTCATCCCTCCAGCACACAGACAATGATCACACATAGCACACCCATACTACACCCCATCTCACCAGCACACACACAATCATCACACATACAGCACACACACGCACTTCACTAATCCTTCATAAATACCCATGGCAACACCTGCAAGAGAGAGGAGCTGAGTTTTGGGGTTTTCATAAAAGGGAGGGGAATCGTTGAAAAAAAAAACCAGCTTCGAAGGTAAAATCCTTATACTGTTTTGATCTTGATTCATTGAAATGAAGTAAGATATTTCTTATGACACAATCCCTGCAACCTTTCAAAAAAAAAATTGCAAACTGAAAACATTGCCCCTGCCATAAACAGAGCCAGCTCCCGCCATGCCAACCTCCATTTTCAGTTGTGCGAAGAAAAAATTCACTTCCACAAACACAGAAGCCAAAACAGACCCAATATTCAGCCACCCATCAACACCAGAGGACCAATCACCCAAAACAGACCCAGCCACCATAGCCACCCATGCCCAAACACCACCACTTCGAATCACCAAACCACTTCACCGGCAGACCCAATCTCCACCCAAACAGCACCCAAATCACTGCCTCATCTCCACCCAAAACAAACCAAAACCACCACCTAAACCAGAACCCATTCCCTTACCCAACGCCACCATTACCAAGACCCCCACAGTAGCTTCCCTTGCAATCTCCGCTCCTGCTTCGTTTTGTTTTCTCTTTTATTTGTTCCTTTGTATTCATTTTATTATTATTTTGTTTTACTTTTGTTTAGTTTTCGGATTATTGATTCATGTTAGTTTTCGTTGAGCTACTCGTATTCTTATCTTTTAATTGGGCTTTAATTTTTGTAGAGTTTGTTTCTATCTTGTTTACTAGGGAGCTTTTAACTTAGGCTTAATGTTTCAAGTGGTTGGGCTTTAGCATTGTAAGATTGGAGTTTTTTTTATCTGATGGGGTTAATGGGTCGTGCCTCAAGTATTTGTTTATTATTATTTTTTTAAGATTTTAGTTTATGCAAGTTAGTTTTATTGAGATTAAGCTTAGTTTGATGCTTGGATTTAGAGTGTTTTTTTTTTAATTTTTTATTGGGTTATGATTATTTTTTCTTTCTTTCTAGGTAAATAAAAAAAATGAGACTAATTGAATAGGACAAATAAGAATAAATAACAAAAAATAATAATATAATTTAATCTTTAGCCTTGGTTGATACAGATTTTCTTGTTATTTTTTTTTCATTACTTCTTTTATTTTTTTATTATTTATTTTATTTTATTTGCTCTTGTTTATTTTGTTTATCCTGTTATGTTTACTTTATTTATTTGTTTAATTAGTTAATGTTATCGCGTTTAAGTATATTTATTTTTATTTATTTATTTGGTATTATTTATTTATACTTGTATTATACAAGAAGAAAAGGGAGGAATAATAATCAAATATATGGTCCAACGCATAATATTTTCGTTAAGTGGTATTGAGGGGTCAAGTACCCTCTGGCCATTATTTCCCTGGAGTTAGCTCTGTGGGCTCTGTACCATGTTCTATCTCATTTAAGATGCGTTTTTTCTTAAAAAAGAAATAGATATTTTCGTTAGTTGGTGTTGAGGGAGAAAGTACCCTCTCACCCTTTTTCTTGGGATGGTCCTATGAGCTTAGTACTGTATTCCATTTCGCCTAGGATACGCTAATCGTTTTCCTTGCCCAAATTTAAAATTAAAGATCAATCAACACACAATTATTTTTTAGAGAACTACGTGACTTTGAATTTCCCATTGCACTTGGGGGATACGTAGGCACTCACGGCAAGCCAAATGTATAAATAGTCTAATTTAATTTTTATTTTTATTTTCTCCTCATACCTGTAAATATTCTAATTTATTTATTAATTTATTTTTCTTTATTTTCCACCAAACCTGTAAATATTTAATTTTTTTTGTTGTTTATTTTTCCTTCAAATTTGTAAATTGTTTAATTTAAGTTTTTATTTAATTTTGTGAATATTTGTGGTTTAATTATTTTTCTTGGTTCTGACAACAAACTTGCAAAATATTTAATTTAGCTTTTCGTGTTTATTTTCCTTCAAATTAGTAAATTGTGTAATTTAGTTTTTATTTGAATTTGTGAATATTCGTAATTTAATTATTTGGCTTGTTTTATCTTTATTTAGGGGGTTAAATCAAATATTATTTGTGTTATTAAATTTGCACAACTAGCCTAAGGTAACCGTCGTAGGACGAATGTATCAGGGGTGCTGTAAGATTAAGTTCCTGCCCTTCCCTGTGCATAATCGACTCCCGAACCCTATCTGGTTATCGCAGACCTTTTTCTTTTTCTTTTATTTTAAATCCATTTTTAAAGGGTTTTGCCATTCATTTTCCCTACCCAATAAACGATTGGTGGCGACTCCATTTTGTTTTAACCAAATTTTCTCTCGCCGATCCCGTCGTGATTTTCACGGTCGTGACAAGCCCTAAGCCTAGTTCCATAAAATTTAATAAGAGAATATATAAAATGGAAACAAATTTGAATTCAAATATCATAATGAATCCCCCATTAATGGTGATTTGGAATATAAATGATATATTGATTCTGATTGTGCAAATTGACCTTAATTGATTCTGATTAAGCATTCATTGAGAGATTGATTATGATTGTACGTAAATTATGGATATTGATCCTAATTAATTGGAAAAGATTTAGTTTTTTGAATTGATTGGGGATTAGGGTATTCACCTGCTTGAGTTATAAATAGCTAAGAGTAGAAAACCTTGGGAGAGACTAGAGGAAGGAGCCGTAGCATATAGAAGAAAGAGAAAAATATAGAGGGAGTGAGTCTGGAGAAAAATAGGGAAAAGGCCAAAAGAGTCCATAAAGAATAACACGTCCAAGAGAGAAAGGGCAAGGTTTTTCTAGAGAATTTTCAGGTAAAATCCTCAACTACTTTTATTATTTTATGTTCTTTGCTTAGCCTATAAATTAGTTGTTACATTTATAATAATTTTTTCTATAATTGATCCATTGCCCCTGCGCAACTCCATCAAAGGCCACGGTAAGGTTATTGGGTTGTGGTAATTACCCAGAGTTTCTTCTTATTTTTATTGGCATCAGATATGCCTTGTTATGATTTATGTTATGCATAGTGCTCATTGCTTGGAAATCGTTTTGCTTTTAAGTTAAAATGAAGAATGAACTAAAATGTATAATAATAATAATAATAATAATAATAATAAAGAAATCGTTGGGATTTGGAGAATAAAGAAGATAACGTGGGAGTTGAGAGGAAATGGCGGATGAGAGAGAAGAAAGAGAATTGAGGAAGAAATAATGGTTGAATATGTTTAAAATAAATTTCGATTAATTATGAATTTAGATTCGATGAAGAAATAATCAAAATTAGCCAAAGTGATGGTGAAATTTTGACTTTCTTGAGGTAAGGAATATCTATTTAGTTTTGCTAGAAACACTGGCGGGACTTTAGGTGATTTTCAATAAATATCTTTTTCATGTATTATTTGTCATACCATCCATTTAATTGTTATTCAAAATAAACTTAAGATATCCAATGATAGAATAATCAAAATTAGCCGAAGTGACGGCGAAGTTTTGATTTTTTGGAGGTGAGGAGCTTCTCTTTAGTTTTGTCAGAAGCGCTGGTAAGACTTTAGATGATCTCCAATATAAATATCTTTCACCTTAGTCAACCATCATATTAACCCTTAAATCTTGCCGACAATGGAAAATTTGGGAGAGGGTCGAAGGGACGATCAATTAAACTCTTTCCAATATTCTTGAGGCATTTATATTAGATTTTGTCAAAAGCACTGGTGGGGTCTAATTATTACAAATAAATAAATAAAATATTTTCATAAAAAAAATAAGTGTGAACAAATTCAAAAAGCCCTAACTTTGTGAAGGTGGTAAATTAAAATATTATTTGACTACTCGTTTTGAAAATTACATTTTTTAAAAAAATAATTTAACAAATCATTTATTCTAAAATTTCCTTTCGCAAAAGTTATCTGAAAAATTCTCCTTTTTATTTGGAAATAGCTTCCTAAAATTTAAATTTAAGTTTAGCACGGCAACATGTTGTGGGCTTACATTTGTTCCATGTAATAATGACTATTTAGTCACTCATTCTTTGTTTTAGTCATTTATAATTTTTTGATATTATGCCAGACACAATAAGACATTTAAAAATAAAAATAATAACAATTTTTATTTAAAATAATAAAGGACCAATTTAATTAATTTAGCAAGCTAACACTAGATTAAAGAGGTAACCATTCTTAGAATGGACGGTGTAAGGTGCTAACACCATACCTACTTGTAATCAACCCCCGAATCGAAACTTTGAAACGCAGACCATTTTCTTAGGTGTCCAATCACACCATTTTATTTTTTAATGAAAGAATCGGTTGGTGGTGACTCCTAAAAATAATTTTAAAATTCTAGTTGCCTCCTCACATCACGGTATCCTTCAGGACGGTTGCGACAGTTGTCAAGTAATATTTGTACCATAAAAAAATCGTTTAATAAAATTAATGTTTTAACTATTTCATAGTGTGTGTATAAACTTTATATGATTAAGTTGCTTAGGTACTTCTCATGTTCTTTGAAAGTATTATCGATGCCAAAAGCGAGTATACTGCATGGCAAATTGAATAGACTGACTTTGCTTAAATTAGATTAAATTATTATAATTAATTAGTGTTGGTTTGTTATTATAAATAAATAAATTAGATTAAATTATTTAATTAGTGTTTTAAGAATAATTGGAAATTTTTATAAAATAATCAAGTAGATTAAATTATTATATTGAATTAGTGTTTTAAGAATAATTGGCAATTTTTATAAAATAATCAAGTAGATTAAATTATTATATTGGATTAGTGTTGGTTTTTATATTATAAATAAAGAAATTAGATTAAATTATTATAATTAATTAATATTTTAAGAACAATTGGTTTGTTATTATCAATTAATCAATTAGATTAATGCTAATATTAATTATCAAATAATCCATTTCTTTGTGTTTATCACTTACGTTTGAAATGAATACACTAACTTCCAACCAAGAGAATCTTCTAATTGATATATTATTACATGCTATCCACATACAAAAACTTTGCTTACAACTACAGATAACTTTCATACACCCCACACTCAACTTCCACATGCATGCTAACTTCCAAAGCCTGCACTATCTGCTCACATTACAATAAATTCACAAGCACCCGTATGCTTTACAGCTTTAACTCACATGCAATGCATTCAAATTGAATTGGGTACAATAATTTAGCTCCTGCAGGTACTGAAATGAGAGCACATCACGTATGCCTCTGCCAAGCGTCACGCGGTTTGACAGGTACAATTGCTCGTGAGATTCTTCCCCACGGACACCACGAGAGAGTAATATATAAAAAAAAAAAAAACAAAAGTTTCCATTGAAAAATGAACAAATCGACTTCCCAAAGACCTTAATTTTTTGTTTAATCAATCATATTTGTTTATTTAAAATAATATATTATAAAAAGAATCTCTACATTTCTGTGAGATGAATGCAGTGAACGTATTCACCTGCAATTTAGAGATTCAAAGAATGCTTCACTCTGAGTTTCATGTTATGATAGTGAATATGACTCTCAGATTGTATCATTTTATTTTTATGTACCCCCCCCCCCCCCCCAATTCGCCAGCTAGGTGCTCGGCAATACACATGGGCGAATAAAACAAAACCACAGCCATGCTGCCATGTTATCTTGCAGATATGCATATTACAAGCGATATTATTCCAGTCTTTGTCATCTGTTAACAAATATTATAATTAGGGAGAATTAATCTTAATTTAAGTTAATAAAGTATATTTAATTTTAAATGATATAAAAAGTATAAATTATTAAGAAAGACTATTGAAATTTTATTTAAGAAAAAAGACAATTAGATTTTACTTAATAAACAAAAATTTTTTTAATAAAAACCTTTTTGAAAAATTATGTGAATGAATATTTTTTTTATTGAGTGATCAAGTATTTTTACAGAGTAACTAATAATAATAAATAAAATTTTAAATTTACAAAAAAATTTAATAATTATTTTCTTTTATTATGTGATCAGATATTCTCATAAAATAACTATCCTTCTTCTTGGTGAACAGAGTATCTCTAATAATTGGCTAGTGTAGACCATTCTTATCTCTTCACTGTTTACATCATTATTACAAGGCAAAACAAAGAGTAATTTCCCAGAAAATAAGGATGACTCCTTTCCTTGGTCAAGCTCTCACATGCGGACAACCAATTGTAATGTATTTGGCTAATGAATGTGTGTTCACTTTTCATTCCAACCAGTTTTACTATTTTGGTGCAAGTTTATGTAGAGTTTATTTTAAATTATTAGATAAATGTTAGATGAAATTTAAAGTAAGGATGTTGGGGCCAACCATGACACGTGCCCCATACATTCTCAATTTTTTTTAAAGTTTTTAAGTAAATTTAAACTTTTGTATATTTTTTTAATTTAAATTTTAAGTAATCACCGACATAAAACGTTTTTACATCATTATTACATCAGTCCAAAGACATGCCACATTGTGAATCAGATATATATATACATCAGTCATTGTGAATCATTCAGTGAAGCACGTACTTCCAATACTCTGCTTGTAGTGCTATTACATTCATGGCAAGTCAAGGTGCAATGTCGCCTGGTGAAACCAAGTGTAACTATGACGTTTTCCTGAGTTTTAGGGGTGAAGATACCCGTCACAATTTTACTGGTTATCTCTATGATGCTTTGCGCCGGAAGGGAATCAACACCTTCATAGATGATGACAAACTGAGTATAGGAGAACAAATTGCACCTGCTCTTCTTAAAGCCATTGAAGAATCAAGGATTTCAATTATTGTTTTCTCTGAAAATTATGCAACTTCCACATGGTGCCTTGATGAACTTGTCAAGATTCTGGAGTGTAAGAAGGAAAAGAACCAGCTCGTTTGGCCAATCTTCTATGAAGTGGAACCCTCAGATGTACGGCATCAGAAAAATAGTTACGGAGAAGCCATGACTGCGCATGAAAACAGGCTCGGAAATGACTTGGAGAAGGTGCACAAATGGAGGTCAGCCTTGTCTGACGTCTCCAACTTAACAACAGGACGTCACTTAAAATTGAAAGAAGGGTAGGTAAACAATTTTTTTTATATTCTAATTGCTCTTGAAGTTACAAAATGCTTAGTACTTGTTAATAACTTAATTTAACTATGGTTAGATATACCACGGTGGTAGACATGTTAAACACAAAATCTTGTTTTCCTTAAGGATTTAATTATAATGTATTTTATTTTATACAGTCATCCAATCGTGTTTAAACACATTTATTTAAAAAGCTTGATTATGAATAGCTACCTAAAAAAGTGAAACTCTTTTAATAAATAGTGTAAAACTAAAAGTAGATCCTAATTAAATTATATCAATAATTTTTCTGATATTTATATGTTGATAATCATTTATCCATGTCTTAAAGATTTGATAAATTTTAGCTTGATTTTGAATATCTAACACAATCCTCATTTTTTAATTCAAATTTTGGATCAATTATGTAAGGTTTGGTAACAAAGCATATCATAGACAAATTTGTATATTTATTATTAAAAAAATTAGCATTTGATATAATCTAATGACATCGATTAGTCCATGTAATAGAGTTTACATGATGAGATAAGGCTTAATTATTGTTGTGGTATTTATATGTTGGTCTTGTTTGTTTAAGATTTGTCTCAACCTTGTGTAGTTCTAACTCAGCCAAAAAAAAAAACAAACCTTCAGTAGTTCTAAGGAGGTACTTAGTTTTGGATTTAAATATTCAATTTATTTTTCCTGTCTCTTTTTTTGTCCCATTAATTAAATGTTAATAATTTAGTAAAAAAAATCTCTATCTATCTTAATTAGCAATAATTTATCTCTTATTTAAAAAGAAAACAAAAAAAGATGACAAAAGATTTGACTCCTCCAGATTTGTAGATATTGGATTACATGCTCTCGTTCACTTAAAATATTTCTTTTATTATATATAGGTTTTACTATTTCTTTTCCTTACTTTAAAAAGTTTTGCCGCCATTGTCTAGTAAAATAAATTATTAATTGATTATTTAAAACATTGAAAACCTTTAAATTTTGGATTTAACTTTTAACTTTTAACCTTTCAATTAACACATGAGGTTAAAGAGAGAAAATATTTTTAAATATCATATTTTCATCTTCAAAGTGAGGTTAAAAGAGAGTTTCTTTTTTGTAAATATAAATATTTAAAATTTCCCACCACCTAAAATCTCGAGATCTGTCAGTGGTTCTGAATCTTGTGTGATAATCTCTTTACTTTCACGAAATAAATCCTCATTAATAAAAAGAAAATTCAATTTTACACAATCAACTTGATAATTTGAAGAGCATTGTATACCTGCAGATACGATAACGAATTAAAGCTTATTCAAGAGATTGTTAGCAAGGCCTCCACTATAGTATCTCCTAAACATTTATATATTGATGAGCATATAGTTGGACTGGAGTCTCGAGTTGAAGAAGTGAAGTCACTTCTAGATATCGAGTCTACTAAGAGCACTTGCATGTTGGGGATTCATGGAACTGGTGGAATTGGCAAAACGACACTTGCCAAAGCTCTGTATAACTCCATTTCCGACCAGTTTGAAGGTGCATGTTTTCTTGTCAATGTCAGAGAAACTTCAAATCAATACAATGGCCAAGTAAGTTTACAACAAAAGCTTCTGTCAGAGATACTCGAGGAGGGAAATACCATATTGGGCAGTGTTGATAAAGGAATCTCTACAATAAAAGACAGACTTGGCCGAAAAAGAGTTCTTATAGTGCTCGATGACGTTGATCATATTAAACAGTTAGAAGAATTGGCAGGAGGATGTGATTGGTTTGGTTCTGGGAGCAGGATCATTATAACAACAAGGAATAAACATTTGCTAGTTGCTCATCAGGTCAGAAATATATATGAAATGAATATGCTAAACGACCATGAATCTCTCGAGCTCTTTTGTCTGAATGCCTTCAAAAGGATCTGCCCTCCAACAACCTATAAAGACCTGTCCGATCGTGCAATACGTTATGCCAAAGGCCTTCCATTGGCTTTAAAAGTAATAGGATCATATTTATGTGGTCAAGATTTGGTTTACTGGACGTCTGCATTGAACGAATGTGAGGAGAATCCACATGAAGGTATTCAAAGAATTCTAAGAATAAGCTATGATAGTCTGAACAGCAATGAAAAGGATATTTTCCTCGACATTGCATGCTTCTTCAAAGGGCAGAGATTGGAATATACTAAAAAAATACTAGATGCGTGTGAGTTCAATCCAGAATCTGGTATTAAAAATCTAGAAGATAAATCTCTCATAACTGTTGAATATGGTTGCTTGAGGATGCATGACCTAATACAAGACATGGGTAGAGAGGTTGTTAAGCAGGAGGCGCCAAAAGAAGCTGGTGAACGCAGCAGATTATGGTTTCATGAAGATGTTCTTCAAGTACTAGCTGAAAATACAGTAAGAACGTTCTCAACTTTCTTTCTAATTTTTTTTTTCTAAACATTATGGTCCGTGTTAAAATTGGGAATATGTAATTAATGTCACATATACTTGTTTTAAAGGGAAGTAGTAAAATTGAAGGAATAATGCTTGATCCCCCTCAAAGAGAAGAAATTAATTGGATTGATACTGCCTTTGAGAAGATGAAGAATCTTAGAATTCTCATTGTTCGGAACGTAAGCTTTTCATCTCGGCCTAATTATTTGCCAAATCAATTAAGGCTGCTTGATTGGGAGGGCTACCCTTCACCTTCTTTCCCACCAGGTTTTTATCCCAAGAAAATCGTGGCCTTCAAATTACTTGGAAGTCCTCTCGTACTGGAAAAACCTTTTCAGGTAAAATTGCTTGCTCTCGTTTTTCTCTGTCAACAAAAGTTTAGATATAATGCTAATTACTTGCATCTAAAAAATGACAAAATTTAGATATACTGCTATTAATTAATTGATTTTTGTTTTGCAGAAATTTGAGCATTTGACTTACATGAATTTCTCCTATTGTCAGTCCATCACTCAAATTCCTAATGTGTCTGCAGCCAAAAATATAAGGGAATTGAGAATTGATAAATGCCAAAAACTAGTTACGGTAGATGAATCAGTTGGATTTCTCCCTAACCTTGTTTATTTAAGTGCTTCAGAATGCATTCAACTCAGAAGTTTTCTGCCAAGAATCTGTTTGCCATCTCTCGCACACCTTTCCATTAACTTCTGCAAAAGCCTTGAACACTTCCCAGATATAGTTGGAAAGATGGATAAGCCATTAAAGATTTATATGATAGATACTGCTATTAAGGAGCTGCCACATTCCATTGGTGAACTTATTGGGCTTGACTATCTAGAGATGACAAGTTGTAAGGGACTCCAAGATCTACCAAGTAGCTTATTTATGTTGCCAAATTTTGTCACATTAAAAATTGGAGGATGTTCTCAACTTCGAGACTCATTTAAAAGATTCAAAGGAAGCCATTCAGTAGCAGAGTGCCGCCCAAATTTGAGTACATTGCATTTCCGCAATGCTGGTCTATCAGATGAAGATATTTACACAATTATTGACAGTTTTCCAAACTTGAAAGAGTTAAATGTATCGTGGAACAATTTTGTAACCCTCCCAGCGTGCATTAAGGAGTCTGGTTCCTTGACAAGTCTTGATGTGAGTGATTGCGTGAAGCTTCAGGAAATTCCTAAACTGCCGTCAAAAGTTCAGAAAGTAGATGCAAGACACTGCAATTCCTTAACTTCAGACACGTCAAGCATGCTATGGTCTCAGGTTTACTACTTTCTCTCATATTTACATAACGTAGTATAGAGGGGCATTGCATCATACGTTTGAAATATTATCAAATGCTAAGGACATAATTTTTTTTTAGAGTTGTGCTATGTAGGTTAGTCAAAATTTAACTAGTAATTAAGAATGGTTGTAAAAATTACTCATCCATCCAATAGTCTTTAATAATGCCTACTCATTCTGATTCAGAGCAGCACAGACAAGGCATGCTACAATAACTATCAATTGGTGAGGGTTATGGATGGCTACTTGGGGAACTAGATTCACTTTAAAAAATTTCTGATTTAAAAAGGGGAAAAAAAAACTATTAAGTTTACGAGAGTGGAGCATGCTAGCTTGTGGGTAGCTAAAAATTTGCTTGATTAAGTAGATGGAAAGTGAAAAATGAAAATGTGAAAGATTGATGACTGATTCAAAATAATTTTCAAAGCAAACTTACAGCTAAAATGAGGATATTTAATTTTTAAATTCTCATATTTTTAACGTATTAAGTGTGAGGTGATTTTCACCACAGATTTAACACATTCTCACTTTCTACTTATTCAACCATGCGCATCATTAAGAAGTTTGTGTTAATATGACAAAATACTGTGTTTTTCAATTCTTCTTGAATAAAAGATATGTAATTGTCTAAAACTAACGTAATATTTCATGTTTCTTAATGAAATTCATATTTTTATTCTAAAACTTAATATATATATATATATATAGAATGAAGAGTAAATGCACATTTTTATGGTAATTAATGACTTAATGTTATATATTAGTTTTATTTTTTGAAGATTAATTTAATAATATTTTTTAAAATAATTTAATAACATAAATTAACATTGAAGAAACGTATTGATATATTTATAAATAAACGAATGAAAATTAACCAAAATATACATTTACTTAAAGAATAAAACATAAACAAAGTTTACAATATACAACTTTTGTTTCTTCTTTCTGGATGTTACAGGTGCGTAAAGAGATGAATAGATTGGAAGTTTTGATGCCCAGAACGGAGATTCCAGAATGGTTCCACCATCGTAACAAAGGAGGGATTCCGCTTTTCAGGGCTCGTGGGAAGTTCCCTGTTGTTGCTTTAGCGTTTGTGTTCGAGGAAGTGAACGCCGACGGCAAGGGATTGCCGATTCACTGGCGACCAGTTGGTCTCAACTTGTTCATTGACGGTCAACGTGTTCATCGCCAGCGGTACCATAATTTCACTGTTGCGGAAGATCACGTGCTATTGTGTGACCTACGAGTTTTGTTCAGCGATGAGGAGTGGCAGAGACTTGATGCACGTGTTGGGGATGATTGGAAGACCGTGCAGGTTGACTGTGAAACAGACATGACCCTAAGTTCCTGGGGAGTTTATGTGTACCAGCAAGAGACAAACATGGAGGATATCCAGTTCACGAGTCTTGATCCCAGCTCCTCGGGAATCAGCAAGCCTCCGATAAGTGAAGAGCAGAAAGTAAGTAATAAGATGGAAAGTTTGAATTTCAGACAAATACTTGAGGGGATGTTGATGGAGACGGGGAATATGGAAGAAAGCGGGCGTTGGAAAGATATGCCTCCTTCCTTCACAAAAAGCATGCAAACTGTGGTGGGAAACTTGGGGAGAATGACGAGGGCTATGGCTCTAAGAGAGATGAGAGGGTCAGGATCAAAGCCAGAAGACGACGTGGACGAGGAGGGCGAGTCTATGTTGCAATGGGTTGCAAAGGTAATATCAGAGGATGATGAGAAATAGAGTGCAGATGCTCCAAGAAATGTAGGAGAAGAATAAGATGAGGGAATTCTAGTGGGATGGCACCCGACTATAGAGGAACCTTAATGCTCTGAGTGTGGGAGTGAAAAAAGCTCAGAAGATGTTATGGTTCCTTTCCTAGTGGTTTAATTTTGTCAATTTTAAAGAAATTGCTCTGTTTCTGCTTCTGCTTCTGCTTCAGAGATTGATTCTTCTGCCTTTTTGTTATGCTTCAACAACTTGCTCTGCCGGACTCTCAAGCTCTCTGGTTCTCTCTATGGTCTTTTGCATTGTAACGGCTCTATTTTGCTGCTCTTCCCTTTCCTGGAAACCCTCCAATCTTAGTCCATTTCACAGAATTCCTCTCTCAAATTTGGTGTGTTATCTTCTTGTTAATTTCGCTACCTTTTCAGGCGAGGTTTTTATTTTTTTTTATTTTATCTTTGCTACCTTTGTTAGTCTCGCTATCTTTTCAGCTGAACTTTGGCCCAGTCTCATTGGAATGTCTACTAATTTCAGTTCACATGCCACTTTTTCGTTCGCCCTTCACATTTAAATTTGGGCTCTCATGGTGCACTCAATTGAAGGTTGTTCTTTTTTCTTTTTATTGCGCCATGGCAAATGAGATGAGCATACCCACAATTTTTGGATTAGTAACTTATAAAAATCATTGAAGGAAAAAGATTAAGGCATATATTCAAGAACACCATTTCGTTTTTTTTTATTTTTTTTTATTTTTTTTTATTTTTAGAACATTAAGCAGAAAACCACTCTATGCCCTACAGGGTCAACATCACCATTTCTCTATTAAAAGAAAAGAGAAATGACAACCTTAAGCACAATTTCAATTTACAAGGCATAATGCAGAAATGCCTCAACTGCTATCATATGCAGATAACTATTCATCTCCCAAAATAAGCAGACTTCTTCAGCACAACCTCATCCATCTTTAAAGTTCTCCACTTCCACCTTGGTATCGTCCTTGTCCTCTAATGCACATTTTTTATGGAGATCAAAGTCGCACTCATTGCACCAGTATGACCATATACGTCCCTCCTGACCACAACCATCACAAATATAAATCCTACGACGAGTTAACACAAGCTCATGCTCATGTTTAACATGCATCACCTTTTCAGGCCACCCGTTTGCAATCTCTTCGTATTTTGCCTCTAGTTCTTTTAATCTCTTTCTTGTGAAAGGATAAGCATCTGCTCCATGCAACCAAACAAGATCTCTAGCTTCTTTTGTGATAGTCTGGCCATTTGGTCCAATAGCCACAAGCGTGGTGCGATCTACCTTGAATCTGAGACCCAGGGATGCCACCCTTGAGTCACCAAAGGGAAGTGCCACCCATGGCATTCCTGCAAAGAATTCATCAAATGACGCTTGATCCTCGTCAAAAGAGACGAAAATGATCTCAAATGCACTATCCCTAGCCTTGATGTCGTGATATGTTTCGATGAGTTTTGGTAGGAATGCATGGGATGGACCAGAACAATGGGCTGCGAAGTAGAGAAGGATGTTCTTCCCCATCATTTCTGAGACTGGAACCTGTGAAAGCAGAGAAAAAGAGAACAGATGAGAGATGAAGGGATGGTAGCATTGCACAAAAATAGAGAAAAGAAAAGAGAAAAGGCACTTAAACAAAAACATACTAATTAATTGATTCAAGAATTTTACCTTGACACCATCCTTCCCTATGACACTCTCCCCAGAAAGAAAAATTGACTTGAAGGTTTGACCTTCCTCTTTGACCTTCTCTAAATCAGCTAGCTGTGCAAACTTTTCAGGAGTGAACGGGTATGCATCAATCCCGTGCTCCTCAATAACTTCAGCAACATTGAGTTGAAGAGTTTTCCCGTCTGGACCAATAATAACCAAAGTGGGAAGAGTTGAGAGTTCAAAGTGCCGAGCCAGTTTCTCGCAACATTTGTCCTTAAAAGGCAATGACAACCAAGGCATATCTTTTAATCCTTGCTTGAACAATTCTTCATCATCATCTAAGGGTATCAACACAACCTCAAAGTTCTCACCCTTTGCCTTCAGCTTCTCATAAACCTCCACAAGACGTGGAGTAAAGTCGGTGCACAATTTGTATGAAAACACTGAAAAATACAAACCCACTGTACTCCCCTCAAGTTCAGAGACAAATACCTACATGTTCATGAAGGGGGAAACTCAAATTTGGTCCCAACAATGTTTCTAGGTAAACAACTAGATTCATTAACTAAAATAAATAAAATTATCTTAAAGAAAGAGAGCCAAGTTAATGAAATTTACTTTCTTTCCATAAGAAGATATCACGAAGTCACGTGAACGGGAGACCAAGATAGATCTCAAGGATTGGTTCCTCCTTAATTTCTCCTCTTCGTCATTTAACTCTTTTATCCTTTCTGATGTAAAGGGGTACCCTTCAACTCCGTACTCACGGAAAACCTCAACTCCACTTTCAGTGACAACTTTCCCATTTTCATCAAGTATCACAAGGTGGGGAATTCCCCTCACCTTGAATAAATCATCAAGGCGATTGCCTGTGTCTGAATCAAAAAATGGGATAGCAAGCCACGGCATCATGGAAAAATGTCTATTAAATGTCTCATCATCTTTGTCAGCTGTGACAAAGATGATCTCAAAGTCACCTTTTGAAGAGATTTCATTGTAGACCTCCACTAAAATCGGTGTGAATCGTTGACATGGACAACAATAGAATGCAGAAAAATATAAACCAATTTTCTTTCCCTTCAAGCTGTCAATCATGATCTGTAAAAGAAAATACTATGTAGTTTTCCATCAACGTGAGTATATTATTCTTCATTCAATAAAATTCCCACTTTAAACAGTTCATATGAGCTGCAGTACCAGTATGCAATGAAACAGCGTATCCGACCAAAGGCGAACATATTGATGTCTTTTCTTTTTTCTTTGTAATTATCATTATTACTCTCTAGTTTTTTTGTTTTTTATTTTATTTTTATTTTACTTTTAACTAAAACCCATGTGTTTTAAGCACGAGTTAACAACTTGATCCAGAAGCCACCATACTCTATTGTGTCCACAATTAGTATTAGTAGTAGGAACTGATAAAATAGTAGATGCAAAGCAAAAGTACTATGCAGAACTTGCAGATATATCTAATAGGATTTGTCAGTCAGAACTTGCAACGCAAATAATTCATTTTGCAGTTAAAGACTGCAGCACCATGGTTGCAAATCCAGCTCCCACACTCCCTATCCATTATTTGTTTAATTCAGTAGCCTGTCGTAATATCTTACTCCATATTAGCTCTTGTACAAGCCTTGAGAGAGGCAATACCCAATAGTAGAATGCACAACCCATTTACTGCCAAGCACACTACCAAAACAGAGTCACACAACATACACACATATTCGTGAGTCAACCGTAACAAAAAATGAATAAACAGAGTCAACCTCAGATACCCAGAAAGAAAATATAATCCCCTCCTGAGGAAACAGAAAAACCATTTACATATAAAACTAAGAAACTAGCATTGAGGCCCTTGATGAAAATTTCATAATCAAGGCCATCAAAACACTAACGTATTTGCGTCTTATAAACCTTGGACAAAAGGGGTTAATCGTAATAAAGGAAGGAACTGCTTTTAAGCTATATACCTATATCCTATAGCAGAGATAAAAACAGACTAAAAAAGACAACAACGAAAGTATAAAACAAAAATCGCATCGATAGAATGTAGTGCATTAAACAAGCACCTGATCACCGTTATTCCGAATTAGGAAGTCCCTTTTCGAAGAAGAGAGGAGGGACTGAATATTGTGGAACACACCTCCACCACCCGCCATTGTTGTCACGTGTGCAAGCTCAGAGTATCCAATTAAAAGTAGCTTGGCCTTGGGCAAGAATAAGATTCCAATTTCCAATGGATATTTACGTAAAGGGTGGTGAGACAAACCACTTCTCACTTTTTATCTAGAATTTAATTCTTATTTATTGTCAATGTAAATTTTTTATGCACTGTCAATTAATTATGTGTTATTAAATCAGTAAAATAGTTGATTATTACTATAATTACTTAGAAAGTCTAACTATTTTAATAATTTGACAACATATTATTAAATAACAATATAAAAAAACTTTACACTAATAGTAAATAGAAATTAAATTCTTTTATCTATTGATTTTCTGAAATTGTCTTCGTGGCTAAGGAAATAATATCAGCAAGAAAAAACCTATATGGCGCTTGAATGGTATTTTAATAGATTTAATATTTAGAAGAAGTTGTTAATTATTTATTAATTATTAATTTTATAATTAATGTTAAAAAAATTATTAAATATAAATAATAATTAATAAATATTAAAAAATTTAATTTAATACTAACATTCTAAAAAAAATTGAATCGAAGTAATCCCACCGGAGCATTTATATCGAAAACTAAATGGATACTCATAAAAGGCGTCCCACTCATGTGGACCCCACTATGTAATATACCCCGCCCTGTTATTTAATACAACTCGTGCCTCCCAGTTCAGGATACGTAGCAAGGTTCTATGAGCAAAGTTGATTTGCATGTTTCTTTATATCAGTTTCGAATTATAAAATATGTTAATTTTTCTTCCAAAGTCTAAAATGTAACCATTTTTTTTAAGTATAAAATAACAAGAAACGAACGAAACAAGGAGTAAGTTGCTATCATTAAATACGCATAAAAGAAGACAACTAGCCTATAGATCATTGGATACTGGCTCCTGTCCTGAAGATCGATGTTAAAGGTTCCTATTTTCATTAGCTTACCTTTTATTTTTTTATTTAACTTTATGGCCTTCAATATATCAAAAAGAAAATAATGATAATAATATAAGTCTATTATAACATTTTTGAATAATTTAAAATTTGCATACACAAAGTTTATATATATATATATATATATATAATTATTATTATTTTAAAATAACAAGATTTTCATATTTAAATAAGTACATTGTTTAAATCTGATTAGAGTAGACCATCTAAATGTGAATTTATCACTCAATTAGATATAGTTCAGCGATATAACTAGATTTATGATAATTTGATAACATTGTATAGAATGGATGGATCAAAGACTCCAAACACATTAAAATAGAAAATATTGCCTATGAGTCTTAACTCAATTAACTCCAAATCCCTTTGAGAATTGCTTGATATCTGAATGAAGATGTTTTACCTATACTTTAACCTACCATTTTACTCCTTTCACTAGAATTAGACTTCTTTTGTAATTAAAATAATAGAAAATATTATATTTTCACTTTGCTTCTTTCCACTAAAAATCAAAGGGTATATCCAGGGACAAATCCACTTATAAGGTTGTGGGGCAAATACCCCCACTCAATTTCAAAAAATTTCACTTTTATTATATAGATATTTTATTATCATCTTATTATTAAATAAAACAATTGCCCCACAAACCTAGTTATTTTGTGACTCATATTTGAATTATCATTTTTAAGTAAATAAAATGAGACAAATAAGGCTACATATGCAATATTTTATAAGTGTAAAAATTCACATATCTATCTACACAATTAGATTTTTGTTTATGCAATAATAATTTGTATATTTTTATTAAAAGAGAGCAGATATTACTAGTTTAAAATCTTATTCTAACATGATTCCATTTACCATTCTTCAGCTTAATTTTCTTGAATGAAAAACTAAAAAATTACTATAATTGTATAATAAAATTAAAGTATAAGTGAAACTGATAATGAATATAATTTAAATAAATTTCTCAAATTAAATTTTTATTAGATTAAGCAAGTAATTATGATTATATTCATTTTTAATGTGTTAGTGACTAATAATTTTTTATAAAAAAATTTAATTTATTTTGAAAAAAAACAAATATGAAGAAAAATGGTAATTATACTTTCAATAATTTTATATTATCACATCTATGACATATTAAACATTTAATCTTTTTATTTTGGATATTAATGTAAAAATTGTTACTACAAAATAAATTTTCTATATCGGTCACTACAAAATAAATTTTCTAGATCTTTTTATTTTTGTACAGGTAGAATTTTAGTTTCGGTCTAACTAAATTTCAAAAGTTAACTCATGGAATAAGAGTTGACTCTACTTATAACTACTATTTAAGTTATATTACTATCTAATATAGGACTCTCAATGCCCCTCTCAAACTCAGGATTGAACATCTGAAGCATGAAATTTACAGGATTAGACATCTACGAGTGGCTTAATAGATCTAGGATAGTCCTTGATACCATCTTAAAATTTAGATTTAGGCCTAACTCAACCTCAAAAATTAGCTCGAGATATATCATTATCTTATTTACAATAAATAAATAAGTAAATTATAGGGATTATTTTGTCTCCATATCATCGCAAGGTGGAATTTTCCTCTATACTGACTCGTACTCTTTCGTCAGTGAACAAATTATCTCCAATAATTGGCTGATAATGCTGTCCAAGAATCTTAAATGAAATGGTACCGAATTCTCTTGAGAATTGTTTAATCTCGAGAATAAATATTAATAAAACTGTTTTGTCTTTAATTTAAAATCTTTTTACTCTTTACACTAATTTTAGACTTCCTTTATAATTAAAAAAATAAAAAATGTTATATTTACACTTTACTTCTTTCTACTAAAAATCAAACGCGGTATATGCTTATCTACTATCACTTGCTCTTTTCAAAATATAAAATCTATAACCAGATTTACCAATTGATTATAAAAATATTGAAATTATGAATATACATGAAAAATAATTCGTCATTTTTGTTTTGATTCTTGAGAACAGTTTTAACTTTTATGTTTAAAATTAATAAATAAATAAATTATAGGGGATTTTTTATCTCCATCAATGACTTGTGGCCGTTTGTCAGTGAACAGATTATCTCTAGTAATTGGCTAATATGGGACCATTCTTATCCTCTTCACAGTTTCATCATTATTACAAGGCAAAACGAAGAGTAATCTTCCAGAAAATTAGGTCCTCGTTTTCTTTTCATCCATCAAATCGGGTCTCATCATGGTCATGGGAACTTAACTGATTTCAGACACGTTTCCTTGGTCAAGCTTTCACATGCGACAACCGATTGTCATATATTTGGCTATTGAATGTACGTTCAGTTTTCATTGCAACCAGTTTTTTTATTTCGTGATGTGATGTTTATAGTCTGTTTGAAAAAGATTAAATTTTTTTTAAATAATTTTTTAAAAAAATTATTTTATATAAAATTTATTTTATTTGTTTAAAATATATAAAATTAATTATAAATTAAGATTATTTTTTTATAATTAAAAATAATTTTAAAAAAAAAGTTATTATTTTAAGTTTTTAATTATTTGATTTTAGATTATTTTAAAAAATTTAAGAAAAAAATACTTATTTATTCTCAATTAAATAATTTTTTTAATTATTTTATATATATTTTTTATAATTTAATACATAAAAATAATTTTTTTATACAATCCAAACAAAATTATTTATCATAAAATTAATTATGAATTAACATATCCAAACATAAATTAATTTTCTCATAATCAATTTTTAACAACTAATCCAAACACCCACTTAATATATTCCCACATTTTACTTATATTGTGAGATTAATTTCTCTCATCTAATACTGTTGCAATTAAAGGCCTTTTTAATAACCATATATTCTAAGATTTAAATTTATATCTTCAATTTAAAAGTATAATTTACTTACTACTACATTTAATACTTAGTAATTTTTCGATTTCGAAGCTCGTTTATGTCGAGTTTAATTTAAATTAGGTATAAATCTCATACATTAGGTGGCGCCTCATAACTAATTGAATACTCATTTTTTATAATATTTTTTATTTTTAGTTTAAATTTTTTAAATATGTTAATAATTGAAAAATATGTAAGTAATAATTTAGTGTTTGATGCCAATAAAAAGATAAAAGATAAAAGAAAAGATAAAAATGAGAAAATAAAAAAGAGTTATAAATTAATGAAAGAATGAAAAGAGTTGTAAATTGATAAATAAATGAGAAGACTATGTGAAATAATGATGTAAATATTTAATATAAATTATTAAAAAAGAAAGAAAAGACACTCAAAAAAAGTTTAGAATCTTATACGGCTCAAATAAAGAGCTTTGGATCATGATAAATTATTTAAGTGGCTGAATAATAAAGTTGATATAACAATTAAAATAACTTAAAATAGCTAATGTGACGGGGTTATAGTTTACAAACCTGATTTTATATATTATCAATGAATTATGATTATGTTTATTTTTAATGTGTTAGTGATTAATATTTTTTTATAAAAAAATATAAATACAAAGAAAAATTATAATTATACTTTCAATAATTATATTTTTTTATAAAAAAATATTTTTTATAATGTGTTAGTGATTAATATTTTTTTATAAAAAAATATAAATACAAAGAAAAATTATAATTGTACTTTCAATAATTATATATTATTACATATACAACAAATTAAACATTTAATTTTTTATTTCGTATATTAATGTAAAAATTGTTACCACTAAATAAATTTTCAAGATCATACATATCGAACTTGGCTTTACTTTTTTTCAAAATATAAAATCTATATCCAGATTTATCAATCGATTATAAAAAGTATTGATCAAATTATGAATATAATTGAAAAATAATTCAGCATGTTTGGTTTTATGACAGGTTTATGTTTACAATAAATAAATAAGTAAATTATAGTGATTATTTTGTCTCCATCATCATCGCAAGGCGAAATTTTTCTATATACTGACTTGTACTCTTTCGTCAGTGAACAAATTATCTCCAATAATTAGCTGATAATGCTGTCCAAGAGTCTTAAATGAAATGGTACCAAATTTGCTTGAGAATTGTTTAATCTCGAGATTAAATCTTAATAAAACTGTTTTTTCTTTAATTTATTTTATTTTATTTTATTTACTCTTTACACTAGTTTTAGACATCCTTTATAAATAAAAAATAAAAAAAATGTTATATTTACACTTTACTTCTTTCTATTAAAAATCAAACGGGGTATAAACTTATCTACTATCACTTGCTCTTTTAAAAATATAAAATCTATAACCAGATTTGCCAATTGATTATAAAAATATTGAAATTATGGATATACTTAAAAATAATTCACCATGTTTGGTTTTATTAATCCTGATAACAGATTATATCTAATAATTGGCAATATGGGACCAGTCTTATCCTCTTCACTGTTTACATCATTATTACAAGGCAAAACATAGTGTAATCTTCGAGAAAATTAGGTCTTCGTTTTCTTTTCACCCATTAAATCAGGTCCTCATCATGTCATGGTCGTGGTAATTTACTGATTACAGACACGTTTCGTTGGTCAAGCTTTCACATGCATGGACAACCGATCACTTGCTCTTTTAAAAATATAAAATCTATAACCAGATTTGCCAATTGATTATAAAAATATTGAAATTATGGATATACTTAAAAATAATTCACCATGTTTGGTTTTATTAATCCTAGAGAACAGATTATATCTAATAATTGGCTAATATGGGACCATTCTTATCCTCTTCACTGTTTACATCATTATTACAAGGCAAAACAAGGTGTAATCTTCCAGAAAATTAGGTCTTCGTTTTCTTTTCACCCATTAAATCAGGTCCTCATCATGTCATGGTCATGGGAATTTACTGATTAAAGACACGTTTCGTTGGTCAAGCTTTCACATGCATGGACAACCGATCGGCATGGGAGAAATAATACTTATACATAATTTTTATCTCTCATATTTTATATATATTACTTTATTTTTATTTTTTAATGTTAAAATGGGAGAGAAGAGGAGAGAGAAAGAGGGAGTGAGAAAAAATAAAAATAAAATAAAATATGTAAAATGTGAGATAAAATTTATGTGTAGGTATTATTATCCTTTGGCTAATGAATGTATGTTCACTTTTCATTTCAACTAGTTTTTCTATATCATGTTTATTAGTGTATCTTTATGTATTATTAGTATTGTGAGACTAATATATTTTAAGTAATATTATGACTAAAAGATCTTCTCAACAAGTGTTTACTACAAATTTAAATTTGTATTCCCACTTTAGATGTATAACTCACTTCCTGTTATATCCAACACTTATTGATTTTTCTATTTCAAACTACGTTTATGTCTAGTTTATTTTAAATTAGGTATAGATCCTATATGTGTTGGGTGGCGTCTCGTAACTAATTGAATAGCTCATTTTTTTATAATTTTTTTCTTTTTAGTTTAAAGTTTTTAATATGTTAATAATTGAAAAAGATATGTAATAATTTAGTGTTTGATTCCAATAAAAAAGAAAAGAAAAGATAAAAATGAAAGAATAAAAAAGAGTTATAAATTGATCAAAAAATGAAAAGAGTTGTAAATAGATAAATAAATGAGAAGATTATGTGAAATAATGATGTGAATATTTAATATAAATTATTAAAAAAGAAAGATAAAAAGACACTCAAAAAAAGTTTAGAATCCTATAAATATACTAATGTGGTTCAAATCAAGAGTTCATGATTATGAAAAATTACTTAGGTGGCTGAATAATGAAGTTGGCATGATAATTAAAGATAATTTAAAATAACTGATATGATGACGCTATAGCATGTACATTATAAATAAATTATTAGATAAATTTTAAATGAAATTTAAAGTAAGAATGTAAGGGTCAACCATGACACATCACACATGCATGCCCCTTTCATTTTCTGTTTTTTTAAAAATTTAAATAAATTTAAACTTTTGTACAATTTTTTGAAATTTTAATTAATTTTAATTTATCACAAACAGAAAATTTTATACATTATTATTAAATCATGTATTGTTAATAAATATTGAAACACCATGATTATTAAAACAAAAATAGTTATTATTACACTATTACTTAATGGTTAGCTTTTTAAGAAGAAAAAAAACATAATGGACGTTTTAAAGTAGAAGTTATGCTTTAAGTTGGAGGTTTTGAAAATTAAATTGGTGATTGAACCGGTTAAGGGACTGATTTAAGATTTAATGGTTTAACTGTAGTTGAACCGTTGTCAAACTGAAGTATAATTAAATAATTTAAATATATTTATATATATTTATAAATATATATTATATACTAATTAAACAAATTATAAAAATAACATAAATGATAAAAAATAATTTACAGCTTATTTTTTGACAGTTTAAAGTATTATGTAACAGTATTATAGCCTATTTTTGTTTGAGAAAATTTCAGTTTCAATTCAAAGAGATATATAATCAATTATACATTCAGTTTATAAGCTTATACAATCTAAGTTTAAGTATTTCATATAAAAGTCTTTTTAGATTAACTTATATTCAATTTTTAGATTAAAATGATATTATTTGAATTAAATTTTTTTTAAAAAAATAATAATAATAAAGAGGACTAGTTGCCATAATTAAACTGGTCCGGGTCGACCGATTCATCCGTTCTTGACCGGTTTTCAACTTTGTTGATTTTTTAGGGTGGACCGACTGGTGGGGTGACCGGTTCCCTGTCGAACCGGTCTAACCGACCGGTCCAGTCCGATTTTTAAAACTTTGTTTAAGTTCTTAAATTGTGTTTGGATTAATTATAAAAAAATATTATATTAAAAATTAATTATGAAAAAATTAATTTATATTTAAATATGTTAATTTATAATTGATATATTTAAGATAAAAAGAAATTATTTAAATTGTATAAAAAGAATCAATTTTATGTATTAAAATACCAAAAAATATATAAAATAACTAAAAAAAATTATTTAATTGAAAGTAAAATAGTATTTATCTCCCAAAGTTTTTTAAATAAGCTAAAATCACTTAAAAGCTCCCATTATATATGCTTTTTTCCTTTACATAAAATAATGAATAATAAAGGCAATAAGTACTTTTGTGTATTTGGATTAGCTGTGAAAAAAATTATATTAAAAAATTGATTATATGTATAATTAATTTTTAAGAAATTCTATCATGAGAAAATTAATTTATGTTTGGTTATATTAGTTCATAATTGATTTTAAGACATATTTTTGTTTGAATTGTATAAAAAGAATCATTTTTATATATTAAATTACTAAAAGAGATAAGAAATAATTAAAAAAGTTATTTAGTTAAAAATAAAATAATATTTATCTCTTATAGCTATGAAATAATCACAATAAATTATAAGCAAAATGCTCAAATTATAACATTTAAAAAAGAGTTATTTTTAGCATAAAAAATTAATCAATAACTTTTAATCAATCAAACATAATGCTAAAAAGTAAAAAATCTTTTATGATAATAAAAATTATTTTTTAAAATAATTAAAATAAACCAAACACACTAATAAAATTTGTAAAAAAACAATTAAAACCAATAATTAAATGTTGATACTTGACTTAATGTAATGTACCACCATACATTTATATAATCATTATATAGCCTCAAGTTAATCAACCCATAAATATTGCGTAAGGTGATAAACGAGTTACGCTATTAAAATAAAGGTATAACTTTGATTTTTGAGATATGTGATTATTGAAAAAATCTCTTAGTTATGACTATGTTTAAAGAGATTAATTTTACAACACTAATAGCATAAGAAAAATGTTGAGCCAATTATAAACACATCGTCCTAAATTTGAAACCGAAAGTTTCCATCATACCGCGGAATCTAATACCACTTGTTTTTTATTTTCTTTTCCTTTATTGGTCAAGCACAAACACGATGAAAGCACAAACACGATGATTGTTAGTCTCATTGCAGAAATGTCATTGCAGCTGCTGCTAGTTTCTTCCGTTGTTGAAACTGAACTGTTTATATAACGTACTGCAAATTTTTTAAAGATTTGTTTGGATTAAAGAATTAAAATAAAATTTTAGAATTATAATTTTTATTATATTTCTATTAGAATTAGAATTAGAATTTGAATTAGAATTAGAATTGATAATAATCTTAATTTTTATGTTTGGGTCAATTAAAAAATTAAGATTTTAGAATTATGAATTGAAATTTTATTATTTGAATAATTTATCAAAAATTTATATAAACATAATAAATATATTTAATTTATTTAAAATAATTTAAAATTATAAAAAAAAATTCAATAAAATTTGAATTGTTGAATTATAATAGTCGTAATAGATACCAAACAAAAAGACGCTATTACCAACAATGACTGGGAGATTCCAATGATTGGGGGGAACATGACGGTTTGGCTATTGCATGTAAGACGATGATAGTGATCGGAAGTTGTTGACGGCTAGCACGCACCGTGATGACTTGGCCGGAACACGCCGACCATGATGTTGCTAGACTATGTCAATGACGATAGTTGCCAACGACAATAATTGTTAAATAATTTTTAACATTTACCTTTTAATATTCAAAAATTAAAAGTCTTGGTGCATAAAATTGTAATTTTTAAGATTTAAGATTCGATAATATTATAAATTAATTATTTTTTAATTCTATAAAATTAAACTCAAAATTAAAATTCTAATTATAATATACACACTACATAAAATAATTAAAATTAAAAAATCTAATTCTAAATTGTAATACTCAATTTCAACCCCACTCTTCACGCCAAATAAGACTTATCATTACTGCGGTTATCTCCACTTTAGATTGCCCTTGATGTGGAAAGGGAAAAACAAAGAAATTTTTGGTGCTCGCGTTTTCTTTTCCGCCCATCAAATCAGGTCCTCGTGGTCATGGGAACTTCTCACCAATTTCCTAAACTTTTATTTGGTCAAGCTTTCACATTCATTTTCCTGGTCCAAACTAAAATACTCTCCCCAAATTGTGGTAAGGTGGCAAGTTATTAGTGGCTAAATTAAAAGATTTTATCATCTTTAATAAAAAATAAACTAGTAAAATAGATGATGCCAATAATGACATTCTCATAAAACAAACAAGTGTATTTGGTTTAGATTTTAGGACCAATTCTAATACTATAGAATTAATGCTTTTTATTTAAATGCTTTTATTGTATTGAGATAAATTAATTACGAACACATAGAATTGATTCCTTTTGAAGTGTCCTAAGGTTAGCTTGATGTAATTCTAATATATTAAATTTAATTTTATATAAGTAGAAAATTAAAGTTGTATTTTAATTTAAAAGCTATGGAATATGTAATTATCAGTTGTCTTACCCGCTTTCTCTCCAACTACGATATACTGTCTCCACTCTTCCCCATATGGCCATATGTGTTTTATTGCTTAATTAGTTGCTTTACAACCACTTCCCTGCCTGTCCTCTTATATTTGCGTGTAGTTTAAATTAGAAGTGCTGTGAAACCTTTTGGCAATAATTTTTCAAGGGTCACTCTATTATTAAAGGATAAGGAAAGCAAATAAGAATTGAAATGGAAGACGAAAAAAGCAGCTTTTGAGTTTTTAAAGCTTCCGTTATGCTTTGCTTTTGAGTTTTTAAAGCTTCCGTTATGCTTTCTTCTTTACTAAAAAGAATGAATAAATGATGCAATATGAATAATATAGGCAATCGGCACGTCTGAATTTTGAAGATAAAATAAAATAAAATAAAAATAGCAATTGAATGTTGACACTTGGTGTAAGCGAATTGTATAGATGTCGTCCTAAATTTAAAACCCAAAGTAGGGGCATCCTTCTACTAAAGTGGCATACAATTAAGGAGGGACCATTGTGGCCTCCTCCTAAATTTCACGTTGAGAAAGGAATCTCCCAAAATTAGGTAGGTCTTCACTGAAAATTCTATTAATTTCACTTTCACAAACAGCACTTTATTTTTTGTTTTTTGTTTTTATTATAAAGCATTAACACATGGATTGTCACAGTATCTTGACATAGAGAAATGATCTTTATCTTTATGTCACTTAGATATTCTAATCCTAGAAAAGCCACTGCATGCCAATACCCTGATCATCTCATAGTGCCCATTATCTCCGCTTTAGATTGTTCTTGATAGGGAAAGGATCGAGGAGAGGCTGTGTTCTCAGACATGGCGCAGCGAAAACACCGATCCCAGTTGCCTGCAGAAACGGTTTCCCCAAAACGGTTACGCAGAAACGCCAACGATGCTGATGTGAATTCTGCTGCAGCAGCAATCTCAGACTCAAAAACGGTGTCGCAGCTGCCAGTCGCCGGTGAACACAAATACAGCTATGATGTTTTCCTGAGTTTCAGAGGTGAAGATACCCGACAAGGATTTACGGGTCATCTCTATGATGCTTTATGCAGAAGGGGATTCGAAGTCTTCATGGATGATGATAAACTGAGGAGAGGGGAATTCATTTCACCTGCTCTGCTTACAGCTATTGAAGAATCAAGGATTTCTATCGTTGTGTTCTCTGAAAATTACGCTTCTTCTACATGGTGCCTTGTTGAGCTTGTCAAGATCCTTGAATGCAGGAAGCAAAAGAATCAACATGTTTTGCCAATCTTTTACAAAGTGGAACCTTCAGATGTACGCCACCAGAGAAACAGGTATGGCGAAGCCATGACTGCACACCAAGACAGGTTCATAAATGACTTGGAGAAGGTTCAAAAATGGAGGTCAGCTTTGTGGGAAGCGTCCAACTTGTCCGGGTTTGAATTCAATACAGGGTAAGTACTATACTACATATGTGTATATATGGGTTTAGTAGTTGTTGATATAACTATAATCTTAGCTTGAAGATCTTTGGAAATGTGAAACGCAATATACTCCTGATATCATTCATCGAAGTGAAACATGAGTAGAAGATGTGGTATTAAATTCAGGGTATTCTGTGTTGACCTTTGTTTTTTAGGTTTTGCATGTTTTCAACTTGATTATAGTTTTGTATCTTGTGTGAGATAATTTGTTATGGAAAATGATACTTGCATACATTTTTTTTACATCATTTTTATACTTAGTTAACAATGAGTAAATTTTTAGTTAATACAATATATTTGGTTAATAGGATTTTGTAATCAATTACATATGGACTTAGTTAATGATGAACAAATTATTGGTTAATTTAGTGTATCGTTTGGTTAATAAATTATCAGTTTGAAAGTGATTGGTTATCAAAACTCATTAACCAAGAATTTGTTCATTGTTAACAAAGTGTAAAAATAATGTAAAAATTTGGTGTGTAAATATCATTGTTGATTTGTTACAAGGTAGGCTAGTCCCGTGTTTACTATTTTGGTGAAATAAATCTTGATTGATCAAAATAAAATAAAATTGTGCAAGATCAGCAACAGAGCATTGCATTTTTCCAGGTACGAATATAAACTTATGGAAGAGATTGCTAAAAGGGCCTTTGACTTGCTTCCTAAACGTTTATATATTGGTGAGAACACAGTTGGACTCCAGTCTCGTGTAGAAGAAGTGATGTCTCTTCTAGATATGAAGTCCAATAATACCGTTTGCATGGTGGGAATTCATGGACTTGGTGGAATAGGGAAAACGACACTCGCCCAAGCTTTGTACAACTTGATTGTCGATCAATTTGTAGGTGCATGTTATCTTGCTGATGTTAGAGAAAGATCAAATCAATCCATGGGCCTAGTGCATCTCCAAGAGACACTTTTATCCAAGGTACTTTTGGATGAAAGTGTTAAGTTGAACAATGTTGATGAAGGAGCCTTTATGATAAAAAAGAGGCTTTGCCACCGTAGAGTTCTTTTGGTGCTTGATGATGTGGATAACATCGAGCAATTAAAAAAACTGGCTGGACAATGTGATTGGTTTGGTCCTGGTAGTAGGATCATTATAACAACGAGAGATAAACATTTGCTAAATGCTCATCAAGTTGAAAACAGATATGAAATGACGGTGCTAAACAATCACGACTCTCTTGAACTCTTTTGTTGGAATGCCTTCAAAATGAACTGTCCTAAAACAAGCTATGAAGATGTGTCCAATCATGCAGTGCGTTTTGCCAAGGGACTTCCACTGGCTTTAAAAGTAATAGGCTCTAATTTGATTGGTAAAGATTTGGATGAATGGAAGTGTGCACTGAATAAATATGAGAAGATTCCACATAAAGATATTCAAAGTATACTTAGAATAAGCTATGATAGCTTGGATTGCAATGAAAAGGATATTTTTCTGGACATTGCTTGTTTCTTCAAAGGGCAGGAATTAAAATATGTGGAAAGCATACTAGATGGGTGTGATTTATACCCAAAATATGGTATTGGAGTACTTGTTGATAAATCACTCATATCCATTAAAGGCGGGCAATTGAGGATGCATGATCTAATACAGGACATGGGCAAAGAGGTTGTTAGGCAAGAGGCACCATCAAAACCAGGAAAACGCAGCAGATTATGTTTTCACGAAGATGTTATTGAAGTACTAATGGAAAATTCAGTAAGATCCTTATCATTATTTTCTTTCTAATACATCATATTCTGCATGTAAAATTGGCAACATGTAATTAATGTTACTTTACCGTAATTGTTTTAAAGGGAAGTAGCAATATTGAAGGAATAATGCTTGATCCCCCTCAACAAGAGGAAGTAGAGTGGAGTGGTACTGCCTTTGAGAAGATGGATAACCTCAGAATTCTCATTATTAAAAATGCACGATTTTCACCAGGACCTACTCATCTTCCGAATAGTTTAAGGTTGCTTGATTGGAAGGAGTACCCTTCAGAGTCTTTCCCACCAGGTTTTCATCCCAGGAAAATTGTTGTCTTCAACTTATGCCATAGTCGTCTCAGACTGGCTGAACCATTCAAGGTATGTGTTTGGCTTTTATAATTAAACATGTAGCAATCATTTTGTTTAGTATTTAATTTTGATCTCACACTGTTAATGTAATTTTTTTTTACAATATCATCTAATCAAGTGTTAGCATCTCCTTATAAGAGTTTGACTGTCAATTTTTTTTTTTTGATGATGTGGTAACTTGTGATTAGATTACAGTATAAAAAAGTTTTATAATAACAATAGATGAAAATCGAACACTTGTTTATGACTTGCTTCTAAAAATTAATATCATTGAATAGCAGTGTTAATTATTTTATCTAAATTTTGTTTTTGCAGAAATATGAATATTTGACAATCATGGATTTTTCCGACTGTGAATTCATTACTCAGATACCTGATATGTCTAGAGTCCCAAATATAAGAGAATTGAAAGTTAAAAACTGTTACAATCTGATCGAGGTTCACGATTCTGTCGGATATCATAATAAGCTGGTTAGCTTAGATGTTAGTCGTTGCATCAAACTCAAAAGATTTCCACGTGAAATCCAGATGGCTTCTCTCGAATCATTTTACCTTGATGGTTGCGTAAGTCTTGACCACTTCCCCGATATAATGGGAAAGATGGATGCTCTAACACTCATTAAGGCAAACGACACTGCTATTGAAGAGCTGCCACATTCCATTGGTAATCTTACAGGACTTTCCCAGTTGGAAATGCGTTCAAATATAAGGCTTAGGGAAGTACCAACTAGCTTATTCATGTTGCAAAATCTTTTCTGGTTTCATTTCATACCTAGTCCTCACATTCGAAAATCAATTGGAAAATGTTTGAGACAACTATCATTCCAATTTTATCGGAAGTACCCGAAGGAATGTTTAGAACAAGTAAAATCAACGCAAGAAAGTCATTCAGCAGTAATTTGCTGTCCAAAGTTAGTTGGCTTTACTCTCCCAAACTGTGGTCTCTTGGATGCAGATCTTCACCTCATTCTTAATTGTTTTCCAAACTTGGTAATGTTATACCTATCAGGGAACGATTTCGTATCCCTCCCACAATGCATTGAACAACTTGATAAGTTGCAGTTGCTTGATGTGAGTAACTGCAAGAAGCTTCGAGACATTCCAGAGATTCCATCAAATTTGAAGAAAGTTATGGCACAGAATTGTACATCATTGACAACTGAGTCATCGAGCCGATTATGGTCCCAGGTTCTTCTATTTCTTTCTCTTCTATTTTAGTTTTTTATGATGGTTGTAAGGGTGCATCTTTGCAAGTATATACTAATAATGCATATGCGGTTGTCATTATTTTTTTTACTATAATATAAAATAAAAAAATATGGGTCATATAAATAATTAAATATATTAAACCATTATTTTCATATATTTCATGCTCTGTGAAATCTTACTCATTTACTAAATAATAGCCTCTATTAAATAATCATGTATATTATTGACGAGCTTTAATGTAGTGTTATATAATTACTTGCGTTGTTAAATAAGCAGGGAATTTTTAAATGGCTGCTGCATTGCTAGTTACATCCTATAATTTTAAGAAAAAAATTATGTCAATATAGCTGAGATATCATAAAAAAATGGATACACAATAATCTTTCATTGCGTCTATAATGAACAATATTGACTTTTGAAATATTGCTATGTTTTATTTTTGTCTTTAAAATTTGTGTTAAGAATAACTGCATAACAATATTTACATTTTATACGTAGGTGCTTGTATCAGAATTTGTTTTTCTGTCTGTAATATATCTTTAGATTTTGTTTTTATATTAATTTTATAAGTTATATTTTAAGTTTTAAACTATGTGATATCCTATGTTTTTTTAAATTTACTGTCTTATTGTACCTCGTATCGTATCTCTGCTTTCTTACAGTTTCATGAGCGAAGTATTTAAGTGGAGAAAAAAATACCAAAGAAAAGGAAAATACTTATTTATCGATCTGACAAACATCGAGGTTATTGTTGATGTCTTAGGTTTTGAAAGAGGTGCGTGAATTGGAAATTACAATGCCAGAAACACCAATTCCAGATTGGTTTGACCACCGTTGCATGGGCGGGGCCGTGTCTTTTTCCTTTCGTGGAAAATTCCCTGTTGTTGCTTTAGCATTTTCCTTCGGGAAAGTCATGGATGTGAGGGCGAGAGGTGTACAGAAATCCACTGTTGATATCAGCTTCTGCGTCAACGGTCGTCTAGTAATCAGGGGAAACAAGATGTCCCATAAAAATCCAGTGATTTTTTCTAGTGATCCAATCACAGAGGGCAATGCATTACTGTGGACCCCACGAGGTAGTCTTGAGGAAGAAGACTGGCAGGAACTTGATGCGTTACTGGTACATGATTGGAATGACGTGGTGATACAAGCCAAATGTAAAGACTCATCCAATTTGACCGTAAATTACAGTGGGGTTTATGTGTACAAGCCACAAACAAACATGGAGGATATCCAATTCAAGTGTTTTGATCCCAACAACTCTACTATGGCCTCCATGACTTCGAAGCCGATTCGGCTTAAAGGTTCACAGGCTGATCTGGAAAAATCCTTTATAGAAGATTTGTTTGCCGTATGATATATTAATATTGAGGTCCAAATTCAGTAATTTCTTTTGGTATTGGTATTGTTAACGGTCAATTATGAGCCGAAGTCTAAAAGTCCAATAACTGGCTGATCGAATTGAAGAAAAGAGTCTTTCTTTTTTTCCCCCCTTGAGTGGCTTGTTTATTTGGAGACTCTTTCGGGGTTTAGAATATGTCATTAGGCACGACCTACCATATATATAGTGGACAAAAGTGCTCTGAATATGGATGATCTCAACGCCATCTCCTTCTAGTTTGCTACGAAAAAGGTTTTTTAGTTTTTCTGGTATTGTGATAGTTTCATCTAAAGTAGCTCTGCCTCTGTTCATGTCAAGCATGCTTGTTAATTTTTGGCTTAAAACGTAGTAAGGCTTGCCAGCAGATGTTATATGAAGTGAGTATAAGCTTCTGGAATCTCGTAGTTTTGATGTAGAAATGAGACTACCACTGATGTACCCATGAAGTAGCTTTTAATGAATAACTGCTTTGATGTTGGACAAAAAGAGAGTCCTCTATGGCTGGTCTGTTGGCTTCCCACTTGTTCTCACAGAAACTTTCACCAGTTATCTTGCTTCTGTTTATTTTGCTGTCCCCATGTGACATCATGTCCTTACTTCTCCATTGCATATATTTTCAAATTCAGAACTTCTTTTAGCGCTTCTTCAGTTTTGGCGATCTTCTTTCTACAAATGAATTAATAGCCACAATGGTTGTGACTTCCGCTAACAGGGAATAGAACAAGCGTGCCACGCTATGGTTCGCTTTAACTATTCATTCGGTTTGGCTCGGATTTTTTAATACCCTTAATACCCATCACGAGACTAGTAGTGCCACATCAAACAATCATCTCCCAAGTGAACCGTCATATTAAGAACAACATGTGTAATAAGGTAGTTTTGTAAAACTTGTTATTCCAACCAATGACTTTTTATTGAAAACAGTTTTGATCAATCAAATAGTTGAAGTATAACTAATTATCGTTTAAATTTTGCATGCTAATTTATTTTTTTAAAAAAATATTAAATGAATAAATATGCGACCAAATTATTAATATTTGTCTAATTAAAAAGTAATTTTTTTAATTGTATTATAAAAGTATTTTTGAATTAGTTTTCACATTATATAGAGACTTGAGTTTTTGTCTAGACGATGTTAATGACATATTTCCTATAATGGTATGGTACATTTGAAAGATTTAATTAATTCTTTGAGGTGCTAATTCAAAGATTTAAACTTAAGTAGTTAAGGTAGGGATAACCCAACATAACAAGTCCTTAGAGAGGGACTGAAAAGGACTAAAAAAGAAGCCTCAAATTAATTCCAAACAAAGTTTCCTAATTAAGGCTGGAACAATTTTGGAGTACAATCCCATTCCCATGAGCTGCCGAAGAGCCATGACCCGGTCATGCCTCCCAAACGGTATGTACAACAGTCTCGTGAAGATCAGCAACAAGGCACTTCGAACATTATTAAATAACCTTTCTTGCACCTGATTGGTGCATGTAGGCAGTATTATGAAGGCACACCAAAAGAATTTTTGTCAAGGAAACAGATTACAAAATTGAATTAATAGGAATGAAAATATTCAACACATAAAAGGAAAATTAACTAGATAATTGAAAGAATCAAATTTCCAAATTTGAAAGAATCGAGGACAATTGAGATAACACGTCTTTTTTTTTTTTGGTTGTTGGTAGATATATTAGAATTGTATATGAAAAAGTAATAGCTTAAGTCATAAGTAAGTTTAAATTCAGTGTTTAAGGGACTTCTACAATGTTAAGAGTTCAAGTCCGCAAAAAAACATGGAGAGAGATAATTTTGGTACCCCAATCGAGATTAGTCTCGTACTAAAAAATGTGAGATATCCAACAATGACAAAAAAAAACCATTGTATATAGCATCATTGCATCAAATACAAATACTGACAGTGATATGCATATCTTTCTTATCATTCCGACAGACCCAGTCAAAATTTAATATCTCTCATCTTTATCTGGCAAATGCCAAGACGGATTTAAAGCTTGCAAATATGACAGTTTGCAAGGAAATTAATTTTAAGCATTATGAATATTTCTTTTTCATATTGCCTGTTCAGAGGCCAAAGCGCAACCAAAAAAACATTTAGGGAAACAAACCAAAATTACAATTCCTTAATCAATGAAACAGAGACTACGTACAATTGAAAGAATTGATAAGAATATTTAACACCTTCAAAGTCAACTAATAAAAGAATTTTATGAAATCTACAACACCACAATGGAGATTGATGTTCAAGAACTTAATTAATAGCACTGCAAATCCTTCTTATCATCCCAGCTGACCCAGTTAAAGGTTCAATATCTCCCATCTTTATCATGGCAGCTGCAAAATCAGACTTAAAAGTTGTAGGATTTTTGCTATATTCGGACACAATAGTGTCTGTAGATCCCCCACTGAATAGAACTTGATCTGATTGAAGAAGACCCTTCTTCTGAATTAAATTCTTGAAGTAGTTGTTGTCAAAAGAATTGGGAGTGACCAAGTCTAGTGGTGCCAACTTCTTATCATTATCAGGGCTACTCAGGGATGGACAACCACGTTGACGAGTGCTAGCAAATCCAGCATCTACGTCACTGGCGTTGTTGTATATCCTATCACGAAATGTGGCACACTGAGCTTGCCCGATTGTGTGGGCACCTGCATTAAGTGAAAATATTTGTTTTAATTGTTATACACTAAAGGTTTATATATAAGTACACAAAATATATGTTTTGAACTTGTGAGGCTTGAGGATGTTAGCAATCAATATGGTTAACTAATTACCAGATAGGGTAACCATGTCTCTCGCAGTGAGCCCTTTCTTACTGAAACGAGAGATAAGAGTTTGAAGATCGTCTGTAAAAAGAGGAAGGTCACTATTAGCCAAACTTTTGCTTGCGGTGGTAGAATCTCTCCGTCCAAGCTTCACAGTCCATGATGGACCACCCACCTGATTGAAGAAAAACAAAATGCATAATGAGTCTTACTATATATGCTTTTGCATGTGTTATAACTATATATCAAGCATATATAGGTTATTACGCATACATACAGCGAATGATGCATCACGTGCTGCTACTGCTACAATGTCTGCACATGACACAACTCCGGGGCATGCCTTCTCTACATCAGCTTTAGCTTGATCAATGATGTTATATCCCCTTATTGAGTTCTGATTAGGAAGTGCAGTCTTTTCGCTCTCGACAGAGGGGCTATCATCAAGCAAAATCGATGCATCACAACCCTGGTAAAAAAAAAAGAAGGCCACATTAGTTAGTTTAATAATTTCTCAATATGGTGCTTAATTAAAAGTACTTATGTTTTTCTAAATCACCGTTGTTACTCATGTAATAAACGAATCACTTAGTGAAATACCTGTACAAAACAGTCATGGAAATGGAGACGAATGAGAGACGCAGCCATCCGGCGTTCCTTAGAGACTTCCCTTCTAATCACAGTTCTAATTGTGCTAAGTGCATTGGGGCATGTATTGTCATAAAAAGTAGCAGATAGTTGCGCATTGCATGTTGTGCCTAACAGCAACAGCATCAAAGCAAGAGCGCTAATATAAAATCGCTCAAAATCCATTAATATATGGCTTAAGATTGATGTTTAATGAATCTTGTAATCGAAGCTTTGGCACACAGAAAGAAATGCTTCAAAACAAGCTAAGAGAACAATTGGTGTCGATGGTGCATCCTCAAGAGTGCTCCCCTATATATATAGAAAAGTAAACCATATGAATTGAGAAGCTGTCTCGGTCACTATTATCTGCTACAGCGCGTTATTGCCATCTATAGATGGCGGGGTTGGAGTTGACTAGGTGAACAATTCTCTACAGCTAGCCACTACGGCACTTTGTTAGATTAATTCAATTTTGCCTTATAGAATTTTATATGTTTCTTTGGATTCTTTGCATTGATTGAAGTAGAAATGTTCTCTTTCTTTTCCCCTTTCTTTCTATGTCGATCATGAATACGGCTTATTGCACTTCACATGCCTTCCATACATTACACTCTATTATTAACATTACTAAGCTTCCTTGAAAGAGACCTTTTCCTTGTCTTGTTCTGTTCTTGGTTTAACAAATTTGACCAAAACAAACTTGCAAATTGTCATCTAAACCTCGTCAATTTTGTGCTTGAATTTGGCCAAGACATTATCCCAAGTGACATACTTATAATCCTTTTGTCGGCGTTAACAATTTTCATATATATATATATATATATCGGACAGAATATTTGTAATTACGAAATATTGTTTTTTTTTCTTAATCATATCAGTATAGGTTGCAAAAGATTACCGAGGTGTAAAAATACTTGTAAAATGTAAAAGCCTTAAACATATGAAGATTCGCAGTTATGGGTGCAACTTGTATAATGAAAATATTTTCACTTTAGCTCATTCAAGAAGTTATTTTGAGCGTGTTTGGTTTATTTTTTGTTTTTATTTTTAATTAAATATATTTTTATTATAATTATAAAAATGTTACATTATTTTTATATTATTTTTTATTTTTAAAATTTTGTGAAAGAAATAATAAAAATAACAAAATATTATTTTCAATTGTTTTCATTATTTTTTTTATAAAATTTTAAAAATAAGAAATAGAATAAAAATAAAATAATATTTTTATAATTATAATAAAAACATATCTAACTAAAAATGAAAACTAAAGTTGAACATAATTGAAATTCTCCCTATCTACTCCGACATGATTCCATTTCCGTAGAGTTTGGACTATAATATCAAGCATATATGCTTTTACAAAATAGATTCATATTCTGATTGGTTTTTCTTGTAAATATTTTTTATAGCAGACATGAAGTAGCAGAATTTAACGTGTAAATTCAGCAACCGAACATTTATCACATAAAAATGAAAACAATATATATATATATATATATATATAATGTATATGAAAACCCGTAATTAATACATTATTATGAGTCACTAGCATCAGTGGAACACAATGCTGGGTTTATCGTACAATTGAACATTTTTAAATATATTGATTAAGAGGTATTTGTGTAGATGCATATACACATTAATTTTCATATTTGAATTATTGAATTATTTTTAATTATTATTATTATTATCCTATTTTTATTGATATTTTATGTTTTAAAAATTAAATGAAAATTTTAATTAAAAAATATACAAAAATTATCGATGGAATTCCATCAAGTTAAAATAATTTTAAAAATAAATTTTTACCAATAAATTATTAATTGGATCAGTTGCGTGTGCCTATTTTTGTTTTTGTTTTTTTAAAAAAAAGAATTCAGCCTTGTCAAAGCCAATCTATTCATGTTGCTGAATTAAAGGATTTATAGAATTTTTTTTTATTTAAGTCCATTTCTATGGTATTATAGTCGAAGGCAAACTATTAATATGGACTAATAAGTTCAAATTTTCTCCTAAATTTATTTAAAAATTATTTTGAAGATATTAATTAAAATTAGAATTTGTGAAAATTTCTCATTAATTTAATTTAAAAATATTTTGAAGAATATAATTAAAGTTAAACTTGTGATGCATATGAAAATTACATCATATGCTAATTATTTTCACTACTTTCACATTGTTTGGTCAATTGTATATGTTTTACAATTCTTTTGGTCAAACTCAAATTAAAATTCAAGTGACATAACCCTTATAAGAAATTAAACTTGTATACTTTTTTATAAGATATTAAAATAAAATAGTAGATAATATTTCATAAATTGATAATAAAAATTAACTATTGATTTTTTTCACCAATGATAGAAGTTTCATTAATTATTATAAAAGAAATTTAGAGGTAGCCAACAACCAAAGGCTAGGTCATACAATTAAGCATAAGAACACTAGAAAACGGGATGTAGCCCAAACTAACTCATCATGAGAAACAACTAAATGCATCTAAAACAGGTAGGTTGGCGAAGATCCCTAAACTCAACAGTCTGGAAGCTTGAGAAACAATATCATGAGAAAGAACGCCCACTTGTTCAAAGATCTTCATATATATATATATATATATGAACTTCTGTATCCTCCATAATATATAGTACTGATGTTTTTCTATATGCAAATAAATATTTAAATACATGGTACGTATACTTTAGATATTTTTATTTTGTGCCAATATTTTAACAGGTCAACCCCAACTAAGTATTGTGGAGAGTCTGGAGGGTATTACAAAAGGAGTAACTAATTAATATTTCACATAAAATGTGAAAGTCATTATGGCTCTACGAATAGGACTTATTTTTTTTTAAGATTATTCTCCAGTCTTTTTTCTAGGAAGCTAACTAAGCCATAGAACATAATCCCTGATTGCATATAGAAGCGAGAACTTGTCATATAGGAGCATTAATTTCAATGCTCCTGCTGCATTGTTTATGACTTACATTTCCTTATTAAGATATATTCAAAAGAAAATGTTGAAAAGTCTACTTAACCCCTGTGGCAACTATCAACCAAAAGAGAATCGGTCACAATTGTCAAAAAGGTTCGTACTTCCTACGCCGCCAGCTTTAGCACCTTTGCACCGCGGATATTAGTGACTATGACAAATTCTCACTCAACCAAATATCCTATCCTATAAATTGATGAGCACTCTGGGCTCTTTCTTCATCATCTTCATTCATTCTAATTCTTGTTACGAATTCTTTCTTTAATTTCTCTCGCGTGTTAAACATATTCAATTTCCTGTAACCCTCAAACCAACACGATATTCATGGCTTTCAGAATTTCAAGTATCACAAGTTTTGTTGTCATGTTGGTGCTGTTATGCACCATATGTGATGCCCAGTTGTCTTCTTCGTTTTATGACAGTACATGCCCGAATGCACTTAGCACCATCAGAACTGTGATTCGTACTGCAGTATCTAAGGAGCGCCGGATGGCTGCGTCTCTTATTCGCCTTCATTTCCATGACTGCTTTGTTCAGGTGCTTTATTGATTTATTAACTCCATGTGATTTGATTAAAGACCGATCGAGCTATTAGAATCATAACAATTAAGAATCTACTGAGTTGCAGGGTTGTGATGCATCCATTTTGCTTGATGATAGCCCCTCTATCGAGAGCGAAAAGACTGCACTTCCTAATCAGAACTCAATAAGGGGATATAACATCATTGATCAAGCTAAATCTGAGGTAGAGAAGGCATGCCCCGGAGTTGTGTCATGTGCAGACATTGTAGCAGTAGCAGCACGTGATGCATCATTCGCTGTAAGTATGCGTAATAACCTATATATGCTTGATATATAGTTATAACTTGACACATGCAAAAGCATATATAGCTAGTAAGACTCATTATGCATTTTGTTTTTCTTCAATCAGGTGGGTGGTCCATCATGGACTGTGAAGCTTGGACGGAGAGATTCTACCACCGCAAGCATAAGTTTGGCTAATAGCGACCTTCCACTTTTTACAGACGATCTTCAAACTCTTATCTCTCGTTTCAGTAAGAAAGGGCTCACTGCGAGAGACATGGTTACTCTATCTGGTAATTAATTAACCATATTGATTGCTAACATCCTCAAGCCTCACAAGTTTAAAACATATATTTTGTGTACTTATAAACCTTTTGTATGACAATTAAAACAAATATTTTCACTTAATGCAGGTGCCCACACAATCGGGCAAGCTCAGTGTGCTACATTTCGTGATAGGATATACAACAACGCCAGTGACGTAGATGCTGGATTTGCTAGCACTCGCCAACGGGGTTGTCCATCCCTGAGTAGCCCTGATAATGATAAGAAGTTGGCACCACTAGACTTGGTCACTCCCAATTCTTTTGACAACAACTACTTCAAGAATTTAATTCAGAAGAAGGGTCTTCTTCAATCAGATCAAGTTCTATTCAGTGGAGGATCTACAGACAATATTGTGTCCGAATATAGCAAAAATCCTACAACTTTTAAGTCTGATTTTGCAGCTGCCATGATAAAGATGGGAGATATTGAACCTTTAACTGGGTCAGCTGGGATGATAAGAAGGATTTGCAGTGCTATTAATTAAGTTCTTGAACACCAATCTCCATTGTGTTGTTGTAGACTTCATAAAATTATTTTATTAGTTGACTTTGAAGGTGTTAAATATTCTTATCAATTCTTTCAATTGTATTTAGTCATCAAGGAATTGTAACTTCGGTTTGTTTCTCTAAATTTATTTTCTCTCCCTTTGCTTCGTGGGCCCAAAGCAGTGCAGTCTTTCCTGGCCAAATCAAGGATTTGGGGCTTCTCGCTACGCTACTTAACTATAGAAATCTATTTTCTTTAGTAATATATATGAATAGAAAGATAGATCCATCCATTTATCTTATCCGATTTGGATTTTGATATCTAAAAAAGAAACGATTTCATTCAAAGTTTGATTCAAATAACTGCGCTTAGCCCCTGCTCAGAAAGTCTTTCTTACAATTAGTATGTATTATATATATATATATATATATATATATGAGATTAATCTCACTTAGTACAATCAGACACATAATGTTTAAGGTGATCGAGTCACTTCTACTCAAATCAATACAAATTAATAATAGGCAATATATATATATGAAAAAGAAATGTTCCTTTGCAAAGTGTCAACATTAATTTTTTTTTTTTTGCGACAATTAAGTAGCTAAATCTTGACAATTTGTTATCGCCAAAAAATTAAATTAATAAAAAAGTGTAAAAGCCGCAATAAGGTAATTTGTGGTGACATATTCCCGTAATTCGGCCAGATTGTATAACATTTTTTAATATTTCTAAAAACATATTAAAAGAGCATTCACTTACAAAAAAAGGAAAAAAGAGAGGAGATATTAATTGTCATTGAAAAAAAATTCTCACTTCTCACAAAAAATAGTGTTTTCTCACAAATTACTAAGTTTCATAATTCCCACATGTTTATGGAATAAGGTCATGGGATTTCTCATTTTGAAAATAGGACGTAATGTTACTCGAACAAAAGTTAGAGAAGTAAAAAAGTTATACATCTTTTATATCATTAGATTTACTTTTAAGTCTGTACAAAATTACATAAATATTTCTCAGTATAAATTTACATATAATTAATTTAACAATTTTACTTCTATTTTTATTTTTTAAATCTCTAACATTATTTTTAGAATGTCACGATAGATTCAACACATACTTATAACTCCTTGAAGTAGTAAAGAAATAAAGGCTAAAGGTAATAATACAATAATTAAATGAGTCGATGGGATGATGGATTTTATGAGAGTTTAATCCGGAAAAATAAAGAGAATCTCTTGGCATATTGACGACTTGAGACCAAAGATACCATAAAACGTGTCTAATCAATCTCTTGCCTAAAAAACCAGTAAAACCTTCTCTTATATTTCTACAGATAGGTAGGTAGACGTGTCTTTGGGCTAGCTATTATTGCCTGCGGACGCACCTACCTGGCTACATACATTATAATTCCAATCTTATTTTTTACAAGGACAAAGAAACATGCTACATGATACACGTACGGTTCAGATTAAATAATATGTGGTGCGGCTTTTCTTCAGATTCATACAGGTGCAGCACGGTATCTTTGCCCCTCAAAGTATACTATACACATTTGCACGTCAAAACGTGAGAACCTCTTACTAGTGTCTCCTTTGTGTTTGTAAAATGTCAACCCGAACGTGATGGCTACCACATAATGGCATTTCTTTCTTCTTCTTGTTATATAAGAACTTCAGTGGCAATGCATGCATAAGGGAAACCTTAATTTATTTGGTCACATTTCCCATGAGGCTGCAAACCATAATGAAGAACCCGAACATCTCTTTGTGCATGCTTCTCATAGCACTGGTGCGCTTAGGGGCAAGCGTATCCTCGGGCTTCAACTATGGTGATGCTCTTGACAAGAGCTTGATGTTCTTTGAAGCACAAAGGTCTGGTAAATTACCACTGCAGCAGCGAGTCAAGTGGCGTGGTGATTCTGGTCTCAATGATGGATTTCAACAAGGAGTGAGTCCCCATGAAACCTCTAAAGAGATTCAATGAGTATACAATTAAGTTGCAGAGTTAGTTTAACTTAAGCCGTGGCTTGTCTGTCTTATCATTTTTATGGCTGTGTAATGTCAGGTAGACCTGGTGGGTGGGTACTATGATGCAGGAGATCATGTGAAATTTGGGCTGCCAATGGCCTACGGTGTGACAATGCTTGCATGGGGAGCCATTGAGTTCAGGAAGGATATCACAGACTTAAACCAAATGGGACACACATTATGGGCCATCAGGTGGGGAACTGACTACTTCATCAAAGCACATCCTCAGCCTAATGTTCTATGGGGACAGGTAAAGCTAGTGCAACAGACAGAGACGCAGTTCTATATATTGTTGGGTGATTAGAATTTCATCTGCCTAAATTATTATGGTACTATACACTAGTTTTCTGATTTAAGACCTCAATTTTTTTTTATTTGACATTCTTATAGTCTTATCTGTAATTATTAGTCTGCTTCGGATCTCTGTCATTTGGTTTAACAAATTACTTTTGTGTGAGGAATTTGATGAACAAAATCAGATTTAATCATTCATGGGATGGTCTTTATTAGTGGCTCTTCAAAAGTATTATTACTCTGGTTCAATATTAGGCATGCTTATAGTATAGTAAGATTTTGCTTTTCTCTGAGATATTTCAGGTGGGTGATGGAGCTTCTGATCACTACTGCTGGGAGCGTGCTGAAGACATGACGACTTCAAGAACTGCCTACAAAATTGATGAAGAACATCCCGGCTCAGATCTCGCAGGTGAAACTGCAGCTGCATTGGCTGCAGCAGCCATAGCTTTCATGCCCTACAACTCTTCTTACTCTAATCTCCTGCTAGTTCATGCAAAACAGGTGAACACTCACACAAACTGACTAAAAAAACACTCATAGCACATGAAAGGAATACATGACATTTAAAGAAACTAAAATTAATGAAAGGGTAATCATATTTTGGTGAAAATTATTTCAAAATTAGGACTACAAAAACCCAAAATACAACATGATATGCAACTCTTTCGCTGATAAAAGGTTTAGCAACCTTAAATACAGAAAAAAATTCACTAGCTTACACTCAAAGGAGCTGTTATTGATGTTCTTCTATTTGTTGCAGCTCTTCACATTCGCAGATAGGTTCAGAGGTCTATATGATGACTCCATATCTAATGCTCAGCAATTCTATACTTCTTCCGGTTACTCGGTGAGTAAACATTTCTCTATTTTGTCTTTTCTCCTATTTGTAATTGCACCTAGTCACGTCTAAATCAACTGCTCTGGTGAAGGATGAATTGTTATGGGCTGCGGCCTGGCTGCATCGAGCAACTGGCGATGAATACTACCTGAAATATGTAGTGGACAATGCTGTGTATATGGGTGGCACTGGATGGGCAGTGAAAGAGTTCTCTTGGGACAACAAATATGCTGGTGTGCAGATCCTCCTATCAAAGGTAATCACTACAATATTTTTTCCCCTATTTGCAAGGCAGGTAATTAAAATCCATTTCATGTTAGGATTGATTATGTCTTCTGAAATGATCGCGGCTAGATTTGAAGCTAATATAATCAATTAATCGTCAATCGATGAATTTGAATATATGGAAATTGAATGTCCAATTAGCTATAATCCAGGTCATTCTGCAGTGCAGGACTATTTAAGTCTACCCACACTGAAGTCAATTAGTTCATTGCAATGCAGTGGCTTAACAATTATAGTTCAAAGAAACATGCAAATAAATGGTCAAAATCAATTTGCAGGTATTACTAGAAGGAAAGGCTGGTTCATACGCCTCTACACTAAAGCAATACCAGGCCAAGGCAGATTATTTTGCCTGCGCTTGCTTACAAAAGAATGATGGTTACAATGTCCAGAAAACTCCAGGTTAGTTGCTAAAATAGAACATTAATATAACAATCACTTCAACTCCTTTTCAAATGGACTGCATCAACACACTCACTTTCTCTAAAGAAACATTCAGAGAAAAGTATAATCATTTCACTTTATTTCTGCTCTTGTTTACTGCTTATTAGGTGGCTTACTATACGTGCGTGAATGGGACAACATGCAGTATGTTTCTTCTGCTGCATTTCTTTTAGCTGTTTACTCTAATTATCTCTCATCAGCAAAAACCCAGCTCAACTGTCCAGATGGACAAATTCCACCTCAGGAGCTCCTCAATTTTGCAAAGTCACAAGTATGTATCTATTGGATTCTGTCCTATCCCTGGATGGTCATGTGTAATGGTCTACTATGTGACCTAGTAATCTAAAACTGTGAAATTGGTTGACACAGGCTGATTATATCCTAGGTAAAAACCCCAAGGATATGAGCTACTTGGTTGGATATGGACCAAAGTATCCTCTTCATGTTCACCACAGAGGCGCTTCCGTTGCTTCAATCTTTGCTCTTCACTCTGAGGTTGGCTGCGTCCAAGGATTTGACACATGGTATCGCCGCCCTGAGCCAAATCCTAATGTCATCTGTGGTGGCCTTGTGGGAGGTCCCAATATAAGTGATGACTTCTCTGATGACAGATCCAATTATGAACAAACTGAGCCTACACTTTCAGGCTCTGCTCCTCTTGTAGGCATCTTTGCTAAACTGCAGAGTTTATATGGTAATATAGGTGAGGGGATTAATCTTTATTCTGCACTAGTCTGCTCTGTTGTCTGCCTCTTCCTGTGTGAAATCTCAATCACTTTTCTCTTGCTTGTCACAGGTTCCTACCATAATGAATCACCAGCGCGCCAGCAACAAACACCAAGTGAGTAGTCAAAATAGATAAACTAAGACAAAGGAAGGAACTAAACTTTGTTCTATTCTGTTTTTTTAAGTTTCTGTTCATATAGCCATTGCTTTACTAATCTGACATCTTTTGGCTTGAGACTTGACAGATACAAACCCAAAGAAAACACCAGCACCTAAAACATCAGGTGATTGCAGAGATTTAACATAGGCATTACAGTCTCATAGGTTTCCAATTTTTTTATGCAAACACTGACTGAAGAATGTTAAGTTTCTGTTGCAGGTGCCCCAGTTGAATTCCTTCACTCAATTACTAGCTCATGGACTGTTGGAGCTACAACTTATTACCGTCACAAGGTTATAATTAAGAACACTTCCTTGAAGCCAATCTCAGATCTTAAATTGGTGATTGAGAATCTCTCAGGCTCTCTATGGGGTCTCTCTCCAACAAAAGAGAAGAACACCTATGAACTTCCCCAATGGCTCAATATTTTGAATCCAGGCTCCGAGTGTATATTTGTTTATGTTCAAGGCGGACCCCAGGCAAAAATATCGATTCTAAGCTTCCACTGATCATTTTGGTAGAAGGGTGGAAGTCAAAAGTACATTTGATATCCTAAAGGCTACAAAAAGCCTTTTTTTTTCACACACATGAAATTTGGAAGTTAAACATCTGTACTTCATGACTGTAATATCAATTTCTCAATACATACCTTACTACCACACTTGATAATTGTAACATCAGTTTCTCAAACTTCTTTCTCTAATAAAAAAAAAATTAGACATTAAAATATAAATAATATTCTATAAACAATCAACATATGAGAAGGTCAATTATAAAAAATCTTATGAAATTGGTAACAATTCCCCAAGTCCTCAACCGACTCTCAGCCGTTAATCTGAGTATGCAAAACTCTCCGGCATTTACCCACAAAATCCCATAGCAACAGTAATACTTGCTAGGTCTCGTGTTTGAGGGAGGACTTGTTCCCCAAGTTATTATTGATGGTGACATTGGTTTTCAATAAGGTCGAAACTTTTGAGCAACTCTGAAAGAGCAAAAGCATGAAGGTCAACCCAAGCAGAAGTTTGGAAGTCTAGTCTAGAGGGATACCAAATCAAGAAAAGTTGTCACACAGAGACATACTTACATTCATGTGTACTATTTGTATTTTAGGGAGTGCTCATAAAACCTATAACTTCATTCTCAAGGAAAAATTACAGTTACTTCAAGGTGTATTAAAAATCAATATGACCGAAGGAGGTGGACCCGTTGATGGGACGCGATGATCCTACGAGCCAATGTTTGAAAAACCGGACCGGCCGGTCCGACTGGTCCGACCGTGACCCGCGTGTCTGGCCGGTCCGGTCCGTCCAAAAAATCGTTTTGGTCATTAAACCGGAAAGAACCGGGAAGAACCGGATTGAACAGGCAACCCGGATGAACCGGACCTGGTTCTTGAAAACCGGCCGGTTCAATCTTTTTTTTTTTTTTAATTTTTTATTACTTTTTTCATATTTTTAAATTAGTTTTTTAGGATCTTTTTTCACATCTATCTTCTAAAAAGTCATAACTTTTTACTTATTCATCCGATTTGAATGCATTTTATATCAATTTCACGTAGCTTTTTAAGATCTATGCGATGGAAAATGAACTAATGAAGTTAGACCAATTGATTTTAAAAAAAATTAATAATTATTTCCATAGTAATGAATATTTTTAAAAGAAATAATTATAGTTATTCTTTTAAATAAAGATTAAACTCTAATTTTTTTTCTTAAATTCCTGTTACTCTCAAAATAAGGCTATTTTAATTGAATATGTATATAAATAATTATTTATATAATTATAATTATAATTATTACGTCATCCGGTTCGACCACCGGTTCGACCGGTTCGACCAATCGAACCATGACCCGGAGGTCTCGCCGGTTCGATCTCCGATCCGGTTCTTAAAACATTGCTACGAGCATACTATAGTTAGGCTCGCTACAGGGCTTTCAACGAGAAAACTTAATCCAAGATACATAACATTAAAAATAAGAATGAAGCAAAAAACGGATGAAAATCACCAGTTTTCATGGATTTGAAGCATGCCTTAACCCAATGACATTCTCTTTCTTGCATCAACACTTCTTTCATCCTTTTAGTTATTATATCCTTAATTATTATTTAACTTCAATTATAGTTGAATGCTTTTTTTTTTGGGTAGAAAACGTTTCAAGGGCAGGGAGGTTATCACATTTCAAGGTAGCATGCCACAAGGCTCAATAAAGGTAGGCTTACAGTGATACTTACTCTCATCCCAACAAATGGAATGTTGTAACTCCACCACTTTGGGGAATTAATTTCTTACAAGCAAATTTGTTTTGGGTTATAATGACAACAAAGAAATTTAAACCTATAACCTCTTGTAAATTACTCAAATCCCTTACCTCTAGCAACCACTAACCCAATCCCAATGGCTTTCCTACAAGCAATCTACTAACACGAATCACGTGAAACTTCCATTATAAGAATTTCAGTTATGTACAGGACCCAATGTAACCTACTGTCAAGGATAAGAAGCTTCCATGCTTGGCAGTAGACAGGCCATACTCTCTTGCAGGTTGAATGAAATCAAATTTTGAGGGCAAAGCCCCAAACTAGGAGCATATTATTAAGTACTCAAATTGGATAAATCCTTAGGAAAGCACCCTTTCAGCCTTTCAGGTTTGAGCATAATCCGTAAGCAACACGAGATCTTGCAAATGATGGTGATAATAATGATATATCAAATGACGACAACATGAAAGTAAAATGTCGATTTTCATTCTTGTGGAAATTCTATTCAATGATGGACAGATATTATTCAGTTGCATAAGATACGGGAGTTGAAACGTAATCTTGCGCGGATCGGGTTTAAACATAAGAATATACTTTTGTTGCCCATGATTATCAAAATTAGAGATTAGACCAATGTAAACATTCTTACATTCATAAACATAGGACCTGAACTACTGGCACATTACAGATAGAAAGGTTTAAAGTCATGAGGAAGAAAAACTATCAAAATAGCCTACAAAAAGCATAGCAAATACTCAGAGTGGAGGCCGCATTGTCTTAGTTGGAGAGAATGGAGGGGGCGGCAGAATTTGGGGATGGAAAGCAGTGAAAGAAAACTATCATTGCTATGCCAATTCAGGTGACACTAGATTTTATGTGGTAGCTGCCACTTAATGCTGGTCCTTGGGAATGTCAAGGTCTTTAAATATTGGACTGTCAACTCCAACACCCATAGCATTCAGACCATTGTCAACATATAGAACAGTACCAGTGATAGCAGATGCCAAAGGTGATGCTAAGAAGGCAGCTGCATTGCCCACCTCCTCTGTGACATGAAATTTTAACTCAGTTGTGCAAATAATCACAGAGAGAAAATGGAAATGGTACATTACAAGGAAGAATCTTGAGGGAAATATTACCTGCTGATAGTTCTTTCTGCAGTGGTGCATTGGCTAGTGAATAATCAATCATCATATCAATGAATCCAATTGCTTTTGCAGCACGACTTCTCAGTGGACCTAGAGGCAAAAGATGTTGAGTCAACATGTTTATCAGAAGAACTAAATTCACCGATATGCAAACAACCGACCTTGCAGGAAAAAAGTTAACTTCAACCATGATGAAGTTATAAGTAGCAAGGGAGAGACAACTGTGCCGTAGTATGAAGACACATAATCTAAAAGGAACTATAAACAGTTACTACATTCACCTCTCGGGAGGACTTAATTCATGCTAACTACACAGTACTGATATAACAGAACAAAAGCACATTCAAACATTTGGTATCACTTTGTGGGCAGTCAAGGATACAGCTATCATAGAGCTAGCTGATAATATAGCATTGACAGTAAGGTGCTTGTGTCAAAAAACAAACCAAGTCCAAAATCAAGGTGCCTGAATGACCAGCTAAATATTTATTAACACAGAAGGTCTGGGCATTTGTTAAATAAATATAAGATATCTAGAGTATTTAATAGAATCTTGCACATCCATGGGATAAACGACCAAATTCTTCAAGACTGCCCTTTTATGTAAAATGTCGTACAGAAAGCAAGAGATCCCATTTCTCCCTGCCATTATGTCTTCCAAGTTAAGAAATTATAGAAAATAAGGGTCCATTAAACAGACAAGAGGAGATCAGACAAATGCATTAACTAAGATAAAAAGAGAAGCCACCAATACCAGCAGATATAGTATTGACTCTGATTTTGCGCTTTCTACCCGCTTCAAAAGCAAGAACCTGAAAAGCATAAAGTATAACATATAATTTTAAAGTTTAAACATCCAATGGCAAGGAGAAAAAATAACAACTAAAAATGAAGCACATCTATGTGAGTCCAGTGAGATGGTGTGAGGTTTTAAAAAAAAATTGAAAGCTTACTCGTGTATCACTTTCCAGTGCAGCTTTTGCAGAACTCATACCACCACCATATCTGCACATCATTTAGTTCAAGAATATTGTCAGTCTAAAGTTATGAAACATAGAATTATAAGGACTCTTTAAGGCATAACCAACACACCCAGGAATGATCCTCTCTGAAGCAATGTATGTAAGAGAGATTGAAGATCCACCTACAAACAAATCAGAAAAGTGAGAGAAAATGACAAACCAAAGTAAGAAACGATATTATGGAAGCCCTGTCAGACAAGGTACATGCCTGGGTTTATGATTGGAAGAAAATGCTTGAGTAAAGAAACATAGGAGTAACTAGACGCAGATAATGCAGCAAGATATCCTTTCCGAGATGTCTCCAACAATGGTTTGGTCACCTATAACAGAGTTAACCACTTATTAAAGCCAAAGACAAAAGGCATAAAGATACTTTTTCCCTGTATTTACCATACCTCTGGTGCATTGGCAAGTGAGTGCACAAGGATGTCTATGCTGCCAAAGTCTTCCTTAACAGATTCAGCAGCTTCCTGCAAAGGAAAACAATGAACGAAAGATATAACAAGGCTAGTCTTATTCAGTCAGGCAGGACAGATTGAGAGATAGTTCATATTCATAAAGAAAACACTACTTAACTTCATACTTCATTAGAGTGCATAGGTTCTTCAACTCCCAGAAAAAAAATACCCCATGATTAACTACCCAAATGAAAAAGCATCTACTAGTCACGAGTCATCTCTGTTACTCGAGCATGTAAAACTAACATATAAAGAACATTCTATACAATATTAATTAATTTAATGAAATAATTCATATGTATTACAAAAAATCCATTAAAAAAATGTAGTTAAAAAGCTTCAGGCTTGGTCAGACAAAATGGAAGAGAAGGGGGAAAAAATCCAGCCTACAGAGATTTGGCAATACAAACATTAACACTGTATGAAGTAAGGTTAGTTAAAGGGCTTACATAAAAAATTTATTCAAAACTAAAGAGACAATTCTAGCATCTAAGGAATTGTGACAACTGATATTCATCCATAAAGTACAACATGGTAAGAATAAAAATAAATAAATAAATAAAAGAAAAGAAAAAGCTTAATCTTTTACCAAACCTATTAAACTCAGCAATGAAATGCAATTTCTAAAAGAAAGTCACTTACATTCACATTTTCAAAAAGGCAAAGAAGAAAGACAACTAAAATAAGTAAAAGGAATAAACATAAAATAAAATTTTAATTCATTCTTCGGTCAGTTTTGGGGCTTTAGTCTCCATGATTCTAGATGTTCAAATACAGCATTTGGTATCAGACTGGTTCCTTGGTCCCGCTAAAGTAAAGGCTACAAAAGTTTGTTGAAATCTATCTTTAGCAGAAAAAGGACCAATCACAATTTTCACCCCCAAACTTAGACTAAATTCCAGTTTTGTCCCAAAAGTATATTTGTCAAGATTTTTATCAAAGTTGGCAACCAAAAGAGAAATTTAACAATACAAAATGAGTGTATATACCTTAACTGTCCAATTAGAGGATCCAGCATAGCGCTTGTTTGTTTTTATCTATACAATTTCAAAAAAAAAAAGGAATCAGAATGAGGATATTAAAGATGATATATATGTACTTTGCAACTTTGTAACAAAACTATGTATTTCTCCTTTACATCTTCTGGTACATCCTCAGGATTGTCAAAAACTGCATCCAAGGGATAAACTTTAGTAATCTCCATCAATGAACCATCTGGTAATCTGGAAAAAGGAGTTTTCTTATCAGCAGAGTACATCCATTTCACAGTCTAACAAACAAAATCAATAGCAGTATTAGACATCATACATGCGTGAGTCATCAAATTTTCCACGTCGTAGGCTGGACTCAAAAATATTCAGAGCCTACAGAAAAGGTTCACGGTTAGTAACTGTATCATTATACATTGACTGGAAAACATGGGGGAAAGAACCAAAAGTCCGCAGAAAGACAACCCAGTTAATTTGCATATTGACTGACTGGTACCCATTTTTTTTATCCAAAGTAAATAAATAACTTACAGGTACCCATGTGCCAACAAGAATTTCAGCTCCTGCTGCAGCAAGAGATTTTGCAATTGCCCAACCATATCCATTGTCATCAGCAACACCAGCAATAAAAGCCCTTTTACCTATATATAACACTACTTTCAGTAGAGCACTACTTGTTCCCATAATTTATGACAGCAAAATCTATGACAACATGGCCAAAAAAAATTTAGAGACAGTCAATGTGAGAGAAAACTCACTTCATTTTACTTTAATTATCAACAAAAAGAGATAAAAATCTAGATATTGGCTAGCTATTCATATCTTGTACTATTATATACATGGGCCTCAGTTGCAAAGGCCACCGTTCAATAGTTTATATAGCCAAATAAGCACAAGTTCTCAAGTGGCTGAGAGGATACATGTTTAATCCCATATGCTGACTTGCACACCAATTCTCAGCACAGTATACTTTGAATAGGGGAAAGAGAAGGTTAAGTTGTCACAATATAACACTTCTCCTGAACAATAGTTAGACATCATCGAGAATATATGTAAATAAAACCAAAATATCTCAGAGAAAAAGAGCAATAACCTTTCAAATTAATAGGCAATCCTGAGACTGGATTTTTTTCACTAGACTCAGCCATTGCCTTTGTAACAATTTTGTCCAATTTTACGGAAGATGATGTAAAGCCCCGCTGGAAAGGTTGCACTGATGCAACATGACATACACTTGCAAGTTTATTCCATGATCCCATCTTAGACTTGCCACCAAGAACCACAGTGCCTGCATCTGCAAACCTTTGCGGTGAAGGAATGCATGGTCTTGACATTGCAACTTGCAAGCCAGAAAATGCTGTTGTCGCCATCTTCAATGAGCCCAGTATAGCAGAAGAGCCCCTAAATCTAAATAACAAAACTAGCATCAAAATCTTAAAAAATATAACAACAACAACCAAGCCTTATCCCACTAGGTGGGATCGGCTACATGGATCAATCAACACTACTAGGCTCTATCAAAACCCAAGTTTTCACTAAAAACATTTAAAGCAAGATCTTTTTTAATGGTTCCTCATCTTCCAAATTCAATAGTTAAACAAGCAATAGAGAAAGAGAAACGGGAAGTACCAGTTACCAACAGCTTGATAAGAGGTTAGACAAATGGAGGATGCCCAAGTGGTTATTCAATCAAATAATTCATTGTAAAGTTTAAATTTTGCACCAGGCAGTTTTTAACTAAAATTAACACACAGAAATATTAAATTTATCAGTTAGATGGTTATATTTGTCCTAAATTCTGGAAGTCACAAAGAAGAGATATAGAAAATTTTAACTGATCCAATATTCCACCATATCAAAATCCTTGCCAAAAATTTCCTTTCTATTTTTTCACGAGAAGAATAATTAAACTAGTCCAGCCAACTAATGGCGTATGAGACAATATGAAAATAACAAACCATTCTAAAGCACAGGAAATCAGTTGCTTCGATGGGATCATGGGACATTATCCAATTCCAAAACAAGTAAAACGATAACGAAGTGTATCCATCTCAATCAACTAGACGATTTTTTATTTTTATTTTTCAAAATTTAATCTTCAAAACCTGCCTAATGAATGCTAAAGCACTTTACTGCAACACTCCCAGAATACCCGTAATCTTACATTTTTATACAATTCTGAAAAAATTAACAAGAACACACGAAAAAACACCACGAGTATGATCATTCAAACACAAATTCTAGAGTGTTCAGCAATAGTCTCAAATCATTTCAGAAATATCCAGTTTTCACTCTTGGTTCAGTACACAATGCAGCAAAATGCACCACAAATCCGTAAAAAGAACAAAACTTTAGCACATATTCTATCGATCAAAGATAAACCCAGCAACATTCTTATGCAGACTGATTAAATCTTCATTTCTCACTAAAACCCACAAACACTTGTACATGAAAATCCAGTAATTCAACATCCAGAAGACATGAATGCCACCTGGGAAAGGAGGGTGCTACCTTTTGGGTACTAAAAGCGCCAATGTGGAGAGAAAAATGAGGACTTGGAAGCAGAAATGAAATTGAAAAAATGGGCTTCTCAGGTGGGTATCCTTGTTGTTATCAGAACTCTGTTGGCAAAAGCAAGATAGATGGAGTTTGGGAGAGAGTTGGTGGGTTTGGAGGACAAGGCCTTATTTGGTCGATGAGAACGATGCTGAGTTCTGATGTGAAGCAGCCGCTGCAGTAGTTGGAGACTTGGAGGCTTTGCAAGTGTAGACATGATGCTTAGCACAAGCGAGGTTTCCTATAACCAAGTTCAATTGCACGTGCAAGTTTTTGACAAATTTTTCTTTTTCTTTTTCTTTCTAATAAATGATGTCTAGGACTTTGTGTGTAAAGGATCTCGTAAATTGAAATTGAGGAAAAGCATTACAAGAATAAGTGGGCATTACTCCGGTATTCATCTTTTTTTTTTAGGGTACTGGTACCCAGAGTGAGTTGTCTAACATTCATTAGTTGTTATTTATATTTAATAGACTCTTTAACATTTATTGTGAAACCAACAGTCAATAAATGATTGACAACTCACCTTGGGTACCAAATCCATTAAATACCATAACAACTCCCAAAAATAAATAGATAAACATATGTTTTATTCTTTTAAAAATATAAGTGTTCTCTATTTAGTTTTTAATATTTTTTTACATTAAATTTATCATTTTAAATAAATAATTTAATATAAAAAATAATATTAAAAATTAATTTAATGTCAAAAATTTACATTATATTTTTAGAAGATTAAAATAAATATTTACTCAATAATTTACAGTAACTCAAGAGATAAATAAAACTCTCTATGCCTTTAAAAAAATGGCAATAAAGGCTCATTTACATTAAAATTATAATGATTTGTTATCATCCAAAAATAAATTTAATCTTAATAACATAAAATTAGTTCAATCATACATTTTTATCATATCATTTTATTTTTTTAATAAAAAAATGGTTTATGTTCAGCACTACAACAATTAAATTTTGGTTAAGGTCTGTATGAAAAATGAAATAAGTTTAAGGGGAAAATACTTTTATAAGTTTTGGGTGTTTGGAAAATGAGTCTTTAAGTCTCCTAATTTCTGAACTTGTTTATGCTAAAAGAAACTCCTAAGCCTACAGGTTTTCTCTTATTTGATTGGATAGAAAAGTAAAATAAAATAAAATATAATTATACAAAATAACTATTTTGTACAATATAACATGATAAAAAAAATTGAATCAGATGAGTAAAATTGTAATTTTACAACATCACCACATTCTCTTCTTAATTTTTTTGGAATAATAGCTTTTGGTGCATCCACGCCCATTTTTTTTCTCTCAACGTCCAAATAATATTTTAAAAATCGGTTAAACTAAAAAATCAATAAAAAAAAATAGTTCATGATTTAACTTATATAATTGTTTGTTAAATCGAATAATACAATAAATATATTTTAAATTATATATATTAAATATTAAAATAACAAGTTCATGTTCTGATTTTATTATCTATTTCAAGATAATATTGGATTGCTAATATTCTTGATATTTCTAATATTCTTGACTTTTATATTAGATTTTTATTTTAAGAAAATCAACTTGATTTTACGATATTAATGCGGAAACAAATTTTACAGAATTTTATTCTATTGTCTACTTCTAATATCATATTCAATGTGATGATAATTAATTTATATTAACTATTATGGGGTGGTAGTTAAGAATTGAAAACATCCAGCAACCTATCAATTGGAACTAAAAACGGAAAACAAAAAGTCTCTTACCCTCTCTCACACACCTTATATGCATTCTACTCCAAGTGGGCAAGCCCGAGTCTTGTGAGTCTTGTGAGCTGTAGTGGGAAAAATATGAAATTGTTGATATGAAGTTAGCTTAAAAAGCCTGGGTACTAGGAAGGTAGGTGGCACAAAGTTCTCAGTGAGAAAAACTTATCATCTATGAACACTCAAAATCAACCTCTCCAAGGATGAAACTAGAGTGCCAAAGAGGATTTTGTTACTGGAGCATAAAGCCATCATAAGGTATAAACACAACTAAGAATCGAAGATAAACAGTTGCAGAGATTTTGAAGCAGTTGATTTTTTTTTTAACATATTCAAAACTGCCTCGTTGTAAACAGCTTGGTTTTCTGATTTTATTGGTTTTGACTGATTTTATCCTTTTCTACGGGTTAAACCAGTATATTGATTTTGATAATCAAATTCAACTAACATGTTATCTGGTTGAAGGTTGAACCTCTCTGATCCAACTGAGTTTTAAATCATTGCATCCAAATGAAAGAAAATATCACATTAACTCGTTTTCTTTCTTCTACATTTTCTCTCAATCCAAACGTATGCTATGTGAATGTTGAGAATTGGTGATTCTAGATACATGATTCTCGGGTTTCATGTGTTATTATGTAAGTGAACTTGTTTTTGACAATACAAACTGTCTTTCATGTCATATTTATTTATCTGAATTTTTAGGAATTTAATTTTTTGTTATAGGTTCATTTTTCCCTAATTTTCCAATCAAGGACACACTATAGATAATGGTTAAGAGATGTGTCCTATACAAGTGAACTTATCTTATTCTCTCTTTCTCTTTTTTGTTTGACAATTTATCCTCATATGGACTTGCATCGCTAGTAGGATCATCTCTTAGCTTCAAATTCAAATCCAAGATATAGGCGATGTTCAACATGGTAAGAAGAAACAACACCTTATCTTAAAGTTAGTGTTGTCAAGTTGATCCAATTTCACAAGTTATTGATTCGTCACTTTTGAAGGCAACATTCATCTTTGTGGTCATTTTAAATAACTTTCTAAAATTGTTAAAAATAATAGATGAGTGGACAAAAATAAAAATAAAACCTAGACTTTGAGATATGATGAAACGCTTTCTTTAAAGAACTATTTGTCTTCACACAAAGTTTCCTAACAAGTTTAGGCAAAAACATTCTCAAAATACAACAAAGCCTTTTGAATTATGCATTAGCAATATATGTATGTTATTTATGGACCATAAAAAGACATGTCTCAATTGAAAAATACACTTCAATGAGAAGGTATATTCTTACAAGAGGGAGTTATCATCATCTAAGAGACACATAGGTAATTATTACCATCAAAGAGACATGTAGGTAATTATCACCATAAAAAAGATATATATGTAGTTATCACCATCAAATATATATGTTTAACTAAAAGGTACACTTTCATAATAAATCATGTCGTATTTTAGATAAATTTTGATAAAAAAAAAACATGTTTATATTGTAATACACTTTCATGAAGAGTCATGTCTCAATTGATATATATTTTCATGAAAAATTATGTCTTAATAAAACACTTTTCATAAAAACTCATGTTCTTAAATCAACTAAAGATGGTAAGAAATTTATAAACTATCCTTTATAACATAAATTATCTAAACGTCTTATTATCAATCAATTTCTAATGATCTTAGATGCGGTTGTTATAACCTTTGTACATGAATGAATACATATATTATGAACAATTGTGCTTTTGAGTTGGGTTGATTTGTGACACCACTTCAATTCAACTTGAACTCTGGCGTTTATTTAGCTTTCACTCTCGCAGTCTTTAATCTCTTGCCGTGAACATTTATAAAATACTTTTTACTAAGTGTTTGGTGTGTCATAATTTAGGCAACTACGAGAAATATTCAATCTTGTAATTCTATATGTTTGAATTAGAGAAGTTTAAAAAAAAAAGAAAAAAATGAGTAATATTTTTTTAATTAAGATAATTATAAAATATTTATAAATAAATATGATTAAAAAGTTACAAGAAAATCTTTAATTTTAAAAAATTATTAAATAAAAAATAAATAAAATTTAAATAAAAAATTATCTGATTTCCATTCTTCTCCAAACTCCTCTATTCATACAAAACCTTAACAATCTACTATTCACATGTCAAAAACTAGTAGATAGGATGTCATAGTGATCACCACAACTATTGTGTTAAATAAAATATACCTACTGATTTGTGTCTTTATCACACAAATCAATACTATTATACACAAATGTGTATTTTTTTTTAGTAATCCTCTGCATATAATATTTTTACATATAAAAAAACATTTTTGAATATCAATTTTTTTATATATCGTGAATCTACATACAGTTTAGTAGCTATGTATCCTTATTGAGTTATTGTGTGTGTGTGTTTTTTTTATATAAGTAAAAGAATGTTTTATTTTATATACATTGACGGGAGGTTGATACTTTATGCAAATGACTTATTCTATCAAATTTTCTAATGAATATTTCACAAGTGTTATCTCAACGACTCTTTAATTAATATAAAACTGTTTTTGATTAACTTATATAGAAAAAAATAAAAACCAATTAAATAAAATACTTATAATTAATTATGAGCATCTTTTGGCAAGTATAAAAAATATATTTTTAAACTAATAAATAACAAATTAAAACATATTAATAGAAATATTAATAATATAATTAATTAATTTATTGACGATAAAATTATAATATTTAAATTCCTTGTATAATTATTTTATTCTCCATAACAACTCAAAAATTATTTGTCTAACAATTTTTGCACAGCCGCAATATTTACCCCATCTCAACATGGGATCACTTGAAGATATTTCGAGCGTGTCTAGGGTTTTTTGTTTTTCCATCATATCATACGATCTTGACCACAGATGATAAATAAATAAATTAAAAAAAAACTGAGCCCTCAAAACGCACAGCATTGGGCGCGCGTTGCTTGTGCCGAAGGCCAAAACCCTAACCCCGAACCGAATAGCGAGTGAGGCGCATATAAAAGAAGAGCAGCCGTGAGCTCTCAAACACACGCTGCTTCCCAAAACCCTAAAAGCTCTGAAACGTAGGGTTTTTCAGAGCCTCCATAGCCGATAGCTCCCTCCAACATCTTCGATTCCCCTCTCGATTCTTCCTTCTCTGTCTCTAATCTCTACGATGGGCAAGTCAAGCAAGAAATCAGCTACCAAAGTATGTGTTTCGCTCAGTGGTTTCATTCTCTTGTGAATTTTTTGTTTTCTCGTTGAATAATGTCTCGCTCACATGATTGTCTGAGCTGCAATGAGTAACTTGTCTTGCTCATTGTTTTGTTTTCCTTGTCTTGAAGGTTGACGCTGCTCCGGCTGTTGTTCCACCTTTGAAGTCTGCCAAAAAGGGTATCGAAATTTTGTCTATTTCGCAGCCGCGCTGTTATCTTTCGACTTTTGTTTACCTTGTTTTATATTTATGCTTTTTTCTTGTACGAATATTGCTTATGGTTTATGGGTTCTAAATAAAGGTTAATTTTTTTTCCACCACTAATGTGTACAGTCTTTTTTTTAAATTTAAAATTTTTGTTTTTAATTGGGTGTTTAAAGTTGCGTCTTTTATTTATGTGGTCATGGTAAAGCCTACAGGTATTGATGTTATATGCTTGTTGATAAGCTGAACTATTCTCGTTAGACTATGAGATAAATGAGTGTGTAGAGTTGAATCTTTTTTTGCTCTTGTTTTTAATGTTTCTTTTGTTAGTAACTGTTTTCTTGGTTTATTTTGATTTTCATGCAGGCAAGAGGCAGGCTGATGAACTCGAGAAGCAAGTGAGTGCAAAGAAGCAGAAGAAAGAAGAGGTTGTTGAGAAGCAAAAGAAGGAAGCAAAGGTGCAAAAGATTAAGAAGGAAAGTAGTTCAGATGATTCTTCATCAGAATCTGAAGATGAGGTATTTGACATGACTATTAAAAGTTTTAAGCATAATAAAAGCTTAAATTTCATGCGTTTAATGATTTTACTTTTTTTCTTTTTGTTATTTTTATTGCATCTCGTCATGTTATATTATTTTTATTGGGCGCAGAAACCTGCAGCAAAAGTTGTTGTTCCTTCAAAAAAGCAACCTGCTAAAAATGGCAACCTAAGTACCCCGGCAAAGAAAGGCAAGCCAGCTGCTGGTTCCAGTTCTTCTGAATCCTCGGATGATGATTCCGATGAGGATGAAGTGAGTAAACACGTTTCATAAGAGGCTGGAAATAGTTAACACTTCCTAATTATTAGTGGATTCTTTATTGGTGGTTGGAATTCCCCTGGAATGCCTTGTTCTAATTTTGTCATTGTTTTTAGGCTCCAAAAACCAAGGTGGCCCCTGCTGCAGTTAAGAATGGACCTGCTTCCACAAAGAAGAAAATTCAGCCAAGTGAAAGCTCAGACTCTCACAGCTCAGACTCTGATTCTGACAGCAGCTCTGACGAGGGCAATGTAAAAGATTGATTATTGATGTTTTTTAATTGTTGATTCTTTCGGCTGATATAATAATAATAATAATAAAGGAATTGGCTGTTGAAAACCCAGGTAACTAAGTCAGCCAAGAAGTTGCCTGCTGCTGGTGGTCTAGGTAAGAATGTGCCTGCTAAGAAGGTCGATTCAGACTCAACCTCTGATAGTAGCTCAGATGAAGATGATAATGATGTAAGTCTTCTTTTTGATTTTGTCTTATGGTCTGATTAATTTTCTATTCACCATGTAACACCATCTTGCTGTGTATTTTTTTTGGTATCAGAATAAGAAAAAACCAGTAACTACATTGTCCAAAAAGCCGGCCGCATCTGTAGTTGCTCCAAGTAAGAAAGTTGAGACCAGTGAAAGTGAAAGCTCAGATGATGAATCAAGTGAAAGCTCTGATGAAGACAATGTAAATTTTGGGTTATTGGCTGTAAGCATAGTCTTATTTATTTATTTTTGAAATGACTTGTTCTAATCATATACTTGATATATAGGATACAAAGTCTACTGTAACTGCTGTGGCCAAGCCTACTGCTGTTGTAAAGAAGACTGTTGACAGCTCAGATTCTGATGATAGCAGCTCCGATGAAGATGATGTAAATCTTCTTGTTGTGTTTGTGTGATGTTTCTTGTTGGATTATTGTTGTAACTGTTGTATACTCTATTTATGTAAAGCTTTAATTTATCAATTAATCAGTGATCTCAATTGGGATTTGTAATATTGTTGCAGAAAACTGCAAAAGTTTCTAATGGTAATAAGAAAGTAGCACCTGTTGTGAAGACAACTAAAAAGGAGTCAAGTGAAAGTTCGTCAGAGAGTGATTCTTCTGATGATGAGGTAATTCATAGCATATACAATTTTGGATTTGTTATTTTTGTATTTCTGAATCGTGCAATTCTTTAAGTTTATGATATGATTTTCATGTCTCCATGTTGGTTTAAAATAAAGACTAGATCTGTTTTCAAAAACTTATATTTTCTTAATTTAACTTCTTTCTAAAAAAAAATTGGCAACTTATTTTTTATAACTTTAACTCTAGTACAAACTCGAATGATTATTTCCTTATAAGGGATAAGTCTGAAATATTTATGAAATGAGGTTTGAGCTACTCATTATAGCCCTTGTCAACCTAAGCTTAATTGAAGGAGAATAATGGGAAACGAGACAAAAAGAATATATATATCTCTATCTAGTTAAGTTATTCAATAAAAGTAATTGATGTGCTATGAAGGAATGAAACATTGAATGAATGAAACATTGAACGTATAAAGAAATAAATAATACTTGTAAATATTGAGACATGCTTAGAAAATAGACAAGTCATTTAGTTCATCAGTAATTCAGATAGAAGAAAATAATAGATGATGGATGATCTGATGACTTCTATTGTTTGCTATATATGTGGCTTAAAATTTGGAAATTTGTTGTAGAATTGTTAACTGATTCGTTTGTATATTGTGGAATGGACAAAGATTATGACTTGGTGTTAATTACGGAGGAAATTGGATATTAGATGAGGAAATTGTCAAGGAAAATTTGACAATTGGTTATAGAAGTATAAAATGTTTTATATGTGTCCACAAAAATTATGAGTCCTGTTAATTACAGGGGAAGATGGATGTTGAAGAGGATGATAGTTCTGAAGAAAGTGATGAAGAGCCACAAAAGAAAAAGGTAGAAGTCCTAGTATGTTGATTGTTTAGTTGACCAAGTTTTACCTACTTTGTTATCTTATTTTTGTCATTTGATCCTATCTTTTAATGTACTTTCTTTTTCATTCTTATTTTATATTCTGAAGTGAATGCCTCAAATGCTTGAAAACCTATTTTAAAACCTTTTGAAAAGGATAATTCTAGTGATAGTTGTGATGATTATAGCTCTGAAGACACTGAAAAGAAACACATGGTTAAAAAGCTGGCAATTGTGGACATTGAACACTTTTATCTTTCTTTTCACTACAGCCTGTGAAGAATTCGAAAGGAAGCAGCGATAGTTCAGAGAGTTCAGAATCAGACGACAGTGAGGAGGAAGAGGAGGAGAAACCCTCCAAAACTCCTCAGAAAAGTGTAAGCATATCAAGTGTATTTGCCTATGGCTGCTTGAAAGCTCATTTTGTTTAATCATGTGATTTCCAGTAGTATATGATTGACTTGTGTGGAACAGGTTAAGGATGTGGAGATGGTTGATGCTGCCTCGACTGGAATGAAAGCTGTATTTGACTGATCCTCTCTTCTTTCCCTTCCTTCAATGTAAATATTCAAATCATTGATATGATGTTTTTTCTTGGAACTTCGCAGCCTAAGACCCCAGTTACCCCGAAAGATCAGAATGGCACATCAAAGACACTATTTGTTGGAAACTTGTCATATAGCGTGGAACGATCAGATGTGTATGTATCATTTCTCATGCATGTGCTTTTCAGTTATTTTATGTATTCTTTTTCTCATTTCAAAATTGTCCAGGGAAAATTTCTTCAAAGATTGTGGAGAAGTTGCTGATGTCCGTCTTGCCATAGATGATGATGGGAGGTTCAAAGGCTTTGGTCATGTTGAGTTTGCAACAGCAGAGGCAGCCCAAAAGGTAAGTTTTTGCTGCATTGTCTAATCCCTGGAAATCATTTTAGAACAGTCAAAAAAATATTCAAGAGATAGTTAAAGGTCTTAGTACTGATTACCTGTCAGCCATTTGCCTTTGGAAGCAACAATGCCATATACTTTTCAGTTGCACTTGCAGTGAAATTTTAACAATTTGATTTTATTGAAATATTCTTCTCATTCCAAGCATATATCATTGTAATTTATCGACTCCATTTGATGTCTGAACCAAATTACTATCCTGAATTTTGCTGCAGTTGAGTCTTTACTATTGTTGGTATTGCTACAGCCTATACTTTTGATGGGGATGATATCAAGTTATTGGTTGTGTGCCCCTTTACTGGGATTTTAAGTTGGTTTTTGAAGACGTCTTCACTTGTCTTCAAGAAGTATATAACCTTGTCTTCAGAATCTATTGTAGTATTGGTGTCATAAATGTGTACATATATATCCTGTTAAGGTGTGAATAGAGTGGTGTTGGGGATGGAAGGTGCTGGTGTTGTCGAATTAACTTCTGTATATTAACTTCTTTTAATTGAGCAGTCATGTTGTTTTTACTAGTTCATAGTTTGGAACTCTTATTCTGTATGTTCATCAAGCCATTCATCATGAAGCTATTCTCTATATAGGAATTAGTGCTTCTAAGTGATGGAGGGCGTAAGTTGGTATTTCTGTACTTTTCTTTGTCCATAGTAGTTTTTTTTTTAAATTTATATAGTGCTTATGTAGCTATAGCTCTAGCTTGGTTGTGTTATTCAGCCCTTGTTCTGTGCAAAGATATGATTCATTGATTTGCTTATATGCATCTCAAATTTATTTGAGCTGAGAATCCATTTACTTTTGTAATATTAGGCCCTTGAGTTGAATGAGCACGAGCTGTTGCAACGCCCTGTCAGGCTTGATTTAGCTCGCGAAAGGGGTGCATATACCCCTGATAGCGGGTAATTACTGTGTTTACTTTTTTTTCTGATTCTTTTCTTCTCTATGCCTCACCCCACATCTTCCCTTTTCTGTTTCCTTGTTAATAATTGTAGCAACTGGAGCAACTCATTCCAGAAGGGTGGAAGAGGTCAGTCTCAAACAGTATTTGTGAGGGGTTTTGATAGATCCCTGGGAGAAGAGGAGGTAATTTTATCTCTTGTCATATTGTCTGTTGCTTCAGTTTCTGCACAAGATTGCATGCATCTCTTTATTAGTTGCATATTTCCATGGCTTAATTTGTGTTAGCTGTAAATAATGTCATCTTCTTTCTTTCAGTTAAAAGCTAGCCTGGAAGAGCATTTTGGTTCTTGTGGGGAGATTACAAGGATATCAGTTCCGAAAGATTATGATTCTGGTGCTGTTAAAGGGTATGTTTCTTTGTTGTGTATAAATTCCATTCTCATATTCTGGTGTATGGTACGCTATAAAGTACTCTTGAAAATTTCAATTTCTCACTGCCAAGTCCTATTCATCTCACTTGGGATGCTTTTGTCAAAATGATTGTCAGGATTGCACTATATTAACATGCAACTGTGCAATTTGAATGTCAATCTGACTTTTGTAAAATTTACAGGTTTGCTTACTTGGACTTCAAAGATGTTGATAGCTTGAACAAAGCTCTAGAACTCCATGAAACTGAACTTGGAGGTTATCCCTTGTCAGTGGATGAAGCTAAACCTCGGGGTGATAATCAAGGTTCAGGTGGTAGAGGTGCTGGTGGGAGGAGTGGTGGTGGTCGCATTGGTGGGAGGAGTGGTGGTGGTCGATTTGGTGGAAGGAGTGGCGGAGGTCAGTTTGGTGGAAGGGGTGGTGGTGGCAGAGGGGGTCGAGGAAGAGGTGGTGGTGGAAGGGGGCGTGGAACACCATATAAACAAAGCCTTGCTGCGGAAGGCACAGGTATAATTCATCTGTAATCATGTTTAACTATTAGTTTTTTGATTTCCTTGCTAAAGCTCCTGCATTTCTTCATTGAATCTCGTTTTTTGTCCCAGTTGTATTGTAATGTGTTACTGCTGATAGATTGATTTTTTTTTTAGGTGCTAGAAATCCTGATTTTCATGATCCTATGTACCTGTGTTGAAGTAATTATATTTTATAACGTTCTATCACCAAATCGGCTAATTTCATTCATATTTTTATGGAATCTATACTGGTGCTATTTGTTTGATAGTAGTAGTATTTTGGAGCATGTCTGTTTTATCAAATTTTATTCTGTTCAGTAATTATTCTTAAATATATGGCTTATCTTCAATATTGTTTGTCTCCAATTTTATTCTCTTCCTTGATAAACTACGGATATTATAGGAAGATGTAGACCGATCATGTGTGATTGATCAAATTTTATTATGGTCATTAATTATTCTTAATATATTATGATTATCTTCAATTATATTCTATTTTCCTTGTAAAACTCGGGATATTATGCAATTATGTTGTCCGTTCATGTCTGATTTAACCATCTAGTTGCAGAATCATGATTAGCATAGCGGTTATTCATTTTCTGATTGATTTAATCTTGTGATTATTCAGGGAGAAAGACCACTTTTGCTGATGACGACTAGTGCGGCAGATATTTAAAGTTTACTGTTAATCCTTTTCATTTCTCAGTAGTTTTTGCCCCAGTTTTGGTAATTGTTAGTATGAATTCGTTAAAATCAGTTGTATTGGGAAATTTGTGATTTATACAATGCCGTGTTATATGGATTACAGTAGTATTAGTACTTTTGTGGCTATCCGAACTCTGCCGATTTGTTCGGAAAAACGTATGGTTTATTCCTCTGTTGAAACTTGAAACCCATATAAATATATTTTATTTAATGGATTAGTTACGGCTCTGTTGATATAAAAAAAATTAAGGAGGGTATTTTTTAGGGCGACTGTGCTTTCTAATTCGTCAGTCGTTTGCTGACGAAGTGTTTGCTGACCATATAATTGTGATATGAACAGAATATCCTCGTTATAGGGTAGATTTATTTTCTTTCTGGGAAATACTAAATAGCCACACTTTTTTCATTGATTATTGTCGATTGGATTTTATTTTATTTTTACTCTGTAGTATTATCCTTTTCTTAGGTAGGTAGTTATTTGTGGATACATTTATCTTGAAAATGCTTTTAGAAATGTTTGGTTTTACAATAGTGTACTCTTTTCCCTTAATCACCGCATTAACAAATACGATTAGTCATATTGATAAAATACATGTACCGTATAATATGTCATTATCATTGAATGACACTCCATGATTTTGCATATTGCATCGAGTCTGCAAGGATATAGTCGGATTATATACCCACTTAACGTTGTAAGTTCTTTTTACACAATGTGAGTGTTGCTCTCTCTCAAAATCGTCTATACAAGAAAGAGTCAGAATAAGGCCTCGGTTGTTTTCCAAGCTCAGAAGATCTTAAGATAAGTTAATGCAATGTAACAAAATTCTTGCATTTGCAAATGCGACGTAGGTATCATGTTTCATTTTCTCTGTTTCTTTAAAATTCTTGGATCAGGTTCTGTACCTATGGTGTGGGCTTCAAAATCTTGTTTCCTCTGTCAATTAGAATGCAGCATGATGCAATTAGCTAATGTCATTTCAATTAAACTCCATTTGAAAATTTTCAACTGTCGAGGATTATGGACTAAATAATTTGAGCAATATAAATCAAAGAATGCTGCTACAGATCTCCGAGGTTGGATGAGCACGGAAGTTAAATAACAAGCATGAAAGTTAACAAAATAAAAAGTAACTGTTATTTTTTTATGGGGTTCATTCAAATTCCATTTATTCATTTTACATAGGGGCAACTTTCGGTATAAAATTACCGGGCTATTAAGCATTTCTGTAAATCAAAATATAGTATGATTCAAAATCAAATGCATTTATATTGTTAAATCTATCAAGGTTTGTGTAACTCTTTTTTGGTTTTTCCTTTATTCCAATTAAAAGACGATTGTATGTGTCAAAAACAAAGATAGACTATAGTAAATCAGGTTGGGTTTCTAGAATAATGACTTGGGCTAGGCTTTAACAATTCAAGCCAATTGTGATCACTCTAAAGTGTCAAGTGAAGTGCATGTCATATGTTATTAATACCATTAAAATTAAGACAATTATTAATTAGTTATTATTTTAATGATACCAATTGTGCCAACAATTTGTTACATATTATCTTTCGTTATTGTAAAATCATCCCAATAATTGTATCTTTTGTGAATCAAAAGTAACAGTAACGCTAAAGTTAACATCGCTGACCACGAAAATTCCAGTCATCTAGATCCAGTACATAGTAGTTGCTATATACTGACGGAAAACAAAGAAAGGGCACGAGTTTCGTCCCCTACAATACATGATGAAAAGGATGTGCCGCTTGCTGCTGCTAGCATCACTTCAAAATCTTAAACGTCAAGACAAAAAGTAAATTTTAGGAGGTTCAACTTCAATAAAGCTTGACTATGGTTATGCGAGTCTATAAAATTCAACGGCTGAAGTTGAATAGAGCTAGAAAAATGGTGGATGTGTATAGAGCTAGAAAAGTGGTGGATGTGTATGCCAGCTGCCCCATGCAACGTTCCAAGTTGGAGTTCACCATTGTTATATAAGAATATGACATTGGTTATAAATAAAAATAACCATAGGGGAAATAGTTTGTATAGATGATGAGAATCAACATATGCAATTTTAGTATAAAGAAAAAGTATTTATATGATAGTAGCCTTCTTGTGATTGGCAGAGAGTTGCCAAGCAACAAATGAGCTTTGGAGATCTCGTTAACAAAACTACTTGTAATACCCGCCGAGGTCTAAATAATATTAAGGACGAAGTGGCCTAAGACAAAGAACAACATTGGACAAAACAAGACATAAAAAGCTACAGCTAGTCGTGAGAATCAAAACAAAGTCCTCCAATTAATTTATATAAAGTCCCACCTTATGAGCACCTTGATCCACATGTTAAGGTTTAACTAGTGATCTCAAGTTTTCATTCATTCCAAAGCCAGAGAAACATGGCTAATGTGAGCGTTCCACTTCCCTCCAACCTTTTGCCCAGCGATGCAAGCCCTGAATGGATGAACAAAGCTGACAATGCATGGCAGCTCATAGCTGCAACACTAGTGGGCCTGCAAAGCGTTCCGGGGCTCATAATCCTGTATGGAGGAGCAGTTAAGAAGAAATGGGCAGTGAACTCTGCATTCATGGCGCTCTATGCTTTTGCTTGTGTGTTTTTCTGTTGGGTTGTATGGGGATATAGAATGTCTTTTGGCGATAGGCTACTTCCATTTTGGGGAAAGGCTGGTGTTGCACTGGACCAGAGCTTTCTTTTCAAGCAGGCTTTTCTTGGGTTGTTCCCGAATGCCACAATGGTGTATTTCCAGTGTGTTTTTGCTGCTATTACTTTGATTTTGATAGCTGGGGCTTTGCTGGGGCGCATGAACTTTTATGCTTGGATGCTGTTTGTGCCCTTGTGGCTCACATTCTCATACACCTTCACAGCTTTTAGCATATGGAGTCCTCAAGGTTTTCTCGCCAAACTAGGGATAATAGATTACTCGGGCGGATATGTGATCCATTTGTCATCTGGGGTTGCTGGATTCACAGCTGCTTATTGGGTAAGCAAGAAGATCTTATTGCTCCTTCTATATATATTTATTATATGATTTCTTAACTCAGCCATTTGCTTGGTTAGAGTCCTTCTGTTTTTTTGTCGAAAAAAGTTATTCACTTCTAAAAATAAATTATAGTGCTATTCATCGTTCAAATTTTAAGATGGACATATAATTTTTTTCACTTGCTAGAAATTTAACTTCGGCAATAGGCCAGTAACATGTTCAATGTGTTTTTCTTGGACACTTTAGTTTAGGGCATATCTCAGATAACAATGAAGTCACAGATCATAAAAATCATTGTGCCAAGTGATCAAGTGCAAAAATAATAAAGAATGCGTGTCACTTGGCAGGTTGGTCCACGCCTAAACAAGGACAGGGAAAGTTTCCCTCCAAACAACATCTTGCTTATGTTAGCCGGGGCAGGGCTGCTATGGATGGGTTGGACAGGCTTCAATGGAGGAGACCCATACGTAGTGAGCATGGATGCTTCCTTGGCTGTCTTGAACACACATGCTTGCACCGCTACCAGCTTGCTTACTTGGGTCATCCTTGATGTCATATTTTTCCGGAAACCTTCTGTCATTGGAGCTGTTCAAGGCATGATCACTGGTTTGGTCTGCATAACCCCTGCTGCAGGTTCGTAAATTTCTAAAGTTCAAAGAATTAACAGAGTTGTTTTGGGATTTAGTTCCATATATATATACGTGTGTGTGTATAACCAATGTAGAAATTAAAAAAATAACAAATATTTGAAAAGCATGCTTCATTGTATAATTGTTACTTCCTGTATATCTTGTTCAGGGGTTGTGCAAGGATGGGCAGCGCTTATAATGGGGGTTTTATCTGGCTCAATTCCTTGGTTCACTATGATGGTAATCCATAAGAGATCAAAGCTTCTCCAGAAGGTCGACGATACAATGGCAGTCTTGCATACTCATGCCATTGCAGGAAGCCTTGGAGGAGTCCTTACAGGACTTTTTGCCGAGCCAAGGCTAAATAATTTGTTCTATGATACATATGGTCAATATGTAGGTCTGTTTTATGGCCTCCAAATGAACATGGTCAAAACTGGGCTCCGGCAAATAGGAATCCAATTCCTCGGGATTTTGTTTGTTATATTACTCAATGTTATAAGCACAAGTTTGATATGCCTCTTCATTCGAATTCTGGTTCCACTAAGGATGTCTGAAGAGGATATGGAGATAGGTGATGAGGCTGCTCATGGAGAAGAAGCTTATGCAATATGGGGTCAGGGTGATAAGCTTGACAATTCCAGTTCAAAGTATGGAAATTCATTTTATGACGATGTTGAAGCAGGGGCCACCAAGAAAAAGCGTGCTAGCCAGGTCGAGATGACATAGAACTACACTACGTCTTGGTCTTGGTCTCGGTCTCGATCGAAGAAACAGAAGACGAGAATAAAAGCTCAATAACCAATGTTGATTGGATCCTATATTCTGCTTCATTATATATGCTTTCCCTGGTTTATTCTTCACAACAAATAAATAGGAATGTCCTTTCGATGTGTTGTCATCCTAAGAGTGATGCTGTATTTTGTGAAGGATTGACATCATAGTCCTAAGTTATGGTTAAATAATCTTGTAGGCTTTTAGATTCTGTTTAGTTAAGTTGGCACTTCTTTCTGTGGCATCTTATTTTTCCAACTCAAAATTGTAGTAACGCTTTTTTTGACAAAAAAATTGTAGTAACGCTAGTCTCCTTAATAAAATATAAGATGATAAAACTACCCTAAAAAGGAAAATGATTATAACGTATATCTTACTTCTTAATAAAAAAAGTATTAGTTGTTTAATTTTTGGTTAGTACGACAGTATATATATATATATATATATATATATATATATATATATATAGTGTATTCAAATCTATCTATTCTATCTATTACATGTTAAATTAATCTGCATGTTCTTTTTTTTGTTGAGAATTCAAATAGGTTTTATAGTTTAAAAATTATAAATGTATTCTTATAGTTTCAATTTTTTTTTAGTAAAGTCTTAAATCTAGTCTACTGATCAATGTTTGAAAAACCGGACCGGACCGGCCGGTCCGACCGGTCCGACCGTGACCCGCGTGCCTGGCCGGTCCGGTCCATCCTAAAAACCGTTTTGGCCATTGAACCGGGAAGAACCGGATTGAACCGGGAAGAACCGGATTGAACCGGCGACCCGGATGAACCGGACCCGGTTCTTGAAAACCGGCTGGTTCAATCTTTTTTTTTTTTTTTACTTTTTTTGAATTTTTTTATTACTTTTTCAGATTTTTAAATTAGTTTTTTAGGATCTTTTTTCACATTTATCTTCTAAAAGTCATAACTTTTTACTTATTCGTCCGATTTAAATGCATTTTATATCAATTTCACGTAGCTTTTTAAGATCTATGCGATAGAAAATGAACTAATGAAGTTGGACAATTGATTTTAAAAAAAAATTAATAATTATTTTCATAGTAATGAATATTTTTAAAAGAAATAATTATAGTTATTTTTTTAAATAAAGATTAAACCTTAATTTTTTTCTTAAATTCTTATTACCTCTCAAAATAAGGTTATTTTAATTGAATATGTATATAAATAATTATTTATATAATTATAATTATAATTATTACGTCATCCGGTTCGACCACCGGTTCAACCGGTTCGACCAATAGAACCATGACCCGGAGGTCTCGCCGGTTCGATCTCCGGTCCGGTTCTTAAAACATTGCTACTGATAGAGCTTTACAGGGACTCAATTAAAAGTATTTTTCAAATTATATAAATCTATTTATAATTTTTAAATTATAAAAGTATATTTAAGAATTTTCAAAAAGTACACAGACTTCCAAATTAATTTAACCTAAATTTTAATTTAAACAATTAAAGATAGACTAATTTTAATTTCAAATAATATGAAATTATGTAAAGTTATAAGAACTCACATCCAGTCACATCCCATTTTATGTGGCAAAACTATGTGTTTGTAGGGTAGAAAAACTACTTTTTATACTCTAGACTAGGTATAAAGTCATCACACAGTTTAAATGGAGATATTCACACATGTAGGATGAGAATTGTACTTCTCATTGTGCTTGGATCAACAGCAGTCCTACTCATCATGAACTATCTACTTACAAGGCTTACATGTCAAGAAAAACACATCAACTATCGATTTAGGTGCTTAGGTTTTAAATGATCACATACACTCCACTCCTTTAATGAATAAATGGGTCGAAGTTGGGCCTGAAATGGACCTGGACCGACACCATCCTAAGACAACAAACCTACGACGCACGAGGGGCAACTATGCGCTCCCACGGCTTTAGGCTTAAACACTGCGATGTTCCCTTTCTTCTGAAGTTTTGCACTCATAACAGCTTCTCTATCTCCTCTCCAGAACGCTCGTCTCGCACATTCTTCCGCTCCATCTTTCACCATCTCTTTCTGTCTTATGGCCGTACTCTGAGCTCGCTTTCCACAAAACCAATCCAAAAAGGTGCGCTTTTTCCTCTCTCGAATGGATTCCTCATATGATATATCTTTGAGCTTTTCATTCCACAAGTAATTGAGTGAAATAGAAAACAAAAAAAAAGGGAAACTTTGAATCTTTTTGTGACTTGTTTTATTTTATTTTATTTCTTCTTATTTCATATGAGTTTTGAATATATTGAGCTTTTTTTTTTCCTTTTTTTGTTGGAGCTGCAGTGAGGGAGCTTCAGGTGGATCTTGTGTTTTGTCTTTTGAATTCAAACATTGATTGATTTCTTTTCAGTATGCATGTGTTATGATTGCAAAAATATTTCATAACATATGCAGATTTGCAGAACCTTTTAAATGAAATCTACGTTATTTTTGGCACTTCTAGAGTGCATTTTATCGGGTCTTCCCCTCCCCCCCTCTCTCTCTCTTGTTTTGGCTTTGTTCCCTGAACAGGGAATGGTTTCTTTTTTCACGGAAACATACAATGAATACAAGATAGTTGGCTTTTGTACATAATGATGTTTTTGCTTATGGCTTATTTTGATTTTGAAAATGTCATCATATACTTTGCATAAGTGAAAAGTGTCCTTCTTATGCTGTCAGCATGTAGATGCACTTATTTAGTCTCTTTCTTTCATAATTTATCCTTTCCCTATCCGATGAGAATGGCGGATTACTAAGAGTTGGATGTTAGCTATTCCTTGTCTTGTCGACTTAGAATTTGGCAAATGGGAGCTCTATATTTTGGAAAGAGTGTGACTTGCCTTAAATCATAATATCTTATTGTCAAGTTATATTATCAACTTAATGAAAACAAGTAATGAGAATTTTTTTCCTCTGTTGAATTAGTCCTATGTGGAAAAAAATATAATATTAACTGTCTAAACTTTAAATTTACTTGAGTACGTATTTTCCTGATTTTTATTTTACTCAATGAACAAGTATAATCTCAGCAGTACTGTGACTTGCATGTGAGTGAGAATCTTATACAAGAACATGACTTTTCAATGAACTAGTTGTATGTGAGTCATAATATTTTTCAATAACATTACTTCTCAACGAATTAGTGATGCAATATAATCAACTGAATATTAGTCACTTTTGGTTCCATTCTTTATGTTCAAGTATTCAACATTTTTTTTGTTTACAGAAATCTATTTTTCAATCAATGTGTGAATTGCTTACCTAGACTTTTAATTGTAGTTTGATCATTAAACTATTGAATAATGAACCTTGGATTTTATGACTATGGATTATCTAATGGAAGGGAATTCTGCAGCAGCACAGTAGGAGTTGGAGAAAGACAGTAATTTCAATGTACTTGAGGAGAATACAGTGCAGAGATCGGAGATGGGCTTTAGTATTGCAGCCATCGAAATACTTTATTAGGCCTAGATTCTCTGATCATGCATGCGTTCAATCATTGTCCCCTAAGACCATTGTGAAAGAATATGCTTCACATGGTAGTATCATCAGAAGACATCTTTTAGGTTCAGATTCATCTAGGTGTGCTTCATCTAGTAATAGTTGTCCTGGTCTGGACAGAAGGCCTATTTTATGTCTTAAGAGTACTCAGTTACATGCTTATAGTTCTGAAAGTGATGGAAGAAATGCAAGTGAGGATAAACATGCACACGTTAATGATGGAGCTAACTTTGATAATGGACAGAATCGGCAAAAGAAGTTTGGGAATGATGTCAAGTACTGTAATGCACATGCACGAATTGGAGAACAGGATCAAGAGGAATGGCTTAATAATGAGAAGATTGCCATAGAAAGTAAAAGGAGAGAATCACCGTTTTTAACAAGAAGGGATAAGTTTAAAAACGAGTTTCTGAGAAGAATCGTTCCTTGGGAGAAAATAAACATTTCATGGGACACATTTCCTTATCACATTCAGTAATTACTTATTGTTCCTAGTCATTCTTCTTTCATATTTTTAATGTCTTCTCTTATTTAAAGTTTATTATGAATTTAATTTGTACTTTTCCATCCATAGTGAGCATACAAAAAATCTCCTGGTGGAATGTGCTGCTTCCCATTTGAGACATAATGAGTTTGCTTCATCTTTTGGCACTCGTCTCACATCTTCAAGTGGAAGAATATTGCTTCAGAGCATTCCTGGTCTGTCATCTATTACACAAAATTTGTCCTTATTATTCTGTTTAATTTTGTAATGTTTCTTTTGAATCATTCACTAACATCTATGCATTAGAAGTTTTACTCTAATTTTTGTCTTCAGTCTGAATGTTTATGTTGTCTTTTTATCTTCAGGCACTGAGCTTTATCGTGAGAGGTTAGTTAGAGCTCTTGCACAAGATTTACAAGTTCCTTTGTTGGTGCTTGATAGCAGCATCCTTGCTCCTTATGTAAGTTCTAGAAGAAGTTAGAAATTATAAGTTATTCAGTGGTTTCTTAGTATTGGTGCTAGAAGGGCAAACAAATTATATTGTTTGAATTGTTATGCAGGATATTGATGATGATTTATCATCAGACAATGAGTCTGATGATGATAATGCAGACTCCGAGGAGGAGGGTTCTCTGGAATCGGAGAATGAGGATGATAATGATGCTAGCAATGAAGAAGAGTGGACTAGCAGTACTGAGGTGAAGTCAGATGCAAGTGATAATGAAGATGCACTAGCTTCTGCTGAAGCAGCTCTTAAGAAGGTTAAAGCAGCTGTTCAGAAACTTGTTCCTTACAACATTGAAGAATTTGAAAAGGTGTATATATGGTTAACTGTTTAAGAATAATGGGATGCTTTTCTTCGATCTTTTGGCTAATGATAAAATGAAGTATCTGGTAACTGTGGAAGCTTTTACTTGGTGCATAGAATGTAACTTAAGATAATGAATTTTTTAAAAAATGGTATTCTGATGCTAGTGTTAATGCATATCTATTTGCTAGTTACTTTAAAAATTCACCCATGGTTTAGGTCTACTTCATCTACATGAGTAGACAAATGATTATAGTTTTGTGTTATTCTAGTAATTAAATGAAAGGAGCAAAGGTTATTTAAGTTTCCTTTCTATATTACAATGTTCAATTTATACCAACAAATAATAGGAAATCATCCTGGCATTGTGCATATGAAGTGATAAAACATAGATTTCTACTTTTTGATGACTGTTTGTGTTAATGGAGATTGAAAACGAGTAGAACATAATCTTTGAGGAAGGGCAAGTTTATTTGTGTTATTATGCATTATACTTCCTTAAGTGGGAACATAAGGGCTAAAGTGGATTTTGGCAGTTCAGTTCAGTGAGGATAGTCTTATCTAAAGTCAAGTTAAATGTTATGCTATGTATTTTGCAGTTATGTTAATTGAAACTCTTATAACGTCTTCTCTCAAGAATTCTTGATTTACATGAGTATGACCTTTGAACTCAGTTGGTTACAACAGACTGTTTGATATCTCCCCCCTACCCCAAAATCTTTTGGCAGATAACGTCTGGAGAATCTGAGAGTTCTGAGTCATCCAAATCTGATGATGTTAAGTCTTCTGATAAATCTGGATGCCAGCTAAGGAAAGGTAAAATATTTAGCTAGCTAGAACTTTTATCATACATATGAACTTGCTTTATATGATTTTTGATAGAAAACTGGAACATAGAATGGAAAATACAGAAAGAAAGTTCTGTATTACTTTGTCTACTAGTGATATCAGTGTGATATCAGTATCAGTTGTGCGTTTGTACAAGAAACTGAAGAAAAACTCTCAAAACAGAAAAGAAAATGTAGAGATAGTGCAGACACTTTGAGGGGTCTACTTCCTCCCTTCCCAAACCTCACTCAATTCTTGCTTACCCCCTTTTCCCCCTCCTTCTAACTCTTCTTATTCCTCTCCCTCTAACTGAATCCCCTTTCCTGAACCCTTCCCCACCTGCCACGTGTGCAGGTTGTTATAATGCAGAACCCCAACATCATTCCCTCTCACATTTTCCTCACTGCCTATATGAGTTTCCAATCCCCTGCTACTCACTCCTTTGCTTATAATATACACCCTAGTAATAGGAGGGCGTCTAACAATTTTCTACTTTAACGACTTCCAAGCAAAACTAAGATGTTAATTGTCCTCATCCCAGCGGGGATTATATCTTTGCTAGTTAATCAATTATTGTGAAATTTAGAGCTCATAGTGAACTGTTCCTCTCTCTCTTTTCCTTCATGCGGCCCTGCAAATGGCAATCTTTTCATACACTCACTTCTGAAACATCAAATCCCCCTTTCTCGTGAGGAGTGACATCATTTCTAAAAGATAACCAATCTTTTCAGAACACAAATATTCTGATGGTTTAGAGCCCCTTGGGGAGATGGGAACTAAGGGATGCATAACTCAAGAGAGATAAAGCTTCTCAGTATCCTGTTTTTAGGCCTGGAAACTACATCTCTCTGTGATAGAAGACTGCTTGTAAATTCTATTTATTAAAAGAAAAAGGAAAGAATTTTGGAAAGTGCTAAAGAAAGGGAAACATTAATATTAAATAATTACCCACATGAGGATACCAGGACTTAACACAAATTGTGTAAGATGAACAACCTTTAAAATGGGTCTGTAAATTGATTGTCCTAAATGCTTGAAACACTTGTTTGACTTTCTGATTATGCAGAGAGATCGGGCAGCCTTGCAGAAATCTTGATTTTTTTTTTCATGTTCCTCTTTGTATTTTGATTTTCTGTTTGAGATATCTTATCCTCCCCCTTGTTGTACTTTTCCTCTTTTCTATAAAAAAAACTTTTGTTTAACATACACAGGTGAAGTAACAAAGCCATCTGCTTATTCTAGACAAGAAATGAAAAGAGAAACAAAGCTATCCACTGTATCACATATTAGATAAGAAGGATAACAGAATCTCAGGTTCTGCTTGGTGTTGAGAACCTCCTATATGGGTTTCCATAATTAGAGGGAAGGGAAGGGGAGGTTATTGGGGAAAGAGGTTGAGGAAGAACACATAACGTAGGAATATGGTTTTGATCTGATGTAGGGAGGAAGAGCCTCCTATGATTAAGTTTGTCAAACTCTATTTACTACTCTTGTTTTCAGTCTCTTCCTGCTTGGGGTAGCTAAGATTTGATTACACTGGTACATGTTTCTATCAAAAAACAATACTACTGTAACTGGTATATGTGCTCTTAAGTCCTTCCTTCAGACAATTTGAGGCAAAGGACTTGGGTACCTTGAAATATTTCTTGGGCATAGAGGTTGCTTGGAGTAAGAAATTTATCTTTCTTTCACAAAGGAATTACATTCTTGACCTACTTACTGAGACAGGTATTTAGAAGCTAAACCATGTGAGACTCCTATGATTCTCAATGTCAAAGGGAGATGCCCTCTAGGACCTGGAGTGATATAGGAAGCTGGTTGGGAAATTGAATTACCTTACAGTGACTCACCTGGATATTGTCGTCCTAAATTCCATTTGGCAAATCTCTAATCACCTTTTGGCATTGAATAGATTGCCTATGCATATAAGTTCGTTCTATATTGGCATATGTTGCAGCTCTATATTGGTGTTTTGCTGGAAATGGTAGTTCTGTTTGTTGCACTTGCACCTTGCACTTGTGATATTGAATGAATTTATGTGAGATGTTGCAAACTTTTAATGATTCATCTTTAAAGCTATTTACTTTCATATTCCCAGTTAATTATCTACATTACTGCTTTGTTGCAATTCTTAGGCGACCGTGTGAAATACATTGGGCCATCTGTTCGAGTTGAAGCTGATAATAGGTAATAAAATTCTTCCTCTGTTTTTTCTCTAATTACTGTACATGACACATTAATTTGAAGTTTGATACATTGGATCTGCATTCATAGTACGCACCTCTTCTGTTATATTTTTTGAATTGTAGAGGAAAAAAGTGAATTTAAATATAAAGAACTTGATTTATCTTGTGATATAAATAATTTGCTCAATTTTACTAACATTGGTGATGCAGGTTTGGTGTATTAATTGAATTTTAACTTCTTTCTCCTTGTAATCAAAGTTTTAAAACACACACACACACACATATATATATATTTGAGCTGACATGGTTCAAATAGCAGGATGCCTCCTTCGTGGCCCATCATCACCAACATAATTGCATTTTTTTATGTGTTGAAACATTCTCTAGCTTGAATCATCTGACGCTTTCTTTTTTGTTGCAAAAAGATTGGTTACTTGGCTGTGAAAATTCGATGATACATTAAAGGTTATGGATACATACAGCCAGAAGGGTATTTTTTGTGCATAGTACTTGCGTATTGAAGTTTAATACAAAAGTTGGATATTACAGTGTTAATTGTGCGATGCACATTTGACTTAAATGATCTTTTCGAACATATGATTTTTGACTGAGCACAATGGCGCCAATTGATCCATGTACTGACCCCACCTAGTGGGAAAATGCTTTTGTTGTTGTAATTGTTCGATGCACGTTTGTAAATCAATGTGTCTAAGTCATAGGTTTACGGGTATTAGGTTATTTCTAAAATATATATGGTGAAAATCTTCTATCATCAACCATATATCTGTTGATTTATTGAAGAAAGCATGCCTTACATTTTTTGGCGTAAGTGTACATGAACTTTCTTACCCATATTACTGTGGCTGGGCCAATATGACTCAATTTGATAAATCGTTGGGGAAGATTTTTCTCATCACCTAACTCCATAATTTAAGTAAACCGATTAACAATTTCATGCTGAGGAGCACAACAATAGCAATAGAAAATGCATAGAATTATTGCTTCAGTTTTTTTTTTTTAATAAAAGAAGAAATCCTATTAGAGTGCAATGACAATAAGGCAACCAAGGGAGGATAAATATCTTCCAAAATAGAAAAACCAATAGAAAACAGAGAGACAAAGAGGCAATGTAGGAAACCTGTTCACTATCTGCATATCAGAAGATGAAGTTCCTTTGAAACAGAGCAGAGCACCATAGAGAAGCCATATGCACACTCCTATTTCATAGCATATGTAAGGGCAAACCGGCAAAGAGACTCCTTGTTAATGTAGGCATTCTGTTCTAACCAAATACACTAGAGAACTGCTTAAACTGCACATTGCCACTGTTAGGTGATGTTTTCAAGGATTCTTGATGACCCCTTGGCATTTGATTTGAGGGACTCAGCTCAGGAATGAATGGGATCCTTAATTCCATTGTTCCAAGAAAAAGAAAACACAAGAAAGCATCTTTGCTAGTAAACATCTTTGTTCATTAATCAGGCATTGATTATGGCACAAATAGTGACAATGGTTGTGGGCATGATGTAGAGGTGATTATCATAGTGTTCGTGCTTTTAATGCTTGCGGCTATGGTGGTGCAAAATAGGTGGTTGTAATAGTGGTACTAGTGGTAATTATAGAGGAGTTAGTGGTGATACTGTTGGATGGGGTAAACTTGATTTCATTGAATCCCAAATTGAAAGTTTTTTAATGAGGTGGGGATCCTTGAATCCGGAGAGTACGGTGGGAAGCAATTTCCAATGGGTTGTCATATACTGATTTCCTTCCATTATTATAAGCTTTTTAGGAACATGTATCTTATATTTCTGTATTATGAACCCATGATTCCCTGGAGTCCTTCAGAGAACTGAAAATAGAAGTTCTTCACGTGATAATCTGGGTTCTAAATAGTCAACTAATTTATATTTCTCTATATCATTGAAGAGAAGTATATATGGTTTCTTTCCATTGGATGTCTTCTTCCTTGTCCTTTTATCTTGTGGTGGAATTATATATGCCAATTTTTGGTGAAGGATTTTTATTTTTATATCATGGTTTTTTTAAAAAATAATGTTTCATTTTAGCTTGATTGTAATAAGTTCTAGGATCATCCACTCAAGTGTGTTTGATGCAAAGCTCAAGGTACATGTCATGTAATTTTAAACTTATGTACATTAGGAGTTTAGTTAGGGCCCAGTTATTTTGATGAATGTCTTGAGACTTAGTATTTAAGAAATTATGAAGCCTTTGTTCTTTCCAAAAATAATTTTTTTGAAACCTTTGTACTGAAACATCAGAAATGTAATATAATTTGCAAGAAAGGTAGTGATAAGACAATAATGAGCAGGTTCTTAAATACTTCGAGAACTGCAGGTGTGATTCTAGGAGAGCCGCCTCGGCTGTTTCTTGTAAAACCATTGTATGATCATCCCCGTTGGACTTTGAGTTAGCACTCACCTGACATTGGCATATATAATTTTATCACAGGATCATACTGGGGAAGATACTGACATCTGATGGTCCAACTAATGCTTATACTATTATACATGGCAGGTGGGTTGGTAAGTCATCCCTATGTGTAGAAGCCAAACTGTAAAATGCCTCTCACCTTTTGGCATTTCCTTGAGACTGATTTTGTTTAAAACTAGGTAAAATATGGATAATAAAATATATAATATAATAAAATAGTAAAATTTATAAATAATAAATTTACTAAATTATAAACTTGTATATAGAAAAAGGAGCATGTATCATTTTATCAAAAGTCAGTGGAAACAATCATTTCAGTTTATGATGGATAAGGACACCATGGCTGACATAATAACCTCTATATGTAATGCCAGCAAGAATAATACATATCAAATACTATCTATCGATATCACCAAAAAATATTGGTAGTTTTTTTTTTACTGTACTACTTCTTTTGCTTCCTATGTATCTACTCAATTCCTTGTCTAACTAATGGAGTGACCCATGGGCCCCAGATAGGAGCTTTTGTCCTTTCCTTTTGGCTTAGTGCTCGTTATTTTTAGTGTGTATTTCTTGTTCTCGTTTGTTATCTCTCATATTCTTGTGCTGTTTTTTGAAGTTGCCTTCCTATCAACTTAAAATCAATCCTCTACCTAATTTAATGGTTCCTTTGTTTCATTGTCGTTTTGATTTCCTTTCAAGAACATGTGGACATGCTTTTGAGATTCATCCCAAAGATCTACATTTGTAATTTTGCTAACACAATCATATAATTTCAATCCGAATTTGACATGTATACAATCACAGTTATGAATTTAACAACACCACTAACAGTGTCCATTAATCATCAAACTTCTCAACCAAACAAAACTATGCACCTGGCTATGCAATTTGTTATAAAGTAGCTGGTATTTAATTTCGGGCGTGACCTGACAAGTGACCGACCCAAAAAAAACCTGCTTGTGCGACCTGACAAGTAATTTTTCGGACCTATAACTGTGTTGTAAATCAGTAGTTAGGTCGTAGAGTGTTGTAAATCTCAGTCATAGTGAGCATTTGGGTGTATTGGGATTAGGGTTTAAGTGTTGAGTGGCTACTCCTTGTAATCTTCATTGATCATAGTGAATTTCCTCTCTGTTCCGCCCGTTGATGTAGGCCTATAGTTCGCTGTAGGTTGAACCACGTTAAATTCTGTGTCTATTTCTCTTCTCCCTATTCTCTGTTTGCGCACCTGGTTACAACACAATTTAACATGTGGCAGACAGTAGCTGGTCATGTGAATGCAATGTTAATGTCAGTGCTGACAATCCCCTTTAAGTTTCTGCTTTTTGTTTCTATCTGATAATTACCTAATAATTATTTTCTTACATTTTTCTATTTGATTTTCAATTGAATTGGGAGATATCTAGAAGCCACCATTTTGTTCCCATTCTTATGAAATCTCATTGTGATGTGAGAAAATTATGTGAGTTTCTTAGTGAAGTGATGGAGTATGGGATAGGAATAATGACGGGGTATGAAGAATAATCAGATTTATTTGTCTTAACTGGTATTTTATTGTTATTTGGTGAGCAGTGTATTTGTCCTTCCACAATACTGTTTTTGGGGTTTCAGGAGAAGGAAGGAGGCTAAGGTATTGTGGGATTGTGCTTTTTTGGTGTGGGTATATAGTGCATTTGGTTAGAGTGCAATGCAAGAATTTTCAGGCACTGGTTTCTGCCCGTAAATCTTCTTTGGGATAGGATAGTTTTCCTGGCTTCTATGTGGGTTTATGTTCATAGCTTTTTAAGGGGTTTCTTTGTCAGATATGCAGAGGGATTGGATGCTCTTTTAGTTTGAATTTTTTTTAAATTTCTTTTTCCATGTTTCTTTAGCTGCTAGGAGGATTCCTGATTGGCTGAGCCTTCTGCATTGTATTCTTTATCAATTTTTTTGCAATTTGTAATCGCTTATGAAATTGATGAATTTTGTTAATTTTTGTACTGTCTTCTAGCATCTGTGGGATGGTTTGATTATTCATAATTTGCATTTTTTTAATCAGGAAAAAAATCCATAATCAATGACTTACTTGAACTTTGTCTTGTATCTCTGACCATGTAATAATTGGATGAATTGAACCTGAGTTTTGTAAATCTGGATTCATATCATTCGATGATCTTAAAAGTTCAGAGAATGGAATGTGTTGCTCCAAATGTAATGTAGCATTGCCTTCTATGTGCATGTTACAAATTTGCAATCTTCATGAATTGTGATATTGTATGTTGCATGCCTGGTCATCTAATATATCTTTGTCTGCATGTATTTTGTATTATCCTTTTCTGGTCATTATTTTTATTGCTGATACTAAGGTGCACCGTTAATTGCTGGGTGTCTAACGTTCATTTCTGTGTTGTCTCGCAACATGATTAAAATTATGGCTTATTTTTCCTTTAATGTTATCCTCTAAAATATTTTATATTGATATACACAACGTTTTTCGTACAAATAAGAATTGTGTTTCAGATATGCTTATAGCTTGCAGGTATTGCTTTTTGCAATTTTAACCAAATGTGGATACTTTGCAGGCCTTTAACTAATGGTCAAAGAGGAGAGGTATATGAGGTGAATGGAGATCGAGTTGCTGTCATCTTGGATATTAATGTAGATAGTGCAAATGAGGGTGAGGTGGAGAAACTCAATGACAAGCACACAAAACCACCAATTTATTGGATACATGGTACATTTTTCTTATTCAAAATATTAAAAGAGTTCAATCTTCTTGTTAGAGACATAAAGCCATTCATGAGCCTCCATCTAATAACTTAAACTTTTAGGATAGTTGGTCCTTGACATGGTATTAAAGCCTCTATGACCAAGTGGTTAGGAGTTCGATCTTTGTCGCCCCCATTCTTCTTAATAAAGTTGAATTGCAGAACAATGTAAAATGAGCTTGTGCATTGTCCTCACTTCAAGCCCAAAGGCTCTTGCATGGGGGGTGTGTTAGAGACATAAAACCATTCATGAGCCTTCACCTAATAACTTATGCTTTAGGAGAGTTGGTCCTTGACACTTCTAAACTCTTAAAGCTAGCTCCTTTATATTTTCTATGTTTAGTTGATTTTGTTATGAGATATTGTTGATGTTTCTAAATTTCCTTTTTATCTAGCTTGAATCTATGTCAGCTGAAACATACAATATGGACAATGGCGGAACTTGCCTCAAAATTTTGGGGGGGACAAACGATGATATCTTATGGATAAGTAAATAATAAAAAAATTATTGTTAATTATTGTTAATGATTATTCTGTTTTCTTTATTATGAGTGGGAAACATTGCTTTAGAGATGAAATGATTCTGATCATTTCAGATCATTCTTTCCAGCTAAGTGGGGACATGATTCTGATCATTTCAGATCATTCTTTCCTAAGTGTCCCCACCAATTACTTGTAATGTTGTAAATGTATCTATAAAGAAGAGAGCTTGAAGGTTAATTAACCAATCAAGCATAATCAATAGTATTTTTCGGCCTCAAGTTGATATCCGAGCCTCTCCGGTTCAATTTCGCGACTTCCACCGTAGTGAAATCATCTCCAGCGACTTCCATTGCCGTGAAACCATCACCGGCAGTTCCACCGCCGTGAAACCTCCATTTCCCGCCACTCACTCCTGCATCGGCATCAAAGGCAATTTCTCGGTACTTGGGCTCAGCGCCCAAGATTCCCGGCTCGAGCGCAAGAAGGTCGACATCAAAGGAATTTCTCGGTACTTGGGCGCTCAGCGCAAGATTTCCGTCGGCGCAAAGGTCGACATCAAAATCTCGGCACCCACGCGCCGCCACCAACCCGCCTCGACTCCTGTTGCCACCTCGAATTTCCCTCATGGCCTCCACTACGTAATCTTCCTCTCGTTACCTCCGATTCCTCTAAAAAAGTTTGGTTTCTTTTGCCTTTTCGGGCACCCCTACTATCACATCTCAGAAATTAAATGGCAAAAATTATTTGGATTGGCATGCTGCTGTTGATGTATGGTTTTTAGGCCAGGGACTTTCCGATCACTTGACCAAAAAGGCCGAGGACATCCCAGCTGATGAACGGGACCAGTGGAAGCGAGCTGACTATCAACTAGTATCTTTATTATGGCAATCAATTGACTCGAAGCTATTGGTCCACTACCATACCTACAAGACATGCCATGATATATGGGAGAAAGCTCGAAGTGTTTACTCCAACGATGTTCAACGCTTGTATGACTGCTCATAATTTGACAACTCTCCAAATGACAGATCATGACTTACCCTCATATTTGAACAAAGCCCAGTCCACCATTGAAGAAATTAAACTCGATCTTAGTGGCGATAATCATGCAAAGTATGTTGGACAAGCTTGACAACTTGTATATGGTATTTGTTCTCCATGGTCTACGGGGATTTTGAATCGGTTCGCAATCAAATCTTGACCAATGCTGCTTGTCCCTAAAGTGGAAGATCTCGTGCTTAACCGCCTAATGCGAGTTCCTTCACCTACAACAACCTTTGGCGGTAGTTCCCGAGCAATTTCAGATTCTTCACTTTTATCTCTCATTCAAATGACCGTAGTGGTCGAGGTCGTGGCTATGGTGGAAGAGGTGGTCGTGGCTTCAGGAATCGCCCCAATGCACTCATTGTAAGCGCTTGGGGCACACTCAAGACAGTGTTACTTTCTACATGGGTTCCCCGACAAATCGGCTAATGTGACACAATCCTTGGCACCGAAACCGCAAAGAAAGATGAGTTTTGGGGTGCCAACTGCACTCTCTATCGCAGGACCAAGAATATAAGGAGTACCTTGACCAAGGCAGCCAACAAACTCTTCGTCTTCCGCTTACTATAGCTCATACTGGTAACTCTACGGCTTGCTCTCTCATTCTTCGTCTCATTGATCTGGATTTTGGATTTTGGTGCTTAGATCACATAGCCGGTAATCCTTCCTTTTTCTCTACATTATCATCTCCTAAGACACCACACCATATCACCCTCGCGATGGTTCTAAAGCTAAAGCCACAGGCATTGGTCAAGCATCACCTCTCTCATCTTTATCTTTAGATTCTGTTCTGTTTATACCCGGTTGTCCATTCAATTTAATTTCTCTTAGTCAACTCACTCGCACTCTTAACTGTTCTGTAACCTTTATCGGGCCGATTCTTTTCCTATTCGGACCGACAGAGTGCGGGAGATGATTGGAGCAGGATCTGAATCACGTGGTCTTTACTATCTTCAGCCTCCTTCCTCAACCATATGTGCTATTACCGAATCTCCTGATCTTCTTCATTGTCGTTTAGGGCATCCGAGTCTCAATAAATTCAAGAAGATGGTTTCCCATCTCTCTCATTTGCGCCTTTCAAGTGTGAGTCATGTCAATCGGGAAAGCATGTCAGGTGCTTCCTTCCCAAGTCAGTCAATAACAAGATAGAGTCTCGCGTTTTCTCTTATTCACTCGATGTTTGGGGTCCAAGTCGCGTCAATTCTATTCAAGGCTTTCGGTATCTTGTTACTTTCATTGATGACTTCTCAAGATGTACGTGGGTTTTCTTGATGAAAGATCGCTTGAGTTGTTTACTATTTTTCAAAACTTCTTCAATGAAATTCAAACTCGGTTTGGAAAAAATATTCACGTTTTTCTGTATTGATAATGCAAAAGAATATTTTTCTCGCTCCTTTTAATTATTTCATGACATCTCATGGCATGATTCATTAATCCTCTTGTCCGCATACACCCCAACAAAATGGTGTAGCCGAAAGAAAACAAATCATCTCATTGAAACAAATTGCATCTGTTATTACATGCCAATACCCTTTAAAGTTTTTGGGGTGATCTTGTTCTCACGCGAGTTATTTAATAAATCGTATGTCATCATCGTATTAAATAACCAAGTCACCTTATTCTATTTTGTTTCCTAAGGAACCCTTTATATTGTTCACCTCGTGTTTTTGGCTCCACTTGTTTTGTACATGATCTCTCTCCGTGTCTAGATAAATTATCTCGCTCGTGCTATTAAATGTATTTTTCTTGGTTATTCTCGGGTCCGAGTGGTATCGATGTTATTCTCCCTCCTTGCATCGTTTTTACCTATCTGCAGATGTTACATTCTTTGAGGATGCTCCTTACTTCACTTCTCCTGTGGAACATGTCTCCATCTCTCAGGTCTTACCAATTTCTTATCTTGATCCAGAAGTCTCTATTACTCCAGACTCACCGGTCTCAGATTTCCCATCTCCACTAGTGCCTGCTTTGCTTCCACCACTTATTACTTATCACCGCCGATCACACACTCCAATCCCGGAGGCTGTTATCTCCCCAGATCCATGTGATTCATCTCCGCACCGCATCTCCACCGCCACGGCCAACTCGAACCATCGGTGACGACTGCCTTTAGCTCTACGAAAAGGTATACGCTCTGCAGAAATCCTCATCCTATCTATAACTTCTTGAGCTACCATCGTTTATCTTCACCCCATTATACCTTTGTTTTTACGCTTGTCGTCCATTTCTATTCCTAAAAGCATTCGTGAAGCTCTTTCCCATCCGGATGGCGACGGTGCTATGTTTGATGAGATGGCAACCTTAGATTCTAATCACACATGGACTCGGTCCCTTCTTCTCCCGGAAGTCTATAGTTGGTTGTCGATGGGTTTTCCTTTGTCAAAATCGGTCTCGATGGACGGTGGATCGCTTGAAAGCCTCGTCTTGTGGCTAAAGGCTATACTCAAATTTTTGGTCTTGACTATGGCGACACTTTCTTCTGCTAAAATGGCATCCGCCGACTCTTCTTGTCAATGGCCGCCATGAATCACCGGCCCCTTTATCGATTGGACATAAAAATGCTTTCCTACATGGTGACTTGGAAGAGGAAGTCTATATGGAGCAACCACACAGGTTTGTTGCTCGGAGTCTAGACTAGTTTGGTCGATTGCACAAATCCCCTACATGGGCTCAAGCAGGTCTCCCAGGGCATGGTTTGCAAGATTTAGCCAAGTCATACAACAATTTGGTATGGTTCAAGTGAGGCAGAATCATTCGTGTTCTATAAACATTCATCCTCTAATAAATATATCTACCTTGTTGTCTATGTGGATGATATTGTTATTACGAGGAAATGATTATGAGAACATCAATAATCTAAAACAGCACTTATTTCAACATTTTCAAACTAAGGACTTTGGGCCGACTACGATATTTCCTTGGAATTGAAGTTGCCCAGTCAAAAGCAGAATTGCCATATCTCAAAGGAAGTATGCTCTTGACATTTTGAAAAAAACCGAATGCTAGATTGCAAACCAATTGATACTCCTATGGACCCGAACATTAAACTTCGCCGGATCGTGGGGAGCCTTATCCGGATCAAGGAAGGTATCGGAGACTTGTAGGAAAACTAAATTATCTCACCATAACCGGATCGATATATCTTTGCGATTAGGTGTAGTAGCTGAGTTCCGCTCTCAATCTCCTTGTAATGACCATTGGGATGCATTGATTCGAATTCTAAGGTATATCAAGAGTTCTCCAGTGGATTGGTTTATGAAAATAGAGGCCATCTGGCATTGTTGCATATACAGATGCAGTTGGGCGGGATGCGCTGGTGATAGAAGGTCAACTTACGGGTATTGTGTCCTCATTGGGGAAATCTCATCTCTTGGAAAAGCAAGAAGCAAAATGTAGTTGCAAGATCAAGTGCGGAAGGCAGAATATCGAGCTATGGCTCTTACTACTTGGTGAACTTGTATGGATAAAACAACTACTCCGTGAGTTAAAATTTTGCATACGAAGCCCTATGCAACTCATTTGTGATAACCAAGCAGCATTGCACATTGCATCCAATCCGGTTTTTCATGAGCGGACTAAACATATAGAGATTGATTGCCATTTCATCCGAGAGAAAGTCATCTCTGGAGAAATCACTACTTCATTTGTGAACTCCAATGACCAACTAGCGGATATCTTTACTAAGTCCCTTCGAGCATCAAGAATAACTTACATATGTAACAAGCTTGATGCATATGATCTATATGCACCAGCTTGAGGGGGAGTGTTAATTATTGTTAATGATTATTCTGTTTTCTTTATTATGAGTGGGAAACATTGCTTTAGAGATGAAATGATTCTGATCATTTCAGATCATTCTTTCCAGCTAAGTGGGGACATGATTCTGATCATTTCAGATCATTCTTTCCAGCTAAGTGTGTCCCCACCCACTACTTGTAATGTTGTAAATCTGTATCTATAAAGAAGAGAGCTTGAAGGTTAATTAACCAATCAAGCATAATCAATAGTATTTTTCAGTCTCAAGTATTATTAACAGTTAGAAGAGAAGGTAGGGTGAATTTAAGACATTCAACAATGCTGACCTAAGTCATGAGAACATATCTTTTCCCTTCTTATTTTGATAAGCCTTTAAAGTTTGGTATGTAACTAAGAGACAAAGATTCCAAAAATAGAGAAACTTTTTGCATCTTTTGACAACAATAAACAAGGTGTTGGGAAGTTGTTAATTTAATGTTACTTATAACTACTATAAAAGAAACTACTAGTATGAAAGTAGGGGATCATTTCCTAAGGTTTTGACTTTGGCCTTGACCGCAACTGCAAGTTAACTTGGGTTCAAGCTTATAAAATAAGCATAGGATTAGATAAAAGGCTATTTTGTGCTGACAACAGTTATCTCAAGGGAGTCTATGACCATGCCTAACATTTTAACAGCAAAACCAGAGAGCAGCATAAATTTGGACCATTAATAATATAATTTAGATACGCCACTGAATATGGATTTATAATGTTATTCCTACACCTTATTTTTACGCCTCCCTCTTACACCACTACGTTATCAAATAATGTTGAAATTGTTGTCAATTATTCTGGAAGAGTTATCATCCAGGCAAGGACACTATTAACAAAAACCGTTACTAGGTATAGATGATAACTTTTACAGAATAATTGATAACTGTTTCAATAATATTTGATAATGCAGTGATGTAGGGAAGAGATGTAAACAAAAGGTGTAGGAATAACATTACTAATATTTATATAGGTTTATTTTCATTTACACTGGCAATGGAGTTTGACTTTTTGCCCAAATGGTCTGTTTCTAATGTCAATAAATAATTTCTAACGATTATATTAATACTAATATAATTGATATTAAAAGTTAACATGGGTATTTCATTTCAAAAAGTTTGAAAATCTATCAAATTCAAGCATAACATTCATGATCAATCCTAATTGTTGATATAATGTGCCATATGATTAATGAATTCCTCTCATTGGCTGAATTAGCAAGCTAACTAACCTCGCCTGTTGATTTTGCTGCTGGTGGGATCAGCTTAGCTTTTGTGCACCACTTCATTCTTATAAATTTCTTGATAGTGTAGATTTTTGCCTCTGCTTTCTGTCGGTCTTTGTTGAGTGAATAACTGGAGATAATTTAACTTCAAAGATTTTGAATATTTTACTCGGGCTTAGCTATTTATTGATTCATCTGATTTTGTAACTTATTTTTCCAGTCTCTTCTTTTGTCCTTTGTCCTATTAACTTTGAACCAGTTGGTATAGTTATAAACATGGCATATCTTTTTGTCAAATACTTATGGCTCAGGATTTGATGATTAAGTTGTTATAAACTTTATTATCAGAGGTTGAAGAAGTAGTTTATGTCCTAGGACTTCAAGAAAGTTTTTATAATATAATGCCTCTGTGCTGTAGAAATTGTGATATTAGTATGTGAGCTTGATTGCTTTTTTTTTTTTTTCCCTTTTTGGATAGAAAAATAAATTGAGTGTGGCTTTTAGTTCTTTTGATTATAAGCAAACTAAGACTTTTTAATTTGCAAACAGTCAAGGACATTGAGAATGATCTTGATGCTCAAGCACAGGATTGCTACATAGCAATGGAGGCTTTATGTGAGGTACAGTGATGTGGTATTTTTCAATTTTTTGAAATCTCATGATAACGTAACCAAAATTTTCTTTTAATGATAGGTAAACCTGACTGTTGCTTTTGCAGGTTTTGCACTCCAAACAACCTCTTATTGTCTATTTTCCAGAAAGTTCACAGTGGTTGCATAAATCAGTTCCTAAGTCAAACCGAAATGAGTTTTTTCACAAGGTTGAAGAGATGTTTGACCAGTTATCTGGCCCCATAGTGTTGATTTGTGGGCAAAACAAAGTTCAATCAGGATCAAAGGAGAAAGAACAATTTGTAAGATTCAATTTTTATTTTTTATCATGAAGTAATACGTTCTAAATATCTATGTGAATGAAATGCATTTATTTCCATTTTGCAAATAGTAACATTTTTTTTTGGTATAAGCAAATAGTAGCATTTTAATTTTGAGTTTTTCTCCTTGATCATATGTGATGTTTGACAGACAATGATACTTCCAAACTTTGGACGCGTTGCTAAGCTGGTAATGCTTGCTATCTTTCTACAAATTTATGCATTCCCTTAAGTACTCTATTGTTGAACGTCTATTGGTTCAAATTATGCTGCTGTCTAATCTCTATCCATTCTTTCTTAGATCCCAATGACTATAGTATGTTGCTAAATTTAATGTTACTGACTTTATTCATGAGTAAAATTGATGTCAACCTTATCCTTCCCCAAATGTACATTCTTTCTTTTCTTCCTAATAATAATTTTCTTTTATAAAAAAATTGATGTCAACAATCAACATTAGTAATGGCTTTGAAGATTTCAGTTGGTTGTTTTTTATGCATATTTTGTTTCCTTTGTTGATAATACATGTAGGATGCTGCTTGAGTCTCATGTAGAGTGGCTAAAAGATATTGATTGATCGTGAATAAGATTTTGCTTTGAGAATTTCATTGGAATGTCAGATTTTGTTTATTCTTCAATATAAAATTTTTCTTCCTCGATATCATAAAATTGTTTTCATGTTCGAGTGCATTTGATTTTCCTCCTGTTATACTAATTCTTTTTCCATCATTCTGGTTATTCTATTTGTGAGAATATAGATCTTATGGGAACGGTTATTGGTATTACGTGCTTGATGATTTAGCGAACCTTATGTTTTCCATTTTTGAGTGCATTAAATCCGGTTGAGGTCTTCCCTTAAGCCATTTTTTCTCCAACAGATATCTACCCAACTGATACCTTGCCTATTTACAAGTTATTTAAATTTAGTTATGGTTTAGCGAGATATTGTTTCTCATGGTTCATTATTACAGTTGAGAAGAGAATTATTTCAGTTAGATACATGATGATGTTTTCTGTGGCTATACGCTACCATTGCAAATATTACTGGTCTTTCTTTTTCTCTTGTAAATTTTTTATGGCCAATTCTATGGTGTCTAAGTGCACTTGTAACCTGCCCTGTTGTCAGATTTATCAACTGTTGAATTGAATAGGGATGCAGAATCCAGTGGACAATAAAATGCTAACAGGGCAGGGTATTGGTGCACTTGGGGCACTGTGGAAACCATCAAATGATTTGTATGGCCCCATCATTGAATTCAATTTCATAATTTTTTACAGCCTCTTTCTCTGAAGCGTTTGACTGAAGGATTTAAAGGGGCAAAGAGATCGGAAGATGATGAAATTCGCAAGATTTTCTCCAATGTTTTGTGTATACATCCACCTAAGGTAATTGTTGTGTATACTTTGTTTCATGATGAATCACTTCAATGTTTCTTGCAAGTGTCAGGCTGAACATTTTAGTAAGTCTTTCCCCACTTCTATCATGTTTCTTCAAATGCTACTGTGTTTCCCAACCATTTTTTTCTCTCTTGCTTTTGTTAGATATAAATTGTGAAACAATCCTTGGTTAATATATAATATGAACCGGTTAATATATTGAAAAAGAATAAAGGATTTCGTGGGTGGATAGTTTGCTGTCCCACTAGGAATTATTGTCTGAACTAGTAAGGCCTATGGTGGTAAGTCAATAACTTGCAGAAACAGAGTGAGTGAATTATAGCCTTAATTTCTTTTTATTTTGATAGAAATAGAAATTCTATTCTAGTGAAAAGAGGGAAAGTACACCTAGGAGGAGGATAAAATATCCTCCAAAACAGTGAAGTTAATTCTGAAATTACCTTAATACCTGGGGTTAAAGAAAATGGTGGTAAAATGGGCTCATCTACTTCCTAGATAAAAGAGACATCTTTATTTTGATAGAAAAGAATTGTATTAAAGAGAAAAGAGGGTAAGGGAGGGGTGGATAAGGTATCCTCCAAAGCATATAAAACAAAACACACCAAGGAACATGAAGAAAATTAAGAACTCAGCAAGGCTGCTCAATCTCTTTGCATGACAGAGATGGCAACTTCCTTGAAACAGCAATAGGCAGAACACCAAAGAGAAGCCAGAAACATAATACTATCCCCTAACAAATTTAAGGGGAAAATCCCTCAAAGGTTTGTGCATTTTGCTCCAACCAAATGCACCAAAGAATTACATAAATTGCATACTGCTAGAGAATTTTGACCTCTTGTTTTTTCCAATGCCTTCATAATGAACCATCTGGGGAGAGAGTACATCTAGGCTCCAAAGTAAAAGTAGATCAAAACCAGTCGATTTTGCTTTCAATTCCTATTCTCATGATGCTCTTGCTGCTTACATTGCTTCGAATGGTACTCAACATTGTGCTTACCCTGATGAAAAGGTATAGCTCATAACTTTAGTCATAGCTTTTGGCTTAATTGGTTTAATATTTAATTAGACCGTTGTGGTCCTCAAGATCTTTGGTTCAAGCATTTAGATCTTTTTATTTACTAAGTTAATTTTTTTTCCTGTTCCATTTTACATTCGGCTTGCTGTTCTTTTGGCTTTGCCATTCTGCTTGGAATATGTGCAAACTGTCTGTAATTAATGATTTTGTTTGATATGGAAAGAAAATTATTTGAGAGTAGGAAGAGAGTAAATGACTAAATGCAATGGGGGGGTGATGATAAGGTATCCTCTAAGAACTAACAACTACAGAAGGGAGAAAACGAGAGATATTTGGGAGAAGAATAGGAAGAAGAGAAATAGACACAGAATTTAACATGGTTCAACCTACAATGAACTATATGCCTACGCCCATGGGCGAAACAGAGAAAAATTCACTACGATCAATGAAGATTACAAGGAGTAGCCGCGCAACCCTAATCCCATAGGTTGAGGATGGGGGTTTTTTCGAAGAAAAATAAAAACAAAAATGGGATACGTTGGAAAGAAGAAAAGCCATCAATAAATTAATAAAAGCCATCAATACATTGATTAGGTCATATTGTTTCAAAGTTGTTTCTTATGGATATAGCTTATGTAAAGTTTACTAATATGAAGCACCAGTATCCCTACCACTACTGTAGGAACAAATAACATTAAATTTCAATATACAAGTCTTACTGAAGATGTTTTATACATTAAGATATGTCAGATGTGCTAGGCATATTTTCATTATAGAAAAATAAATGGCTACACACGCACATATATATATTATGTTACTACAGTTATAAATTTCTATAATTTTTAAATATTCATTCTATACTGCATTGTGTCCCTTTGTTTTGAGTTGCCATGTTGTGTCTTTTTTCCTCGTCTTTTCTTCGTAGGCTTACTATATGATTTCTACAATACAATAGCAAAGTAAATTTGGATGTTCATATTGATGATCATTTTTTTTACTAATTTTTTGTTCTTTCAAGCATGAGAGTAACTTATCTTTCTTAAAAGCTTACAAACTTTAGAAATCTTATAATTCTCCATGAAATCAAACCAGAAATGTTATTTGGTATTGGCTCTATGCCTCCTTAAAGGTTTTCTATGGAGGCTTATAAAGTATCTGGCTTGATGTACAATTTGATGAGATTGATTTTAATAGCCTGCTGTGCTCAGGATATTGTTGCTAGAAATATATCCATGCCTTCATTTGATTTATCTTTCTGTTCGGCATATCTATTCTTTTCTTTATGTCATGGTTCCATCTGAAATTCTGTATGACACTTTACAGGAGGATGATCTGCTGGGAACATTTAAGAAACAACTTGAGGAAGACAGGAAAATTGTGATTTCACGTAGTAATTTGAATGAATTAGGGAAGGTAATTCTCTGATCTCTGAAGCATTTATTGCTACCTTGTCGATGATTGATGATATACTTTTTATGTGTCAAATATGTTGCCCTTGAAGTATGCTATCATATAATGCATTTTACACCATCAATATTAGGCATTTAGGGCTTGATTTTCATGTTGCAGGTTCTTGAAGAACATCAGCTATCATGCATGGACCTCTTGCTTGTAAATACTGATGGCATCATTTTGACAAAGCAAAGTAAGAAACTGCAGTCAGATTTTAAAGCTGTTTCACTTATTCTCTTATATGCACTCGTCCTTTCTTCCTCAATCATTGTATTTGTACCTTCTATTTATCCATTTCATTTATTTCCCTTTTTGAATTGACATAATTTTAGTCATACTGAATATGGTGGTTGCTTTAGTGAGGTGGAACACAAAGCTGAAATTTTGTAAGGACAAAAACAAGTGACTGCAAAAAAACTTGAATGTTGATTTTGTGGTTGAAATTCAAGGAAGCGCTTATATTTGTTAATGGAATACTTGATTTAAGTGTTAGTAATGCATTTGATTGGTCAGTTGATGATAATGATGATGAAAAGGACAAAAAAGAATGATTAGCTTATTTTAAATTTCCTTATAGTTTTAATTCTGTATTTTATGTGTTTATCTCTTTTAACACTAATCACTTCCTTAGTAGTTTCCACTGTTCAACTTGCATCCCTTTTCTTATTGATAAAATATTTTATTTGAAAGAAAGGGAGTACAAGGTTGGAGCATAAGTTATCCCCTTAAAAGAATCTGTAATTGAAAAAAACGATTAGAGCTTTGCAATCCCTTTGCAATACTGTCGATGAAAACCTTGGAAATACCTTGATACTTTAATCCACAAGGAGGCCAAAATTATAATTTTGTACATGAGCCGATGATCAGTCTGAGATTTCTGTTTAAAACTCTAACATCACGTTCAAACCATGCCAAAGTTAAAAAACCTCTGTTACATTACTTTTTTCGTTTCCCAATAAAAATTTTACTGTACAACATGCCAATTAGTAACTTCTATTATCAAAATGTAATGTGTATACATGTCATGGTTTTTGTGCTAAATTTACTTTTGTTTTCAGAAGCTGAAAAAGTGGTAGGCTGGGCAAAAAATCATTACTTGTCGTCGTGCCTGCATCCTTCTGTTAAAGGAGAACGATTGTGCCTCCCTCGTGAAAGGTATAAATATAAATCCTATCATTCTGCATGTTATTAGGTAAAATGTTGAAGCTCATTTGTTTGTTCTTTCCCTTGTGTGAAGTCTTGAAATTGCAATCTCAAGGTTGAAGGGCCAGGAAACTATATCACGGAAGCCTTCTCAGAGCCTCAAGGCACGTGGTTTATTTTACTGTTGATTTAATTGCTCTTAAATTGAAGGGATTTTATCTTATGTTGACTTCTATCATACAAATATCATAACAGAACCTTGCAAAGGATGAGTTCGAGAGCAATTTCATTTCAGCTGTAGTACCTCCTGGTGAAATTGGGGTGAAGTTTGATGACATAGGTGCTCTTGAAGATGTGAAGAAGGCACTTAATGAACTTGTTATTCTTCCAATGAGAAGGCCAGAGCTTTTCTCTCATGGAAACTTGTTGCGGGTAATGATTCTTTTTTCTTGTATGCATTCTCAGTAAAGCCAAATCGATTTTGTTCTTTTCCTCTATTGTGTGTAATTGAAGAAGCTTTTGTCAGCCCTGCAAAGGAATATTACTTTTTGGTCCTCCTGGAACTGGGAAAACTCTTCTGGCCAAGGCACTTGCAACAGAAGCTGGTGCAAATTTTATCAGCATAACTGGTTCAACTCTTACTTCAAAGGTAATTTTGACTCTGTCACTTATGCCTCTCAGTTTATAAGTGTCTTTCAACTAGAATTTGAAAATTTTGATGTTTGGTCTCTGATCTGATAATTATTGCTTTCTCCCTTAAGATTCTACTCTAATTCTACCCTGTACTGGAGGGTGTGTATGATGTGGGAATATAAAGTGAGAGAGGGATAGCAATATTTAAAGATGAGGAACAAACCTGTAGCAGTACTGAAATGTTCCCAAGTCTCTACTGAAGTGTTTGTCATGATCCTTTCTTTAACACAGCATACGATATCCTTGCTGTAAATGGTTTTACTAAAATTTTGGTTTTTGATAGAGCCCAATGGTGTTGATCCATATACCCGACCCCACCTAGTGAGATAAGGCTTGGTTGTTGTTGGAGGCATCGGTTGATCCATATGCCCGACCCCACCTAGTGGGATAAGGCTTGGTTGTTGTTGAAGAAAAACAAAAAAGAGAACAGCAAGCCAAAGTGGCTAAAAAATGCAACAAAGGAGTCCAATCTCTTTGCATATTAGTAATAGAAATTCCCTTCAAACAACCATGTGCCAAGCACCAATGAGAAGCCAAAAAAGGAAAAGAGACACCCTTGAAAGAATGGGCATTCCTCTCCAACCAAATGCACCAGAGAACTGCATAAACAGAAACAGCCTTAAAATCCTAGCTTCCTTATTCCTTCCAAAAGCTTTCTAACATATCATGAGAAACTGCTTCAAGGATTAAGGACACACAATATTCACCAAGAACCGCAAAAGATTATTCCATAATATATTAGCTTCCATACAAAGCAAAATTATGTGGGCTACTGTTTCTGAAGTAGACCTGAACATATCACATCAGGAGTAGCTGTGTGCGGTCTAGGAGTCTACAACAAGTCATTTGTATTGATCCTATTTAGTACCTCTGTCCAAAGAGAGATTTGACCTTAGAGGGAGTTTTGGAATTCCATATAGGTTTGTCTAGAAGGAATCTCTAATGATTAGGAGAAAGGATTAGAAATGGAAAGAAAGAACTTGAAAGAAAGCACACCAAAAGAATCTAGAGTGCAAATACCTATCTAGATTGGAGGATAGATGAGTAGGATCAAGTAAAAGCACAAGGGTCTATAATTCACGGGTTTTCTATCATCAAGTTTTTTCATTAATTGTTGATATAAATTGTTCCAGTAGATCACAGGTGTATTAGTTTCTTCTTTTCTATGCGACATCTTATATATTTGTTTCTTTGCTCATACAGTGGTTTGGAGATGCTGAAAAACTAACCAAAGCCCTTTTCTCCTTTGCCAGCAAGCTTGCTCCTGTCATTATATTTGTTGACGAAGTGAGTGTCTGATTACATATCTTTCCTCATCTTAATTTTTTTAAAAAAAAAATGCATGGTATAAGAAAAAAAATGTATTGTTTTCTGGTACATTGAACTTTGTAGTTTTTTTTTTAATCTTTTTATTTATTTATTTTTGTTCTGTATGTTAATGCAATAGAAAAAATTGCAATATAAGAAATGATTACTTAAAATGGAACTTTAAAGACTAACCATTTCTCTTCTCCACAGTGAGTCTGGTTGTGCTCTTTAATTGATTAATTAAAATGGAAAGAGAAAATGCATTGCACATATAAAATCTGGCACTCTTCAATACTCTCTTGATTGTGCAATGAATTGAATGTCTCTGGACGACTAAGGTATTTAGATTTCACTCTCATGATTTTTGTTTTTTACTTCTGAAAAGACAGAACTATAAAAGTATGTTTCAAGAATTTAAATATCATAATTTCTCCATTTTGTGAAATCCTTTTTCTCTAGTTTTTAAGTTGAAAGGTCATTTTTTGAAAATTTATTTTTTAATCAATGCCAGACATTAGTTTACACTTTCCTGGAATGCACCCTCAAAATTCAAAACAAGAAATTTCTAAAATGTACTGGCAATCTCCTTTCTTTTTTCAACTAAGCTATAATTTTAGTCTCTGCTTTATCTTACTCGATCATAACATAGTAATTGGTTGCTGACGAGAATCTGTATTGTAGGTTGACAGTTTGCTTGGTGCTCGAGGTGGTGCTTTTGAGCATGAGGCCACTAGAAGAATGAGGAACGAGTTCATGGCGGCTTGGGATGGACTGAGGTCAAAAGAACGCCAAAGAATCCTCATTCTTGGTGCAACAAACCGGCCATTTGACCTTGATGATGCTGTTATTCGTCGCTTACCAAGAAGGTAATAGTAAGATGCCTCTTAGAAAGTTAGAATTATTAGCCGAAGGGTTATAGCCCATTATCTTATGTTCAATTATCACATTTCTGAATGATGACTGTCCCATGTTCTTTCTGGTTATCATACAGTATATTTTTTATCCTTGTCTCTGCTACTACATTCCTTATTGAGGTGGATATGTGAATAGTTGATAGGATCCATTGGAAGTTTACACTATTTTCTGGTCATTATTATTAGGATTTAATTTTGATCCACCGACAGTAAAAGAGTTTTACGCTATCAGTGAATCATATAATGCTAACTGTTTAAAATTTTGTTAAATTTTTTTTACTGTTAGGGAAAAACTACAATAAATACATTGATGAAACACTTTCTTGTAGACTGATAGTGTAAAATGGTTTACTCTGAGTGGATCAATTTTAAACTCTATTTTTACAGTAGGAAGGTTTGTGATGAATACAGGAAAGTAAAACTTTTTGGCTAACTAAACCTTGTGTTGGCATTGCATTGTCTAGGATATATGTCGATCTACCAGATGCTGAAAATCGAATGAAGATTTTGAGAATATTTCTTGCACAAGAAAATCTGGATCCTGATTTTCAGTATGACAAACTTGCTAACTTGACTGATGGATACTCTGGCAGTGATTTGAAGGTAAATATTGTGTTAAATGCAAATGAGTAGAGAATAATATATTTCTCATGCTTTTCTTTAGGGGCGACGTAAAACATTGTGTGTATAAACTGAGCATCTCATGCTTCTTCATGCTTACGTTTGGCAGAACCTCTGTATTGCTGCAGCATATAAACCTGTTCAAGAGCTCATTGAGGAAGAAAAGAAGGTACAGGGGATTATAAAATTGGTCTTTCTTTCTTGATGAATGTGCAGTGATACTATATGTGAGACTGACTAACTGGGATTTTTGTGTTAATTGCCTTGTGTTTCAGTTCGCTTTTTATCTATTCTTTTGAACCCTAGACTCTGTAAATATTGGACGAGCACAAAAATGTACATTCATTGCACACATTGCACACCGAGGTGAAATTTGGCAACTTGCATCTCCATATCTGTGGAAAATATTATAGAAAAAACAGGAAAAGTTCTAATTTAAAAATTAATTTTCTTGTTCATCAGATCTGGATGCAGTAAAAACTCCAGGAAATTTTTATTGAAGACTACCTGCGAATTTATTATGTAACTAGTGTACATTTGTTTCCAACTTTTATTACCAAATTGGAAAAAAAAGAGTAAACACCCATTTTGGTCCCCCAAAGATACAAGTGTCATTAGTTAGATCCTCCAATGATGAATACATCAAAATAGTCCTTCAAAGTCAATTTTTGACATCAAATTGGTTTATTCAATGTCATTTTTGACATTAAATTGGTCCTCCAAAAGGACTAATTTAATGTCAAAATTATTAGAGGACAAAACTGATGGCACTTGTATCTTTGGAGAACCAAAAGGAGTGTTTACTCCAAAAAAAAAAAAAAACTAACCATGTTGCAATTGAAGTATTGACTTTTCTTGTGTAAAATTTAACTTATTACTACTAATCTGAAATGAACATTTTTATCAATTTGGCTTCATGTATGTCAAGGAAAGTACTCCTACAGGGGGAAAAAAAACAATTTCTTTTGACATGTAGTTTTTCATTATTTGGTGCATGAAGCAACAATAACTGACAGCCAAGCAGTTGTAGCCATTTGCAGTAGGTAACAAGTGGTTGTTGTCAATGGATGATAGAGGTAGCTTGAAATTATTCATTGAAATGTCTACCTTTCTGACTAAAAACTAGTATTTTGCATCTTAATGGGTTTTTTTTTTTTTTTTGGTTGATGTAATCTCTTTGCTGCAAAGCTTCTAAATATCAAATGGTGGTTAGTGTTCTTCCAGAATGCTATTTTAAGAAAGTTAAAGCTTTTGTTGACCTTTATCTGTATTTGCTGAGTAAAGAGAAAATAGATTTTCAAATTGTTTCTAAAGTGATTTCTACCTATGTGGATTCTCTTTCTTTCCACCTGGCATCATTGTGGGAAGTTGAACTCATAGCTGCAGCGTCACTTCCATTTTTATGTCAGTACTTTAATTGGCTTTGTTTGCCTGCTCATATGGTGCCATATTTTGGTTTGCACAGGGAGACGATAATGGTCCAACTTCGGTATTAAGGCCTCTAAATTTGGATGATTTTATTCAGTCAAAATCCAAGGTATATAATATATTTTTATTTGTTCATTTTGAATTGTGATGTTCTTAAATGAAGTAAAACTGCTTTCAATGTGTATGTAAACTAATTTTACATATGTTCCTGTTTTTTCGTGTGCATTTGTTGCATTTAGTTTACACGATCTTCTCTTTGATTCCTGATTACCATGTCTTTAAACTCTTTCAAGCTGACAGTTTGATTTAAATTTACTGGTTGCTTGTTTGAACCTTTTTGGGCTTATTGCATTACCCTTCACCGTTAGTTAAAATGTGAAATGGCTGACCTGTTAAAATGTGTAGGTTGGTCCGTCAGTTGCCTATGATGCAACAAGCATGAATGAGTTGAGGAAGTGGAATGAAATGTACGGAGAAGGTGGAAGTAGGACAAAATCACCATTTGGATTTGGGAGCTGATTTTGAAGGTTCTATAACTAACTTATCAGTAATGCTTCTTAGCAAAGCAATTTACCGGATTATGTTACAGAAGTAAACATGGCAAAGTGCAGTGTTTCAACGGCCTCTGCGTTACTCATCATTTGTTAAATTATTCGGTATCCCCATTTGATATAATTTTTGGTACGACCGGTGTTTATCTCAAGTTTATTCATACAGAACGATTCTGTCTTTGAGGCTGTTTCTAGGTAGAACCCACTCATCTATTTTGAGCTGATATAAAGATAATTCAGTTTAATGTATTGTAATGAAATTTAGGTAGCCTCTAATTTGGTCTATGGAATATCCAATCATATGTATAACAATAGGGGTAATTTCCCCAATTATTTTTTATCAGCAATGTTTAATAATTAAATCTCTTTATGTGCTGTTCTCGCGCTTCTATTTCTTGCTTATGACTCATTTGTCATAGTATTTTATCAAAAAGAATCCAGTAAGATAGAAAATAACCTTGGTGCCAAGTGATAATGAAATAGAAGTGGGATGATAGACACGCGTGTCGCCTGTGTCTGTCAAAATTACTTTTAAAGTTTTCTTTTCCTCATTCAAACATAGCATTTTGACATACGTCGTATCTGAAAATTAAAAGCCGTTGGCATACTGAGTCAGGGTTTTAAACCCAAGCATTGAGGAATATAACCATAAGAAAAATGGCCTTAATCGTATTTTCTTCTGTCCTCCACTGTATTGTGTTCGGAGTAAGGGCAGATGCTCGCATGCAAATGCAAAATATTTGACTTCATCTTAGAAAAGGAAAATATAGAATTATAGAAAGTAAGCCGGATATAAATCCTGTAGACAAGAAAGAAAACACCGTTAGTAGACGGGGGCTCCACCCACCAGAGTAAACATAGCATTTCACTGATAAAACATCATCACGTCCTTCCATTTTATAATTTCAGAATATTTCCTTTCAACAAATAAAACTAACACTTAATTAGTGATAAAATATAATCTTCCAGTTGTAACAAATTTTATTATGAAAGGTAGTTAATAACAAAAGTTAATAAAACAAATTTGTTGAAAGTACCTTATGAATTTTTCCACCTCATATCCATACTAAAAACACGTCGAAACCAGACGTGGTTGCCAAAAAAGCATTTCAGCCATCTCATTGAAGCCAGGAAATCAGCCACCCGCCAAAATATTATCCAAGACAACATACGCCAGCCTATACTAATTTTTTTTCACTCAACCAAACAGGAAATAAAATAAGCAAACCAAATAAGGAGGAAACTTATATACAATGATAAATACTTTTTCCCCAATAAAATCGAATATACATAAAGGAAAATGACCATTAAGATCTAAATTTACAAAACGGTGTTTATGTGTAGAGCTTTAAGTAATGAAGTAGCCATCTGTTTGACCAACACTTGTCCGTCTCTCCGTTCCCCTATTAAGTTTTGAAGTTTCTCAGGTAGATCATTCTCCACAATCAACTTCTTGGGCTGGGGGTGATGCTCATAAACAGCCTGCCAGAACATTTTTAAGAGGCCCGTTATGTACTATTGCTGGGGGCAAACACGTTCAAACACGAACTTGCATGTTGCATTCATACATCAACTCTTTCATACTAAGTCATGTTAACATGAAAACGAAACAACCATGTTCCATTCTATCCACAAATCATCCATCAGGATCAAATGATACAAGTATTTGCGTTTACTTGTTACCCAACATTTATAAATGAAACATTTGCACCTTTGAATTTTATTTGATGATAAAATGTATTAAAAAGAAAAGAACAAACATGATCATGACTTTTATTGTTACTTGAAACCACATATCATATGCAACCTCTGAGACATCTGCATCAAGAATTTAAAGACAGGAGACATTTTCTCATATGTTTGAACTCTAGTCATTCGGGTTAATTAACACTGGACTCCGTCTAAATAGATGTGCAGAGAAACTTTATTTGTCAAATGAAGCTCTTGTATGTATACTAATTTTATCACTGCATTACTATCTGAATTTCTGGACAAAATATGAATGTAATTTAAAACTTTTAAGTACGTGAAGCCACACATGTGAACATCATTGTATTTTAAAGTTTTTTACAGTTCCAAGAGTAAAACCCTGTCCCCAAGTACATTCATCTTTTCGCTTTCTTGTTTGACACCTCTTGACTAAGGCCATGCAAAACCTGCTTAACTTAACCTATACAATGGGAGGTAGTACGCCAGAAATTTTAGTATGTATAACAAATATTACATATGCATACCTTTATCAGCCTGAGTAAATTAAGACGAGCTATAGCATCCTGATGATCAAGCCTTGCAATGAGCAATGGTGTTAATCCATTAACAGCTAATGTGGTATTGATCCGGGCAGATTTTCTGCAATATAGTTATATGATGACACTGATTACATAAAAATCCAGTAGAAAAGAATGAAAGAACGATAAAATTTGGAGATAAAGTACAAATTGATTTTCTGACAACTATTGTGGCCACATCAAATATCACATAACAAAGATCTCTAGGCACTTCTGGCAAGAGAGCTGAGTTATAATGACTCTGGCTTTCTTTCCCACTTCACTCCCACCATATCCTATTTTTCCTATATAACTTTATCCTACTAAGTATTGAATTCATCTAGCTTCTAGTGCATCAGGCCCTCGATATAACCCAACCCTTAGCTTGGTAAAATCCTAATTCTTTATCTGCCATCCATCTGTTAAACTAATACAAGCCAAAGACTCGTCCATCCTACACCCATTCAACTTCATAAGAGGAAAGGGACTTGGTGCAGCAACCCTTTATTTATAAACTATCCATGCAGGACTAGTTTATCAAAGACTTAAAGCATTAAGGACACGAAATCAGATACTTAATTGGATGAATAAAGATGAAGTATTTAGAATCCTGTACGTGATGATTTTCAAGAATGGCTCCAATATGTGTACAAAATACTGCTCTGGACAGCATTGGAAGAACTTCACAAGCTTCTGAACTGCAACCTTTTTCAGCAATGCTTGTTCAACCTTCCTATTGTCATTGTCGTGGGCTAAGCAAACAGCTATAGAATCAAGTGCAGTCACAGACCAAAGCTCATCGTCAAGAAGGTTCAAATAGACATCCAAACCACCATGAGCCCTTAACTGCTCCCTTGAATTGCGAGATGCATGAGCCATGTCACATAGCAGAGGCAATGCATATTGTTTCAAGGGAGAATTTGATGTGATGAATTGCATCAAATGGGGAATGATCCCATTTTCAGCTGCTTGTTCTTGTCTCCTCTTATTTATCTTGCATAAATTGAACAGCGCGTTCAGGACCTATAAAAGATAAAAGAAAAATGAGATTCAAGCCAACTTTAGATATCTACCATAAAGCAAGACCATGAAGTGGACAAAAAATAGTACAGATAATTACACACTTCTATAAAATTGAAAGCAACAGTGGAATGAAATTGAAAAACTCAGTTCAAAAGCCCGAAATATATTTAATTAGAAGGTAACTGCATAATATACATGCTAGACTTATAGTACTGTCTGCGCATGATCTTTTTTTTTTCGGATAGAGAAAGAACTTTGAACATATTACATGACCACTGCTAAATTTATTAGACCTTTGAACATACTACATGACTTATGGTGCCGAAAGTTAATGAGAAATATAATTATCCTTCATACAGATGATGACCTACCAATCAATCACACATGTTGACAACTAGTTTTTCACATGTTGAATAGAACAATGGATAGAAGTTTTTGCTTCACAACCAACTGGTAATAACAACAGTAAGGTCAGCAAGACTCACCTCATGATGTATCTCTGATACAAGAGATCCTTCTTTGAGTTCAAGATTTGGTATTAAGTATTTTATTGCTTCAGCACGCTGAAGATTCTCTAAGCAATTTGGATCAGTTGACAGATGATTAATACACTTAAGTATCTAGAAAACAACATGCCAGTACATAAATGGTCAGAGATTAAACTTGTTGCATACAAGCTAAACTATTGAAGGATAAGTTTTGTGTCACACCTTCAACAGAATCGGAGCCTCCACCCTATTAAACATCTGGAAAAGACGACCGAGCATGCTTTGGCTACACATGTAAGACTTTACTGTTGTATCTGCTTGTGCAAACTCAAGCAGAAGATCTGCCACTTTTTCTAGGTACTCCCTGGCAACATCTGCATTCAATGATGAAACCATGTGGGAAAGTAGCCCAGACGAAGTTGCACTACCTGGTCTAGCATTGAGGACACCTGAACCAGACAGTACACCTGATGTTGTCTGAGATACAATCCCAGACGTGGAAGCAGCTCCTTCATTAGACCCCAAAGTCCCTAATTTCTTCGGAGCAACTTTGTGAGACACTCTAGCACTGGAATCAAGATTTCCATTTTCTCTTCCACGTTGAGAAACATCTGCACAGCCACAAAAATAATGTACCACTCATACAGAAACACAAATGACGGCCAAACCAACAAAGATAGCAGAAAAGTTGATGTTAACAAAAGCACATTAAAAAGCAGAGATCTTAGAATTGTTTCAAGTTTTCATAGCCATGTTTACTATAGGATATATGGTCAAAAACTATTTCAGCAATAATACAGGGTAGAACTGGGTTCAACATGCTTTTAGATATTCAGAAGGAATTAAAGAAGACCGTTTACATACCAACAATATAATACCAGAACCCCCAGTGTACAGACAATAACTTACCTCTATGAGAAAATATTCAAGGTACCAAACTCTAATATATAATTAGTCCAATTTTTGCAATTATAAAACCTAGAAGCAACCAAGCATTGTTGTTGTACTAGAAGCAACCAATTTTTGCTAAGACTACTTGAAATAACCTATTATTATAAATGTCATTAATCATTATTATGAGAAACAAGTATACCCAGCAAGGATGAACGATCTTTTGATGATAGATTTTAGAGGATTTGAAAGGAAAAGAAATTATAAAAAAATTTAAGTGTGCAAAGTTTGCAGTAATTTGGTGCATTTTTCTTGGGGGAAAATACAAGAATCTTCAACCAGTTTCTCTCTTTACATCTAACATAAAGGACTGGCTTTTTGACATCTTATTCCTACAGCATTCAGATAATCAGGTTTTAAGTGAGTTTATTGCTCGGCATTCAAAGAGGTTAGTGTGTTATTAACATTATTTTAATGATTTTATTATTTGAAATTTTCTGTTATTTATCTCTCTTAAAATTTCTTCATCAAAGCAGCAGCATAACATATGGCACATGAATAGACCCTTGTTACCTGCAAATTCTGCCATCAAAAAGTCTAGTTCACCGTTTGTTTTCTTTTCAGAGGCATGTAACAAAGGGAGTACACTTTCATGTCTTTCTAATCCTGAAAACTGACGTACATACTCAAGCTGGCCAGAGAAACGTCCAGATGGGGGCTCTTTCTCCAACAAGCTAAGAAGAGGCCTAACTTGCTCTTGCTGTGTAGCTCCTGTTACTGATAGCCCATTTGATGCAGGTTCTGTCAATTTTGGAGGCCTATCTGTTGATGTCTTGTTAGCAGAAATACTGATACGCTGCTGTCTGGGTTCAACATCCACTCGAGAAGGATCAGTTTTCCAACGATCCACATTCTCTCGCTCCTTTAATGCACCTGCTGAGGATTCCCTGGATGCTAGATTTAAACTCTTTTCTAGTGATGCAACTTCAGCTGCTGCATTGCTAGATTGAGGCCTATCAACATCCACGGGGTAGTTGGCATCTGATCTTCGAGGATGGGAGGTTGAAGCATGTGAAGGTTCCAAGTGATGATCAAGTACTGCACGCCTCACTTTAGGGAGATCTTGCTGATCTACTGAAGAGAGCAGTGCCTCATTCTGAATAATAAAAGGATGTGTAGAATCCAAGATACCAGAACGCGGCCGTTGAGCCGAACCATCAACCAAAAATCCACCCCCAACAGACATAGAAGCTAATCGAGTTGCCTCATTTAAGCTATAGAGAGTATTTATAAGCCTAAGGAGTATTCCATTCTTTGCAGCTATCCGACAAAAATCATTTCTAGGGGTTGACCGCTGAAGCTTAAATACCTGCCACATGCCATCAATAGCCAGATGAACCATTTCCCTGAGATAAAAGTTGTGTAGTCAGCCTTTATTGTACAAAATTTGAGAATACAAAGTAGACAAAAGCAGGGTAGAAGAGGCAAATGTAATTACTCATAGAGATGCATACATTATCTAAAAGCTTACTGAAAGTCCTAAAGCATCAAATCACAATCTACTTCTCAGGCAGTTTCAAGAATGAAGAACCAAATCAACCGAAAAAGCTTAAGTTGCTAGGTGCAGCCCAAGGAATGGCTTTTATCTCTAAAACAAGCCCCTCACACAAAATCCCTTTTGCTTGAAGCATGGACAAAGCATAGGTTCATGATGTGATGAAATTTTAGTTTATGCAGAATGGAGGCAGCAAGGATCAAACTCCAAACCACTTGGTCAAAAAGGTTCTGAACACAACGTCAAAGACTAACTCTCCTAAAAACCTAAGCTCTTAGGAGCCCAAGAATGGCTTCTATCTCTTAGGGGGGGGGGGGGAGAAGAAATCCTCTTGAACAAAAGAAAAAAAATGCAACGGTGCTGTCCAAACTCAGTACATCAGACAGGAAAACATCCTTTAAATAACCATGAGCAGAGCACCAAATGTTGTTAGACCTAATAGATTCGTTAACTGAGCCATTATCTCATGGATTTTTTGGTCAAATTTCATTGCTACCCTTGTTCAGCTTCTATGTTGAAAAAGGGGAAGAACACATTCATTTGGTGTAGTTGAATTCAAGGTTCAAACGGTTGGGCACCGAAATGAACCTTCAATTCAACTGCACCCAATGAATGCATTCTTTTCCTTTTCTCAACTTAGAAGTGAGTGGGTGGGGATCGTAACATGAGAGTAAAAACGAGAACGGGAGACAAGTGGACCAATTTGACTGAAAAAGAGAGTATAGAGTGATGGTGAGAGCCAAACGATGAGTGGGTACTACATGAGAGAGACAGAGTTGGCAGTGAGTGTAATAGAGAGGACGAGTCACAAGGCAGGTGTGCAGGGAAACAGGGTGTCTTCAGGGCCACACTGGTGTTGCCAGAGACAACACGAGGATGGATGCCATGTCATCAGCACTCTTGACAACAGGCCTATTGGTATCAACATTACATCAAGAACCCTGAGGATATCCAATGTGATCAGAAAAAAAAAAGTGCAGCTGACATAGCTAAAAGTGCCATATTCTGGTGATAAGATTCAAAACGGTTGCATTTTGGCATTAAGTTTCAAATAGTGCAATAAAGGGGAAACAAAGCCCAATCTTTTCTAATAATAATCAAACATGCATAACAAAACTTCAAGATATTTTTTTTTATAAAAGAAGAAATTCATTAAGATGAAGAGAAGAAAAGTACAACGAATTTGGAGGATAAGGGATCCTCTATAGCGAAAAAAGGGAACATAAAACAACAAAAAGCAAATAGAGAAAACATCAATGAAGCAAAGCTGCCCAATCCCTCTGCACATTTGTTAAGGAAACTCCCTTAAAAAGATCATGTGCTTCACACCAAATAGAAGCCATCAACTAATCTTTATCCCAAATCAGCTTTTGAGCCAATAAGCATCCTTAAAAAACGAGCATTATGCTCCAACCAAATGCACCAAATAGTAGCATAGAGTGCACATCGTCATAAAAATTTAGCCTCTTAACTCTGCCTATGCAGTTTGTGCATAGCCGGTCCCAAGCCCGGATAAAATGAGGAGGGTTGCGTTAAGTTGACAGCCAGCGTAAAATTTTGTCAAATACTTTATGACATGGACAAACGATTTGATTGTGTTAATGCTAGGTCGTTACCCTTAAGTAACGCGCTGTATGGCTCGAGTACAGTGTCGAAGCAAGAGCCGCTGCATCGGCGCCCGGATGTAGTGTTAAATAAGCAAGGGTTCTCACATTTTCATGGACGAATGTGGGTAAAGAAGCTAGTTCATGAGAGTAAGATTCGCCTTGGTACTTGGAATATAGGCACACTTACAGGCAAGTCTATGGAAATAGTTGACACTATGGTTAGGAGGAGGATTAATTTCATGTGCCTTCAAGAAACTAAGTGGGTTGGAGCAAAGGCAAGGGAATTAGATACGTCGGGTTTTAAACTCTGGTACACTGGTAAAGTTAGAGCAAGGAACGGAGTAGGCATTATTGTGGATAAGAATGGGAAAAATAATGTGGTGGATGTTAGAAGGGTTGGAGATAGGATCATAGCTTTAAAATTTGTAGTTGGGCAAGACACTTGTAATGTCATTAGTGCATACACACCACAAGTAGGGTTAGAATGGCAACAAAAAGTAGAATTTTGGGAGGATTTAGAAGGCTTAATTCGGGAAATACCACTAGGAGAAAAGATATTCTTGGGAGGAGATCTAAATGGACATGTTGGGAGAGAATCGAGGAGTGCTCCGGGGTTACATGGGGGTTTTGGTCTAGGAGAGTCTAATGAGGAGGGTAAAGCTATTCTAGATTTTTCGATGGCTTTCAATTTGGACGATAGCAAACACTTGTTTTAGAAAAGCGGGAAGAGCACCTTATCACGCGTACAAAAGTGGGGCTTCTTGCTCACAAATTGACTACTTTTTTGGTTAAGAAGAATGACAGAAAGATGTGTAAGGATTGTAAAGTCATACACAGGAGAGCCTCGACCACTCAACATAGGTTGTTGGTTACGGATGTAAGAGTTAAGGGAAGGGCAAATAGAAGTCGTCATGACAAAAACCCAAGGATCAAATGGTGGCGAGTTAAAAGAAGAAAAACAAATAGTTTTTAAGAAAAATCTTTTAGATGAAGAAATTTGGGAGGCACGAGGAAGTCTTGATGATATGTGGGAAGATATGGCCAAGGGAATTCGGAAGGTAGCAAAAGTAGTTCTAGGAGAATCAAAAGGCTTTGGACCTAAAGATAAAGAACCATGGTGGTGAGAAACAAATGTTCAAGAGAAGGTTAAAACGAAAAGAGTACTTTAAGGCATTGCACTTATGTAATAATGAAGAGAATTAGGAAAAATACAAAGTAGCAAAGAAAGAAACTAGGAAGGCAGTCAGTGAGGCGAAATCTAAGGCTTTTGAGGGGCTTTACCAATCTTTAGGTACAAAAAATGGGGAAAAACGTATATATAGGCTTGCTAAAAGTAGAGAAAAGAAGACAAGAGACTTAGATCAAGTGAAGTGCATAAAGAACGAAGAGGATAGAGTTTTAGTTACACAGCAGGAGATCAAGGAAAGATGGAAAAGTTATTTTCACAAGTTATTAAATGAAGAATATAGAACAAGTGGAAACTCTGAGTTTGTAAAAACTAGTGAGGAAGACCAAAATTTTACCTTTTATCGTAGGATTCGAGAATTTGAGGTAAGGGAAGCACTAAAGAGAATGGACAAAGGGAGAGGCGGTTGGACGAGATGATATTCCCGTTGAAGTTTGGAAGTGTTTAGGGAGAAAGGCATAACTCTGGCTAACTAAAGTCATTTAATGAGATTTTGAGGTCTAAAAGAATGCCGGATGCGTGGAGAAGAAGCACTTTGGTCCCTTTCTACAAGAATAAAGGATTTAAACAAAAGAGTGCTAATTAGAGAGTGATTAAGCTCATGAGCCACACTTTATGAAACTATGGGAAAAGAGTAATCGAACGGAGATTAAGACAAGAGACTCAAATTTCGGAGAATCAATTTGGTTTTATGCCGTGGAGGTCAACCATGGAGGCAATATACCTTATGCGAGGGTGATGGAAAGGTACCGCAGAAACAAAAAGACCTCCACATGGTGTTTATTGATCTGCGGAAAAGGCTTATGATAGGGTGCCAAGAGAAGTTCTTTGGAAAGCACTAGAGAGAAGAAAGGAGTTCGTGTTGCTTATATTCGAGCTATCAAGGATATGTATGATAGGGTCACGACTTGTGTGCGAATGGATGGCGGGGTCACGAGAAGATTTTCCGATTCTTGTGGGGATTACACCAAGGGTCAACTTTGAGTCCATATCTTTTCACCTTGATTTTGGACGTACTTAGTGGACACATCCAAGATCAAGTGCCTCAAAGGTCATGCTTTTCGCGAACGACATAGTCACGATGGAAGAGTCGAGACAAGGAATAAATGATAAAATAGAGCTATGGAGAAGCTTTAGAATCACATGGGTTTAGACTAAGTAGGAGTAAAAGCAGAATATATGGAATGTAAGTTTAACAAAAGGAGATCTAGCTCGACTTGGAAGTGAAAATTAGTGATCATATTATCCCACAAGTTGAGCAGGTTTAAGTATCTTGGATCTATTATACAAAATGACGGAGAGATTACGGGAGATGCAACTCATAGGATTCAAAAGTTTGGGTGGACAAAATGGAGAAATGCTTGGTGTTATTTGTGACCGCAAGATACCTCTTAAGCTAAAGGGAAAATTTTATAGAACTGACTATAAGGCCGCCAATGCTTTATAGTACCGAATGTTGGACGGTAAAAAATGTCAACATGAGCATAAGTTAAGGGTTGCGGAGATGAGAATGTTACTTGTTTGGATGAGTGGACATACAAGAAGAGATAAAATTAGGAATGAGTGCATTCGAAAAGAAAGTAAGAGTAGCACCCATTGATGAAAAGATATGAGTCTCGCCTAAGATGGTTTGGTCATGTGAGGAGAAGACCAATAGAAGCTCAGGTGAGAAGAATTGATAAGTTGGAGGATAGTCCTTTAAAGAGAGGTAGAGGTAGACCAGCGTGACACTAAAAGATATCATTAAAAGATCTTGAAATCAATGGTTTATCTGAAAGTATGGTCTATGACAGAGCACAATGGCGTCGTTTGATCCATGTAGCCGACCCCACCTAGTGGGAAAAGGCTTTTGTTGTTGTTGTTGTTGTTGTTGTTGTTGTACTTCTACCAAAACCACTAAAGCTAGTCGCCAAAAATTGGTCAAAGGAGCTAGGGCACACCCAACATTCATCAAAAAGGCTGAACAATCTATTCTATAAAGAAACAGGACAGATGTAGAACAATGTATGGACAGATGAGGAACCAATTTTGAACAAGCACCACACATAAAGGAAAAGAACCTTATGTGGCCTTCAAGATGATTACTCCCAAATCTAATATTTTTTTTCCAAAAAAAGAATCAGTCAAATCTATGCCACTCCTGGTGCACTCTTAATATCTACCAAATCTTGGCATTGCATTGTAAACTATAATCAAATGTAAAATGTAAATAATTCCATATAAGCACAATTCACAAACAACAAGTCAACAACTAACCTGTACTTGGCATAATCAGCCTCAAGAAATCCCACCAAAACAGGTATTCCACGGCAAGCTACGAACATTTGTAATGTCAAAGAGCTGCAACAAGCCTTAACGATCAATACTATGCTTTCTTTTCAAAATATAAAAGAATCCATGTAATAAGAAAAAATAAAAAAAAATAGACTCCAGACCTTGATTGACAAAGCTGCTGTAAAAAATAAGCTGCTTCCATACGAATCTCTCGAGGACGATCAGGTACTGCAAAGCTCATTACCACAGGAATCTGCCATGAAATTTAGCAATAAATATAGCTGAGCCTGAGATATTTGAGGACACCCAGTGATACAACCAAGCATCAATAAAGCCTAAGTTTAAGGTAATCTTGTTTCAGTAATTTGGTTTGGTGACTTTGGTCTGCTTATATTTATGGGGCTGATTTTAATATTCCAAAGACCTAGCTATATCATAATTGTTTAGGCTTATTAGGACTAGAAAGTTGTTACTGTGGATAACTTATAATTTGAATTCTAGGAATATTTTACTAAAATTCATATTCCCGAGTCACGGGCTTTATTTGGGCTTATGAGTTTACAATATTTAGGAGCTACTGGATCTTATTTGAATGTCCAATCCTTGTAGTATAAATTAAAGAAAGTCAACTTAAACAGATTTAATGCTTCCTTTTAAAGAGATTGGTCATTTTTATGAATTATTCAACAAATAGCTTTCTTTTTGGTTGTGTAATGCAATCAAACCGTAGGTGTGATGTGACCCAGCCAAACCCAAAACCTTAATCCCACAAGGAAATTGCTGAACTACACCAGCACACGCACAACACCAACCAAAGCAGCATGTCAATGACCAAAAAGATTAGATAAACTTTACAGATTACATAATCCCTTAATCCAACAGTCAGAACAGTGAAATTGCTGGCCCATAATTGATTGATTTCTTAACCACTAAACTAGGGTCATAGTGCGAAGATTTGTAAAAAATTTCAAGATTTTAACACATAATATCATTTAAAAAAAATAAGAATACTCAGTAGGACCAACAATTAACTGAATGTGCCTCCCCAACATTAATTGAACAAATGTTAGCATAGAATTTAACCCAATAAATAAGAGAAAGAATAAAAGAGAGAGAGGGAAAGGAGCATAAAACTTAAATAGGACTTACCAATCCAACAAGACAAGCATTTTCTTGAAAATCAGTGTTGTCTTTAATTATTTGATTTATAAGCTGAAGCACAGAACATATGACCTGCAACATCCATCGAATTTAAGATGTCTTCTTCCCACTTACTAAAATGTCAGCTATGCCTAATAATAATAAAAAGTCAAATGAGGTATTGAGATGGACAACATACGCGTGTTTTAGGAACTTCTAGCAAGTCGGTTAGAGGAAGTAAACCATGCTGGGTAACAAAAACAATCTTCTGCTCTGGACGTTGATGAAATATACCAATAAGTTTCTGACATGCAGAGACAATCATATCTTCTGATTCCTCTGGTTTTAATGAACCAACTAATTTGCTGAACTCAACAGCCTACAAAATTATGGTAAATATGTCACAAGTGCATGTCAAAACCTACAAATCACTGGTAAACCAACTTCAAAATTTTCCTGCATGGAAGCACCTTTCATCCGAGGATGGTTGTTAAACATCTGAGGCTAAAATGAGGGGCAACAGACAGAAGGTCACCATAAAATCAAAGAACAATTACATACTAGAGACTAGTAGTGGCTGGAACTTGGTAGAACATTTTGGAATCATCATTGGTAAGATACTAGAACTTGGTTTTGATAAAAAAAAAAAAAGAACATTTTGAAAGCATCATGGTTACATAAATTATGGAGTTCAAGTGTTGGGAGTTGATAGTAGATGCCAAAATGCAAATTTGGCTAGCAGAAAATGTAAATTGGGTTAGTTTTTCAGTCACAGAATTATGTATGAACCCACTAGCCCCCCAAACATGCATGAGACGAAGTACGATAGAGAAGAAAGGAAAATTCTGAAGTAGCCAGTCAGAAAAATACCCAAAAGAAATTATCTGGACAGATTTGTTAGATCCCCTCTAGGCAAAATCAGGCAGTCATTTTAATGGAAACAATTAAAATAATGGACATCAAAAGAATCAGGGCAAATATATAAAAATAATTCCTTTTCCCCTCCCTCTCCCCAGTCTCATGCCTTCTCCCACCCTCTTCTATTAGTTGGATCAGGGAAGCGATATTTGTAGGTGATACACCAAATATATGATGCATGTTGAGGACCCTGTAACTAAACCATACACATGGTGTCCGCACAACACAAATTAAAAAGAAATGGGGAGGGGACCGGGAAACAAAGAACAAATCCAAGAAACTTCTGCCATGCCTAAGTTATAACATACCAGGTATACATACATGAACCAATTTTGGAGAACAAGTGTTTTCTACCTTACGATTCTATAAAATTATGCCCACATCAAACAACAATCTACCACAACATTCAAGAGATCCCAAACTTACATTTAGAACAAGAGAGAGAATATATGAGAATCCAGAAACTGAATTGAACAGACCAAATTATGCCAGAGAGGTGTATCAATACAGAGGTATATCAGAAAAATAAAATTACGAAAAAGGCAGTTCACAGTAAAAAAAAAGCCTTGGTACCTGCAGAGGAAAAAGGTTCTCTCCAGGCAGTTTTTCGTCAAAGACCTGATAAAAAAACATAAAGAGACAATAAAAGAGTCAAAAGAACAAAAACATGGAATTTTAAAGAAAGAGCTTAATCATCTAGACTGATTAACATACCAAACCATCTATATCAATTACATCATCTTTTAGAACACCTATCATCAGGCGGTGTAAAAGGTTCCCACCGTTGTTCGCCTGTCCAATTTCACTCTCCTTCTCCAATTGCTTTCGAGCAATTGTAGCCCTCAACTCTTTCGCCAGGTCATTTTTCTCACCATCATTCATAGATGCATTACCTTTGACAATATGTGAAGTGGGTGTAGATGTGGATGCCTCAGCTACAACCTCCCCAGGTTGTTTATCTAATGAAGGAAATAAATCATATATGTAGGCATCTCCTGGAGGGTCACTAAATCTACTCAGCTCATTTCCTTCCATAGAGGGTGGTATCTTCATTGCCTTCAGATAGCAATCAGATAAGTCTATGAGATTTCATCTTTCAAAAAAGCAAAAAATATTTTCTTGATGAATTATAGCATCAATAATTAAAACAAAGTGAAGCTTTAAACCTCCTCAGGATACTTGATCTCATCTCATGTCTAGTGGCTACAGCGAAAATCATCACATATATTGGATAAAGAGCTATTAAAACTTACACAAAGGGAGCAAAACAGAAATGGAAGCCTGTGCAACCTTATTATGCATAAAATTCAGAAAATTGTTGCTCTACTATGATGAATAAAGACAATATAGTTATATATTTAAAATATATATATGCATGACAGAAAAATGTGCATGACAGAAACTCATATGCAAAAAGTGCGAAAAGTGAATCAAATGGAAGATAGTCTGATTAAAATGGGTAGAGGTAGACTAAAGAAAACTTTAGGAGAAACAATTAAAAAAGACCATACTCTAAATGGATTTATTGAAAATTTGGTTTTTGATGTATATATTGTGGAATCAATTAGGAGTTATTATAGAATCAATTAGGAGCAATCTTAGAGTTATTCCCTTATTTGATTAGGATTGTATTTATTGAAATTAGTGCTGACACTAATATAAACAGAGCCTTGTGTGGACTGTCAAGACACACAATCCAACCATAATATCTTTGTTCTTAAGTGTTATATATGAAAAAGAAAAGCAACAGAATGCTTGAAATCTGCACAAAAAAAAAATTCAATTATGAAATTCTGACAGTAACCAAGCCAATGCTCAGCAAGTCTTTCAATCAGCTAGCAAAACTATGAAATACTTTACCTTTAGGGAACCATTATCTTGACCTCTTGGTCCAAAAAAAAATGATTTATTGTTATTCTTGATTGAACTGCCTTTTCCTCCACTCTTATTAGCCATCCCTCTTGATTGTGGAGATCCAACCTCTCCATTCATCATGACTTCATGATGGTCTTTAGCATTTGAAATCTCATGACCACTAGTTGGCCCGGAACTAGCCACTTCTCTATTAGAAGAGAGTTTGCTAGAACCAGTTTGTTGAAATGACTTCTCACGAATGGCTAAGGTAAGAACCTGATCTGATGGAACATCATCTGTCGTCTCTGTTCTTTCATTGAGAAAATTAGAATCTGAAGCATTGTCTTCATGAGATTTGCTGCTATCAGCAACCACAGTTGAAAACTCTTTTGCAGAGTGCTACAACATACAAATTGAAGTTAAGACCATGATAAAAATATAACCCAACTCCAACCAGGTAGGCGCATGGTTTATGGTTATCAATTTAAATTCTTAAAATTATTTGCTCCAGCAGAAAGAAACAGAACAGAAGATTCTCACAGCTTTACAACAACACTAACCTCTTTCTCCACAGAAGAGCTTTCACCAGCACTGTTATGATCGCCACCAGAATCTTCTGCATCTGCCAAACCATCTTCCTCTATATTTCTGCAAGAGTTAGCACTCTTGTTCAAATCAAAAACTATAAGTAGAGAAAAGTTATCTTGAAAAGTATCACCACTATTTGGCAGGTACAGAACCACTGCAGATATAATACAAATCCATAGAGTAACAATTCTGAAACATATAGAATTTCATGTTACTTTTTCCCTATTCTTCTAAAAAATTAAAAGACTTGAAAAAGAATTAAAAGCTTATAAGCAGCTAACCAATGAAGAAGATCAATGCAGAAAAACGAAGTAAGGCTTCATTATGTCAAGTTATTAGCTGTAGGAATCAGACCCAAATGGTCCACTCAAATATGATATGATATTCATAAAGAAAAGGAGAAATTTCAGTATAAGCAAGAGGATTACAATCATTACATTACATATACTCTTTGAAAAAGGAAAGAGAATGGAGAAAGAAAAACAGTTAAAGAATACCATAAAGCCCTCCGGTCAGTTTGAATATCAGAATCTAAAATCAAAATCAACAAAAAATATATAGTGCCAAGCATTAAAGAGAAGCCAAATATTGAACTCTTTACCATAGGTACAATGTCTCTAATTTTGGTTCCTTAAAAGTTCTAGCATTCTGCTCAATCCAAATACATCCTATCAAAAAAAGCATCAAACATTTCCATAAAACTTAGGCCTCCTTTTTCCTACCAAAATCTACATATCCAGTCACCAGCAGGTTCTCAAGGGTAGAAGGACAGGCACACGTCTCCCCAAACATCGCAAAGACCCAAATATCCTACACCATGAAGACTAGGCCACCAATCAAAGATAAAACCAATGGAAATTTCAATCTGAACTTTCCCCACATATGACAAGGGACAAAGGTTGGTAAGGTCTTTTACCTGCAAGAGGTCATTTACTTTAATCCTATTAAGTACCATAGATCCCCATAACCATACGAGGAACCTTAGATGTCCAAAGAAACATCAAGAGGGAAAAGCAATCTTGCTCTCAAATTCTTGTAACTTATAGTTATATATCTTTCACTCGTACTACAATAACAGTATCATAACCTTTGTTAAATTTTCCATGCAGATTAACACAGATCAAATCTCTCTTAACATTTAAACAGTGAGACCAATTGACGTACAATTGTTGCTATGGTGGTTCACTATTAGCAAGCAATGGGCTAAGGCTTGCAAAAGAAAACATTCTCCTAATGTCTTGTACCATAAAAACACCAGATGAATAAGATTTAAGGTAAATGAGCTAATTGTCTGTATCCAAACAAACAATACTAGAAAAGAGCAAGAGAAACGAAAATACATCAGCTTCTTCCTTTATCATGAATTCTTCTTTTATCCAAAAATTAATAAATAAATAAATAAAAATAAAAAATCTACATTTCTTAAAGGCTGATTCATTGAACTAATTGTCAGTGTCCTCGAAGACCAAGAAGGAAAAACAATATTTAAAAATGTCCATGTGTAGGCATGGCTTCAGACTATTTTTTTTCCTTTAATTTTGATAAAAGAAATAATATTAGAAGAGAGAAACAAAGAAGTACAAGAACAGGGGATAAGACCATTTGAGTTTAAATGTCAATCCAACCAAAGCATCTCTCGCTATCATCAATACAATTAAAGTAGAAATCATGTAAATTTATGGATCACAAAGTTAAACAAAATACTTAGATGGCTAGATTTGACCAGAAGAAATAACATAATAACAGAGAAATAATATCTCATGCTATCTACCTTAATGTTCCACTATGACGAAGAGAAGACTGCAGGGCACGTCTACAGTTTTGAATCCAGGGGTGAGACAGCAGCGTTTTAGCATCAGGCCTTTGTCTAGCATCCTGAAATGTGCAACAGAACAGTTTATAAAACAAGTTTTAGTCACTAGTTTCGTCTGAAGTGATTAAAAGTCTGGATGAATACAAGTATTCATCTCGCCTAAGATATTTTCTAGGTGATCTCCATTTATAAGACATGGGAAAACATGTCATACCACGGTGCTCAATATAACACCATACTCCTATGCTACTGCTTGTCTATACCCATGATTTTACTTTTTTCTGGATAAGAATTGTTCATACTCTTGATGAAATAATATATTTGTACGTGATTATGTGATAACAGCAAAGATAGAAAAGTCCTTCAGTAATAACAGCAAAAAAAAGAACAACATATTCATGTGAAGTATCTATAGAAGTAATCAAAATTTCTTCCAAACATGAATCCATCACCCCAAAAAATGGCCAACTACGCTAACTTATTAATCAAGAGAAGATAGAGGTAGCTTTTTATCTGCATATTTGTGTCACAAACATTCCAAGAATATCACCCCTCATTTGGAGGATAAACAAATCAATCAATGCTTTGAGGTTATAAATGTAAAGCAAAAATTAAATTAAATTAAAGTTTTAGGTAACGACCTGATCTCCACTATATCAGCTCCTTCCATTCATTACAAAAATATTCTACCTTCCTCATGTACCATTTTTAAATATTTAATTTATACAGACACACAAGTATGTGACCACAGCTAGTAAATAAGAAAGAAACGCTTGGTACACAGGAAGATGGACCCAAAAAAGGTTAGCGGCTGTTCTGCAAATTTCCATTTGTGGCAACCTAATACCATTAGAAATAATAGTGGCAGAAATAGTAGTAGCATAAAATGCATGAAAATGAGCATATATCACATGAACAAGAAGTAAGGAACATTATTACTGTTCCCCCCTTTTCTCTTCGTTTTCTAAATAGTCAAAAAGGCCAAGCAGTTTGCTAACAATCCACTAGTGGGGAAGATTATTTAATAAAGAAAACAAGTGTGCAGAATTATACCCATACATACCTAACAAATAAAGATCCATATTGTAAAGCCAATGCTCTCCTTACCCGTTTTGTAACCAATGAATAACCTAACACAAACTTTATGATGCAAAACACTAAAGGACAACATATCATCTCTTCAACTTTTATTTGTCTTATATGAAGAACGGTAGAGAAAAAAAATCCTAAAACAGACAGTGACAATTCACTAATGTCGGGATGAGTAGGGACAGGCACAGGGAGCAAGAGAGAGGGAAAGAAAAGTGATGCACAACCAGCATAGCATCCATGTTAACACACCATATGCATTAAGACAAATTTTCCAATCAATGAGTTAAGATCCAGTTTACCTTCTTAAAGCATTGATGCAGAAAATCAGTAATGTCAGGAGACAGGCTATCAGGAATTGGAGGATGCTCATCCTGAGAGAAAAGTCAAGGGATAAGGAAAAAGTTTCTTTTCACTACATAGAATATAAATTAAATTATAATTGTGTAATTGAGCATTTCAAGAACACAAGATAACTTAAAATGCTCCAATTTGTGCAATACCAACTCACTAGTTATACAATCAAGTGTAGATGCCGCTATCTAGCCAAATGCTATAAGAAACCCAGGTCCAAGGACCCTCCATATATTGAAGCAACAATAAATGATTACACATAAGCAAACCTGGACAATACGGAAAAGAGCCGGCATAGGCTGCAAATCATAATAAGGAGGTACACATGTAAGAAGTTCAATAACCGTGCAGCCAACACTCCAAATGTCAGAAGCGGCGCAAACCCCAGACATTTCTATAACCTGAAAAATTAAACAAAAACTATCCGTGAGCGCTCTTAATCAAGCCCAATACATCATATTATAAGCCACTTCTATAATCCACAATCCACTTTATTAGGTTCACTGAAGTGTCAACAAGGAGCTAGCTCAACAAATAAACTACTTTTTTATATTAAAAATACATCATAAGAAAGAGAGAAGGGGCAGTACATCCTGGGGGGAGGATAAGAGATTCTCCTAAAAGATTACAAAAGTAAACAGCGACTCAAAAATGCAACAAAGCAGTCCAATCTCTTGGCATATCAGCCTGGCGTTAGAAGATAATTTAAACAAGGCAGTCCCATGAGGCGCGCCTTAGGCGCTAAGGCGAGGCGAGGAAGGGGTCTACCGCCTCTTGCTCATCCAGGCGGTGCTCCTTCAATGAGGCGCTCGCCTCTCTTGCCTTGACAGCGCTTCTTCTGTATGAAGAGGCACTCGCCTCTCTAGCCTGACTGATGGGCAGTGGGTTTGACAAAGCCCAGCCAATGAAAACATCAGGTTTCATATAAAACAAGAGAGACTGTTAGGATTCAATTAAAATATTGGAGTTCTGCAAAAAACAGAGTAGACAAAAGCCACCGCTCAAGCCAATTCAGCCACCACCAAGAGAAAACATGTACCTTTCTATTTTTCTTTTGAGATCTACTATTCCTTATATGTTTCGGTTCTGTCTGTGACAAACATTCTTTTTATGGCTTTTTTTTTTTTTCTGTTTCACTACCAACAAGCCACGTGCTCTGTTTTTAGTCTTACTTTATTTTCAATCTGTTTTCTTCATCTTTTTCATACTTTCTATCACTAAACTTGTTTTTTATTACTGATTTATTGCTCTTACCTATTTAGCTAGTTTCCATGCCACTTTAACTGATTTCTTAGTGACTTTATTTTGGTTCTTAATGCTCTGTTTTTCGTCTGTAATATACCTGCTGCATGCTCTGTTTCAATTTCCTGTTACAGAGCTCTGAATGACTGATTTCTAGTTTTCTGTTATGAACTTTAGGGACTTGGAGTTGTCTAATTTAGGGTATTTATCTCTTTCTGTTATGAATTTGGATTTTTGAGCTTTATTATTTAGAGCTTGTTATCAGCTTATTATCATGCTATATTACTTTAACATTTTAATGTTTTATTTTCATTATGAAGTAGTTAATTTATATGAGACTTTATTGCAAGCTAGTTATATATTTTACTGCTTTTTTAGTGTTAGCGCCCTTCTTAAGTGAGGCGTGCGCTTTTTGGCGCCTCTCGCCTCAAGGCGTTAAAAGCCCCTAGTGCCTTAAGGGCGCCTTTCGCCTTTGACTACCTTGGCAATGATCAAAAGGCATACTAAACAAATGATTTAGCAGAAGGATATCACACAATTAATACCTCTGGGGCCATCCAATATGGAGTTCCAACAACTGAATGAGTATTAACATCAGCTTCAGTTAACTTTGTTGCAACACCAAAATCAGCAAGTTTGACAAGGCCCTGAAAGCAGAAATTAAAATGTAATTAGTGAGAATAATGCAAATATTCTAGACCTAGACCAACCAAAAAAAAAACAATAAAAACAAAAAGTAGACCATGGAAAAATTCCATTATGTTTTCTCTTTTTCTCTGTTGTTTTATTTTCCCATTTTTTCATTAAGGAGGATCCCTTATCCTGCATATTCCTTGTACTTTTCTTCTCTTCACCTTAATGAATTTCTTCTTTTATAAATAAAAAATAAAAAATACATATATGAGGATTTGAATTAAAAGCAAAATAGCTAGTAGTCATAATAATTCTTAAAAACTACTATGCAAGTAAAACGGTTAAGTTCAAAATTGAGTCACTCCTTAAATACTGAAAATTTCATTGATGTTTTCTCTTTTTCTCTGATGTTTTATTTTCCCATTTTTTCATTAAGGAGGATCCCTTATCCTACATAGTCCTTGTACTTTTCTTCTCTTCGTCTTAATAAAATAAATTACATATATGATGTTTTGAATCAAAAGCAAAATAGCTAGTAGTCATAATAATTCTCAAAAACTACTATGCAAGTAAAACGGTTAAGTTCAAAATTGAGTCACTCCTTAAATACTGAATCACTTGGCACAGCAGTTCAGCTAACTGAACCAGCAGCCAAAGTTGGATGGTTAATTGTCCCTAATTTAAGGCTAAACAGAATATCAACACAAACAAAATTCAGCAGAGTAAAGAAGCATGTAAAAACAACACTTCCAAAAGCAAAAATTAATGTGGCAGATGAAACAGAATCAATGATGATGAAAAATATTTCTTTTTCCATAGAAAGATGCAAAATATAATTATGCACTAAAAAAACCACACTTCAGTGCTCAACATGCTAAAAACTGATTTTAGATCACTAAGAACAGCCATCCATATCCTGATGCAATCAATTAAGTCCAGATAAAAGGAGGGATTATACAATAAAAAACTCACCTGTATACAGATAGCTTAGATAACATAGTGATGCAATCAATTTGCATATACACAACCAGAAGAATTGCCAAAAGACAAAGCCCTTGTATATAAGAACAAAAGAAATAGGAGAAGGCTTGCCTCTTTAGTTGTCAATATGTTTGCACCCTTAATATCCCGATGGATAACACCCTGTTCATGTAGATAAACCAAGCCTTCCAACACCTATCTCATCATACAATACATTTAGTATAAAATCCAAAAATAACCAAATCCTGGAAAAACCTCAATGAAAAGTCTTACACCTACAAACCTGGGCAATATAAACAGCAACCAATGATTCTGGAAAAGGTCCAAATTTATTTGGCTTGATAATATTTGCAAGTGAGCCATTCTCCACATACCTATGAAGATGCGAACAACATGTAGCAAAATCCATTAACTCCTTCAAATACCCTCCAAATGATGCTATGATTAAATCTTCTTACATTGTGAAATAGAGCTGAGCTGACTTACTCAAGAATTATGTGCAGATGAGTCTTTGTCTTTAAGGATCCAAGATACTTTACAATGTTTTTGTGGTTCAAATTCTGCAAAATAATAATAATTTCCCAAACATGGCATCACATAATAAGTATATACCCATTCACAGGTGCTCAGAATCCCAAGTTTTTTATAATTTGTTCCCAAGACTAAGCCAATAACTATTCATTATTATAGCATCAGCAAACATAGACAGGTAATATCAGTTTTTGTTATGAAAATAGAATTCATTAAAAGGAAAGTACAAAAGTAAAAAAGGTGAATAAAAAATCCTCTAAGAAACCAGAAAAGAGTAAAAAAAAACAATGGGGAAAAAGTACATTAGCTCAAGAGAGCTCTCCAATCCCTCTGTAAATCTGTAAGAGAAACTCTCCTACAAAAAAACCATGTACTCACCCACATGGATGCCAAATAAAAAACCAGTTTAATTCTGTAAATCACCAATATGAGAAATGGGTGGCCTGCATGATACTTTATTACTTATTAGAGTACCAATTTTTTATTCCATAGCTATGATGCATGGATACGGGTACAGGTATCGGATACGACACCGGTACGACACGTGGATACGTCATTTATTAAAAATCTAAGATACGGGTATGGCAGGATTCGACATAACATATATATCAAAGATGGAGAAAATAGTCGAGTCATTCTATGATTAAGGGAGAAAAGTGGAGAAAGTACTTTTTATTTTTAGCATTAGTCGCTACAAACACAATAGAAGACTATAATTTATCAAATTCTTATGATATCTCACCCATATTGGCACAAAAATTCAAAATTCAAACATAAAAAATATAAGAAATAGGCTCCAATAGTGTATTTGGAGTAGCCGGTATCCGATACGGGTACGTATCCGACACAGGTACGGTAGATATTTTAAAGTATCGGTGCTTCCTAGTTCCATAGTCATCTAGGCACAAAGTTTTTGTCTTTGTTCATCTTAGAGAACATGTATAAGAATTAAAATCATGTATATCCATCAATTAATTGCTAATTTTCCAAATTCAGACAAATACATATAGAATATGTTCCTTTTGGTCCAATCCAAATCCATCAGTTTACAAGTCTATTTCAATAGAACAGCTGTAGCATGTCATTCAATATCATTGCCTAAAGCTTCCATGCACAGCATATGCATGGGATCACTGGAGCAGATAATACCATGATAGCTATTAAGCAAAAGAAAAATTCAATAGATAATGTAGAGCAGATACAACAATGGAGAAAAAGAAGTACCTTTAATAAATCAATCTCTTGCTGAAAACATTGAGGCATCGATCAAATGACAGAATAGTCAAGGAAAAACAGCACCCAAATTAGTGAATAGAGATAATAGATTATGAAAGCAACAATATGAAGAGATTAAGAGCTTGAACAAAATGATATTGAGTTTTCTAGTTGCTTTATCTGTTACACAATATACATCCAGACATAACCTCAAAATCATCAACATCTCCAAACAATGATATACTTTAAGGGAGAAAACAATTTAAAGCTGGCATTAGGTTGCTACTTGCTACCCACCCTGCTTTATAGGTATTAATTGTGAACACAACAGAATAAGATTGTGCAGCCTTTTTGGTGAATGCCAGGTGTGCCCTAGGTCCTTGGACCAATTTTTGTTGACTAGCTTTAGTGGTTTTGGTAGAAGTAAATAGGCTAAATTTTTATGGCAATGTGCAATCTATGCTATTATCTTATGCATTTGGTTGGAGCATAACGCTCATATTTTTAAGGACATTTCATTTGCTCACCGGCAGATATGGGACAAGATTGGGCAATTGGCTTCTATTTGGTGTAAAGCCATGATCCTTTTAAGGGGGTTTCCTTAATAGATAAACAGAAGGATTGGGCAGCTTTGCTCCATTGATGTTTTCTCTTTTTCTCTGTTGTTTTATTTTCCCTTTTTTCACTAAGGATGATCAGGGATCCTCCATAATCCTTGTACTTTTCTTCTCTTTGTTCAATGAATTTCTTCTTTTATAAAAAATAATAATAATAATAATAATAATAATAATAATAATAATAATAATAATAATAATAGTGGAAAAAAGGTCAAGCTAATCTGGAGATTTCCCAACAAAGGTCCAGAAACCCACGAAAGAAAATGACAGCAATAGTCTGTGACAAGATAAACTAGTCAATATTCTATGTTTTGTGCTATTATGCTGTATGAAGAACTCTGAATACCTCTTAATCAAAATGACAAAAGAACTAATAGAGTCTGACAAGAGGGGTTATTTACAGCCCCCAAACAGTAACTCACAAGCCATAAAATCCTATTCAAACAAAGAATAAAAAACCAAAACCACACTCTCTCCACCTGCCAGTCCCACCCCACAACCCCGGGAGTGTCTCTCATTTTCAATTAGGACCAAAATCAACTCCACCCTTAAGATACCATAGGGACAAAAGTCTCTAAGCTTTCCAATATATAATTAATAGCTAAACTACAAAATTTTAAGCAGATATTAAGACACATTTTATACCATGATGATGTTGAGATCCTCCTGAACAATATTTTCCAAAGAAACTTGTTTAATTGCAACAAAGTCTCCATTCTCCAAGTCCAAGCCTTGGTAAACTCGACCATAAGCTCCTTTCCCAATCTCATCTCCCAGCATCTGCTCCAAATTTCACATGCAAACAAAACAATCAGCTATTCAAAAATCAAGCTATTTAATGAGCCAATCCAATATGCAATTTCAAAATAGAAACAAGACAATATAAACCAAAAAATTGCAAAGGAAATTCAAGAATTACAGCATATAATCCTTTTGAGTGCATTCCCTACTACTTGTGTGTATACACTAAAACTTTTAACCAAAAAGATTAAGCAATGATCAGTAAAATTAAAAACATGAACCCTATGTTTGGATGAGGGAGATTAGAGGGGAGGGGTAATTTTTCATTTTAAGGAAACATTCTCTTTATTTGAGAATTTTAAAAAATGAGAGATTATCATGTAACTTTCCAATCATCTCTTTATTCATTTTTATAAACATTTTATAATTCTCTTAATTTAGAAACAAAAAATTACCCCTCCCTTCCCTTCCCCTCCAAACGCCTCCATCCAATTCAGCAGTATCATCCCTCACCTCTGAACCATGTGACCTCAATCTCACTACCCCAACCCCAGCCATTAACATTGTTCTCCTGCTCCACCACAAGCACCATTCCTTATCACTACCAGACCACTGCCTCCCACCGCTCCACATTAGAGCTGTACCCTAACACGACCACAGCCCACCTCCAGCTCAATGCTGATACCATAACCAAACCATACCATCAGCTTGTGATTACTAATGTTACTAGCTATTCAGAGTTCAGACATATGTTTTCTACAACAATAACACAATACAAAAGATTTTCAGTGCTATCTATACTTAACAGTCTACAAAGCTAGCTTCTGTCTCCTATATAATTTTGCAAAATAACCATCGTCCACTCAAATATTCTTCCATGGCCAATCAATCGGCTAAAAGTACAAGTACAACTCAACATTTACACTGCTTTTTTTTCTTTTTCTTGACCTGCATTTTCCCATTACCCAAACAGAAGCTAACCCCTCCCCCATACAGATACAGAGACGGAGATCGAGAATGGCATACATATTTATTGTCGAGGGTCTTCGATTTCGTGAAGGCCGACGTCGTCGTCTGGCGAGACATCTGTGCGAAACTGGAGTACCTCCGATCCGAGAAACCCTAGAAAAGGTCCATGGGAGAATTGGAGTTGGATTTGGATGAGATATTAAATGAAAATAAAAATAAAAATAAAAATGTATGTATGTATATATAATTATAAGGAGGAAAGGAAAGGAAAGGAAAGAGAAGTACAACTCAGAGCATGAGGGGCGGCATTGGTGTCAACAATGGTCAAAATGGAAAGGAATGTTCTCTCTCAGGGTCAGGGGCCAGGCCTCGTTGGCTGGCATCCCACTGTGTTTCAATCCTGGCATCGTAATGTGAGGGATCTACCTGAAAGTGAATTCAATTCAATTCAATTCTCAAATGACTTTATTTTTTTCAAAGTTAAAGAAAAAGAAATAAAGTTTTCCTAAAATACATTTTCTTTAATCAAAATTTATTTTATTTTAAATTTATTTTATTTATCTAAAATATGTAAAATTAATTATAAGGTAACTATTTTTTCTATTAATTAAAAATAATTTTTTTAAAAATAATTATTTTAAGCTTTTAATTATTTATTTTTAAATTATTTTAAAAATTTAAAAAAATACTGATTTATCCTCAACTAAATAATTTGTTTAATTATTTTATATATCTTTTGGTAATTTGATACATAAAGTAATTTTTTTATACAATCTAAATAAAAATATTTATTTGAAAATCAATTAAAAATTATCATATTTAAACATAAACTAATTTTTTCATAATTAATTTTTTTAAAAATTAATTATACACATAATCAATTTTTAACATAATCTTTTTTTCACAACTAATTCAAACACACATGAAGCAAATATGGAAAGAAGTATGAATCCATTTTCTATTAGAAATTAAGAAATATAATATCATATTCAATTATTTTCATAGTTAAATAAAAGTATATTTGGAAAAGATTAATTCTTTCATAGAATAAATTTTTTAATTAAAACTTGTTTTATTTAAAATTTATCTTATTTTTTTTAGTTTTCCAAGGTATCCTTCGCGTGTGATTGAAGGGAATAATCCATCAAGGTACTGAGATCTATTTAAGAGATTGACCTCTCCCAATAAATGTTTTTTAATATACATGGGTCAGGAATCGAACCCCTGACTACATACTTAAGGGGTCCAAGTATCTACCACTTGTGTCACACCATGTTGATAAAATTTATCTTGTTTGTTCAAAGTGAATAAAATTAATTATAAGCTAAAATTATTTGTTCATTAACTAAAAATAACTTTTTAAAAAAATATTTTAGAGCATGTTTGAATTTAAATTTTTTTAATAATCATTTTTTTTAACTAAAAGTTGTTTTATCTAAAAATTATCTTGATTGTTTACAGTGTGTAAAATTAATTATAAGTTAAAATTACTTTTTTATCAACTAAAAATAACTTTTTTAGAAAATATTTTATTTTAATATTTTAATTATTTAATTTTAGATTATTTCATTAGCTTTAAGAGACAAATACCTATTTACCCTTAGCTAAATAACTTTTTCAATTATTTTATATATTTTTTTAGTAATTCATCACATAAAAGTAATTCTTTTTATATAATCAAAATAAATTTTTTTGTCTTAAAATTAATTATAAATTAATATATCCAAACATAAATTAATTTTTTCATAATTAATTTTCTTAAAAATTGATTATATACATGAACAACTTTTAACATAATCTCTTTTTTTATAACTAGTCTAAATACACTCTAATGTAAAAATTTGAAAATTAGTAATCGATTGAGGAATATATTTATTGCATTCATGTCTTTTAAGTCATTATTATTTTTTTATTTTGATGACAAAAGTTTGAAATTATGATTTTATATAAAACTACGCGGACTTATCACCGCTAAATAAGTCCCCATTATTGATCTCATTCATGTTTTATATTTAAAGCATCACACATTTATTGTATACTATTTTTTTATAAATTAACTAAATTAGTAATTTAATAATGAAGACACCAAAACCGTTATAAATATAGGTTGAAAATAAATTTGTATTTAATTTATATAGAAAAAGTGTCAATTAATTTTTGTCACTTTTAATTAAGAAATTAACTATTTTAAAATAAATGACATTATATAATTTATTAATATTTATTTGTATATAATTTTTTACACGTTGAATAAATTAAAAATAAATATTTATTTATTAACAAGTTATTTTTTAAAAAAACTATGTCTAAAAATTAAATAAATGTTGAAATTGAACACCATTTTGTGAAATGATAATTTGATGCAGGGATTTGTTATCTACCTTGATATGATAATTATTTTTTTTTTGTTCCATTAGTCAAAATGTATGTGAGAAAAATTCTTAAGCATTTTTAACAAATTTAAAATTATAAAATGATAAAATAAATAGATTTCCAACTAAAAATGTAGAAAATTTGGAGAAATAAAAAAAAATCTCCACCAACTATAGAAGAGCTAGATTGTATCCACTTATTATTATTATTATTATTATTATTATTTAAACTATGATATCTTTTTGTCAGAAAGGTAAGAGACTAATCTCACGGGATATGGTCAAGTGTGTGAAGTGGAACCCTTCCTAATTATGTTTTCTCCATAAGCACTACTCCAATGGTGATGATGATGATTGTTATTATTATTATAAATTTGCCTTAAGAAAAAAATTAATGACAGTATTAAATGTATATTAACTTTCTAAAAAATAATAAAATAGTGTAGTTTTTTTTTATAGCAATAAAATAGTGTAGTTAAAAATTGTAATAGAAATTAAAAAATGGCAACAATTATATCTCGAAATGTGGAGACAGTTTGATCGTATCCCGTGAATTTAATCTCTCATTTTTCGGATAAGATGATACCTTAATTTATACAAATATATATATATAATTCTTTCCATAGTTACATAATGTAAAAAGTTGAAAATTAGTAAGTAATTGAGGAAAGTATTATTTATTGTATTCATGTGTTTTAAGTAACTATTTGTTTTTTATTTTGATGAAAGCATCGAACTTTAAGCTTACGATTTTATATAAAACTATGTGAACTTATCGCTACTAACTCAATCCTAGATATTCATTTCATTCATGTTTTGTATTTGAAGTATCACAACATTTATTATATATTATATTTTTTTATAATTTAACTAAATTTGTAATTTAATAATGAATACACCACAATCATGACAATTATAGGTTGAAAATCATTTTGTCTTCAATTCATATAGAGTTTAATATGATTTAAATTAATGTAAAAGTAAAACATTTTACATCTATTTATGGATATAATAATAGCCACATTTTATTTATACCTCAAATTTCCCCCCTCTAAATTCTTTAGTCTTTCATGTAAATTTAAATTAATTAAATAAATTGAAATTAAAAAATCAAATACCATAAATTAAAATTAATTATGATATCAATTTGTAATAATTATAATAATTATTATAATAATCCGTAACATTGGTAATTGTCTTTTTCAAACATAGAATGTTATGGTATCCATTATAGGAATTCAAATTTCAAATTGTCGTTTATCAAAAATCAAATACCATAAATAGAAATCAATCATCTTTTATAAGTTGTTTACTTATAATTTTTTAGTAATTCATTCTCCTTTTATGCATTAAAAAAATCATTCTTTTTTTTTAGTTTCCTTTGCTTATAGAAAATTCAGATATATTGACTTCATAGGATGATACTTCTAATCTCATAAAGGTTAGTTTAGCAGTAACCGTATCATAAAGGTTTTATCTTTTATATTTTATTATTAAAGTTTAATTAATTTCTCAATAAATCATTTCAATTACTAATATTTCTATATTTTTATATAGAATGATGCGTCTCAAATATATTCATTTGTTACTTCTTCAAAAAGTTATAATTGTTCCAAATGATGATGACATGTCTTCAACCAAACTTAGAAAGGTTATTAAGAAGGAGCACGAGTGAGATAATTATTGATTTAAATACTTTGGTAAAATGCATTGGGGATTATTTGTTCTTGGCAATAGAATTTAATCAATCATTTGTTTTATATTCTTTTTTTTTTTTAAGTAGGTACTGATAGTTACTTTTCATTTGAGTTTTAGACGGATGTTCATTTTGTTTATGAAATAACATGTCATTTTTGTCAAGTATTATTAATTTTTTTAAATAATTCCATATTTAAATAAATTCTTTATGATTTTAGGCTACCTTATTATTTATATTAGTTTTTATTTATAACTTATTTAGTTTTTTTAAATTATTAAGACTTTAGAGTTATTTATAATATTATTAAATAATTTGAAAATTATAATTACCATAATTAGCTTAAATATTAAATTTTAATAATATGATACATCCCATAATTTAAGTATTTCCTAAAATTCTTATCTTCTTAATTTTTGATTTAGCATGCTTTCTTTATACCGAAGTGTTTCATACTTTCATATTTAAATAATATGTTGTCAATAAATGTGTTTCATCACTAATTTAGGTTTTTTGTAATGTGGAGACGATTGAAGTCTTGTGATTAACACAAGAGCCTGCACAAGTGAAAAAATTAAGAATGGAGTTGTAAAATTAATCAGTAGACTTATTATTGGTTTGGGTCATTGTCTTTTACATAATATATAACAAGAGTAGATGAAAAAATATATAAAAAGTAATAATCAGTAACATGAAATATATTATTTAAATAAATTTTCAATATTATTTAATTATGTTTTTTAATTATATTGTTACGTGTTTTAGTGATACTAATTTTGAGTGTAGGATAAAAATTTGTTAATATTTAACTTCTTCAAATCTTAAATCAGATAAATTATTTCTTTTATAATTGAAAAAATAACTCTTATCTCTTTTGACAAGTGATAAAATATATCTTTAAATATTATTTTTATATTAAATTTGTAGTCATAATTGATTTGATTTTCAATTATGATTTCTAAATCAAATCTAAACTAATCTATTTTGAATGTTTGTATGTTACGATATCAAATTGTAAAGTATTAGAGCTAATGTTGCAACTTAAAATTTGAAAACAATTACTACAAGCAATTCAAATTAAATCACAAAAAATGGGCAAAATAATAAGGAGCTTTAATTTAGGAAAAATCAATATTGATGTCAATGATTTAAGTTGGCTATAAATTTATCACGGTCTTTGATTGACATAAGTAGAAACAAATACATATTAAATATGAAATACAAGTTTTATGGCAATAAAATACCATAAATTTAAATTAAAAAAATAACAAATACAATGAATATCAAATTTGATATAAATACCAAATTAATAATAATGATACAAATATGTATTTAATCATAGTATTTATTGTAAAATAGAAAAATTAAAAACTGCAAAATTTTTCATTTATTTTGAATGTTTGAATTTTACGGTATTAAACCATTTGTATTTATATAGATTACACCATTGTTCATAATCATAGGTATTGAAGCAATTTTTTATCGTCTTAATTTAATCTATTTAAATAGTTGTGTTAGTAAAATTAAATAAATTTACTATGTATTGTTTTATTTTATATATAATTTTTAACTATTTTAATATAATTATTTAACAAACATAAACATTATTTATTTAACAAATATTTACATCGCGCAATATAATAAACTAGTTATAGAAAATAAGAAAAAGCGTCAATTGAAATATTTCACTTTTAATAAAAGATTCTATTTTAAAATAAATGATATTATTTAATTTATTAATAAATATAGTATAAATTTTTTTACACGCTTAATAAATTAAAATTAATTTTTTATTTATTAACAAGATATTTTTCAAAAAAATCTCTGTCTAAAAATTAAATAAATATTAAGATTGAACTTATTTTTCTAAAATTATAATTTGATGCAGTGATTTATTGTCTACCTTCATATGATGTTTTTTTTAATTTTTTCCCATTAGTAAAAATGTATGTGAGAAATTTTCTTAAGAATTTTTAACAAATTTTGAAATTGTAAAATGTTACAATAAATAGACGTTCCAAACAAAGGTAGAAAACTTGGAGACATAAAAAGAAAAACTCCACCAACCATAAAAGAGCTTGACGTGTATCCACATATATTATTATTATTATTATTTTGCTTTAAGAAATAAATTAATGATACCATTAAATGTATATTAACTTTCTAAAAAATAATGAAATAGTGGAGTTAAAAATGACAATAATTACGTGTCCACAAAATAAAAATAAAAACTATAATGTTGATAAAAAAATGTTTAGTTAAATATGAACTATAATTTGACCATCATTTGATCCACTCTCTTTTGGTGCCAAAAAGGTTCTGTTTAAGACTATATGTTTTAATGATATTAAGCTTTATAAGAAGCATAAACTAAATTACTCTTTATTTTCAATTACAATCTTACAAGTCAAATTTATTCCATGAGCAATAATTCTTATAATTACTGAAACATTTCAAATAAAATGACATAACTCTGGCAATATCAAAAATTAATTTTTAAAATACTCTTCATATATTCTTAATAGTTTTATTAAAAAACACAAAATTCTTAAACTTAACATATCTAAACTAATAACTATAGTGAGCACTAATTGTAGTGACTGTATAAATATTTAGAAAATTAGGCAAATATATAAAGAATTAGAAATAAATAATAATGAAAGTGACATAGTTAGTGGTCTAATTATTAATTTTATTTTGTCTATGACCAAGAATCTCCTACACGACAGGCAGAAGATTAATCCTACAGAATATTATCAGGTGTCAGAAGCGAAAACCCTTTTTAATCGCGTTTTCTCCATATACACTATCACAAAGATCAAATTCGAGACTAGATACTTAATATGTCCGAACTCTTTCCTCTCGAACTAACACAAATTGGTAATTATTATTATATTTTATTGAGATAAAAGTTGGTGATTGACTCTTGTTATTTAAGAAATTTTGTCTTTGAGCTCAAGAGCCTTAGTTCAAGTGGCATCGCATTCCTTTGAGACTATTTGATTCTAAGATCAAAATTCAAATCCTAAAGGGGAGGTTTTCCCAATTTGACATCTCTATAAAATATTTTATTGGATATGGTATTTATCTTTATACGCCCCCAAACTTGGTTGGGTTTGATAAGACAAACCATGCCTGAAGCAAAAACTAGTTTAAAACTTGATATGCTTTTTACTAGTGAATTGAACAAAAGTTGTTTTTTTTTTGTTAGTACTTTAAAATTTTATACCTTTATTTAACATAAACTAATGAAAAGTTATATTAAAATATTTATACATGGATTAATAAAAAAACAAAGTATATTATTTTAAAACCTTACTTTTATATATTGTATTACAATTTAGTAGAAAAACTTTAAATTATTTATAAAAAAGTATACTAAATTGATTCTTATAATTTTCTAAAAAAATTGGTTAGTGTTAAAATATCTAGTATTTATGTACCCTTTCGTCAATATAACTACAATTCTAAATTAATTGTTACAATATCTAATTTAAAATATTTATGATTACCAATTTTCAAATTAATACCCAGTCCGGTTCCTCTAATTATGTACTTGAGGTTTAACCTCGAACTAAACTACTGTTCAAATTTCATTTGGTTTTAAATCATAGTACATTAGCATTCCAAGTCTAGCAAATACCTTATGAATACTTGATACTTTCAATTTCAGAAAGATATTGTCCACTACTAACATAGAATAATAACAATCATAATAGTAGTACTTAATTTACTTTCAAACTCTTGCACTCTCAAATAGCAACATCAAAATTAAAATAATACGAACAAGTGAAATGATCCAACAATAACAAAGCAAAATCAAAAGATAAGTTGTACCCAAAAATATATATTCAACAGATAAGAACTCCAATATTATGTGTAATTATATAAAATGCAGCTCATATCGGTTTTTGGCCCCAATATGCCAAACTTTAGAGTTAAATAAGCGATGCACGAGATTGAATTTCCAACTCACATAAAGTCATAAAGTATGAGCAAAGTATATCCATTTAAAACAATGTAGTATATAGATACAATATTACAAATTATTATTACTATTTAATATTTACGTTTATTATTGGATATGTACTAAGTCAATTGTATTATATTAATAAATATACATCTTGTATGTTTCAAAAGAAATTAAAATTAATAATTTTCTCAAGACCCATTTGACTTACAAACTCATTTAGCTCAACTAATTGCGCTCATTGAGTTAGTTCAAGTAACTCACAAGGACCCAAACATTGAGGGGTAATTCTAGTCAGCAATAATATAGAGTAGAAAAGGCAGTATAAAACTTCAATTGAAACAATTAATACATTTCCCTGAAACTAACAAGGAACATGATATAGCCAGATGACATACTTTTGGTTGGATTTTGGATAAGATATTACGGCAAAATTATCTTATGCTACATTTGACCCTCACCGAGGCGCATCACCCTCCTTGCTTGCACTTGAGATATTGACATTATGCATAGCTCAAAAGGTTTCCAGCTTATCTGTTTAGTTAGCATTCCTGATCCATCTCTTGTATAGAAACTAAATGGCAATTTAGTTCTTCTTCTTTCTCCCAAACGGACACCCTTATGACATGCCTCCATCAGAAGTCAACAGTGACGATTCAACAAAAACGGATGGTGCTTTTGAGACAATCCCTTTCACCTTTTTGTCATTTCGTTGATGTGACTTAGTTAAAGCTTGATCAGACTGGGAGACAATCTTGGAGACCGTAAATCCTGCAACTTCAAAAGTATGTGATCTATAAGGTATTAAAGAATTGCGAAGAACAACATCAACTCCTTCATAAGTCCAAACACCTAACATTGCATCGCCTTTAAGTCCAATGGCAAACCAACCAAGGCCAGCAGCAGCAATGTCTACAGAACTTGAGTCCCAACTGTTCCCACTGACATGGAATTCCCTTCTCACCCAATTCCCAAGCTCTTGAACTCGTTTCACCCCAATCGGTGGCTGGGCAAAGATCAAATCAGACTGGTGTTATACAAGAGGAAACTGTAATGCACAATGAATCATGCTTATGAATCAAAAGAGCAACTTTTGAAAGTTTGCCTTTTCCTTCCACACGCACTTTACCTAGTTATGAAAACTTCACCTTAAGCATATTATGGCAATTGCATATCTAAGTCTTATTAAATATTGTTTTATAACTATAAGTAAGTCTCCGAAAACAATTTTTTAAGAGCACTGCAAAGCCACCAGAAGGATAGTACTGCACTAAAAATTAAAAAAATGGTACTACATCTTTTGACCAGGTTAACTTAACATGATTCACAGATTTCAAGGTCATTTTAACAGCCTTCGGTACACACCTTTTTTAGTTCGGATACCACCTTTAGGTCAAACTAAAATTTTTAATAGTACAATTTTGAAATGATTAAAAGATAAATCAACTTTTTGCAGGTCACCAACCCACTTAGGACAATACTTCAGAACAAGAGCATAGAGAATACCTGTAACTGGCACCCAAAATGGTCTTGAAACATTTTACATGCATTTTCTACTTTACCCATATGCAGTGGAAGATAAGGAGATGCCCACACTGTGACATAAATAGAATCCGGGGACGTTTCTTCTATATCCAATCTCATTAGACCAGCTATGTGAATCGAATGACCAGCCTGCCACAATTAATTGGAAAAAGAATCAAGTAAAGCAGGTTTTAACAAGAGACAAACGACAAAAATGAACATCACAGCGCAAATTAGCATAATACTTTTAACATTCAATTCAGTACCACAAATTAGCATTGCAGTACACCAACCTTAATTCTATATGTCCTAGGTTTCAACTCCTTGCTCATGTGAACAAGCTTTTGCTCTTCCCTCATCAACCTTGTTGTAATCTGATAAGGATGCAAAAGGCCAGGTGTATCAAATAATTTTGCCTGACTTGGAAGAACACCTTCCACTCTAACAATGCCCAGTGTAGTCCCTGGCACAGGTGCTTCTGTCAGATGTGTAATCTTCCCTCCAACATACTTTCCTATAGAATTTATTAATGTACTCTTTCCTGCATTCTGTGCCCCAACAGCCCACACATTCCCTCTAGGCCCAGCCAAATCAATGATATTATCCACAAGATTCTTCAGTCCCCAATCCCTCAGCGCACTCACCATGTGCAAACTAGTAATCTTATTAACTCCACCCTCTCTTGCTCTTTGCCTAATCCAATGCTCCAATCTTGTTGGTGACAATGAGCTAGGCAATAAGTCAATCTTTGTCACCACAAGTACCACTCTAGGCACATTCCCTGACTTGCCCTGCTTCCATGCAGCACAGTTATCCTCAATTGTCTTAGATACCAACTTTGCAACCTTCCTTGGAAATGACCCATCAAAATCCACTGCATCCACAACCATCAGCACCACTGACCGGGTCCCGGTTGTCGATGCCAACTTCCTTCCCACCGTATGATCAAAGTCAAAATCTGGAAGCAAGTTTTCCACAGTTGGATCCTTCACCTTCCCATAGTGCCTCAATGAATGGCAGCGTGCACATACCACTGGCTTCTCTGGTTTCCTGATCAAGTTTGCATCACCATTAAGCTTTTCAGGCTCAATAACAAGTCCCCTTTTGACAGAATTGGAGAATTCAGGTTCTTGTGCAACAGGCTCAAGATGGGTATACAATCTATAATTCAGGTCCTTTTCAGAGGGTTTAATAAAATAACCAGGGTGCTTAGCATTGAAGTCCTGCATATAAACCCCACAACCAGGGCATACAAGAAGAGATGGGCACGTGCCTTCATCATAATTACCATCACGAGAGAGGGGCAAATTTTGTTTCAGAGCTGAATGTGCTGGGAGTGAAGAGAAAGACCTACACAAATTAATTGAGGATTGAGGTGAAAAATTTGAAGAGTTTTGGAGATGGGGTTTTGAGTATGGTGTTAAGTTTGACAAGAGATTTGACTGGGAATGGTTTCTGCATTCAGAAAGGAGTGATAAATAAAAGAGTGGCTTAAGCTTTGAAGGGGAGAGATTTCGAGCTACAAGCATTTTTATCTGTTGCTTACTCTGAATCTTGAGAAGGGTTCAAGGTTTAAGCAGCAGTAGACCAGACTCTGGAAATTATAACTGGCTTAGTAACCTTCCACTACAAAGATCCAAAGAAAGAAATCCACCAAATTTCCATACACAACTTTTTAGTAGGAAAACTTAGTTGGTGAAAGGTATGGTAGTCATAGAATCTCTCCATGAGTCAATATGTCTCGTGATTAAAAAGAACAAATCCAAAACGTCAGAAGTTTTCTTCACTCAGAACTTCACATGTGAGTTCATGTGTCTCATCTTTTCTTTACAATACTTCAGCTGCAACATTAGAACAAATTAAACATATTAGCTATATAAATGTAACCACCACAACCACAATAATATTCTTAAATTACAGTTGATTGAGGTATATTAGAATTCCTAAACCTATAGTTCACACCAATAACTTCCACTTGGTAATGACTCTCAAAAGAATAGTGGAAGATGCGGTGTAAATAAATATATAACAGTGATAAAGGTAATATAGCCAATTATATAAGCTAATAACTCGTGCAATGGCAGCCTCCTTTACCTCAAAATCAGAACCCCTTTTTTTTTCAATTAAATGACATGGCATAGCATATTAGAACTACTTCAAAGTAAAAGATCTTCCAATATAAGCTTCTAACCGTGTGATTGTTGTCCCCTAAATCAATATATTCATAAATAAAATTAGTAATAATCCAGGATGTAAGTAATAAATAACAAGGCAGGCACAAGGTACATGTTGAAATTGCTGTACTTAAACCCATTTAAATTTGCATCCCCTGCAAGTGCAACTCCACCTGGAGATTACATCAACCATTCTCCAGCCATCCCGAATACCTGTAGACTATCATCTACTGACTTACACCAAATACATGCAAACAAGTTATGAAATTTCGACTACCCATTTAATCAAACACCTTGTAAACACGTTGTTTAAAAATAAAATCATAATGAACAAGGTTCAATCAAAATATATAGAACCCGATGAAAATGTGACACCCAAACTCATGAAATACCCAATCATTACTCAGTATGGATTGAACTTTAACGAGAGTCGGAGATAGCAAAAAGGAGTAGTAGCAGACTCACATAAAGAGCTCTAAGCTGCCAACTAACCGTGACAACCGGCGAAGATGTGGTGTGGTTGGCTGTGAGTGTGTTTGCATTTTCAGCCCAAAACCGACTGAGTGAGTACTTAGTAAGTAACAAACAAAGGGTTCCTGTTCTGGTCACTGGCAGAACCGCATGAGGGATGCGGCGCCGATGCGTGAGAAAGAGTGAAATTCAATTGAGTGTATTAGTTCAAAATTGTTTTGTAATCTATCAATATTATATCTAAATATAAACGGAAAATATATTTTTTAAAAATTAAATATAAAGATTCAAATCATATAAATAATTTTTTAAAAAAATTAGCATATATTATAAGGATTTAATTTCTATCCAGTGCCAGTGTAAAGTTTTTTTACACTGTCATCCAATCGTATGCTGACACATCATTAAAATAGTGAAATTTTTTAAGTAGTTGTTGTGATAGTCAAACTCTTTTAATGATTTGGCATCACATGATTAGATAACAGTATAAATAAACTTTACACTAATAGTAAATCAAAATTAAACTCATATTATAATTTATAAATCTTGTACCTATGTCAATTATTCCTTAACCCAATACATTTATGTTACTCAATAACTTGTGATGTTTTCGTGACACATTAAATCTAATGGTGCCTTTTGCAATTCATTAGACCATAGTTATTAAACTTGGATCAGTAGTCAACTTGGTCAACTTATTGGGTTAATGAGTCATTGGTTCAATCAGTGAGTCACTGATCGAATCGGATAAAATTAAATAAATATATACATACATAAATATATATAAAAATATACATCATGTATGATGATATTTATCATTATAAACAATTAAAGTACTCTTATTTTGAAAGAAATAATGACCTTAAGAATAAAAATAAGACTTTAAACCTCAATTCATAATAAAAAAGAACTAAATTTTTTTTTCATAAAAATGCTCATAACTCACAAAATAAGAAATTTTTTTAGAAATCAGGTGAATCCCCTTTAATCCACATCAGCGTGGCATAGATTTTGAAAATTTATATGAAATTGACATATAATTCGATCAAATCGGACAAACAAGTTAAAAGTTATAACTTCTTAAAATTGTAAGAGTTTTATTTTAAAATTTTGTAACCTAAACAGTACAACCGACCGAGTCATCAGTTTTCATCCAAAACTAATTTTTTATCAATTTACGTACAAAACTGATCTGATAATTGACTCGAAGCAATCAAATGACCAGTTCATTGGTACACTAATCAAGTCAAACCCACCGTCCAAGCCCGTTTTAATAACTATTCACTGGACGTGCTAGCTTTGGTTATTGCTTACAATGAACTGGAATTCAGGCACACAACAAAGAACACATGGCGGAGGGGAATAATGTGGGCAACGTGAAAAGAGAGTTCAAAGAAAGAAGAATAGTCTTATATCAAAGAAGAGAATTACGGTAGTGATCGTTGGAATCAATAAAGACAAAAATAAATGAGTCTATTCATGTAATTTTATAGTGGTGTTTCTAAAGAGTAATTGGGAAAGCTACTTGAGGTGGCTTCAGAAAAAATTGATTCTTTTTGTCTCAACGTCACGTAGAGTATAATCAATCAATAGTCAAACACGTTTGAAAAATACTAAAGTCACGTTTACACTACATATAATGAGTGATAAATTTAATTATTGATTTATAACTAATCATTATGTAGATCTTAAATGTCAAATTTTTAAAAATTTAAAGAAGAAATATGTGAGCAAGCAATTGATATTTTTAATTTGAAAAGCATATTATACATTAATTTAATACATTTCAATGGAGTAACATTAGTAGATCGAATCTTGTTTTTACCAGGGAGGATGATAGGATTTTAGGAAAATAAAATTACCTTCAATTGCGTGCTTCACACCAATGGACCAAAAATAGTTTATACTTGTTTAATATTATATTGTACAAAAATTTATATTAATATACAATTTTATTAGCTTGATATAAATAATAAAAAGTAAACCTTAAATAATGAGGCACTCTTTTAAGATTGGTTAATTTTAAGATTCATCCCATCCCATACACATAGATTTCCTCGTTTGATGCTAAAAACTGACATTTCAAAATATACGAAGAGCAGAGTTGATGGAAAATATAACGTAATGAGCACTCGAGCATGTCTTTGAATCACTTCTGCTGGGTGTTTATTGTGACGTAATAACTGGATTCCATCTTATACTGAAACCATATACTAAACCTAATATATTGCATTGCACGTATGTGTTTCTAATAAAAATAACTGAATTATTTGTACATTATGAAATATCCTCACATTCCCTGCAAGATTATTTGTGTTTACAAGGTTCACCTAAACTCACAAAGCACAATGATCTTTTAGAACTTGCCTAGCAAGATCAAGAGCTCCACTCTTCTTGTAGATTAAATGCAGATTGTAAGCCGCCTCTCTGCGAAGGTCGCAGTAACCAGGTTTATGATTTTCCATGATATCTGGATTTTCATTGGGAAGTTTTGGAATCTGATAGTCTCTTTCGTGAGTAGCAAGCACTTTCTCATAATACAAAGCCGCCAGAGTTACTAGACCAACATGATGGTATGCCCGAGCTATGTTGTATAAGGATTCCTGCAAAGGTTAACAGCTTGCTTACTTCAGTCTCACCTTATTAATGTAAAGAGAACTAAGAAACTCATGACAAGAATCAACCTACTGAAGTTTTTCATCTAGGAAGCTTCACCAATTATTTCAGTGTTTATCTATTCATATTTTATTGAAAGTGACTAATGAAAAGGATCAACATTATGGAAATTTCAGCAGATTGACATTTTAAGCAAATCTGAGTTGTGACAATCATGACAGGTGATTGGTCCAACTTTAGTAGAAAGTAGAAAGTAGAAAGTAGAAACCAACTAAAAATATTAAATCATGACCAATTTCTCTCATGGGAGATATTAAGTGTTTTAAGCTGTAGTCGTTTTAACTACGATTCTTAAAACCACAATTCTTATGACATTAAACTTAGACGTAGAAGCAAAGCACATGAGACAACAATGCTATTGACGGGTGTTGGACTCCAGTCGCCAGTGCTGCCAAGTGCCAACGTTGACATCTTTTATTCATTCATTAACTTTTTCCCCCATTCCCTTTTAGATGAAAGAAGAATATTTATACAAGAAAAGGAAAACAGAATATGAATAGGAGGATATAAACAAGAACCTTGCATTATGCTTCCTACAAAAACACCAAACCATCCAAAAACCACACATCATCATTCCTTTCTTTTCCTGCCCAAGTTAGCATCTCAATAATTTACAGATGAAGAACTGAAATTCTATTCAGAAATTAGGATTAAACCAAAATTTATAAACAAGTTCCTTTTATGATACTGCATTTTGTTAGCAATAAAGTACACTTTCTAAGCATATGAAGTATTCTGACACATCTTTTGCCAAAGGATTTCAGAAATCAGAAAAATACTGATGGGTCAAAAATTGATGAGAGGGAGTGATCCCGGCAATCCCCATGCTGGGACTCACATTTTACTGTAACTGGGCTGGCCCAAGATTTAATTAAGTTAATTATAGAGGTTGGGTGTAAATTCTGGCTAGGCCCAACATTTATGTAAGCAAGATTTTCACATTTATTTTGTTTTAGGAAAAATAAAATAAAAACAACTAAGATGTAATAAATGATTAATGGGCCCATGTTTATCTGAGGCATAGACTCTTAGCTCGCCGGTGTCCATGCTGAAGTAGGGGCAGCATTTTTTAATAATGTCAGAACCAGTGTTGTAAGGTTTGTACACAGAGTGATAATTACATGTGCATAATTTTGCACTGGATAAGAACCCGTACAGTATGTAAATCAACCTAGATATGTCCAATATATAGATAAAGCTGATATCTTCCTTTTTCTTATTTTCATTTTTATTATTGATTAATATTCTCTTCTTCTTAAATGGGTACAAGGAAATTCATGAAATGTTGACCAAAACAAACCTGGCTGTTCTCACAGATCCTCAAATTGTTGTAGAGGAATGCTAAACCTTGTACAAGACACTGATGCTTGTTTTGAAGTCTAAAACCCAATGCTAAGTTGATCAAGGCAGTTCCTGAAAAACATTGAATGAATAACAGTTCAATTACTGCTCGTTCTTGGCTAAGCAAGCACTACACAGATACAGCATGGAATGAAAGAAGAACATACCAACACAAAGATTAACCAAGGGATTCTCTGGCAACAGTTTATAAGCTTCGAGGTATTTCCTTGCAGCGTCTTGATGATGGCTAAATATGGTAAACTGATGCCCCGAAATGAGGATGGGGGGCACAGAATCCACAAATTTTCCTTGCATGCCACGTACAAATTTGTAGTGTCTTGTATCTCGATTTTCCAATCTATCAAACAGGAGAAAACAAGTAAATGAAATTTTAGGAAATCTAGGTCCTACTTTTTCTTTAGGCCATAAATCTACAACCTACTGTTACAGAAAATTAGGGACCCTAACTAATGTTTTGCCAAGAGCCAGGGTTCTTTGCATCCACAAATTTACCTTGAGATAACCTTGTAGTAGCAATTCCAAGCAGCAACACTGTATGGATGTTGCTGAACAATGTATTTTACACAGTCAAATCCATGCTTAGGATCTGTTGTGTTGTATGCCATTTCTGTGGAGAACATAAATTTGCTTTATCAGCACGATATGCATTTTTTCCCTAGAACAACATCAAATTAATTTCCATCTTTTCGAAAGAACCTTCAGATTGCAAGTTGTAATGACAGAAATATCTAAAGCTACAGAAGGGGAAAGAAACAAATAAATAAACAAGAAGTAAAAATTCTTCCTTCATTTTTCATTTTGATTTCTGAGAATGAGAGAAAAGTTGGAAGCAAAGAATCAATCAAGGTTCAGGACTTACGAGCTCCAAGAGATCGAAGCTCCTCTTTTTTCTCAGCAGACAGAACAGTATGAGCTAATCTTAGAGTGAGATTAATAATCTCCAGTGCTTCCCAATACCTTCGCAAGGACGCCAATGCCTTGCACAACTGCACAACAATGTTAAGGGGTAAGAGATAACAAAGGAAAGGGGAGGCGGGAAAAAGAGATAGAAGTACTAACATCAATGATTAGCTGGTGATGTTCTTCATCTTTGAGAAGATTACACAAAGGAGGTTCTTTGTTTACTTTCTGAAAACATCCCATGCAATATATACAAAGGGTAGTTAGCCCATTATCATTCAAGACATTTGCTCTAGAAGCGAAAGTTGATATAACAGGTTACCTGAGGCTCATTATCTGAATCATCACTTAGCCAGTCAATTCCAGTTGCCAGTGCCTCAGCTTTTTTTTTCTCCTTCTGAATTGCCTTCTTCTGGAGCAACTTTTTTGCCCTGGAAGCTTTCAACCTAATTAAATAAAAAAATGAGAGAAGTTATTTTCACTTTGTAAGCAAATGTAGTGAGGGGCCAAAAGCATGCAAGAACATGGGTATACTTCCACAAGTATAGATTATTTAACCGCAATAAGATTTACAGAGAATAGTGACCATCGATCTATGAAGAACAGATACCAAGTATGATATGTGTACCATACAGATATGGATACGGGGATACTATGATTTTTTAAAATATAGAATTCGATATAGGAAGGATACATTTGATTAAGTTATTAAAAAAATTATTTAATAAATTTTAAAAAAATTCTATTTGAAAAATTAAAGTTTAGGCATAATATTACTAACAACACTCTTGTAATTTTTCCAACTTACTGAACTTAGATATCATTTTTTGTTAATGCTTTTAATTTATTAGGATAAATAAATAATAGATTTTGTAATTATATTGCCTACAATTAGAAGGACAAGTGAGACCACAAGCTCCTTAACCCAGCCTAGAATCTATGAAGTCATCTGTTGCAACTTGCAACACAGATCCAAAACCCAAATCCATCCAAGGGATAGAAGCCTTCTATCATTTTCATGCTGCTGTGTTTGAAGAGGGGAAAACACCAATCTCAGTTCCCATGCTCTCCGAGAAACTTGGTGGTGACTCAGAAGATGGAATTCGAACAAGAGAAATAGAACTTCAGAGAAGACAATAGAGAGGATGGGTTTGTTGCAGCAAAGAAGATGAAAGATGTGATTATGCCTGGTAGCTCTGCTAGTTCCGGTTCCTCTAGAGACCTCCAACAGCCTATAGCATATTGGCTGGAGAATCCAAGCCATATCGAGCCAACTTAACCCATTATCGGTATTGGATATTATACATTTTTATGTGTCTCTGCTTCCTAGCGATCAATTAGCTAAAATTAGCACCATCCATACAGATATTATGTAGTAGATATAAGCAGTTGTGTTGTGAAACTAAGGTAAACTGGATTCTATATGAAGGGAAAAAAACAAAAGGCTTTATTATGTTCGTGGGCACAAAACAGAAGAAACAAAAATGATTTAGTGATTGTGGGCATACTAGACTAACATCAATCTATCAACTAGAATCAAACCCCCAATTAATCATCCTTGATCGCCTTTAATTAAGGGGAAATGCTTAACTCACACAACTTTCTTTAATAATTTTCCATACTCAACAACATTCGATAACAGATCACTCACAAGGTTAATACACCTGATTGCACATGTGATGGTAGAATTAGTAATATAATTACAATATGTGAAATCCAATACTCACAGATCAGATGGTGTAGCTATTGGCCTGAATCCTCGAAATACATTATCCTTTTCCTGATCATTCAGTACCTTAACCCTTTCAACTAGATCTCTTCTGGAGAGGCGCTTTTTTGCTTTACCCTACAGCAAGAACCAATGATGATATGTATTGACTCTTTTTCAATAAAAGAAAATATTATTAGAAAAGGAGATAAAGTACATCTTGGCAGAGGATAAGAAATCCTACTGTATATAAAAACAGATAGAAAACAGCAAATCAAAATGGCTCAAAAATGCAAACAAGCTGGCCAATCTCTTCGCATATTCGTAGAGATATCAATCATTCTAGAGCTTGCACCTAACAGCTTAAGCTCTTGGATTGAGTTGGTTCTTGACATTGTATTCGAGCCCCTATGTCTCAGAACAAGTTTTGAGGGAGCCCATGTTTTGTCCATGCTTCAAGGCTTCAAGCCCAAAGAGCTTTAATGTGAAGCAATGTATTAGAGATATAAGCCATTCCTAGGCCAGCACCTAACAGCAAAAGCTCTTGGGTGATTGGGTCAAGCTGATCCTCAAAACATATCAATAGAAATTCACTTGAATAAACCATGGGCAGAGCACCAAAGAGATGCCATAAACACAACGCCATCACATAACAAATGTAAGGGCAGAGTGCCAAAGAGACACCCTTGAAAATATGGTCATTCCTCTCCAACCAAATACACCAGAAAACTGAATAACCCACACACCAGAAAATCATTGCTTCATGTAGATCATGTCTCACTTCCCTCTAAACCAAGACTTAAGCTGACCATTCACAGCCACTAAAAAAGTAGCTGCGGATAACAACCAGATGTCGATCTCCACCTAAACACAAAACCCTTCCTTTCCATGACCTTATCTAGAAAATTCCAGCTGATCCACCAGTAACATTCTCAAAATAAACTTTAAAAACCAAGCCCTGATGGTTTCTTCTTCTAACATCATTCACCACTTCATTAGCTGCAAGATTTAACCATAAGCACAGATTTTGACCCTCATCAAGAAGAGGTTTCAACTACTAGCAAAGTCAAAGAAAAAAAATAAATCCGGAATATGGTATGGATTGATGAGTCCCCAGCAGCACCTTGTGAACAGAGTGGTCAATTTTGAAGATCTAGTACAAATCAGTCAGTTACTTACATTCTCAAAGCAAGCACAAGCTGTGGACTAAGCATGTATGCACACACAGGTGTCTGTGAGCACCCATGTATCTGTGTGTGTGTGTGTGTGTGAGAGAGAGAGAGAGAGAGAGAGAGACTCAAAATTTAGTTTCCCAAATATAACCTTTTGTCGAAGAGTTGCAACATACAGTGATTCACGTATCAAAGGGAAAATTGCATCCACAAAATCACCGAGCATCCCTCTATTTCGATATATGTTGCAGAGCTTCAGTTTTACTCTTTCATTAACCCACCATCTATTTGACTTATCAGAATGTGCTTCACCAGAGTCTGCATGTATAACTCACATTAAATCTTCAAGAACTTAGATCACAAAGAAAGAAAACGTTTTAGGAATGTACCAGAATCCTTTGGAGGAGACAGCAAGGATATGGCTTCATCTACTTTCCCTTCTTCAAGGAGGAGGGAAGCCAAAGTTATGCGTGCATCAACATCATCTTGTAGTGTTTCTAGGGCTGAAATGGAAACTTGTTTAGCAACTGAGGAAGAGGAATATTAAAAATACGAGTAGTAAGAAGGTGAAGCAACAATCATTGACAAGGAGTATTGCATCACCAGAACTCAATATAAATATTCTACCAGCAAGTAATGTAAAAATACAATAATCACATAGTACTGTAGCTTAGTGTAACACCCCCCCCCCCCCAAATAGAGAAAAGTAAGACAAAATATCTCAGACATTTAATGCTACTATAATAGTGAAATCTATGTTTACATTAACGGATCTTGTCAGACAGAAATATAGCTGCCACCACATTATTACCCCAACTACACTCAAACATAAGCTCAGAATTGAGAAAGGTGGAAAGTACTCAACTCTGGAATTCAAGGGCTGTAGCAGAATTAGGAATTGTACTATAGCTAAAATTAGGGGTTTATGAAGCATAAGTACCAGAAAATTTAGGATCTTGATAGGTAGGAAAAAAATATTAATCAGATGGAGGATAGAGAGAAAGCATAATTGGCTCACAAGCCTAAAAAAATCTCTTATAACTTGTATCAATTCTCAACTCTAAGTCAGAGAATAGGATGTGAAACATATGTACTAGCGTTTTGAGTTTTGATACACACTCCTTTTCTTTTTTCCTATCTAAAGAATATAAAGACGAGGGATTTCGAAACTTCAAATAATTACCAACTAACCATAAATTCCGTTTTATTTAATTGAAAATGACAATTTTTTTAGAAAGAAGCAGAAGTACTACAAAGGGGAGGATAAGATATCCTCCATAACAGAAAAAGAAAGACAAGGAATAAGATAAAATCAAGAATGCAGCAAGGCTGCTCAATCTCTTTGCAAATCCGAAATAGAAAATCCATTGAAACATCCATGAGCAAAGCAGCAGAGAGAATCCATAAACAAAATCCTATCCCAAAGCAAATATAGTGTGATGTGAGAGAGACACCATTAAAGATGCGACCATTCCACTCCAACCAATGCACCAGACTGACCCCAGAATTACAAAAATTGCACAATGCCACAAAATTTTGGCCTGCTTGTTTCTACCAAACCCTTTAAAACTAACCATGAAAAATTGCTCTAAAATGAAGAGGCACGGCCCTACCAAACAACTTATTCCGAAGGAATGTAGCAGCCTTTCAATGTAAAAAATAAATGGACCACTGTTTCGAATCAGATTATGTTAAATATTTTCATTAGCTCTCTACTAATCTATACTTGATAAATGTATGAGGTACTACATGATCTTCACATACATTATGATGGACAAAAGTTTAAAAGTTTAATAAGCAAACTATATGAAAAAAATGGCACCAACAAGTTGCAATCCATATGCTCTAGGAGAATATATATGTATCACTCAAGAGTCAAAAGCAAAGCAAAATACATTTTGAGAACTGAAGCTGCCTGAATTGAATCTAAAATACTTAAGGGAGCTCCCGAAAGAAAAAAGGATGTAACCAAATGTAAAGATTTTGTTGGAAACATCCATTTCAGAAGCTTCAGCACCAGCTGAACTGCTATATAAAATATTATTTCATTTCATCTAAAAAAAAGAAGAAGAGAGAAGTGGTTCTCATGAATTATCATTTGCCTAAAAACCAATCTTATAAAAAAATATAAACTTGCCTTTGGAAAAAAAGAGAATTGCTTGTAACCTTTCTTTCAAGGATAGATAACACCTAGCAATTTTCAGATACAGAAGACCCTGCAAGAAAAAAGTTCAATGTGAGTATCAGATTATGTTGATAACCTACTGTTGAAGTTGAAAGAGATACACCAGAAAATAGATTTCTAAACTAGCTAAAAAGGATCATGCAACCAGAATGAGCCAAAAAAACTGTAAAATTGAAAACAGTAAAGCATTTCATTTTATTTAGATAAGCAATCCAATTCCTCTAACATACTGTCCAGCCCCCTAAAACACTCCACCAACAATGATATCAGGCAACAAAACAATACAGAATATGAGAAAATACAAAGGAAAGGACAAAATACAAAAGCATAATATTCATGACTTCTGAAGTAGAAGTGAGGGGAAAGCGAAATAAATTTACTAAAATGGCCCTCAATAGTTGTGTTACATAACACTGACCTTCACCTCTGTTTATACTAAGATTACGACTACTAAATTACCCTTATACCTTTCCCTTTGGGTGCACAACAAGAAACCTGTAAAACTTTCATAAACAGTCCATATCACTACCCCTCAAGCCACAGCACACACAAGCTTTCAGCTTGTTACAAATATAGAAAACCTATACTTAACATAAACACAAAACTCAACAACAACAAAACACAATCCATCAATCTATAGAAGAACTTTGGCAACTAGCACTCAAAACCCTTGATAATGTCCTCGGTAGTCAGATCCCATAAGTCTTCAACCTGTTAACCCTAGCAGCCCTTTCCTGACCTTCTCTCAGCAAACCCAACTACATGTTGACACACACGACACACCTAGTATTCTTTGACTCACTCCACTCTGTCCACAGAAAACCCAGCAACAGAACTCTGCAGAAGCAATCTGATGGAGCACCCATAAACAAATAACACAAGTTTAGCACCAAATCACGCCAATCAGAGTCTCCCAATCTGATTTGCACCTGACCCATTTGCTATGTGCGACCATTTAGACTAGAAACCACAATCCTTGCAACTCTCAGATTTTCCTCTGTTGTGTGAGTCTGCAAGTGTCATCCAAATGACCAACACACAATCTGATTTCTAGCCCTTATAAAGAAGTCATCTGACAGAAACAAAAAAAAAAAAAAATAGTATATTGATGCTCAGCCAGAGGTCACTGAATTGCTATTTTTTTTTTGCCTTTTGAGAAAACTGAACAAAGGGTTAGGTTTCAAGGTATGGTACCGCTCCACTACTCTTATAAGCTACACATGACTGGGTTTCCTTGAATACAACCATAAATCAGCACAAAGAATTCTATTCCCACCCATACAATTTAGAATGGAATCTACAGCTTGGAGAGAGTTTAAACAAGTGAATGAAACAGAAAATCTGAAAATGACACAGAATGTAGTAAAAAATCCACATACATACCTTAACAATAGAGTGGGCTTAAGATTGTGAACATCCACACAAGATTATTTCTATTATTTAAGAGAATGCATGAATTTAATTTATCTCCTCATTTCATTACCTAGTGTCAATTAAGCTAGTGAGGGGCAGTGGATTTAAAGATTGACAACATTTGTGAAGACTCTATATGTACAGCTCAATAGCAGATTGTATGACTGGAAAAGATTAAGTCAACTACTCAAGCAAACTACAAGTATAGTGAGTATACAATTAAAAACGGTCAAAGAATTGAAATAGAAAGGAACGAGTTACCATACATTTTCATTTCCACCATTTCCTTCCAACATGAGATAATAATTCAATGCAGAACTGTAAAGTTCAAGACCCATTAATGAGTCTGCAACCTCAGTGACCAAGTCAACATGCTCACTTGCATTCTCTGGTTTCAAATCGTTAAAGAGAACCTGTTAATCATGTGAAAATGTTAAATAATACATACAAATGATGCAAAAACAAAATGAAGATTCATATACTACCATTGCATGCCTTAGACACATCTACTTGCATTTCACCAATGTATAACACACAAAATATTACCCAAAAAAAAATGATAAACTGTGCTTTGGAAAAGGAGTAGAGAGATTTGTGATTTGTGCTGGAGTACAAAGTCTAATAGCACACTCTTTTTTCTTTTATTTTTTTTTTGGTTTCACATCAGAAAAGAAGGCATTTCATTAGAAAGGAAAAAAGATGATATAACAGAGTCTTCTATAGAAAATGAAAAATACCAAAACGAGGATAAAAAAATCTCCATTTTCAAATCCCTTTCAAACTTCAAAAGGGATATACTTATAAGAACAGAGAGGAATTATTTTATTTCTCTTATTTTGATCGATTGGTACAGCCTATGATTTAAAGGCAGAATTGGTCCTATTTAGGGAAACCAATCTGCATGATTACAGGGAAATTAATTACTTAATATCTGATCAGATATCAATCCGATACTGATGCAGATTTGTTACAATCCTAATTAAAGCAAAGAAAAAAAAGGAAACTAGGAAAGGAAATAGGAAAACAGTAAACTAGGAAAAAGGGAACAATATCGCAACATTAAATGGACCAAATCAGACCATATCATATTGCGACACCCCCCCTCAAGTTGGTGCATAGATATCTATCAGGCCCAACTTGCTTACAAGGAATTCAAAGTTGTTTCTAAACAGCCCTTTAGTAAGAATATCTGCCACTTGCTGTGAGGTGGGAACAAATGGCATGCAAACTGTTCCATTTTCTATCCTTTCTTTGATGAAATGACGATCAATCTCCACATGTTTAGTTCTGTCATGTTGTATCGATTTTTGAGCAATGCTGATTGCAGCCTTGTTATCGCAAAGATAGCTTCATTGGAAGAGTGATAGTCATTCCTAGCTCTTCAAGAACACTTTTAACCACACCATCTCACAAATACCTTGTGCCATTGACTGCATGCTACTGTACGCCTTTGCTTCTAGCAACCACACTTTTGCTTTTTGCTTCGCCACAAGTAACTAGATTACCCCATTACAAAGGAGCGATATCTGATGTTGATCTCTTATCCGTGATTGAGCCACCAATCAGCATCGAGTGTATGCTTCAATAGATTTACGAGTATTTTCTTTGAACAACGTACTTCCCGAGTACTCTTCAAGTACCTTAGGATTCTATAAACAAGATCAAGATGTTCTTTCATAGGGAGAGTGCATAAATTGACTTACAAGACTTCATCGAGAATGCAATATACGGCCTTGTGTGAGACAAGTAAATTAGTTTCCCAACTAGTCTTTGGTAGCGTGTAGTGTCCACAGGATCCCCTTCCTTGCCATCTCCAAGTTTTTATTTGGGTCTATGGGTGTCTCTACCGGTCTACACCCACTCATGCCAGTCTCTAGGAGGTCCAGGATATATTTTCTTTGTGAGAGGACAATTCCTTTTCTTGACCTTGCTACTTCCATTCCAAGGAAATACCTTAATGACCCCAAATCTTTTATTTCAAATTCTGCAGAGAGTTTCTTTGAGCTTCTTCATCTCTTGCAAGTCATCTCCGTAAGGATAATATCATCCACGTAGACAATAAGGACAGCAATCTTTCCTTCATTTGATTTTTTTCACAAACATTGTATAATGTCGTCCTTGGGAGTAACCTTGCCTCTTGACAAAGCGAGTGAACCTCTCAAACCAGGCCCTAGGGAATTGTTTTAGTCCATACAAGGCCTTCTTCAACTTGCATACCTTTGGATAGCACCCTTGTTCAAAACCTGGTGGTGCATCCATGTAAACTTCTTCTTCCAAGTTCCCATTCAGAACGCATTCTTCACATCCGGTGCTTTGTAAGGGCCGGTCAGGTTTGCAGCTAGAGAAAGGAGAACTCTAATGGTGTTGAGCTTTGCCTTTGGTGCGAAGGTTTCGTGAGTAGTCAATCCCATGAGTTTGGGTGTAGCCCTTGGCAACCAATGCTTTATATCTTTCAAGAGTCTTGTCGAGTTATACTTGATGGTGAACACCCCTTGCATCCCTTTGTTTTTTTCCTTTTGGTAGCTCTACCATCTCCCATGTCTGATTTTTTCAAGAGCCTTCATTTCTTCTAAAACAGCCCCCTTCCACTCGGGAACCTTTAGAGCATCCTGTATATTGTTTGGAATCTCCCTATATGACAACTGCGAGGTAAAAGCTTGAAAGGAAGGTGAGAGTTTTTCATATGACACAAAGTTAGATAGAGGGTGTTTGGTACATGACCTTACACCTTTTCGAATGGCAATAGGAAGATCAGAATCATCAACAGTTTCAGCATTATCAATAATTTCAGGAATTGCTTTACCTTGTGGGTCCTCGGGTTCTTGGTGATGCAAGAGTTGATCTTTGGACTCAATGTTCGTGTCCTTTTTTCTTCTTGAGAAGACAATATCAAAGGATTTTATGCCTTTGTAAGATGCTCTTTTCTCAATTCTGCCCGTTTCTAAAGATTCGTTGTTTCCTTCATCTTATCCAATGTTGTCTTCACAATTTTTTTTATTACAGTATTCAGTTTCATGGCCATTACTGGGAGAGTCATTGCTGGCCTCATCTCCTTTGTTCCCACTTTCACATATCAGATTTTCACAAATATTTTCACAATCATTTTTAGATAAAATGCAATCAATTGGTTCCGAATCTTCACCTATGTTCCCCCCCTGAAGATGAGTCTTAAAGAACGGGTGTGATTCAAAAAAGGTTGCATCCATGGTGACAAAAATTTTGTTAGAACTTGGGTCCAAACACTTGTATCCTTTTTGTGTAGGGGAATACCCAATAAAAACACATTTCATGGCTCGGGGACTTAATTTGCTTTGGTTGGGTTCATGGTTATGAACAAAAACAGTACACCCGAATACCTTTAGAGGAATAGTGGACAGCAGCCTATTTTGAGGAAAATTCTCCAAAAAAACTTCTATAGGAGTCTTGAAACTCAAAACTTTGCTTGGCATGCGGTTAATTAAGTAGGCAGCTGTAAGGACAGCTTCTCCCCAAAGGTATTTAGGCACACAATTTTGAAAGAGAAGAGACCGAGCCACTTCCAATAAGTGCTTATTTTTTCTTTCAGCCACCCCATTTTGTTGGGGTGTGTTTACACAAGAACTTTGATGCACAATACCATTTTCTAGAAAAAAATTGTTTAAGTTCTTGTTAAAAAATTCTTTTCCATTCTCACTTCTGAAATATTTGAACCCTTTTTTGAAATTGTGTTGTCACCATTTGAAAAAAGCCTTTAAAATAGACTCAACTTCAGATTTTTCTTTCATCAAATACACCCATGTAGTCCTAGTGTGGTCATCAATAAAGGTGACAAACCACCGTTTTACCCGAAGGTGTTGGATGCTTGCTAGGACCCCAAACATCACTATGGATGATTGAGAAGGGCCGGATGATTTGTAAGGTTGAGAGAGGTAAGGAGAACGATGATGCCTAGCCAATTGACATGTTTCACAAGTAAAGAAGACAGATTCTTATTATTGAAAAAATTAGGAAACAAATGTTTCATATAGTTGAAACTAGGATGGCCTAACCTATAGTGCCATAACATAACTTCATTTTCTTTAGAAATAAGGCTAGAATAGGCAGGAGCTACGACTTTGTCTTCCCAAGTCCTTGCCATCTTCAAACAAATAGAGTCCATCGATTTCTCTAGCATTGCCAATCATCCTCCCGAATTCAATTCCTGAAATTTACAACTAGAAGAATCAAATATGGCACGACAATTTAAATCAAGAGTGATTTTGCTCACGAGAGGAAGCAAATTGCCACGACAAACTAGGCACGTGAAGAACATTATGTAAAAAGTTAGGGAGGAGGATAGAGGATGGATCCTATGCCGCAATTGCGGAAAAAGAACCATCTGCAACCTTGATTTTCTTGTTACTGCACACAAGGACTATAGGAAAAGAAGAGTTTTGAGCAGTGCGTCATATGGTCGTAGCACCGTAATCTATGATCCAAAGAGGTTTTAAGGCATTGTCACTATGACAGAGAGAAGCAATAGGGTGAGTAACCTTTTTGGGCCAAAGAGCAAGAAGGATTAGTTGTCAATTTGGGAGAAAGAAGCTTGTGTAGGTGCTCCAATTGTTCCTTAGTGAAGGGGGATGTCTCACGGTAGAACATGAAGACTCCTTGGCCTCCTCGGTAGTAGTCCTGGTGCGCTGCCCTCTCTGTTGGATTTCTTCTTGAAGTTTCTGGTTTTCCATGAAGTTTCCTAAACAGTTTCTTTTGTATGCCATGGCTTTTACAATGTTTCGCACCATGGTTTTTCCTTCTATTCCATCGAGAATCAAACCCTTTTGTAGCAAGGGCTGATCCTTCTATTGGTGGTGTGAGGGATGATTACGGATCATGTAGCATCACCCTTCTTCCGCCTCCTCACGTCTAACTTCGTAAAATACTTCCTCGGATAGAAGGCGGGAGGTCTTCGAGCAAGGATCCTTCCCCTTACCTCATCCAAGCTTCGATCCAAGCGGCCAAAGAAGGAACATATACACTCTACCATTCTCCTCCCTTTTTTTGAACCGTGCGGCATCTTTGGGGTTCTCCCAATCTTCTTCATAACATTGATCTAACTCTTGCCATAAGGTTAGCGGCCAGATTGTAGTAGGTGGTGACATCCTGGCCTCCTTGCTAGGACGCCACAGTACCGGTTTTCAAATCATAGATCCGAGATGAATTTTCTAAATCGAGTAGCAATCTTTCCACTGGCTTCCCGGACATCCCGGGCGCTGGATAAGAAAAGATAAGGCTTTCCATCAGAGGGTTCCATGGAATTAATCATCCATGACATAATGAGAGAGTTCTCGGCCTTCCACTTTTTCCATGTGGAGTCATCTTTTCTGGTTGCTTAATTTCTCCACTAAATAGCCCGACCTGCTTCTTCCTTCCATTGTCGGCTTCACGATCATGCCCGCTCAAGGTAATTTTTACCATTCGGTTTGTGCAAGTCGATTGGAGGTTCGAAGGGCTTGGGATAGGTTATCAATCGCATAGGGTTGGGACTCCGCTCACTGTCATTCTTGACAGCTTCCTCAGTCTCCCTGTTCTTCCTCTCGGTGGAGGATCTCGTGCTAGCTCCTGGTCATCGCCCTTTAGCCATTTGGAGAGGACAAGGTTCAGAGCTTGAAGCTCTGATACCATATAAGAACAGAGAGGAATTATTTTATTTCTCTTATTTTGATCGATTGGTACAGCCTATGATTTAAAGGCAGAATTGGTCCTATTTAGGGAAACCAATCTGCATGATTACAGGGAAATTAATTACTTAATATCTGATCAGATATCAATCCAATACTGATGCAGATTTGTTACAATCCTAATTAAAGCAAAGAAAAAAAAGGAAACTAGGAAAGGAAATAGGAAAACAGTAAACTAGGAAAAAGGGAACAATATCGCAACATTAAATGGACCAAATCAGACCATATCATATTGCGACAATACTACATGGAAATATTATCATGTTTAAGTAACAAGCTTTGCTACCCATAAATTGACTAGGACACAGGAAAGAATGCACAAAATGAAGGAGGGAAAATCAAAGCTAACTGAGGAAGTCTCAACACCCATTCATAGATGCCATTGAATATCAATAAACCTAAAATGATATTCTAAGGTTCAAGCATGTAAGATACTAAGATTACATGTGGCAATGATCAAGCAAAACACAATTAATTCAATTATAAATCTTATAGTGTGCATGCAACGCACCTGAGCCATCTCCATGTTTCCAAGATGAACATGGCAGATTCCGGCTTTAATTTTCAAATTCAAAGGCAATTCTTTTCCTGAATTTACCACTTGAGCATGCTCAATATGCTGAAGAGCTCTGTCATGTGCCTTAGTTTCCATGAATATGGCAGCCAGTAGATCAACTACACTTGCATTTGCTTCGTCTGGTTGACCCTTAAGATGGTCTTCAAGAATGCGGACTGAACATTCTACTTGACCACATTTTTTGTAGAACTTCAACAAAAGCAGTACAAATTCAATTCAACAATGAAAGTCAGCCACAAAATATTTAATTGGATCAAAATAAAATAAGAACAATTCCTGAACAATATTTCCAAAACATGATCTCCACTGAGGAAGAACCAGTGTTGACAATGACATATGCCAGCAGGCCAAAAATCCACCATATTTTTGTGGGCGGATGGCGTGGCCGCCATGGCAGTCAATGGCAGAAGAAAAGTAGGAAAAAATGTAAAATTTAATCAACACACTTATAGAAAGTAAATAAAAAGACCTAATAGTTTACCTAAAAAACAGTACACATGATAATAAATTTTTCAAGCAAACTAACTCACAATAGGGCCCTTATTTTTATTTCTCATTTTTCTTGTTACATCATCTTTATATTTTTTTTTGTTCTTATTTTTAGTATAGTAATTAATTTGGGCTAAGGTCTGATTTCATTATTGCATGGCCCATTGTCTCGTATCTCATAAACAATTATTAAAAAAAAAGTTTTAAGAGCTTAAAATTGTGTGTTTTACTAAGTGAAGGTTTCTCTCATCACTACCCCATCCCATCCCATCCCATCCCATCACTATCCCATTCTTCGCCTCCTTTCATCAATTTCACTGCAGCCATGGATATAAATGTGAAATGAGTTATCACATTAAACCAATGAACCAGATTCGGTTAGTAATTTGGATGGTATAATGGAATTTCATTGAGGTCTGTGGCTGTTTTGAGTGAAGTTGGAACTTGGTGGAGTTGGGAACCTCATGCTGCCGTTGCAGCCTCAGTTTGTGAAAGATGGGATAAGTGTTTTCGGAGGAATTAAACTGTTTTTCAGCTAGAAACATGGTCAAAAGAGACAAAAACCCCAAAATATCACAAGCCCGTTGGTTATAAAGGAGGGAAGATGAGGGATTCCACTTTTGGGACCAACATTTCATTGTCGGGGCCGCCATCTACCACGGTCATGGTGGGCACCTTGGCACCGCCATGCGTGGAGATTTTATGGCGGAGAACATGAAACCCACAACGCCATTCCACCATGGCCACCTTTGACAACACTGGGAAAAACAGAAAAACTGTATAAATATATGGGAACATTTATCAAGTAGAAAATCTGCATTGCTACTATAAAAAGTAAAAGTAATTGCATCAACTGTGTCATCACAATCTTTCACAGAATTAGAGCTGGCAAAACAAACACTCATGTTTGTAAGTTACCAAATATTCTGGAAACAAGAAATTGAACAAGCACATGGCATTAAACTCCACCAGGAATCAAAATATTTAGCAGGCAAACCACCACATAACTTTCAATTATGCAATAATTCAAGCTTATATTTTTTCCCAGTCCTCCCCCCACCCCTCCCACTCACTGTTCTGAATCTTTCCCCCACTCTCTATATGCTAAATGCTTGTTTGCACTAAACATCCTTCAGTGTCTTCCATCCTGTCACTTTTTCATCAACTGAACAAAGTTACACTAAACCTCATTTGAAACAAATTGGCATCCTTATTTTAAGAAATTCTCTTCTTCATACCCAGCTCCTCACGTAATAGGTGATAGATAGAGGCCACAAGACACACAAGCAGACACATACATTATACAGCATCACAAAAAAAAAAATCATGATTTTCATATGAAAACGATCAATAACAAAAAAAAAAAAAAAGCAAAGGATGGAATTTACAGCAAATTAAATGCATGTCATATAAAATCTTGCTCCTAATAAACAGAGCAAAAGGCAAACCTTAGCAGCTGCTTTTAGTGCATCAACATTCTCATGACAGAGTTGATGTACTTGCTCATATGTCACAGCAGCCTTTTGATAATCTCCAAGCTCAACATAAAGCAATGCACGATGACTCCTAAGAGTAACATCCTTGGGATCAGATGTTATTGCTTTTGAAAGACAATAACTGGCTTGACCAATGTCACCTTGTTCTCTGCACTTGACAAATGTTCTCAACTCAGTAAGTAAACTATTTTTTTCATATATAAAAGCATAGTTTAAAATGAAGGCATACATGAATTTAGTTAAGCAAGAAACGGTGACAAACTCCAATATGATAAATATAGTGGAGAGGTATTTTGGAATGGAAAATGAAGTTAATTGTGAACCAAATTCTCCATTTAATACATTGCATACACAGGCCATTTATTTTAAGGATACATTACTTGATGCAATTTGATCCTCTTTCATGATTAAAGTGGGAATGTAAATTCATGCAGCTGAATACTTCAAGAATGTTAGAATAGTAGACTAGGTTCATTAGCACATGCTAGAATGTTAGTCAACTATAGTTATGACCATAGTTAAAAGTTGTTAATTAGCTTCATATAATTTGTCCTTGATTAGCTTATGTACTTAATGCATTCATAGTATTAATAACACAGACTTGAGTGCAATACACACTTTCTCCCTAATATTCTCTGTTTCAACAAAGAAGAATATCTTTACAAAAATAAAGATGGCAAAAAAATGAGGAAACCCTCTCACATGGACCAGGTAAAAAGCAATTTCCAAAGAGATGAATCTTTTGGAGTCAAATGAGCAGCAATCATGTAGAAATCCATAGCTCTTTTATAATCCTCAAGTGAACTATATACGAGTCCAAGGGTGTGATACGAGTCAGGTAAATTTGGTGCCAGCCTAACAACTTCATGCAAGACAGCTATAGCCTGCAAAAAGCGAGCAGAGCAAAGCAATAGATTACTAATTCGCAAAAAGCTAAAGCAATCGGAACGTCTATAATGTACATCAAGCTTAAACAGCAACAGAAAACATGCAGAATCAGAAAAACCAAACACCCGCCTCTTATGCCATCTAGCATTATCAACTATCCATATATTTTGAAAGTTGAAACAATTGGAAATGGGCACTGTTAGAAAGCAATATTGTGTCAGTGTGTACTAAGTGTTATTGGGCTGGGCTAGCCTACTTCTATAGACAGGAAGTAAGCTTTTGGCTACTGTGTTTTTATTGGTGGTAACTGGTAACCTTGTCTCTTGGAAAAATAAGGAGCGTTATAGCCAGATCACAACTGAGTTAGTGTGAATACGTCATCTACTTGATAAACTTGGATTTAAGAGCACTATGCTCAATTATATCACCTGTGAAGGACAAACTTTCCTAAAAGCTTAAGCTGTTAGGTTGACGCCTAGAAATGGTTTTATATCACTACCCCCCCCCCCCAAAACAAAAAAATGCAAAATCCCTTTGGACTTGAAGTATACTGAGTGCTAAAATTTAATTTAATTATGAAGAAGGGAGACAGCAAGGCTCAAACTCCAAATCACTTGGTCATAAAGGCTATGATACCATGTCAAGGACCAACTCTCCTAAAAGCTTAAGCCATTAGGTGGAGGCCCATGAATGGTTTTATATCTCTAACATCATCCATAATCATGTATTTAATGAAAGGACAAAGCATATTGAGGCTGATTGTCACTTTATAAGTGAGAAGATTCAGCAAGGGCCAATCATCACTGGACATGTACAGACTGGAGAACTTGCAGACGTCTTTACCAAGGCACTCAATCAAAATAGAGTGGATTATATTTGTAATAAGCTGGGCATGATTAACATCTATGCTCCAACTTGAATGGGAGTGTTATAAACTAATATTGTGTTAGTACTACTAAGTGTTATGGGCTATGCGTGTACTAGCTATACTGTACTTGTAATTGTCCTAATTCAATAGTATAAATACAGATAGAAGGAGCCTAACATATGCCAAGCTAGTGCATCCCATTCATTCTCTTTCCTGTCTTGATATCTCTTAACAGGTAGAATAATACATATTATCAAGCTTAAAACAACAACTACTAACAGATTAAAGCTAAAACATTTTTTTAGAATATCAAAGCATTACTATTATTGGCGCTGGTCTTACATAATGTCTAATTTCACCTATAACAGACAAAATATTGAAATTACTTTTTAAACTATATAATAAAGCCTCCACAAAATTAGATAGGAAGATCAAATTCAGTATCATGAAAACTTACAACATACATCAAATTGAGAGTATGAACGTATGTGCTTCTATATACCATTTATTCAATGCAGACCCCTGCCCTGTTTCAGTCTAGTGCACTATCTTAAGTTATTTAACAAAAAAATAGGGAGATTTTGAGCAATAAAAGCATGGAAAATTTGCAAAAGGATGCAAAATAAGTATATGAAACAAACACAGAAGCATCTAATATTCTAATACCCCAGGTTGCATCACATCATCATATGCTCAAAGTTCCTATACAAAGAGAAATATTAGCACCTATCCTAAGGTACTTTATAGCAGAAGATCATCCTCAAAACAGACATGAATAAAACTAGTAAAAGAACTAATGTATCCCCCAAAATTTTCCTCAACATACTTGAGAACTGTGACAGAAATTAGCAAATTCCAGTGCCAGAAGCTATAGATTGTCACAGGACAGAATACTGTACCTGGTCATAACGGCCACATGCATAGTGAAGCGTGGCATCACCCAGCATTCGTGTTAGCTGAGGGTTGAGTTTATTCTTTGATCCTTTCCGCCTACCTCTTTTTTTCGGCTGTATTTGGCAGATAAATAAATAATAGAGAAAAGGTGTCATAAGTTATGTTAAAAACAAAAAATCGGGTAGTTCCATAATGAGTAACTGAAAATGCTTATTCGTTGACACTTTCATCTACATCCTGTCAAGGGCATTGAATGCATAAGAAAATAAGGGACCAAAAGCTTAGAAAGAAAGAAGTGTTTTTAAACAAGTGAAAACCTATAATCTAAAACTAACCCCTCCAAAAAAAAAACTATAAATTACAACATAAATTACACAGGGAAAAATTATTAGATACACAAATAATTCCTGTGTGCAAATAATAATTAAAAAAAAAAAAGATCTCATCGAAACATCAATTGGAAGCATATATATTTTTATATGAAAAAAATAAATTTTGAGAAAGAGAAAATAGGGAAAATACAACAACGGGAAGGATAGGAAATCCTCCAAAACAGAGAATTCATGAAGGAACATGAAAAAATCAAGAATGCCGCATGGAAACTCCCTTGAAACAGCTATGAGCAAAACAACAAAAGAGAAGCCATAAAAACAATACTATCCCAAAACAAGTTTAAATAGACACCTTTCCTTGCAAAAGTGTTACTGATCATATTCATATGCATGTCATACCTTTCTTGATCTCCTGCGCATACCATAATTCATTGTTTCCATTATCTCAGCCATGCTTGCAGCAGAAATATCATCTTCCCTTGCCTTCTTACAAGAACTTCCTTCACTGCGTTTAGAGACATTCAAATTCAAATATATATATATAAAAATAAAAAATCAGTGATGGCACTTAATCCATTATCTTAAACTTAAATGAAAGGAGTTACCGGTGGCAGTCTACAAGTGCTTTTCGCTTTTTATGAGCGAGAGCTTCGTACTCAAGGCGCTCAAATTGCTGATAGCGTTGAACGCCAGAATCATTATTGTCGACAAAATCCAAAGGGCTCATACCATTTTTGAACCTGAAAGTATACTCCCCTTCCTCTTCTTCATCTGCTCCTTCCACGTCTTCTCCATCTTCCTCCTCCCCTGCGTTTTCTTCTTCTCCTTCTCCTTCTTCTTCTTCTTCCGCAACATCCACGTCCTCAACAATGTCACTACTTCCCTCTTTCGCCATCAGATAGAGGTTTCAGCTCCCCGATGCACTCCCAAATTTGCCAACGTGATTGTAAGTCTAAAACGTTTCCTTTGTATTTTTTCTTTTTTCTTTTTTCTTTTTTCAAAATCAAAACGCCAGAGAGGGTGGCCCGATTTCAGCAAGATTTATAATCAGGTCAAATTAGCAGAAATGATTATTTTTTTAGAATAGTTATTTTTTTAATAAAAAATATTTTATTTAAAATTTATATTGTTTGTTTAAATTGTGTAAAATTGATTATAAGTTAAGATTATTTTTTTATAATTAAAAACATATTTTTTAAAAAAGTTATTATTTTAAACTTTTAATTTTTTGATATCAAATTATTTCAAAAACTTTAAAAGAGAAATACTTATTTGCCCTCAATCAAATAAATTTTTTAATCATTTCATATATCTTTTAGTAATTTAAGACATAAAAGCTATTTTTTTATACAATGTAAACAAGACTTTTTATCATAAAATCGATTATGAATTAACATATCCAAACGTAAATTATTTTTCTCATAATCTATTTTCTTGAAAATCAATTATACACATATTCGATTTTTTACATAATCTTTTTTTCACAACTAATCCAAACACGCACTTAGTTGCCTTAATTTTCAGGCAATTTGGCCTAACTACAGTAGATTAGGAAACAATTTATCAAAATACCACTCATTTAAAATATTTTACCCCTATAATGTCGTTTTTGCCACGTTGACAATTTTTTTTTAATATTCCACGTGTATTACGTCAACACGTTTGGCGTGATACACGTCATCACGCCAACCGCTGACGCTGCGATACACGCCATCACGCTGCCGCGCTGACGCGACATACGCGACACGACACGCCGAAGACGGCGATATGCATAATCACGCTAAAAGCACTCTGGCGCGTGATACGTATAATCACGTTAAAAGCACCGACGCTGATAAAATATATCACGCCTAAGTCATTGACGTGATAATGATAGACCGGGAAAAAAAATAATAGATTAAAGATAATCCTAAAATTTAATACAACAAAACCTGTATCATCAAATATATAAATCCAACCATCAATCCAACATATAAATATATCCAACAATCAATCAAACAAATTAATAACACAAAACCTGTATAACCATATATCCAACAAATATAAATCTCCAACAAACAAATTAATAAAACAAAACCTGTATAACCAAATTTATAAATCCAACAATCAATCCAACAATATCCAAGTATAACCAAATATAGAAATGCAATACATTATTCATAATAATAATTATCTAATGTTAGGTAATAAAAAGTAAAACCTAAGACAACAATGATAATACATAATATAAAGGATGTCACTGTGGCGGCCTGTGAGGGTAGTCAGGCTATGGAGGTACATGAGCAGGGTCTGCCTGGGGTGGTGGATGAGAAGGGCCTGCTTGTGATGGAATGTATGAAGAAGATGGAGCAGCATGTGGTGGATATGGATATCCTGGATACGGAAATGGTGGGTAATGATAAGATGGATAAGGTGGATAAAGATATGATGAGTATGACGGATAATGATATGGTGGGTGTGTAGGTGGGAAAGTATAAGGTGTAGCAACAGATGGCTGAGGTATTTGTGGAGTAGGGGTATCTGATGGTTGAGAGTCAACGTGCTGGTTGTGATTTGACTCAACACGCCTCCTCGAATCGCCTAACCCTGCTCTCCTCCTTCTCCGACTCCTACCCTCATCTTCATCACCGGGTGGCCTCGGGAATCTCACTCTGTCAGCAGAGCTCTATGTAGCTTGGTCGCTACGATACGATCATACTCATCTAATGCAAATTAAAATAAATGAAGTGTCGATTCTCGGCGCTGTCAAGGTTAAAGGCAAAATGACCCTCCGGTGTAGTCCAGCTATATTGCATCTCTGCAGTATCAGCCTAGAAAATGCAATAACATTAGATATTGACTTAGGAGGAGGACCATCATACTTAACACCCTCTTCACCCTCACACATTCTCCCGTTAGAGAAAATTAGCACAATGAGTGGTTTTCCCATTTTAAAATATTCTGAACACAAATCAACTAAAATTTAGGATCACAAAATAAATTATATATAGATCACACCTTCTATCATATTAAAATTTATGTTATAAAAAATGTTATAAATACACTAAAAAACATACATCTTATACTATACCATAAGAACATAAAATATAGCATATAGATATCATACAATAAGGATCATATATCCTATCACAACATAATATATATAATATAAGTATCAAATAATATAAATCATAGCAATCAACATATCAATAATGCTACATTACAAAATATACAATATACATATATCCTACCACAACATAATATACATAATTTAATTATCATATAATATAATATAAACTATCAATAAATTATAATCTATACATCTCAACAATAATAGCATTCAAAAAAATATAATATACATATGTTTTATACTTCATTATAACAATAAAGCTACAATCCCTACAAAATAACTAATGTACAACTACATAAACTTAAATCTTACATATAAACAAAAATTTTCAGTAATAAAATATAATTAAAAGATGAATAACATACCTGTAAATAAGAAAAATGGGGGATATGGTGGGTTGAAGGAGGAGCAACAGAGGAAAAATGGAGGGAGAGGGGAGGTGACAAGGCGGAGAGGAGAAGAGAAAGAAAGAAGAAAAGAGAAAGGAAGAAGAAGAAAAGATGAGCTAATTAGGGTTACGCCTATCACGCCAGTCGGTAGGCGTGATACACGCAGTATCACGCCAGCGCTTGACGCGGATACACGTCATCACGTCAACACGGGTGGCGTGATACGTATATATCACGCCTTTGTCATGAGCGTTTCCACGTGTATCACGTCTACCGCTTTGACGTGATACACGTGGAATATTAAAAAAAAAAATTATCAACGTGGCAAAAACGACAGTATAGAGGTAAAATATTTTAAATGAGTGGTATTTTGATAAATTGTTTCCTAATTTACTGTAGTTAGGCCAAATTGCCTAATTTTCAGCTCGAGGGTAATAGGCCTAGCCCCATTCTCAGCCCAAATGTAATCCGACTAGCCCGACTCTTGCCCTAATATACATGAAATGATTTATGAGAAGTACAATGTTTGAGAAGTAGAAATAATTTTAAGAAACACGATAATTTTTAAATGTGTCTAGATAAAAAAGGCAGAATGAATTTTTTATAATAAAACTATTAAAAAGAACGTCTAAAAGCACTTTTTTTAATTGTTTGGATAAAATGTGTTTTTGTTAATTTATAAAAAATTAAGAATTTAAAAATCAAAATAATTTTTTTGTTCTATCATAATAATATTATGTTAAAATAATAAAAATAAATGTTATGTACCAATGCAAACTTTTTTAAAATGATTTTAAAAAAATAAACAAATGCTTGTGCTATCTCTAAACCAGCTCTCTTTTGGTTGTAAACAATGCTATTTATTATAAAAATTGTTTATAAACTACTTATTGTATATAAATTAAAAGGTTTCTAGTTATCAACATGAACATAGATAACTATATGAATGTCATCTAGGACCTCAATGTAATTTTTAAAATAAGACCAATATCATTCATCTTCCCTAATGTGATTAAAAACATCCCTAAACATATAATCAGTAGGCTTAATGTTCTCATTTTTAAGTTTTCTTATTGCTTTCAACATACGAGAAAATTTTTCACAAATTGTCTCCACATAATTATTCAACACTTGCTTTTTCATTTGAAAATATTCAAAAAATTGATTTTCATTTCCCGCATTTAATTCTTCTAGCCACATATGACATGTTATAATTGAAGTCCTTTCTTTCTCTTTTTGCAATAACAACTAACATTCCTATAAATTAAAGTTGATGAAACATTGCATTTCTAACTTGGTTGTCATTTTAAAAGCTTTCATCACCTGTGTCTATGTCTAAATTATCAGAAATGTTGATGAGGCCGAAAAGGTAACACCAAAAATTGACCATATATGTAATGATAGATATATTTTAGTAGGTCTCACCAAAAAGCCCATTTTGATTTTCAACTTCCTTGTACTGAGTCGGGCTACAGAGCATCTGGGCTCTGTAGCAGCACTCCTAACTTATAACATATGCAGTGCAATTTAATATCTTCATATACAACCATTCATATTAGTAAATTGCAATTTAAACATAGTCCTATATATAAACAAAACCTCAATGACAATAATTAAAAATCACACTTCAAATATCATAAATGAAATAATTATCACTTATCAAATACAACCATCCATGTTTCAAAGGTGCATGAAAACAAGTCTAACATAAAGTCAATACATGTCCAACATCAAACAAGAACAATAAAATACATAACATTTCATGTCCGAACATAAAAAGATAATGTTCATCCAACCAATGTTTTAGGTCCTCGCTTGTGAAAGTGTTCAGTCAACCAAATGTCAACTCGAGATTGTCTCGTATAAAGTGCACAGAAGTTTGCCTATTCACAACCTTTGTAAGAATTCTGGAGGCCATGAAGTACAGAGTAGTGCCTTTCTTTAGGCCAGGCACATTGTCAAGCAAGGTCAAACATTGTCCACACTATATGCATCATTCACTGTTGGTCCCATAACAGTTTCTTCTTTATAAACAACATCATCATGGTCCCTTCCGCCCTTACCTAAACCCCTTAATTCATGATCATCCTCTATCCCTTCATAATAAATCCTCACCTCATCTAATGTTAGATCTACATATGGTGTCATAGCTACATAACATGTAGCTATTAAGTCCTTAAAAGTTAAAACATACTTCCAATTTATCCAAGTATGCAGGACCTTGGTGCCTAAAGTTTAGAAATTTTGGGTTCTTTTGAAATCCAAGGGACCAAGAGCATAAGTAAATAAATAATGAACAAGTAAGAATTAAATTAGTGGAGACATACCTTTTTTTTAGCTTCCCAAAACTCTGGAGGTGCTTCTATGGTTTTTTTAAATTGGATCCCATCCCAAACTAGTGTAATTTTTAACAATCTTTTTTCACATAATAAAATAACTTTTCAAAGAATCCCACCTATTTTGTAGTTGTTTTTGTGTCATAGTTATGACCTATTTTTTCAATAAACTTGGCAATTATATTCTTCTAGCCCTCTTTGGTGAAGTGAGCATGGGGCTTATTTCTAGCCACTACTTCCTCAACACACACCTTAAAAAAAGCTTCAATAATGAACTTATCTCATTTGGCCTTTTCTCGCATTGGTCTTTTAGCTGGCTTCTCTTATGCAACCCTTTTAGGAATTCTATATTCCCTCCAAAGAGTCGTGAAATAAGTTAATCTCAAAACATTGAGTAATTATAATGCAATAATCATGAATATCTTTTTTTTTTGTTGTACAACTTCACAATTGGGACAATCCTTGCCTACATACAACATTTGGTCAAGGATAAAATCTTTAGAAATTTTTTTAAAACCAAAGCAATTTCCCTTAAGAAACATGTGAAACCAAACACTCAAACATGTATACCAAGAGGAAGGCAAGTTTAAAATCAGAGCATTACTAGCCCAAACTCAACGACAACGAGAAGGAGATGATAACTAAAAAAACAATTTTAAGACATATAAATAGACAAACAAAAAACAGATCAGAAAAGTTGAAGTTTACACTTGTATAACATGATCAAGCAATGACTTGGCTTTAACAAATCCTCTAACCCAAACCAACAAAGAATTAGGAAGTCAATTTTCAATTTCACAATCAATGTATATACAAACAAAATAAATTAGAAAAAATACGAATATCTAATTTTCATCCACCATCTAGAGTTGACTTATTAAATATAGGTGACAAAATCAAACCAAAAGAACACATTAAGTCATGCATCCAACATTCTGGGGGACAAAAAGATATCAAATGCTTTCTGCAATAACACTTCCACATGCTTAATCACTCACCTACACTTCAAATACACACGTGCACTGAGATGAGATGAAGCAACTTACGAGGGAAGCATTCTCGAATCACATAACAAACGTGAGAATGAATGAGGCATTTGTGAATAGGGTTCGCAAGAGAAAAAGAGAAGACATGAGATATAATTTTTATAAATATTTTTTTACAAAAAATTATATTAAAAACTTCTTCTTTTTTGAGAAGGAAATGATCATTAGCTTTAAAAAAATGGTAAATGGACTTTTTTTTAACTTCTATTTTTAAAAAATTACCCCTAAACACACTTAAAATCTTATAGAAGTACTTTTTTTACAAAATATTTTTTAAAAATACTTTTTTAAAAAAAGTCAATACAAACGTACTCCTACATTTTTTACTTGGCTAAGCAGCAAGGACCCATAATGGGTTTTTCTCAGCGATGAGATTTGGATTATTTTATAAAGTTGGGTATGATTAACATCTATATTTCAACTTTAATGAGAGTGTTATAACTATAAACTAATCTTTTGTTATGGGCTATACTTAAACTAGTTGTAGTGCACTTGTGCTTGTCCTATTTCAATAGTATAAATACACAGAGCCTAACATATATCAAGTTAGTGTACATTGCATCCCATTCATTCTCTTTCTTGTCTTGATTTCTCTATACAAGTTGACTAATACATATTATCAAGCTTAAAACAACAACAACTAACATATTAAAGCAAAAACATTTTTTTGGCATATCAAAGCATTACTATTATTGGTGCGAGTTTTACATAACGTCTAATTTAACCTATAATAGAAAAATTATTGAATTTACTTTTTAAACTATATAATAAAGGTTCCACAAAATTAGATAGAAAGATCAAATTCAGTATTATGAAAACTTACAACATACAACGAATTGTGTGTGTGCATGCGCTTCTATATACCATTTATTCAATATACACTCATGTCATGTTTTAGTGTAGTGCACTATCTTAAGTTATTTAATAGAAAATATGGAGATTTTGAGCAATTAAAATGGTAAATTTGCAAAAGGATGCAAAATAAGTGAAACAAACACAGAAGCATATAATATTCTAATACTCTTGGATACATCACATCATCATATCGCATAACAATTAGTACGCACTAACACAATATTAATTTATAGTTGTAACACTCCTGTTTAAGTTAGAACATAGATGCTAATCATGTCTAGTTGGCTTCCTCTAAGAGTTAGTTTGGGAGATATATTGTATTCTCCAAAAGAGTAGTGAAATAAATCAATCTCACAATATTGAGAAATTATAATGCACAATTGGGATAATCTTTGGCTACATACAACATTTGGTCAAGGACAAAACAAAAAAATTTCTCCTCACGAAAACTTCTAAAACCAAACATTCAAATGTGCATAACAAGAGGAAAGCAAGTTAATTAGTATATTACTGGCACAAACCTAACAACAATAGAAGGAGATGATAACTAAAAAACTTTTTTTAAAACATTTAAATAGACATAGTAGGAACAAAAAAATATAAAGAATAAAAAAAGTTGAAGTACACACTTGTAGAGACAGGATCAAATGATGACTTGACTCCAGCTAATCCTCTACCTAAACTAACTAACAAAAGTCAATTTTCAACTTCACAATCAGTGCATATGTACAAAAATAAATAAATTAAAAGAAAAATATCAACAATTATTGAAACATATTTAGATATAAACAGATGTTTTGAGAGAATAAACTAATTTAATGAATCCATATTAAATCCAAGCAATGCATTTAATTTTTTTTTATCTTGAGATATAAATATCTAATTTTCATCCACGATTATTAAATATAAGTGACAAAACCAAAAACACATTAAGTCATGCATCTAATATGGGGGACAAAATTATACCAAAAGCTTTGCTATGAGATGAGATGAAGCAGCCAACAAGAGAGGAGTTTGTGAATCACAAGGCAAAGGATATTTTTGTGAAGAAAATTATAACAAAAACCTCTTCTTATTTTTCAGAAGTTGTGTATCAGAAGCTTAAAAAAAAGTAATAACTAAGCTTTTTTTTTTAAACTTCTACTATTTTTTAAAGTTCAATACAAACATAGAAGTATTTTTTAAACAATACTTTTTTTTAATGTAAAAAAAAAAAGTCAATCCAAACGCAATTCGTCCATAATGGGTTCTTCTCGGTGGAGGGACTCAGATTCTTTTATAAAGACCAGCTACCACTAATAAACTTCACTTGCAAATATATCATCTAATATTAGAGATACTTTTTTTTAGGTATTTTTTGCTTCAAATGACTCAAGATAGTTATCGAAGCATCATGAACCATAAGTAAAAAAACATACATGATGCTATGATAACGAGGATGGGAAGGGGTATAGAATGTGCATCTAGAACCACACAATTTATTCAGCCAATAACCTTGAACCCATTAAAAAACATAGAATGTGCAACTAGAACCAAGCTATTTATGCGCTATGATTGAATGAATATCTCATTTTGCAAGCAAAGGAGATTGATGAGAAGATAGAAAGGGCAAAGGTTAGCGCAACACCATCGCGGGGGAAGAGATTTTGTTTAAATTTTCAAATTTCGATTAGGGCTGAATTGAACTTAAATGAAAACTATATTGATAATTTGAAATTGATATTGAAATGGGTTACCCTGCGGGCTAAATAGGGAAGAAATTCACAAGTTAAACGGGTTGATTCACAAGTTAAAACTTGTTTTTACAACCTTATTTTTTGTTCACATTTATGAAGTAATTATAAGAGATTGTAATTTAATAAAAAAAATTGTTGATATTAACAATATCAAACTATACTTAAAAGTAAAACATTAACTATGACAATTTTTTTAAGGATCATAATATTTTGGAACTTTAAAATTATCTTTTATAATAATTAAATTTATAAATTCAAAGCAATCTACTAATTGAAACTCTAATTTATAAAAAAAGATTTACCATTTTTTTAAAATCAAAGTTATAGTAGGAATAAATATAATATATTCATATTGTATCTAATATATAAAAATTGTAGTTTAAAAAATGGTCTTGCTAACCAATGTCCTTACCAGTACCCTAAGGGCACTGTTTAAGGATTATTTAATAGGACAAAACTTAGATAAAGTTCTATCAGTTTTTGTGGTGTTGTTTTTTAATTAAAATATAACATGTGTATTAGTTTTTTCATACCAACACAAAAAGTGAGGATGATGTAGTACTAAAGTGTAAAACATAATGCACGTGTTATATTTTAATAAGAGAATAACACCAAAAGCATTTATGAAATTTTGTCTAATTTTTTTCTTATTTAATACCCCTTAATAAATGTTTTTAATTACTAAATAAAGAAAGTATTAAATTTTTAAGATATGAAATATTTTAATTTTATATTTAATATTTTCTCTTTTTGATACTTTAACCAATGCCCTAAGAACACTCATTAACAACCGCCCTTAAAAATTTAGTAAAGAAACTTATTAATAAAAAAAATTGAGCAATTTTTTTGTTTTCATATTTATTTCAAAATGCTAAAATAATCTTTAATCCTTATTTAATTATTTTTAATTAAAATTAAACACAAATTTTTTGTTTCATCATTTATTATTTTAAAAAAGAAATGAACAAAAAATGATAACAATCAATCATATTGTATATACTTTTTTGAGTTTTCTATTTATTTTTCACCTCACCACATTTTTGCTTTTTTTTGTTAATTAGTTTTTTATTTTTGAAGTACCTAAAAAGTTAAACTATTTACAATATATGATTAAATAATAATGTAAAAAAAGTTTACAACAACAATAAATAAAAACAATTCATTTGAGTATCATAGTGCTAAGGAATCAAACCTAAACTTTGATGACAAAGAGAACAATTTTCATTTTTATTTTGATATAAATTAGGTATCTCATCGTCTGGAAGGCAAGAGATTAATCCCATAGAGTACAGTCAGGTGTGCAAAGTGAAAACCCTCCCAATTGTGTTCTCTCTATACACACCGCCTCACCCGGGACAAGATGCTTAAGGTGACTGAACCCCTTCTACTTAAATTAGTACAACTATGCAAGTTGGTAAAGAGAAAAATTTTCTACCAAATAGACTATAACACTTCGTGAATCTATATTCATATTCTTAAGTCCATGCAAATGTGCAAAGAACAATATAAACACAACTTTTATAGAAAAATACTAGACAACCAAAAAAATATTTTGTCAAAGTTTTTGACAAAATAAGTTGACATTACTATGAATTCTTAGATAGATAAGTAATTCACACCACTTAACTTATCCAACAATTATCCTTTAATGTTGACAAGTTTTGGCTAAATTTTAACAAAATTTTTCAGATTGTATAGCATTACTATCACTTACACGTGGTGTCTTTTTAGTGTTGCATATCAAATCTCACACCAAAAAATTATTTTTTGGTATTAAATACCAAATAAGTACAAAATGCATTAAATTAAATTCTACAAAATTCATGTACCCAAATAAAAATCTACAAAATTCAGATGTGTAATAACATAATTTCTTTTAGAGTTTAATTTTAATCTATTGATAATATCAAACATTATGTATTATCATTCAATTATATATTGAGATATCATTCAAAAATTTAGTTATAAAAATAACTATTTAAAAAGTTAAATTCTTTCAATAATATAACAACATGTGATTGAATAATAACTTTTCATTAACAATGAATCAAAATAATTTTTTTTTTTAACAATCACGCACGACCCAACCAAGTAACTATACAAATCAATTGAATGAATAGGTTTAATTCTACAAAATTTAATTTTTTTTTAACTAAAACATTTTCGTCAAATGATTTGCACCGATTTGCTCCACCCCAACCAAAATAAGGCTGAAAGTCAAATGAATTTGGTTGTATTATCATAAATATGTAAATTTTAAGACAACAAAAAATAGAAGACATGCCATAACTAAGTAAGGCTAATATGTAATCCACTTTATGTTTTATCTATTTAAATTTAAATAACTGTTTACTTGTTAATTCAATTTTTTTATTTGATTAAAAAAAATAAAAGAATTAATTGCTTGGCGGGAACAGAGGATTAACTTCTTAGTTCGTTACTGTCAAATTAAAGTTGAAATCGTCAAATATTCAAGGGTACATAAAAAATCAAAATAAATAATGCTTTTATATAAAGTGACGGTTTAAAATTTCAGAATATATTGATAATGTATTGGTTGCTTAAATCAAAGCAACTGCTATACTCTATTGTGGAACAATTTGTGATCCATTACAGACAAGATAGCCAAATTAATTTTTCCTCGCCATCTAGGCACCGTTTGTGTCAAACCCAAAAAGAATATTTCAGGCACTCCATAGTCCATATTAGAATATGTTTGTTCAAGTCATCCAGATCTAATAATAATACTTCGAAGTGCCCTTCACTTCTGTATGGTCAGATCAAACACAAGATAACCACTGTATCAAGCTTTCACCTGAAGGAAATACTGCAATCCACCATTAACTCAATTTCATCGAAGCAAATGTTGCTGCGAGATCCATTGCCTCATTTACATGTGATGCATCTGTGCCCTGAAAAAGGGTGATGCTTACACAAATCAGTAAGAGATGAAATAAGACACAACTATAAACAAAGAGTTGGAAATGTTTTTCTCAAAAAAAGTCGCCATATTTCATGATAGTTGAATTATGGAAAATGTTCCTGAGGTACTGATGGTTGATGTCATCAAAATGAACAAAATTCAAGCAATCTCAAAAGGATTTTCGGCAAAAGCATTTCAAAGTAGATAAACTAATGGGATGTCTACATAACTCCAGAAACCAGATAACTGAGTATAATGGCTCAGTTTTAAAATATCGTGTTTTGACAATCACTTAAATTTTGGAAAACTAGTTTTTTTCTTGGCCAGTTTTAACTTGAAACAAGTTCAAAAGAAATCCAACGGACTTTTAAATAACAAAGTATTGCATGAATAAAAACAGCTAGAGGATTAACACAAACAGAGTAGAGCTAGAGGATTTCACCCAGGGTGAACACAATCCTCAAACCACTAGTGGCATAAATTATTGGACACCAAAGGATATGTATAAATATAATACAAAGAATTGAAAATCCAGTATGCTTTTCTCATTTTCCCATACTATTTACTAAAACTAAAAGGTACGCTTTTCTCATTTTCCCATACTATTTACTTAAACTAAAAGGTACACCTCTGTGCAAACAATTAGAGTAGTTAGTCAGATACTAACCTGTCCTGTTGCAAGACCACCTTTTCCTTTACCACATCTCCCTTTTAGAGGACCCAAAGCATTACTCAGCCACTCTGACACATCCAGCTTGCCTTTACCCCCTTTCTCTGGCACCCCAGCACAAACTACAGCCTTGTTTGTAGATTCATCAATGCTAAAAACCATCACAGATAATTCCTGTTCATCAACCAGCATCAGTACAACTTACTGTTTGATGTTAACAGAAAATCTGATTGCCAAGGACACATAAGATAATTCATGGAGCATATTCATGCATATGATGACAACTACTGAAATTTGAGCTCCAAAAGCATATTATGCATTAAATTCAACACAGAATAAGACCATTTAATACAATACTGGAGGCCAAAAAGATTCTTATTAAATTAGGAATCAGCAATTACCTTCTGCTCCATGACTTTTGTAACTGCTTCACGAACTGCAGCTACATCCAGACCAACATCAACATGAGATATGCAAAAAACTTTCCCATCTGAGGCAGCAAGTTCAGCCTTCTCGGCTGTGATCATTACAGCTTTACGTTTGTTTTCTTCAGCAATCTGCTTTTGTGCTTTTCTCACTTGATCCTACAAGAAATAGGATATTATTACAATATAGGACTTCATACATAAGCAAATGAGAGAAAAAAAGAAAGAAAGAAAAAAAACAATGGCAGAACAGGGGAGAAAGCATGAAACCTTCAAATTTATTCTACATAGATGTCATACCTGAAGTCGGACTATCTTGGTCTTGATATCAGCTTTCTTGGCTGCAGGAATTGATAATGTTTCCACATTGCTTTTCAGATATGAAACTTTCTGTGACAAAGGAACATAGAAAATCAACTGATTACCATTTTGGAAGAGAAGCAGATCTATCTGCTAGGACTATAACAGAGAGAAAGTGAAAGAGAGAGCAAGAGAGAATTCTGTAAAGATGGTATGCACGAACTTATGTTGTTAGGCTCCCAACTATTGTATTTATATATTCAGATTAGGCTAAGCCAATAGGAATGGGCTAGTGGTGGGGGATTTGTGTAGTTTGCAGGTTATAGGTTCAAACCTCCGCGCCACCATTGTACCATAAAAGATTAGGATAAGTGCAGGTACAGTACAAGTGTTGTACACACAAGCCCAGCCCAGACAAGTCCAATACAAATACATATTTTAACAGAGTCAAAGGAGCCCAAAAAAAAAAAAATCAAACCTATTAGAATACATGAAACCCTAGTCTAGCAGCCATTCTAGCTGCAAAAATTTCAATCTTTTTGGAACCCAAAGCCAAGAAGAAAGGACCTTTCAATACATAACAAATGTATTTAGTGGTTGTTCCATTAGTTTAGTACTTAAAATTGAGGTCTCATGCTCACGAGAATTTCCATACTTTCCACTATATTGAATCGGGCTAATCATGGTCCCACTAGGCCTTCTTATTGGGTCCATTTTTGGAATTTTATAAGCTCAATAGCTTGTTTGGTCCTATCCTTAATAATTAGCAATTATAAGCCTTACTCTACCACTAAAAGCTGGTTCCACTTTGGCAGCTGGTTCAGCCAGTTGTTGACTGGTTTTGACCATCTCAGGTTATAAGATGTGAACCAAGCCAGACCTAGGACCAGTTCTTGGTTCAACTGGTCGAACTGGCCACACCAACCAGCATGGACACAACACAAACCCAATGCTACAAAAAATTTAGACAAACAGAAACCCACACACACAACACCAACCTCTTCCAGAAAACTTCCTTCTAACTTAGCTGCATCATCCACTTGCTGCTCAAATTCATCTGCCACCTTCATTGCATCATAAGCACGACCAGTTGTGACAGCTGTTATTCTGCGGATTCCTTTTGCGATTCCCTCCTCAGATAAAAGTGCAAAAGCTTTTGCCTCTCGCGTGTTTGATATATGTGTACCTAGATCATCAAGTAAAAATGAAATCTTCAACAGAACTTCAGAAAGAAAGCTTCAAAGGGAGCATATGTTACAATATTCACCTCCACATAATTCTGATGAAATAGATAACCATTGTTCATTCTCGGGGTCAGCAAGGAGATCCTCAACTTTTTGTCCAATTGATACAACTCTAACGGGATCAGGATAGACCTACATCAAAAGCAGAATATTGAAGAACATGATCCTGCTTAAGGAAAGAAAGGATAGTGAAATTACACTACTTACTTCTCCAAAAACAGCTCGTAAACCATTGATACGCTTGGCTTCAGCAAGAGTTGCCTCCTTTGCACACACATCCAATTCAGCTTTAATTTGTTCATTCACAATTGATTCGATTCTCCTCAAATTATCAGCATCAACAGGCTTGCCTATTCAAATTTCAGCAAAATAAATAATAACTTTTACATTCACATAATTCTAACAGTCCAACTGAACAAATCTTACCGTGAGAAAAATCAAATCTCAATTTTTCAGGAAGAACAATAGATCCTTTCTGGTCAACATGATAGCCAAGTACTTCCTGCATTCATCATAGGAAATTTCAACAATCACACACACAGATCAGCAAAAAGAATGAGTAAGCCTTCACTCAATGGCATTTTCAACATACCCTAAGAGCAAAGTTTAACATGTGTGTGCAGGTATGGTTAGGGGCTATAAGGGCACGCCTTCCATAATCAACCTGCAAAATTAATGAAAGATAACAAATAAACAAGGAGGAATTCAAAGCAACGAAAAGTAATGAAAGATAACAAATAAACAAAGAGGTATTTGAAGTAACAAAAGTAAACAAATAATCAAGAAGAAATTTGAAGTCATGAAGAAATCTATGGAAGTACAAAATTTTACCTTACACACTATTTTGTCGCCAACAGAGATGCCAGTCCCATTAGAACCAATGTGAAGAACAAAACCTCCATAAACTTGTACATTACGAACTATAATTGAAGTAAGTGAACCCTCAAGTGATCCAGTATCAAAAATCTATAAAATAGAAAAGAAAAACACATCACATACACAACACTAACAAATTCAAGTGGTAGAACTAATTAAAAGATGGCACAACTTAAGGAGTAAATATTAAATGAATCACCCCTGGTGTCCCCTCCCAATTTCTGAAAATAAAGTTCTGGGAAAATAATATATATATATAATCTCATATCTTCAACGTATTCCAAAGTTGGTTACACAGTATTGCTTAAAAAATTGATAACATTAAATAAATGAAAATTCTGATAGAGCCCAATAGCATTGATTGATACATGTAACCCCACTTAGTGGGATAAAGCTTGGTTGTTGTTGTTGTATTCAAACAGGCTTACTATTACGAAACATTTATCATTTCTTATCATCTTTGTGTTTCATTCAGTGAGTTTGGTTTCATAAAAACAGCTAGGTTTATTTTATTTAGGGTCCCTACTTTCGTGTAATAGTCCTTTGCCTATATCTAGGTACATGGCCCATTTGTTTGATAATTTCCTTAAGCAAAATCCATCAAAATCTCCTGCTTTATAATTCAAACCATCTTATACTACCAATGTTTTATTTATAAATATTGAAATTAAAATGCCTTTTATAGCAAATATTCTCTTCTAGTTTTATTAATATGAATTCTTTTGCTTTAAATTTTTACATTAAACTTATTTATATAATCTTTCAGTTTAAAAGATCTCTTTTTGTGACCTGCTATCCAATTATTATCTTGTTCTACCATATACAGTTTCCTACATTACTAATTTCCCTTTAGATTTAAAATTTTTTATAATAAAATCTCTACCTTGTATTGGCAAGATAATGGATATAAATAGCCAGCTTTGCCCAGCAATTATCCATGATATGATCAAGCGCACTCATGCATATATTTTGATTTCGTAAATAAGAAAGTACAGTGCTATGCATTCTTTTGGTCTCCCTTAATATAGTAATGAGAAGATTAAGATGGCTGATAGCCACACCTACACCATTTAGGGTCCCACTTGTAATTACAATTTAGAATTCTAATTTCAATTCCATTTATGTTAGAATTGGAATTGACAAGAATCGTAATTTTTATGTTAGGAACAATTAAAGAATTGAAACTTTAGAATTGTAATTCTGAAATAAACTGATATTTTATTGTTTGAATAATTTATCAAGAATTTATAAAAATATAATAAATTAATTTAAATTAATAAATAAAAATTTATAATTATTAAAAATAAATAAATAAATAGAGCTTGCGTTGCTAGATTACCTTTAACTTTTACCTTTCAATATTTAAAAAATAAAAAATCTTGGTGCTTGGAATTGTAATTTTTTAGGTTTAAGCTAAGAATTGAGAGTAATATAAACTAATTATTTTTCAATTCCATAAAATTGGACTGGGAGTTAGAATTAATTCTAATTCTAATATACATATCAAACAAGATAATTGGAATTGGGAGGTCCAATTCCAATTCCAATTCCAACGCTCAATTCCAAGCCCAAGTTCATCCGCCAAACGGAGCCTAAACTAGTTATTTTTCAATTCTATGGAATCGGACTCAGAATTAAAATTTTAATTCTAATACACACACCAAACAAGATAATCTGAATTGGGAGGTCCAATTCCAATTCCAACACTCAATTCCAAGCCCAATTTCGTCCGCCAAACGGAGCCTAAACTAGTTATTTTTCAATTTCATGGAATTGGACTCATAATTAAAATTCTAATTCTAATATACACACCAAACAAGATAATTGGAATTGGACCCCAATTCCAAGGCTCAATTCCAAGCCCAATTTCGCTCGCCAAACGGAGCCTAAACTAGTTATTTTTCAATTCTATGGAATTGGACTCAGAATTAAAATTCTAATTCTAATATACAAACTAAACAAGATAATTGGAATTGGGAGGTCCAATTCCAATTCCAAGGCTCAATTTCGAGCCCAATTTCGTCCGCCAAATGGAGCCTTAAAGAATTTGACTGGCATTCAGTATGCTTCTTATTTTGAGGCATTTTAGATTAGATATCTTATGCATCTGTTGGTAAAACATGTGGAATGAATTCATGGGGTGGAGGGAGGTATTGAAAACATGCTGAATTACAACTAAAAACATATAAATGAAAATCACAGAAGCAAATGATAAAAAAAAAAAATGTTCAAGCAATTTGGTCGTATTTACTGGCCAAAAGTTAGTTTTATCAGTAAACAAATGAATGATAATCATAACCTTTAATTGAAGCAAACAAAACTAACATGCAAAAGAACACATGTAAATTATTTACAGTGCTTTATACCTGACCACCTTGTTCAGCATAGAAGCTTGTAGATTCCAGAACTACACCAATATCACCATCAGTATTAACAGTATCAACAAACTCAGAACCAGTATATATTGCTTTTACCACACTCTCATGGTCCTAATACAAGAAATGGTGGAGAATAAAAATCAATGGAAGATATAGTAGTTGATTCTGAAAGAATGTCAAGTAAACAAACAGTGAATGCAAAAATTCAAATACAAATGTGCAATTGATAACCCAAATTAACAAGTCTTCTTAACTGTGTCTCCTTTCAGTTGGTAGGTTGCAAAGGTGCATGCCATCAACATATGCCAAATTCCAGTTTGAGTAAGGAGAAGGAGGGGGAAGGGGAATAGAGAGAATAGTAGAAACTTCTCTCTTCAGTAGGTCACATCACTCTCATTCAGGCTTCCATGTCTAGTATTCCCTTTTACTTTCTCTCTTCAATATCCCAGTTGGAGCTGCTAATAAAATAGAGAAGATAAAAAACAACTGCCTTTTGTAAGGGGTTGGGAATACTAAGAGGAACATTTGATTAATTGGGAGGCTTGTTGTGGGTCCAAGCAAGAAGGGGTTTTTTGGCAAGGGCAAGGAGTGCAAAGCTTTATGGAAACACACTATGTTAGGTATCCTTTAATAAAAAGGGTGCATGTTAGGTAAAATGGGAGAGAAACAGAGGAGCAAAGCTCTATTAGTAGTTGACTTAATCAAACTAGATTAGAAAAAGAAAAAGAAAAGTCTTATAAATAGGGGGGAAACCCATTTAGGGGGCAGGCGAGTAGAGAGTGAGGAAAGGGAGAGAGCAGGACCTCTCGAACGTCCTGTAGGAAATCTTGATTCTTGTACATGAGCATTCTTGTAAGTAAATGCCCATCTATTCTGTTATCCCACTGATATCAGAAATAGAGAGGAGAATAAAGATACAGTTTCTGTTCATTTTCTTGTAATTCTTGACCCAGTTCTATCACACTACTTGTACTTTGGTGTCTTTGGTTGAAGGAGAGTGCTTAGATGTTTAAGATAAAATCTGTGTCCTTGGACATGCTATGGGATAAAATTGTTTTTGTGAATTCTGCTAGGTGTTAAGCACAGAGTTTCAGTCAAGAAGTTTCTTGATACATGTGAAGAGTGATTAGAGAACTCAATTTTATTAAGATTTTGTTGATACTTGCTTTTGTGGAATTAGAATATCTGTTATCCTCCTTTATAATTCTTCACTCCATCTGATAAAATATATTCTTTTTATCTTTAGAAAACTGCTCTTATCCATTAATTTGTCCAAATGCCAAAACAAGACAGAAAGAAAGAGAGGGGGGGGGGGGGGGGAACTTACCTTGAACCAACCATATTTGAAGCTATCATCTGTTGGTGCAATGCCCCTTTTGTGCAATGCTGAGGTAGCATCGGCATCCATGACAATGGCACCACCAGCTTGCTGCCAATAACAAAAGGAGGTTGGGGAGCGGGGCAGGGAAAAAGAATAAATGAGTATTAATATTAGTCATGGTTTTTGTTTATTCTTTAGGTTCATTTGTCTTCAAACACCAGCATGTTCTTTCAATTTAGGACCTAATTCATAAAGGCTTGCCAAAATTCAGAAGAAAGGTAGGCACAGAAAAGAGACAGTCGAGCAAATAAGATACCTTTGTTTGAGCATTTCTTGATCTCTCTCTTGCAGCTTCCATGGCACTATTAAAACCCTTGACATCAACAAGTAAGCCCTTTTCTTCTGCCATCAGCTGATAAATGGAAAATGTTAGGAAATAAAAAACAGAAGGCATAATAGAACAACAATTCCATACAGCATTTCAGTAAAGCAATCCATCTACCTGAGTGAGATCTAATGGGAACCCAAATGTATCCCACAAGACAAATGCCTCCTATAATCAAGAAATAACTGCATGAGAAATAGCCATAGGCATATTCAAAAACAACCACTGAGAAAAAAATTATATTATATTAATATTACATATTACGTAAAAGGGAATCAACATTTGGTAGAAGCTTGTTTATAAAATATGAAATAAACAACACTCCTGTAACCTCGCACACTAACAGGGAATGTGATTAAACTGCAACTTTGTGACCAATCTGAAAATATTTGCAATCAATAGTTTTGGATAAAACATCAAAAATTTAAATTTAATGATGTTCTGGACCAACATATGGGAAACTTACAATGCCATAACCCCTGACAGCAGAGGAAGACACTTGTTAAAAAAACCATTATTAGTTGCAACAATTACAGAAAGGTTTTCACCAAAAGAAAAAAGGGAGAATGACTTTTTAGTTCTTCTTGTGAAAAATAATACCAATTTGGTTCGTTTTGAAAATTAACCAAGTATTCAACTACATTAACCAATAATTTACATACGGTTAACCAATAATTTATCTTCATTTTGATACTTGATACGTGGTTAACAGTATATAAATTATTAGTTAATGTAGTTAAATACTTGATTAATTTTCGAAGCCGAACCAAAGAATAAATATTTCCTACAAGCTGCACTATTAAGTCCTTTTCCCAAGAAAAAACAATTACAGAAAGGTCTGTGTCGAAAATTTGTTAACAATGATTTACTTTGCTTTTTCTGTTATGGGGGATATCTTGAACACCCCCTTCCTAATAGCTGTACTTTCCCTCCAAAAAATGAATTAACAATGACCTGGTGAGAACTGAGAAGTTATGACATTAAAATCTTGAAATGGAGAAAAAATCATTTAACAAACTTGCCAAAGACAATTAGAAACATATGGCACAATCGACCAAAAAAAAAAGAAACATATGGCACAAGAAAAAAGAAGAGCAAAGAGAAATTTCAGAAATTTATTGTTTTTATAAACATTAAATATTGTCTGCATATGCCGGTAATGTTGCAAGAACCCAACTGAAGAATAACGCATAGATAAGAAAAATAAAAACTGTAATATAAACAAGAAAATATGACTATTAGGTAACTGTGAAAAGAACATATTGTACTTGCCTCCCCACTCAGTATTTTTCCCTGAACATGTCGAACAGCCATCTCAAATTTCTCAATCCCCTGGAGAAGCAAAACCAATCAGGTTTTCTTTGATTCTTAGGCATACAATAAATGAAAGAAAAACCAGAAAACCTATCAACAGAGCAATGATAAATCATCAAGTTCACAAGAAACAAAACTAATCTGAGGGATGACTGTTGTCCAGATTGATAAGTGATAACCCTTAAAAAGTCTTCATAAATGACTATCCTCACCTTAATTAAGGTTCTGCCAAAACTTTCCTCCTCCTCTGCAATTATGTTCCTAATGTGCACTTCCTGTTGTTTTAGCTCAGCGAAAACATCGCCCATTACATTTGCCACAACACTTACAAGCCTGGATTCAGCAAAATTGAGGACAGAAAAAAATTAAGAACAGAATGTCTATTTACAAATTTATAGAGACCTAGAGTCACCTCTCAAATGCCTTATAATGATGTGAAATTTTTTTGACAAGTTCATCCAATTTGAAATAACAGGCAAACAGAAGTTTTAGATATCCATCCATATGACACTGGGATCTGGGAAAAAAGCTTTAGATCTGGAAACAGATTGAATTGGCTAACCACTGAAACAAGAAATACTTTCTTGTTATACATACCCATTGAAAAACCCCTCTTTAGCTTTTAGCACTTCACGTCCATACCGAACAGCTCTACGGAGTATACGCCTCAGAACATACTCACGGCCCTCATTACCTTCAAAAGAAGACACAATTATGGAAGGAAGTTCTTTTTCTATCATGAAAAACTCATAAAAGGTGGAAATCCCAATTGTTAAAAGCAAGAGAGAGAGAGAGAGAGAAAGAAAGAAAAGAGAATTACATGATGTTTACACAAAAACTTATCTACAGCTTGTACTACAGACAAATAAAAATCTAAAAGTCAAAATAGGTTGAGGGGAATTTATCTTAGTGCATCTCCCAATATAGTACAGCCGAAGAACAGGCCTCCCTCAGGGCATAGGGCAAAAAGACAGCACACTTGATGACAATAGAACTTGTAAACTGTAAAGGCAAAAAATGTTATTAAAGATACCAGGTCTACAGTATCCTACCAGGACGAGACCCATCAGCAATGGCAAATGACAGAGTTCTGATGTGATCTGCAACAACCCTGTATGCCATGTCAACTTTATCTACATCATCTGGTCCAACTTTCCCAGAATATGGCCTAGCACCAGTTGCCTGCAAACAAGTTATGGGGGAAAAAATTACATATCAATATAATTTTCAAGCATTTGACTGAAAGTGAATTGAAAAGCAGAACATCTTTCCAGTCAAGGACGTTAAATCAGAGAAGTAAAACAGAAAAATACAGTAAGACCATATTTTTCAACAAGAACTCATACAATCCTTCACAGGCTTTGAAAAATACACATGGAAACACACGCCATGAGGAATGCTGTATGTTAACTACATATATAGACAGCTAACAATTCTGAGAGATCGAGAAGCATTCAACAATAGCAAGTAAACTTCACAATTCACTTTACACCAAAAAAAAAATTCACAATTCACTTAGGCCCCAATTCCAATTATCTTGTTGGAGTGTACATTAGAATTAGAATGTCAATTCTGAGTCCAATTACATAGAACTGAAAAATAACTAGTTTATTCTACTTCCAATTCTTAACTTAGACACTAAAAATTTCAATTTCATACACCAAGATTTTTTATTTTTTAGAATATAAAAAAACAAGTTAAAAACTCTCCAACAACCATTGCCGGTAGCAACCATCATTGCCGGCGAGCTCCAGCCAATGCTGTTAACAGGTCCTCCGATCACCGCCGTTGTCGTGCATGCTCTGGCCATGTCATCTCCAACATTCTTCTATCATCATCGTCGTTGCTGCACGTGCTTCAACCAAGTTGTCACTGGCATCCTTTGATCACCGCAGCCGCCAGCATGCCTCAGTCACATCGTCATCGGTGTCCTCCGTTCACTGTCCTCATCACACATGCTTTGGCCATGTCGGCATCCATCGATCACCGTCATTGCAAGCATGCTTCGACCACGTTTGTCATTGCCGACATCCTTTGGCATCCATCGCCGCCAAAGACGTATTCCAACAACCATCATTGCCGCTAAAATCCAGAACGCAAGCGCCACTGAAAATTTTATTTATGATAATTTAAAAATTTTATTATTTATTAAATTTCAATTATTTATTATATTTTTGTAAATTCTTGACAAGTTATTCAAACAAAAAAATTCCAATTCAGTTCAAAATAACAATTCTACGACTCAATTCCATATTTTTCCTAACCATAAAAATTAAAATTCTTATCAATACCAATTCTGCAGAATTGGAATTGAAATTAGAATTCTCGACTATAATTCCAACTCTATCATTCAAACGGACCCTTATGTATATTCTCTTGAAGGTCAAAAATGATAATTAACGTTGAGGAGTTGTCCAACGGTATAAAGATAATAGAAAAGGCAGCTTGCTGGAATACAAAAAGTTGAAATTTATCTAACAGACATAGATATTGTTGTAACCAGGTGCGCAAACAAGAAATAGGTAGAAGAGAAATGGACAAGGAATTTAACGTGGTTCAACTGACAGCAAACTGTAGACCTACGTCCATGGGCAAAACAGATATAAAATTCCCTATGATCAATGAAGATTACAAGGAGTAGCCACTCAATGCTCAAATCTAATCCAAATTGACATGGAATTCCTTGTTTATTTCATTGTTTTTGTTGAGATTGTTGTTGAGATTCAGTACTCATTAGTTGCACTTAGTGCATACTGCATCAAGTGCTTATTAGGTGTACATATTCTATATGTCTGCTACTTTAGGAATCCACTAACTAAAGCATCATCTTTGTATATTCTATAGTTATCTTAGAATGATTATGTCTTTGTATATTAAGCTATATATTCAGATCCATTGTATTTAGAATTCAAGTCAATACAATCAAGCTATTCATCTCTGTTTACTCATCTCTGTTTCATATTCAAGTTGGTATCAGAGCTCACATTCGTGGGCCAGATCTCGTCCAAAAACAGTGGCAAAACAGCCAGCATTGAAAGTCCGGATCTCGTCCAAAAACAGTGGCAAAACAGCCCTTTCTTGAAGCTAGAAGTCCGGTCAGGCCTTTCAGGCAGAGACTCGACCTAGCCCCGTAATCCTCCAGACGAACCATCCTCCACGGCGGATCTTCATTCCGGCTCTCCAGCTGCCACCTTCTCGGCATCCAAGTCGGTAGCGTGAGCTCCACGCGCCACCTTCCTGAAGTCAGGTCACCTCACCGCCGGTCTCACCATCACCGCCGGCATCTCCTCTTTCTTTTCTGGGGGTCCCTGTCCGCGTGTGGGTCTCACGCGCCCTCGCACTGTTCAAGGTACTGTTCAAAGTCAACACCACTGCTTTTAAACTTGGTTTTGTCTTCTCTGCATTGGGTCCAAGTCAGCCCATTGCATTTTGGTTCAAGTCACAGTGAGCCCACATCATTTTATTCCTCAAGTCACCCCAAGTGAGCCACTTGCATTTTATCAAGATTGATCACATTTCTCACTATAAATGGCTTGACGCATGAGAAGTCCTGCTGCAACCTCAGCTGCACCTAATGCACCCTCACCTAGCAAGTCCCCTCTTTCCTTTGTCTTCTCTGGTCAGTCTATAACCGGAGAAACTCAACGGCAAAAATTACATGGGTGGCAAAAATCTTTGTGGAAATACGGTTTTGGGGCAAGGCCTTGATGATCACCTAACCAAAAAGGCTACGAGATATTAATACCACGGTCGAGGATTAGTGGAAGAAAGCAGACTACCAGTTGGTTTCTCTCTTATGGCAGTCTATTGACTCAAAGCTATTGGTTCAATTTCGCACCTACAAAACATGCTACGACATATGGAAGAAAGCTCGTAGTGTCTACTCAAATGATATCCAACGACTATATGATGTGGTACACAACTTAGCCACACTTCAAATGATGGAGAATGATCTCCCAACATATTTGACAAAGGCTCAATCAACCATTGATGAAGTCAGTTTGCTCCTAGCTTAGGAAATGATATGGAGAACAAAATTGACAACATGTGCATGGTTTTTATTCTCCATGGTCTCCACAAAGATCTTGAATGCATAGGAACCAAATTCGACCAATCATAGTGTTCCCTACGAGTGGAAAACCTTATGGATCGTCTTCTACGAGTTCCCCGCTTCGGAGGCTATGATCGGAACTAGTTCCTTTTCAAGTTGGACTCATCTGCTTTCTTCTCTAACACCACCAGCGGCCGTGGAGGCCGAGGTCGTGGACGAGGTGGTGGACGAGGAGGTCGTGGCTACAGTGTCGTCACTTGCCGATGTTCCTCTTTGTGTCGAATGGGTCATACTAGAGAGAAATGTTATTCCCTCAATGGATTCACGATAAATCAGCTCATATGACATACCTACAACCTTAGAATTGAGAAAAGCGGTGATCGTAATGATAGTCAAAACATCTTGTCAGCCCGAGTTCAAGAATACCTTGACTGAAATCGAGTTCAACAAGGTCAATCTTGAAGCTTGACGAGTAGCCCATCTTGTTAACTCTATGGTTTGTCTCTCACAATCATTACTGTTGGATCCTGGCTATTGGATTAGGGCTTACGATCATATAGTGGTAATCCTCTCTTTTCTCCCATATAACCATGACCTAAAACATCACATTATATCACTCTTGCCAATGGATCAAAGACAAAAGCTACTGGCATTGGTCAAGCCTCACCTTCTCCATCTTTACCTCTAAATTCTATTCTTTTTGTACCTGGATGTCCCTTTAATTTAGTGTATGTTAGTCAGCTTACTCGTAACCTTAATTGCTCCATAACTTTCACTAATAACTCTTTCTGTATCCGGGGCCAAGGAATCGGAATGAGGCGATTGTACGAGGATGCGAATCACATGGCCTTTACTATTTCCGGCCTCCATCATCCAGTTATGCTGCAGGTTACTGACTCTCCAGATATCCTTCATCGTTGTCTTGGTCATCCCAGTCTAAATAAATTGAAGAAAATGACCCCTCATCTATCTCACTTAAAGTCTCTAGAATGCGAGTCATGTCAGCTTGGCAAGCATGTACGAGCTTCTTTTCCAAGCAAACCTCCTCGTCAAGCAAACATTCCTTTCGGCCTTGTTCATTTTGACGTATGGGGGCCTAGTCGAGTCAACTCTATCCTAGGACATAGGTACTTTGTTACTTTCATTGATAATTTCTCAAGATGTACTTGGATTTTTTTAATGAAAGATCGTTCAGAACTATCAACTCTCTTTCAGCACTTTTACCAAGAAATTCAAACCCAGTTTGGACATTCTATTCATATTTTACAAAGTGATAATGACAAAGAATACTTTTCTACATCTTTTAATCAGTTTATAACCTCTCATGGCATGATTCACCAATTTTCTTGTCCACACACACCTCAACAAAATGGTATTGCTGAAAGAAAACACCGTCACATTATTGAAACTGCACATACCCTTTTATTACATGCTCATGTACCCTTAAAGTTTTGGGGTGATGCTGTTCTCACTGCTGGTTTCTTAATAAATCGGATGCCCTCTTCTGTTCTAAATAACAAAGTACCATATTCCCTTTTGTTCCCAAAAGACCCATTATTTAAAGTTCCTTCACGTGTGTTTGGCTCTACATGTTTTGTTCATAATCTCACACCAGGTCTTGACAAGTTGTCTGCCCGTGCTGTCAAATGTATCTTCCTTGGTTACTCTCACGTTCAAAAAGGTTACAAATGTTATTCTCCATCTACTCATCGCATCTACATATCTGCCGATGTTACCTTCTTTGAAGATACTCCTTATTTTCTTTCTTGATGGCTTTCAGGCATCCATTTCCCGAGTATTCAGCTTCCTTTATCCATTCCATATGTTGTCGAGTCTTCTACTCAGCTTGTGTCTCTCAGCCTCCTCTCCAACCTCCTATTACCTACTCGGCGTCGTCCTGCTTGACATCATTGGAGGAAATTGTGCACGAACAACCAGTGATTCATCTCTGCTCGGTCGATCTACCTATTTCGGATCCACGAGTTTTCCAGTTACCTATAAGCCCTTCGTGAGTACACGTTCCACTTCCAATCCTTATCCCATTTATAATCTCCTAAGTTATCACCGCATTTCTCCATCCCATTATGCTTTTATTTCTGCTATTTCCTCAGTTTCTATTCCTAACACTATCCAGGAAGCATTATCGCATCCATGGTGGCGGCAGGCTATGATTGATGAAATGACAGTCTTAGAGTCTAATACCACTTGGACACTTGTTCCTCATCCTCCTAGAAAATCCACAGTTGGATGTCGTTGGGTATTCACTATCAAAGTAGAACCAAATGGCCAGATCGATCGTCTGAAAGCCCGTCTTGTAGCTAAAGGTTATACACAGATCTTTCGACTCGACTATGGTGACACTTATTCCCTGTTGCAAAAATGGCCTCTGTTCGTCTTTTTCTTAGCTATAGCGGCCCATGCGTCGGCCACTTTGCATCAATTGGACATTAAAAATGCTTTCCTTCATGGTGATTTAACAGAGGAAGTCTATATGGAGCAACCACCTGGTTTTGTTGCTCAGGGGGAGTCTTGTAGTTTTACTTGTAGGTTACACAAAGCCATATATGGTCTTAAGCAGAGTCCTCGGGCATGGTTTGGCGGGTTGATCTGACCCTCCAACACTTTGGCATGATCGCAATGACGGATCACTCTTGTCTTTTATAAATGTTCATCCCTTAGCGAGTATATCTATCTTGTTGTATATGTGGATGACATTGTCATTACAAGAGATGATCGAGGATGGCATTAAGAGTCTCAGCGGTTCCTATCTCAACAATTTCACACCAAAGACTTGGGGACGATTGCGATATTTTCTTGGAATTGAAGTTGCTCAATCTAGTTAGAGTTGCTATATCTCGAGAGAAAATATGCCCTTGATATTTTGGAAGAAAGCTGGCATGCTAAATTGTAAGATGATTGCACCTATGGATCAAATGTCAAGCTTATGCGGATCAAAGGGAGACCTTACTCGAGATCCCGAGGAAGATATCGCGAGATTAGTTGGAAAGTTGAATTATCTCACTATGACCCGGATCAGAGCATATCCTTTCTTTTGTCAGTGTTGTCGGCCAGGTTCCTCAACTCTCCTCGTGAAACTCATTGAGATACGATTGGTTCGGATCTAAGATATATTAAAGGGTCTCTACGGAAAAGGACTAATTTATCAAAATAAAGACCACAACTTGATGTTGTTGCTTACGAGATGCGATTGAGGTGGGTAATCCAAGTGATAGACGGTCAACTTCAGGTTATTGTGTTCTCATTGGAGGGAACCTCATCTCGTGGAAAAGTAAGAAGCAAAGTGTTGTAGCTAGATCAAGTGCAGAAGCAAAATATAGAGCTATGGCCCTTGCTACATGCGAGCTCATTTGGCTAAAAGCTTGCTTTACGAGTTAAGATTCTGCAAGATAGGATCCATGAGCCTTATATGTGATAATCAGGCAGCCTTGCACATTTCCTCCAATCCAGTTTTTCACAAGCGAACCAAACATATTGGGATTAATTGCCACTTCATCCGTGAAAATATTATATCTAGAGAAATCACAACGTCATTCGTAGGCTCCAATGATCAGCTGGCAGACATGCTCACTAAATCACTCCGAGGTCCAAGAATAAAATATATATGTGACAAGCTAGATGCATATGACATATATGCACCAGCTTGAGGGGAAGTGTTGAGATTGTTGTTGAGATTCGATTGCACATTAGTTGCACTTGGTGCATCTTGCATCAAGTGCTTATTAGGTGTACATATTCTATATATCTGCTTCCTTTAGGAATCCACTAACTAAAGCATCATCTTTGTATATTCTATAGTTATCTTAGAATGATTATGTCTTTGTATATTAAGCTATATATTCAGATCCATTGTATTTAGAATTCAAGTCAATACAATCAAGCTATTCATCTCTGTTTACTCATCTCTGTTTCATATTCAAGTGTTTTAAATAAACTTGCAATAATTATATATTCAAACTAAAACGTCTTTATGCAAAAGGGTAATTGCTGGTCCAGACAAATTTGGTAATCCTCTCTCTACCATGTGTATAGACATCGCTTATAAAAGAGAGATGGGTGATACTATGATACAAGAATTACAATTCAAATATAGCACAATTCAAGATTTAATATTATTACTGTTCCAAAAGTGTAAAGGAAATATAATAAACTCTAATGCCTTTACCAACATACCAGCTGAATGGCATCAAAGATAGGCAAGAAGACATCAGTGTCATAATTGCTCATTTTGTTCTGAAGTATAGAGGTCAATCTTTCAAAACCCAGGCCTGTATCAACATGCTTTGCAGGCAGAGGTTTAAGAGAGCCATCAGCCTCCCTATTGTACTGTTATGAGACAAACAAAAAGAAACAAACCATGAGTCAAAATAATCAACAGTAGTAATAAAATCCAGTAAGTTATTCACCAAAAAGCATATTAGATGCAACATTTCATGGGGAAGAAAAAAAAAGCTTGCATCATGGGGTGGACTCTTCGACCAACTTATCAAGTACATGAATGGTAACAAATAAACAGTGCTGTAAGCCACTCATACAATCATTAGAATACCTGAATAAAGACAAGGTTCCATATCTCAATGCATGTAGGATCATCATTATTGACCAATGATGCAGCGTCTCGGTTACCAATTCTGTCAAAATGTATTTCAGTGCAAGGTCCACATGGACCAGTATCACCCATCTCCCAGAAATTGTCCTATCCAGAGATCCAAACCTAGTTAGATATGAAGATCCAGAAATATGTTTTGCAGTCTTATCAAAACATTCCATTTACAATTTTTAAGAGATTTTTTTTAAATTTTAGAAAAGTGAAATGATCCCAGGATCAACATATGAGTAGCTTAAATACTCTATATGGCAACTACGGTGCCCATTAAGCATGCATAGTCATTAGATAATCAGAACAGCTTAGCTGTATGACAGTACAGTGTAGTCCTAACATTCATCTAGGTTTATTTAGGATCAAATATCAGTATAAAATGAAACCACTTTTAATACGTTAAAACCCAGACAGCCTACATGGCTCAGAGCGACAACAATCATGCTGAACATAGAAATTGCAAAGTATCTCATCAAAATATTACGCATACGGAATACTCTAATATTTAATATATTTTGCATGTCATATCAAAATATTCCATTTTACATATTTAATTTAAGAGAAAACATAGTAAAAGCATACTTTAGTGCCAAAAGGAAGCACACGTCCAGGAGGTAAAAACTTGAGCCATATATCTCTAGCTTCAATATCAGGGGCAAGACCGGACTTATCATCACCACCAAAATATGTGGCATAAATGCGATCTGACGGTAATTTATAAACCTGCAGCCCAATAAAGAAGTAAATAAGGTAAACTTACAAGAGATACAATCATCCATTATACAAATTGAGGAATTAAATAACCATCAACTTCCCTATTTGGGCATATTGCACAACATCTTACACCAAAAAAACAATGAATTTAAATGATAATGGCATATTCAAATTGAATTCAACATTCTAATTAACTTTTTCTTTGTATGAGCTCATTAATTTATCCACAACTAGGAAGTGAACATAACATCCAACTGGGATTGGCAAAGCCAAGACTGCCATTGATTATTGAACACTAACAAATCCCATATCATATTTAAATCACAAAATGTCATTCTTTCTCAATTGAAACCCAATGCAGTAGTGGCAGGAGCAGTGCAATTGATGAAGTGGAAGCGGTGGTGGTCTTAGTGGCAGTGATGGTGCAATTGCTAATTGAAAATTGTTACACTTGATGAGGCCCGAACACCAGGAGTCCAACTTGCTACCATATGCCACATGATATTTACGGAGCACAAAGGCCTAGTATCCTATGAGAACCAACCTATATAGCCCAGAAGGGGTAGCTTCAGTTACTTAATTGCTAGCAGCTAGTGCTTACTGCTTAGATATCATTCTCTAGCACAAAGCATTTTGCATTGTGAATTTGTGATTTATACCAAACTATACCTCTGTTTACAACCGAGGCTCATGATTTAAGAAGCAAGATAAGAAACTCCAAATGATAAGCATACCTTTGTTAGAAGTTCCCATGCCCAGCCAATGGCTTCTTCTTTAAAGTAATCCCCAAACGACCAATTGCCCAACATCTCAAAGAAGGTGTGATGGTAGGTATCTTTTCCTACGTCATCAAGATCATTGTGCTTGCCACCAGCTCGAATGCACTTTTGGGTATTGCAAGCACGAGTGAGTTTGCTCAAGGCAGTATTAGGATCTACAGTTCCCAAAAAGATTGGCTTGTACTGGTTCATGCCTGTCAAATCACAATGAAATCTTAATAGTTAACGGCATATATTTTCTAAGGAAAACCAAATAACAATATACTATTAGTGTAGCAAATTATCTATAACAAAGAAATGCAAAGCGAGGTGCATAAGCATGAACTTTAAGGTATTTGACCATATTTTAGCTAACCCTCAGTATTCGGCTTCACTTACAATACCAACTTAAAAACACTTAAAAACAAAAAAAGGAAAAAAAACAGTGAGGAAGACCAAAACGTGATTCTGCTAGCCCCCAACGCTTCATTAAGCCACAATTTTTCTTGAAAGGCCCAAAATCAAATTACACGCCACAAACAAAAACCAATATGATCGCAGATTTCAATTTCAAATTTTCGCCAATGGCTTGATATAGCAATCAGGGTCGGTTAACGAAACCCGCACAATTCATTTTTCTCCCGATAACAAAACAGAAGCTATGAAAGTGAAGGGAAGATAAATTGACGAAGAGAACATACCAGCGTTTGCAAAGAGAAGGGTTGGGTCATTGAAGGGCACAACAGGGCTAGACCTCCAGTTCATGTGACTCTTCTCTTCGAAAAAATTGATGAAAGTGTCCCTGACGCGTTTCGCCGGCCATTCCAAATTCAGTGTCTCGGGCCCAGGCATGGCGGCGGAGGAGGAGGAGGAGGAGGAGGAGGACGACGGTGGAGAAGGATGAGATCTGCCGAAGGCGACGCCGCGAAAAGGGTTAAGAAGCTTTGGATAACAAGAGAGGGTGTTGAAGAGGAGTGTCGGCGCTGCAAGAGACAGAGGGTTACAGTTACAGAGAGAAATGAGCAGAGCTCCACCTTTCCCACAGAATCCTCTTCTCATTCAGTCATGTTCTTAATTGTCTTAACGCTAACGTTTGGGTCCTGAATATATTCAATGGATTGGGCCCTTTTTGGTCAGGTCAACTCCTTTATATCACAACTGGTCTTGACGTTGCAATTCTCCTGCTAGCCCAAGTTTTTGTGGTAGTACTTGATTTACTTGCCCACGTGACACTCGTAAATAGTGGGGGAAATATCAAATATGTGTAGTTGTGTACAACTTGCATTATTAAAAAAAGTTAATTTTGCTCTTCGGTATAAATTTTTTTTATATTATCATTTATTTATATTTTAACATATTATTAAATAATTAAATTTTAAGTAATTATTATGATAGTCAAATTTCTTTAATGATGTGGCAATATATAATTATTTTACTAACAGTGAATCAAAATTAAACTTTTAAAAATTATTTGTATCGAAAAAAGTATATGCATGAATTTTATGGATTTTTTTTAAAAAATTTGATATTTTTTTATCATTTTTATATTTCTGTAAATATAATTTTAATTTTATATTTTGTGTATATTTATATAATTTGTTGTAAGTAATTTTATTTTTAGAGCACAACCATTCTTTAGTGATAATAACATTCATTAAACATGGAAACATTCATACATAAAATATAAAATGATTATAAAAACATAACCACAAATTGCTACTCAAATTAATATAAATTATATAAATATTGTAAGTGTAAAAAGATATTTTAAATACTAAAATTTCTAAGAATCATGTTATAAATTGTTACAAATTATCAATACAAATTTAAATTGCAACAACACAAGTTCAAAATTCAATTTATCTATTTCATTTAAATTAAAAAAATTTGAGTTTATCCATGAACCTTGTTTTTAACAATAAAATTTTCTTTTATTTAATTTTTTTTGCCAAAAAAATTTAATTTTAACTTCATTTGATCTCCTATCCTCTTACCAATGTGTGCTATATAAAATATGACTTTAATTTTGTGCTCAATTATAAAGAAAAAAAATCAAAAATTAAGGAAGTGAAAGCATAAAGTCAGACGGCCTTACATGAAAATTAACAGATGTTATTTAACTTTGGTAAATGCATATAAAAAATAATGAAATAAAATAATATATTATTTTTACCCAAAGAAAAGGAAGTGAGCTCAACCAAAAAAAGTATGTTTTTAAAAAAATTAAAATAATTATTGCTATTTATGCAAATAAAAAGTAACGACTAATTATATAAAACATTAAAAAAAAACTATCATTAAAAGTAACATAAATAGGTGGGGGGGGGGGGGAATAACGTAAATATAAAACAAAATGATGTTGTAGGAAACAAAATGGCGTTATAGAAATGTAATCATGACATTAAACAATAGGATTTAATTTTTAGTCATTGTCAATGTAAAGTTTTTTACACTGTTATTTAATTATGTGTTGATATATCATTAAAATAGTTATACTTTTTAGATATAAGTGTGATAGTCAAACTCTTCTAATGATTTGATAATATATAATTAAATAACAGTGTAAAAAAAATTTACACTAACAATGAATAGAAATAATACTCGAAACAATAACCTATCACACCTCATAAGGGAAGCTGCAGTAGTCAGAAAAGTAGCGTGGTGTAGAAAAGAGATACATTTGAGCGGGAATTTGTTTTTCTTAATTGGAGCCAGGGACTGTCATGTGACGATAGAAATAATCCTTTTATTAATAAATAATAGTTATAAGTTTTCCTTAAATAGAGTGGGTGAGGGTAAAGTTTATGTCGGGAATATTTATATCTACATTCAAAGATAAAATAAGATATACAGTATTATCATTTATCCCTGACATAAGTTTTTTTTAATTAAGCTTAACAACTCAATGCATGAAATAATTTATTTATATTTATATATACTCCATAAAACAAAATGTATATTGCATAATAATTTTTAATAATGAGGTTAATCTCTAAATTTTTATCTAATTAAATCATGAAAATTAAATTAATTGATAAAGAAAATCTATATTCATCTCGTTTTTCTTGTGTTGGATTATATTTTCTTACTCACTAAGTTTCTACTAGTTAAACCATTCAGTCTCATGACACGTGATTAATCTCGTGAATCTTTTATATTTTTCACCACAAATTCTTTCAAGTTTTTTAGGATTTTTAATTTAAGTTGTCAAGCTTAATCAAATAATAAGAATTGGTTCATAAATGAATTTGTAGCATAAAGTAATGAACAAAGTCGTCTCTCAAATACTATAGATGTAATTTAATCAAGTTAAGACTTAAAACAAAGGGATTTTGTGTTTTCAAAGTATATAATCATAAATTAAAAGAAACAATTATAAAAACAACAAAGTCAATATCCATCAGAAATTTAATTCAGGCTATCGTTGATTACTAATCATAAACCTTAATCCAATTAAACTGGTTAATTCAAACCTAATTGAGATATCTGCATTAGATTTGAAATTCTCTACTAGATGATCGCTTAGAATTCAACTAACAAAATAAACACAAATCTGTATCATAAATATTAGTTTAGAAACAATAATTTAATTAACCTAGATCATAAATCTGTTAATCTAATATATCTAATTCAAAGGATATAACAATGTTTAATCAACCAAAATCACATCATAATTCATAATTCTAAACACACAAATATATATTTATATCCATGCAATTCAAGGTTTCTAATCAAGAAATGATAAGAGAAAAGAAAGTTCAATTGTGTTCAAATTCAAAATTCAAATACAAAGTCTCAAGTCAAACCAAATTTCCTCAATCACCTTTGATTGATCTTATATTTAGCTCTCCATGACTGCAGTCAAATGAAGCTTGAGGGAGAAGAGATAAATAACTATAAATAGAAAACTAGAGAGAAGGATGAGAAAAACTCAAAATTACAAAATATAATGAATCTGAAAATTTTTATTCGTATGTCTCTGTTTCCCCCCAAATAAATATCTTTAAAAATGAAAATACAAGTTTTCCCTTTGACTATATGTAATTCTTAGCCTCTTAGTTTTCTAATACCGCTTAATTTACTTCATTTGGACTTAAAATGACAAAGTTATACTCAAATTAGTTCAATGAGGTAATTTGAAATGTATCCAACTTTACATGGGTAGCACGTTCTCAAAACGTCATAGTTTGGCAAAATGATCTTCATAAGAGTTATGCCCACATGTTTTAGATTTCATATGACACTAGTTTCAGCTTCATTAGACATCTCACACTCAAGATATAATCCATTTACTGGACGTGGGTCGAGTTCGGGCGAACAACTTCCATTCTTTGACTTCTAGACCCAATTTGACCTACTAAATATTCAAATCAACTTCTGAGATCTCATGAGAGTTGTAGGTCTTCTTCTTAGATTTTCTACAATGTAAAGTTCACAATTTTTATATACCTATAACTCAAGATATGACTAAAATACATATATAGTATTAAAAACCAATAAATACTAACAATTTGTAATTAAGTCCGTCAAAATCCAAACTTATAAAACTAAGTCAATTCCAATCAATTAAGTATAAAAGATGATGTAAAACATTAAATACGAGAGATTATTAATATATGTGTATAGTGTTTATCAGTTTCTCTTTGAGTGCTTAAGTATATTGTTATGCCTAAACTTAATCAAATTCACACTTAGACCTAAGTATTATTCTTAAGGACTCTTACTCGTGGTGGTGAATGGTGACACTTTGCTCGTGTCCTACTATATTATAATGTCTTTACTATTATATTTTGACTACAAGCCAATAAAAAAATATGATGATAGCAATTATTGTTTCCATACAATGCCAAATGACGAACTTTTTAATGAGTTGAATGGTGGCCAGGCAAATGTTTGGATTTAGGGAATTATTTTAATACTTATATTTTTTTTAAAGTACTAATATTTAAGGTGAGTTGTCTAATATTCATTAGTTGTTATTTATATTTAATAAAATTTTTAATATTTATTATGAAACTAACAGTTAATAAATAATTAACAACTCACCATAAATACTAAACTAATCAGGTACCATAACAACACCTTTCAATATAAAGAGATTGTCAAATTTATCATCTTTGCCTCATAACTTAATGGATTTGACCTGATAATAGTTAAGGAGATATACCACTATTTGAGTTTGAATATTGGCTAAGCATTTAAAGAAATTAGTTAATTCTTCTAAATATATGTCAATGAATAAGAAATTTGATATCGTGTACGTAAAATATATTTAAAAAAAAACCTTTTTTTTAATAAGATAAGAACTATTATAGACTTTTAGTAAACTTTTTTGTACAACACCATTTGAAGTAGATATTTATTAGCAATCATTTGACAATGCTGCATCATGTACAAAAAAAAAATTGATGAAAAATGCATAAAAGTTTGTGTCGTCGACAATGCTACATCATTTTGATTCCACCTGACACGTTCATCTACAAATGCGACGCCCTTTGATTAGGTAACTAAAAATGACAGCAATATCAGCATAGATTGTATAAGGAATAGCAGTATCGGCATAGATTGTATAAGGAATAGCCAAACCTCCAAACTCAACTGAGGACAATTTCTTTTTTTATTTTGGAATTGTGGGCCGTAAGCAATATTTTCTGAGAAAAAACCTGGGGAATTTGGATCCATTCGATGATATAATAATAATTTGCCTCCAACCGGGTCGCCCGGTCCATGCCTTATTTCAGACTCTGGGTTCTTCGTCTGTCTCTACCCTTACCGAGAACGGGACTGCGACTGTTAGTAGTAGCAACTAGCGAATAGCGATAAGCAAGTGAGAAGAGAAAGGGCAGTAGTGCGTTCCGTGACCTGTAATGCAGGAGTGGCAGTGTAAGTATTTGTAGAGCAGAGCAGCACAAGGAGCTACAAGCCTACAAGGGTTAAGAATGAAGGCTCTGTTCATTCTCGTTGCTTTCATACTCCTATCACACTTCACCATTCACTGCTCTTCGTCCCACGCCGGCGAGTGGCAGATCCTCACCAAACACAATTTCTCTTCGCAGATCCGACTCCATCCCCATGTCCTCCTTCTCGTCAATATTCCCTGTAAATCTCTCTCTTTCTCTCTTTATCACTTTGTTTGTTAGTGCCGTTGAATTGGTTCAGTTGAATATTTTTATCGGAACATTGATTGTGGTATTCCTTTTATAATTGGAGAACTTAATTATGATATTGAAGATGCTTGGGATTATGTTGTGGTCCTAATGTGTTTGATTCCAATTTTGAACCATAGGGTCTGGTGAGTCCCGCTCCCTTATGAAGGGTGTCTCACTCGTAATTGCTGATAAGCTTGAAGAGTTTGGCCCTCTAAAACTGATGTTTATGAACAGAAATACAGAGAAGATGCTAGCAGAGTCCATAGGTGCTACTACTGATGAAATGACAGTGTTTTATGTCCATTATTCTATATCTTACAAGTACCGAGGAAGACTTGCAGCAAAAAATATTTTGTCTTCATTGTATCCTTATATATCCCTTGCGCCTGAGGAGGTTCCCCTCAAAGCCCTCAAGACTCCTGAAGAATTCAGAATATTCCTTGATTCCACGGATAAGGCTCTAGTTCTCGTAGACTTTTGTGGATGGACACCGAAGTTACTGGGCAAAAGTAAGGAAAATGGAACAGAAAATGGTTTCAGCATGCATGGTGAGTCTAAATATTGGCAGCGTCTGTAACTTCAATGAATTTGATGTTTATCTATCTTATTTAACATTTCCTTATTTCAGAATTAATTTGTGTGATGGTAGTATGTAAAAAAAAAAATGTCTCCCTTATTATTTAGCTATATTTGGCTTCCCTATTTGTATACTTATGTGTATGCATGTTACTTGGAATCTCTTAATGGTTGTAGCACTTATCAGAAGATGAGTCAATATGTGGGCATTTTTCTTTATAGGTTTTGAAATGGTTTTGGAGCAATATTTGTGTTAGGATCCAATTGCAAAGTATGGGACTTGAGTCCCACATCGGAAGTATGAGATTCAAATGTGGGGTTTATATGACATTGGGCTCTCCCACCTTGATAGCTAGCTTTTGGGGTAGGAGAACTTGCATAATGCTATTGGTAAAACATAAAGAGAAATTTCCTTGCAGGGGATCTCCTTGGAATGGGCTTTAGTTTGGGGAATGATAGAATACCAGTATCAAGAGGGAAGACTAACCAGAAGGTGGCTGGTATTATCTAAGTGCATGACAATATGAAACTCTTGAGCTTAAATAATAAAGTCATCATTTCATAATTTTTTTTTTCTGTTTTCATTTTCCAAATTATCAGGGGAGGATATGTGCAATGCTGAACTCAGCATCAGTAAAGGGTTTAGTGAAGCTCCTTGGTTTGGGGAATTTACCTCAGTAAATGATGGTTCATTGGAGGGCTCCAAGGATAGGAATCTCAATGTTCTATATTCCTGTTCGTTTGAAGAATTTGAGCGTTTTCATTCTTTCTACTTGAAATTCATGACTGTTGTGAGAGAATTCTTTCTGCCTCCAGAACGACATAGATTTGGTCTGGTCTCAGATAGATCAATGCTTTCATCCCTAGGTGTTGGTGATTCTGGTTCATGGTTTGCAGTTCACTACCTAGCTGGATGTTCAAGTTGCTCAAATATTCTTAAAGAAGAGGATGACTTGAACTATGTTTTGCAGATGAATAATTATTTTATCAAAGAGGTGAATAAAACCTTTGTAACTTTTGTTTGTTGTCCCTGTTCCATGTTCCACATTGTTTGTCATGATGTTATATTTCATCACTCCCATATCCTGTCTCTAAGCCCATCTCTGATTGTCTTGTTGTGAAGTTGTTTATTTAACTGATACAGATAAACAACCAATATGCAAGTGTCCATGCTTCTTTCAATTAACTAATCTATTTTTGGGACTTATACTGTCTTGTTTGTTATCATGTAGCTGGAAGGTAATGGACGTGATCAAGAGCCCGTTTTACCAGCAAATAAGCCATCGGTACTTCTATTTGTTGATAGATCATCTGACTCCTCAGAAACTAGGGGGAAAAGTAAGGAAGCACTTGATGCTTTTAGAGTATTGGCACAGCACTATCATGTTGTGAATCAAACAGGTAAGAAGAATAATGATAATCATGAGAAAGTTTCTATCCAAGATTATCGTGGCTTGAAGAGTACATCTGAACATCCTAGACTAAAGCTGTCTATGACAGCTCAGAAGATTAAACTAAAGGAGAAGATGTCTTCCATCATGATTATAAATGAGGGTAAGCAAGTTAGTTTGGATAATTTAGCTTCTGATCTACAAGTGAGTTCTTTGAATGAGATCTTGGGCTACCTTCTCCAGCAAAAGAAGGATGGAAAATTAAGCTCCCTCGCAAAGGATTTAGGTTTCCAACTTTTATCGGATGATATTGACATCAGGTCAGCTAATACACAACAACCGCAGTCAGAAGTTGAGTTAAATCAAATTTCAATAGAAACTTCTCAAGAAGGCCATACAGATACTGTAAAGCTGGATGATGATCCATATAGATCTGCTGGAGAGCTTGAGGAAAATCCCAAATTGACTGAGCTATCTTTTCCGCATGATGAAGTGAAAACACCTTCTATTGTCACAAGTAAAGAGATAAAATCTGTGGAATCTGAAGAATTCGTCGCAGATCATGAACTTCCTACTGCCAAAATTATTAAATCAGAAACAGATGGTTCTTCAGATGGAAACAAGTCTGGGGGAGAACAAGCTCATTTTCTTGGTTTTAATGGTTCTTTTTTCTATTCTGATGGTAATTACCAATTACTTAAAAGTCTAACTGGTGGTTGTAGAATTCCATCTCTGGTTATAGTTGATCCCTTTTGGCAGCAACATTATGTTTACCCTGAAGAGAAAATTTTCAACTTTTCTTCACTGTATGGTTTTCTTTCTGGGTTTCTTAATGGAACCCTGCTTCCATATCAGAGGTCAGAACATGTACTTCAAGGCCAAAAGGAGGCCACCCGTCCTCCATTTGTTAATTTGGATTTTCATGAGGTGGATTCTATACCTCGAATCACGGCTCATACTTTCTCTGAACTTGTTATTGGTTTCAACCTATCTAACAAAGAAAACACTTCTAATGCATGGAATAAAGATGTCTTGGTCTTGTTTAGCAATAGTTGGTGTGGATTCTGCCAGAGAATGGAAATGGTTGTTCGTGAAGTATATCGGGCCATCAAGGACTCTATGGATATGTTCAAGAGTGGACCTAGGAATGTGAAAGGTATTTCTGATCATAGTAAGATTGTCTGTGTGTACCACCTCATATTTCATCCTGTTAAAATGCCTGTTTAGGGTTTTTTTTTAGCATCAGTTTTGCTAAAATGAGAGAAGCTTGTGTCTTTGATTTTAGTTAACTGGTCAGTAACTTCTATATTAGCAATTAGCTGTTCCTGTTTCTTTTGTGCATGTTGTTCCCACCAACTGCATGACGTTACCAAATTGATTGTTACTGTGATCATGGAATTGCAATTTTCACTTGTAAATGATTTCTTTATCAGACTCTGAACCATTGATCTTTTCATGAATTTCAATGTTTCTTATCCTGTTTGGTGGACTTGATTGATGTTAGATACAGTTTCACTTGATTGATTTTTGGAAGAATTTCCTGATGAAATGGTAGATACAGTTTCTAACGGTTTGACAATTGATCATTACATCACAGAAAACTTGGATTACATTACGATGAAGCTTCCGGTAATCTACTTAATGGATTGTACATTGAATGACTGTGATTTGATACTAAAGTCAGTAGATCAGGTACTTGTGAAACTCTGTTTCTGTTCCTCCATGCTTTATCTTATTTTTCTAATCATCATCTATTATTGTCACACTTTTACTAAACATTTTGAGTTAACTAGTGGGCTGTATTTATTTAGCAATATATTGATCATCTGTGTCATTATTGGTGGATCAAATGAAGATGAGGGATTGTTGATAGGTACTTTTGTGCAGAACTTTTAGAATATTGGACTAAAATGACTCTCTTGGTTTTAGCAAAAAAAATGCTTATTAAAACTTGGTCAAGCTTCAATTGGGAGCCAAAAGCTATTTTAGAAGCTGTATCTGGAGTCTAAAAATGGACAAGTCCAACTAATCTTATGCAGGTTCAAAATACCAAAAAGGAAATCCAGTGAGCAGAGTCAGCAGACTAATTTTCCTCCAGCAGAATATTTATTCTAGATCTTCAATTTTAAGGGAATAAGATCCACTCAGTGTTCTTTCCCTAGGAACTCTAATGGCTACGTTGAGAAATATAATGCTTGGGTGCAGCAGTGTGGCTTTGCTTCTTCAGGCAAAGTTCATATCGTCCTTAATTGAATACCAATGCAAGGAATCCTTTCTGCCTGGGACATCTACAGGCGTTAAAGGAGATCAATGCCTTTTGTAAAGTTTTCTCTGATTAGTTATTTAAGTCTTGTAGCAGTAATTTGCACGTACAACTGTTGCTCATTTATTTTAGTATATTTTTAATAAATGAGAAGTCTGGATAAATTAGAATAACAGAATTTGAGAGGGGATTAATTTAGTTGCATTGCAAAGACTAGAGGGATGTTGACATTGTTTAAAATGTTATGTTCTTGTTATCACCAGATATCATGAAGAAATTTACATGTAACATTGTATTTAAATAGTTCATTGCCTGGCCTGCCAATCTGAAATTTTATGCAGTTGAAAGTTTTGGACATTATAGCCATTTGTTTATAGTCTCTGGTTAATGTTGTTTGGTGTACTTCTAATATGCAGAGGGAAGTTTATCCTGCTCTGGTTTTATTTCCAGCAGAAAAGAAGAAACCTCTTCTTTATGAGGGAGATATGACAGTAGTTGATGTTATGAAGTTTGTGGCTGAGCATGGAAGTAACTTTCATCATCTTATCAGAGAGAAAGGTAATTATATTCATGTCTGATATACTTTTGCTGTATATATGGTTTACCAAAAAGGCAGCTGAATCAGAGAGACTTGACTTGTGGAGTCGTAAACTTTGATCACATACTTTCTATGGTCATTGCCACATCTCTCTTTCCTATCCCATTCTGTTCCTGGTATCCACTTGTATTAGGCTCCATTCTGAGGGACTTGACTAGTGGAGTCATAGACTTGTAGATAGTGTATCTTCTGTTGCCTTCTGCTTCTATTAGCATATCATCTTTTAATTCATTGTCTTCTGTTTCGTCAAACACAAACATTAACTTCTTGTTGTTTAATGTGGATATAGCGTATTTGATCATGTTGCCTTATATTTTCATGGCAGAACTTTTGTTTGTATTGAGTTGTGGTTCCTGCTTATTAGGACGTGATCTATGTCTTTCTCCTTTTCTGTAAGTCAGGATTTCCTTACTTAGTTGTTCATTTTCATTTTTTTGTCAGCTCGTCATTCATGTTAGCATCCTTCTGCCTGTATGATCACTTTGAAAATACATGCCAAGCTCATGCAATGGTGAACTTTTGTGCCAAGAAGTTATTGCAGCATGAATAGATTTTTAGCACTGCATGACTGTGGATTATGAGAAAGGCTTTAACACCAGAAAGTAACTTCATTCTCCAATTTCATGAGCCGTAATGAATAAAACTTTTAGCTGTTTGTGATGTTGTCTTCCCACTACATGATGGTTTTTGTTTATTTTGATTTGATAATTTTGACCTTAAATAATGCCACTACTATCTGTTTCCCTTCCCCCATGTATAATTGATATCTATGGCCTTACTGATGCTGTCATGTTTGATCATCTTGTATACTTGTGGACGTTAACCTGATCATTAAATATGGTAGTCTAAATTCTTGACTTCATCTCATGGTTCCAGTAGCAGTTCTGTGGCTATCTGAAAGAGTAGCCAGGAATCAGAACTTATATAATACTTTGCAAACTGATATCCACGAGGAATCACTTCATACAAGCAACAAATATCATGGAATTCCAGGTCAAGACAGGATGCTGGACCAGGTGGTTAGACCTAACCTGATGAATTCACTCGTATCAAATGGACTGCATGAAACATTGCCTCACGTGGTGATTGGTTCAGTGCTAATCGCCACAAAAAAGCTTTCAGGGATTCAGCCATTTGAGGGATCAAAGATTCTCATTGTGGCAGCCGATCAAATAACTGGATTTCAAGGTCTTATCATTGACAAGCATATAGAATGGAGTTTTCTGCCTGAATTGGAAGAAGGCTTGGAAAAATTGAAAGAGGCTCCTCTGTCCCTTGGGGGTCCAGTGGTGAAAACTGGAATGCCTCTTTTATCCTTAACTAGAACAGTTTCCAGAAATTTTTTACCTGAAATCTTGCCAGGAATTTACTTCCTTGATCATGTAGTGACAATTCGTAAAATTGAGGAGCTGAAGTCAGCAAATCAACCAGTCAGTGATTACTGGTTTTTCTTGGGGTACTCAAGTTGGGGATGGAGCCAGTTATATGATGAAATGGCGGAAAGAGCTTGGAACTTGAGTGAGGACGGAATGAGACATTTACATTGGCCGTGACTACCATTTATTTACCATCTTTACTGTATTAATAACATTTCTGATGTCCTTGTTAATTTTAGAAATAGTTTACTAAAGCATATATAGTAGAAAATAACTTCCAAAATATATGATTCATTAAAAGGCTTGGAGGTGCAGAATTAGGAAAATGTGTGCTTCGGTAAGTCGTCCAAAATTTTGTTTTGAAATGGTTACACCACATCGTACGTTTACTTGATGTTCCTTTACACTAAAGAGATGCCAATTTGGGGGAGAGAATGAGCAAGGTCGTTGTTGAGTTGTCTGCATATATGGCATGGCCTAGCCTTGCTAGGCATGTTTCATTAATTAACGAGACAAAAAAGTCAAAAACAGCTGTAAAGCCAAGGCAAAAAGTTAGTACGTGACGGAACACATGGTTAACCAGTTTAAGCAAGTGTTTGTGGGGTGACTGAAAAACGTTGTAAATTAGTTCATGAGCGCAATTAATATATAGTTATGTACTTAGTTCTCCGGTGGAATTCTGTCACAGCTGATTAATATCCTGAAAACATTTCTTAATGGCATGCAAGTATCATTTTTTATTTGAGAATTTTTTAAACATTTAACCTTTCTATTATTTTTTATTCATTTTTATAAATATTTTATAATTTTTTAAATATAAAAATGAATAATTAACTCTCATTTTTGTTTCCTTTCAAACTTTCATTCAAGCATACTCTTAATGAATCAAGTAAGGTCAAGCTACTAATTATACATGAGTCAAGGTCAGTCCAAATCATGAGTGTATCTCAGGCTAGGCTTAGTTTGTCATGAGATTTGGATTAAGATATATTATTCAGATGGGGCCTTCTTTATGTTATCAACTCATTTCTAATTCAAATGCAGACATGATATAGTATTGTAATTAAGTCGTGATTTTATTTAAATTATAATGAAAAAAACTAAAATTATTTAGGGCATTTGATTATCAACAATGGCCAATGATTACTAAGATTTGTCAATCTGTGGCAAGTGTTTCGTCCACAATATTTCTATAATATTGGGTGCGTTAGAGAGTGAACACTAATCATGTTTGTCATATGTATGCCTTGCAATAAACTGTTAGGCAGTATATATATATATATATATATATATATATATATATTATAACAACTCTAGTGGAGAAGAGATTCTTAGATACTATGTGAGTATTACATCAATCTACTAAAAACATAACATAAGACACACTATAATAATAATTAAAATTTAGATTATATCTCACCTATATATAAAAATTTCCCCTAATAGAGGGTGAGGCGTAATTTTTCAAATTAAAAAATAAAAATAAAAAAATACAAGAAGAGCTTTTAGTTACATTGTTGGACGGACCCGTTGATAGAGAAAAGATACAGGCCTTGATTCGAGGTAAGGCAGCCTCTAGAATAACAGAGAGAAATTGAGGAAATATTTCTTATATCTTCATTATTTCTCAAGCTTACATATATAGAGCTTACAGAAGGATCTAGCACCCCTAGATTCCCGAAAACTAACAATTCATCCTATAACTGCATAACAAACTCGAGCCTCTCCTATTCATTCATTCTTACTCTAAATAGTAAATACCATCATTTACTCATGTACGAAATCCTCCCAGTGGTTCTGGGCCTGGTGTGTTGGATTCAGGGCTATTCATAAAGCTATCAACCATGTCGACCCGACCCGGTTGAGCCCAGTGTCGCTGAGAGAATCGCTTATGGCTATCTGGTTTTGAACCACACCTGCAAAGAAGTTTGTATTTTGCTTTGGAATTGGAACCACCAGTAGTACAATACAATATAAAAGCCCACTCTCGTTGAAGTATCAGCTCGAAAACCAAAAGCAAAGTGGTACATGGCTTCTTCTTCGACCGAGGTTGGATCTGCATTTTACTTTTCCTTTTTCCAATGATTATGTTTTTTCTTTGATTGTCCTGATTTTCTTTTCATTATTATAACTTTTTTTTTTAATCAAACTGTTATTTTCGCTGTGTATACAACTAAAACGACAAAATTCATACCGTGTAAGTTCCTTGCTTTGTCTCTGTTTAATTCTTTATTGGCATATTTTTTGGTTCCATTTCCTGAATCTTCAAATATCTTGATACAAAAAAAAGGAAGATTTTCATCTATTCTGTCTTTTTTTTTTCTCTTTTTTCTGTGAAGTGATGTTATGTAAGATGATCCTTCTATAAATGTAATTTTGCAACTCTGTTGTTTGGAGTGTTGTTGGAGACTTGGATGGGAACTTTTAAATTGAAAGAAAATCAAATGTAGAGCTGCTTAATAACGAAAGCAGGTTGTTAGGAAGCAATTTGGGTAGATAAGTCTCCAATACCCTTTTGATATTTGAGCGATAAGGATTACCAAGGAAGGAAAGGAATCAATAGGAAATTACAAAGGATAACTTTTAGAGCAGAGGGGAACAAGTAAGGCAATAGGCCAAATTTCATGATAATGGGGCGTCATGGGGAAGAAGATTTTCTCTTAGGCTCTGCTTCTTAAAGAACGTGGAAAATGGAGAAGATAGTGAAAGTGGGGTTGGATGAAAAGGTTTTGATTTTCACTCCTTGGTTCTTGGTAGAGGGTGGAAAATCACTTTTATCTCACTTAGATGCTATGGTAAAGTAAAAAACAAATTGGTTAAAATTTTTGCTTGTGGTATACATGCTTCTCAAAGTTATGAGAGTTTAAAGGTTGGGTTGTCCCCCCTTAGGGATTTTTAATGTATTATTATTTATAAAATAAGGAGAATCTTACAGAGGGAAACAAAATAAAGTGCATGCTAATGTGTATTTACATGCTTCCTGTACATGGAGTTGGATTTTTGAACTTCGTTGGAAATAATATGATTTTGGATCCTTGTATTACTTAGCCATTACAGTTTGCTTAGTCATTTATGGTAAATAGATGACTTCATGGATTGTATTGCTTGCCTTTTTTTTGGTACAGTTTGAAAATTTTGTAGCTTACTTGGTTGCTCATCTAAGTCACATATAGGAGCAATATATAACTGCGGTTACCGAGAAGTATGAGACGACATGCTGGGGTTGTGGACTGCGCCTTCTGCTTCCATCTTGTGCACCTGTTTTCAAATGTGGCTGGTGTGGGGCCATTACAAATCAGAACAAACAGAAATGTGACAAGGAGTGTTGTAGGTGGAGACTAATGCGTGATCGATGCTTTGTTTCTCTTGTCCTTGTATTTATACTCTTTGTAATATGTAAGCTGCTGTTGTTCCTACTGTTTTTTTTTTGCTTTCATTTGTTGTCATCCTGTTTGAAGGCTTGCCTCCTGGGGTCTGGGGCTGACTTCAATTTTTTTCCTGCTTTTCCATTTTCTTCTCTTGCTGACAACTTATGTTATCAAATGTCTGTCCAGTGCCAGAGGTTTGATTGATACATTCAAATTGAAAATTGATTCTTTTTAAACGGTTTATTAATGTGACTGGGTTACTTATTTTTGATTAGTTAAATTGCACATAGTGGGGAAGAGAAGATATGAATTAAAGTTGAGTTAACCCTATTAGTTTCCTGATGTCTTTTTGTTTTTTGGGACCAGGGTTAGGGAATTAAAGAAGGAATTTCATTAGAGAGAAGCGAGGTAAAGTACGAGTAGAATAAGGTATCTTCCAAAACAGAGAAACTAAAAGAAAACAAAGAGCCAAAATTTACAACAAAGCTTGTCCAGTCTCTTTGCATATCAGAAGCGGAAACTTTTCCTTAAAACAACCATGAGCAGAGCCTCAAAGCGAAGCCATAAACACATAGCAGTAGGGACTGCAGCTCATTACTCTCTTGGTCTAGTCTATGCCATCCAGGTTTCTGAAGAAGTGAAAATTCCAAGAGAGGTCAGAGCCCTGAACAGAATAAAAATCTTGGAATGAGGGTATGAATCTGATGTGTATAGTTTCAGTTATAGTTGAGTCAACTGGTGCTCATCAGGTGCATGTAGGTCTGCAGAATTCATTTTTTATGCTTATGCTTGTCTGTTTCTCTCCCTATTTAAGTCAACTTTTTGTAAGATCAATCTTGTGGTTCACTGCTCCCACCATCAGGGGTTCTTCATTACATGTATTATTGTGAAATATATTATCATGGAGTTAGTTTCATCGTATTGTAATTCATAGCGTTCCGTTCACCTACTCTTCCAAAAATGAAGATACTTCTAACTGCATTGTTCTATACTTTTCTTATATATTTAATTGTTTTTTGTGCAGTTGGCGGGGTGTGGGCAGTCCATCCCATTGTCTTTTCTGTCAGTCTTCTGTATGGGATTTTTCACTCTATCATTACAGCAATCTTGTCCATAGCTACCATTTCCTTTTTCAGCCTTGCAGCATTTCGGTGTGCTGGTTCACCAACAAACATATTATGGGGAAGCTACCCCACTATAGGGAAAGGTGACCTTGAAAATTATACTTTCTGTCACTACTGCTCAAAACCTAAGTCACCCAGAACACATCACTGTCATTTGTGTGGAAAATGTATACTGGACATGGATCACCACTGCCCTTTTGTAAGTTTCCATAATTTTCTAAATATGAAAATATCAATCTCCATGGTGCATCTTCGCTCGAATTTTTTGTGTATATGATGCATGTCATCTTTAACTGTACAACTTCTTACAATGGATGATTAAGTAATATTAAGTTCTGCTGGTTTTTGGTTGTACTATTCTGTATTGAATTTGGGCAGCTTGAAAGCAGTGAGAAATGGAACCCCCTTTATTGTCTCTTTGTTTTCTCCTGATTTAAGTTTTGATTTGTTTTCCTCATTCTTCAATAATAAAATATACCTTAAAAAACACAATTTCCTATGTAAGGAATGTTTTAAAAATTTATTAAAAAAAAAAAGAAGAGCTAATGTAAGAGCGATTTGCGAATTTTCCTACTGTGATTTGTGGTGGTCTTTTGCAGTTTCATGGTCAAGAAGTTATGATGCTTAAGGGGCTTAAGGGCTCAATTAAAAGGTTAGAATTGGATGATTGGAAATATGCTTTTTTTCTTCCTTGGAGGTCTTATTACTCTTATCCAGGCCTCTTTATCTAGTATTCCCCTATATTGCATGTCTCTCTTTCGGGTTCATGTTGGAGTGGCTGATAGAATTCAGAAGCTTATAAGATACTTGATTTGGTGAGGAGTTGGAGACACTAGGGGGATCATTTGGCCAGTTGGGAAGTATGTCGCAAGACTAATAAGGAGTAGGGTTTGGGTCTTAGAAGTTTGGTGTCTATTGCCTTAGCTTGCCAATGGTTACGGTGTTTTCTTCAAGAATCAAATTCTCTATGGCATCAGATCCTTTGTAGCTAGACTGGGATTCTACTAATAGGTGGTTTGCAAGAGCTGCAGTCAACGGAACTATAGTTCATGGAAGTTTGTTCCAAGGGGGTGGGGGTGGCTATGGTTATTTTCTTCCTTTGGTTGCATTTTACTATGGGGATGGTTCTAAGATCCTATTTTGGGTGGATTTGTGTGTTGGAGATGTCCCTTTCTCAGCTTTTCATTTGATTTTTGATAAAAGAAGAAATAGTATTTTGGAAGAGAATGGAAGAAGTATTAGAGCAGAGGATAAGATATCCTCCTAGAAGAAACTAAAAAAAAAGGCAAAAGCCAGAACAGAAAAAAGCACATCATCTAAGCAAAGCTTGCAAGTCTCTCTGCATGTCCAACAAAGAAACCTGTCTAATTAGCCATTGGCCGAGCACCATAACAAGGTTAAGAATATTGCTTTGTCCTTCAAAAGAGGCAGCAGAAAAAGTTACCCTTGAAATTCTGGATTTTCTACCATAAACACCAAATAATAGCATAGAAGGCATGCAGCCAAAGAGCCTTCCTCTCTTTTACTCCTCCAAAGGAGTATGTTTGGATGGAGGATAGTTGATATAGTTGGATAGGCTCCTATTAACATGAATGCTAAGGAGCATTAAATGCACTTGTTTTTGGTAAAATGTACATTTTTTAGAAGAATTAAATTAAATTTTAAAAAATCAATGCACAAGTCAACATTGGATAATTAAAGTTATTTTTGATTTATAAAACCAAGGCAAAAGTCAATGTATTTATTGCACAAATAAAGCATTAATTATCCCTTAATTCGGGCCTAAGGGCACCGGTTAACAAATGCCATTTGGATAAGGGTCATTAGAAAGCAAAAAAAAGGGTTGTGTTGAGGGGCGCTCAAGCGTTAAAAAGCTCACGCCTCTCAGCCGTTCACCTAAGGTAGGAAGCATTTGCATCCTGCAATCCATCAAAGGATGTAAATGCATCCTGTGGCTGATGGGTGTGAGCTTTCTAGCACTTGAGCGCCTCTCAGCAAAACCCAAAAAAAAATAGTTTAGTGGATTGATTGCTAGTTGTGGCATTTTAAGGCAAATAGTTACTTAGGATTTCTCTCTTTAGTCTTTACCCTTTTCTCTTCCATTCTATGGACTTCATTAATTGGCTGAGAAACATTGGATGCTGATCTGGACACGAGACATGGGACACAGACACTCTGACAAGCAAAAAATAAAGTGTCCTTTGTTTGTTATAGTATTGTGTTGTCTAACACGAGTATTTGATGTGTTTGGCATAAACATGACTCATTTTTTGGAGTGTCTGTTTCATGGTTTTAATCATTGCCTATCAACTGTGTTAAATTAAATGCATCTGGTAGTCATTACAGTGTACAATAGGGCTTCAAATTTTCTTTACCTTAATTCTAATAGGGTAATTGTTTTGTAATCCTTTGGCAGATTGGGAACTGTGTTGGTGCAGCTAATCACCGCAACTTCATTGCCTTCCTCATTGCAGCATTGTTCAGTACAATCTATGTTTCTATAATGTCTGTATATGCAGGCTTGCATATCTGGCCACCATTGACATACTCCCTTGGGAGCTTAAATGGGATTACTAGAGGAAATCTCGCATGGAGAGTTATGAATGAAATTATTTTTGCTTTCCTGAGATCTGTCCCGTTTCTATCCTCTAGGGCTCTTGTTCTAGTTTATCTTTTTATTTCAAGTGTTTCAGTGCAGATAGGGTTGAGTGTTCTTTTATGGCAGCAGCTCCGTTATATTTATGAGGGGGAAGCTTACTTGAGTCACCTAAGCTCACAAGCAGATAATGCAGATGGAAAGAAAGATTGCCAAAATCTTGTTAGATTTTTTGGTTTTCCATATTCTGTAACAAGATTTTTGCCAAACATCCTCGTTACTCAGAAGAGACACACACAGTGAAACAGACATGGTTTGTAATAAAAGAGTCATTTATCTTTCTTTTTGACACTTTTGTATCAAAGTATTTTCTTTCTTCTTTTATATAAAATGAATATTCGTAATATGCACCATCGCCACTGCTTGAAGGAGATCATAGTTGGGTCTAGGGGTTAACAAGATCTGGTCTAGCCTGCCAACCCGACCTGACCCGACCCAAGCACCTTAGGCGAGGTTAGACTTGGTTTTAATGGAAAATTTGAACTGGAATCGGATCAAATGACTTTGACTTTATATATATTTCAGGTTAAGATTGGATCACTTCTCATGTCACTTAGCTCGGCCCGAGATATATAAATATTCATCTCTTGAGTTGGAGAATTTAAGACATATAGATTAAACATTAATTTTCTATGTATATATCTAATTGTCAATATTTATTAAGAACTTGATAGTCATATAATTGTTAACAAACAATGTGGGCTTTCAAATACATATGAACATAATATAACATATAATACATATAATTACATCATCGTTTAGATTTTGTCAAACTTTGGGTTTAACAAATTGGCTTGATCAAAATATCATGTTGAGATCAAGCTAAGTTAAACTTAACTCGCGAACACCCCTAGTAAGCTATTTCTCTTATAATTTACATTAGAAGTAGAATGCTTAATAAGCTATTTCTCTTATAATTTACATTAGAAGTAGAATGCTTATTACTTTTTGGTGATGAAAAGTTTAAGAAAAGGGGAGTTTGACTTATCTTAAGGTCAGGGTATGACACAAATTTTAGTAAAAGCTTACAACGCTTATTATTATGATTAGGGATATTCCCAAAAAATCAAATCAAATTAAACTAAACTACATTTTTTGTGGTTGAGTTTAAAGGTTAAATTAAAATATTAAATTAAACAAAATAATAAATTTATTTATTTATTTATTTTGGTAAATTAAATACATATATTTCTCATGACATTATATATATATATATATATATATATCACACATAATATTAAAGTTGTTAATATAATTCATTGAAAATTTGAACAGTAAAATTAATAGATTAAGATAAAATGTGGCAAAAAATTTTAATTAAAAAAGAGTAATAAAAGAACTCTGTGCATTTAGTAGTTAATGTCGTTATGGGCCTATTAGAAGGCATAAAACAATACAGTAAAAAATCAAAATTTTAAAAATAAAAAGAATAAAGAAAAATCCTTTTGAGGCAGAAAATAAGGCGTGTCAGAAATATTTATATGGTCTCAACTCTCACCTGTCCGCTAGAAAACTACATTTGCATACGAGGCACAAACGCCAATCACACATGACATGAAGATAAGGTTAAACCGTTAAACAAACCAAATACAAATATCCCGTCTCTCATCCTAACCCTTGAGAAAAGTTTTCTTCAGTTTGAGACTGAGCTATGGCGAAAGCTGGAAATTTGGTATCCCCAAGGAGCTTGAACCCAGTATTCAATCCATGCCACCCTGCATCCAAGGTCAAAACCCTCAGGTTGCTGTCTCAGATTCAGACTTACAATAATGCTAGTGCTTCTACCAAAAGAAAGGATAACTTGCAGTCTCCATTGGTAAAACTATCTTCTCCCCTGTGCTTACTTTAATTCTAGAAATTATTCCATTACTTGATCAGTTTCCTGAATCTGGGCATGGCTTTTTCTATGTCTATGATTCAGTAATAACAAATACTTGTCACATTTCTATTTCTGTGGTAGTGAAAGCAAACTCCTGTATTGCCTTTTCTTTTTTTCTTTGGAATATGTTAATTGTCATCTAAAAGTTCCAATCAAACTGAAGTTTCATAAATACTAATAAGTGAGGTTAATGTGCATAGCATATATACTTAAAGCTTCTAATACAATTATTGTCTTTAATTTCTTTGACCAAGATGCTTGTTGTAATTTGCTCCTTAACTATCAAGACTCGAGAGTTAGTAACTCTTTATGATCACCATTCATTTTTTACTCAAAACCCAGATTGGGAAGAACACGAGTAGGGCTGCTCGGCGTCTGATCACAATATCAACAGGTGATGGAAAATGGCATGGGGATTGGACATGTGACTATCTCCTGTCTTTGCAAGACCTACAGTTACAGGATTTGATTGAAGTCGAAAATGACCGACATAAAGATGCACAAGTATGCATCAACCTCAGCATCCAAAAGGTGGTTATTTTATTTTATTTTTTCAAATCTTATATTTACCCAATAATTTGTCACATGGTATAATTAATATTCTCTACTGACTATAATGAGTACTCCCAAATTTCAAATTTAATTGTTTAGTCACTTTTCTATACTTCTACATGGTATAATACCAGCATGCTAGCTTTGGCTTATCAGTGGATGGAAGAATCATGACGTCCTTCACTAGAAAATGTTGTAACTGCTCTTCACCATATTGCCGACGGGTATTTCCTTTCATTATGAACAGATACTAATTTATTTCTTGGTTTGAAATTTGTTACAAATACTTGGATTTTGGGCCGTGTTGAAGATGTCATCCAAATTGTCAAATGCTGATTATGTTTTGGCGTATGCTATTAAATTAATTCTATTTGTATGACTGTGTCTCTACTAATGGTTACAGATTGATACAAAATTTAACGTATGGGTTCTCTCGGCAAGTAGAGATAATCGCAAGATACGGCTACCTGAAATTGGCGGTGACCCTTCTTTAAGTCTCTAAACCCAATTAGTTTCATTCTGTGAGCTTTTTTTTAATCACGTAGATAGAAATGCTCTAAATTCATTCCTGCATGTAGTTTAAAATCTTACTTGTGCTTTGTCCTTTAGAATGAGATGTTACCACCATAATTAACAGTGTTTTCAACGGATATAGCTTTTACCACCATATTTCAAGAGGGAATGGCAATGCATATACCAAATTTAGTCATGGGATGGTACCAAAGCATCTCATCATGTCCAATGTTGTTGCCAAATAGTTAAGGGTAAACTAACACAGCTACTCATACAATACAGGTGATCTATGTTAAACCGGGATACGAAGTTGATCTTGATCATCTTGTACAAGAAACCATCCGGCTAACCACCTCAGTAAAAGTATATTATAGTAGCATTGCAAATCATGATTTTACATGTTGGGTTTCAAATTTTTTTATTTTAGAAGCTCCCATAATTTATTTATTTTTCAGGATACTTGCTCGGAGTTGTGCGAGAAATCTGAGGCTACAGTACAATGTAAGCATTTTTTTGGAAACTTAATGCTGACCAACGAGGTCACTGCCGATTACTTTTCTAATTTTCTTTTCATTTTTTCTGTTTTATAATACAAGGGGCACCAACAAGTGAACAAGGTAACCTTGAAAAAATCAAGGAAAATTTATGAAAGATCTTTTTATTTTTCAGATACTACTGGACAAAGCCGGGCCTCTGTCGATAAAAGGTGGTCTAGACTATTGGAACTAAAGAAAGCAAATTTCTGATTTATAGCATAAAATAAGAACTTGAGAAGTTTCATATATAGATGAGAAGTCAGTTTGCAAATAGATTTTATGTATAATGTATTGATGAATAATATTCTCTTTTCTGCAATGTATACTAATGAATGCTTGGAGAATCTTTTTGACTTATATTTGCATACGTTTACTTCTGCAGACTCTGGATAATGTAATTTATGAAAGACTTTTTGGAGTCTCATGTAGAAACGAGATTCTTACAGTAAACCATGGATTCTTTAAGTCTCAGCAAGAGTTGGCATAGCTTATCTGAAACTACAAAATTCAACAGTATTAGAAAAACTAAATTTTAAAAAGTGAGTTGGCATAGCTTATCTGAAACTAATTTCACTGCATTCCAAATTCGACATTCAAAATGACACTTTCAGATTTCTGCCACAGGAAATATTTTCAATGATATGCAACTGTTATCAGTTTGCTATCTTCATAAAAAAAATGTTAATAATCTCAATCGTTGTCATCCATACCAAAAATGTTAATAATTTCAATTGCTGTCATCCATATTGATTACCAGACGAGCTTTTAGAGAACATGATCCACAAGGAAGAATCACTGATCGTGGTAAAGTATCAATAGTCAGCAAAGATATCCTACTTCCATCCCTCGACAAGGAATACCCCATTTTCTGCAATTCCAATGAGTCTACGGAGAAGTAATCACCACATCGGCACTGATAAAACAGGTCCAATGCTTCTCCAGCATCTTCAGCTATCATATCCTGTAAACTTACATCTTCTGCAACTTCAGCAGCCAACACATCCTGCCTTGAACATTGCAGCTCATTATCATAAACTAAACGAGAGCCTGAATTGCCAAGAACTTCCCATGCCTTTTGTACTTTGAGAAATCTCTCTCCGGTTGTTTGATTGCTGCTGGATGTCTCAGATGTCTTCAATAGCTTATCAGGATGTAAACTGAGTACAGCACTACGGTAACTAGCACGAATTTCTTCATAACTTGCATCTTCCATGACATTAAGAACCTCATAATGGGTTTCCCGGATGGCATTCTTGTCCAGAAGCATTGTTGGATGCTGCTTGTTCCCAGATCACTCCAAGTGCAAGGTCGTCTGCATTCAGCAAAGAAACATCAGAAACAAGCAAAAGGCTGTATTATCACATAAAAAATACTCGTCTAATTATAACTACTCAAACTATACATCAACATTTCATTAACATCCGGAGGTCTGTGGGAAATCTCAAATTTTGCCAGCAAGTTTTTAGTTATCAGTCTGTAGCACATGAAATAGACCACAGGGAACCATAAAATATACTACAGCACATCTTAATGCTCTCGGTATTAACTGCACTAAAGTATAAGAATATTTTGGCCTTGTTTGGAACCAATTCTATTAACAATTCAATTCAATTATTTTAGTGAATTCAATTGCATTCTATTATTTCAAGAATTTTCTTGTTTGGAGCAAATCTTAAAATTAATGGAATTCAATTAAATTCCATTTTTTGGAATGTATTTTAAATTAATGATATTCATTTCAATTTTTAATTTTAGAATAACATCCTTAGAATGACAATAACTATTATATGCTTAGTTTACACATATTATCCTAAAGAAGTCTTTCTGGATAACACTGCCATGTGAATAAAAAAGTGAGGTGTTTTTTATAGATTTCAAAATGAGGGATCATGAGGACAGCCCACTTGTGCCTCAAAACTCAAAAGATATTGGTTTTTGTGAAACAGCCTTGGGTTGTCAGCAGTGGGAACAACACATCCAATGAGGAATGAAACAGGTATTGTGTGGGTGTGAAGCATGATACCTATATAGCTCAGACCCAAAGCATAAGAAGAAATGGAAAAATATGATGAATAAAGAAAAGAAGATTATAGAGCAAAGTAAAGAAAAGCTATCATTGACTAATCTCATTCCAAAAGGCTATGGGATCAGTTTGTGTTTTTGGCCTCTCTGCTGTTCTGCTCAGTGATCAAGGCTGTTTCAAGGGAGATGATATGTTAGATATGGAGAGAGACTGGGCAGCTTTGCTGCATTCTTGAATTTTGTTTGTTTTGTTCCTTGTTTTTAGTTTTTTTTTTCTACTTTGAAGGATCTCTTATCCTCCCTCTAGCTGTATTTCTCTCCCCCCCCCCCCTCTCTTTCTTTCTCTCTAATAAAATTTCTTTTTCTATATAAAAAAAATTAAGCCTGATTTTAGCTTCTACCAACCAACAGGTGAATAGACCCCACTATATATCCCCTTTTCTCTGTGATACTTATTGAAGCATTAACCAAATTGCCTCACGCCTCAAGGAGTACATAGACAAAACACTATTCTCAGTTCTCAGTACTGATATGCATGTTTAGTTCCTATTTGTTAGATTTTCTTTGAACTTCAACCAAAATGTGTAAATCTAAGCTAATTATGGTATAGCCATATCAGCATATAGAACAGCCATATCTGTGCAGGAAAAAAGTTTCAAAATCAAAATGAGTAAGACAATAGGATCACACACATACAAATTCATAACTATTGCGTTTCTATTGGGTATAGTGCAAAGGAACAGAAACATAAAGCAAACAACTTTAACAGCTTCATTCTATGATTCACTATGCAAACACAACAGCAACAATTTAGAACAAGCATATCTCAACAAATAAGCGAAACAAGACAACTCAAATATGAGAAGAAACCCATCAAAGTTTAGAATCAGAACCAAAAAATAAAGAAAGAAAGATTCCACGTAATGGGTCTTAATAGATGTACCCAATTTCACTAATTAAACAAGATTGCAACTTCACATGCATGAAAAAAGACAAGGGCAGCAGAGTAATTACCTAACTTGACCTTAAAATTAATTCAGCCAGGCCAGAATGGAGATGATCTTTAAGGGGTTTGATGCACACTTCGAAACACAAAAATGATCCAAAAATTTGCTGCTCCAGCGAATCAAATGAGCTTCCGATGAGCCAGAGCCGTCTCACTGATGCAATTAGAAATTGGGTGATTAATGGATGAGCTAGAACAGAAGCCACACTCTCCAAGTTTTAAATCTCAAATCAAATCATTTGTGGGCTTGTGCGGCTGCGATCAAAATCGACTGAGGAATTAAAAATGCATATGGAGGCTACCTAAGCTGGGTTTTCTTGACTGGGAGGGGCGGGGGAGGGATAGTTGACAGGGGGGTCAGGGGTGGGGGTGGGTATGGGTTTTCTCTATTGCGCGTGGGGGGAGGGAGGTCACGGGGCTGGGTTTGGTGACATGGGTTAATATGTTATTTTATAAAATTATATTTTTTATATTTATTTTATCTCATTTTTTTTCTTGTTATTTTTCCTTCATTTAAACATATATAAAGAAAATATACTCTTCTCTTTATTTTCTCTTCCCTCATTTTTTTTTTCTTCTATTTTCTCTCATACACCTAAAAAAGCATAAGAGAAAAAGAGAGAGGATAATTACAAATATTCTTTTCTATTAATAAAAGGGATTGTCTCTAATGTCACGTCATATGGTAATTCTTGATTTTAATTCAAGTTAAATTATTTTTGCTCAAAATTTGTTGATTTAAAATTTTTTGTATTTCTTTTAAGACAAGTGTCACTTCTTTTTTTTGTACCTAACCCACATGTCTGAAAACTCACACTTTGTATTTATCTCTCTTTATACAACCCCGCCTTTTTTTTGTATCTTTTCCTTTCTTTCTCTCGCTCTCTCTTTCTTAGTCTTTGCTTTCATTATTTATCAATGAAAATGAGGTTTGAGCATGGTCGCCAAGAGAACATGAGGTTTGGTGTTTATTCTCAGAGATCAATGCTTGCCACTAACAAAAAGACAGCCAACATCAAAATACTCGTTAATGTTCTAGCTTGACTGGTGCTGGAGATGAGAAGGTGACCTCCACCAGGAATGAGGGAGATTTGAGCTATATTTGTCTTTGTTTACAATTATTTATGTTGTTGTGTTTCATTCAATTTCAGTTATTTATTAGGTTGTGCAGCCTAAAATTGATAGATGGTTTTTATTTTTTATTTTTGCTTAATATTCATTTAGTCAAATTAATTGATGCGGGGATTCTTTGTTTAATAGCCATTTAATCAAATTAGTTATTGGGTATCTGTAATTTTCCTTACGTTGGTATTTTTTCTTCATAATCATATTTGTTTTGTCTCTTCATTTTATTGTGTTTGTTTTGGGTTTTGATTTCATAATTTGTGGATTTTAGTTGTTTTTGAATTGGGAGTTGTGTCTGAATTACTGTTAATTCAGTTTTGTCTTAGGATCTCCTCATCAAAATGAAGTGGAGATATAAACTTTATTAAAGATATTACGAGCCGTATGTATTACGAGCCAAAGAGTAAGATATAAACTTTATTAAAGATATTACGAGCCGTATGTATTTGCTCAAGGTCATGGAAAACTATGGTAGATGATGTAGCGGTAGCTAATGCTCTTAATGAAAGTTTTAGAGTTGAGAGATGCTAATGGGCATTCTAATAATGAAACTGGAATGATTATTAGTCTTTTATACTTCCTGAAAATATAAATAATTAATAGGATAACTAAATGTGTTTGTTTAGGTAAATAACTAAATGTGTGTTATTTTTTTGGTAAATAACTAAACGTGCTTTTTATTACAATAATAAGTTTTTTATTTAAATTTATTTTTACTGTAAAGGCTATCATCAACACATTAGTAAAAGAAATTGATTTTTATGTACTAGAAAAAAAAATTAACTTTCTAAATAATTAGCCATAATCTAATTCTTTTAAAGAATGATTGTGTGCTAAATTAAAGTTTTATAATAAGAATTTAATTTTAATTCATTGTTAGTGTAAAGTTTCTTTACACTGTCATCTAATCATGTGCTGACATATCATTAAAGGACCGTTTGTATTAGCTCTTTTTAGAGTAGAAGTGCTTTTTTGAAGTAACAAAAATATTTTTTTTAGAAGCTAAAGAGTTTAAACTTTAAAAAAAAGCATTTTATGTGCTTTTTTTGTTACACATGAAGTATTTTTTTTAAAGGCTTGAACTCTTTAGCTTCTAAAAAAGTACTTTTATTATTTCAAAAAAGCACTTCTGCTCCTAACAAAGCTAATACAAACGGGCCTTAAAAGATTTAGTCTTTTTAGGCGGTTGTTGTGATAGTCAAACTCTTTTAATGATTTGGCAACACATAATTAGATGACAGTGTAAAGAAACTTTACATTAACGATGGATCAAAATTAAACTCTTATAATAAAATAAAATTATTTTATACATAAAATACTAAATCAACATTATATTGTTAGAAGTGTAAAGGAATAAAAAAAAATACATGTAAAGAAAACAAAAAATTAAAATATTTGTTATTTCACGGAGGCATATAATATAATTTATTTAAAAAATTAATTCTTTGCTAACTCATATTGCGACTATTTTTTCTTATTATATTAATTAGAATACGAAAATATTCTCTTATATATTGTTCATTTGTTGAATCGAGTTTATTTTTCAAATCCTTTATTATATTAGATTTGGATCATTTATAGTTAAACTGCATGTGTAATTAAAAAGAGATAAATATAAAAGGCGAGTCTTATAATTTTTGAAATTATGTGACCCACGTGTTTTCTCTCCTCTTAAACTACACATGTTGTTGAACTATAGAGAATATAGTCCCTCTATGAAATTTAAGAGTTTGTTTTTGATTCTCTTGTCACATTTTCTTGCCAAACAAACATGATGAAGTTTAATTTTCTAATCACATATTAGTAAGTTGTCCTTCAAACTTTAAAAATTGTGATATAATTATTTTTATCTTATTAAACAACAATATTAAGATTAAATTACATTTTGGAAGATAATTTTAGTGAAAGAATAATAAGTTATTTAGATAAACCTGCAAATGATCTCATTGCAATTCCACTTACAGTAGCCAAAATTAAAGAATGTACTGTCAAAACATCTTTTTGCTTTTAAAGCACTTGGTGATAATTAATAACAATTTGATAATTTAAACAATTTTGTTTCGTATTTATTTATTTTATTTTAAAGAATGATAGTGTGTTAAAATGAAGTTTCATAATAAAAAAAATATGAGATATAAATTAAATAAATATAGATAAAATATCTAGTCAAAATCATATTATAATATAAATTAACAAAAAAAATACGTATAACTAATAAACAAATAGAAAATACCCGTAAAATTTGTGGGGGGCATAAACTAGTGTACATATAATTACAAACATACACTAATAGAGAGTTAAATTTCAATTCAAGAGGTAACTTTCCGTACCAAGTTTAAATTATTTTAGAGGTAAAAAAAAAGAACAAAATCAGAATTTAAATAATTAAATTTTAGAGGTAACAATGCAACTAACATAAACCCATTTCAATTAGTACTTCTTCAGTTCTTCTTAAATTTGTTAAGGTTGCTCAACTCATAAATTTCAGTTTTAGAGACATGAAAGCAATCAACTTAGAGAATTTAAGGAATTTAAATGAATGAATAAGATTAAAAACATAAATAATGTCTTCTTTTATTATAAAAAAAAAGGAGCATTATTTTAGGAAATGAGATCTACTTGGAGGTCTTTCAGCTCACCGAAGGTTTTGGGCACTTGCCTCGCCACCGAGAGAGATTGTGTTTTGTGTTTCAAAGATGTAAGTCCCAAACTCACATTCCCGTCCCAATACGAAAACCTAGTTTCTTGTTTTCCTTTTTTTAAAAAAAATTAAAACTTTTAAGATGATTCATTTGAACCAACTAGTATTTGGTCCAAGTAAGAAGTGTTTGGGTTCCTTAAGTATTTTGTTATGAGTTCAATTTTAAAATAGCGGTATGGAAAAAATAATATTGAGAGAGATTTTTACTTCTAGTGTCTGATAATACTTTAAGAGATTAGCTTCCCACCTTCTAAATGAAAAAATATTCTGAGAAACAAAAAAAAAAAGATGATTCATTTGAGAACAGAATGGATCACGGTTATCTAGTTTTAACTAATTTTACTTGATTGAACTACTTCAATGATTTTTTAGTTGGATCAAAACTAATGGAGTAGTAATTGGTCTACGGTTCAACCAAACTGATATTTAAAACACTTTTCAGCATATGAGTTCAAATACAAATTTATTTTGTTTTATCTTTGATGAAAAAAAAGAATTATTGCTTCCGGAATCCTCTCAGTTTCATTAGCATTTCAAAACTATTTATAAAATTCTCAAATTTATAAAAATATGAATCGGACTTAAATGGCACACCAAACAATTCATCTTCAAAATAGGAATTTTAATTTTTAAATTCATCTTCAAGATTCCTAGTGCTTAGATACTCCATTAATTGAGAAGGATAAAAGATAAAAGGATCGGTTTTTATTAGCTTTTTTAAAGAGATTTTTTTTATGCTTAAAATTTAGTTTTTAAATAGTAAAAATTATTTTATGTTTAGATATAATATTAAAAAAATGTCTGAATAGATTCTTAAAATATCTTTTTTCATAAGCATAATTTTTTTAAAAAAATATTATAAGGAAATAGCACATCAAAAGATTTAAAAGTGGTAGAATCATGTGATAATGGTGTGCACAAGCACCCGCCGAGATTTTGTAATTTCAATGAAATTTGATAAATTTATGTTTAAATGCATATGCTCATGATTTAAATGTGACACCATTCAAAACAAAAAATAATGAGCATCTTGGATACTCATGTAGTAAATTTTTCTCCGAAGACTTGCTGCATAGAAAATTCAAGAACAATAGAAAAGAATCTACAACTCTATAATTTTATAAAACCTTGGAGAATAATTTAGAGCTCAATGAAATTAGTATTGACTAAATAATCAACTTAGTCCCTAAAAATATCCTTTACTTGTAGTTTAGTCTTTTAATTTATTATTAATTTATTTTTGTATACGAGTTAATCTTTAAATTTATAATATTTGTATCAATTTAGTCCTTTCATTAGTTTTAGTTAACCAAGTTAAACGATGACCCCTAACTTGACATATTAAGTGTTTATATATAACGTTTAGTACCACATGACATGTTACTCAACACTTTTCCTTGAGATACGACGTCGTTTTAGCTTAGTGAATGAGTGACTAAGTATTTTGTGTATGAGGAGGTTAGGATCCACTAAGCTAAAACGACATCATATCTCAAAGGGAATGGTTGAGTAACATGTCACTTAACGTGTCACGTCAGAGGTCACCGTTTAAGTTGGTTAACCAAAGATAATGGAAGGACTAAATTGATAGAATTTTATAAATTTAAGGATTAACTCATATACAAGAATAAATTTAGGAACTAAACTGCAAATAAGAGATATTTTCAAAGACTAAGTTACCTATTTACTCAATTAGTATTATTAAATTCATTTTCTAATGTTCTATTTTATTAATATAAATAACAAAAACTATAAAATGATGTTGTTATTTTCGATATTCATTTTAAATATTTTATGTGCTTATAAAAATTGTATTTTTTTTTACTATCACTTAATTATACATTATCATATTATTAAAAGAGTTTGAATCTGATAAACTCTCTTAATAATTTATCAACACATAATTATGTGATGATGTAAAAATTTTACACTAACAGTGAATCAAAATTAAGCTCTACATAAATTACAAGTTAAGATTATATCTTATCATATCTTAATGGTACATAAGATAAACTTACATGGATAATAAGTTCCACCAAATATCAATGGTTTAATGTATCGATATAGCCAATTACATGTGCAAAAACATATTGTTGTTCACGGATTTCATGGTTCAATATTCTTATTACCAAAATTTTCAGGTTTGGCGCATTTCTTTTGTATATTTTTCCCATTTAAAATTTTAATTTGCTTAAGTGCATAATGTTATTTTGAGAAAATTTTATTATTCCAATTTTTGGTTAGTTTGCTATTGTAAAAAATAGTTTTTCATGACATTGGTTTAGCAAAAGTCATGTTCTATTATTTTAAAATTTGATATAATATTTAGGATATGTTTGAATTGAGGGGTTTGGAAGAGAGGAGAAGAGAGGTCATAGGTCATTTTTTATTTTAAGTAAACATCCCTTATATTTTAAAATTTTTTAAAATGAAAAAAATAAAATGAAATTTTTAAGTAACATTTCAATTGTCCATTATTCATTTTTATATATATTTTATAATTATTTTAATTTAAAAATAAAAATTACTTCTCCTTACCTTCCCCTCTAAAATCCTCAATCCCAAACACACTCTTAAAGTGTTTTATATTTTTAAAAGTAATTGTGATTGTATTAGTTGTGTGAAGAAATGTCTCAATTTTAATATATATATATATATATATATATATGTGTGTGTGTATGTATATATATTTGAACCAATTTATCATAATTATTTAACAAACATATAAATTACTCATTTAAGAAAGTCATAAATAGGGTAGTTTTTGCTGTAATTTTTTTATTTTATTTTTTTGCATATGTGGCACTTGCATCAATCCATTTGAAGGTATTTAAAAATCATAGTTAAACGCCTTTTTTTTTTTTTTTAATTTTTGTTATCCAAGTTAAAAGTAGGCCAAATAGGCTCCAATGATAAATACCTTATTTATCACTATATTAAAGGCCCGTTTGTTTTAATTTTTTTAGAAGTAGAAGTGTTCTTTTAAAATAATAAAAGTATTTTTTTAGAAGCTAAAGAGTTCAAAATTAAAAAAAAAACACTTCATGTATTTTTTTGTTATACATGAAGTGTTTTTTTTTTTTAAAGTTTGAACTTTTTAGCCCTAAAAAAAACACTTTTATTATTTTAAAAAAATATTTTTCTCATAAAAAAGTTAATACAAACGGGCCCTAAATGAATTTGTTGGATTATTAATGTAAATTATAATATATATTAATTGTTAATAAATGATATTTAGTCATTAAATGGTATTAGTGTAACCAATTTAGATAGTCATTTAATGTAGTTATCTCGTTTTATATAAATTTTAATTTCTGATGCCATTTAATGTAGTCATATTGTTATATGCGAAAATCAATTAAGAATAACCCTAGTTATTTATTGGTTACACTTATACCATTCAATGATTAAATATCATTTATAAGCAATTAATATATATTATAATTTACCTTGATAATTTAACAAAATCATATGGTATAGTGATAAAAAAAGTATCTATTATTGGAATTATAGTTGGGGTCCATCTGATCCACTTTTATCATAGATAAAAAAAATTAATTTTTTTTTAAAATTAGCATAACAAAATTACCTTATTTTAAAAAATAGATTGAAAACTAAATTAACTCAATAAATAATTTTTAAAATTATATCAAGTCAATTACCTCATGAAATTCGTATTTTGAGAAACTTTTATTATTCTAATTTTTGGTTAATTTGATATTGTAAAAAATAGTTTTTCATGACATTGGTTTAGCAAAAGTCATGTTCTATTATTTTAGAATTTTAATTAACATTTAAGATATGTTTAGATTGAGGGGTTTGGAGGAGAGGAAAAAGGAGGTCATAGGTCATTTTTTATTTTAAGTAAACATCTCTTATATTTTAAAATGTTTTAAAATGAGATAAATAAAATGAGAAATTCTCAAGTAACATTTCAATCATCTATTATTCATTTTTATATACATTTTATAATTATCTTAATTTAAAAATAAAAATTACTTTTCCCTCCATTCCCCTTTAAAGTCCTCAATCCCAAATATACCCTTAGAGTGTTTTATATTTTTAAAAGTAATTGTGATTGTATTAGTTGTATGAAGAAATGTCTCAATTTTAATATATATATATATATATATATATGAACCAATTTATCATAATTATTTAATAAACATATAAATTACTCATTTAAGAAAGTCATAAATAGGGTAGTTTTATTTTTTTTGCATACGTGACACTTGTATCAATCCATTTGACGGTGTTTAAAAATCATAATTAAACGCTTTTTTTTTAATTTTTTGTTATCCAAGTTAAAAGTAGGCCAAATAGGCTCCAATGATAAATACCTTATTTACCACTATACTAAACGATTTTGTTAGATTATTAATATAAATTATAATATATATTAATCGTTAATAAATGGTATTTAGTCATTAAATGATATTAGCGTAACCAATTCAGATAGTCATTTAATATAGTTATTTCGTTATATATAAATTTTAATTTTTGATAACTATTTAATATAGTCATATTGTTATATGTAAATATCAATTAAGAATAACAGTAGTTATTTATTAGTTACACTTATATCATTCAATGATTAAACACCATTTATAAGCAATTAATATATATTATAAGAATTTAATTTCAATCCACTGTTAGTATAAAGTTTTTTTACACTGTCATCCAATTATGTGTTGACATATCATTAAAAGAGTTAAACTTTCTAGGTGGTTGTTGTGATAGTTAAACTTTTTTTAATGATTTGACAACACATAATTGGATGACAGTGTAAAGTTTACATTGATAATTTAACAAACTCTTATGGTGTAGTAATAAAAAAGGTATTTATTATTGAAATTATAATCGGGGTCCTTCTGATCCACTTTTAGCATAGATAACAAAAATTTAAAAACAATTTTTTAAATTACAGCATAACAAAATTACCTTATTTTAAAAAATAATTTGAAAACTAAATTAACTCTATAAATAATTTTTAAAATTATATCAAGTTGGTCAATTACCTCGTGAAATTCCTATTTGAAGAAGTTTCTTAATAAATTTATGCTATCGTTTTGACTAAAGCTTTTTTTTGTTAAAAAAAAAATCAGCGAGAAAAATAATCGGACAAGTATCATGTCAATTGTCATGCCTAGCATCAAACTGAACATTTCCATTTCTATAGATACATGAATTTTAATCTGGAAGGTTTTTTTTTTATATATATTTATCTTAATTATTTCTATCTTAGTCCTTCTACGGTTCTACCCACACACCGAATTTTTGTTTTTTAAATATTTATCTTGGTTATTTATAACACTTTCACATGTGACAAACATCCAAATTTAATCATACCTTTTTATTCTATCACCTTTTCATTTAATGTATTACATCATTGTGACAATTTTTATTTATTTATTATCTAACATTTTCTTTTTTAAATAAAGTTGTCCTCAAAAGTGATGTGCAACGCTACTTTTTCTTTTGTTTATGACAATCAAACCACAAGGGAAAGGTAATTTGGCAGCTCTGATTCAAATTAACCTACTTAACCTATCTAATTCTAAATTTTAACAAAACCATTTAAGAAGTTCAAATGTTTTGTTCTCTTGACCAAGTCCCGCGCATAACATTACCAAGTCCCCATCCCCCCCTTACTGATCTGCAAAATAGAAGAATAAAAGTCACAAAAACAAGACCAGTACAAAAATACAAACCAACAACAATAATTTGACCAAGAAAGCAGGCGAGAAAAGTCCCTAAGCAGAAAGCCAAAAACCATGGATTTTATGTTGCTCTTATTTTTTTATTGAAAAAATGACCTTTTAATTTAATTTGATAAAGATAATATCAATTTAATTCATTTTAAAAATTAATTAAATATTTAATTACATTAATTAATAATTTATATATAATTAATTAATTTTTAAAATAAAATAAATTAATATTATCCTTATCAAATTGAACTAAAATGTGATTTTTCCTTTTTGATTTAAGCAACGCAAGGGTGACCCACGCAAAAAGCCAAAAACCACACATTTTAAGAGACATTTGGTCCTGCAGTGCTGCCTCCGCTCATCCACATCCAGAGTACGGAGTAACACAGCTCTGCCTAAGCTTCAACGGCTTGGCTAAGGCTAATATTGTCGCAAGATTAACAGTACCATGACAAGCATCCGAGTCATCTCGAATAGTCAAATCCAAGCTCCGAGTTACATCAATGGCGACTTAACTCGGAAAATCGACTTAACTCCGTGGGATCTGCAACTCCTCCCACTTGAAGCCATCCAAAAAGGGCTTCTTTTTCACAACCCCAATGCAAAAGACACATCAATCCAAATTCAGCACCTGAAACACACCCTCTCCTCCACTCTTACCTTCTTTCCACCCCTCGCAGGTCGTCTCGCCATCATCGAACACCAAGATAACACTGCCTCTTGTTTCATCGTCTGCAACAACGAAGGTGCCCCGTTTGTCCATGCCATAGCAGAGAACACTACTGTTGCTGACATCCTTCAACCCAACCACGTTCCTCCCATTGTCCGTTCCTTCTTTCCACTCAACGGAGTTAAAAACTACGAAGCCACATCTGAGCCATTGCTAGCAGTGCAAGTCACCGAGCTAGTTGACGGCATCTTCATCGCATGCACAATGAATCACGTGGTTGCGGACGGCAAATCCTTTTGGCATTTCGTCAATTCTTGGGCTGAAATCTCACGTGGTTTCGATCAAATATCCAAACTCCCTGCACTTGAACGTTGGTTTCTCGATGGCATTGACCGTCCCATACGCTTTCCTTTCACAGTGGAGAAGCAACGCTCTGAAAACACCAATCCACAACCGCCACCTGAGAGGATCTTCCATTTCTCAAAGGAAAAAATTGCTCAACTCAAATCAAAAGCTAATGCAGAGATGAGCACAGACAAAATATCTTCTCTGCAAGCACTTTTAACTTTCCTTTGGCGCTCTGCGATCCGTAGCGAACGTCTTGATCCACAAGAAGAGACCCGTTACATTTTACTGGTAGGCGTTAGACCGAGAATGCTGCCACCTTTGCCGGAGAATTATTTTGGAAACGCAGGGCTGTCTGGTGCTGTCACCATGAAAGTAGGGGAACTGCTGGAAGGTGGGATCGGTAAGGGTGCTTGGGAGATGAACAAGATGATATCTTTGCATTCAGAAGAGAAGGTTAAGAGCCACTATGAGTCTTGGGTGAGAACCCCAAGGCTGCTTAAGCTGAGTAACATAGCTGGTAGTAATGCCTTGATCACTAGCAGTTCCCCAAGGTTCAACTTTTACGGTAACGATTTTGGTTGGGGAAAGCCTGTGGCAGTTCGAAGTGGCTCTGCAAATAAAAGTAATGGAAAGATTAGTCTGTTTGCTGGGGCAGAAGAAGGTAGTATTGACATTGAAGCCTGCCTTCCTTTTGAGATTTTGGAGGCCATGGGAAAAGACCCCGAGTTTATGGATTCCATTTCCATCTAATGGGTGGGTTCAAGGCAAAACCCTTAGTTCAGTTCAGATCCATGGGTATGCAATGTAATGAATAATGATATCTACTATTGCTTATGAATATGTAATGTAATGAATGATGATTGATATCTACTATTGCCTAAGATTGAAAGGTTTGATGTTCGATATCTGTAAGGAAAAAACTACATTTTTACTATGCAATGTCGTTCCATTTCTATAATGGAATTCACCTGATGCTCAAACCTCTATTTTCTACATTTCGATAGCTGTAACTACTTTAATGTGCGCAAATTGGTGTACCAAATTACTTTTCCTCCTTTTTTTTAAGCAAGAAATGAAAGAGCCCATTTCAATATGGATGCGGATATGGTCATTTCTGTAATAAATATACAGAAAAGGGCAGCCTTTGGGGAATAATGATTCAACTTAAGACTTAAATTTTGATTTCATTTCCATCTCTTGTATAAATTTAATCCTTAGAGATTGTTGTAGAATATACAATTCATAATTATAAAATGGCGAATAATGATTCAGTGTTAGTCAGTATAACATAAACTCAGATTGCTTTGAAGATTTAGTTTACACTCACATGCATTGTAATTACAGTTTAGTGTCGTGTTAGAATAAGAAACTTTATATCTACTTGAAATTAAACTTTAATTAATCAAAGCTTATAGCTATTACATTAACAAGTTAAGATTTCTTATAATAACTCAAAACTCTAGTTGCATCAATAATGTTACTTAGTAGTGTAAGACTCCGACGCAGCATACACTGGTTGAGAGGAATTGTTCCTTTTCCTCCACAAATAGAACTGAAAAATGCACACCATGCTGTTAGCCTAATATTCGATTACATAAATTGAAAGCTTGGCTGGATTCATAATTTAAAGGTAGGGTGATAACAGGGGTAACAAATGTATGGATTTTGAATTTAATTTAATTGATGGATAAAAAATAAATTAATAATCCATTTAAAATCTATTAAAAAATTATTAAAACCATCCAATTCAACAATTACCTATTTAAATGGATGGATATCCAATCAATCTATTAATCTATTTTAATGAATATGATGGATGAATATTCAACCCACTCATTTGAAATTATTATCTTTTAAAATAATAATTCTTTCTCTTTTAAAAAATAATTTTTTCTCTCTCTACAAATATTTAATTTTCTTTCCCTCTCTAGAAAATAACTCTCTCTCTCTCGTATAAAAGATAATTATTTACTAATTTCAAATTTGGATGACAATTGTCGCAGCAACGGCACTCACTCTCTCAACTTCAACATCTACTTCAATATGGATGCTCTTCTACAACAAGATATAATTCTCAAAAGTATATTTGTTATCCATGAAATTGTATGGAAATTTATGGGAAAAATATTAATGACTCAAACTGGTAGTAAAATTTACGAACTCATGCATGTAGGATAGATACATGTTTTTTATTTTTTTGGTTCAATGCAGGATACATGTTCTATTTCAGATGATATTGACAGATATGCTGGATGGCAAAAGCAAAATTCAAATCTAAGGCCCTCTCAAATTACAGATTACTTTGAGTAAACACCAATCTCTAAAAATACAAGGATCATCAGTTAAGTTTTTCAATGATAAATATATTAAAATGGTCTTCAATGTCAATTTTTGACATCAAATTTATACTTCAATGTTATTTTTTGACATCAAATTGGTCTTTTAATATCATTTTTTACATCAAATTGGTCCTTTAAAAAGACTAATTTGATATAAAAAATTATTAAATGACTAAACTGATGTCACTTGTATCTTTAGAAAATTAAAATGTGTGATTACTTGATTACTTCTACAAACAAATATACATATAGAAGCTCAACCTAATGAAAGATCAATAACCCAACATACAGGTAATGCTTGGATCACAATTCACAAGCACCTTTTGCTATCCAGTATCCAACACTGCAGAAAGCAATCAGAAAACGTTTATGCTCTAGGCAGATTGCTACTGCTTATTCCTTAAATGTATATTAGCATGCAGAAAACGCAGTTCACATCTCCATTTTTTATTTTTTATAGGAATGAACTGAAGCATGATAATTGATTGATACATAAACATACCATGCACAGTACCATTTTTATCTCCATCAATGGTATGGAAATCCTATCAGAAATAATAAAATGAAACATCAAGTTAAAATTTCCATTTAGCATTGAATGAGAGCAGAAATATTTCAGCAAAAAGTTCCCAGCCTTGACTACTTAAATCCCACAGTTCTATATGATATTCCCTGCTGGTTTAAATCTGCATAACTACTCCAAGGGACGAAATTTGTAACTAGAGACATAAAAACAATAAAAGTTCCGAAGAAGCTTCAATTGCTCCAAGCAACACTCTCCAAGTAACTCAATTGCTCCCAAATGGATAATAGCCTGCTCAAACATGAAAGAAACTTCAACGTGACACCTTCTGCTAAGTAGATAAGCATTGGAATCAGTTTAGCATATTCTTCAACTTCAATAGCACTAACTCCAAATCCAGAATCCCCTTCAACCGCAGACAGCAGAATCCTGATACCAAACAGAACAAAAGAGAAAAGCTATTAGAAAATTAACCTGCTCCAATCTGATGGGTCAAGACTCTTGACTCAAGAGAGACAAATATGTGTGTATTTGGATTAGCTGTGAAAAAAAGATTGTGTTAAAAATCGATTATGTGTATAATCAATTTTAAAAAAAAATCGATTATGAGAAAATTAATTTATGTTTGGATATGTTAATTCATAATCAATTTTATGATATTTGTTTGGATTGTATGAAAAAAACCGCTTTTATGTATTAAATTATCAAAAGATATATGAAATGATTGAAAAAATTATTTGGTTGAGGACAAATAGGTATTTCTCTCTTAAAGCTTTTAAAATAATCTGAAATTAAATAATTAAAAGCTTAAAATAATAGCTTTTAAAAAAATCTGTTTTTAGTTATTAAAAAAATCTTAATTTAAAATCAATTTTACACATTTTAAACAAACAAGATAGATTTTAGATAAAACAACTTTTAAATGAAAAAAAACGATTATTTCCCAAAAAAAAGCAAAACCAAACATGCTCTATATCCAAGAATATGATTATTGTGAAAAATGATGGCAATGAATAATGGTAGCAGTAATAATAGTTCATCAAGGATCCAAGGCAAGAGTGACAGTGAAATTTAGCAATAAAATCAACAAGGCTAGAACTGGTATAGTAGTCATATGCAAGTGCTTTCTAATTGCTACAAATTACAGGACCAAAAATGGGGAGTAGAAAAATAGAAAGATTGACTTCGTATTTGCTTATAATTCCAGTAGCATAGGATTGGATGTAGCATGTCCCAAAGATTCTAGAGTAGATGTAAGTAAAATGGATTTTGTTCAATAGCAATGGGGACTGTCAAGTGGTTTGGGGGTTCAGAAAATAACAAAAAAATAATAAATAAAAAAAATAGGAGAGGCTCATAGTTCACAGAAATGGAGATAGAAAGATAATGAAGATAAAAGGGTGACAATAGAGCCATTACGGCAGATTGAACAAGGCATAAAGATTGAACAAGACATGAGTACTGTGTCTGTCTCAGACTTAAATGACTGAAACACTGTGATGACCCCCTCTTTTAGCCAATAATTAGGGTTATTTTTTACTATGCTAAAAAATGCCATTGCCCAAGTATTAGAGAGGAGTTATCTGCTGTCTAAGCAATATATTCAAATGCGGCTAACGGGTCCTTGTATCAAGGATGTGAATATGATCAAGCCTTTCAAGCAACAAAACCCAACTGTTTTCCAGTTGGGTTCATCAACCCTGCCTAAGTTCCCAAGTTGGGTTTGCTTTATTTGAAGCCCAGGTGGCTATCTAGAGCCAATCTTAGGGTTTGGACCCAATCTGTCCCGGCATGGACAATTCTTGGTCCTGATATTAGTTTCCAGTGTCCGATTACGTGCTAGGTTGGTCCTAAATAGGCAAGATATATGACATATGGAGTTGTATACATAATCACCAGCCAGTCATTTCCATCTCGTGTCTTCTAATTTGATAACAGAATCATCTGGTCAGTCTCTTTAGGATCAATGTCCCATTTGCTGTAAGTAACTTCCTTGTAATCCAGATATTGTGCACTGCCATGCTATTATTATAATCCACTTAGGTCTTCAGCTTAAGACATCAATTAAGAGTGCAGGATTTCAATATTAAGGAGAAGCGATATGAGAAACTTACAGGAGAACAGATTGCTTTCTGAACTACCCTGGGCCATAATACTTATATATTAGCAACCCATGTTTGTGTTTGCAACTGTATCCAATTAATTTGACCAGATTTGGATGACAAAACCTGCTCCAAACATATGATTTCTTCCTAAAAAGAAATGAACCTCTTAATCAATCTTATATCAATTTATATGTGAAGATAAAAAAGACAAAAATAGATTAATTAGAACCATGATTTTGCAATTATATATTTTCGTACAAAATAATGAACAGAAAGACAAAAAATAAAAATTACCAGTCATTCTCTGTGCTCTTGAGGCTGTTGTCACCGTCATGAATCTTAAACTTTGCCATTGACTGACCTTTTACCAATGCAATTTATCAGATTCATTCATATCGATTTGGCTGTAGCCAACTTGCTTAGGGACATGCAAGTCAATCATTTCCCTCCTTACTCGCTCAACCTCATCCCATCTCTCAGCTTCAGCATAAATGTTGGATAACAACACATAATCTCCATCTGTTAGATGCTCCAATTTGGCAAGTTGTTGGAAGGATATCTCAGCCAACTCCACGTCACCTTGTGTCCTACAAGCACCCAGCAATGTTCTCCATAAAATGGCACTATTTTGGAAAGGGGCAGTCTTGATAATCTGATAGGCCTCTTCCAACAAACCCCATCTGCTTAAAAGATCAACCATGCAACCATAATGCTTGATATCAGGCAGAATTTTGTACTGCTTTACCATATGATCGAAATACCATCTTGCTTTATCAACCAAACCCTTATGACTACAAGCAATCAAAACACCAATGAATGTTACCCGATTCGGCCTAATTGTACCAAGCCTCTGTTCCATCGCTGCAAACAATTGCAGAGATTCCTCGCAGTAACCATGGACAGCCAAACCAACAATCATAGCATTCCAACAACTCACTGTTTTTATCCTCATCCCATTAAATATTTCCCAAGCTGAACTTAAATTCCCACATTTAGAATACATATTCAGAAGGGCGTTACCCAAATACCCTTCAATCTTATGCTCACAAACTTTCAGGGACTCATGTATCTTCTTACCTTTTTCCAGTGCACCTGTTTCGGCACAGGCACCCAAAACTGATATAAGTGTTACTTCTGTTGGTTTCACCCCAGCATTTTGCATCTCAGAAAAGACTGCTAATGCTCCTACATAATCTTTAACAGAAACACAACCAGCAATCATAGAATTCCAGGATACAGCATCCCTCTCAGTCATAAATTGGAACACCCTTCTTGCGGCCTCAATATTGCCTAACCTGATGTATCTTGCGATTAAAGTGTTCCATGAAACAACATTCTTGTATGGCATTGACTCAAGAAGGCAATCTGCCAATTCATAATGATTGATACGATCGTATGCCGATATCATGATATTCCAAGAAACCAAACTTCTGTTACTCATTTCATCAAACAAATGTTGGGCAATTGGCACCAACCCGCATTGACAGTACATATAGAGCAATGAGTTCTGAATACATGGATCCTCATCAAACCCCAATTTGATAACTCTGCAGTGAACTTCAGCCCCTTTAAAAACAATAGCAAGCCCATCACATTTGCCACATTCTTCTATAAACCTGTAAGCTCTAGAGCAGGCCTTCAGCACAAAATTGTAGGTAAAATTATCAGAGACAACATTGATGCTTTGCATATGGTTGTAAATATATAAAGCTTGAATAGGGAAGGAACTGTTGGCAAAAGCTCGAATCATAGTGTTGCAAACAAAAGAGTTGTCCATTGAAGTTTCTTGGAAAAGAGATTCAGCATGGGACAGGTTTCCCATAGGAGAAAGTGCCGAAAACATAATTAACTTCTCAATGAAAGGAACACGAGCATGAAGGCCTACTTTGGTGATTATCGCTTGGACTTGTTTCAATTCTGACATGGAAGACAGTTGGTGAAGCATGCAGGTTATGCGTGAAGATGTGCTTCTGAGTCTTGGCATGATTCATGTCTGTGTTTGGGTAGCTTGACAACAGGTGCAGAGAGCTCCTGAACATGGGAGTGGTATTCATATAAAATCATTCTTCAAAAGTCTATCCCAAAGGAAAGAACACCTTTATGCATAAATTATATATAATTTCTGGTGAGTGATGAGCTACTCACTTACGCAAACAGGCCAATCAGGGCATCATATACTCCAACTGATTAGCTTTGATTGTATGCAATATAAACAGAAGTAAATTGGGCTTTACAAGTCATGTAGTTTGATGTATAAAATTTAGATGTTATCTTCCGGGAGCTTTACTCATGATATAGTGCTATTTTTTGAGTAAATAGTCAATTTAGTTCATGAAAATATTCTTCACTTTCAGTTTAGTCCTTAAATTTATAAAATTTGTATCAATTTAGTCCTTTCATTAGCTCTAGTTGACCAAGTTAAATAATGACCTCTAACGTGACACATTAAATGTTTATATGTAATGTTTAGTGCCACATGACACGTTGCTCAACACTTTCCCTTGAGATACGACGTTGTTTTAACTTAGTGAGTGAGTGACTAAGTACTCTGTGTATAAAGGGGTTAGGATCCACTAAGCTAAAACGACATCATATCTCAAGGGGGATGGTTGAGTAACATGTCATGTGACACTTACGGTTATATATAAGCACTTAACGTGTCATGTCAGAGGTCACCGTTTAACTTGGTTAACCAAAGATAACAGAAGGACTAAATTGATAGAATTTTATAAATTTAAGGACTAACTCGTATACAAAAATAAATTTAGGGACTAAACTGCAAATAAGAGATATTTCCTAAGACTAAGTTGCCTATTTTCGTCATTATTTTATATTGTTGAAATCCTAAAGTTTAAACTTATATTGCTAACCAAAAAAGTTTTTTCTGATATGAGCGTGAAGGTGGATCCAAAATGCTTGCTAATGTGTAAGTCTTTTGAAGGACATAGTTAGAACAGAGATAGGTTGCTCCGTTGCTGTCATATATTTATTATGAAATAACATGTTTTGGACACCAAACAGAACTTTTCATGGATGAATTTGAATTGCAGGAAAAGTCACTCAACCAGATTTTTCAACAAGAGCACATCGAAATGATGAAAGAATTGTGATTGGAAGATCAATTTTATTTCTACAAGGGCACCAATTGTCAAGGCATTTAACAAGCATCTTGAAAGGATGACGATTGGTTTAGAATATATATCAAACAGGATATGTGCATTTAGTCAAACTTCAACACAGAGATGGAAAAATCCATTTCAATCAAACACAGGGATAGCAACCAAGTCCACTTTACTTGTTCACAAAATCCGAAACGAATGTACCAATCATAAGCTCAAAAAATAGGTATGCCTATGTGAATTGAAGTTAGAAATTCCTGATTCTAATTTTCTATAGAAAAAACGCACTTAGTTCACATTCTGAATTTTAAAAATCCAATTGTAAAAATCAAATAAAAATCTAAATAACTAATAACATACATAACATGAACTTTTTTTTCCCACAGAAAAAAAGAAATTTTTTAGAGGGCTGATTTTATTAAAACTATTTTAAAAGACTAGCATGCATGTACGTTCTCAATTTATTTGCTCTGCTAACAAATAAATACTTGTTACAACTTGACCGATAAACCAGAAAATTGACCCTTTGAGAAGAGATAACTCACTGTGACTCCTAGTATTTGAATAAGATTAAAACTTGCCAAGTGCGAATTGACGCCGGAGAATGATGGAAAGTGGCAGAGAACAAACTTAGACACTCGACGCTCAACGCAGAAGCAACTTCAACTCACTTCGACTCAAACGCCGGTTTGGGGCCAAAATCATGGTGGACAATTGCAAACGCGAATTTTACCAAACATGATTGACAGAAGATGACTGTGTTTGAATAGAAAAATGCATGTTTGGGTTTCGCAAATACCCACTCAAACACACACTTAGCCTTTGTTTAAAGGGGAAGAGAAAATAGAATGAAAAAAATGAGAAAAAAAAATAAAAAAAAGAGAAAATAAAAAAAATATATATATTTTCTCTTATTTAGTTGTATAAAAAAATAAGAGAAAAAAAAATATAACTATATAAAATGACTCATATATTCTTAATATAATGTAATAGAATATAAATATTTATTATTCTTCATTTTATATTTCTAGTATGCTTCTTATAAATTAGATAAATAAATAAATTTTACTATAAGTATTAATATTAAAAAATTAAAATTTTGACACCTAAATTAATTAAAAAGATGATTTTATTTATAAAAAAATATTTTTTATTTGAATCAAGTTAACTAACTTAAATATTCTCTCATCTCTCACACAACAAGTAAATACAAAATTAAAACTTTTCTTATTATTATTATTAAAAAAGTACGTACAACTGTGTAAGGTGCAATAGCCTATCTTTGATAAAGTAGGTAAAATAATAATTTAAGTTCAACCTCTGTGCATGATTTAAGTTTTCTTCGCAGTGGGGAGAAGAAAACTTTTAGGTGGTTCCACGACTTTTTTTTTTTCCTTCCTCTTTTCTTCTCACATCCAAAGGAGGGAAAATGTCTAAATCTACCCATTTTCTCTCCTCTCATTTTTTTTCTTTTCAAAATTCATGGATCCAAACAATGTGTTAGTTACTCTGAAATTCTATTCCAAAAAAAAAAAACATAACACGTGGGACTGTTTTTTTAATAAAATTTAAATAAAATCAAAAGGTTAAATAGAATTTCGCGGTTCGTTGGGCGATGGACGTACGGTTTATACCAAATCCCGCATGGCACATGCCAACTCGCTCAGGTGATTTCCACGTGTGGTCCACTAGACTTTTGTCCACGTAAGCCTCGCCTCTTGGGACACGCAACCCAACCCCTCGTTCCGCATTTAAACGCCGCACCGTATCTATTCCCCATTCGTTGTTCTACAAATTGAGGTTGAGACCTGAGAGAGAGAGAGAGTCGGCAACTTTGAACAGCTCTGTGAAACTCGCTCCCGAAGCTTCTAGGCTCTTGCTCTTGCTCTTGCTGGAAGATCTCATCACAATGGTTCGTGCGTGCCTCCTGTTCTTCTTCTCCTTCCTTTCTCTCTTTTATATTTTCTCTTTTTTCTATGTTTTTCTTGTTTGATTTTTCTCTTTGTTTATGTTAATATCCAATCTCTGCTTCCATTTTTTCCGTTTGTATAAGATTTTGGACTGGAATAAAATTATTTGTATTTTTTGCCCTTTACCTTCTGTGATTCCTAGGTCTATTTTTCATTCAGTGTTTTTTTTTTAAAACATGCCCTCCCTTATTTTTTTAATTCATCTAAAATTGGGTTTTCCATGAAATGAAATGAAACGAAATTTTATGTTATTTTTTTATTATTAAGTGTTGGATGGATTTTGATTTGTCTCATTTTGAAAACTGTTCCACTGTTCAACTTTGGAATTTATACGTTTTTGGGCTACTTGAAATTGAAGCATATGTGAATTGGTGCCTCAATCAGGTGTTTTCTGGTTAGAGGTCAAATTATTAATTTTTATTTTCTTTCTTTGTCATTCCATTTTCCATTTTTTTGTTTTTTCTTATTCACATGCTAAACGATTTCCTATATTTGTGCCTGTGAGGTAAGCCGTGGACTTATGTAACTTGCAACATTCTAAATAGAAGTTTTGAATATTGTAGGATGCTGCAAAGACGCCTGGTGCCGTGTTGGCATGTACAGATGAAGCTGTTCTTTCTATTAGGCAAGTGTATGATGCAATTAGAGAGCTTGGGAATGAAGGGTCTGAGCAATGTGATCCTCTGGTTCTTACATGTGCATCATCACTAAGTAATTCTTCTACTCCTTTGATTGCAGTTTTTTTTTTTTTTTTTTTTTTACTTTTTATAATCTATACTGATTTTCATATAGAATATGTCCTACAGGGTTACTTTACTTTATAAATAGAACAAATTTGTAACACAAAGCAATAAGTTATACTTTGCCATTGCATGCATCTTCCCAACTTTGAATTCACCAAAGGAAAAGGTGCTGTGTTTATTGCAAGTGATGCTTGTCTATATCCCATCTCGAGGGTGATAAGATGCTGTTGTCACATAATGTTTGAAAGTTGTATTCCATGAATTAATATACAAGTTAGGCTTCTATACATATCAGCTTGAATTGAAGCCTTAAAAATTAGAGCTCAACTGCCTTTTTCCTGGAGTTCACGTCCAACTCTATTGTATAAAATTAAAATACCAATGGATGAGCATGCATAGCTTGTGATACTGATTTTTAATACTTGGGGGCTCTGTGCCGGGTATTACGTGTTCATTCAAGAAGGGAAGCCAAGCATAAACATGCTTCATCTGTTGAGGAAAATTTCTAATTCAGATTATGCTTATCATTGAAAGCATTTTAACACGCCATTTTTGGAATCTTCCATTATGACAAATCCTGTCCTTTTTAAAAAAAATCATATGCATTAGCAGCTCTAGCTACTTCTATTCTACATTGAAAGATCAAGTTTTGCTTATACCTTTTCTATTTATGTTTTATTTTGCTTTATTTTACTTTAGAAAATAAGGGAATCTAGGTAAGAGAGGATGCAGATGAAGAGTCTTGTTTATATGTATTGTTGGTAGATATTGTATAGTTCTGTAAGTTGATCTTTGTTGCTTCAGTATGAATTTATTTTGTATAACTACTCATGGCCCAGTAACTCATGAGTGAGGATATTATGTTGATGCAAATTTACTTTCTTCTTTTCACTTGTCCTTTTTTTCTTTGTTTGCTTAGTGGAGCTGCAATTGTAAATAGGGAAAATTTTCATCTTAGCTTCTTCAACTTTGGCTCTTATACAAATCGCTAGTTGAACTTTTAGTTTTGGCAATTAGCTGTCTGAACTTTAAGAAAACTGGAAATAGCCAATTCTGCCTGTATTCTGTTCACTTCCTTTAAACATGTGCCAACCCCACAGTTAATGATTGTTGAAAGGAGTTGGATGGAAGCTTCCATTGGCAAATTTCTCCAAGTTCAGGTGGTTAATATCCAAAATGAAAAGTTCGAGTGATGTTTTAAAGATTGAAGAACAGCCAACATTGAAGTGGGCAAAATGCAACATTCCCTTATAAATACATTATTTTCCATTTTCTGTTTATATGGTATTTATTGTAGTGTAGTCAAAGAAATCAATTTTTACAGCCTATTCTTCTTGCAAACTACAGGCAAGTTGCCAGTGGAATCTTCCTCTGTGGATATTGTCATTTTAATCTGGCAGTCTCTTGATTGTCCTACGGATCAACTGGTTCAAGAAATCCTGAGAGTGTTAAAAGTAGGTGGGACAACTCTTATTCGCAAGCCATCTCAGTCTGCTGTGGGTTCAGTTGATAAGGTAATAACAGTGTGGATTGTGCCTGGGTGAATTTATATTGTTGTACATGATCTGGTTTTCCCCCCCTTGTCCTTGCAGATGATATCTGATCTTGAGAACAAGTTATTGTTGGCAGGGTTTTCAGAAACACAAGTTTTGCAATCAAAATCAACTGTCCCGTTTACTGGGGTAAGTTTCATTATCTGGCATCTGCCTCTGCCGCCATCTTTAATTCATCATTGTTTTTTTCATCAATCAATTTTTTTAATTTTTTTTCGTCAATCAATGTTTTTTTATTTTATTGTTTTCTCGTGTTTGGTTTGTTGTATAATAGAATACAATATAGAAACATGTTGCGGATGAGTTGAATAATAGGCTGTACTGACATGCGTTTTGGATTTACAGTGTCCAATTCATGATTGGTGTTGAATCCCGGTCTACTGGTATAAGTGATGGATTATTATACAAATAATAGCTTCTGGTTTGAGGCCTGATCATGTGTTTGAAATTTCCATTGTTACATATGTTATTTGTATAACAAAAATGCTCTAAATTAATGCACTTCAAAGATCTTTGGAGGTGTCTAGGATATCCAGGAATCTCAGGTGTCTGCTCATATTTTTGCATACTCCCTTTAATTTGAATTTCTTTTGACAACTATTATTATAAAGTTGTTTTTCATTTTGAGCATGAACAATTTCAGCTAGATTTTGCTTGTTTTTATCATAATTTTTTTTCTCGCTTCACTTCCTTCTGGCAAATCTGTCTTCCTATTGCCTGACTAGTGGAGTATTGGGCCATGAGTCATGTAACGTTATTCTTTTTTTCTTTCGTAATTAACTTTGCTATGACCTTCTTACAAATTCTAACTGTCAATATGTTCTGCATTGCACATAGATCAAAGCTAAAAAGCCTTCGTGGAAAATTGGTTCATCTTTTGTGATAAAGAAGGTGGTGAAGAGTTCGCCTAAAGTGCAAATTGATGATGATTCAGATCTGATCGATGAAGATAGTCTTTTGACTGAAGAAGATTTAAGGAAACCCCAGCTGCCTCCTGGTAAAGAGTACTTTTCTAGTTTCTGTCCTCAATTAATTAGTTTTCTGTGTGATATTAGGCTATTAGATAACATGCTTGTGCAGTAGGTGATTGTGAAATTGGAAGTACAAGAAAAGCCTGCACAAATTGCACTTGTGGGAGGGCTGAAGAAGAGGAAAGAGTATTGAAGTTAGGATTGACTTCAGAACAGTTTAATAATCCTCAATCGGCTTGTGGCAGTGTATGTCTCTTTTTCCTTTTGCAATATACAGTTTTAGTTAATGCTATCTTGCATTGGAGTCTCTCGGTGGCTGTGCTATTCAATAAGAACTCATTTATGCTTTCTGTGCATTTTAAGATAGAAAGTTTTAAGAAATTTAGATTTGTATAATGTTCTTTTTAACGAGCAGTTCAATAGCTTGACAATGGTTTGGTTAGATTGCTTTTTTGTTTAGTTCAGATGATATATAGAAGCATAGGAAGCATGGGAGGGTTAAAACAACCCCCTCCCCTGTTTCATGTCAGGTAAATTATATTTCAAGAAATTTTGGAGCTAGTGCTGCATCAGAAATCCATTCCCAATTTTTTTACTTCTAGCTCAGTAATATGGATTTAGAGGCTTATGGATGGAATAAATGCTAATTTCCTACTACTTACATTTCTTTTAATTAGCTATGGAAGCTTGGCTGAATTTGTAATTTTTAAATAAGTGAATTTTCTATATCCCGCTGCTGCGTTATAAGCCCAATTGTATTGATCCTACACTTCAAAATTTCAGTTACTTTATCTTACAGTATTCCTTTATATCTTGAAAGCTATATTGAACATAAATTTTAATCAGCATTGGTGGAATAAGAATATCTAAGATTGGTTTGAATTACATTCAGCATGAAGAACTTACAATCCTCTTGCAGATTTTCTGATATGCTCTTTGTGAAGTTACCCTTTATTGTGTCAACCTATCCTCTTATGCTGTTTCAGATTTTTTTATTTCCCATAAATTGGCATTGCTCTCAAAGTTGTCATTGGTGTCTGCAGTGTGGGCTAGGGGATGCTTTCAGGTGCGGTACCTGCCCTTACAAGGGTCTTCCTCCCTTCAAATTGGGCGAGAAGGTACTTTCTCTCTCTCCCTCTCTGAGCTGTTTGGTGTCATTTCTTTGTTATGGCCTATAGCAGCTGTTACGGAAGTCGTTCATTACTTTTATGCAGGTAACACTGTCCGGTAACTTCCTTGCTGCAGACATATAACGGATAAAGTTGCAGTACGCCTTGTTATGTGGTTGATATAATGGAATTAGACACATCTTTATATAGTATGAGATTGTCATTGGTTATGCTAATGCTAGCGGAACCATTCATCTGAGTTGTTTTATACAATTTTAAGTATGAGAGATCCAAACGAATTTCGTTGTTCTGAACTATAGAGCTGTAATGTCCTTGTCTCTTTATCACAAACTTACAAGGCAATGTGTTTTTGTCACCCGACCTTTAAATTATGAATCCAGCCAAGCTTTCAGTTTATGTAATCGAATATTAGGCTAATTGAATGTTGCGCATTTTCCTGTTCGTTCTACCTATTTGTGGAGGAAGAGGAACAATTCCTCTCAGCCTGTGTATGCTGCGTGGAAGTCTTGCACTACCAAGTAACAAAATTGACGCAACTGGAAGTTTGTGATTTATTATAAGAAATTTTGACTTGTTAATGTAATAGCTATAAGCTTTGATTAATTAAAGTTGAATTTAAAATAGATATGAAGTTTCTTACTTTAAAAGAGTAAAAACTTAAATTAGTCTCTTATACATGGCACATTAGTCTAGTTTTTTAATTAATTTTGATATTAAAATAGTCTTTTAAATGTTATTTTTTTATATATTAAATTGGTCTTTTAATATATTTTTTTGTACATCAAATTAGTTTTTTTAAAAGGATAAATTTGATGTAAAAAATGATTGGAGAATTTAATTGATATCTCATATACTTTTAGATAACTAAATTTATTTTAAAACGACACTAAACTGTAATTATTATAGAGTGTAAACTAACTCTTCAAAGCAAATCTGAGTATATGTTATACTGACTCACTCTGAGTCATTATTTCTCATTTTATAATTATGAATTATATAATTTAGGATAAAATACACTTTATTTTCCTTATAACACTTTAACAACTTACCTTCATAAACTTTATTTTGTGACACTAAACTTCTCTGAATTCTAGTTTTGAATAAAAAAATGCTAATTTTAATATAATCACTTTAGGATTTAGGCATTCAACAATAATAAGATTCATTAAAAAGTTAATATTTGTATTCAAAATCAGAGCTCAAAGGGTTAAATGACACAAAATAAAATTTGGGGAAGTAAGTTAAGTAAAATGTATTTTATCCTATAATTTATAACAATCTTTAATGAATTAAAATTAAACCCTTAAATTTATACAAGAGATGGAAATGAGATCAAAATTTAAGTCTTTAGTTGAATCATTATTCCCCAAAGGCTTCCTATTTCTGTAGATTTGTTAGAGAAATGACCACATTCGCATCCATATTGAAAAGGGCTCTTTCATTTCTTGCTTAAAAAAAAGAAGAGGAAAAGTAATTTTGTACGCCAATCTAGGCACATTACAGGGATTGAAATGGAGAAAATAGAGGTTTCTGTAGATCATCAGGTTGAATTCCACTATAGAAATGGAACGACATTGCATAGTAAAAATGTAGTTTTTTCCTTACAGAAATCGAACATCAAACCTTTCAATTATAGGCAATAGTAGATATCAATCATTATTTATTACATTACATACCCATGTATCTAAAGTAGTGAACTAACATAGTGTTTGGTGGGAGTAAAAGGGAGGGGAGAGGAAGGGATAAATTATTTTAAATTTTATGTGTTTGGTTCAATTTTTTGAAAGGGAGTAGAGGGGAGGGGAGGGGAGCAAAATCCCTCATAAGCCAATTTTAGCTCCCCTCCAAAAGTGGAAAAATTTGGAAGGGAGAGAATATATGTTAAAAAATAGACTAAAATATTCCTAAATTAAATACTACATTAAATATTATAATTGTGTAAAAAGGTAAATTTATACTTTCCCTCTATTAAAATTCCTTCCCTCCCTTCTCCTCCCCTCTATTAAAATCTTTCCCCTCCTTTGAACCAAACAGAGCATAAGTGTTTTGCCTTAAACCCACCCATTAGATGGAAATGGAATCCATAAACTCAGGGTCTTTTCCCATGGCCTCCAAAATCTCATAAGGAAGACAGACTTCAATGTCAATACTACCTTCTTCTGCCCCAGCAAACAGACTAATCTTTCCGTTACTTTTATTTGCAGAGCCACTTCGAACTGCCACAGGCTTTCCCCAACCAAAATCGTTATCGTAAAAGTTGAACCTTGGGGAACTGCTGGTGGCCAAGGCATTACTACATGTTGTAATAGGTAGATGACAATTCAGCTGCAGTATAGGATTTATGAATGCCTAAGACGTGTGGGAACACACTGTCCTCAAGGATTTATTTGCGTGGTGCGAAAACCCCTCAGGATATAACAGGCTCGTCCTGGTTGTAGACTGAGGTATCAGAACAGCAGAGAATTATTTTGTGCTAACCCAGGAGAGAATAGAAGAAGGAGAAGATAGAAGCTGAAGAGCTGAGAAAGATTATTAAAAACCAGTGAAGGAATTCGAAATTTTAAAAAACCCAAACCTTAGGTAACTGGCAGAGAGATAAGTGGGATCCATTGGTAACTGGTGGAGCAAATTTCGGATAAAGACTAAGTCAGAAAAGAAAGTTTTAAAAAAAAATTCGTTGCCAGATAGGGTTCCTTAGACCAAGTCAAAACATACTATTAAAAATAAAGTTGTTTCCGGATAGGGCCATTTAAAAATTTAAATAAAAAACAAAGCAAAAAACTGTGAGATCTCATTATCGTGCGCGCGTGGGGGGGGCAAATCAGATGATTTGCACTACCTGGGCCCAAACTTGGGCGCGCGAGCCCATTCATCTCACTAACTCATTTTACAAGTCCATATCACAAGTTACCTTATAAACCCTCTAAAAATTTGAAGACTAAGCAATGTGGGACATTAAACTTTAGAAATACTACAACATATAATACAACAATCCCCCACATATTTCAAAAGTTTAAAGAAAACAAAATTTTAAAAAACAGAATATAATTTACTGGGTTAACACCATGGGTGTAAATGCATGAAACTGGTGTCTTTTGAACTATGAACCAGACCTAAACTGACTGACATAATATATAGTGAGTTGGTGAAGTAAACTTCTCGAACCAGAAACACTTTGTCATACATTAGAGGTCTGCCAATCACACTACACCCCAACTATTCTCGCTGATGCCGCTGTGTTGCGCTAATAGGCCATGCGCGCGCCTGGTTATTCATGAGTGCTTTAGAGATTATGCCACAATCTCATACAAGCAGCCCCACTTGACACTCATATAGGTGATTTCATCAAGTATATACTACAAATCATACACCACCCATAAGGGATATGAAATCATTAAAAGCTTTTAAGCTTATCCTCTCAATGATGCAGTTCCAGCACTACTCACACTATAGGAAGGGACAAAATTATTAATGCTAGCAGAACTAACAAGTGACTTGTTTTTACCCATATGAACCTTCTTCATGGGATCTCCAATCACAAAGGTCGGGTTACCATCATTGTTAATTTCAAATTGGCTTAAGTCCCATTCCCCTCGATGTTTCATATATTAATTTCCTTCCAAGAGGCTTTGTTAGAGGATCGGCCAAATTCACTTCTGACTTCACATAATCAATGAATATTGTTCCATCTTTTAGCAGCTGCTTTACTACATTATGTCTCAATTGTATATGTCGATTTTTACCATTGAAAGTCTTATTCTTTGCAATGGCTATTGCCGCTTGGTAATCACAATGCATTGACACTGATGGTGTTGGTTTTATTCCTAAAGGAATATTCGCTAAGAAGTGTCTTAACCACTTAGCCTCATTACCAGCCAACTCCAGAGCTATAAACTACGACTCCATAGTGGATCTAGCAATTATTGTTTGTTTTGATGATCTCCAAGCAACCACACCACCACCAAGTGTAAATACATAACCACTAGTGGATTTTATCTCATCTGAATCTGAGATCCAGTTAGCATCACTGTATCCTTCTAATACAGCAGGGAATCCACTATACACTATACCATAATCCATGGTACCTCTCAAATATTTCACGAGTCTAACAAGTGCAGCCTAATGATCTTGATTGGGACTATGTGTATATCTACTCAATCTGCCCACGGCATATGCTATGTCAGGTCGAGAGAAATTCATTAAATGTAACAAACTCCCAATAATTTGAGCATACTCAATTTGAGCAACAGGATCACCCTTATTTTTCTTTAATTGAGAGTTAGCATCATAAGGGGTACTCATTGGCTTTGAGTCAAAGTGACCAAACTTCCTAAGAAGTTTCTCTACATAATGTTCTTGTGACAGCATTATACTATCACCCTTCCTTATGATTTTAACTCCTAATATTACACTTGCTTCACCCATGTCTTTCATATCAAATTTAGATGCAAGAAAAGATTTTGTTCTAATCACTATATCATTACAAGTACCAAAAATAAACATGTCATCTACATATAAGCATATAATAACACATTCACCATTTAATAATTTGGTATACACACATTTATCAACTTCAATAGGTGAAAAACCATCATTAATCAAAGTTTGATTAAATTTCTCATGCCATTGTTTTGGTGCTTGCTTTAAACCATATAGGATTTGAGAAGTTTGCACACTTTATTTTCTTGACCAGGAGTTACACACCCTTCAGGTTGTGTCATATAAATTTCTTCTTCCAAATCACCATTTAAAAAAGCAGTTTTCACATCCATATGGTGAATAACAAGTTTGTAAATTGAAGCTAAGGTTATTAAAACTCGAATTGAAGAAATTCTGGTCACAGGAGCAAAAGTATCAAAATAATCAATATTTTGTTTTTGAGTAAAACCTTTTGCTACTAATCTGGCTTTATATTTTTCAATTGAACCATCAGGTTTATATTTTCTTTTAAAAATCCATTTGCAACCAATAGGTTTTGTTCCAGGAGGTAAATCAACTAAAATCCAAGTGTTGCATTTTGAAATAGAATCAATTTCGGCTTTAATAGCTTCTTTCCAAAATAGAGCATCAGAAGATGAAATAGCTTCAGTAAAAGTCAAAGGATCATTTTCTATAAGATAAGTGTAAAAATCATTTCCAAAAGATGTTTCTCTCCTTTGTCTTTTACTTCTTCTCAAATCCTCATATGAGTTTTCATTATTGTTTTCTAAAGAATTAAATCCAGATTTCAAAGGAAATATATGTTCTAAAAATTCAACATTTTTAGTCTCTACAATAGTGTTACGATCAATTACACTACTTCTCAAAACAAGAAACCTATAGGCAGCACTATGTTCAACATATCCAATAAACATACAATCAGAAGTTTTAGAGCCTATTTTTCTTTTCTTAGGTTCAGGAACCATTACCTTAGCTAGGCACCCCCACACTTTTAAATATTTCAAATTAGGCACGTAACCTTTCCATAACTCATAAGGTGTTTTACCAGTTTTCTTATGAGATATTCTATTTTGCAAAAAACAAGCAGATAAAATGGCTTCACCCCAAAGGTTATCAGGTGCGATAGAACTAACTAACATAGCATTCATCATTTCTTTTAAAGTTCTATTTTTCCTTTCAGCTACTCCATTAGATTCAGTGAATAAGGAGGAGTTACTTCATGTATTATGCCTTCTTTTTCACAAAATTCATTAAATAAAATATATTCACCACCCCTATCGGATCTAACTCTTTTAATTTTCTTATTTAATTGATTTTCTACTTCCGCTTTATATGAAAGGAACATATCAAAAGCTTCATCTTTATTTCTAATTAAATAAACCTTAGTGAACCTAGAAAAATCATTTATAAAAGTTACATAATATTTTTTACCGCCTCTAGTCATGGTATTTTTTAAATCTCCTAAATCGGTATGAATTAAACTAAGTAATTCAGATTCACGTTAATGTACTAAAGTACAAGATTTTTTAGTTATCTTAGATTCAATACAAATATCACATTTATTTATGCATGCATCACTAGTCGCAGAAATTAAATCAAGATATCGCATTTTCTTAATATAATAAATATTTGAATGTCCTAATCTAGCATGCCACATATTAATGGAATCAATCAAGTAAGCAGAAGATGATGCATTCTTATTAATAATTTCATCAATGTTCAATACAAAAAGTCCCTGATCACAATAACCCTTTCCCACAAATACATTATTTTTTGTTAACCCCAACTTTTCCCAAAAGAGATACAGAAATCAAATTAGCCCTAATATTAGGCACATGAAGTACATCATTCAAAGCCAGTGTCTTACCAGATGTGAGCTTTAGAAGAACTTTTCCCTTTCCCAAAACTTCAGCAGTTCGAGAATCTCCAAGATATACTAGTTCTTCTCCATCCCCCACAGAAGTATAGGAGGTAAAAGCATTTTTGTTTGCACAAATATGCCTAGTAGCACCAGAGTTTACCACCCATTTGTTCACATTGGTCACCATATTAATTTGAGAAACGACTGCAGCAATGATATCATCTCCATCTGCCAAATTTGCCTTTGGTTTAGGAGGATTGTCGTTCCTCTTTCTATGCCTGCATTGAGGTGCATGATGTCCTGGCTTTCCACAAACAAAACAAGTACCTTTTCTCTTGAAAGTGGGATTAGAAGCACGCGGGATGTCAGTAACTTTATTGTTATTGTGATCAGGTTTAGAATCGTACCTTTTTTTGCGAGATTTGTTTTGTACAAGATTTTCCTGGGAAGCCAAAGCCTTTGCCCTTGCAGCCTGACACTCTTTTCGGTTGGTGTCTTCAATGATGATGTGAGTGATCAGATCAGAGGGTGACATTTGCTTGTGCTTGTGCTTCAGTTGTTGTTTGTAGTCCTTCCATGAATTAGGAAGCTTTTCAATAAGGAGAGGTTGCCGACAAACTTATCAGGAGAGTGATATTTATTTCGGCTTTGAGATCTTCTAATAGCTTATGGTACTCATTGATCCGAACCTTGATGTCTTTGTTTTCAGGTCATTTCCGGCGGTAGTAGTTACTTGATGACAAATTTCTGCTTCCCGGCATCTTCAGCAGTGTACTTTAGGATCATGGAGTCCCATATGTCTTTGGCATCTTTATAAGAACAATACACATCAAACAACTCGTTAGAAAGAGTACTAATAATAGTGTGACGACATACCTTATTAGCATATGTCCAGTCTTGAATCAGTTTGGGATTGGCCGTGGAGGGTGGCCTGGGATCGGTGAGTGCTGATGCGACTGAGACATGTCGAGGCGGTGCTGCACGACGTTCTTGCCACCTTCGAAAATTCTGACCACCAAAAAGCTCGATCTTTGAGATATCCGGAAAAGGCTTTGCGAAAATGGCTGCGGTTGGAGCAGGTGCAGTTGCAGGTTGTGGGTCGATAGCAATGCCACCATTGTTGGGAGCGGCGGTAGTATCAGGTGCAGCGTCGTTGTCAGCCATATAAATCCTTGAGATTGTTGTAATAGGTAGATGACAATTCGGCTGCAGTATAGGATTTATGAATGCCTGAGACGTGTGGGAACACACTGTCCTCAAGGATTTATTCGCGTGGTGCAGGTGCAGTTGCAGGTTGTGGGTCGATAGCAATGCCACCATTGTTGGGAGCGGCGGTAGTATCAGGTGCAGCGTCGTTGTCAGCCATATAAATCCTTGAGATTGTTGTAATAGGTAGATGACAATTCGGCTGTAGTATAGGATTTATGAATGCCTGAGACGTGTGGGAACACACTGTCCTCAAGGATTTATTCGCGTGGTGCAGGTGCAGTTGCAGGTTGTGGGTCGATAGCAATGCCACCATTGTTGGGAGTGGCGGTAGTATCAGGTGCAGCGTCGTTGTCAGCCATATAAATTCTTGATATTGTTGTAATAGGTAGATGACAATTTGGCTACAGTATAGGATTTATGAATGCCTGAGACGTGTGGGAACACACTGTCTTCAAGGATTTATTCGCGTGGTACAGGTGCAGTTGCAGTTGCAGGTTGTGAGTCAATAGCAATGCCACCATTGTTGGGAGCGGCGGTAGTATCTGGTGCAGCGTCGTTGTCAGCCATATAAATCCTTGAGATTGTTGTAATAGGTACATGACAATTCGGCTGCAGTATAAGATTTATAAATGCCTGAGACGTATGGGAACACACTGTCCTCAAGGATTTATTCGCGTGGTGCCAAAATCCCCCAGGATATAACAAGCTCGTCCCAGGAATTATTTTGTGCTAACCTAGGAGAGGATAGAAGAAGGAGAAGATAGAAGCTGATGAGCTGAGAAATACTACAACATATAATACAACACTACCAGCCATGTTACTCAGGTTAAGCAGCCTTGGGGTTCTCGCCCAAGACTCATAGTGGCTCTTAACCTTCTCATCTGAATGCAAAGATATCATCTTGTTCATCTCCCAAGCACCCTTACCGATCCCACCTTCCAGCAGCTCCCCTGCTTTCATGTTGACAGCACCAGACAGCATTGCGTTTCCAAAATAATTCTCTGGCAAAGGTGGCAGCATTCTCGGTCTAACGCCTATCAGTAAAATGTAGCGGGTCTCTTCTTGTGGGTCAAGACGCTGGCTACGGATCTCAGAGCGCCAAAGGAAAGTTAAAAGTGCTTGCAGAGAAGATATTTTGTCTGTGCTCATCTCTGCATTAGCTTTTGATTTGAGTTGAGCAATTTTTTCCTTTGAGAAATGGAAGATCCTCTCAGGTGGCGGTTGTGGATTGGTGTTTTCAGAGCGTTGCTTCTCCACTGTGAAAGGAAAGCGTATGGGACGGTCAACGCCATCGAGAAACCAACGTTCAAGTGCAGGGAGTTTGGATATTTGATCGAAACCACGTTTGATTTCAGCCCAAGAATTGACGAAATGCCAAAAGATTTGCCGTCCGCAACCACGTGATTCATTGTGCAGCCGATGAAGATGCCGTCAACTAGCTCGGTGACTTGCACTGCTAGCAATGGCTCAGATGTGGCTTCGTAGTTTTTTAACTCCGTTGAGTGGAAAGAAGGAACGGACAATGGGAGGAACGTGGTTGGGTTGAAGGATGTCAGCAACAGTAGTGTTCTCTGCTATGGCATGGACAAACAGGGCACCTTCGTTGTTGCAGACGATGAAACAAGAGGCAGTGTTATCTTGGTGTTCGATGATGGCGAGACGACCTGCGAGGGGTGGAAAGAAGGTAAGAGTGGAGGAGAGTGTGTTTCAGGTGCTGAATTTGGATTGATGTGTCTTTTGCATTGGGGTTGTGAAAAAGAAGCCCTTTTTGGATGGCTTCAAGTGGGAGGCATTGCAGATCCCACGGAGTTAAGTCGATTTTCCGAGTTAAGTCACCATTGATGTAACTCGGAGCTTGGATTTGAGTATTCGAGATGACTCGGATGCTTGTCATGTTACTGTTAATCTTGCACTCTATTAGCCTTAGCCAAGCCGTTGAAGCTTAGGTAGAACTGTGTTACTCTGTACTCTGGATCTGGGTGAGCGGAGGCAGCACTACAGGACCAAATATCTCTTAAAAGTTAAAATGTATGGTTTTTGGCTTTTTGCGTGGGTCACCCTTGCGTTGCTTAAATAAATAAAAATAAGAGCCACTTAAAACGTATGGTTTTTGGCTTTCTGCTTAGGGACTTTTCTCGCGTGCTTTCTTGGTCAAATTATTCTTGTTGGTTTGTATTATTGTACTGGTCTTTTTTTTGTGACTTGTATTCTTCTATTTTGCAGATCAATAAGGGAGCATGGGGACTTAGTAACGTTATGCGTGGGACTTGGTGAAGAGAACAAAACATTTGAACTTCTTAAATGGTTTTGTTAAAATTTAGATTTAGGGATTTGGATCCTCTAAAGTGAGGGGTGTATTTTAGAAAGTATTATAACCTTTGATGAGAAAATTAAGGGTTTAGGATTCTATAATCCTCAATCGGCTTGTGGCAGTGTATGTCTTTTTTTCCTTTGGCAATATACATTTTTAGTTAATGCTATCTTGATGTTTATCAAACAAAAAAAAGCTAATGCTATCTTGCATTGGAATCTCTCAGTGGCTGTGCTGTTCAATAAGAACTCATTTTTGCTTTCTGTGCATTTTAAGAGAGTTTTAAGAAATTTAGATTTGTATAATGTTCTCTTTTACAAGCAGTTCAATAGCTTCACAATGGTTTGGTTAGATGGCTATTTTGTTTAGTTCAGATGATATATAGAAGCATACGAAGCATAGGAGGGTTAAAACAATCCCCTCCCCTGGTTCATGTCAGGTAAATTATATTTCATGAAATTTTAGAGCTAGTGCTGCACCATAAATTCATTCCTTTTCATTTACTTCTAGATCAGTAACACGGATTCAGAGCCTTATGGATGGAATAAATGCTAATTTCCGACTACCTCCATTTCTTTTAGTTTAGCTACGGAAGCTTGGCTGAATTTGTAATTTTTAAATAAATGAGTTTTCTATATCCCGCTGCTGCGTTATAAGCCCAATTGTATTGATCTTGCACTTCAAAAATTCAGTTACTTTATCTTACAGTATTCCTTTATATTGTGAAAGGTATATTGAACATTAATTTTAATCAGCATTGGTGGAACAAGAATTTCTAGGATTGGTTTGAATTACGGTCAGCGTGAAGAACTTACCATCCTCTTGCAGATTTTCTGGTATGCTTTTTGTGAATAGTTTCCCTCTATTGTGTCAATCTATCCTCTTATGCTGTTTCAGATTTTATTTTATTTCCCATAATTGGCATTGCTCTCAAAGTTGTCATTGGTCTGCAGTGTGGGCTAGGGGATGCTTTCAGGTGCAGTACCTGCCCTTACAAGGGTCTTCCTCCCTTCAAATTGGGCAAGAAGGTACTTTTTCTCCCTCCCTCTCTCAGCTGTTTGGTGTCATTTCTTTGTTATGGCCTATAGCAGCTGTAGCCTGTTACATAAGTCATTCATGAATTTTATGCAGGTAATGTGTTTTTGTCACCCGACCTTTAAATTATGAATCCAGCCAAGCTTTCAGTTTATGTAATCGAATATTCGGCTAACAGAATGTTGCGCATTCTCCTCTTCGCCCTAGCTGTTTGTGGAGGAAAAGGAACAATTCCTCTTAGCCTGTGTATGCTGCGTCGAAGTCTTGCACTACCAAGTCACAAAATTGATGCAACTAGAGTTTGTGATTTATTATAAGAACTCTTGACTTGTTAATGTAATAGCTATAAGCTTTGATTAATTAAAGTTTAATTTCAAGTAGATATGAAGTTTCTTATTTTAAAACGACACTAAACGTAATTACCATGCATGTGAGTGTAAACTAAATCTTCAAAGCAATCTGAGTTTATGTTATACTGACTCACTATCAGGTATTTGTTTTGTTAGTGCAATGCTTAGGTTTCTCACTTCTAATCGTGACTTCCTCGATATCCCTAAATTACAGTTACAGATTTATACAATAATAAATGAATGATTTTTTTATTCATTAGGTAGCAAAACTGTATACTAAGTATGTCAGCCATGTGCCCTTTGCGTTATGTGAAAATTCTTAAATTACGCTATAGGCTTGATTGGCATGAAGACTCGGGATGAACCTGGGAAACTTAATTCAGTAACACTTAACAAGTATGAATCAGGGTCAAAAATAAGGAAAAATGAAAGAAAAAAAAGGGTATTCATTCAAAATCAGACGCAGGAAAAAAATGCAGATTTTCAAATAAATTCATAGGTTCATACCTACAAGCTTCAATAAAGCAAACATTATTCTGCCAATTAAAAGCAGAAACCACCCTTTAAGCATAGAAATTTTACTCAGAATTTCAACATAACGAGAGTTTATAATGCAACCAATCAGAAACTTGACTACAGAATTTCTAGCGTAGTAACCAAACTTGGAAATCATGGACATTTAACCTCAAGTCAAACAGAGTGTGGCGGCTATTAAATCAGGCAAAAATGATGGAACCCTAGCAAGGCAAATTACATTTTACAGCTAAATTATCATAAATCTTGAGGATAAAATTTGATTGGCTTCAACTCAAGCTCATCAGACTCGAGAAGGAGATACTTCCTTGAAACTAACACTAGCATAAGCATAGCTCAACGGCGGGCCAGCTATCCTACACCTTCAAACCATTACAGGCCACCCACAAGGTAGTTGTAGCTCCGCATAGGGATTTCAGACAACAGAGCCCTCCATTGAAATATAAGACCATGGCATTCCATGGGGGTCAAAGTTTGCAATTTTCCATACAGTGTAGAATCAAACAAAAATTAGTGTGACACTGGCTTATCCGATTATAAGCCAGGAAAGGCCAATGGCTGAGATTGCAAATAAGTTGAAACAACAGTGAATGTTGAAGCCCTGTTGCCAGATAACCTTGCCCCTGTTAGTGCAAGTAATAAGATAGCACTCAACCAACAAAGATTTCAGAACATGCTATACACCATGGGCTCAACCTTTGCAATTGTTTGTTCAGGAAAGCTTATTAAGGCCATGAAAAAAACGGTGTTTTCTCCTCTTCGAGTGCCTCCGAGATTCTTTTGTCATGACATAGGGGACAAAATGTACCTGCATAGACATAAAATACCACTAAACTCCACTCTGTTTCCCTAAGACAAAAGACATCATTCAATAAGTTGAAAAGGTAAAATACTCTAATGAATTTGTAATAGAATTTTTTTTATGAAAACTCACTATAAAAATACCATTATAGAAGGAGGAAAAAGTCAAAGAAAAAAAATATCCAGCAGAAAAAATGATTGAGTACAGTAGCTGTTTAAAGATTGGATCTTCTTGAACTCAATAAATCTGGATTTCACTATAATAAAAGGTAAGCATACTGAGCAATATGATTCTATTTGAAATGACATGTTCCTACTTGCTGACATAATATAACATGTTAGTAAACCATATAATTTTTCATAGAAAAAAGATATCTGAGCATGTTTTAAGACTTTTTTGAGCATAAATATGAGCATGAGTATAATAAATCCATGCCATAGGAAGAAGGATTCTTTAAAAAATTTATGATATTTAAAATACCAATATTCAAAAAAGAGAATATTACAAGGAAAGAAAGAAAGTCGAGAAGAGATACATAGGGCAAACCTGAGAATTATTTCGTACACCAAAATTTTGAAGTGCATCATCATCATTTAGGAGCTTGTTGTTATGGTATGACATGCAATAATTTTCCCATACGTGCTTCCTGCAATTGCATCAATTTTTGCAATATAGAGTTGCACAAAATCAGGGTTTCCAGAGATGAACTATTGCTATCACATATTAAACCATTATTAACAGAGTAGCTGTGTGAAGGATAGCATTCAAATGACCAATATGCTATTGCTATGCACAATAACTTTAGGAAACAAAGAAGTTCACTAAATTTTTCCTCCTTTCGAGAAATGAGGATGGAATAGAGAGAAAAAGAAAACTGTAACTCACCAAGAAATATGGCGGTGACCCATATTGGATTGTTCCATGTCATTTACTTTCTTCTTGATGGCAAGTTTCAAATCCTTGACTGTAGCTGAATTCATCACTGTCACATCTTCACCACCAAAATCACAAGTCAACCAGAGCTATAAATTTGTAATTTCCCTGTCTTTTTGCAGGGCAATAAATTCCCAGGTGAAAAAGGTGTTGGATGAAGGGTTATTGAAGAGTGAGAGTATTACCAAATGAAGTTCCATCCAATTTCAAGACAGAAATGCGCATGGCACTACCCAATTCAAGGCTGATGACAGTATCAACATCTGCCAAGGTTGGGTTCTTCGGGACATCAGCAAGTAGAGGATCATCTAGCAAGGTTGTTAGCACTGAGTGCAGTCTTGCCTTCTTCACGGTGCTGTTGTTATATTCTCCCATGTAGCTTTCAAGCTTTCTTAACAAGTGAGGGAGCAACATTTACAATGGATAAGAAAAAAATTCTCACTTCTTAAATCTTAACTTAAGTATATGTGTTCGAACCCAGGATAAACAGCATAAATTTTTCATTAATTCCATCGTTAACTTCATATAATAATGATTTGCCTCATCCATATCTAATTATATAATTTGAAATACCTCTACAAAATATTTACACAATCCATATTATACTTCTATGGGCTATGCTACATCCACAGTTGATATACAAAACACATGTACAAATTTCTTCTATAAAACAATGTTAAATTTATGATCCATATCACACACTCGTCACCTGTTAGCAGATTTAGTGGATGGGGCCTATTTTAATAAAATCCACATGATGTTATCTTCAAAGTTCAAAGAGTCTATCTTTCTATAAAAATAGTGACTGTCGTTTGAGAAGTAAGAAGCATACCTAGCTAAAAGCAATCAATTCAGTAGTCTTCTTCACCTGTAAAACCATAAACCCATAAACAGAGTTTAGTGAAGCATGGATATGTGAAGATTGGTCAAGAGAGAAGAGGAAAGATGGGAAAACCGAAATGGTAAAGAGAACAAAAGAAAAAGAAATATACCTCTCGCTCATTGTTCACAGAATTGCCGCAATTCCTTTCCCACGAGAGAGGAGGAACCGTGCTGCCGTGCTGGGAATTGGGAAATTTTGGGGAGTGAATGGGTTGGGTTGGGCCACAGTAAATTACAACTGGGCCAACATTACTACAGGCCTAATGAAATTTAGTCATTAAAACTGCAAAAGCGAAATATTGGACATGATACGAACCCGGTTCGGTTCAAGAATGTTGTTCGTGAATCGTGAAACTGAAACCCGTGTTGTGTATCTTGAACCGGTGTTGTCGTGTTTCTCTTGTGAGCCACCGCCATTGAAGATGGAAGATTGAAGATTGAAGATTGAAGATTGAAGATTGAAGATACCATACCATACCATTTTACCAACTGATTGCTTCTGCTTATTGTTATTGGTTATTGATGGATGTTTAAAACATCTTGGGTTTGGGAGCATGACGGAGAAGGCGCCTCCAGCATCGAAGCCTCTGACACCTCAGGACTGGGAAACCCTCATCGAGGACTTCCACAAATGGACCTCTCTTTCTTCTCTCCCTTCTCTTCTCGATCTCCTCCTCTCTTCCCTTCTCAGGAAGGACTTCCCTCTCTCTCTCAAGCTTCAACTCCTCGTTTTCCTCGACGAATTCTCACATTCCTTCTTTACTCCCGACCAATTGCACCTTCTCGACCGTCTCATCGACGCTCTTCGAGCCGTCCTTCAAGCACCCCTCGATGGGGTCCACATAACCTTCGCTTTCAGAGAGCAATTCATGGTTTCCGTTACATCCATTCTGATATGCGTATCTGCCTCTGACACGGTTCAGGTTCAACCAACACATACGGAGAGCTTGGTTGAACTATTGTTGACGGTTATCAATCGCCCTAATTTCGGGTTGGACCGGCATACCCGTGCCATTGCTTGTGAGTGCTTAAGGGAATTGGAGAGATCAAACCCCTGTTTGCTTTCCCATGTTGTGGGTCACTTGTGGAGCTTGTGCCAGAACGAGCGAACCCACGCTTCTCAGGGTTACATTTTGCTGTTTACTTCAGTGATTTATAACATTGTGGCTCAGAAATTGAATGTGTCAATTCTCAATACGTCTGTTCCGATGGTTCCTTTCAATGTGCCACAGTGGGTTTTTGGTTCCAACCGAGAGATTTCTGGTTTGAATTATAAGGAGTTGAGGAAGGCGTTGGCGTTCTTGCTTGAGTGGCCTCAAGTTATGACCCCTTGCGGGATGATGGAGTTTATGGCTATGATAATACCTGTGGCAGTGGCTTTGGAATTGCAACCGTCCATGTTGAAGGTGCAGTTTTTTGGAATGATTTACTCCTATGACCCTATGCTATGCCATGTTGTTTTGATCATGTATTTGCATTTCTTAGATGCTTTTGATGGTCAAGAGGGAGAGATTTCCCGCAGGCTCTTATTAATTTCAAGAGAAGCACAGCATTATTTGGTTTTTCGATTGCTGGCTGTTCAATGGTTGTTGGGTTTCAATAAATTGATTTTCTGTAAAGAAGTTGGAAAGACTAGGTCTACCATTGAAGCGAGCTTGACCTTTTATCCCACTTTGTTTGATCCACTAGCTTTGAAAGCCTTGAAGCTTGACCTTCTTGCGTTTTGCTCTGTATGTGTTGATACCTTGAGACTGAAAAGTAATTCACATGAGGAGCATGACTTAGTTAATTCAGTGAAGCTCTTTGAAGATGGTATCGTTTGTGTGTCATCTTTCAAATGGTTGCCTCCAGGGAGCACAGAAATTGCCATTGCGTTCCGTACCTTCCATAAGTTTCTGATAGGTGCATCGTCTCATTCTGACAATGATCCTTGTACCACAAGAAATCTGTTGGATTCCATGATATTTCGCACTTTACAGGTACTTGTCTCTCCCTCCCCTCCTTTACCCTACCCAACTTATTGATATTTCTGCTCAGCCCTGTTCTCCAAAGTTTCCCTTTCAGTATCATTTTTTTTTTGTATTGTACAAATTAAGGTGGATGTTCATGTTTTTAGGATTTCAATTTTAGAATTTGCATTCTCGCGCGTGGATTTTACTGGAAGAGTGAAAGCAAAAGTTCAAGTTGGGAAATGGAAAAAAGAATTTTGGCAAAATTATTTATTATTTGTGACATTCACTTGCAGAAGATTTGTTACATCCCTGTCCACTAGAGGAAACGATTTGTCGATTTTCTTTTTTTATTCCCTTATATGTTAGTAACCGAAGAGATCAGATTCCATGGTTGAGAATTTACAGCAAGATGATTTGTGGTCACTTCTCTCAAATAAAATAGTACTAAGAATTTGCTTTCATCAGTGCCATGTCTTTAGGCATGATTTATTCAAGTTTAACTTTTCAGGGGATGCTTGTGAACATGATGTTGGAGAGTCGGAGACTGGTTCCTGTCGTAGTTGCTTTTGTTGACCGTTTACTCTCCTGTCAGAAGCATTCTTGGTTGGGTGAGTGCTTACTTCAGAAATTTGATGAGCACTTGCTTCCAAAAGTGAGAATGGATTATAAGTTGGTTTATTGCTTCCCAATATTTGATAGAATTGCTGAAAATGAAACAATACCTCCACGTGGATTGTTAGAGCTGCTCACAAACTTCATGATTTTCCTTGTGGAGAAACATGGCCCAGATACAGGGATGAAATCTTGGTCCCAGGGAAGTAGAGCTCTTGGAATTTGTCGAACTATGCTGATGCACCACCATAGTTCTAGATTGTTCCTTAGACTATCTCGTCTACTTGCTTTTACTTGTCTCTATTTTCCAGATTTGGAAGTTCGTGATAATTCAAGGTATTGCATTAGAGTTGCTTCTTTTGATATAATCTATGTTCCATGGTTTTTTCCTTCACCTTTGGGTTTTTGCTGTCCATGAGTTCTTTCTTGAAATTAAAGATAGCTAGGGAAAAGTTCAGCAGGCCTGCAAAAATGAATACATGCTGATATGTGGTATTTTGCAGGATCTACTTGCGTATGCTGGTATGCATTCCTGGGAAGAAGCTTAGAGACATCCTGAACCTTGGGGACTTGATGCTTGGCATTTCACCATCTTCACACCCAACCTCTTTTTTCAATGTTCAGTCACCTCGACCTTCTCAGAAATTCAAGACATTTAAAAACTTATCGTCCTGCATTCACCTTGAGCGTCTGACCCCATTGCTTGTTAAACAATTTTGGTCTTTGTCATTATCAAATTTAGTTGTAAGCAACGGCAAACCTGCTTATCTGGAGGGCATCCGGGACCTCGAAGCCCCTGTTGAGGATAAGGAATTTGCCGACAGTTCCAATACACAGATCATTCCTGAAACTGGAAGAATAAATCAGCCGCAAGAGCCACTGCGTGTGATGGATTCTAAAGTTGCGGAAATTTTGAACACATTAAGGAAATACTTTTCCTGTATTCCTGACTTCAGATATATGCCAGGACTCAAAGTTAGAATATCATGTAGTTTGAGGTTTGAATCTAATACTTTCAATCGCATGTTGGGAATCAATAGCACTGCCACACCCTTGGAAGAGATAGATGCACTTCCTGCTATATATGCTACCGTGTTAAATTTCTCATCTTCTGCACCCTATGGGCCAATTCCATCCTATCACATACCTTTTCTCCTTGGTGAACCTCACAGTAAAGATCGTGCATCTCAAAATGCCTCCCTAAGTATTGTTCCCGTTGGAAATGATTCTGGAGAAGAGGAAAAATTTAGAGCTACCGTTGTGATTGATTTGGAGCCTAGGGAGCCGACACCAGGTATAGTTGATGTTCACATTGAAACAAATGCAGAAAATGGTCAGATCATTCAAGTTCAACTTCAGGGAATCACAGTAGGCATAGAAGACATGTTTCTCAAGGCTATTGTCCCATCAGACATCCCTGAAGATGCAATACCTCGATACAACTTTGACTTGTTCACTGCTTTATGGGAGGCATGTGGCTCATCCTCCAACACTGGGCGGGAGACCTATCAATTGAAAGGGGGCAAAGGGATTGCTGCCATCAGTGGAACTCAATCTGTCAAGCTTCTTGATGTCCCTGCAACCTCTTTGATCCAGGCAACTGAGCGCCATCTGGCAAGCTTTGTTGTGGGTGTGAGTGGGGAGCCACTTATTGATATTGTATGGGAAGGGGGAATCATCCGGAACATCATTTGGGAAGATGCTTCCCCTGATGCTACTTCAGTTACTAATCTTGATACAGGTCCACTCCGTCTTACTTACAATGTCGAAGAGTATGAGAGGGGGGGTATTAGCAATAGCAGAAAAAGAAACCTGGGCTGTTTTCTTGTTCTAATATTTCTTCCACCGCGGTTCCATCTCCTTTTCCAAATGGAAGTTTGTGATGTTTCAACTTTAGTTCGTATTCGTACAGATCACTGGCCTAGCTTAGCCTACATCGATGATTATTTGGAAGCTTTGTATCTGTCATAAGAGCCGTCGTTTCACCTACAGCCATATCCGGATTTAAGGTGAGTTTGCACCATACTTACTGCCCTCAACAGGTCATCTTGCCAAAAGGTCGCTTAAATTTTGTTTATCCCTTTTCCATATTGTTCCATGCCAAGGAGGGTAATTTTTTTGCATCCGAGAATAAATAGTGTACATCTTGAGTTGAGTCATTTTTTTTTTCAATCTACCATTCGTTCGCTTTGTTGATTATTCAAATCACCTAATGGATCCTGCATTCCCCTACTCCCCTATCAATTTTGTCGCGAACAAGTAGTTTGAAAATCAGTGTAGTGAAAGGCGTCGAAAGACAAGCATAAGGCGCTGAGGCGAGGCGAGGCGCGGCGCCACAAGGGGTCAGCGCCTCTACTAGTGCCTTAGGTACCCTTTTTTTTTTTTAATTCAGGTGAGACACTTTGGTAAGCTTATTGATAATTGTAAAAAATTCAAAATCTTAGCCATCAAACTTGTTAACTGTGATGTTATCATGCTAAATGGGATAAAATCAATGTTTTAAGAATCAGACTAAAAATTGAATAGGCTAAATTATGGTTCAATCGATTCATCGGTAGTTGAAGTAGATAGTAATAATAGTAATAATAATAATAATAATAATATCATCTACTAATTTTTAATTTTTAGCTCCAACCATTCACGGTCAGTTTTCTAACTTATACTGACCGTGAAATAAAGTGCACATAAAATTCAAATTCATTAAAAGATTAAATTATTAAATTTTTACTGTTGCTAAAGTAAACGTTTGAAAGTTGTCAAGGTACACTTTTGTATAGAAAATAATGATGCAAATAGCAAGTCCCAACGAAGCTCATCCCTATCTAAAAAACAATAAATAAAAAAAATGCTTATATCAAACATTAGAAGCTCATTTTCTGTCGAGGTGTATTCGTCTGTGAGAAATTTATTTCACCTCAGTCAAGGAGCAGGACAGTGGGAGAGAAGGCTTCTAGCTTGCTTGATGCCGGAGGTTGACGCTAGGCATCAGATGTTCCTAGCTTATGCTTCCTGCTGGTTGCTGGCCATGCCCCCTGGTGGCTACTTCCTTGGACCACGACTCTTCCTGAACAGCAGCAGCAACTCAGCGTAGCGGCGATTGTTGGGGAGAAACCAAGAAAGTGGAGAAGAGAAACATGACCCGGTTATTGAAAACTAGATTCGGGATAACAGGCCACTCGTTCAATCTGATTTTGTCTGATTCGTTTGCTTTTTAAGTGGTTTGACAGCCCATTTGGTTTTTGAAGGTAAACCAAATTGTTGAGGGACACATGTTACGGTCTGACTAGTTGGACCGATTGATTCAGTCTAGGTTTTAAATCATTGGGTAAAATAGTCAAAATGTTAAGAATAAACAACTATTTGTTGGTATTTAGAACTCTTAGCAACTTAGTTTTATAAATTGAACATTTTAATCTTTTATTTTTACTAACAATATTGTGCTTGAGTAGTTAATTTATATGGTAAATCAATGTAAAATTGTAAAATATTTTATTGTTTTCTTTTTCAAATGTTAATGCTTGCGCTTTTTGGTGCTTCTCACTTTGAAGTGTTAAAATCCTTTTGCCTTTCACTACCTTGTTGAAACTAAGTAGAGCTTTAGCTTTCCCTGAGATTAATGTTTGGTGTTTTATCCAGCTTCCATTTTGACAATCTTTTTTGGATTAAGCTATCATTATATGCTTAAGCTCAGTGGGTAATGAATTTATTTATTATAACAAACCATTGACATTTTTGGTGCTGATTCTTGTTAATCTTGAAGTTACACTAGAAGCATGGAATTGCCATGCAGCTTGCTTGCCCTGTCCTGTAGCCCTCTGTATTTTCTTGTAAAAGTGGCAATTTATTTCGCTCCTTAAATAAGATGCATTTTACTTTTTTGGTCTCACGTGGTTCTATGGTACGAAATTAATCATCATTTCGGCGTCTGATAGTGTGACCCTGGTTATATAAAGTGTTTTTAGTAATATTCGAACTCCTGCGAATAAAGTTCTTTCACATAGAGCTCAGATTATCAACTAAGTCACATCTTGTGATTAGATGTATTTCACTTTGGTTCATAAGTGAATTTTTATAACAAAATAGCCACATAAGAAACAAAGTGAAATACTTCTTTAAGTTAAATCTTAGTGTTTATTTTCTTAGGATGTGCTACAAATAGTTTGAATGTATAAACACTCGAATTTACAATTGATTATTTATAATAGAACAATATAAATTTAAGTTTTTCAAACATGTATAGCTCACTTTAAAAATGAAAAATAATTAAGGAGTGTTCAAGTGTTGGTGTACTTGATCTTACTCTAGCCGAATCTTATTTTCTTTCTTTCTTAGGAAGATTGTAATTGTTTAATTGAGTGGTTGCAAATTTTATCTTAACAAATTTCAAAGTTTTAAAATAAATATTTTTTTAATAAATTGATGAAATATGACATTATAAATGTAATTGAAAAATTAAAGTAATATAACAAAATTTAGAAAATCTAATCTTTTTTTTTTCTTTTTTTTTCATCTATTTTTTTTTCATTTTCTCACTTTTTTCATATTTTTAAATTTACACAAGCAAATGTCATGCTTAGTTGAGTGAGTTGCTTGTACCATCTTAATTGATGAATTGCATGATAAGGAATAAACTTTATCAAAGGTTTCTTTTATAAAAATTTAAAGTGAAAAAAGGCTAGCAGGATGAGGCTAAATTACCAATTGTAGCACATATTTATGATAGGATCAAATATGAACTCAGAGTCAATGCAATTGTCATGAGTGAAAAGCCAATCTTTTATGAAAGTTTTTTCTAAAATGAATTATACCACCGCAAAATAACAAGTGAATTATAAAATCCCCAAAGAAACAATTATAATGGAAAAATCACTTATTAATTTATAAATTAATTTGTAGTTAATAGTATTGGCTTGTGAATGAATAATACAATGAAGTGATCTGTCGTTTCCCATTGTAAGGACGGAACCAAATTAGAAGGAGAAATTTTAATATGAAATAAAATTTGGAACACGGGGTAAACTCCCCACAGTCCCACATTGATGATACTCCTGCAATGATATGATGTTCATTCTTCGTACCACGCCATAGCGGTCAGAGGAATTAGAGTGATATAATAAACATAGCATTTAGAACTTCGTCTTCAATGTGATATAATTCTGTTCTAATATCAGGCTTCAAAGTTAAGAAACCTAATTTCTAAAAATTATCTTCTCTCAAGCGATCTCCGGGATTCCGATGGAAGTTTTGCATATTCTAGATGGTTTCTACCTTTAGCATCTGTATGTTTCTCTTCCCTTGGATCATGAGCTGACTTTTGCCGCCGCAGCATATCCTCCGCGTACCGGCGCCACAAGGCTTCCCTATCTTTTCTTGGAACCTTGTTATATCTTGGATCAGATTTTAAACGACGTTTAGCTGTAGACCATGAATTAAGGACTGTTTTCCCATCATCAGCTTCTTGGGATGAAGCTTCAAAAGTCAAGACTTCAGCTAAGAAAGCTCTGAACTCATGTGCACAACGCTAGCCAAATCACAAGGATCACTGATGTTAGTGCAGAACAACTTTAACCAAAAATGCCAATTTTACACATACTGTTATTGAATACCTCTCTTCACATACAAGTGTCACTCACTGTCATTTAGGATGAAATATGGATAGATGTTCATCAGTGTCGCTCAATTTTAAAGATGTTAATTTATCATTTAAGTTCTCCGCCACATTTCTTTTTTGTGAGGGTACCGGTATCCTTTCATAGTTGTGGTCAATATTTGGCCACATGTCCTACTTAGGTAAAACATGACTATTTTATTTATATTTCAACTAAATAGGATATATAGCTAAATATTAACCACTAATTACTAAGGGGTATCCTTATAAAAACAAAAGATACTGAAAGAATTTCCTATATATATATATAAAGCACAGACAACAATATAGCAAAAGAACAAGCCATAAAAAACCACTAGCATCATATATTGTCACTTACTTCCTGAAGCATCTTTATATGTTCCCGAAAGAGCTTTTCCGTGTCAGCTGGATCAAGATCTGGATTAGTTGCACGTCCTTGAGGATCCTTTCCTAATTTAGGCTTAGATTCCGTCCATGATGCCTAAGAACATGAGTAGTGCAAATGAAATAAATTTTTCTTTAATGAAAGCAAATAGCATATAAAATTTTTCTTCAACGAAAGCAAATAGCATATAAAATTATCATTATTAGCAGCCAACTTTCTAGTAAAAGCAAATTACCGGCAATCAATCTTAGTACAATTCAACCTTCTAGTGTCTCAAACTCATTTGCATCCATCTAATTTATATTAATTTTCAATTTAACCCTCCTGATATCTGACTGGAAACAGTTTAGTCCTTCTTGCCTTCTATTCAAGGTGGGACTAATTGCATCTAATCAGAAACCAGGAGAACGAAGCTGAAAAACTATCAATATTCAAGGAACAAGAGTGAAATTTTATAAAACTAGAAGGACTAAAAATATACTCTAATCCTTTCATAATTTTGCAAAAAATAATCATACTTAAGTTTATCTACTCAAGATGAAACTATTAAGAGCAACAGTACACATGAAGAAGGGAAGTTATACCAGAGGGTCTTTGATTGTCTCCACAAGTAAAGCTTGAAAAGAAGTAACTGCCTCCTTTCTTTGAATTTTTAGTCGCACCCTCTCCATTTCATGTTCCTCTCTTTCCTTCCTTTTGCGCAGCTCCCGTTCCCTCTCCTTTAGCTTCTCCTGCAAATCAGTTTCAAGTGTTTGAATTTCCTTCATAATCAACAATAAATATGCATCACAATAGGATCTTAAAAATGAGCTTCCAGGAAAACATATGTATAATGTATATAAATAAATTAATGTAAGCCGACTCAAATAATATGAACCAATATAAAATCATATAAATCATGGATAAAAGAGAAAGCTCCAATACTGCTAAATACCCATCATATAAGTCAATCTAACAAACCTAAGCTACCAATAAGATAAAAATTGTATATTTGAAGTAGTTCAACATCATTTACCCACTAAGAACATAACAGGAGCATCAAGTTAAGGCATCAATGAAAAGGAACAAGTGGATGATAGTTATTCCAGCTTCTATTTGTCAACTTATTTGTTGATAAATAAAATGTTCCAAAAGACATTCATCACATATTAACCAGCTTGTATACCTGCTCCTCCCTTTTGGCTTTGGTCTCTCGTTCTGCTGCATATTCAGCAGCTTTTAATTCAGATATATACTCATTGAACAAAACTTCCCTATCCTCATGCCTCACAGATCTGTATCTTGGGTCATTCCTTAAACTTTCTTTAACCTGCATCAACCAAAGACTATAAATTAAACAATACATGTCACAGAGAGATTAACACAAATCAAAATTTCATGCATACCACATTCAAAAGGTTTAAACAAATATAATGTTTAAATAAATGGAGATAGAGCAAAGCATTTCACACTTGATTTTGCAACTGCTGAGATCATTCTCAGTAACACTGTAACACTAAAAACATACTTTCTATCCTGCTATCTCATATCCGAAAACATCTTAATGCAAATCCAAAAAACCTGTCACTTGCTAAGTAGGACTTAAATTTCTTGTCACAACTGGCATTTCAGACATCAATTCATTGAAACCACTAATGGCCAAAATCGATGTGTAAGTTAAACAATAATTGATACATTACATTATCATAGTATGACGAGAATTAAAAAATACACAAGCTCATTTGTTCATGATCTACCTCAACTTGTATACACTATAAAAAAAGAAATTGCCTCGAGTGTCACATGATATAGCTTCAATTTCTCCTAAAAGTATGGGCTTATATACAGATAATTGAGCTTCAAAATATTCCACAAATATTGACTACTAAATGAAAGGCTTTCATAAAAATTCTAGTAGAATCGAGAATGAAGTTTTCATTCTGCACATGCCAGATCATAAATTAGTAACTGCATCCAATCTCCAAAAGAATCCCAGTTGTTTCGAATTTTCTCTTCTTGGAATGGAATATTTACATAATCCCCATGAATAGGAACAAACTTTATTCCGTGGTATTTACAGAAAATTATTCTTTCTTATTCTTAAGCAAGTCCTGCAGAGGGCTTAGTTGATCCATGATTTATGTTGTCTTTTGTTTCCCTTTTGTTGTTTCGATATACATATCGATCAATTCCGATTGAGGTAAATAACAAACTAAATTTCTTAGGTCACCAAAACAAGATTGCCCTCAACAGAACTCAACTAACAGTCATTAAGCATAAGACTTGGGCTAATGATTTAAATCAAATAGAAAATAGGCCTACAAATATTATTTATATGTGATAGCATTTTAGACAGTCGTGTTTCAAAAACCAGCATCTCAAGAACAGAAAAGTATGTCACAACTTATTCATAATTCACTCATACCCTGGACCAACGGGAGTTAAAAGTTATATCTTCTCGTTCTTTGAGCATTGACTTAAAACTGGAAGTCACAGCTGCACGCATTGCTTGAGCCTTTTCTTGAGCAGCTTTCTTGAAAGGAAGCACTCTGAAACAAAAACAGGAACCCCATCAACCAGCATTATACAAATATCACATTGACATAAAGAAACCATTTACCATGCAAATCCAAAGAGTTCAGAGGGCATAAGGACACACCCACAGCGAATCCGAGAGTCTGTCATTAGCCTACTACCTGCTGACTCATGTTGCTTTCAAGGATTATCATTAGAAATCAGTTTCTCTGTCTAGGAAAAAGTTCAATATTAATGCAAATGAGGATCCAAACCAAAGCAATATATATACACACAAAGGCAAGCTTAGCTGAGTCTAATGCATCAAATTTTCAATAACAAAATCAAAAGGATTGGCTGGAAAGATGGCATTCATTTTGGAAGAGATGTGTCATGCAACAAAAACATGTGCCGATGCTGGTAAAATAAAAACAAGACACCTGCTTTGTTGACCCACGAGGTGCAGATTTAAATTTCAATATTGAAGAATCCCACAATACATTTACGCTGCTAGAGGGTCCTGAATTACAGGTGTCTTGCATCAATTGCACCAGTATAAAGACACATTTTTTCGGGTGCATGCAAGAATTCATCATATTCAGAAAATTAGTATAAGGCACTGCTTTGTGAAGCACAAAAGTTTCAGGGTGAGAAAATATCTTTGCTCTCTTTCCTTTTTCCACATTTGATTAGTAAGTCAAACACCAAATCAGTAGCTGGGATTAACCTATCATCTCAACATCCAGCCCTATCATTCTAAAGTAGTTAGTCAAACATCAGAAGTCTCCAGGTTAATCTGTTTTCTGCTCCTTAAGCATTCGTCTTAGTGGAGGAGCAGCGCCCACTATTATCCACCTCTATGTGCAAAGAACACACAATCATAATCATCATTCTATTTCATTACAAAAAGGAATATGTTCATCTTTCTAAAATATGAAGGACAATGCAAATTTTTGTGCATGATTGACATCAACAACGTAAATCAATAAAACACCTTCATGATGTCCTTATTGAGAAAAATGCATGTGAAAGTAGTCCACCTTATATGTTCTTCATTCCTTTACTTTTATGCATTTTTGTTACAAGGAAATGGACTACGTTGACAGAATTTCCCTCTCTTGCACTTAGGGTGTGCTTGGAAGAAAAGGTGGAATATAAAGAGGGAGAAAATTAAATAAAATGCATCTCATTCTCAAAAAAAAAAAAAAAAAAAAGCGGTACCAACTACCAAACAAGTATTTTCCTAATGTGCCAATTTAAGCTGAACCACACATGACCTTAATGTTTTCTTTCTTTAACACTATCAACCTGAAGACCAAAGAAAGCAGTATTGCGACAAGCAAAACTCACACATACATATGCAATAGCATGGATCCTGTGAGTTTCATGGCAAATCAATACATAGGATCCAAGGAAAGCATTTAATAGGGATCAAGACATTAACATGTATAGGTTCATTGTACTACTTTAATTTGACAAAATATTGAAATTTCAACTGGAAAGATACATCACATAAAAAGAAATAAACTGTAAAGATAACAGAATCTAGGATTTCAGTAGTTTCTACCAGTGTAGTTATTAGTCTTACATAGAGCACAACTTTGGACACTGTCATCACACTTTGAGGTTGTTAATCAACCCTAACCCATCTCAGGACTAGTGGCTCCCAGCATTATCTTTCATTTCTAAGTCAACAGCATTGGCCAACATTGTTTGCGACAATGATGCTGTATCAAAAAGTGGATGTGTTATAGATAAATCACTCTCTCCTCAGGTTGAACATTATAGCTCCAAAATTTGTTTGCCACTGAAGGATGCATTACAATCATAATTCAGTTCAGATACATACCTATTAAGAGAGTTTTAGCCAAATACCAGTCTTCTCTATTTTGAGTCCAACATACATTACAAATGATCCAGAAAAGGTTAAAAAAGAAAATGAAATATTAGATTTTCATGTTAAGCATGTCACATATAGAGATAAAGATTCTCCAGCCATAAAACCTCCAGAAAACCATCAAATATTATGTGTAATTGTTTGGTGTGACCAACTTGGCTATCAGGCCAACAGATCCTAAAGCATAACCGGTGGGAAAACAAAAGAATCAAATAAGTAATATCATTGAAAGGATGCTGCTTAAGTGAACACTTCACATGCAGAAAACATTAACAGAGAAAGCTAAATAAAATATCCTATTAAAATGCTGAGCAGCACCTTTCATTCAATAACTGCTCCCGTTCCTTGCGGTCCAATGCCTCAAACCGCGGATCATTTCCCCATTTCTTTCGAAAAGTTTGATAATCGGTGTTGTGATTAATATCCTGAAAATCAAATGATCTATAAGCATTCAGTAGTTCCACAGTTTGAAGGTAGATAGATTAGATAAGGGAACAATAGTAAGCATAAATGAGCTTCTAATTGAGGTAGTAAAAAACCTCTGAGGCTTCATCCAGTAACTTCTTAAATCCCTCAATTGCAGCCTTCTGTGCAGCACGCTTTTCTTTGCGTTCTTCTTCCGCACGAGTTTTAACATAATGCTCAAACAAGGATCTCCTAGCAGAATAACTTGGGATAGCCTGTACTGACACAGATTATCCCTAATAAATTTTTTGCAGATGAAAACATAAATAAGCACACAAAAAAAAGAATATTTTAAGAGAAAAAGGAAATGCAGAGATGGAGGGCAAGACATCTTCTGAAAAACAGAAAACAAAAGAATAGACTAGTCACTAAACCTTAAAACTAGATGCATCATCTCAAAAGAGCTTTCTAGTCCCTATGCACATCCATCAGAGAAATATCCCTAAACAAACCATGGGCTGAAATCCACAAGAAAGCCATAGAAATAACCCTATCCCATAAATTCTGTAAAGAAAAAAATTTCAGGCCAGAGTCCAATGTTACACACTAACCAAATACACCAAATTCCAGCAGAGAGAACACACTTCAACAAAGCATTTTCTATCTTTCGCACCCCCCCCCCAACACAAAAACAAAAAAAGGAAAAAACAAGACAAGATAGTAAGAAGCAATGTTAAGAAAACCGGACCGGACCAGCCGGTTGGACCTGGAACCGGTCACCCCACCGGTCCGGTCCACCCCAAAAACCCGCCTAGCCTGAAAACCGGTCGACCCGGACCGGTCCAATTAGGTTCAACCGGTCATTTTTTTTAAAAAAAAAATTTTCTAATTCAAATGATGTCATTTTGATCTAAAAAGAATTTTATATGAAATACTTAAACTTAGATTGTATAGAAGCTTGGAAACTGAATGTATAATTCATTGTCTATCTCTTTGAACTGAAATTGAAATTTTTTTTAAACAAAAAATAGGCTATAATATTGTTACTGAATGCTTTGGACTCTCAAAAAATAAGCTGTAAACTATTTTTTATCATTTGTATTGCTTTTTATGATTTTTAATTTGTTTAATTAGTATAAAATATATATATTTATTTATTTATATATATAAATATATTTAAATTATTTAATTATACTCCGGTTCGACCACAGTTCAACCACGGTTGAACCATTGAACCTTGAATCAGTCTCCTAACCGGTTCAATCACCGATTTGGTCTTAAAACCTTGGTGAGAAGTAGCAAGTTCTTGAAAGTAGATAAAACAGAAATATAGGTACTATGCTGAAGTGAAACATTTACACACATGAAGAACAGTTAAATCCACTAATTCCATAAAACGTTTTTTCTTCTGCATTTACAATTTTTTAAAAGTCAATTAAATGAGACTACTAATTTGAACAGGAAAAGCATAGCTACCAAATGGATATCAATCCAAACATCATACAGCATGACAGAATTAAGGCAGAGTTGATGGAAACTCCACCATTTCACTAGTACACAACACATGCACAGCCAACTGTTAATAAGAGTTCCAGTTGAAGGAAAGGCCACTAATTCCCAAACAAAGTAATCTATAATCTTTTGTCTCAACAAACCTTAAAACGTGGATCAAACACTATCTTTGGCAGTTCTTTCTCCCACTTTGAGAATGGTGCCACTCCTCGCTCCTTAAGCATCTCCTATAAAATTCATAGGCACAAATAAACACATAATATTTTTAGATATAAAATGAGGCACATTTGAGAGTGCATCGTGGAGTTTATTGCCTTACCAAAACATGTTTCAATATGACCAGAATCAAACACATAAAAACCGAACTTTATTCAGAGCAACTTTAGTCATAGGTAAATTTTCACTAGATAATTTATCATAGTTAAATAATATATAATGAAATCAGTGCAGGAGGATCAGGATTCCTCATAACAGAAACAAAAACAACAAAAGAAAAGAAGTTTAAAAGAAACTCCACTAGCTCAAAGAAAGCAACAATTATACCTTAAATTGAATGATGCGCTCCTCCTTTGAAGGTCCACTATCTTCATCTTCTGAATCTGAGGATGTGTCAGAGATGTTAGCATCACCATTAGCATCTTTTTGTTTATCTTTGCTATTCTCGATTTGCAGGCCCTTGGCTGTAGATTCAGCTGCTTTTGAACCATTTGATTCAGATCCTGTTTGTACTGATGGCGCAGGAATAGAAGAGGAAGCAACAGGTGTTCCTGAGTCCTGCAACTTCTTCTTGATCAAATCCAGTGCCGATGATGAGCTCTGTACAATAGAGGGTTTAAGAGCTGCAGCATCACGACCACCAGTATTAATGGCAGGAGCATTCAGAGTAACCATTCCAGACCCTCTATCAGACAATACATTAGCATTTGGAACTGACATTAAATGTTCTTTTGTAACATCACCATCCTGCTTCTTTTTCAATTCAGCCACCTCATTTGGGATTTGCCAGCAGCTTGTCTAACATAGAACAAAAGGCCAAAGAATAAATAAATGAAATAAGAGAGAGATGGTATCATGATTTAAATAAAAAGTATTAACAGTACATGCATATTAAATAAAATTGAGCAAGAATTATAATTTAAGAATATTTGGAGAATATATTTCCAATTAAAGAACTTCTGGTGAATATATTGAGTTACCAATCTTTCGGTTATTGTGCCAAAATTGGAAATATCTTTACCAGGAGTTCCTAAAACTTACATATTCATATCATTACTAAAATGCAATTGTAGTTCATAAATGCTACATGGCATATATACAAAGGCAGAAATTTGGTTTAAAACAAGGCTTATCCTCCTAAAAGCTAAAACATTAAGGAAAAAAGCAGCAAAAATAAAATAAGCTTGTTATTGCAATAAAGCCCTTGAATCCTTCTTTAAACATAAAAATACAAATAATGATTAGAAATAATGCCCCTTAATTATGTATTACAAAAAGACTATTCTATTTCTTGTTAGTAGAAAAAATATATACTATTAAGCAGAAGTAAGTGCACCTAGGGAGAAACTAAGGTTATCCTCAAAAGCATAAAAAAACCAAAACAAATTTGAAAGAACAAGAGAAAGACTAAGAATGCAGCAGGGCTGCCCAATCCCTCTGCAAATCAGAGATGGCAACACCCTTGAAACAGCCACGGTCAGAACACAAGAGGGAAGCTAAGAACATAATCATATCCCCAAGCAAATTTAAGGGCAAGGTAACACCCAATGCTCATCGAAAACCCCAAAAAGGTTGTTACATAGAAAAGTATCTGTCTTGCCATGCAGAAATAACTGTCGTGCTGTTTCAGAACTTGACTTACACATTACATACATGTCACGGGAAAGAGCAGTGTCAGGCATACGAATCTGTCACAAATCATTTTGTTAATCCTATTAAGAACTGTTGTCTCAGCAAAATACTTAACTTAGAGAGAGCTTTGGGATTTCCAAATGTCTCCAAATATACAGACTGAACTTCTATAGTTCTATTCTGATTTCCATAGCTACTGGTCAAAAAGGCTCAATAATGGTTTTTATATCTCTAACACATCCCCGCACGCAAGAGCCTTTTGGGATTGAAGCATGGACAATGCACAGGTCCACTTTACCTTGGGCAGAAATTTAACTTAATTATGAAGAATGAGGGCAGCAAGGATCTGATAGAAACCGATATGAGATTATAGGAAAATATGGGAAAATCGCCTTGATTACAGAGAATATCGCAGAACTTCGAGGGTCTGCACCTCCCAATGCCCAAAGGCCCCAATCCTATTCCATTTACAAGATACCCTCCTCATTCAGTCTCTCCTCTTATTTATAGGCAACATGCCTTATTTCACTTAACTAACTCCCTAACTCAGCTACTAACTAACTAACTTTACTAACAGGGCCTAACCCCATTAAGGCCCATATCTAACAGGATCACACTACTGACCATTTGGTCATAGAGGCTCTGATACCATGTCAAAGACTAATTCTCTTAAAAGCTTAAGCAATTAGGAGGAGGCCAAAGAATGATTTTATATCTTTATTCTCTACCAATGTTAAATATCCAACTTGCAAATCCCCCATACACCAAGAAGCACAAAATACCATACACCAAATCAAGTGCGGTGGCAAAAAGCAATAATCAGAATTTTTGCACACTACTTCAACCAAATTAAATAATTCCTACTTTTCCTATTGAAATTTTCGTTTTTGATAGATTTCAATGGCGTCATTTGATGGGTAGTCAATCAAACCTAGTGGGATAATGCTTGGTTGTTGTTGTCGCTGTTTCTTTCCCTTTCTTTGTCAAGTTATCCTTCTACAAGAGAAGTTCATAAACTGTCTTCTAATTTCCTAGATTTCTCACCTATGGACCTACCCATCTAATCTCATGTGGAATTTGGAAAAATAACATTATTTCTCTTCTTTTCATTGCATTCCAATAATATTACACTTGCTAACAGAGGATGATAATAATAATAATAATAATAATAATAATAATATAAAGTTGTATAGAGAAACAAGGGAAAGAAATTGCCACAATAATGCAACCAACATTTCAAAAAGGCATAAGCAGACGCAGCAGTAATAAAGCAAACAATGGCAAGACAAACAGGTGACGTCATGTAAGAATGAAAATATGTAATTCATCCCAATAAGACAAGTACACAGGAAAACTGACAGGGAGAACAAGGAGACTGACCGAGACCATAAACTTGAGCTGTGAATATATGAATCATACCTTAGTTCGATTGTTGTAGTAATATTTTTTTCCATCACTAGTGGAGACCAACACCCAATCAGTACCAGGCAAATCCACCCTATTACAGGAAAACATGACAAAAAGATAAGAAGGTAAGATTGTAAACCTTTGTTTCTAAATAACAAAGGCTTTTAAGACCCAACAAGAAAGAAATAACATTATGTAACACAGACGGAAGAAATTAAAAAAGGAAGTGAAAAACATAAAGGTCACCTAACCCATGAACAAAGTATCCCATCAATGTCCTCTCACTAGCGAGCACATTAGTAAGACATAACTAGTTAAATTTCTTGCAATTATGATTTCTTGGTCAGTCCAATACAACTGATACTGAAAATCCCTCTGATCTTTACCGATTTGTCTACTAGGACCATCAAACCCTTACACACCAATGAATCCATATCTCTATATTGTAAGGCATGAAATGCATTGGCTGCAGTGAATTCAACTTTTCAGGAAACTACAACTGTATAGTCACATTTAGAGTTTAGCACCCATATATAAACACGGCTGACAATCACAGGAAGGTTGTAACTAATATGAACATCTCTCTCCAATTTTAGGCTTGTAGCTGCACAACTCCCAACTATCAACATGATCTCTTTTCTAATCGTCCACACCTGCCCAAAATTCAAAATCTACAACCTCCACACCAAGAAATGTTGAAGAACAAGAAGCTGATTTTGTAGAATCAGAAAAAGGCATGGTAGTCAAAGGTGAAAGGCGCTAGGGGATTTTAACGACTTGAGGCGAGAAGAGCTAAAAAGCACACACCTCAATGAAGAAAGGCGTTCACATTAGAAAAAGAATAAAACATTAAAATATTTGACTATTTTGAATTAATTTGCTGTATAAATTAAGTACTCAAGCATAACATTCATAGTAAAAATGAAAGATTTAAATGTTCAAGTTACAAAACCCAGTCCAAAGACCGACAACTATTATTTTTTAACATTCAGACTATTTTACCCCCTTTAGCATCAAAGTTAGCAAGTTAGGTGGCTGGGCTTTTTGAGCTTTTAACAGTTATAAATAAGGCGCTAAAGGCGTGCCTTGCCTGAACCAGAAAGGCGTGACTACTGCGCCAAAGGCATGCGCCTCACTGAAGGGCAGCGCCTCACTGAAGGGCAGCGCCTCAACCAGCAAGAGGCAATGACCCCTTCTAGTGCCTTGTCTCAGAGCCTTAGGCATGCCTTTGACTACACTGGAAAAAGGAGATTCTTACGTACTTTGAGAATATTACTAAAAACGTAACATGTGGTACTGCATAACCATACATGTCGTTGGATTAAATTTAAAATATTTTTTAATAAAATTTAAATCAAATCTGATGGATAAAAAACTGCTGAGATTAGTACTCTCATAATATATTAGAATTTCACCAGAAAAAGAGGGTTTTAAGTCCACCAATAAGAGTTGTGAAAGTGATGGGGTCGATGATTTGGGGGATGACAACAGCGTGGGGGACTTCTACCTTCTATAGAGCTTAGATTCTCTTAGCTTATTAGGATTTTCTAATGCTGCCTCTTTGCTAATGACACTAAAGAACTGTCTTTTCTCGTCATTTGGTTGTTTTGACTTGTGTTATGACTTTGTTCGATAGAGTTGGATGCATATTAGCACTTTTTCTAATTATGGGATGACTTTATTTGCTTGGAAATCTCGTTATTGTGGTGTTTGTTGTATGAGGTCTATTTATTTACTTTTTCAGTGTTTTTTTTATAATTTTATAATTTTTTTAAAAAAATTCGTTATGAAATGGCTGGTATTCTTCAACATGGCAGCCACTATGCCATGGAGCCATGGCAGTTTTGGGCCTTGGCACCATTGGCCGCCATATTCTAATTCCATTGACAACACTCTGACCAAAACATACTTCTACTAAGCTTCTTATATTTGGAAAAAGGACAAGGAAAGATTTTGGTAAAACCTTCCCCTTGTTTGGAAGTTTTTTTAAGGTGAGGTAAACAAGAGATTTTAAGTAAACTCCAACACCTAGTTTTCTTATTATATACTTATTAATATTTCAAAATCTCAATGTTGAAATAGAGTTTAGTAGACTTTTGTAAGGGGGGGGGGGAAGAAACTTTATTAGAGAGAAAAGAGGAAAAATACAATTACAGGGAGGGTAAGATATCTTCTAAAACAGAAAAATCCATTTACAATGAAACATATAAAGACTTAAGAAACTTTATAATTTAGTAGTTCATTAACAAAGTATAATACGTAAAAATGTACCGTGATTAATCATTTGTTATTATTTAACCCTCCATTTCATTTTAAACATCCAAACAAGGGGAAGAAAACTCATCATTTACCCCCCCCCCCAACGCACACACATTTTCCTATGATTCCTTCCCTTCCCTTTCCCTCCCAACTCCCAAAGATATCCTTAAAAGACCAAAAAATTTAAGGCTTTACTAGCATAGCACAATCCTCTTTCCTTACTACGCAATTATTAGAGCTTTTGACAACACCATAACCTGCAAAGTGTCTATGACACCTCTAAACAGTTTAATTATAAGTGTTTTATTAATGATAAATAATTAAAGGACACTTTTATAGGCCCTTTAGAGAACAAGGTCAAAAGGATAAAAGTAGAAAAGAGAAATAAACAACCCAATATACTAGGAGTTAGAAGCACAAAACGAAAAACAAAAAACAAAATGACTTGTACAAAAAAGAATGTTTTTGTCACCAGAAGACAAGCAATTAACTTACATTGAAACTGGAGTCGGCTGCACACAAACTTTGTGAGGCTGCATACACATCCAAAATATCAATAAATTGAATTAAAAATTTTTAAAAATTGTAACTATAAAAAGTATACTTCACATAAAAAATATATACACATATGACTGTTATAGAAATACATATATATCCATTATCTAAAATATTCAAATATTATATATTAATAACAAACTATATAAAATAATATTATTTTTGCGATATTCAAAAATTATATATTAATAACATGAAGAATATTACTTTTGTGATGCACAAGCAGGACAGCATGAAAAGAGTAAGCAGTGTCAGTACCTCCCCTTTAAAGCCAGCAGGTTTATCATACGTTGATTCTCCTGTCAAGGCATTATAATAGTATACAATTCCTGCTTCAGTCTTGTGGGCTGCCCAGGCATCTAATTGATCATTAGCAGCATCCTCATTCTGCATGACAACAGCATTCAATTTCTTCTTGTCATCTACAACCACAAGTGAAACGAAAGTGATTCGTATTTTCAAACCACATATATGAGCTAATACAAGTCAGAGGAGCAGTAATATTGCAGCGCACATACCAGTGTGCCCTGGAATTACTTCTGTCTGCAAACCAGTTGTTCCCCTCAGCTGATGACTGGAAGCAGAAAACGCAGAAGTGGCACCAGCAGCACCCACAGGAGTAACACCAGGAGGTTGAGAATCAGGTACTGGAACAGCAGGGAGAGTAACACCACGTGCTGGAAATGGAAAGGGACCAGGAAAAGCAGCAGGATATTGTACAAATGGTGGCCTAGGTACGCCACTCATCTGCAGAGGCTGTAACCAAGGTCCCTGAGGGGAAGCAACCATGGCAGGTATGGATGGATAGTGTGTGCCTTTCTGCGGAGCAGCAGTATCTGATGCAATTGCTGCAGTTGGCATAGTTTGTCTCAGTATTGCAGCTGAGGAAGAATCTGTGCTTGTGGATGGAGCAGCTGCATTGGAGGATATTACCGAAGCTGATGCTAATCCAGGGGGACCAGGGTTTCCTGGAGTTCCAAGCATTACAGGATGCACAGGAAAAGATAGAGCAGTTGGCATCCATGAAGTAGCTGGGCGATAGTTAGGATCAGAGGGTGGAGGCATTGTAGATATAGAAGTACGAGCAGGGCCAGAATGTATGATACTCGATGCTGATGACACTTTACTAACATCCTGTGCAACAGAATCTGACATGTTCTGCAATAAGCAAATAGAATTAACAAGAAACAATTATAATTGAGCATTTTCCCGAAAAAATTATTATTGTGCCAATTATATGACGCCAATTAGATGGTCAGAGTCTACCATATCACAAATTTGAATATGAGATCATCCTCTTTGTTTTCCACTACTGCATGAATACCGAAGATAAAAGTAACACAGGTAGGGCCCAATATGTTATTATACAATTACATCACCCTGCATTATGTTATTAACCAAACGTTTTATCATTATATCATTTTTAAAGTTTTGTGTATATTAAAATTATGTGCATCCTTTACTTCAAGTACATTTCATTTCACTCAAGCACATCTGTTTTCCATGACTAGGGCCCAGCTTTGGCGACTTAGTCCACTGTGAGCATTTAAAAGGCACTAAGGGTGTGCATGTTTGAGTAGGTGGAAAGTGAAACGGGTGGAAATAGGGGGGAGGTACAAAGGTAGTGGGATGCAAAGGTTTTGATTTTCACTCATTGTTGCTTGGTAGAGGGTGGAAAATCACTTTCAATTCACTTTCATAGTAGAGGAGTGACCAAATTTTTTAGGGTGGAGCATGAAGGAGTGGAACTCCACTTTCAACTGTCCCATATTGTTGTTGAACCAATCAAGTGTGATGTAATTTTCACTCCAAATTTTCCACATACTCAAACAAGCATATCCTAAGGTTTTGATAAATCTCCCTAAAAAATGGAATCACCCAAGCTTATTCCCTCCTTGAGATTCAATCACACAACTTGCACTCTGTTCAGGTTAATGTAAGAGTGTGAGCCTTACTGTGCTAGATTGCGCATGATGATCGCTAGAAAAAGCCACACCACTTTGGGAAATATTATATGAAAATGAAGGAACAGCAAGTGAAGAGATGCCAGGAACCGGAGGTTGAACAACCATGGGAAACACTGCTGAATTTGACTTTATCGCCTGCATTAAAAGACAACAAATATAGTCGACAAACTATAGTGTAAGAACACATGTCTGTAATTGACAAACTTATCAGTTATGACATATCACAATACAACATCATCATAATTCCTAAACAAATTCAATCATAAGCCTGATAATGGAAATAAACAAACAAATAACTCAGTACTAACAGAATGAGTCGACGACTGCTGAGAATTCCCAGAAGTGTTCACATTTTGAAGCACACCGTAAGAGAACGACGACGCCGGAGCTACAAGACCAGTTGCATTAAAGAATTTTGGTGCTTGAATTGATTCACTTGTAATACTCATTAAATTAAAACCATAGATAAAGGAAGAGTAGACAAACCAGCACCAGGAGTTGCAGAAGCAGAATTTGGGGTTGAAGAACCCACGGCCACAGATGTTTCTCCAGTTGGTTGACCAGACACAGGAATTTGAGAAACCGGTGGCTGTGCCTCCTGGGGCAACCACGCTGGCGAAGCCATTCTTGATCTGCAAAAAGAAAGAAAGAAATTCAAAAGACGAAAAATCAAAACAATCAGTGTGATATCATATGGTATGTTAGGTTAGGAGAAACACGGCAATTTATGGTAAATCATAACTTCTAACGCCACATAGGGCTTTGAATAGATAGCGAACTTCCGCAGAAGCAACGAAGCTCAACCAAAAATTCAACTAAACGCAGACTCGAAGACTCAACAACGCAAAGAGAGAGAGAGAGAGAGAGAGAGAGAGAGAGGACCGTAACCAGATTGTGAAGAAGCAAGGCGAAGGCGCGAGCGTGAATTTGGAAGCAATGGAGAGAGAGGAGAGAGGAGTGTGTGTGATTGTGAGTCCGCGTTTTGTGTCGCTTTGAGTTCAAAACTGAGGGGAAAGTATGGAACTGGTGGCTGCACTGCACTGCACATATGCGAAAGGGAGCAGATCACGAAAGGGTTATGTTTGGGGTTTGGGCTGCGTGCTTCTTCGGACCATTGCTCCTGGAGATGTCAACTAGTGTAGTGGAGTGGTGTGGAGTGCCACGGGCTGGGCAGCATCTTCTCTTACTTTGCGTACAATTAAATTGGAACATGGCAAAGACAAATTTATTCTAAAAAAATAAGAAATTGTAGTTAGTGAATATTTATTTAAATTAAAACATCTTAAAAATTAATATGTAATTATTTAAAATTTCAAAAAAAAATATTCTTTTATATTTCAAAATAAAAAAGTGAATTGTCACACCCTTTATTTTTTTTTAAGATAAATAAGTTTAAGGGAACAAGAGCATATTTATTAGATTCAGATTAATAGTTAACTCAAACAAAGTATTAGGTCAATAAGTTATTAATTGAATCACATAAAATAAATATATATATAAAGATACATTATAGATAATGATATTTATTATTATAAATAATTAAAGCATCTTTATTTTGAGATAAATTAAGATCTTAAGAGAAAAAAAAAATTTAACCCTTATTTTATAAAAAGCCTTAATTTTTTTCATAAAAATCCGCATAACTCATAAAATAAGACTTTTTTTTTTCTAAATCGGACAAACAAGTTAAAAGTTATAACTTTTAAAAAAATTTATAATTTCCCCCTAAAAAAATATTGTTTTATTCTCTTTTCAATGTTTTTTTTAAATTGCATGATCTACCTGATTCAATAAAAAATTACTGAGTCAATCAAATCACGGCTAGGTTAATCGAGTTTTATCAATTCATATACAATACTAATGTGATGACAAACTCAATCCTAGTCAATTTTAATAAAACTTGAGAGGTTACCTCATTCAAATTCAAGACATGCCACAACCTCAATAAAAAGTTACAAACAACTTACTAAAAAAGAATTAGGATCAAATACAAAACCAATTGAGTACTCACTAACATGTCATACCCTTTATTACCATGCCACACCACCAATATTTTTAAATGACTTTATTAATAAACATATTAATCAAATAAAATTTTTGAGAGAAGTATTTTGGATATCCCAAAGGTTTTAGGGATAAAATACATTTTATGTTACCTATTAGACAAAACGGAAACGACACATCTAAACCCTCATTGCCATAAATACGTGACCTTTTTTTTTTGTAAGGTAGACCCTTACTGAAATTTAGGTGAGGAATTAGAGAACGGAGCGTAGCATGATCGACCAAGAACACGACAATTCCCTAATCACCAGGGGTATAAATATGTGACCTTCCAATCTTGTGCTTGAAAAACAAAAGCCCCCCTCATCTCTGTTGCCTCTTTGGTTTGAAGATTATATACTGGCGATTGGAATAAACGTTATTAAACTCGTCGGCAACAAGAACACCGGGCCGTCTGTGGTTCTGGACTCGACTCAACTCAACTCAACTCTTAGAATCGAAATTTTCATTCTCTCAAGGTCACATTGGGGTTGAATACTGAGGTCAGCTTCAACTGCTGCTTTCATTATTGACATGTTGGTGCTTTGGGTGAGTTGCGGAACTCGAGTTCTGCAATACTTGGGGGTGGGACGGGTCTTCCTTGCGTTGCGCTGGGTCGAAGAAGACTAAGCTCAGGTTCACCTGCTTCTTTCATCATTGACAAAAACATCTCTGCTAATCCTTTTTCTTTCACGCTTATTATCAAACACCCTACAATCAATTAGTTTCACAGACCAAATCATCAAAAAACACGAGGAGGTCAAGCAAATAGCTACCCACGATTTTCAAGACTGCTAGAAGTTCTTCCGAAATTATCTCATGAATTAAAAGTTAAAACAAGCACTTACCCTAGTATCTGTTGATATTCTATAAATTTAATGAAAATCAATATAAATGGCATTCTGCTGTAAAGCATATACCAAAAATTTACAAAATTTTGGCTACCCATTTAATCAAACACCATTTAAGCACATTAAAAAACCATACCAGACAAGGTTCAAGCATACAAAATACACTGAAACATGAAAGTGGGATACCCAAACTTGCATTATCATCCCTGTAGCCTGTATCTCAACTCATCAAATACCAATCACGGCCAAACAAATTGAGTGACAATTCAGTCATCTCCATGTTGAATAAGATTTATGCATAACTTTTATGTTTTTGATGTTATATATCAAAGATCTTTATCAGCATTTCTTTGTTGTAGTTTTTTCAACTTTTTTTTGCCCGTATTGTATGTTTATGTTTCTACTTTACTAGGTTGAAGTTTCTATGGAACAATTATGTGCTTCTAATACACACACACATATATATAACTCATTGCAGTGACGAGACTTTTTTATTCACCTTTGACGAAAAAGGAAGACTCTCGGCGATGACCATTACTATTTATTAACAGATATCAAGGGAAAGATACTGGGAGCAATGGCTATTGGCAAACTTGGTGGATCTATACAAGGTGATAAAGCTTTTTTCTCTTGTAAGTTTGTAATGTGTCTAAAGAAGATCGTAATATTTATATATACTAGTACTAGTAAACATTAAACAACCCATGCGATGCAGAGGGTTTTGTTCTTTGTCTCAAGTCTTTATATATATGATTTTTATTATGTTCAAAAAAATTTACCTCTATGATTTTTTTTATTGTTCTCTTTTGTTTGTATCAGTTCTTGATAATCTAACATCCTTAACTATTAATATTGCAACTTTTTTGTTTCATATATTTATCCTTAATACTCTGATTAGTTCTATTAAAAATATGTTTTATAATCTCCATTGGTCTAAGTCATCGTACTTTCTTTACCATCAATCTCAAAAAATGGAAAATATTTAATTATTGATATCCACTGAATTAATTTTAATGTGTCCTTTTTCGTATAAAATCTCTCTTCCTCTCCCTATCAGCAGATAATTTTGTTATCCAGCTTGTTCTCTGGTTTCTACTTACAGGTCCAATCTTTCAGTCATTCAGCATACCTACCATTTCAGAGCTGTTGAGTAAACAGCACTGGTCAGAGCTCAAAATCCATCTTAGAGCCACCAAACCTGCAATACTTCTTGACCAATTGCTTAATACGGGAGTTGATTCAGAGCTTGTTTTTAGGTTCTTTCAATGGTCACGAAAAGAGCTCAAACTTTCATATGGTCTTGAAACAACTGGCAAAGTTTTACATTTTCTAACAAATGCAAAAAGGTACTCTAAAGTCAGGTCCCTTTTGGATAACTTTGTGAAGAATGAGGAACATACAGTGTCTTCTGTTTTTCACTCCCTTTTGCTGTGTGGTGATCGATCTTGTGCAAATGCAGTAATAATTGATATGTTGGTCCTAGCATATGTGAGAAATTTAGAACTCCACTCTGCTTGTGAAGCATTCAGGCGAGCTCAAGATTATGGATTTAAGTTATCATTGAATTCATGCAATCCGTTGTTGAGTGCTTTGGTGCAGGAAAATGAAATTGGGGATGTGGAGCATGTGTACAAGGACATGATAAAGAGAAGGATTAAGCCTAACTTGACCACATTTAACATTTTCATTAATGGGCTCTGTAAAGCTGGTAAGTTGAATAAGGCAGGGGATGTTATTGAAGACATGAAGGCCTGGGGATTTTCCCCAAATGTAGTTACTTATAATACTCTTGTGGATGGGTATTGCAAGAAGGGCACAGCTGGAAAAATGTACAAAGCTGATGCTATTTTGAAGGAAATGCTTGCTAATAAAATTTGTCCAAATGAGATTACCTTTAATACTCTTATTGATGGGTTTTGTAAGGACGAGAATGTGTTGGCTGCAAAGAAGGCTTTTGAAGAGATGCAAAGGCAGGGACTAAAACCTAATTTAGTTACTTATAACTCACTGATAAATGGCCTATGTAATAATGGGAAACTAGATGAGGCTATTGCTTTGTGGGATAAGGTGGTGGGCTTGGGTTTGAAGCCAAATATTGTTACTTATAATGCTCTTATTAATGGGTTTTGTAAGAAGAAGATGATAAAGGAAGCAACAAAACTCTTTGATGATATAACTAAGCAGGGGTTGGTTCCCAATGCAATAACATTCAATACACTGATTGATACTTACTGCAAAGAGGGGATGATGGAGGAAGGATTTGCACTGTGTAGTTCAATGCTAGATGAAGGGATTTTTCCAAATGTTTCAAGTTACAATTGCTTAATTTCAGGCTTGTGCAGAAAACGGAACATAAGAGCTGCCAAGGAGCTTCTCAATGAAATGGAGAATAAGGGATTGAAAGCTGATATTATAACATATAACATACTAATAGATGGATGGTGCAAAGACAGCGAATCAAGAAAGGCAGAAAAATTACTAAATGAAATGCTCAACGTGGGTGTGAAACCTAATCATGTAACATATAATACTTTGATGGATGGCTATTGTATGGAGGGAAATCTCAAGGCAGCATTGAATGTGAGGACACGGATGGAGAAAGAAGGGAAGCGGGCTAATCTTGTTACATATAATGTGTTGATTAAAGGGTTTTGTAAGACGGGCAAGCTGGAGAATGCAAATGGGCTTCTTAATGAGATGTTGGAAAAGGGTTTGATCCCAAATCGTACTACCTATGATATAGTAAGACTAGAAATGTTGGAGAAAGGTTTTATTCCTGACATAGATGGGCACTTGTATAATATCTCTGGCATGTCTTAACATGAACTTGAGATGTTAGATGGAATTTTCATTATCAGTGTACTATTCACTGTTTAGAGTTGAGCTTCACAAAAAAAGATTGGCAGAATGAGTATATATATTACAACTTGTACTTATCTCATTTATAGCTGCTGTTTCTGGGTAATATGCAGGGTGTTATGCAATGCTACCATCTTCTAGAGCAGTCGATTTTTCGCATTAGTATTACGAGCATAACAGGGACATTCATTGCATTTGTGAACTTTTGAGTTGATTGTTTGGCTTTATTCCAGTTACAGGCTTGCTGAGAAAAGAATGAACAGTACACACGCTAGTTTTTTGTTAGTTTCTAATTAAAAAACTTACTACCCAAAATTTCTAATTTGTTAGCTGGTTAGAATATTTTATCTGGAATTTCTTCAATGCGCTTTTTATTATCTGATAAAGACACTTTTAAGCTTTTATAGATGGCTAGGATTGGTATTTTGTGCATGTTTGGGTTAGCTTTTAGAAGCTCCCAAATTATGGTTTGGAACCATGGTTTAGGTAAAAGTTTGTCTCTTGATGTTTATGTTCAAACCATGATTTTGAGATTCTAAAACTAAACCAAACATACATTGATCTCGTTAAAATTTCTTGTAGGATACGAAAAGCTACTATTTAAAAAATGAGAAGGATCTAGCTAACCACTAACTGCCACTGCCTCAAAGGCACTGTATAAGACGTTACATGGGTTCTCATAATATTAAACGCTCTAATTTTGCATTTAATATGTTTTATTTTAATTCCTTAGTCAAGCAAGTTGTTATAGTATTCTGATGGGTTTGGTATTCAGAGTGAGTTGTCAATCATTTATTGATTGTTGGTTTCACAATAAATATTTGAAAGTTTATTAAATATAAAAAGCAACTAATGAATGCTTAATAACTTACTTTGAGTATCGATACCTTAAAAAAAAATATATAGGTACCAAAGTAATTCCCCTTAACCAATACACTAAGGCCCCGTTTGGCGGACGAAATTGAGCTTAGAATTGAAATTAGACCTTTCAATTCCAATTATCTTGTTTGGTGTGTATATTAGAATTAGAATTAGAATTCTAATTCTGAGTCTAATTCCATAGAATTGAAAAATAATTAGTTTATATTACTTTCAATTTTTAGCTTAAACCTTAAAATTTTTAATTCCAAACACTAAGATTTTTTTTGTTTTTTGAATATTAAAAAGTAAAAGTTAAAAACTATCCAACAACCATTACCGCTCGTAACATCAATATAATCCGGTAACGTCACCGCAGGCGTGTTCCGACAACACCATTGCTGGCGTGCTCTGGCTACATTGTCCACCACGCCTCCGACGTGTTAGCCATGCTTCCTCCCATCACTAATATCAGTGTCCTGTAATCACCTTCGCTATCGTCAATATTGTCATTTAGTTTGACATCCATTGTGAATGTTGTAATACAGGCGTACAGCAATGCAAGCTCTATTGAATTTTTTTTATAATTTTAAATTATTATTTATTAATTTAAATTTATTTATTATATCTTTATAAATTCTTGATAAATTATTCAAATAATAAAATTTCATTTTAGTTCAGAATTACAATTCTAAAGTCCCAATTCTTAGGCTTTGCAATGGGGCGGGTAGGGGCAGGATTTTGCCCAACCCTAACTCGTCCCACACCTTTTAAAGGAATCTTCAACCCGCACCTACCTGCCCCGTGAGTTTTGTAAATGAAAACCTGCACCCTACCCGCAAAAAAATAATAGAACCCAAACTCTACCCGCATCCTATTTGCATATACTATATAATGCACAATTTAATATAAAGTAATAAAAAAAATTACTCATTATATAAAAAATCTCAAGTTACATCAAGTATAAAACATACTCTTTGTGTAATAATTAGGGTGCGGGTAGGATAGGGGCGGGTAGACCTTAAACTCGAACCCGCCCCGAAGCACAATTTAAACTCGCCTCGCTCCGCCCTTGCTGCGAGGGCGAGTTTTAAACCCGTCCCATGCAGGTTGGGGCAGATTGGGTACCTGCGGGGTGGGTTGAAATTGTCATCCTTACCAATTCTTTAAATGCCTCAAACATAAAAATTAAGATTCTTGTCAATTCCAATTCTAACAAAAATGGAATTAAAATTATAATTCTAAACTATAATTTCAATTCTATCATCCAAACAAACCCTAAGGGTATTTATCAGTGTATACCAAAAAGGAGAAATTCTTAAATATTCACTTCATTTAATAATTGACATATGTAAGTATACTTATGATAGATAAGTGAATTAATATCATTGCCCACATAACATACACACTTCATTCAATAGTTAACATGTGTAAATACACTTTATATAATAGCTATATTAATAGCTGATCCACATAACTTTACACATATCAACTATTAAATAAAGTGTTTATATAGGCGTGTCCCTATTTAAGCATTTTTCTACCAAAATGATATCTTTGTTGCTTTTCATTCTGCTGGAAAGATTAAGGTGAACATTAATTCTACATTTATTGATAAATCTTCCGAGATTAAAGAATAGCCCATTAGCTTGGGTTCTACTAAATGTAAGCTTATGACAAAGATTGTATCTCTCTATGTATAAGAGATGCTATCAGAAACTATTTCAGAAAACAAATACCTTCCAGTCAAAAAGATGCACTACTTAAAAAGTAATCTCTTCAAAAAGCTCAACAGGTCCTACGTTTCATATGCAAAAATATAGAGGATTAATTAGTGTGACAGAGATATTAAATAAGACATTAATTAGTGTGACAGAGATATTAGATAACACGTTATTCTAGAAATAATTTGTCATTTACATCTTGAGAAGTTAGAACTCCCGTAATGATTCCTGTCTTGTGTTTTAACCCTCCAACACCAGCAGCAAAAATTAATGAACTCGAAATTTTCGTCATTCTCCATCAAGTATTTATTGGAAGATATATATCCTCCTAGAGTAATGATATAGAATTATTTGTATAAAAATAGACTCAGGCAAGAGAAGTGAGAAATCTGTTATTCTATTTCATTATTGCCGGCCCCGGTCGAAGACACTAACCATTCATATAAACAATTAATAAAGATTTAAGCTGAATTCAAATTTGTGGCTCACATAATAAGAAGCCAAAAATCATGCGCCGCCAGTAAAGCCTTCCTCCATAAGTACTCACGAATATACAAATATTATATTAGTAGATTAAAAAAAATGATCGCACATGGTGAATCCACATTGTAGAAGTGATTATAATCTACCGCCCAGCCTGCCAGGGAAAAAAATATAAGGGAACAATTACAAGCTTCTTTGATAATAATTTAAGTCGAAGTTAGGAAGCAACAAAGAGGGACTTTAGAATTACTTGCGCTGAACCAAGATCTAGGTTTGCAAGCAGCACAACTTCATCTTAAGGATTGAAGAAACTTGAACCCCCAATATTGACAGCAATTAGTATTGATATGCCAGTAATCACAGCAAGCCAAAATAAGGCGGACCCTGCAATTAGAGGTTTTAACGGTCATCATGAACACAAGGTGCTCTTTATATATTATAAACCATCAGATAATGCATGTTCATATTATACAAGGTTCCATCAGAAATTATATGTAAACATGGTACCTCCGGAGCCTTCAGAATTATCAGAACTAGAAGGAATTGATTCAGCATTAGGGACAGGAGATATTGATACTTTAGACCCTGTATTTGAGCCATTATCCAGAACTTTGGTATACCCTGTTTCAGATGCTACTATCCCTTGGAATTCTTCGCTAACAATTAATGCTGCCAAAACATCCATAAATGACTCTTTATCTGTTTCGTACATAGAATCTCTTTCATCCTTCTCATTAGTGGCATTTGCTTCTTCTGAATCAGACAACTCATCATCTGAAGCATATGTATCAATGGAATCCACCTCAGCCTTGTCATCTTCCTCATCCTCCACATAAGCTTTATATGTTAGTCGTAGTAATATCTCCCCAGAAGAGCCCTTTCCTAAAAATCCCCAACCTCCTTGTAAAACAACAATTCTGTCTGTTGGTACAGTGTCTTGAAGAGATCCCAGATCAACCTGAAAACATTTTCAATTAAGAAGCATATACATAGGACAAAATAGGAAATTAAATATCAAATTCCATATATTTCCATTTTTTCATTCAACTGCTGACACATATATATTCAATAACGCAGCTGAATTTTTTTACAATCTTGAATAACAACAATGGAAATAAACACTGCTATTTTTTAAAATGGGGGATGACCTTGACAACATTAGATTAGAATGTACTACATGTGTCCAACATTTGGTGCATGGGAAGATACTTTGCAATAACAACACTTCTGAGTTTTGACATAAAAATAAATATATTCACATCTTTCAGAATACTCTATTTTTCTCAGTGTTGTCAATGGCAGCCACCATCGCTACCATGGCAGAATGGTATGGTTTTTTTGGGGGCCACCGCTATAATTCTCATGGCGTGGTGGCAGTGAAAATGGTGGCCATGCCTATACAGCCCGTCACAGTGAAGCTAGACGACAGATAGATGTCAATTTCTCCCCTTGATTCCAATTTTTTCCCTACGTCCAGCCATTGGGCTTCTTATTTTTAGAGGTTTCAGTTCTTTCTGTGACAAATAATTGCAGAACTTTAGAAGAAAAACACTCGTCCATTCATGACACACTACACTGCAACTTGGACTCTCAACAGTGTTAGCCCTATTCAGGTTCCTACATACTGAAAACATAAGACCTTGCGAAAATCCCCAGACAGGTGTCAATTGTCATCTCTGTTCTTCCTGTAATCTTGTATCTTTTCCTATCATTTCTTTCTTGACTGCCACCAGACTCTGTTCTTCCTCTGTCTCTCCTTTTCCAATTTGTGCAGAAAATATGGAATGTACTTCATTTGATTTTGTTTCTTCTTTGTATGTGTGATTAATATTTTTTTAAATTGCCTTCATGCTGAAATATGGCAGTCACCACACCATCCTACCATGGCAACGGAAGTTATTGGGCTTGCTGCCATTGGCAGCCATACGGTGAAAATACTGATTTTTCCTGACCTCGCAAATAAAAGGCCATTACTGAAATCTTACGTTTACTGTGAATAACTCAAAGCACACCAGACAAACTGGAAATAGAAACTTTTGATCTCCATAGTCTGTTGCAACAGAAAGAAAGAGACTACTCTATGGCAAGCCATCTAATATTTTCCTTAGCTACATGACAGATGCAGTATGGAAAGGAAGGTAGACTGGAAGCTAATTAAGAGAAGGAATTGTGAAATAAAATATCACTATATTACTTATGGTATTGCACATTATATATTAAAATTAAACATACACATACCTCTCCCGTACCTATAGTCAAATCTATAAATCCCAGAGAGTCCTTTACTTGGATGCATAACTTCTGCTTTTTAGGGTTAGTGACAAGCATATGAAAATCCTGTAGAGTTGGAATACATGAGTATGAGATGAAAAATATAGAAATGACATAAACTGAAAACAAAGATGAATCAGGAAATCCAAAAAACAACACCTGATTCCAAATTGGCATTCCAGGGGCTCCAATGACAGTAGTTTGACTGTTCTTTTTGCTGCGTATAATTTGATTTCCAAGGCTAAGAATAACATAAGGATCTGTCTTGACTGGCAAAATAGTGGGGGAAAATGAGTATGGTAAAATAATAGAGCATATATTTTGCAAATTATATTTCATAACTAAATTTATGTTGGAACTAAAACTGGTAAAAAAAGAAGACGCATATAGGATAAAATGGAACACACATAGCCAAAGATTACTTATAAAACAGGAGTGTTTAAAAAAAATTTAAAAAGAGAGAAAACAAAGGAGATGTGAGACAGGGAGAGAGCACAAAATTTCACTAAATACTCCGAACAGTTCAATACGTAAGCTGATCCTATATCTCTATTTATATTAATACTACAACAACCAAATGACACTTCCACCCTTTACTTTGGATGCACCACGAGTAACTAATTACTTAACCCTCAAAGCACTTTCCTTACTAATATACGATATCCTTAACACAATAGAAGAATGGAAGCACAAGGGATGTTCTTTATTCAATATTCAAAAAGACAAAAATCAGTGAACTTCTAAGATGTGGATTCTATGTGCTTTTCATAACAAGTATATTCTTAACAATACTATTCAACTGGGCATTGAGATTGGAAGATGAATTCATATTCCTAATGTTACTGTTGTTACGCAAGTGTTGCTTGTAGCACATTCTAAGGGTCTAGTAGTCTTTAGACATATACTGCATCCCTCCCTCAGACTACCCACCATTCTAAACGCTTACAACAATTCCTCGGTGAATACATTCAAATGAATGTTTTATGAATAAGATATGATGAAATGCAAGAACTACAATAGGTGAATATAACAGTGAAAATAGTATATGTACCTCAAAGAATTAGAAATCCAGTAATCAACATTTTTTGTTGTATGTTAAGGAGATTATGTTCCATTTACATCAATTTCAACTAACTTGAGAGTACTAGCAGTTGATATCAAAAGAAAGTATCTATGAATGAAATAAAAGTTGAAACTTTGTGTGAAACAGTGCTGTGATGTTAACATTTTCATCATAATTGTCGTTAACAATTCATTTTCTGCTGAATATCATCAACTACTTTACCTCTTTTGCCAAGGTGCATAAAATGAAGTTCCAAGAAGACCTAATTTATGCTTAGTCATGATTAAAAGGATAAAAACATGAGAACAAGAACGTGACACACCACTTCAACATTTACATCAATTTTTTGTACCTTCTAGGACAAAGACAAACTACTTGTTTTAAGAAAGCAACTATACCAGATAGCTTACTTTGACTTTTTCTTTTTCTTTTTCTTTTCTTTCACCTCTTTTATAGAGAACATTCATCATATGCTCCATTGTTAAAATGAATTGATATCTATCAAACTCCAATTCAAGGTTAATACATACAATTTTCATCCGAAACCATGGGGTTGTTTTGACTAGCTAGAACTGTAGCACGTGTATTGACATTGATGCAAAAAAGCTCAACGAGTACACAAGAAATAGTACATGATAAAACAATAAATATGTCCACAGTACATAAATTACAGAATAGAATTTAAAATAAAAATCCACTAAAGTGCAAAGAATGTACCAATTAATTCTGAACAACCCAAAACAAGCATGCAAGAATTTACTTAGAAGCAAAAACAACACAACAGAGTGTTTACCATCGAAGATATAGGAAAGCTTTCGAGCATCCACAAGAGTAACAGATAATTCACCAACAAAATCCTTGTTTCCATCTTGCATTTCACCAGATTTAACATCATTTGCAACAGGACCAACAGCTTTTCCCTTCTGGAAATCCAAAACAATTTTCTTTGGGCGCACAAATAGTCTAGGTAAATCTTCAGTGAGAAGTTTAGTTAAAAACCTACGAGAGAAAAGCCAGAAAAATTATGTTACAATTAGAGTGAGAGAAAGAAAGAACAATCAGAAAATAACTTCAACTAACAACCTCAGAATGACATATATCTTCAATTGAGACCAAAGGAAGAAACACTTCTAGACATATATCTATATAGATTCATAATCATAAAACACGTTGATGTCATCAGAAGAAGGTAACCACTGAGTACAGATTGGGTTTCAGTTCAATTCAGAACACAAATATTTATCAGCAGATAGGCCCATGCCTGCTTTGTAGATTGCATTTACATTTATATTGAATATTAGGCCTTGTAATCGTTGACCACGCAGTCAGAAAAGTACATAAATTAAAACAGGACTCGTATGGACATTGCAACCTCAATCTGTAAGTGGAAATCAGTCAATGGTTCTGGGATAAAGTATGAAAAACTATGCTATCCTTCAGCTTTGTAGAGGGAGAATACTATTGTGAAATATGATGCCAATAGTATTACATGTCATATAGATATTAAACCTGGTATCACAAAAGCTTCCAAAAAGCACATTCCAAAAGTAGTAACATCAGCATCAGATGCATATAAAATACTCCATAAATGGTATCACTTTCAAAATGCGTCCACACAATTGCAAATACAAATAGCTTCACAGACATCAAATGCAATGAACTTATAACATTGAGAAGACAAATGAAACTTACATTGAGAGAACTGGAATTGCTGATAGTGCCCAGCAATGCACAAAAGAAGAAAAAAACAGAAATGTCAGTAACAATATAATGTCAGAATTATTTAAAAAAATATTGGACATTACACTAAATCATGCAAAGAGATTACACATTGCTTTAGACCTATCAAAAACCATGAAAGCAACTTTGTGCACTACAACAATAGCAAACTCTTTTCCCACTAGGTAAGGTTGGCAACACATATCAAACAACGCCATTGTGCTCTATCAAAAATCAAATGTTCGGACAGACCATTCAAATAAAGGTCTTTTTGGATAGTTTCTCTAAAAGTTTTCCTCAGTCTTCCACTAACTCTGCTAGAATTAAAATACCAGTTGGTGAATACACAGTATGTTGTTGGTGAGAAGGGAGGACATTATACGATAAATTGGTTGTTAAGACTTCAAACTCACAAGACGAGAAGAGAGATCCAACGAGTGTTCATATCCATTTAAAACAACCTTCCCAGTCAATATGGATAAATACTTATGGAATATGAGAGTAATACTCTCAATGATCTAGACCTTATAAATATTTTTATATAATATTTAAATTTAATCTGACAAAATACATTCAATTTTTGTGCCACTTGTTACGTTTTCACTGGATTGCTATACTACTCTGACTCTCAGCGTACATCAGAATTTCTCACCAATATGGGTCTCTCTTCATCACCCACTATCATATGTAAGTCCAATGCTGGAAGATGCTGGCAGCAGCCATCATAGAATTGGCACATTATTAATGATGACAAGCTTTCTTAAGATATTATTAAGGCTTAAATAACTTGTTTATTCTATTCCATGTCTAATAGTTTGAAGAAATACGATAAAGGTCACTTGTTTTTGTGTTGCCTAGTAGCTTGAACCATGGTGCAGATTATTTGGCTTATGCAGAGGAAGCAGGGCGTGGCCCTCATGACTGGAGGATTTCTTTTTAATTGCTCATATTAAGAGCTTTCAAATAAAAGAGAATACAGGCTTAAGGACATGCTTTGTTTGCTATTATATGCTGCTGCCTTTGGAGTAAAGGAGGAACTCAAGAATCTTTAATTATAAGACCAGGGTTCCTTTGAAACTTTTCCTCTGTTTGTTTACAGGATTTCTTATATTCTCATATGTAATTCTCTTCCTTTCAATTTAATGAATTCTTCATTCATCAAACATAAAAACCGAGACAAAAAGATTATGGTATCTTAAAATATTTGTTTCCTTTCTTCCAGTATCAGCTTTCAGGGCAGGCAGTGACTTCTAACATAGGATTACAATGAGGGATTGCTCCAACCTTCAAAAAAGTTTAAACTTATCATTGAGAGGCTATAATAACAAAAAACCTTTCCTGTTATTACGCATTTGTAGATCCTTCGGGAGATCTATATATCAAATAAAATAATTATCAACTTAAAAGTATACGCAAATTGCCTAGATAATCAGTAATAAGCCTTGAGGGTTACTTTGTTTTTCTTTTCCTTTCACTACCCATGCTACATTTTTGTTTTGGTAATCAAGTTCCCAAAACATCATGTTTTTAGTTGAATTGTTTATGGAAGCATTCAGATGCACATAAAGATAAAGTATATAATCTCTTATGCCCTTGAAAATATGACATACCCATTAGATTGAACAAACGGAATGGAGACAATTCAAACTTGATCTTTGGAAGTGAAACAAAAGCCCATGAAACAGCTCCAACCCAAGGTTCTGTTGGTATTAGTCGTAATTTTACCCAAAGTTCACCATCAATGTCAAAATCTCGAACGCCAACAGGCACAACAACTGGAATAATGCCAAATTTTAGAGAAAGCATTAATAGCATGCGAGCACCACCAGTATACCTAAGGCCTATCTGGTACCTAGATAAAACAAAAGGAAATTAATAGGTTATATAGGCAATAACAAGTTGTTGCAAAAAACAGAAAAGAAAAAGATAACAGAACAATAATAATATGATAACAAAGACCTACAAACACATATCAATTACAATCAACAAAAATGCTCCAAACTGATCCAACACTACATAAGAGATGACCAAATGCATTAACAAAACAGCAATTCAAATTCAATTGAAGCATAAGCTAAAATGATTGATTTCCTTCTCATTGAATAAGGAAACCATATTTTTAGTAGAAATTAAGAAGAAGAAGAGAAAAAAAAGAACTTGACAAAAACAGAAGAACATGTAGCTGTCAAGGGTTACTGAAATACAATAAAAAGCACATGAGAACCAAAACTTACTGCAAATCGTTGACCCGGCGAGAAGTCCTGCGCTCAACATTCCTAACAGACAATGGTTCATCCCCCAATGAGAATTGCTTTATCTCAACCCTCTCCACATAATCAGGCTTCTTTAAGTTATCAATAACAGGCTGAAGCAGTCCTATAAGCCAGTTCTCAAGTCCACCTCTATAGACCTTCCATAACTTTCCCAACACCATATTCACCCATTCAACTGACTCTTTTCTCTGTAAATCCTTTTCCAGAAACAACGAAAAGCTGGTGGGCACCTGTGGCCACACACCACGAAAACTGTCTTCACTACTAACTTTGTTCCTCCTCCCTGAAGTCCATAACTTATCAAAAACAACCCCAACAAAGAAGAAGAACACAAATAAACCAACAACGTTGCGATTAATTGGAGGCGATGGAATTGGGTGAATCACCCCAAGTTGTGTTCTTAGCTTATCTACAATAGGATCTTCTTGGAAACCGGTAAAGTTTGAACCCAATTGAACCGGTGACTCTTGCGACAACTCATCCCCCTCTAATTCATTAGAAATCCGTTTCAAAACGAGACTTCTAGCACCCCTTCTCGTAGAATTTGCTAATTCCGCATTCCAATTTCGGTTCGAACCGTCTGTGGGAATCGCACACAAACGGGCGCCCCATTTTCTTCGAAATTTCCGATACCCGGAATTCGCAATCAAGCGTTTCCTTCTTCTCCTCGACAAAGGAAATGCAACAAAACCCTGGGTCCTCGCACTCACGTCATTATTACACGGACAAGTGCAAGAAAAAATGTGAGAGAATTCGAAGCTCGCAGAAGCTGGTTGTATAATCATCTAGTAGCAGAGCAAGTATGAGATGCCCAACATCAAAACGGGCATAAGAAATAGCGTAGTTAAACATGAATTCAATTCAAACCCAGAAGGAGATTGAAATTGAAGACCTCAATTCCAGGAAACCCAGCAGCAGCTACAGCAAGCAAAGGCATATATGTATGTAGTTGATGATTGAATTTGAAGGGTTGGAATTGTAGCATAAACGTAACCTTGAAAGCTTGGGATGGTGGGGAATGGGAGTGCAAAGTGGAGTCATTGAGTCAAAAGGGCCATTAGAGAAAGAGTGTTTGTGTGACGTGTGGAAGAGATTGAAGAAATGCGTTGTGTTGCGTTTGCGTTGCGTTGCGTTAAAATGACATAGGAATTAGAAAAGGAGCCATGGAATGGAATGGAGTTGTTGTTTTTTGAATGTGGGGATTTGAAGCTAGATTTATGGCCTCAAAATCAGGACGACGTGGATAATTAATAGCTGGGGTGAGTTTTTTTTTAATGAGTAATAAATATACTGGCATTTTGATTTATGAAAATTAACTTACTCGTAAATATTATATTTACGATTTAATTGTTAAATTATTTTAACTTGTTTCGTGTAATAAGTTTAAGTAATTAATAATTAAATCATATTACTTTTTTTATTTTTAAGATTTTAAATTATGAACTTATATTTTCACGATTAAAATGTTATTTTTCTTATCACTTTTTGGAGGTTTGCGCACGTGGGTCGGAGCCTTGGAGTCGGAGCCGACGCGGTTCACTCTTTCTTCAGTCCAAAAGTTCAAACTTCAAACGCTTTTTTTCAGTTTTCCTCATTTGACTTTTCTTTTTCTTCTAATAATTCTGATTTCTGAGTATGAAAAACGTGATTAGACTATAAATGTGTATTACGTTATTGGCCCTATAGAGATTAAAATGGATTTACATTTAGGTAGAATTTTTTAATATTCAAATTATAACAAGGACTTCTGAATGTATTTAAAAATAAAAAATTAAATATTATTGAGTGAATTGACAAATTTATACTTTTTATAAGTATATAATATAATTTTTTTAGTTTATACATGTTATTTTATGTTCAAATATAATCCAACTAATTAACAAATGTGGTAAACTTGAATTTAGTAATTGAGAGACTTGTGTCATGACAGGAGTTTGAATTCACAAAAAAATATTTGTGAAAAGAAATAACCTTAATATTTCAAATAAAATTAATATCATATTTAAAAAATATGAGAATACCTAAATAATGACCAAAAATATATAATACAATCGATAAAAGAAACGCCCTCAAATTTAAAAACTTTATATAAAATTTATGATAAGTTAATATTCAATTAAGTATGTACTTTGGAGTTGGATAATTTTTACGAGAAAAATATAGATAACCATAATTTTGTTGTCAAAATATTTGACAAAATAAATTAACATACTTATTTGCCATTTTATCTTCTCCAATAACTATTATTGAATCTAACTTATTTATGCTGAAATTGTGGCTAATTTTATCTCCCTGTTTAACATTACTTTCACGAGCCTAAAATCTGAACATGACTCATTCTTTCGGCTATATATTGTTATCAAATTTTCTCGTGAAACCATTCCATTTAAAAGTATGTACGTCCTTAGTGTGTGGGTGGGGTGGGGTGGGGGGGATATGACTACAGAAATACTGATAAATGAAGATTTTAGAGCTTTTTAAAATTAGTTTACCGAGTTTGTGTCTTGTTCAGTTGAATGCCTCACCAATAAGCTAAAAATAACTCTGACTTTGAGGTTTACCGGAGCGAATTTTTGTAATATTATTGCTTTTTCTCATAATATTCCATGAATTTTATGTGCACCACTGCTCAACCGACCTAGAATATCTATTTTTTAGATAATTATTTGAGATAATGCATCGGACATGATAATTAAATGATTTTTATCATTTTCCTCACTCAATTATCTCATTTTTTTTTCTCATAATGCATTAATTTTCCATTTACGGAAATTAAAGGATATTTACTTAATTTTCTTCACAATTTTCTTTAACATAACTTAGGTCTGTTGCAATGAACTTATTTTCAACTTACTTGAACTTATCTATTGTAATAAGCACTTATGAAACATTTTAGTTATACTTGAATGGGTTTATCAAAGTATTTTTTAAAACTCATATAAACTATTTTAGCTTATTTTCATAAGCTAAAAATTGCAAAAGCTAAAAACAACTTATGTGATAATTGTTTTTATAATAATTTCTCATTAAATTAACTTTAATGAATTGTCATAATTTTATTATTGTATAAGCGCTTCTCAAACAATGTTATTTAGCTTATTTTAAACTGCTTTTATAAAAGTAAAGTTTATTTAACAAACCCTACTCAAATAAGTATTTATTTAAGTTGTTTATCTTAACTAGACTTTAATGCATTATTAATTTTAGGATTAGCCAATCATGTCATAAATAAATAAATATGATATTTGATTCTTCTATTGATAAATTTTTAGAAATTAGAAGCGACCTTACTATCGAATTTCACATTTTCCTAACCATTAAAGCCAACCATCACTAGCTTTGTTTCTCTATGTTAGTTATGTATGAGAGGTGATGTCTTCATTTGTACAGGCCTCAGCCCCACTGTGAAGCTTGTGTGTTCCTACGTGTGATTTTATACATTTCCCTTTTCCCTTGCATGTTCCCATTTCCTCTCTCCCTTTCTTTGTGTGCAGTACATTCAGTTGAAATGCATGCTTTATTTTTGCATTTCATTTATGTTTTTATGCCTTAAAACCCCATGAGCCTAAGTTCGAAGTTTTAACATTCCTTGTGTATCTTTCTTGCATTGAAAACCTAACAAATGGTTAGAGTTTTTTTGCATCATAGTAGTAGCTCTGTCCCTCTTTCGCGCACTTCATTACATCAAATGCGTTTGTAACTTGTAGCTCATTGCATGAAGGACTCCTTCAACGACAGAAAGAAAGAGTTGATCTCTTAGGAACTTCCTAAGGCCCAAAGGTGTCTAAATCATCCATCTACCTTTAATTAAAAACCAAAAAGTCGCATATTTTATTATTGACAGTCTAAATTTAAACCTCCAAGAAAGCACCAATAAAATTTAAAATTTAATTTTAATTCATTATTAATATTTAAAAAAATTATATTATCATTTAATTATATACTAACACATCATTAAAAAAATTAAATTTTTTCAATAATTATTATAACTTATAATAGTCAAATTCTTTTAATAATTTAACAATACATAATTAAATGACAATATAAATTTTTTTTACACCGACAATGAATTAAAATTAAACTCTATAATTTATGATTGTGGATGTGAAAGTAAGTCACAAGTATTATTCTAAGGTTAAGTTAAATCAACCAAGCCGCTATGCACATAAACGTGCTATTATTTTTATCTTATTAGAGATCAAATGAAGCCCACTTGATTGTGTCTTAATTTCCCCTACTAAATCCGTCAGCACCGCAGGTGATGCATATTCCAAACAAAAAAAAAAGAGGAAAAAGGAGAGAGAACAAAATAAAATTCGGAGAAAGCCCAAAAACCTTACCTTAAGTGGCAACAAATCTTTCCTTGATCCACTAAGGCTGCTTTGCCTCAAACTTTAGTCTACCTTCCCCTCTTCAGACTAGGTCTTAGACATCTTTTATAAAATAAAAAATAAAAAAATAGGGAAAAAACTTGATAACAAAGGGAATTCATGCATAAAATAGAGAGATAACAAAATAATAAAATTCGGAGAAAGCCCAAAAACCTTAAGTGGCAACAAATCTTTCCTTGATCCACTAAGGCTGCCTTTGCCTCAAACTTTAGTCTACCTTCCCCCCTCACACTAGGTCTTAGATATCTTTTATAAAAAAGAATTAGGGAAAAAACTTGATAACAAAGGGAATTCATGCATAAAATAGAAGACACATACGAAAATCACATTGGGTACAATGCAAGTATGTAAATGCAACTATGCAACGGCCCCCATGTACAGATTCCAACTGGGCCGTTGCATGTCCGTAGATGCATTGTATTTGTACCCAAGAATTTTACGAGTAAACATAGCCATTTCAGTCCCAACTAGCTAAATCATCATGTTAAGTCCACATCATTCATGAAAGAAATTGGAAACTCCAAAACAGTATCAGCAACTATGGCAATCTGAAGTCAAAAGATCCAAAAATACAGAAGCAAAACGAGAAATTCAGAAACAAGATGCGAGAAATCCTACCATCAGATGAACCAAAATTTAAAATCAGTCAATTGGTTGATCAACTTCCGCGTAAGCAGTTTCAAGGTGTGCTTGCTCGGCTTCCTGCACCTCCTTCTCAGTTTTCCTGCCCTTCTTTGATTTGTAGTAGACACTCATAAAGGTCCCAACAGCTCCATACTTTCTCCTACAATGCTCATAGAGACCAGCATCAAACATCCTCCAGAAGCTTTTCTCAGACAGCTCAGATACAGCATATTGTGGCTGAAAACCATGATTTTCAATCAACCAGTTCTCCATTGCACGCACTGCTCCTGCACCATCAAATACCTCACCCCTGAAAACAGGACCAGGTGTATAGTAAACTCCAACATCTGTGTACATTTGAGCAGTCTGTGTGTCTCCCTGCCTGCGATGTAGTTCAAAGCCTGGTTCTGGGTAAATCATAGTTTTGACAGGAAGCTTGAACAGTTTGTGTGGGCAGAGCCAAATGGGGTATACCTAATGTATTGACAACCAATAAGGTAAGAAACAACATAGATGACTGCACCGACTGAATTATAAAAGAAAGCAGAATTCCTGAGATAACTAAATGATATATCAGCTTGAATTGAAAATTTGAAATAAAATGGAGCAGCATTTTGAATAAATTACTACTTGGGCAAATTAGTAAGACCAGTAACTTGGAAAACTCACTACTTAAATTTTTTTAAAAGGTAAAACTCCTTCGCGAGTTAAAAAAAAACATAGAAACAATTATTTTAGAACATAATAGACAATGCAAATGGGCTTGGCTTGCAAACCAACTACATGAGAGCTCAACCCCAACTTCAGCTTCTTATAAGTGAAACTAAATTCTTAGATGGCTTGCTCTTGAAGGAAACACAGTCAGAAAAATAAAATTCATGTACAACATTATTAAGTAGTTGGGTAAGAGGGAAAATGTACCTCCATCTCACGGTCAACCCATTCTAATGCATCTCCCACCTTGTACAGAGGAACAAGCATGTCCTGGATGACATGCATTTCATGGTAATAGTTTCTTATAGCTTCACCTTGAGTTGCCTTGAGCAGAGAAACCTTTGGTGGCATCAACCAGCCAAACAGAAACCTAAACCAACATTGATCTGCAAATGGGAGGATAAGCTTTCCCTCCCAATACAAACACCTTGTGTGCCTGTGATAATATTCTCTGGTAGGAATGTATTCTACAAACAACCCTTTCTTTAGTGCCTTCTCTGCATGCTGGTAGAACCAGGGTTTAAACCACCATCCTACACTGTTGATCACATTCCCCTTCTTCTTGGCCTCTTCTTTTGAAGCATATCTCCCTGTCATGCACACAGCTTGCGTTGGTGAATAAATCATTGTTTCTACAAAGTCTGGAACCTTCTCATCATTATCCTGGTCTCCATCTCTGGGAGCAAAAGAATCGGTATATGCCTGTGCAATATCTTTCAGGTTACCAACAACAGGTTTATAGGTTAGCTTCATGTACTCCTTAATGGGTATAAGCCTGATCTCAGCAGCAACAAGAAGCCCGAGTGTTCCCTGAGACCACGGAATAGCATGAAAAAGATCAGAGTATTCATTGTCCTTGGTGGCTCTAACAAGACTGCCATCTGCCAAAATAATTTCAAAGGCCACAACAGTATCAGAGAACAGGCCATATTTGTGGGAGCTTCCTTCTATCCCATAGCCATTAATGAGGCCACCAACAGTTAGATCATCTAACTCTGCAACTACAGCAAAGGCAAGATTCATCGGGACAGTCACCCTAGTGATCTGCCCCATGTTGACTAGGGGCTCCACTCTTGCAATCATTCGTTCTTGGTCAATTTCAAGTATATTCCGGAAAGCAGACAAATCAACTTCAAAATGACGAGCCCGCTTATAGTCAACATTTCGCATCCCAACTGCAATCCATGGTTTACGAGCTGTACAGACAAGACCATCCTTTGATGGATTCCTCTGTTTGAGTCGTTTGACAACCTTGTTGACATTCTCATCATGTTCCTTCTGTCGCCTCTTAAAGGACTTCATCTCGGATCTTACATCCCCAAGGTATGTAAGGAAATAAATGGTGAAGGAGATGGGAAGGACCACAAAAATAACAAGTATCCATCGAAACTTAACAAAATAGTCCACCCAAACCTTCTTCCTCTTTGGGCGCAAGGGGGCCTCAAGATCCGACATTGCTGAGTTGATATATTTTTGCTGCTGCAAGAAAATAACAAATTGTAACTCATTTGACGTTCCACAACTACAGCTCATTTTTAACAGTTTAAAATATCCAGAAAGTAGATATTTAAAAGAAAACCTAAATTTCTTCTGTTGAATAAATTTATATCATGTCAAAAACCAGAGAAACAAAAGATTTAAGACAAATAACAAATTCTCAGTATCGAGAACTAGGATTATTCCTCTACAAAATTATCAATAAATAATTTTGGATATAGCAGGCCTGCTTCTCAGCACACACAGAACAGCAAATAATCTGAAAAAATTATCAAAATCAACCACGACTAACAAAGATCTAAGATCATTCACTACAGAAATGCGATTACAGCATGAAAAGGCAACTCACATGCACGGTTTAACCTTCCGAGAAAATGACATAAAGGAAAGCAAAACACTGAATCTAACACTAGTCGAGTGTTATTTCTCAAATCAAATCCAGTCAACTAGTAATCGTAAACCAATAAGATTACTTTCTTCACATTTCTCCATATCTCGGGAATAGTTGAGAAATTTATGTGGTAAACCAAAAAAAATAGAAAAAAATCGCAACTGGTAGAATTAGAGACCAGAGGACGCACAAATGCTGAAAAAAGGCAGAAAGATCGAGAAGATCGAGGCTGGGAAACGCAAATTTTCTCAGCAACCAAACAGAAGAAACAAGAGAGAGAGAGAGAGTACCTGAGTGAGGGTGCAGGAGTCAGGAGCTGAGTGTAGTATCAAAGGGCTTCACTGGGGTTTTAAGTGAGGACGTCAATGCGATTCCAGAGAAATTATTGTCTACTTTAATAGTACTACTACAACAGTGTATTTAATAGTACTAACTAATAAATAATATGTGATATTGTCGTTAAATTTAATTTAATTTTCCCTCAAAAAAATAATTTAATTTAATTTAATTTTTATTTCAAACTTGTCCGTTAAAAAGGATTTCTCAGCATTCTACGGTCACAAACTCACTCCTGAGCTCATAAAAAAAATTAAAAAATAAAATTATATATAATAAATATGAGAATTTTATAAGAAAATATATATATATATAATATTTTTAGAATGAAATAGCATCATGCTATCTAAAAAATATTTTTCTTGTAATTTAGTCTCTAATTTTTTTTAAGATGAAATCTAAAATTTAAATTATGTATACTGTTTAGTTCTTAAATTATTCAAAATTATTCTCCACTAAAAATATTATCTGAAAGTATGGTCTATGACAGAGCACAATGGCGTCGTTTGATCCATGTAGCCGACCCCACCTAGTGGGAAAAGGCTTTTGTTGTTGTTGTTGTTGTTGTTGTTGTATTCTCCACTAAAAATAGTAAAAATGAGTATTTTGAAATGAATCTAAATAATTTAAGAATTAAATCATACATATACTTTAAATCATGATTAAATTGTGAGTGAAGTATGTTTTTGAGGATAAAAATGTCAATTTACTCAATATTTTTATAAGTAATTTTCATGTATAACATAATTTTACATTACAAGGTAATAAAATATTCTCTAAATATGAAAAAAGTATAAAAGTTATTTTTTTAACATGTGAGAAATATTCTATCTTTTAATTAAATATTTTAAGATGAAAGTACGATAAAATAGGTAATGCTTTAAAAAAAAGATTATCAAATTTTTATTACAAATGCAAACCTCATTTTTTTATATTAATATAAGACATTGCAATAACGATATAGATTAAAATAAATGAAAAAGAATTAAAATGTTAGTATAAATTTGTGACATGCAACATGATAGAGATTGTGAATTAAAATAAAAGGAAATGATTTAAAAATTTACATCAAAATTATGAAATAAAATAATGACATGAATTGTTATTATCCTTTGAAAGAGATAACATTATTTGTAAATAACAAACGTTGCATCATCATAATACTACTTATTAATTATGGAAATGATCGAGTTCCATAGTCATTTATTTAGATGGATGTTATCTTAACATTCATCTCAAAATTTATATTTAAAGTGATATGATTAAACTCTTTTAGTGATATGATTAGATGATAATATTTTTTTAATGAATAATAAATCAAAATTAAATCATACAAAAAAATTGCTTACAAATTCTCTACTTTGGGCATTAATGATTTGTCTCTAATAATTGAATTAATGAGATGAATTAGTGAAGGCACTCTCCAAAAATAGTCCAAATATAATTCTAACACTTCAAAGAAAAGCAAGACAATTAATATATTAAAATTTTTGTATTATATTTAAATTTATAAGAAATCATCATATGTAAAGTTATTATAAAAAGTTAAGTAATCTTGTATGAAAATAATAGAAAGGAATATGAATTTTTATCATTGTAAAGGGATGTTAATGTATTTTACTTAAAAAATTACTGGAAAATATTAGTCAGCGTTGATTGCGTCCACTAAAAGTTTTAAATTTGATTATTGTTAATAATTCTTTATTAATAAATTATTTATAAATTTTTTTAAAAATCTGACATGTACTAACCGTTAAATAAAAAAAACCTCGATCATAAACTGTTATGAAAAAAAAAGATTCATAGGATTAATTTAATTAAAAATTATTTTTATTTGATTTGTTTTATAAATTAATTAATTGTTTAATTAATAATTTATATACATTTAATTATATATCAAATATTAAAATAAAAATAAATTATTAATTAAATATATATAAATTAATAATTAAATTAATTAAAATATTTAATTAATTTTTAAAACAAATCAAACAGGTATAACTGTTAACCAATCGTTTTCTAAAAAAAAATTAAAGATGTGCTTCATTAAATTTAAAAAGGGGAAAGAATAAAAAAGATTGAGGAGATCGAGGACAGATCAAAATGATTAGAATCCCAATGACAGTCGGGCCCGGCCGATCAGATTCGTTGGCAGACACGTTGGAATTACATGGAAAAGTATCCCATTCCCATGTGAGTTGCAACACAACCTGAAATTTATTTGTTTATTTTAATATTCTTTTTGTTTTATACTGAAATTTGAAAATTTATTTGTTCTAAAAAAAGAATTTCTATAAACCAGTATGGCCAAATGCTGGGCGATGTCATCGATGACATGTTTGTTTGCTAACCAGGACATAGAAATCTCCTTTTTTATTTTTTTTATTTATTACTTTCTTCAATTTATTTTAACTATCATTTTAATGCGAGGTACAAAAATTAAAAAACATAAAATTAAATCTGAATTATATAAAAAAATTTAATAAATTAATTTTATTTTATTTTTAACAATTAATTATTCAATTTTATATTTTAACAATCGATGCCACTCTATTTTTTACATATTTTATTAATTCATAAGGACATAACTATAAAAATAACATTTAATACTTTATTAATATGTAAGAAAGTCACTTATAAAGTTATAATACATTTTTTTCTTTTCAAAACTACACTTAAAATGAATCAAATGGAATTAGGGGTAAACATATGTTGAGTTTGGGTAATTTTAAACCCAACACACTCATTGAACCAATGAATTTGATTGGGTCAAGTTTAGAAAAAAAAAATTCTTCTAATCTATATCAACCCAACCCACTTATATGTGAGTTAAATTGGGTTCAACTCGTAGGTTGAACTTATATATAAAAAAATTTAGTATGTTAAAATATAAATTGAAATCCATTTTTAATAACATAACATAAATTTTCAAATGACATAACATAAAATATAAGTTTTAAAATATATATAACTCTATGATTACAATTACGATTAACAGAAACAAACAATAAATTCACATGTAATACAATTAACAAAATGACAACATAATTAATGTCTCTTCTCCTCTTTGATTTTTTGGAAGTCAATAACATCATAATCATTAACTACAATCAGCACAATTGTGAAAACAAAGATAAGTTGAAACCAACAATGAAATAATAAGTTAAAAAGAAATAGAATCATAACTAGTTAAATGACAACATTTAAAGGATCAATTATTATGATCTACAATTTTATCTTTAGCAGCAGACACATATAATACAAAAAAATATCATAAAATATTATAAAACATTAACGATTAAACTATTAGTAATTGACTAAATAAATGAAGCAATTTCTATATAATACACTACATGCTTCAATCTTTTTATTTTTATCCATTTGAGCCCATAGATCAATACGTTTATTAAAAATTCTTAATTAGTTTTGAAAACAAATTAATGCTTCAATGGTGGTAAGTTTCAAATAATTATGAAAATAGTCTAAACTCGTCATCTAATATGTACAAAATGTAGTATAATTTTAATTTTAAAATTCTTAAGAAATGAATTACCCAAAAAATTATAAACTTATATAAAATTTTGAAAGCCCCAATAAAAGGTAGTAACATATTCCAAGTTTTTTTTAAAAGAAAAAAACTTAAGTAAATTGAGTTAGATTGCGCAGGTTAAAATAATTTCAACTCGCTCCCAAACTCATACCTCATAAATTTAGGCCTTATTCAGGGTGGTTAAATTTTCTGCTTTTTGGTTTTAAGAGCTAAATTTGACAATGAAACATGTTTGGGTAAAATGAGGATCAAATTGATTTTTTACTTAATTTTAAAACAATTTTCTTTTAAAGCACAAAACTATAAAAATAAGTTTTATGATTTTTGTTTCAGTTTTCATCTTAAAACAACATTCTCGCTCTCGTGCCCTTTCAGTCTCTTTCGTGCCCTTCATCATCCCTCTCTGCCTATTCACCATTCCTCTCCTGCTGGTAGCTCTTCTGCTCTTAATTCTCTTACTTTTGTGAATGTATTTTCTCTTATTCTTTTTCTTCTCTTCTCTGACTATTTTTTTTATATTTTTTGTCTTTGTTGTATTTTTTTCTCACAATTTCATTTTCTTTATAGACTCTTCTCATCATTTCTCCTTCTCATTCTCAACAAGCTTGATGTTGTTACAATTATGATTTTAATTTTGTTGGTTTCTAATGATGTTAATGACTCATGATATAATTACAGTTAAGTTTCATTCATCAATATGTTTTAATTTCTAATTCTATTGATGAAAAATGACTCACAAGATAATAATATCAGTTTTAGTAATTGTGGTTTCATTCACCTTTCTTGCATTTTTCAGCAAATTGTGAAATTGCTTATCCCACAGTAGTTATGAATATTATTGGTTCGTTTAACGTTTTTGTTTCGTAATTATTTGTTGGTTTATGATATTTGTGCTACAATTTTTATTCCATGAAGTACTCTCATGCCAATTAGTTTGTTAGATATAAAAATAGCTCGCATTCTTAAGACAGCTTTATTATATGACAAATGAGAATGAAGCGGTTGGAAATGACGTGGTTGAGATTATAACAACTAAAAAAGATATATGACCACAAAATATTGAATCTCATTTTATAGCTTTATTGGAGGAAGAAGTTAAGAAGGGTAATAAACAAACAACTACTCTTACAAAAGCGGCATGGAAACATATGAACAAAGAGCTTGAAACAAAATTTGTCAAGGAATACATAATGGAACAATGCAAGAACAAATACAATCAATTAAGAGGAAGATTAAAGGATTTTACTAATTTGATTAAAATGGAGATTGGATTATGGTACAATTCAACTAAGAGACAAATTATTGCCTCAGATGATGAGTGGAAGAAGCTATGTGAGGTGTGTTATAATTTGATATTTACATATTTATGATATGTTATAATTTTACAAAATAATAATAATTCAAATATGATATTGTAGAAGTATAAGTTAGCAGAGCAATTTAAGAAAAAAAGATGCTTTCATTATATAAACTTTGTATCATTTTTTGAAACACAACTGTCTCTAGTGCAAATCAGCATCATTCTACTAAAAGTTATTCGATAAGTAATGATATAGTGAAAGAGATAATGATTTTGATTAGGAGGAATATAGTTATCAAACAAAAAAAAAAGCAAATGTTGGTTATAATTCCAAAAAAGAGAAAGTAAGAGAAAACATTCGAATAACATTTGCTAATGTTTCGACAATTATAGGAGAAAGTTCCAAAAGAAAAGCTAATATTTTAGAGAAGATGAGCACCAACCAAGTTATAGGGTCATCTTCTAATGTTACGAGGGAAATAGATGGACAAGACAATGAAGTAAATAAGAAATTGATGACTTGTTTGAGTATCTTTGACAAACTTGAAGGCATTGGTACTACTCCTTTTACAAATGTAGTAAAGATGCTGAAAAAAGACCTTCTATGGAGGGACATGTTTTTAGCATTATCATATAAGCGGAAGAAAGATATTGTCCTCAATCTCTGAAAATTTATGTTTATGTTTAGATTAAAACATAAATATTTATGTTTATGTTTGGATTAAAACATGCGTATGATGGATATTTATATAAGCATTATAATTATTTTTATTATTATTTTTATTATCGTGGTTGGTCATACTACTTATGATTACCATTTTTATTATTTTTATAATTTTATAATATTTATTTTTGTTGTCAAATTTTTTTTTTAATTTCTTAATATTTTTTTCAGACTTAATTATTTTATTATCATTTTTAATTATTTTTATGTGTCAATTTTATTTATATTAAGTAAATTCATAGTAAGATGAGGTAAAAAGAATAACTTAACTCAAAAAACAAAAACAAAAACTCAAAACTCAAAACTCAAACTTAAAACATTGAACTAAAACTATATTTTGATTTTAAAATTTTTAAAACATAAAATTAAAAATACCTCGAAAGAGACTTTAGTTACGTTTCTTTTGGTATAAAAATTTAATTTTTTTAGTATAAAAATTTAATTATTTTAAACTTAAATCAACATACAATTCAAACTAACTTGTTATTTATGAATTAAATCAAATAAAAATATATAAATTCATAAGTCAATTCAACTCTTTACTCACTTCTAAATGAGTAATGATACTTATACAAAAAATTTTCTCATAAAATCCTAATAAAAATTTATGTAAGTTATTAGATCAAATTAAAAAAAAATTAGAATGAGAAGAACTTAATCTAATAAGTTATATGAACATTTATGAAGGAGTTTTTTTGTATAAATATAATTATAGAATATCTCACAACGACTCACCTCTGAAAAGCCAGTGTTTTTCAGAAATTGAAGTTAAAATAATATAAAAAGTCACGTGTTTTGGACGAGACCAAATAGATACAGGCTGGATCTTGAATAATAGTTGTCCTGTTCCATAAGATAAACAAATAGTTATTATAATAGTAAAATATAAGTTACATAATCGCATAGGCTCTGAACTCTGAACCCTGAAGGACTAATCTCTCCAAGAAAGGTAATGTAAAAAAGTATTGTACAATACTTTAAAAAACACTTCGAAAGTTTAATGGAGTAACTTTATTCACACGCTCCTCACGTGCAAAGCACCAAATGATAACGTTTTAAACGCCATTTGTTTTAGTTTTTTTTTTTTTTTAAGTAGAAGTATTTTTTTAAAGTAATAAAAATATTTTTTTTAAAAATTAAAAAATTTAAATTTTTAAAAAAAGTACTTCATGTATTTTTTTAATACATATAAAATATTTTTTTTAAAAGCTTAAACTCTTTAACTTCTAAAAAAAATATTTATATTATTTTAAAAAAATACTTCTACCCCTACAAAAAATACAAACAGGTCCTAAATTAGAATTGTTTTGTTCATATGATATTTTTTATAAAATAATTAACAATAATTCTACTAATATTTGATAATATGATGAAGTATAAAAATAAGATGTAACAGTAACGTTACTCTTAAAAAAAATTTAATTTTAATTCATTGTCAGTGTAAATTTTTTTTACACTATTATCTAATCATGTATTGACACATTATTAAAAATATTAGACTTTTAAAATAGTCATTATAATAGTCAAAAAAATTTAATAAATTAACAATACATAATTAAATGACAATAAATTTTTTTTTACATTAACTATAAATCAAAATTAAACTTTAAAACATTACTTTACTGATCAAAAGATTCTTCACATACCCTCACATATACGTGCAAAAACCACCTTTTTTAAAACATTTTTTTTGGCACATTCATCCCGTGTATCAATATCATTATTCTACTAATTGTGAATTCAGATACTTCGATCTCAAAATTGGATGAAAAGTTGAAAACATGTAGTGTCTGTCGTTTTCAGAATCTCCACCATAAAATATATTGTTCATTAATATTAAGACAGCACATAGATAATACACGAAATTCATATTGTATCCGAGAACATCAGTAAGACAAAATGCTACACAGTTATGGTCTGTACAGACTGTACTGTGGAACCTCCAAGAAGACAACACTGCAGGGCCAAACTATTGACAGAAGCATCTCTTTTTGTTTTTTTGTTTTTTTTGCGGGTAGACTTGAAATCGAAGAGTCATCTTTACATTAAGGAAAATTGACTCATTGAAGCGCCCCAAAACTTGTTGCAGTAGGCTTCAAAAATGATTCTGATAAAAGGAATGAAGGCTTGAAATTCCACATATAAATTATAGTTGCCAATCTATGGGGGTAATACCCATTTGCTCCAGAAGTTGGTTAGTGCGAGAGAAGTGCCTGCTCAGATAAATTCAAAATAAATGTGTTCGCCAGAAATGAAAATAACATTCTTCTACATATTTAGATCAAATGTTATAAGAAGGTAACGAAGGACTTCAATGCGCTTGAAGGAAGACAGAGTAAGAATGACAAACTGCTTAGACAAAAAAAAAAAAAACAGCATCTTACAAAAAGAATAATAAAAAAAACTCCAGGGGCTTTCAAATAGCTCAAAATCATGTTGAATATTAAGAGTTGTCATGTAACATTTTTCAAAACATACACACAACTTGAATCCTAGATTGATTAGGGGGTGCTTGGTGGAGAAAGTGGAAAGTGAAAATGCATTTGGACAACAAAGTCTATATGAAAAATGTGAATGAAAAAAATGACAACGTATCTAGACTTTATCGTGTCCAAATATATTTTCACTTTCCACTTACTCAACAAAGTACACGCTCAAAGTCTAACATTTACAATCTTCCATTTTAGAATGTTGCAGCTCAAAAGGGATGTATTTTGTGACAAAAAGCCTTAATAAGCGCAACATAAGTTATAAAATGCAAGGTTTCAACTCTTAGCTAGTCATGCAATCAAACAACTAAAAAAAGCAAATAGCCGCCACTCAGCATTGTGTATATTCCTTCCAACTCAGAAGTTCTTCATAATAGCTGACGTGTGCCCTTATTCTTTAAATAAACTTAAACCTCAGTCATGGATGCCTAATTGGTATATTATACAGAAAGCAAATATATTACATATATGGAGAAGTGGCATAAGAGAATATTGACAGTGGGAAGTTGGAACAGATTTATTTTTTTACTACACTGCTATATTGACACAGATTAAATTATAGTGCAAATTGCAAAACCACCTTACCTGCAGCCAAAGAAGCCTCTATTTGCAGACAAACCAGAAGGATGTGCAGCTTTGAGAATATGATGCTTTGTTGCATCAATTAACCTGTGTAGATGACATTCATGTATAAGCTCATCAACAAGTTTCACAGAATTTCTCTTCCACGAAAGGAAAGAAAAGAATCCAATTAATAGTTTAAGAAAACCATTTCTGAAAAGCAGCTTGCAGTTAATAGATGGATACTTGCAGAAAGAACTTGCTTGTCACTCCATTTCTCAAAAATAAAACATTTTTATATTTTCCATCTCTAAAGTCCAAGCATCCTCAAGTTGCTGAACCCAAGAGCTTTCCCACACTCAACTCTGAAAACATCAACCACTTTATCATGTTTTTTGGGCGTGCACCAGGGGTTGGGGAGGGGGGAGGGTTGAATGCCCTGATTTCTAGGGCCAGTTTTCCCTCGCCATTGCAAATGTTGTATCCCACATTATTATTTTCTTTTACTTTTTTATTTTTTCCTTGGATTTTCTATCTCTAAGCTCCAATTTAAGCATTCCTAAGTAAATGGATCTACGAATTGTCCAATAATTAACTCCACAGAAAGGGAAGCAAAAGCCCTTGTCTCTAATAGGCAGGTGACTTTGCAAGCCCAAGTTATTAATTCCCTGTTTGATTTTCCAAAGCTTGTTATAGTGTTATACAAAGGAAGTACCTAGATTTCTCCCGAGCAGAGTTTCCCCACAAGAGAAACACAACTCCTTCCTTCTTCTGTGAGATTGTCTTGATAACAGCATCAGTAAATTGTTCCCAGCCTTTTTTTGCATGAGAATTCGCTTGATGCTTCCTGACTGAATTCAAAAAGTAAAATTACTAGTTATAAAACAGAGGATAAAGGAAAAAAATAATACTATGAGTTGATATAAAACAAAACAACTGTTGTATAAGCCTAACATTCGTTCTCTGGCATATCTACACATACACATGCATTCATATATGCATGCAAGTCATTTTATGGGAATCACTCACGCTCTACAGGAGTGATACTATTAGCTTAAGTTGCATCAGTAAAAAGAAACAAAAAAGGGGAAATCTTTTCACTAGCAACTTTTTCACGATTCTTAGAAAATGAAAAGTAGGAAGCTATGACATATGCCACAAAATATTTAAACTTCCCTTGCAACCAATAAGAATATTCACTTTAAGAAACTGTGTAAAAGGCTTTTCCAGTAAGCTTCATTAAGAATTGACTGCAGTAGTTCTCAATAAATAAATGGACAAAACTTAGATAGAGTTCTATAGGTGCTTGTGGTGTTGTTCTCCAATTAAAATATAACATGTGTATTATGTTTTACATATCAGCACCAAAAGTGAGGATGATGTGGCACTAAAGTGTAAAAAAGAATACACATGTTATATTTTAATAGGGGAACAACACCAGAAGCACCTATGGAACTTTATCTAAGTTTTCTCCTAAATAAAGAGTTCTTTTACTATCACCCTCCCTTGGCCGCCACAAACAAAGCAAAAATACAAAGAAGAATAGGTCACAGCAGTAAGAAAATTGTCAAATTGTCCAAAATTGATGGAAGCAAAACACAAATACTGATATGTAATAGTCACATTTTAAGAAAATGGAATAATTTACATGGGAAAGAAGAACGTATTTTCCATAGGAAATTTCTTAATGAAATTGACATAGAAGGCCCAGTCTGTTGAATAATTTCAGCCCTTTGGCAGCCCAAAGCAAAGTAAAAAAAATCCATCTGGTCCATCAAAAGTTCTTCTTCTTAGTTATTAGGTCATCTGGCAACAGTCTAGTAACTTTTAGTTAAGTTTCAATGTCTTGGGGTATTTTTGCACATTTGTGTTTCTGAATTAGGTCTTAATCATGTTCTATTTGCTTTCTATATTGAATTAGCTTATTCTATTAGGATTTTAATGTGGTGTTTATTGTGTCTAAAATTATGCCACTTTGACAATATTGGTGAAATTAAGAATAATGATGTGCCTGGTTGGAGTGAAAGGGCAGGTGGAAAAAAGAAGAGATGGAAAATGACCATCTAATTTAACACAATATAAGCCTAGATACATTGCCATTTTCAACCTTCCCGTTTTTACTCCTACCAACCACTCCCTAAGTCTTGCTTTGGTCTATACTCTATACATATCTCATTGTTCTTTGAGATTTAGGAAATCTTAAGTGAGATTTTGAGTTAAGAATTTTCAGCTTTTGAAGGACAATGAGTAATAGTTTCCTTCTTCTTTGTCCTCTTTTCGGATTCTTGAAACTGTACAAGTGGTACTATCCAGTATCCACATCAATAACTATTTTTATTTCTTTGGCTCCACACAGATGTTACCTTCTCACCCTTTGAAATCCCTAATCTTCCCTTGAGTTTACCTGAAAAAACCCAAATCCTTGTCATCAATATCCAAATTTGATGCAGCCCAGAAATTCTAGCTAGGGCATGCCCCAAAGATTGGCAACGCTTTCATCTTCTAAGCCTATACTTTCCAAAATTCCAATGTTATTCTGAACCAAAAGCCCCTTTGATTGTTAATCTGAACTAATTCTTTTACTTTGGAACCCTAAAGCAAACCGTAAAGCGAGAGAAGGAAGGTTAATTAATCTTTCCAACACCACTAAAGTACAATCATAAAACACCAAACAATCATACTAGATTACCATGCAAGTAGCAAAATACAAACAGTACCACACCTATAAGGCACCATATACTTGATTAGAAGTTCACAGAAAGACAAAAAAAATTACCTGTGAGAACAGCATTGAGCAAAAGAACACCCTGAAATGAAGTTAAAATTTCAGAAACTAAACTCACTAAATACAGTGCTCGATGAGAACAAATAATACAACTAATAAAGAAAAAATGGAACGAAATTGCAATCGTACTAGTTCTAAAGCTTACCTGTACAGCCCATTTTTCTAAATTTCCATGAGGAGGAATTGAACAGCCAAGGTCTTGCTGAAGTTCCTTAAATATATTTACCAAACTTGAAGGAACTTTCACTCCCTCAGGCACTGAGAATGAAAGGCCCATTGCTTGACCAGGTCCATGATAAGGGTCCTAAAATAAACAGCTTACAGTACTCTTAACAGTCATCTCTTCAAGAGGTACACTATCTATAAGCAGTATGAAGACTTAATTGCAGAACAATTTTATGGCCTTTGATCGACCAATGATGTAATGCAAACAAACATAATTGGTTTCAATTCAAGTTTCATTATAGAGAACTCTCACATGCTTATTTGCAATACTGGAAAATATCAAATTGCAGCTCCAGAACTTAACTTGAAAATTAGATTTACTCTTCTATGGCGAGACTGTACAAATACTACAAACCCTACAAATTGCCATTATCTTTTTCTAGAGATTTGGATAATCTATTTTCAAAAATTGATAGCACAAGAAACTTCAATATCAATGAATAATTGAACGAAACCAAAAACCAAAATCAAATTCCGTATTGCAAAACAAAGAAAAAGAAAAAACCCACCCACCTGCCCAAGGATCACAGCCTTAACTCTATGAAAAGGGGTAGAGTTAAGAGCGTTGAAAATCAAGTGCGAAGGTGGATATACAGCATCATTGCCGCTGCATATCTCTCGTTCGACAAATTTGGAGAGATTGATGGCATAGGGTTTCTCAAGTTCTCCTGGGAGAGCTTCCAACCACGTCTCCTCCACCAGCAAGTCCTCTAGTTTCACAGAAACATAACCCACTGGCCCTGATCCTGCCACCATTTATCAAAATTCAAAAACTAAATCGTATTGTCTACGAACGACACTATCGGAAGTTGGTGAAGCTATATAGTCTATACCTTTGCATTTAGAGAGCCTTTGGACGCAGATTTTGAGATTCCTCTTGGACTTTGCGAGCTGCTTGTTGTATTCGATGCGTGATTTTTGGTCGACAGAAAGTGTGTTGTCATCATTGGCTGCTGAGGCGTCGTGGTGGGACTTAGACGCGGATTTACAGATTGGGGTGAGAGTGGGTTTCAATCGCTTTGAAGCTGGTTGGAACATATCCACTAGGGTTTTTGAGGATGCTGAAGCCATTTTTTCCCTCCTTATCTTTTCTTTCTCGTTCGCAATGGCGGGAACGGCTTAATATTATATAGGAGCCAAGGGAATCGGGTTCGCCCCTAATCACCTTGTTTGCATTTTAAATTTTTTGTTTTCTTTTTTTACGAGATTGCTAATGGGATACGAGTTAGAGTTTAATTTTGATTTACTATCAGTGTAAAGTTTCTTTATACTGTCACTCAATCATGTACTATCAACTCATTAAAAGAGTTTAACTATTATAACAACTACCTCAAAAGTCTAACACTTTTAATAATGTATCATACATGATTTGATGATAGTGTAAAAAATTTTTACACGAACAATGAATTAAAGTTAAATTCTAAGAGTTGTGTTTCTTCTTCTTCTTCTTTAACATAAATAGGAGTAATGATAAATAAATGTTGCCTAGCTCGACAAGTTACACCTACATCAGTATTAATAAATGAGTTTGATCTCGACAACAAAATTATAAATGACTTTGATTTTAATAGTGTTATTTTCAAATTATTGTTATAATAACTTTATGTTAGATGTGTTAGTATAATTTTCATGAGATTCCAACTTTTGTAATGGTTGAATAAGGCTTATGACACCTAATTGTATAATCCCAAAATGGGTGCTATCAACTATAAAGTGTGAATAAGTTGCTTAATTGAGTTTCATGTTAATAGATTTTATTTACATACAGTCGAACCTCGCTGAAAGTAGTTTATAATCATAGTAAAGTTGATACTTAAATGAGAATTAATTTCACACCTAAAAAATATAAAAGTATTTTGTAGTCTTACAAAAAAAAATGTTTTTGCACAAGAGGGAGTTTTTAACATTGACAAAGTTAGTGAGTTAGCTTTAGGAATTCAATTAGAGGATGTGGCTTGATATGATTAGATAAAGACAATGTTAAATCCCAATTAGGGCCAAGGTAAGAAAGAAAGTGGAATTAGTACCTTAGATATAAATAATTTACATGCTAAGCATTATGTTTTTTTTTTAAAAAATTTTAGGACATTTAAATGAGCTTTTATAAACATAAAAACTGAAATACTAAAAAATGCACATTTAGTTAGATTTTGGTTTTTAGAAGTTCATCCTTATAAAAAAATTTATAACATTAAAAATTTATTTAAATATAAAAATATATCTTCAAATATTACATCAAAATAATTTATTTATTTTTTACATTTTAATAAAATTTATTATTATTTTCTTTTGGTAATTCAAAGGGGCAAAAAGCCTAAAATAGAAAACTATGAACCAAACTCTTGAAAAAGACTCTAATTGGCTAACCAATTCCGCACATCTGTTATCTTTCCTCAAACTGATTGGGTCAAATTAAACATTGATGATACTTCTAAAGGTAATTGTGAGGATGATGGGTGTGATGATTTGCTCAGAGATCTGTCTAGCGTGTAGTGATTTGCTCATAGATCTGTTAGTTGTTGGATTAGGGGTTTTATTGCTCATATTGGCATATGTATCAATGTTGTTAAAATCGGACTAGACAGTGAACCGAAAAATCTTCCGGTTCAAGTTTAATCGGTTTAACCGTTTGGTCGAATCGGAAGATGTCATAATTACATATTAAATAAAAAATAAATATATATATATATATGCATGACTCATAACACATTATTAATAATAAAATGCATAATAAGATTTTAGAGTTTCAATTATTAAGCATTATATCACTTTCAATTGAGTAGTTAAGTGATTGAGAAATTAAAAAAATTAAACAATTTTTTTTTAAAAAAAAAGTGGTTCGGTTCAACCCGATTTTGTTCGATTTTGTCCGGTTCAACCCGATTTTGTTCGATTTTGTCCGGTTCAACCCAGTCTAATCATAAATCCAATTCTGGCATTGAACCATAACCGGATGAAGATCCGGTTCACGGTTCGACCGATCGGTCCGGTCCAAACATCTCTGATATGTATCTCCAATGTTTTTGAACTGTGGGACAATCCTCCTGAAAATGACAATGACTTGGCGTGCTAGGTTTAGGAAAGTACTTGTTGAAAGCGATTCTGCGTCAATTATTTCCTCATGCAGGCTCACTCCTCCTCCTCCATGACTTGCAACACCACACTTTTTAGGAAGATTTCAGACTGCAAAAATCTTTTTTTAAAAGAGGAATGTAGTGCAATCCTTTCCTAAAAAAAAAATTGATTGAAGGGCTTGATAAAAAAAATTCCCCTAAATCAAACCTGGGGGCGCGTTCTAGCTTCTCTTAAAATTCATGGAAGTTCTTGAGTCGTCTCAAAAACTACTGAAGCCTATAAATACTCCCCTGGTAAAGATCAAGGAAACAGTAACTTAAGGAATACCGTTTTATTTTTTCCCCATTAAAGAATAGTAGTTGAAACAATCATTTCGAGTGTGGCATTCTTGCATTATCTGTGCTTTGACTGTGCTCTCCTGTCTCATTAGTTTTTATACCTAAAATCTTTATCCTCTCCTACTCCCATCGCCTTAACATCTCATTGTTTTCTCAAGCTTTTGTTGCTTACTTTTACTACAACAATTAATTCTAGCCCACAACATCATACTATAAAAGTCCCTGAATGTCTGTTGCCAGAGGCATCTTGTTTGTATTCAGGATCGGGGCTGTGGACAGGAGATTTTAGGGAAGTACTCTGATCATGTGAATAACAAAAGTTTATGTGGAGACAATTCAGCAGGCTATCTTAGAAAAATAACCTTGGATATAATTAAAATAGATTGTCATTCAAAAACACAAAAAAGCAAACCTAAAGCAACAAAAATATAAGAAACTTCTAGGACATCCTCTGAGCAGCTTCCTTGGCAAGAACCCTTTCCTTTGCCTTAGTTTTGGCTTGGGATTTGGAACCCATGATCCCACCACCCCACTTCTTTCTGTACTCGTCATATTTGTCATTGAAGTTAGCCTGAAAGGAAACCAGAACACTCGATACATTCAGTTTTTGACAACAGCATTAACAACTAAAAAGAAAACAGAATAAAGTTAACTCAACACTACCTTGATAGCCTCTAGGACTCTGCTGAACTCCAATTTGTCTTCATTCTTAACAGTTGTCAAGCACAAAACAGATGCAGTTTTTTTATGGACAATCTATTGAAATGCATATGGATTAAATCAGTCATAAACTTAGTTGCCAAGGATATTTAATTCAGTCATAAACAGTGTTGAAATCACAATATTCAAATAAAAATTACCGATCCCAGGCGTGCCTTGCCCTTAACAATGCAGTATGGAATTTCCATCTTCCTGCACAATGCCGGAAGCCAGACAACCAATTCAATTGGGTCCACATCATGAGCAATCACAACGAGCTGCGCTTTATTCTGGTAGGAACCATAAAAAATTATTAATCAATATTACTAGAAATTATGAAAAAACTGCAATGACACAGTAATAAAATAGAACACAACCTGCTCAATAAGGTAGGTAACATGATTGAGACCATACTTCACAACAATAGGCTTCTTGGCTTCAACAGATTTGCCATCAGCCTCTGCCTGAGCCCTTTTCAAAAGCCGCTCCTTCTTCTCTGCTTTATCCTCAGGCCTGTACTTAAGTAGCATCTTGAACAGACTTGTAGCTACAGGTGAGATTGAAAGTAATCAAAATTGAGATACAACGAACACAAACTAAAGAAGCAGAACTTGTCATAAAATTAAGAACAGAACACTGAAAGTTATATATGACAGTAAGCAGTTATAAATTATTAGTAATGCACATCAAAACCAACAGTAAAACAAAAAAGCAGCTCATGAGCAATTAGCAAAGTCCAAGGCATATTCTGCAACAGGAACCAAATAACAAATGCATGTCATGAACCTACAATCATTACTAGCAAGACTGCGTCAACAGTATGCAAGCTCCGGTAAGAAGTTAGCCCTGCCAATAAACTCATGACTCTTCAACTATTGGCAGGAATTATGTTGAACAAGCTCCAGACAAAAAGTGAAATGGTGATGGCAACTTTTCACCATCAGCACAATACTCTGACAAGCGAAGTAAGAAACTCAAAAGTATATTATTATGTACATATCATACTGTCAAAATCATCATGATTATACCACCTAAGGTTTTGCAGATGGGAATTGTTAGAGCTACAGCTACAAAATGATGTAAAATTCCATGTATCTGAAATTTGAGATCACGTTCACATTGAATACACAGCACCGAGTTAAAAAAAAAAGAAAAGAAAAACAGAACACTGCATTTTTTCATTAGATGATTCACTTGTTAAAATTTTGTTCATTTGAAATTCAAATGAAATCATCTTATTATTAGGCTTTATGTAGTGTAGGGAACTTGTTTAACATTTCTTTCATGTATCCCATCGATGATCAAGCCTATATCATTGGCATTAACATTTAGAATTAGCACATAAAAATGACCTAAAATACGCATGTATGGTAAAATAACAATAAGGGTTGCATCTCAGAGGAAGTGCGCAAAACTACTCAGCAGGTGACAAAAAGAACTGAGTTCAAGTTTCAAAAGGAAAGCAAGGAGAAAAGAGTAACAATAACATTAAAATCAAAGCCAAAGATTCTGTTAGTTTATCTCACCGAGGTTCTTGTCGAGGGTCTTAGTGAATTGGTTCAAAGCAGGTGGAACCTTCAACCTTTGCTTGAGTATCCTCTTCTTCCTCTGAATTTGGACGGTCTTGGGCCATTTCACGAATCGGGTCAGGTCCCTCTTCGGAGGCAATGCCCCTCCAATCCCGAACTGCTTCGGACGCTTCTCGAACAGCGGGTTCGTAACCTTCTCCTGAAAATTGAAATGATAAAAATAAAAATTAAAACAAAACAGAAAATACCAAGAAAAAGAAAAAAGAAAAAAGAATCATCAATCAGATATTCAGATTAAATATGAACCAGATACATACAGGCTTCTTCTTAGCAGCTGCAACTGTAGCTTTTCCACCTCTTTTTGGAGCCTATTAAATCAACAACAACAACAAAAATAATAATAAAATTGTGAAAAGATAAAAATAAGAAACGCATTACACAAACGGAAATGACTATTCAGTAAGACATCTGAGTTCATAGGATGTAGCACGAGGGGGCCAGAGAGGTGGCATTCTCTATTACTCACCATAGCTGCTGCTGGGTGCTGGCGACGCAAAACTGTTCGAGGGATGAACCCTACTTCTACTTCGAATCAAGTTTATATGTGTAAGGATGGGCATGGGCCGCATGGCCAGAACCGGTCCGGTCCGGCCCGGCTTGTAATTTGTAATACTAAACAAGCTCTTGCTTTTTTTTCTGTTCGATATTTGTTGGGGGGAAAAATAAACCGAAGATAATTCATATTCATTGTACTTGAATGATCAATGCATGTTTAAATTAACTCATTTTACATTTATAAAAAATTAATTTTAAAATATTCTAATTATGAATTTTTTGAAAGAAAAATAAACTAATTTAGATATGTTTTAAAAATATTTACTTTTTAAAGTATTTTTTAATGTACTTTATATAATAGAAAGTTTATTTTTACAAAAGTAATCCAATAGACAGTTTTGGGAATTCGATCTTAGGAGGCTAGAAATAAGATTATTAAGATTTAAAATTTGTAAAGATAAAAAATTCTGCTATCATTGTATAAAAAAAATCTATTATCAAATAATACATGTAAACTGCATAAAATCAAATTAAAATTTTCTAATAAGATCGTTAGCCCTTGTAAGTAATGACTCAAAAAAATAAGTATTAAACTACAAGCCATTTAATAGACCAACTAAAATCAATAAAAATAAAAAGTCACTAAGAGTGGGCTAATGAAAAGCTTTGATAGCTAGCAATAGGTGTTTAAAGTTTCATTTCATTATTGTGCCAAAAAAAAAAATTAAAATGAAAGAAAGATATCCATAAAAAAAAAAGTAGGGGGGAAATCCATGTCGAAGGAAGGAAACTCTATTCTTTGCCCTTTTGAGGAGAAAACCAGCCCACATGAAAGCACTAGCATTTATGTAAATATATGGGAGAATGACTCTTTAGTTCTTTTTGGGAAAGATAATATCAGTTTGGTTCATTTTAAAAATTAACTAAATATTCAACTACATTAATCAATAATTTACATATGGTTAACCAATAAATTATCTTCATTTTGATACTTGATACGTGGTTAACCGTATATAAATTATTGGTTAATATAGGTGAATACTTGATTAATTTTTCAAGCCGAACCAAAAAATAATTATCTCTCACAAGCTGCACTATTAAGTCATTTTTCCTAAATATATTGCAACGTAAGACTTGATGGGCTCCTCATAGTTTTGCATTTACCTGGTTGAGAAAGGAGAAAGAGTTGGTAAAGACTAATTATGCTCGAGGCTAACAAATGATCTAATCTCGAAGACCCAAGATTGAAAACTTCAGCAGAACACCTATTAAGCAAGAGTATGATTAAAGTATCATTTGGAATAGATGGAAGAGATTCTACAGTGCAAATGAGATCTCTGATGATTAATTAATTGATTATTCCCATTGTGGAAGCAAAAGGATATGCATCTGCATAAATGTTTTTTGTTCAATATAATATGCTCGTTGCTTTTCTTAAAAAAATAAAAAAATAAAAGTATTTTTATCATTTTCTAGTGTTTTTACATGACCTTTTTGAAAGAAAAAAATGAAGCACTAAACAGAAACACTTTTTTGATTCTTTTAGCTAAATTAAGGTGCTTCTAAAAATCTTTTTTATAACATAAAAAACTATTCATACATTAAAAAGATATTTTTTAAATATTATATCCAAACATAAAATACCTTTTATCTTTCAAAAAATACTTCTTAAAAAAAACTCATATAAAGCAGACCTTTTAAAAAAAATCACGTTGAACTTGCTCAACATTCCTTCCAGCGCTTACCTACAGCGCATGCCTACAATTCATCCGTGTGTAGGAATTAAATACAGTCCTAATTCTAATAGGTGACTGTTGAATGCTGCACTTTTGAATGATCAAGTGTTTCTACGACCTAAACATAGCTGGCAAGTTTGTTGAGTGTGCATAAGGCAAAATCTCCAACATAAATTCGTGAATGTGCGTTTCCCATCACGGCCACAAACACAATTGACACTTCATCGTAGCTTTAATTTGACTAGCTATCTCCTTAAATGCTCCTAAAATATTGGGTGTCCTGTAAGCTCTCGGACGCATCAAACCAGCCACCTTGGTGACTTCGTATAATTTGGAAAGTATTTCTTCAATCGAATCCTATAAAACGGAAAGGCAACATTTGTGTACTGCATCTTAAAAACATTTCTTATCAAAACCCCTGCACCTTTATTTTATCAAGTAAAAAATACTAGCAAGTATTTGCAGCCAGTTGATAAGAAAGAAGCATTAAACTGTGCAAACTGTTGTGAGTAATTCAGAGGTTGTTAGAGTTTGTAAAATAAGCTGTTAGTTAGATATAACAACTATGTAAAAGTTGTTAGTAGTGTATGCTATAAATACATGTAATTCTCCTTATGAAAGTTGAATGAATAAAAAAATACAGCAGAGGTATATTCATAAAAAAAAACTATTGTTCTTCCTTTTCTTCTAATGTACGAGAGAGTGAGTGTGTGCATGCATCATAGCTGAGAGTTAAACACTGTGAGTGGAGAGTTTCGTTCCAACACAAACGAATATCATCTAATCTGGAACTAATCATGCTGAACTGGTACTGCAAAATAATTGCAGAAATCACATGGCCATTCATACTGGCAACCGGCTGCACTAACAGCGAAGCCAAGGAACCCTATCGCTAAATTCATGAGGGATTAATATACATACATAAATCCCTTGGGTCAAGAATGAGGGGTCATAACTGGCCTCTCTGGCCCTATCTTTTCACCACGGGAAAAAAAAAGACAAGAAAGAAAGACTGAGGGTTCATAACATCAAAGCTCAAAAAAACTGAGCAAGGAATTATATCTACCAAGCATCTTCATGTATTAATATGATAAATTAATGAAGAGAAACAGCCACTTAACAACAAATTAAGCACATGCCATGGGGAACATATTAGAAATAACACAGCCACTAGTAATCTCCGAAGTACAATGACATTTCTCCCATTCCCCATTCTCCTCAATACAGCTTGTACGGAAACCCTGTTGTATGACAAAAGAGCAACCATTCAAACACCAGAGTACACAAACAAAGACTAATGAAAACAGATAAAAAAGATTTTTTTGTGGCCTTCTAATTAAATAAGATTATGAAGGTATTGCCTGACCCTAACAAAAGCATGCATAAGCATTTGAAAGATATAATGAAACAGAAAAGAAAAAAGATAACTCATCCAAATGAAGTAAGAAAACTAAAAAAGGGAGGGGCAAAAGACATTTGATAAATCAAAAGCCCCTTGCTTTTCTTCAGCTCATCCAAATAAAGTATGGCCTTAGCCAGTCTTTTGAAGAAGTTAAGTTCTTTTTATCTACTTAGGTCCAATTTTATTTTACCACCTTATACTTCCATCTATCACTTCCTAAAGTACCCTACTTAACAACATTTGAAAGTATCTTGCATGTCCTCTACCCTATTTAAAGATCTACTACATATTAGTAGAACATGAGGTAGCTTCAATGTTTGTCACAAAAGTTCCAACAAGTTCTTCTATTCAAACCAATGTTGTTAAAACCGGACTGACTAGTGAACCGAAAAAACTTCCGATTCAGGTTCAACCAGTTCAACCGACACATAACTCATAACACACATTACCAATAATAAAATGCATAATAAGGTTTTAGGGTCTCAAGTCTTATATAACTCTCAGTTGAATAGTCAAGTGATTGAGAAATTTAAATTTAAAAAAAGAAAAAGAAAAAAAGGATGATCGGTTATGCCTGGTTTTGACCGGCTTAACTCGGTCCAACCATGAATTCAGTTCTGACAGTGCACCATAACTGGATGAGGGACCGGTTTGACCGTCCAATCCGGTCCAGACAACATTGATTCAAACACTTGTCAAATAAATAAAAAAGTTATAATTGCAAATATTAAAAAAGTTAAAACAGATATTTCAAATTATTACATCCCATTTTCTTTCTCTACTTCCCTTATTTCCTATATTGACTGTTATTTCCAGCACCTTTTCTTTTAACTGTCTAATACGAATTCAATTGATACAATGAAAGAATAAAAGTAATCTCCTTGTTCTAGTCAAGGATAAACTCTTAATGACCAATGTTATTCAACAATACAATTCACTAATCACTCATTTAGGCCCTATACATCCTATTTATACAATTAGTTAGCTAACTCATTATTAACTAACTAGTAATAGTTAACTAACTGAGTAACTAATATCACAATATTACAATTCATATCATTGCCACCCCATAAACAATAACCTTGTCCTCAAGGTTGAGCAACAAGCCACATTTCAGCAACTTGAGCATGCAGTCTAGCTCTTCTTTCCATTGGGCCAAAGGACAAAGGCTGCAAACATACTGCAACTATACTATTTGTATAATCCTTGCTGGAGCAATCATTCACCACTACAACAGTTGCCCAAAGCAGTGGAACACCTACTCTACAATTTCCATCAGGTAACCCAATCATCATAGGCACAATTACCAAATCAGTTTCAATAGTCAAATCCATTTTAATGAACTTTGGCAAATCTTTAACATGAAGCACAGCTTTAAGCCACTTAATATTGATATGCTCATCATCATAGCACAAATAATTTCCAGTACTAGTGTGATTGCAAAAGGTACCAAATAGGACCAAGGATACTAGCATGGCAAGTCCAATACCAATTCCTTTGCCAATGTCAGCTGTAGTGTTGTCAACAACATCTATGGCAGCACTAATTGATCTTATTTCATTTGGCACTAATTCTCTAGAAACACAGTAATGTTTCTCTTCAGCTGCCATACTCCCAGGCCAGGAATCTACATTGAAACAAAACAGACCCAAACAAAGCAGAAGAACAATTGCCAATGAAGAACAAAGCACAATAGTGGTTCTTCTAGCAGCCCATCTTCTAGAAGTCCTGCAAAACCTGGACAAGCATCCTTGCGCTAAAGAAAATTGCACCACACTCCTCCCTCGAGGATCCATAAGTTGCACCTCTACAGGATAGGTTTCATTCATTTGGATGTTACGAAAATTACTTCCATCATCAGATTGAGCATGGTCAACAAGTCCAAAGGACCATCCCATTACCTTCCCATAGCTCCCAGCATTCCTTATTTTGCTAAACCGTATCAAAATCTCCAAAGTCTCTGCCTACAACACAAGAAGGATCTTGACCGTAAAGCCTAATTCCAAAACCACAACTTTCATGGTGGTAGTTGAGGCCATAATCACAACGCTAAGGTTATCAAATCCTTGAGAAGAATAGACACCAAGGTTATCAACACATTGGATAAAAGCTGCACCGCTACTCACCTTATCCAACTCAAGCTTCACCTGAGCACTCCTATACTTCCTAATGTGTGTTTTCTACGTTGCTGCGCTCCAGTGTGTTTTCTACGTTGCTGCGCTCCGGTGAGTTTGCCATCATCTGTTGGCTCGACTTCCTTGAGAAGGTTCCACCACCCTCTACCATTCCACTTTATTCACTCGACGGCAGTGATTTGAGAACTGCTACCACCGATTCCACCAACAGATCTAATTTCGTCCTCGTTAACTCAAATGAATTCGCTTTCTCCATACTCACCACAGTATTTTCACGAAAGTAACCCACAAACGGTTCATAGCCATTGAGCAAATACACAATCAAACAAAGACTCATGTCTCCGTTGATGGTCACCGTTGAAAACCTTTGCAACCAGAGGTTCTTGTCTGCAATTTGAGACACACCCAAGTGGGGAACTTTGAAGCGCCTCTTGGCCGTGCCTAGAGATGTGTCTACATGAACCTTGAGCCACAGGATCCCATCTTGGCAGTTAGATAGGGTGAGGATCAAGTTCTTGATTTTGGGTTGAGCTTCCTAAATTTCTTGGTGGGTTTTTTAAATGGGCATCTCAGTGGCCACGAGAGGGAAGTAACCGGACTTGCGGCCTTGCCAATCTGATTCTGCATAACAAAGTCCTTCCACCATTGGGGAGGATCAAGGAAAGCACCAATTGATATGAACTCAATTGACACAAATTCAATTGATACAATGAAAGAATAAAAGTAATATCCTTGTTCGAGTCAAAGATAAACTCCTAATGACCAATGTCACTCAACAATACACTCATTTAGGCCCTTTACATCCTATTTATACAATTAATTAGCTAACTCATTATTAACTAACTAACTAACTAACTAATTAACTAACTAGTAATAGTTAACTAACTGAGTAACTCTATTACAATTCATATCATTGTCTCTAATATTTCATTTTCTCTCTATAGCTCCTTAATTTTATGTACACAAGTATTTGTGTCTATTTTTCTGGCATTAATAAAGAAAATGCTAAATCAAGGTTTTTTTTTTTGGTTCTATGGAGGCCCTATTGGACCTAAAGAGGGAATGAGAAATGGGGGATAGAACCCCCATCACATAACCACAGCCCCTAGGTAAAGACCAGGGGATATACCATTTGAGCAATGCTCAGCCAGTAAATCAAGTTTATTTAACATCCACAAAAAGTTCACTAATATAAGTAATGGAAGCCTTTTCTAGACCTACTACTTATTACATTTGTGTGACAACAAGAAAGCACTTCAACCAACTTATATAATCAGTGATTTTGGCCATACCTTCAACTAGTTGATGGGAGAAACACCCTTATAAGCTCTTTCAAAGTAATCTTTTTTCTGCAGGTAGGGCATTTACCCTGGGCACTTATTGCAGCCTTAATGCAATTCTTGCAAAAAATATGACCACACCTTGTCGACATTTCTTCTACCAAAGGGCCCATACATATTGGACAGCTGAAGACAGGCTCCTTTGGAGGTTCAGGTGGCTTTCTAACATTTTCCCTCTGCAAAATATCCAAATCAAGTCAGAAATTTGAACTCCAGTAAACCTTCACAGTCATTTATAAGTTTTTTATTTGTTTGAGGAGCGGTTAAATATCAATGAGTGGTAAAATTTACTATATAGAAGCTAAAAATAGATAACTACTAGAATGGGGCAAAAATTGTATATTACTTGGAACAATTATTGTTTTCATGCAGTGCACCAAAAAAGAGAATAAAAACAGACATGAATTGTTCCCAAAAAAAGAAAGACATGAAAACTAGGAGTCCAGGACATCGTGAAAAGCATTAGCATATAATCAAGTTATGTTTGAAATAACAAACTGCTCTACCAACAACAAGGTCTATGAAAGCATGCAGCAATGTCAAACTGCAGAGTTTGCATCAGTTCCATTACATGCAAGTTAAAAAAATTCAATTTAAAACCAGCCAACCATAAAATGTTTTATCTCTATGATATGTTAAAATTGGCAGGCCACTTCAGCTTTGGCTCAGTGGTAGCCTGAGTCCTAACCAAAGGTGAGGGGCACAGGTTTAATTTTCCCTATCCCCCAACCAGTATTGCCTAGTTCCTTAGGACCCCAAAAAATGTTAAAAAGGGTATTACTTAGTCTCAGAACCAATTACATACAACTGTGTTATAAGTCACAGCAATCTCAACTACAGGTTCTAAGCAGCCGTTTCAACTAGACTAAACTGAATGCCCTTCTATTCCAAAAATAAAAAATAAAACAAAATAAAAAAGCTCTACACCTAGATGCCTAAAAATCACGACTCAAAACAAATGAGAAACAGGTAATAATAAATATTCATACATAAACACCAACATAAAACAATATGACACATCTGACAGCAAATTTATTAAGAAAAACAGAGGACAAAGAAGCACAGAACATAAAATAATATGACATGTAGCAAGGGAATTTTTTACCATAGAACTGCTACTGCCTTCCAAGTTTATATAAAGATCACAATTAATAATTGTTCGGTTTGGGGAATCTCTTCTGCGTTTGAGGCGATTATTGTTCGTTACTCTAGTCCGATCTTCTGCAATAATCATGAATGACAGAGATGTTAACCACTGTCAATAATAATAAAGATATAGACAATTTCACTTGACATGTAAGAAGTACAAAAAGTCCCTACCCATCAAATGTTGGGAAAGCGGTCAACTAACATCCAACAGACAAAAGAAGTTGAATAAACAAGATATTCAGCACAATTTCATATGCTCAAAAAAAAATTCTTTAAAAGAAAAAAGATACTGAAAATCAGAGTTTAAATTCATTATTAATTGCTTCTGAAACTTCTACACCTTGGACCTTGGTTTTATCTCAAGCTATACGAAGAATATTACAATGAATAGTGGTGGTCACTGACTCACTCTGCCCAATTTTAAAATTTGATTACATGGCTTCAAAAGTAAACCCCAATGCTGGGCTTGTTTTGGGAACAAACAGATATGGAATTGGGGGATAGGAAACGGAAGTTTAGTATAGAGATCCGGTCATTGGGTTAAAAATATTCAACCCTGATGACCCAACACAACCTGTTTTTTCTAATCAAAATGGGTCGTTTTTTCAGGTGATCGAGTCAAACCGCCCCACTGAACACCCCTACGAATATTCCCATAAATTAAAAGATTGACAAGAACTTCAAGGCCAAAATACAAAAATGTTTTGCTTCAAAGGGAAGAAAGCTAGTTATTAAAATTCTGAAATGGCCTTGTGAAGAATTCAACAACAAACTTAGGACCACCCAAAAATGGAATAGATCTACTGCAAACTGATCACCTGTATACATCAAGTGAATATACAAGCAAGACTGTCAGGGAAAGTTTAGATAGCCAAAAGGAAAAGATAATATAATAATAGAGGAAGTAACAAGAGTACTGGTGGAAAGAAAGCATACAGAACGAACCCTGTGCATTTGGAAAAAGAAAACAATGATGAATTGTGTGTTGCAGCAAGTAATGATGTAAGGAATATCCACATGTGAGCGTGTTAGTGAAAAAGAAGGGACATAGTATACATAATTGGATAGGGCCTTGATTTGGGAGCTTAAGCTTTTGGTAGGTGCCAGCACAATCATATCTTGCAACACCCACAAGGCCTCCCCCAGACATCAACATAAAAGAATATAAGAGAAAAAAGAACTATTTTATTGCATAATGAAAATCATGCAATGGGCTAGAAAAGCTTCGGTACAAGACCCAGTACCCCAGATATAAGCACAGAAAAGCATAGGGGAAAAAGTTAGGTAAGGCACTACTGCAAAATAGAGACATTTGCACTGAAGGGAAAACATGGTTTAGTTCCACAGTTACCAGGAACAACACACTCCCTAACCCTAACATAGCTCTAACTTGCCCAGTGCTTGGATATAAACAAACTTCTAGCATACCCCTGCCACTTGAATTCTATTACCGCCTCACATTTGATTACCTTGGCAGAGGCAAGTCTACTGGTTATAAAGCTACCTTACCTGACAATTGTTGTCTTCTTTCAATAACGAAATGTTCATCGCCAGGACATCATGGTGGAAAAAAAAGCATAGTACACTTCTAAGAGTATACCAAATATTGTGTGATTTTTGTTATGAAATGGCAATAATTCAAACTCATGAAACCACAAAAAGTGACAGAAAAAGATAAACTGAAGTTAAAGAACTTCAAAAAAAAAAAAACTTAACTAAAAGGACATGGTAATGAGTGAATATCAAATCAAAATTCATTACAAAAGTAAAACCCAAATATTTCATGATGCTTCTAAACTAGGAAACAAGTGGAGGAAAGGAATAACATGTTACCTAAATCCACATCAACTATAATCCTCCCACGATTTCTTCTCGAATTGTTTTTAGCCTAAGATGAAAGACAGATGAACAAATGAGATTAATTTCCAACAAAGAACTCTAATAAAGACTGAAGGAATAATAAAAACAAAGTATATAGAAGAGGGAAGGCAAACCTCGGCAAAAGCCCTAGGGTTAGATTCAACAACATCATCATCAATGGCCTCCACGTCAATCATCGTCGGTTGTACAACCTCCGGTTGCTGGCCAACTTGAACTTCTTGAGGCCCCAACTCAGTTGAAGGTCCCTCCTGCTCCCGATTCTCACCAGCTGGAACACGGTTAAGGTCAAAGTCAAAAATTGTCTTCCTCCGTCGGTAACTTCTGACAACAGGCCCCCTGACTCTCCGAGAGCTCATATTTGTACAAGATTCCCTTATGCAACTTGAAACCTCAAAAGCCCAATATCATTACACATGAGAATATATATTAGCGAAAACCACTCACAAAGATATTTTTTATTTGGTTGATTTTTAAAATTAATTAAATATTTAATTAATTTAACTAATAATTTATATATATTTAATTACGTATTAAGTATTAAAATAAAGATAAATTATTACTTAATCATATGTAAATTATTAATTAAATTAATTAAATACTTGATAATTTTCAAAACGAATCAAATGAAAACAACTTTTTTTAAGCTAATCCTTTGAATCATTTTCCCTATATATTATTACTCACAATCACAAAGGTAACTATTAGAGGCAAGTTTTGGCATTTAAAAGAGGTAAACTTTTGTGGTTATAAGATAAGCATAAAGAAAAAATGAAAAATCCCAAACACCTCAAAAATCAAAATTCAATGCCAGCATTTTAATGTGTACAAGCACACAGTGATACTGTTAACCTGAGAAAATTTGAGCTTCACTCTCATTGGTATTTCTCATATGTGACTGTTAGGATTTAATTGTAAGGTATGAGACTTGAGTCCCACATCGAAAGTATGAGAATTTGATATGGAGTTTACATGGCATTGGGCTATTTCTCCCTTAATAGTTAGCTTTTGAGGTGTGATTCTCCCAAAATTCTATGAATTGGTATCAGAGCATGATCCTGCACCCACATGGACAACACCAACCAACGTGGCAAGCTGACCTTGGCAAGCTGAGAAGTTGTTGGTAGGCTTCTAAGGGAGACCTAAGAAAGGGCAAAACCGATGAGGGTAGGCAAAAACGGTAAAGAGGGCGATGTCGGAAGCGTGATGGAATGTTATGATCCAATTACAAGGTTTGTGACTTGAATCCTACATCAGAAGAATGAGATTCTAATGTGGGATTTATATGACTTTGGGCTCTCCCACCTTAATAGCTAGTTTTTGGGGTATGTTCTCCCAAAGTTGGTATTAGTAACCTTTTGAGGTTATCTTTCTATATACCTACCAACACATACACAGAACTACAAAACATTCTTATCACCATGGATACGTATTAGTGTATTACTACTTTTGGTTATACTAAAACGCAAGCAATTTGAACAATGTTAGGACTCGAGTAAATTACTTCTTTTGATTACCATCTGCAATTTAAAGTATCATCCCTTTAAGTGCTTCTAATTAGAAAACAAACAAAACTAATCCAAATTGGGCATCACCACTTCAAGCACACGTGAATCCTTTGTCTTGCATAATAGGTGTGTTCAGATTGAAAAGAAACTTGTATGGACAGTGAGGATCCGTTTATAACGAAGGGAGTAAACCACACATAATAAACACTAGACCGATGCACACAAACCCAATGAAAATAATTACAATCCAAACAATCTATAAGTAGCTAACGATCCAATAAATTACTTAATCGCAACATTACCGAAACCTTAAACTAATACTTACAATATGGTGGCGAAATTACGCTCTGACAAACACAGTACGATAGCGAACTCGAAGAAGATGCACCCAAAGATTGTGCCTTAGAGGAAGAGAGAGAGAGTCGGCGTAATATTGGATCTTGGAACGGAACTGGGAAGTTTCTGAAGAAAAGGCTCTTAAGAAAGAAAGACAAGACAGGAGGAAGAAGATTGTTGTGATTTGTGAACGGAAAGAGAATTCGGTGACCCTATCACGTGCTTCTAATGAACGAAACGAGTGTCAACGTGGCGCACCCTGTTTGAGTCTATGTCTGTGTGCTACTACGTCTACCTTAGCATGTGCTATTAGAAATTTTAAAAGTTAACTTGCCATGTAATGCAAAATTGGACTAAATTGTACGATTGTGATTAGAGGGAATGTTTACTTGGACAATTCACCCCTCTCTTTGTCCATTCTGAATTCTGATCACAACCTGATAAAGCGAATGTCTACATGGATAGCTCCCCCATCTCATTCTTCTGACCACAATTTGTTCAAGTAGAGATACCAGGGTGCTGAGATTCTCTCTTTATCACCTTTCTCCATCCTATTCTCCCTATATAGTTATTTATCCTTAAAAAATCTACATTTAAATTATTAACACAGGTTTGAATTACAGGACCTAATTGAGAGAAAGTTGGGTTAAATTGGGACGAACACCTCAATTTATGTATGATGTGGGACAAATACATAGGACGTGAAGTACTTGCATCAAACCCAAGTAGTCTTAAAAACTGTCCCATCATTTTGCCTTGCTAATCTTCCTAACCATAATATAGTTCAAACATACCAGGTACGTGGGCACCTCAATTTATATATTAACATTGGAAAAAAGTACCTTTTACCGGCCCCATCATTCTGCTTTACCAATCTTCCAAACCGTCACCCTGTCTCATTGCTCTCCCTAGAGAATCTAACGATAAAATCAAACATTCAGCATACCTGGTACTTGGGTTCTATGGTCGTTTCCTCCGGATTATTACTCATTCAAAAAACAACAAATTGATACATGGACTACAAAAGATTGGCTGACTACAAATTAATGGTTCAAACTGTGTTAAACATTCTCAACCAGAATTTTGTCTTTGTAATACTAAAAGCATGAATATCTTAGGTTAAACAAAAGGTCCATGCCAAGTAAAATGGGCATTCATCAGATTACATGATGTTAATCCCCAAATTTAAAGCAATTGGAATCCTCCTTACACAAGAAGCCAACACATGTTCAAGGTAGTCAAAACATCATAATGTAATTTTGCTGCTGTTTTTAATAACGGTGTCTATTTCGGTCCCGATCTCGCCCGTAACCTCTGTCTCGCTCATCATAATCCCAGTCTCGATCTCTTCCCCTGTCCCTCTCTCTATTCCGACTGCTTTGCCTCTCTTTATCATTTCGCTCTCTGTTCCTGTTCTCCCCATCATTACGTTCCCTTCCTCTGTCTCTACTCCTTTCTCTAGCATCCCTGTCAATCCCTGCCATACGTATTACAAAGTAACTTGCTTAAATTTATCCAACCAATTCATACTTTCATACAAACACGTAATTGATCACAAGTTAGAATGACATAATAACTTATGTAGCTCTCTTTTGGTATATTGGATAGTTGTTAACTTGAACCTAAGACCTCTACATATCCTTACACGACCTAAACCACAAGAGCTAAGTCTACATGGCAATACTCTATTTAACTTTTAAGCATATATGAATACTCTAAGACAACCAATAATCAGTTCGATTTAGTTTTATGCAGGATTTGAAAGTAAAGAGTCAGACAATCAACCAGTACATATATGAACACTCCAAGACAACCAATAACCAGTTTGATTTAGTTTTATGCAGGGTTTGAAAGTAAAAGATTCAGACAATCAACCAGTTGACATGAAGCCTATGAGCAAGAATAAAAGAAATAACAAAAGGAAAAAAGAAGTGATATGCAATCATGATTCTTAGAGAACATGCAGGTATTTGGACGATAGTTCCCTTAGGCCCATAAGGATTATTCAGAAATGTAATAGTGCCAGGGAAGATGGGGGAACTTTGTAATAAATATGTAACTTAATTCCACCCATAGCCAATTAGCCATAAAGGCACTGGTGCAATTAATTTATGGAGAATAAACCATTCAAGATATGCAATTGCAAACAAATACCTAGTTCCTCAACCTCCCATCCAGCACGCCCAGAACCAGGAAGCACTCGTGCAGCTTCAGCTTGCTGTGTTTTGGCACGGAATTTCTTCTTAAGATTTCCAAACTCATCATACAACTCTCCATCATCCTGACAGTAAAAAAACACAGATTACAAAACAAGGGTAACATATATAACATGTCTGATCTGACTTTTAATCAATCTTACTTCAGCCTCCCGCCTACGACGTTTAGTTTCCTCTATTTCTTCTTCATCAAGCTCTTTGTAACCTCCAGCTCGCCCTCCTCTGTTTGGACAGAAAGTACAACCCTGAGTTAGCAGAGTAATTTCAACAAAATTTTCATAAGAAATGAATCAGAATGAATTGAATAGTAAGGTAGACACTAAAATTAAGTTATAAATATGAAAAAGGGGGGGGGGAGTTATGATATAGGAAATCTGACATTTCAAAATTTGGAAGAATTAACCAAAATAAAAAAATAATGGTTAATCCATGTTCAAACCAAACACTAACTGGATTAACCATAGATCCTGACTAAGGTTAAGTTTTTCGCTAATTGGAAATTTGTTTGCCAAGACTTCCTAAATTGAAATTCTCCCAGAAAGAAATAGTTAACAGTATTCCCCAGAAAACACAATGCAATAAATTTTACACAAGAGACTAAACCAAGGACACAAACCACACACACTTCGAAGCACACGCATCACCAAGTGACCATGCCATGAAAAGGCTTTGCGGACATTTGATTGCAACAAAGATGCTTTCTGCTGCGAAATGATAGTGAAAAACATCTTTGCTAATACTTTCATGAATGATGTTCAAGTTACATTTCTATTTGAAAAACATCTATTTGAAAAACTTATTGGTGTTATATAATGACGAAATAAGCACAATGTGACAATGCCATAGTTCATTCCTTGCCCACGGTGATTGATATACAAGTTGGTTATAACCATAGTTGTCTAATGGCTCTAATCATGTAAGGTAGCAAATAATGATTATCCAATTTTCCCCTGACATATCAAATTGTTAAGTGAGATTTTGAACAAATAAGACATATATAATATAAAACAGATACAACATTTCAAAATAAAAATTTAATATTGATATACAAGCCCTCTAAGAATCAATTTCTTAGTTCTTAATAGATTAAAAAGTACGATGCCATGAAATCACATGTGCAATGGCATACTAAGAGACAAATCACATTTGGTACATATTGCATGATATTTTTTTATGTGCATGATTGCATGTGAATTTAACAAGCACGATAAGACATAGACATGTATCTCTACTACTATAGAAAGGGGACTCCTCACTTGGCATCCAATTTTTTCTTTTCTTAGAAGCCCATATTTTGTTTTTACTATAATTGAACAGAGAAGAGAAAATTGTCAGTTCAAAATAATCACAAAGTCCTCCTATCTCTTACATCCACTTTCTACTTTTAGGGAATTTCTTTTTTAAAATTATATTTTACAGATTAAAGCTTTAAGTCAGTTTTCATTCATTTTTAAAAATGTAAAAAGAGAGCATTGTCATGCCACCATGTGTTTAAATAAATTTTTCATTTTTCCAACCAAAAAAAATTGCATTTTCTCCTTCCACCCACATCATGGGTGCACTACTAGTATGTTCTTAACTAGCATTAAAAAGGTACAATAGGAATCAAATATAATACCTTACACCACCCTCATTATGACCGGGCTTATTCGTATTGCAAATATTGCATTTAGTTCGCTTTGCCCAATTGATATTGCCACACCTAAGCAAAAAAGAGCACAAGAAAGATTAATCATTAGTTCATTACATTAAATTTTTATTTGAAAAAACCTGCATAAACCACAACAGCCTGTATGTGTGATGTGAAGGTTTAATGTCAGATATAACTGCCTCAGGCCAAGTGTCAAGTTAAGTATAACAAAACACATGTGAAATGAAGAAGCTTAGTCAACAATACAAACAGTACGTGATGATAGAACTGACCATAAATCATAGCCAACTTGCACTAAACTCCCAACAATATGCAATCTTGCCATGAATTACTATAACAACTAGAATCAAAATGCATTGACAATGCAAAATCAACTGCCACAAGGACAGATGAGAAAGAGGAAAGAGAGGCTCAATAGCTGGGACCACAGACCTAAACCCAGCAAAGGGTAATAGAAGAGTCAAAGAAACTACCAGTGCTTACCTCAATGGTCATTTTCGAACAAAACCCCAGTCCAAAGTTAGTTCTTGTAAATAAGTAAAAATAAGAGGAAATTGCGCTTAGCCATCCTAATCTGTCACCCCATTTGCCCCCCCCCCCCCCCCAAAAAAAAAAAAACAAACAAACAAAAACCAACAACACACTACCAATTTCAGCCCATTTCACCCTAATCTATCATCCTATTACCAATAGCCCTCTTACGGTCTGTAAGTTGTATGGAACCAAATATCACATGATCTCATGTGACTTTTGAGTTTGGAAAGGCCACTAGATTTACTAATTTTCCCTTGATAATGACTCCCAAATTGGGGCTGACAAGTGGGTTAAGTTAATTTTTCACACAGGTCAAGGGAAAATTAGTAAATCTTACAGCCTTTCCCTCCAAAAGTCACATGATGGCTGCTTCCTTAAAATTCAGACAACTTGAATACGAGATGCTATTTATGATGGGATGATAGATTAGGTGGGAATGTGCCAAAATTGATAGTTCAGGGGGAAGGGAGTGCAATTGGGATAATATACAAAGGTGGGTATATGCAATTTCCCATAAAAATAAATAAACCTCATGCAGCCATTCTTACAAAGTGCAAAAGCAGGAATTATGATGAACCAGCATCAATTAAACAGGAAGCACTCACTCCTGTTTGAGCCATCTTTATGCACATATATAGGTTATGTATACTATGCATATACACATATATATTATCTCACAATCAAATATCAACTTACCCAGGTTTAAACTGCTAGCCAACACTTCCTCAACAATAATATAACACAAGCAGGTAAACCAATTGATGTAGCTAAGCAGCATGTTTTGTTAATTTATAAGAAACTTCCACATGCTATCACTCAAATAATGAAATTTGAATGTACACAACAAAATTTTAAATGAAAACTGATTATACAGAATCAGAACAGAAGAAAAAAGAACATGAGGGCAATGTGTACACAATCGTACATTGGACAAGGCCAGTCATTGGGACCAAAGAGTCCTCCACCAACTGGACGGCCACTACCCCCTGAATCTTGTCCAGCACGTCCCTTGCCACGGCCACCAGCCCCTGCAACACCAGCAGCACCAGCAGGGCGAGCACTTCCACAGCGATTGCACGCACCACGAAAAGCAAAATTCACATTGGAGCAACTGCTATGAGAAGGGGAAAATGTTATTCTCTCTACAGCAAATCATCTATAAAGACTGAAAAAAGTGAGAAAAAGAGCAAGAAAGAGCTGCTCACCAATCTCATAACACAGACCTTGTATTCGGACACATCCAATCGCCCTCTTGTTGCCATGCTTTGCCTGAAGTATCATTTTGACCTCTACCTCTTCCACTACCCTCATTAACATCCATAGTAGTTTCCTCTGGTCCACCAACATCACCAACAACACCTGGTTCTCCCACTGAATTATATGCTTGGTCATCCTTGTTTTTAGACTCTGCTATATAAACTCCAATTGTATTACCATGAAAATCTTTGTTGTTAAACCATTCAACAGCAGCTAAAGCAGCATGCGGATCCTCATATGTTACGGTAGCATCTCCTTTTGGTTCATTAGTCTCTTTGACTCGATATAACCATATTTTTGGTCTCCCTGTACGTTTATCTTTCTGCAGTGCATGAATTGTAAATGAAATAGGACTAATAGTTTAGAGAGAGAATGTGATGCAGAGAAAAGAAGGAACAATATAAAGAGGAGAGGGAAATTCAACAAACATCAAATCAAACATTCATTGAAAATTGAAACAATTGTTCATTTTAGTCTTCATATAGACAATCCCAAATAAACCTCATTTTGCAAGGATAAAAAACCACAATTTCATTCAAACAATCACAACTTAAATCGAAATACTAGATTCCAACCTAATCATAATAAAAATCTCAAATAATCCTAGTAATTACGTGATTAAAAACCTTAACATAGGACTAAGAGAAGAATAAGAGTCAATAAATAAAATTAAAAAAGCGGCAAAGGATCCTTTTCCAGTGAAATTTTTTCTTGTTTTTAAGAGAGGTAGAAAAATAGAAAGAATTTAGAGAGACAAGAGAGATAGTCAAAAGATAATGAAACAGGAACGAGAATGATGCTCAATACATATGAAATCAATCACTCATTCAAGATGTAATACATAGATAATGCATACAGACTGGTAAACCTTGATAAACCTAACTCTACTAGGAAAAGAAACTTAACTCAACTGAATTACAATAAAATCGAAATAATGTAATTCATACCCTAAAGGAAAACAAAAGACTTAGATAAAGTAAAGTGCATTAAGAACAAAAAGGGTAAAGTCTTAGTTATGGAGCAAAACATCAACGAAAGATGGAAGAGTTATTTTCACAAGGTATTTAATGAAGGACGTGCAACAATAATGGACTCCGAGATTTTAAACACTAGCAAGGATTGCCAAAATTATACCTTTTATCATAGAATTCAGGAATTTGAGATAAAGGAAGCATTAAAGAGGATGGACAGTGGTAAAGCGGTTGGACCAGATGATATCCCTCTTAAAGTTTGGAAGGGTCTAGGGGAGAGAGAAAGGCATAAGATGGCTTACTAAGTTGTTTAATGAGATAATAAGGTCTAGGAGAGAGAAAGGCATAAGATGGCTTACTAAGTTGTTTAATGAGATAATAAGGTCTAAGAAAATGCCAAATGAATGAAGGAGAAGCACTTTGCTCCCTATTTATAAGAACAAGAGAGATATTGTGCTAACTACAAAGGGATTAAGCTCATGAGCTACACTTTTTGAAACTGTGGGAAAAAGTAGTTAAACGAAGATTAAAACAAGAGACTCACATTTTAGAGAACCAATTTGGTTTTCTACCAAGTAGGTCAGTCATGGAGGCAATATACCTTCTGCAAGGTTTGATGGAGAGATAAAAAAGGAAACAAAAATACCTTCACATGGTTTTCATTGACCTAGAAAATGCTTATAATAGGGTGCCAAGAGAAGTCCTATCAAAAGCTCTAGAGAAGAAATGAGTTTGTGTTGCTTATACTCGAGCTATCAAGGATATGTATGATGGGATAAAAACTAGTGTGAGAACATAGGGTAGGGTTACAGAAGATTTTCTTATAACTATAGGATTACATTTACACCAAGAGTCAACTTTGAGTCCTTATCTTTTTACTTTGGTTTTGAACGTACATAGTGGGCACATCCAGGATCCAGTTTCCCAATGCATGCTCCTTGCATATGACTCAGTCCTAAAGGAAGAGTCGGGAGAAGGAATAAATGGTAAACTAGAGTTATAGAGAGAATCATTGGAATCACACAGTTTTCGGTTAAGATGAAGTAAAACAAAGTATATGGAATGCAAGTTCAGCAAGACGCGAGCTAGCACTGACTTGGAGGCAAAAATTAGGGATCACACCATACCGGAAGTTGCACAGTTTAGGTATCCTAGATCTATCATACAAAATGACAGAGAGATTACAGTAGATGTAACTCAGGATTCAAGCTGAGTGGACAAAATGGAGCAATGTTTCAGGTGTTATTTGTGATCGCAGGGTGCCTCTCAAGCTCAAAGGAAAATTATACCAAACAGCTATAAGACCAGCAATATTTTATGGTACATTGGTACTGAATGTTAGGTGGTAAAGTGGCAACAAGAGCATAGGTTAAGGGTTGCGGAGATAAAAATGGTGCGGTGGGCGAATGGACATACAAGAAATATAATATCAGGAATGAATGTATTCGAGAGAAAGTTGAAGTAGTAGCACCTATTGATGAAAAGATAACAGAATCTCGCCTATGATGGTTTGATCACTTGAAGAGAAGACCAATAGAAGCCCCAGTAAGAAGAGTTGATCCTATGGATAAACATAAGTAGATGAAGACCAACAAAAACTCTAAACAAAACCATTTAAAAAGACCTTGTGTTGTAATGTAATTCAAACCCTATTCATAAAATTCTTAAATAACACCAATAGTTACATATTTCACATATATTCTCTATATGTGTTACTATTTATATTCCTTATAAGATTTTCAGATCTTTCCGTAAAAAATAATTGGAGAATACGATAAGATCAATTTGAATGACAGCTGCACAGACTCCATACCTTTACTACTCCAATGGTGCCAAAATATTCAGCCAGCATATTTTCGTCAGTCCCATAAGGCAAGTTGCATACATAGACAGAACCATTTGAAGGAGCAATTGTTCCAGGATGGCTTGCCATGGGCTCCCAATTTCATGAAATAGAAGCAGTCAGAACCACCACAGTGCTCTGAGAAAACAAACAAATACAGGTTTCCTTTAGACAGCGTAAAACATAACTGAAAAGAAGTAAGGCAAGACAGGCATGCACATGCCCACAAAAGAAAAAGAAAAAAAGTGAAGATATAAATCAAACCAGTCAAGTAATCTTTAAGGAAAACGGAAAACATAATTCATTATATCAATTGAAAATAAAGCACCAGTTTTCCCAGTTAAGAAGATTATGGGCAATAGGGTATCCGAAACCAAAGCCACGTTCCTTGAGTGACTACTCAAACCGTACAGAGCAAATGGGCATAAAGGACTTAGCACATCAGAGGCGATTGTGGTGGCTCGAGCCTTTTGAAAGACAACTTATGAAAAAGTAACTGCTCAATGGTAATTAGAAGACAGAAAACAGAAAAAGGAAAGCAAAACCAGTCTAACGTTTTGGTTCAATACACAAAAAACAAAGAAAGAGAAAGAAAATAAAGGAATAGGCGAAGGGAAACTGAGAATAGACGAGACGAGACAAATGGAGGGAAATGAAATCTGAGGACATACCCGGAACCGGAGAAGATATCGAATAAAGCAGAACGGCCAAAACAGGCACGCACTTCCTCTCTACTCTCTCTCTCTGCTTAGTGGCTATCTGCGGCTCACTCACACTACTCACACTAGTACACTAGATCTGTGGTTTCTCGCTCTTCCTCCCTCCGTTCTGTTCCCCGTGACCCCGTCCTTGTAAGTTGTACCAATCCTTCGTTTCCTTTTTCTCTCTCTATTTTGATTACATTCCTTTTTCTTTTTTCTTTTTTCTTTTTTCAAGTTCCTTCCTTTTGCTCCCCCTTATTTATAAGTCCATTCATCACCAGCTATATATACCGGTGAGAAATTTTTGTTTCTATTTTTTGTACTTTTAGAAAATAATGTCAAATAAATGAAAATATATATTTCAAAATTTTGATTTAGTTATGAAATTAAGATATCGCATTTACTTTTAGTTGGTTGATATATTTATATTAAAAAAATCAAATAAATAATAAATACGCTCAAATTTTATGTATCATATCACATATTGTAAGCTTAAGTGTGTTAATTGTCAAAATTAAAGTTAGATATAATTATTTGTCACATAGTAAAAGTTTAAATAAGGTGAACAATTGTTGATTTAACTAGTAGGGATCAAAATACTTTACTTGTAAGATTTAAATCACCGTCACAATTTCTCTTTTGATAAATCATATATAAGTATTATTGTAAGCATTGACTAAAGCATGTGACAAATAGAGAAAGGTGATAGTAAAAACAAAGCAACTCTAGTAGGATTTAATCACATGTTCAAGTAATCCCCAAAAAGACTTGGTATAACTTGAATTAGAGTCTATGAGCTATAATTTGTATTTTAACATTTTATATTATGTTATACTAATAACATATTTGGTTTAGCTTTTAGAAACTCTCAAATCATGATTTGGGCAAAAATTTGTCTTTTGATGCTTTTCTTCAAATAATGATTTTGAGGTTCTAAAAATTAAATCAAACATACACTAATTGTATACTACAAAACCAAACCTAATATACAAAAGTTTTATCTAAACTCGACCTTTAAACATTAAAAAAAATGTCATATGATGGTTAGGTGATTATTTAATGTAATAAGAGTTGCATTAAAAACAAAATAGAAAAGAAAACAATGAAAGAACACTTAAAATCAAAACAAGGGGGAACTTTCCTCAAGTATCATTTGGACAACACAAAATGCAAAACCTAAGTACTAGGTCAAGCCCTGCGAACCTTAATCATTTAATTCGGTATATTAAAGTGTTATGACCACCTAAATGTTAAGTCATTTTAAATACAAGTCAACAAGCCCAACTTGTTTAATTGCGGGTTAAACATATTAGACTTGGCTAACCCACAGGTTGACTTGTGACCCAGTGTTAATTGTTTTTTTATAAATAAAAAAAAAAACTCTTATTATTTCACAAGTAACACATGTCTATAAGTAGCCTTATGAGCCATTTAAGTCCAACCATTCCACCCCAAAACCCCAAATCCAATTCGTCAGCATACATTTGAGTCATTTATCCAAAAAACGGGGGTTCCTTTTCCTCATCTCCTTCCCTAACATTGACGACTGGTAACCACTCAAGTGTTCAACCATATTTGCATACGTTGGCAACTAGCATGTGGTATTACCCACCTTTTCTGCCATCTTCCATTTTGTGCCTAGCCTATACGACAAGCGATGGCTACTAGCAATGGGTTATCGTCCCATCATCTATCAATAATGGCTAAAGTATTAAGGTTTCATCTTCTGACTGTGAGTCTACTACTACTGTTTATATATGTTCTTATTTTCCAATTGCATATTTCCCTATTAATGTTATTGGAGATTGATAGTTGAGATCAATATTTGGTATATATATCTATGCGTGTGGTCGAAATCCATTAAGATGGTGGTGCTACTACTTGGTTGTTGGTGCATTTTTTTTGTATAGGGGTGCAATGGTGGTGCTTCATTCAAAATTAAAAAAAAAAAAGGCAATGGATTAACAAGCTGGTACATTAACTATGGCTAAAAAGGTCAAGGCCAGGTTGTATGAATCTCTGGTCCTTTTGATAAATGAACTAGCCCGCCCCGGCATACTTAAGGCAAGTCTAGGTTGAATCATATTAGCCTGTATAGTTACCTCTAACAAAATGACATTAAGAGGATATACCACAATATACAAATAGAATGCTAATTCTATAATTGACAAATTAACACAATAATGACACATATCTTGATTAATTCGTCCTTTTGTTTATTTGATAATCTTATTGTATTCTTCTAATATTTGAATATATATATATAATCTTCATATTATTAAGAAGAGTGATACATTCAATGAATAATTGACTTGGTGAGGGTCTAGAATCTCTATAATAATTAAAGTTTATGAGGCTTATAGATAACCAAAGTGAATTGAAAACTAGGTATTACATCATCCTGACATTATGTAATCCTAAGCGTACACGATTAAAGATTGTTATATCTCGAGTGTAATTTTAACATGTCGAGCATAAGTATTACTTTCACTAATCATGACTTAATTTTAGAGTCGGGTTGATCACCTTAAACTTTTTTATAAGTTATTGATTCTTTTATGTTATTGTTCTTCAAATTAATAAAAATTGCACTAAAAAACAACAAATTACATTATCGCCTATACTTTAGGTAACTCACTCTCATCACTCAACATAATAATATCTGAAAGAAAAAGAAAAAAAACAACTTAATGCTCTTTTGTCAATTCATAATTTCGCTTTCTTTATTTTTGTCAACCGTATAATTTGGTAGTCTCTAAATACCAGTGTTTTAAAAACCGGTCCAACCGGACCGGTTGGACCGTGGACCGGACACACTTCCGGTCCTGATTCAACTACAAAACCGCTTGTGCGGTTCAACCAATGATTTTCCATAAAAATCGGTTCAAAACCGGTAACCGTGAACCGGCCGGTTCAACATTTTTCCTTTAAACTGAGATTTTTAATTTTTAATTAATATTAAAAAAAAAACCTAGGTTTACACTTTGCACTTGCAGCAGAGGCTCGACGCATGCAGTCACGCATCTGAAGCTCGACGGCTCCACGGTCCACCACTCCACGCTTCCACAATCAAGCAGCGACGGCACAGTAGAGGCGGCACGAGCTCACCTCGACGACGCAGCAGAGGCGAGGCGGCGCGAGCTCACACCCACGCAGCGGCGACGTAGGCGATCTCACCTCCACGCAGCGGCGGCGCGAACGAGCTGCACCTCCACAGCAGCAACGGCGGCGAACGGTGAGGCTTTCCTTCTGATTTTGTTTCTTGGCTTACTTTGTATGCTGGGCTCTCTGTTTCTTGCCAATTTTTTGTGCTAATTTTTTGTTCCTTCTGATTTTTTGTGTGGCTTACTTTGTGTGGTGGGCTCTCCGTTATGCATCTGTGTTAAGCTTGGGTAAATAAAAGAAATTGGATTTGTGCTAAGTGTAATGTGATTAGATTTTGGGTAAATGAAAGAAATTGATCACATGGATGATAACAGCATGCGCAAACCATGGGAATGCTGATGATGATTAAATTATTTTGTTTTGTGTAACGTTGAGGGGCAGAGGAGATTAGTAAATTCAGTCAGTTTCCATTCTAACAGTCTTGTATATACTTTAAGAAAAATGGTTCATGTTATTTGAATGGATGACTAATTCTGGGGTTATGCCTGATGGGGTGAGCTATGTTATAAGATTAGAATGTCTTGATTTAATAATTTAAATTCTGATTTTGTTAATTATTGTTTCAAATGGAATTGGTTATTCCATTATTGAATTTGCAATTGGAGATATTAAACATATGAACTTGAATTGTTATATTGTAGATAATATGTCTTCATCTGCAAGTCAATCTACATCAACGGCTGCCTCAAAGTCACAAGGTGTTAGGAAAAAATTAGATCCTGCATGGGAGCATTGTAATGAACAAGAGATCAATGTAAATGGAATAAAACAAACAATCATTGTATATTTGTATTGTGGGCATATATTGAGAGGTGGAGGGATACATAGAATGAAAAAACACCTTGCCGGACAAAAAGGTGATTCAAAAAGTTGTCTCAATGTGCCACTCGATGTTTGTTTCCGAATGCAAGAAAACTTAAGGATAATTAATGAAAAGAAACAAGTACAAGATCAATGGGAAGATCCTAATATATATGGGCCTAGTACCATCCAATTTGATGGAGATGGACCTTCATTGCAAGAGATAGCTACTCCACAATCTAAAGTCAAAGAACAAATGGGAAAAAGAAAGGCTAGTGCAAGTGGGGCCACTAATTTCTTTGCTCCTATAACTACTCCAGGTGCTCAACCATCAATTAAAAAGGCATTGGCAGGTAAAGAAGCTGTGTATAGAGCTGATTTGGCTATTGCTAGGTTCTTCTTTGATACTTGCATCCCAATAAATGTCTTGAATTCAATTTACTATCAACCTATGTTAGATGCTGTTGCAGCAATTGGTCCTGGTTATAAAGGGCCAAATTATCATTATATGAGAACCAAGCTTTTGCATGATATGAAAAAAGAAGTTCAATTGTTAGTTGATGCTTGTAGAAATACTTGGGGAGAAACTGGTTGTACTATTATGGTTGATGGTTGGCAAGACCAAAAGAATAGACAACTCATCAATTTTCTTGTCTATTCTCCAAGAGAGATAACTTTTGTTAGGTCAGTTGATGCTTCTGATATTGTTAAAAATGCTGAAACACTTTGCAATTTATTCAAATAGTTGGTTGAATTTGTTGGACCCACTAATGTTGTTCATTTGGTAACCGATAATGCGACTAATTATAAAGCTGCAGGAAGAAAGCTTAATGAAAAGTATCCATCTATCTTTTGGTCTCCTTGTGCTGCACATTGTTTGAACTTGATATTAGCAGACATTGGAAAGATGGAACATGTTAGTAGCCTAGTAAAGAAGGCATCTTTGGTTACTAAGTTAATCTACAATCATGCATTTCTATTAGCTTGGTTAAGGAAAAGAGAAGGATGGACTGAAATTATACGTCCAGGGCCAACACGTTTTGCAACAACATTCATTGCATTGAAAAGTTTACTTCATCATAGGCATGACTTGATTGCATTGATGACTAGTAAAACATTTACAGACTCTAGATACTCTAAGGATCCAAAAGCAAATGATGTTATGGATGTTGTTATCAATAACAAGTTTTGGAATAATGTTGGCATTATTGTTCGGATTGTATCACCACTTATTCGCTTGCTTAGAATTGTTGATGCTGATGAGAGGCCTTCAATTGACTATGTATATGATGGCATGTATAGGGCAAGGAAAGCTATTAAGAACATCTTGATGAATAAAAAATCCTTATATAAGCCTTATACTAGGATTATCAAGGCAAGGTGGGATTGACAACTCCGTCAAAAGATTCATGCTGCTGCTTATTATTTGAATCCAGCTTTCTATTATAGCAATGAATTCTCAAATAAGCCAGAGGTTTCAAAGGGCTTTCTTGATATTGTGGAGGCAAGAGTTACTTATAATCAAACCAAATTTGTGCAAGAAGCTAGTTTGTATTTGAATAAGCTAGATTCATTTAGTCGTCCAATTGCTATTCAAAATTGCAAAACTATGAAACCTGGTAAGTATTTAAGCTTTTAAGTTTTAACTAAATCAATTTTATGCTTCTTTGCTATATCTATTGCTAACATTTGTAAATGTATTGTGGTGTGTAATAGATGCATGGTGGTGGATGTTTGGATACAGTGCTCCAAATGTTCAAAAATTAGCAATACAACTCCTAAGCCAAACTGCATCTTCATCTGGTTGTGAAAGAAATTGGAGTGTCTTTGAAAGAATTCACACAAAAAAAAGGAATAGGTTGGAGCATCATAGATTGAATGACCTTGTATTTGTGCATTATAATTTGCGTTTGCAAAATAAGTAAGTGATCTTAATAATTTTTACTTTAATATATTCTCTTTGAATCTTTGTTAAAAGAATATTTATATATTTGAATTGTTATTATGTCCCAAAGAGTGATAAACAATAAGAGATGCTTTGATCCTATTGACTATGAAAGCATAGAAGAAAATGAATTTTGGGTTATGGAAGAAGATGATTCTCCTTTACTTGATTATGATGAGTTGAAGAATATGCTTTATGATGATCAAGCAATTCCAAATAATGCTGAAAATCTAGATAAAGGTTAGTAATTACTAATTTAATTAGTGTAAACCAACTTTGATTTTGACTTTCGTTACATCATATAAATTGTAAGTTTTTATTTCCTCGCTATTCATTGTTATTTATTTTGATAACATTAAGGTGATGATGTAGAACAAGTTGATGGAAGTAGCCCAAGTGGTGGAGTTGATCTTCAATCATTTGCTATTGAGAATGATAACATTGATGAAAGCTATTTTGATCGTGATGATACACATGCTTGGTTGAATCAAGTTCCACCTCAATTTGAGAAGCCATGATTTGTAACTTAGATTGTTAATATACTATTATGAAGATCTTATTTGTTGTACTTTACTTTAAAGTTTAACTTTGTAACTTGGATTTGTTGTTATGTTGTGTGCTTGTTTCCTTGCTATTGAACAATTTGAATTTTGAACTTGGTATGGAAAATTGGACTTGTATGAAATTTGACTTGTTGATTGATCTCTTTATTAATGTGTATTTGTGTTATATATATATATATATATATATATATATATACCGGTTTAATTGCCGGTTTAACCGATTGAACCTTGAACCGCTCTCATTTCCGATTTTTCGGTTCAACCGGGTTTTAAAACATTGCTAAATACCAACAAAGCTTATTGGAGTTCTTGCAAAACTGTAAACTAGGTGAGAAATTTAGTTATAATTAAAAAAGAAGTCGAGATTCAAATTGTTTTTGTCACATTTGGTGGGACTGTCATACATTATATAAGATAAGATGTGTTTCACGGACATCACGCTTATACTTATTATTAACTTTAATCCTGTTGTTCATTAATTATGATTATCGTGTCATTAATTAATAATCATTTTCAATAAATGAATTGATAAAATATTTTAAATCAAATGAGTTTCTATAAATGAATTGGTTGAAATTCTCATAGTACTTACAAGTAAGATTCATCCATTTGCTATAAAAAAGAAGTCAATAAAATAATGAGACAATGACCTTGTATCCTGGTAGAACCTTTTCTAATCACCAGTATGGTATGATGTTCACAGTTGAGAGTTCCATCCCCATATACCTCATTATCTATTTTTTTTTTACCTAGATCCTAATAAAACTCTAATACCTTTTAAAAAAGTATGGAACAAATGTATATAAAAAAAACTTAAATTTGAAACACATAAACCTAAACAAAATGTCATGAAAGGAAAAAAAATTCATCTGTGAAATTAGCTTCATCCTCCTCAAAATTCGTAAAAGGTTAATATAATTGGAAATTTAATTTTAACGAAACAACGACATGTATTCTTAAAAAAATTTCCAATGCAAACGGACATTAGAAATAAGAAAATAATTTTTCCTTTCAACAAATTTTGATTGAAAAAAGTGTAAACGGACCTTGACGGTAAAAAAAATCTAAAAGAAAACATAGCTCAAGTTTCTCTATAGAAAATAATTATTTAGAATATAATATGATTGAGAATATAATTGTTTAATTTATGTCAAATCATTAAACATAACATCACTTAAATAAACTTATATTAAAAATAAAAATTAATAATTAATTGAAGGGGACTATAGATAGTGTAATCACTGTGATGTATTACTATCATAAGAAATTTATTATTAAATCATAATTAAGGTTTTGTTCGTATAATAAATGTATTAAACTTGTATTTATTTATAATAAATAACTAATACAAATATTTATTTACTGAATATTGAATTTATCTGGCTCCCTTCTCCAGCCCTCCACCTGGTTGCTGAAAAAAACCCTGGTACTGGTGGTCCCTAGCATAGCACTAGACATAACAGGCACAACATGGATCAGCCCCGAGCCATCCCAATACATCACAAAAGTGCCTCAATCACGCTGAGCACACTCCCGTAAAACACCACCTATCAGCCCCATAACCGAAGAAACTAGAAAGCACACCACAAACGATTCACGCAAAACCCTAACTCAGCCATCTTATATTCTCGAACGTTCAAAAACACTAACCCCTAATTCTCAAAGACGGTTCAGAATGATTGATGGTGGTGATCATGCAGCAGCAGAATCCCTCTGCACTGGTGCCACAACAACTCAACAATCCTCAGTCTTCCTCCACCACCGCCAGCACCACCTCCCTTAGGTCACCCTCCACCGCTGCGACCCAATCCCAGCTATCTTCTCCTCACTCACTTGCTCCGCTCTCCGCACCGGTTCCCACGCCCCACCGCCAAGCTCTACTCTCGTCACTGTCACTGCCACTGCCACTTGATCATGCTGTTGGACTGGGGGTGCCTATCGCAGCGGCTCACCCGTCCGGTGAGCTCGCTTTGACGACAGTGCCGCCACCGACGACGACAACGTGCCCGTTGGCCAGGGTCCGGCTCTCGGATATTGCCCCGTATGATGGGTCACCGGCAGGGCCCTATGTCAGGGCAGTTGAAGCATTGTCTGGGTCTCTGATGAGGCATAATGCAGCGTTGATCGAATTAGGAAGCGAAGATACTTCACTGATGCGATGCGGCTTGGAAGGTGCAAGGTTGTTTTTCAGGAGCAGGGCCCATCTGGGTGTTGGGAAGGGAAGCCGTGGGGTTTACATGTACAGGGCTGGAAGGTATGACTATGATCTCACATATTCCTCTCTAGTTACTAATTTAATTGTGAGGTATTCTCATTTTTTTTCTTTCTTTCTTTGTTTCGTTATAGACATAGTAGAAACCTAGGTTTTTATTGGGAACCTTATCATTGGAGCGCCTTGTTCTTATATTTGTGTATAAAGTATAAACCATTGGTCGTTAACAAAGAATGTGTATATAAGGACTCTTATTTTCTTGTTGTCTGTGAGAAAGTAATCTCAATCATTTAATACATATGCTTTGTGAACCATCGTTCTATTCTCTTTGGAGAGTCTTGTGTATGGTGCTGCTAGTATGTGATTCAAGTAAGAGCATATTGGTAACCTTAAGGATCGATCGGGTTTGGACTTCGTATAATGTAGGAAACTTGTATAATTTACATCAGAGTAGTTTGGACAATATACCAAAGGCAGTGTAGTGCAATGAAGCAATCAAACTCAATTGTCTGTGTCAAAGTTCTTTCTTTTACCTAAGTAAAGGAAAATACTGCACGTTTTACTTAGTATATTTCAACCAAAGCTTATTCCTTAATCCTTATGCAAATGTAATAGCAAAAGACTTTGTTGTCTTGTCCCTACTAGCTTCATACTTTAGTCACCAGCCTTTCATTGGTAGGGATTGTTGTTCAGATTTTATCTTTGTGTATCTTTGGTTGGAATAGGGAAAAGATCATGTTTAGAAAATATCCTCTTCTCATTGTCCTTATTTTTCTGGGTATGGGGTGTTGGGGAGCATATTCCATGGAAATTATTTGCAACTGTCATTTATAATATTTATGGATGACTTGTTTCAGGGCTCTGGAGGATTGGGATTCATCTCCCCCATGCATGGCTGATATTTTTAGATGCATGGGAAAGGCATCTCGTTCTGCCTTGTCTGCCATTGCAAGGCATCTGCGTCTTCGAAGCGAGTAAGGATGGTGATGGTGGACCTTTCTTTTTAGTTTACATGTCTTATATGTTGTCTGATTGTTCATTTCATTTTAACCATGTATGCTCACAAAATGTTACTTTATGCAGTGTTTTTAACCATTTGCTTGATGATGCTCCATTGCCTGCTAATGAGGTGTCTTCATCAGTTCTTGTTGCAACCTACTCACATGCTTCTTTGCCAAATGGAAAAGGTGCTATTGGGGGTGGTAAGCCTACCATGAATGGTGAAGTTGAGAAGGGATTGTTGACATTGATATCTTCAGACACTCCTGGTCTTCAGGTGTCTTTTAATTATTTAATGTAAAAGCAGTGAGTTCAAGTGTGTTCTAGTTCACTGAAGAAAAAGCAATTAGCCATAGGTCCCATTGAATTCATAAAGTCATGTGCATTGTCTAATACATATTTTACAGTCTCTGTGGCATTTTTGTTTGATGGAAGTTAAATCTTGGTGACTTTCCAACTGATTTATCACCCAAAGTATATGAATATTCTGTTTTCTTCTCTAGGTATGTGACCCCAATGGTCGCTGGTATCTGGCAGACAGTGGTTCTGGGCCTGGAGATCTTTTACTGATAACAGGCAAGGCGCTTAGCCATGCTATTGCAGGCCTGCATCCTGCTGCATTATATAGAGCTTCTCCTGATTATTTTCTAGGTTCTAATAGTGGAGGAAGGTACCAAATAATTTTTATTTTAATCTTGTATTTGTTGTGACTGATAATATTTTCAAGAAACTTATTTGGGATACCTTCTTGACCTCTGTGATTGTAGGACTTCTCTTGCATATAGACTCATGCCACAGGGCAATGCTATATTAGATTGTTCTCCAATTGCAGCAGCTGGCCATGTTATTCCCCAAAGCTATGTTCCAATATCTGTAAGCCAGTTTATGGATGACCTTGCTGCTGAAGAACTGATAGGTAGCAGATGTGACAATGCTGATGTAAGTTCTATCTCCTGATATTATTCTCTGGTTTCTTACTAATAAAATTTCTTTATTTTGTAAAAAAAAAATTCTATGGTCACTTTCCTACTCAACTAAGCCTCACTTATAATTATTATCAATTGCAAGGATTCTTTTGAATTTGTTTTTTGATTAAAAAAAAGAATATTACTAGAGAGAAAGGAGAAAATGTAAATCGGGGCGGGGGGGGGGGGATCCTCCTAAACATAAAATCAAACGAAAATAGCGAGCCAGACCCAACAAAGCTGTAGCTGTCTAGTCTCTTTGCATATGTGTTATGGAAGTCCCCTCAAACCAACCATGATTAGATCACCAAAAAGAAGATCCTCACCCCTAACAAATGTAAGTGCAAAGAGGCGCCTTTGAAAATATGAGCATTCTTCTCTTCCAAAATATTCCAGAGGTCTGAAAAACTGCAAACTGTCTCAAATTCTTGGCATACTTATTCTCGCTGATGGTAACTTTGTCTGCTGCAAATGCCACGAGAATTCCTCTTCAACCAAATACACCAGGATTCTTTTTAATGTGAAGTCTCCAATTGGAAAGTAGAGTACAATACAGCTATTAGCAGAAAATTAATCATAAACAATATTTGCACTTCCTTCTCTATTGTAATCTTGTTTTCTGCCTCCTATTGCCCCAGCTGGAAGACATCAATATCATCTTAACTAAACCAACTTTGCATTTAAAATTTTATGTTGAGACACAATATGGGACATTGAACATGAGCGCATGACCCAGGTGATAATGACCATATTTGATTTCTAATGTTCTAATGTGAAACTACAACTGAATTAAAGTTCTTGCGATGGGGCACCATTGACGAACAAATACTTGAAGCACAGTCTGTGTAATCTAGCATCCAGTGTCCTATACTGACTGAATTGATATTTTAAACTAATTTGATTATGGCTCTCTTGTTTCACTTATTTCTAAGTAAAATTTTACATATGTAGTATTTTTTTCTGTAAGCTTGTTGGCATTGGAGGATCTGGTATTCTGGTTAGCCATTGAGGCCAGCAATTCGGAAGATCATAATGGTCTTTTTCTTATTTCCATGTCATTCCTAATAGCTCTCTTGTATTTAATGTCACTTCTTGTAAAACTTCTGGTACATTTCCCTTTAGTAAAAATGTGAAATATTTTTCTTATATGTACGAGGAAACTTATGCATTTTTTATTCACAGGTTGCTCAAAACAATGTGAATAAGGAACCATCATTGAGAAGCGTTCTATCAGATTCTTTGTCGTAAGTTTAACTTCAACTTTGCAACTGATTTAGCTGTTTGTCAGAGGAGCATGTTATTGATGCTATGTGGTTTGTCATTAACAGTCACATAATCTTATCTAAGTCTTCTCATAAGAAGTCAAAGTTGCCATAAGAGTTGATTAAAAAGCAAAAAAAAAAAGAAGCCCTCCTTGGGAAATACATCAACCATTATGCTAATCCTTGCCATGGATTGTTCATAGTGCATTTGCACACACACATGGCAATGACACTATGCTATTAGAGCATAGTATGCTCAAAACCTTGGGATCTACAATAATTTTTGTTGTGCTTTTATTTGTTCTGAAATCCTTTATTTAGTGCTCATTTCCTTGATTTATTATGAATTATGATCCATATGCAAATGGATTTAAGTATATGGGAATAAACACTAGTCTTTGCCTTGGTCCATGTTCTTTTTTCTCTTGAAAAAATGGTACTATGTTTAGGGTTTATTAGGCCGCCGATTGCAACATGCCAGTAGTCCCCTCCCAGGGCTTTTTCAAGCAAAGCTTATCTACTACTTTGCTCTTTCCATGTTCTGTTGCTATTACTCCATGCAAGTGTTGCTGAATGTATGATTCTGTGAAGATAGTTGTAGTTATTATCATGTATGTCTGATTGTTTGTAGACTCTGTACTGATTGTACCAAATGATTGTTTATGGCATTCCTTTGGAGCCAGAGTTAAAATTTCCATATGCATAATATATATTGATCTCAATGAGTAAAATTTCATAATGTAATATGGAGGAAGGATTCTTTAACAGATTAGCTTCTCCTATGTTGTATCATCAATCATGTAGCTCTTGATGACATTATGTTAAGGAAAACTCAACAGTCAGAACATTGGGTTGGGTTTTCAAAGCACTTGATTCATAATCAACAATTTGAATTATGAATCTTTTAAAGTCTAAATGCAATATTGGCTAATTTTAGTTAATATTTGCTGTTTACATATAGAGTTTTTCTTTTTGACTCACATATTGGCTCATTTTGTTCCTTTTCTTTTACAAAGATCAGAAAAGAAAAATATTCACTTCAGCATGTACTAAGATTCTACTTTATGCTGATATATCTCTTCCACTTTCCTCTTTCAACCTATTTACTAGTGGCGCATTCCTTGAAGATGCCATGCTTGTCTCATGTGGACATTCATTTGGTGGTCTCATGCTGAGGAGAGTCATTGAAACAGTAAGTAGGACTCTTTCCTATTTCAGTCTTCTAAGCATATATAGGTTACTTGTCTGCATTAAGAAATGATAGCCCACAGTTGATGAAAGTGATAGTTTTGTGTTTGATCCATAGGTGGACATAGTATGACTTACTAGAGTTCAAAGATTAAAATTCTATTGCTGTCTGGGTGCTGGAAGTTCAGTGGCTGCAGTAAAATATGGAGTTTGATAGTTAGGTACAGGATTATATGGAGGCTAACGGTTAAGAAATATGTAGACTTTAGAGTGTCCTTTATTGTATAGCAAGGAGCTTTAATTTGGGGAATGGAAGATTGGCTTAAAATTAGATTTGATGTTGTGCTGTGTACAATATTTTGAACAGTAATTATGAATTTGATGTATTGAAGGAAAAATAACAGATATTTGAAAATGTATGAAACCTTATGGAGTTGTGGAGGTTAAGGAGCTGAAGCCTGATAATGTTGTAGAATCCTTAACAAGATTTATTGACAAAGTCACAGTCGCATGCATATAGCAAATATGGAGATTACCAGAATGCCTGAAATTAAGCTAAAAACTTACATTGGCCTTCTAAATCTGTTAACGTTTAATTTCTATAAAAAACATAAATAACTTTAAACTATTTATGCCTTGAATTGTACAATTAAATCTAGCATCGAATTGTACCATGATTTTATGTTTACTGTGTATAGCCTGTATTATATTGGTCTCTGTACCCTCCATGCATCTGTCTTCTTATTTTGGTTATACTTGTGTTGTCTCATTTCTATTGCCTTTCACTTTCATTATGGAATTATAACTTTTAGATGGGGAGAGACAAGAATCATAATTACAATTATTGTTTCCGTCACAGTCAAGATGTACTCTCTGCAATGCAGATATTGAGACTGGTTCTTTGATCCCTAATCTTGGTATCTTCCACTTCCTTATTAGTTTTACTCTGTTTCAGCCATCTAAACACACAGATTATATAGCCTCATCCTTGTAATTATTATTATTGTTATTATTATTTTGGTGACATAGACTGTTTTCCTTTACAGCTCTAAGAGCTGCAGCAGCTGCTGTCAAGCATGAGGATGATCGAAGGTTATTTCGTAATGCTGCTCTCCGAAAGCGGCGGAAGGAAATGGGTGACCAAATGGATTCAATGAGAAGAACGAACAGGGTATATACTATATAACATAAGTAGCCTGTGATTTTTTTTGCATTTTCAATTGAAATCTTAGCATATGTTCAATGAAAATATATTGGCAGAAAACATCTTTTTCTCTTAGGAGTTCAAATCCAAGATCTCAATCTATATGTTGAATGTGCAGCAATAAACAATTGTATGGTAGCTATTTTTTTTAATTAAAAAATTACTTAAATGATGATAAGGAGATAGCATGACATCTGCAGTTGACTGTGGATAATATGATTTACTTAGAATGTTCCAGAAATGCCCTTTATCCTATCTTGGTTGTGAAAATGTTACCCTACTTTTGTTAGTTCCACTTAATAAAAGAAAAACTGATAAGAACCCAGAAAAAACAGTCAAGAAAATAACAATTCTCGGGGAATTCACTGAATATTCTGGTTGATATCAAGATGATATCAGTACCAGAAATTGTATTTAGGGAATTAGAATAACAGAGATACAAAAAAGGAAGATAACTCTAGACAAGTAAAGGGTGTCTAGTCCCTGCCAAAGCCCATGCCAATTCTTGCCTGCCTCCTTCTTTCCACACTTCTCCCTTAATACTTTCTTTGGCCTAACAGCCTCCCCTTCCAGAATATTCCCTTCCACTCCCACTTGCCTCATTAGCATTCTGTTATGCTCCATTCCATCAGCATGATTATTCTCCACATTCCCCATCCTGCCCCTCCTCAAGTACCCATTAGAACCAGGGGGTCTATCCATACTCCCCCCAATAGATTCACCTTGTCCTCAAGGTCAAGGTGAAGGTTCAGGTAAGGGTCCTGTAACTGCTGCAGTAAACATCCACCAGGGTCCCATTGCTTGAAGCATAATGAAACCTCTTTTGCCCCGCTAGCAGCAACATGAATAGTAATAGCTGAGTTGAGCATTGCTGCAGCAGACATTTCTTCAGATTGCCCCCTCATGCTTGAAGGAATAGTAGCTAAATAAGCATATGACATTAACCCCCTTCGCCAAACAGTAAGCTGTAGAGGAAAGCACTGAGATACTGAAAGTCCATACTTCTTCAAGATTTCTAACTTCTCCCTATAGGACCCATCAGATTTCTTGAATGACAGGGACAACTCCACCTTGGTTCCATATGATAACAGAAACTCCCCATTAGATTTTGTTTCATATGAAATAAACATCTGCTCACTTGGTTGAGAGGGCAGGTTCGTGGAAAGGAAAATTCCCTTTGACAACTTGTCATAATCTAAAAATGTCTCCATATCACAACCAAGATGCAGCATATCTGCCCAGGGAATCAAAGCAACCTTTCCATCCATTGAGGGTAACCGAACCAAGCAAGAGACCAAACTAATGTTTGGAGAATAGACGAAAACAGAAAAAAAAAAAAAAGATTGGAAGGCCAAAAGTGCTTGCTCATACAACATTGAATTCTGAATTAACTTCTGACCTTGCAAGTCAAGTTCGATGTCCAGTGGCAGTGTGCCTTTGCTGGAAATATACCACTGGAAGTGTATCAGGAATGGAGAAAGTTTCCTCTTAAGAGAACCACGGCCAAAGTAATGACCACAAGTTCCAACAAGAGTGATGACCAGCCTGATGCGAAAACAATTTTCTGATGGATCCAATACACCTTGCTCGTAGTTGTAAAGCTCCCCTAAGAATCTTGTGCATGCCATGCGTTTCTGCTGCATCCAACAGTAGTTGAACTCCAACCCCAGCCTAATTTTCTCCAAATCCACATCAACAGTAGCTACAGCGATTACCTCACGAGGGTTAATTAGAACAGTAGAAAAAGAAGCAATTAAGTGGAACTGACCACATTTCCGTATGTGCACCTTCATTATACATTTCCAAAGATGTGGCTCTCTTTCATCCCATGGGAATTTATGAAGTTGCCTCAGCATATGCTCAATGGAAGACTCATCAAGATTAATGAAAAGTAATTTCCTGATATACAAAGGGTCTCCCGTATAGATAGTTGATAAACCCTATTCATTCACCATCCCCTTGTTGAAGTGTTTGACTCTTAGAATGTCCCCCTTGCCCCTTTACTCACCTCCATGCAACTTGTGGCTCACTCCTTTTAGAAGTTATATTCCTCCTTTCAAAAGCCATTTTGTGATGGGTGCCAACGAGAATCTCACCACGATGATGTGTAACTATGAAAATCATTTTATGAACATGCAACTGTAACCAAAGCTCAGCTGGTTGAGATAACAGCAGCTGCTCAACTGCAAACGACTCACCAGCCGCTGCATGCGGGCTCCAATCTGGTGGCTTTGGCGGTGGTGGTGGAGGGTCGCTCAAGGCTTGGAGTTCCTCAGTGTTGCACATGTGCTTACACTGGTTTGTTCCCCCATCCCTTCTAGCAATATAATTGATTCCAGCTGCTCATCCACCTCCGGTAGCTGGCAGCCTTGTTCGGGGTTCGACCATGCTCTGGTTGTTGGTGAAAGTTCCTCAACAAATGAGGATCGCTCGGCCCAACCATCTGGGTTATCAAGGTGGGCCAGTTTGGGTCGGGTCTGGGTCGAAGAGATGTGTGCCCGTTCACCCGGCCCAAATCCATGTCCCTTTTCTCTGATTTGTTCTTTGCAACGTCGTTCTCCCTCTTTTGTGCCTGATGCACTCTTCGCTCCCTCAAGGCCTCCCAATCGTTGTCATCAAGACAATCCAGGGTGGCAATCTCCTCATCGACCTTATCTGCCTCTGCCTACGCCATAGTTAGCACTTGCTTCTCGATAACCTCTTGAATCTTTGGGTTTGCAATCGTCGAAACTCTGGGCAAGATCTCCATCTTCTCCTCCCCCGATATCTTAGAACCAGTGTTTTAAATTGCGGTCGTGGTTGTGGTTATGTTACGACTGTATAAATTGCGGGCAATTGCGGGAAAATGCTGTTGATGCGGCCGCAATTGCAGCTGCGTTGTGGTTGCTGCGACCTCCAAAACCCCAATATTGCGGCTGCAATTGCGGTTGGGGACCGCAATTTAAAACCCTGCTCAGAACCATGGAGGTTCTTTTCCTCCACACCCTTCTTCCTTTCATCATCCCTCTGTTGCAACAACGTTTCTCTTTTGAATTCACCACTGGTCCTGTTCCGTAGCCAGAACTGTTGCAGAAGCTCCTCACAAAAATTGTCCCATGAAAATTTCTCAGTTGTGGACCCCCATTCATAGAGCTAGTCCAGGGCTCTTCCTTTCAAGCCATAAATTGCAACTGATAGCCTCATCATCTGGAATGTTGTTGATGATGCAGTACCTCTCCACCTTGTAGATCCAACTATAGGGATACTGTCCAGTGAAGCAAGGAATCTCCATCTCATCCATTTTCAGTAAGCTCCACAACTCCCAAGATCGGGAGCTCTGATACCAATTGATAAGAACCCAAAAAAAACAGTCAAGAAAATAACAATTCTCAGGGAATTCATTGAATATTCTGATTGATATCAAGATGATATCAGTACCAGAAATTGTATTTAGGGAATTAGAATAACAGAGATACAAAAAAAAAAAAAAAGATAACTCTAGACAAGTAAAGGGTGTCTAGTCCCTCCCAAAGCCCATGCCAATTCTTGCCTGCCTCCTTCTTTCCACACTTCTCCCTTAATACTCTCTTTGGCCTAACAGCCTCCCCTTCCAGAATATTCCCTTCCACTCCCACTTGCCACATTAGCATTCTGTTATGCTCCATTCCATCAGCATGATTATTCTCCACATTCCCCATCCTGCCCCTCCTCAAGTAACCCTTAGAACCAGGGGATCTATCAAAAACTCAAGGTATTGTTTTTTGAAATTCTGGATTCAAGATTCAAATGTTATTGCATTTTTCTTTCCCAAGGTTCTTTAAATTTAGTTTGAAGTTTAATATTATTGATTGGATGGTGCAATCTATGAGTGCAGATGTTACTTGCTTGCATGTCTTATATTCCTATTGACAGCAAAAGTTGCAATAAGACACCTAGAAGTTGTCCCCAACATATACTACAACGTTTGACTGTATATATGACAATATTGGTTATTCCTATATCTTATGTAAGGAAAATTTTTGGGCAGTTGAATTTGAATCATGTTTTGCAAAAAAAGACTTTACTTAAAGATTGGGATTTATGGGGCAAGAATTAAAATTGAGGATTTTATTTTATATTTAATCAAAGTGATTACGATCTGGATTTATTTATGGACTTCAGCATCTTTATGTACTTGTATATAGGACCTCAATGATAAACTTGAGGAATTATATATAACCATGAGAAGGGCGTTATGGCTCAGAAAATTTAGGACATTAGGAATCAAAAAGTTTCTTATCATATGTAAGAGAATATATCTGCGTATGTGTGTGCCTGTGCGTTTTTTTTGGTTTCTTTATGTAGCAGCTGGTTCATGTGGATGTTGATTATTTGTTAAACTCAGAATGCGAGGAAGGATAGTGTATGAGCATTATATGGGTATAAGCACTTCTGCAATTTTGACCTTTCAGTCTTATTTGGTCTATGAAGTATGAAGAATTGCAACGGGTCTTTACCATGAATGAATTTCTAATTTCCTTCATCTTGCTCCTATTCTAGGGTTCAATCCAGTCCTTAGTATAGTGGATTCAGCTAAAAAATTTATGTAGCATTAATTTAACCCTTGAAGTGTTGGACTTGATTTAAGTTCTTTATACTACAAATATGTAATTTTTCTTTTCTTTTCATGGCAGTATCATAAGTCATAAATATTATTGCAGATTATTGGCTTGGGTTTCCTATTGTAAATCACTGGCTTCTCTCTTAGTTGTCTTTCCATGTGTGCTGGAGTGGCGGCGGTGAACAGTATGTGTGTATCTTTAGTAAAACACCTCCTTCTGGCAATAGTGTTAATTTGTGCTACATATAAGTTATTGCTACCACAGTACTAGCTTTTGAAATATAATTTTACAAATTGACTTCCCCAAACCCATGAAACAAATTGACCTTGTCCCTCCATGGTGTGTGGATTTTGAAGAAATTGACCAGTTGGCATGAGTACCAAACCAGTAGTGTTGCATATAAGCATTAATTGATGTATTAGGATATGTTTTCTGACTAAACAAAATGCTCAAGACTATAAGGATTTAGTTTTCAGGGGAGAAATTTATGTATATTAGCACTTAACTCTTCAGGAAAATGGAGATTTTACTGCTGCTGATGGACTCCACCGGGGAGTACAATATCCATTTTCAGTAAATGAGAAAGTGATTATTAAGGTAAAATGTTCATTTTTACGTTTTCAATTTTTGATCATTACTGTATCAGATGATCTGGGGAATTATCGAAAACGAATTTCTACAGGGTAACAGGAGAACACCAGAAAAATTTGTTGGGAAAGAAGCTATCATTACATCTCAGTGTCTCAATGGCTGGTGAGTTAGCAAGAATTAACTTGTTGAATTTGCATTTAGGCTCTTGATACATTTATGAATTATGAGCAAGTTACTTTTGATGTAAAAACCATAATATTAGAAATCATTTACCTTGCACATAACTAGTCAGCTTCCATCAAGATGTTTAAGGGGATGGAGAGGTTTTCTGGGTGCCCACTGTCATTACATGCTGTAGTGATTGCCAGCCAAAACTACTGTGACAAGATATATGGATAATGTATCTAGGTTCCTCTTTGATTGGCTTAAAATTCTTAAGATTCACATGAAAGCAAACGCTGTCATACTCAAATTTCTAAAATCTCCAAAAAAAAGAAAAGTCGGAGCAACTGGGAGATGCAAAATCACCTTTCTTTTTGTTACATTTTTATTAATGTGTGCTAGATTCTTTTTTGATAGTATAGTAAAAATAAAATTCTGATGAAGTTTGAAATCTTGAGTGCGTGTTTAGTTTTGATTATTTTACAGTTTATGCTCAAATATAGTTTTTCAGCCAAAGACTCTCTCGAGTATTTTGACTTTAAGCTTTTCTGAAAACCAAATAAGCTAATCTGAACATGTACTAAATCCTAGTTATTTTCTTTCTATGACTCTATTTTCTCTCATATATTCTCTTGAGATTAAGGTAGTTCTAAAAACTGCCTTAACTCCTTAAAATGTGGAGAAAAATGGGTTTTGAATAGTTTTGAAAAAGGGAAATGGTAGTATCACAACTTTGTGGCCAAAAATGGCAAATGCTTGTTTTTTCCTTTGATTTGACAGATCAATGGAATAGAAGCAGGGTGGTTGTTTTTTTTTGGGAGTGTAAAGTTGTGGCACTAGCATTAAAAAAATTTATAGTTTGTAAATGTGAGACAATTAGGTTGTTCTATAATGGTTTTTTATGCACACACCTTCTACATGCTTAATTTAGAAAATGTATCTTATCATACTTTTTTAACATTCTTTGGAATACAACTATATGTGTGTGTGTGAAGTCAGATTTGATTAGTCCTTATTGAAATTCTCATTTAATGTCGAACTTACTTTTGTACAGGTATTTGCTCAAGATTATTGGAACTGGAGAAAATGTCCGCCTGCAATACCGTTCTCTTAGGAAGCTCTTAAACTCACCAACCGTTGAGGACCAGTGTCCCTCAGCCAATTCAAAATAGCAGCTCTTAAAATAGACTTCTTCCTTAGGTTTTCTTTCTTTGACAAAGAGGAAAAGGAAACTTTTGTTCCTTCATAGTAGAGAATTAACTTTTCTAGTCTTGATATTTGATTGTAAAGAATTAAGTTGACTGGTCCGGCTCCTGTCAGCAAGTATGTGGTAGAGCGTTATGTTACTTATAATGTATCAACGAGGTTATTTGTGCAGATTCTAATGCTCGGTCGTCTTATATTTATTGTAAAGAAAGCAGGCAAAGATGGTTTAGATAAGCATGTAAATTGTACTTAGCAATTACAGAAATGGATCATAAATATTAATTTTGCCATAATGCAGTTTTTTGTAGTGTGTTGCTTCTGGTCTCTGCTTTTATGTGTCAACTGGAAGCTGTAAGTACTGACTTGAAGAGAAAGTAGATCAATGAACGTCTGCATCTGTACCTCTGGACGATGAAACAATTCAAATCTAAGATGAAAGTGATTGAATGTGCTTGGCATATCTTATGTAAGGTGGAGTCATTATTTCTTACTATACTAATTTTAGAGGTGAGATATGAGCACGAGAATTTATTTTATCCGTGTTCAGTAATCAATAAATCCAAGCCACGTTTCATCAATATGTGGTAGTGGAGTCATTACTTCTTAGGATTGGAGTGTGATGGTACGGTTTAATCCCTCACTACTCCCTATCTTCCTCCCGTACACATATACTTGTACCTCGGTTAAATCGTTTACATCGTTTATATAATATAAACTCTTATCTGTATCTAACTATTCTTATAACCTTGGAAAATTAAATTTGCTATACATTTTTAGATAGCGTTGTTTTCGTACACTGAAGTTCCATTTGATGATGATCTCCAACCGGAGTTTCCCAATCAGTTTTCCTTCATATTTTTCAACTTACTCCCACAATCCCACCCGCCCTACCTTTTTTTGTTTTGGACGTGATCAGGATTGCTAGTTATACTTATCCTCGTTCTCTCTGGTACCACACACACAGCCACAGGGGTGCCTACTGATGAATATTAGGATCCAAATTTCTCAGATCTTTCAAGTAATTCTCTATCCAAGCAGTTACACAGCCGGCTGGCGAGATTCATACTTGGAGTTGCAAAGGAGAAGAATGGGCACGCACAAAGGACAACAACACAACCATTAATATATCCTCCAAATTAAAGAGAAGTTGATTAGAAATTTAAATTTGGATGCTTTTTCTAATATTAACACATTTTACATCAATACTGTAAACTTTAAAGGAAAAGGAAAAAAAGGGAAGAACCAAAAGTATTGTTGCCTTGTCCTGATGCCAACAGAAACGTTAGAAATTCTGTATATTTTGTAAGATCCAAGTGTAATAAATTCCAAACCAATGAAGTTCACAAAAAAGTGGTGGTCCTGCTGGGTATGGACTCCTCCCTACTCATACTCTGGAATCTAGTGACTGGAGATGAATTTCAACTCATCAATGCAATCTATTTGTAGATCCACTCGTTTGCACGAGCACCAGACTCGTCCATATCTATAAAAATGCTTACGGCCTGCAGCAAATAGCAAGAAATGAGAAAGAATGCTCATAAGACATTGTTTTTTCTTGGCAATCACAACCTAGATATTTATTTATTTGGTTATTGTCAGCATAAAACATCAAAATCTCAGTTCCAAATTCCAAAAGTTCTTTTTTTACATTACAAATTGAACTAAGATTTCTAACCAAAATCTTCAATATTTCCCCTTTGCAGAGTCTTCTTTCCTTATAGCCTTTCTTACTAATTTTTTTCCCTTTCCCCGAAAGGTTAAAATACACTATTTCTAATCTGAGTTTAATTTTGGAGAGCTGCTTTACATTAAGTAGTCTTTGTTTTGCCGTATTTTCTAATTTGTGTCTTCTGTCTTGTTTAAGAAGGATATATATTTTCCCATGCACCCCTTCTTTCTTTGTAATAACAATATTATTATCCAAAAAATAAATAATCTTCAGCTTAAATTTGAATATTACATCCTAAATTCAAATTGAAGAACATATCAGGTAACCAAACTTCAAAGTTCAAAGACAGCACATAGATAATCGTACATATGCTAGAAGAGCATAATTTTACCTTTCCTATCCGAGGTCGTTCTTTCGACTTTGCTAGGCTGTTTCTAATATGTGAGACAGCTCCCCAACATTTTAATGTGTTTGCCACATCATCAAGCCTCAAAATATACTCTTCTTCAGTCAATGGGAAGGATCTCTAAAAGCAAAAAATCATTGGACATACTGAAATAGGAATTACAAGTATAATCTCAATGTATATAAGCAATTCCATAGCTGTTTTCATTTTTTTTTATGTCCCATAAATTCCACATTTCATTCGAAACAAATCTACTTAAATAATGTATCTTTTACAAAGAAACCACAAGATGTAGCACAAAAGTTTTAATACCTGCTCCATGTACTTCCACATGACATTCAAAGCAAGGAGATTTCTTCCCATGAATTCCTAGCACAAATAATGTAACAGTAAAATAAGGAAAGCCAACCTAAAAAAAGGGACACACAGATAATAGAGGTTCCTATCTCAGATCCTAGGAATGTAGAAGATCAAACTGTCTAAGATGTGTCAATTCAACCATTTATCCAATTTCAAAGAATCATGCACACTCCAAAAGGACAAACCTAATTTTTTATTAAACTAAAATGTAGGATACAATGAGCACCTTCATCTATTTACTATCCAGTTTTTTCTCAACCAAAATCATGTTAAATAGGGTCATATATGCACAAAGGTGGAAAGAGATGACAATGTGCACGGGTGATTTGATCACTATTTGCAGAAGTCTAAGAACTAGAGCAAGAAAGTGTCAGGATTTCAATCTGTATGCCTGATCAACAAGTGCAATCTGGATAAAGTTGACAGGAAGGCATATCAGCATATGAATGCTTTACTGCATACAAAAATCTGTCATTGGCAATTCTATGTCAGAAGAAACAGCAATGTACAATTTCCAACAAAGTGCTGAACAACTCCCCTTATTTCTCAATAGATAATAGTTTGAGAGAACAATGCCTGAGATTATAGGCCAAATTCGTCATGCAAAACTCAGGATAATTTAATCTCGCATGTAATTCCACTTGTTAAAAACATACCTTCTTTATCAACTGAACATCATAAGACTTCCCATACTTGTTCCTGATAAGAGTAGCAAGGTCAAATCCACTAAACATGGAATCATCTGTACCAACTATTTTCTCGAGATTCTCTCTAAGCATTTCACTATTCACCTGAAGCATATTTCCCAAAAAACCAGATTCAGAAGTATGCACAGCAATGGAAAAGTAATACACTTATCTATGATTCTTGTTGGGACTGAGAGCCTGGATATAATCCAATTGGAAAAAAACTTTTAAGTATTCAACCATTATTCAAGCTATAAATGTGAATGATTTAATCTTGATCCACTATAAAACTTTCAATCATGTATGGCCAAATTATTTTTGACTATCATAACAATTACCTAGGAGTTACAACTCTTTTAATGATTACATTAACAATGGATCAAATTTAAACTCAAATGTAAATTGATAAACATACAGTTAAGGAAGCGAAATGGGCTTTGCTTAAATATAAGAATGTTACATAAAGAAAACTAAAAAAGAAGATGGAGTGAGATATATAAGAATTAATAAGTCAAAACAGTTGCAAATTTAAAAATAGATGGAAAAAAGTATATCTGAAATTTTGTAATCCATTAAAACAAGGGATTTTCATATCCAATTGGTGCATAAGAGGAAGGGGAACAGATTAAGAGAATAATAAACAATTAAAGATTCTAAGAAGTAGAGAGAAAAAAATGCTCCAAGTGTCTAGATTTTAGCTTGTTGACATACTACCAAAAAAGAAAGAAAAACATGGTAAGATATTTTATAATGCAATGAATTACATACAGAGAAGGAAATTGAGAAGTCAACATACTCCTCCGATTTCACCATTCTGAGATTTGTTCTTATCAATGTCATCTGAGTCATAGGGATCCATACTGTCACTCACTGTACTGGAAAATATGGGCCTACATTTCCTGGCACTTTGGTGACATCTATGAGAAAGGTATCCAACATTAAGGAAGTCCAATCCTCTGGAGGGAGAATAAGGTCCAGGATATCCTGGAAATGGAACCTTATTAATACTTCCTTTGTCAGGATGATCCTGAACTCTCAGAGGCCAACTACACTGGTGGGTGGACATAATGTTCATTGTATCCTGCACTCAGTGTCATTCAAAATGCAAGGAAACATTGTTAGCAATACTTTACTCAACCCATGAAAGACAAAATGAGTATTTGAAAAATAGGCCATGCACATTATGAAGGAAATCCGGAATCATATACGACAAATAAACCATTACAGAAACAAAAAGTCATGGAAAATATTTTGAGACAATTATTACTCCGATCATTTATACGAGTGCGACAATGCATATTGAATAAAATAAGTTTATATTTATATATGTAAAAAAATAAATTTTAAATTTGGTGAAATTCCTCATCAATTTACTTTGATTTTGATGAGGGTAAGATTGCAAGAGTAAGAATATCTTTTAAGGAAGGTAATTAATGAGAATGGGGCTTGAATCTATAGCTAGGATTTTTCAAGTAGTAGTATCTTTAGGGCAGTAGGTATTCAAGAAACAAAAAACACAAGGATACAATAAACATATGGATGCAAGAGTATAATACGCGTATCGGTATCAGATACGAGTACGATACGGATACAACAATTTTGAAGTATCCGTGCATCACAAGTGCATATTATAGGGCAGTAAAGTAATAATTGTGCGTAATAGAATGCCACAGATAAATAATTATTCTCCATATATGACCGTTTCTTTGGGGCATTTAAATGGAAGAATTGGTGAACATTGTGCCTCAGTCACTTGAGCTCTAGCCAGTTTACTTCTGGCCTTTGCTATGTAATTAATACTTGTCCTCCTGCCAACTAACTTCCCTTCATATTTTCTTTCCTACCCTTCCATCTTCAATAGATTTTAATACACTCAAATCCATATAATCCACAATTTAGAACCATATCCCAATTAAAACTTAAAACTTTGGCTTAACTTCACAGTTATCCCAAAAATAACATATTTTTTTTTCTGTGTAATCGTTGTGGATTGGTGCTTTGAAAACATTTCCGTTTTTCCTTCCACTGCATAATAGAGGGAACCTTTAATTTAACTGCTATAAAGTAATGGGTGCTTATAATCAAAATGATGCAGAAAGAGTGATGAGCTGTTTTTGAGCAAAAATTAAGCAAGGCTAAACATGTGATAAATCTCATCAACAATCCTCATCTAGCAGGTCCAAGCAAGTTTTGTAATTGTAGGCCCATTTAGAATATCATCAATAATCCTGATCTCATCAATAACCCATCTAAACATGCTTTAAGCCCGTTTTCTCTTTCCAACCCTTGTTGCTCCATATGTATTGACTGGGCCTCAAGAGTGTAGATATTCACCGAGCAAGTCAGTGTTTCTGTATCGATGACTTTGGCAAACGAAAGAGAAATATAAGACACAGAAACTCATGAACTGTTACCAAGAAAGAAACCCAATACAGTATACAGAATACTCAAGAAGAAAGGTTTAATATAGTAGACAGCAAACCTGGTACTGGGTGTGAAAGACTGAAGCAGAGCCGGGTTCGGAACAATCACAGCTTCGGTTTGATGAATATATATATGTGTATATATATTTTATCGGTGAAGGCACCAATTTTAGCAGAGCCAGAGCGTAATATTAATCTGCCATCAAATACTAGATAATAAGAACTGGGACCGCTATTACAGATTCTTATGCAGTTAAGGCAATAACAACCTCACGTTTTGTATAAACGTTTTCCTGCAAGGAAGGCCACCCACAGGCAGACATGTGCAAACAAAACAAAAGAGTAAGGTTGCTTACACACAACTATCTTACCATAAATCATGACCAACCGCTTACGTGCTTAAATTTATATCAAGAGTAAGAGACGGCTTTTTTATATAAATATACTTAAAAAAAATTATATATCATTTTATTATATTTCAAAAATTATGTATTAAAATATATTTTTTTTATGTTGGGAAGTCGATTTGGCTCAAACTAACTTCCTAACATGCTTTTATTTAAAAATAAAAATTTGTTGAGAACGTTGAAATTCAAAATTTTTTTAATATAAGTCGGTTTATCTCAAACTGACTTTTTAACAAGTTTTAAATTAAAAAAAATATGTTGAAAAATCAGTTTGAATCAAATCGATTTTTTAATATTAAAAATAAAATAAAATATTTTTGTACATAAATTTTATAATGTGATAAAATGATAAATAAATTTTTTTTAAGTATATTGATACAGTAATTGTTGTAAATTCTATTATCTTTCCATTACAATATATAAAAGCTGAAACACACAATAAATAAATAAATAAATAAATAACATATTATTTTTCATGTTGTCAGCTCATGAATCGATGTTCTTTTTTAGTCTCCAGCCAAACAATTTGTGCCAATCAAATCTGATTCATATATTTTCTCTTTGTACAATGAAATTGTATGCATTTTTTGGTCTTATCTTTTAGTATGTTTGAGAATTATGTAAAATTACTCGTAATAAGTCCTTTTTCCCCTCTCAGGGACTATTTTGCCTTTTACCATTTTTTTATAACAAAATTGTTATTTTTATATTTCATTTCATTTCTTCTTCTTTCATTTTTATTCAAAATTTATTTTTTAAAAATAAAATCACTGTTTAATCATAGGGGCGTTGCTATAGGATGCTCCAAATATTCTGAACTGCATTGATATTAGATGCAACACCAATCCAGACTTGCTGGTGTAGCAATTTTTTTAAAAATAAATTCTGAAACATAAAAAAGACACTTGAAAAATATTATTATTTCATAGAAATAAAATTATGAAACTAATACAAGTGAAACCGTTTTATATAAATAAAATTACATAGACAAATATTTGAACAAAATACGGTATTAAGAATAATTGTAATTAATAATAGAAAATTACACTTTAACGTAATACTTATGAATAGAAAAGTATGAAATAGAAAAGTATGAAGAAAGTGAGTGACAAATAAAATTGGGATGATAAAGTAAAGAGATTACACTCGTATTTATTTTTTAAAATATTAATATTTAAAGTGAATTGTTAAATATTTATTAGTTATTATTTATATTTAATAAATTTTTAAATATTTATTATAAAATCAACATTTAATAAAAAATTATAACTTACTTTAAGTATTATAAAAATTTCTATTTTGGTCCTTAGAATAATTAAACGAAATATTTAAAACAAATATTTATTTTAATCCTTTAAATATATATATAATATTAATTAATTTTTTAAATAATAAATATATTAAAATATTATTTTAATATTAATTTTATATTAAATAAGTTTTTTAATATTAAATTAATTAATTAATATTATTTTTATATGAAATTTGTCTGTCCTTTAAAATTATGAACTTGATGGCAAAAATTAAAGTGAGTGACAAATAAATTTAGGATAGATAAACCAAAATATGAGAAATGAGAAATGAATGAGAGAGAAAGAGAGAGAGTGAGAGTGAGAGAGGAGGTTGAAGGGTGGATTGGCGGAGATGAAAGTGCGAAGGAGATGCTAGGTAGGCTCTTCACGGTGCGACCTTTGTTGCTTCTTCCGCCACTTCACAGAGTTCCTCTGCGCCTCGGCAATGTCGTTGAGATTCTCGGTCCCTCACCTTCTGCCAAAACCCACATTCTCATTCAGGTTCCCCTTCTTTTTTACTATTTATCGTTAAATCAATTTGTTTGAGCACCATTTTCCAATCAAATTATCGTTAAACATAGGCTGCGATCAGTTGCATTCTTCCTAAAGAGTGGAATGGGGTACAATATGGAGGCTTGGACCATTTGGTACTTTTTCTTGACCTCGATTGTCGCTTTGATATTTTGCGTTTTTCAGAAATGCTAAATCATCAGATTATGGAAGCTCAGGGTAAGCATTTATCTTTTTTATTCTCTACATTTATTCGTATGCTTCTTTTTGGTATTGATAAATTTAGCATATCCCCAAACTCTGGGTTTGAGTTTTCCTGCAAGTTAATCCTTGAACTTGGAATTGCATTTGTTTCTAAAGTTTTCTTGAACTTTGAAGTCTAAATGTGGTAAATTATATAGTATCAATATATCCTTTTATATCTTGCATACTTCTTTGACTTGAAAGAATGAGCAATTTAACTTCTATTTAATCTTCAGAAGAGCTGAAGTTACATCAATTTTAAGCCATTGATCATGCTTTCATCTAATGGCTATAAAACACCCAAACTTATAGTGGAGTCTAACATTAGTTAGGAGTTAGGACTTAGGAAAGGGTTGAGAGATATAAAACCAATCCTAGGCCTCTACCTACATCAATTAGGAAAGAGAAAGAATCAATTGAGATATTGCTGATATATTTCTCTCTGATGGAACAGGGGAAGCTAATGGAGATTATGATAAAACATTATATAATTTGTGCATGGCCCGTTTTTTGTATGTCCGTTGTTCCAACAGTTTTGAATTTCTTCAGACTCTCAAGGTAAGAAGTTACCTGTAGACGTAAACTTTTCTTCAAAGATTCAAATATAAAGTAAAATGTTGATTCTGTCCAGCAATGTCTGCAATTGTATTTGCAACAATTAGATTCTTAAATACTACATTGGAAAACCAAATATCATGCTATAGGACAAAGGAATTACAAAGCCTAATTACATTTTGTTTTAGGCGAAATGATGGATAAAGTGATTTTGTGAAAGAATTGTTATTTTGTATATATTTGTACTACAATAGTACTATTGCACTACACTATTTGTACTTCCTTTTATTCTAATATAAGTAGGACCTCTCTGTACAGTGTGATGGAACTGGTAGAATTACTGGTGTTATTGCACTATTGGGGCAGAATGCCTAAGAACAATTACAAGTACAGTGACACAGGTTCGAGACCCGTGTAGCTTCCCCTCTAAGCCAATGCGGCTTCCTTTCCTTTCCTAAAAGATCCGATCCCCTTCCCCCACACAATTACCTCCCTTATATCCTTCCCCCCCCCCCCCCCTTTTCCAACTACTCTAACTAACTAGACTTAGTTAGGTCCATTGGGTTTGGGCTTATGTCTTCTGACATACACTTGGTTTACCGCTGGCCCAATGCCATCAATACTCCCCCCCCAAAGCTTTCACCTTGTCCTCAAGGTGAAAAGATGGAAAATGAATCTTCAGCGATGCCACAGACTCCCAGGAATTATCACACTGAGGGGCTCCTTGCCATTGGATGAGTAACTCTGCTTCACCAGAGGCATTATATCTCAGAGCAAGAGCCTCTGCTGGTTGTGTTTCCATGATCCAATCCTCAGATAGTTCAGGTGGTAAAGGATGGGACTGCTGGTCCTTAGGAACTGCTGTCTTTAACCGGCTCACATGAAACACTGGATGGATTTTACTATAGGGAGGGAGCTCTAGTTGGTAAGCCACCGCCCCAACCCTGTTCAGTACCTGAAATGGCCCGTAATAGCGTGGACTCAGTTTTTCATTTCTCCTCCTAGCCAAGGATTTCAGTTTATAAGGTTGAGCCTTTAAGTAAACCCAATCGCCCACCTTAAGCACCAACTCCCTGCGTTTCTTGTCTGCCAACACTTTCATCTGCTGTTGAGCCTTATCTAAGTTGCACCGTAATTCCTCCAGCAACATGTCACGGTTCAGATGTAACTGTGATACAGCCTCCACTTTGGAAGGGAAGGCTGTCCCCTTAAACAACACCGAGGGGTCACGTCCATAAAGAGCACGGAAAGGTGTCATCCTAATGGAACGGTTGTAATTGGTATTAAACCAGTATTCAGCCCAACTTAACCACTGAGACCAAGAGCTCGGTTTCTCCCCAGCAAAGCACCGCAAATAGGTCTCCAAGCATCTGTTGACAACCTCCGTTTGTCCATCCATTTGCGGGTGGTATGCAGTACTGAATTTGAGCCGGGTACCCGCTGATTTGAAAAGTGAAGACCAAAACTTACTTAAAAATAACTGGTCTCGGTCTGAAATGATGGAGGTGGGAAACCCATGCAGCCTTACTACCTCGTTTATGAAAACCTGGGCTACTTCTTGTGCTGTGAAGGGGTGGGAAAGGGCCATAAAGTGGGCAAATTTGGTGAAGCGATCCACCACTACCATAATGGTGTCTTTACCTTTGGACTTAGGCAAACCAGTGATAAAGTCCATAGTGACTTCACTCCAGACCTGAGTTGGGGTAGGTAAGGGCTGTAATAACCCTGCTGGTGATAGAGTTTGGGCCTTATTCCTCTGACATACTTCGTAGCGAGAGATTAAATCCACAATATCTTTTCTCATGCCTTCCCAGAAAAAACTCCAGATAACCTTTTATATGTTCGTAAGAACCCCGAATGACCTCCAAAGGAGGATGCATGGAACTCATGTAGTAAATCTGGAATCCTAGGAGAAGATCTAGGAAGGACCAGTCTCCCCTTGTAAAAAAGTTGTCCATTTTGCAACGAATAATCAGGCCAAGCTGGAGGTTGGCTAATCAACTCCTGCACAATCTTCTTTAGCTTGTGGTCTCGCTGAATCTCCTCACCTAAATTCCCCCAATCTTCTGGAACAGCTATAGAAACAGCTGTATACATCATTTGGCGAGACAAAGCATCAGCTGCCGTATTTTCTTTCCCCGGTCTATATTGTATCTCAAAATCAAACCCCATTAGTTTGGAAGTCCACCGAAACTGTTCCTCTCCCAAAACCCTCTGATCCGTCAAAAACTTCAGTGATCGTTGGTCAGTTCGGATGATAAAATGTCTTCCTAGGAGGTAATGACGCCATTTCTGCACCGCGAAGACAATTGCCATCAATTCCCTCTCATATACAGACCTCTTTTGCTCCCTTTCATTCAATGCTTGGCTGAGATAAGCTACAGGTCTTTCCTGTTGCAACAAGACAGCCCCTATTCCTTTGCTAGAGGCATCGGTTTCGCCCGTAGTTTTGGACAAACCTCCGGTAATAGCCCGTTAACCCCAAAAAACCCCTTAATCCTTTCACGTCCTTAGGCCTTGGCCATTGTACCATAGCTGCAATCTTCTTGGGGTCAGCAGCAACCCCCTCTGCAGAGACTATATGTCCCAAATACTCCACCTTTTGACCTCCAAAACAACATTTCTTCTTGTTCACCACTAGTTTATTGGTTAACAGTAGCTGGAAAACTTCTCTCAAATGGCTCAAATGAGTGGCCAGATCTTTACTATATATTAGAATGTCATAAAAAAAAACCAAAGCAAACCTTCTTAAGCAAGGTTTCAGCACTTCGTTCATCAGCCCTTGGAAGGTGGAAGGAGCATTGGTGAGCCCAAATGGCATCACCACAAACTCATAATGGCCTTCATGAGTCTTAAATGCTGTTTTTTCAATGTCCCCCTCTCTCATGCGAATTTGGTGATACCCCGATTTCAAATCCAATTTAGAGAATATTGTAGCTCCGGCCAACTCATCTAACAATTCATCTATAATTGGAATAGGAAATTTATCAGGGATTGTTATCTTGTTCAATGCTCGGTAATCCACACAAAACCTCCAACTGCCATCTTTCTTTTTCACTAAGATCATAGGGCTAGCATACGGACTAGTGCTCGGTCTAATCATCCCAATTTCCAGCATTTCTTTAACAAATTTCTCAATCTCAGATTTTTGGTAGTGAGGATACCTGTATGGACGAATATTAGGTATGTTGGCTCCTGGTTTCAGCAGTATAGCATGGTCACATCTCCTTGAAGGTGGCAGCCCTGTGGGTTGTTGGAATAGCTCCTCAAATTCCTGAATTAAAACTTGGAGCAGTTCTGGAATTTCATTACTCGGTGCCTGCTGCTTTGGTGTCTGTTCTGCTGGAATTCTTCTGACATCTACCACAAATCCTTCATCCTCATTCCGAAATGACTTCACTAGTGACTTTAGTGAAGTTGCAGCCTTGCACAATGAAGGGTCCCCTTTTATGATATGCATCCGGCCTGCCTTCTTGATCCTCAATGATAACTCTCTGAAATTGGCTGTGATGTTCCCCAGACTCGCCAACCAATCCAGCCCCAACACTAGCTCCGGCCCTTTTAACTCAAACACATAGAAATCATGTTGCACCTCCAAACTCTGTAACTGCACTTTTACTTGTTTACAACACCCTTCACTTTTCACCTTATATCCATCTCCCACCTCTACCATAAAAGATGGTGTGGGTGTGATTTTTAACCCCCCCTCATCTACTAGATTCGGAGCAATAAAACTGTGGGAAGCCCCGCAATCAATTAGCATGATGACTTCAATTCCCTGTACCTTCCCCTTTAGTTTGAAGGATCTCCCTCCTGTCAACCCCATCAAGCTATTATAACCCAGTACCTTGTCCCTCCATGTATCCTCTTCCTCTACTGTCGTTTCAGCCTCTGTTTTTTCCTCTTCATTATTATCTTCTACGAATAACAGTCGTAGTTGTTTATTTTTACATACATGGCCGATTGAGTACTTCTCATCACATCTAAAACACAACCCCTTTTTCATCCTGTCATAATACTCTGCATCAGGTAATTCTCTAAAATTTCTTCCCCTCCTACTGACATTAGTTGATTCTTGGGTTTTGGGTAGGGGTTTTTCACTTGTCCCTGTTGAAGACGACCCCATCAGACCTCCATTGTTACTGCTGATGTTGGCCCCTTTCCACCCCGGATTGGTACTGGTGTTTGACCCTCTCCATCCTCCACTACTATAGGGCACAACCGTGTTTTGAACCACTGTTCTGCTGTTCACTGTGGTTCTTGCATTAGGGACGCCCTTCCACCCCCTTTCCATCAGTTCCTTGATCATTTCTTCATTTTTTTCGTCAATCAGCTGAGCTAGTTCCATCATGTCCCGCAAGGAATTCACCTTATGCACCCTCAGTTCCTTCCTTATCCCTTCCCTTAAACCATTCAAGAAAATGCTCCTTAAGAATTGGTGGTCTGTTATTCTCAAGGATCCAGCGTATACTTCGAATTGCTTTCGGTATCCTCTTACTGACCCATCCCCTTGCTTCAATGCCATTAGCAATTCATAGGGATTTTGGGCCCCAGAGGGATGAAACCTTCGTATAATGGCCTCTCTGAAACAGGGCCAAGAGACCTCTCCGTCTCCTCCCTCCCACCAATGGAACCATGATAGCGCTTGTCCTTCCAACGCCATGGAGGCCACCTTAAGTTTTTCCCCTTCCGGCACCCCTCTAATCTCAAAGAACCTTTCCAGCTTATGCACCCAATTACATGCCTCTTCCTCTGTTTCTTCCCCTTCAAACATGGGAAGCTCTATCTTACGCCACCTTTCCTCTCCCCCTTGGCTTCGAGCGCCTCTTAGGGTGTTTTCCCCTTCGGAATCGCAGTGGGTCTCCACTCGAGGCCCTCCATTCCTCTGAATCACTGAATCCAGTTTGCACAAGATTTCTTGAAGGTTGTCCTCTACCGAACACATGCGGGCATCACTCATTAGTCTCCATTCCGCAAAATCCTCACACCTGCGCTCCAAGGCTTCCGTTCTTGACTCCATTCGTGTGCTCACCATGCGCGACGAAAACTTCGAGACAATTCCCAAGAACGAACAAGCTTTGATACCAGTTGATGGAACTGGTAGAATTACTGGTGTTATTGCACTATTGGGGCAGAATGCCCAAGAACAATTACAAGTACAGTGACACAGGTTCGAGACCCGTGTAGCTTCCCCTCTAAGCCAATGCGGCTTCCTTTCCTTTCCTAAAAGATCCGATCCCTTTCCCCCACACAATTACCTCCCTTATATCCTTCCCCCCCCCCCCTTTTTCCAACTACTCTAACTAACTAGACTTAGTTAGGTCCATTGGGTTTGGGCTTATGTCTTCTGACATACACTTGGTTTACCGCTGGCCCAATGCCATCACAGTGCTAGACACTGAATTATACACAGAAATTAAGGGTTTGTCTTTACAATCATATCTCTCTCTACAAGTACAATGAGTCCCATTATCATAAGTGACCCAGAATGTTGAGACACCTTGATCCTTAAACGAATGCTTTCTTGATGCTAGTGCATCATGTGGCACGTCTTTTATTATAATTCATTATGACAATTTCTCGTGAGTGCAGTGATTAAAACAAAAAACAATAAACAATAAAATTGCTATTTACTGATACTAACCTTCTCATTTTTCTTTTGGGAACTAACATGCATTTTATCTTATTAAACCTTGGTGCTTTCTTTTTATGATTCAAACTTTGTTATTAAAGTGCTTTCTTGATATAATAGTGCATGCGGTGGAGTATCAGTGTTTATTTTTTACTCCTGTTTATGTATTTAATTCCTTTTGTTCTGCAACAGACATTACATTATCGCTTAAAAAAGGAGGAAGAAGCTCATGGGGTTAGTGTTCACCTGCTCATGATTGACAGGTTGGTTTCGTTTTGCTTTTTCTTTAAAAAGAAATTTATTTACAGCTTGCTTAGGTGGAAGAGTGGTTGGGTGAAGTTAGCTGTCTTGGGTAGTTGAGAATGATCAACTTTATAATTTGATAGGATTTTGTTCAATAAATTGGTCTGGTTTTTTTGGTCGCATTTCTAATTTGTTAAAGTTTAGGTTTGATCTTTATATTGTTATTAATTAGGTCATCTTACTATACACCAAAAAGTATTTTTCCATTCCATCAATACATTGGATTATTGGAATGCCATGTAAATATCTATTGGTTTAAAAAGTTGGGGATATTGTATACTTATGGTGAATGATGCATCTATTTCATAGCTTCTAGAAAACTATGTAGATAAAATACTGCAAGTAAATAATAGGCTTAAATGAAAATTTGTTGTGTAATTTGATTTCAATTCTCAATAAAATAGTTTACTTGAGATGAAATAGGGGTTTATTGTCTTTCTACCTTTCACAATTGTACTGTTTCTCAGTTGTATTCTGTTCAATGTTCCCACCCTCTTGGAATTGTCACTTTTTTTGGATGATCATAGGAATAAAGTCAGCTATCGACACTCCCTCAAGATGATGGGTATCTCTCTTCCCCATCTTGCATAATTTGAGTGCACAAATTTACTAAAATGACTGTTGGTAAAGATGTTTCTAAGAAAACTGTTGTTTCATATAAAGTTACTTTCATTGTCAGTTTTCTTTTATGAACTGTTTCTTTCAGTTCTATTTTTTATGATACTATAAAGTCCAACTTGAAATTTGATACTCAAGGAACAATATTGTAAAGCAAAGATAACACTTAACACTTAATGGTGTTTCTGGATTTTTTTTGAAGTTCTATAATGAGATTATGAGGCAATACAAAAGATACATATGGGATGGGAGTTGACAGCGAAGATTTATTAGTTAATAGCTTTCTCGAAATTATTGGTTATAACCAGGAGAAGATTCTCCTCTTTTATCTTTGAGCTTTTCTATCTTGATCCTCTTGCTTCCAGCATCTTTTTCATTTTTTTTATAAAAAAAGAATTTCATTGAGACGAAGAGAAAGAGTTACCAAAGGATTGGAGGATAAGGAATCCTCAATGACAAAAGATCAAGACACAAAACAATAGAGAAAAAGAAACCATGAAAGGAGCAAAGCTGCCCAATCCCTGGTCATTTATCATTTTAAGCTTCCAGCATCTTTTTGCCTTTATCATTTTAAGCCTTTGTTACTTGATGTTCTTTTATTTATGTTATTTTTTTTATTTGTGTGTGTAATGTGACTATACTGCTGTCTTCTTTATTATTATTATTATTATTATTATTGATAGGAATTCTCTTGTTAAGACCCTATGAATCAATTAAAAAAAAGCTCAGATTCTTACTAGAACCACGATGAATAAAAAATATATATTGTGAAGTATAATATATTATAACTTTAGCATTCTTTCAGGTCTGTAACCTCTCTTGATCCAATTCTTACTTTGAATGGTGCTGCATTATTAATTATGATGACATTAAATCAGAATTAATTATGTGAAGACTTGATCTGATGTAATAACTAAACTTTGACTGGTCAAACTGTATTTGACAGCATTGGAGCTTTTCATTGGGTAGATCGTGCATCAACATTCTTGTCTCTAAGAGAAAACAACAGGTAAGTAATACATATGTTAATATTTTCTGGTGGGAGGCATGTGTCTTTTTTGCCCCAAGTTTTAAAATTCTCAGAGATCAATTTATATTTAGAATTCTCAGATGATCAATTTGTCCCGTTTTAGCTTTTTTAAGAAAGAGTGAAAACTTAGACAGAAAGCAAGGGGAAAGGAGAATATTGACAGGAGGTTCTCTTAATAATATCCCCTATTTGTATCATTGCTTCAGATATATGCTGACTTTAACTTGCAGATGTTATATGTGATGCAGGAAAAAACTTTTCCTTCAGAGTGTGTCAGAAGCTGTAGTTCAGGAGATTAAAAAACTTCTTCAGGTGCATCCTATGCTTGTTATAGCTACAAAGTCAGTGATTTTTGGGAATAGATATTCTACGGCTTCAAATGAGGTCAAAGGGTGAGTTCTATAGTGGTTATCGAAATTGAAACTTGTTTCTTTCAATATCCAGATAGTAGAGAAGCTTGAAGAACTCCCAAATCTCACCTGAAATCTTGTATGAAAAGAAAGATATCTTTTGATTTGGTACATGGTTGATTTTGATAAAACTTTCTTGCAATATGTCAAGAGTATGGAAAACTATTAAGGAAAGTTGTGAGTTAAGGAAGAGTTGACCCTTGTGAAGGGTTATTAATAGGGAGATTGATTCTAGTTGATTGATTGCTGATAATTAGGAGTCTGATTGAGGGGTAATTGATTGACAATCACAGTATTGTATACACTTTCCTCTAGTTTAAATACAGGTGTGGGCTTAGAGTTTAATAGTGATTTGTCAGGTCCGTTGCATTTGCAAGGTCTAAATATTTTTTATATGTTGTTTTGCAAATCATCAATCAGCCACTAATAAAATGTAAGGCAGTATTTTATGTTCTAATCTCAATATTAGTATACTTCTTGATTATATGTATGATAATACCGTATGACAGGAATTTTATGAAAGATAATTGGGAAGGAAGATGTTCAAGAAATGTAACAAAAAATCATCAACATTTTCAGTATCGTGAGTACATGCCTTCTGTCTGGCAGGTAAAGCTTTGTTACTAGTACCTGACATATATACATATATATGTGTGTCAAGGACCAACTCTCCTAAACGCTTAAGTTGTTAGGTGGAGACCTAAGAATGACATTATATGATATATCTCTACCACTCCCCTTCACGCATGAGCCATCATAGAGGCTTTGATACTATGTCAATGACCAATTGTTGTAAAAGCTTAAGTTGTTAGGTGAAGACCCAAGAATAATTTTATATCTCTAACAATATGTATATATGTATGCATGTATGCACATATATGTCTGTATAATTCTAGTAGACACTAGATTTTATTACCTGATGCCTTTTATTAATTAAGCTGGCAAACATGCAACATAAAATGAAGATATTCAGGAACATTTTTGGGCAAAAGTTTATGATGGAAAATTACTCACAGTTATCTCTATTTGTATTATTGATAAACGGATCTAGATAACATGGAGTTTTTTTTGTTCAGTTATGAAATTTCAAATGGGACTTCAAATAACCTTCTCAAGTACTTCATGTGTAATTATTTGGAGCTGTAAAAGCAGTTGTTTGCAGAAAGAATCTTGTCTAAATAATTAATTGTTGAATTTCTGTCTCTGAAGATGTAACATTGAGCCTGACTTAAAAGTGAGTGTGTTCTAAATTATGAACTGGCTGCTGTTATGGATGCTAATGCTGTTATTATTTTGTATTTTTTGATATTCATGCCTATTTTTTTTTATTCAGTATTAAGATTTCTAATTTGATATTGTCCCTTCAACTGTTGCAGTCCTTTGTTACACACAGAATACTTGTACGTTTGTCAGGTTTGGATTCCATTCCTGCTAATTACAGATGACAATTGATTTAGTCATCAGCCATGATTTCAGCATATTCTTGTTTTTCAGATGATCATCCCGTTGCAAGCAATTATCAAAACTCCTCATTCTATTTGTTGGAATGGCTATTGCCAAGATTGAGTTTTCCGGAAAAGATTGTAGTGAAAGATGTAAGAATATTATGTGCGGATCATGGTTTTTAGACAATTTTAGGGTCATTAAACTTGAACTTTTCATTGGACTTAATTTTGGCTTTTTGCTGAACTTGTAGGCTGGTGTCTTTGTCAGTTCATGAAGCATCTTTGCGGAGGGATCTGAATATGTGATCCATTACTGCTTCTTTCAATTGTGGGTAACAAGATTCTTGTCTCTTCTGTACTTCATCAATATATGCTCATCATTATTACTTATAACAGCAGTCCTCTTTCTTATTTCCTATCAAATTTTTTGTTATTTGTGTTGCTAGTTGATGTACTATAGATTCAGTAAAAGCTCTTTTTGACGCAAATAGGATCCATGTTTTTGTGAAGATCCATGTCCATCTGAGGCAAAGTTATTCTTATGTGCTACAAGAGAAGAGGAGGAGGAATGTTATGTTCCACTTTGCTGTTGACCATATTTTTAATCCTATTCAGCGGGATAATAAGGCTGGCTAAGGATATTCTATTGAGCAATTATCTCAGGCTGAGGAGCATTTGAAGGGTAATCATTGGGCAAGGTCCAAACACACCAAAGAAACCTATTGGAAGCTTCATGGTCTTCCACGAGGTGGTGAGAGGATTCATCCTCCTAGATCACAAGAACCCATCTCAGATTGATGGTTGATACTTATCAAAAGAAGGATCTCATATTGCCAACCTGATTTAGGAAGAGCTTCTAGCACTTGCACGCTTGATTGCTAAATTTGAGCCTTCCACATCCTTTTCTATTCATGATTTTGATTTCGTAGGTGCTTCAGATGTAATTGAGAGCCATCCGTGGGTTGTAATTCTAGTGCTTCATATCATATGAGTAGTTCGTACAGTAATATTACATTCTTTGTTTAGGAAAATGTCTATCTCAATTATTATTTTGCAACTGATCTGTTATATAGCTATTCTTTTACAGACAAATTTAGAATGCACCTTTCCCTACAAACTGAAAAGTAGTTGGCCATGGTAGAGTGCAAAGCTAGAAATTCCCAGAGGCCACCATCTCTGTATTACTCTCCCAAGTTTAATTGATTGCTAAGTTTTGATGAAATTTGGCGCTCAATTACTTTTCTGATTGCAATTGTTGAAATGAAAACGAGCATGACGTGACACAAGTTGAGTAGTCCAGTATAACAGTAATATCTAACACCAAGTATATCTAATAATTGCTCTACATACATCCTCCACGGACTGATGACCATCTTATGCGTGTTTTAACATCTCTTTTGCTCTCTTTAATTTTTTATTTCTATTGGAAAAGACCCAAACATAATATGGATCTTAAGCCCGGCATATCACTAATTGTAAACGGATTAAAAAAAGGAAAGAAGTAAGAATCTAATGGTTATGATCAATCAAAACTTTACTACCCGTAACACATTATACCCATTTTTTTTCCTACTTTGCAGAATCTTATACAATAATATTTGTTATGTATGCAAGAAGTTCAAGTGCTGCAAACTTCTTATTCCTTCTATCACATTGAAATTCTAAACCAAATATTTTTTTAAAAAAAATTACAGCTTTTTACAATTCAAGAAATACCAGTGTATCTTGGATAGCGATAGACAGGTACATAAGAGGAAGTTATTCAACAAAATCTTGGCATAGCTCTAGCACGAGAAGGATTAAGCAAGACATTATGGCTAACGAACTTTGACATCTGACCCTTCATTTCCTTCGATAATTTCTCTAGTTCTACTCCTCTCCATTGCATTGTCTCTAGGTTTAGTCTCGTATCTTTTTTCTCTTCGGTGAAGCTGTCTGTGTTGGCTTCATTGTACAAAATTATTTGGGAAGGGTTCTTTCTTGGACTCTCAGTTACAAAGTCGCTTGTTGGAATTTTTGTTTGTTGAGAAATAAGAGCCTGCATTGCAATCCTTGGAGGTATTCTGGGGTTCTTGGCCAGATCTTTACTAGCTTCAAAGCTGAGTTTATTGTAATTCAGACATCTACACAATCTCGATCTCTTCTCAAATGTGATCATTGGATGAGACTGCAATTCATTAGTTCCGGAAATGAGAAAACTTTATATAATCGTAGTAGTCTATATGGTAGAATGAAAGAAAGAACATAACTTTACTACTACGCTATAGTATATGTAAAATGCTGTCAAGATCAATTGGAAGCACGATTCCAGAACATATTTAAGACCAATGGCACTTATGAATGACAAGTGTTTATTTACAGTAAAATTTCTTCGGAGAAAATAACTCTAAAATACTTGTTTGAACTTTAAATTATTAGCAATGCGCCAAAGGAGTGAGAGTTCCCATCCCAAGGGCACATGCCTTGAGTTTAATAGATGTTTCCCTCTCCCCATGCCATATAATAAATCAAAACTATATTAGAAAGCACTAGGGATATATCTAGGATCTATACCACAAAAGAAGGAAGGGAGGAAGAGCCAAAATACGGAGGGGGAAAAAGTATAACCTGAAATACTGATGCTAAAACATCCAATATAGTATTTTGAACTTGAAGCTAATATGAATAATACTAGAGAGATAAGTTTTAGAAAGACTACAAATCACAATTAGTGTGTAAAGTCATTAGATTGTTAAATCTTTGAAAAAAAAAATATTTATACTACATTGCATAAATCCAAAAATAAATTTAATAATATAAAAAAGTGTAAATTTTTACTTATCTAATTTTTGTATGCATAGCATTACTCTTTTAATAATGCGGATATTCAGCAAAGTTCCTTTCCCATCAGGTAAGTTACCTTCCTTATGAGTCTCCTTTTGTTTTTCTGATTTTTGGTTGATTGCATACGACACACAATATGACAACGAAAGAGATATCATGACAAAAAATCAAAGAAAGAAAGGTGGACCAAATTGAGAATTTTAAGGTTTTTCAATTGAATTTGTACCAGCCATTTTCCTTTTCTGGTAATGAGTTAAGAAGATACCTCTTTACAAAATAATGTAGATTTCAACAAGGCAAGAAACTAATTTCAGTATGAAAATAAGAAGAAAATTATCTGTTCGCTCTTTTCCATTTCTTATGGTTCTTTAGGAAGATGATGCATATGAACAGCAATGGAAAAAGGGTATCTGACATTTACCTCAAGATAGATGTCAATGGTTCTGTAGACCCCATCAAAACAATCCCTGGCAGAGTCTGGCAAGCATTCTGCAACTCCAAGAAATTTAGAGATCTTGAGGTTCTGGTCTGGGGATATCTCTCTCAAATACTTGTCAATTAATCTACCAACCCTTTGCAGTTTCTGTAAAGACACCCCATCAGAGCCATTGATATCAACAAATCGTCTAACCAATCTTACCACCAGATTAACATCATAATGAACTCCCATATCATGCCCAGAGACCAGCAGGTCATCCAACGTAGCTTGCTCTAGCATCCCACCAATCAATTTCTCCAGTTCAATTCTGCAATCTCTACTCAACCCAAACCCAGATACAATCCTTAATACCCAAAAAAGGCCTCTGCAAGAAAAAGTATTCTTACCAACAAATATGACCCCATAAGCAGCCGTTTCTGCAAGAGCAGCATACTCACTGTTGTTTCTGCAATTAACGACTCTGGTTTGAGTAGCTGTTTTCAGATAATGCAACAGAAATCTTGTAAGGATTAAGTTGTTGTTATCTGTTTTGAATGCCCCAATACTATGAAGTAGTTTCTCAATGATCTTTGGGGGTAAAGTCCCCAAATCATCAAACCACCATGCTTTGCTGGGCAAAGCTGACTTGATTTTTTTTGGGGTAGTTTTGGATGAAGAAGAGAATCTCTTAGCAGAATTTCTTTCTGGTGAAGATGATGATGAAGAAGACGAGGAAGTGAGGAGGTTAACATCTGAATTTTGGGCAATCTTTGCTAAGAGTGCACAAATGATCTTCTCTAAGAGACCATAGCCATCTGCATATGTATAAAATAGCTCGCAGCTCATGAGACTTACAAGTATGTCATTCCATTTCCAGTAATAGATTCCCTCAAGAAAAGTTTCTGTTTGTTGCAAGAGATTGTTGCTGAAGACCTCCTCGGTCATTCCAAGATAAAGGGAACAGCAATGAAGGAGAGGCACATTAGATACAGTGATTGGAATTTTGCCATCGTTGTAACAGAATCTTGAAACCAGCTCAAACCCATCTGGGCCTCCAGGGAAATCATTGATTCTAATCCCCGAGTTCTTGACATGACATCTTCTCTTTTGATAAGTCAAGATTTTCTTCACCCTTCCACAGTATTTTGATATAATCTTCTGCAAAATAAATGAACAAGAGTCACCTGAGACATCCGATTTTTATTATTTTTCTTTGAATCGAACTATCATTGTAGACAGAACCAATAAAGAACACTAATGAAGTCCTAGAATACCTCTTTCAGAAGGAATATCTGCTGACCATTAATGTTGATTTGCAAGTCACAAGGCTTCGGCATAGCTACTTCTGCATTGAACAAAAACAGATAAAATTGTGCTTTTGGTGACGCAGCCTTTGTGAAAAATCGAAAATGCTTTTACATGCAGAGATATCCTATTATCATACTATATATGTTTATCTTCTACCCCATCCCGGGCTAAGTAGGTACTTCATTTTTTTTATTTGGAAGAGGGGTGCTTCACTCCCAACTCAACCAATCAAATTATGAACAAGGTTTCAGCTAAAACTGCCCTTCTAATAATTATTCAGACCACTCTCATTGATTTCTCATCTCTCTTATTTATTCTCTATATAATAACTTGTTTATTATTGAAAATGTTTTTCTGCCGTGAGTCTACAGTGTTAATTATAAAATTTTGATTTTGGCTATTTTATGACAGATCCCATGTATATGTCCCATCTATGACGAGTTATGGTATTATTGTAAACTTGGAGGTACAGGAGCTAATACTCTATATGTATTTGGCTAAATTGTCCTATTGTCTATCTAGCCAACAAGTTGTTCTACGTTACGAAATAATATAAACTTCAAAGCAAAATCAAAATATTTTTTTGTTTTTTAAATAATACATGTTGGTGGAACGAATAGCAAAACCTTGTGAGGATTTTGTCTGATACAGGAGACACTGTCTGCAAGTTAAGAAGTGTAAACCAAAGCATATTTGTTAATATTTTTCACTTCTGTCACGTAACGCAAATAAGGTTCCTTGCCCTCTCCCTTTGGATTTACATGAAGGATGTACTTTCCGAACATGTGAAGATGGACCCTACACGGATCCGGGGAAACGATTAAGATTTATAAACGGAGAAAAAATGATATGCAATATTATACTTTTTCTTTTCTTTACTAATAAATTTTGAAATCTAAAAGATAATTTTTTTGGAATTCTATTTTCTTTTTCTTTTGAATTGGAGCGTCGGTGCCTTTTGTCAAAAAAATCGGTTGCCAAGAAAAAAGACATGTATAAATTAGCCACATTAATTTTGAGGCCAGAAATTTGTTTCCAGAGTATGGTACAAATTAAGCTACAAATCACGGATCTCTACCTACCCCTACCCATGCAACTTTCAATAATCAAATGTGTTCTGTGTGGCACGGGCACCTTACCTATAGAATAAGTCATCTGTCTGTTAACTCGCCCACATACATACCATCTGCTAATATCCTTTTTAATAAATTTTTATGGCTTCACATGTATATATTATTCTCTTAATTATTTTTTTAATAAATTTTCTTAATTTCATTTGTGTTCATTTATATAAAAAATTATTTTTGAGTAAAATTTATTTCGAGAATTAAATTTAGAGGAATTATTTTTCAAATAAAGAAATTTGTTTGGAAATTATTATCAAAAGTAAATTTTTGTAAATGAATTTTATTTAGATAATGTAAGCAAAATTATTTTTGAGAATGACATTACTAAAATTAAAACTAATTTACATTTTATGTAAATATATTAACTTTGCAGGGAAAAATCAATAAATTACATTCAAAATATGCTTTCACCAAAATATATTTTATTAAAAAAATAACAAATACTTTTTTTATGAGTAAAAATGATAATAAAAATATGTTACTCCAATACTACTAATTAGAAAAACCAATAACATACATGAAAATTCTAAAAAACAGAGATAGAAGTGCACCCAGAGGATCTAAGATACTCACTTTTACACAAATATATAGGCGTCTGAATTTGTTTTAAATATATTCCAAACAGTGCAAACTAAAGGTAATGGAGTGCACTTGAGTTCTCTAGGCTTGGCAATAAAGTGGGTAGAGACGGGTTTTTGGCCACTCCAAACTCGTCCTGCACCTCTTAAAGGAACTTTTAATCTGCCTCTATCGGCTCTGCTAATTTTGTAAATAAAAATTCGCACTCTACCTTTAAAGAAATAATAGAACCTCAACCCTACTTACATATATTATCTAATACATAATATAATATAAATTACTAAAAAAATTACTCATTGTATAAAAATCTCAAGTTATATCAAGTATGAAACATATTTTTTTGTAAAAGAATAGGGGATGCAAGTATGGTAAGGATAGGTAAACCTTAAATACAAACTCGTCCCGCTCCGCAATACAGTTTTAACCTGCCTCACTTCGCCCCTTATGTGGGGGCGAGTTTTAAACTCACCCCATGAGAGCTGGGACGGATTGAGTACTAATGAAGTGTGTTCAAATTGCTTTCCTTAGAGATCTCCCTTGCCTTGACCACTTACAATTAGAATTATAAATCTTACTTTCCAAAATAGGTAGGGCTCGCAGAGATTTAGTTGGTAATGAAGAGGTCGAGCAATTGAGCTCTTCTTAGCATTACCCAATTGCTAATAGATAAAAAAACACGCATAGCATATTGCCATTGGTACAACGTCATAGGCTCATTAATTGCTTATACTTGCTTCCCTCAATAACTGCCAACTGGCTATAAAATTTAGGGACGACTCCATAGCCTCTCCCTATATACATTGCCCACACTGGCATACCGAAAGTTCATCTTGAAAAAAGGAAGACATTGGTATGGTCGCACATCGCGTGAAGGACATAATCGAACACTAGGCACTAATAAGAAACCTTACCAGAGAAGAAGCCACACACAAGGCAAGATTCTAAGTTACAAATACGGGTGTTAAAATGGTAGCCGATGAAAAGCGCTCGCTCGTTAAGGAAATTCTAATCTATACTAGTTATGAACCGGTCTAGCCTAATCTAAAAGAAGGTTAGTCCATTGATTTGAAAATGTAATTTTTTTTTTCTTCTTGTGTTATGTATTTTAAATTTTGTTATTATTTATTTTTGTTTTTGCTTAACTAGTCTTTTTTAGATAGAATATATTTCAATTTTTCTTTCTTTTTTTTCCATTTGTATATGGTGTTTATTTGTTTTAATTCTTTTAATTGATTAATTATGGTTCAATATATGCTCCATGGATATATCATAAATTATTTATGCCGAAATTAATTTATTAAATCTTTACTGCTTATGTTGATGATACTTAATATAATTTATTATACTTGTATCTAATTTGAGTACATGATTTTTTTGAGTTTGAATTGATATAAAAGTTTTGTTTATCAATACCTTATTATTATAGATACAAAAAAAAATGAAGAAAAACAAAAAAAAAGAGTAAAGGACCTAGCTCATGGGCTAGCTTGCAGCCTGCAGTCCACATAGGGCAATGTTGGGAGCTAGGCCACATACTTTGTGGGCTGGCTTAGCCTAGCCTAAAATTAGCTTGTCGGGCCAATTTGACTTGAATGGTCATCTCTAATTACAAATTTAGGCTTGTTTAGATAAGTTTATGAAAGCAACATTTTTTTACAATTCTTTTTTTTTTGTATAATTTTAAAATATATATTTTATATTTAAATATAATGTTTGAAAATTACTTTTAAGTAACAAAAATATTTTTAAGTTTGTTGGTATGAAAAAAGAACAATAGAATTTTTTTTATAGCAAAATTACTTAGTTTTAAAGGCATGTTATATTTCACAAAGAGTTATAAAATAAGCCAATCTTAAAACATTGAGTTAACATCAAGTAATTATAATGCGATAATAATGAATATCTTTTTTCCTTTTCATTGTTTTAAAACTCTACAATTGAGATACCAAACACAGGTCATGACTATTTAATTAAGGGAAAAAAAAATAAGCTTAACAAAAAATTAGCTAAGATGAATAGGCACAAACGAAATCAACAAAAAAATTGAACAAAATAAAAAAAAACAAATGAAATCCTAAACAAAGAACAAATAACACAAACTAAAATTTACCATTATTACTTGAAATAAAGTGAAGTTATGAGATGAATTGTAACATCAAACAAGATAGTTGTTTATAAATCACAAAGTAAAACATTTGTGAAGGAATACTTGAATAGGGTTTGCAAGACAAAAAAAAAGAAAAAGATATGAGATAAAATTTTTGTCTAAAAATTATATTAAAAATCTTTTTTTTTTCAAAAGCTAGGGATAGTTAACTTTTATAAAAAAGTAACTAAGTTTTTCTTTTTCTATTTTAACTTTTGCTTTTTAAGGTTGCATTCATTTAAATACACTTAAAAATTTATAAAAATATTTTCTTAAATTCAATCCAAACAGACGGCAAGTTGGTGTTATTAGTTGGTGCAATTTAGCTAGCTGAATCATTTGACTTGAAAAATATTGTTAGGGAAAATGATTCTAAGAGTCAACTTAATAAACAATAATGAACATTTTATTTATTTTAAAAATTAATAAATCATTCAATTAATTTAATAAATAATTTATATACAATTAATTACATATTAAATATTAAAATAAAAATAAATTATTAATAAATTATATATAAATTATTAATTAAATTAATTAAATAATTAAATAATTAAATAATTTTTAAAACAAACCAAATCATTATTATTATTTTTCAGTAAGCTGTCCGTTAGGTCCTTTTGCCCATATTGTAATGTGGCGTAACGGAACGAAGAGCTCTTTTTCTTTGTAAGTGTTAAATTTTTGAGATTCTATATGCCTGGTGTGTGGTTTCTTAACTTTCTTCTCTTGTCTGAAGACTCTGAACCTTTGACGCCTCTGGTCTTAAGTTTCAAAAAGCAAAGAGAAAGGAGAAAAAAAGAAAGGAAAGAGAGAAAATGAACATACAAATTGAAATTGGTGATTTACTGTGAAATAATAAACGATTATACCAATGTTAGCACTCTTACGCAAAACACTTGTCTCCCTATTCAAGAAACACCAAAATTTCGATCAATGTAAATGTAAGCAGATCCACTCCGTCATCATCACTTCTGGCATCTTACAAGACACATTTGTCCTCAGTAAACTCCTTCAATGCGTGGCATTGTCATCGTCTCAAAATGCCTCTCTCCCCATTGTTTCCCTTCTTTTCAACACCATACAGTTACAGACTCCCAACACTCGCCTCTTGAACAAAATGATCGGAGCGTTCTCTACCAGCGCCCGCCCCGAAACGACCCTTTTGTGTTATGCAAGAATGCGAGAAAACGGCGTGGACCCAGATAAACACACCTTCCCTTTGCTTCTAAAGATGTTTTCAAAGCCTAACGTTCAAGACCCATTTATGGTTTATGCCCAAATTATTAAATTTGGATTCGATCTTGATCATTTCGTCACAAACGCTTTGATTTCTGCCTTTTCAAATTCTGGGTTTATGGACAGTGCATGCCGAGTGTTTGATGAAAGTTCCTTCAAGGATTTTGTTGCTTGGACTGCATTAATCAAAGGGTATGTTAAAAATGATTGTCCAGTTGAGGTACTCAAGTGTTTTATGAAGATGCGATCAACAGGCACGAGAATTGATGGGGTCACCATTGTTAGCATTCTCCGTGCCGCTGGATTGGCGGGTGATGCTTATTTCGGAAAGTGGGTTCATGGGTTTTATGTGGAAGCAGGGAGAGTGCGATTAGATGCTTATATTTGTAGTGCTCTTGTTGATATGTACTTCAAGTGCGGTCATTGTAATGATGCCCGCAAAGCGTTTGATGAAATGCCTTACAGAAATGTAGTTTCTTGGACTGCGCTTATAGCTGGTTATGTGCAATGTAACAAGTTCCAAGATGCGCTTCATGTCTTCCGAGACATGCTGTTAGACAATATTGTGCCAAATGAATTTACTCTAACTAGTGTTCTTAGTGCTTGTGCTCACATGGGGGCATTAGATCAGGGAAGGCTGGTTCATCAATGCATAGAGAGGAATAAGGTAAATCTGAATTCAGCGCTAGGGACAGCGTTGGTTGATATGTATGCAAAATGTGGGTGCATTGATGAAGCTTTAAGGGTATTTGAAAACTTGCCAGTCAAGGATGTGTACACTTGGACAGCAATAATAAATGGGTTGGCTTTGCATGGGGACGCCTTAGGAGCATTGAAGCTCTTTTCATGCATGTTAAGAAACGGTATTCAACCTAATGACGTTACCTTCATCGGTGTTCTGGGTGCATGTTCTCATGGAGGTTTTGTAGATGAGGGGAAAAGGTTTTTTGAATTGATGAGCCATGTTTATCATTTGAAGCCAAACATGGACCATTATGGTTGCATGGTTGATCTACTTGGTCGAGCTGGGTATTTAGAAGATGCAAAGCAAATTATTGATAACATGCCAATGAAGCCTAGCCCTGGTGTGTTGGGTGCTCTATTCGGTGCCTGCATGATCCACAAGGCTTTTGAGATGGGTGAGCGTATAGGGAATTATCTGATAAATCTGCAGCCGAACCATAGTGGTAGATATGCACTTCTGGCAAACTTGTACTCAATGTGTCAAAACTGGGAAGCAGCTGCTCAGGTCAGGAAGTTCATGAAAGGAATACGGTTGGAAAAAACTCCAGGATATAGTTGGATAGAAGTGAATGGTTTGATTCATGAGTTTAAAGCCTTTGATCATTCACATAACGAATCATCTGGTGTTTATTCGATCTTGGAGAATTTGATATTCCAACTGAAACTAGCTGGTCAAGTTCAAGAGAGTGAAGATTCAAACCTACCTGCATCAACATCGATGAGGGTTGAGAAGATTACGCTGCCTCTAGTGATTTAACGTTGCAGCTCTTAACTTTCTCTTAAAACAAAATATCAAGTAGTAATATCTCTGAAATAACATTTAATTCACTTACATAATTTAATAATTTTTTATTGAGTATATTTTTTGTCAACCTAACTATTAAATAAATATTTATTATGTTGATCATTTGTGTTAAATTTTTAAAAAATTGAATATTAAGAAGAATATAATCAAATAGTTAATATTTTTATATATTTTAATAATTTATATTATATTAATCTTGATGTATATCAATGAATCACAAAATAATTTTAGATTAATATAAAATTTTATAAGTATAATTTACATGATAAATTTTTTTAATCTAACAATAAATTTTGTAAGAAAGTTATTGAACGATATAAAAGTGATTAAGTCTCACATATATGTAAATTAATTCTTGCATATATATATATATATAATGTCTTGATAAAAAATGTTACATGTATATAAATTACATTTTTATAACAAGTACAGGTTTATGATTTTAAGATTTTAAAAATAAATATACATATTATGACGTTTTGAATCTATCATTGGACTTAGAGTTTAAGATAATATGATTTAGGGGTGGACATGGGTTGGGTTGGGTTGGGTTTGGGGTACTTTTAGACTCGACCCGCTCATAAAAGCAGTGGGTTGGGTTGGGTTGGGTTTGATAAAAAAAATTCTCCGACCCGACTCAACCCGACCCGCTCATACGTGGGTTGGGTTGGGTCTAACCCGTGGGTCTTGAATCTTTAAAAAAAAATTTAATATGCTAAAATAGAAATCAAAATTCATACCAAAAAACATAACTTAAGTTTATAAGTGACATAATATAAATTATAAAACGCAATGACAGTAACATCATTATCAGTAAATGCCTCCACAGTAGAAGGTTGCAGAGAACTACGAAAAGGGTCAAGAACTCGTCCTCCAGTACTAAATGTAGACTCAGATGAAACTGTAGAAACAGGAATTACCAAGATATCTTTAGTAATGCATGAAAGAAAATAATACTTTGTTGCCTTCTATTTCCACCATTTCAAAATATCAAAACCATCATAATCATCCTCAACATCATCCTCCATATACCTCTCAAATTCATTCCTTTGCACCGCATGTTGTTTTTTTTTTTTACTTTCAATTTAAATTCGGATGACCAACTACTATCATCGTCTTCAAATGTAGAGGATGGAAAATCCGATGACATGTAACTAGAATCACTAGCATCGGGAGGAAGAGGATGCATGATTTGATAATGTTCATACAATGTCATCATAACACTTTTCAAGTTCATCACCATATTGTAAAGGTTGACAAAGACAGAACCAAGCGACAAAGTGGAATAGAATATTATCTTCTAAATAATGAAAAAAACTTGCTTATTAACCCAGAAACATGATCAAAGTTACATTTTTAAATTAAAATGTAGTGTAATTTTAATTTAAAAATTCTCAAGAAATTAATTATCTAAAAATATTATAAAGTTATATAAGATTCTCAAAGTCACAATAAAAAGTGATTACACATCTTAAAATATTATTAAAAAAAAAACTTCAGTGGGTTAGGTTGGGTTTTGCGGATTTACAGAGTCTCAACCCGCTACCCGACCCATACGTCATGGGTTTGACTATTTTAAACCCAACCCAACCTATAGACTCAAACTAACCCGTCAATTATGGGTTGGGTTGGGTAAAACCGTGCGGATTCGTGGGTCTATCCGACCCGTTGTCCACCCCTAATATGATTATTAAAAACTGAACTATTTGATGAAAAGACGCATTAAAATTACAAATATGCCTCTGAAGCGATCAATGTCGGGCCCCATATTTTGTTGAAAAAACTTGATCATTCATTGCTTTTGATATTCATCATATAATAAAATACTAAAAGTGCCAAGTTGTCTGGGTCCCAAGCTGTAAGGTCAACTATTTCCGCCCGTCCCAAAACGTAAAAAGGGGCTTTCGTTAAGCCGAAGGACAAGGGGAGAAATGTGATCGCCAACCTAAAAGATGGATTAAACGGCACAAAAACAATAGGAAAATACAAAGCAATTAGTGGGATAATGTTATTATCATGTAAGAAAAGTGTTTTTACATTATATTACGCAATGTATGCTATACAAATTAGGTAGATAATTATTTTCTCTAACTTTCATCATTATGTTTAATTTTTTAATATTAATTATAATTAGTATATAATTCATGACTTAAATCATTTTAAAATTAACTAATAATAATTCACATAGTTAATATAATTTTAATATTGTATGTTGATGAGATGTACAAGTTTGATAAGTGTACATGACAATCTCTCTTTATATTTATATACGAAAATACAACGTGTATAAGCCACGTGGCGGGAGGGAGGTGTTAACGGCGGGGACAAAATTGTCACTCGGCTGTGGTACGCCCATGTGATGGATCTCCCCTTTCCGGCATATCATGCGATCTAAACATCTAACTGAGCTTGACCGAGCCAGACACACACAACACACACACAGCGAGCGAGAGCAAAGCAACAACCAACAATGGCATCGGCCTTCGTCAAGCTGGATGATTCCCCAATGTTCCAGAAGCAGGTAACCTCTTGTGCAATTTCATTCTATCCTTTTTTTGTTTTCGTGCTTCTCTTCAAATTTCCATTTCCGGTCACACTGGCGCAATTCAATTGCCTTCTCTTCAGATTTGGTTTTTCGTCGGTTTAGTGACACAACATGCTTTGCATTTATTTTGTGAACAAGATAGTTTGGCCTCCCGCTTCCCTATCAGATCTTCATATGCTGCTAAGACATGTTGTAGAGTTTCGATTTATTATTTTGTGAAATACTGTTTCATAGTGAACCACAAGGATATGGGCTTTTCTTCTTAGTTTAAGCGTAAGCTAGAATTTCGGTCACCGCTTTAGCCGGTTAGCCCGGTTTCCCCTCCCAGCAGGTTCGATCCTGCCTATGAACAAAAAAAAAAAAAGGGATTTTAGTTTTTTCTGTGATTAAGGTTCCTCAAAAATTGGAAGTTCCTGGTAGTGGTCGAACCTTGAGTGCAACAGAAAGCAGCCACTTGTTCTTACTAGCTGGTATGGCGTGGAAGTTGTGGAAACAGCCTTTTGTTAGTTTAGGTCAGCATTAGGTTTGCCCTGCTACTTTGGAAGTTTTTTTTATCACTCATTTTCCTTGATTTGTAATGAGTAAGGAAATAAGGCTTTAAGAAAGTGTGTCAGGGTTTATTTGATTTTATTTTTGGTGTCCATGGCTGGAATGTAATGCTACAGTTTTTAAAGAGCATTTTCAGCCTTTTCATCTCCTTTGGGACAAAATTTGGTTATTGGCATCCTTGTAGGTTAAAGCAAATGCCTTTCTCAGTGTAATCTCCATGACAGTTTTGCAAAGGTATTGGGAAGCTCAACCGAGCTGATGGATTTTTTTTTTCTTTTTTAGGATTTTTTAGGAAGATACCTTATCCTTTAACCTTGCGCTTCCTCCCCTTCAAATAAAATGTTCTTTTTTTATTTCAGAAAAGAAAAATAAGTGATAGAAGTTAACCTCTAAATAACTCTGGCACAATAGAGCTGAGTCCCTGACTTCCCCTGAGCAACAAGGGCTGTAGGTTGCTCTAATACTTTTCCACACAAGTTGTGATATGATCTCTAATTTCACCCACCATCTGGAGATGGATTGGACGGTTCTGGTTGGCTTCCTCTGAGGTCACTGCAATTTTTTTTGGTTTTATCTTCTGAATTTTTTCTTTTTTTTTTTAATAAAAATTGAAATGAAGGTCAGGGTTAAACCGTTAAGGTGGTTTTATAAGGCTCTGATATCGTGTTAAAAGATAGAGAGATAGTGCAAAGGTAGAGAGAAAAGTGTGACGCTTACTTTTATGTTTAAATGATATTTGATGGTACAACAACAATTATACCTTTTACTTTTGGTACATTACTAGTAACAACTTTCCTGATGCCTCAATATTTTCCCAATTGCTGAACAGTTTCCTTTCTTTAACACTTTCCTAAATTCCCTAGCAATTTCATAGAGTTCAACATTCCTGAGAATTATGGGAAAAAAATCGAAGGAGTAAGAAATTTTAAAATAAATTCCAGCTAATGAACTTTATGAAACATTTCTGCTTGTTTCTAACATTATTACTTCCTGGTTTTGAAAAATTTCTCAACCCATGAATGTGTTGACCAATTTTATCTGCTGCTATGAAAAAGAATTATGAAGGCATGATCTTCAACATTGTTCCAGCACAGCATTCATCACCCCAAATGCAAAATATGAGACATTTAGATTGTAATATATTGGATTACCCCTTATAGATTTTTCCTTAGCTTTATTGATACTATAATAAATGGATTGATTTTCTTTTTTCAGCTTTTATTGACAGTGATTGTACACATGTTGATCTGATTGGTAAATCTGGAGCCTCTATGTAATAAATGCATGTATAGTGATGGTGTGTACTGTTTTTAGTAATTTGGTGTCTTTGGTTTTAGAGGAATACCAAAAGTTTAAAGGATAAATATCTGCCATTGCCACTTTTGTGGGGCATAATTGTCTTCTTGGCTGCTTTATGGTGCTCATCTAATGACCTTTGTTAGAATATCTACAAAATATCTCAGCATATCTTCACAGTATCTTAGAATATACTGCAGAATCAATTGCCAGTGTTAGAATATCTACAAAATATCTTAGCATATCTTCAGAGTATAAAAAAAATGTTAGAGATATAAAGTTATTCATGAACCTTCACCTAATGGCTTAAGCTTTTTAGGGGAGTTGGTTCTTGACATGGTATCAGAGCCTCTATGACCAAGTCGTCAGGAGTTTAATCCTTGCTGCCTTTATTCTTCTGAATAAAAAGTTGAACTTCAGCACAAGGTAGAGTGGGCCTGTTGCGTGAGGGGGTGTGTTAGAGATATAAAGTTAGTCATGAGCCTTCACCTGACAGCTTAAGCTTTTTAGAAGAGTTGGTTCTTGACAACCTTTTTTCTTGGGGTTTCTTTGTCTTATATGCAATGGGATTGGCCGGAATTTCTGTGTAAATGTGATCTTCCTAATTTGTTTCAATGTTTCCTTTTGTACTTGTCTACTCTTCAATTCCCAGAAAAAAGTATTTGCATGTGCTTGTATTTAAATTGATCAAGATTCTTGGATCTGTAGCTCTTTTGGAAAATTAATAGTTCTGTACCAGATGTAGAAAGATGATTCCCTGCAATAATTTATTTATTTATTTTCCTTGTGGCAGATATTTTCTCTTGAACAAACAGCTGATGAGTTAAAGGATCGGTGCCAGAAACTATACAAAGGGTGTCAAAAGTTTATGTAAGTGCTTGATGGTATTCCTAAATAGTGTTAGATTTTCCATTGGATTTACTAAATCAATCCCTGAATTGTTATACATTGATATTTTGCATATATGAATATTTTTCTTGAATACAGGGGAAAGAAGAATAGGGGTTCTTTTTCTCCTCGATTTCCTGTTTTTCCTTTGTTGGGAAATTCTAAAAATTAGCTATTTAAGGCTAAATGCTGCCATCAAATATGTATCTATATTCTATCATACATTTAAACATAACACATGGTCTGCTTTGGCTTCCCTTTGGTGCTCTCTCTGCTAATGGTTATTTAAAGGGAATTTCTATTATTGATGTAGGAGTGTTCAAAACTCACTGAAACCAGTCATCTGAAAACTAAACCACCAAAAATAGTCAAAGCTGACTACAAATTGGTTTTGATCAGTTTTAATTTTGTGAAGAATTGGCCATTCGGTTCATTTGATGGTTCTTAAAAAATTTACTTAAACTGAATCAAACCTCACATACACAGTTACACGATGCATGCTTCAACAATGTGGTAAGCCTTTGCTTTTCCTGTACTATACTCAGTGCCTGAACAGCCTCCAAATATGTTGCAATTAGCATCCTTTTTTGTGCCGTCCTATTGTATCCAAATTACTTTAAATTCCATGGTGTACCCTCTAACTGTCAATAAAGCTGATTCCAGCCTGTTAAAATCTTTGTCTCTATGCTGCCTCCATAACTTCTGCACAACCAAATAGCTATGATGATAAAGCTTTGATTCTATGAATATGTGTTTTGAGAACTGATTTGTTTTTGTTTTCTTGTGCTTTTGGTATCAGTGATTTGTTGTGGTTTTGATCTCTAAAAAACATAATTTGTTGTTGTTTTAAACATTTCAATAACTGCACCAAAAGCTGAACCTTTGCATACTGGTGGGACATGATTGTTTTCATAGCTTCCTTGTGGATTTCTGCTCATAGGTTTTTTAAGGGTTTTTGAAGGTTTAAAATACAAAGGTACTGGATTGCTCTTTTAAGCTGATGTATTTTATCTTTTCTTTCTTTCCTCTGTATTTTCTTTTTATCCTTAAGATGGTTCTGGATCCTCTTGCTTGTACTCTTGCCTTTCTTAATGAATTTTTTTATATATAGTAAACTTGTGGAGAAGGGTAAACTCGGATCTTAAACTTGTAATAGTTTACATGCTTACTAAATAGCTAATAAAATTACATATTCATTATAAAGAAATACTTAAGTTGCATCATAAAGTGGGAAAAACACTAATCTCATATTCATAAATAAGATCCAGATAAGCAACATGAGTCTTAATTGCATAAGAAAAGTTTAAATTGGTGTAAACCATGCTAAAGCATACTATGTTTTTGTTTTCTCCTAACACCTATACTACGAAGAAGTTAGAAAAGGAACTTAAAGGTTAGCTACAACAGTAAACTATGGAGGGTCTAAAAGATTCAGGAGGATTAAATAGGTTTCCTTTTGGAATCTTTGAAGTTGTTTTTTTGGCTGAAAATGGGAGTAGAGGTGGGTAATGGGCCAACCCGGCCCCGGCCCGCTAACTCGCTAATCTTTTCTTTTTAATTAATAATTTAAGTAAAAAAAGTGTTTGTATAAGTGTAATATGAGGCCATTAGTTGAGCTTTTTGGACTACTTTCTGAAGATTTTAGTTGGGCATAGGGATTAGATAAGTTAAACACTTGTGTTGGGTTACTAATTGAGAGTAAAAAAAAAGATTTTTCCCCCCTCTTTCTCTTTCTGGTGGAAATAGCCCAGTCTTTTAAGCCATATTGGCCCACTATTTTCTTTTCATTATTCTTTTTAGGAGAATGTCTTATACTACTCCCAATTGTACTTTGTCTCCTTTCTTTCTAGTAGTATTCTTTTCATAATTTTTTTAACGTGGTTACTTGAAAAATTGAATTTGGTTAATTAAGTGCAAATATGTTTAAATCCTAAAGTGATGTCAATACCCAAACTTGGCCATGAAGTGTAATATGGGAATATCTAACTATTAATGTTCATGAAATTTAATTAACTGAAAAACAAAAGTGCTAGGCCTTTCATAATAATGATTTTTTGGTCAGGTCTTAGTAGTGAAAGATTATGGGAGAATGATTATTGTGGCTAAAATATGTGGCTTTAAAAGTAGAATCACTGTGTTTTGGTTAAAAATTTCACCAATCAAATTAACCCATCAAACTATTTGTTGGAACCATACCAGGGGGAAGTTGTTAATTCTTTGTCTGTCTCTTCTCAGGGCAGCTTTAGGGGAAGCATATAATGGAGAAATAGGCTTTGCTGATTCGTTAGAACTATTTGGCGGTGGCCAGGACGATCCTGTTAGTGTATCAATTGGAGGTTGTTGGGATTTATTTTCATATATTCTGTTTTACTTCCTCTTCTGTACAAGTAAAAGAACCCAGAAGGTGCTTCTTTTATACTTATCAAACAGCTATATTTTTGTTTAGTGTTAAATGTGTTAGTTACTTAATTTGGTATTTTAATAATACGAAATTTTGTTGATCAACATGATTCTTTTTAATCTTATATAGAAGAGACATGTTAGAGAATGTGAATCCACTTTTTGTTCTAGTAATCTGTACACAGTTTTAGTTTCTTTCGCTTTATCTTGCGAAAGATTTTAACTTCACTGACCATTACCCTGATTTATAATAAATGGGTTTTTATCTAGTTCTTGACCACTCTTCCTTTCTCCTATTATATAATTTTATTCTAGCTCTTACCATATAACTTCCTTGGGGACAGCTTTGTCGCCACTCAAGCTCCATATAAGCTGCTTTGATGTCTGATGATAATATAATAAGTGGAATACCTGGCATCATGAAGACAGCACTGCCGTTATAAAGGGTAGAGTGTATTTTGCTTTTAACTGTTCTTTTTTTTTTCCAGGACCGGTCATATCTAAGTTTATTACCACACTGCGTGAGCTAGCTACTTTTAAAGAGCTTCTTCGTTCACAGGTGAGTCCTTGAACCCGAATGGTGTACTTTTTCTAGGAGTTTTAATACTGACTGTGAGACTTGCATTACTATAGGTGTGTTATCTTGAAGGCAATGGTTTTAATTCGCTCAAATCTTTTCTATTTTGCTGGAAAAAACATAAACAAATCTTTTTTATTTCTCCCATGCCATAAATCGAATCATAGTAAGTTTGACAGGCTGGTAATTGATTCAGTGTACTGAAGTACCCATTCGCTGATGGTTTTTAAAGATTTTGTAGAGAATGTGTAGATTATACACATACTATTCATGTAGTAGTAAAATAACAGTTATATGACTGGTTCTCTTCTTCTCCATGTATCTTTGTTGTGGGTGAGTTGTGTCATGTCAAAAGCAGGTCTAACTTGAAGAAACAAAAAATTTAAGAAATTCAGTTGTCCATTCCTCTAAAACTCCTGAAAACTCAAATGGAACTTAAACAACAGTTTCCTCATTCTGAAAAATTTGAAGCTGCATGTTAATGTTGACTAAACCTATGGAAGTTCCCAGTTAACCTTCTACCCAAAGAAGAAAAGTTCTTAAGGTTCCAACTTTGTTTGTAATAAAAATTGAACTATATTGAAAATTCCTTCCTTGTTTAAGGTTTTCTTTTCATGAACCTTTGCTGGTTGCTTCAGATCCATTAGCCTGTATACTGAAGGAATAGAGAGAAAGAAAAATTAAAGAGCAACACGTCTGTACTTATTTATGATTGGCAATCTCCAAAGACATCTTCCTCATGTTTTGTTGATATAGATTTTTTGTCTCAGTAATTACTTGACAGAATTCTTGTGTAGGTAGAGCATGTGTTGATTGACCGGCTGATGGAGTTTATGACTGTTGATTTGCAAGATGCAAATGTACTTATTTTTTCCTTTCTAGTGTTAATGTTTCCTTTGTTTTTAATATACATGCTACATACGGTTGGTTAAATTTCATTGGATTTCTCTCTTATGTTTTTCATCCTCTCTTGCCTGTGTCAGGATTCTCGCCGACGTTTTGACAAAGCTGTGCATTCTTATGATCAGGTATTGAGAAAATAAAAATTCTCTTTTCAAACTTGATAATGTTTTTTTGACATTATTTGTATATGCAAATATAATCAGTAATTTTGGTAAATCAAATTGGTTTTCGTAAGTAAATGTTTTGATTGTCATTGTGATGTTTAGATATTCTTACAGTTCAGTGCTTGTGAGGTACACTGTCTAAATGATAATTCTTTTCCTTTTTTGTTGCCTAAATATGCTTAATGTGATGTCTATTTTGGGTATTCATCCTATTTGTTTTAACTCCTTTTCTTTTCTTTGAAGTTATTTAGTTAATTTTCAGCTTTTAGTATTCCTCAGAAGAGAGTCACATGGATGTTTTTAGTCTATTATATGGTTAAACTTTTCTTGTTTGTATTGGTTCATAAGAATTTTGGCTTTCAAGGTAATTGACTCTGGTTTATGTGGACTCCTCATTTTTGTAATTATTTCTTAAACCCTCTGTTTTATTTGTCTTTTGACTGAACTTACAGTTGTTTATGGTAAATAATACTTTGATGAAAGCCCTCGTTAACTCCTGTAGGGGTAATCCTTGGTATTTTTGGAGGTAAAAACATTTTAGAAAGTACATCAAACTGCTAGTTTAGCAATCTGAGATGCTGACATAAGCATTGAGGTAGGGCTTGCTTAATTCCACAAGCATGAGTGCTAATTTAAATCATCTAGATAAGTCTTGTTTATAAAGGCGTTTCAATTTTGCACTTGAATGGCTCTTCTTGAAAGCAATAATTTGCTTACGTCCTCAACTTCAACATCATAGATCATCCATTTATCTCATGTTTACTTGGACTATATTTGAACCCAATTGCTCACAGTTGCTATTAATTATGGTTTCTAATAGTAGTCATGTATCTGTTTTCTCCAGTCACGAGAAAAGTTTGTGTCTTTGAAGAAGAATACACCTGGAGACATCGTTGCAGATTTAGAAGAGGTTTGCTGTATCAATTTGTAAATCCTAAAAAAATTTAGTCTTATCTGAGATTTTGCCCTTATCTTTCTTGTGCTGTGCCATCATTTCAGCTTGTGGTGAAAATTTTGCCAGTTCTTCAAGTGTTATGTGTGTGCACTAATTTTGCCTGCCAGAGTTTACATTGATACCTAATCTAGAATGTATTTCATCAGTATCCTGCTTAAATGAAAAATTTAATATTGTTATTGCAATGATGTAGAAGTGACTAGTGGCTCCAGTCTGATTGAAGCTTTTGTTCTGTATTTAGGGGAGAAAGGTTGATAAAGTTTCATCACTTTTATTCTCTTCATTCTCTGCCCAATTTTTTTTAAACTCAATCTTGGATAATTCATTATACTTTCTTTGATAAGTGATTTCAGAATAGACAACCTTAAAATGATATTACTGAGTTATATATCTTGTGAAACATATAATAGCCAATAGGCCTTAGGTGCTGCCTTGTCATCCAGAGGAATTTCATAACTATGGATCTAAATATGTCAATTTTGAGTCTACAGCAGTTAGGTTGATACTGTCATGCCCTGAGATCAGCATTCTTTCTGAGTCTGAAAGTTTGAAACAGTTTGTAAATTGTAATCTGAAAGGAGCTCCAAATGATTCCATTTTTAAGTTTTGGAGTGTATGGCAGATATATCATCACTTTAGCATCCTGATATCTGCTTTGATTCCAAATATGAAATTGTGACCAGTCTGTAAACTGAAAGTAATAAATGCAGTCTATAATATCGAAACTGGAAAATAGAAATTTAGTGGACAGTATGATGAGGCCAATATGTGTACGTGTATTTCCAGCAAGAGCTACCTCATGTTTTAAATCCTTTATGCATTAGTGGGTCTGCTGTCATGGAGCAAGGCCTTTGAATCTATTTTATTACCTTGTTGATCTTGATTCATGGATGACTCTACATATTTGTTCACATGGTCATTAATTCATGTTATCTTTTTTTGGCATCTCCTTCCATTAACTATTTGTGAGTCCAATTATTTAATTAATTATCTCCCTATTCTGATCCATGACAGGATCTACAAAATTCAAAGTCAGCATTTGAAAAAAGCCGCTTCAATCTAGTATGTCTTCTACAATTATTTATCTGTTGTCTGTGTTGTTTGCTGAATCTCCACAAACTTTTTTTAGATTATGAACCTGGCTATTGGATTTTAAGGAGTGCAGGTAAACTCTCTCATGAATATTGAAGTGAAAAAGAAGTATGAGTTCTTGGAGTCCATTAGTGCAATAATGGATGCTCATCTGAGATACTTTAAGCTGGTCTGTAAATTGGTTGTTGATTCTTCATATGTGAACTCCCAGTTTTTTTTTTCCTTTTGTTTAACAAGCTATCTTATGCTTTAGGGTTATGACTTACTGAGCCAAATGGAGCCCTATATTCACCAGGTATAACGTGTGGTTTTCTTTCATTTCTTACAAGGGAGGATGCTGAAAATATGATTATTAATATATTTGATAAAACAGTTGGAAAAGGATGACAATTGGCATACTTCATTCTTAAGTAGTAGCCGGACTGACTTTATCGAGTTGAAACTATAGTAGTTTATTTGCTGATTTTAAACAGCGATATTTAGCAGTTGATTTGTTAGATGAAGTGCCCTTTCTAAATTTGTGGTACTTTATATTTTGTTACTTTCCTGAACTTAGGTGCTAACATACGCACAACAATCTAAAGAACTGGCTAACCTTGAGCAAGATAAGCTTGCAAAACGGATCCAGGAATACAGAACACAGGCGGAGCTGGAAAACATACGAGCTTCTAGCAATGCAGAACCCTTGCCAGGTGCTGATGGCACCCATGTTGTTGGTTTGAACTCTTACAAAAGCTTTGAAGCAGGGATGCAGTCTGCGACCAAAGGGGAGGCAAGTAATTGGCTTTTTCTGGTTAATATGTGAACGTTTTCCTGTTTATGTTAAATATATTGATTTTTCTTTTCCTTATTTTGTGCTTGTAATTTTATTTTCAATCCTTGTTTTTAGGTTCAAACAGTTAAACAGGGCTATCTGTTAAAACGATCATCAAGCTTGCGAGGAGATTGGAAACGGAGGTTCTTTGTACTTGATAGCCAAGGGAATTTATATTATTACAGAGTGAAGGGAGCCAAACCCATGGTAGTTATTTTTTGTCTTATATTTGTTTTGACCTCTCAAGCGGTCTCCTAATGTTTTTCTTCCAAATTTGTCCCCAGGGTTCTCAGTCATATAATTATGCTCGTTATACTGAACAAAATAGTGGCATGTTTGGTAGATTTCGTTCAAGGCACAACAGGGCAGCATCGCTAAATGAGGATATTTTGGGTTGTTGTGCAGTTGATCTGTGCACATCCACTATAAAGATGGATGCAGAGGATACAGATCTGCGACTCTGCTTCCGTATAATTTCTCCATCAAAAACATATATACTGCAGGTGACTGATTTACTTATATATTTGAATGACTCATAAAATAAGCCTCTATAATATGTGTTAGCTTATCTTGGTGACAGCCAAACATAATTTCTTATCTTGTACTGAACTCACATTTGTTTGATAAAATTTTTCTTTTTTAGAACATAAACATAGAAAATGGACATTCTGCTTATTAAAGTTGTAATCTTGCATCTTTTAGATTGAGCTTCTCTCTGGATTGGCTTTTTCTTAGTTGGTTCTTTAAATTGATTTTTTCAGGCAGAAAATGAAGCTGATAGGATGGACTGGGTAAACAAAATTACTGGAGCTATCACATTGCTTTTTAATTTTCAGTTTCTTCAACAGGTTATCTAATTCAATTTTTTTTAAGCATATCTTTATGCCATAATGTCCATATAAGATGTTATGTTAACACTATTCCATTGTAATTTCTGCAGCCTCATGGTAGATTGCATTTAGAAAATAAAAACTCAGCAATTGGTGCTTCTTTGACTAGTCAATCAGAGGATAGTCATAAACCTTTGATGGATGACATATATTCCAAGGAAGTGGGTAGTGTCTCTAAGATTTTAAGGGGAATTCCTGGGAATGATAAATGTGCTGAGTGCAGTGCTCCTGAACCAGACTGGGCATCTCTAAACCTTGGCATATTGCTGTGTATTGAATGCTCTGGAATGCATCGAAATCTTGGAGTTCATATCTCAAAGGTGCATTCTTTCAGATATAAATGCAAACTATTTATTTTACTTCTGTGTTTATAAAGTGGAAATAAGAAAAATGTGTAACTCGAATTTAATTTGTTTTGAAGTTTATCTTTAACATGGAAGCACCCATAGTTCGAGATTGTAAAGACTTTCTTTCTGGTCTTTTATTGCTCTAGGATGGTTATATGCCCTACAGTGCTTACCTATTTTTGCAGACTCTTCCTTTCTTGTGCGAAGGGCTTTCACTTTAAGAATCATATTAGTTTTGAGAAATAATATGCACTTTTGTTTGCAGACTCTTTCCTCCTTGCATTTTAAGGGGAACTTTTGTTTGCTTAAATAATGTGATTTCTGATTTGGTATTAACAAACTATTACCATTTTCTAAAGGTTATTACATTTTATTTGCCAACTGCAGGTGAGATCTATAACATTAGATGTTAAGGTTTGGGAACCTACTGTTTTGGATTTATTTGATAACTTGGGTAATGCTTATTGTAATTCTATCTGGGAGGGCTTGCTTCTACATGACAATGGAAGGTAAAATTTTGGCTTTCTTTAAGCATGTACTGTATGGTATATATATCACGTTGAGTCATGGAATAGTTGAGCTTGTAATCCTTTCTTTTGGGAACAATTATCTGCAGAGTAGGTGAATCAAATGCACCTATGAAACCATGCTCCTCAGATGCCTTCCAAGACAAGGAAAAGTACATCCAAGCAAAGGTAAGCAGTTTCAGTTCACATTCACTTTTTATATAAGTCTTCGTGGTTTACTGCAATAGAGGAAGCATTATATGTTAGACATGTGACAATTTCTTTCCATGAGTAAGATAGCTTATTTTAATTCATTTTTATGTCTGTTTTATCGGGATTTTAATTCATTGTTCAATTATATTCTAGCCTCTGAGGAAAAATAAAAAAATATTATTGTTGAATTCTGTAAAGGTACGTGTAAATATCCATAAGCACCAGCATTCAGGATTCTGTTGTAAATGTTTTAAAATTATCCGAAGTCCTAGGGATTTATGAGGGTTTTAGTTATCAACTGACAATTTGGGAAGTTACTATAGCTTGGCCTTCAATTGGAATGAAATACCAGTATTTTATGGATTTGACTTCTCCTTTCTGGTCATAATTACTTGTTTCCATTCCTAATAGAATTAGAGAGGATAGTTGATGTTTGCTTAGATGGAGAGATTATGTACTCAGATCTCTGCTCTTTGTGAGTAATTGAATTAGATTAGTAATCTTTATAATCTGATTTCCACTTTTGGATTCTCTTATTTCTCTCTCTCTCTCTCTCTCTCTCTCTCATACATGTTGTTTCTGCTAGTTCTATGTCAGTTTTGCACCTTGGCATTTATGTTCTGTATTGTTGTATTATCTGATAGGAAGTCTCTGCCTTCTTCACTGTTTTTACTGGGATCTAACTATCATTGTACCTCGTGTTGTTCTTAATCAGTATATAGAGAAATCACTAATCATCAGAGAAGAAGATTTACCCGGGAATCCTTCAGTTGGCATAAGAATCTGGCAAGCAGTTCAAGCTATAAATGTACGAGAAGTGTATCGCCTTATTGTCACATCAAATTCAAATCTGATAAACACAAAATATGACGATGTGGTTAACCATGCTGATGCTAAAGACTTGGACTTAGGATGTAGTGCAATTGAAGGGCATCAGCACGATCCTGAATCCTGTCTGAGAATTAAAGAGACTAATGAGACACAGAGGTGTCTCCGTGGCTGGTCATTGTTACATCTGGCATGTCATTCTGACAGTGCACTAATGATTGAGTTGTTGCTCCAATCTGGTGCTGATGTAAACATGTGTGACTACCATGGAAGGACTCCCTTGCACCATTGCATTTCTAGTGGGAAAAATCCATTGGCAAAGTTTCTACTTAGAAGGTAATACTTTTATATTAAGTCAGTTTTTTGCCTTTTCTTTGGGCTTTTGGTATAGCAAGCAATCATAAATTCTTCCTCTCTATCTCCCTCTCGTTTTTTATTCTTCTATGAAAGTTGTGTTGGAAAGAATTTAGAGAAAGATGTGTGAACAGAATTTAAGGCATTCTCCTGAGTAAAACAGAAATACTAAGAAAACTGTGTAACTGACTCAAAAAAATAGTTACATCAAAACAGTAAGACCCTGCTTATCAGTGGAAGAAATCCCTTGGAGATAGCCATGGGTGGAACACCAGAAAGAAGCCAGAAATACAACTTTGTCCCACCAAAGACGAAGGCAGGAATTGTCCTTGAAGATGTTGGCAATCAAATGCAGGAAATGACAGCATATAAAGCACATAACTGAAGCACCCTATCATACACGAGGTCTTTTTTATCATTCTGTTCCAACAAAAATGGCACTTTGCCGCCGTGAGCTTTGCAAAAAAAGAGGAGGATCTGATATCTAAGCATAGCACAAATGACCAAAATAATCAATAGGAAAGAGCTCTCCTATTCATTACGCATGTCTATTGAGACTCGTTGGAGATATTCGTGTACTGAGTACCAAAGCGAGCCCATAAAGACTGTGTTGTACCGTAACAAATTTAAGGGCAGATATTATGAGCATTTCGCTCTCGTCAAATATACCATAAAACTACATACATCGCACATCCATATAAAACTTTGCACCATTTGTGATATACTTGTTTCTGCCTTAAGTTTTAGCGATGAGCTTTTGTATATTCTTTAGTCTATTTAGTATCAGAAGGAACTAGGAATTTGTGTTCCATCTATATTTTCTTGAAATCTCATTCATAATTATCTCAAATAAAACCATTCCTTGTCCTTGATGAAGTCTCACTAATTGGATTATCCATCATTTCCCTTTTTTATTTTTGTCTCACAAGATGCTTGGACAACTTTTTCTCATCACTGCACAAACAGCTAAGATATCTTTCTTTTTTTGGTACAGCAGCTAAGATTTTTTTTATCTGCAAAGCTTTGCGTGTTTTATTTTGCATCAATTACATGTTATATATATGTGCGTGTTTGTGTGAGAGAGACGCTTGTATGACGCTTGCTCACATGCACATACTCTTCCTATTAAAGCATAAACTAACATGTCAATTACAGGGGCGCAAGACCGTCAGTTAAAGATGCTGGTGGACTCACTGCACTTGAAAGAGCAATGGAGATGGGAGCAATAACTGACGAAGAGCTATTTATCATGCTTGCTGAATGCCAGTAAAGATGGAACTGGTATATATTGTGTTAAGAATGTTGAGGATAAGCTGTTGTTTATCGAGAATAGAAAGTCTGATGTCTTATTTTAGCACGCCTATTTCACCAAAAGGAAGCTCATTAGCTTTTTAATTCATCTGGATCCATATTTCTTGCAGATACTATAGAGAATACTTGCCATCTCTCTCTCTCTCTCTCTCATGAAAAATTTAAATAAAATGTTACTGATTCCTCAGATTTTATTTATAAGAGAATTCTTGTAAACAAATTTATTTATTTATCAATTACACAGTTTTGAAGATAATTGTCATTCAGTTAGGCTCTAATTTAAGTAGTCCAAGTATGTGTCAAACGACATTGGAAGGTACCTATATTCGTCATTGAAATTGTTCCAAAAAATTACATGAGTACTCAAGTGAGCATATTTGTTAAGATTAAAGAGGAGATCTAGCTAACATTTAAATAGCTGCAAAAAAAAAATCCTTTCTCCATGTGCTATTATTGGGTTGACGCCTACATTATACGGCTCAAATCACACCAAACCAAATAAAGGGGTGCCTAGATGCCATAAGCAACGGTATTAAAAATAATAATAACGTCCTCTAATGCATCTTAAATAGTATGTCATCAGCTTGTTTTACCTAAACCAAAATAACCTACAACTAATAACAGCCCACACATACTATAATTTATGATATATTATAATACTGCCTTAACGAGAAAAGAAAGAATTGTATATAAAAAAAATTGTTATCTTGTATTGTGTACTTCATATTCGTTGATTATTATTATTTTATTTAAAAAAAAAGTTAAAATTGAAGAGAACGAGTACACAAAGCAATATAATGTGATGTTCAGGTCGTCACATGTTTTGATGCTTCGATTGAATTTGTTCAACGATGAAATTAATATCTGTTAGTGTTTTAACAGATTTTAAACTTATATCTAGATGAAAGCATATACATACTAAAGTTTAGGTATATGGGATGGTGTACATTGGTTTGGTACTCTTCTCCGAAAAGTACAGTTTAGGTACATGGGTTGGTGTACATTGGTTTGATACTCTTGTCACAAAGTGCAATTTAGGTACATGAGATGGTGTACATTGGTTTAGTACTCTAGTCCCAAAGTGCGGTTTAGGTATATGGGATGGTGTACATTGGTTTAGTACTCTTATCCCAAAGTGCAGTTTAGGTATATGGGATGGTGTACACTGGTTTAGTACTCCTGTCCCAAAGTGCAGTCTAGGTATATAGGATGGTGTACATTGGTCTAGTACTCTTGTCCCAGAAAGCATTTGAGGGAAAATGCAAGATGTAGGCATTGACCGCACTTAGTTCATGCGGCCATGGGCATGGTGCAAACTGTTGAGCGTTTGCTATTATTCATATTAAGTCTACAACGGATTTGTCTAATATGCACTTGAAAGAAATGCACATTGATGAATTGATGTAGCAGTTAATATAGATTGTTGATTAAGAATATTAAAATAATAATAATAATAATAATAATAATAATAATAATAATAATTTAACAGTTGAAATTTAATTAAAATTTCATTAATCTTAATTTACAAAGTCCTTAAATTTTATTTTTTTATAAATTGTGGAATTTTTTTTAGTTTACATATTTATTTGATTTGATTACTTTTTTGTAAAAAAAGAAAAAACTCAAACTTCATATTTTTTTTTATACATTGTTAGTCTCCATATAAATATATTTTATTTTCTTATATCTCTCGTTTTTCATTTTTCAAATTTCTCATTGCTTGTGCATCTCTTCGGATATGATTTCATTACATCTCCTCGCTTGGATGTTCATCGGCGTCGATGTTTGTGGGTGTTTAAGTTTCCAATCTTATTACATCTCCTCACTTGGGTCTTTCATATCAAATCTCATTGCATTTCTCTTGCATTTCTTTATTCGACTTAGTTGACTTGATTGAAAGTTAGTTAATTTGCAAGTTCTCTAATCATAGAGATTGAAATATAAGAAAACAAAGTGGGATAACAAAGAAAGAATATGCATAAACATATACATAGACATACACAGAGAGAGAAAATGAAAAACTTGGGGTCTGTTATCTATACACAGAGAAAGTTCTTCAAGAAAAGCTTTAATAACAATAGAGAGGAAGTGGAAAAGGGAGTTGAAAAATAGCAATACTGAGTAAAGTCTTGCTTCTGGCATAGGTCTGCCAACTGATAAAGTATGAAAATTTGAATTTAAACCCTTTACGGGATTGACAGTCCCGCAAGGGATAAAAAAATTGTAAAATTTTAAATTTAACAAAAACACCTTAATGGGATTGTGAGTATCAAAAGAGATAGAATATAAATAATAAAAATCAAATGTTTAAACGAAGACCTTTAAGGGACTTTGAATCCCGAAAGGAGTGATTTAACAATTTTGAAATTTTTTTGTTAAATAGACCCTTACGAGTCCCACAAGGACCGAATATAAATAGATTTAATATATATATAAATTTAAAGTTTAAGATTATCCAAAGATGTTTTTATGAAAAAGAATTTTGAGAAAAATTTAAAATTATTAAAAAAGTAAGAAATAATGTAAAATTTAAATTTTATTACAAATCCTGAAGCAAAATAAAAGTAAGAAAAGAAATTATAAATTTAAAACTTATTAATGTAAAACTTAAATGCGATTAAAAGAAAAGTCAAAAAATTAAGAATGACTAAAATGCAAATAAACTAATATATAAGGATTTAAAAAGAATTACGTGAAAAACCACAAAAACTGCTTATAAAACCGGTAACTTTTAAGGAGTATGGATGAATTGTAATATTTTAGGTGCAGAGTAGAAAGCTCTCCATGCTTCAATTTGATGTTCAGTACCTACTTCGAATTTTAATTTACATACTTACAATAGGGATTACTCTGGTACCCATCTTTTTTTTTTCAGGGTACCGGTACTCAGGGTGAGTTGTCAAGCATTCATTAGTTGTTATTTATATTTAATAAACTTTCAAACATTTATTGTAAAATTAACAGTCAATAGATAATTGACAACTCACCCTAAGTACCAAACCCATCAGGATACCATATCAACTCCCACCTACAATTACTTATTACTCCCAACATTATCTTCATTTACAGAATGTGTACCTATAAATTTATGAGAAAATCCTCTATCCATGCATCTTACACACGATCTGAAACAAACTCAAGTCCACCTACAATGGCCATGCTTGGGTATGTTGTAGTATTTGCAGCCACTCTCTTCTTCATATTCATCCACCTTTGGAGGCGCAATAGAAATACACCTATGCCAAATTGGCCCATAATTGGTATGCTATTGGGGATTTTGCGTAATCTCTCCAATATCCATGATTATCTAACCATAGTTTTGAAACATCATGGAGGTACTTTGAAGTTTGAAGGACCCTGGCTCACAAACATGAACTTTGTCCTTACCAGCGATCCTATGAACGTGCACCACATTACGAGCAAGAATTTTGGCAACTATGGGAAAGGGTCTGATTTCCATGAGATTTTTGAAGTTCTCGGAGATGGGATTTTTAATTCTGATTTCCAGAAATGGAAGGACAAGAGGAAAATACTTCATTCTGTGTTTAAAAACACAAGCTTTGAGAGCTTCCATCAACAAATCATTCAGAAGAAGCTGGAGAGTTGCCTACTTCCGTTTCTTGATCATGCATCAGAAGCAGGAACCCAGGTGGACTTGCAAGATATCTTTCAGAGGTTCACCTTTGACAACATTTGCTCCGTAGTATTAGGACTTGATCCTAATTGCCTTCCAAAAAAGTTCTGTGAGTTCTCAGAGGTTGCTTATGAGAAAGCTTTCAACGAAGTGGAGGACGCAATATTCTACAGACACATTGTTCCAAGATGTTTATGGAAGCTGCAGAAATGGCTCCAAATTGGACAAGAGAAGAAGTTGAATAAAGCCCAAATTTGTTTTGACCAATTCTTGCATGAATGTATAACATCCAACCGTGAAGAGCGAAGCAGATGCAATAGTACCAAAGTGGATGAATCAAACTTTGACTTGCTAACTCTTATGGAGGACGGGAAGGGACAAATGGATGACAAGTATCAGAGAGACATTGCAATTAATCTCTTGGCAGCAGGAAGGGACACAATTAGTGCAGGTCTCAGTTGGTTTTTCTGGCTTGTTTCAACTCATCCTCTTGTTGAAGCCAAAATTCTTGAAGAAATCAGAGAGAGTTTTATAACCAAAGAAGAAAATTGGCTTCCTTCAGGTGTGGAAGAGCTTAGTAAGCTAGTTTACCTCCATGGAGCTATATGTGAATCCTTGAGGCTTTTCCCTCCGGTGCCTTTCGAGCACAAGTGTAATGAGCTATATTTGATAGCTGTCATGTAATCATAATAAGCTATATTTGGTAGCTGTCATGTAATCACGCTATACTTGGTAGCTGTCATATAATCACCCTAATATTAGCACTGATAGGGGAGCCAGTGCCGGTATAGTTGACCACGTGATAGAAATAATTCTAAGAATATTGTTAGGCATATATTTAGGAGTAATTGAAGGTGCGTCCTTGTATATATATATATACTGTGGTAACCAATGAATAGGAGGGACGGCAGATATTTCTTCTCATTTCATGGTATCAGAGCCTTACACCGCCAGAAAATCTTAGACCAAAGAATACCTGACGGCTATCATGGCTAGGAATCAAGAACAACTGAAGCTTGATTCGGCTGCCATGACTGGGGATCAAGAACAACCGAAGCTTGATTCTGTCAAGAGGAACCCGTCGCCTTATGATCTAAACTCAAACGATAACCCGGGAAACGTGATAACGCAGGTGCAACTGCGTGGTGAAAACTATGAGGAATGGGCACGGGCGATGCGAACCTCACTGAGAGCACGGCGTAAGTGGGGGTTTATAGAAGGAACGGTTAAGCAACCGAGTGATAAATCCTTCGAGTTAGAGGATTGGTGGACAGTACAATCCATGCTGGTGTCATGGATCCTGAACACAGTTGAACCTAGCTTGCGTTCAACGATCTCATATATGGAGAATGCCAGAGACTTATGGGAAGACATCAAGGAAAGATTTTCAGTTGTCAACGGACCTAGAATTCAACAACTGAAGTTGGACATAGCAGAATGCAAGCAAGGAGGTATGACTATGGTGGCCTATTATGGGAAAATGAAGTCTCTATGGGATGAGTTGGCTAACTATGAGCAGATTCCGATCTGTACATGTGAGGGATGCAAATGTAACATTGCATCAAAGCTAGAAAAACGTCGGGAGGAAGAAAAAGTCCATCAATTTTTGATGGGTCTAGATGATGAGATATATGGGACAGTTCGTTCAAATCTCCTTGCCACTGATCCTTTACCATCACTAAATAGAGTCTATTCGACTTTGATACAAGAAGAAAGGATGAAAACTATTGCTCGAACCAAAGAGGAACGGAAAGAAGTCATGGGGCTTGCAGTTCAAACAAGTACCAGAACAAAAGGGCGTGGAGACATGAAGAATAAAACAATGGTTTGTTCGTGTTGCAATCGAGCAGGCCATGAAGAAGCACACTATTTTCAGCGCATTGGCTATCCAGAATGGTGGGGTGAACGGCCACGTGGTGAAGGAAAGATAGGTGGACGAGGAAAAGGACAACAACGGACCGGAAGTGGTACAAGTCGTGGACAAAGTGGAATAGTGCGTGCCAATGCTGCACAAACCGTGCCTGCAGGTGCTAGTGCTACAACAGGGAATGCTACAGAGGCAAAGAATCCTGGACTAACAGGACTGAACAGTGAACAATGGCGAACTTTACTTGAAATGCTGAACAACTCTAAGAATGGAACAAGTGAGAGGATGACCGGTAAGGATACACTCAACTCATGGATAATCGATACAGGGGCTTCCAACCATATGACTGGAAGCCTAAGTAAATTGTGTGATCTGCGAGAAGTGACAGGATGTCCAGTTGGATTGCCAGATGGGCAACGGGTTACTGCCACTAAGGAAGGATCAATAAAGCTTGATGGGGGTTTACAACTCAGCAATGTTCTTTATGTTCCCAGTCTAAATTGCAACCTAATCTCTGTATCACAATTAATTGACGAATCAGATTGCATAGTACAGTTCACTAATGCTTTGTGTGTAATACAGGACCGCACTTCGAAGATGCTGATTGGTGCGGGTGAACGAAGGAATGGGCTCTATCTGTTTCGTGGGATTCCTAGTGCGAAGGCATACAAGACTGATGGAGTCAATCAGCTTGAACTGTGGCACCAACGCTTAGGACATCCGTCTATGCAAATTACCAAGTTAGTTCCTATTGTCAGTTGTAATAACAATAATAAAATAGCAGCTAAGGCCTGTGATGTGTGTCAACGGGCAAAGCAGATTAGAGAGAAATTCCCTTTAAGCAATCAAAAGGCATCTGATGTATTTGAACTCATTCACTGTGATTTATGGGGAGCATATAGAACTCCTTCTTCTTGTGGAGCTTATTATTTTTTGACTATAGTGGATGATTGTTCGAGAGCTGTGTGGATTTATTTGCTCACCGATAAGAAAGAAGTGTCGCGTACACTGTTGAATTTTTTTGCTATGGTGAACAGGCAGTACAATAAACAGGTTAAGATTGTTCGCAGTGATAATGGAACTGAATTTATATGCTTGAGGGGTTATTTTCTTGAACACGGTGTCATCTTTCAAACTTCTTGCACAAGCACACCGCAGCAAAACGGACGGGTCGAAAGAAAACATAGACATATTTTAAATGTAGCTCGAGCACTACGGTTCCAAGGTCATCTACCTATTGAATTTTGGGGTGAGTGTGTCTTGACAGCTGGGTATTTGATTAATCGCACTCCTTCTTCAGTTTTAAATGGGAAAACCCCGTATGAAGTGTTGCATGGCCAAGCACCCCTTTATGCTCATTTGCGAGTGTTTGGATCACTCTGCTATGCATATAATCAGGGACGAAAAGGAGACAAATTTGCCAGCCGAAGTCGTAAATGTGTCTTTGTAGGTTACACTTATGGCAAGAAAGGATGGAAGGTGTATGATATTGAAACAAAAGAATTCTTAGTTTCACGTGATGTTGATTTTTTTGAAACTGAATTTCCTCTTGCTCGCAATACTACTACACTGAGCGAGGATCCTATGGTTACCATTAGTCATGAACCTGTAGCAGAAGATATTTTTGGAGGGACACGTAATACTGCTTTTAACAATCATGATCCTAATCAATTAAATGAAATCAGGCATGGCGACATGGGGCACCCATGGGTTGATAATGAACATGGAGACACTGAACTTGCCACACAAGGTACTGATCATGCCGTCTTAGCTCAGCAACCTAGTGGTGAGGTGTCAAATACTGAGCCACTTGGTAGGGGACACAGGATAAAGCGCCCTTCAGTGCGTTTGCATGATTATGTCACCAACACAATCTGTAGATTGAGCCCATCTCGTCGTTCACCAGTTCCAACTCACACTCCAGGTGCTCCTTACCCCTTAACACATTATGTGAACTATGATAATTTTTCTGTGCAGCATCGTGCTTTTCTTGCAGCTATCACTATTGAACAGGAGCCAGCGTCTTTCCTTGAAGCTGTCAAGGATGCCCGCTGGCAAAAAGCCATGCGTCACGAGATTCAAGCTCTTGAGAACAATGCCACGTGGGAAGTCCAAAGCTTACCTCCTGGCAAGAAACCTCTCGGCTGCAAGTGGGTCTATAAGATTAAGTATCACTCGGATGGTACAGTAGAGAGATTTAAAGCACGATTGGTCATTTTTGGTAACCATCAGGTGGAGGGTGTTAACTACACTGAAACGTTTGCGCCTGTGGCCAAAATGGTGACTGTGCGTGTTATCTTGGCTGTTGCAGCTGTCAAAGCATGGGAGCTGCACCAGATGGATGTCCATAATGCCTTCTTGCACGGTGATCTTCATGAAGAAGTTTTCATGAAACTTCCTCCTGGTTTTCAAGTTTCAAAACCAAACATGGTATGCAAGCTTCGAAAATCGCTTTACGGATTGAAACAAGCCCCCAGATGTTGGTTCGCCAAACTTTCTACTGCATTGAAGAATTATGGATTCCAACAATCTTATTTTGACTACTCCCTATTCACTTTGCAACATCAAGCAGTTCAGCTTGTGGTTCTTGTTTATGTTGATGACTTGATCATCTCAGGAAATGATCCTGTAGCTATTCGACGGGTGAAGACCTACTTGAGCACGTGTTTTCATATGAAGGACTTAGGTGTCTTGAAGTATTTCTTGGGTGTCGAAGTGGCTAGGAACGCCACTGGCATCTTCCTTTGCCAACGAAAATATGCTCTTGACATCATATCTGAGACTGGGCTTATCGGCGCCAAACCTGCAAGTGTTCCTTTGGAGCAGAACCACAAGCTTGCCTTGGCCCAGGGTCCATTGCTTGACAATCCTGAACAATATAGACGCTTGGTGGGTCGGCTTATCTACCTTTGTTTTACTCGGCCCGAGTTGTCTTACTGTGTTCATACTCTCTCACAATTCATGCAACAACCGAGAGTGGCTCATTGGGAGGCTGCCTTGCGGGTAGTTCGTTACTTGAAAGGCAATCCAGGCCAAGGGATCTTGTTGTGCCGAGACAGTAGCTTGCAACTTTCCGGGTGGTGTGATTCGGATTGGGCCAGCTGCCCTTTGACAAGGCGCTCTTTAACTGGATGGTTGGTGTTCCTTGACAAGAGGTTGTCGAGACCTATCAAATAAAATAACCGGTTCACAAACTAATTTGTAGTATAGAGAATGAACCGAATCGTCTCTCAAGGATCCAAAAATAAAGATTTAATTAGATCAAGATAATTAGAAAATGGGGGGGTTTTGTTGTTGATTAACAAGATTAATAAAAGTAGGAGATTCAAAGTTGTAAACAAATCTAAAGAAACAACCAATCCAAGGAAATTTACCGATCTTGAGTTTAACTCATCATTGATCACAAGGAATTCACTTAATTGCTAACCATGTTCTTGGCCTTAGATCACATCAAGAAGCCTTAACATGATCCAAGAATTCTTTACTAGATAAGCATCTAGGATTTGATTAACCAAGGTTAGATAAAGTAAGCACCATCCAACATAGATTAACTTAAGATCTAGAATTTAACCAAGCTAAACAATCTATCAAAAAGCTTTAATATATTGTTTAATCTTTGTGATCCTCTTTGATTACATGATAATAAAGCTACTACCACATCAACATCTAAATCAAATTAAGCAATTTAATCTAGATAAAAATCAAAAGAGGAAGAAGAGAAACTTGAATAACAATTAAGTAATATGAACAAGTAAAACAAGATCTCCAAATTAAACAACAAGATGGCTAATCCCTTGGATTGATTATGAGAGCCTAGCATTCCATGGATGGGAAGGAAGAACTCAGAATTTAAAGAACAAAAACGAAATTGCAAAGAGAATGAAGAAGAAGAGAAAGAAAACTCTCACAAATACTTAAACTTTCTTGAAACTTACTTCTAAATTGAATGCCTCTAATACAAAGAGGTTGGGTCTATTTATACTAATCCTAGAAGCCAATTTGTTCATGTACATAATCTGAATACAAGCTATAAGAATCTGAAATTTGTCAAAAATGGAAGCTTGATGCATGGTTGGTGGGTTGGTGCATGGTAGGTGGGTTGGTGTATGGTTGGTGGCTTTTAGTCAACAACTCTTATCCGACTTCTGGCTTCAAATTCATCACCTAGACGGTGTATTTTGGCTTGGATGTCTTCATCAAAGTTGTAGCCAGTTGTCTCCTTGAAAATCTCCAATTTGAATCATGTCATTTGGACTTTTAGAACTCCAGAAATGCCAAAAACACTTCACCTACCTCAAGTTAGGTTGGAAGAACGTGTTTCCAAATTCAGACCAACTTGTAGCTTCTGAAGCATGCCTAAAACGACATCTATTGACAAAATGGTCTTCATTGAAGTTGGAGATATGGGTCTTATCTTTCAAGTGACCAAGTTTCAGCCCAAGAGGAGGCCTATAACCCACTATATAGTCCAATATGTGCATACTGCCCAGATGGTTCCGTGACAGCAAACCCACTCTGCATTGCAGGGAAATTTTGGACCCTTAGCATTCCGATCCAGCTCTTGAGTTCTTCATGAAACTTGTAGAGCATTGTCTTAGCTTTCCAAAGACACCAAGATCACCTCAATTGGATCACCGAGTCCCAAGTTATGACCTAACCAAGGAAGAAAGGTCAAAATGCATCAAAATCCGAAAATTATTCAATATTTGCATTAAAGCCCAATGAAGCCCAACAACATTAAACTCATCTAAAGTACTAATATTGGGCACAATAAACATCTAATAATGCCTAATACAAAGCTAACATAAGTGTCTCAAATTGATTGATCAAATTCCCCACACTTAAGCTTTTGTACTCTGGGCAAAACACATAACAACGAAACTAAAGAAATACAAGAAACATCATATTATTAAACTAAAAACATAAAAACTGATTGTACCTAATCTAATCCACTTCCGTAGGAAAACACGATGGCACTTAGCATGTGCCACAAGCCTTTAAACCCCTAGGTGTCCCTAGTGGACGAGTTGTAGTCTCGTGAGGGTTTACCAGGATGATACCCACAAACATGTAATATTTTATTTAATCAATTCAACTAATTTTTAAATACAAGCATTGTATCAAATATAAACCATAATTAATAAGTAAAGTATGCTTAACAAAGAATAGTTGAATCAAATCAATTGAGAATAAAGTATAGCATAATCATGCTTTAATCAGAAATAAGCATGTTTAGATTGAGTAAAATTCTTCACAAGTGTCACTCAAATCACACAAGGTGTTTAGGTTAACTGTTTACGCTCAACTCAGTCAAATTATGAAAGTATTTTACCATAGGCTTGCATATACATCAATTCTCCACTACTTAGATCAAATAAATTGCAAAAATCAAGAGGTCTTTCAAAAAGGTTGTAATGGAACTTATAAGGTGAAGGAAGGGAACAATATAGATAATAGCAGGTTAAAACCAAAGAGAATAAAAGAGCATTGAGGAGTAATTCAAGTAGAAAGAATAATTTTTTTTTTTTTAACCCAAAACCATAAAATGCTCATTCTCTTCACACATTCCTTCCTTTTTCTATTCCTTTTTTTTTTTGTTTGTTTGTTTGTTTTTCTTTTTTTTTTTTGTACCAAGCATTTCGTATCAGCACACCAATTCCCCCACACTTAAATCATTGCAAGCAAAAGAACTCCTCCAATAAGAAAATCAATGCTCTCTCATTCCCTAAGGTAAGGTAAAACATGGTTTTTCACTCAAAGCTTGTAATGAGCTAAGAACAAAGAATAGGCAAATAGGTTTAGAGGGAGTTAATAATTGGATAAATGCAAGGTAGGTTTATTTGGCCAAAGCGGCTAAGTCAAGAAAAAAATGCCTCTGTCATTTTCATGCAACATACAGACCAATGTAATCTCAAATCGATTCAATGCAAGTTCTAGAAAATAAATTCATAATTGACATCACTCATGAAAGAAAATAACCAAGTGTAAGTATCAAACTTGGAAAAGCCCAAAACTCACAAAGGTATGGAACATTCACTCAATTCAACCATGCCTTCTTCCTAATATCCACAATCATATACACATGTATATCATGAAAATGATTCAACTATAAACTGTTTTGCATACTTTTATCATCAATTAAGCTCAGATTCAGCACATGCTTGTATCAAAATCAATTGAAAAGATCAAAATTGTGTGTGTGTGTGTTTTTATTTTTATTTTTATTTTTTTTTATTTTTTTTATTTTTATTTTTTTTTAATATATATACAAGAACAAAGATGATTTTTAAGACCTATTATGAAATGCAAGTTAAGATGCGTCTCAAGAGCAAAACTACTCCTTACTCTGCCATCATACATCTAAAAAGTTAGTAACAATAAAGATTAGTTTTTTTTTTTTTTTTTTAACTAAACTATGTACATGGTAATGTCAACTATCCCTCCCCTCAACTAATTAAAGACATTGTCCCCAATGTCAAAATAAAGATAGGTAGAGTGTAGAAGGTCTTACCGTAAAACCGCAAATCGGGCCCGAAATAAGAAAAATTACAAAAACTAAAACCATAAGAGAAAACAAAAATTCACAAAGACAAAGTCAAATCAAGTTTTTGCTTTTTCTTCTTTGCCTTGTTCCCAATTCCGTGGAGCCATTCTTTGGATCACGTTGTGGTACAAATGCATTGAGTTGATCGAGCAATTGTTCGGGAGTTGTAGCGATTACAAGACTTTGACGTGTCGCTTGTGAGATGAACCTTTTTCTACAAAGATGATCAAGAAAACAAAACAAACTGTCATAAAAACCATTAACATTTAATATACCTATGGGTTTTTGGTGAAAGTTCTCACGATGACCAGGATGTAATTTGAAAGAGTTCTTCCAAAGTTTCAAAACCACCAGGTAGGGCAATAAAGGCATCAGCATTGGCGATCATAATGTTCATGCGTTGGTGCATGCAAAATACTATTACTTCATCCCCTAATGTTTTTCCAATGGGCTTCTTTGGTCGATAAAGGACTGGGAATGACATCAAGGACTTTGCCACCTCCTAAATGTGCAGCAGTTGCTACACAACCCATTAACCCAAGACTACCTCCTCCATAAACTAAACGGATTTCTCTCTCAGCTAGCACTCGACCAAGATGGTGTGCAATATTTACAAACTCTTTATCTTTCCCAGGATTAGATCCACAAAAGACACAAACACTCTTGATCCGACGAACTGAAGTGACTTCCATTTTTTTCTCTTTGTTTTTTTTTTTCGTACTCTCACCTTATCAATGATCTGAAGAGAGCAAAGTGCATTATTTAAAGGCATCAAAACTCAAAGGTAATAATTACACCTATAAAGGAGGGGTAGATCCGTGTGTCAGGTAAGTTTGAAAATAAGCACAACAATGATAATAGCTATATGACAATGATAGCTTAAGTATTTGTGAGAGTTTTCTTTCTCTTCTTCTTCATTCTCTTTGCAATTTCGTTTTTGTTCTTTAAATTCTGAGTTCTTCCTTCCCATCCATGGAAGGCTAGGCTCTCATAATCAATCCAAGGGATTAGCCATCTTGTTGTTTAATTTGGAGATCTTGTTTTGCTTGTTCATATTACTTAATTGTTATTCAAGTTTCTCTTCTTCCTCTTTTGATTTTTATCTAGATTAAATTGCTTAATTTGATTTAGATGTTGATGTGGTAGTAGCTTTATTATCATGTAATCAAAGAGGATCACAAAGATTAAACAATATATTAAAGCTTTTTGATAGATTGTTTAGCTTGGTTAAATTCTAGATCTTAAGTTAATCTATGTTGGATGGTGCTTACTTTATCTAACCTTGGTTAATCAAATCCTAGATGCTTATCTAGTAAAGAATTCTTGGATCATGTTAAGGCTTCTTGATGTGATCTAAGGCCAAGAACATGGTTAGCAATTAAGTGAATTCCTTGTGATCAATGATGAGTTAAACTCAAGATCGGTAAATTTCCTTGGATTGGTTGTTTCTTTAGATTTGTTTACAACTTTGAATCTCCTACTTTTATTAATCTTGTTAATCAACAACAAAACCCCCCCATTTTCTAATTATCTTGATCTAATTAAATCTTTGTTTTTGGATCATTGAGGCTTTTCCCTCCGGTGCCTTTCGAGCACAAGTGTGCAATCAAATCCGATATACTTCCTAGTGGCGACCGTATTAATCCAAATACGATGGTATTGTACTCCTTGTACTCAATGGGAAGGATGGAACATATATGGGGAAAAGATTGCTTGAAATTTAAGCCCGAGAGATGGATTTCAGAGAAAGGAGGCAATATACACATACCATCTTACAAGTTCATAGCTTTCAATGCAGGGCCCAGAAGTTGTTTGGGTAAAGTCATGAGCTTGATTCAAATGAAGATGGTTGCCATTGCTTTGTTGTGGAATTTTCAGATACAAGTGGTGGAAGGTCATCCCATATCCCCAGGTGTTTCCATTGTACTTCACATGAAACATGGCTTGAAGGTCAAGGTTACAAAAAGATGCATTTGATGGAAGCAGAGGGTTCCAAATGATTGGTTGTACTATTGTTGTATTTCATATTTGGGATTACTGCTTTTACTTGTCACTGCTAAATAATGTATGGCATATTTTTATAATTGATTGTCTTGGAACAATTATATATGGCAAAAGAAAAGGAAGGATTGTGTTAGCACAAGGATGTAGATCCTGAATGTTTCGAAAATTCTGATATTGTTTGATGTTTATTCTACCTCGTGACCTCTTATTATATGATATTCTCATGTTTAAACCTTCATATTATGAGTTTTTCATGGAATTGTAATTGGCGAAAAAGTTATTCTAGGTTTTTTAAATTAGATGAAAATAAGAATACATTAAATAAATTGATAATTAAATAAAATAGTGATTTAAAATTAATTTCTTTATTATGAATTAAAATAAAATAAAATAAAAACATGTGTTAAAAATAATATTTATTATTTTATAAAAAGAGAATGATCTTACATTCAATTTAAGAAAAATAATTTCCTATTAAATTGGTTTAAAAAATTAATTAAGTATTTAATTATATTAATTAATAATTTATATACAATTAATTAATAATTTATTTTTATTTTAATATTTGATACATAATTAATTGGATGTAAATTATTAATTAATTCTATTAAATATTTAATTAATTTTTTAAAACTAATCAACAAATAATTATTTTTCTCAAGTTAAATGTAACGTCATTCTTCCTTTTATAATTTGTCCTTATTCCCTTCTTCCAAAAATAAAAAATGAAAAAGGCCTAACACCCACAAATAAACAATTGAATGGTTTTTGTCTGCGTATTGCGTATTGTTCCCTCGCTCTCTCTCTCTCTCTCTCTCTCTCCACACAAAATGTTGCAATTTATTGTAACCCGTTTCTTTTTAACCCCAAAAGTAATCAGTAGAAAAATTCATCAAAGATTACCAAAAAAAAAAATCATCAAAAACCAATATGTGATTCCAATTGACGCCACTTTGTCCTGCATCCCTTCTGTTTTGAAAATCCCTAGCAGTAGCAGCTAACACTGGATTTGGGTGTTGAATCTGCACCCTAACAACTCTAGGTATGAACTATGAAGCCAAGGTTCCCTCTTTTTCTTTGTCTTTATGCTAATTGCAGTTTCGACAAATCTGGGATTTGCTTTCTCTTTTTCGAAACTCTCTAACAACCCTGTTTTTTTTAAACCCCAATTTTACCCCAACTGAAGTTCTTACACTATTTTGCACAAATTTCACTAATTTCCGTGGCTAAATGTTCATTGCCCTGGAAATTTGCTTACTTTTTATCCCAACTGTTAAAATAAAATTACCCTCCTTGTTGTGTGATAGAAAATTTGTTGTTTTTCAGTGTAGAATCATGTTTCAACTGTAAGTCTTGTTTCTGCTTGAGTGTAACTTGAAATGCTTGATATCATTAATAGGAATGCATACTTCTTTTGAGGGAAGTAAACGGCAGTTGCCACCATGGATGATGCAGAAGGTTGGTGCCAGCCACGTGAGTAAGTCTGACAATGTTGTTGAAACTAATTGCTATGAGGGAAAAGGAGACATGGCAACAAATGCTGGAAATGAACCGAAGAAAAATGCAGTGACAGATCACAAGAGGGAAACTTCAAGGAGGAAGTCAAACTTACATGCAAAATGTGAAGTTAAGAGAAGAAGAAATTTAAGTCAACAGGATGGAAGCAGTGGAATTACCCGAAAAGCGAAGAGAAAAAACGATAGCTCTAGGAATAGAGTTTGGAAATCTAATATAAAGAAAGGCCAAAATTTAGAGGATCCTAGCCATGGTAGTTGTGATGTATATCCAGTTCAAGCATTTAGTGATAATGACATGGAGCTGACAATTGAAGATTTAATGGCCATTGCTGAAGAGGTAATTTTCTTTTCTGATAATACTGAAGGAGAAAAATAGCTTTTGGTTTTGCTCGAGTAATCTGAGTAGAAATATGTTTACTATTTTCTATCATCATATACTTAAGTAAATTAAAAATATATCCCCCCAATACAAAGTTGAAAGTGATGGAGGTTTTATATTTCACCCTACCTCTGCTTGAACATTTAAACTTTTGTTATGTGCATGCAGTATGTCAAAGACTATGAGAACAAGGAGCGACAAGAAGCATCAGGTAGACAGTGTGAATCAAAATGGCAATTTCCAGCTATAAGTGAATCAGGAACTTCTCTTGATTTCCCTTGTGAGAACAAAAGATCATCTAGTTCTGCAAGGGAAGCTCTATATAATTCCACTCCAACAACAACTGGTGAATTAATTGCTACTAGCACCTCTCAGACAGGTCATCCTGCTCAAGACATGCTGGACTTGTTCTTGGGTCCCTTGCTGAGGAAACCCCTTGCGAAGGAGGAGAAGAACAAATCTATTGTAGAACGTTTAGAATTTACCCATGAGTTCACTAGGCAAAGTCAAGACGAACTTGTTGGAGAAGAAACGGTCCCCTTGATGAAGAAAAGAAACACTTTGAAAGACAAGGTAGCAATGTTTCTTGACTAAGATATGTAGATTCATCAACACCTCTTAGCAAAGCAATGAGTCCGAGTTCTTGCATGACCTGAAATAGTAGCTGCACCTGTAAATCATTTGATAATTGCAGTCTCATCCTAGTTGGTCAAAGTTTTTCAGTGATAATGTTATAGTAGGTCTGTAACGTTCTTTTAGATCAAATTCTGATACAATGAAATTGAATGTCAATCACCAGTTGCCAGGGGAAAGGAGGGAAAAGGGGGAAGAAAGGGGGGAGCTCATCTTTACGCAACAGTAAAGCATTTTCAACATAATCATAAAAAAAAGGTTATTTAAGGCTGCTATCGTGAAGATTCCATGGTACATTATGAATATATTATCTGTAGAAGACAAGGAAACAAGTAGCTAAGCATCTGAGCACCTGCATCTCCATCAACTTTAGAGAGTTTGTTTTTATATTGATGGTGGCTGAAGGAAGGATAATTATAATAATTGCAATAATTAGGGATGTTTATGTAGGTTTGGTTGTTTGGCATGTAGGATTTTCTATTACTTGTTAGGTTAGGAATTTATTTCTTAGTATGGATTAGTTAAGTATTGAATGAGGATTCTCATTATAGTGAAACTCATGTTATTTGGATATCTAGGACAACTATTTTCATAGAATGTTTAGTCTTCAGTTTAGTATCTCATTAATAAAGTAGGCTTTGTGGTCGTGTTTGGTGAATTTTGGGCATGCCTTTAAAGCTTCGAACATTTTCTTAAATTAAGTTCAGGGGCTTTGGTCAGGGAAAGGAGGGAAATGTGTTACGGCAGTGTGCTGTCTATATTGTTCTTTGGTGCCTTTGGCTGCAGCAAAATGTCCGGGTCTTTTAAGGGGAAATCTTTGTCCCTAGAGTTGCTTTAGGACAGGACTGATTTCATAGCATTTATATGGTGTTCAGCACTTAGTTCTTTACAAAGATTCCATTAACATACATGAAGAGGGACCGGAGAGCTCTTTTTGTTTTAATGCATTTGTTTGAATTTAATTCATTTTCTTTAGAGCTTTCTGTAAGGAGAATATCTTATTTTTCCTTTTCTTAGTACAATTTCCATTACCTTTTCTTAGTACACACTTCCTCTTCCTATCGGCAACCTCTGTCCTTAAGGAGCACAATCAAACGGTCCTTTTTTTTTTCTTTTTTCTTTTTTCATTTTCTGCTGACAGAATTGCTTATCTGGCTTTTGATACGAGGGTACCAGTTTAATGATCTCTTTTAGATCTCTAGTTATTCAGTTAGCTTCTCTATATTGAATAACCTTTGTGTTTTGAGGAACCTTGTGACAAGTTCACATGGTGGATAACTTTATTTTGTGTGGACAATTACATGATCATCATTAATTGGTAGAACGTATACTTGTTTAAGAAGTTTTATTTTCCATTGAAGCTATGATCATAATAAAAGCAGAAAGGAAAGGACAAAACTCCGATGGGGAAAGAAAAGACTTTTTATTCTGCTGCTTCTAAATGGGTGCTTCGTAAACCTTCGTCACTTTTGTTGTTTATCTCTTACTCTCTTTACTCTTACACGTTGCATCTGGACTGAAACTACATTTAGAAAAAAAGAATATTGGAACTGCCACTTTCCCTATTATTACAAAGGAAATATAGTATTAATCCCTCCAGGCGAATTATTAATGTTTAATGCTTTATATAATATCAGTGTGTATGTATCTTAAAGTAGAAATCTTGATAGTCCAATTTTGTGTCCTATTTTCTTGACATCATCTTGAATTTGGCGTCGGTATTCTCCAAACGTGAACTTCCTATACACAGAAGGTTCCTTGCAGCCCTTTATTATAGTACTGTAAGAAGGGCATAGGAAATATGCTATGGAGTATCTTTCCATTTTGCCATTTGCCACGACTTTGTGCTCCACGCTTTTGTACTCATCATTGCTCCAGGCCTGCAAATGGGTTTCCCAAAGGAAAGACATTGTTAGTGAATGAACCCATTGATATATAATTGACGGCCTAATAATTCTTTATGTAGCCAAAGGCTTGTTGGTAGCAAACTGGTGTGATCATAACTCATACATGCATCTTTGCTGCTAGGTTTGTGTCAATAATTGATGATGCAATAGTCATTTTCACCATCAGTCTATTATTGATTTTGTTAGTAGTGCTGCACCCCTTGCAGTGACTGAGACTAGGGGTATATAAGAAGAATAATGGGAGCTATTTCTTTAGTTTTCGTTTAATTTTCATTTGTAGCCTTCAGAAGAGCCATAATTCTAGTTTAAGGGTGCCATAAGTGACCATTTTATTCACTTGAATTTTGAAATTCTTGTTGGTACAACTATTTACTTTCTCCACTATAATTGTAGATGTTAGAAATGATACCTTCATAATGAAATGAAGTTCATTTCGGTTACCTGATTTACCTCCATGATACGTAATTAATTTTCTATGCCATTTTTGGAAGTTAATATGCTAAACTAAATTTTACCTGGAAAAGGTCCCCAATGTTAACAATTAGAGCATCAGGATTTGGTTTTACAGCGACCCATTTGGAATCTTTCATGAGTTGGAGTCCGCCGACTTGATCTTGATAAAGGATTGTAAGGAAATCGCTGTCAGTGTGAGGCACTAAACCAAAAATTTCTTCTGTAGATTTTGGGCAGGACGGATAGTGATTCAATCGCAGAAAGCATGTGCTTGCATCACAAATGTTTTCTACTGCATCCTTTGGGTAGCCCAAATTTTCTGTTAGAATGCTTGCTAATAACCCAGATACTTTTAACATAGCTGGTGCAAACTCATTTATTGCTTCCCTGCAGGCAGAGTTAGAAACAAAATTAATTTGCAGTTCTAAGGGTGAAATCATGCATGCGTAACTTAATTGTCCTTTGTCATATGAAGCAGGTTGATTCCATACTATTGCTGAGAGGGACCATTTGACCATTTCGTCAGAGGCTCTGAGCATAAATTCTAGAAGCCAACCTGTCAAGATATGGAATAACCATACTAGTGGTTATTCAGTCTTTATGTTTAAATAACTATTTACATTGGTTCTTATCTCAATTCTCCTTAAGTTAATATTATCACAATGCAATGAGAAAAGAGCAAATTACACTCATATTCCTTATAGTTTGAAAACCTACACATACGTATCTTGTCTTCGAATTTTTATTCATATGAAGACTAGGGAGAGATTATATGTGTCTAGTGAAAATTTAAATAATAAATATAAGGAGAGTAAAATGTTAACTCAGGAAAGTCTCAGAGAGGCCGGTGTGATTTTCTAAAAATAAATAAATAAATAAAATCATTAAAAATGTCATGGTTTTAGTGCCTTGCTATAGAACAGACTATGTACAAGTAAAGTGGCTTGGGTGGGATTAAACCCCGAGATTAAGTGATTCCCAAAGAGACCTGATGACACTAGAGCTATATGGCGCTTATAAATAAGCTTTTTAAACAGTGAAATAACACCTCCAAAGAGAGTGGTTTTTCACTTCCTCACCACCCTATGACATCGGTGACACTTATCTTTGTGTTTGTTCTGTATTCATGCTGTAGAATTGTTATCAAAGGGACGTAAGAAGTGATAGATTTTATTTTTAACTAAAATAAACAATGTCAAATCTAAGACCAAGATACCTTAAAAAACTGAATTCACCCCAGCAAGCTGCTTCTGAAGCCATGGCGAGAGGAATGTGGAAAGCTTCTGACCACGAGAACTGATTTGAACGAGTAGCTGTTGGTGTTCCCCACTTGTATGGGTTATTTAGAACCTCGCAAGTGGTCTTCCTCTCAAACGGTATCCCAAACAACTTCACTTGCTCTTCCCTCATATTTCTTAGTAGGTCAGGGTTTATCCCGTGGTTTACTACTTGGAAAAATCCCCATTCTGATGCTGCCCTGCATATTGCTGCAGTGCAAGCCAGTCTTTCTCTTTCATTAGAACTTTTAAGACCATTAAGGTCTATTAATGGGAGTTCACATTCGTCCACTGCAGCATGATTTTGATCGTTAAAACCTTTAACCTGATGGGCTTCAGCAGAAGGTCGCACAAGTGCTCTATAATGGTGCAGGAGCGGTGGGTTTGAGTCAATCATTTTGCACCAAGTGCTAGTAGTATGGGGGAGTGTGAGCTGTTCAAGTTGAACTGGAGAAGTAGAGGGAAACCTGTTGGAGATAATTGTGAGTTGGTAATTGCATTTGTATGGTTGGAGAGGCAGAGTGCACTAGAACGTTCTGAAATGGACAATCACTGAGGACAAATGGGGCTGTCTAGACCATGACATATGTCAGAGGGATAGCGATTTGGAACTCTCTCACAGGCCAAATCTTGATGAATACTCTAAAGCAAGAGAAGTTGGCAAACAAGAACGAAAAAGGATTCAAACCTAACGTCATATTTTGACTTTGCTCATGACACCAAAAACTTTGATTTCACGTTAGAAGAAATAAATACACTGCATTTTGCTAAACGTGCCTCGGCGTTTGTGCAACCAGGCAAAACAAACAGGCTAGTTTTACCCCCGAGTTACTATGAATATTCGATATCAGGTTTATTTATACTTTTGACTATTAAGAGTATCCACAGAAAACAAGACTATCAAACAGGATATTCCCACAAAAGTGCATAAAGATAGAAGCAATACCCTGGAGTGGTTGGTCTGTCTTAACATTTTATAAACTCTTCAATGTTCTGCGAAATCTGTTGCTATCTTAATGGTATTATCTTCTAACTTGTCTTCGTTTCAAATAGTCGTGACTCTGACCAAATGGCTAATAAATAATAATATTTTGGCACTTGCTCCCCCGGCCTTCCCCTGCTAAATAATCTTCATTAGGTATTGGAATGTCTGTATTTCAATTTTGTCAATTAGAGTTCTCAGAATAAGTTATACCCATTTTGCTTGGATCATTTAACCCATTTTAAAGATGAGTCTATAAAAAATTGTTTCACGTTGAGACAATTGATTTAGTTAGGCCAATGATACATCTACACTATTAGAAGCGGGGGCAATTAGCCCAATAAACCAAACAAATTCTTAAAGATTGTATATATAATTATAATTATAATGTTGTTCTTATAGTACATATAACATTACTACAAAGGTAAAATCATAACGACTTGCTCAAGTAATATGTAAGTTTAAGTTTAGTGATTGACGAACATTTACAATGTTAAAAGTTTGAACTTGCGGGATAGCATTTATGAAAATGGGCAACCTCAGTACTTCGAAGAGTATTAGTTTTACACTCAATGAGTATGAAAATACCCAAGTAAAAATAAATATAAAAATGAAAAGGTAAAGAAAGTGTATGTTTGAGAAGCCTTAACCCAAATGATTTAGATGCATATTTATATAATATAATGCTTTATCCAATATCAGTGTTATGTATCTTAAAGTATTTGACTTTTTAACTAGGAAAACCCCTAATGATATCTAATTGAAGCAATGGAAAAATGAGATCTAGAGAGATCGAACCTATCCCCTGGTCTTTAAAACCAGGTGAGGTGCCTTACGAGGTAAGACTCACTGGTATCTTAAAGTAGAAATCTTGATAGTCCAATTTTGCTGTCTCATTTTCTTGGTAGTCCTATTTCCGTTTAAATGACAATCAGTTTTTCGATAACTGCTTCAATATAGGCTCATATATATAAATATATATATATAGAGCACATAAAGAACTATGAGAAACCCTTTAAATATAACATCTGGTTAAAGTATGGTGCTAGTCGCAAATGGGTATCAATTAAAGGATTGATCCCCCAAGGCAAAAGCTGTTACTTAGCTGCAAGGTAGCTCGACGAACTAAAAGTGACACTAATTTGTTTCCTTCATGTTCAACCAAGAAATTATGTAAATAATGATGATTTCCCTTTACATATTACAACACAGCTACCTACTGTTAAATATAATCATTGCTTAAGTTTGAAGCAATCCTTGGCAAACTAGCATCATAGATTTACAGGTCCTATAGCATGATAAAAATAACTTCATTTTTTGACTTTGCTCATGACACCAAAAACTTTGATTCCACTTTGGAGAGAAACGTTTCAGTCTGATGTATTACCCCCGAGTTACTATGAATTATTAGGTTTATTTACGCTTTTGACTATTAGTAGCAATACCCTTGAGTAGTTGGCCTGTCTAAATTTATAAACTCTTCAATGTTCTGCGAAATTTGTTGCTATCTTAATGGCATTATCTTCTAAAAATGGCTAGTAAATAAAATAAGCCTTCCCCTGCTAAATAATCTTCATTAGGTATTGGAATGTATGTTTTCCAATTTTGTCAATTAGAGTTGTCAGAATAAGTTATACCCATTTTGCTTGGACCATTATACCCATTTTAAAGATGAGTCAGTATAAAAAATGTTTGACGTTGACAAGCCAGGACGAGTTAATCAATTTAGGGTGTATTTGTGCTTATCCCAAATTCCTGTTTGCAAGGTGTAAATAAATTTTTAAGACATTTTATCATGTTTGGGTGATATCCCGTTAGAAAAAAGTGAATCAGATATTCATCCCAAACCACGTTTGAACAAAAGTAACCTTTTGTTGCTTTTGTAGTGAAAAAAAAATCATTTGTATGTGTATTGATAGAAATACCATTGTAATTTGATATTATATTACTATTTTAATAATATTTAAATAAATATAACCTATTAATTTTTAAAAATATTACTATAATTATACTGATTTTATTTTATAATATCTCAAATAAACTTAATATTTTAACAAATTTATTTTGCAAATCAATTATTTATAATCAATCTTTTTTACATCAATTTATTAACAATCAAACACAAAATAACTCATATCTTTTTTTTGGTAATTATACATCCATAAATAATTTGATATTATATTACTATTTTAATAATATTTAAATAAATATAACCTATTAATTTTTAAAAATATTACTATAGTTATACTGATTTTATTTTATAATATCTCAAATAAACTTACTATTTTAACAAATTTATTTTGCAAATCAATTTATTTATAATCAATCTTTTTTACATCAATTTATTAACAATCAAACTCAAAATAACTCATATCTTTTTTGGTAATTATACATCCATAAGTAATTTTTATAAACATTATCCAAGCAACGTTCATTTAACAAAATCAATTTTTAAATAAAGATTTTCAAACATAAATCACTTCACTCAAACTCACTTCTGACTAAAATTAAGTTTGCAAAATTAAGTTTATCCAAAATCAATTTTACAAAATCTAATCCAAACATACACTTAGTTAGTCTAATGATACATCTACACTAATAAAAGTGGGGGCAATTAGTCCAACTAAACCAAAACATTTAATAAAGATTGTATATATAATTATAATGTTGCTCTTATGGTATATATAAGATATAATATTACTATTATAGAAAAGTGAAAACCAACCAGGGGTGACTCTAGTGGTATGTAAGTTTGAACTCAGTGGTTGACAGGCCTCTGCAATGTCAAATGTTCGAGCATGTGGAAAAGCAATGGCCTATGGGAAAGGAGAGCCTTAATGCCTCAAACAATATTAGTCTCATATCCAAAGAGTGTATAAACACCCAAGTAAGAACCAAAAAAAAAAAAAGGATAAAGAGAGTGTATGTTTGAAAATTTGTAACCCAAATGACTTTGATACGTATTTATGTAATATAACGCTTTATCCCATATTAGTGTTATGTATCTTAAAGTAGTAATTCTTTTATTTTTTAACTAGGGAAACCCCTAATAAGATCTAATTAGAGGAATAGAGAAATGAGATGTAGAGGGATCAAATCACTATTGTTAGAACCGGACGGTTCGACTAGTGTGACCGTGAACCAAACATTTAGACAGTTATTATTCAATCCTATAACTGAATTTACGATCAAACCACTTTGAACCAGTCAAAACCCAATTGAACCACGTACTGTCCAATCATAAAAAAATTAAAAAAAACTCAATGTTTCGTTAATGTTATTATATATTTTATATTGTTGTACGTGAATTATTTTTATAACATCATACGGTTCAACCAACCACTTTAAATAGTTGAACCAATTCTATAAGTCTCACCAGTTCACTATCCCGTGTAATTTTAACAACATTGGATCAAACCACTCACCCAACAGCAATCCCCTGGTCTAAAAGACCAGTTGAGGTACCTTGCGAGCTATGACTCACTGGTATCTAAGTATAAATCTTGATAGTCCTATTATCAGTTTTCCGATAACTGCTCCAATATAGGCTTATATATATGACAAACCCTTTCAATATAACATCTGGTTAAAGTATGGTGCTAGTCGTAAATGGGTATCAATTAAAGGATTGATACCCCAAGGCAGCAGCTGTTACTTAGCTGCCAGGTAGCTCCAAGAACTAAAAATGACACTAACTTGTTTCCTTAATGTTCAACCAAGAAATTATGTAAATAATGATGATTTCCCTCTACATATTACAACACAGCCACCTACTGTTAAATATAATCATTGCTCAAGTTTGAAGCAATCCATGGCAAACTAGCATCATAGATCTACAGTTCCTATAGCATGATAAAAATACCAATACTCTGAAATCAAGAAAGGTGCATTCAGCTCAAACCATTGTTATATAATTGCTTTCCTATATTCATTTTTTTTTGCAAGGAAAATGTTTTTATTTATACAACAGGAGTTCCAAGTTTTCCTTCAAACAAAATAAATAAAACAGGGAGCAGTAAGATCAAAGAGGGATTAGAAATTCTGGAAAGTCCTGAGATTGTGTAGATATCAGTTATGCCCTGGCTCCTCAATCGCATGAAGCACCAAAACATTTGCAGCTAAGACTTCCACATAAAAATGCGAACCTCTACACTGATGCACTTTGAGTAGGCAATCTTGATGGAGTCAGCAATTTGCCCGCTTGAATTGGTAACACATAAACCAATGAACTTTTATATCTGATATTCTATATTAATTCACAAATGTGACTGAAATATGTGCTTTTTAAGATACCCAATTTTTTTTTTTTTAAATCTAGTACAAGATGTACAGCCAAAATGTATAATGAATATGTAAGTCATTTTAAAGAAATTAAGAATTACAAGAGGTCATAATAAAATAAAGATGCTCTGACTATGTAGCAGTGACACTCACAGCAACCCCACTTAAACAAACTGTGATCATACTAACATTCATACAAACATCAAGGATCGAACTCCTTAGTCCTGACCACTTGGTCATGGAGGCTTCAATACCAAATCAAAAGACTAATTCTCCTAAAAGTTTAAGATGATAAGTGGAGGCCCAAGATTGGTTTTTATATCTCTACCAGTTAGAATCTGTCAAATGATTGCTCTACTTTCTTCTCTTTCTTTATTTCCTTCCTTTCATATGTTGAACCTATTGCTATTTGTCCGTGGACAATGAGTTTCAATTAATCATGTGCTTGCACACACAAAACACATGGAAGCATGCTTGTACAACTTCAATAAAGGAATACAAGAAATGAGTTAAGTTGATCAAGAGCTTACCTGAGTTTTATTAGGTAGAATACTACTTGCAAGATCCTCGTTAATGGAAACAGGCAGTGGTGGCATTTGGCTCATTTTGCCAGGCATCTCTCTCATGCTGCACAAACTTAATTAGTGAACTTCACAAAGTGATAGACATCAAATCCAAATCTAAATGAAAATGGATTTGCGTGATATTAACAGTAAACTTATTCAGAAGATTCACATACTCATTAAGAATGGTACTAATATTGTGCCTTGTGTGGCAAAAGAGGTCGATGTTATCCTGCAACTGTTTATCAAAGAACATGATCATTATCTCAGCTTCGAGAACAAAAACTAATTTATATATAATTATATATGAATAATATGATGTCAACATGAGAACGCATAGAAAGAACTTATATAATAAAAGAAATCAGAAAGCAAGTATAAAGCAATTTGCCTACAAATTGATGCTCGATTCAGATTATCAATAAATGTCAAGCATTAAAATTTTTCCCCCTGATAAGTTCCAACAGACTGAAGCTTATCATACTGCTGTTGTAAATTAGAATCATGCTGGCTAGAAAAGAAAGGTTCATGGCACATGTGCTTTGAACACTCAGTCCAAGTCAGAATCACAACTCTCTTTCAGATCATAGAATGCAAAATAAGATGAAGTGAATGGAGAACCTAGTTGACAACTGATATTGAGAAATCAATGCAATACTTGCACACAATAATCGAAGAGGCAAAATTGGAAATTCATCAAAGCATCAGAGTAATTTCATAAATTAAGAGTTTAACTAAAAACATTTAGACAAAGACAATTCAGTCACCAAGCTTATATGGCCTCTCAAACCTTGAGTCCAGCAACATGGCAGATAACCTTTCAATGCCATATGTGAAAAAGATACCTTTCTTCTATTTCTAACAATTTTATCTTTTCCTATACATGATATCAATTAATCATCCATGAAAACAACTAGATAGGTGAAATGCCACATATAGTTAAGATTTCAGCCACTAAATCATTTGTTAAAAATGGTTTAAGATTTTCCATATTTTTGAAGGGCCTAAAATCATCAGCTGCACCAGTATTTATAAAACAGCACTGATAAATATGAAGGTTGAGCTGTTCACCTTGTAAGTAGATAAATTGGCAGTGATTTGACTAAAAGCTTGAGCATTCTGCTCCATGAGTTGCTTCACAGGACCACAAATTCCTGATCGCACACAAGGAAAAAAGTATTTGATGAAATAAGGACACTGGTTCCAGTGACACAAAAAGAGACACAATAAAAGCTAGAGAGGGGCAGGGATTCTAAGACTACATTATAATCCAAAGGAGTTCGGAAACTAAGTGAAAAAACAAAAGAATAGTAGTCATGATAAATAAAAGAAGATCTTGCCATTCCATTTACCTGACACAAAATAAAAGCTACCAGAACTTCATCTAAAAATAACAGAATTTTAACTACACTGAATTACACCCTAGCCTACACAAAAGATAAGCAACCGATGAAGAATGAGTAATATTTACAACTATTGTATTTAATATTGATGTATTTGTATTTTGGGATTTAATGATCATAATTTCTGGATTCGGGTTTAATTATTAGGAATATGGGAAATTAAAGTTTAAGGGCGTGTTTGGAACCGTTTTTAAAAACAGTTTTTTTGTTTCAAAATGTGAAAAACAATAAAATCTGTTTGAAAGATTGTTTTCACTGTACAAATACTAAAAACAATTTTCTGTTTTATTGTGTTCAAAGAACAGAAAACACAGAACATCTTTGTTGATTTATTTTTTAAGAAAAAAACAGAATCACAAATATTTTCTTCCTCGGCAGTGAAATGTGTTTACATATAGATTCTTAAACTGCCAGTCAAAAGCTCTAATTTCAGTTGTAACTGAGCAGAAAATTTAAAAAACAGAAATAATGGAGTTGCACACAAGTAAAGAAAAAATGATGCGAACTTACATTATAATTTATATAATTAAAAACAAAAAGTAATGATAATATACTAACCATCATATAGTATCTGTTGACTTTGGTCCATATGGTGTGACATACGAGAATATGTGGCCATGCTTGGGGGCAGAGCTGAATGCAAAATTGTCTTTGATGCTGACTCCACTGGCTTATCCTGAAGAAGCATGACTTTAGAATACTGGTTCTTCAATCAACATTAGATCCTAAAGACAGTAATTGATTCAATATATCAAAACAGGAATCCCATTTATGGGATGCAACATAAGCATATTTTGTTATTGACATAACTTTTGAGTTATCATCAACATCCATGACAAGATAGTTAAGCAAGTTGAGAGGATTCAAAGAAATTGATTTTATGCTACAGTACCTGTTTGGTAAATAATAATAATAATAATAGAAGAAGAAGAAAGGTAGAACAAAAATGCTAAAATTTATGGCAAGACTACATTATTCTCTAATCTAGTGTCATGGTATCAATGTCCTCCCTAATAGCTCTCCAATTAAATCTAGGATCAACCCTAACACAGTGCTCAAGACATGATATTCACATGTCTAATATCTCCACGACCATATTGTGCGTCTATGTGTGCAAATAGGGGGGAGCGTATGTGAATTTTACTGGACTGATCGCATGCAAATATGTGGGCATTTGGTATAATATGTAAGTATTGGAGATATTAGGTTTTGAGAGAACTAGGGAGTGCGTAAAGGTTGGGAGAAAAGAGAGAATGCAAAATATATTTATGAAAATTCTGAAATGGTGTTATATGATCCATAGACCCCCATTTATACAGGAACTTTGAATACACAACGACAATTACACCCTTTTGGGTGGGTGCACTAAAAGAAACTCCATCAAAGACTCCCTACATATTTTCCCATATTCTCAATATTAAGTAACTTGACTAAGTCCTGTCTTATAGCATAAATACATAAACCGAAGAAGCATTTTCGGAAAAATTATAGAATTTTACGGTATAGGTTTTTATTTTGCAACTTTAGTGAGATAGGGTATTTTTAAAAAAATAATGAGATAGGGTAGTTTTTATGGCATCTCTACTGGAATTTGTTCATGATTCAATAGAGGGATATCTTTGATGGACTTGCAGAGGAATTGGAGAGCTCTTCGAGCTAATGCATTGTTTTCCACATTGTTTCTTCAAGAAGATACCTTGTACTTCCTTTTTCTCTTCCAATGAATTATTCTTTTATCAGAGGTAAAAAAATCAGCCTATTACCACAAATTTTCAAACCCCCCCCCCCCTCTTAACTGATTAGAATTACTTCAACCAAACAACCTCTTAGAATTTGTAATTTTCAATCTCTTCTTAAGTAAGTTTAAAATGAAAGTTAATCCATGCATGCATCCTACATCATAGATCTTCAAACTTGAAGGTAAAATATATCTGAAATTCAAAAACCTATTTAAAACATCAAGTAGAGAATCAGTGAAAATTACTTAAGATTGACTTGACAACTCTTCCACAAACACTAAATTATAAGAAACATAGTATATGTATATCAGCTTCCTAATTTTCACATACCTTTCTGTTATTGACCTTCTTTCCCAGATTGTGTTCTTCTGGTTTCCTTCGCTTTCTCTGCAAAAGGGTTTAAACAGTATTTCAAGCTTCCATAAACAGACATAAAGGAGCAATTTACACAAGTACCCAAGTCCAATGCTTAATGCATTATGTTCATACATTGCATAACTTTCTTTTTTAGGATAAAACTTTATACACCAAATAATAATTTTTCCACTTTTAAATGGAAAGAAAAAAGGCAAGGAAAGTTAACTTGGTTTATTTAATTAAGATTCTATTCGATCATGAGATGAAACATAACCTTTAAATAGGGTTCTAAATTGTGGTTGGCAATGCCAATTGCAGCCACGATATTGCTGCGGCAGCCACCGCAACCATATTTTGGCCCAATTGCAAGTTCCACCAGCCATATTTTCCTGCATTTTTCTGCAATTGCTGGAACCACGCAACCACTGCCATGACTACAACCACAATCTAAAACCCTGCCTTTAAACCATCAAATATCACCATCAAATTCACTTACACAACACTTTTACTACACAGCCATGCAACACTTGAGCCGTGCAACAATGCAAAACCAAGGTATAGGGGGGAGTGGGGATGCAGAAAACATGACAAGTAAATTTTGAATACCTTGGAAAGAGAATGTTCCACTGTACATATTCAACTTCCAAGTAATTAATTGCAACATATTCAAGTGATTCTAATGTATTAAGAATTTAATATTTTCTTCTGCACCCAATTTATATGCTTTAGAGCAGAAAAGACAATCTTAAGTGCAACTTCAGAATAAAAAATATATGAAAAAATAAAGAAAAAAGGGTTCTTTCTACCAAATTGAGAGGGGGTAATCAAGTTTGAGGAGGGGCAAGAGGAGTAACATGATGGGTAGCACAATGAAAACAGAAAACAATCTTTCTTCTTGTGATACAACTAAGAGGAGGATACAATATCTTCCGAAGTTGAAAAAACAAACAACTAGAAGCAGGACAAACTCAACAATGCAACAAAGCTTGCCCAATCTCTCAGCATATCAGAAATAATAACTCCCTGGAAACATCCCTGATCAGAACACCAAAGAGAAGCCACAAAGACTCCCATACCAGATTCAGGGGCAAAGAAACATCTTTAAAGATCCAAGCATTGGACTCCAATCAAATGCACTAAACAATTGAAAAGACTGGAAACTGCCACAAGATTAGTGCTTTCTTATTTATACCAAAACCTTTATAGCGAGTCATTTAAACTTGCTCCAATATAGAAATTAAAACCTATGAGCTGAAACCCACATGGAAGCTAAGAAAAGGAGCCAGTCCCCAAAAAGGTGAGGAGGGAGAAATCAGTGGACAAAAATTCTGAAGTTAAACTCCAGCCAGATACACCTTACTATGGGGAAAAAAAAACATAACAACAAAAAACCTTGTGTCCTTTCTACTGCTAAATTCTCAATAACTGTTACAAAAAAAAAAAAAATTAAAGTTAGGTGGACAGATCCAATGTCCTCCAAACAGCCCAAACAACTTACTCTAAAGCTGCTAAGCTACCTCAGAATGCAAGAAGCCAACAAGTGACTATTTGTTTCAGCATCTTTAAGGCACATAACACAAATATCAAGAAAAAAGGACCTCATCACGTGAATGGACCTAATAAAAAACAGGTCCCACATTTTAAGTGTGTAAAAAAATCACCTTTTATAGAAAAATTAGGATATAAGTTTTTTTTTTCTGTCCAATATACATGTAGATAAACATATATTAACAAACGTCCATTGTCTAAAGGGAAGAAAGTAACCCAATGCCCGATTTACTTGAAAAACCTAGACTTTGCTATTGACTAAGAAAAGGCAACGAAAACACTTTATACTCCAAGATTTATCTAAACATATAAGAACTATTCTATAAACTGAAGAAACTTAGACTTGCAAAGACAATTTGTTTAATACAATAATAGGTGCTCATGTACAGCATAGGTATAATTCATAGGCAGGGCAGCATTAAAATATGAAGATTGGAGAAATTGTTGAAAGGAAAAAAGCTTACTGTCATCCACCTACACCTCAAAGCAACATCACGAACAGTTTTATCAGGCAACGTGGCAGCAATTTTGATATACCTCATGATACTTGGCTCATCAGCATATCTATTCATGAAACAGAAGAATCAAGAAAACAAGGGTTATGAAATATGAACTATAGAAAGAGGAAGACAATATCAGCACAAGCACATATAAATATACTGTTCAACAACGAATTTAGCATAGCGACTCTAATCTACGTAATTCTAGAAGAACAGTAAAGCATAAGAGCATTTTAAGTAGGAATTGAAACGTTAAACGAACATCACATTTGGAAATTGAGAAGGTCATTACAAAAGAAAAAGAAAGCATGCAGTCCACGGATACAAAGACAGACAGCATGCAAACGGCCAAGACAATTTGCTTCATCCATAATAAAAAAAATTTTAATTTTGATCATCTAAGATCCGAAATTATTTTCATGAGAAAGTAAATTGCAAACAAGTTACTATGCACCAATGTAGAAAAAAGAGCTACAAATAACTACTTACTTGACAAGGCCCTCCTCCAATTTGTACTGTTCATCAACAGACCACTCAACAGCCAACCCTGTATCATGCTTCAGACCAGGGACAGAATCAAGAAGAAGAGAAGAACTGGATGGATTAGCAGCTTGACTTAGGACAGGGTTGCTGTTAATGACGGTTGAATTCCCAGAATATATCATTCCAGACGAACTATTCAACCCAAAATAATTATCCATAGGAACCATCTCGGACATGCTACTAATAGCACCAGACTGAAATGAAATTGCATGCCGGTTCAAAGCGGAATCTATATCTTCATTGTGAAACCACTCTGCCGCCATCCTTATTCCTTTTCCTAGTTTTTATCTAATGATTTCCCCAAATCACCATGACACCGAGAACCGAAAAACAGTGGTTTAATCTGCCACCGAAGCAACAAGCATTTTTCAAACAAACAAATAATACCAATAACAATTCACCGATTCTGGGAATTTGGTCAGTTCAAATATACACCCAGATTTAGCAAACACGATCAAAAACCCAAAATCCAAACTTTTAGCTGAGAAATGGAGAGACCGGAAAAGTAGAGAGCAACCCACGAGACGAAGCCTGAATTTAAAGGCCACAAAACCCAAATCAGTATCTAGAAAAAAGAAGAAAACTTCATCTTCAAAAAAGTCAATTATGGAGCAAAGGCGCTGCAAAGGAAAATGATAAAAGCCCTAACAACAGCAAATCGGACGTGTCGTAACAGAACAGGGAGTGGATAGAGAGAGAGAGAGAGAGAGAGAGCGTTACCTTTTTTAGCAGCAACTTTCCGACTGAGGCCTACTTGGTGGTGGTGGTGCCTTTTTCTCTCACTACAATGCTATTACCATTTGGCATTTGCTACTTTTTCTGGGTTGCGGGGTACTCTCAACTCTGCTTTGTGACACACACATACACACACTCTCACTCTCTCTCTCTCCTCCCTCTCGAGAGAGACAAGAGATGGCTTAGAGCTCCGCCAATAGCGAAGCAGACAAAGGAAAAAGGAGCTGCCAGTTTAATTTTTTTATTAAAAAAAAAAGATAATAAATAATGGATGGTTGTGGATCTTGGAATTCAGCAACAGTGCGAATCCCAATAAGCATTTGATGCTAATCATTGTGGACTCCACCTCTCCTTTTTGCTTAATTTTTCTTTTATGATTATTTTTAATACCAAGTACGAATTTTATTTTATTATTTAAAACCATATAAGCAACAAGTACATCCAAGACTAGGTGAACCTGTTGAGGTTCGTCAAAGCTGTGATGGTCATTATCTAAGGTCTTCCACTTCCCATGTTGGACTAAAACATGTGCAGCTTTGTTAGCAACTCAGGGAATCAGGTTGAAAATCCAAGTAGGAAAACGTTCTTCCTAAGGACTCGCTTAGTATTTTGTGTCATTTATGTATAGTATTTCATTCCCCTTCAACAGGACAAAAGAGAAATAATAAGTTAAAAAATTGAGGCTATAACCCTCCTCATCTCATGGTATTGAAATACTATCCTCTATCATTTCTCTAATGTTAGGGAGTAGTTTCTTTTTTTTTTTTTCTCTGTTTTGCCCCCTCTAAAACTCAACCAAAATCATTTAGAGTTCAACTTCAAATACAATTGTCTAGAGTTCAACTTCAAATACAATTAGAGATATATAAAGAAAAAGCATGTGAGTCTCACAATTTAAAAAATTATAAGACTCGTCTCTTGTATCTATATTTCTTTAATTGCACATACAAAATTTAATTACAAGTGATTCAAATTCAAAACTCAAACATGTCACTACCATAGTCTTGTGCTAACCTATTATTATTAACATTTAAAAAAAAAAAGGTGAGAGAAAGAAATGCTTTACTTGGGAGTTTGAACAAATGGTCTAATGATGTTACCGACATCACCCTCCAAATAGGTTTAGCAAATTCAACCCTACCCACGAGTATCTAACCAGGTCCACTCAACACAGGATAGGTTTCTACTCGTCCCACAGAACTTGGATTGCAGGTTTATGCTCATTTCACCCCATCCTTCTTCACACCTTATATATATATATATATATATATATATATATGACATATCTAGTGAGATAGGTGGTTTATTGTGAGAGTGAGAGAAGAAAATCTTGACTATTGCATCATCCATGTATGGTCAAGATTAGAACATAAAATCATGTGACTTTTTTAAGTGGTCATGTGACATTTAAGTAACTTCTAATCTTGATCATACATGGATGATCCAATGGTTAAGATTTGCTCCTTTCATCTCTCATAATAAAAAAATGTTCTCACTATATATGTCATATATATATATATATAATTTCTAAGTTAATTTTGTCACTTTTTATTTATATTCTTAGCTTTTTAAATGTATTTATTTACTTGGTTAATTCTAAATAGAAACAGTGGAAGTATTCTCATCTTTCAATTTATGAGAAGATGATTGTTTTTCAAGATTGTGATTGATTATGCTATTGGTATAAATTTATATTTAAAATTTTCATAACTAGAGTGGGGTGTGTAGGGTGTAGGTTTTAAATATTTTTATAGAAGCGAGTTCAGGGTTTCGTTTTCAAAATTCACAAGGTAAATAAAGGCATATAATGTGCTAATTTACAGGATGGGTCAGATCAAGTGAAAACTTGCCCCATTGCCTATCATACCTCTAAAATGGCATGGTTAATTATTCATTCAACAACTGGTATTACACCCTCCCTCATAATGATTGCCTCCAAAATCGTTAGGTCCCTAAGGTTTGGGAACTTCTTTATAGTTTATAACAAAATAAAGGTATTACTTATTGAAAATTCAAGTATGAGTGAGGAAGTCTTACATTGATAAGGAAAGGACTATGAGAGGATCATATAAGTGGAAAGACTCATATACCTAATATTTTAAGGTTTTGATTCAAGATATGATGTCAAATCCAATATTATAGTTTCTCGTTACCTTCATTAATAAAGATCTCTCTAACCACTTAACAAGTGGTATATAAGAGCTTATGGTTTGGATGAGCTGAATAAATATTATAGACTTTGGTTAAAGCCAAGTGGAGTATTGTGTTGGCTTCAAGTGAACTTCGGCTTAATGCCTTAAGGTTTGAAATTAAGATGTAGTGTCAAGCCTAATATGATGATTTTACACTAAATTCATTAATAAAAATCTGCCCGACTCCATCCGACCGCCTAACACTACCATCATATCTGCACACCAACCCAACCACTCCTCCCACACCCTCCTTGGCAGTGGCATCAACATTCATCTTGGCAGCACCTTGCCGCGGGGTGCATTAAGCACTGCGTTTTGATGCACAAAGAGATTCTTTCTTTGTTGATGCAGGGTTTTTTTTAGCTTAACCGGTGGCTATGGTTTGGGTTTATGTAGAGAAAGAGTGGTGTCTAGCGAGATGTATGTTATGTCAGTTTCGTTAGTTGAAAATGGAGACTTTTGAGATGTTTAGCATGGGCCATAGTTTGACAGTTTCAAATTGCTCTGTTTTCAGTTATCCTTTGGTAGTGTCACAACTCAACTTAGGCATGGGGGTGGTTCTAGACTTCTAGGTGGCTACGTGGAGTCTTGGTTAGATTAGTGGCTTTGACTATGTTTGCTGATGGCCCTCTGGTTTTGCTTATTTTCTTTCTTTATCACCTTTTGTTTTGCATGCATTTTCATTGTATTTGATTTGATGACCATTAAGTTTATTTCAGATACTCTTTTAAGTTTAATAATAATACGAAACGTGGCGGTGGCTCTAATTTAAGGCCATGATAATATTTTTGAATGGGGTTCCATCGTGTCCCACTAAGCTTGATCAAGTTAAGTATCTTTAAATTTCTAGGTAAACCCATTTCCCCTCATATTCGGTTTTTATTCTTAACAAAGAACAGGGGTTTCTTATGTATCACATTAATTAATTATCAAACACCCATTTTCTAAAAAATTAAACTACGAGACTTTAGTTCAGAAAGGATAGTAGGCATTTTTCAATATGTGAGTAAGCCAAAATTTACAAATTTCAAAATTAGTTTATCATGTACTTTAATAAATAGTAACCTAACCTAATTGGTTTAATGACTGCTCTTGGACTAGTAACAAAAAGAATTAATTTTCACCATGTCCAAGGGAGGTGTCTTTAACATAGCTCGAAAGACTTAATCTTAGTTGACGTAGAAGTTAATCCAAAAATATCTACTGTATAAAAATTAAAAAAAATTAAAATTATTCAAGAAAAGACTTAATATTGATTGATGCAAAAACTGCCCAAAAGATATTCTTATTCTAAAAAATAAAATAAAAAACTAATTGTTATAATTACGTGTAGTTTCTATCCTCTCATAATTTCAATTAAAATTAGCAATATAAATTCTAAATTATCATTGGTTAATCAATTACAGTTATCTCTGATTAATTGGTTCATACTTAAAGTGATTAGTTTTAAATGACGTAATTGACATTGTTTGAGATCATTGGCCTATTACACCGAACTGTGATTAATGTATCCTGACACTGATCAATTCTGATTCAATTAATTTTTCTGGTTAGAGATAACTGAACCATTGCAAAGATGTGTCCTCAACTGATAGACTGATACGAAACCATAATGATGCCGGTTAATTGTAAATTACCTAATACGCATAACGAAAGTTTTATATTTTTTGTCGTTACACCAAACTTATGGCTTTCTCTTTTATGACTTCTTTGTTAGCATGACATACAAATCAGACCTACAGATTTTGATACTTTTCTTTTCCTGTCCACCCTCTTTTCATATGGAAAAGTTCTTCAGCACACGTGTACTGCTTAGTTTGTTCACTAAACAAACAAAATTAACCATTGAGTTAATATTTTAAAATTGAGTGGTGCATTGTATTTTTATATAGCCACTAATATTATTAACATATTTTGATACTGTAGATAAAAATGATAAAATAGATAATTTTGTTCTGTTATCTACATTTACTCAGTGATAAACAAATGTTCGTGTTCTTAATTTATTTTTGATAATTATTGTTAGGTGTCACCTCTTCTCTGGAGTGCCTCTTCACCTGCTATACTTTTCGTCTAAAATTTTTGGACAAGGTTGATAGTTTTATCAAATATCCATGTTAGTTTTTGGCTAAGATAAGCCTGTGTCTGAAGTGGAGGGCTTGTTACTTCATGATGTAATGGGAGTCTGCTAATTTTTTGCTTTCTGTTGTTGGGCTTTCCCCTTTTACTCACCAAAAAAAAAAGTAGTCACTTCATGTCACATTTAAGGGTGCACCAAAAACCCAGGGGTGCATTGTAGCATTAGCCATTAGCTGGAAGAAAAAAAGAAAAGAAGGACTGAAGGAATTAATCATTCAGAAGCTAAAAGGACTATCGTCATCTTTTGCAATGCTGAATCTTTGATGACTCTATAAATGAATCCATTACCTCTAAACTGCATATACTCACAAAACAAGAGATTAAGAATCTAGGTCTTTACAGCAGGAGTTTCGTATCACCTAGTTGTGCATGGAATCAATAACCAATTCATGAAAAATCAGAATGCATAGTTTTAATTATTGACCTGTCAAAAAATTACCAATCATATGCTCAGGTGCTCTTCCCTTGGAAAGCTTTGAACAGTATCTGACCATCTACCAGGTGAATGATCACTGCTGTTAGATGAGACATGAGCTTCCCCCCTTGCATCTCTTATCATCTTTAAAACTTCTCTCATTGTAGGCCTGTTCTCTGGTACTAGTGAAACACAGGCCATTGCAATGTTCAAAAGAGCCTGAAGCTTCTCTTCTGATGCTTCATTGCCTGAGGCAGGGTCATCCCCAGACTCAGTCTCTTCTTCACGCACTGACCGAACCCACCTAGCTATATCTGAACCGTGTGCCTGAACAAGGTCTTGGAAGGGTGTTTTTCCAGTCAAAAGCTCAAGGAGAAGGATCCCAAAGCTGTATACATCAGCTGGTTGAGTGTGTGGCCTCTGAAAGCTGCGGCATTCAGGTGCTCTGTAGAATAAAGAAGTGGCACTGGGTTCATCCATTGAGTCATGATTAAGGAACATAGTGAGACCATAATCAGTAAGACAGGACTCGAAGTCAGAACCCAGCAAGACATTAGAAGATTTCAGGTTTCCATGAGTTAAGCCGGGGTTCTGGTGGATATAGAGCAGGCCGGTTGCTAGATCTTCAGCAATTTTAAGGCAAGATGTCCAGTGAAGAGGCTTTCCCCCACCAGAAGTTTTTGATCCTGAAGTACAGTTATGACAACATGTCTTCTGTCAATTATTAGTTTGTTAGCAATGGTAAGATGCAGAAAATTTCTATTTACTTCTTAGCAATGACACGAAATGGTAGTTTTTCATTTCATCCTACAGCACAAATGGTATCCTTAGAATGCTATCTTGATTTAAAATTCTGATCTTCCAAGGCTCAAATATCAAATACAAAGCACATCATGAAAATATCACTTGGTAAAAAAAATTGAAAAACATTAGAATTAAAATCAATAGACATTTAAGGTATGTACAAAAAAATAAAAAAGCAGACATGTAAGGTGCACTCACACAGTCACATATTTCCATCACCATAGGCTCACCTATAGCCTCAATCTACCAAGGTGACTCAAAGTCTCAAACATATTATCAGTTCCAAGAGAATCACATGGATTCGATCTTTACCTTCCATTCCTGTAGTTCTAGAATATTATCACAATATACATTTGCCTGATCAAGATACTCCAACATGGCAGACTTGCATGAAGACTAAAAGTTCACAAGGATTCAATATAGAAAATAAAAACAGCATAGTGCGTGTGAAGAGAAAAACATAAGTTTCAAGCCAGTAGAAATACACGTGAGGATCAATGATTTCTAGTAATCAAGTTTGCAAAATCTAATCCAAACATACACTAAATAAAATTGGGATTTATTGGCTTAATTCCTATAATCTCAAATTCATGATCCTCCGGTGCCATTTACTGATATTTAGAGTTGGGAAGGGGGGGAGGGGGGACGAAAACATGGGATTGTTTACATATTTTTGGGTAAAATAGGATAAATTAGAGAAGCGCGAATTTAGAAGTTCTTGGAAATTTGAATGTTTGTTTACTTTCAATTCTTTAAAGACAGCCAATTGTTAAATGCTCTGCAACAAAGCATATTCTCTATTATGAGGTATTCTTGCCTAGGTCCAAAATGCACCACCTCACTTTTACACACACTCACAAAATTTTTGACACACATTAAAAGAGGACCCACAATAACAACTCAACACATTGTGGGTGGTTTTAGTTTGAAATTTTGTGAGTGTGTATAAAAGTGAGGTGGTGAGTTTTAGACCTAAGCAAGAATATAAAATTTTTGACACATATTAAAAGAGGACCGACAATAACAACTCAACACATTATGGGTGGTTTTAGCTTGAAATTTTACCACCTCACTTTTGCACATACTCACAAAATTTTTAACAACACATTAAAAGAGGACCCACAATAACAACTCACCACATTGTGGATGATTTTTACTTGAAATTTTGTGAGTGTGTGTGCCAAAATTATTGCATTATCGAGTTAAGATTAACACTTTTCTTTCATATGCATACAACATAACAGTTTTTAAACAGTTGTGGAAACATACTTGTGTATCCAACATTTTTCTTTCTTCAGTTTTTGCACCTTTACTTTGGGAGAGAATTCCCATAAGGGATTACGGGTTCCAGAGAAGGCTCATGATTGGTTACTAAATTTAAGAAGGGACAATTACTGAGCTAAGAAATCAAATTTATCATGCTCAAGACCACTGGGTAAAAAAAAACATTTGTTATTGGAATAAACATTTTAGCTACCATATTCATTTTTTTTAAATGTGTTATAGTCTTTTAAAATAAATATTTTTTTGAATAACAACTTTGAAACGTAATAACCACAATATCCGTCATAAAATGCAATTCTCCCACTTATGAATCGAGTTGCTAAGTGGCAGCAAACAGTGATGGGCTATTAGGAGAGAGAGAGAGAGAGTTTCAAGTATAAAGAGCAAATGAATTATGAAATGTGGAACATCACAAAGACTAAATTTATATGGTTTAATTTGGCACCAAGGAAAGTTTGGATTAGATCACTGTAGACGTACATAGTAGTACACTATAGAAGAGCAAAAACGCATTCAACCCTGTCTATTTTTTCAATAGTTGAGTGGGACAACACTAACATGGGTTCAGACTCATAAATGAGTTGTCAATTTGAGAGCACACATCGTTATAAAGTCTGAAATTACATTAAACAGTTCGACAGAGAAAGCAACGCCTTTTGTCCTTATTTATCCAAATCTGTCCGAGAGGGAAAGATTTGGTGCATAGATATAATTGGATATCAGAGGAGGCCCCCCATTACCAAAAGTTAATCAACTTTTAGGTCACTCTCAGCCCCCCTTTTCATGCTCAAAATACATATAGTATTAATAATTATGATTTAAATCCCCTTTCACACACGGATGTGACAATAATATAAAAATAATTAGTGAAAGAACGTGTGACTCGCACATCCCTTCAAATTGCATATCTACTACAGAAACGGCTCAGCAGTCAGCACTTGTCAATGTTACCAGGCCCAGCAGCACCCTCTGGTTACTATGGAGCTACGATGAAAGCAGGAATACATACTATATGCACATTTTTATTTGGATAAAATCTTCCAGTACATGCTAAACAACCTTTTTTGAGTTAATACTAACATGTTTGTTTTAAAATTATCAATATTCTTAATTAAAATTGGGACTGTATTATAGACATTTTTATTTATAATTTAGATTCTTTAAATTCTTTTTAAAATTTATGAGAAACAAATACTTCACTCTTTTATAGAGAGAGAGACCAAACATTTCTTTGTAAGAGCTTCTAAATTCTACAGTAAGTTTATATCAGTGTATATTTATAGTGCAAATTTAAAAAATAATAAACACAGAGGAATACATGTTAAAGTCAAAACTGTTGAAATAAATTTTTTAACTTTATGAGATACGAACCTAACTGGAAAAATATTCTAACATGAACCGGAAAGAAAAGAAATTTTTCTCATAGACTAAATTAGAATTATCCCATTTTATTTTCCTAGTTTTACACAATATTTGTTTATACAATAACAAAAATTTATCAGCGCATAATAACAAATTAATACCAGACAAAGCAAGGACAAAATGTTAGTTGTAACAAGGACGGGGTAAAAAAAAGGGAAAATGGAGGTATAGAAATAACAACAATTAAATTAAAAAAAAAAGTTTAATTTTGATTAGAAAAGAATTTGATTCTCACAATAATTACTTAAAAAGTCTAATTCTTTTAATGATATATTAACACATAATAATTAAATATATTAACAATAAATTAAAATTAAATCTTAAAAATAAATCAATTTATATAGATTAAATCAATCAAAAAGTGTTATGTTATGTCAAATTTAAACTCAATTCATATGATGTGATGGTTTATAATTCATTAACTTTATGTAAAAGAAAATTATTTAATAGATAATAATATTACCAACTAAACAAAAGTATCACTAATAAGAAACATCGTAGAACAAAATAATACTATTAACACAGTTGTACCAAAACAAAAACAAAAATACTAATAACGCAGTTTTGTGAAATATTGTCTTATATAGTTCATGCCAAATAGCATAATAAATTAGTTAGTAATTAATGAGTGTTTTTCCTTGTTTGAGTTGCTTTGAATATGGAGGAGGGAGTGGATGGTGATAATTAAGAAGAGAGGAGAGACATACCATGAATGAGAGAAAAGAGGCTGCCATTTGGGAAGTAATCATAAACCAGAAGGCGTTCCTCCTTAGCCTGGAAATAAGCCCTGAGTGGGACCAAATTAGGGTGCCTGAGCTTCCCAAGCACTTCAATCTGTGCCTTGAACTCCTCCAACCCAGGGTACCTAGCATCCTTCAACCTCTTCACAGTAACTATGAACCCAGACTCCATCACTGCCTTATATGTACTTCCCATAATACCCCTCCCCAATGTCTCTGCCGAAGCCTTCAGCAAATCCTCTAAGCTGTAACTCATCTCACGATCCCCTGCTCCGCAGAACACCAACTTCCCTAGTCCCTCACCTTCCCATGCAAAACCCCCTTGTTTTCCCTCGTTATTACCTCCTCTGCCACCCCCACCCCCTCTTCCTTCTCCTTCTCCTCCGGTTGTTGCTGCTGCACCTGCATCCTCTTCCCCTTCCTCCACGTTACCAACCCCACCACCTTTGCTCCTTCTTCCCGAACCCACCCTTTTCCTACGGTTCCTACAAATCGTCCATGCCAGAAGCAAGCATATCAGCAACAAAACAACCCCACCAACACTCCCTGCTATTATTTTGATCAGTTTCGTGCGGTTCGATGATGATGATGATGACGATGACGTTTTCCCTCCTGGTATCATGGGATAACTGGGGCTTATCGACGGTGGCAACAAGATGCTGCTTTTGCATGCCCTGTGGATCTGTTCGCCGCAAAGCCCCGGGTTTCCTGAAAACGACGACGCATTGAAACGAATCAATGGCGGGGTCACCGGGATCTCGCCGGCGAGTTGGTTGTTGGAGACGTTCAGGTACCTGAGGCTGGTTTGGTTGAAACCAGGGATGGGTCCCGTGAACAAGTTGTCTTGCAAGTAAAGGATGTAGAGCCGCCGGAGTTTGAGCAGCGTCGCCGGAATGTCGCCGGAGATTCGGTTCCTTGATAAAACGATGATTTTGACGCGATGGAGGACAGTGACGGAGGCGGGGAACTCGCCGGAGAAATTGTTGTCGTTGAGAAATATAGATTTTAGATTGATTAAGCCCGAAAGGTCGGGGATTTGACCAGAGAGTGAGTTTCCTTTGAAACTGAGGACTCGGAGTTGATCCAATCGGTTCAAGATCTTTGACTCCAAAGTGCCGGTTAAGTTTGAGTACTCCAGCACTAGCTTTCTTACTCTTCCATTGAAGCAATCTTTGACTCCTACCCATGTGCAGACATCGCTTCCTCCTTCCCATGGAATCGTGTTGAGAACATCAATGGAGGATTTGAGTGCTAGAAGTGCTTGAGAATCGTCTCCTGATCTTGCAGGTTGGGACAGGAAACAAAGCACAGAGATAACAAATACAGAGAAAACAGAGGATCTCGTCGCCATATCTTGAGAATGCAATGCGGAGAAATTAAGGAGACCTGATAATCACAGTTGCAAGTGGAATCTTTTACCTGATTTGGTTTCCATAATAAGAGCTGTTGTGCTTAGAAGATATCGGAATCCTTTAATGGATATTAGTGATTACCCTGTTCACTAACCTACTGAAATTAGCTCAAAAACCGTTGAGACAGATCTTTGATTTTCTTCGCTGTGTGGTGTGCTTCTTACTCAATGGGCCTGCAAAACCCAACTCACTTTAATCTTCAGATCTACCATTGTGCTTGACATATCCATCCATGTTCAAAGGGATTAACAAAAGCCCCTGTTTGAGTCATTCTCAGCGTCCTTTCTCTACCCAATTATGCCAGAGAGACCCCACGTCTGTAGAGCTTGAAACCAAAGTTGCTAAGTAGAGGTAGGGTCTTCAGCTACTCACCTGACCCATCTCTCGGAATGGAGTTGAACAAAACCATGGCAGTGTGCAGAAGCAGGACATCGAAAGTGCAAAAGCTCTATTGGTGAGCTCTGGGAATCCATCAAATTGTAGACACTTACTGTTATTAAAGTGGGTCGGCTTTCGTTTCTCGAAACTCCTCCTGGCTTGCAAAACTCACGGACACTGTGGCAGAACTTTCACGTGAAATCATCCCAGTACCCGCAGACGAGAAATAACCATTCTTTTCGTCTCTCTATGATTTCTATATTCTTAAACTGCAGCATTATTGAACAGAAGTTAACAACTAAGCAAGCAAACAAAAATAAGTATATATATATTTATATTTTAATCATATCTACTGTAGAATAAACACGAAAAAGCATATCATTTTCTGCTTAGTTTCTTGGGTTGCTCATCGGTTTTAGCAGTTTTAAAACTTTGCTGAAGTGGGATCCAATACTATTCATTATCAATACCTACTGAATGGAATGATGAAGACTGAGACAGGCTCAAAAAGGTTTTAACTTTTTTCTCCAATTTCTTCTTCGAAATTGGGTCAATGAACTTGGATGGTTATCTCAAAATAACAATAGTTCTGGCAGAAACACACATGGTGCAAGTGCAAATTCCAGCTCCTGAACCTCCATCATCCAAGATCCATCTGTACTCTGAAAGGTCTTGAAGTAATAATTCGAGAGAGAGAAATACTGTCTCTGCTACATCTATGTGTATTATGCGCGTGTCCGATCAGTGAACAGAGAGAGAAGGAAAGGACATAAAAGAACATGCCCCTTTTCTTCCTCTCCCTAAGGCAAAAGACCCCTTTTCTCTCAGGAAATTGGTGAACGAATTGAAGGCAAAAGAGATCAGTAATAAATGGGATTTGAGCTGAGCTAAAAAAAACCCAGACCTGCCACGTGTTGCAATTAAATGGGCAGTGGATGTGTCCAAAAAAAAAAAGTGGACTGGTTCTTAGTTGAGCTCGTGTTAAAGCGATCAGTAGCCACTGACTCTTGCCAGCTGTAAATGAATTTGTTTGGTCTGAAAATTATAATAGAAAATAGAAAAAAAGATGTGAAATGTGAAGTTGTGAACTGAGAAGGTCATGGTTTTGTGGTTGTGTTTGGTTGACCAGAGACAGTTGCCGAAAATATAGGTACTAGTAATGAGACCATGCGCTCTTGTTTTGGTTATGTTCGAAACTTTGAACGCCGTAACATACGTATGATCTTCATAAATCGTAACCATAAAATCCATGTGTTTTACGTTATGTCCATTATGACTGCTAAAATTCCTATTATGATACGATGCTGGGACGGACTAGGTCTGGCCTGGACCTTAAGCCCATTAGGGTTTTGAGGATTTGAGATCTAAAGACCAGGCCTTCGCAAATCCCCACCTAAGCTCATTCAATCTTAAGCTTATTTAGATCTATTGAGTATTGAGATGATGAAAAAAATTAATTAGTGAATTATGTAGAGTCATTTATTTAAAAATATTAAAATTTATATAATATTATAAAAGGGAGTCCATCTTTAACAATGTGACGTATTACTCAAGTAAAACGCTTTTTTCTTTAAATTTTTTAGCCCCTTGTATATATGTTAATTATAAATGAGTTTTTTTTATGTATTTAATTTCTTTTTAAATGTGCATGTCAGTTGAATTTTAATGGCTCCTGAAATTATTATTACAAATTAAATTTCATAAGTTTTTAAATTATAATTATAAAGAATATTTTTGAATAGTGAAGTTAACATCTTTCATTTAACTTTTGACAATAGGATATTTCTTTCTTACTTTTTAAAATAAAAAATATTAATGGTGAAATATTCACTAAATCTTAAAAAATCAGATAGAAATTATGTCAATGTGTTATTTTAAAAATCAAAATTCATATCATCTTACTTTTCATTTAACTTATTAGCATTTTTTATGAATTATTTATTATTATACTTTTTTTCAATTTCAAAATTGAAATTTTTATCATCCCCTCTAATTAAGTTATTAGTATCTTATTTCTTATTATAATAAATTCTATAATAAAATAGAATCTTCGTGATTTTGGGATACTTAGTTATTATTATTATTAGTTTTTTTTCTAATCTATTTCATTTTTAATTATTTAGACATTAGAGTTATTTAAAATATAATTGCAATAATTTGAATATATATATAATTATCCTAATTATTTTAAATATTAAATTTTAATTATGGGATATAACATTCCATAGTTTAAAAATATAAAGTCAACTATTTATCAATAAATTATCAAATTATTTACAATTGAGTATATAAGATACACCAGATGTCAATTTTTTATATTAATTATTTTCTTTTATGTTAAATGTTTAAATTTTTATTATTTCTCTTGGACATTATTTATCTTTCATAAATAAAATGTCATAATTTCACATCAATTAATCAATTTCAATTTCATAAATCACTCAATATTATTAAGAATTTAAGAATATCAGTCAATTAATCATAAATATAGAATTTTCTTAATCTCAAAAATTTCAACTCAATTTAATTAATAAAATTTAAATAAATAAATATTGATGAGGAAAAAATATTTTTTTTACTATTTTTCTATATATTTGCTTGATTCAATTGATATTTGTGAAATTTTATGAATTAAGAATGAATCTTATGAGAGCTCTTATTATTAGAGTAAATAAATTTTTTTATTAAGATAGTCTTCTTATTTTATATTTTTTCCTAATATTTGTATTAATATTTTTTCCTAATATATAATGTCAGAATAATATATCTTATTTTATCAAATAAATTATTGTTTTAAACGTGATTAACTAGAATTTTTTTGAATAATAGTTTTAAGACATATTAATTTTTATTATTATTTATTATATATAATATAATTTTTTCTATTATAGGAAGATGGCACCAGTGTTAGTGTGTGTTTGGATTAGCTGTGAACAAAATATTATGTTAAAAATTGATTATATGTATAATCGTATATGTATAATCGATTTTAAAAAAATATTTATGAGAAAATTAATTTATGTTTGGATGTGCTAGTTCATAATCGATTTAAAGATAAAGAATTTTATTTGGATTGTATAAAAAGAATCGTTTTAATGTATTAAATTACTAAAAGATATATGAAATAATTAAAAAAATTTATTCAATTGAGAGCAAACGAGCATTTATTTATCAAAGCTTTTGAAATAATCTATAATCACAAAATTAAAAGTTCTAAATACAAGTTTTTTTAAAAAAAACTTTTTTTAATTATAGAAAAATAATCTTAACTTATAATCAATTTTACACACTTTAAACAAACAAAATAAATTTTAGATAAAACAGATTTTTATTTAAAAAAAATTGGAGAAAGAAATAATCTTTCTCAAACATGCTCTAGTTTATTATAATTGAAAATGTTTATTGTTACAAGTACATGACACTCTCTATACTGATGTTATTTTCTTAATAACTTATATTGTTAATAAGCACTTACGAATGCAGAGAGCAACTATTGAACTAACATCCTGTTTGGATAAATAGTTTATATAAGTATTTGTTAGAGTCATGTTTATTTAATAAGTTTTACTGTCATAAGCACTGTTTGAAATAAATTAAATAGCGTTTGAATAAACACTTTTCATAAACTCTTTGAAATAAATATCAAACATTTGAAGGATATGCTATGAATTGTGTCAATCTCTTAAGGTTAATTTTATTAAAAATTATTATAAAAACAATTAGTATCTGAGATATTTTTAGTTTTCATAAAAACTTATTTTCGTAAGCTTAAATTTGTAATTTATGAAAATAAACTCAAAATAGTTTATAAAGATTTCATAAACTGTTTTAACGAACTTATCCAAACATAATAAAATATTTCATAAACCCTTATTATAATAAATAAATTGCATATAAGCTTACGTAATTTCCCTAATGGTAAGACATCAAACAAGTAATGACAGAAAGATCAGAATGCAATGGCTTCAGTTTTATTTTAAACCAAAAGCCTATTATGCAAAAGTAATAACTATATAGAAAGTTTTATAAATTGCGTTGTTTTCTTGGATTCATCTGTTGGAATCACTTGCAAGTGCTGAGTGGAAGTGTAGTTCTTCTTGACAGGGTGACTGATTTCCACTTCGTAATCGCCATGAAAAAGGGTGGCCTTAAGGAACCCATTTTGGTCTGTCGTCACTGATAATTTTTTTAACCCCCACTCATGAATCAGCTTGTCCACAACATCCCCTGCAGGCAAGTTCTTGAAATTGTTATCTGTTAAGCATAACCGACGGCAAGCTTCTGGTGACCATACTGTAAACAATACAATGCCCTGAACCTTTGGGTGGGAGTGTGCCTCTCTCAGAACCTGCTCGAAGTACTCAACCTGCACAAATCATAAATGGAAAACTGCAATGAATTAATAATGCATAAACGGGTAAAATCACATTTTGACGCAGGGTTATATTTCTTTTTGGGTCAAAGAACTATCTCCATGCTAAAGGTTAGCTCAAATCTCAGGCAGAAGTACTTCAGCTAGTAGAGCTGGCTGAAGTTTACTGCCCAAGGCAGAGCTCAGCATAAGCAATTTGTCTAACATGTATTATCAACCACGTCCTGCAACCTCAAATTGTTGCATGAGTAAATAAGAATTTTCACTATGCACTGGCCTAAGCCTAATATGCAGAAATAAGATTTTTCACAGGAAAATAACTTAGGGTTTGGTATTATTGAACTGTACCTGCTTAGGTTGCTTTGCAACATCTAGTTCTGTAATCCAAATTGGCGAACCAGTGGCGGCAAGGGTATCAATGGAAGCTCTCATGTAAGGCAGGTTAGGAGCACTAAAATTAGGGAAATGGGACTCGAGCCCAATCCCAATGGGCCATCCCCTATTCCCAGGATAGCTTTGGATCTCTCTGAGCTTCTGGAGGTACTTTGCTGGGGATGCTATACCGTCTCTACTATCCTCAACGGTATTAAATTCATTCAGGAATAAAGTGGCTTGTCCATCAATGTTGTGAACCTCATTGAAAACCCTGGCTGAAAAATCTTGTCCAAGTTTACTTTCGAAGAATGAAAAGTGCAGATTTTCGTTAACAACATCCCAAGCAATAAGTTGGCCCTTGTATCTTGACACAACGGAATTCAGCCTCTTTTCAACTGCTGACTTAAGCTGGTCTGGTGAGAGTGAAGGAACCCAACTAGGTTGGTAATGAGGATCATCCCAAAATACATTGTGGCCTCGAACAGCTATGTTGTGTTGCTTGGCAAACTGTAGCATGGCATCGGCAACCGAGTAGTTCTCTTTGCCTTGCATATATTCGGTGCTGTACCACTTCATTTCGTTTGTAAATGTGGCCACTGTGAACCTAGAGGTGAACCAATTTTGGTATGCACTATTGTTCAGGATGTAATGGTTTATGCCACATCCAAATGGAAAGCCTGGCTTCTTCTGTCTAATAGATATACTTGCATTTGGTAGGGGATTTCCTTTTTCATCAACTGCTTGGACTAATACCTTCCTCTTGCGTGCCTGCCAAGTCAGAATTAAACTTGCTGTTTGATTGAATCTCTTTTTTCTTCGCATATATATTAAAAACATTCAAAAACAAAATAACTTCAGGAACTACACAATCTGATAAATTTTGTAGAAAATTTGGGAATTTTTCCGAAGTATATGTCAAAAAATTTCAGGCTGAACACACCCTTTGTCTCTTGGTATTTTCTAAGTTCCTAATATCAATAGGATTTATAATGCCTCCCACCTTCGCTGTCATTAAATAATTGACAATTGCCTGAAGGTCAATATGTGTATTGGAAAACAATAACAAAGGTTTACCTTCTCAATGCTCTGATCTTGATGAGACCTCCATTGCTTTTCTGTGAATGGTTGTAAGGAAATGCTGTCGATCCATATTTCCACAGAAGTATTTTTGCTCTACAAAGTTTAGCATTTTCAAGAGTTAAGAACAATTGGAAAACCACTATGGATAACTTTCATTGAATAATAAAAATATCCATTTCTTCCCATTTGAACAATAGTACTGGACAATTATCTAGAACCCGCTGCAAGTACCTCAAAATAGAGCTCAGCTGGTCCTGATGTATCCGCCGTGAGACCACCCTTAAGCATGGACCAGCAATTAGACTCAGCAACAATGGCTCCAGCAAGTTTGAATCCTTTAGCTGTTTTGACAACTGCTGTTACTGGAACATTTCCCACACTCACTTGTATCCAAGCTGCATAATACAACCCATCCATAACCATAAATGAAGAATTAATGCAGTTGGGTTATTGATCTTTCATTTATATATATATATATAGTAATAATAATAATAAAATAACCCCAGGTGGGTCCTATGCAGATTTTATGATATTTGAGTACAAAATTTACCGGATAAAGTATAAAGCTTCTCCTTTTGCAGGTAAATCCTCTGGGAGACACTATCATGTGGTTCATTTCTGCTATGGGCTACAACATATTTGTTGCCTGACGATTCTCTATGTTCTATTCTTGCGCCCCCAAATGCAGTCCACCCTTGTAGTCCATTATTAAGTTCTGGGTTTTGGATGATTCCTCCACCGTACTGAGGCTTCTGAGGGTATGCCAAACACTGAGGTTGAAAACATGAGGACCCGCGATTAGAGTGAAATTTTCAGTAATATATGAAACACACTTGAAAATAGAAAATGTTGCAGGGAGAGCTCACTTCAATGCTAGCAGCGTAATCATAGGATAAAGCTTTGGCTTCAAAACCTGTGGAGGCATATGAGATATTACTTCTATATATTCTGACTTTCTTTCATTCATCAATAACATCAACAAATGAAGAGGAAACAAAATATTACGCTGTAGTGCTTTGGTAATTACGGGAGATTGAATCGTTTTTTTATTCATTAAAACGCCTGCGTATTTTTTCTATTCAAATATTTATTCTCAACCTGCTTTCTTATAAAAATATTATGATTTTTCATATCTCATGGGCAACTACTTCTTCCCCTCCTTTCTCGCTTTTCCATTTTTTTAACAGTTAACTTGAAAATCATTCTCTTTCTTTTCCATTTGTTCTAATAACAGTTTAGGTTGGATTGCCACAATTACGGACATTAGATCATATAATTTATTCACGTGCAGAGATGAATATTATCAGCTGAAGGGAGTATCAATTATATATTTATTGCCAACACTCGCTACCTGAAAAACGAATGGTTTCATCTAAAAAAAATGGCTGTTTTTTTCATCATGTACGCAAATTTATTTCTCAACTTCAAATTAACAATGAAATTGCAATTAGTGGGATTGAATTGAGAAAATAAAAAATAAATGTTAAAGCTGACAATTGAAACTAAGATAATAATGTGTTAATTTCATCAGATGTCCCTCTAATCGTAAGGAACACAAACGAATGAACAATAATAATAAAAAATCAAAAGAGGTGATGGCATTAGGGATCCCTGCTTATGTTTAAAAAATAATAAACTCAAAGCTAGCTTGGCAAACTCATTTCTGGTGAACTAAATACTATAGATTTTGTTTGAAAAACAAAGAAATGCATAATTAACCGTACCCGGGGATGAAGATGTTGTCCTCATTAAAAAATAATAATAATCCAATTAAAAATGATATTTTAATATGAACATCTGATTTCTGTACAAAATAGACAAATATCATCTAACTTGGATTTTGTTGGTGCAAATTGAGAAGCAAATATAATCCTGGTGGGAATGGTGATTTCGAGGCAGTCATATGACTCACATCCATGGTAAAACTTTCAATAGGACATGTATGGTCAAGACAACAAACCTGCAAAAAGGATGAGACAAAGCAGAAGGACGAAACTCATATTTTTGTTTCCAACCTTCAGAGCAATCACGGCTAGTTCTCTTGATACCTGTTTCAACTGATAAACTTGAGAGAAGAAAAGAGAAGCAGAAAAACAATAGGAGAGAGCTCCTAAGATGTTATCAAGATTGGATTGCACTTGAAGAAGAGACACAAGGGAAGATTGATCTCATAAGTTGAACCAAACCATTGTTTTTATAAGCAATATGGCATACAGCATAATTTTCTGCATTTAATTGACAATAACACATGTTCCATATATAATAACTATCATTTATGTCCAATACGATAAATGCAGCATAATTATATATGGCAAACATAAGAATTTTTCTTTTTTTTGAAAAAAAAAGTTAAATTGTGTGTTAGTTGGGATGTGCTTTTTTTTAATAATTTTTTTAAATAAAAAAATACTTTTGTTATACCCTAGTTTGTTTAGATGAGTTCACTATAAGAATTTTTTGAATTAGCTATAGAATTTAGCTAACCTTTTTAGCTACAAATTTGTTACAAAATTTTCTGTAACTAATCTAAAAATTTCTTGTAGTGGTTTACTTTTAAAAAAAGCTGAAACACTAAAAAAGCATACTTTGTTCTTTTTTTAGCTTTATTTTTGTACTTCTAATATGTGTTTGGATTAGATTTTACAAACTTGATTTTGGATGAACTTGTGTTTGCACAATTGATTTTTCAAAATGAATGTTGTTTAGATAGTGTTGATAAAAATCAATTTTTAAATGTGTAATTTCTAAAGGGAATATATGTAAAAAGAGTTATTTTTCGTTAAATTATTAATAAATTGATATTTTAAAAAATTGATTATAAATAAATTGTGGGTAAATGGAATTATTTTTAAAAGTTAAGTTTAATTGAGTATTGTAAAATATAATCACTGCGTATAACTATAAATTTTTTTAAAAAATTATTAGATTATATTTATTTAAATATCATAAAAATATTGATATAATATAAATTACAAGATTATTTTTGTTAATATACACATAAATAAATTTTTTTTTATCGTAAAAATAACAAAATATTACTTTTACGTTATTATTGAAGTTTCTAAACATATTAACATAGCGTTCATAGCACATTAAGTGCAAACATAATTTTAGGATATTCAAATGCTACCCCCAAAAAACCCTAAAAAATACTTTGTTATAATTAAAATAAGCTGTTCAAACATTAGGGGGGAAAATATTTTCAAATATTACATCTAAAAGTATTTTTTATAAAAGCTCATCCAAATCACTCCATGAATTATTCATTCTCTTGAATTGATTTTAGTTTACCACATCCAGATCTTGGATTGTTTTAGAAATTTTAACACATTTAAACACTTTTTGAACTTATAATTAATATGGTCATGAATGCTATTTTTACCACTTATAAGGAAAAATATACTAATTATTATGACATATAAATTTTAAACTTCTTTTAATCAATATATCATAATTACCATCTATGTCTCATTAAACAATGTATCATAATTATCTCAAACTAAAGGAAGATTTTAAAAAAAATATTAAAAGAGAAAAGCTAAATCTTCTAAATATCAGCTTAATTATTTGAAGAAGAAAGAAGGAAAAAAAAAGGCAGGTGGATTTAATACTTTTGTGAGTTTCATTTTTTTTAAATATTTTTTCTTTATTAATAATGAGGAAGAGTATTAGTTTAATTATTTTGGAGAATTTAATATTTTTGTATGTATATTTAAAACTTTCACTGATTACAATTAATATAATCATTAATGGTAATTTTTAGCGCTTGTACGAAATTAAATATCCACTATTATGACATGGAAATTTTAAACTATCAAAAAATGTAATATTGCCCAAGAAATTAAGACACATATAATTAATCTTAACAACCGCTAATAAGGTATATATTTAATTTTAAAAGACATAAAAGTTTAATTTATTAACAAGGACATTTCAAATTTTATTTAGAGAGATGAAGTATTAAATTTTATTTAATGGAAAAAAATACTCATAATAAAAATTATTTTGGAAGACAATTTGTGAATGACTAAATATTTTTATTAAATGGTCAAGTATTCTCACAAAGTTGCTAACAATAATAGATAAAATTTTAAATTTATAATAAGTTTAGAACATAATATGTGAATGACTATTTCTTTTTATTAAGTGGTCAAATGCTTCCATGAAGTGGCTAACAATAGTAAATAAAATTCTCAATTTACAAGAAATTTGAAAACAATAAGTGAATAACTATTTCTTTTTATTGAGTGATTAAGTATTCTCATGGAGTAACTAACAATAGTAAATATAGTTCTAAATTTACAAGAAATTTGGAAGGCAATATGTGAATGTCTATTTCTTTTTATTAAGTGGTCAAGTGTTCCTATAATGTGACTAACAATATTAAATAAAGTTATCAATTTATAAGAAATTTGAAAGATAATGAGCAAATGACTAATTTTTTTATTGAGTGGTAAAGTATTTTCACAGAGTGACTAACAATAATAAATACAATTCTAAATTTACAAGAAATTTGGAAGGCAAAATGTGAATGTCTATTTCTTTTTATTAAATGGTCAAGTATTCCTAGAGTGATTAATAATAATAAATAAAATTCTAAATTTACAAGAAGTTTGAATAGTAATATGTGAACGACTATTTCTTTTTATTGAGTGATCAAATGTTCCCATAGAGTAACTACTAATAGTAAACAAAGTTCTAAATTTACAACAAGTTTATAAGCTAATATGCAAATGGCTAGTTCAACTAATACATCACCAAAATCAAGTTGATAGATCAAATTAATAGTCGTCAAACCATCACAATCCTAGTCATTGACAACTCCTTCATCTTCGGCAAGTCATAAGACATCATCAAGGTAATCACCAACACTCATGTTATTCTTGACTACTTCAATAAGAAGAATCTCATGAGCGTGATGGCAATCACACATAGTTGAACATCTATGTATCTTACATATTTCAGGACAATAATACTGTTCAATACAAAATCTCCTTTATGATTGGGAAAATGCTTATTAATAAAGCTGCTTCTTTCTAAGAAGATGCAGAAGAAAGAAAAAATAAAAAACAAGAAAGTACATAAATTTAGGGTATTTATCTTAGGATCTCATGCTTGCTTTTTGTTACCACTTGCGATAAAGAAATTAAAGTGAAACTGGAACTCTACAAATGTGAACAGTGGATAGTATCATAAGCTGTTTTTTCCTTCTACATTAGTTCTTCACGAATGGAGAGAAACTTATCTTGAACTAGAAGATGTGAGTGTATTGGTCATATATTCTAGCATTATTTTTCTTCAGCTCTACTGTTGACTAATGAGTCTTATTTAATATGTACATTTCATATCTTTATTATATGATTTTGTGGGATATTATCTCATAATTGATATTTATTTGCTATTTATTTTAGAAAAGTTGATCTTTGAACAAATTTACTATAATTATGGTAATTTGTGCAAAAAATCTTCAAGGGATGAAAATATGAGATTTAGTCAAAGGCTAATCAAGGAAACTCAATCAAATGCTAATCAAGGAAACTCAATCAAAGGCTATTCAAGAAAACTCAATCAAAGGCTATTCAAGAAAACAAGGAAACTTAATTAAAGGCAAATAAGGGAAACTTTTGCTGACAAACCTATTGTAATAAATTGGGTATAACTTTCATTCCAGAAGTTTAAATGACATGATTCTGGTGGTTATGGAAAGTTAATAGAAAGATCTACAAATCTTATGTTGATCATTTTCATTTATTCTTCCAGATTTGATGAGATACGTCTAGCCTAAGTTAACATCTTTTATGAAGAAAGGTGGCAACAACATTCAATTGCTTTAGGGTTTTCTAAATCTTATAAAAAGACTTATTCTATCCTAGAAGGGAGAGCGGGGCTTAGGGGGGCTGCGAAATTCAACTGGGAAGAAGGCTTTTAGCCCTAGGAAAGCCAAGGAAATCATCAAGGAGTAATGATTTTAGATCTTCATATTCTTATTATCTTGGATTCAATGAAATTTGCAATTTCTTATCTTTTGTGCTCATATTTCTTGATTTTTTTCTAAACTCTTCCTAGCTAGAGTGATGATGTAACTTGAATGGATGATTTGTTGGGATTTATAGTTTTTAATCTAAGTTTCTTTCAATGATTAAGTGTTCATCTATATTCTTAATGCTTTTATGACTTAATCAACTATAAATTGAATTGATGGTCATGCATAGGATTGAGAAATTCATGTATGATATTGCTTCTTAAGATAAACACCATGATTAAGCAATAATTTAGGAATAGATATTGTTGGTTGTGTAGTATTACTTGGGATTTTGTTCATTCATGTCTTGTTCTATTTGGAATTAGACTAAGGAATTAGTTAATTCTAAATAGTTGAAGAGAATTGATTTACCAAAGAATTGAGTATTAATTAAATTAGATCTCCCACAATCAATTCTTGAATTGGAATTTAATTAAAAAAGAATCCAAAAAATAAAAAAATCAAGTGAAATCCATCTCTTTGTTTGCTCAACCTCATTTAACATAATTACAATTTTAGTTTTATTTCTAAATTCTCTTGATTAATTTGCACCGTTTAAATAGTATCTAAATTAATAATTTGATACTTGACAACACAATTTTCTATGGAGACGATAATTCACTCATCACTTTATTACTTGGGTAATTTGGTACACTTGCCAAAAAGTTATCATTGACATCCAACTAGTTTCTGTAGGAAGCTTGTCTTGCCTTCCAAATTTACAACATTGTTTCCGTATAAAAGATTATACTCCCCATACCTTGAACTTCTGTAACATCTGCAGGCTTCTTTGTGCAGATTTTGCTGCATTCAGTAATGAAAAACAAATAAATCATTGACATTAGAGATAGGGCTCATTTAAATATCATCTGTGTTGTAATCCTAGCCCTTAAATAAGTTGATATTGACCTTCCCAAATAACTTAAGCAAAAATGATCAGTAGGACAAATTAAAAGATAAAATGGAACTGCTGCTATAGCATTCAATTCTATTATTTAGATACTGAGTTGGAAACAGATGAGCAGAATTCTAGTAATGTTTTCTCAACTGATCTGCATGTTTGGGTTCCCACAAGTATCAATTTTCTTATCAGCCATCTGTGGTCTATCTATAACTCCCTTAATCTTTTAACAAATCTCGAGCATATTTTCACTCAAGGATGCACGGATATTTTAAAATGTCTGCTATACCTGTGTCAAATTGCCAATTTCCATTTGTTTGCTAATACATCCATACTGTCTTACAACCCTACCATGTCGGACCTATGTATAAGATAGTGGAGGCAGCTGCCCTCACAAGCTTTAAAAAATTTATAGTAATAATACATGTAGTTTGTATTATTGTTCCATTAATTTTGTTAATTTGCTCCCAATGCCCTTGAGTTACTAAAACAATTATAATTTATGTATACATTTTCAGTTGTATATCATATAAATATTTATAAATTTAAATTTTTTTAGTATATAAATTTTGCTCCCATAGACTAAAAATTATGGATCCGTCACTGATACTGTAAGTGGCTTCTCTAGAGCAACTAAATCTGATGAAGTGATGGTAATTTTTCAATTTGGTGCATGGACCTTGACATGGTTTATTGGCGAGGATTCGATGAAGGGCCTTGAGGATGAACACCTCATCCTTATACATGGTTCAGATTATCTTGAACATTGACTTTTCCTTCGAAGTTGATGTAAGAGAACATGTTCTATCAGCAATGATACAATGACATAAGCCTGCGTGGGTCATGATGTGGTGCGCGCATTTGCAGTGTGGATTGCTTGTCTTTGATCCTGGAGCTTAGATTCAAGCATCCTGTTCTGCTATAGTTTTCTGACTACTTCTCTGCAGGCTGTTACGCACGCTGCTATTCACAGGAGCCATCTCAAAAGATGTGTGATATGCTAATCGTGTTTTTCAAACTGAAATGGGATTGCTGTCTCATTGCAACAATTGAGATTTTTGGAGCGATCTCATGGTATGTTCTATTGTCCATGGTAGCCAGTATAATTTTTCTCTTTACATTTTTGGTATAAAGTTAGCAATTGTTTATGTACATATTGTTCCCTGTCTGTATTTTGTCACTTAATTATCAATTTCTATTGATTCTTTTCTTGATTGTGGTAAATGATATTGATCTGTTGGTTTCTGTTAAAAATGTTCAAAGATGTTTATTCTGCTGATCTTCTGCAGCAACTGTTGATTAGTTTGTCGGATATTTTGTTTTCAATTTTCATCATGATTTTTCTTTGTCAAGAGCACTAGCAAATAAACATGACTTATTGGAAATTATGGTTGACGCCGCTATCTGTACAGTTATTCGCATCAAATTACTTTGTTTGAATTAATTGTGGAAAAAAAAATATTAAATATTAATTATGTGTATAATTAATTTGTAAAAAATTAATTTATGTTTAGATATATTAATTTATAGTTAATTTTAAAATAAAAAATTTTGTTTGAATTGTAAAAAAAATTACTTTTATATATTAAATTATTAAAAAATATATAAAATGATTGAAAAAGTTATTTAATTAAAAGTAAATAAATATTTCTCTATTAAATTTTTTGAAATAAAATAAAATCAAATAATTAAAAGTTCAAAATAAAAAAATTTCTTAAAAAGTTATTTTTAGTTAAGAAAAAAATAAACTTAATTTATAATTAATTTTATACATTTTAAATAAATAAAATAAATTTTAAATAAAATAATTTTAATTAAAAAGTAATTATTCTAAAAAAATAATCAAATCTAAACATAATCCTAGTGACGCAAGTGTAGCGTACTTTTGCATGGCATCTATCTTTTTCAGAGTTTATCGTTGTTCTATTCTCACTAATTGTGGTTTATATATAGTTCTTTAAATTGTTGCTTCGATTCGAAGCGAACTCAGTGATATTTTGATCAGTATACTATACACCTTTTTTCAAAGGTTTCTTAACCAGGATTGGAATGTATCCCATTAAGAATTATAACTTAGAAGTAAGGTCAATGAATAGGGGTAAAGCCTCATTTTTCTCATCTACGTCCATTCTTTTTGTTTCTGAAATTTACTTACGAAGAGGGATTGGGGGTTTTCGAATTATGAATTTAATTTTGATAAATATTATACATGTAAGGAGTTTTATATTATTAATAAATTATATAATTAAAATTTATTGTAAATAAATCTTTAATTATGGAAAAGAAGAAATTTTTTTATCCTTATTAAATAAATGGAAATAAATAGTACAAAAAAAGGAAAGAAATAGAGAAAGAAAATATATATATATATATATATATAAGAGTTTCAGATTTTTTAGTTGTCCTGTAAAGATATTTTCAAATCAATTTTTACGTTGAAATTAAATCTTTTCCTAAATCAATTATGGCATTTTTTTGTTGTTGCTGTGGTTCGAATATATAGCCTATCGTTGTTTAAAGCCAAATCTGAATTCATAATCATAAATCCATGGTACACAGAAAATACTGATCGAAAAAAAATAGTACACAGAAAATAAAGAAAAAGTTATTTGGAAGTGACATTTGATGTAGTATATTTTAGTTCAATATGCATGTTGTTTATAATTTTAAGATTTTCTTTTAAATAGTTAAACTTTATTTAAAATTAGAATAAATATCTAATTTGATCCTCTAAAAATATATATGACATCAGTTTAGTCCTTTAATTATTTTTTACATCAAATTGATTTTTTTAAGAGACCAATTTGATGTCAAAAAATAACTTTAGAAGACCAAGTTGATATAAAAAAATTAACATTCAAAGATTATTTTGATATAAAAAATTATTAAAAGACTAAATTGATGTGACATGTATCTTTGGATGATCAATTTGAGTGTCTACTCTTAAAATTATATTAACAAATATATATATATATATATATATAATGGAATGAAAAGTAGTTTATGTTTCTATTTTAAAAAAATTCAAAAAATAAAAACACATTATATTATAATTACTATGCTGTGAATATAATTATTAGAAAAAGTTTTTTTTTAAAAGTGCATATATAAAGTTAAAAAAAATTTAATTTATTCTCTTGAACTATATGACATATGTTCGTTGATCCTGTATTTTAACAAAGTACAAAATGATCTCTAATTTTTTAAAGATATGTAAAATAGACATTTCATTTAACATTCGTCTAATTATTAACGAAAAACTTACATGACACTAACCATTTCTCTGAAACGATCAATGCATTTTTCTTTGATTTCGTTTTCTTTGATTTTGAGCTGGCTTTAACAACTGTTGTTGTTGATGGTGCTAAAGCTGTTTCTGACTCTAAACAAATCACCTACCAATAAAGAATTGCTGGCAACTAAAATTGAACATAAGCTTTATAAGCAAAATATTTTAATTCTTACTAGTTAAACTAACAACTATTTTAGCGAGACTCATTATTTTTGACAAAGTCAGATATTAAAATGCAACTTCAAAGACAAAATTAGTTTATAGATTTAATAATTAATATAAATCGTAATTGGATTACATAAAATCTAATGATTTATATTCATTTATACTTGAATGATATATATATATATATATATATATATATATATATATATTGTTTCTTTCATTTGAAATTTTCAGAAATGACATGCATTCAGCAACTAATCTAATAAGTCGGATAATGAAAAGGGCATAAGGAGTTGAATTTCACGTTTCCTGAAGTTTACAAGAGTTCATCATTAGCAATATCAAGGCACATTTATCAAAGGCAAATTTAATTAGTGAATTATGTAGTGTCATTTATTTCAAAATCTGAAAATTTATATCATATTATAAAAGGGAGTCCAGCTTCAATAATGTCATATGTTACTCATATAATAAGTTTTTTTTCCTTTAAAATGTTTAGCTTTTCATGTAGATGTCACTTATAAAAAATTATTTTTCTTATATATTTTATTTCCTTTCAAATGGGCATGCCAACTCATTCTTAATAATTCACAAAAGTATTATTAAAAATTTAATTTCATAGGTTTTTAAATTATAATTATAAATAATAATTTTGAATAGTGAAGTTAACATCTTTTATTTAACTTTTGACAATAATGTATTTATTTCTTATTTTTTATAATCATAATTATTAATGATGAAATATTCACTAAATCATAAAAAATTGGATAAAGATTATGCCAACATTTGTTATTTTAAAAATAAAAATTCATATCATCTTACTTTTTATTTCATTTATTAGCATTTTTTGATGAATTATTTATTTGTATAATTTTTTTCAATTTAAAAAATGTAATTACTATTATCACATTTAATTACCTTATTAGTATACTATTTCTTATTATAATAAATTTTATATTTAAATAAAATATTCGTAATTTTGGGATACTTAATTATAATTGTTAGTTTTTTATAATATATTCCATTTTTAATTATTTAGACATTAGAGTTATTTAAAATATAATTGGAATAATTTAAATATATATATACACACACACACATATAATTATCATAATTAGTTTAAATATTAAATTTTAATTAGGGGATATAAAATCCCATAATTTAAAAATATAAAGTCAACTATTTATCAATAAATTATCATATTATTTACAATTGAATGATTACACGATATACATGAAATGTCAATTTTTTATATTAATTATTTCCTTTTATGTTAAATTTTTATTATTTATCTCTTACATTATTTATATTTCATAAATAAAATATCATAATTGTAAATTAATCAACCAATTTTAATTTCATGAATCACTCAATATCATTAAGATTACTAGTCAATTAATCATAATATTGAATTTTCCTAATCTCAAAATTTCAACTCAATTTAATTAATAAAATTTTAATAAATAACTATTGATGAGAAAAATAATAATTATTTACAACACAATTTTTACTTATTTTTTATACTATTTTTCTATATTTTTGCTAGATTCAATTAATATTTGTCAAAATTTATAAATCAAGAATGAATCTTATGGGAGTTCTTATTATTGGAGCAAAGGGAATTCTTTATTATGATAGTCTTTTTATTTTTTATTTTCTTTCCTAATAATTATCTCAATGTAATGCCAATATGTGGTTGAGAATATTGTATCTTATTTTATCAAATAAATTATTGTTTTAAACTTGATTAATTATAATTTTTTCGAATAATAGTTTTAAGACATATTAATTTTTATTATTATTTATTATATATAATATATATTTTTATATTATACGTGGATGGCACCAGTGTTAATCTAGTTTGTTATAAGTGAAAAGTTTTAATTCATTACAAGTACACGACACTATCTATATCGATGTTATTTGCTTATGGACTTATATTGTTAATAAGCACTTACGAACGCAGAGAGCAATAATTGAATTAAATCCAGTAAGCGTCACAGAGCTATTGGTATGACAACAAACAAGTAATGACAGAAAGATCAAAGTGTTTTATTTTAAACCATAAGCCAATTTATGCAGAAGCAATAACTATATAGAAAGTTGTATAAATTGTGATGTTTTCTTGGATTCATCTGTTGGAATCACTTGCAAGTGCTGAGTGAAATTGTAGTTTTTCTTGACAGGGTGATTGATTTCCACTTCGTAATCGCCATGAAAAAGGGTGGCCTTAAGGAACCCATTTTGGTCTGTCGTCCCTGATAATTTATTTAACCCCCACTCATGAATCAGCTTGTCCACAACATCCCCTGCAGGCAAGTTCTTGAAATTGTTATCTATTAAGCATATTCGATAGCAACCTTCTGGTGACCATGCTGTCCACAATACAATGCCCCGAACCTTTGGGTGGGAGTGTGCCTCTCTCAGAACCTGCTCGAAGTACTCAACCTGCACAGATCATAAAAGGAAAACTGCAATGAATTAATAATGCAAAAATGGGTAAAATCACATTTTGATGCAAAGCTATCTTTCTTTTTGGGCCAAAGAACTATCTCCATGTTAAAGGTTAGTTCAAATCTCAGGCAGAAGTACTTCAGCTAGTAGAGCTGGCTGAAGTTTACTGCCCAAAGCAGAGCTCAGCATTAGCAATTTGTCTAACATGTATTATCAACCAAGTGCCCAAGTTGGTTTTCCTGCAACCTCAAATTGTTGCATGAGTAAATAAGAATTTTCACCATGCACTGGCCCTACAGTTTTCATTATAAACCATAAGTCTAATATGCAGAAATAATATTTTTCACAGGAAAATAACTTAGGGTTTGGTATTAATGAACTTTACCTGCTTAGGTTGGCTTGCAACATCTAGTTCTGTAATCCAAATTGGCGAACCAGTGGCGGCAAGGGTATCAATGGAAGCTCTCATGTAAGGCAGGTTAGGAGCGCTAAAATTAGGGAAATGGGACTCGAGCCCAATTCCAATGGGCCATCCCCTATTCCCAGGATAGCTTTGGATCTCTCTGAGCTTCTGGAGGTACTTTGCTGGGGATGCTATACCGTCTCTACTATCCTCAACGGTATTAAATTCATTCAGGAATAAAGTGGCTTGTCCATCAATGTTGTGAACCTCATTGAAAACCCTGGCTGAAAAATCTTGTCCAAGTTTACTTTCGAAGAATGAAAAGTGCATATTTTCATTAACAACATCCCAAGCAATAAGTTGGCCCTTGTATCTTGACACAACGGAATTCAGCCTCTTTTCAACTGCTGACTTAAGCTGGTCTGGTGAGAGTGAAGGAACCCAACTAGGTTGGTAATGAGGATCATCCCAAAATACATTGTGGCCTCGAACAGCTATGTTGTGTTGCTTGGCAAACTGTAGCATGGCATCGGCAACCGAGTAGTTCTCTTTGCCTTGCATATATTCGGTGCTGTACCACTTCATTTCGTTTGCAAATGTGGCCACTGTGAACCTAGAGGTGAACCAATTTTGGTATGCACTATTGTTCAGGATGTAATTGTTTATGGCATTTCCAAATGGAAAGCCTGACTTCTTCTGTCTAAAAGATATACTTGCATTTGGTAGGGGATTTCCTTGTTCATCAACTGCTTGGACTAATACCTTTCTCTTGCGTGCCTGCCAAGTCAGAATTGAACTTGCTGTTGATTGAATCTTTTTTTTTTCCGCATATATATTAAAAACATTCAAAAACAAAATATCTTTAGGAACCATTCAATCTGATAAATTTTGTTGAAAATTCGGGAATTTTTCTGAAGTTTATGTAAAAAAATTCCAGGCTGACCACACCCTTTATGTCTCTTGGTATTTTCTAAGTTCCTAATGTCAATGGGATTAATATTGCCTCCCACCTTCGCTCTCAGTAAATAATAACAAGGTCAATATATGTATTGGAAAACAATAACAAAGGTTTACCTTCTCAATGCTCTGAACTTGATGAGACCTCCATTGCTTTTCTGTGAATGGTTGTAAGGAAATGCTGTCGATCCATATTTCCACAGAAGTATTTTTGCTCTACAGTGTTTAGCATTTTCTAGAGTTAAGAACAATTGGAAAACCACTATGGATAACTTTCATTGAATAATAAAAATATCCATTTCCTCCCATTTGAACAATAGTACAGGACAATTATCTAGAACCCGCTGCAAGTACCTCAAAATAGAGCTCAGCTGGGCCTGATGTATCCGCTGTGAGACCACCCTTAAGCATGGACCAGCAATTAGACTCAGCAACAATGGCACCAGCAAGTTTGAATCCTTTAGCTGTTTTGACAACTGCTGTTACTGGAACATTTCCCACACTCACTTGTATCCAAGCTGCATAATACAACCCATCCATAACCATAAATGAAGAATTAATGCAGTTGGGTATTTGATCTTTCATTTATATATTAGTAATAATAATAATAAAATATCCCCAGGTGGGTACTATGCAGATTTTATGATATTTGAGTACAAAATTTACCGGATAAAGTATAAAGCTTCTCCTTTTGCAGGTAAATCTTCTGGGAGACACTATCATGTGGTTCATTTCTGCTATGGGCTACAACATATTTGTTGCCTGACGATTCTCTATGTTCTATTTTTGAGCCCCCAATTGCAGTCCACCCTTGTAGTCCATTATTAAGTTCTGGGTTTTGGATGATTCCTCCACTATACTGAGGCTTCTGAGGGTATGCCAAACACTGAGGTTGAAAACATTAGGACCCGCGATTAGAGTGGAATTTTCAGTAATATATGAAACACACTTGAAAATTGAAAAAGTTGCAGGGAGAGCTCACTTCAATGCTAGCAGTGTAATCATAGGGTAAAGCTTTGGCTTCAAAACCTGTGGAGGCATATGAGATATTACTTATATATATTCTGACTTTCTTTCATTCATCAATAACATCAACAAATAGAAGAGGAATCAAAATACTACGCTATAGTGCTTTGGTAATTACGGGAGATTGAATCGTTTTTTTATTCATTAAAACGCCTGCTTATTTTTTCTATTCAAATATTTATTCTCAACCTGCTTTCTTCTAAAAACAATATTATGATTTTTCATATCTCATGCGCAACTACTTCTTCCCCTCCTTCCTCGCTTTTCCAATTTTTTAATTGTTAACTTGAAAGTCATACGCTTTCTTTTCCATTTGTTCTAATAACAGTTTAGGTTGGATTTCCATCAACTACTGACATCATATCAGATAATTTATTCACGTGCAGAGATGAATATTATCAGCTGACGGGAGTATCAATTATATATTTATTGCCAACACTCACTACTTGAAAAAACGAACGGTTTCATCTAAAAAAATGGCCGTTTTTTAATCATGTACGCAAATTTATTTCTCAACTGCAAATTAACAATGAAATTGCAATTAGTGGGATTGAATTGAGAAAATAAAAAATAAATGTTAAAGCTGACAATTGAAACTAAGATAATAATTTGTTAATTTCATCAGATGTCCCTCTAATCGTAAGGAACACAAACGAAAGAACAATAATAATAAAAAAATCAAAAGAGGTGATGGCATTAGGGATCCCTGCTTTTGTTTAAAAAATAATAAACTTGAATCTTGCTTGGCAAACTCATTTTGCTAGTGAACTAAATACTATAGATTTCGTTTAACACAAAGAAATGCGTAATTAACCGTACCCTGGGATGAAGATGTTGTGCTCATTAAAAAATAATAATCCAATTTAAAATGATATTTTAATATGAATATCTGATTTCTTTCTGAGAACGAGTATATACAAAATAGACAAATACATCTATATTGGATTTTGTTGGTGCAAATTGAGAAGCAAATATAAGAATGGTGATTTCGTGGTAGTCATATGACTCACATCTATGGTAGAACTTTCAATAGGAGACATGTATGGACAAGACAACAAACCTGCAAAAAGGATGACACATAGCAGAAGGACGAGACTCATTTTTTTGTTTCCAACCTTCAGAGCTATCACTGCTAGTTCTTTTGATACCTGTAACTGATAAACTTGAGAGAAGAAAAAAGATTCAAAAAAACAATAGGAGAGCTCCTAAGATGTTATCGAGATTGGATTGCACTCGAAGAAGAGACACAAGGGAAGATTGATCTCATAAGTTCAACCAAACCATTGATTTTATAGGCAACTAGTTTTATTAATCGTGTAATGTACGAGTTTGTTATATTAGACATACATAAGTTTTTTAAATTATAATCTGTTATTCATTTTCATTTTTTTTATAAGAACTTTTTAATTAGATTTATGTCAAAAAAAATAGCTTAATCATTTTTTAATTTAATTATCTTAGATGAAAAATATAAAAAATTTATAAAAATTAACTTTACCATGAAGCATTTAATATACTTTGTGTTTATGAAGATGTAAAAAAATAAAATAATAACTATAAAAAAAATAAAACTTGAAGTATTTGATTAAGATTAAAAATATTTAAAATTAAAAATTTATTAAAGTATTTATTTATTATAATAAGTAAATAAGTATAATTGATATTTAATAAATTTAAAAAATATTAATAATTTGAGTATGTTATGATATATAATCTTTATTAATCACATTTATTATTAGATAAATAAGTAATTGGTATTAAAATTAATATAAAATATAAAATTTTAAAATAATTAAATTTATCATTTAAATAAAGTTAAATTAAATTTTGATTTTTCTACAATGTGTGGCGCACAGTATAATTTTCAGCATTCAATTGACAATATTACATGTTCCATATATAACAACTATCATTTATGTCCTATACGATAAATGCACCACAATTATATATGGCAAACAAAAGATTTTTTTTTATAAAGAAAAACCTAGATTTTGTGTTTGTTGCATAATTATTAAAATCGGCTTGAATCGGCCGATTCAACTGGTGAACCGGTCACTTAATCAGTTCAAGTTTGTTATCAAATCGGTTATGTATGCGAACCGATAAAAACTGGTTTCATTTAGTCGGTTTTAGCAAAAAACTGGTGACCCAATCCATTGAACTAGTAAATAGACTAGGTCATGAATTTAAAAAGAAAACCTCTTAAGCTTTGGGAAGTCATTAATTTTGACTCATATGTCTTATTTGGATTAATTATATATTCATTTCATATAACTTTTTGATATCTACGTCATATCGATCCTAATTTTTTAAAAACAAAACTTATTTTTTGATTTATGAGCATTTTAATGAAAAATATTAGGATCTTTTTTTATGAATTGATGGTTAAACTCTTTTTTTTCTCCTTAAGGTCATTACTTCTCTCAAAATAAATGTACTTTAGTTGTTTACAATGATAAATATCATTATATATAGTGCATATATATATATATATTTAATTTTATGCAATTCGACCAGTAATTCACTAGTTGAACCAATGACCCATTAATTCAGTACCCTGATCGAATCAACTACTAGCCCAAGTTTAATAATTATGATTAGTTGGTATGTGCTTTTCTCTCTCTCTCTATATATATATATATATAAAGAAATTATTTTTTAATAAAAAATTACTTCTGTTATACTTTAATGTGTTCTGATAAGTTTATTTTTAAAAATACTGAAGCACTTAAAAAGTACATTATTTTTAGCTAAATTTTTGTATTTCTAATGCGTATTTATTTTGCAAAGTTAATTTTGGATAAAATTAATTTTTTAAAATGAATTTTATTTGAATAATATTGATAAAAATTACTTTTAAATGTGTAATTACTAAAAAAAATAAATAGTTATTTTGAGTTAGATTGTTAATAAATTAAATATTTAAAAATTTGATTATAAATAAATTAAAGGTAAATAAAATTATTTTTAAAGTTAAGTCTATTTGTGAACTGTAAAATATAATCATTTTAAGTATAATTATAAAAATATTTTTTTATTTATTATTTTATATTTTTTAAAATATTATTAAAATAGTAGTATAATATAAATTACAAATGCATTTTTATTAACAATGCATAAATAAATTTTCTTTCACTATAAATGTGTTGCTTTTACGTTATTCCTAAAGTTACCAAACATGTTTATATAGCGTTTGAAACACGTTTGAAACACATTTTGAGTGCAAATGTAATTTTAGCGTGTCTAAATGCAACCCAAAGAATTCTAAAATAGGCTCTTTTATTATAACTAAAAAAAATTATTCAAACATCATATATATATATATATATTCTTAAATATTATATCCAAATATAAAATAAAATTTACTTTTTTTAAGTTTTTCTTATTTTAAGAAAACCTTATTAAAAAAGTATTTTTTTTTATAAAAGTTCATCCAAATAAGTCTATGAAATACTAATTCTCTTGGATTGATTTTAGTTAACCATATCCAGATCTTGGATTGTTTTGCAAAATTTAATACATTTTAAAAAAATTTGAACTAATAATTAATATATATAGTCATTAATGCTAATTTTGACCGCTTATAAGGAAAAAGATACCCATTATTATTATGACATATAAATTTTAAACATTTTTTTAATCAATATATCATAATTACCATTTATGTCTCATAAAACAATGTATCATAATTATGGAAAACTAAATGAAGATTTAAAGAAAATATAAAAAGAGAAATGCTAAATCTTTTAAATATCAGCCTAATTATTTGAAGAAGAAAGATAGAAAAAAAAAAGGTAATACTTTTATGAGTTTAAAACCTTTTATATATATATATTTTCTTTATTAGTAATTATTAGAAGTATTAAGTTAATGTTTTAAGAGAATTTAACATTTTTCTTTAAAATGTTTGATGTATATTTTAAACGTTCGCTGATTACAATTAATATAATCATTAATGGTAATTTTTAGCGTTTGCAAAAAATTAAATATCCACCATTATGACATAAGATTTTTAACTATATATTACCTGAGACACAATTAATTATACTATTCATTATTAATTTATAGACAAATAACAGTTTTATTAACAATAATCTGAATTCATTATTAAAAAAATCACAAAATAAAAATATATAAATATATAAATTTTCTGTGTCATAAAAAAACGTCACTTAACATGCTAGTATAAATTAAAATGACTACTCACAAAAAGTGGTTCAAATAATAAACAAGCTTGAATTAAGCAATTGATAAGCCTTAACAATGTTAGAGGTTCAAGTCCGATAGAAAGTATTTGTAGAGAGAGGCAGCCTCATTACTCTAAATAGGGTTAATCTCATACTCAAAAAGTGTAAAAATATTCAAACAAAGACACTAAAAAGGTAAAATGACTATTCTTTACAAGTGGAATTTACCTGCAGTGCAGGAATTTGAATTATAATAGAAACATCTTGTAGTTAGGATAAAGTCGACACCCAAATAAGAATTAGTCTCACACTCAAAAAGTGTAGTACACCCATGGTCTTACAAAAAAAAAAGACTCTTATTTTTTGTTCTTTTGTTTTTTATTTTTGCTCTATTTACACAACTTATATGTAAATATTAAATTATGTATATAAATCTAAATTAGAAGTGCATCTAAATATAGTTATAAATAAAATTAAGTTATATAATTATTAATTTATCTCCCTATTACTCTTTATAAGAATTATGATTAAACTAATTTATTCTGCATTTAAAAAAATTCATTTAAAATCTCTTTTTGAAATATTTTGATTATAAATTTTTCTAAAAGTAAAACAAACTAATTCATAATTATACTTATGAAATTTAAAATAATCCGTGTAAGTCACATGTAAGATAACTAGTATATCACAATATAATTTGTCCAGTGAGAAAAAATGGACTATAATTATCAAACCTAAAAAAGTCTCTGGGAAACTTAATTTTGTCTGAGACTCACTTTCTTAAATTGATTTTATTTTACCAACCCATTGCCTTAATTTTAAAAGGATATTTCTATTTGGATATATTTGGATGATAAGACTTACAAGGGGAAGGAAATGGAAGAAATAAAAAGAAATAAGAAAGAAAATGGAAGGAAACTATTTTGTTTGCATGTTTAAAATCTTCTATAATTGAAAGAATTTTGAAATGTTTATAAAAATAAGTAACATAAGCAGCTTTTTTCTTGTACATTAATTCTTCACGGATGGATAGAATCGAAACTTATCTTGGACTAGAAAATATGAGTGTATTGGTCATATATTCTAGCATTGTTTTTCTTCAGCGCTCTGCTGTTGACATTCAACTACTTTCTGTAGGAAGCTTGTCTTGCCTTTCAAATTCACAATATTGTTTCCGAATAAAAGATTATACTCCCCATACCTTGAACTTCTGTAACATCTACAGGATTCTTTGTGTAGATTTTGCTGCACTCAGTAATGAAAAACGAATAAATCATTAACATTAGAGATAGGGCTCATTTAAATATCATTTGTGATGTAATCCTATCCCTTAAATAAGTTGATATTGACCTTCCCAAATAAATTAAGCAAAAGGGCACATAAGGAAAAATATAAAGATAAAATGGAACTGTTGCTATAGCATTCAATTCTATTATTTTGATACTGAGTTGCAAACAGATGGACAGAATTCTAGTAATGTTTTCTGAACTGATCTGCATGCTTGGGTTCCCACAAATATCAATTTTCTTATCAGCCATCTGTAGTCTATCTCTAACTCCCTTAATCTTTTAACAAATCTTGAGCATATTTTCACTATTCAACTATGTTTCAGGCACTGGATACATTCAACGCGGCAATTGTATATTATGTCATGTTCACAACTATGACTATTATTGCCAATGTTTAAGGTATGATAATAGATTCATATTCTTGGATTCCTACGGTGATATATCAAACTTTTCTTTTTGTTGAAGACTAGGATATGACAAGCTTGACTATAGCATTGATTTCCCATGCAGGATTGGTCTGGTCAGGATGTCAGCAGCATAGCCTGAGATATTTGGATTCATCACCGTTCTTTCAGGAACAATCATATTGCATGCAACAAGAGAACAGGAAGAATCTAATATGCAAGGTACATAATTACATGTTACTTTCAGTCAGATGCATGCCAAATTGCCAATTTCCATTTGTTTGCTAATACATCCATAGACTGTCTTACAACCCTTAGTGGTTTCTCTATAGCAACTAAACATGATGAAGTGATGGTAACTTCTCAATTTGATGCAGGGACCTTGACATGGTATATTGGCGAGGATTCGATGAAGGGCCTTGAGGATGAACACCTCATCCTTATACATGGTTCAGATTATCTTGACCATTGACTTTTCCTTCCATGTAAGAGAACATTATCTATCAGCAATGATACAATGACATTGTTAACTGTTGAGACTTTTCTTAAGAGTCAAATGATTAGCTGAGTTTATGTGTTATTTTAGTTAAAATCTGAGTTTGTGTATGATTTTGGATAAATGTAGAGTTTGTGTGTAGTTTTGGGTAAAACCAACTTTAGTTGTCAATAGCAATGATTTTTTGTTTTGGTGAGAACTCTTGTATATTGTAGCAGAAATGAATGAAAATGTTAAGCATTTGCTGTATAATACTCTCTCTTCTTCCTTGTTCTATTTTACTTTTCAGCATTCATATATTTTGTTTAACATGATATCAAGAGCTGAATGATCTTAAAGGGACTCTGAGTAAGAGAGTGAGTAGAAAAAAAAATCAGCAAGGAAAACCATAAACACCTAGCTACAAAAAATCCAAAAACACCTTAAAAACACTCAGCATGGCATCTAGCAGCACCTCCTGTATTTGCAAGAGAAAACTTTCATATTTGGGCTACAAAACTAAAAACTTATCTGAGAGTCCAAAGTCTTTGGAAGGTGGTGGATACTAGAAGCAATCCAACCCCCTTTGCCAAACAACCCAATAATAGCTCATATAATGAATTATAATGAGGAAGTGGCCAAAGAAGGTAGAGCTTTTGTCATCATACATACAAGTCTGCATGATGATGTATTCATCGAAATCATGGAGGAGTTCCAAGGAAGTGAAAGAACAAGGAGGATGCAAGTTCTAAATTTGAGAAGAGAATTTGAAGCCATAAAGATGAAAGAAGCTGAAACTGTGAAGGAGTTTTCATATAGGCTTACAAAGGTAGTGGCTCAAATCAGAATGCTAGAAGAAGAGCTTAGTGACCAACGTGTGGTGGAGAAAGTCTTTGTATGTCTTCCGGAGAGGTTTGAGTCAAAAATCTCCTCTCTTGAAGAAAATAAAGACTTTTCTTAAATATCACTTTCGGAGCTTGTGAATGCATTGCAAGCTACTGAACATAGAAGATCTTTGAGGATGGAAGAAAAGGTTGCAGGTGCTTTTTTGGCTAAGAACAAAGGAAGATGGCAGCAACGAGAAGGCAGTAAAGTTCAGGAATAAAAGAGAAAAGTTTCCACCTTGCCCATACTGCAAGAAGAGAAACGATACTGAAAATTTTTGCTGGTTTAGGCCAAATGTGAAGTGTAAGGCCTGTAATTAACTTGGTCATATTGAAAAAGTTTGCAAAACCAAGTGGAACAAGCAAAGTCAACAAGCACAAGTTGTAGAGAATCAAGAAGAAAGAACACATAGAGAATCAACAACAAGAAGAGTATTTATTTGTTGCAACATGCAAGATAACAAAGACATCAAAAGAGTGGCTTATTGACAGTGGCTGTACTCACCACATGACTTTTGATGAGAGTATGTTCAAAGAGTTAGATAGAACATATACTACAAAGGTCAAAATTGGAAATGGAGATTACATTGAAGTCAAAGGAAAAAGAGTTATGTCTGTGAATACTCCATCAGGTATCAAAACAATTTCAGATGTGTTATTTGTGCCTGACATTAACCAAAATCTTCTAAGTGTTGGTCAGTTATTAGAAAAGAATTATGCAGTGTTTTTCAAATATAAATCGTGCATAATATATGATCCCGTTGGGAGTGAGTTATTAACAATAAGAATGAGGGATCACTTTACATTGGGATCAAGTTACATCTTCTGCACATTTGAAATTGTGAGCAGAAATGTGAAATTCACTGAAAAAGAATCTTGTTTTGGGGAGAAACTTGAAGAAGAACTAACAAAAATTGCAACAGCTGAGCCCAAAATATTTCAAGTCCTTGAATCTGCAGGCCACAAAGATGTAAAGTCAACATGTTGGAGTGATCCAATGAAGGAGGAGTTGAAAATCATCAAGGAAACCAGACTTGGATGTTGACAAACAAGTGATTGGAAAATTTTGGTTGTAAGATCCAAGTTAAAGTTTGATGGTTTAGTCAACAATTCAAAGAGTAGACTTGAAAATCAAGACATGGAGTCAAGAAGAAAACTCTCAAGAAAGAGTGTTGACTGTTGAGACTTTTTTTAAGAGTCAAATGATTAGTTGAGTTTATGTGTTATTTTAGTTAAAATTTGAGTTTGTGTATGACTTTAGATAAATACAGAATTTGTGTGTAGTTTTGGATAAAACCAACTTTAGTTCGTCAATAGCAATAATTTTCTATTTTGGTGAGAACTCTTGTATTTATACTGCAGCAAAAATGAATGAAAATGTTAAGCCTTTGCTGCATAATACTCTCTCTTCTTCCTTGATCTGTTTTACTTTTCAGCATTCACATATTTTGTTTAACAGACATGAGCCTGCGCTGGTCATGATGTGGTGTGCATTTGCAGTGGGGATTGCTTGTCTTTGATCCTGGAGCTTAGATTCAAGCATCCTGTTGCGCTATAGTTTTCTGACCATTTCTCTGCAGGCTGTTACGCACGCAGCTATTCACAGGGGCCATCTCAAAAGATGTGTGATACACTAATCGTGACTCAAGTGCCGAATCATTTTCAAACGGAAATGGGATTGCTATCTCATTGCAACAATTGAGATTTTTGGAGCGATCTCATGGTATGTTCTATTGTCCATGGTAGCCAGTGTAATTTTTCTTTTTACATTTTTGGTAAAAAGTTAGCAATTGTTTATTTTCATATTGTTCCCTGTCTGTATTTTGTCACTTAATTATCAAATTCTATTGATTCTTTACTTGATTGTGGTAAATGATATTGATCTGTTGGTTTCTGTTAAAAATGTTCAAAGATATTTATTCTTCTGATCTTCTGCTGCAACTGTAGATTAGTTTGTCGGATATTGTTTTGTTTTCAATTTTCATCATGATTGTCTTTGTTAAGAGCACTAGCAAATAAATATGAATTATTGGAAACGATGGTTGGCCCCGCTATGTGCAGAGTTGTTCACATCAAACTACCTACGGTGGCGAGTGTAGCGTACTTTTGCATGGCATCTATATTTTTCAGACTTTATCGTTCTATCCTCGCTAATTGTGGTTTATATATAATTATTTAAATTGTTGCTTCGATTCGAAGCGAACTCAGTGATGTTTTGATCAGCATATACCTTTTTCAAATGCTTTTTTTAACCAGGATTGGAATATATCCCATTAAGAATTATGACTTAGAAGTAAGGCCAATGGATATGGGTAAAGCTTCATTTCTCTCATCTACGTCCATTCCTTTTGTTCCCAAAATTTACTTACGAAGAGGGATTAGTGGTTTTCGAATTATGAATTTAATTTTGATATATATTATACATGCAAAGAGTTTTTATTGTTAATAAATTATATAATTAAATTTTTTTATCGTAAATAAAACTTTAATTCCGGCAAAGAAGAAAACATATTTTTTATCCTTATTAAATAAAGAGAAATAAGTAGTATTAAAAAAAAAAGAGAGAGATAGAAAAGGGAAATATAAAAAAGAGTTTGAGATTTTTTTCATTGTACTGTAAAGATATTTTAAAATCAATTTGTGAAAAAGAATTTGAAATTTATATGGCATTTTTTTTGTCGTCCGAATATATAGCCTATTGTTGTTTAAAGCCAAAATTGAATTCATAATCATAAATCCATAGTACATAAAGGAAAAAGTCATCGGCAAGTGACATTTGAAATGATGTAGTACATTTTAGTTCAATATGCATGTTATTTATCATTTTAAGATTTTATTTTAAATAGTTAAACTTCATATAATAATAGAGCAAATTCGTACTAAAAAAAAACTTCATATAATTTTATATATATATATATATATATCATGGCATGAAAAGTAGTTTATGTTTCTATTATTTTTAAATATTATTTTTTAAAAAACTAGCCAAACATCGTATTCTAATTACTATGTCGTGAATATAATTATTAGAAAAAGTTTTTAAAAAAGTGCATATATAAAATTAAAAAAATTATTTTAATATCTATATTATTTTAATATACTAATATTAAAATTTTTTATTAAATATTTATTAATTATTATTTATATTTAATAAAATTTAAAATATTTATTATAAAATTAATAATTAATAAACACTTGAAAAATCATCCTATATAATAATAACTCCCTAAAATTAAACAAGAAGCTAATTTGAATCTCACAAAGACACAAACGAACAGCACGTTCAATCGTTCATCATGTTGGGTCGACATCCTGGTTCGAAGTTCTAACGTCGACCGTCAGATGTATTATATATATTTGTGCCCCCCGCGCCTTTCTTCTGTCTCGCTGCCCAAAAAACGCAACCTTATTGTATTGTAGAAGAAATCAAAAGAGGAAACGTGAGTTTCAGAGAAGCAAACCATGGCGGCTACTGTATCTGCCTGGTCTAAACCGGGGGCATGGGCACTCGATTCCGAGCAACACGAAGCGGAGGAGCTCCTTCAACAGAAGCACAACGATCACACTGTGAAGCCACTCGCCGACTTCCCTTCCCTCGCCGCCGCCGCAGCCTCCAAGCCCAAGAAGAAGAAACCCCAAACCCTCTCTTTGGCCGAGTTCACCGCTAAACCCGCCCAATCCCAAGATCCCTTGACGCTGCCCACCGGTCCACGCGAGCGAACCGCCGAGGAACTCGACCGCGACCGGAACCGGCTCGGTGGTGGTTTTAGATCCTATGGTGACCGGCCCCATAGGAGTTCTGGCGGTGACGAGTCTTCCAATTCGAGATGGGGCTCATCTAGGGTTTCTGATGAAACGAGAAGAAACGGTTCGTTTGGTGCTAGGGATTCGAATCGCGAGTTGGCACCTTCGCGAGCTGATGAAATTGATGATTGGGCTGCTGCCAAGAAATCGACGGTTGGGAACGGGGGGTTTGAGAGGAGGGAAAGGGGAAGGGAACGAGAAAGAGGAGATTTTTTCGATTCACAATCGCGAGCTGATGAATCGGAGAGTTGGGTTTCCAGTAAGAGCTTTGTGGCATCGGAGGGGCGGAGATTTGGTTCCAGTGGTGGTGGGTTTGAAAGAGAGAGGAGGGTTGGGTTTGGATCCAGCGGTGGTGCTGATTCGGATAATTGGAACAAGAAGAAAGGGGAATTCAACTTCAACGGTGGAAGTGAAAGAACTGAGAGTGGTAGTGGTAGTGGTAGTGGTAGTGGTAGTGGAAGGCCGAGACTTGTTTTGCAACCTCGATCATCGTCAGTGAGTAATGAAAGCCACGATGCTGCTACTACTGGGAATGTATCAAAGCCTAAGGGTCCAAGTCCTTTTGGTGAGGCAAGGCCTAGGGAGCAGGTTTTGGAAGAGAAGGGGCAGGATTGGAAGAAGATTGATGAGCAGCTTGAGACGATGAAGATTAAGGAGATAGTGGAAATAAAAGATGGGTTTGGGAAGAGGGGTTTCGGGTCTGGAAATGGTCGTGCTAGTTTGCCTGAAGATCGGACTGAGAGGAGTTGGAAGAAGGCCGAATCTGATGATGGTCGTCCAAAAAGGTTTGTTGGCAATAAGAATACGAAACCAACTTAGTAGTTCTATGTATTATATGTTCTTGATTGGCTTTGTTAGTTGCTTGATGCATGTTGTGTTTTTCCTTTATGCTAATTAGAAGCTTGGGATGTTTTGGTGTCAATTAGGTTCTACATGCTTCCTTTAATACTGATAGAACACTCTCCTAGCTGATACCAGAGGGGAAAAGAAAAAGAAGAAAGGGTTATGAACAGTTAATTTGCTTCTTGTGATGTGCTCAGCGATGTTGTTTTGCCGTTTCCAATCTTTTGCTTCACTTTTGGCTTGTCTGCTGAATTATGTCCTCGTATGTTTGGTTGTGTTTATGCTAATCTATCTAATACCATTGCGGAAATAAAAGGTGCTTATAACTTGTACCTATGCGATGTGATTATTTTAACTGCACTTTTTGTCGGTAGAATCCTTTCATAATTTCTTTAATAATAATCTTGAAGTAATTTAGCATACTGATTTTTGAGGATTTTTTAACAGTTTCTTGTTGACTCCTCCTGTATTGTTGTAACCTTAGCTTAGGTTTCTGCTTCATTTGATTTTGCATCCTTGTCTTGGTACCACTTAGTTAAATTTTTCTTGGTTAATGATGTGTTCCTGTCCTTTTTATATTCTTTATGTCGATATGGTTTTTAGCCACACATAGTGGTGTTGTCTCTCCTGGAGGACCAGAATGTTATTAGGCTTTGAGTGATTTAGCCAGCCCGATATTTGATTGTTGGGAATATCCTAGATCCATGCAAGTGGTGGAGTTGCTGTTTGTGACTTTAAAATTGATATGTCTATTTAGGCCTAGTTTTTACACTGTTGACCCGTTTACTTTTTAATGCAGTGCTGGGAAAGTGGAGGATGAACACGCTGAAGAAAACTGAAGAGCTGTCAATTACTTTTGTCCCTGCAGAATGATAAGACAGTTGGAAAGTAACATTGAATATCAAACTTCTTTTTGTTTCCCATTGAAGTTGTCTTAACTTTCTGTTTTTATTTTATTGTGACACACTCTATTCTATGTAACTGTTGAGGACAATTTTGGTTGGTATGCTGTAGCTGGGGTAGTCTTACTTTTTATGGCTCTGTTTGTAGCCAAATGTGGCCGTAATTTTCGTTTTATTTTTCACCATTTATAATTTATAAGCTTCTATTGGGTTGTGAACTGCCGATTTTGTATTCATGTTAATTTTTTTTCGGTCCAATGATATTCATGTTCAACTCGACAGCTCAGATATTCAGATTCCCTCGCATTGTTGAACGTTTGTCTTATATTTTGATAACAGATGCTTGATGATGATTGCTGACTAATAAACATTCATAATTGTCATAAAGCACCTCAGAGTCACGAGAACTCTATATAAGGGGACTTAGCGCCTCATATATGATCATTTTATTTTTACTAGTGCTTTGAGCTTTTTATCGGCTAAATTGTTTATTTAGGCATCAGAGTGTTTTGCGTCGTGGATTTTGATCACTCAAGAATCATATCAATAAAGAGCTAAGAGATCTTTAGACATAACATATTCATTTTGTGATATGCCCTGTGAATAGCACCATTCATTATAATTCATGTCTTTATGATGGTGGGGATAATGATTCAGCAATATTAGAAGTGCTTGAACCTTTTTGTTTTTTTTTTTTGCTACTAAAATTTGTCTGCACTTAATTTTAAAGCAAGATGCTATAGAGGAATGCAGTTGAGGTCGAAGAAATGGTTTGAAATTGTTAGGTGGTGTTATTCAAACCCGCTGTGACTAGCTAATTCAAACGGTCTTGTGCTAAGTATTCCTTCCTTCTAGCCGCCTGCCTTGCCAGCGAGTTTGAATTTGTGGTTTATATTTTTAGAACAAGTGAAGACTAAACTAATAAGAGGCTATTACATCATGATTTCAAATATAAATGATTATTTGGTATATAAATTTATACAGAATACCTTAAAGTTACTTTTTAAATAACTACACTTTTAAATTTGAATAATTACTGTTTAAAACATGATTATATATTATGGAGAATATTATTTGTGGTGTTACCTATTTGAATAATGATAGTTTCAACAGAATAAACATATATTTAAATGTGATGATTGTATTATAAAAATTAATTATTTTATTACAAAATATTTCAAAAAAATTATTTAGTTAAAAAATAATTTATTCTGTTACAAACACCAACTGAAATATAATGTTAAACAACATAATTGTTTAGGGAAATGATGAATCCTGCAAAACTTCTTTTGTAAAAGAATTTGAATGCCTGAAGTGGGTGTAGATAGTTTTTTTTTCAATTGACTAAAAAATAAAGTAAAATACCTGTAACTGTTTGTCACGACTCATTCGAGAGACATTATACGAATATTCATTCGTGTTATATAGCAATGCTCAATTTTTTAAGAACCAAATGTATCATATTTAGAGAGTAGAGTGTGAAGTCAAGGTATCCGTTAATGAAAGAATTAATGATTTATATTTTTATAAATACAAACACATGAATATGTAAGAATATTTTGTTTTATTTTTACTTTCTATTTAATAATTAACACTTGGGCTGGGTTAGTTCAGCTTGTTTGATAGTACTAATCCAAACCATTCTTCTATTTTTATTACTTTAAATACTATTCTATTTCTCGTTGGCTGAATACCTTCATGTAGCTGTTTTGTAGATGCGTTTTTCTTCACCTCGATTTAGTGTTGTTGAAATCTACTTTCTTTTCTTCAATTTTAGTTTACAGCCTAATTCAAATATGTGAACTTCTATTTCTTCCTTCTTCTTTTTCTTCGGGCAGTATCATTTTATAACATCAATGATAACATTCCTATTATCCATTTCTAATTATGTTAGTGTCGATGTTAAATAAGGGTAAGTTTAGTTTCTCTAAAAAGTGAAATGTGCTTAGGGATTAGTTTTCTATAAAATCTTATCCTTAATTTTAAAGGATATTAACCTTTACTAAAAGAAAACTATTATAATATTTTATTTTTGCATGTTAATGTATTTTTAAAAACTAATTTTTGTGAGTATTTTTAAATACTAATTAAGTATATGACGATGGTTAATTGCGGCCTCCAAACTTGAAGTGGACACGAGGTCGGCATCACTTGCAATTGTATAGCAGACTAGCACTGAACACTTGGCAGGGGCTTATACACGAGAACATCACTTTTTTTTTTTTTTTGGTTTGACACAACATTTTTTTTTTGTTTAATTTATCATTTCACCCTTTCTTAAGCATAGTTGAAGTAACATCACAATATATATTGAATGCATTAAAATTTGGGGAATGTTGATCTTATTAAGTTTTTTTTATGCACATCAATTTTGTGACGAGTTATATGATTTATCTCATCCGATTTACATAATTATGCTTCTTAGATAAGCAAATGAAAGTGTTTATTGAATAAGATTTGAAAATGTATTTTTTTTCTTTTTACTTCTTCCTTCTTTTTTTAGTAATATACTTCTTCCTTTACTCTAGCAGATTATCACAAGTAGTGCGGAACTCATAAATCCAGCATTGGCATGTGCCGTGTGGTTGAAAAGCTTAAATATTTTTAGCAAATGGATGCTTCTTTTAAATTGGATCAGTTCACACAAGGAGCTTATTTTTCTTTGATACAAGGGATTTTTCCATTAATGTTGCTCGCTACCTGGACGGCTAACTAATACCTGTCACTGCCATGGCACCATGGGCTCAAGTTGCAGTAGCTATGGAGCCCCCACGTATAATCGTTTTGATCCAAAACTCAGATTAATCAATCGTAATTCTGACTATGTTGCAGTAGCTATGGAGCCCCCACGTATAATCGTTTGGATCCAAAACTCAGATTAATCAATCGTAATTCTGACTATGACACTCTTTCTTCCATCTCCAGCTCCTTATTAATATTGGTGTGGATTACTGTTTTGCTCCTCTTGCATTGTTGGATGACCACGACAATGTGCGAGTGCGAGGTAATAATGATTGACGAAGCCGTTCTTAATCGGACATTTGGAGCAACTCAAAACTGTTAGCGACCCTTATCATTTTAGTGAGGGAACTGTAAAAAATAGATATTATATATGAGAGTTATTACGGTACACAATGAATTTGGTATCCAAAGTGAGTTGTGAATCATTTATTGACTATTAGTTTCACAATAAATACTAAAAAATTTATTAAATATAAATAACAACTAATAAATATTAGACAACTCACTTTAAGTATGAATACCTTAAAAAAAATGAATACGGAAGTAATCCCATTATATATATATATTAAAACACTTCGTGAAGTCACGGCATCACGGATTATTATGCAAATTAAGAGGAAGACTGATGTATCTAATTTCATGCTACGTTCACCAGTAATAAATGAAGAGTTGAATACCGTACTACTTTACTTCTCTTTTCAAACATTGATTTTGCGCACCTCATTAATAATAGCAGTTGAGAGTTGGAAATGTGCACTGTTCAGCGCTCATTCCCTCTTTTCTCACTTGCATTTAAGTGTTCATAATCATCACATTCTGATCTATCAACCCATCTCTTTGTTCTTTGGTTTTGCTCATTGGGCTTCCAATATTCATGGACTTGCCGGAGAAGCTTTTCTTTGCAGCATTTCTCATTCTTTCAGTGGGCATTGATGGAACTCAGGCAGATGCTATGGTCACTGGTACTGTCTTCTGTGACCAATGCAAAGATGGCCAGAGATCACTTTTCGATTATCCTGTTAATGGTGAGATCCAAACCCCTTCACCATTTTTGTTCCTATTCCTTGAGTGGTTGGAACTTGAAAAGTAATCTGCTCCAATCACACAAAACATCCTGTGTCCATTTGATGTGTGTCATTCAATTAATAATATGCATACAGCAACCAATTTGCAGGATATTCTTGGATTCACTTAGTAAATTGAATTTCAACTGGTGGCCAGCTGGCCATCAGGATGTTAAATTAATACTGTCTGGTCACCATCTATCTAATCTTTATTTCAAATTTTTTGACTGAAGTTATTGCCTTTCACACTCTTCATTGTTACAGGTGCAAAAGTAACTCTGTCCTGTGCTGATAGCAATGGGAAAATCATAATGTCAAGGGAAGAAACAACTAATTGGTTTGGAAGCTATGCAATGAGGTTCGATGGCGCACCAGATTTGAGTGCTTGTTCTGCCCGTGTCTCAGGCAGTGGACAAGGGTCAATGGGTTGTGGTGAAGGTACTGGTCCTGCTCAAAATCTTAGACTCATGTTTAGGATGTTTGACATGGAGATGTATACGGTGGATCCTCTCCTCGCTCAGCCTGCTCAGCCCATGCAAAACTGCTCAAGATCTTCTAACCCCGTGCCAGCACCAGAACCAGTCACACCACCCAAGTCTCCACCTTTCAAGCTACCCCCAATGCCTGGACTTCCGCCATTGCCACCAATGCCACCATTACCACCAGTGATTTTTGCGGAAGCTTCAGCATGTCCATCCGAGTAAGTTTATAACCATCAATTTTCAGTTTTAGGCAGTGGTTCATATTACATTTTTCTATTAATGGTTGAAACCAATTGGACCACCTGCATTAATGCCTATTAAGGCAAGGTTTTAAGTTTTTGGTCTAACCTGCTTTTCATATATTACTTCTGCATGCAAATAGAACCAATGAAAGCAACACTCGTCAGTCGTCACCATATATGCTGCTAATGCACGTATTTTACAAGATATCAGGGTAGCAGTGCCACTATTCTACTCAGATAGCTGCATGGGAGAATTTAACAAGTTGAACCCTGCTTTTATATTAAGCTAAAAAAATTAATCAAATATGTGAATTGGAAAACACTAATGGTTTCGTGAGATCTTCACCTAAAAAAGTTTCTGTAATAGTTGGGATATAGAAGTTCTCTGCTTCTTACACTGAAAATAATTGTAAACGGGCAGGGCATGATTTATTTCTGTCAACATATTGATCCTGAGGAGTTGTCTACTATATATGACATGGATTTTACCCTTGTTTGAGATGCTTGTATGCAGCTTGAAGAAAGCCATAATAACTGGTTGTTATTAGCCAAATTCAGTTACATGCTACCTTGTCCAAAATTAGCACTTAATTAAACAGGCTTAATACAGATTTTATGATTTTGAAATTTATCAGGAAGTGGACAATGCCAGAATACAAATGCTACTGGAGGGGGGTGAACCCGGACACTAAGGTAGCAGTAGCTTTTGGAATGGTCGCGGCTAGGAGGTATGGAACGGACATTACACTGTGGAATGGGTTGCAAGGGAGAGGAGACCCTTACAGGACTCTTCTAAGAGAAGGGGTCACTGCACTTCTTAATTCTTATAACAGCCTTCAGTTTTCTTACCATCCACTTGGCGTAGTTCAACACATGAATTGGGCATTGATGGGCTCAACTAGGAGTGTCATTCACACTGCTCTTCGATTCAAGAGGGCTAATTCTGGTGCTGGAAATGTCACCTGCAAATTCACCTCTTGCAAATAATTTATAGCCTCTCATTATATATGAAAATCTGAAGACTGCTTTATTTATATTTTTTCTCTATCTTTATCCTAAATATGGAGATTTTATGTGGTAGGATTTGTACCTACAACAGCATTTCATATTGGAGCGGAGTATTTCTTTATTATAATATCATTACTGTTCTTTAAGATAGTTGTTTCAAGAGTCTGAACTCTGAAGGCTTCCCTAGGTGAAGCTGAACTTGTTTTTGGATTTGTTCTGTGTTGTTCTATATAGTGTCTCTACACCCTATTTCGTTAGGGTAGTGGATAATACATGCTTTGCATAATGTCGAAATTGTTTTTCAGAACGCTAGACTATAAGCACTCTGTTGTTTAGTCCAAATGTTCCATAAATAGCATTATTTTTTTCACCTGCAACCTAGATAGCTTCGAGGGTTATTTTTTTTTTTTCGCTACAAGGGAGAAGTTATTACTTACTACAGCACACCAAGACCCCAAGGAAGCCAAACATCATTCCACATTGAAGCAATAAGGGGTTGGGTAGCCCGGTTTAGTATTTCGGTCATAAGTTCTGGTTAGTAGCTGCAATTATATCAACATTCCTTGTCTCCAATAGCCCATTAGTTTGAACCTTTTGGTGGCTTTATATACTATAAAATCATTTGGGCCACACATAAAAAATCATGCTACTTTTTTTCTTCTTGTTCCCTTTCTGAAGCATTTATTCCTAAATTAGACAGCTGAAAGAATGTATCATTTGCCCAAAGAAAGCAAATTTGAATTTAACTGTAAGAAAAGGCTTATAATGCACAGTTCGTTAATTATCATTGTTACTCAAATACTGCACAATTTGTATTCCATATAATGCACGAATTTATATGGTAAGATTTCACACATACCATCAGTGGCTAAAATGCATGCAATTAAGTACAAGTTCTGCAACTATGAATACCACTTTCATCTCAAAATAAATAAAGAAATAAAGAAATAAACTATAAATACCATATATCGGAGCTGCAAAGTTTACAATGACAAATACATGCACAATAGTCCCCTGACCCTGTCAGGCTGTCAGCCTACTTCGAAAGTTTCTTATGAGTTTAGAGGAGACACAAGTTTGTAAGCCTCTCTACCTACTACATAGCATGGAAAAGTGGGAAGGGGCCAACAGATTTGCACATCGTGTCCAAAATACCTGATGCTTCGAACTAAACTCGTATTAGCAAGTTAAAAAAGAGAAGTCATCACCTGGTATCAAAATGGTCATCCCCTGCAGCGCGTTAGGAAGCAGTACCACAGAGGCATAGAGGAAAGGAAAGAGCATATATAGTAGTTTAAACTTTAAATGTCTCACTCATCAAACTTTATATATCTATTAATGGATGGAAATCCAAAGAATTAGACCATTATGAGATAAAGAATCGCTCGAAATTACTTCTTAGAATTAATTCATCACAGTACTCAACTTCAATATCTAATATAGATTCTGTTGTGCCTGTGGATACTCCATCATTCATATGTGACCCTTTCTCGTGTCTCTTATATTTAACTTAATCTATATATATAAGTAAAATTGTTTTTTGAAGTAATTAATAGTATCATTAAATATAATTATATCATTAAATATATAGTAACATTAACATAAATGAAATAATAAAATTTAAAAAGATAATTATATTAGAAAGTAAAATGTTATCAAAGTATATAATTAAAATTTAAAGAATTAAATAGTGAAATAAAAAAATAAACAACCTTTTCAATATAAAAATTAATTTATAATGTTTCCTGTATTTACTTTTAAGAATTTTTATTAAAAAATACTTTGTAAATTTAACATATATGAAATCATAATTATATATAAAAATAATATTTTTTAAAAAATAAAAATAGCACAGATAAAATAAAAATAAAATAAATTATTTTAGACATAAAAAATTGATTTTAAAAAAAATTATCTATTTATAAGAATTTTTATAAAAATTATTTTATAAATTAAACATATTCAAAATGATAATTATAAAAAATATAATTATAAATAAAAAATTAAAATATAAATTATAAAATAACCGTAAAAAACACGGATAAGATGACTAGTGAATTTAGTATTTAGTACTTGATTTATTTTGTTTGCACTGAAAATAATGATCAATGATTTAGCCGTCTTATTTCCCCTATAAATATCTAATGTTATCATTGACGTTGTGCACTGTGCACATTTAAAGAGAGATTAAGAACTCTATTTGAATAGTAACTTTTTTAGGCGATATTAGACATATAAAAATTAAAAAATATATTATTTATCAAAATTAATATAAATCTACACATTAATTAATATCTTTTTTTAATCTCTCTCTGACAGTATCCATTTTTTACGATGCTAAAGACGAACTCAACTTGGCTTTCCCTTAGAATTTCAACTTGTTCTCACAAATCAAACCAAAACATGGGAACAGCCAAGGTCTCACTCTCTCTTGCGTTGTGGGTACTAGTTTTGAGGGGTTTGGTGAATGCAATCGAGGGTTCAGAGTTCACGATCATCGAAGCCACCGTAGAGGATATCCAAGGGGCATTCACTCGCAACGAGCTCACGTCCAGGGAACTAGTTGACTATTACTTGCACCGGATCGAAGCCCTCAATCCAATACTTCGCAGTGTACTGGAAGTCAATCCGGACGCAGGGGATCAAGCGGACCAAGCTGATCGGGAGAGACAAGAAGATGATCAGGACCGTGGATGGCTGCATGGGGTCCCTGTGCTGCTGAAGGACAGCATCGCCACCAAGGACAAGCTCAACACCACTGCGGGGTCGTATGCTTTGGTTGGGTCAAAGGTTGCTCGTGATGCGCACGTGGTGGCGAGGCTCAGAGATGCCGGTGCTGTCATTCTGGGCAAAGCTAGTCTCACCGAATGGTACGGCATTCGTTCTCCGAATATACCCAGTGCTTGGTGCGCCAGAGGCGGACTTGCTTTGGTTAGTAACTCACTATCACCTCCATTCTCTCTCTCTCTCTCTTGCAAGTTGCAACCATTAATTCTTGATTATTCCTTGGTTCTCTCTCTTTTTGGTGCATAGTCGCTAAAATTATTTCTTATCAAAGACTTGACTTGACTTGAGGTGGACCAACTGTTTTACCCAACCGATGGCGGTCAGTTTAGTTGTGCCTAGTGGCATCATATAATTTATTATTAATAATGTAATTGTAAAATACACTGTTACTATTAGCCAATCAAAATTAAATCCTATTCAGTAAGTTATTGTATTGGTATGAAATACTTAATTATTTAATCTTGTGGTGGTCTAATTAATTATATAAAATAGATTGTTGGTGCGAAAATTGCATAATACCTAAGTGAACTAGCTGCTATTCGATTTTTCTGGAATTAATTTAAGTAACTTTTTGTTTATATTAGTTAATGGCCTATATATTTGATCAAGTCTTACAGATGGTTTCAACTTAATTTGAAAATTTGGTCAAGATTAGTGATTAAGGCAATGAATATAGAAACCATGATTTATGTATAGTATAGAAGAGGCAGAAGATTTTTTAGCTTCGACCATGTTTGATTTAGCTTAATTATTTAGAAAAATAGATTTTTTTATTATAAAAGTTGTTTTCACTTTTTAGCAATATGTTTGGATTGTTAAATTAAAAGTTGTTAACTACCTTTTTACACTAAAAATAACTTTTTTTCAAAAACTAGAATTTGAGCATTTTACTTATAATCTATTATGATTATTTCAGAGTTATAAGACATAAATATCATTTGTCATCAACTAAATAATCTTTTCAATTATTTTATATCTCTTTTAGTGATTTAACACACAAAAGTGATTCTTCTTATACAGTCCAAACAAAATTATTTGTCTTAAAAGTGATTATGAACTAACATGATCAAACATAAATTGATTTTTTCATTATTAATTTTCTTGAAAATTAATTATATATACAATTGATTTTTAACATAATCTATTTTTTTTCACAGCTAATCCAAACACACACAATTTTATTGGATAGAAATTCTGAAAGTGCATAAAATTGAATGGAAATTCAGTGTGCCACAATTGTAATTTGCTCAGATGTACACCTGCAATTGGTGATAGATAAAGTGTAAAACGAGTTAGTTGATTTATCTATCTAACAAGCAGAATCCTTATGTGGAGTTGGGAGATCCATGCGGTTCCAGCTTTGGACCCGCCATATCTGTGGCAACTAACATGGTTGCAGTTTCTTTGGGGACTGAAACCGATGGCTCCATTATCTGCCCAGCTGATCACAATTCGGTTGTGGGGTTCAAACCCACCGTTGGACTCACCAGCAGGGCAGGTGTCATTCCAATTTCACCTCGTCAAGATACAATTGGGTAAGATGCTGCTTAGCCTTGACAATATGCAACATCTTTTAGCTTGCTTGAATAGATTGTAAATGTTGTACTTAAATTTTAAATCACGATTTATATTTTTGCCCAGGCCAATATGCAGGACAGTTTCAGATGCAGTTCATGTGCTTGATGTGATTGTGGGGTTTGACCCAAGAGACTGTGAAGCAACAGAGTCAGCAGCCAAGTTTATTCCTCCAGGTGGTTATAAGCAGTTCCTAAAAAAAGAAGGGCTCAAAGGAAAGAAACTGGGTGTTGTGAGGAATCCTTTTTTGACTCCTTATAATGGATCCATTGCTATTTCTATCTTTGAGCATCATCTCGATATGTTGAGGTACAAATAGAATTAAATTTACAACACACGCTCACCAATTGCTTTAGAATATTGCTGACTCTTCTGGCCTTTGCTAAGCTTCACTGGCAAAGTATATATTTATAGATACTAAAATGTAAAATGACAAAAATAGTTGAATTATCACCTTTTATATTAGGAGTTTAAATTTGATCCTGTAACTGTCATTTAACTCATCATCTAAAGAGTTAGACTTTTTACGTAATTACTGTGATAGGCAAACTCTTTAAATAATTTGTCAATACATAAACGTGAATCAAAATTAAATCTTTATATTTAACACTGACGTTGTGTGGATTTTGCAATTCAAGGCGAAGAGGTGCAACTGTGGTAGATAATTTGGAAATAGAAAATTTAAGCATCATTCTCGACCCTTCCCAAAGTGGTGAAACAATAGTCTTACTGACAGAGTTCAAATTGTCCATCAACAATTATCTGGAAGAGCTCGATTACTCTCCCGTGAGGTCACTAGCTGAGATTATTGAATTCAATTTCAAGTACCCTGATTTAGTAAGTATATATTATCATTTTAAGATGGACATTGGCATAGAAAGGCCATTACTTTTTAAGCTTATTGCTTCAAATATAACATAGAGCATCTATCATTCATTAGCATAGCATTATGGTTTGAACAGTAGAGAATTATTTGGCTTCCCAATCTTTCAGTTTGATTTAGCAGTAATGAATTGTTTTTGCCCTTCTTGTTGTAGGAAAGGACATATGAGTATGGGCAGGATCTCTTCATTGCATCAGAAATGACCAGCGGCTTTGGACAGGACCAAGTTGAGGCAGTGCAGATGATGGAGCAAATATCACGGAATGGTTTTGAGAAGCTAATGAAGGAGAATCAATTGGATGCGCTGGTGACTATAGGCTCTGATGCTTCCAAGATGCTAGCAATTGGAGGCTATCCTGCAATCACTGTCCCTGCTGGGTATGACAGCAATGGAATGCCATTTGGGATCTGTTTTGGAGGGTTAAAGGGAACCGAACCAAAACTGATTGAGATTGCTTATGACTTTGAGCAAGCTACTAGGGCAAGGAAGCCTCCCCCACACTTTTCATTTACCTGAAGAAATTTAAAGAGGAATTCTTGTAGTAAAGGATTTCTGATGTTAGCTTTGATTAATATCAGTTCAGTATCACATCACATCTTTGTCTTTGAAGTCATGGTCCAGTGCACGAGGCCCAGTGGTTTATATTGCCTTGACTTATATAAATTATGTAATAATGGACTCAAATAGATATGAGAATACATGCAAATTTCTGAGTTGGAGATTGTCCCTACATCGGTTGCAGTGAAAAAGACTCAAAAGAGTATGGTTAACGCTCTTCATAGAGCGCCAGGGGAGGATTGATGGAAAAAATCTCTGATGTAATGAATTTCAGAGCCGAGGACAAACGCAGTAGTTATGTTACACTGTGTACTCATTTAGTTTTGCATATCCCCCGTTAACTTTATGAATTGCTGGCTGGAACTGTAGAGTCGTAGCCAATATATGAACGGTCAGGTCATCGGTGGCATAAGAGTTTTCAATTAAAATAGGGGTTTAGTTATCAACTAGTTAGTATATGCACCAAAAATCTATAAAGAATTAACTATTCTAAAAGTTTAAACTATTAGGTGAAAACACATGAATAATTTTATATTTCTAACACGTCACCTCATACAAGAGTCTTCTAGGTTTTAAGCGTGTAAATGCACAAGCTTATTTTACCTTTGCTCAAAAAGGACTGAATTCCTAACTACTTGATTGTAGAAGTTTTAATACCATGTCTAGAAAAAACTCTCCTAGACACTTAAGTTGATAGGTGAAAGCATATGAATGATTTTATATATCTAACACGCTCCTTCATGCAAGAGTTATCTAGGCTTGAAGTGTGGACAATACACAAGCACACTTTACATTGTGCTCAAATTTATCTTTTATTTAGAAGAATGGGGTGGTAAGGATTGAACTCCTAGCTACTTGATGACTCTAATACCATATTAAAAATTAACTATTTCAAAAGCTTAATTTGTTAAGTGGAGTCACATGATACAAGCTAAACTGCCTCTAGATAGAATGTTGGATAAAAAGGAACTTTGTATTCGATAGAATTTTGGATAAAAAGGAACTTTGTGTTCTGATAATCGACCAGAGAACTAGAACAGTGTTGCAAATTGCAGTTGATCAATGACCCTCTGCAGCAAGCCATTGTATAGGCAGAAACAAAGAGAAAATGGCATTGTTCTACTGAGAATCTGCCTGGACGATTTATCCCCTATTTGGGTCAGAAATTGTTTAAACAAATCACTGCAGATTGCAATCAATGGCTCGTTTTAATAGATGAATTCAATTGCCAAGGCTAGATGAAGATACCATCATCAGTAATGAACAAAACATAATTCTTTACCAGCCATAATGGCCGGCAAAGGCAATGAACTAGTCATTCACATTTTTCTTGTCTTTACATGTTTTGAAACAAGAATAATTGCTGGTCTCATAAAATATTTCTGCCAACCAATCTATTCCTGAATATTCTTTCCATGGCCGGGTCATTAAGCAAAAAGCCACAGAACCCAAGTCCAAATTTTTGCACTTATGCTCGCGCTTATACAAGTGTAAGATTCTTAGGTACTAGAGGCAGAGCTTCACCAGGTCCATGAAAAAGACTATCCAAACTATTTAATATTCTTGGAAATGGGTTCCCAAATCTTATTTAATTTTTATTTCCAAGCTTATATAAATAATGGGGTTACAAAGTTTTGGTCTTCCAAACAAGTACACTACTGTGAAGATCGAGTGGGTCACTTGAGCCAGATTGCTAAGTTTCATGGCTACCACAGTGTCACTAAGCTTGTCTGGCCTCTCATTCATGTTACTCATTCTTTTGACCATATTATCTGCAGGGTCTTACACCATCACAGCGCAACAGTTCTCAATCAAAGAAGGCAAGCATAAGTGACATTCAACTTGCTTTTAGGCAAAACAAACTCACCTCGGGGCAACTGGTTGAGTTTTATCTGGGAGAAATCAGAAGACTGAACCCGCTTCTTAATAGGGTCATAGAGGTGAAACCAGATGCCTTGTCCCAAGCTGATAAGGCTGACTATGAGCGCAAAACTAAGGTAACAACGTCGTTGTTTGGATTGCATGGTGTTCCTATTCTGCTCAAGGATAACATTGGAACCAAAGATAAGCTGAACACCACGGCTGGCTCCTTCGCTTTGCTTGGCTCTGTGGTGCCTCGTGATGCAGGTGTGGTGTCTAACTTGAGGAAAGCTGGGGCAATCATATTGGGGAAGGCCAGCTTGAGCGAGTGAGCTGCTTTCAGGTCTCTTGCGGCTCCTAATGGTTTTAGGGCAAGAGGTGGCCAAGGAAAGGTGAGTCAAGCACTTACTCGACATGGAAAAGTAACAATCTGTTAGAAGCGTCTTAAGAAATCTGTTTAGCCAATCATTTCACATAGAATAGTATAATGACATCAATATTGTTTTATCAGCAGACCCATGTGGGTCTAGCAGTGGATCGGCAATATCAACTGCTGCTAATTTGGTGGCAATCTCACTTGGAACTGAGACTGATGGATCAATTTTATGCCCAGCCAGTTCTAATTCAGTAGTAGGTATCAAACCAACAGTTGGTCTCACTAGCCGGGATCAGGTCATCCCAATCTCTCCTAGACAGGATACTGTAAGAGCTACATTTCAACTCTACAACCTTTGCCCTCTCTTCAAATTCAGTAAACAAATATAAGCTGCATGTGGTTTATATATACTTAAATTGAAGCAAGCAATGAAAGCATAAATTACTACAATTGACTCTTCCTGCTTGTTCCAAAATCCTAAACATTATTTGATAATTCTGATTGTCATTGCCAGGCCCCTTTCGAGGACTGTATCAGATGCTGTCTATGTTCTTGACGTAATTGCAGGAATTGACTACAATGATCCAGCAACTACAACTTGGTCTAAATACATTCCTCAAGGTGGCTTTAAACAATATCTTAATCGAAATGGGCTCAAGGGAAGAGACTTGGAATAGCAAGGAACCCCTTCTTTGGTCTTTTAACAGACTCTGACGTGACTCAAGCTTTTGAGAAGCATTTTCAGACCTTAAGGTAAGTAAAAATTAAAATAAGTTTAAAAATATGTCACAATTTGACTTTCAACAACATTACATTTTCTCAATCTAATGCAAAAATAACATGATATGTAATTATCTGGAAATTGAAGGCAAGAGGGAGCAGTTGTGGTAGATAATCTTGAAATAGCCAATATCGATGATATCTTAAATCCCAACAAAAGTGGGAAGCAGTAGCACTAATAGCTGAGTTCAAACTATCCTTAAATGCATATCTCAGAGACTTGGTGGTTTGGCCAGTAAGATCCTTGGTGTATGTTATAGCCTTTAACCAAAAGAATGCCGATCTGGTTTGTATCAAGAAAGGTTTCTTTCACTCTTTTACTTCAATATATGCCTACATTAAAGCTCATTCAGATTGACTCATGTATGTAAATAACTATGTACTACGTAGGAATTGATCATGGATTTTGGTCAAGACATCTTCTTGGCAGCCCAAGCAACAAACGGAATTGGTGACAATGAGAAGGCAGCTTTGGCCAATTTGGCAAGACTATCAAGAGACGGCTTTGAAAAATTGATGAGGGATTATAAACTTGATGCATTGGTGACTCCTGGTTCAACTGTTGCCCCTGTTCTTGCCATTGCAGGATTCCCAGGAATCAATGTCCCCGAAGGATATGACAGTAAGGGGACTCCATTTGGCATAAATTTCGGAGGGTTGAAGGGCTCAGAGCCTCAGATGATTGAGATTGCATATGGGTAATGGGTTTGAACAAGCAACTAAGATCAGAAAGCCCCCTTCATTTTAACCTTCAAACTTTTAAGAATACAACTCCTATTCAAATGCTATTCTGCTTCGTCTTGTATTAGTTAATTTATCACATTAACTACGAGTTGGTTATATGTCTTATTTGAGCAAATTTACATATAATGTATCTTATCCTCTTAGCTAAAATGAGTCCCGTCTCTCGTTTTACCACAATACCACAAATGGCTATGCCATTCTTGATTATATGGTCAGTTGGTCGCTATGGTGCATTACTAGATTACTAGTAGTTTTTTTTTTTTTTTTTGGTGTCAATTTTCTTTAACTTGTTCTGTTTTGAGTTGGAAACAAAGGTAATTTCGCACAACGCATAGTAGATTGGGGATTAAAGGGCTAATAGTGTAAATGTTGGCTAATATAGTTTATTGAAAAACTTGGAAGCCTTTATACAAATTAATGTCATCTTCGGCTATGCCACTCTGTGTTCAATGTATAATGCTGTCCAAATCACCAGACTCCAGTCTTTCATCTTTAAATGTATTACACCTCAAAACCCCTTTATATATATCGAATATTAGGAGTGAATATATAAAAATAATAGTGTTAGTAACTGAGCATAAAAAATCCAATTGTCTAATTTTTTTCAACGTGATAGTATCTCAACCTTATTTTTAGTAAGATCACGAGTCTCTCAAAAGGTGAGACTAATTCCTTATTGGAACATTTGCTTAATATTTTTGGTGGAATTCAAATTCTTGCAACATTTCAAGTAAAGTTTATTCACATGAAAATTTATTAAATGAGTCACACCACCATGCCATCATGGCTAGTATCTCAATTTTATTGTTAATGTTGAAAATTTAAAAATATGAACTTGCAGAGAAAATAATAAGAGAATAAGAAATATTAGAAGAAGAAAATTTACAATATTATTCATAAAAAAAAAAGTGCTCATAACTAAGTTTACAAACTCAACAAATAAATATTAAAAATTCTAAATTATATCAAATTTATTTGAATAGCATCTAATAAACTAAAAATAAAAAATAAAAAATAAAATTTAAAGCAATAATAATAATTTCATCCAAACTCTATCTAAAATTTATTCAAAATTCAAATAAAGTAAATCTCATAAATGAATTCTTTGGCAGCCACCGCAGCACCGACATTACTAGTACAGTTAGTTAGGTAGGTAGGTGCTTAGATTTTAATCGAATCTTTTGTCAGCTTCTTTTTGAATGCACGACTGGTACGAAACTTTATTCAAGTCAACATTTACGGTAATTTGTTTCTTAGATGATGAACCTCCAGCAAATTTACATGGGTCTCAGCTGTCAATTACCATTGGTTTTGACTTCTGAAATTATACTAGAAAATATTTTTGCTGTAAATAAAAGGAAAGAGGAAAAATAATAATTTATTAAGCTTCCGGCCACATGGGGGAAGCTTTTGTTGCTGTACCACGACAATATTTATCATGTTCTAATTTTTCTGCCGTTGCTAAAGCAGCTAAACAACCCCATGAAAGAAATTAGCTCACTTGCACAAGTGGACCCCCTTGACTTTGAGGAAGAAAAAAAAATCGTTGTTTGTGTAATGTTGTTAAACGGCCTTTTGAATTTTTGTTGGGGAACAACATCTAGAAAAAGTAAACCACACCTGACACCACAAGAGAAAGAAAAAGAAGAAAGGCTCTTCCTGTGGCCTTGTTATATATACAAGTACTACTTGGCAAAGGCAAAGCCATAACCCTGTCCCTGCAGCTTAATTAATTGCCTGATAAGTGTGTCTCCGAGAGGTAAAGTGATCAGAGTAAGACAAAGATCAAAGATGTCAAAGCAAAGTGTGATCGTGATGGTTATAATAAGTGTAATGGCAGCGATGCCATGGACTCAAAGCTTGAAATTCAAAGCAGAGAATTGGGGAGCAAGTGTTGAAGCCGAGAAGGAGACGGTGACGAACCTGCAGTTCTACTTCCATGACACCCTCAGTGGCAAAAACCCAAGTGCTGTTCGGGTGGCTCAACCTGCGGACACATACAAATCATCCCCCACCCTCTTCGGAGCCATCATGATGGCGGATGACCCGTTGACTGAGACGCCCGACCCGAAGTCGAAGCTGGTGGGGCGGGCGCAGGGGCTGTATGGGTCGGCATGTCAGCAGGAGGTGGGGTTGCTCATGGCCATGACCTTCTCCTTCTCTGACGGCCCTTACAATGGCAGCTCCGTTGTCATTTTGGGAAAGAACGCCGCCATGAACGTGACTCGTGAGATGCCAATCGTGGGTGGCACCGGCCTCTTCCGCATGGCACGTGGCTATGCAGTCGCCAAGACTCATTGGTTCGATCCCACCACCGGCGATGCTATTGTTGGCTACAACGTCACCCTCCTTCATTAGACAATATTCCTTATGAAAATTATAATTACGTGTCGTTTACACTTACTTTGTTACAAAAATATTGAATAATTTTAAATTTTAAACCGTTTAAATTTACTAATATTTCTTATGATATAATATATGTGATTCTCATATTCATGTAGCACCCTCTTATACAAACTTTCTGCATTGTACTGGTTGTACATTTTTTTTTCCTATTGGACTATAGTTATCACCGTGGCCTCTTTTTATTTTTTTAAATCTAATCAAACAACAAGTATAATCTTGGTCTGTGTGAAAATGAAAAGAGTGGAGGGAAAAACAAAAGCAAATTATCAAAGCAGGCATATTATATTGTCGTATACCAAAAAAGAAAATTATTATATTTTGTCAATTTTTGCTTTTTGTTCCCCAATCCTGCCCAATCTCAATCATACCAAGAACATTCACAGGCTAGCGTCTAGCAGTAGCACTGAGGGGTTTTAATAAAGGCTTCATGGGTATAATGACTTCGCTATCATCTTAGGGCATAGAAACTTCTGCTCAACATGATTCCCCGATCACATGACGTGCGCAAACGGCAAAAGTTGAAATTTGTTGATGTGTAACAAGTAACAACTAACAAGGGACGCTTCAGTTATCCATAAGTTTAATAATCAGATGTGCTCGAGTGTGGCTTTTGAAGATTTGCATATAACAAACGAAAAAGAACCACTTCTTGGCTTGGCTACAAGTGACCAAATGAACTTACCCTCTCCTTTCATATAGAATAATGCATTAACTAACGACGACCGGCACCGCTTGCTTGAACATACTCCAAACAGGGGAAAACGAAATAGTAAAGAAGTCCAGCACATTGTCCTTGTCCTGTAGTTTCTGTAATCTGCTTGCCGACTATTTTGATTGCATCAAGCCCCGCCATACTACAAGATCAATTATTAACGCAAAAGAAAAAAGCACATCCGTTTCGGCACTACTTAAAAAGCTTGTTAATCCTTGGAACTTAGTTGGTAGAGAGTTCCCAATGACATTTTCCAATAATTTGAAGTAGCAGTTGTGTTAATCAGGATGGAATGATGGACACAAATCAAAGGTACAGAGAAAAACCAACAAGCAAAAATTAACCAAGAGAAAATAATACTGAGAGGTTGAACGGCTATCAGAATGTGAAGAAACCGAGAAAGTACAAGTGACAACATTCTAAGCCAGAACAAAAGAATTTACACGCCCGTTAAGTATACATGCAGAAGACAAGAATAAAAAATATGCATTACTTGGAGTCCAGTAGCATAATGTAACAAAAACACCAAAAGAGAATATCTAACAAGGGAAACTGCAATGACTATGATCAAATAAGAAATACTCTTGGGTATAAAAAACATAAAAATGCAATCTAGTATCACTCATTTCATGGCGACCAGCAAGAGATGCCATCTTAAAGTAATTCCCTATTACCGTGCGAGTTTTTCAGCTTACATACTCTATCGTTGTCGTCGTCATCATCATTGTCCGAACTGCAATTGTTGAGGACAACCAACTAGCTTCTTTAGTAGAGGGATGAGACCAATCAAAGCAATTTGAAGCTGTTCCGAACTATTTAATCGAATGCTAATTTGTCCTGCCCCTCGGTTGTTCAAATTGGCCCGGGCAACGAGGTTTGTATATCGTCCAACTGGGATCTGTGATTGCATATTGCACCCAACAGCAAGATCTCCGTGCCAATCCATAACAGAAAGCCCAAGCGTTGATAATGAACGTCCTAGAGGGTAATCTTTATCTCTCAATTGGGCCTCCAAACTGCCGCCATAAGCAACATCTCCGCGCCCTGCCATTGCACCACCAGTAATAACCAGTTTGAATCGCTTGTTAGCAACCAATTTGTCTTCAACCTTCATTCCAGCTGACAAGGCATCACCGAGGAGAGTAAATGAGAGACCAGCAGTTGCCTTATTTCTCCTAAAACTACTAAATCTTGTCTCACTGCGTAATGTATAAGCTAAGTCCTTCCCAACAGTCTGCATATCGAAGCCTAATGAAGTTGCTTTCCCTTCCCCATGCTTAACTGAACTGGCTATTTCCATCTGAACGTTAGCATCCTTTTTATCCTTCGTAACCTGACCACTGAAAGACAAAGGTATCTTGTCATTGAGAACGAACAATCTTTCTACATTTAACCCTTCATAACCCACATCATGATCCCATCCATGAGTTTCTAGGACAGGTCTTACAAGCCACTGGTTTGATGAATCAAGATAACGATACCGGTGAGTGGGATTATCAGAATCAAAAGAAGCAGGCAAGGACAAATCTGGCATGGGAACAGGAACAGAAGCTGCACCGCCACTTTCTTCTTCCACATTTTCACTATAGTCACTTGGCAGATCTTTTGCTGATTCTGCCATTTTCTTCATCATCTTCCGTCGCTTTTTTTCTTCCTTCAATTGTTTCTTCATCAAAAGCTTTTCTCTGTACTCTAACTCATCAAAATATGCTTTCTTCTGAGCTTTAGACAGCTTTTCCACCTGGGCCTTTGTTAAAGGTTTAAATGGCGGCAAGTCATCAAGTTCTGTTTCATCATCAGAATCTGATGATTCATCAAGGTCGTCATCAAGACTGTCCTCATCACCAAACTGCTCCTCTGGCAACTTTAATTGCGGTCTTGACTGGAGAAGGGACGACAGAAGGAAAGGTAATGGAGGCGCTCTAGCTCGAGCTGTATAAGGCTTTCCAGGTGGATTATCTTGTAACTTAAGAAGAGCATTTGCTTCGGCCAGAATTTTTGACGCAAAAGATAAAAGTAACAAATGAGGTTTCCAAACCTGGCCATTTGGCAACACTCTCTGGCCAGCCCTATTTGTTCTGCATGCAGAGTGGTTCTCCACCAATGACACAGGATTCATGAGACGCATATCTCCAGCTGCTTGACGAATGGCTTGCTGCACAACATGAGAACGCTGAGTGACAAACATGTCGTAACTGGAAGCAGTACCATTAGGGCCATCAGGTGGAGCAGATGCTGCATGAGTCAGAACCACAATAGCATTGAACCATATAGATGGTCCAAAAATCTCTGTAATTGTGCGTAAGAGTGGCATATCACTAAAATCCCTGCTCTGCATATCTAACCTATCAAGATACAACACAATATCAGGTGGTGTTTTCTTAATAAAGCGCTTAACAGAGTGCAGGATCTTCTCGTTACTTCGCTGGTCTGACCAGGAAGGTAGCAGTCCTGGTGTATCAATGACCCGTACCTTAATGCCCTGCACAGTTCCCACAACATCCTGAACCTTTTTGGTTCCCATATGAAAAGCACTAGTATTAAACTTAACCTCATCAAAAATAGAATTGATGGTTGCACTTTTACCAACTCCTGTCTTTCCAAGAACCATTATCGTACAAGAGAAATCAAGTGGCTCCTGACCCGCTGCTTCAAGCTGCTCAGCCATTGCACTTGCACGATCAAAGCTAAAAGCACCAACACGTCCTCCATTCCTTCCTCTGAGTTGCTCAGCCAGTCCAAGTCTATACAAAACTTGTGCTACAACAACATTGTGAGGAGTCTGCCCAAGCCTATGAGCTAGTCGTAAAAACTTCACCCTAATCATCTGAAGTTTCTCACGAGTCTCATCATACTCCTCAGCCTCCCCATTTGAGGAATCCTCCATTTGTTGGGACTGCATATTAGATGCAGTACCATTCACACGAGGTTGCTGCACTACCCGAGATGCAGGTTCCAATAATGGGGCTGCACGGCCAAGGCCAGCTGGCCTAACAGGAGGGGGCCCAGCATCAGCAGATTTTTCAGATGAAGAAGCAAGCCCTGCTGCAGGCTGAATATTCTGTTCTCTAGTCACTCGACTGGTTTCCTTCTCTTTTGCATTATTCTCCTGTATCTTTTCAGGCTCCTCCACCACAGAAGAATTGTCACGACCTCTATGAATATCTTCATCAGAAATCTGAGATTGATACTCCTTATTACTTCCTTCTTTCAAATCAGCTGCACTAGCCTGAACAGTTGGTATCTCATCAGCAGAAGAATTTTCCGAAAAGGATGAGCTTCCAGCAGCTAGCATAACTTCCCTTTCCTCCACAGTTTCATGTAGGTTGGGGGAAGTTCCCCTTATTTCACCAATTGCTTCCTGATGCTCTGAGCCTGATCCAGCTTTAGCATCCTCATTCATATAATTTCTGCATTCAGTACTCTGACTGCCAGAGATGCTCATTTCTTCGCCATTTCTATCCTCATGGCTTATATCAGTGCCAAGGGTCTCATCCTTCATCTCCGTAATTACTTCCCCTGGATGTTCTAAATCCCTATGAACAGAATTGCCATGTACTTCTTCAACCGTATCATCTTGAATTTCATTATCAGGATCACCTGAAACAATCAACTGTTCCTCTGTCTTGTCATCTCCTAATTCAGGATCCAAGCCACCCTCCTTCAAATCCCCATCATCAGTACCTTGGGTTGGTGTCACCTCATTGGATTCAGATTCTGTACAAGACTCAGTAACAACATAGTCAACCTTGTCTTTTATTCCATTTTCCAAGATTCTACCACCATTTTCTCTGGGAGTCATGTATTCAAAATTGTCATTTTCAGCCTTCTCACTTACTAAACCAGAGTTGCCATCCACCATGGCTCCATTCTCCTTAACGATCATCTCTCCATCAGTGTTTAACCCAGATATTTCCTTTCCTCCACTCCAATCACTACTCTCCAACTTATTATCCCTCATACTGTAGGACTCATCACAAAATACTCCATCTCCAGTCCCTCCAGAATCAACTCCATCCAGCTCCTGGTTAGCAATTACTTCAGCCTCCCCCTCTGCTTGTTCCCCAGACTCACCAGCAACCCCAATTGCTTCCTCAAAGTTCTCCGGCTCCTGTGTGGCATCAGAATTTTCATCAACCGAAGCCGAAGCCAATGCACTACATGTGTCAGTATCATCGTGTTTATCAAGAACAGGATCCCCCGGATGGAGTTTGGCTCCTTGATGATGGAAATGCTCTTGTGGCTCCATTGCCTCCTGAAAAACATCCTCTCCTTCTAAATCGTTCAACTTATCAGACCCCACTATACTCTCCTCAGAAACCCCATCACCCACTCTCTTGCTCTCTCCCTCGCGACTACCATCAAAAAGGTCAACCCCATAATCCATAACAAATGCTCAAAGTCGCTTCAAAACCCTATATTCACCCAAAATCAGAAATCAGAAACCCATTTCACCCTTGAGATGATTATTCACAAGTCTCAATAATCAATTATAATCGACACCCAATATAAATTAAATTAAAATTTACAAATTGAGGAGGCAATAAGCTATAAGACAATAATAATAAGAAATAAATCTTTATAGTGCATAGTAACGAATTAACAGAACAACGCATGAGAAGCAGATCCCTAGAGTGGTGATGGGTTTGGTTTCTATTAGGGTTTTGCATAATAATCAAGTAAAACGAAAAGAAGCATTGAATAAAAGTAAATAATAGCAGATATGCTAACCTGAATATGGCTGGATGAGAGAGAGAGAGAGAGAGGGAGTGTGTATGGTTTAGAGAGAGAAAGCTACTCTGAGTATCAGTTGGGTGAAATGAAAAGGAGGAAAAGTGGACTAGAATTAGCAATCGCCTTCCCTTCTCTTGGGTTAGCAATCGCAGTAATAAATAAAAAAGTGGAATCAAGGATAAGAAGTGATCGGACGGTGGAGAGTGGTGCATAGCATAGGTATCATCGTTAAATACGCAAATCATGGTGACGTGGACCAAAAGCAGAAAAAAGGATTGCCTATTTTTTTTATTACATAATAGTACTATAGTAGTACTTGTAAATTGTAAGTAGCAATACAAGCATGTGGTGTGTGCGTCACGTGGGAATGTTGGGAGGGAGGCAGATCTCAACCGTCCGTGGGATGGATGCTCACGCTTTCATCAGAAACGGATGATGAAGAAGAATGGGCACTTCGTCGCTCACGCAAATGTGAGTGTTTATGGTGGAATTTTAAGAAAAAAAAAATGTTTAGATTGATCAATTTTAATTAGATTGGTTTGATTTGATTTTTAAAAAAAGATTTGATTAATTTGAACTAAATCAACTAGATTATAGTTGTGTTTGTTTGATTTGAGTTATCAGTTATTTGATTATTTTTTTCTTTATAATAAAATAACAAATTTATTATTGCTAAATTAAATACTTCAAACTCAATTAGATAATTACATATGAATTTTAAGCATATAAGCCTTTTAGTATAGTACAAGTATTAAGATAAAAATAAAATTAAGTTTAGAAAGAAATATTTTAATGTCTCAAAACTATCATAAGTTTCATTTGTAATATAAATGTATGACATTAATAATTGAAACGTTACTATCATAATATGCAACTAAAATAAAATAAAAATAATTGAATGATTGAGGCTGAAAAATATAAATTAAATATTTTTTTTACCCAATAAAAATTAAAGATATATCATTATATATTAAGTTTTTAAATAAATAAAAAGTCAAATTAGAAGAAGATAATATTTAAAATTTTATTATTCTTTCGGTCATTTTACCGGGTCATCAAGTTATAAAATATAAAATTTGTGAATCAAATCAATCATGATAAATTTTGATAGAATTGAACCCGATTAGACCCGATAACACAATCTAAACCATTTTTTTAATTAGTTTGGGTTAATTTATCGGGTTGATCAGATCAATCAAAATCAATAAACACCCCTAATCACGGGGCAGAATCCTTCCATCATTCTTTTATAGTTGTAGAATGAATGAGAAAACCCTAATACCAGACACTAGCCAATAGGGATTCAAATTGAAACATTCCAGCCTCATAAGAAAGCCAGCAGCACTAATTGCCCTTTAATTTCTATTGGGTTTGGGTGCCATGGTTTCACGTAATCCTTCATATTTTGAAAGATTAATTTGTAAACTGTGTTTAGTACAATCTTCTTAGTTATGTTATTTTTTAATACTATATTAGTGTATGGATAATGAAAAATAATAATGATTTACAATACTAACGTCACACTCTTAAAATGTACAATATAAAATCTTACATTCCACGTAATTTTAATATTTAAATATTTGCTTAAGTTTATTAAAATTCTTAAAAGAAAGATAAATATTAATGCTATAATATTTTTAATAAGGAATTTCCCATAAGGTTCCAAAAACCTTTTTTTTACAAATTGGGAGAGTAAGGTAGAGAAATGTTTATTTTACATCAAATAATAATAATGGGAGATCATTATCATTAACCCTACTATTTTTTTAGTAATTCATTGTTCCTACTTTAATTTAACTATGAAGATGGAGAAGAAAGTTCTCGTCTTTTCTTTACTTAAATATCTAAATACGGAGAAGTAATTCTTGATCCATTTTCTTTCATTTTTCTTTCCCTTTCTACCTTTCCATTCATTATCTTCCTTTTAACACATTTCAAACATAATATAAATCCTCCTAAAAAATAAGCCTAATAATCTTCTAATTACTTAAGAAGGAGATAAAATACTAAATGATTTAATTCAATCTACTGTCAGTGTAAAGTTTCTTTACATTGTCATTCAATCATGTACTGACACATTATTAAAAGAGTTAGACTTTTTAGGTAGTTGTTGTGATAGTCAAACTCTTTTAATAATTTGACAATACATGATTGGATGACAGTGTAAAGAAACTTTACACTGACAGTGAATCAAAATTAAACTCAATACTAAAATGTCATGTTCATTTAATATTGTTGAGAATTTCAAAATGATCATTTTAGTAATTTATTTTCTCATTAAGTAATTACAAAAATTGTTAAATTAATTTGTTTGAAGAGGATTTAGCATTTCTGTAAAAGGAAAAAAAAAACTAAATGCTCCTAAAAAATAAGGCTAACAATCATCTCAATTTTATAAACAGCACCTTAAATATATAAATAACTAATATCAAAACATTTTCATACAAATCTATATTTATATAATATTATAAAATAGAGTCCATTTAAGTTACAATAATGTCACGTGTCATTCACACATTAAGTTTTTTCTCTCCAAAATGTCTATCATCTCATGCATATATCAATCATAAATGGGTTTTTTTTTAATGAATTTTATTTCATTTCAAATGTGCAAGTCAAGTGTTTCTTAATGGTTACAAAGTTACTATTAGAAATTGAATTTCATAGATTTTTTATTGTAATTATAAATAATAATTTTAGATAATGAAGTTAACATCCAATTCAAAATCAATTTTTATTATTTTGATAATAGTGTTTTTGTTTCTTACTTTTTAAAAATCAAAATTATTAATGATAAAATATTCACTCAATTATAAAAAAAAACATATGGAGATTACGCCAATGTATTATTTTGAAAATAAAAATTCATATCATCTTAATTTTTATTTAATTTATTAGTCTTTTTTGTGGGGGGGATAATTTGTTAGTATACTTTTCTTTTCAATCTAAAAAATAAAATTCATATCATCACCTATAATTATGATATTAGTATACTATTTTTTTTATTACAATAAACTCCATATTTAAATGTAATCTTTATAATTTTGGACTACCTTACTATTATCAGTTTTTATTTGTAACCTATTTCATTTTTAATTATTTAGAATTTAGATTTATTTAAAATATTATTAAATAATTTTTAAAAAATACAATTATCCTAATTAGTTTAAATATAAAATTTTACTAATATGACATGTCCCATAATTTAAAAATACAAAGCTAGTTGTTTATCAATAAATTCTCATATTATTCACAATTAAACATTAGATGAGGTACATGTGATTTCATTTTTTTATATTGATTGTTTCCTTTTATGCTAATTTTTCAATTTTTTATTTTTATTTTTATTACTTATCTATGATATTATTATCTTTCATAAATAAAATTTCATAATTGTAAATCAATCAATCAATATCAACTTTATGAATCTCTTAATATTATTATGAATATCAATAAATTAATTATCAAATATTGAATTTTCTTAATCTCAAAATGTTCAACACAATTTAATTAATAAAATTTAAATAAATAACTATTGATGAAAAATAATAATTACTTATAATACAATTTCTTATTTTTTTGATTATTTTCCTTTTATATTTGCTTGATTCAATTAATATTTATCAATAACGAGTATTATGAGAGCTCTATTAGTAGAGCAAAGAGAATTATTTATTATGATATTTATTATTTTTTTTCAATCATTATTTTAATGTATGTCCAATATGCAATTGATGATATGGTTGCTTATTTTGTTAAGCAAATTATTAATTTAAATTGTTGTGCATATGTTTTAACTTTGTTGAGATTGTTGTGCGCTTAAAAAGGCAAAAATGTTATTTTATGGCTAAACTTAATTTATTTGGTCATTGCAGAGGGGAAAAGAAAAGAGGGGAAGCAGGCCATCCCATGGGTTAAGAATTCAGATGATAATTAACGATGCCGCAGCCAACTGGTATTGACCCATATTGCTTTGGGGTTTCACCGACCACCACCAGTGAGTCACACTGACACTCTTGTAGACACAGATGATGAAGTTCAACTGCACTTCACAATCACAATCACAATCACAATCACATGGTCTTTCTCTGCAATGCCATCTCTCTCTCTTCGCTCTTTCCCAACCCTCAAGCGCTTCACACCATGCCGCCACAAATCCAATAACAATAAGCCACGTCTCACCAATCTCTGCATCTTTAAACCCCTCCTCCATGGCCATCTCTCAGAAGCTGTTTCTTCTCTCGACCTCTTGCACACCAAAGGCATTCGCTTACCCTCCCGTGTACTCGCCACCCTCTTGCGCCGCTGTTCAAACACCAAGTCTTACCGAAACGGCAAATTGATTCACCTCCATTTGAAACTCACCGGTTTCAAACGCCCCACTACGTTTTTAGCTAACCATTTGATATGTATGTACTTCAGGTGCGGCGATTACGCTCAGGCACGCAAGGTGTTCGACAAAATGGAGGTTCGAAATTTGTTCTCTTGGAACAATATGCTTTCTGGGTATGTTAAATTGGGGATGATGAAGCAAGCTAGGAGTTTGTTCCATAAAATGCCTGAGAAGGATTTTATATCATGGAATACAATGGTGGTTGGGTATGCACACAGTGGGATGTTTCGTCAGGCTTTGAGTTTTTATGGACAGTTTAGGAGATTGTGTATAGGGTATAATGAGTTTAGCTTTGCTGGTGTCTTGATTGTTTGCGTGAAATTGAAAGAATTTGAACTTTCTAGGCAGATCCATGGGCAGGTTTTAGTTGTCGGATTTTCATCCAATGTGGTTATATTAAGCTCAATTGTTGATGCTTATGCAAAGTGTGGAAAGATGGAAGATGCAAGGAGATTATTTGATGACATGCCCGTGAGGGATATTCCTGCTTGGACGACATTAGTTTCGGGGTATGCCACATGGGGGGACATGGAATCAGCTGCCGAACTGTTCCATCAGATGCCTCAAAAAAATTCCTTTTCATGGACATCTTTGATTGGTGGCTATGCTAGAAATGGTCTGGGTCATGAAGCACTTGGAGTGTTTAGAAATATGATCAAGCATCAAGTTACACCTGATCAATTTACGTTTAGTAGTTGCCTCTTTGCTTGTGCTAATATTGCTTCATTGAAACATGGTAAACAAATTCATGCCTTTTTGGTGCGAAATAACATCAGACCTAATACTATTGTTGTTAGTGCTATTATTGACATGTATTCAAAATCTGGAAGCATGGAAACTGCCAAGCGAGTCTTTAATTTCATGGGAAATAGGCAAGATGTAGTGTCGTGGAACACGATGATATCAGCGCTGGCTCACTATGGCTATGGTATAGAAGCAATTGTGATGCTAAATGATATGCTAAGATCAGGAGTGAAGCCAAATAGGGCCACTTTTATTGTCATTCTAAATGCGTGTAGTCATTCAGGTCTTGTGCAGGAAGGGCTTCAGTTTTTCAAGTCCATGACTTGTGAGCATGGTGTTGTCCCAGACCAAGAACACTATGCATGCCTAATTGATCTTTTGGGTCGAGCTGGATGTTTTAATGAATCGGTGAAGGATCTACAGATGATGGATTGTAAGCCGGGCGACCATGTTTGGAATTCTTTGCTTGGTGTATGTAGAATGAATGGAAATATAGAACTTGGAAGAGAAGTAGCTGAATTCCTTGTTAAATTGCAGCCTCAATCCTCTGCTGCCTATGTATTACTTTCAAGTATATATGCTGCACTTGGGAAATGGGAATTGGTTGAGAAAGTAAGACAGCTTATGGATGAGAGACGTGTTAGGAAAGATCGGGCCTTTAGTTGGATTGAAATTGAAAATAAGGTTAATGCTTTCACTGTATCGGATAGGTCACACCCTCTGAAGGAAACCATATACTCAGCTTTGGGGCACTTAAGTAACCAGATGGAAGACAATGCCCCATTACCTAATTTTGAAATGTGAAAGTTAGTGAAATCTTTTTTCCAGTAGATCATTTTTTGTAGAGCAGGAATACAGTTTCCACAACCTAGTTATTATTTCTTTTTTTCTTTCTTTTTACTGATTCTGGATTCTGCAGAGTTGAACCTCCACATTGGTATACTTATAAGATGGTACCTCCAAAAAAATATAAAGGAGGAGGAATGAGAAGGGGGGTTGCTGGGAAGAACCGAAGAAGATAGTTGATTTCATTAAAAATTTCTTGCTTCCTCCCCCCCTTTGTTTAGTGTGTATTTTTCTCCAACGAAATAAAATAATAATTCTTTTTTTCCCGTATCAATGTTCTTCCTTTTTAATTTTTCGGAAACGTATCTCTTTCCTTAATACGACTTGGAATGCTTGCCTTAGGGTATGGAGATTGGAAATGGGAATGCTAATTTCAAAACAGATTTCCTAATTAACACTCAGGTAGGTAGGTGGACATTGTTCTAGTTCACACGGAATTATCCTTGTTTGGGGTCTCACTACTCATTCTCGAAAGTGCTTCGTGTTTTATCAAGTAGGGCACGGTGAACTAATCTATGCTAGTAAACTGCTGGCGTTGTTTTGATGGTTTCTGCAAGGCTCAGGAAAATAGGAATTGAATTGGATTCCTTATGGGATGGATTTTTTGTTTTTCTGATAGGAGCTTGCCTAACATCGAATCGAATGCTTTTTACTAAACATTAATATGGTGAAAAGAAATATTTATCACTTTATAGCTATTTCAAAATTATGTTTTAAAATAAACTTTTTTTTTCTTTTTACGTTGGGAAGTTAATTTATGTGAAACCGGCTTTTTATCGTGTTTTTTTTTATTAAAAAAAATACACATTGAGAAGTTAGTTTTCATATAACCTACTTCACAACATGTTAAATGAAAAAAAAAAATTTACATGCTATTGAGAAGTCAGTCCTACCTATATTGGCTTCTCTACATTATTTTCCTTTTTTATCATAGTAAAATAAACTCAAACCTAAATCACTATAGAAAACCTCTTTCCGATCACTCCTCACACACTTCAATCCTCACATTTCACCTAAATCATTAACCATAAACCCTAAAGCATTTAACCAAAACCCTGAACCATCAACCAAAACCTTGAACTATTTAACCAAAACCCTAAACCACTCAACCAAATCAAAATCTTAAGTCATTCAACTAAAACCGCTAAATCACTCAACCAAATAAAAAAAACTTAAATCACTCAATCCAAATCCTAAACCACTCAACCAAATTGAAACCTTAAACCACTCAATTAAAGTCTTAAACCACTCTTGTACCAACAAAAAAAAATCTTAAATCATTCAACCAAACTTCTAAACTACTCAATCAAACCTTATATCACTTAATCAAAATTCTAAATCATTCAATTAAAATCTTAAATTACTCAATCAAAACTCTAAATCGTTAATGTAAAACTCTAAACCACAATAAAATAAAATAAAATAAAATGAAGTTAAATAGTCAATTTAGATGAAACCAACTTCTCAACAACTTAAAAGTTAGTTATATAAAAATCAACTTATCATCATATAACTTATTTTATATAAAAAAAAAAGAGCATATTGAGAAATTAATTTTGTGTTAACCGATTTCTTGACATGTAAAAAAAAAGGAGCTTATTTTAAATTTTTAATACATAATTTTCAAATAACAATAAAATGATTAATTTTTTTTATTTTAATATAAAAAAGCCTCGTATCAACATATCTATGTTTGATAAAAGCAGGGTTGGATCATGCAGTCACATCTCCCGCAGTATATTGCCAGCCAGCTCCTTGTCTTTCTCCTGCCCAATAGGTAAAGGCACGTTCTTACACTTTCTTTTTGCCCAATTTTTTTATGACTTGTCCATGTTTGAACATGACCATGTATGATCTGTGAACTTTGATAAGTCAAGAAATGGAAACTGTCCACGGAAGCATGGGTTGGCTACTGAGATCGCTTTTCCTTTTTTACTTTTTCCTTTAATTTTTGGGTCTTGTAATAAAAGAAAATGAAAGAAAGAAAGAAGAGAGTAAATAAAATACAATTTAGATTGTACCAAAAAAAAGACAATTTAGATTATACAATTTATTTTCACACCACGCTTCAAAATAACTTTCATGGGACAAATGTATTCAGGTATTGTTAAGGGAGTAAGTAGTTGGTTAGAAGAATAAGTGGTTTTAATTTCAGCTGTTTAGTCAAATTTTTAATTTTTAAAATTATTATTATTAAAAGTACTTATAATTATTATATTTTTTAATTCAAAAAAAATTAGTCTCAAATTTAAAAAATATAAAGATATCCATAATTAAAAAAAAAGAGTATTATTGGAGTTAAGTCTTCATTCTTTTTTTAGCTTAATTAAAATCTCATACATAATCAAATTGATTTAATAGTAGCGAGTACGAGGTAAAGTTTTAAATGAAATTGAATGTTGATATTACTCAAACTAAAATAAAGATAAATTCAAAACAATCATAGAAATGGTATCGCTTTATTTTCTAAGTTTTACCCCTAGTTAGATTGACGATGCCTCCATCTTGCGAAAAAAATATTTTACAAAATGATCCAAAGCATTTGTCACTATTTTTATGGATTATCTGTTCGTATGACCGAGTAAAATGATTTTAAGCTGCTAGGAAAGTTTCATCTCCACGCTTACTTTTTAGTTTTATGGTATCGCAATTGTAATTTGTAATAGAACTGATAATAATTACAAAATACAGCTATACTTTTGTAATTGAGCTTTCGTCCACAAATGGGAAATTAACATGGGATTCACGTGACAGATTTCTTTTCTGCTTTTTCAAAGTGTGGATTTCCTAGCTAACATTGTTGATTAGGCTGTCACCTGTCAAGCTCAGTCCCTTAATTCGGGGAAAATTATCAAGCGAAGAGATAGTAAACATTTCAATCATGAAAAAAATGATTAATGAAATCACTTAATTAATTACGTGACTCAATTAATAGTTATCATTAAGCAATTGCTTATGTTATTGGCTTATTGACTCGATAATATTCCTTTGAATTTATTAGTATTGAAATATGTTCATTTGGAAGGTCTAATTATCCTTGTCTACTTTCTTCTTTTCTTTTTGAGAAATAATAGTTGTATATATATATTTTCTTACATATCTCAATATAGTGAGGTGAATGTGACTCATATATTGTGGGTGGAGGTGATAACATATGAGTAATTTTTATCTTATTATATATAAAATATGTGAGAGGAAAAAATATATAAATATCATTTCTCTGTGGCTATGGAAAGTGGTTAAATCACCACAAATGTCAATGTAGGAGTATTGACTATCATAAAAATAAATATTATTAATATTAGTAAAAAAAATACAAAGAGAAAAGAAGAAAATTTTCCACAAACCATACCTTATATATACAATTAGTGGGAAATATATAATTTTTTTACCAAAAAAATTACTTTTATGAGTATATTATATATCAATTAATGAAAAAAATATTTTTCTAATTAAGTAAAAGGTATTCATTTATTTTCTGAAAAAAAATTTAAATATCAAAATGTCTTGTTAATTGAGAAAAAATATTTTCTTCATTAAGTATCTTGATATTGTTTTTCTTGGTGAGCTAACGTATCTATTAAAGATAACGTACGTTTTCTGCAATAATGTGCAATACTATATCAAAGAAAAAACATCAAGTTCTTTACACATCCTTTTATTTTCTGTTATAAACTTACAAATTGATCCACGTGGTGTTTAGACTTCAGAGGTCAACAACAGCAGACTACTTGCTTTTATTTTTTAAATTATGTTTTCTTCTTAAATCTACAAAGCAAACTAAGCGAGACAAAACCACACCAGACTGGCAGATTCATCAATCACCACACCGAAATCAGAGGTTAAAACAAAATGAGCTCTGGTTCTGATGAGGTTTGAGGCTAACTTACAAGCAAATCTGGAAGAGAATATATATACTATCCACGTGTCTAATTGAATAAAGTTTAATTCTCCTTAATATCCTCTCACAATCACAGATGATACTTTCGGGCGACCAGGAGATAAATTTATAAACACTTTTTTTGCAGCAATATTTATGTTCGATTGATAGATTATCCTTTAAAAAATAAAGATATTATAACAAGTTAACAACTAACATGAAAGCTAACTGAACGTGAGTTGATATGATACTTACGCGGTATATAATAATTATTGACGGTTAATTTTGTAATAAATATTTAAAAATTTATTAAATATATTAACAATAAATAAATATTTGATAATTTATTCTGAATTTTGAAAACAAAATGGGTATCAAAATAATTCTTTAAGTAAATAAACAAAAACAAATACTAAGACAGCAAAGCAGGGACAGCCATACAAGTGGACCAACCAAAGACATACCTTGATTATTACTCCTTACCAATAATGAGCGCGAAGGTTCCCATTTACAATATGCCAATAGAGGAGTCAGAGCCCTCCCTAATCCAAAACTAACATCCTTCAAGAAAACCAAAAACAAACTGAGTCAAGAAAAAACAAGAATCATATCATATTTCTCAACCTTTGTCCAATTCAGCAAGTCTATTACCAATTGATTAAAAAAAAAATCCATTTTGACGTTACCATGCTTTATTATATTAAATCCCATCAACGAAGTCATTACCTTCAACAGCTAACTCCAGCTGCAACAACAAAAGCCAGAATTAAAGAAGAGGAAGAACTAAGAAATCTTCTTCTTCTTCTTCCTCATTATTATCATCTGATATCTTCTTGTCCCCCTCCTCCTCTTTGATACTGAACATGGGTTCTCAGGTCTCTAAACAGGTTGAGAAACGAAAGACAATCCATACCGAGAAGAAAACTCTGTCAGATCTTAAAAGCACTGGGGAAGACTACCCTGGCTCTGATTACCATCCCCCAGATAGGAAAAACTGGATGTCTGGGCTCAACCCAGAGAAAGTTCATATCAATAAGATTGTATGGCCTGGAACCCATGATTCTGCAACCAACAAGATTGGCATCCCATGCATCACTCGCCCTTTTGCTCAATGCCAATCCTTGTCCATCTACCATCAGCTTGTGAGGGGCACCCGGGTGCTTGACATTCGGGTGCAGGAGGATCGCAGGGTATGCCACGGAATTCTCCTCACTTACAGCATGGACGTTGTCATCAAAGATATCAAGAAGTTCTTGTCAGAAACCCATTCTGAGATCATCATCCTTGAGGTTAGAACAGAGTTTGGGCACGATGACCCACCTGAATTTGACAAGTACCTAGAAGATCAATTGGGTGAGTTCCTTGTTCCACAGGATGATCACGTTTTTGAGAAGACCCTTGCAGAGCTTCTACCCAAGAGAGTTATATGCGTTTGGAAGCCAAGAAAATCGCCACAGCCCAAGGCAGGGAGTCCCCTGTGGAGTGCAGGGTATCTGAAGGATAACTGGATCAATACGGATTTGCCATCAACCAAGTTTGACAGCAATTTGAAGCATCTGAGCGAGCAGCAACCGGTTACGTCGAGGAAATACTTCTACAGGGTGGAGAACACGGTCACACCGGTGACGGATAACCCAGTTCTGTGTGTGAAACCTGTCACGGAACGCATTCATGGGTATGCTAGGCTCTTCATTACCCAGTGCTTCTCCAAGGGGTTCGCAGATAGACTGCAGATTTTTTCTACGGATTTTATAGATAAGGATTTCGTTGATGCATGCGTTGGACTCACTCATTCAAGGATTGAGGGGATAGCCTGAAACTCTTTGATATGTTCAAAACTCAATTCTTGTTTTGCTGCTATATTATATATTTCCACCAGTTTCTTTTCTTGTTCGTGAGTGCTGTGTTTTCTGCATCTTTCTATGTCTGGATCATGGTTGATGGTGTCAGCTCTTCCTCTTAGAGAATATTTTTTGGTTGTTTGTAAACGTGTATAGATTTGATTGTAAATTCTGATTTGAAAATAAACAATGATTTGTAGTGTCATATTTATGCAAATCCAATTGTTTTTTAATTGATTCTTGATTGCATTCATTTCATCAGAGGAAACCAGGGAACAACTTGGATGACATCAGAGGAAAATACAATTACAAGACACAGCAGTAATTCCCACGCAGAAAGGAACTGTTTGTTTCCGGTTGATCAGGAAGAAACCAAGTTTCTTTCAGGTTGTGTTTGAATGTTTTATGGTGGGTGAAATGCAATGGCACATTATGAAATGGAAAGAGATGGAAGGAAGAAATTTCTCATGTTTAGTGATGAAAAGGAAGAAAGTTTTTATTCTCATTTGAAAATTGGAGTGAAAGTAAACGAAAAGAGAATTTTTTAGAATCATACTTTATATTTGTTTGTTATATAAAAAAATATTAAAATATTAAAAATAAAAACAAGACTCATTTTATTAAATGTCATACCGTTCACTTTCATGCTCTACTTCTAACTTTTTATTTCTCACTCAATTAAGCAATACCGTTCACTGAGTGTCTATTCAATCGCTTAGAGATACTAGTTCTTAATAACTAAAAGTCTTAAGTTCAATCTCTTCTTCTATTATTATTATTATTATTTTTTAAAAGTGACAACCATGGCACATCAAACCAATGGAATGGTCTTTTTGAGGATTGTAATGATTGAACTTATAATATCATAAAAAGTCAGTCCAAAAAACCAATAACAAAGTTCCTAACCACGCACGGTATTAAAATGGCATATCTTTGGTTCTTACTTCTTGTATGGGTAGGTAATGGCGTGGCTGTCACGTAAATCCATTTAGAGAATACTCTTAACAAGTTACAACCATTAGCATACAAATATTCACGTTGCAAGCTGTTAAGCAGATCAAGGAGTTACAATTTAAAAGTTACAAGAGAGACTAAACTGACACTAAAAATGAGATTTTAATTATTAAAAGGGTGTAAAGTAATCATTATTCCTAGCTAGAGAAAATATAAACTGATGAGAAAGCTTAGAGGCTGGCTCATCACCTTATGTATTAGATTTTATTATCATCTATAATATTCTCATAAACCAATAGACCACATTTCCTCCCAACCCAAGAAGGTTCATACCGACATGATTTGTCGCCATAATGCTTTAAAAGCAGAAATTGGATGACAGGTAAAGCCAAAACGTACTCGATGAATTCCATAGAGCGAAATATCTCACCAAGGAGTTGCCTATGATTTTATGCACAAAAGACAAATGAGTATGCGCTAATAATACATCAAAAATTAAAACAAAGATGTGGATCCAAAAACAATGAAGAAAAAATAACAATGTATATCGGGAGCATTTATGTATGCAGAACAAACAATATATGCTGCTTGAAAAAAACCACTCCGCTCCAATTTCGTAACTAGAAGTTGGGAACCTATTGGGGTGTACCTAAGATAACTGTGAGCTCAAATAATGAATCAGAATCAAAATCCGACGCTGATCTTTTATCTATACAGAATAAACTCCGCAAAGCTTCGATCCTCCAAATTTTGGAATGTCAATGAGAACGCTCCAGCAAAGAAAGTAGCCCACTAGGCCACTACCAAGTAAAGTATTCAATCACACTAGCTAGGGATCACATGGGGATACTAATGCACAAGGATGCAAGTCAATGTGAATGAAGAACACAGAAGAGGACGATTCAGTAAAGTGTTGACCCAACTGACCTTATTGAGAACGTTTAAAACATGCACAAAGATCACATTCATCTGAAGATTCTTTGTTTTGTTAAGCCAAGAAGGGCATCACCACCTCCACAAGGGAAGAGAGTATCTTCCAAGCTAATTTTAGAGACAACTACAGACTAAAACACTACTAAAATAGGATGGTTTGAAAAGCTTGTAGAAGAACAACCTGATAATGGGCTATTGCCGTTATTCCTATCTTGCAATGGACCTTTCAATGTAAGTGTCCCAGGGATTTGCTGAAAAACCTACATGATAAAATAAACAGTGAGGCATATATGTAAGATCTGCGAACCGAAATCATATTTCAAGCGAACAAAGGTAAGCATACTGATACACGAAAGTATAATCTATCAAAAGAAGGTTTCAAAAATAACTTGATCCATCATATGTCTCTCTCACAGGCTCAGAATCTGTAGCTTTATTAAGTGGTAACTTCATTCTTCAAGATTGAATCACACCGATCTTTTGATGATGAAACCTATTAAAATGAGATAATTTTCAGTAGCCATCACATGGAAATTAATTCAGATTCTCAGGGGTTTAGGGTAACTAGTCTTACTTCCATTGTGCAGGAGGAAACATTCAATGTACAAGATAAACTATGCGAACAGAAGTAAGATTCGAGATTCGACAGCTTGCAACACAAGCATGGCACTGTGTTGGCGTTGGAGACCCTGTATAGCAGATTTGCAGCAGAAGAAGTAACATTAGTAGGAAAATAGAAGTTACTAAATAACAGGTGTCAATGTGTCATTGAAGCCTATTTCTAGGCATTGGCAATTAAACATTTTTGTATTTAAGGATAATTAATTAGAATAAAGGATCAACTAAACATTCCATAACAGGATTAGCCACACTATTTTGTAACCCAGCTTAATGGCGTTCCAAAGGCTCAATCTACTGGAATTTACATCACTGAAAAGACCAATAGATTCAATTTTAGCAAGTCCAAGGGTTATTCTTATGGTGTTCTCTTCCCCCTCTGATGGTCTTTTGAGTGGGACTGGTTCTATGACACGGATATTTTAAGTGTTTGTTTATGCTTCAACTTTCTAAATGGATTCGTGACAGGTCTGCCCACTGTACCCAACAGGTCTAATTACATCCATTGGGTTGAAGAACTTCTGTCATCTGACGTCATTCCATGTGACATTCAACTGGCCGGAGCTAAGGTGAGGAGATTCAATATAGGGAGTAGGGACTGGAGTAACCTGCATTCCTATTCTTGGTGCATCTCTTCTGGGCTGGAGTTTTGTAGCATCAGGTATATTGTTTTTGGTGGTGTGGTTAGATCTGTAGCTGTCTCTGTTAGGAACTCAGGATATTTGTATTCTCTTTTTTGTAACTCCTGTAAAAATTTAGATTTAGTTCTAAAATTTTCTTTTAATGACCGTTTTGCTGCATTACAGAAAAAGGTTTCTGATTGATGTCGAATTTTTCAAGTTTATATTTTGTTTTATTTTAAGGATAAATACTTACAATATAGCTATAAGCAGTGTCTAATTTCAAGGAGGTTCCGAAAAAAAAGGAGAGAGAGAAAAAGCAATTTGGCATAATATCCAATTCACAAAAGAGATGTTAACAGCCTTCCTCGCATTACCATATTTTTTGTTTTCAAGAAACGTTATCAATGGGAATTGAGAAGTGAAAGATTAGGCAATGCAATAATATGAAGGTATATTCAATCATCAGATGAAGGTTATTTTTTAAAAAGCTTTTTGACAAGTTAACCTTAACAGAATTAACATTTTATTGAATCATAAATAACTGCATATAGCAAGTGGCCTATTCAACTTCAGTCAATCTATTGGATGTCTGTTCCCTCAAACCCAAATGCAACGAAATGGGAGAGAAGGAAAAAAAAAAGGGAAGTCCTACAATGAATGAGGATCAGCATATACCACGAGGTGGGTTAAAGTCACGAGGAACTTAGTTCACAAATTCAGTTAAAAAGACACTGTTTTTATGAATAGGAAAACCATATGAGAAGGCATATGCTACCTATGCATCTCAATTCTTCTTCAAGTATGGAAATTTCAGAGACCACAGAATCTACAACAGTTGGGAAGTGGGGACGAAAGAAATGAATTACCAGTTAAGAGCAATACAGCGAAGTCCCGTAGGTTCTCTGAGTATTTGTTCTTCTGGTGGATGCTGGGTCGCTCCTCCCTTTTCTTCCTCTTCTTGCTCCCCATTTCTTTGCTTTTGGTGTAACAATGAATCACATATAACATTACTTACATGTCAAAGAAAAAGGATCGATATGGAAACAATTCAACGATATGTATTTGTTATTAGATGCAAATGCTGATTTAAATGTAAGAACTAAGAACTGTGTTATAACAAGTATTTATTAACGTGATTTAGAATTAGATTACAAAAGAAAACAGGTTATTCAAGTTATCCTTTAACCCCTTTCGTATTGTATCTGAATCTATGAACCTTTTTTTCCTCTCAAAAAGTCTAAATCTACATGAGCAAGAAAATGTTTTGTCACAAAGTGTTTTCTATTAAGTTTTCTAGAGGCTTTTTTATATAAATATACCTAAAAAAAAATTATATACCATTTTACCACACTTCAGAAATTATGTACCAAAATACTCTTTTTTTTTTCTCATGTTGGGAAGTCGGTTTGGCTCAAACCAACTTCCTAACATGAGTTTTTTTAAAAACAAAAAGAAGTCGGTTTGGGGGAAACCGACTTCTCAACGTTGAAATTCAAAAAAATTTTAACATCCTGTTGAGAAGTCGGTTTCCCCCAAACCGACTTCTCAACAGGTTTTAAATTAAAAAAAAAAAGCATGTTGAGAAGTCGGTTTGAGCCAAACCGACTTCTCAACATGAAAAAAAAATAGAGTATTTTGGTACATAATTTTTGAAGTGTGGTAAAATGATAAATAAAATTTTTTTTAGATATATTGATATAAAAAAGCCTTTTCTAGAATGTGGATATATCAATATAAACTGTTTCAATTCAGATAAGGGCAAGTAAATGGATGGGTTGGATATCGATAAAAAATTAATTACTAATTCATTTGAGATTTATTTAAAAATTATTAAAATTATTTAATTTATTCATGATTCATTTTAATGGATGGATATTCAATTTATCCATTAATCTATTTTAATGGATATGATGGATAGATATCCGACCTAATCATTTAAAATTATTTTTTTAAAAATAAACTAAAATTTCTCTCTCTAAAAAAATTAATTATTTCTCTCTTTAGAAAAAAAATCAATTCTCTCAAAACAAAATTAATTTTCACTCTCTAGAAAAAAATTAATTTTTTCTCTCTAAAAAAATTAATTTTCTTTCTCTAAAAAAATAATTCTTTCTTTCTCTAGACAAACATAATTTTCTCTCTTTAGACAAAATTAATTTTTTCTATCTAGAATTTTTTTTTCTCTCCCTAGAAAAAATTTTAATTTTTTTTCTCTAGAAAAAATATGTGTCTCTCTCTCTTTCTAGAAAATGGATGGGTTTGGTTTCAGATGGGTTATGAATTAGTTGGATATCAAATGGGTTATGAGTACTTAGTAATTTGATATCTAATGAATATTTAGCTTATTCCATTAACTTTTCATTAACTAATCTGATCCAATTCATCTAATATATCCAATTTATTCAATTTATTATTATTATTGAATATATTTGATTGAATTTAAACATGGATAGATTGGATGGATGATGAATAAATAAATCATTTTGACACTCCTAATTCAAATAAAATCAGTAGAGCCTTAAACTATAATTTTGTGTTGTTGATATAAATATGAACCTATTAACTTATTATAGACATAAGATTCGTTTGAATGAGCTTTTGGTAAAAGATCTTTTTTATATCATTTTTTAAAAGATTTTTTGAAAAGTAAAAATTATTTTATATTTGAATACTCAAAAGTATTTTTTTAATTTTATTATTATTTAAATATAAAAATATTTTTTTAATGATAAAATTACTTAAAAGTGTATGCAAAAGTTGAGTGCCCAAGCATGCATAAAAATAATGTTACTATCTCATCATCTATATGAGCACTTCGTGTAGGTTTCAAACCATACTTTTAGATCAAATCATTACATAATTGTTCAAATACTCTTAATTGTTCAAAAAATTATATGTTATTCACTTCTTTTAATTCTAATACCCACAAATGTCTTGAAATTTTTTAAATCATTTTTTTAATCACATATTGTAAAATATAATTAGGAATTTCATAAGGATAATGAACATACTTAATGAAAGAAAAAATGAGAAAGTAATGAGGTGAGGTGTGTAATATTGCAACAATAAAACAAAATAGAAACGTATAAGAAAATAAATTCTTGTTAAAATTTTAAAAAGAAGGATAAAGAATGCTATTTTCAAAATTAGTTAAGAATATTTTTTGTGTAAAACATATCTTTAAACAGTTTTTTATATCTTAAAAAAGATATTTTTTTAGAAGCTTAAAAATTTAGTTAAAAAACATTATTTAAACTTTTTTTAGTATTTCAAAAGGTTCTTTTTTTTATTAAAAAAATCTTTTTTTTAAAAAAAAAACTTATTCAAACAAACCTGCAATATATATATATCAGTACACATCTTGGTGATTGAGGGAGTCATTCTCTCCCTAAAAATTTTAAAATTTCACATGAATACTTAAAGAAATTATACATTACTCTTTTAAATATGATCAAAATATTAAATTACCCTATAAAAATTTACATAAGTTTCTAATAAAATTACATATTACTTATTTAAATATAATTAAAATATTATATAACCCCTAAAATTTTATCCCAAAATTCACCACCAGAATGAGGGAAAAAAATAAGAAACAAAAAGAAGTAGCATAAGACAACAGCTAAAAACAAGTTAATAACTAAAAAAACAAATTTGAAGAGTTTATCTATCCAGAAAATCAGTTTAAAGATTATGAACAGGTTCGTATAATCCCAGATATTTTCGTGCATGTGTTGCGTCATTTAGGTATCTACAAAGGAATATTAAAATCACCAAGATGTGAGGAACAACATTGCTTGCTTAGTCATAGCTTTAGGAACATTTATAGGACAAAATGTACAGAAGAAAAAAGTCAAGTTGTCATCAGTGGCATCATTAGAAGAAATAATTGTGTTTGTTTGTGTTGAGAAACATGGCTTATGATAGAAAAATGACGAAATGTAAAAATAAAATTGATTAAATGAGAAGTTATATACAAAGTGATTACATGAATTTTTTATATAAGATAATAAATTAGTAATAAATTAAGTATTAATTTTTAATTAATTATATTTTTAATAACTTCCTATAAATTAAAAGGTATTTACAATACTTTCAATTTAAGATGAGCAAGACATAATCTCAACTAAAGGTGAGAAATGTTAAAAATACATTAGCCAAAAAAGATTTGAACAAAGTTTACCCATCATATAAAGCAAAAACTACAATCATCAAAACTATAAAATAAAGACTTAATCATTAAATAAAAATTATTAATTTTTAACTAAGTAACAAACCGGCTATTAATCCTAACCTAATTATATTTCTAATAGTTTGGATCACGCTGACGATAGCCAACATTTAAGAGCAGAGTGTAAATGCGCAGGATAAAAGCGCTAGGTCCTTTCCTTTTTGTTGGTTGCCCTCACATGATGGGGATGTTGTTCCCCTCTGTTGCCAAGAAGCATGCGCTGGCATTATTATCTACCACTTTAATCAGATTTTATTATTCTAGTCTTTTTATTTCAAAATCAACCAATGTTAACATGAGATACGTAGATGGGCATGAATCATCCTATATTATGTGATAAGACGAGAGAAAAAAACAAAATAGGCTTCGATTTTCCCAGGATCTATCTTTTTATACAAATAGTAAAATTCACTTGATCTCAATAAATATCATTAAAAATTCTTAAAGTAGTCCAAAATTTAAGTTAATATTTTCATCTTTTTATGATTTCAAAACAAGTACATTTTTAAAAATATAAATTAAGATATATCTTCATTTAAAAAATGAGAAATTAATCACATGAGATACAATTAAACACGTAAAATGATGATCATTCTTAATTATATTTCTTTCATACATACCACTTCAAATATCAAACATAAAACAAAATGTATAAGATAATTGAATCCCTTTTATTCATCCCAACTCATGTTAATTTCAAAATAAGTACATTGAACATTAATCTAATCCAAATAAAACTGTTATTCTCAAAATTTAACTTATCTTTTTCAACAAATAAATAGTTCATATGCTCTTAAAAAATAACTAAAATTAATAATGTTACTATCATGCGATTAACAAGATTTAAGGAAAATATAATTTGTAATTTTTTTCCATGTAAATCAAGTTTTTAGTACTCTAATTTTTTTAAAATAAATTTTAGAAATTTATTTATGGATATGTATCATGAACTAAATAACATCAGCAAATCTAATATCATTTTTGCATAAAATTAAATGACTAATATTACAAGAATAAAATAATACATGAATTACACGGGAATGATTACCAGTTTTTGGAGTAAATTTTGATGGTAATGTTGAGAGAGATTGCTTTATGTTAGACCTATTGGTGAAACTTTCGAAAGCACAAGACCATGTGGGGCATATTTTAAAATAATATCTTATTACTATTGAAAGTTAACTCAACTGAAAATATTGATCTGAGATTAAAGGTTTTGGATTTAATTTTTATTAGTAATATTTTATTAATAAGTTATTTATAAGTAATATTATAAATTTTTATTGAGATTTATAGTATATCTTAATTGACCTTAGAATGAGATATCGTACTTTCTTCTAAACTTTCTTCTACTAAAAGAAAATCTCTTAGCACCAAAAGAATTTTTTTATCTGCATTTAAATGTGGGAAAAAATTCCATAAGACTCGAGATCAATAATCTTTGTTTTTTTCCCCTCTCTAGATTGAAATGTGTCACCCTCGCTTTACTACTTGTTAAGCTAAGTTAGACCCCATAAATTGCATTGGGTGGGGGGCGGCGGGCTCTCATAAAAAGTCTGAACTTTTTACCCTTTCTCCAACTAGCGTTCAGGAAGTGGGAATAAATAAAGTAGGACCACATAATGAAAAAAAGGATGGGTGACTTTAATATTTAAAGTGTGATGTTAATTATTTATTAATTTTTAATTTTATAAAAAATATTTGAAATTTTTTTAAATATAAATAACAACTAATGAATACTTGACAACTCATCTGAATATTAATATCTTAAAATAAATAAGTACTAAAATAATACTTTTAAAAAAGGATAAGCCTATCCATTTGAACAGTTAGCTGAGTCAGCACAAACAGCATCCAATGCATAAACAACATCTCACAACATTGGCAAGTACAACCTCATCCACATTTTGCCATTCGCTACCATTAACCGCGTATTACATTTTCATCTTCGATACACTCTGCTCTTCCTCTGCTCTGCTCTTCCTCTGCTCTGCTCTATATAAAGACATACACCATCTCTGCCTCCTCAAGTCTCATCCACCTTCAATTTCCCTCCCAACAATTCCATATGTTTGCTGTCTCCTTCCTCCAACTCAAACCCTCATTATTACCCAGTGGTATCAAATCATCCAGAAGTAGAAGGGCCTATTTTTCAAGGAAAATTGTTGCCACTCATACCACAACTGAAAACAGAGGACCCTGTTCTCGTGCCACAAAGATGGCTTCCCCTGCTTCCCTCTATGAGGTGCTTGGAATTTCAATGGGTGCAAGCTGCCTCGAAATAAAGTCCGCTTACAGAAAGCTCGCAAGAACGTGCCACCCTGATGTTGTGGCCATGAATCAGAAGCAAACCTCAGCTAACCAGTTCATGAAGATCCATTCAGCTTATTCAACATTATCAGACCCGGATAAGCGGGCTAAATATGATAGAGAAATGTATGGACACAGAAGATCAGCAAATATAGCTTCCATGTCAGGAAGATGTCAACCATTTTCTCAAGCTGGAAGGAAATGGGAGACTGACCAATGTTGGTAGCTGATCTTTTACAATATTGTTTTCTCTTTTTTCTTTCTATACTCTGTATTCATACCAGCTCCCACTTATGTTGAAATACAGAACACCGTCTTTGTACACAAGTAGTATATTTACTACTTGTACAAAGACTTCTGAGACTAAAATTTTGAAAAAAAATATGTTCTCTCAATTATTACAACTGGTAAGAAAATAATCGCAGATAAATTTAATTAATAAAAAAATAACAAATTTTATTGAGACTACAAAAAAAATAAATTAATAGACGAATTAATGCATCAGTCAACGAATTAAATGAATTTTAACTCGTATAATTTATTCAATTAAATCATATACACGTCTTGACATCCCTACGTATATTCATTGTTTTTACATGTTTCTAAAGGCAGAATCTTTCGTGTTCACAAAATAAATTTGTTTAATGTGACTTTTGTTATATATATACACATTTTTTTTTTGTAGTAACGCAATGTGACCACAGATATGTCTGACAAACTCTTTAATGGTACAAACACACAGGTAAGCCTTAGCTGGACCCATTGGCTTCATATTATGGTTGAACTTGAATGTCAGTTAGGTTTTGGATAAGACTTGAAACAGGTTTTGGATAAGACTAGGTAGAAGAATCATATGGTATATGATATAACTTATAAGGCCATTCTACCGGTTCTTGTCGAGGCATAATATGCAAGTGACCTTGATCAAATAGACTTTAACGTTTATATTAACAAGAGAGATTATTAAGAGGGGGTTTAATTACAGTGAGTTCTTTAATTAGACAGCTATAGTATAGGGCAGTGATATATTTTGTTCAATCTAAGAGATGAGTGGTTGGTTGTAGGAGGTCTTTTTCATTGCTAAAACCAATGTCTTCGCAACTGTGTAAGATTATTGTACTATGTCTTTTTCTTGCCACGAAAGAGATTTTAAAGAGCACATATCGCTACTAGTCCTAGTAACATGTTTTCATGCTGCAGTCATAATTCCTAACACAACGTGACTCACAGTTCAGGGATATGCAGATAACATTTGGTAGAGGAATAACTTCATCAAACAAATAGATGTGTTTCTAAAACTTATCTATCTATCTAATAAGACTAAGTCAACGTGAATTACAATATCATTATGTTTAAATGTTTAATGGCGTAAAATAAGATAGTGAGATTGATAGGACAATTTGCAACATCAGTCAGATTAGTACATAAAAGCAACAAAAAAAAAAGCACGAATCAATTCAAGAACCATATATTTATAGAGAGAAAAAAGAAGATTAGGATACTGTAGATTTAAGAACCTTTAGGTTTCAAGATTAGGATGTATTTATGGAAGAAAGTAAGAAACAACAGGATTATCCCTTGCTTCCGAGATGTTAAATAGGACCATAGTTATCCTTTCCAACTACACCATTGATTTCAGAAAATGGACCAACCAATCTGCAATTGTCTCTGACCCTCAACACGACTCAAACCTTGACAGCCATAGGACTCTTACTGATGGAAAGTAAATGAACATTAAGAAAGAAATCCTCTTTTCTAGTGAAACGATCGGCCAAATCCTAACTAAGAAAGGAGTTATCACCTTGGTTTACAGCGGACGAGGTTGTTAAGAAATGGAAGGAAACATTGGGTGCTAGAGCAACCATTTGGACATTCTCTTCAATTATGATCAAATAGGAAAAGTGAACCACTTATTATGTCAAGCAAATATATGTCTAAGGCTCTAAGCCAATTCAAATATGTACCCATATGTGCTAGAGCAACCATTTGGCCATTCTCTTCACTTGGCTGGCTCTGTCAAGAAATAACTGAATCATCTTTCTGTAAAAAATTCCACATGCAAAACTGGTCGAAAACCAAAAGAATGCCATGCATAAGAATGAAATCCACAAAGGAGATGTGCTCTGAACGGAAATAAAATATCTACAGACCTTACAAGTCGCACAGCCTCTATTTATCTCCAACCAATTGATTCTGCCCTGTTTACGCTATCACACATGTTGGTTGTAACTTGTGAGTGAAGCAAAAACCAATCTTGAGGAGTGACACTGTAAGAGTGATTTAGAATGGACTGTGAGCACTTTTATGTGGCTGTTTATATCCTGGAGTGTTTGATGCATATATGCGAGCCTAATTCTTTTCTGATCTCCTACACTCAACTCTTGAGTTTTAAAATTAAAGGAGATTCAGTTATGTGATAAATTGAATTTGGATCCTGTACATCATGTTATTTGAATGTTTACTTTTTTAACTAACAAAGGCCTAAAGTAATGCTCATTAGGGGTGAGGGGTTTTGGACAAATTTTAGAAGAATTTGGAGCACTTTTGCAAAGCTTTTCTTGAGTTTTTTCAAGCCTCAAAACAAAATCAAACAAGCAGCAAGCAGACAAACCAGTCCAAAGGTACCACAGTCTAGAACCAATTGCCGAAATAGAAGCAAGTAAGCACTTTGAGTTTTGAACGAAACCACGTCAGCTCGCTGCGAGAAGGCCAAATTCGGGGACAAAACCTCTCTTAACAACTAAATTTGATAAAAATTATCATTCCAATTATCATATAACATAGAGAGGCTAAATATGTTAGCATTATCAAAGAGAAAACACAAGGATTGAGCAGAAAATTATCTGACTCAAGTACTTGAGCTGTCAAAATCCTAAATTCCTATTTCATCTAATTTGAGTTTCATTTGCATACTTACTCAAGGGAGTTGTGCTCAAAATTTATATTGCTTCTGGAGCATTTCTCTTCTAGTGATTTGATTGTAAATATCTAACAAAAAAAAATTGTAGTGTGGGTGGCCTTTTAATTTTTTCTCTGGCTAGATAAGCTGTTTTTGGGTTTGAAAGCAAAGGTTGGAGTATTTTTGTTGTGCTTTGTGAAGAACATAGCTAGAAGTGAATTTCAAGTTAGGGAAGGTTGATGCAGATCTAGCTATCACGTGTTAAAAATTGGCCGGTCTTTGTCCTCAGACCCTTGGGCCTAGCTAGCCTGGTACCTTTCTAAAACAATACAATGTATATTTGTTATTTTATAAATTTCACATCAATTTTTGGATATAAAATTCGGGAAGGCTCAATAATGCAATGAATACGGTAATGCAATATTTACAATTTCACATAACAATCCATACCGGAAACTTCTGCTGAGTGAACTTGTTTTCACTCTCTTTTTATCATAGCGTTCTGTCTAAACTGTCTATAGTTGCATGTGTAGTAGGTAATTGTACAGTGAAGTTCGCATAATTTGTTCTTATCTTCGTATCTGTAACGATCACTGAAATATGTAAGTTATGACAGTAAATTCACGCTCCATGTATTGATGAATTTCCTTCTGAAATTGTCCGTTCCATACGTAACAGAAGGACAAGACTAGAAAAATAGCGAGTTTGAGTTGGGAATTTATTTTCCTAAATTAATTTTCTAAAGGGTGATAACCCCAAGCATTTGCTAACTTATATACACTCACGTCACGCATGATTGTCAAAAAAAAAAAAAAAACCGAATAAGAAAAGAAAGAAAGAGTTATCGATTTCAGTGTTCCACAGATATGTTAAATCAGTGGAATCCTCTGGTACCTCTTGATTGATAGAGTTCCAACCTACTTTTGGCTTCTGGTAATAGTGCTTCAATGGAGGGTTCTTGTATCAAATGCGCCTGCTTTGTGGACCACTCAAGAACTATGAGCACCTCTTCTTGCGCAAGAGTCTCATTTTTGGGGACGTGTAGAGCTATGTAACACAGAAGAGTTAAAGAAGGGATTTGTACCATTTGCTCCCCGAAGTAAACTAGTTGAATTAAGTGCTTTGCTCCACCTGCCTCTATAATGGCGCTGCAGTGAGTCTCGTGGAGATAGTTGTCGGTACAAGCAAATTTATTCAGTGCAATTGCGGCTTCCATAGAAATTTCTGCTTCTGTTTCGTCAAGCAGCCTCACCAATGGCCCAATGAATCTGGTTTCTGTTGCTCTAAAAGTCCTTGCCAAGTTACCAACAGCTTTGACGCAAGGTATGAGAAGGTCAGAGTCAGCTTTCACAATAATTCTAAGAAACTGCTCTACAACAGCCCTGGCTGCTGGTGAAGTGGGCTTGAAAGCAGAGTGTCTAAGTTCTGCGTGCTGCTCTGCCACAGCTGTGATTTCCATCAAAGCCATTGCTGAATAAGACCGCACTTCTTCAGTGCCTTTTTCCAATAGAACCGCGAAACACAGAAGAGCTCTTGATTCAGTGATGTTGCGACAGATAGTGACGTTTCCTCTGGACAGCTGCCAAAGGGCTCTAGCTGCCATGGCTTTCATCTGGGCCTTTGTACCTGGATCTTCGAATTCCCTCCCCTTGATACTGGTCCCTACTATTGAAACATGCGCATTCCCATGGGGATTGTGGTGCTTTGCATTGTTGGGATTGCCCTTGGGATTATCTCCCTGTCCTTGGAGGTGATTATGCGTATTGGTTTGGGGCGCATCTGGCTTAGACTGGCCAGGACTCTGGCCCCTCATGGCCATTGTGTTTGTAACCACATTGTGCATCTGGCTAGGCGTTTGATTCCCCATTGGGTGAGCAATTTGCTTATGATCATAGTCTTCTTGCACATTTTTCTTATCAGGATTCGGGGTATTGGTATTACTGGCCATTACAACTGAGTGAATGGACATGTTTTGTTTACTGACAATGGCGTATTTACTGTGCTCTTGAATGGTCTCAAATGCAAGATGGCTAACGAGCAAGCGTATGGCATTGTTCTGAGAGAAGTGATCCTGGCATTTGGGGTGATGTGCAGCCAACTCTGAAATAGCCCATGCCACCACTGTTTGAACCTTCATGTGACCTTCTTTTAAGATTTTGGCAAACACAGAGCAAACACCGGCATTCACAATGTGTTCGACGCTTTCAGGATCTCTCCCAAGCAACCCAATTGCCCTGGCGGCATTTTCCTGACCCTCCATTCGCCCTTCTTTCAACAATTTCAGAAGTGGTGGCACTCCACCTTCCTCAATAATCAGTTTTCCATACCGGTCATTGTCCCGAGCCAAAGAAACCAAGGAAGCAGCAGCGTCTGAACGCTCCTCTAAGGAGCACACAGAAAGTAAAATCGCTACCTGTTCCCAAATGAGGCACAGGATAGGTTCATTGGCAGCAATAGGTGGCAGACCCAAATACTCATCATCACGCTCATCGGCCGAAGCAGAAACACGGAGAAGCCATTGCACGTCTCCTACAGAATTCTCGAGCTGCATGGCGGTCTTGCGAAACGCAGTGGCGGGGATGATGGTGAAAAGTCGTTTGATGACGCCATTGGCACGGCATTTGATGACGAGTGCAAGAGCTTTGTCAAGGACTTGTTCGGTGTCGTCGATGATGCGCCTTGTGGGGCGCTCATAGAGGTCGTTGCTGGCCCTTGCGGCTTGGCGGAGGAGGCCAGCAAGCTTCTCTGTTTTGGCCTTCAGTTCGAGACATTCCTGTTTGAAATTCTGGGCCTCATCCGCCATCTTCGATACCTGGTCCGCCATCTGTATCGGGCTCGCTAGGATCTCCTTGACGATGCTCGACATGGTTTCAGCAGACCAAATCAACCTCCCTTAATTATTTATACCAACAAGATGATCACACACCTATACTATACCGTACCACAAAACTCAAGATGGATTTGCACCGTGGAATGAAAAGGAAGAGAGAGAGAGAGAGGGGAAGGATGGTTACGTTTTTAATGCAAAACTAGGCGTTTTTCTTTTTGTGCTCCCTAGGTTGTCTTTATGGATGGGATTGAGAGGTGGTGGGGTCATGGATGCAATGTTTTGAGGTTCTGGCTCTGGGGTGTGGGGTTGTGTCTGCATTCTACATGGGAGTTAGGAGTGGCAGGGAGGAGCACTGGTGGTGCTGGTGGCGCCGCCGGTAGTGAGTGAAGGAAATTATGGGGATGGTGTAACGGGTTTTTCTCCAAGTTTTATGTAAAAAATGACCAAAATTATTTCGGTTATATTATATATAGACATAGTAGGTGGAATTGGTTGGTCTAAAGTCTAAACTCTGGGAGGGCGTTTCTAGTTTGTAGTACTGGAGGGGACAACCTTCCCATTCCCCATGTCCCTCGGATCAGTGTCTCTCATCGTACGGCTCGAGAATCTTCAGGCTTTCGTAGAGCTTGCATCATATTCATATAATCATATATATGGGTGTGATGGAGAAAACATTGCACGCGCCTCGTAGGGGGGAGTGATATAGCATCCCCTGAAATTCAAAGACCTGTGTAATTGATATGGGGACATATGACTTATCAGTGGTGAGAGCCATTGCAATCAACAAAATTAATTCATAATAAATTAATTATTGGGTAACCGGAGTTTATCACACTATGAATTGAAAGCATTATACCCGGCCCCCCGCCCGGGGGGGGGGGGTGAAGTTAAGAATTTTAAACGTTGTTCATTGATAATGATGATGAATGTTGTCTAATTCAAACTTAAAAATAATAGTATCTCATCATGATTGTTATTTATTCAACTTTTAAGAAATAAAGATTCATTTTTGAATGAAAATTATTACAGTACTTATTTTTTTTTAATATACTAATATTTAGGGTAAGTTATCAAGGATTGATTAATTGATGTTTATATTTAATAAATTTTTAAATATTTTTTATGAAATCAATAATTAATAAATAATTGACAATTCACTTTGGGTATCATATTTATTAGGGTACCATAATAACTCCCTTTTGGATATATGAAAATTTTAATTTTAATATACTTTACTATCATCTAATCATGTATTGTCAAATCATTAAAGATGTTTGATTATTATAATTATTACACAAAAAATTTAAATTTTTTAATGATGTGTTAAGTCATCATTAATTAATGTAAAAATCTTTACACCAATAATGCATCAAATTTAAACTCATCTACTAAATAGTTAAAGTAATATTATTCTTCAATTTTATCATATAAAATTATAAATTTTCACTATTATATCTCAAATAAATAAAATCACTCTTTAAAATTTAAAGTATTCACATTAATCATTCCATAAATCAATGTAAAAAATCATTCTCTATCATTGGTTTAGTTAACCAACTAATATTAGGCCAAAAAGAATCTTTAACATTTATGAAGTTTACTTTTGCTCTCACAAAATGAAAAAAAATTTAACTAACAAACAAAGCCAAATTTAAATAATGCATACTTATTCATTAATATTTATGAAACAATTTATTTATAAGTTTAATATATATATAAAGTGGTACATGAATTTTGTATGAAAATACAAAGAATGCACCAATTATACGAAGTACAAATAATTATCATGTTAATTTTGATTAATATTTTCATAAATTTAATGTACAAGGATCATATTAATATATATATAGTTATGCCTACTGGAAAAAATATTGTAATAATTTTAATAAAACTAGAGAATACTATATATAAAGTGGTCACATGCTAGTTAATAGGATTTGAGATATGAAGAAACTATAGTTTGAAACCAAACTCAGAAGCGCGCATTTGATGATTAGAGAGTACGAGTCGATCAATTTAAATCAAAAGACCCCATGTTAAACACCCCTATCAAGAGACCTAGTTTTTTAGTTAAGCAACCAGTGTATATATATATATATATATTTTTGTATGCTTCTGTATCTATATCAAAATATGATAGAAGTGGAAGCAAAAATATTATGATGGGTAAATTAAAGTTTGTCTCATGCTACAGCCTACAGCATTGTATTTTTTTAACCTCATTTGTCCTTGGTGAGTTGGTGGACCATATGGATGCAACCCGAAAGCCTCCTAAAATCCAAATTTACAATCCAATTTGTAACTGATAATAACTCGAGTGTTGCCTGTTATCAACTAGAAGACACAACATCTATTTTTAAGCTTCGATTGAGTGAAGAATCTTAATTGAGCATCAGCGCCTCACACTTTATTTTCTTTCTTAATTTTTACTAAAAACATTTTCATAGAGAAAAATCTTAAGCTTCATTCAAGTGCATGCATTGAAGTTTTATACTAACTACAACTTACTACCTTTTTCAATACTAGAAAAGCACAGAATATCAACGAAATTTAGAGATGGAATTACTTCCCTCTCTATTAGCCACAAAATTTGTCACGAAAATTGTAAATGTAATTAAAATTTTATTCTTTAAATTTAGAGATGGAATTATTCTGTCTCAATAATTTTTATCACTAAATCTATTGTTATATTAATAAATAATTTACCTTATTAAAAACAAATGGTAGAGACGAACAAATTCCGTCTCTAACTTAAATAAACAAAAAAAAAAAAAATCGTTGAAGATACCCAAAATCATTAAGCATATCTTTTTCCACCATTCCTTTCCTCTTCCTAAACCCTAACCCCTCATTTTCCTCTCATTCCCATTGTGGTCCATGTGCCAGAAAGTTTGTTGGAGTGCCTGCATGCATCCTGTTTGCTGGAGAGGTTGCGTGCTGTAGTTAGGTGCGTCTTTTTCATTATTAGATTCAGTGACATTCAAATGTTAGTTTTTTTTTTCGCCAGCATACCCAGATAATTTGCATAGATCTTGAGGGTCTTGGATTGCCGCATGTCATACATCATACCTGGCGAGATGTTTATTTTCCACTGTAACAGTTCTCTCTCTCTCTCAACTCCATCGTCAGCTTAAGCCAAGAGCACCCTGATTTCAATTTCAAGTTGGGTACTTGCATATTGAATTTCACTCAAGGATATTGTTTTCTGTGTAATCTATGTCACGATCCTTGTTCAAGTTTGCATTTTAAGTAAATGGGTGTTACAAAATAGTGTTGGGGAACATGATTTTGATTTTTGTTTAATTTTGTGTTATTTTAGGGTACCCACTAGTTGAAATTAGAGTAGCATGTTGGCATTGGTTTCTGCAGTTTCTCAATTACCAAAAGTTTCTAGCTTTATTTTATTCGAAGTATCTTGTTGTTTTGCATTTTTGTTCAATTTCCATTTGAATAAAATGGGTTTTCGTTAAAAGTATTATTTTTTGTGTCCCATTATCAGCATTTGATTGCCTAAGAATTAAGATAGAGAACCCACAGTCTATGTATTTTGAGATGGTCGTATCAGCCAAAATTCTTTCTTTAAAATGTTGAGATCCAGGAGTGTTGGTTTTGCAGAGAAAACTACATCAGAGTTTGATTCCTTCAATTTTCTTAAGTTACAAAAATATTAAAATTATCAAAAATAGAAAGGTATCCTCTCGAGCTTTGACTTCACAGTTCTGGTTTCCTATGAAGTTTTTCTTTTTGTTTGCTGGCCAAAATTGTCATAAATTCAAACTATTGTCATAAACTAGTCGTGGCTATAGTGGCACTGACTCATCCGGTGAATTCACTTTCAATGACTGCATAGCATCTTAGTGCTATGCATTTATATGTTGGTTGTATCGTATTTGTATATGCCCTCTTCTAAAATACATTGGTTTGCAACAAGCTTGTTTGACCTTGTGATGTCACAGGTTGAAAATGAAATAACCAAGTGAAACACAAAAATGGGGGGTTGAATTGTGTTTCTTAACCTTTTTTAAAAAAATTTCTTTAACTAAAAATTCAAACAAAGATCCTGTGAAATTTAATAAGAAATGGATGAGATGAAAAGCTTCTCAGTCCGTTAGATGCAGAGAAAGTTTTTATGAAATTCTTTTTAATATAGTTAAAAGGTTTTAAGTTTAACTTAAAATAACTTTGTTAAGAAAACAATAACAATGCTCAGATGTTAGTTAATAAAATAAAATACAATTAGAGGGAAGAGAAGCTCACACCAAATATTTATACTGGTTCACTCTCACAACCCGAGAGCTATGTCTAGCCCTTCAACGAAAAGGATTTTCCACTAATTTTCGCAAGATTACAAGTATTCTCCTCCTCTTCAGGTATATAAGTATTCTCTAACCTCTTCAGGTTTTAATAAACAAATATTTTTTTTATACACAACCTCTTCAGGATAAACAAAAGTTGAATAAAAGATGTTGTAAACAATACTTGAGATTAACTCACAATAGGTGAGGATAAAAGAATAATTCTCAAGAATGAAACTCTATACAAGAGTGTAAAGAATAGAAAAAATGTGAGTTTTGAATCTTTTTCTCTTTTGTTCACGTAAAACTCTTCTTTTTTTCTTTCTTCGAAGACACTTGTATTTATAGGCAACGAGCACTTGAAGTAGTCTTCATTAGCTTCTTCATCCAACGGAAATATTTATTATCATTCTGAGTAATATTAAATGCATAAGCTAATATCATGTTAAGCTTCTTCTGAAAAGTGACTTTGATTATCAGAGACTACTAGGAATATAATATCTTAGTTCTAATTTATCTAAGCACGCAGAAAGTTCATTATTTGCTGGTTTTTGTAGTTGTTAAAAGTGTCAGCTTAGTAGCACAGTTAACTTCTTTTTTTTTGCCGCATACTTTGTCAGAGGTCTGTTCAACATTTAATAATGAACAATTCTTGTATTTAAATTCGAGTTTTGGATGAATGTTTGAATATTAGCTTTTTAAGAAAACTTTGGACGATCTAATAAAATATAATAAAGTAATTCAAAGTATATTAGACGTATACTAAAACGTTTCTTTTCAGTCATAACAAGAGTCATATTAGACGCACGCAAATAAAGTTTAGTTAAAATAGTATTTCTTTATAAGAGTATAATCAACATATTTTTAAGCAAGATAAACATTATTGGATTATTAATTTTTTCATGTTACACACTGGTTAAATAAAACTTTACTTGTTCATTCTTATTTAATACCTTTGTTATCTTTAAAACTTTGAAAGGTTCAATTCTTTGAACTATTTTAGTTTCAAATTTAATTTCTCAATTTATCTTTAATTCCAATAGAAGACACACCATAAGGCAACTTTCTTGAATGTTGGTGCTATATTGAACCTTCCAATTTTTATTTTTTTTTGTCTCCAAGGTGTGTATATCATTCTTCATGGATTTCAATGCGGTGGTTTTTGTTTTTTCTATCTCGCAAAAGTGTTTATCAAAACTAGCAGCTTTGAGGCTCTTACAGAAAGGAAAATATAGATTACTTTTTGGAGTATGCTTGCACATTTGGACCTTCATTCATTGTTTGAATACCAGGCCATTAATGGACGGTATAGCTCCCTAAACTAGATGGTTTTCCCAGCAATAAGTATTAAAATGGAGTTTATTGTTTTAATTGTAAGTGGGTTGCTTTTAAATATTGATTATTCCATGCCCATTTTCATGTTTGTCTTATATGATGATATAGTTATCATGAATTCCATTTTCTTTCTAACCATAACATCATTCTACCAAGGCAAAGTTTTAAATTAATATTTGCTCTTTGATTAGGTGAATCGTCTTTTCTTAGGAACCTAGGTATTGATTATATTTTGTCTCATTTGGTTTTAATCCTTTTTTATGTATTTATTTGATTATCGTATTTTCCATTTAAAATGTGGCATAATCTTATAGCCAAAGTTTGGTGCACCTAATAAGTTAACAAATTGAATTCTGCGGTGTGGGAATAGGAACCATATTATACCATCCTTAATAAATATTTTGTTACTAAAACAAAAGGAAAAAATAGTAATTTTTATATGATTTGATGAGTCTACTTTATATTCTACACCTTATGTGAGAATATAATGGGAATTATCAAAGGGGGTTCCCCATCCCTCTTTGTTTTTTTTTTCTTTTTATTTTTCTTTTGGATAATAAAAGAAGAAATGTTATCTTATTTTGGTCTTTTCTTTCAATTGCTAGGAACCTTGTGAAAATATGTTTGCCCCAATGATTTATTGTATTATGTTTTGATGATGACAAATGCATTACAAAAAAGATTAAGAATATGCTACATATATGTTTGATGAACTATATTGGATAATGCATGATTATGTATTATATCTTGTTATTCTTCTACTAAGAATTATCCATTGAGTTATGTGTAACATCATTTATAGAATATATCCAATGTATTTGATAAGTAATATAATTAATTATTGGATATATGTTTATATATAAATCATATATACATGAAGAAATTTATAAAGTTATATACATTTGAATCATGGATATTGAGTTATGGATTTGGATTAATCATGGTTTTCAAGTGAGTTATGCTTTGTAGGATAGTCCAAGTACCAAGAGTGAGCATTGGAATAAGAAAGTGAAATATCCTATTTATGCTCAACTCAACAAGAAGGAAAATGAAGAGATGAACCAGGCATTTGGAAAATTTGAAGAGAAGAATTTTTGGAACATTGGATTGCATTAAGAAGCCTAATGACTCATTGGGGTATATATTATCTTATAGAAAATTCTCCTTTATAAGGATAGATGTTTAACATGAAGAGAGCTCAAATATCTCTATTCAATATTGAAAGATGTTTTTGATATGGTAAAATGCCCAACAAACAAGTTTTGAAAAGTTAGTGTAGGTGGTACTTCAAAATAAATGAAAAATAGTCAAATCTGAATTTTGAAAAGCTGACCTATGGTTACTATTTTTATCATAAATTTTAAAATACTTTGAGTTTTGATCTGAAACTTATTTCATATGAAAGTATACCCAAAGATCTTTTCAATGCATGATCATTTGCTTAATTTGGATAAAAAATGAAGAAGCTGTGATCTTTTTAAAAGACTACTTTCCTGATAGGAATTGTAGTTAACTACACAAGACTTGTAGTCGACTACGAGACTACCAAAAAAGGGGTTGTAGTCAATTACAAAGTGTCAAAATTCAAAAATTACATTCCAGAGAGGAATTGTAGTTGACTACAAGGTATCTGTAATCGACTATAAAGTGCAAAAATGTCTGTAACGACTATAAAACAGCTAGATTTCGAAAGTAATCATTCCAAAACACCATCAAAAGTTATTTTATCACTTGGGCTATTAATACAAGCCAAGATTAAAACATTTACAAGTATGAAACTCATATTTTCATATCATTACACTTGATCAATCTTCATCCTATCAAAATCAAGATTTAAGCTCTTCATTGTTATAATCTTTCTATCCATTAGTTCTTCAAGTTGTATTATCTACTATTTGAGATAGTTTATCATTTTCTATCAATCATATATACTTGTAAGAGTGTAGAGAATCTCTCAAGAGAGTTCAGGGTAGATTTTCCTTGAAGAGAAAAGAAATAGGCCTAAGCACAAGGGTGAAGGATCCTACGGTGTGAGGAGTGATTTATTCTTGTAAAGGTTTTTCAAGCACCTTTGAAGCTTGGATAGCTAGAGGCTCTAGCACAAAGGTGGAGGATCTCAAAGTTGTGAATAGTGATATGCTTTGTAAAGGTTTCTTAAACATCTAAGTTATAAGCTTGGAGAATAGTAGAAACCTCATGTGGATAATCTTGGAGTTGGACGTAGATCACAAGAAGTAATTGAACCAGTAAAATATTGTTTGCATTTTTTTATCACTTAATTTTTTTATATTCTAGCAATTTATATTTCACTACTCATTTGTTAAATTCTCATAATTGCCATAATTGTTAATCTATTGCATATCATGTGATATTTCTAACTAGATTATTAAAACTTGATATCTATCTAGTTTGCTTGATCTATATAATTATCCAAGTTCAATTCAAGTTATCTACATTGATTGAAAAATCTTCATACAAGTAATGCATTCTTTTAAAATACAATTTGCTTATAGAAGCAAATTGTAGTCTACTACAAGACTACCAAAAACTCAAAATTAGTATCTTATTTGTTGATATGGCAAAATCACTTTTAAATACTCACTGTAGTTAACTACACACTACTTGCAGTCTACTACAAGGTGTCAACCAAGTGATTTTCTATCTTGGTTTATTTTCGACTAGTTTCCAATTAATCACACTATAATTTACATTGCTCTATACTTATACGGGATTGATATTATGCATTCTATGAATTGTTGGTAATATGCAAGCATGAATTGTTGTGAAATATATTTATTCTGCTGCATGTATTGATTGGGTGTATCAAAATGCATAATTGCTCAAGATTGCTTTAAAATTTGCCATCACTCAATTCACCCCCTTTTGTGTGATGGTTGCCCTTGGCTAATAGACCTAACTATTGTGGTAGCTTTGTGTTGCATTGTATATTGTAGGGGTGAAAATATGGAGTTGTGAGTTGGAGTTAGGAGGCTCATGAGACAGCAAAGCAACATGCCATCTTCTGTTATATCTAGTCACAATATATGTCTTGGTGTTCTGGCCACTGCATCTTATGCCATTGCCACTTGAACATTGTTTTCGATATTTTATAGGCCTAGGTCTTGTATTTGACACTACAAAGTTATTATTTATTTTGATATTTAAAATTTTTAATTCATTATGTTAATGTTGTCATGTTTTGTGCGTGATACCTTGAACTGCCATAGCAAATTATAGTTTTGTTTGTGCATGTGCCTGCCTACTTGCATGCAACTAATGAACTATTTTTTTGAGGTGAAATGATTTGATTGGGATGATATTTGAGATCTCATAAATATTTGTGGTGCATCGAAACACTAGCCTTGCAGGATGTATAATTCTTGATCTCTTATTTTGCTTTAATAATACCTCAGCATCTATAGAGATTTGTTTTTATAAATAAATTTGTAGTTTCCTTAGATTTAAATGTTTATTAGTTAATGAAGTTGGGAAATGAGTTTTGGCTTTGGTCTATCAATGTAAACTTTCTTCTTATATTTCTTTTTTGTTTAATTTAGCTAATGCATGAGGTTTAAAAGAACCCAAATGTTGAGGTCTTTCAGCATCTATTCTAAACATATTTTTTTTACACTAGCTATGGAAAAACCCTTTGCTGATATTTAAAAAAAATTAGATACGAATTTTGTCTGATATCAGCAATGGTTTTTTCTAATAAATTAGGGACGAAATTTCCTGTCTTTAATTAGCGATGAAAAATTTTTTTTGTCTTTGAACAATTTAGCAACACCTGTTTTAGCAACGGATGCTATTACGTCGCTATTTGTGTCGCTAACATGTTTAGCAACGGATTTGGAAGTTTTAGTGATGGAATTTTTTCGTCTCTAAAACACATTTTTTTAACAGTGTTTCATTCTTTACATTGGCCACAATTATTAATTAATGAAAAAGAACTGCCAATAATTGGGAGATAAAATTTGTTAACTTGTGAATCTGATGGACAGGGGGAAGAAAAAAAAATCAAACAAATAGAAGCACAAATTTGGTTCAAATGTATAATTAATGGCCATTCATAAATAAACAAATAAAAGGACGAGAATATTAAGAATGTATGTGGGCCTCAGGAGTGATAAGTAACTTACGATCTTAAGAATATGCTAAATGTTTGAATCCTAATAGACACTATTATGAAAAGAATGAATAACTATAATAACTTGACGGTTCGAATAAGATTAGTTTTATATCATAAGAGTGTGACGTACCTCTAGTGTAACCAAACAAAGAATGTACGTGGGCCTCCTGAGTTCCCCCTCTCTTTAGCTATGCGTGTGACATTATATTAAACAAATATATATTGGGAAACAAAATCTTCTAAGCTTACATAATGAAATTTAACAGCTGATGTTTGTCCTGTCCCAAGACATTTGGTTAACAAAAAATTCTATTTGATCATATCTTTAGCGAATAAAAGACTGCTGAGCCAAAATGAAATAAGATACTACTATTGCTAATGTCTCTTTGTGGCGGGGTAGGGGTTGCTGATAAGATTTATGCGGTAGTTTCACACCCTAATCATGCATGAACATCAGTATTTAGAATGATATGAAATGGGTGCTATCGTGGAGGTTTCCTTTAATCTATTATGTAGCAGTTGATGTACCCGTCCTGCCAAAAAATAAAAGAATATTGAAAAAGAAGAAAGTTTAATCATGTGAATAACAAATAAGACACAGTCAATACCCCTCCCTCTTGTTTTATAATTTGAATGGACTTTTTTTTTCTTTACACTTGAAACCTATATGTATCCTGCCTTCTTTGATAATCAGCAATTTTCTCAGTCAAAACTGTATATAAAATTATTGATTCCTAACTTAAACCTGGCATCAACGCTTGCATGCTTGTGTAATGGGAGAGGTAAGATGTTCATAATTTTAAGTTGTGTGAGTACACTTCAATCAATTACCTGTTTCTCATTTGTATTAGATTTTTGTGCCTTTTTTTTTCTTTTGCCGTTTGTTTGTTTCCCATTTGCCGCCATAAACTAATCCATAACTTAAGGAAGAATCAACTGAATGTTGTCCATTTCGTTTTGTACATGTGGTGCATTGGCAAGCATCAAGGTCACATCATACTTAGGTAGAACGTTCCATCACACAAATATCTAATTAGTCAATCTTTATGATTGCAATGCATCATTAATTTGTATGAAAACTACATGTTACTTGATAAGAAGCATAATTAAAATTCTATATATATATATATATATATATATATATATATATATAGGGAGGGATTAAGTTACACCGGTGTAAGATTTAATCACTTTTACACTACTCAATAACTTTTTATTGAATAATTTTCTTACAAAATTCACCGTTAGATTGAAAGTTTCTATCATGTAGATCATTTGTTTTAAATTTTGAAAAAATTGAATATCAATAAGAATATAATCAAATAGTTCATATTTTCATATATTTCAATAGTTTATATTTATGTTAATTTTGATGTATATCAATGAGTTACAAAACAATTTTGGATTAATATAAAATTTTATAGGTATGATCTACATGATAGAAACTTTCAATCTAACAGTGGATTTTGTAAGAAAGTTATTCAATAAAAAGTTATTGAGTGGTGTAAGAGTGATCAAGTCTTATACCGGTGTAAGTTAATCCCTCCCCTATATATATAGTTTAAAACTTTAAATTTCACATCCTTGTTCATTAATGTTCTCTCTCACATGAATATGTGATCAACTCATGATTATGTCATCATGAAGGCAGATCAACTAATCTAGAATATATACTAATTAATTTCGCCTCATGATTATGTTCATCAGGAAGGCGTATCAGTTTTTTACTTATATTCACGGACTTGGATGTATCATATGCCAGCCTTCATTGTAGTTTCCGAATATCACCGTTTGAGGAAGACAAACAAGAAGGAATCGTATATATGTACGCTACCCCGCAAAATATACAGATCAATATCTGCTTCAAAAATTTATTTTCCCTCAACTATTTATATTCTCATTTATCACGTTTCCGAAGTTCATGATCTCCGATCAGTGCGACCCGTGAGTAGCTAGCGTCTAGATGTTGCAGGGTTGGTGGTTTCCCAAAATTAAAATTAACTTAGAAGCAAATTAATGGACGTATATTGAATCCAGTTTTATTGGGTGTCGCAAGTATATGCAGTAAAGGAATATGAAGAAGAAAAAAATGCAAAACATTTTGTTAATAATACGCTTATATATTAAATAAAATGCAAATAGGGCTTGATCATTTTCTAGAGACTAATAGCCTATTTACTCCAAAAAGATGAAAATCAAAGCCAACGCATTATACTCAATTAGCAAAGATTGATATTGTAACCCTGCCCAAGACTTTTGGAAAAGATTGATTGAATTAGAATTATTTAGAAAACTTAAAAAGTTCTTGTAAGATTCTCTGAATCTATTGGTGTTGAGATATAAGCCAAGCCCCACGTCAGGAACTCGGCAAACCTCCTTAGAGGTTTCGGCCTATAAATACAGGCCAAGGGCCGAAGCAAGGTCTATCTCTCAAGTGAGTGGTTCTTTACGGGATGTTGTGTTGGTCAGTGGAGTAGGTCAGGGGGGGACTGAAACTAGGTGTATAGATCATGATATATCACTAATTATCTTAAAGATTAATTATCTTAAAAAATTTAACTGTTAGTGTTGCTAGTAGTGACTGATGAATGATTTATATTTATAAAACGCTGATTCGTTTATATCCATATCTTTAATTAGGTAGTGACTGGTTTATATCTATATTTTTAACTAGGTAGTGATTGATTTATATTTACATCTTTTAATTAGGGTGGAAATAGGTCAAGCGGTCCAGAACTAAATTGTAGGCTTACAAGTTTAAATTTTTTTAAAATCTTATTTAATTAAATAGGTCTAGGCTTAGGCCTTTAAAAAGCTTATTAGACCTAATAGGCTGACTTATTTATTTATTTATTATAATAATATATAATTAAAATTTTATAATACTTATATAGTTTAATATTTATATATTAATATAATTCATTTATTTTATACACAATAAAATAATTTTGTTAAAGGTTATGTATATTTGAAACCTATAAAATTTGAGCATATTTACTTATTCAAAAGTTTTTATGCAATATAGGTCTTTAAATAGGCTTCCAAGTCAGGCTTTTAAGTTTTCATAAAAATATCAGGTCAGGCTAAAAAAAAAGCCTATGATAGGTAACAGGTCAAGCTAAGGCCAATGTTTTCTAAAACATGTCAAGCCTATTTAAGGTAAATCCTAGCCTAGCATAGTCTATTTCCATCCCCTATCTTTAACATGCTCCATTTGGTTAGGGGTAGTGACTGACGAATGGTTTATATTTATATTTTGAACATGCTCTCTCACGCAAGAATTTTTTAGTCTCAATGCGTTGACAATGCACTGTCAATGTACTATCTTATGTTAAAATTCAAGTTTATTTAAAAGAATGAAAGCAGCAATGATTGAATTCTTAACTATTTAGTCATAAAGATTGAATTCTTAACTATTTAGTCATAGAGGCTCTTATACCAATTATCTCAAAAGTTTAAGCTTTTAGATAAAGACACTAGAATGATTTTATATTATATTTCAAGTCTTGAAATTATTCAAAATTCTCTATTTCTTGTAAAGTTGGTGGTTAAAAATAATGATTTCAATGAAAGGGTAATATTTCGAACCAATGAATAGATAACCGATTGATATTGAAGAAAATGAAGTTCAATTAAAATCCTTGGGCCATAAAATTAACTAGGAATGTCAATCTTTATCAATGATGGATGGATGCAATATATGCAAATACAGGTATGGAGCATATTCCAAATAACAACGTATAAACATGTTATCTAATCATAGAAAAGGAAAAGAACGATAATTATATATATATATAAACGCATACGAGGCCATGTGTGTGCAAGACTGCAGGTGAACAATTAAACATGCATGAACATATTATTTAACCCTAAAAATATATTAGCATGTTATGAGGTGTTTGCAAGTAAGCAATAATAAAGTGATACGAATCCAATTAGATATAAACTAGTTAGTTAACTCATTAGTTATTGAATTATTAAGTTACGTTAGTCATTAGAAGTTTTCTCTTACTCGAAATAAAGATTGTGTCATAAAGGATGTCATGCTTTGAGGATGAATTGTAAATGCTAGAATATAAGGAAAATGCAAAAGTGGACGACAAATGAAAAAAAGGAAAAAGTGCATAAAAAATGCTATAAGTAATAATATGCTGGAAAATTACAGCAACTTGAACTAGTCATAACATATAATAAAACTAATCATTGAAACATACAAAACAAGTGAAGAATATGCTACAGAAAATTCAAAAATTAAAACTACAGTAAACATATAGCTTGATAAACGAAGATTGCAAAACCTTTGTTAGCCTTTGAAGCTTGGGTCCTTGAAAACATTTTGCTCTCAGTGCAAGGACATTGCCTCAATATTATGGAAAAAACAAAAGCATTCCTTATTTGTAGTCATTGAACAATGACCCACTTATCAGTGATCAACACTACATATGTAAATGTGTTATTTTGAAGTGGCTTGTAAGACGGCCTTTTTCATGAGTTATTATTAATTATATAAGAGGTGGAAAATATAATAATTTTATAAGTAGTTTGAAAATTATAATTTTGTCTTTAATAAATTCAAACTATATTATCTATAATATTAAATCAGTTATAAATTTTGATTCAAGTTATGTTTTAATTTTAAAATTTTATAGAAAATCATAAAAAGACATCAAGTTAACTCTCATAATTGATTATAAATAATATTTTCAGATTAATTGAATTTTTCAATTTTTGTTTCATTTAATTAAAAAATTATTAGCATTAATCATAGAAATATTTAAATTTTTTGTAAAATTTAATAGAATTGACTATTAAAATAAAAGCTTTATGAATTATTTATCACATATTATAAATTTAATCAAATTAAATGTAAAATTTAAAATTACATGAATTATTTATAAAAAATAAAAACTAAAGAAGATAATTTATATTCCAACATAGAAAAAATAAGTGCTTCAATGTTTAAGCCGAGGCTAAAATCTTGTTAATTAAATAAAATGCTGAAATGAATCTTGAACCCAAAAACTAACGCTATTAAATTGGGCCTGACTCATTGAACTAGCCCATTTGGCCCGCCCATTTTGCGGGTCATGCTCAATTATCTCAATTCCATACTTTTGTCAAGTTGGCCCGATTGAAGTATATGGATCAAATGGACTGGGCCTGCTATTTTGACAAATCTAGGAAAAAATTTGTGAACTTATTTTTATTAAAAAAAAAACATCAAGAAAAAAAATATCCCGCAACCTAGTTTTTAATAAACAGGAAGAGAGAATAAGTACCCTTACCAATGGCAATCAATGACAAACATCATAAAAACATAATAAATCTATATATATAATTTTATAAAAGATAGTAGATTCAAGCTCTCCTATTGTCATGTGTCACTTTTATAATAAATTTTTTCTAACTAAATCTTGTATTTCTTTATGCATATGTCAATCATAAATAATTTTCGATTCTTGTGTATTTAATTTATTTTTACTTTACATGTTAACTCCTTCTTAATAACTTTTAAAATTATTATTAGAAATTAAATTTTATTATTTTTCTAAATTATAATTATGAATAATAAATTTAAATTTAAATTTAAATTTAAATTATTGTTAATTTTATTTCATTTAAATTATTACAACAAACTCAAAATTTTAATCTCCATTAATATATTTTTTATGAAAATGAATTTAATTTTTATTACGTCAATATTCATGAACTCAAATTTAAGTTGATCATTTAGTATAAAAATTCATAAGCACAAATTTATTTCCTAACAATTATTCTTTTAAAAAATTTCTCAATTATGACTTATAGAGCAATCATAGAGGTATTTTTTATGTTTTTGTGTAAGTTTTGCATATTTTTTACTTTACACGCATATCTTGACAATAAATGTTTAGAAATCATAATAAAGGTTTACAAATAACTTATTTGATTTTAATTATTTATAACAATATTGTCATTGAATATGATGCATCTTTAACTTCAATTTATTGCAATATGATATAGCACGCTATGATAATTTGAAATTAAAAAAAAAAAGTTGTATAGTGCATTCATTATGCAACACTGATATTTTGTCCAACTGTTAGCAAGTTCATCATTGATACCCCTTTTTTCAGTCTCTTGCTGTATTTTTCTTTCTTTCTATATTTTGTATTTATCTCTGGTACCAATTCACATTTTGTCTCCTTTTTTTCTTTTTTTGGTTGTTATTTTTGCTTATCTTTCTCTTTTTGTTTCCTCCATCTCTTCATTTTTCAAATTTATGTAATTGTCTAATTTTGTTGAATCCCTCTTTATTATATACAAGTTTGATATTCTTGCAACATACAACCCATCCCTTTAGGGGGAGTGTTGACGTGAGCTTTAAATAGCTAAGTTTAAAGAATAAATTTATTACTGTCTTACTGTAAATCCCCATAATGCAAGGATATCCCCATATCTTAGGAAAGTTTATTTTATTACTTTATATAGATTAGTCATAGTTGTATTGGAGCTGTAATGGTGTAATGTCTCTCCTCATAAGTGTATATATAGAAGATTGTACCAGAAGCATAAACATATGAAAATAATAAAGAAAATTTTCTCCTATAAACGTTTTCCTCTTCTCTGTTTATCAGCTTTTCGGTGATAATATAATATCTTTAAAATAAGGGATTACAAAGTTGAGTGATAAATCAATGAAACAATTGAATAAACCTTGTATAAAGGTAATTTTTAGGATTTCTTTAACATATTTTGTTTTACTATGATCTTTGTTGCTAAATTTGTTTAATATATGTAGGTAGTCAAGCTGCTTACATATATTAATCTGCTTACATATATCAATAGTAAGTGTCTATTTGTATATCTTTTACAGGTTGAAGTATTTTAATGTTTACAAATTATTTTTCTATTTGTTTCAAGCTCTATATCAAATTGTGACAATTTTACACATTTTATAATTGAAAAAAGAAGTTCACTCACAAATTACTTTTTGACTCAAGTGCTAATAAGGATCATGACAAGAGTATTTTGTCAAAGCTAAAACAATAATGTGGTGGAAAATTCACATCATAAAAAATTGAGAGTATGGTTAGTTATTTTGTTTCCATGGTAACTAATTATTAATTGTCTGTATTTTTTTATTATATAATTTTATGTTTTACTTGAAATAATAACTGCAGGTTAAAGACTTGACATTGACTAGGTATAATCAAACTAGCTTTGAAGAATATCTTCATAGTAACACACATGCGAAACTAGGAAATGCTATTAAGTACTTGAAGCAATTGCAATAAAGTAAAGGTTCTTTAGGAAGAATATAACAAGAAAATTGTTGAATCTATGATAATTGTAAAGAAATATTGATTATCCAATTATGATGAAGGCCTTTTTCTTTTGAATTTAGTGGTCCACTTGACCATGCACTACTTGAAATTGAAGTAAGATTTTGTAAAATAAATGTTCTCATGAGAGTTTAATATGTGAAAAACCAAGGAGTTACCTAAAAAATAATCAGTGGAATTGAGAAACTCCATTCAAAAGTCACTAATAGCAATGTCATGACATTTGAAATTTTTGCCTTCTATATGACAACTAATTTTATTACCCAAGTGACGAATGAATTTATTATATTAGATGTGTATAGATTTTTTGAATTATAATGTATTATTCATTTTGTTTTTTTATAAGAATCTTTTAATCATATTTATGTTAAAAAAATAACTTGATCACTTTTTAATTTATTAATCACAGAATAAAAATATATATATACATCAACTTTATCATGTAGTATTTAATATATCTAGTGTATAGCAAGATGTAAAAAAAACTATAAAAAGATAGAACTTGAAGTATTTAATTATGGTTAAAAAAAATTAAAACTAGACATTTATTAAAATATTTGTTCATTATAATAGGTAATATTAACAATTTGAATATGTTATGATATATGATTATGGCCGTCAAAACAGATCAAACTCGTCGGGCTGGCCCGTTTAACCGCATAAAATTATGCAAGTCAGGTTTTAAAATTAGTGACCTGTAAAAACACGGGTAATTTTGAATTGGACAATTTAACCCGTGAGTTAAACTGACCAGCTAGCGGTGCCCACAAGCCGCCCGCATAACTTTTATTTTTTAAAAAAAATTTAATTTATTTGTATCCAAAAAAAAATTTCAATTTAAAAATTTAAAAGTTAATTAAACAGCCCTTTCACAAACAAAAATACAAAATGTATGTACTGTACATGCTAGTAATGACACAACTCATATACAAACACATTCGTCAAACTCCATAAGTTTATATTATTTATTTGTTTAAATTATCCCTTAACCCTTTAAATGAGATTAAAATATTCAATACTATGTCTATGGAATATAATATTTAATTTGAGATTATTAAATTAAAATTTTTATTAAATTTAAATTTATTTCAAAGTTTACAAGTTAAAAAAAAAAAGTTTCGCGGGTCAGCCCGTTTAAGCCCGCGAGTTGATGCGAGGCGAGTCGGGCTGACTAATTTGCAACCCGTTTAAAAGCGAGCAATTTTGACTTGACCCGTTTAACTCGCGGCCCGTCGCGGACGAGCTTAAACGGGCCAACCCCGCCCGTTTAACAGTTCTATATATGATCTTCATTAGTTACGCTTATTAATAGGTAAATAAGTAATTAGTATTTAAATAAATATAAAATTTTAAAGATAAGGTAATTAAATTTATCACTTAAAAAATAAAATCAAATATAATTAAAATTTGAATTGGATTTAAACTTTTGTAAATAAATTTTTGATACATAGACAATAAGGCTATACCAAATGAGTAAAATTTTAGAGGACAAAAATTATGTATGATTGACACATGATATTGACCCCACTTATATAAATTGTGTTTTATTTAATAGTATAAAATCTTTAAGCTATATAACTTATAATATGGTTAACCTAAAGATGTTGATAATTAATCAAAATTTGCTTTCACTAATGATTTTCTACCAAAAAAGATAAAAGACATCTATATAACTTATAAAAAATATATTGATCATATTTAAGATCTAGAAAAATTTTAATATTAATAAATTCTTATATTAAAAAATGGTGATATTTGACATTTGATAAGAGTGATATCTATATACTTCAAGTTTAATATTCAAAAGCTATGTATATATATTTCAAGTTTAAATAATTATTTTAACTTAACCAAAAATAATAATTATTTAAACTATTTGCACCAAATAAATATCTTAATGTAAGAGATAAGAGAAAAAAATAAAATAGGTATTTTATTAATATTCAAAGAGATAAGAGATAAATTTAAAATTCCAATAGATAGTTAAAATTTGAATTAAATTTTCATCTTAAAGATAAGATTCAAAGATATTTTTTACACATATTATGTTTTAAAAAATGTGGATAGTCCATTTAAATTTTTTAGTTTAAATTATTATTTTAAGGTGTACATATTGTATTTCTCAACTAAATTAATTATATTTTAAATTTTTGATTAATTACCAACTCTTCTAGGTCAAACATATTATAAGTTATAAAACCTAAAGCTTTTAAACAAATATCTCTAGCCATTGCAAATATAATTGACGATTGAAAAAATTGTAAATTCTTTTAATAATTAATTTAATATTTTCCTAATTACTTAAAAATAAATATTAAATATTTGTTGAATTTATAATCTTGTTGAAGGAGTGTTATGTTGAAATTGACAATTGATAATGATATGCATTGTTGATTTCTTAGGCTTTGATTGGTAAGTCCAATCTGCTAGCTTATAGCGGATATTGAATTTAAAAAAATAAAATTATTTGGTAATTAGTAGCTTATAACATTTTTTCATACGCTACTTGAAGTAGTGTTTGAACTTATAGCGTATTATTTTTTTTTCTCATTTTTACCTTCATTATTTTAATTAAATTCTTCCACTATCTTCTATTAAATAAAATAAAAAAATATTAATTCCTACACTCTCACTTCTTACGTCTGACGATTCTTGTAGTTCGTGGGCGGCCCTTGTTCCTCCGCTGTTCGTCGACCGCTACCATTGTTTTCACAAACCTCAGTTTTTTTCTTTCTCATCTATCAATTCTTGTTTTGGGTCTGTGATTGTTATGCTTTTTTTTTTCATAATGAATTTATATGAGATTTTAATTCAAATAACCTAAATGCGAAAGAAATCTATGGAACCACCGATTCAGTCTTTTATGTTTTTTTCTTCAAATGCCATGTAACCTTTAAAATGTATAAAAGTTACAACTTTAGTAATATATTGATAGGAATAGGACAAATTATGTAGATAAAATTGGTAGAATATTAATGTAATCTTTCTCTCAAAAGTCAAGTTCTCATTATGCCTTTTGGTTTTTTGTCGTATACTCCTGTAACTTGCATTTCTACAACTCCTTTTAAAAATGTCATTTTACATTTATCAGTTAGTTTAATTGCTAATTTTACGAAACAGTTCAAATTCAACTTGCTAATTTTACGAAATAGTTCAAATTCAACTTGCTAGCTTATCCGCTATCAGCTATCTGCTATAAACTCAAATTTAATTTATTAGCTTGTCCGTTATCAGTTGTCCACTATAAGCTTATCCGCTATCAGTTAATTTATCAACTATTCGCTACTTTTTACCAAATAGAGTCTTAATCTTATTACATTAATTTCAAGATCAGATATTTTATTAGTATGCAAAGTGATAAGAGATAAAACTCAAATTCAAATAGATAATTAAAATTTGAATAAAATTATGATGTGATATGTGAAGCTGAAGAGTTTTGAAAGAATGCATAATCAGATCGACGTCATAACTAAAAAGAAGAAGAATCAAAACTAATGAATGGAAAATATAAATAAGATCACAATATAAAGATTGAGATATGATTAATATTTAATAAATTAGATTAACAATGAATTAGTTCTGATTAAAATTTTAAGTTAAAAATAAGATTCAAAATTGGATTTTATTACTTAATAAAGAGATAAGATAAATTATGACATAAACAAAAGTAAATTAATTATCTAGTATGATTGAAATTACTATAATCTATTATCAACTAAAATTTTAAGAGATAAGAGATAAAATTAAGATTAAAATAGATAATTAAAATTTGAATTAAATTTTCATGACACATGGCACAATACAAACCTGCATCAGAAGAGTAGGAATTTGGAGGGGGGAAAAAACACATATATTAATGACACATGATATTTGTTATAATTATATTAATTATGTTTTATATAATAGTATATAAATAAATATAGATTATTGCTCAAGTAATTTTTGTACCTATATTTTTGTTTTATAACATTTTTGTACCTAGCAAGGCTTATCTGATCAATATCTTATTGGTCATAACAAGCTTTACTTCTCTTTTATCAAGAACATCTTCATTCATGAGATTTATTGTTAGGTATGCGCTTCATTTCATATACTTTTGAAAATACTTTTGGACGAAAATTTTTTTTTAAAAATTAATTTGATAAATTTTATTTAATTATATTGTCAAATATCATACTCATAATAATTTAAGTATAATATACTCATAACATATTAAAATTTTCTTGACGTGAAAAAAATTTGAACTATATTTATATAATAAGAAATAAACAATAGCATTGGTTTTCAATCAGTATTAGTTTTGAATTAATTATGGATTTTTCTTTATTAAATTCTCTCTTCAAAATTACTATCATTTATGACATTTGTCTTTAATTTTTTATTTTCCGAAATAACATTCAAAATTTATTCTTATGATAATAATGTTAGTATTTTGAAATAAAAATATAATAAATACTCTTAAAATATCATTATAATGATTCTCTATCCATTGAATTTGTTTCAGAAATTAATAATTTGAAAATTCAAATTCTGAGTCTCAACAAATGTTATCAATAATTTTACAGTTCAAATGATTGAAAAAGTCTTTTCAAATATGAAATGATTATAATATATTATATTCATTAACATTTAACAATATCTCATAATTAAATATTATTATTAATTTTTAAATTAAAATCAGACTAATTTAAAATTACATTATTTATGTATAATATTATTTTTTATATTATTTCGTACATTGAACGGTGTTAATCTAGTAAATCAGGAAAGGAAAGGACGGTATAATAATAAAAATAAAATCTATAAAATTCTAAACTATTACGGAAATTAAAAAGGAAGAATCACTGTCTCTGTAGGATTGTAATCCTTCTCGACTTGTTATTCACTTTATTAATTCCCAACGCAGAAGGCAGAATACATAATTTACTTCCCTAATGCCTGGGTGTTCTGCTGGCCGTTTGGCCTGGTTTATGGGAATGTTCACAACAATTGGGTTGATTCTCATATCTACGATACCACACGTGCCGTCTGGTTTTGTTATTTATTTGTGTTTCTTATGGGGATTACTCTTATGGATGTGGTTATACAAGGTTCTAATAGAAAGAGAGGTTGAGAGAGAAGAGCATGAGATGAGAGAATATAGACCAACCTCACCGTCACCGGTAGGGTTGCCTCAAAGCACACAGATTGTAGGCTCTGAGTTTGAGCCTGCGCGGAGTTCTCCCACAGCGACAATGACTCGCTTTATCATTGAAAGTGTAAGTGCTCCGAGGGCACAATATATGCAAAGTGCACTACTACCCTTTGGTCGAAGCACACAGATTGCTAGGTTGGCCATGCGAGCCTTGCCACCAGTTAAAAACTTCACTGGGGACGAAACTACAGGATCCCAATGTGATTGCCCTATTTGCTTAGAGGAGTTCAAGAATGGGGAGATGATTCAACCTTTTGGAGTGTGTGCCCATGAATTCCATTCGTCCTGCGTCAACTCTTGGTTGCACAGTGGAAAAACTACTTGCCCTGTTTGCCGTAAGGATTTATCAACTGCTAGAGGCACATAGAGAGATCATCTTTTTGAAAACCAGTATCAGTAATGTTTCTGAATATGTGTTTATGATGTTTTTTGAGTGGAAGAAAATATAGATTTAGATGATTTTTATTTTTTATTTTTTTTCATGTTCTTAGTCCAATATATATACGGACCTTGGAAGGGTGAACCTACATATATTTCTTCGTTTTGTGCTGTTACTCTGTGACTGATGCTACTCCATATTTCTTGAAATTAGCACTTCATATGATGATGTATACGCTATCCAGGATCTGGTAACATACATATTTCATGCAGAGTTACCGGGTTCGCAATACTCTGCAGTGCATTGGTGCAGTGCAGTGCAGCGATGCGTTCTTCTTGAAATTATGTTCTTGGGAATTTCTTTCTGGCATCAAGAATTGATGCGTGGGAATTGTGCGCAAGGTGGTACGCAATTCGCAGGGTTGGAGAGAGAATCCGGTAACTATGATTTCATGCTAGCTGTGGCATCTTTTACTCACATTCCTGAGGGAACATTGCCGGTATGTTCAGTTCAACTTCTTTAGAATAAATAGGAAAGTAAACATTAGCAAGTGCTATTAGCTTCTCACTAATTAACTTACTCTTATATTTTTCTGGTTGAATTAAACTCGTTCAACTGAATTCTTGTTTAAACATTAATGAAACTGAATTAATACTCTTGAGATTTTTATAACATAATGTAACTAGCGCATAATTTCATGACAATTTATGTCTCCATCTTGAAACAGAGGTTGGTCTTATAAGTGAAACTATATTGAGCAGGTTGTAAATAACGAATCAGCTACCAGTATATAAAAGGAAAAACATAGAAATAGATGAATTCCCAATATAACTTTACGTAGTATGGAACTTAGACTTCATTTTTAAACCTAACCGCAGATAAAAGTAATGTAATTGAGCCTCTTCCTCCAAACAGTAACAAAAGAAAATGGGAGTACTTGTAGTTTCCTTTGTTGCAAACAAAAGAAAAGTTCGTAATCAATCGGGTTTCAGATTCAGTAACAAACAACCAAATACAATACGTCCATTCCAAAGGATTTTAATCCCATTTCTATTCCATCAAAAATCAATTTCATTCAACCAAAACATGCTGGATTGATTAATTATAGTCCAACAGAGCTGCTATTGTGCACAGAGTTTGGAACGGAGCACGTAAGAAAGGCAGAGTGGGGTGGGTGCTAGAAGGGAGAGTTTAAGGCGGGGGTAGCTTAACAATAAGGTGTGGATAGTTCATTTCGTCATTTAATTATGTGAGAGGATTTAATCTTCGCTCATATAAAAATATAAAGATGTTTTGTGATAGTAATGATAGTAATTAACTCTTTAAATGAGAACTTCCACTGTGAGAGGATTAATCACTAATTCTGATCGTGTACACTCTAAGCCACCTAAAAAAAAGCGGGGGTAGCTTAGCACAAACCTATGCTCTACATACATCTGTATCGACCTACACTTGACAGCTTAGCTAATCATACACTCTCTTTTCAATTGATAGCGACAGATGTTTAGTACTGTGTTTTCCATTTTTCCGACTTTATAGCTATGCTTTCAAATTTTGAAACTCCATGACACATGGTCAAGTCTGATATACCATTCTTTGACCCTTGACAGGGTCATTCTTTTGGTCCAACATTCAATTATTCAATCCCCCGAGTAAAGTTGTGCACTAAATGGATAGATAGAAGATATGCATTAGAGTGACGTTACTTATATATATATATATATATATATATATATATATATTAATCTTAACATATATTATACAATAATTTTTTATAAAATATAAATTTAATTAATCTAATCATTGAATTATATGTTATTATCTTAATAATTATACATATTAAATTTTAAATAAATTAGATATATATAATTATCTAAATTAATAAGAAACAATTTATTTATAATTTAAAATTATATTATATATTAAAATAAAGTAATACGATGAAGTATTAAATAATTTTTTAATTGTAAAATTTTTTATGAGATTGATTTATCTTATAAAAATTTTTAATTTAACGGTTAAATTAATTAAATTTATATTCTATAAAAAATTATTGAGTAGTGTAAATGTATCATTCATTTAATATAAGTGAATTCTACTTCTATATATATATATATATATATATATATATATATATATATATATATATATATATATATATATATTTATTTATATATACAAATAGTCTCTATCTTATTGTAGACGATTCGTCTCTTTTGATTTTAGAAATGTAATAATTATACATTTTTTTAATAACAAAAATTTTAGAAATAAAACTTTTAACTTAATATTTAAGATTAAAGCCATTTAATACTCTACTAAAATACTTGTTGGTTGACATACCTATACACATTTATATTCACACACTATTCTTTTATAAGCTGAAGACAATACATAGTTTTATTTAAAGTTTTTAATTTGATTTAGATAAAAAATATCCACAATTATTTCCAAATCAAAATTTAAAAGAGAAAAAGTTGTCATATTCCAAGGTTATAGAATTTATAGCAATACTGCAAGTCTCAACAAAAAATTACAACAATAGCAAAAATTAAACTTTAAGCCTTATAAGTAAATTATTTCTATCCTTATCAACTAAATTATTCGTGTTGGTAAAATTCACACACAATTTATGAAAATAATATCTTTGGTAGTATTGTTACGAATAATCTAATTTTATTTATTTTTCTTACACATATAAAACTTAATTTTTATATTATTAAATTTATATCTAATTATTTAAAATTATATAAATGTTTTATATAAATACATAGATAATATAATTATTATTTTTGCTTGAATAATTGTTATTCATCCAGTGTTTTTTTATAAAAAAAAGGTAGAAAACAATTATGCCTGATTTTAATAATTTTTGTTCCTGTATTATTATTAAGAATAATGATAAATACACACATAAATTATCTTATATATCTCATATATTTTATTTATCTAATTTTTTTTAATATTAAACAAAAAAAAAGAGAGAAAAAAATAAATATATGTAAAATATATGAGATAATTTATATGTGTATTTATCAATTTCTCTATTATTAACGCGTGCCGGTAATGTGATAACTGTGTATGAGATATTTTGGGGAACAGTGAGAAAGAGCGGAACGGATTAAATGTAAATTACAAAATGACAAGGAAAAAAGGTAGCGTTGACCATTCCACTACTAGCACCAGTAGCAAGTACGATCCAACGGTCCATAGGCAGCAAGCTACCATCCTCACCGTTAGATGAACCTCCGAATCGTCCCCTGAAATTGGATTACCAGAACCGGGGGAAAAAAGAAAAAGAAGAAAAGCCGAATATATATTATTAATTAGTTGGTGACGTGTCGCTTCCGATTTGCGAGTGGTGAACGTGGATCTATAAGAGCACTCCCCCTAGCTCGCAGTGTCAGTGTAGCCCTAATCTTCAAAATCGCACACAAACACACGCTCTCTCTGCCTCCGAAGAGAGAGAGAACCGATCTCTGAGAAGAATCAAAAATGAGTTCAAGGGTGACTGGGACAGTGAAGTGGTTCAATGACCAGAAGGGTTTTGGCTTCATAACCCCTGACGATGGCGGCGACGAGCTCTTTGTCCATCAGTCCTCGATCCGATCCGAGGGTTTTCGGAGCCTAGCCGACGGAGAGTCCGTTGAGTTCCTCATCGAGTCCGATTCTGACGGACGCACCAAGGCCGTTGATGTCACCGGCCCCGACGGCTCTGACGTCCAGGGAACCCGACGTGGCGCCGCTGGTGGCGGCGGAGGAGGAGGAGGAGGCAACAGGGCCTATGGCGGTGGACGCGGCGGTGGAGGCTACGGTGGTGGATACGGGGGTGGACGAGGTGGCGGTAGAGGTGGTGGTGGTGGTGGCTATGGCGGTGGTGGTTACGGCGGCGGCGGTGGTGGTTACGGCGGCAGCGGTGGTGGTGGTGGGGGTTGTTATAAGTGTGGTGAGGCGGGTCACATGGCTAGGGACTGCTACCAGGGTGGCGGAGGCGGCGGCGGTGGAAGGTACGGGAGCGGCGGCGGTGGTGGCGGCGGTGGGAGCTGCTACAACTGTGGGGAGTCTGGGCATTTCGCGAGGGATTGCCCAACCAGTGCTCGTTGAATGAATAGTATGCTGTGAAAGGTCTCTGCCCATTGCTTTTGTGGCGACATTGGATGGGTAGGGTTTGGTGTGTCCGTGTTTTGTGGGTCTTGTTCTATCTTAATTTGAAGATTCTGTTTTAAAATAGGGTTAGGGTTTTTATGCTGGATCTCTGTAGTTGTGGTGGTAACTTTGGGTATTTTCATATTATAAGCAATTAGTTGTTGGGGTTTTGTTTTTTGGATCCGTGAAATGGAGGGGATTTTGTGAAATTCTGAAATCATTGCCTGTATGCTCTCTGTTTCTGAGTGTTGGTACACTTCATGAACAAAGTTTGCTCTGACATATTCTTGCTGGCTTGAAACGTGATTTCATTTATCGTTTGTGTGCTATCGGATGGTTGACTACTTAAATGTATTATTATCATTTAGGAATGAGTGATAGTTTATGTTTGTTTTGTGGTGATATGCTTTGAAGATGATATTGTGGCCGTGGGGATATATGTGATTACTGGTAGTGAAAAGAAAGGAGACCCTTCATAGTGTATTTCAAGCCATGATTTAGTAGTATCTGTTGTCAATGCCTTTTAAGAAATGGAAAAACCCTGGCTCCATTGTTTTGTAATGGGAGAATGACCATTAGTTCAGCATCATAAAATTAAATTAATCAAATATTAAATTAATTTAATTAATAATATACATATAATTAATTTTTATTTTGATAATGGTTAATTATAAATAAATTATTAATTAAATTAATTTAATATTACCTAATTTAATCCATGAACCAAAATAAAAAACTTTTTATAAGTCATACTAAATTGTCATTTATTTCTATTTATTTGTGGGAAGCCAATCAAACCATTCACTATCGTATCATATTCTGTTTCATTCTTCTCTATTTATTTGTGGGAAGCTAATCAAGCCATTCACTATCGTATCATATTCTGTTAATCACTATCAGGTATCACCCATTAATGCATCCAAAGGACTCTGATAGTGATAACTGTGGAATACTTAACGCTTTTTTCCACCATCATCCTTGATTCTGGCATGAATTAATTTTTCATTGGGCTTTGATTTGTATTCACTATGTTCCTTAAAACCTGTTTTGAACTGCCAATATTATACTCTTTGGCCCATTCGATCAAAGAGAAAAAATATACTATGGCTTCCTTATTCTGGAAAGCCAATCAATTTATTAACCATCCCGTTCTTTTGATCATTATTTATTATTACCCTATAATGCGTGCAGAAGCCCCTCACCAAATGAATACTTGGAAACCCTGCATGGCTCGTTCTACCATTAGCCTTGATGTTGGCATTATTGATTTTTCTATGCTCTTTGATTAAGCATCCTTCATGAACAAAGATCCACTCTTTTCGTATTGACTATTGTGTATAAGGTATAATGAAGCGTAGCTTTTGAAGCATGCAGTGGTGAGGAGTGGGTGACTTAGAACAATATGGATGAGAACAGTAGTAAGTAGTAAATTTTGGATAAACTATGCTAGTGGTGCAGACCCTTCCTATTTGTTTGCTTATTATATTGTACTAGTAATCTTGTATGCTTATTCGTTTTGAATCATATGTTTGTCTTTACAGTATGCTTTAGTTATTGAATTTTGAAGCGATTGTTCATGTGTTATCCTGCTGGTTCTTGTTTCTTTGCTTCTCAATGTGATGAAAATTAATATGTTGTTAAGAATATTTATCGCCGAACTAGCAGGCAGCTTGTATGACAGAAGTTTTAACTCTTTAACTGAACTGGTATGAACCCCAAAAACACTCGCCTTTGCAATTAATTAGAGTTTATGCTGAACTGATGTTTGAGAAGAATCCAAGAAATAAAGTAAAACCAAGGAGTAAAGCTATGAGCTACTCAGGAACTTTATTCATACGAAATTTAGCAATAATTTTTGCATCGTTAGATTTCTCGTCAGATCTAGTGTCATCAAACTTATTTTTTGGCATAAATCTGTTATTGTGTATCTGTGTGAATTAGTTAGATTATGTAAATTTGATTCTGCTAAGAGTATTTATTGAAAAAAAGGTGTTTGTGTAGTTGCTTGGTTTAGATTGTTTAATAAGTTAATGATCGCTTTGTAAATTATTGAAAGCAAGAGACTTGACACTGTGCCAAAGTTTTATCTCATTACTCATCAAGTTTTTGACTCCCTTTTTAGATATAAGGACTTCGTTTTTAGATTTTGCCTATTCTTATAGGAGTGAGTAGAAGTGAGTAGAAGTGTGTTTGGATTTTTTTTTTTTTAAGTAAAATATTTTTTTTATAAAAAAATATTTTTATAAGTTTTTATGTATGTTTGGATGAAATTTTTTTAAAAAAAGTAGAAGTTAAAAAAAAAGTTAAATTACCTTTTTTTTTTTAAGTTATTGATCTCCAACTTCTAAAAAAAAGAGAAAGAGAATTGATTTTTAATATAATTAATTGATAAAAATACATTTTACTTTTATTAAAAATTATCTCTCTTGTCCTTTATTTTTTTCATCTTATAAACTCTACTTCTATTATTTTGGATATTTTACATTTTTAATAATTTTACTAGAAAAAAGTCTTTTTATTCTTTCATATCCAAACAAACTTACAAGTATTTTTATTATTTAAAAGTATTTCATAAACATTATATTTAAATGTAAAATAAATTTTTCTTTAAAAAATAACTACTAAAAAAAATTTATAAAAAAAGTTTTTTTTTTAAATTTATTCAAACGAGCCCTAAATCTACAATGTAAAGTGTTTTTACTTTATTAGTAAAGTATACGGTATTACTTGTTTATAACTTAATATAATAGCAATAATTTTTTATTACTAAAAAAATTTATTTACTGTATGTCTATTAATCACGTGAAAACTTTTACTTGGGTTTCTAAGGCGGAGAGATTATTCTTATAAACCCGAAACATGCTGTTGGGCACTGGGGCTTGAACATTTTATCCTATTCGGGTCTATGTAATGAATATGATGGCGAAGTTCACTACCTTTTCTTAAAGTGCTTTCAAATTGGGCTTGATTCTCTTTGAAACCCAGTATTCTTCCCCCTTCTCTGTCGACCTTAGAATTACCTTGTACTGTTAAAGGGTATGGACTGTGGTATGGATTTTTGACAAGTTTCCCTCCATGTATTCATCAAGCAATTGCTCGTGATTTACAGTGATTTCAGGATTAATAAATGGTGTTTTTTCTAGCCAAAAAAGCCTTATATAAAAGACTATTTTTTTCCCTTAAACACCTTTCATCCTAAAAAAGATATGTATATACAAAAAAAAAAATTAAAAAAAAACGCTTGGTGAATAGTAAAATTAGAAAACAACAACATATTAACATGTATAGAATAAATTAAAGAGTTTAATTTTGATGGTAAAGTTTTTTTACACTGTCATCTAATCATGTGTAACCAAATCATTAAAAGAGTTTGACTATCATAACAACTACCTAAAAAGTCTAACTCTTTTAATGACGTGTCAGCATATGATTGGATGACAGTGTAAAATTTTTTTACACTAATAGTGGATTGAAATTAAATTAACAACTAAAAAAATAAAGAGAAACTAATATACTATTGTTATACTATACTAGCTTATTGATGGGCATTATGTCTTTTGTCAATTTCTATTTTTTATTTTTATTTTTAAATAAGACAAAAAGTGAATCAATTTTTTTAAATTTTTAAATAAGAAAAAATGAATAAATAAAGAGTAATTGAAATCAATTATAATTGTAAAATAAGAGGTTGATGAGTGTTTGTAAAGTGAGAAGAAGTTACTGCTAAGTAAGGGTATTTACAATTTAATCATTTTTATATTTGTGTTTAAATAAATAATAATAACATTTTAGGAATAATAAAGTTAGATATCAAAATGGAGAACCCCCTTTATAGTATAGATTACAAGTTATAAAATTTTCTTTTGCAATGGAGGTAGAGGTTTCAACTTTCAACCTATGATTTCTCCTACTTGCTTGTTTATAAGTTACCTGCAATTAATAATAGGAAAAAAACTTTAAAAATGAGAATTGTATATATTTTATGGACGCTTGCTGTTGAGTTTGCATCTCTCTCCTGGGCATACAGATATACATTTACATCGTGTTTAGAATCTTTAAAACATGGAATTTTGATTTCAATTTTTTAATTTTATTTAGAAATCAATTCTCATGTTTAAATTTTATTATAAAAAATCAATTTTAATTATTTTATAAATCAATTTTCTTGCTTGAAACACTTCAAAAAGTAATGAAATTCATTTTGTTCTATAAATTTACTTTATTACCTTACTTAAAATAGATAAGATAGATAAAGTAATAAAATGTAGAATAGTCAATTCAAACAAATAAAACTAAAATCAAATTAAATCTAATTAAATATGAGTATATTTTTATTTACACACAACTTAAATTTAAAATAATTTTAAAATTAAAATAATTCTTATATTATAATTTCTCATACAAAATTTTATTTACAAATCAAATCAATTCTCAAAATATGTAATTCCAAATCAAATTACTAGAATTCTCTCTCCCTCTCCCACACAAAACACTAAGGACCTTTTCCTCTTTTCCTTCTTCGAAGCCATCATCCATTTCTCATTGGGAATAAAAGCACCGAAATCCTTGTGAACCAAAAGCCAAAAGACTCAAGTGCGCAACAGTCACTTATTATGAAGTCCATCTTCAATAAACTTGTCTTAGTACTCTAAGCTGGCCTTCCAAATCAGCGTTATGGGCTTTAAACCCTGTCAAATTATCCTCTAAAGATCCAATTTGAGTAACTTGTTCTTGCAGTTGTTGTAACACGGTGGTTTTTAACATAAGACCACGACTTTACGCTGTTGCTTGTGATATGAATTTTCTAAATCTTTAATAATTTCTTTTTGAGTTTTCTCACTTCTTGCTTAGAAGCTTGAATCATCTTCCACTCAGTGATAAAATGTGAATATCAAAAAATTCAAATAATCGTTTAATGGTTACAATATCATTCAATAACCAAATATTATTTAATAATAATTCATATATATTATAATTTACATTTACTGTTCAAAAATGTCATTTAGTATAATAATAAAGATGATTGGTAAAATACCATTATATAGTTTACTTTTAAGCTAAAAAAACGAAAATATAAAAAAAAAAATCATTTAATCACAGATTTATCAAAATCATAACTAAATGTTAACACGTGACAATATTTGCGCTAAGTGAATTAGTACAAATGTTACACATGTAATAATAATAATAATAATAATAATAATAATAATAATAATAATAATAATAATAATAAAAAGTAAAATTCACCATGAAAAAAATAACACCAAACTAATAAATAATTTTTAAAATAACGCCAAATTAGGCAATTACCCTAATTTCTTACTACCTTTAAAGGATGTAACATCATGCTTCCCAAATTTAAAGTGTAAAACCAATACTTATTTTCAGTGAAAGTCAGATTTACCCCGGGGGAGGTGGTGTGAATAAAAGGAAGGCCAAAGGGGGGACCTTAAAAGTTAAAAATGGGATCCGTTGTGTGAAATTTGCAAGCTTGGAACGATGGCGTCCAATTTATATAGATGGCTCCGGGTCCCTAGAAGAATAGCTCAGTTACTCTTGTCTTATTTGATTCAATAAAAAGTAGATAAAGTCACACTGATCAACGGAGAAAATGTGCCAAATACAGTGACTGTGGAGCTAAAACAAAGAGGCGAGCATGTCTCCAAAGTTGATAGCATGGCACCTTCTTCTTGTCTTGGGAAATAAAGGAGAGCCAAACCGATTAAAGAGAGAAGATGACCTCTAACTGGAAAGTCTCAAGGCTTTGTTATTATGGTTGTAATTTGTTCTTTTACTTTTTCCTTGCTCATTCTTCCGCGGGTTTCGCGTGCCTGTTACATAAAAAAGCTGTAGATGGTCTCAGAGCTCTCATGAAAGGTCTGTTTAGATAGATCATAGATCGCATTGTCACTGTTTGTTCCGCCAGCCTTTCGCGAGACGGAGATAGATTATTATTAGATTCCCCTGTCCCCACCTATAACTCTGCATGTTACATATATATGTAATGTCAACTACTACAACAGCTTTATTCCTTGGCAACGTTGCTACCCGCGTAAGTGTAACAACAAATACGCCAGCCCCATTGCTTGCCTTTGTTCTTTAATTGTTTTGGTTTTGTTTGATTGGTCCTCTCCTTTTCCTTCATCAACTCAGCTATATGCTACTATATATTTGAATCATTGAAAATGTCTGGGAAACATGGCGAAAAGGAAAAGATGCTCTGTAACTATAATCCCCCCCCCCTCCCTATCCTAGCGGAACGTTATGCCTTTATTTCACTTCTAATCATTTTCAAGATCAAAGTGCCTGCACTCTCATTGTCGTAGAGGAAAAAAGGCAGATGGGTTTCATTTCGCGTTTTGCTTTTCCTAGGATATGGAACACGAGAATGTCTTTTGCTTTAATTGTTTGTTGTTACTTTAGTTTTAGAAAAAAATTATTTTAGCGAAATTAAGAGAAAAAATTATACTTCAATTTTACGTTTTTGCTGATAGAATCTCTATCCGTTTCTGTAGAGGTTAGTTTCTTGTCTCTACTAATATTGTGCAGTGGGTAAGTTGCACCAGTAACGATTGTATCACGGGTTTGCACTTGCAAAATGCAACCAATCAAGACTTGCTTGTAAAATGCTTCACTTGTCGAGTCATAGTAAGATGATCGAATAGCAAATATGTTAAATAAGTCTTAAATTAAACAAACTTTGTGCAATTTGATAAACCTTTGTTTATTTTATTTTTCTTCTTATGAAACTGAACTGACAATGACAAAGTGCTCAACTACCATAAGGCTATAAAGAGAAAGAAATTGAAGAATACATTATATGTTTATGACATTGGCCAAAACATAATAAATCCAGGATATAACTGAACTCTGATTTATCATTCTTCATCCCATTAACATGCATTGCGTCATTGATCATAGCGTTTCAGCTAGGTGGAGACAGCGATCAATATTCAGTGAAGCCTTGGGTGGGGTGATGAGTTTCAAGAATCAAGAGTGCAAATTTCAGTGGCCATGAGGAGAGTGGTGAAGAGGCGAAGGCGCGGTGGCGTTCAGCTGCTGTGCGGGCATCGATGGTAGGGGTGGAGGGGGGCACTGGAAACACTTGGTGAAGAGGCCGAATGTGTCAATCTGGTGTACGAAGTTGACCATGCTGGCCCACCCACCAAATCCAAAGCCTACGACCAGGACCCACACCACCACAAATACGTTGATCATGTAGGCTCCCACCCATCTTCCCACAAACTTGGGAGGTTGCTCCACCGCATTCTGCATCACATCACATCACATCACATCCGTTGAATAATCAAATACTTATGAAAAATTATTAATAAACTAAACATAAATTATTAATTATGCAAAACTTATGTAAAAGAAAAAGTGTGTAAATAATAGCACTTCAGATCAGAAATTATCAAATTAATCCGACGGCTATTGTTTGTAGTTAAAAGGTCGAAATATGTTAGGTTGGGTTAAATTTTTGTTTAAATTTGTGTGGTTTATTTTGAAATTTTTTGACTAACTTCACTTATTATTTATTATAGACTTATTTTTTTTGCTTGACCTAACATTTTTTTAAAAACATAAAAACTTAACTTAATTTAAAAACTTATTTAAGAGCTTATATTACATATAAAAGTCTTTAAGTAAGTTAATATATTCAAATTTTATAATTTTTAAATATACATAACTTTTAATAAAATTATAATATTATGTATAAAATAAATAAATTATATTAATATATAATTATTAAGTCATATAAATATTATAAAATTTTAATTATATATTATTATAATAAATAAATCAATTAATTTGTTAAGTCAAATAATTTTTTTTAAAGACTTAAAATTAAGGTATTTAAATTATTATTTGTTTAATAAATAGATTATATTAAAATTAACTAAGTTATACACTCATATTAGACCGCTTCACCTATTTGTGAATATTCTCTATTAAATTAAATAAATATACCTTAATGCCCTATATTTATTTATCAGACCATTGTTCTCTATCATCTCCAGTTTTAATGTGCTTGTCTTTACGTCCCAATATATATTTTTTTTGTTAGTTCAATTAAATTAAGGCAGTAAAAAATAATAAATGAGATATATATAAAAGGAAGGGATGATAAGGTAAAAATAAGAAAATATAAAAAAAATGATCGGTTTAGGAGAAAATCCCGGGTCTGGTCTGCTAGACGGTGACCATACGCTCACACCTCGCAATCACTGTTTCCCCTTATCCGTAGTCTCCATAGTTTTTACTGTTGGACACCATAGAAGCAACAACACATAATAGTAGCAAATTACTAATAATGGATTGAATAAATTCCACCACTGCTGCTACTGCTCACTGCTGAGTCAAACTATTGGATTCCGACAATAAGTTACAGAGATGAGAGGACCCACATGGCTACCTTCTTTTATTTTTATTTTCCTCCAAGTGTTTAATTAAAATAAAATTCCTTGTTTCGTCTAACTTTCCCTTTTGCTACTTAATAATTAATGTGCTTGGTTTGGTTTAAGTTGTAGCACTTAACACTTAGGCAGGTCGATTGAGAGGCAAATGAATGTATTAGTGCATATAGTACATATAGTACTAGTAGGAGGGAAGATAAAAGTTAAAGTTCGCGAGGTTGGAGAAAATTTTACGAGTGTAAATTTGATTTGCTTTTAGTGTAATTTTTTCTATTATTATTATTAAATAATATGTTAATATATTATGAAAGGTGTTAGATTTTTTAAATTTTATTGTGATAGTCAAATTTATATAATAATTTAACAATATATAATTATATGATAATATAAATTTTTTTTCACTAATAATAAATTAAAATTTAATTTAATTTTTATATGCATATAAATATGTAATTGATGTGAATTAGACAGTCTATAATCTATTACTTACATTATTTTATCTTGTCTCACGTGATGAATTGGGTTGATAATGATATACAAATGTGGTGAAATATAAAGTGTCATAGTATTATTATTATGCCTATGCATATGAATATGAATATAAATATTAAAGTGTACCTGTCGGGCAGATGGTGATTTGAAGGTGAAGATGTAGGCGAGGGCGGGGATGATGTAAACAGTGAAGCTGACGAGGAGAGAGCCGACGGTGGAGTTGATGGGGCCGAAGAAGGGGAATATGATAGCCAAGAACCATATGGGGATCACCACTGGCAATCTCACCAATGCACGCTTGCACAGGCTCTTGCACTCGTGCATCCCTATTGCTTTCTCCCACACGAAGTATAATGGGGTGCATGCAAACCCAAATGTTATAAACTGCAATTTCCAAATTTTAATCATTCAATTAGAATTAGAATAATAGTTAAACTAATAAAAGGGTGATCAAGTATATATATTAGTTGCGTTACTGCATGTATTGTGCTTGTATTATTGTGTAGCATACGAGACGAGTAGGTGTATCAGGTATGTGAGGTATAATAGATGGATAATAAGTATGAGTATAAAATAGATGCGTGCCTGGTGGATGAGCATTAAAATGACAGCCATGTCTCGGAAGGGTGATCTTGGGAAGAGGGCAAAAGCGTTGGAGTGATTTAGAAGCATGTCTCCAAATGCCCAATACACTGCTGCTGCCGATGGAAGCGTCAGTGTCAGCACATACAGGGTAGCCAGTAAGTATATTGCCTTGAACTTCTGAGGCTTCCACATCGCGTGCATTATCTCCCTGTACCAGTACCAGTAACATTAATATATTTCTCTCATTATTATTTTCATTCATTTCAACAAGGGTAATGCTATATTTTTTTAAATAAATTTTCTTAATTATTTAAAACAAAATATTAAATAAAAAAATAAAAACATTTAATATCTTGAAATTTTAAAAAATATTTAATATTTTCTTATTTAAGTAATTAAGAAAATTATGTAGCATATCATAATTACGAAAAGAAAAAACAAAATTTAACCCTCCTGACCTGACAGGTTATTTTTGTGCAATATCAGTTACCTGATGGCGTTCTTGATTTCATCTTTAACCATATCATAGCTTTTTCTTTTTTCTATATAAACGGGAAGAATGACAAGGATGCTGATAAAGATACCACTTTTATCGGGTAAAAAAGAAGAGAACAAGAGAAGGGGAACATTTTAGCTCAAGGTTTGGTTTTGCTGTGCTGTGAGATGAGACCTGAAAGCTTATTCTAGCATTCACTTAGGAAAGCTGGACCTATCGGGGTCCTTCTCATGACAAAAAGCATTAAAGCAGAGAACCGTTTTAGAGAAAGAGCCTTGGCTTTCTACAACCTAAAAAGAAACTCTAAAGATTCCCAAGAAAAAGGGGCAATTTTTTTGCCTCCCACGCCTAACAAGGGTATTTGGGGGAAAAGCGCTTACAGTGATACAGGATATTTTTCTTTTTTGATTAGAAAATAATGCAGAGTATTTGAAAAGTATTCAGGTCTCATAATTCAGATACACTAACGTAACAAGTTTCGATTCTCAAATAAAAAAAGAGAAAAAGAAAGACTTAAGATGGGTCATTAGATGACATGGTCAGATGACTCAGATCATGTCTACAGAAGTCAAGGTGGAGTCACTATCGAAATGACGTTAAGCCCCAATTGTTACGTGGTTATTTCGCTTTCCCATTTGGCATCATCTTAATTAGACACTACCAACTAGTGATTCGTCCAAAGGCAAGGCCAAGAAGGCAGAAAGAACCACAGATTTGTGAAAACGTAAAAGACATGAATTATGTATTTGAGATTGTCTTACACAGTAACAGCATGTCCCCCGAATGTGTAGAGAATGTTTGTGGCCCCCGTAAAATATAGAACCAATTTGGTTGGACCCGAATGCTTAACTCCTTCCACCTACACAATTATAATAACATTAACAATTCACCAGAGAACGAAAAAACAAAAACATTAACAAAGCATATTATTATAATAACAATTATATATATATATATATATTATGCAAAAAACTTAAATAAAATTTCTTAAGTGTTTGTAGTGTTATTTTTAATTAAAATATAATATATATATTATTTTTTATTTTTAATATCATATCATTCTCATTTAATATTGATATATAAAAAGTAATATACATATTATATTTAACATTACCTGTTAAACTAATAGAAGTTTATTTAACTTTTGTCTTCTTTATATATATATATAATTCTTAGGTTATAGTTGATAATTAATTATTTGCAAATTTATAATGATTACCTGGCCGTGAAGGAGAGAGGCAACGGTGAGGTACCAAGCACTGTAAGTGGTCATGAGGAGGCCCAGAAAGGACCAGATTCTGTAGTTGTGAAAGGAAGGAATAAAGACAGTGGTGGCACAGCAAGCTCCGAAGATGTAAGTCCAAGTCCTCTTGTCCAGATTGTCATTTATGTAATATATGTTGCTGCACAACAATAAAACAATATTCATACCCCATTGAAGTTGCGGCAGGTAGATTATTATCAGAGATGCATGTGATGTGGATTCCTTGTTTTAATTTAAATAAAATAATTATAATAATTAAGAGAATTGATCTATCTAGCTAAAATAATAAATAATGAAGAAAGAGTTAAAGGAACGGTCAGAGGACTCAGATTGGGTTGGGAGTAGGTACCTTGCACAAGCTATCAGTTGGATAACAGATCCAAACAGAAGAAATGTGCAGTTAAAGGCCAAACCAACGTTTCTCCAGTGCTTCCCGAGGAGCCCATCAAGAACCTCAAACCACTGCAATAATTAATTTGTTTTAAACGCCATTGAAATTTAAACTTTGAAGAGTTAATTCATTTGGGAGAGTTGAACCTGAATGACATGGTTCCTGAAATTAACTTTCTCTCTTTCTTTTCTGGTTCTGTACTCAAGGTAGAGTATGCTAATGAGGTAAGCCGTCCAGCTACCCAGCAAGCCATAGAAGAGTTGAAAAAGTATGCCAGAAAGCATTCCCAGCTGGGAAAATGAGTATGGCAACGTAAGCAGAACTTGAGCCACCTGACATGTAAAAGACATAAACATCCCCACTAAAGCATTAGAAAACCAGAACAACATATAAAGAATGTAGCACATATTGGTGGAAACTATATGGAATGGAACACAACACGGAATATATTCTATAAACCAACCTGGTTGGAAGCACAGCTAAACCAAGCATCATAAACAGAACCACCATGCCACAACAAGCTTGATAACCTGGATTTTACGTCCTTAGGCTTCCCTTCAGTTTCCATTTCCACATAGTTCCCAACTATTACGGTTTCTACAGCCTTATCCGATTCCATGTTCTTTTCCTGATCTATCTGGATCACTTGCACTTTCTCTCCACTCTCTCAAGTCTCAACTATTATCTTATGGTCTACTCTACCTTGATTTGGTGACTTCTTTCGAGGGGATGCTGAGTGGTGGGTTTCAAACTTTCAATATTGCTAGGTGTGGGGGGTTGAGATTGGAAACGAGGATGGTGAAGAGTTTTGGAGTGGTGGTATATATACAGGACACAAAAGAGTTCTCGAAGGCTAGGAGAGACTGTGTATGAAAGGTATTGTAGAGAGCGGTTTTGGGAAGCGAGTAAATCCGCTTTTTGAAGAACTAAAACTATAAGCTCCCGTGGAGCTTTGACGAAATCCTTGGTTCTGGAGTACCTTTTTGTAATTACAACTTTTGTTATTTACGTTAATGGTTTGGTTCACGAACATAAATTATTAGTAAAAGGCTCTGAAATGACTTATTTTACTAACTACTTAGGGAGCGTGATGGCTTGTTCGCACGAGCGGTTCTCCCACTTCCCGAGCTGATGATAATTGCAAATTTCTCTTTACCCTACTTCACTTTCACTGTTCTCTCTATTAATTGGCCTCAAAGATTAGAGCAGGCATTAGCACCACGTATGCTTAATTAATGGTTATATACAATTTATAAAGCTCAGTGAACACTATAGTTATGCCATGCACATTCTCCTCTCGTCCCTTCTATCTAAACATATATAACTACAAGTTTTCTATGCTTCAATGTTCAATGTTCAATGTTCAAGACTCAAGGGTTTGACCCTTTAATTTGAATGGTTTTACATTTGCCAAAGTTGAATCTAGCTTAGTTTATGGTTTTAAAGGCACAAATGAAATACCAACCAACCTTGTCCACACCTTTGTCTTAACCTCAATTCTTGGCTCACATATTTCTCCCTCTGGTTATGGTATTGGAATGTGGAACACAGAAGGGCTAACACGGCACATCAAAGTAAATTTGTTGGAGAACAAGGTAAACTTGAGAGAGGACAAAAGGATCAAAAAAGGAAATAGCAAGGGAAGGAGTGAAGGAAATAATAACAAAGTAGACCGCATGATTGCAGCCAAACGGGCGTGGTCGCTTTGCAAGTCGAAGAAAGCTGCTTTTATCACATGGCCAGCTCTTTGAAGACTCGAGGATCCCTTCCACCAAATTCCATGCTCAAACCCCAATTAAAACACCTTATTCCACATGCAATTTATTTACTTGCGTATACATAATAATATAATGGCATAGGGGATTGAACTAGGACATATACATAGTAGACAAACCATTGGTTAGATCATGTGCCCTTGCCCAGCTGCACCTCTCCATCGTTAATATTTGTCATGATTTTCCTTGGTACCCTAATATTCTCTAATGTCTCCTTGAAAGAAAAAATATTCTCTATGTATTTTATCTCATAATCCTATAGATTCTCTCCGTTTGTTTCCCCTCTTCCAAAAGAAAACTGCTTTTTTCTTCTTTCTTTTTGCTGTAGCTCATATCAAAGCCATCTCGTATAAAATAAATAAATAAAGCCAACCTTACTTCAGTTTTGTCATATATTTATTCAGCAATTTTAACCTTTAAAAGCTTCAAAGACATACATCATATTTCATCTCTGGGTAAAATGGTTAATTTCTTTCATTGTCTTGAAATTTTCTGACAGTGGTCCAAATACTGCAGGAAAAGTTACCAGCCTTCGCATTTGTCTTTTTTAAAATTTGAATAAGTTGGCTAAAGAGCTCACTGATTATTCTCCTTCAGCTCATGATGATAAACCATAATGAGTTTGTCTTTTTTATGAATTAAGATAAGAAAATCATTTACCTAGTAGTGCTGCTGATCATACTATCAGGGGGAAATTAAAATAAAAAGGGAAGCATGACTTGAAGGTCCAAAAAGCACATTGTTTTGGTGCAGCAAAACATATTCATGAATAATGTTGGAAGCCCACATCCCACTCCTTGTTTAGTCATACTTTCTAGTCTCTGGGATAAGAAACATTCTCTGTGACTTGTGTCTCCTTGACCACCTCCAATCTATTCACCCTTGCCCTTCATTGATTAATATCAGCTCTTGATGGTGTTAAAGTTAATATTCTGATACAGGGAATTGCCTTTGTTATGTTTCCACCATTCGATCAACTAAAATTTCTACTGACCTTCATTGTCAGGTGAACTGGTGGTTAACGTGGGTGTCTGCATAATTAGCACATTCAGTCTGTTCTGCACGTTTTTAAGCAATTTGGAAGCAAAATGATGTTTATGGCAAATTCCATTTTCTGATTCAATTATGAATCTTTTGTAGCTGATTTCCAATAATAGTATTATATTTTGGAAAGAAAATTTTGCTTCATGTTTACGCCAGAGCCCCTCGACCTTTGTGGGTCATAAGACGAATTGGGGCCTTAATACTAGTGACCTTTTGAGTCATTTCTTGTTTGAAGTTGATTTTGGATATATCTGTCAAGACTCAAGAGACTCAGTAAAAACAAAAAATTGATTGCTGGGTTCTCTCTCACCAACAAAGATAATTCATGGCTATTGAAAAAATTGCAAATCAAGAGAGGAAGTCATGGAGTAATAGTAATACAGTGTTTCAAAAGTTGGGATAATAAGGATTAAGACAGGGCATAGTTGCAAAATTGTGTCTCTTGAATCGTATTACATTCCTTAATTAAGGTAGGGGACCATGGATGAAAGTTGCATTGTTCGATTTCAATGATAATCTTGAGCCGGAAACAAGATTTCATGTTTTAGCCGCATGCTTGTATTTGTCGGAATCAACAAACAACTAAACAATATCTAGTTTGCCTGCTAAAGTTGCACGATATGCCGTTTGGTGATGAAACTGCTATAGATCTTGAGAAGTCAAACCTATGAAGAGCAATGATTCTTCAAAGTTATTGCTCAATTTGATTAAAGCGTGGAAAGAACTACACTGATGTGTTAACCTCTCAGTTTGCTTATATTAGTGCAGAACGTGATCATACCATAATCATCTGTCAAATCCACTCTCAATTAAGCAAGCAGTTCAAGCTTTACTGATAAATTTAAGCGCTATGAAATGCTATGAAATCTGAAGCTATATTTTATCTTCTAGTGCTTAAACATGAGAACAATTGGCTGTAAGGATTACTTTCTTTATCTTCTTCTATAGATGATGATGCACAGCAATGATCAAAAGTTTAAAAACTCCATATTTGGGTCAATACTTTATGGCATCCATATCTCCTTTCTTGCTGTGCTATTTTTGTGGGTCTCCCTGTGCTGATCATCAAAGATTGACGTTAGCACTTTTGGCTTTTGGTAGGCATGACTAGGCATGGGACAGCAAACCTGCATTGACTTGTGATTCAATTTCATAACGTGGGTCCTTAAGTATTGCACCAGTAGTACTTGCTGATGCAATGGTGGTCAACCTTATTTGCAAAGATGGATGTCTATGTTTACATATGCAATATAATTGGTTGGAAGTTATTTATCCACAAACACCATCATGCTAGCCCTTCTTTATGGCCTCCATGCTGGGACCTCCCCTGTGACCAAAAGAATCCTATCATAAAACAGAACTTTTGCTTCACTTTAGTGCCTTCTTTTGCACTGTGAAGATCGAACAAAATATTCTGCTACATTTGCCAGCTACTTCATCTTGGCAATTGGTAGATTTTTCAATTTAGTTGAATATATAACCTCTGGCCAAGTTCTTCGATATTATTTGGTAATTAAAGTTGTGCTTTTTATGGCTGTGATCCTATCAACAGTTTTCAGTTCACAACGGAAGTGGCCCATGGCCCATCGCTGAGTCTCATAACCATATGCATTACATATATTTGCTGGAAAAACTTATCTAGTCATTTCCATTTACTTTTTTTTTAATTTTTATTAAATTTCAGTGTAAAAAATTTTTACACTATCATCCTATAATATATTAACATATTATTAAAAAAATTATACTTCTTAAATAAATATTATAATAGTCAAATAATTTTTGTCAATATATAATTAAATTACAAATATAAACTTTTGTTTACATTGACAACGTATCAAAACTAAATTCTTTACTTTTACCCTCTAATATTCAACATCATCATTGTAGTGTTCATTTTCCTTTACACAAAATACAAAATTATGATTTTTTATGTTTTCGTTTTCTAGTATGCAAGTTTCATGAAACAACTCTTAGGCCCAATAATTGTAAGATATCACTGTGGCCCAAATTGGTATATTGGGTCAATCTAGAGCAGACCCACTATGAAAATAATAATAAAATATCCAAGAATCCCCGTATCTGATTTCGTTTCCTCGCATGACACCTGGCAAAAAAGGTCAAACCAGAAGAAGACAGGTGTCCATATATAAGAAGCTTATGGTGCGAAACATTGCTTTCATTCTCTCTTTCTTTTTGGTTTCTATGCTTCGCCTTATTCAATCGCTCTGTTCTGCCATAGCATCATGATCATTTGAAAGGTAAATTCTCGCAGCTTATCTTCTGGAGTTACGTGTCTCGCTCTCAATCAACAATCAAACACAACACGCATTGAGTTGTGCCAGGTACTAGTCATTGATCCTCCTGTTCTTTCATAAAGTCCACATTTACGCTCCCTTTGAGTGCTGGTGAAAATTAATGTAGCAAGGAGGAAGAAGTAATTGATATGATTTTGCAATTTGGAGTCTCTGAAATCATAATTTCACTTGATGATAACTTGCATTTTCCTTGTGGGATAATTTTTCTACTTTTAAATTTATACTACTTATTCAAAAAGTATGAACGCGGACACTGGACACGACATCACATGCATTTTAAAGTATTACGTCGTCTCTCACACGAAGTGGGACACTTGATTCGTATGAGGTTGCTTATTGGTGTGTTGGAACCGGTTCATCGTGAATCTAGGATAGCTTTTCGAATATATTAAGAGTGCTGAGCAATCACTAATCAGCAATCATAACTGGAGCACAAAGCCTACTGGTAAAGTTTCATGCTTGGTGGAGCTGCATACCCAAAGTCAGGAATCGTGCTTCTGGATCGCCTAACAGGTTATCGAAATTATACGGCGTACAGCTTGTGCTGTGTTAATTAAGTTTTTAATTTGTCTCGTATATGCAGAAGTCCCTTGTAGTTGTAGATATCTAAAATTCACACTCTCCAATAAAATGTCCTCAATAATTTTACTTAAATATTAATTTCAGTCATTTAGCATCTATGAAAACTGGGAATCTGTTCAACTTTATTCTTCATAGATGCTGAGTCAGTCTGTTGTGTTTCTCTGTGATTTTTAATGGATTTATAGCTCGCTCTGATACAAAATGGGTTTTGATATATATATATATATATAAATGAAACGAATAAAGTCTGGTATAAAAGTGAAATGACCCTTGAGCATAATTTCCTTTTTGAGCCTACATGGTTAAAGGTTTGAAAAAAAAAAAAAGAAGGGGGAGGGGTGTTGTTTCCTACTGCTCTTTATTGTGATGACCATTCAGACTTATCCAATATCAAGTAGGCTTGATGAAGCACAGGTAATGTAAAGTAGATTGCAGGTCACTTGATTTTGAGATATATCTTCTCTGATCTATCATGTTCTTTTAAGTATGCCAAAAAAGGAGATGACATTTACTTCAGAGTTCAGAGGCTTATGTGCATATGATACAAAATGAAAACCATCTATCCCCATTCCTAACCCCACTTTCTGACTCTCACCAGACAACATGTCAGCTGGACAAGATGGATTTCTAGGCCGACCAAAGGCAGAATGGACACCCACTCGTGATGCATACTTGGTTGAACTTCTTATCGAGCAACACAAGAGTGGAAGAACAGCTTACAATGAATTCAAAAATGAAGTTATTAAATCTGTCACATGGGATTTCAACAAAAAGTTTGGCTTGAACTTGGAAGAGAATCAGATAAAGAATCGCTATAATGTTATGAAGAAAGATTATGGTGTTGTTAAAACACTGCTTAGTCACAAGGAATTTGGCTGGGATGAAACACGGCATATGGTCGTGGCTGATGATAAAGTGTGGGACAATTATATTCTGGTAAGTAACTGTCTACTAAGCATATGTTTTATGTATCAAAATTTGTTTCAAGTTTATATTTTATATACAAAAATACAAAAGGGGTTATGTTTTGCTCATTGAAAAAATTTGTGTAATTACATGTAGGTGAGATGTGAAGCAAGACCTTTTCGACGCAAGAGCTTCCCACTGTATAAACAGATGTCCATCATATTTGAAGGTGGATGCACTGACACAATTTCTATATGATGTTTCTGGACTTGTATAACAATTTATGGCTTGTTGAATGCAGGAGAAAGAGGCATTCCAAAAGGCCTATTTCCTAGTGGAGCAATGGCGACAGCAGAAGAAGGAAATAGCAACACAGAAACAGTCCGATCTTCAGAGCCATGTAACATACCAACACAAGTAATTGATGGTACCCTTGACTCTGATTCAATAATCCGCATAAATGACATGCATACCAAGAAGCACAAATATGTCAATCCAACAGAGTCAATTCGTAAAAAAAGAGCACACCACAAAATTGGGGAAACGATAGAGAATGCATTGTATGAGGTTTTCATAGCAGCCAAGTCCAAAGCCAAGCAAAGAAATGCATCCAATGCAACAACATTGTATAAGAACTGCTTGGAGGAGTTGCAGAAATTGGAGGAGTTGGACGACAATGAGTTTGCAAAGGCTGTTAATGCTCTTAAGGATGACAAGAATGCTATTGCTTTTATGACAATAAAAGGGCCTAGACGTTTAACCTGGTTAAAGTCTCTATGGCACTCAGAGTAACATTTGTACGTTGTTTTAACTTTCATATTTATGCAGGCAGATCTTAGAGAAACTTAATGACATTTTTGTTCTTTCTGCAAGCATATCCCTCCTATCTAAACCTTCACGTGAATTAAGCACAAATAGCCAAGCAGGATTCCTCTTCAACCCATATTTTGTTGAAATTATATTTGCCTACACAGTTGTTAGTTTTGTTACTTTCGTACTTCAGTTTGTATCATAATACTAAGCCTTTATGGTATATATAGCCTGAGATTCCCCTTTTCATTTAAGCACATTCTGTAATCACACGTTGCAAGTTAACAACGTGCAATGTCTCGGGACCAGGAACAGCTCAATGACATCTGTGGTTGGGGTGGGTTCCATACTGACTGCTGACAGTTGGATTGTTTATCAAGAAGCAAATTTGCACAAAAATGAAATGACTTCTAATCTTGTGTTTTAAGAGTGCTAACTTCTAATGTTATTAAGATTGGTATGAAGAATCCGTTACCTTAAATATTTTGTTTTGAGTTTAATCATTGAAACAGTATATATGAAGAAAACGTATTTAGAAAGAGTTCTCGTTTCATGCACTTAATCATATTTCATTAGATTAGTTTTTTACTTTTCAAGCGAAAAAATACCTTAGTTTACATATATAAAAAAGTGTAGGACTTGGCCTAAAAAGGAAAAGATTGAGAGGTTGACAATCTGGTGTTAGTGGAATTATGCTTCATACAAATTCTGTAAATAGTGCAATTTCTGGTTACTTAAGCCATAGGTTAGAAAAAATAAAAAGAAAAAAACAACTTTTTTTTTTAGGGGGAAAGCGATATTACTGGACAAGAAACAGTGAACAAGTGAGTCAGCGGACGAAAACAGAAAATAAAAAGCAAAGCAAATCGAAGCAAAAGAAGAACCAAAATACCACTCAGCTTCACACAAAAAAAGAAAAGTGAAGTTCTTTGGTGTTCTGTGAATCGATCTTTCTTCAAGGTTTGATCTTTGGTTATCCTTCCTCTTCCTCCTCCATATGGGTCGCCTTCTTCTCTTTCTCATTATTTTCAGCTTTATCGCATTATCTTTCCTCTCAGGTAATAAACTTCACAGACTACAAAAACTCACAATTTTTTTAAAAAAAATAATAATAATCATTTTGCAGTGCACTGTTTCTACAAGTTAACAAGTGTTGTTAACAAGTGTTCTTTCAACTTGTTCCTTGCAGAGGTACAATCAGCTTCGTTCAAGATTGTGAATAAGTGCCGCCACACTATATGGCCGGGTTTACTCTCCGGCGCCACTTCTCCGCCGCTCCCCACCACCGGATTCGCCCTCAAGAGTGGCAAGTCGAAGACCATAAACATCCCGAAATCTTGGTCGGGTCGGATATGGGCACGGACCCTCTGCGGGCAAGACTCCGCCGGAAAATTCTCATGCGTCACCGCGGACTGTGGTTCCGACAAAGTAGAGTGCGCCGGCGGCGCCAAGCCACCGGCAACATTGGCTGAGTTTACTCTGAACGGAGCCGATGGTTTGGATTTCTACGACGTGAGTTTGGTCGATGGCTACAACCTTCCGATGCTTATCGTCGCGAAGGGAGGCACGAGGGGTGGATGCAGCGCCACTGGGTGTCTCGTGGACCTTAACGGTGGTTGCCCTGTGGACCTTAGGGTGGCGCGTGGGAATGGAAGTGGTGGCAGTGTCGCTTGCAGAAGCGCGTGTGAAGCTTTTGGTGATCCGCGGTATTGTTGCAGTGAGGCTTACTCCACGCCCGACACGTGTAGCCCTTCTGTTTATTCTCAGTTCTTCAAGCATGCTTGCCCACGCGCGTATAGCTACGCGTATGATGACAAGACTAGTACCTACACGTGTGCCTCAGCAAACTACTTGATCATATTTTGCCCCTTGCCTTACACCAGGTACAATTACTCTTTAACCATATAGCACATTGGCACGTGAGTTTTTCAGCTTCCATTTTGTTCATGAATAATTTTATAAACTGAGGGCAATTCTGATTTTTTGTTGGAATGCATGGTTGGCATGGAAGCTTAATCCAAGTAGATGGATATTTTTTTATTATTTTTTTATCTGTCCATTCATTGATTGGTGGGGGAGCCTTTCTCCGCTGCATATCTCCAGAATAAATTAATTACCCTAGTGCTAATAATTGGAACCATTTTGGTTTTCTTTCAATGAATTATTGAGGTGATGTTGAAATAACATATTAAGTAATGTAAGTTTGTACATGACCAGGCACCAAAAATGAATAAATTTCTACACGAACATGACTATTATGTCATTTTTTCTTATCAATACTAATTATATTTTTCTATTTTTTCCCCCTACTTTCTCAAAGCTATGTTGTTACTTGAATGTGACAATAATAAATTATCTTGCATTGTATATCTTTTTTCTTGTCAACTTTATGTCACTTCAAGGCTTGATAATATATATATATTGAGAAAGGGTGGGAAGGACAGGGAAGCTGATACAATTAAGTATATGCAATATTACTGGCCATCGTACTAATTTTATAATTTTCAATAGTTTTGGCAATTTATAATGGCACTTTTATAGTTCATAAAGTAGAGACAAGCTTGCTTGATAAAGTTTTTTTTTTTTTTTTGGTAATTTGCTTGATAAAGTCTTTACGAGTAGCAAACATTATAATATCACTGCAAAGAAAGTTCCTTAATTTTTAGCTGTAAAATGGTTAAGCATGATTACTTATGTAGCTAGGAATGTCAGTATCAAAGTCCCAATTATCGGATGCCATCACACAGACACGCAAATCATGAAATCCCATTCTACTAACATTACCATATTTTGGAATTACTGGACTGCAATATGTTTGTATGCATTAGGTTATATGAAGTTTAGAGGTTTGTAAGGGGGACTAAAAGAAATCCATTTCAACCATTGTTATAAAAAATTTCATGTCTTGAGCCTCGTGTTCCTTTTTTTTTTATTTGTCAATGTCCTTGTGAGTGTTATTTTAGCCTTTTAGGCACCATTTGCCCATGTTTTTATCATAGCTCTTAGCTAGGCTGTTTCTCTGAACTAGTGTTTGGTTAGTCTTCTCATGGGTTTTAACAAATGTTGTGCAAGACCAAACGCTGGTTGTAATTGTATGTTGCTTAAAGGACGTCATAAAAGAAGAGGTAGTTGCTAACAGCCTAACGCCATAGTGGTTCAGCAGTTTTCTTTGCTTTTGGTTTGCTGGAAATTTCCTTTTTATGTTGCTAAGAAGAGAAGGGGCGAGGGGGCACATCAGAATTAGAGCCCTTTCGTGGTGCAATTCTGGATAGTCTGGGTCTAATTTCTTCTTCTGAAGTCCCAAGTTATGTGTGGCATTTGGTGTATTCTCTTCTCAGTGTGATAGCTGGCCCAGCAATTTGAACTCTTTAGAGTCTTTTAGTGGGTTATCATGCCATACAATTGATGTAGCCTTCCACTATATTTCCAGTCACCCCTTTCCTTTGCTCCCTTTAGTTATGGAAAATGATTGATTGATCGTTTACTTCTATACAATGACTTCCCCAGTTACAGAAATTACTTGAACTTGTATTATTTTTATGATCTCCCCCGTTTCTCTTTTCTCTAATTTTAAGAGGGCATAGGAGAAATCTGACGCACAGAAGATTGGGATTACTGAATTAAGGTGCCTATGTATTTTAAGGAGCTTTGCAGTGGACTTGTATCACCATTAGTAGGTTTAGGTTATTTCTCTAATTATATTTGTAATCTGATCTCTCAACCAGAAAGAATGTGAATAAACCTGAATTCTCTTTCCATGTTCCAGTGAACAAGTAGTCATATCCTTAAAAGTGGGCATTGCCTCCTTAAAAATTTTCTTATATATGAGCTTCTTTCCACTACGTTTCCAAACTTGCTTTCCCTTTTGGAGTCTGGATTTTCCTTGGTGATTTTGCTTTTATGGCCCACATACCACCTCCAAATGACATAATAGGACAAAAGTATATGCACCATGAAGATTTGACATCTTTTAGGGTTTTCATCTTTTAGGAAGTGTAGTGCATAATGATATAACTGCGGTTGCATCAATAGCAGATCGTATGCTGTTTACTCCTTTTGAGTAGTTAATAACATGTGCGTATATCTTGTGTGGACTTGAGCAGTCAAAAACTGCTGGGAGCACGGAAAGATGGCGCACAGCTTCCTCTGGTAAACAAAACTATGATGTACTTATGAAGGCTACAATCGCACGGTTTTTCATCAACAGGTCTGATCCAAACGCAGAGTATTGCTCATGTTGCCTCTATTGCAGCGGTATTTTTCCTGTTCTGCCCTCTTTTACATCCTTAATGACTGACGTTTGCATGGACACTTCAGGCTGATAGTGACACGAAAAGTAGCTGGTTCTTAATTGTAGCCGTGTAAGAACTTCATTCTGTCTCCCTCCTTACTGTTTTTTACGTTAAACTATCAAATGGCTGCTGTGCTGATTCTACTCATCATGCAGGACCTCAAGGATATCATATAGGAAACACTGTAAATATATTTTTTTACGTTGTCTCCCCCCCCCCCCCTCCCTTTTAATATACATCAACATTTCAATAGTTGATCTGTGGTGATCCTTCAATTCTGATTTTACCACGAGGCGTTACCAATTTGCCAAGTATTCTTAAGAAACCTCGTCTGGAGTCAGATTTTGCAAGATATGAGAGGCTCATCAATAATATCCGTTACCCGTACAGGATACAGTAGTACATATTGATACAACTGCAACAGTGTGTACATGAGATAGTTTTATGGAGTGAAGCTTCGTGCACAATTCTTGGATTCAATATGCAGAAAATGTATGTGTGGCACCATGTTAATTTTATAGGAAAAAGCTTTAAGCGAATACAATAATTATATAAGTAGCATTGATATTTCTTTTGGAACTTGATATTAACCACAGCCGTCACAGTACATGAATGAGGACACTTCAAGTTTCCATCAAAAGGCGTATAACTTCTCTTCTTGCAATCTGACTCAACTGGCGCTTATGGCAAGTGAACTGATATCATATCTGATGCCTTATAGCATTGATTCTGGTCGGATTATATGTTGAAAGACTAGCCAAGGAAACCTTAGGAGCCACTCTACCAGCAGCTACTGCCTGCTGGTCGTCCAACCTATTCAGGTTATTCCCAAGTAAACCTGCTTAGGACACTGTGCTTACAATGAGGATGAAAAGCCATATCACAAGGTAAATGCACTAGTAGGGGGATGCATACCCTTTTGAAATCAGCCATTTAAAAGGCACTTTGGTAGTGTATGTAAGCATCTCTTGAACAAATAGCTTTCATTTCTTCTAATGCTAAGTTGAATAGAGAGATGACACTCAATTTCAAACACACAAATCTCACACCGCTTGATTATCTGTGAATTTGTGCGTCACATTAATATTTTCTTATCCATTCACTTACAATTTAATCTCTTTGCAATTAGTTACGAATACACGCGCCTCTTTCAGAACTGTGTATCCAACATTATTCATATTAAAATATTATCTAGGAATACTTAAGTAGGAATTTGTTGCATAAAAAATAAAAACTATGCATAATGCTTTCAATAGATAATCTTATATGTTCTGTTTTTTTTATTGGCTTCAATCTTTTTCAGTATGTTCAATAGAATATAGGAATATTTTGGTAGACAACTATTGCTGCCATGATACTCCGAGCGGTTCTCCAATGACCGCTGGATGACTCTTTGAAGTTGTTGCGCAAATCATTAAGGCAGGTACATGCAAGTCACTCTAACTTGAGTAAAACATAGGAAAATTGTTAAAAGTACCAAGGTGAGAACAAATGATCCTAGTTGTCCGCCCTCATTTATATGCTGGTGTGGCTGTCTGTTAAGCGTTGATTACTTAAGCCTGGTTTTGATGAGGGGTGTTATGGCCATAGGAGCGAGGCAGTTACAAGATCTGATTACTGTTATGTGGAATCTTTTATGATTGGACTGACTTGGGCCTATCGGGTCAAGGAGGTACAACAACGATTTTATAAACTCAATCTAGATTCTAGTAATTAACTGGCATGCCTTGCAAGCCTGCCATTCTCCTTTCGGTTCTGAGTCAGTAGTACTGACCTGCTTCCGATGTCTCGAATTGTTTTTGCGTTTGGTTTTCAAGTGCCCTCACCAAATTTGCAAGACGTGGGCGCATCCAACAGAAGAATGGGCTTGTGACACAGGGCTTGTATGCTGATTTAAAATTATGGCCTGGATTGTGGGACAAAGATAAAAAGAAACTCATGAAGAAAAACATGGCATGGACTGGAAAAGTTTAACCTTTGAAACTGGACTTTGGTCATCTCTCACTCCTTTCATGATTCGGCAACTTTGACCACGAGGTAGGGTCCACTTTTTTCCTTTCAAAAAATACACACAGTAAACTTGCATGATCTGATAAAGTAACCCCAAATTTGTAATTTTCTACTAAGATCTTGTAAATCTCGCATGATGCTGAACAAATAGGTAATGTGAATGAAATATGACCTAAATTAATAATTCAAAGTTCATTCCACCTCTTTAGTCTTTACCATATATTCTGGATTTATCTACAACTTGTCTTTTAATGGCCATAAATCAAGTTATTTTACCAACAAAGGTATAGCATAGTTAATAAATAGTTAAGTTTTTTAATCATATTATCTTAACTTCAAACCAAATTATGTGTATAGAGAGATTGTATTTATTTCAATAATTTTTTGTTTCGAAAAAAATTAATTTTTTATTGTCTACTGAAAGACACTTTTATTTCTTTGGTTAAATAGTACTTTTATTCGGTCCATTTTCTTTTTTAAAAAAAGTACAAATTAGTCTTCTCTTTATTTGGTTTCTTCTTCCCTTCAACCATCAGAACAAAAATACTTAAACCTTTGACAAAGGTTTATCGTGAAAACAGAGATAAGGCAAATTAGCTCTTGTAAACAAAAGACAATGTCTCAGATTAGAAAGCCAGATTCCTTCTAGCACTTTGAGCTTTTGAAGCTCTTCATGGATTTAAATTTCAAACTAGAGGAAACGACCATGTGATTTCAATAAGATTAAACTGAACAAAATCTCTACTATGCGAGTTGTTGTGTCCCGAACAGAAAAAGATTAGTGATTCGCTGATTCCATGAAGGATGCAATTGTGGAACGGATTTGTCGTTCTTGTTGATGCAAGCGATGTCTTGGGTGATACCTTTGGAATTGAGAAGATAGGAAGGCTTGGGACATATCTGAAAGAGTGGACAGAAATATTTTTAAATTTTTGTTATGAAAAATATTTTAAGATCGAGTGTGAAGAAAAAGATGGTAAGGTAATATGCAGGTAAAATTGGTTTAGGCTAAAGGCTACTGTTGACATTTCTGGCAACAGAATAAGTTAATTACCCACGTAATCAGTTAATCTGAAACATATACAAAGACGATGTTAAGTTTACTAGAATAAGTTTAGAATGAGATAAAAAGAAATGTTTAAACGTTACTATAAAAAAAAATTACCATTTCTTATCGAATAATACTATTCCTTCAAAATAATGGAATGTCATTTCTTCGAATTTCCAAATTAAAAGAATTCTTATTCTATTCTTAAAATAATAAATTTAATTACGATTATAGATAATAAAAATAATAAGCTTTTTTAGTTGATAACATTGAACTTCGAAAAACATTCAATTTAAAAGTTTGCAATTGATCGAGCGCAATTTAAATGTTTACTTGAGATTGTTTGGTGAACTTCAATTAATGTCTAATTTACAAGCTTCCACCTTACTCTTGATAAGATGCTTGAATCCATTCACATATAATGGATGCTTATTTTGTATCGTCCTTCCGACACTAATATTCTTTGAGAAAAGTTAACCTTGCATGTTAAAATTGAGAACAAAGTGGGGGCTCTTTCAAAAACTTGAACGTGAAAAACTAATAACTTTTTGATAATTGTTCTACTTGTTTTTCTTTTGGGTCAAATGGGCCATGGATTCATTATGCTTTGTTTGCGAATGTAGGCTTAACTGGCCTTACCAATCGTGTGTGTTAAACATTATCATGATGTTAAAGTTTCTGTTATTGCAGAGAAACATTCCCATGCACAAAAACGAAACCTGAACCACAACTTCTGCTTTTCGTTTTTTGTTTTTGTTTTGCATAAACACAAAATCTGCTGATTACTGACTTAATTTGTAGTATTACATATTCTTCTTATATGTTTGAGTCTTCTCTTATTGATAAATGGAATTCCTTTCACGTGTATTCCCTTAGAAACGTTTTACAAGAGGTTTTTATGGAAATTCATTTTTCACGTACTTTTTTTATATAATTTTTTATTATAAATTTATTAAGACTATTTAGAATCATTAAATAGTTAACAATTTTTTTATATAATTTTTTATTATAAATTTATTAAGACTATTTAGAATCATTAAATAGTTAACAATATTATTAATTAAGAGGAATTTCTAACGTTTATTATAATAATTATAAATTATTTTTATATGAAGTTACAAAATTTATATCTTTTTCATACAAATATAAAAAAAATTTATTAGTTATAAATGCATTGTCAATGCACATCTTTATAAATAAAAGTGATAAAATTGATTGTAATTTTTGTTATTAAATTGAAGTAAATTCTAAATATTTATTTTGTCTGATCTTAAAAAATTATATATTAAAGTGAGATTAAGATATATGATAAAGATTAATAAGGTTTCGGTATATTATTTTCCTGTTAAAAAGGAAGCCCTTTTTGGGTTGGGCCAAGAGGCAACGATGGGAAAGAAAGAACCTACCAATAAAATCGTGTATTTTATTTACATTTTTGGGTTTAAAACAGTTTGCAAGTCAAGATTTTCAGCTCACGAATCACGATGATGTGCCTGACCCTTTGCCATAAAAAGAAGAGCGATGGTGATGGAATCCAATGCTTTTCACATAATTGCAATGTGCAGGGACCCACCGCTGCTCCCCCATCAACCACGCGGCGCAATAACGGTCATTTGATCGAATATTACGTGGCAACATCCGATCTGGCATGCGAGACGGTCCCACTGTCCACCTCATACTGGAAACACTGACATGTAATAGTGCAAACTGCATGTAAGAAATTAAGAATATAGTTTTTTTTAGGATAGAAAACAATAATTTTATCCTGTATCACTGTAACATGTGCCATTAACAATGATTAGTACTAAAATACTAAAATATAAATATATAATGATTTAAATAGACAATAACAGTAATGCATATAATTATTAAGGTGACTCATATTTACATACATGGAGTCAGATAATTCTCCTAGTAATCTCAATTATCTCCTCCAAGCTGATTTAACAGGGGCTTCCTTACCCTGCCTTATTCTTTCTTTTTTTTGGCATCGGCCTCATTCAATCAAAAAAGAAAAACAATAATGTTCTCTAGACAATTCTTGCAAAAATTAAAAGAAACAACCTGCATCGAAAACAGTTAGATTATTTATAAATTTACATAGAAATGAATTAATAGGATATTTTATAGATTTAATTAAATTTAATAGTATATAAAATATGTAAAAATTTTGTATATATAACATTATTACTCATGATCATTTGACAATTGCTTGATTTCTATTTGTTTGAAATTTAGTCTATCATTCCTCATGCGGACAAGGTATTATAAATCCTATATAATTCTGTTTTTTTTTTTTTTGTATGATTTATTGTGTGAAAGGGAAATCAAGGACCTAAACAATCAAAAAGGAAACTACACAAGGCAGATTCTATCAAAAAAAGACACCAAACATATCAGAAACCAGCGGAAGGATCAGGGACAGGAGAGAGGAACTGAAGTCCCAACTCTAACTTGTGACCAAATCTAGCTAGCGTGTTACACAAACATTGCCCTCTCTAAATTGTGACGAGCCCTCTTATTCACAAAGTGTTTTTCTCACATCACATCCCTTTCATAATTAATTTGTATCATTTAATTTAATTTTGAATTTATATAATATCCAATTAACATTTTTTCTAATTATATAGAAAAATAAATCTCTAAAAACATTAAGTATTTCTCTTTTTAAATTAAATAAAAGATCTCATACATAACTTGACTTCATATAAGAGTTTCGCCTCTACATAAAAACCACATCGTTGTATATACAAGTACAAGGAACACACATTGTGCCGCTATCAGGGATGTTAAATAGTGTGATTATTATTTATTAATTTGGTGATACCTGACCTGTCTCCATGTAACCCGAAAACACTCTTTGTCGTTTTATGGCTACTCAACTACCGTACTGATTACCCAAACCCTTTCCCTCTCCACTTGGGAACCCTGAACACTCATCAGTACTCTGTAACATTGCATTCTTCTTCCCACTACCACCATTCCAACCATCTCTTCTCTTTTCCATTTCAATTCTAAATCATTTACATGCATTCTACCACACCTTGCACCACATATATCCATCAACCTATGGATCCCTTCGCCTCCTGTTATTTCACTCTCATTGCTCTCCTACTCCTCACCCCCGGAGGTAAAAACACCTTCTTTGGTTCTGTAACTTTCTGGGTTTTCTCTTCTTTTTTCTATATATTTTGGCAACTTCAAAGACACTTACCAGTTCTCACTCTTTTTCTTCTTCAGGTGTTCTGGGTGCTACCTTCACATTTGTAAACAGATGCGATTACACAGTGTGGCCAGGCATTCTTGCAAATGCCGGTAGTCCAAGGCTCGACAGCACCGGCTTCGAGCTCCCCAAAGAGACTTCCCGCTCCTTTCAAGCTCCAACCGGCTGGTCCGGCCGATTCTGGGGCCGAACCGGTTGTACTTTTGATGGATCCGGTTCCGGTTCATGTCTCACCGCCGACTGCGGCTCCGGCCAGCTGGAATGCAACGGTGCCGGCGCAGCCCCACCTGCTACCCTTGCCGAGTTCACGCTTGGCACCGGCGGCCAAGACTTTTACGATGTCAGCCTCGTCGATGGTTACAATCTCCCCATGATCGTTGAAGGGACCGGCGGGTCGGGTCTCTGTGCTTCAACCGGGTGCATATCGGATCTGAACCAGCAATGCCCGACGGAGTTGAAAGCCGTCGACGGAAGCGCGTGTAAGAGCGCGTGTGAGGCTTTTGGTAGCCCTGAGTACTGCTGCAGCGGCGCGTTTGCTTCACCGGCTACTTGTAGACCCTCTGTTTACTCGGAGGTGTTCAAGGCTGCTTGCCCGAGGTCGTATAGCTACGCATACGATGATGCTACGAGTACATTTACTTGTACGGGTGCTGATTATACGGTTACCTTCTGTCCATCCTCTCCAAGGTAATAACTAATAAGGGAATCTCTCTATCTCTCCCTCTTTCTTTCTCTTTCGCCTTTGTTTCTTGATTAGCATTGTTTATTACAGAGGCATTCATTCATTGCCGGTGCCTCTTTCTCTTCTAAATTTCTTAACTTTTTTCATTTGGTGGTGAATTATTGTATTTCTTTAACTTTTATGTTAATGCAGTACTATATTTTACTGATTCTAATGGTTTAACTAAATATATAGGTGCATTTTAAGTGTTATTTTAGAGAAAAAATTTAGTCTATTATAAAAGGAGTTTTCACATATTTATGAAACATTAATTGTTGTTTTCTGAGTTATGTTCTTATACTTTAAAATCTTTTAAGTAAGTAATTAATTATTAAAAATGAAATAATGATAGTTTAGTAAAAAAAAAGTCTCATAATTAAGACTTGATTTCATGTTTCTTAATTTTTGTATCTTCCACTTTAAAATGGATATACAATTTAATAATTATTCATGTTTATTAAGTTAAACATTCATGTAATAACATTTTATTTTATTTTATTTTGAGTGTGAGAACTTCCGGTATCAGAGTAGTAGGTAGCTGTTCCATACGGCCAAAGCTGAACTTTTTAATGCTTATGTTCTTAATAAATTGATTGTTGGTTAGAGTAAGTGAGTCTTAATGATGGTTGGTAGTATTGTCTTGAGCTAATAATGCTATATATAAAATAATATAATATTTCATATATATCAAAATTTAGTTGCACATATTTATGTTGCTATTAAAATGAATGTACACATTCACTCCTTAAATATTATTCCCTTCCTTGAACGATGAATAATGGAATATGACACTTCTCAGAACAACAACAACAACCCACTTATTTAACAGGAATCTAAGTAATACTTCAACTTTTCTGTTTGAGAAATTGACGATTATCTCAATGTCTGGTTTGGTTTTGCAGTCAGAAATCTTCACGAGATACAACCCCCATGACCTCAACATCACAAGGGTCAGGGACAGCAACAGGAACAGGAACAGGATTGGCAGGGGCAGGGGTAGGGGTATCCACGGATACGGACCCCGGCCTTGGCTATTCTGTTGCTGGTTCAGGGTCGAGTTCAGGATCCGGAGAGGCCATGCTGGCAGATGGGTCATATTTAGCTGGTTTAGCCATGGGAGACTCTCCCAGGACAGTCTCCTCTGCTTTCGTGTACTCTGCTAGCTTTTTGCTTATTCTCTCCTTCCTTTAGCTGCAGCAGCGTTCTCATGGCTTTTGGTTTGTTAAATGTAAATGGGTCGTAGATTGCGGGTTTAATGGGTTCATGAATTTTGGCTTTGCCAGTAAAGCTGGCAGATTCGTCCTGATTGTAAAATGTAAACCACCCATCTCAAGATTCTCCAAAAAATATATATATATATTCCATGTTTCATGCGTTAGTGTTTGTTTTTATATTAATGTTGGGAGTATTTATCTCTCCCATTGAAGCTTTTTGAGGTTCTATGATTGTTGGGGGTTTAAAAAGCAAACATATTTATGCAAATTTGGGCTGGCTTTGTTGGTTTCTCATGTATAATAACAATATAAATATGTGTTGTGGGCTGTGACTTTGAATTTGGTTTCTCAGCAAAGACAGAAGAGAGAGAAAGCTCTGAGAAGAGGCATAATGTGAACAATCTGTCAAGAGACTTATCTTGTGTCTGAATTAGGGTTGCTAACACAAGTAGTTTGGTTGGGTTTTACCTTTTCTTTGCTATGGAATAAGGAATTCAGAGATGCATTTGGTGTGAGTTAATGGAACTTGTGGGTAGAAAAAAAAAGGTTAAAATAATTGAGTCCTGAGGGTAGAAATGAATATTGCATAACACTAACTTCAATCATTAGTTTCAGTATAGCGCGCCCAAACGCCCCAATGCTGTTGTAAATCCCCATTTTTATATCCATTTATTATGAAGAACAAGAATAAAAGTCAATATGAAGATCATATCTTGGTGAAAGTTCAAAATGCTTCAACTGTCATGCTTTTTATTGGTGTTGTAACTCAAAATCATGAACCTTTTCTTCAGCAATTTTCAAAAAGAAGGACCATGTTGTCCAAATGCTGCGGTTTAGGGGACCTACCACGAAGGTATTTCTGAATACACAGTGACTTTAAGACTAATTTAAGATTTTGTGGTATTTTATTACCTCACTTGATGTAAACAGAGAATCCGTTGGTTTGACTGATGAGAATCGTGGTTGTATTTGTCCTTTACTTGTTCTACTCTTATGTTTATCATGCTAGCTTAGTTTTTCAAACCTTCTTTTTTTTTTGCTAAAATTTTTGGCAAAAAAAAATTGGATAATTCTCTGTACTTTTGGCTAGTTATTTGCCCCTTTCATAATCTCGTTGCAATTATGGATGTATTTTGGAAAGGTAGATGTATTATGCAAAGAATGTGGGTCCTTCGTTTGTTATCGTTAATCAGATTAGAATAGAACTGATTCCAAAGTCCCATCAAGATTTCCCGTCCAAATCTTTATTGCACTCTCCATGTGGGAAGCAAGTAAGAAAAAGAAATAATTAAACTATTAAAAGAGAATTTACAGAAAGAATTTAATATATGATTATTCAATTATATATACATGCGATTACCCTTCTAACGTAAATCTCACATCATGCTCCGGATTGCATGTGACTTGGATAAGGAAACATGACTGTAGATGGACCAGCAGAGTTCTGAAGAAATTTTTTCGCGATTCAAGCATTCTACAATTTGAAATGACAAATTTACGGATTTGTCATTTATATCATGCGAATTACTGCATGCATCTATGACGGTGATAATAGCACGAGTATGAAACCAAATGTTTATAGTGAGATTTGGCTGCCGCATAAATAAAATTGAGTCACAGTCTAATAGTAAAATGTTTAGTTTCTTCACCTCCACAGAGCGAGAAGGTTGAATCTGCAGTTCTATGGCCATACTTGACACTAATTCTATATTCTCCTAAGAACCCATAAAAGCTATAGGAACCGTGTTCATCTGTCATTCCCTCCACACGACCAGTTTGCCACTCTTCAAGAAGTTTGTCCACCACATCACCTGCTGGGAGGTTTCTCAAATCATTGTCTGTGAGGCACATTTGGTAGCACCCTTCTGGATGGAGTGCGGTCCAAAGCATAATCCCATTCACATAAGGATGTGAGAAGCCCTCCCTCAATACTTCTTCCAAATAAATAGCCTACATACAGAAAATGGGAGCAAAGAAATTCAATTAAGGAAATGGTAATTCACGTTTTCTTTTATGTTTTTTTCCTAGAGCTTGACTTGCTCTTGCTCACCTGTGTATCTTTATCAAGTGTCTTGCTAATATCAACCTCAGTTAGCCAAATGGGAAGGCCAAGTGTTGCCAACTTGTCTAGGATAGCTCTGATAAGGGGAGGATTTGGTATTGTGAAGTGACTCTCTAAGCCAATTCCATCCATAAAAACACCATTTTGTTGCAGTTGTCTGAGCCGTGAAATATAGGCATCAACAGTGGAATTTACATCACTGCATGTTTCGACCACATTAAAATCATTCATAAACAGGGTTGCTAACGGGTCTGATTTATGTGCTGTCTCAAAGAAATGCAATGTGGCATCAGGTCCAAGTCTTTGCTCATAGAAATCAAAATGAAGCATTTCATTGCTGACATCCCAGTGTATGAATTCTCCTTTGTATTGGCTCATCAGACTTAGTATTCGGGAATTGACAGCAGATTGTAATTGGATGCCAGTAAGGTTACAAACCCATGCTGGCGTGTATTTAGGTGCTTCCCAGAATATATTGTGCCCTCTAGCTATGATTTGGTTTGCTCTAACAAATTGCAGCATCTGGTCTGGGGTGGTGTAATTGACCTTGCCTTGATCAGGCTCTGTGGCGTACCATTTGAGCTCATTTTCAAAGACTGCAGCATTGAACCGCTTCACAAACCAATTCTGTGAGGAACAATTGGCAGGATGTTAAACTAGCAATTGAACACCATCACCTCACTACCCTCAAAGGAATGAGGTTTATTGTATTAATGTCTATGTTGTGGAAAATGTTAGTGGGGTTCATAGGATATACAAACCTGATAGGGCAAATTGCCAAGAATGGTCTTTGCTATTGCAGATCCAAAAGGGAAGTCTTTTGAGACCTGCTCTATAGTGATGGCAGCTCCTTGCATTCTCTTTCCATTAGTATCTGACACATGAATCGTTGCGGCACGCTTTCGTTGCTATCAAATGCAAAAGCAAAACAGATTTAAACGGATAAATTACACTTTACTTTAGATTTGATAAATAACTTCTTGTGTTTTTTATTTTTTTAGACACATACTTCTTTTTTGTACAATTTTATACAATTAAAAATATATAGAAGAAAATAATTAAATTTTTAGCATGTATGACCCTTTTCGCTGTCCATTTGAATCCATTTACAAAGAATTAATCTTAAAAACTTGATTTTCTTCTTCTTCTTTTTTTTTTTGTAATGTACATATTTGGAAGTCTTCGCAACCCCATAACTTTTTGAAGTTTTGTTTGGTTAAATGAAAGCGGTGAAAAACAACACCACATTGCGTTGTCTTGCTGACATCTACGAAGAAGAAAAGTTGATTCTACTCACAGTGTTGATTATATACTGTTGATTGACTATCCATTGCTGCTTGGTAAATGGCTGCAGCGATGGGCTAGCTACGTCTATATTGATGTCTTTAGTGTCTTTACCATCGGCGTTCTGCATTATCACAGGAACAAAACCAAATAACTTGAAGCAATTCACTAAGCTGGACAGTTTCATTAATAAAGCTAAAAGACAAAGCTACCTGAAAGAAGAGTATAGATAAATTAGAAGGCCAATCCAGAATAAATCCACCTTTGAGAAATGACCAGCATCCACGCTGGGCCAAAACAGTCCCAATGCAGTCATATATTTTATTTTCCGTTTGCAGGCTGGCTCTTATCAGAGCTGGGCTTGAACCTTCAATTTTAACCCAAACTGTAAAATACAATTAGGCATCAACATCTTAAGTACCAAGTGCAAAAGGGCACCTAATTCTAATCATGAGACATGGATCAAAAGAGCAAATACATTGATTTAAAAAGGAGTTTTTAAAGTTTAAAGTTTAATTAGTAGTCTGGAGTAACGAACAGATTAAATAAATAATGTGTGCTCCACATTGTAAGTTATCCGTTGTAGTCTAGGTGGTTAGGATACTTGGCTCTCACCCGAGAGACCCGGGTTCAAGTCCCGGCAACGGAAGTAATTTTTATTGCCTAATCTGAAGAAAACGGAAATTATTTTTATTGCCTAATCTGAAGAAAAAGGGTAAACCATAAGAAAAAATAACCCAACTGGAAAAACAGTAGATGGTGTCCTGAGTGAGGTTATGCACAACGAATGAAGGCATGTAACCATTAACAGCGTAGAAGGCAATGCTATCTTCAACACCCCCAGGCTGAGGCTGACTCTTGAAAAGTCCACCTTGGTAAAGTGGCTCCTCAGGCTGCTCTTTGCACTGCCAACCAAGTCATATTTTGGGTCAAGAACATGAATTGAAACTCCATGGCATTTGACAACATAGAAAAGGACAGCTATTATTGGACTCGGAAAGAAACTGGGAATGATAATCCCAGTTCAATGTTGAAGTGGGTTTATTTTACCTCAGTGTAAGCAGTGTAATCATATATCGGTCCATCTGCAGCATAGAAAAACAAAATAAGCAAAAATAAATAATACGGAATATTGAGAATTCTATTAATTTAAAAATTGCTACTCAAAATTTAACCAGGGAGTGGGAATAAGAACCATATAAAGGAGAAACCAAACAAGCCCCTATTAGAAGGAAGAAGACTAAAACGCAAAAGAATGCAGTATCCTGCATCCTTAGGACTTGGAAGTTGGAACTGGTCATTTTCCTAACGAGTACTGACTGATAACCAAAAATGTTGCAGAGTGGAAGGAATGGTTTAGGACTTTAGCATTTATACTAATACAAAGACCCGTGTTTAGTACTTGCTCCCCGAAAACATGGAAATTGAGAGGGGTAGGGAAGAAGAGGCGACAAAAAGATTGTACTTTGAGGTAAATGGGATTGGGAGGTGATATCACAAGGGAACAGGGTTACAGCCTTACAGGGACCTCTTGGCAGGCCCGTGCTATGCTTGACATGCTACGTGAAGGAGAGCTTCGTGTGACTGTTAATTGAATGATAATTATATAACCAGCCTGTGTCTCACTCTATAATGGACTGCAGTTAGGCTCTTGCATTGATTACCAATTTACCACTCGCTGACTCATTTGCAACTTCAACTTTATTATGTTTGATTCGATAATGACAAGATCATGAATGGAAAATTACTCTTAAAGAATAAACTAGCCACAACAACTACAAATGCCAGCTAATTAAGGATATCAGTCTAGTAACACGGATTTTAAACTGATTGAATGCTGTTAAATATAGAAACTCCAATTTATTGATTACTAACTCTAGATGAAAACAGGTCATCAAATTTTTGTACAAGTCGTTGGGTGAATAGGGATTAGGTAGATGTTACAGAACTTCATAAATGCTTGAAAAGATAACCACCGATTAATTTCCTGTCATGATATAGCAATAGCTTGCTTATAAATGTCTGAAAATTTTCGTTCTATAGGAAAAACAGCATTTTATTATGAAAAAAGAAATTTGCAATACCAAAAGAGTGCTGCAGAAAACTTCACTTTACTAAAGAAGGAAAAGAAAAATGAATCCAGCAAGGATTTTCCCAGAATGGTACTGCTGGGGGTACTAGTCACCACACCACCTTTCTGATCAAGTGATCAATGTTGGTTCCAGGGACCATTGCATATGAATTACTCAAAACCATAGGATGTGGATTACCCCCCACGATCCGCGCAGTTTAGACTTGAGTGCTCCCTACCCTTGTAAATGCCCTATGCTTCAAGCATGGGCTCCAATTCAAATAAGACAGCATGGGGAAAAGCGAAATGAATGTCATAGAAAACCACATGAAGAAAACTTTTGAAGTCGATTACATCTTTGCCTTTTAAGCGAAGTATGCTCCCCAATTGGCTGTTTGTTGTCATCAAATTCTGACTAAATTCCTTGATTTCTTTGAAAAAGACTATAACTTTCCCTTTGGTCATGCTTCATAGCCATCAATATACTCTCATCTATTTTATCACCTCTGCTAAATTTTAAAGTACTGTTGTCCTCTTCTCACATGAAATTCCCTGTTTTCTCTTGCATAATATATTGCTAATTGTATGAGACGAGAGATTTTATATTGAAAAATGAAGTCAATTCATAGTAAAGCATGTAGATTAAAAAAGAAAAGTATAGGTTTGTAATAATCGTGCTGGGCCAAAATTTTCACCGAAGTCCGAGCTATAACTTCTAGACTGGACGAATATCTGGCCTGATAATCAGGTCTAGACTTACAAAGTTGTCCTTTGTGTGCCAAGGGACCTGTTCTCTTTGCTTACTCCTTAGCTGTTATGATTCTTAACAATCCTATGTTTCTTGGAGATTTAGTTACGTAAGAAGCCTGCAGTTTTAGAAGGAAAAAAAAAGTATGAGAAAAAAATCGAAATCACAAGATCAATAAGAATTGTACTTAGTGCAATGTCAGTTATCAATTCATTGTGACAACTAACGAGGAAGGCTTTTATATAGGCTGTTCAAATTTAAGGGGAAAAAACAAAACAAAATTCAGAGTTGTATTTAACTTTTCTTTCTTGGATAGTGGGTCAATCAATTTCCATGGGTTTAAGAACCAGAGTACGTATCATACACGGGACCAATGCTGTAGGGTAAGTACTTGCTTAGTCTTAGATAACATTTTTGTTGAGAAGTGATAATAGCTTAATATTAAATATATTATATAAAAAATAAAATTTATTATACTATAATATAAGTTAATTTTTGTTATTTTATAATATTAATGATTTATGTTAAAAAATACTAATTATTAAATAATTATAATAATTACAAAATTTTAATAACATTCTATAACGATGTCAACAATTCAATTGTGAAAGTTGTTTATTTTGAATTACTTTTTTATTCTTTGAAAATTTTTTCTTTTATTTCACATTAATTATGAAAATTTAAAAAGAAAAATGTAAGTTTTCCTTGTTACTCCAAAAGTTGCACATAAACGAGTTTATACACAAATAAAAAACCCTACAAAGGAAAAAGCTTATTAGAGTTGTTGGCCTAATAAAATTATTATAAATATGAGGAGTGGTGACTTCAAGAACAGAAAGTAATACAGAAGCAACACAAAAGACACAAAAGCTGCACAAGATGAGAGAATGAAGTAAGAGGAAGTACTGATATTGTCTCTGAAAGTCAGTATGTGTATTTAGATTTTATGTACTAAAGGGATGATAAAACCCCGCTTAACTTGAAATTGTCTATGTTAGATTTTTATTATCCAGTTGGTTTAGGGAGTAAATGTTTACTGTTTCTATTTTTCTATTAGTTAGTTTGAATAAATTTTAATATGAATTCAATCATATTTTTCTTATACTTTAAATTTATTTTTGTTATATATGTGTTAACTGTAATCGGATATTAACTGTGACTTTTAAGTAAGGATACAGTTGATGATTTGATAAATTATTATTAATTAAATAAAATATATATTCATAATTTTTATTAGAATTTCATTGATAGATTTTCTGTGTATACATACTTTGTTACTAGATGTTTATAAGATAAATTATCTGAGTATAATATATTTAAAATATTTAATGTTAATATTAACCTTGATAGATTTTGACCTTTAGTTAATTCATATTTTATTAATTAAGTAGATTTATTATTTATTTTAGTTGTTTTAAATTTAATTGCTTTCATCTTAAATAATTTTATTTAACTAGATTAAGAAAATTTATCAATACATAAACTTTAAATTTAAATATCTGTGAGATTGACCACATACTCGAGCATTTAGGAATATTTTTAAAATTTATAAAAATTTAGAAATGACTTAGGGCCTATTTGTATTAGTTTTTTTTTGGAGTAAAAGTACTTTTTTGAAGTAAGAAAAATATTTGTTTTAAAAGCTAAAGAGTTCAAGCTTTTAAAAAAAGTATTTCTTGTACTTTTTTATTATACATGAAATATTCTTTTTAAAAATTTAAACTATTTAACTTCTAAAAAAATACTTTTATTACTTAAAAAAATATTTTTATTATTTTAAAAAAATATTTTTACTCTTAAAAAAAATTAATACAAATGGACCTAAGTCTAACATTGAGATATCAATGGCCTTTTTGACTTTGGATCCAAATAAACGTACGTAAATTCGGGGTTTACACTTTACAGAATGCAAAGCCCCAAGGCCCAGGTTGATGAATTTAACAAGGAAAAAGATTAGACTGTTTTTGTTGGTTACGTTACGTCCACAGCTTGTGACTCGACGGCGAACAGTACCCAACACTTATTCCTCTCATTCCAAGCTCACTTTCTTAATAAAAGCAATGCTGCCAAACCCCATTTGAAGCTTATTATTGGTATTAAAAAGGTACTTGGATTTAAGATCATCATTACTGGGTTTGCTTTTGTCCACTATGATGATGTTGCATGTTTAATTTGAATATTTTATTATTTTAGGAAAAATAATTGATAAAATTTCTGTTCAACAACAAAACAAATGGAGCCCTAAAAGCAATTCACAATGCCGAAAGTGCTGCAAAAATCCGTTCTTTAAATAAAGAATGGCAAAGAAAACAGGATCCAGCTAGGATTTTCCTAGAATGGTCCGGGAAGAGTGAGATGCCATCACCACCTTACTGCAATGTAGCTTTTAGGGACCACTGGATATGGATTACCCAGAACCATATGTCACACATGCGCCTCTTCTGAGGACAACTGGATATGGTCCATATGGATTCCCCACACGATTTGAAAAATGTTGAAACTGTACAACAACAACAAAATGTTGAAAACTGTCCATATGTTGAAAATGTTGAAACTGTAGCTAGAGTAAATTTGACCTATGCTTCTACTATGGGAATTAATTTTAGACAAATACAAAAGGATTTAATTTTAATCTAATGTTATCTAATTATGTGTTACCAAATCATTAAAAGAGTTTGATTATTATTAAAAGAGTTAGACTTTTTAGGTGGTTGTTGTGATGGTCAAACTCTTTTAATGATTTGACAACACATGATTAGATGACAGTGTAGGGCATTACTCCGGTACCCATCTTTTTTTTCTAGGGTATCGGTACCCAGGGTGAGTTGTCTAGCATTCATTAGTTGTTATTTATATTGAATAAATTCTTTAATATTTATTGTGAAACCAACAGTCAATAATTTATTAACAACTCACCTTGGATACCAAACCTATCAGGGTACCGTAACAAATCCCGACAGTGTAAAAAAATTTTACACTGAGAATAAAAACTCAATACAGAATGGGCAGTCACAGAAAGCCACATGAAGAAAACTTTCGAAGACGACCACATCTTTGCCTTTTAAAGTGAAATATGTTCCTGCGTTGGCTTGTTTGATATCATCAAATTCTTGCTGTTTGGCTCTCCTCCACATTTTTCACTTCCGCAATTTTTTTTAATACTTTTATTCCTTAATTCTCACATCAATTTTATCTGCTTCCTCTTTCATCAAGCACATTGTCAAAACTCGATAAAATATGGCATACAATGCCAAAGAGAACATATAGTGACTAGACAGGCACTTTACAGCTTGTCTCTCGCTTATTACCAAGTTACACTGACAGAGGAATATGTGAAAACAACTAACATAACACAACATCAGTTCACAGAACAAACTGCATAACATTTTCATCTACCAAAAGACCCACGCGATATTCTCTTCTCTCCAAATTGAACGAAAAGAATTCTCACTAATCCTTGCAAACATCCTCAAAATAATAATACAGAGGTCAGTAGACTGCTTATGCTTCAGAACACAATGAAAAAGGAATTGCAAACAAAAAATAGTCCGCCTTTATTTAAAATTACAAAACAAATGTCTACCATGCTGGTGGAAATTGGGATATCACCGAGCAAAAAGCTCATCAATCCCAGGATTTTATATGTCACATTCCGGGTCATTGGCTACTTGATGTCCCTAAGGATTTCTTGGATTTTTTGCTCATGGAAATCTTCTTGTAAACATTCTTGGTTCTGATTGACAATAGAATGTCTAAGAAGAACCCAACAATACATGCTCCACTCATGATTATAAAGACTAGCCTGTAACAATGACCTCCAACACAGGCGTTGCCTCCTCCGGCCGTGGTAGTCGCCTCCATATCATACAGTATGCCAGCAAGCAGCCCGGAAAATAGGAATGAGCCAAGGGGAAGGTTGAGGATGAGAATGTTATAGATGAGACCATAATATTTGAGTCCAAATAATTCAGAGGCTGTTGGTACTGTAATGGCGAGGCGGACTCCATAGCATATGCCAACTACAACAGACCCAACGTATAGGGAACCAGGCATAGCCATGGCCATGAGTATGTAACCCACAGCCATCAGAATCTGAGATGCTGCATTCCAAAGAGGTCTAGGCGTTGCAGCTTTCCTGTGAACAAGAAAAATTGGAAAAAAAACAACATAGACAGTTAGTTCAAACTTGATCGACAAACAATAGAAGTCAAAATTTATAAACCATCATTCTTGCCACACATAATCACACAAAACAGGAAAATCTAACGCTAATATAATATATTTCCATAACATAATCTTGCATTTAACCCTGATTCCCTTAACAAAATACATAGTGAAGATATCTAATAAGAGCAATGTTACATTCTCTTAACATATCTTCTTAATTAATTTAAAACAGAAATATTAAATGAATCCAAAATGTATTTAATAGGCTGATTCATTCATCTAATAATGAATTCCCATTAACAACCTGAGTTCTAAAATAGGCATATAAACGTAAAGAACAGCTTGAAATGGAAACAGAAGGGTAGTGAGAATATACGCCATAGGAAATGGGATGACTTACTTGATGAAGTGCTCCGAAACCGAACCCGAGACGATCCGCCCGAAAAAACCAAAAATACTGGTCAAGGAGACGAAGAGTGACACATCAGTGTATCCAAGAGCCAACCCGATTTGACCCATATTGTTCATCACGGCCAAACCCGTTCCAACCCCACACAGAAACGACACGAACAAGATCCAAAAATCCACGGTGCTCAACGCCTCCAATACCGTGTGCTCCTCCCCCACCACCGGTCGTCTGTTTACTACCACCGCTTCCTCCGCGGCTGCATACGCCACCGTTTCACGTTCCTTGTCATGGCTTTGAAGTAACGGTTCGTTGACCCTTTGGCTTTGCCCCTCAATGTCAAGGGCCGGTTTAAGCCGGCCCGAGTTCCAGGCTTTGAAGTAAGAGTGAACCGGGATCCCGAACGGCGAGGCCAACAGAACCAACAAAACGGCGGCGAATACTCGAGATACCAAGGTGCTGGGATTGGGCACGAAACCATAAGCCAACAAATAAACGGCGACGACGACGGCGACAACATTGAATACACCGAAATAGTTGGCCTCTTCGTTGTCTTCGGCGGCGGTGGTAGATTTAGCAGGAGGGACCTCGCGGAGGAAGAAGACGCCGGCGAGGCAAACGAGGAAAGGGATGAGAGACAGCATGAGGAGGAAGGAAGCGGGATCGTCGGCGAAGAGAGCGGAGCAGAGGTTGGTGAATATAGCAGTGCTCAAACCGACAAACCCTTTGAGAATGCCGGAAACAGGTCCTCTGTTTCTGCGAAAGTTACGTATGCAAGTGACCAAAACCGCCGTGTTCATCCATGTTGTGCTGTTGCCTCCCATGCACAGAAATATGCACATCTGTATTTGAATTCAGCAAATCAGAATCTGTTCTTAATAAAAGCTCTAATTTTTTTGGTAGTCACAAAAATTTAACAGAATCCCAACAAATCTCAAACTGAAAGTGGCAGCACTACCTACGGCTTCTTTCTTATTGTAACTATCTGCATGCAAAGAAAGCAATAGCAACGTTGATTACCTGCCAGAAAGGAAGGGGTTGAATTCTCTGGCTAACAACAAGCCACTGAACGCCATAGCCGAGGAGACCTTCGAGGGAGCCAATGAGAAGAATTGCCCATGTGGGGAAGCGGTCAGAAGCAAGTCCTGCGAGAAGGCCAAACGCTTTGCCAACATCTTTGGCGACAGAGAGACTATTGAGCTCAACCTGGGTGAGATGCATGAGGGATTTGAGAGCATCAGAGTAATTAGAGAAAGTGTAATTGTTGCCGGAGATAGATTGAATCCAAACGGCGGTGACCAAGCCGAGCCATTTACTGGCGGTGGAAACAGGGGGGGAGAACTCGGAGGTGCCCATGAATCAACCAAAATAGAGTAAAAGAAACGATTTTGAATGATTGTTTGGTGGGCGTTGAATACTTGAATTGAATCCGCGGACACTCCTTTAATATTTATAGCAGCATTTGACACATTTTCTCCCCTGTTGAGATTGAGGATGAGTGCACTACTGTAGTCGGTAAAGGTACACGAACCGTGCAGATTTTATTTAAAAGCATTAAACAACAAGAAAAATAAAATTGTAACTTGCAGAAGTCGAAGTCTAATTTTTTTAAGCATTTGCTAATTAGTGATGTATTTTTTAAATAATAAAAATAGAAAATATTAAACAAAAAAGAAAAATATTTAACATCTTAATTTTTTTTAAGATATTTAAATTATTTTAAGTAATTAAAAAAATTAATAATAAATATTTCTTAAATAGTACTAGTACTAATTAACAACACTTACTTTTTTATGAGTAATACTATATTCTTTTAACATAAACTTAATTACTTTAAACATTAATATTATTAAATAAAAAAGTATAAATTTTTTTTAAAAAAATTAATATTTTTTCTTAAATTATTAAGAAAATTATTTAAAAGATTAATGAGATATGGATTTTTTTTTGTCGTATTAAATTCGAAGTCTCCTTTTCCGCTCATGTATTGTAGCTATGGGCCCCGAAGCAGATGGCGGCCGTACCTGTTCGCTCTTCTGACTTTGATGTTTTTGATCGTACAGCTAGAGGACTAGTAATACTGTAATAGTCGGTGTGCTTGGTGGGACCATCTTCTCCACTTGATAGTTGATGCCCTCCCTCCTTCCTTCATAGATGATATTCACACACACCCATAGATTTCATCTCCATTGTCAATTTTATTTTCATAATATTTTTTAAGAAAAATATTAAATCAACTTACATGCATAGGACCTATATCTATTTTTAAAATCTATATTTTTATTGTTTTTAAGTGATTGTCAATGAAGAGCTCCAGCCTACTAGAGCACTAGTAGTAGTATGTTTAATACTTTAAAAAATTGTTCAGTTAGAATTAATTTATAAAATATGAGTAAAAAAAAATCTTTTGTTAATTTGATCGCCAATTATGCTGTTTGATGTAACGGAGGGAAAGAAACACAATAGAAAAGGAAAAATAATAATAATAAAAAAAAAGTTATCATTCACTTTATTTGATGTTATCTAATGGAAAAAAATGATATTTTTTTTCTTTTATTTGATTTTATTAAAAAAAATGTATGTAAATATATATCAAATTATTTTATTATTCTCTATCTAATAAAATTAATTTATATGAAGAATTTTTTCCCTTGTTACAACCTTTCTTTAAGGGATGACTAACAACCAACTTCGCAACTAATTTTTTTTTTAAAGAATCATTGCTAATTTTATTTGATTATAAAAAATATGTGTGTGTCAGTTGATTTCAATTTAAGAAAATATTAATTTATTTAATTGATTAAAAGAAAATGGTTATTTGATTTTAAAATAATCATTTGTCTTGAATAATTTAATTAACTTGTTAATATTGACTCATTGTATAATATTAGATAAAAATCATTCGCCAACACTTAAAGTACTCCAAAACTAATATCTTTTCCCACAAAGACATTAAAGAACTTAATAATCAATTTATACGCATAGATAACAAAGAAAAAAAAAAGGTGGGAAAGGAGCACTTTCCCTCTCAATCCATTGATAAATGGAAGGATAAAAAACATGTAGGTTCCACACAAAATTCTTCATTTCAAATATCTTCTTTTCTCCTATTGAGCTGATACCAAATGTTATATAAACTTATTCCTTTCCCACATTTCCTTTCTTTTCCACTATAAACACATACCAAACATACGCTTAGTGAAGAAAACAAGTACTTTCACTTTCTAAAAACCAATTGGTGAAAACTCAAGTTGAGGCTATTCACTTGGAGTTATGATGCTTAAGGTTGGAGGTTCTATCCCACACATTCATTTCCTTAATTTTTTTACCTAAATCTTAATAAAGAGTATTTTATTTGATTAAAAAACTAAAGTTGAGGTGAAAAGAATGAGATTATTTTATTATAATTTTTTTGTGATTTAATAAAAATAATAATTAAATTTTGTTTAATTTTCTTAATTTTAAATAAAAAAATAAATTAGTAATCACTAAAACCTAAAACTCCAAAAAAATAAAAACAAAAAAACTCATTCTACAAAAAATAAGTAGATATTACAATATTATTATTAGGTTAAAACATGACACAAATAGATAATAGAATGAACTTCATGCTAATTGATAAGAAATGTATTATGTCCCATATTGCTTAGAAAATGTAATATAATGAGGTACTTAAGGCATGAGACTCTCCCGCCTAATAGACTAATATTTTGGGTTAGGTTCTCCTCATGAGTTTGAGTCATAACAATTGGTACTCTCGTTGAGAGCTGGCCGACGTAGAAGGGACGAGCTAGAAAGGAGCGACCAACAAAATGGTTACCTGTACTAAAAGGGTTAGAGTGAAAGCCACCCTGAGTGGCCGGTTAGAGTGGGCTGTCGCAGACACTAACTTTTGAAAGAGTATAAAATATTATTTCTCACATTGCTTAGAAAATACAACTCAATAAGAATACTTAAAACATGAGGCTCTCACACCTAATAAGTTAGTTTTTTAGATTAGATTCTCATCATGCACTTGAGTCATAACAAAAATGCTTGACCATAAATAAGAAAGCAGGAGAGTTGAATCAAAACCATTTGAATAAATATGTTTTGGGCTTGATCATGTGGTTGAGGTGGATACGTTTTTGGATAAAATTTAATTATAATTTATCTTAAATCAAGATGGAAAATTTTTACTAATAAAAATACCAAGTTATAATCAATCTCCTCTCTTATCAATTATCAATAAATTATTATTCGTTGCATTTTAATTTGTTCATTAATTTTTCTTCTCAACCAAATATAGGTGGTATAAATCTAGGTCACAAATCATGAGATCCAATCTAATGTATAGATTTAAAAGGAAATCTCATCGAAAGATTCTAAACACTAATTCCAATCACAATCGCAATGAGTCAGCTGAATTGGCTGGATTTGCTTCCACTTGTAGGGGTCTTGTAGCAATGGGACCCAAGAGAAACGGATAACTGTGCTCCATTTATTTCTTCTTTTGAAAAAATGCTGAAACTTTAGAACTTGGAAATTGGAAGCCGCTATTATTATGGATGGAAAGCAGTACAAGTAACGTAAGCAGTTGCAGAAAAGTGAGGACAATAGAGTTTTGCTTTTTATGGCATGCAAAACGAAGGAAGGAAGGAAGGAGAAAGAGGTCTTCACATGGTTGGAGACGCGCCGCGTTTTGTTCAACAGAAAGGCATGTCCTCGCATTTTTCATGCAGGTTTTGAAGATTGAAGCTCACTGCATGAACAAAATTGAAGACAAGAAATATCATACTACCGTTACTACGTGACAAATGCAGTTTTTAATTTTATATATATAAAAAAAAAATTGACGTCTAAAGTGTTTTGGGGACTGTTGAAATGAATAGGCTATTGCCTATTGGTCTCAATTTGAATCAAAGGTGAGACTCGTACATTCATCCTCATTCAACTTTATCATAAGTAAATAATTAATAATAAGAGATTTATCTAATTTCTACGTATACCTGCAGAAGTTGTTGTTTTAAGATAGGATAAAGCATATATCGACCAAAGGAAGTTAACCAATACAAATAAGAATTTAATTTTAATTATTTGTTTAGTTTACAAGTTTTTTTATGTTATTGTTCAATTAAACAATATCACATTATTGAAAGAGTTTGACTCCAACAACAATTGTCTAAAAAGTTAATTTTTTTTAAAGATTTATCAATATATAATTATATGATAATGTAAAAAAAATTTAAACAATTATTCAAAATTAAACTCAAATAAATGAGAATAAAGAAAAGAAATAACTAATATTCAAAGTTCAAATTGAGTAGCTATCATTCTTAATTTAAAGATTTTTTTTTCAAGATGTAATAAATATCTTGTGGTCGCAAACAAGTTCTCCCCTGAAAAATTGAAACAAAATCCCATCAAACTAGTACAAGTTCATGGCTGCTACCGCTGAACGGCGCCCACTCGGGTCAGGGCCTTGAGGAAATGTCTCATGCATGCTGCCGCTCAAATGGAAATTTAATCATATGATGAAAGCTACGAATTCCCTGTTGCCAAGAATCTCAATTTAATTACAACTGATGTGCAGCTTCACGTTTATGGAGCCATCCAATCCAAAGCCATATTTCTTGATTAATAGAGAAGAGCAACTGGAGCTCGTTTGTATCCTATATACCAAGCCAATTGATGTGTTCATGTTTTTTCTGTGGGAGAATTGTATTTTAGAGATTAAAATGTATATTTATTATTTTAAAAGATTATAATAATTTAATTTAAAAGTTTACTCATTAAAAATATTTATTTAAAAAATTGTAATAAAATAATCAAAATATTTAGTATAATAATCAAATTAATTGTCTAAATAATAAAATTTTATCCTTATTAACTTTTAACATAATAAACTTAACTTTTATAAATACTTCAATACAATTCTCTCTTTTTCTAATCTCAGAGCAAGCAACAATTCATTGCTGCGTTGCTTCTTTCTTTGATAATGATACTTCAGCTGACAGCTTGAATGTTGTTCGGTAAACGAGAATTGGAGAAAAGATAAGTTACGTGGAATCGCCAATAATAAGGGATTTATTATGGTAACTTTATGAATTTAATATTTAAATATTTATTAATTATTAATTTTATAATATATATTTTAAAATTTATTAAATATAATTAATAATTAATAAATACTTAACAATTTACTTTAATTATTGATACAAAAGAAATATATGTGTATTAAAATAATGCCCCAATACCAATACTTTGTTTGTATATAAAAGGAGGGGGGGGGGGCAGGGAATCGAGCTCAGAGATAAAAAAAATATTTGTTATTAAATGTTAAAGCCTATAATTTCAAAGTTAAATCTAGATTTCTACCGGTGATCTCAATTTACAGGATTTAATACAAAGTCGTGATGTTTGCTTTCAATATGAAAGCCCTTAATTAAATTAACCCCACAAGAATGCATGCAATGTATTTGTTAAATTCAATCTTAGAAGAAATATATATTTCCATCAAGCTTCTATTTTTTCTCATGCTTGCCACAATTCTTATTCAAAAAAGAAAGGAAATACTTCTTATTAAAATAAATATAATTTTTTTCATAAAACGATGAAAGAAACTTCTGAGAATAGATAGACAGAGAAGGAATAATTATAGTTGTAGGTCGTATTGTTTCTGCGTATGTAGTTACTGAAAGCTTGTTGTTATAAGTCATATTATCACAATGACAATGACACCATATACCAAATCTCAAATGACCGTAACGTTTGGCAGTTGTGAGGGAGGAGATGCATTGCGTGCTAGTTGTTCTATTCTGAATTAATCTGTCTCACACAAAGTATTAGGTTAAATTACACTTATTATCATCATCTTATCTAAGTATGCAACTTGTCTCCTTGCTCAAATTGTTTGAAGTTTCATGATTCTGCCCAACTTGTAAAAGTTTAGTTTCATAGAAGAAGATAGCTTATTTAATTGGAAGGTTTTTTTTCTTATGGTATAATATTATGAAAATTGTGTACAGGTAGATTAACTATAATATACATTAAACTATCAAAATATTTATATTTTGATATATTTTTAAAAAATGTATATTTTTCATAAAAAAATATAATTGTTTATAAAATATCATAAATAATTTATTATAAAAAAGAAAAATAAAAATAAAAACCAAGTTGTCCTAACTCCTAAGCACGGGTAGCTACGTGAAAGACTGCGCGCACATGTGCTGTCTGCTCAGTCTGCCACGTGATAATAACCAACCTGTCATGCACCCATGTGTCTGTAATATGTGGACCCACCTACCGCTAAGATAAGCCCTTGAGTCATTGACTTGACGCTTCGACCACCCAGGCCCTATTGTTTTTGTTTTGTTTTGTTTTGATAAGATGCCGCGCTTATAATCAACACTAGTGGGACGTATGCGACTTGCTTTTCTCCAAACCACAACGTATTCTAATTTTTCAATTTGAAACATATAATAATTAGATTTTGTTACTATTTTATATTATATTTAGAGCGTAAAAGTCTTATGATTTAAGTCTTATACAAGAACTGATATAATTCATGCATAGATCATTTATGTGGCTCTATATAAGAAACTTATCTCCGCTAGGGATGTTAATTAGTGAGTACGCGTGAAGGTCTTTCAACTTCCATACTTGCACTTGTTTAAAATTCTTCCACTCGTTTTGATATCCATTTTTATTGTTAAGTATACTTAAAGAAATTTGAATATAAAAATAACCCTTGTCTACTCAAATTTATTACTTATTTAATACATGTATACATGAATATCAAATTCATGAATTAAACTTATGAAAGATTTACTTAAATAAAAATAGCATAGTTAATTGCGTTATATTATATTAATTTTTTTAGAAATTAAAAAATGAACTTAACATTTAAAATAGCTATAAAGTATATAACAATATGGATGAGTTATAACGAGATTTAAATGGATTGTTGCATTTTTGCTAGAAAATGGAAATTGATGATATTTAACTTAATCAAAGTATCTTGTTAGAACAGTGCCAGACTAGTTGTCCTCTATTGATTTTTGTCTTCGTTGATGACATTATTCTCTAGATTTTTTTTGCAAATTTATTTTTAAATTTTAATAAAGAAAGAACCGGAAGTAATCGTACATCCAGCAAAATAATACTCCTATATTTCTTGGTAACACAAGAATTTTCTTTCCTTTTAATATTTAATAAATTAGTGAAAAATTTTAATTTTAATTTATTGTAAATTAAAATGTTTTAATATTATCATTTAATAATATATTAACATATTAAAAAAATTAAAATTTTTAAATAATTTTTATGATAATTTAATATTTTTATTAATTTAAGAACTTAAATAACGATATAATTTTTTTATACTATAATATATTAAAATTAAACTCAGTGAAATTAAGCAGATCAAGGTGAGCCTTTTTCATATCTTCAATCTAAACGACATCAAGAGGAGGAAAGATATTTTATACGCGGTGCATCGATCCCAATGCATGCATCGATGGTTGATCACGACCGTTGCTAGAATATGATACATGGTTGAACAAAAGAAAGAAAGAGAGAGAGAGAGGAGGATCCATGGGCCCCTTTACCACGCCCCACCTACTTTAACTTGCCGTTGGGAGCTTCGGAGAGCCACCATTAACTGCAACTTGAATTATATCTGCTTGCGTTATGGATTGATTGGTATAGCTTTTATTTTCTTTATCTACTTGTAGTAACCCCATAACCTTTCAGTGTGAACGTGTGACATTACTTTTGTTTTAAGTTTTCATTTTTCACAAATGTTTTTCCCTTTTTGAGTTCAAATTCCTTATATTACGAAGGTCTTATGGGTGATTGATTGGTATAGATTAGCTACCCACTTTAGTCTTTAGACCAGCCCACTAATAACATAAATTCATTCATAAGTTTCAATTCATTGCAAAGAAAGAAATAAAAAAGTAAAATTATAAGAATTTAATTTTAATTTATTGTCAGTGTAATGTGTTAACATATCATTAAAAGAGTTAGACTTTTTTAAGTAATTGTTGTAATAGTCAAACTCTTTTAAAAATTTTTACGTATTTTTATATTATTAAAAATAATATTTTAAGTAATTATTTATTATTATCAAACTCAATTAAAAATATAATAATATAAAAAATAGGCCAAAATAAACCGAAATTAATTATATTTTTTTTTTCCTCTTACTCACTGTTACTTATCATTCACCTTACTAGAATAATCATCCCCCATAGCAGTTTTTGTTTTACTTTGTCTCTTCTGCATAATCATTGCATGTAGCTTGACGCATTCAGCAACTCTGTTCAGGCGCAGCTGCAAGTTGTGCGACAAGATTGCTTTGACAGCTAGTTTGTCTTATTGATCATGTGGCTTTGATTTCATTATATTTTGATTAAAATCATCGCCGGATTCTATTTCTCCTTAACTAATTAACTTCATCTAATTAAGCAAGTAAGTACGCATATTCATTACGTCAAAAACGTCCTGGGCGTCTCTGATTTCAAATTGAAGTTATAATAGAAAAGTAGCAAGAGGTTTCTTCGGAGAATATGCCTCTGGTGTGGATGATGCACGTGCAAAAAGCAAACCAGCATTTGCTTACCGTGTTTGTATATTGCATATATATTTCTTTAAGAAGGGAAAAAGGAAAACAAAATATTTGGTCCTTCAACCTTTGCCCTTGGCTGCTACTGATCCTTGAAACATTGTTTATGGGCAAGTTAGCTGTGCATATTTGAATGCTTACGGTTTTCAAGCACATTGCCCAGATGCCCAGATCCATGATGGGAGGGGAGACCTTGTATGACCTAACCCAAGTTCCAAACCGAACGGAATGCATATGCAATTGCTTCGATGATTGCAAATAGTAGCGGATCTTAAATAAAATTTTTTTGGATAACCATATAATATTTTAATAACATTTAAATAAAGACTTATGTGTTGTATTCTTAAATATTTTTATAAAAATTTTAAAATTTTTAAGGTGGTCATGGCTCCTCAATCCCATAAAAATCTTGCAAACTATGTCTGCAGAGAATGGAGATTGAAAATGGGCAAAAGCTAGTGTGGTGGGATTTGCTCGCCCAACTAGCGTCAAAGGTGTTTAAGTTTTATTTATTTTTAATTTTTAATAAACCACGAACAAAACTGGTGTGCCGAAAGTTTTGACTTTAAAATGGAATAATGGACGGAAATATTATAGTCACAGTCAATGAAATGATTAGTCAGGGTAACGTCTAATCTATTCTAATATACAAAAACAAAAATCAAATGTTTAATGTGAGCATATATAAGGAAATGATTAATTTATTGTAAAAATAAAATTGATAATTCTTGATCATTATATTATTTATGAATATTTAAAATTATATGTTATTTAAAGGTTATATGATCACTTAAAAATGTTATATGACTTTATGTTTTAATTTTGACCATACATAAATGATCTAATAGTCAAAATTTATTTTTTTTACTCTCACAATAAATTACTATTCTCACTAAATATGTCCCTATATATATATATAATCATTAAAAGTATATTTATAAATTATAGTTACTCTTTTGTGTGTGTGTGTGTTTAATTTTTAAAACTATTAATTTAAGAATGATAGTTCAAATATTAATCATGTAATAATTAATCAGCGAGAACAATTTTACATTTGTTATAAAATTAAAACCATACAATAAATTTATCATATATCATATGAAAAAATTATATGCATAGTTGTGCATCCGTACGTGGGTTGCGGGTTTTTCTTTTTTTTGGAGTTGTTGTTTTATTTTTAATTTTTAGTATTATCATTATGAGTTATTTACTATTATAGTTATATTTTATTCCTAATATAATCCAAAACGTCATGTACGTAAACTTGACACAATATATTTTCAAAATTTATCTAACATTTCATCTTTTTTCACCACAATTTGTTATAGCTAATCATTAATAACCTTATTCTGAAGGATATTATAAGATAGATCAAAAGTTATCAACACTTACCATGATGTCAACTACTATAATTGATAACAAGGGTGTAATCCCCCCCCCTCTAATCAAATCATATTAAATATTAAGGGGTTATATTTATATTTATTATAAACGTTGAGTCAAAAAGTTAAGTTTAAGAGTTTTTAAGACCTGGTTTAACCCGCCAACTTAACCTTACCCAAGTTATTTGAGTCAAATTGGCCTAGATTTTAAGGGAATAATCAAGTTAGAATCAGGCATAATGATGTTGGCTTGATGTATATATTTTTCGAGTATGATACGAGTCACCTAACCCGAAATATATAAATATATATATTTCTTACATAGAAAATTTAAATTATGTAGATTTAACATTACTTTTAAATACATATATTTAATTATTAATATTTATTAAGAGTTTGCTAATCATATAAGTATTAACATAAAACGTGAGCATTTAAATATATCGCATAATATAAAATATTATAAATATAACTACAATACAATATAAATTTTGACAAATTTTGAGTCAACCGAGTCATTAATATGTTTGACCATGACCATGTTTGTTCGAATTTAAGGTCAAGTTCAAACTTAAAAAACTGGTCCATTCAAAATCTCGACTTGGCCTAATCCAGTTATGAGCACCCATAGTTAAATCTAACAATTAGAAAATGCTCAATAAATAAAGCCAATAGACATAGTGTGTATTTGGATTAAATTATGCAAACTTAATTTTGGATAAAATTAATTTTGCAAACTTATTTCAGTTAGTAAATTTAAGAAAAGTGATTTATATTTGAAACTTTTATCTGAAAATTAAATTTGTTAAAATAAATGTTAGTTAAATAATGTTGATAACAATTATTTTTAAATGTGTAATAACAAAAAATTATACGAGTTATTTTAAATTATATTGTTAATAAATTAATGTTAAAAAATTAATGACAAAAGAAATTTTTTTTAAAATTAAGTTTATTTAAATATTATAAAATAAAATAACGTTGAGTATAATTATAATAATATTTTTAAAAAAGATTAAGTTATATTTATTTAAATATTATTAAAATAATAATTTAATATCAAATTATAATAATTTTTTTATTAATATTAATAATATATACAAACAAAATTTTTAATTATAAAAATAATAAATATTACTTTTACATTATAATGTTAGTATCACATTTACCGTGAAATATGATTCTAAAAATTACTAAGCACATTAGCACAACATTGAATGTGAATTTTCATTCCAAATTTGATTTTACAGTGATCAAAACAGGCCATTTACGCTGAAGCACGATAAGATGGCGTATATATCACCCGGCCGCTAACGTACGGTACATGAACTTCCATTTTTTAGTAAAATTGAATTGCACGCCAAAGTTTTGGCAATGTCTACTTAGATATCCTGAGATAGTACCCCAAATACATCCCAATTCAGAACAATTTCACATGTAATTGATGTGGCAATTAATGCCTGCTTGTTTAGATATCACGTTCACTCCAAAATAAATCGATGATGGAGACATATAACGACTTGAGCTCGAATTTCAGCGAATTTTAATTAAGAGATTAATATGAAGAATGGTAGAATTGTTATGGTATCATTGTCAATATGCTATAATATTACATTCAATAAATAAATAAATAAATCCCTGGGAAGTAATTGAAAAAATGGGCACGTGATGGGATCAAATGGATCCATCACCCATGTCAAAGGTAATTTGCTTAAAGATTGAAACTAATTATTTAATTATAAATCCATAATATTACACTAACAATAAATAATATGGTATCATATAATAAAAATAAAAACTTCAACAAAATTAATAAATTTATAAGTTTTTTCAACAAGGTGCACTTGTATTTATTTATTAAAGTATTTACTCATATTCAAGAAAAGTGCAAACAAGTAAGGTATAAATCAACATTTTGTTGAGAAACATGGTCTAAAAGAGAAAAAAATAAGATAAGAGTGAATTTGAAATTTACTAAATGAAAAATTGTGTGAAATTTATTTATAAGAGTGACTTATATAATTCTAAAAGTGTAATTAATTATGTAATTAATCAACCCTAATTAACTAATTACTAACTACCTAACCATGTATGATAATAACCGTTTGGAAGCTAAATGATGTTTATTTAGCATTCTTAGCTTGAGATGAACAATATAATTTATACCAAATAAAATTACAAAATATAAGTAATGTCATAATTACATCAACTAATAAAAAAAATCTAAAAATTGATGATGATAAAAATTGGCAATGACTGAAATATATAACAAGGTCTTTGATTTTTTCTCAGGCTTCATCAATCTTTTTTTCAGCATTCTTACAATACTTATTCCAAGTAAATTTGAACTTTTTGAGTCACCAAATAGCATCATAATATGGTGCTAAATAATTTTAAATATGAGAACAATATTCATCAATCAGAGCAATAAAAAAAAAGACTTAGCTACCATAAAAAGGTACAAACAAATAAAATCAAACTTTAAACACCATAAAAAAAGTTTAATTTCTATTTATTATCAGTGTAAATTTTATTTATACTGTCATTCAATTATGTGTTGTCAAATCAGTAAAAGAGTTGATTATCACAACAACTATCTAGAAAATTTAACTATTTTAATGATTTGATAACACATAATTAAATGATAATGTAAAAAAAATTTACACTGATAGTGGATAAAAATTAAATTCATAAAAAAAACAGAAACTAAAATAAAAGTAACATCAAGACTTAAACAAGATTAACAAAAAAGGAAAAATTGAACCAAGATTTCACAAAAATGAATGTGCTCAGCCAGCAACTCCACGGCTTCAACAGTGCTGGAAGAATGCACTAACGCCCCGCACACCACACTATGAAACTGTAACGAATCATGGAGGTAATCATTTTTTTCCCCATAGAATTAGCAAAATTCGAGTTCCAACAAAAAAAAAAAATCAAAACCCAACGTTGGGGAATGCAAACGAACAACAATAGATCCAATCTAACGAACAAAGCTGCTGAAAATCATAGGGTTTTCAGGTAGTAGAAAATGGGAAAAAGTGGTGAGTAGTAGGGTGTTCAAATCCAAACCAAATTGAACAAAATCGAAAAATCGAATCGAAAAAATCAAAAATTGATTAAAATTGAACTTTTTTGGTTTAGTTTGGTTCTTTTTTTTAGAAACCGATCGGTTTGAATGGGTTTTCAATTCCAATTTTCAAAACCGAACCGATCCAAACCAAATCGATTAGAATATCATATATATACATATTTTAAATAACTTTGTATGTGTTGTTGAATATCTTCAAAGCTTTACTTTCTTATCTTGTTAAAATTATTCATATTAATGATTTCAAAATGACATTTATCATTTAAGGTATATGCTCATTTGATGGTTGCTTTCTTTGATAATTATGACTAGAAGTTTTGGTTTATATAGCTGAAAATTAGTTTGAAATTTTAGATTTTTATTATATGATTGTACTTGACAACACTAGAAGTTTGATCGTGATTTTATTTGATCATTACACTAGAAGATTGTTAATTTTTGTTTAAATGAGTTGTTGTTGTTTGTTTTAAATGGATAAATATGTTATTTATTGTATAAATAGACTACATTATCTTTTGGGCCATAAAAAAGTAAAGGAATAAGATTATTTTTTTAAAATGATCAAAAACCGAAAAACCGATTCAAATTCGGTTTGGTTCGGTTTCTAAATTTGAACTAAACTGTTTGGTTGTTTATATGAGAAAACCGATTGGTTTGGTTCGGATGACTTTACCCTTCAAAACCGATCCAAACCAATCCGCGAACACCCCTAGTGAGCAGTAGAGAGAGAAAGGGAGTTCGCGAAGGTAGGGAAAATTTTCTCTAAAAAAGCAAAAGGGAAGGGAAGAAAATAGAGAGTTTCTTGTAAAATTTGAGAGAAAATGAATTTTTGAAGGGAGAAAAGATTTAGAGTTCTATGAGAACTCAACGCAATGGGATTGAAAAAAAAATGGTCATAATAAATATTATGGAAGTTTTGATACTATATTAAAAATTATGATATAAAAGAAAAAAAAAAGAGTGAATTTGAAGTTTATTAAATGAAAAATTATATAAAAATTATTTACAAAAGATATAACTTTATAAGTATAACTAATTATGTAATTAATTATATTTAATTAAATAATTATTAACTAATTATTAACTACTTAACTATGTAATGATTCAAAGCACACTTATAAAAATGTTAAGAGGGGAAACTACATAACAAAGAGTAAATTAACGAATGAGGTGGAATATTATTTTTAAGTGACTATGATTTGTCAAAGTTAGTCATTGAGGTGGAGTGTTATTTTTTAATGAAAATGGGGAGTGTCATGTTTTAGTAGCTCCACAAGAGTGAGTGTAATTTATCATTTTATTTACAACATGTTTGTTTTATGGTTTTGAAAACGCAAATGTGTGTTACATCACTCCTGAGACACGTTTGTCAAAGGACAATTCATTCTTCCTTCTACCGACGCATGTTTGCATTGAGGAGAATTTTAACCAAACATAGCTTTAATCAAGCAAAGTTCTAATCTTACATTTAGTGACAAGTTTTATATCTATAAAAAAAAAAGTAGTAATAATAACTAGTGTAGTCATTTAATTATTTTAATAATAATTAATATATTATAATTTTGATTTTAAATTTAACACAACCATTTGGTATAGTGATAAAAAAAAGTATTTATTATTGGTATTGCAATTTTAGTAAAAATTGCAACTAAATGACATCACGTGACACAACACTTATAGAAACCGCCATGTATGTAAAAAAATAATGTTGTGCCACGTTATTGCACGTAGTTATAATTTTACTAAAATCATGATACTAATAATAAATATTTGAGTAAACACTCATTTTAATTTTAAAAATATAAATAATATTAATTTAGTTATTTAATAATTTTTTTATTTAAATGATAAATTTGATGTAAAAAATAACAATGAATGACTAATTTTATATCAAAAAATGATATCAAAAGACTTATTTGATGTTAAAAATTGATATTGCATGACTATTTTAATATATTTATTATTAAAAGACTTAACTAATGATACTTATATATTTAAAAGACTAAAATAAATATTTTGTCTAAATACTTTCTTAACAATCATTAGCCCCGAAATTATAAGTGACGTAGAAATTAAAGCACTGCACTTCATCAACGATTTAAAAAATGAAAGTGAAATGCAACAAAGCTTTCTAGACAATTGAAAAAATCATAATTAATAATTTTTTAGATGTATAATTATAGTTGTTAAAGACTAAACAATCACTCGCAGTAATTATTTAATTCAATTTATAAATTAATTAATCATATGGAATAATTATCTAATCCTCAATTATAATTAATATAATAAAAAAATTATTAAATATAAATTTCCTTTTAATTTTAGGCTAGATAATGACGTTACAAGTTTAGTTGTTTGAAGGACTCGTTGTCTTCAATAACTAGACCCATTTCAACAGGTCAAGAAAACTAAACTCTAGTGAATTTTAATTTGAAAATAATGGAGATAGACACCGGAGTGGAAATTAATTTGACGCTCAGAGGGTAGGGAACACCTTGTGCTCCTAAAAAAACAAAGGAGTTATAATAAAACTTGATTTTCTGTATGAAATTAGACATTGAAAAGCCCATTTACTCTTACGACCCATACAAACTAACGCCATATATATCCATAGTCAGGACATTCATAATAATTGGACTGACGTACACCCTAAATCCTTTATCTTAATTGGGCGGGTTATTGTCCAATTTGGATTCTTTCCTTCTTTTGTTCATATTCAGAGGAAGAAATACATCAACAATTTCGATGTAAGATTTGGGCATGGAGCTTCTGGAGTGCCTTATATGCTAGGTTATTTGAGGAGAAAACGAACAATTTTTTTGCACAGGGCCTCACAATTTCTATTAAGTCATTCTTTTTTTTCCACATGATAAGATTATGTGAGACTCTTCTTACCTCACATGAGAAGATTTAAATTTGTAGGACTTCTAGACCGTTGTGTACAAATTTCTACACTTCTCTCTTTAAAAACATAATATTGTCACATTGTCAAAGAAATTAGTTTATTATCTCAATCTTTTTTTTGAAAGAGATTATCTCAATCTTAAGACAATGATAAAAAAAAAACAATGATATTTGTACATTAATTTTTTATAGTATTTTTACACTTAGTTAATAATTAGTAGAGTCATTGTTAATACAATATATTATTTAATTAATTAATTTTGATAATCAATCACTTACAAGCTAGTAATTTATTAACCAAAAAACATACTAAATTAATTAAGAATTTGTTCATCGTTAATCAAGTTTGTAAGTAATATGATTACCAAATTTCATTAACTAAATGATATACTGTATTAACCAAAAGTTTATTTATTGTTAACTAAGTGTAAAATTTGTGTAAAAAAAAATGTGCAAGTATCATTTAAAAAAAAATAGTAATTTTGATTGATATGTTTTATGCTATAAATATTTACCAATATTTAATTATTATACATCCGAAACTGACCATATACTTTAGAAAATGATATATATATATATATATATATATATATATATATATATATATATATATATATATATATATATATATGGGGAGGATCATTTCTACAGGTGTAAGACTTGATCACTCTTACACCACTCAATAACTTTTTATTGAATAATTTTCTTACAAAATCTACCGTTGGATTGAAAGTTTCTATCATATAGATCATACCTATAAAATTTTACATTAATCTGAAATTATTTTGTGACTCATTGATATACATCAAAATTAACGTAATATAAACTATTGAAATATATGAAAATATGAACTATTTGATTATATTCTTATTGATATTCATTTTTTTCAAAATTTGACACAAATGATCTACATGATATAAATTTTCAATCCAACGGTAGATTTTGTAAGAAAATTATTCAATAAAAAGTTATTGAGTGGTGTAAGAGTGATCAAGTCTTACACCGGTGTAAGTTGATCCCTCCCCTATATATATATATATATATATATGGGTGCGCGTGCTAGGCCTCATAATTCTTAAAGAATATGTTTTAACTTAAAAAATTGTTTTAAAATTTGAATTCTTTTGTTGTTGAATGGGGTAAATTTTGAATTTTATTTTTCAATAAAAATTCCATTCCAATCAAATTTGGGCTTTTTGACTATACCATATTTGTTATCAGAAGTTATTATTGAAATACTGTCATTTTGAAACTTATTTGTAATGTATTGTTATTTTTGTCATGTTGAAATTTCCTCTCTTCACATGTCACCTAGGATACTCCAAGTGCGTTGGGACATTCATATATAATATGTCAAACGCGTTAGCACATTCTACACAGAATACTCCAATGCGCTTGACATATCTTATATGAAATGCGCCAACGCGTTTAACGTATCTTATATGAATGTGTTAATCGCATTGGTACGTGTATGTGATAAATATATATATTTTCTTATGTAGCAAAAGTAATAGTATATTAAAATTACGTTTCAAAATAATAATATTCCGGTTATAATTTCTAAAACAATTATAATATGGTTAAAAAGCCCTAATTTTTTGCATAGTTGAAGTGTTTCTGTTAGAAGGAATTTAAAAACTTCTAAAGGTTTTTAATTTTGACTCAATGTCTGTATAATTTTTTTATATTATAATAAATTATATATTATTATAATATTTTAATTTATTAAATAATTATTATTATAATTAAATTTTTTTAATAATGTGATAATACGTTAAATAATAATATAAAAATATTTTATATTATCAATAATAATTAATTCAATTTTTAAGATTGCGTACCATAAACTTACAAGTATAGACTTCAATTTTTATTATTAATTCATTATTAGTAAGTAATTTGTAAGTAATATTATAATTTTTTGTTGTGGCTAAAATTTATCACATGCCTTAATCTTAGAATTCTTCTTAAATTTTTAATTACCATAAAAATATATTTTACATTATTAATAAATTAAAATTAAATCTTAATAAAAATTATAATTTTTTTCATTAAAAAATATGAAATTCTTACGTGATCTATGAGACATTGAGACTTTGCCCAATAAACCGGACCAACATCTGATGGAGACAAACCCAGCAAGGTCTCTGCCATGGAGGATCACAAAGTTGCGATTTTTCTTTGATTGGGTATAGCTGAACCAAGAGGGTATTGATGCAATGCCTAGAGAGATCTCGTTTCTCGTTCAACCGCGATGCCTCCTCCTCTTCCTTGTTCTCTCAATTTTCCTCATTTTCGCTTTCTCTGGCTCTCAACGGGTACGGCCTTTAACCTTTTATTTGTATACTATTGCCATTGTGGATCTGATTTAGTGCAAATTGTTTGATCTCAGATTGTTTATATTACTGTGAGTTTGATGGGTTTTGGTTTGACTTTGGTTTCACTGATCTGAATGCTCGATCCCAATCATTTTAGGCGTGGTTTCTTTCTTTCTATACTTTGACTTTCACTTTGTGATAGGATGTAATCAAAATGTGAGCTTTTGTGTCTTTAATTTTGCTTACATTGTCTCTAATGGCGCCCTAATGAAGTACCTCATATAAAATAAAACTAAATTCTTTCACGTAATTGAATGGTATTTCTCTCCGATGAATTTTAAATTTTGCCGGGGTAATATCTGTAGTTTTTGTTGCTGCTTGGTGGGTGTATGCATTTTAATTTGATCATGGATGAATCTCTTATGGCTTGATTCTGTGGATTATGCTGTAGCATGCCTTTGCAATGTAATTCGTCCCTTTCTTTATTTGAGTGAATTGCTTGTGTTCTGTTTAGGGTGGGTTAATGTATAGTACTAGAAGTACGAAACTAGTCAATGGATTTAAACTTCCAACTGTAGACCAGCAGAAAAAGTTGAGCAACTTAAGTACTAAATGGGGGATAAGATAAGGCAGGCTGTGCCCTGAAAGTGCCTCAAGCCAGGGAAACACAGGTTGGACGGTTTAATTTCAGGGCTCTAATCAGTGTTGCAAGAGTTAGCTTTATACTTTGATTTCATTTTGAGTTTGAGATACATTTGCTGAAATCAACCCCTCATGTTTACTATTAGAACTTTCTCTTTTCCAGCTTATTATGGGCATTGCTTTCTTCTTGGATTGTTTGTGAGAGATGTTAGAGTTTAGACCTTTATCTAGTTTTGGCCTCTGATTACGGCTGCCAGATTTATTTGGAACAATTTGCAGTTATGTTTTGTAGCATTAAGATTGAAACTTGTTTCTATGGTTGTGGTGGTAGCTCTCTATCTAATGCAGGCTCATTGGTTAAGTTTTATATTAAGCACCATTCTGAATATAAACAAAATTCTTTGTACATTACTACTCTTCTGTATCAGTCTGATTCAAAATTGATGGTTAAATCATTTGTAAATTTTTTCCACTTATGATTTCCATCTTTATTGCTTATTGGGTTCAGTCAATAATGAACTTTCGCCTTTTTGTAATGTAGGCTGAGGAGAAATCAGAAGAGGAGCCTGAAATTACACACAGAGTATTCTTGGATGTTGATATCGATAAACAGCGTTTAGGTTGTCGAGCAATTTTTTTTTTAGAAATTTTACCCAGTTGCTATCATTTGAACCAACTTGCCTTGCTAAGTATTTTTGTTAGAAAGAGGATATAGAAAGATAGAAGCAACAATTTATGCTCTGTTAGCATTAAAAAAATATATACTATTTTTCCTTTCTTGTTTGCTACTAACAACCTGCAATGCACAATAACTTCTGCAGGTAGGATCGTGATTGGACTATATGGCCAAGTTGTACCGAAAACTGTGGGTATGTCATTGATCTCCTATTTCAAGTTCTTTAGTCTGCAACTTAATTGCTTTGAGTAGGGGTTTAAAGTTCCATTTTGCATGAATCAAGGTTGATCAGCATACTTAGTAGAAATTGTAAAGTTTGTGGGCAATCCTTTTCTTTCACCCTTTATACAGGGTGGCTAGACTTCAGTCTTTTCAGTAAATTCAAACTTACATTTGCCTTCGCCCTTCATTGAATATGTATGCCATTTACATATTGTAATGCTTATACTATCCTTATATGTTTTCTATTTTTTGATGATTGAAAATTTTCTGTCTGCAGAAAATTTTAGAGCTTTATGCACAGGTAGTTGTAGTCTCTTCTTCATGTTGTTTGTTAATTTAACCTCCCTTTTGTCCATCCACTGATTAAGAGTGTTCCATATTGTGTAGGGGAGAAAGGCAAGAGTGCCGGTGGCGTAAATCTTCATTACAAAGGAACACTATTTCATCGGATAATATCTGGTTTCGTGATTCAGGGTGGAGATATTGTTCATCACAATGGCAGAGGATATGAATCTATTTATGGTGGCACCTTTTCTGATGAGAATTTCAAGATGAAACATTCTCATGCTGGTCTGTAACACTTCCTTGGATGCAATTGCAAGCATTTTACTTTATTAGTTTTTTTCCATTTTTTAAATTTGATGCTTTCCTTAATTTCCGAGGTATATGTTTGAGTTGTTTCTTTGAAAACTTATTCCATGGTTGCAGGTGTTGTCTCTACGGCGAATTCAGGATCTAATTCCAATGGCTCACAGTTTTTTATCACCACAGTGAAGGCCAGTTGGTAAGTTATTATGTGATGACCTTAAATTGTTGCTCCTAGACAAATCTTCTGTGTCCTGACAGTGCATGGTATGTACTATTTCTAGACCAGGGGGATTTTCAATGGTGAGTTTTGAAAACAATATCATTTTGGGCCATCTAAACTATTGTTTTCTTCTTCTATCCCTCCCCTAAAAAGATGTTATTTTTGTCTACAGAGCTGCGGGTCAGATGCAGTTAGATTGAGTTCTCATATGTTGTGAACAGTATTTTTAAGGAAGCAAAAACTCTTTTACTTTTTATTAGTATTTGGCCAAATATTGTTTGATAATCTTGCATGCAGAAAAATACTAGTTTCGATTTTGTTCTTTACTGCAAGATATATGCTCATTGTGCCACCATCACTAGTTATGATATCAATTTACTTGCAAACTTTCCAGGTTGGATGGAGACCATGTTGTCTTTGGCAAGGTTGTTCAAGGCATGGATATTGTGTTTGCAATTGAAGGGGGAGCTGGCACCTACAGTGGAAAGCCCAGAAAGAAGGTAGCGATTGCAGACTCTGGAGAGATACCCAAGAGCCGGTGGGATGAGGAAAGTTGAACTTCCTTGTTACAGTGACAACGAATTATTTTTTGACTCGAAAAATTGGTTTATATATCTGCTCTACGTTCAATTTCTTCTGTAAGTCTAGGAAATATCACTAGTCAGTTTTTTTTTTTAGTTTTTTAGATATGACAGTCTTAGGGAATATTTTATTTTAAGATTTTAGTCTGTTTTATTCTTTTTCTTTGTGTATCGTATTTTTTTAATCACTTATGTGTATTGTATTTCACATCTTATATTAACACAAAGCTGTTTGCTGTAGAGAAAGTGAAAGAAATTAAGGAGTTTATATTGTTTCCGTTGAATCTTCTATGTGCAAATTGTATTTTGCCGTCTTAGGTGATTTTGTTATCAGTTGTATGTATGCCAGAGAAATTTATGAATTGAAAGAAAATTCAAAACTCTAATCTCCATCATAAGAACCCCGACCAAGTGAATTATACATTAATTACTTTGTAAGACACTCATCGCATTGCTCCAGTCATCCAATGGCCGGATCTAAAACCTTTGTTGAAGTTAATGGATGATTAAGCTGTTGAACAGAATAAGATAGAGCAGCGAATAGAACAGCAATTGCCAAGTCATGGCATCTTATTGTTAATGGTTAATTGGCATACAAAATGTTCAGTTTGCAGGGTGTTCAAGCTCGGATTTGCCAACGTTCTCCCGCCTTTGACATTGACTACCTCATAAGGGACTAGAAAGTTGAAATTCATGTGACAAGCAGTGCATTTACATCCCCTTCTTCTGTGATGAACATGTAGGGGACATTTAGAGCGTTACAAACATGGCACTTGCTGAATTCCTCGACTGACCTACTCAATGGGCAAAGGAAAATAAGTACCAAACATCTGAGCAGGGCAGCTTTGATGACTGCGAAATGATTTATCAGAGTGAGTTCGACTTAAAGCCACTGGGGGTTCATACCAAGGCCATATTACAGCCATAAAATGGAATCCATTCTGGTATCTTAGCCCTTGGTTGGTGGCATCCATGCCCTTCCTTATAGTTATACCCGAAGTTTTCCATTAGCCCTCAAGCGCTAAGGAAGTCAACATGCCAGATACTTGTATGTATCTTTTTTTTTTTTTTTTTGCAGCAAAACGAGGATAAAACAGCCTATGCTGGCTCTTTAACGTTGATCTTTATGATTGTCAATTATGCATTGACATAGTCATTAGTTTATGGCGTGCAAGCAACGTATATGTGTGCATGTATATCAGTATATATATATAGGAATGTATAGGCACAACTTACAATTGGTATCTTTCCTACCTTGTGGAAAACAAAGGGGAAGGGACAGAATTATCTTTTCTTTGTTTTAAGGAGTATTTCAGTACTTAAGCATTGGGTATTCTAATGTCAATGAAATGGAGTGAGATGAGATATATAGAAAAGAGATAAGCTACTCCCGTTAAGATGGGATATATAGAAATGAAATAAACTTCCCCTATTGTTAAATAATTTAAAGAAATTAATCAAACAAGGCAAATGGAGTAACATATGGATTTGGACTATTGGAGGGGATGATATTTAATAAAGAGATGATATTGTGCTAAGATAACAAGAAAGAGCCGCCTGTTTCTGACTTTGAGCTGGTTCTTGATTTCTTAATAATAGGCGGTTTGGTATATAGGCAGAACAATATAATTATATAAGGCATTTAAAGTGCAAAGCCAGATTCTTCAAAAGAAAAGAAAAGTGCAAAGCCAGATAGGTATGGGCTTTCGAAGCATGTGGATTGCAGCTCAAGGTCTTTTAACAGATTCTGCTATATAATTAAGAAAATAATATAATGTATAAGAATGTATCATAATAAGCCAGATCGGTATGAACTCTACTATTAACCCAAAAAACAAAATAACCCTTTATTTGTGTGACCTAATATCTCATAAATGAAACCAAAAAAAAGATTAAGTTTGAGTGCAGCTGTTTAATAGAATTTAATTAGTTTACTAAATTTAACGGAATACTGAAAAATAAATCCTGGAAATGTTTCCAACCGAAAAAAAAAATGGAACGAGAAATGGGATCGCCTCAAATCTCTTTTTCTCTCTGCGTTGAAGTTTTGCACTTAAACCCTAGAATTCATTAATTTCTCTATTCTGGTTTTTTATGGTATTATGTTGAAATGTAAAAAACTAATCTTATTCTTAAACGCTAAAGGCAAAGACTTTAAATTATATTTTTTTTTATACACATTGCTTCAACCATTAAAACTAAAATAAGATACTTTATATTGAATATTTTCATTTGAACCAAGTTAGTAATTCCAATTCCTCTGATAAAACTTTATCTTTTTTTTGCCCCACCAAATTCATTTGTTTTTTCACAAGAAAAACAAAAATTTACAGTCTTTTTTGTTGATCTTGAGACACCATGCTCATTTTTTGGATTGAACTAAACAAATTAACAAACCGAGATAGAAAATTACATGTAGAATACTGCATAATTCTTATGTACCCAATACAGCGCCAGCTAATTGAAACACTAAGCTGAGTCGTCGTCCACCACAACATGCATCCATCTCCTTCCTTCAACCATTGAAACTCCACCCTCACCTTCAACCCCTTCTTCTCCTTCGCTATCATGGGTAGCAGCGACGACCCCAACAACAAACCCAGTTCTCTGTACGATTCCTCACCTTCACAACCCCTCCTCGCAAAGCCCCCTTACCCTTCTCCAATCGAAGACCCTCCCCAAGAATCCGACTCAAACCAATACCTTCACATCTCTTACAATCACGGTCCCCGCTCCTTCAAGGACATCCCTTTCCTAATCCTCTTCCTTCTCTTCGTCCTCTGCACCTTTGCCTTCGGCATCTTCGCCATCTTCCATAGGAACACCAACTATCCCAGTCTCTCATCTTACACTTACAACTCTAACACCACCTCGTGTGTCAAGTATTCAACATCATCTCCCAACTGGGTTTGGCTCGATTCTTCGTCTTCTTCCCATATTGCGAAGGATTTGACATGGACCCTTGTTATTACCTTGATTTTGAGCTTACCCATTTGCTGGGGTCTGCTTTTGTTACTGAAGCATTATACCAAACAGATTGTCTACGCTTCGCTCCCATTCTTCATCATCGTCCCCATTTTCCTCAACGTGTATTGGTTCGTTGCCTGCACTGTCAGCTCCGCTTGCAGCGATGCGTTTCCACTGGCGTATAGAATTCTAGTGCTTGTGTTCATCTTCTTGATAATTGGGGTGATTGTGTGGATTTTCGTGGTGAATTGGCATCGGGTTGAGCTCACTGTGAGCATAATCGGGGTGGCTTCTAATGCGCTTTCTTGGAACTTGGGATTGTTTGGGGTTCTACCTTGTTTGACGATTGGGTTGGTGGTGTATTATGCACCAATCGTGGTTTTCATGGTGTTTGCGAGATTCAATGGTAAGATTGTGCCCAAGAATTCGAATGGTGAATTTGCTTGCGTTTGGAAGCAGGATAGCTGGGTGCCCGCTTATTTTGCATTGGCAATTCTCACCATGCTGTGGTCTGCATCGGCTATGCTGGAAGCCCAAGTTTTTGTTATCAATGGGACTATTGCACATTGGTATTTCTCCAAGGAGGATGAAACTCCTAGGCGGAGTATTAGAAATTCTCTGAGGTGAATATGATTGATTTCTTTTTCCATTTTTTTGTGTTCTTTTATCCCTTTCATCTTCATGGTTGTTGTTGCTTTGCATTTGCTTACTTGCTTATGATGTTTCATTCTAAGCATATTAGACTGTGTGTGATTATCATATCATATATTTGACAATATTTGATATGACCACGATTGCTATGGAGTGATAAAATAATTATCAGAGAATTCACACAATTTTGTGGTGCCCTTCTACATAAATAGACATAAAATACTATCAATGGTTTATTTTCACGTTCCTACTCTAACCAAGTAACCATAGTCTTCCCTTAAATTCTTTCATGGTAGAAGCATCATATTAAATCCCCTTGTCCTGTGCAATACATACATAATATCAACTAAATCTAGTGTGCGATTGGTTAGTTTAAATAACAAATTATTCGCTTTGATTCTAATATATCGTTGTTTACCCATCAATATGTACTTCATAAATTTCTACTCCATTGTTAAAATGCTTAGTTTGAGAATATTTTTGATAGGAACCTAGTTTTACTGATAGAAAAATGGAGACTAGCCCCTTACAACAGAGAATGATTCTCTGAAAATTAACAAACACAACAGAAAAGTAAATGATAATGCAAGCTCTTCGAGAGGCTTGCTCTCTCCTTCCCAAGTCCTAATCCAATTCTTGCCTACCCCAACTCTCCCTTCTCTGTACATTTATTCTCACTGCCCCCCAACCGAATTCCCCCCTCTCACTCATCCCTCACTGCCACGTAGGCATTCTGTTATGTTGCAGGTCATTAGCATGAATATTCCCCATCCTGCCCTCATTGCACCCATGAGCTGATCCACTACCTCCCTTTGTACCCTTCCTCATGTACGCCTTAGTACTAGGGGGTCTATCAATTTTCTTTAATTCCATTGTCAGTTATTATTTATATTAATGACTCAAGGTGCTTGCTTATGAAATTTCCATAGTTCGAAGTTAATAGTGGAAGACAGCAATTACCTGTGATGTGTCTTGTTGCTTCCACATTTAGTCATTCCCCGTAGCATACTCCTTGGTAGGCAGATAGGAAAAAAATGAAAAGAAGTATTCAACTGAATTAAATTATTGTTTTACATTTAGAGAGACATTAACTATGAGAATTTGGCTGGCAGAAATGCTTTTGGTCCTTCTTCTGGAACAGTATGTTTGTCAGGATTGCTTATCTGTGTTGTTCGAATGGTGCGTTCTGTGGTTGATAGTGCAAGACAAGAGGATGCTCCTGGGATAGTGAACCTTGTATTGCGGTGCTGTGTAAATGCCTTACTGACAGCTGTTGATTTTCTTAATAAGTTTACCATAAACTTTGCTGCAATAACCGGTGAAGCTTACTGCTCATCTGCAAGGATGACATATGAACTTTTAAGACGTAATCTTCTCTCTGCTGTTTTTGTGGAGACCATCTCATCCCGTCTCCTGGCTGGAATTGTCTTTGTCCTCTCAGCAATATACACAATTGTGGTATGTTACGTTAATATTGCTCTTTTTAATCCTTATGCTTTGCATTAGAGATTTGTTACTATGAGTAAGTTCTTATTGTTGGCATAAATTTCATCAAGTCCTCTTGACGCATGAGATAATTTGTATGGCTCTCTTATGGTTGTAAGCTGTGGATGCTGACTATTGACCGGCAACTTGCATCATATCCTTCCATTAACTCTCCTACATGTTCACTTGGCAGCCAGAAATTATGGCCACTTTATGTTTCTTTCCATTTTATTGTTTTTTTGGTATTTGTTTTGAGGTAAGGAGGTTGCAGGAGGATTTAAGTTGCCTGAAACTTCATTTTTGAAGTCTGATATCTTAAAAATTATATGCACCTTTTTGAAGTCTGATGCCTCTCTTGTTAAACTTTTTTTTTTTTTTGTGGGGGGGGACGCATGCCAGTTCTTTGGTGGACTTGGTTATTCTGTCAATTGAGTAAATTGTTACTAGTTTGTTTTTCTATTTTCATTATTTTCTGTTTCTTCTATTTACACATGTCCTAATTGTTTATGTATAAGCAGGCCTGTGCTATCTTAAAAGCTGTGACCAATCTTGGGCCCGATTCATATTTCGTGGCTGCGCTGGCTTGGGTGCTGCTGATATTAGTGCTGGGTTACTTTGTGCATGTGCTAGACATTGTAATTGACACAATTTATGTCTGCTATGCCATAGACAGGGACAGAGGAGAGGTTTGTAAACAAGAGGTCCATGAGGTATACGTTCACCTACCCATTAGCAGAAGTCTCAGACAATCTATTACTACAACAACTCTAGGTGTGTAAATAATCCTTAAGATTCAAATGTTTGGATTGCTATTTTGTGGACAGTGTGGAGTTAGAATTGTCTTGTCAGCCATTGTGCATACTGAGTGTTTCTTCGATAAATTTTGTTTTATGATTTATGCAGAGTAAGGGTAAATTTTAGTGAATCTGAAAGTTGACTTCAGTTTTCAATGTAGCCTGAATAATGTATACTTCTTTTGTGGGGGTGAAGAGGCACAAGTTTACACTCCTAATCAAAAAAATTTGTTCGAGGACAAATCAAAATCTGTATTACTTTTATAATCCTTTCATTCCCTTTTTTTGGGAGGCATGATTCTTGTTAGGCGGTATTCTCATAGACATAGTCACCAAGCCATGTAAAAGAAACAATTCCAAGTATCTGTTTTTGTCATATTTTATACGACGAGATTCTGTTTCTGCTTCTCCCTTTATGAAGAAAAACTTGTTCGATTTAGACATGTAAAAATGGGCCTGCCCGGCCCATTTGGGCCATGTACATTTGAGAATGACTTGGTCCAATACTCTTATTCAAAGCGTTCGGCGAGATAGTATCTTGCTCTTGTCCTGAAAAAAGAAATGGAAGAGAATGCAAAGACCAAAATGAATGAAAAAGAAAGAGAAACTTTTTGGGCCTGGCTAGTTAACTAGGTTCCGTTTTAAATTGCCGTCCCAGTAAAATTGGTTACGAAGAAATATGCAACATGCCTCAGATAGATAGTGTTTAGCGACAATTGAAACTGAAAAAACAATTTTTCTTTCCGCTTACTAATGACTCTGGGAGGCATTGCAACTGACAATCGGTTTTTAAGAACATGGATGGATATTAGTCTTTGACCACAATTTGCTTCCCACCAATTGTATGAGATGTTATAGGGAAACCTGGTTACACATAATTGTGGGAAGCATCTCTGCTTCTAACCTCTGTTATTATGCGATGGAATTTATGACAATAAGTCAATAACAACAGTTTAGAGTTACGATTCTATGGAAAGAAACCTGTATTCCCCAGGGATGGAGAAGGCAGAAATGCCTCTCAGCCTCTGCAACAGTTATATTCAGCTGCATTTGGTGGCTCTTCCAGCTTTGATTTTGGTGTAGATCCATCCCAGCCATAGTTATTCCTTGGCTGCTAAAAGAGATGCCACAAAAACTGAACCTGTTCCAGCCTCTCAACGAAACATAAAACCTACGGATCATGAAACGGTCAGTTTCTATTGGAATATTTTTTTCTTAGTGGACACTCATATTGTCTAACTTGCATGATGCTTAAAGTCTATAATTATCAATTAGTTTGCCTTTCACTAATATTTGCCCTCAAATTATGTGAAAAGCGACTTGTCTTTAAATTTATATTGATAAATGGAAGGTGATATATAAGAAGATGAAGCCTTCATAGAGCAGGACATTCCCTGTGTCGATGAGTATTTTTGGATCTGGTGACTCTGGAGGTGATGCTGAGATGAGGCAAATCATCTTGGTTTTCTGGTCATCTACTTTATTTACGATACTATGAGTATGTTGCCAACTCTCTGAGGCAAGGCTTAAGTTTCGTAGCCTATTTCACTTAATTGGGATATGTTATGCATGAGGCGCGTGAGGTTTTCAACGCTCACATGCATTGTTATTAAAATCGGATTGGATCGGTTGGTGGACCGGTAAATCAACTAAGTAACTGATTTGGGTGATTAGTTGGATCGAACATATCTTAGAACCGGTGTGACATGGTTCGACTTGGCCGGATTGGACCGAAAATCGGTGAGCCGACCGAGTCATGAATTTTTTTTTAAAAAAATTCTTAAACTTTGAAAAGTCATAACTTTTGACTCATTTGTTCGATTTAGACTAATTATATGTCAATTTCATATAACTTTTCGATATCTACGCCATGTTAATCCTAATTTTTCAAAAAGAAAACTTATTTTCTAAATTATAAGCATTTGAATGAAAATATTAGGACTTTTTTTTATGAATTAAGGGTTAAACTTTTTTTTTTTCCTAAAGATACTTTAGTTGTTTATAATGATAAATATCATTATATGTAATGTGTATTTATATGCGGTTGTATTTATATGTAGTTTGTGTATATATATATATATATTTAATTTTATGCGATTTGACCAGTAATCTATTAACTCAGTATCCTAACCGAATCGACTACCAGTCTGAGTTTAATAACTATGCCCCAAAGCAAATGCCTTCAAATATAAAGTTTGACCTGGATTGATTTTGCAAATCTCAATGCAACAACCCTTCCAATAGCATTTCATTTGGAGGGTACAATAATCTGGGAGTGGTCTAGTGGAGTTGCAAAATTTTATGGATTTATGTAAGTTCTGTATGTAGTACTATGGCCAAATATGTAGACGCCTCATAACTTTCAATGGTAATTAGTTAACTAGGAGGAATAGAGCCTAGTGGTTTTAAAATAAGTGCCTCAAGATGCTGTTGACCGAATGATATCTGAACTTGCATGTTGAGGCCATGTGTAGTAAAATCAGAATGAATAGAATGAAGGCATGTCTGGTGGTCGACTAGCTATAATGCATTGGGCCATTATGTGTTCTGTGACAATTGCTTCTAGGTTGTGGCTTGCCATTGGTTTAGTTGGTGCTCCATGCCCTTAAGTTGGCCTTACTTGATGCACCACTTCTTCTAGCACAGGATAATTTGTTGCAAGAAGCGAGCCAATCTGGCTCTGCAAGGAATCCGAAATTGATGTAACTATAGCCAGGTACATAAAAGACAGCAAATCTAAATGCTTTAATTTCTAGATTCAATTTTATCCAAATATGTTACGCTATATGATTTGCTCTGTCCGATCTTCTTGTGGATTAGATCTAGAGATCATTCTGAATCAGAATGTACAAGCAGCATATAGCATATGGATATGCATACTGTCTCCCCCTTTAGTTTGCCAAAGGAAACTTTTATCAGTTCTCAGCATAAACAATGATAATAAGCGGAGTGTAGGGTTAGATCCCGATCAATGCTAAGATTGACAAGCCAGATATACATTTAATTAAAACAAGGACCAAGAAGATAAAGTTAGCGTATATTACATGCCTTTTTGTCAACTCCCGAGGATCAATATGCACCACAAATAAATTGACTACTTCCATACAGATGAAGCTCTTGTTACTTGATTCTAGTGGTCTACCTCTAAGTAGGTAGACATCATGCACTACCATCCTCTGCTCAACATTTTTTTATGAGTAGAAAATCTTGGGTGTATGGTAGCTAGGAACAAATGAATCGTGCCACCTCAACTTGTGGGCCTCATCAGGAGTTTATGAAGTCAAGGAGCGGGCCATCCGTTTGATGGACATGCCTCCCCATTCACCTGCATACCTTCTCTTGCTGGCTATTTCCCTGGATTTTAGTGTTTGTAATCTCCATTTCTCCTCCCTCACCAAGTCACCATGACTTAGAGTAATGCATTTGGGAAAATCTAACATAGTGACACAAGAATTGAATGTGTGATATTAAATTAATTTTAAAATAAAGTCTGAGTCATTGCATGTAAGAATTTTTATCACTGTCTCAACGTCATCTAATTAGTAGGACATTGGTTGCTGTGTTAACTCTATATGCTTCGTTTTCTTAGACAAATGTGTGGGAAAACTAGCCCTTGGGGCATGAAATCTCGAAGTTGAAAGAAGAACCCTAGGGATATAAAACAAACAGATGATGACCAAGTTGACGAGAACCGAACGATGACCGGTGAGACGTACATGGACTGATTTGTAACGAGATGAAGCTTTTTCTTTTTGTTTTTTTACCTTCTCTGCTTTGCTTTCACGCAAAGACTATTTTCAGAAACACAAAAGAAAGGGTGATGAGATGTGTGGGTGTGTGATCCGAGATGGGACCATGGTATAGTCTAAACTGCAAATATCTAAGAAGTATTTTTGTGTTGAAAAACGTTGAATGGTGTATTTGTTTTGATTGCCAAGATTGTTGAATGGTGCTCCTATATGCTTGTAGTTTATTTTCATTCTAGTCTTGGATCGATATTTGTCATAGTTTTTACAGTTGTCCTTTTCATTCCGTATGATTCTTTCCATGTAGAATTTAGCTACCCACTCATGCAATCTAGATTCTCGACACAACACATCACCTTTATAAGAGGAACAAATTAAAATTAATTTTTATCTACTGTTATTTTAGTCATTATTTAATTATGTATTATTAAATCATTAAAAATTTTTAACTATTATAACCATAACTCAAAAGATCTAATATTTTTAATAATATGTCTACATATGATAGTGTAATTTTTTTTTTTAGTAAATCAAATTTAAAGTCTATTAATACCATGACTATTTGGGTTAATTCCTTCTATAATTTGTTTAATTTCGCTTTTATTGTCACTTTGTGTTACATCCTTTGCGCTCGTCATTGTCACGAGACATCAAATGTGTTACCAAGAGGTAAATGTCAGTATCCTATGTATGTCGCGAACTATAGCTGGTTTAATCATCCATGATATTGCTGAAGGCAAAACCTTCTAACCATGGCACGTGGAGTGTATCGTGTATATTGCTAAAGGTAAAACCTTATAGTGTGTGTTGTTTAGAATTATTTCACTTTGTGTATATTTTCCAAGTGATAATTTATAAACATTTAACATTTAATGAAATTATAAACAACACTATTTATGGCAACATAAAAATAAGTACCTCATTCTTACCTACTAGTCTTTCGCAAGTAAAAAGAAGTATCTCCTTCTTGGAATCAATCCGTTGTCCTTTTTTGGTGTTTTTTTTCTTATTTCTTTAATTAAATATTAACAACTTAACATAAAAAATTGGCAATTAAGAGAGTTATTGTCAGTAAAAAAAAGTTTTTTTTAAAATTAAATTGTCATTATTTAATTAAAAAAACTAAAAAAATAGGACAATAAATTTGAATCTCTCGTTCTTACCTACTAACATATCTAACGATTTGTAATGTTCAAAAACTTGGGTCCTTACAACGGGGCATTTATTATAGGATTTATGTTTGCCATTGCCAAAATATACAAGTAATCATAACTTATAATTAGAGAAGGTTTATTCAATAACTTCCTTATAAAATTCATGGATATAACCAAATATCAACTGCAATTAAAGAAATTCAGAAAAAATCTTGAACTTATTTTAATTAACATTAAAGAAAATTTCTTGCATAGGCAATATATGTATTATAGTTACCATGTGGGTTATATAATAAGATTTACATGAGGTTTACTATATATGTACATTTTGATTAACTTATTTTGTTTTTTAAAAATATAATTAAGAGACAATTTTTACTTTCTTTTTTGGATTAAAAACATGCTAATGCAAACATGCTTTTTAATTGTGATAACGTTTGACTTATAGAATAGTTTGAATAGGATACTTGCTATTCCACCTGACATTGAATTCCAAGTGAGGTGAAATGCATTGTCTTTCCCTCATCGTACACATCAGGTTTCAGCAATTTACATTTTTTAAACTTCAGTCCAATATTGTATATAATGTTTGGGTGGCCAAAGTAAGAATAAACGATAAATTAAGTGTAAACCAAGGGCATATGAGTCATTGGATACAATCATGTACAAAATTAGGCAAAATATAGGGCAAAACTGTAAATAACAAGAGAAACAATGGCATTTTCAATGAGCCCCACTTTATATATAGACCCGCCTCACCTGCACCCCTACAAAATTCGGGCCAACCTTTTTTACTCAAAAGAAAAGAAAAGAATAACGATGGCGATGGCTTTCAAGATGGTACTACACTGCATATATTTCTTTTTCTTTGTTTTTTTAGTATTTTATTTTTATTCTGTCTATTAGATTTTGATCATCTGCACTGTAAGTATGTGTTTTTTTTCATGGATGAAGTGTTGAGTGGTGAACGATTAATTTGGGGTTGTGTGTTTATAGTTTCAGTGAATATGGTATGGTAGGTAATGAATTGGTTGTTGTGAATGAACACTTAACAGGCGACTACTGGGATGTGGGTGACGGATGAGTGCAAGAACTCTTTCATGGAGATGAAGTGGAAGAAGGTGCACAGATACATAGTGTTCAAGATCGACGAGCGATCCAGGCTCGTCACTGTTGATAAGGTTGGTGGACCCGGTGAAGGCTATGATGATCTCGCAGCCTCCTTGCCCAACGATGACTGCCGATACGCCGTGTTCGACTTCGATTTCGTCACCGTTGATAACTGCCGCAAGAGCAAGATCTTCTTCATTGCATGGTATAATAACTCTAAATCGCATCAATCAACCCTCTATTATTCATGTCATGTCATGGTTACTTAGTAGCCAACCCAGTTTGACTGTGAGGTGGTACTGTAAAATTGTGACTCTAATAGTAGTAGTAATATTGTAGTAAATGGTAAGGGAAAGTGACCCTCTACCCAGATGAGGAACTACAAGTTAATTTTTAGGTGCAATAATTATATGAATATGACGATTGATGTCAGGGAATCTTTTATTAAACGATGAATTGTAATTTTCAGGTCGCCAACAGCATCAAGGATAAGAGCAAAGATACTATACGCCACATCCAAGGATGGGCTGAGAAGAGCGCTGGATGGAATCCACTATGAAGTCCAGGCCACCGATCCAACCGAGATGGGATTCGATGTAATTCAAGACAGAGCCAAATAGATGCCCTTTTCAGTCGGAAATCGGAATCGGACTCCTTAAGTGCTAAGCTAATCAACTTATCTGCCAATCTTACTCTCTTATTAATTAATCAAGTACCTCCAATCCAATGACATGTGCTCTTCTTTCTTCTTTTGTTTTCTATGGTAGTTTAATTTATGTCGGGTCTTGGCACCAATGTGATGTAAGTGAGGCATCTAATCTTTAATCATAATAATAAGTTATATGTAATATGACTGTCGGGTGTATGATAAGTTAAGGACAACAAACCTTTGTTGTAAGCTCCTTTAATGATGAAATTGTTGAAAGGAATGGATTATCATAACTTTTCAAAAGGACAGTTGATGCGTTACCATATTATTTATTTAATGCTTTTGCATTCTACATCAGTACACCCTTATACTTAACAATGGTAATTTGCTAACTTGGCCTGTTTAGTCCAGTGGCATAACGTAAGTCCAGTGGGAGTAAGAGGGCCTTTTCTCCCATCTCCGTCCTCCATCTCTCATCTCTCAAGTTGCACAAACTCCAGAAACAATGATAAACCTCTCATCTTCGGTGGGGTTTTACAAATATGAATGTCAGAAACAATGGTAATTTGGGCCAAGTTGTGTTCTCAACTTAATCTAGGATCTAGGATTTGAGACGACTTTAAATTAAGCACTGGAGGACTTTCTACGAGTCAAAAGTATTTATTTTTTCTAACACTCTACACTTTTCTTTTGCTACAGAAGAAGACTAAATACACCACAAGTATAAATTTAAAAGTAAATTTACAGATTAAAAAAATTGGTTTTAAGAATAAAAATTATTGTAATCTTACTCTCCAGTACTATCTACTCTTTCACGATGTTTCCTTGATTGGCCGTTTTCTTTTGACCTTTTCTTTTGTTCTTATTCTTTTGATCTTTTAAATAGCCAACAAAATTGAAAAGATGTGTTGCCGTGTAGCAATTTGTAGCATTTGATTACCATTTGGGTGCATGTACCATCATTGTGAAATTTTCTTGACAATACATTTCGGGAGCTTTTGTACGTTTTCATTCTCATTCTCATGCTTAATATGTGACTGTGAGGCATCTCAAACTGAAATACCCGTATTAAATATTTGAATATTTAAACGGTCATTTTTAATACAACAATAGAAAGTAAATTAAGATTTCTACGGGGAAAAAAGTAAAGTAAGATATACATAAGATACCAAAACAAAATCTGAAAACTCCAATTATCCAGTATCCTATACCTTTCGTGATGGTGCCATTCTAAATATATGGTTTATAACTTACTTACCACATCAATGTGAAGATATGAATGCAAACATATCTTAAATTTTCAAATTATACACCTAAGCTTATTAATGTTCTCTATATTATATCTCACTTTCTATACGCAAAGAATAAAGATTCAAGCCTAACTTCGATTCAGGCACATATGTATACGATCCTGTAATTTCCAAAAACCAACAAGCTGGATTCTGGAAACAAAGGTTACGTACGTAGTCTTCATTGGTTAAGAACTTGAGAGCTACCTTACGTACATGGTTTCACTTTTCCCAAATTGGGCAGTCCTGGTTGGTAGATTGCGCCGAGCTTACAGTTCCTCCGTTGGCAGGGGGTAACTGAACTTTTTGTCGCAATGTCGTTTTCGTGCGGCTGTGGACGCATCAACTTGAGCATGGAAGCTTATCATCAATTCGTCTTCTAATTATTTGCAGAACCCCACCTCAACTACTCTCTTTTTTATTTGCTAATTAATCTTGCTCAATAATATGAGAGAAAAAGCCAATCAATACTATTATCACATGCCTTTTTAATTATTTGTTGAGCAATAAAAGTATATGATTTTCTTTTCTCATCTTTTGCTTCAACTAATATTGTTATAAATTTAAAATTATTTTTACACTAATAAATAATATCTTATGAAATAAATTTTACACAATATTACTTTTTAATTAAAATTTAGCATACAAAATTAATATATTAATTACTAATAATTTAATCATTGAACCGATTAAAATTGTTTTTTATAAAAAATTATTAAATCAATTGATCCTAGTATCCTACCCTATACGGCTATATGTGCAAAAGTTGCTGGGGAGTGTTGCTGGCGATTGGCATTGCAGGGCGTCAAAGGAACATGATAAAGCTCCTCACGCAAAAACCAGAACGTAGATTATTATGATAGGCGATATATCTTTCTTAGTAGTTCTCGGTACTGCAATGTTATTCAGATAGAATGTTCTATCAATAATAATGCGGTGTGCTAACTGGTTAATGATTAATACTCAAACTCTCTGCATGATGTTTGGCAACAACTAAAAAAACTTACACATTCCAATTAGGCCAATCAATGGCCACGCACATTCATTACCTCTTAAGCAATTCACGGACGGGGAAAACAACATTAAAGCAACCTTTATCTCACAATCGATTCAACTTTAGACAATCCCAATTATCAATAATGAATGCAATCAAGTCAACATATATATATCCTTCCTAAACCTATGTGGCTATGTCTCATTTCTTAAGGCTAAATAACACGAAATACTACTAAATAACATGATTTTTGGTTTTTCTTTGCTATTTTGTACCACAATATTGTAGCTTTCAATGAGAAGTTGCCACATCTTCTACATTCTGCATGGATTCTGTTAAACTTTTCGGGTGTACATAGTATTGCTGAACGATGAATTCTTTCGTTGTATTAGTATATCCAAATGGCACCAAACTTGGCCAACCTGCCTGGGTATACTATTCACAATTGACGTGGACCAAAACCCGAAGTCTCAAATTCAAGGGTATGCTTTTGAATTTTGACTGGGCCAGAATGTTGGCCAAGCTAAAGTGGCTGTGTATCAAATTTGGGCTTGGCTGATATTTAACTTAGATTAATCGACCCATTTTATCCAGTCCAGCCAGGGCCACCACCTGTTTGTGGACCCAAAATCAAACTTTGACCCAAAGAAGAAATAAAAAAACCCCTAAAATCAAACTGTCGAGCTAAACTTAAAATCATTCTGAATGATTATATGATCTTTAATTATAATTTGTGTCAAGCTAGTGGTTAATTGAAAATATTTTATTTCTTAATTTATTTTTCAGTTTAATTTCTTTTAACACGAGTTTAAGAAAAGTCATTATCTATCCTAATGACCACAAGCTACCCACAGCTGCCTTATCTCATCTACTCATTCCCTTCATCATTTTCAAATTAAACTAGTATATTGCTCGTACATTATTGCTGTTTCACGATGAAATATAGTAATAGTTGGAAATATATATATATAGAGAGAGAGAGAGAGGGTTCTTTGGTACGTACCTTTCTTTTTTGGTATGAGTACTAATATCTTTTTATAATTAATAATTAATATTAAATTATATATCTTACTTAATTGAAATATAATTATTTTATTTATATTTTAATAAAATAAAATATATGACTAAATATTAGTAATTAATTATTAAGAATACTAATACCCTTATAAAAAATAAATTGTACCAAAAATAGAAGATAAGTAAATTAAGAAATAGAACAAAAAAATTATTTTTATTTTTTTAATTATAGGCTAACAATACTTAGAAAAATTAATTGAAAATATAATTAAGGTGAGACAGATGACAATCTAATAAAAATAACATCAACTGTGTTTTAGTATGAATTCTTATAAAGAGATGAGTAATTTAAAAAAAAAAAAAAATTAACTCACAAGAATCTTAAACGCCACATTATTGGTAAGATATTATGTATTATAATACATATAAATTTCTAGGTATCTTTCATATTGTTTGTCCACTTTTCTGATGTCTCGCTCCAATCTCCATACCTAGGAGGCTAGGAAGAGGAGCAAACTTATGTGAGCGGAGCCTGCTGAGGCTCAGCCATCAAGTGATCAACCTTAACACTCGTTCCTTGTATAATCAAGAGATGGTGTTCCACTGCTGCCGTAGTAGCCTCCTTCAATACCTCAGCATGGGTTTATATATTATTCGCAAATGAGGCTTTACTCATCTAGTAAAATCCAACAGTTTGAATTCAAAAGTCTTAAAAAGTTCGATTTTTGTTGATAATATTTTATTAGTAGATTATTTATAAAAATTATTATTAACTATTATTTTTATATCATCCTTATTGCCTCCATTTGTTTTGTCTTACTTTTTGTTAGCACTATAGTACATCTATTGCATTTGACTCCGTAACTTCAAACTAAACCAAATTCTTGCATTACTGGTGTTGAAGCTCGTATATAATTATTGAAGTTTGAAAATATAGTATTTTGCCTAACCTTTTTTTCTATGAGATTGTTAGCATATTTTGCGTTTTTTATTGAAGTTTAATTTTAATTTTTTGTAAATATTCTTATTTTCTTATTTAATTATATATTATTACATTATTAAAAAAAATTAACTACCACGACAATCACTTTAAAAATTAAAAATTTTTATGCTGTCAGTAATTTTTTTATTTTTATGGACCTTTTTTTATTATCTCTGCTATAATCGCGCCCATGAATAGGATGTCACCGACTCGTTGTCAACCACATTGATGGTGGAGAGTTTTTTCTCCTATTCCGAGTTGACTCAACATCTAAACTCGTTGTCAAAGGGTACATTTCCAACCTCTGACAAGACAACTTTCCAGCGAAAAAGAAAAAAGAAGAAGGTATGTGGGACCAGACCAGAACAGACCACTGTTGGGGCCGCGAATGACTGAAATCATCACATGTCCGCCACGCTACAAATGTTTGTGAAACGCAATCCCTAACGTTCATCTGGGTTGATGATGGCCCAGTCAATGATTCATCACCTTCCCAAGTACAATATAAACCGTTCGATATAGGATAATGGGGACACTATCTTTATCTAACTATCTCTCTTGCCTGGTTAAATAGGGGCCTAGCAGATTGTGGAATAAAGGTAAAGGAAGCTAATCTGCACATTGTTTCCCACGCGCCTTTCAAGCACGTCTTCCATTACTTCTTTTATTTCTTTTTCTTTACCTCTCGAGTCTCACCATTAAGCTTTCCAAATCGGGGAGTTCTATGCTACCAGGAAGCGATAACTTGATTTGATATTTAAAAAATATTATTTTAATATAAAAAATGTAGAACAACTCTTTAAAGATAGTTTGGATTCTTTCTCCAAATCAAAGAAATTTATCTTTCCCTTCCATGTACCTTTATTTTTAAGTAATTTTATAATAAAAAATATTATTTATTTTTTAAAAAATTATATTACTATTTTAATAAAAACAGAAACTATTTTTGTAGTTGGTGGTAATAATAATAAAATTCCTTGGAGGTAGAATAGAACTACCCCTCCAAATCTAAAGCGTCCAAGGTTTTCCTTAAAAAATAGTTGCAATTTTGTACATTGGAGTTGCATACATGGGGATGGCATTGGGAACATCCTCCGTCTGAGACTCTCAGATGCTCTCACTTGTCACAATATGTTGTTCCACACTTGTTCATTCATTATTTAGAAAAGAAAAAGTAGTAAGGAAGTCTGAAATGATGATAGAAGTATTGCAATAATTTTGGTGGAAATTAAGGAAAATTGGTTCAAATGAAATTTTTTTAAGTTGGCATATGTTTACATATATATTTTATTTAATAGTTGTCATGTGTAACATTATGAAGGTGAAATATATTTATTTTTAAATAGTATTTTTACACATATTAACTATTAAATAAAATGTCTATAAAGGCATTACAAATTTTATCAATTATAGCATTAATAAAAATGTTTTGAATTTAATTTTTATTAGTGGTCTTTTATTAATAAGTTATATGTAAATACTATTATAAAGTTAAATATATTTATTTTTAAAAATTATACTTATACATATTAACTATTAAATAATTATAAAGTCATGTAAACTTTTTTAATTATAACATTGATGAAAAGGTATTGAATTTAATTTTTTTAATAATTTTTTATTAATAAGTCATACATAAACACTAGTGTAAATTCTTACTTGAACTTATAACAAACCCTCATTTCAGAATGAAATAACATTTTTTCTCTTAAACTTGTTTAACCAAAAAAACAAAGTGTATTGCAATTTAGCTTTCGCTTAAATTGGCATTAAATATGATGATCTTCTAATCAAAACTTTCTTTTTCACTTGCTTTTCGTTCCAATTGTTTTGCTTTATCTCGCTGTCCTTTTTATTCTTTTTACTTTATTAATATTTAATAGTATTAAATTCTAAAAAAGAAAATCAAATTACAGAATATTCAGTTTCACCATATGTCTGTCGGTTGACGGGCAAAAGAAAAAAAAAATCGTATATCTGTCGGTAATGTAATTACTATGGGCTCTGCCAATTTATATGATAAGTAAATTACGTTTCCGGACAAAAATTTTAGCTACGTAGCGTGCAATGAATGACGGTCTCTCTTCCATCTTCGCCTCTCGCATACTACTGAATTTGGAAACTGTCTTGTTCACATATTCTCCTTATTTTCTTTTCCTCATGCCTAGTTTTTTTTGTTTTTCATTTTCCTTGAAGCTGTACTAAAAAAAAAATTGATTTCAAGTGCCCTTACCTTATGTTCGGATGAAAACAAAAAAAACATAATTCAAAATTTAAACTTTTTAATTATTGGAATGAAATGAAACTAGAGAAACAAAATTTAGAAACAAAAAAAATAATTTTTTCTCTTCATTTCAAATATTTTTAAAAAATTCTACTCACTTATTTTCTTTCCTCTCTTACAACAAAGGGTTAATGTAGGTATAATTGAATCATCTATTAGATTGATTTTTATTTAAAATTTAATAATTAATAAGATTCTAGCAAAATAAATTACTTAAAACTAAGACTGAAAATGAGTTGAGTTAAATCAAATCAGATTAACTCATGCTAGACTGGATAAGAAATCAAGCACAATTTCTTTACTCAATCTCAACTTACTTTAAACTTGAAGCTATTCGAGCTTAATGAGTTAATATCAAATATTTTATTAATTGAGCCTCTAAAAATCAATAAATTAAACTCGAATTTGTAACTTTATAAATTTATATATATTGTTAAAATATAATTTAATCAAATATAAAATATAATAAAATGTTAATATATATTAAATTAAAATATTTTTATTAGTTGTGGAACTTGACTTCAAATTTTAGAGGAGAAAAAAGGAGATCAAATTAGGATTGCGATATATAAGAGTGCTTAATTAGATACTAGTATGATAATTAGGCTTCATTCCAAGTGATGAAATAAAAGTTTATAAAAAAGAAAGTAGGGAGTGAAATTTTGGGAGTGAAAACAATTTTGTTTATTAAAATATATTACAAAAAAGAATTAAAAAATATTTATGCCAAAAATATAATTTAATCAAACTCACCCACTTTTTATTGTGAAGTAATTTTTTTTTCTTTTCTATTTGGCATTGAATTCAAATGCTATTATTTAAAACTCACTACTGAGTCATCATCATCAGATTCTCTAAAGATGAAATTGAAGCTATTATTATTAATAGATAGATGCTGATTAATTATAATTGTTAATGAATTATCAACTTGTATTGATTCGAGAGGAAGGGGCTCGGTCACTTTAAATATGTTGTCCTGAGGTCGATCATTGGGGCGATGTGTATGGAAAAAAACGCAGCTGTGAGAGATTCCCGCTTCACGTACTTAACTATACCCCATATGATTAATCTCTTGCCTTCTAGGCGAGAGAGTACCCTGGTTTACAAAAAAAAATCTTCATTAAATTTTTCTTCTAAAAGTTGCTGAGAACTTGAAGTTGCATTCCCTAATTGGATACAAGTAATAATAATGTTAACAAAATTTTAAGGGGCTGTTAGCTCTTGAAAAGCTTTATAATTGATTATTATTATTATTATTTATAAAAATTGACTATATATATCGAGTAAGCTCAATTGAACATATGAAAATTTAAATTCGACTCATTTGACAAATGAGTTAAAAAAATTAATTTATTAAATTATTAACAAACTTGTTCATGGTCGACTTGACTCATTTCTAAACCTATTTGAAACATATTAGGACTATAAATCATTAGTCCAAGTAGATAATAGTTAAAACTCACATGGCAAACTTCACTTTCATGAATAGATAAGATATTAAAGCATGCTTGATTTGGTGTTTGGCTAACCTAAAAGCTCATATGTAGTTTAAAAGTTCCTCAAATACTATGAAAACATGTTTGACATACTTTAAAGCAGGATCACATTTGCACTCAAATGTTATTCTAACACCTCAACCAGTGAAGTAATATTTTGTTACTTTTATAGTGAGAATAAATCATTTTGTTTGTGTATTGATAAAAATATCATTATAATTTGATATTATATCATCATTTTAGTAATATTTAAGTATAATCCAATATTTTTGAAAAAAATATATTATAGTTATACTTAAAAAAAATGATTCTATTTTACATTAACCAAACAATTTTAATTTTTTTACAATCAATTTATTTATATTCAAATTTTAACATTAATTTATTTTTATTCTAACTTAAGAGACAACTTATACTATTTTTAGTAATTATGCATTTAAAAGTAATTTTTGGTAACACTATCCAAATAAGATTTATTATGCCAAAATTAATTTTTAAGATAAATTTTTTTAAACATAAATCACTTTTCAAATAAAAGATTTAAAATATAAATCACTTTATTTAAATATATTTTTGAAAAAAATCAAATTTGTAAAATTAAATTTATTTAAAATTAAATTTACAAAATATAATTCAAACACTCACTTAATAGGTGAGGCTCCTAATTGGCATGCATGGAAAAAAAAGAGTGCATGAACTATATTGAAGGGTGAGAAGATAACTCATGGCAGATCCATGATATGAAATTTCCTTACATTAGTTGCATGTCTCTTCATTGCACATTGAAAGGAAAATCATAGTGAGGGTGGAAGAGAGGAATAAAAACAAAAATATTGGAGATGTTTTCTTCTGTTTTTATAGAAAAATTGCATATTTAAAAACTAAAAAGAGGTAATCATGTGCTAAATTTGGCTCAAAATATTTTAGAGCAACTCAATTAATTAATACAATTATTTTGTTGATGAGCACCTATGGTTGTTGGTAACACTAGTGAAAGATGTGTAACATTTATTTGTTGTCATTATCTGAAAATAAATCAACGTGAAGAAAGAAAGACACGTTGAGGTGATTGGCTTTGAGGGACCACAGTCAACTAGGTGTTTTGGGGTTCCACGGTTCGTTATTTTCCACACATTATTGGTTTCCATTTCTTAGCCGAAGAATATAAAGGCCACTTTTTAGATCTTATTAAATGGAGGTAAACATCATTATGTTTCCAATGTTTGTTTGTTTGTTTTTTTTCATTAAAAGATAAAGACAATAAATAGGACTATGCAACATCATCTTGATGCTATGCGATATTGCGATCTATAACATGGCAATGAATAATATGATAACAGGCCGTTAATCCATTTCCACGAATCGTATGGACCTAGTTAAGGCATCAGAACCAGAGACCTAGCGTCTTGAAATTTCAAGGACCATTCGTCGCTTTTATTTCTATCCCATCTTGTCCCAATTTATTTTCATTCTTTTTTTCTAATTTATTTTTTGACGGTCCTTTCAAAATCTATACATTACAGTGAAATCAACAGGGTTGATTGAATCCGAATGGGAATTGGGGAATGGACTTAATGCCTCAGCCGACGTCGTTTTCGTACCAGCATTGGAAATAGAAATAGAAGGGTACTTCTCGTTTTTTGTTGGCAAGAGTAACAGGGTACTTCTCGTTTTGTTTTGCGAATATCATGGTGCACATTTTACATTATTTTTAGAGTTAATTTAATATCTTAAAATCAAAGATAAAAAAATTTAAATTTTTTTAAAATATTATATTAATATTTTTATATTTTATTTTATAAATATTTTTAAAATTTTCATTTTCACTTTACAAAAAAGATTAGACTGAACTACCATATTAAATTTTAAGAATAAATTATGACTGTAAAATTTTTTAATTTTTTTAAAAGTTATGTGGCCCATGAACCAAAAAAAAAAGAAGTTATGTGGCCCAATATATTTCTTTTGCATTAGGATACAATCTGACAGCTATTGGGCTGACTCATCAGACCTCAGTGACGACAAATTAACGTCCTATCCAGTATCCACAGAGATACACATTTGACACTTCCCCTAAATCCTAATTAAAAATTTAATTAACTTAATTGATTGACATTGTTACACAAGAATCATTATTTTCATTTTTCATTTTTTTTCGATAAAAAGGAAAAAGGTCTCCCTATGCGGCTGTGTAGACGTTATAACACTCCCTCTTCTCAGTTTCCACTCAGTCACTCCCTCACTCACCAGTCACCACTGTCTCTGTTCTTGGAACCCACTCAGAAAATGGCTAAATTTCCTGTCCTGAATTCTACTCCTCTCCCACTTCTTTTCTGCATCTTGTTCTTCATTTTCTTCAATTTACTTTCCGCGAATCAACCTGAACCTTCCAAGACCTTCATCTTTCGGGTTGATTCTCAATCCAAGCCCTCTATTTTCCCTACCCACTACCACTGGTACACCTCCGAGTTTGCTGAACAAACCCACATCCTTCACGTATACGACACCGTTTTCCATGGCTTCTCTGCGTTGCTTACGCAGGAACAAGCTACTTCTATTAGCAAGCACCCCTCAGTGCTCGCTTTCTTCGAGGATCGTCGTCGTCAGCTTCACACCACTCGCTCCCCTCAGTTCCTTGGACTTCGGAACCAGCATGGTCTATGGTCCGAATCTGACTATGGATCCGATGTTGTCATCGGAGTCTTTGACACCGGCGTTTGGCCGGAGCACCGGAGCTTCTCGGATTTGAACCTGGGCCCCGTTCCTCGCCGATGGAAAGGGGTTTGCGAGACGGGGGTCAAATTTTCAGCAAGAAACTGCAACAAGAAGCTCATTGGTGCTAGATTTTTCTCAAAAGGTCACGAGGCTGGTGCCAGTTCTTCAGGTCCTATGAACCCCATCAACGAAACCGTCGAATTTCGATCTCCTCGAGATGCCGATGGTCATGGGACCCACACGGCATCCACTGCGGCTGGTCGCTACGCTTTTCAAGCCAACATGTCCGGTTATGCTTCTGGAATCGCAAAGGGCGTGGCTCCCAAAGCCCGATTGGCGGTGTACAAGGTGTGCTGGAAGAATTCTGGTTGCTTTGATTCTGATATACTCGCTGCATTCGACACCGCCGTATCCGACGGTGTTAATGTCATTTCTATATCCATTGGTGGCGGCGATGGTATTGCCTCGCCGTACTATCTCGACCCCATTGCAATTGGGTCTTACGGTGCAGTTGCAAGAGGAGTTTTTGTGGCTTCTTCAGCTGGCAATGATGGGCCCAGTGGAATGTCAGTAACAAACCTTGCTCCATGGTTGACCACAGTAGGAGCGGGAACCATCGATCGTGATTTCCCTGCGCAGGTGATTCTCGGCAATGGCCGTAGACTCTCCGGGGTGTCCCTTTACGCTGGAGCGCCATTGATGGGGAAAATGTACCAACTTGTTTATCCTGGGAAATCAGGAATGTTGGCTGATTCATTGTGTATGGAAAATTCCCTGGATCCCAACATTGTGAAGGGAAAGATTGTGGTTTGTGATCGTGGAAGTAGCCCGAGAGTTGCTAAAGGGCTGGTGGTGAAGAAATCTGGGGGTGTGGGAATGATTCTAGCTAATGGTATCTCTAACGGGGAAGGTCTGGTTGGCGATGCTCATCTTCTTCCTGCATGCGCTGTTGGCGCCGATGAAGGGGATGCCATCAAGGCATATATCTCATCCACTGCCAATCCCACAGCTACCCTTGATTTCAAAGGCACTATACTTGGAATCAAACCGGCACCAGTTTTGGCTTCGTTCTCAGCCAGAGGACCTAATGGCTTGAACCCTGAGATACTTAAACCTGATTTGATCGCACCGGGTGTTAACATTCTTGCAGCTTGGACTGATGCAGTTGGTCCTACTGGTCTAGATTCTGATTCGCGTAGAACTGAGTTCAACATCTTGTCTGGTACTTCAATGGCTTGTCCTCATGTAAGCGGTGCTGCGGCGTTGCTGAAATCTGCCCACCCAGATTGGAGCCCAGCTGCCATAAGGTCCGCCATCATGACAACCGCGACCATACTCGACAACAGAAACCAGCCCATGATTGACGAAGCCACTGGGAATGGTTCCACGCCCTATGATTTCGGTGCTGGCCATCTCAATCTCGGTCTTGCCATGGATCCTGGCTTGGTATACGATATCACCAACAACGATTACGTCACCTTCTTATGCGCTATTGGCTACGGGCCCAAGTTAATTCAGGTGATTACTCGAACGCCGGTGAATTGTCCTGCGAGGAAGCCCTCGCCGGAGAATCTGAATTACCCTTCGTTTGTTGCTATCTTCCCTGTGTCATCGAAAGGGTTATCGAGCAAGACGTTCTTGCGGACCTTGACGAACGTGGGCTTGGCGAACTCGGTTTACCGAGTGAGGGTTGAGTCGCAGGCGAAGGGGGTGACGGTGACGGTGAGGCCGTCACAGCTTGTGTTCTCAGAGGCGGTGAAGAAGCGGAGCTTTGTGGTGACTGTGACGGCGGATACCCGGAATCTGAAACTGGGTCAGTCTGGGGCTGTGTTCGGGTCGCTTTCGTGGACGGATGGAAAGCACGTGGTTCGGAGCCCCATTGTCGTTACTCAAATAGAACCGTTATAAAGCTTTGGTCATGTCGTTTTGATCGATGCGACTCGTGAGTGGCAGTGCCACAAGGTGCCACCGATACTAGAGAACAGAGATCCATCCTTCATATCTCTTTTTTATTTATTTTCTTTGTTTTTGTTTTTGGTTTTTTTAAAATTTCTCTCTCTTTTTTAATTAAGGAGTGTGTGTAACCCCTTTGTTAAAATGACAAGGTTGGAGTTGTAACCCCTTCGTTGCATTTTTTAAAATCTTTTTTGGGTTTATTTTAGCTTCGTCAAGACTCAAGATGTATTGGGAGACTTTTAGACGTCTATTTATACTCAATATAAAGAAATTTTATAGGATAAATTATAATTCACGATTTTTGTTTTACTCGATTTATTTTGACATCGTATGATTTAAAAATCAATATTTTATTTTCATTAGAGCACAATTTATTTATTCGTTTGTATTATTTATTAGGCTAAATTATATAGAACTCCATTCAACTATATGTTACAATTTATCTCCCTGCACTTGCAACATATTGTAATTTAAGCTTTATGTTAGCCCCCCATCCAATTCCTGGCTTCATCCCCTGCTTTCTAACAACGGCAGCAAAAGGCAAAAAGATCAGGTCATACAAAGAACAATCTCAATTGGAATAATGAGAGCAAAGATCTTGAAGACCAAGAGAGTCTATAAAAGATTAGACTGCTTATCCTAAGAATAACAGTATTGATTTCTCATTTGCACCTGAGACCAGTAGCCGATGAATAAAGGAACTAATCCCAAATCCTCCTTTCCTTATCCTTACTAAGAAATACCGAACTCTTCACAAAGATAACTTCGTAGTTTTTTTTTTTTTGGGTGTAAATTAGGGTATCCATCTAGTGAGAGACTAATAATATGAAATACGGTTAGACATATGAAGGGATGACCTCTCTAAATTGTATTTTTTTCATACACACGACCTTTAATATTAAACCTATAACAAAATACTTAAGGTAGCCGAGTCTTTTCTATCCAATGCAAGTTGGTAAATTTGTAGTTTCTAATTTATCAGGATTATACAATTTTTTTTTTAAAGACATAACATTATTGTTAGGAACTAGTTTTATGGTTCAATATTTTTCTCATTTCCCCCTATTTTATGCTTATATGTACATATAAATTTTATAGTCAAAATAAATATATAAATATTTTAAATAAAAATTTCATAATGAAAGAGATATTAAATGTAAAATTATATTACTAAGCTATTTTTTGTTAAGTCCAAAACAGATAATACACAAAATTTGCTCAATTTTAAAGCCATATATGGGTCTATTTTTATTAAATTATTTTCATCAATTTCTTGTATGTAAAATAAAATTTACCAGCATATATAATTTATATAAAATAAATAACAAGAGAGACATTAACCCACAAAGTTACTTTTATAGTTTTTTTGTTTAAATTGTCTAAAATGAATGAACCTTAAATTTTTATCAGTTTTGAAGTTTTATATAAGGATTTTTGTGCCAAATATTTATATATGTTTGTTGTATATAATATTACATACATATATAGAATACTTGAAAGTTGAAATTAATGAGTAATGAGAGAAATATCATGCATGTAATGATATTGGAAAGATAATAAAGAAATAAAAAATATATTATATGGAAAATCAAAATTTAAAGACAAATTATTGTTTTTAAATAACAAAGTAATAAAGTAATATAATTATGAGGTATGACTTATTTAATAAATAGAGATTATATAGGTAGACTTTAATTACCTATAATATAAGGGTTAATTTTTTTTTTTTACTAATCACCTTAATTAATCATTTGGCAGGAGTAGCGACTTGTGCTATTTCCATAAATTAGGCACTTATAAGATTAATTTATTATTGATAACTTAAAACATAATAATTTTTATTATTTTTTAATTAGAACGACTTTAAATAAGATTCAAATTTAAATCTTATCCAATAAAAATATAAATTTACTTACATACTTGAACCTTCAATTGATTATAGGGGTTTAAATTCTACTAAAACTATTTTTTTACTAGACGCCTTAGTGAGAATTTATTCCCACGACTCATCGTTTTCCCCCCAAAAAAACAGAATTAATAAAGTAAGATGGAAACATTATTAAAGGAGTAAACTCTAAACTGTATTCTTTGTCAATGCTACTAGCATCACAGGCCACCAAACCCTATAGACTTGGCCGACTCCAAGTTTGAAATTTTGGGTACTTGACGGGAACAAGACAGGACAGCGGTAAGAGTTAATTGGACGTTTGAAAACTGGTTAACTGTTAAGTTTCTTCTTTAGACTTTTTATGAACTGTCTCAAGTGCACTTGTGTTGGGCAGCTTGTGCTTTTGAGTAGTTCGACGCAATGCCAAATTTAATTTGGTTAATTATAGGTACACATTCATAAACAAAATATATTAATAAGATATTTATAATATTCATCAAATGAATTATAAAATTTAATATTTTCTAAAAAAAATTATGAAAAAATGCATTTTTAATTTTTGTATACAATGAATTTATAATTTGTATATATAATATTTGTAAGAAATCATTAAAGTTATTTAAAAAAAACATTTATATTAAAATATTATTTGTTAACTAATGTTATAAATAATTTATTAATATAAATTTTCACAGTAGAAAATCTTTTCAATTTGGGTCACTTTTTTCTTGGCATACAATGTGTTTTCTGTTTTGAGTCTTGACAGAATGGGAGAACGATATGCCGTTTATCATACAAAACCGCCTTCAAGTTCATTATCAGATTTCCACTTTGTTTGTTACCCCCATGCGTTTCCTTTTCCCTGATTCTATGCGTAGACGTTGAAGGCTGAGTGAAACACGCGTGGACAAGCACTAGCGTTTAACGTTCTTATTTTATTCTATAATAATAATCAGTCATTTATACTCTAGGAATATAAGAACATAGGTAATTAGCCACAACAAATCAAATTTACTTTACTATTTAGGATTGGCTTTGTCACAATTCCCAATATATTCTCCCCTCAAATGTGAAAAATTAAGATACGTCATCCATATTGAAGATGTTTTCGAATCTTTATCTTGTCTTGTTCAAAGTTCTTCTTGTTTTCCTTTTCCTTTTTCTTTTCTTTTTTTAAAGCTCTTCTTGTTTTTGTTTCCATGTATCTATACTTTTTACAGGCTCACCTGATACCTCTTTCCTCTTATGAGTTGAGACGCGCGCATTATCATCATTATTATAAATACAAGATTCTTGTTAAGAAATAAAGTTTCTGGGTTTGCTGCTGTGAAGAGCGACAAGAGCCTAGGGTCCACATATAATTAAATGAAGTTTCCGTTAGCCCTATATTATTTATTTCATCCTCTTCGCGCGTACACTGTACACATGGTGAGGGTTGAGTGAGGAAGAGCCCACCATGAAATGAAACCACAACTACGGATCCCTTTACCTTCACTCCACTTCAGTCTTTCTTAATTATTGAATCTATATATATATATATATATATATATATATGGATAACACCAGTAGCATGAACCAGAACTGCATGTATTTTCTTTTTGCAGGTCATACTTCAGCTCCATTCAGATTAGAATAAATAATTAATAGTGTATCTTAAGTTGTGAATTATCTCATGGCAAGCTACATGTGTCATGGAAGAAAAACAATAGACCCCAAGTTTCATGGATGTAACAAAGTAACAAACACACGCAGCATAAATCTATCAGACGGACAGTCCTAATTTTTTTTAATCTATTTCCAAATTATTTAACAATTGTGCTTTGTTTCATTTTGTTCAATTATTATTTATTAGTTAACTGGTAGTTTAATCTAGGTTCAAATAATTAGTATACTAATATATAGGAGAAGCTGGGTGGGTCCATTGGCTGGAATTTGGACTCACGTGAGCTTATAATCCAAGTGTTGGCGATACTATATCTTACCAACTGAAAGCAAAGGAAATCTGATACTTGGCGTTAAATGTGGTGACCGATTATATTAACTAATTGTATTATTTTCTTTTTCCGTACAACTGAAAGCAAAGGTTTCTATAAATCTTTGGAGTTAGGGAAAATATTCGATTGCTGAGCTTCTTGTTGGAGTTTCCCTTATCTTCATCATCAACACCAATAATATTATTGTAACGCAGTCTAGTGCGCGTCTAGTATGAAAGAGGAACATAAGTCACCCCCTGGCCCTCGCCTTTTATGTGGTTGGTGGTTGCAGTCAGATTAACAAAACTACATAAACACCTCATGATCACATAAGCACCCCATGTTTTCACTCTCTACTCTGTTCAATTTGTTGGAGGATAAGGCCATGCCTAAGTAGACGGTTCCTAATAGAGAATTGGAGATAGATTGAGTCATGTGGTTGTTGGAAAAAAGGAAACCACCATCAGAAAATAAATAAACAAGCAAATACAAGAACATAGTAAAATTAGCGTGATTCGACATTCACTGCTTAACTCCACAACTTCACAAATCAATTCATTAATTTTAATTAACAATTACAATAAAATATCCTTCATAAACCCAAAGCTCTAAAATACCAAATGTGGCAAAACAATTTTTCTCGCTCAAACAAATCAACTCTCCGTGCTGCGCCCCTACTGCAAGAAACGAAAAAAAGAGAACCAAGCTTTATATAAAGCCTATTTAGGTTGCTGTCACGTCACACACTTACACTTCTTTATTATTTTTTTTCTTTTAACTTTTCAAGTGGGCTAACCTAAAACAGCCCAATCCAAGGCAATATCCAACAGTGGTCCATGTCCCACAACGGAGAGACATCTAACAATCAAAATCTAAATATATAAGCCATGATTTAATATAATGATTCAAATTATTAAGCACATTGTTACTGATTTAATATAAGAAAATAATTGAATAATTTATTATTAGTGCTAAATTATTAAATATGACAAAATAAAAATAGTTTTTTTTTTGGGTGAAAAAGAAAAGGAGTTTAAAATTGAAGAGTTAATACAAAAGAAAATAGTAAGAGATTTGACAATTCACAAGAGAAGCTTATAATCCAAAATTGTTGTAGTTGGCGATTGCAACAAGGGTTCAAGCCATAAAGCATTTTCAAAGATGCCAACTTTGAAATAACAAGACGATTTGTTAAGGTTATTTAATGGTAACTTTTATTTTGTGGATAGGCCTGAATGATCCAACACTTTAGCAGTAGCAGACTCAAGGTTGACAGAGAAATATGGGCTACATGAGTGGGCTTGTTGGCCCTTTAACATGTGGATGTAATGTAATCACGTTACGCGGGCATTGTTTTAGTTTAGTTTGATTTGCGGCTCTCGGTTTTCTTCTATGTCTTTCCTTTATTTATTTCTTACACAGCAAGTAACTGTCGTCGGCGAGATTTTTAAGTATTCTAATAGTATTACACAGTTACACTATTTTACTCAAAATATAATATGTTATATATGTTGTTAGATTAAAACTAATTTTTTTTAAAAAATTAAACTAAATTTAACGGTTGAAAAATTAGTATAAATAATAAATATATTAAAGTTTCTTCTGTCACTGACACTTACAGTAAATGGCAGAGACAGAGACCTCCACGTCCGCGGTTATTACACGCCTTCTCCAACGCGCTGATTGCCACGTGTTATATTTTCTTCGACATGTCGGTTTTCTTTTTTTAAATGTTTGTCTTAATCTTAATCCATTCCATCCTAGATATTTGTACCCGATTCGTGATCGTGACCGTGTTCGTGTTCATGTTCATGTTCGTATTCTTCACTTCACAATCGACAACCAATCAACCATGTCTTCTTCTTCTTCCATGTATCCCTCTAACGACATGAAAAACGTTGCTGCTGAGAATCTCTCCCCCGAAGACCCAAACATTAACCAGTCCTTCGAACATGTTCTTGTCACTGTTCCCGGTGTCATTCTGCATCTCATAGAAAAGGATTCCAGCGTCCACCTCGCTTCCGGTGACCTCACCATAGTGAGTATCAGGGAAGGGGATAACGTTATCGCCGTTCTGGCTCGTATAGGCGATCAAATTCAGTGGCCGTTGGCAAAAGACGTGTCGTCGGTCAAGCTCGACGAGTCGCATTATTTCTTCACGCTTCGGGTTCCGACGAATCATGGGTCGGCGGTGGAAGTGGAAAATGAGTTTGAGTTGTTGAATTATGGGTTAACCATTGCGGCCAAAGGGCAAGTGAATGTGCTGAAGGAACTGGATGCTGTTCTGGACAAGTATAGTTTTTGTTCGGTAGAGAAAGTGAAGGGTGTGCGTGGATGGGAGGTGTTGGATGGGTCTGTGCCCAAGGAGACATCACCGGAGGAATTGAAGTCAGAGAAGAAAAAGGAATTACTGGAGGAGAGGTCTGCTGCTTACTGGACTACGTTAGCGCCTAACGTCGAGGATTACAACGGGCGCTTTAGCAGGTGGATCGCCGCAGGGTCGGGGCAGCTGGTGAAGGGGATTTTGTGGTGCGGGGATGTCACTGTGGAGAGATTGAAATGGGGGAATGATTTCTTGAAGAAGAGGATGCGGCCTGGTTCTCCGTCCGAGATCAGTCCACAAGCGATGAAGAGTATGAAATGGTTGGAATTTACTATCCACTTCATTGTGAATTCAATGCTAAGTTTTCTTTTTTGTTTTTGTTCATCAGTGCATCTCAGTTCGTTTCCTTGTGTACATGAGTCATATTACAAGTTTACAATCCTCAAAATATGTTTGGTTGGTTAATAATTGTATTGGTATGTAAGCTAGAGGTTTGACTTTTCATTTTAACCTTGTGTTGTATTTGGACTGCTAAGTTTACCTTCCAAATCTTCATGCTGCTTCTCATGTTCATGAATTGTTCTTGCTTGCCACATTTGAATGCATTTGTTCACTAGTAGCAGAACAATCTCAGTAATAGGGAGTGCTTGGTAGAAATGAATATGGGATGAATGGGTGGAAATCACCCCTCCGCTCCTCCCCTTGCATTTGTCCCATTTGAATATTCAACCTTCTATGACCCATCTTAGGATCAATTTTATTTGTCTATCTCTTAGACTTTATGATGGTTAAAGCATCTTAAAATTTTGATCTTATGTGGAGTTTTTCAGGGTTAAGAAGTTGACGAAGATGTCAGAGAAAGTGGCCACCGGCGTCCTCTCAGGGGTTGTCAAGGTGTCTGGATTCTTCGCAAGTTCCGTAGTGAACTCTAAGGCTGGCAAGAAATTCTTTAGCGTTCTTCCAGGAGAAATCGTCCTTGCTACCATGGATGGATTTAGTAAGTTATACATATCTTTGACTTTATTTGCTTAGTTTTCTGCCAGTTTGAGTTATGTGTTCATGGTGGGAGGCAATGGAGTGTGAAAACTGAGAAGCTTTGGGCTATTGCATGCTTGACTCTACATATTTTCATGTTCTACCTTGCAACCTTAATTTATATCAGAAGTTTTTATCCATGTTCTCCTGTCGATGCTAAGCCATGAAAAGGTTCTGGTTTGAGGTGGTTCTGACTAACCAAATAACATATTGCATATTAGCATTAATTTCATGCTTCATGAGGGATAGTTTCATATTACTAAATTTATTCGGGTGGGCAGCCTGAATTGATACTGATAAGGAACAAATTGTTTATCATTGTTGTAAGAATGCCGCACGGAACTCCTCGACATTTAGCTGCCGAAATTTTTAGATCATATCTTGCTAAAATGAAACTCAGAATCTGCTATAATATGTGTGGATGTGGAAAAAAGGGGAACACAAATTAAATCTGTAGAATTACAAGTGGGAGATCACTCAAAAAGAAAAAGAAAAAGAAAATAATTAGATGTGGGATGTCTTGGTCTCGGAATGGAACTGTCATAAATTAAGAAAGCTCAAAAGATGTGGAACATTTTCCCTGGGAAAAACCTCAGTCATCAAATTTTGCTTTTGGGTTTATAACCTCCTTTTGATTATGTATTTATAAAAGCTAGGGCTTGATTTTTTCTATTATTATTTGGCTGATCTTTGTGTGTGCATTTGCAGATAAGGTCTGTGATGCTGTAGAAGTAGCTGGAAGGAATGTCATGTCTACTTCATCAGTTGTGACAAGTGGACTTGTTTCACATAAGTAAGTTCATTCTCTATAAAATTTAGTCCTCAATTCAAGCATTCTCATCACCGACACAATTGCCACCACTTTTATTCTATATATCACTACAAGCATAGAGAAATTCAGGTGGAGGAAGCCTTCTGTCATGTACTTTATTCATCTACCTCATGATCGCCTCAATGATAGAAGACCTTTTCTTGAAATTTTATCCGACCAATACTTGTTATGCTAGGCTAATTCATTGCAAAATCTGTGTTCTGGTGGAAGACGGGATTACAATGTTATGTTAGGCTAGTTTGTTAGGATTACAACTACTTGTTTGGTCTTTATGATAGACTAACCCAGTTTCTGTAGGTTGCATATAACGCTGATTTGTTTTCGTATGAGCTTGCATGTAATTAATCAGTGAGTATTGATTGACTTGTATATGTTCCTATTTTTGGTCATACTAGATATGGAGAGCAAGCAGCCCAGGTAACAAATGAAGGCCTTGGCGCTGCAGGGCATGCAATTGGGACAGCTTGGACCGTGTTCAAAATTAGGAAGGCACTCAACCCGAAGAGCGTGATCAAACCAACAACACTAGCCAAAGCTGCTGCTGAAGTAACTTCTGCTAAACTGAAGGCTAAGAAATAAGGAATCAAGGCAAAACAAGGAAATGAGGATCTGGTCACCCCAACTCTAAAAAATATATATATATATATATATATACACAATAGCAGATGAAAGAGATAATATGGGAATATATAGTTGCATTTTAAGAAGCCGATACTTTAAAATGTCTGTCCTAGTAGTGTTCCATAGGTAACAGTATCAGATACCGTACCAGATACTCCTCATATACTATTAGATACTATTAGTCTATATTCTATAATTTTTATTTCTTATTTTTGAATTTGTGTCAATATAGATTGGATGTCATAATAATTTAATAAATACTAGTCTTATATTGTATCTGTAATGACTAATACTAAAAGCAAGAATTATTTTTTTTACTTTTCGACCTTAATCATCAAATGGTTTAACTATTATTTTTTATTTAAATGTATTATGATGATTTTGTATTCTTTTGTTTTATATGATGATATTTATAATTTTTAATATATAAGTTATATCATATCTTGTTGTATTCATATCTTAATTTTTTTTAAAAGAAATAACATTTTCATATCGTATCAATATTGTATCTGATATCCGTACTTGTATCCATGGATACGTTGCATTAGTTTGTTCATTTTTTAATTAATCTTCATCGTGATTAGTATTTATAGTGAATGATAGATGTTCTGGAAAAGGAATTGAGTTTGTTGACATCTGTTTTCATCTAGACTACTGCTTTTGTTGACATCTGTTTTCATCTAGACTACTGCTTTTATTGAGTCCATAACGTCCATGGGACAAGCTTAAGAGGGTTCTGAATGACTCTCACCGTATTTGCAATTGTTAGTTTCATTAAAAAAAATTTCCTTCTTATATTCTAATTAAATTTAAGTTGCATAATTATGGTTGGAAGTTATCAGGAGAAACTGATGCTAAAAATGTCAAACGTGGATCAGGTTATGCTTGTGAATTGTAGCCGAGTCTCTTTCCTGCTAGCAACCTCTAATTCAATAGCCACAGTCAGTACTCTCCTTAAAAATGAAGTGAAAAAATCCTTAAATTTAAGGGATACCAGAAGGCAAAAGGTCCTTGTCACTTCAAGTTGATACTTGCACAAAGACATACGTACATATGCGAGGTATGTGTAAATGTCATTTTTGTTCTGAAAACATGCTTTTCTAAGAGCAGTTGTTAAGAGACATAAAACCATTTGCACCAAATTTATGATTTATTATATATCATGCTTACGCATCTAACTCTCACGGTCTTCTTCTCTCTTAATAACTAGTTTTAAACGGCTTGTAAGTCTTGAGATCCAAAACCACCCCGGCCATGGAACCAACGGCAGCTGCTATTGAAATGAAGAGGCAAGTGACACTAAGTATCTGGAGTCCAAGCCACCGACTTGTCCATCGTCCAATCTTCTTTTGAGAAATATACATGTCGATTGGAAAATAAACTGTCAAGGGCCAGAACCCAAAAGCTCCAAGTATTCCAACCACATCATTGAAGAAAGGCATAAGCATGGCTATGATGGTCGTCAACAACACAAAAATGGTTCTCCATACTAAGCGGAAGAAGTTGAGTTGGTACACCCCAAAGTAGGGAATTGGTATTTCATATTCTGCTGTGATGAAATCATTCTTTGGCCACTTTTGTGCACTCCATTTTTCAACAAATGCAAATAAGGGCTGGGAAAAAACCTGGATATATACGGTTCATAAGTAAATATACTAGTACATTTCTTTAGCATGCTCCAAGTTTATATTAGAATTGAAAAAATAAAATGGATCAAATTAAAGCAACTTAAGCCAATGTTAGTGACAAACTGGACCATGATAATGTTAGAAGGTAATTCAGAAATTTCTAGAAATAAGTTACATAATAACTCTTCCTAAAATAAGGCTTCAGATCCATGAAATAAGGAACGAACACATCAAGTCCCTAAAAGAAGATATTAGTCATTAAGTTAATTCTTTTTTAGTTACAATACTCTAAAGGTTTCTAGGAATACTATATATAAGAAGTTATATGAGATGCAAAACATGACCCAAGACAAGATGAATATAAGTTCATAAGTTCATACTCAATTCTCTCTTGTTCTCCTTTATTTTTCTAGTTTATTGATAGCTCATAAGATCCTAGGCCTACACAGTTCTTGTTATGCAAATTTATAGATTTCAGGACAGATAATAAGCACTCAAGGATAATATATATAATACCTGATATGCTCCAACTAGGTGCACAACAATTGCAAGGTTGGCAATGTCCAGAAGCCAGTAAGGGTTATAGAACCCAAAACCAGTCAAGAGGTTTCCAGGTGCGTTATCTCCGAAGGCTGCATAACCTATGCATCCACAGAGTAAATAGAACACTGTGGTAACCGTGATGCTCAACCTAGTGGCCTTTCTCATGGTCCTGTGCTCTGCAGGAGGAGATCTTATGGTGTCCTGCAGCACAGACAAAATGCTTTCTTATGTGTGCAATGTGTGAAGAATACATATTATCAAGATAGGCCATTTTTGAATTACCTGAATTTCGATGAGGATAATGGAAAAAGAGTATGCAAAGGCCATCGCCCCAAGAGCTTGTAAACTCCTCCATATTTTCTGTGTGCTAGTGACTGTTCCAGCTTGTGTCACTGTGCCAATGCTAATTCCCATCAGGCTTCCTTTAAAGCTTTTATTTTCTGCAAGATGAAAAACAAGAATAAAAAGTTGCACAAAGAAGTAAATAATGGTTTAATGCTGCATATAAATGGTATGCACATAAAGTATAAATCTGCTTGTACCTGCTACTTTTCCCACGCCAAGACTCAATCCAACTGCAGAGTAAGTGAAGGACATGATAGCTGCAACTATGGAGAGCCACCATACTTGATCAAAGTCTGGGATTTGGGAAAATATCACTTCTGCTATACCAAATGTTATCATATACCCATTACTTGACATATGGCATGGATCTTTTCCATGATTCTTATGATAGCAGTTCGATCTTTTTATGGCCCTGAGACACAGGCGGAAAGGTCAAGATTACACATCATAAATATAGTTAATCAAGGGAAACTCGTGCTTTCTTTTTACTGGGATGGTAACATCATCATTCGTTTTACTTGGTGAAATAATTTCAATTTCTAACAAGTTAACTCATTTTATACAGCAAGAAAGAAAAACTAAGAGCACATATGTTTTAACTCACATCATACTGACTGAGGCTGCAATGGTATACCCAATTGCAATTCCAAATAGATTCACATACTGGATCAGGCCACATAACTTGACCTTTTTACCCCCTGAAACCCCAAAAAAAAAGCATAATCAATTTCATACAACAACGCAATGACTTCTGAAGTTAGGAATATTACAGGTACTTAATCTTCTTACCTAAGATGGACTTCACTGCGTCCATGTAGGTGTAATTTCTCTGTCCAGTAACAGAGTCACCCGTCCTATAACACTGTGTTAGGAGGCTGGAAGTGTAGAGATTGACCAAGGCAAAGAGAAGCATGACAACAGGTCCAGCAACCCAGCCAAGCTGAGCTACCGCCCATGCTAGTGAAAGGACTCCCGAGCCAATGACAGCGGTGATGATATGAGCAGTTGCTGTCCAAAATGTCCCTGCAACGCCAGAATAGAATCTTCATCAGTTCCACATACTGGCTCAAGTATGTTGGTGTCACCGGGAATTCTAAACTCTCAAGTGGATTGCCACCAACAAGGCAATAGTTTTATGGGTACATAGCTCAAGAGACAAATTAAAATATATATTTTTTAACAACGTTACTTTCTGTTTAAAAGGAATATAAAATTCTTTTTTCTGTGTCTTACCTTTTTTTTTCCTTTCATTTTTGCCTATCTTGGATGATGAATAAGGGGAAAATAAAAATTAGTCTTTCACCATACAATTTTTTTTTTTTGGCGAGAGCGCTTCCGTGAAATTTTCGACATGAATTTCACATGCTTTTTCAGCTGAGATTAATTGATCATGATAAGTGCTAATAAAATTAGTTTGACACACTTTGAACTTTGTAAGTTATTTTTTCTAGAATTATGACAAGGTACTTAAATGCACCTAGGAAACAATTATAGCAGAGCTTTGATATAAAGCTAAAGCAAGTGAATTCTAAATATAACAAAAGTACTTTTCTTAAAAATGATTTTTTTAAATCAAGAAAAGTACTTTCAAACAAACACTTTAGGACTATTTTAGTTGAGCTTTCAAAAAAAATATGATTTTTTAAAAATTAAAAATTATTTTATGCTTAGATGTAATATTTGAGAATATTTTTTTTTATCTTTAAATAACTTTTTCATGTTACAAAAATGTCTCTTTTTAAAAGCATCAAAATTTAATTAAAAAACATATTTTGTGCTTCTTCTAGTGTTTGAACCTTTTTTTTATATAAAAAAAAACTCATTTAAACCTAACACTCTACAATAGAACATTTTTTTAAAAAAAAAATTATCAAAAAAATACATCTAAACGAGCACAAAATTTGGACGTGTTTTTCTTGTTAAAAAAATTATTTTTATTAGTTTAAATGAGCTTTTGTAAAAAAATATACTAAAGCACTATAAAGGAAGCATATTTAATGAGATGAGTGGTTTATAGTAAGAGTGAGATGAACAAATCGTGATAATTAGATTATTCATGTATGATTAAAATTAAGATATATAATCCTGTGACTTTTTTAAGTGGTCATGTGATATTTAAGTAACTTCTAATCTTGATCATCCATGTAAAATTTAATGGTCAATATTGACTCCTCTCACCTCTCATAATAAGATATTGTTCTCACTTGATATGTCCCGCACTATAAAAAGCACAAAAAAAATTAGTTAAAATTATGTACTTCTAATTTTCTTATATAATATTAAAAAAAAGTTCAAACATTTAAAAATAAATTCTTAAATATTATCTCCAAACATAAAATAACTTTTATTTTTTAAAGAAATCCTTTTAAAACTAATCCAAACTAGCTCTTTAAAAAATATCTTTTAAAAAAGATTTTTTTAAAAAAAAACCTCAACCCGCCCTTATTGTCATTACCTGTTCGCTTCAAGCGACCATCATCATCGAAGCACTTGGAATAGTTAGACTGAATATTCATTGCTTCGGTCTCCGTTTGGGTTTTGGGCTGCACTTCTACTTGTAAGTAGTCCCTGATATCATACCTCTCTTCTATCTGTTATAAACAATTGAACATCAATCAACGTGAATTAATCTAGAAGAAAGAGTATGATAATAGAATATTGGTTAATTTGCTCTTACATCTCCATGGTGGATTCTGCTAGGAAGGGTTCTACTTCTTGTTAACATGGCTGTGAAATGTATAGCAGAATACTTTGTAGTTTGTACGTGTGAGGGAGAAACTAAGTTGAAAGGTGAGAATGTGAGAGATACTTTTTTGACGAAAATGAATGGGATTTTATAGGAAAAGACTTAAGAACTGTATATTGTGTAACCGGAAGGCTATACTTCGTGTCTGTGTACAATCCATGCTAATCACGTTTCTATTGATGATAACTATATCCATTTTCAAAGGAGCTAATGAACGATTTAATCTTACTTGATTATTGGGCAAGATTAATTTCACTTTGCAATCAATGCCTCTTTGGACCTTGGGAATCTGTTGCAGATGAGATAACAAAAGCCACTCCTAACCGGATGAGTGCATGGGGCCATGAGAAGGACGAACAAGTTAAATATCTAACAAGATATGGGCGTGGAAACTCATTCTCCTTTTCAAGAAAAAGAAGAGGGAAAAAATGATAACTTTTTGTTGGTTTCCAGCATGGTATTTTTATTCATAAAGGACACTACGTGCTCCAGCCGTAAAATACGGTCTCTGGCTGAGATTATTCCGTATATAGGTTAGTAGAATGCAGATAATTTTGCTCATTTTTACCCACTTAAGTTACGACCAGTGGCTTTACTGTGACTAGGTCCATATTCATGACTACTTTCTGACATCACCAAGATGACGCATCCAATTCATGATGAGAAAGCTCCCAGCCAACCTTTTATCAGCTAATAATTGCTACTTAAGCTGCCTCAACAAATTAATACTGCGCCAGTTCTACCTCATTGTTATTATTATTATCAATTAGAATTGAACACACCTTAAAGCATACTCATCACGGGAGAAGAAAAGAAACAATTTCTTTCATTGAAGTAATTTCTTCTTGCAACACATCAACCATGGTCTGAGGAGGAAGAAGGTTCAGTTTTCAATTCATCAATCGAAGGCACTTTCAATTGCTTGTGACTCTAGCACTAGCAGATGGCCATGACAGGACACTCAAAGCGTTGAAACATGTAAGAACTAATTAAGAACTGTATTGGATTGCTTGTCTGCTTTTTGTCCTGTCCAAATGTCCAATTAATTAGACAGGGCTAATTAAGTGAAGAACTATCGAAGACATGCGCTTTGCTATTCATACTCACTGGGAAAGTGGAGAATGTAAGAAGTGTTGGGCTTCTCCTGCGTCAACGACTCAACACCTCAAAAACAGCGTTTTAGAGGTCAATTCTGGTTTCATGGAGGTTCTTGTCTTTTCCCCCTCTCAATTGCTTGCTGACCCTCTCACCACAATGAACAGTGCCTAAAACCATTCTCTAATCGAAGATTTAGTGAGTGTAACGTCTGTTTTATTTGAGACATTTATACAATATATATGTGTGTGCGCGCTCCCGCAATAATACACCAGGGACAAAAAATTTGGTCTCCTTTCTTCTCATGTGAACTTTTGTCTATGCATTCTTTCTTAGTGCAATACTGAAATTTGCTTGGGACAAGATACATATTAGGAGGTCCCAAATGGTTAATCATATTTTTTTATTTTACTTTAGTAAATTATTTTGAGTTTGATTGGTAATAGCAATAGTAATAAGTCGTGATTGTACAGAAATATGCTGCTTGATGTTAGTGGAGTGAGGAAATAGATAAACACGGATGCACAATTGTGAGATATTGGAGATAACTCATGATGCAAATAATTAGTTTCACGAAAGTATCCCAACAAGCACCTAAAACAAGTCTTATCATTGGCATTTCCAGTTGACGAAATGGTCAAGTCCTCGAGTATGCTCCTAATTAACTCCAAAAAGTAACATGCGGTTGTGGATCAAAGCGTGTTCGTGCCCTTGCCACTCACTCATTCAATTACAGAGCCCCCAAAAGCTACAACTATCTTTATTGAATTATAAGGAATATAATCGAAAAATGATATGATTTGTCATTTCTCATGGAAATACATGTAAATTTTAGAGCATGTTCTTTGTTTTCTTGACTTCGGTACATGTTTATTAAGTGCATCTGAGAAGAAGGAAATTGCAGAGATTGATGACTTTCTTCAGGTATTGCTTCAATTATGTTTTATTCACCTCCACAAACAAAATCAGAAGCTTTAGTTAAGCAGGAGGTGTCGACAATGGAAGCGAACCATTTTTTAAAATGGTACTGGCGTAGAACAGCAACCAATGAATATACCAAAATAATAATAATAATATAAAAACAAAATATAATCTTTTCATTGTTAATATTGCTATGCCTTTGTGAAAAAGACCCAAAAATTAGACTCAAAGTTAATCATATGGGATGAAGCTCCAATAACTCAAAAGTATTGTTTTGAGGCATTTGATAGAATTATGTTGAGGTACAAACAAGTCCCATATTGCCTAAACAAAGGGAGGGTCATAGGTTTATAAATAAGTAAAATATCTCAATTAGTATGAGGCCTTATGGGTGATGTCCAAAAGCAAATCTATGAGGGTTTAAGCCCAAAGTGGACAATATCATACTAATGTGGAGATATGATAGATCCCAGATTCCCAACAAGTGGTATCAGAGCCGATGGTGTCGGGCTGGGGTGGGTATTGGAACAGCCGTTGATGGATCTGAGTTGAAGATTCCTTGTGTCGAAAGTCCTCCTGGCGTTGAGGTGATCAGGCGGCGTGTCCCATTGCTGTACAGTGGTGCAAGGTGGACATGATCTTGTGTCGAAAGTCTTCCTAATCATGGTCCTTTGTTTGAGGGGAGGGTTGTTGAGGTGCAAACAAGTCCTACATTGCCTAAACAAGGGAAGGGTCATAGGTTTATAAGTAAGTAAAATGTCTCCATTAGTATGAGGCCTTTTGGGTGATGTCCAAAAGCAAATCCATGAGGGTTTAAGCCCAAAGTGAACAATATCATACTAATGTAAAGATATGTTAGATCCCAGATTCCCAACAAATTATGAGAGATATTCTTAGGCATTCTGATCCTATGAATTATGATAAATCATTTGGGGGAAAGATTATTGTTTTCGGTGGAGATTTTAAGCAGATTCTACTCGTCATCTCAAAAGGCATCAGACAAGATATTGTTGCTGCCACAACTAATTCGTCTTATTTGTGGTCTTATTGCAAGGTATTGAGATTGACTACCAATATAAAGTTATCAACTGCAATTTTAGACATTTCAACAATTGAATTACAACAATTTTCTAACTGGATTTTGAAAATAAGATATGACAACGTAAATTTACCAAATGATAGTCAAGAGTTGGTTAATATTCCAAATGAATTCCTTATTAAGGATTCAAATGAGCCAATTACTTCTATTGTTAGTTGCACTTATCCTTCATTGGTAAAAAATATGCTCAGTCCTTCTTACATGCAAGATAAAGTAATTCTTGCTCCAACCCATGATGTTGTGGACTCAATCAATGATTACATATTATCCATTATGTCTGGCGAGGAAGAGGTATACCTTAGTTCAGATAGCATCTGTAAATCATATTTAAATTCATTTTCTAATGAAGATTTACATACTCCAAAAATTTTAAATAATATTAGATGTTCTAGTCTTCCTACTCATGTGTTGAAATTGAAGATTGGTGCTCCTGTTATGTTTCTTAGAAACATTGATCAATCCTCAAGTTTATGTAATAGTACAAGATTGATTGTGACTCAACTTGGGAATCATGTGATAGAAGGAAAAGTTATATCAGGTTCCAACATGGGACAAAAGTTATTCATTCCACGTATGTTGTTATCTCCTTCTAATAAAAAATTACATTTTAATTTCCAAAGGAGACAATATCCAATTGTTGTTTGCTTTGCAATGACTATCAATAAAAGTCAAGGTTAATCTCTTTCACATCTTGATTTATTTCTTCAAAAGCCAGTGTTTAGCCATGGTCAACTATATGTTGCACTATCAAGAGTTCAAAATAAACATGATTTGAAAATTTTGATTGTTGATAAGGATGATAATTTATCTACATCAACTGAAAATGTGATTTACAAGGAAGTATTTCGAAATCTTTAATTGACAGGTAATGCAAATTATATATATTATTTTTCTTTGTATTTAGCTAATAACTGCTTTATTCATTTTATTATTATATAACTTCAATTTTCTGTTTATTATATTCATTTGAATCTATGTTTTATCATAGTAGATTGCTATCAACATTGCTATTATAACCATTGAGATTTGATACTGATGAATAGGTTTTACAACCCTTTGTCATGTGCTCTTCTTAATATACAAGGTCTTTATATATATATATATATATCTTTTATTATTATTGTATTTGCATATGTACTCTCAGATAATGCTGTAAAACATGTAATTCAGAATGGAAATGATAGACTTCGTTCTATGGACAAAACTTTTGTGAAATAATTCCTACTAATACATCTTGCTGAATACTCTGTTTTATATTCTCTAACATTTTATTTTGTGTTCTATTAGTTATGTCTATGATTCATATTTATTTCATTTGTGATGTCTTACCGCTTGATTTACTTTATAAAGAAAACTTGCTTATATTTTTTAATACATATTTTGTAGGACATAATCCAAGGATCATTCATTATAGAAATCACAGCATTTAAGATAGTAAAATTAGTAGTTCCTCTTCCCATACTTTATCTGTCTTAAAAAATTATATTCTTCTTGATTTTATTTGTAATGATTCGCATAACATATCTACTCCACCTAATATTACATGCTCATATCAATCTCATATAGAAATTGGTTGAAATGATTCTTAACAATTGTATTTTGTTATCTCTCTCCTTTTTTGCTATTGAATTAGAACAACTAATTATTCTTTCTGGGAGGGAGATTTCTCTAATAGATCTTCAAACTCATATGAAAAGGAGCATGTCATGATGGATGCTGGTGCAGAAATAGTAAATGAAAGTCAATTTGGTCATATTTAGATAGGTATAATTTTAAATATTATTTTGGCATTTATTTATCTTATTATATTTGAAATTATGTAGAATTAATCCATTTCCTATTATATTAACTATCCTTTTATTTAAGTACACCTTTACATTCATCCAAATTATATTAATAATTTTTTATGTAATATCATTTAATATAGGAATTAATGAAATTTTTACACTTTTTTTTTATAAGTTACTGATAATTTTATTTTAATATTTTTAATATTCCAAATGAATGAGATTAAAATATATATTTTGTTATAAGAAAGTATTTTTTTATTTTTGCATGTTTTATTTTATTTAAATTTTTATCATTTAGGACTTATCAAATAAAGTTATTAAAAATAATAATTGTGCATCAGACGGGTGAAAATCTAGTTAACTCCAAAAAGTAACATGCTGTTGTGGATCAAAGCGTGTTCGTGTCCTTGCCACTCACTCATTCAATTATAGAGCCCCCAAAAGCTACAACTATCTTTATTGAATTATAAGGAATATATATCGAAAAATGATATGATTTGTCATTTCTCATGGAAATACATGTAAATTTTAGAGCATTTTCTTTGTTTTCTTGACTTCGGTACATGTTTATTAAGTGCATCTGAGAAGAAGAAAATTGCAGAGATTGATGACTTTCTTCAGGTATTGCTTCAATTATGTTTTATTCACCTCCACAAACAAAATCAGAAGCTTTAGTTAAGCAGGAGGTTTCGACAATGGAAGCAAACCATTTTTTAAAATGGTACTGGCGTAGAACAGCAACCAATGAATATACCAAAATAATAATAATAATATAAAAAAAATTATAATATTTTCATTGTTAATATTGCTATGCCTTTGTGAAAAAGACCTAGAAATTAGACTCAAGATAAATTTGCCTCAATCCAGCATTCCCATAATCAATTATTAAACCTATTCTAAGAGCTGTCCGTAAGTTCAACATGCATATTTATGGCATGACCAACACTGCCATAGAAACCCAAGATCCATATTCCATTCCATAACTGTCACACAAGAGACCCCACAGCCAGCTACAACGAGGTTGCCAAGCGAGGAACCATCCATATTAATCTTGATGAAAGACTTAGGCGAAGCTGCCCAAGGCATCAAGCGATCGAGTTATTGAGTGCTTGTTTGATTTAGATTTTAACACCCTCAAACGCCCATTTACACAATGTGATATATGGCTTTTCCATTTTTATTCATGTTTGGTTACCTCCTGCGTTGGCGAAACACACGTTTGCGGTTGAGGGAATTGATTCCCTTTGAAGCAAAGGTTAAGAGCTTCTCGCTGTTGTAAAACGCGTTGCCCAGGTTGGGGGAGTTGGACAAGAACGAGCTGTGCACTGTTGGTTCTGATTGGGTTGAATTGCATGGTGCCTTGCCTTGTTGGGTTCCTGAGCAATGAGGATTGTATTGGACGGTCAAAAGATAGTGATTGTTCCACATTTTGCAATAAAGAGATATTTTGTGTAGCTTTTTAAAGTCCTCTATCTTTCTTCCCTTTACAACCAATGCGTCAGTGTTCAGTGGTGGATTGAACTCCTTTTAAGTATGTTGATCATGGGATCATCGGACGGTGAATGACTGAGTGATTGCTTTTAGGCTGATCACATGATCTAAGGGTGAGGGATAGTTTAGTAAATTCATGTCTAGAAGTGATTTTATTTCACACAATTCAAACAAGTAATATCTTTGTCCGTTTTGCTATCTCTAGATGTGATGTTTTTTCTCATTTGGATGTGGAGAAAAAAAGGAAAATGAAAAAAAAAACAACAAAGGGTGTTGGACCCACTAAAAACTTTTTTCCCCTCTTTGAGAAGAAAATTGGAGAGAATGTGGTGAACCGGTGATGTTGTGATATTACAATTTTACACATCTTATTCAATTTTCTTATTCTTGTCTTGTACAAATTGATTATTTTGTCTAATTATATTTTATTTCTTCTCACTTTTCTATCTAACTAAATAAGAGAAAAAGTTCTTACTCATTTTCTTTCTCTTTTTTCTATAACTCACTTTTCTCTTCATTTTTTCTTCTTTCCATTTTATTTCTTTTCTTTTTTTCTCTTTTCATCCAAACAAACTATCTAGAGGGATATGAAGAATCTTTTTCTTTTTTGGTCATAGGATGTCCTGCAGAGAGTTTCAGACACAAAGGTTCTGATGGTAGTGGACTTGGGCCCGTCAACCTTTTGTTTTTTTCTTGAGCCTAAATCTTCCTTGATTATGGTCCACCTTTGCATCTTCAACTTTAAGATTGGCTGACATAGTCCTCTGTCAGGCCCAATTGTATGTGCCTCTCAATACAACTATGATTGTTTATACTTTGCCTTAAGTAAGCCCAACTCCTACGCCTGGTCATTTGAAAGGAGCCCAGCTTGTGCTTGGGATGAATCTAATGTCAAAAGACTGACAAAACCAAAGCAATATGAAAACCCAAAGGCCGACCTCTGGTTTTTAGGCCCAAGGCCAAAATAAAAATATATACCACCATCCTAATTCCTAATCCAGTGAATCTCGCTGATATCCTCAACTTGCAGTTGAAGAGGCTTAGACTGCCTAGCTTGATTTTCAAGCATTCCACATTGCTTTATGGACCTGTCTTTCTCTCTCTGTGGGAAGAGACATAAATAAATACTAATAGTAAAGTGTGTGCTTGGATATGTATGTTCGAGAGATTAGTCTTTCACTCCGAGAGATTATCTCCCAACCTATCGAACGGGAATATCCTGAACGGCCAAAAGTAAAGCGTGTGGAATCATATGAGGAAGTTGTTGGGTGGTCAGGAGTTAATGTTTTGGCCAATATGATCCAAAACCCACGTCACATCAACATCTAAGCAGTGATTGTGATGATATCAAGTTGATTGATTTGCTAGTTGGTAGAAACGCTCAGACAATATTAAATTTGTCAAACTTATCCGCGGCGGTTGTTGAATTTTATAATGTTCATTTAATTTAAATTTATATTGCTTCTCAAGCTGACTGGGTGTGGCGAGCCTGCGGGAATTGGGATCCGCCTTGTTTGTGTGATTTCAGAGCTAAGTGGAAGTGGAGAAACTGAGAAAACAAATCCAATAATTGTAGCTTACCGTTTAAAATGTCAATATCAAATTTACGATCACAGATAGTTGGTGTGTCTCGGATCTTTTTTGGTTTAATTGTAGGATAGAGGGCCCAACACCCTTGTGATACCAATGTCATGTCTATAAAATCATTCACCAAACTCCTAATTTTGGCCAATACTATTTTGGAAGATTGCTGAGATTTAGAAAACTTGGAGTTTTCTAAATGGATGTTTGGTGTAAATTTGCTGGAGAATTCATCCTTGTTACCTCTCGATCATGCAATGCAGCATATATCATTCTCTAATTTAAGCACTATATCAGAAATACCCAGAAGCACTGAAACACCTTCAAATTATATGAACATACTCAAAGCAACCCTCGACCAGGCCGAATATTTAATTCATGACCACTAAATTAAAAGGGATGTGCTCTGTATGTACTAATAAGGAAGAATTTGAAGCATATTAAGTCAATCTGTCATGAAAATAAAGTTTCCTTCCTTTGTTAAAGATGGTTTAACTTAACTCCCAATAATGAATATGTCTTAATTGGACCCCTAATGCCATTGAACTTTCAATTAAAATGTTCGGTGAGGAGCTTTCTACCGTGCAGTTAAAAAACAGTGGTGCATGCATATATCGTAAAAATTGTCTACTATTATTGGTTATCACATGTTTAATTATGATATTACAAAAGGATTTTTACTTTTATTTGTTTTTAAAGTGCTTATCTCTCTTTTTTTACATTTTAACCTAATTTTTCTTTTATAATTTTTCTCTTTTAATTTTTAATTCATGATGGGTCATGAAAATCTAATTTTCTATTTTTTTAATTTCATAACAGGTTAAATCCCATTATGCCATTTTATTTTTTCAAATTGAATTTTTATTTTATTATATTATTATTATTTAGTCCATAATATATTTCGTAATTTTGAAATAAATTTTTAATATTTTAATTTATTTTATTTATTTCATGACGATTTAACTTATAAATTTTTATTTTATTTTATTTTATTTTAATCTATGACGAGATTATCAATAACTTTTTTATATGAAAATAGTTAAAAAAATTTCATTTATCTTTTTACATCACTTTAAAAGTTATGTAGCTTTTTTTTCCGGTTGAAAAGCTAATTTTTATAAAATCAATTTCTCAATATGTTTTTTTTTAATTTTTAATATGAGCAATTTATTAGAAATAAGAAAATTCATAATCTATCTAACAGTTCATAATACTAGACCAACCCACTAAAATATAAATAGGGATCAGAAATGTGGTCAATATCACGAAGAAAAAAGAGAAAAGAGAGACCGTCTATACCAAAATTCAAATTGATGTTTTCATAAGAAAGCCATCGACGGCTTTCCACAAATTGAGGTTTGGTCACAGAACTTAAATATGTTATTTTTATTTTTATTTTTGTAAAAAAACCCTTTTTGATTGAATAACAATAAAAGATAATAAAAAAATATTATTTTGTCATGACAAGATTTCTAAACCAGTCATGAGAAAAATAAAAATTAAAAGAATCATTTGTTGAAAAAAAATAAATTTAATTTAATGAGTGGAAAAGAAAATAAAATAAAAACAAAAAAAATTGGGTCATGTAGAGGAAAAAATCATCTGTCATAATTTTGACTAAAAAAAATATAGAATTTGAATTAAAATTGGACTAAAATTTTTAGAATGTTATGATTCATTTTTAACTTTTTATTTCAACTCACCAACTTTATTATCTCAATAAAATAAGAAATTATCTTTGAAGTAAAGTAATAATAAAAAATAAAGTAAATATTTATTAGAATACAAAAAAGATAATTATTGGAACACGTTTTTTAATTAATACATATAATGATAAAGCACCTATATAAGTACATGAAAAAAAAAATAAGCAAAATCCATTTTAATACTATTAGTCTGGTCAAGACTTAAAAAAATAAAAAATTCATTTTGGGACTGTTAATCCCTTCAAGACTATAAAAAATAAAGAATTCATTTCGGATAAATGATTTTATTTAATTTCGGTAGAATTTTTTTTAAAATGTTAATCCATGACGAGTTCGTAACCTCTCATGAAATTTTAATTTTTTCAATCAATTTTTTTTATTCTATACAAGCAATATTAAAAAAAATTAAGTAAATGATTTTTTTAGAAAAATTTTTTTTTTTATTATTTACTGTGAATCAATGAAAAGATTAAAAGAATAAGAACAATTTGGGAGGATTTTTTTTAAAAGGACTTTCAACCAATTTATTATTTGTGGAGGTGTTAGATAAAATAAAGCATAACATGTTTAACTGATTTTACATATAATTATCAATCGTTAGGTTTATTGATTAGTTTTATTATCCTTAATGGATGACTCATTAAATAGTGGATGCATGCACCGATTTATTATAAGTGTATGTTAGAAAAATCCATTTGGTGAAGCATATAAACAGAAATTTTAAGCTATGCATGTCATAAAATGGAATTGCAAATTCATCACCTCACCCGTGCACCTACTTATAATATTATAAATGCACGGTTGCTCACAGCTCCACTTTACCAACCATCTATTTTGTATGTCTTCAGCCAAACTTAAACCCTCTTTATTTGCACTCACTTTCGTTCTTAATACTTTTTTGTGAGATTATTGCAGTATTCATTTTTTTCTATATTGATATATAAAATGAGTTGTTAAGTATTTATTAGGTACTATTTATATTTAATAGACTTTCAAACATTTATTGTGAAACTAACAATTAATAAAATTGAAAACTCATCCTAAATATCAAACTCATCAAGATATCATAGTAATTTCCTACTCCCCCCTCCCCCTCAATTAACAAGAAGAAAAACAAAGAGAGAACTATTATATCGAGTGAACCCGAAAAGAAAAGTTTTTTTTTCATATCAAGTAACATAATTGATTAATATAGCTCAAACTAATGTATAGTTTAAGAGCTTCTAACTCAAAACTTGCCTATCACACTCCATAGGAAATGGAAAGTTCCTGACGAACCAAGCTTAACCATGCAGTACAAAACGAGCAAATAGTAGAAATAACAATAAGAGAATTTGGTGATGCTTTATTCTACTTTGGTTTAAAGAAAATGCTAAATGCGCCGGAGTTATCTTTTACAAAATCTGTTATGAATCACATGAAGTAACTATATCTCATTATGGGTGAGAGAGAAGTTAATTGTTGTGATTGTGAAACTATAAGGAAGTTGAGGTTGATTGTTGTAAATCACATACAACCTTGTTGTTGATGAGGTGAGTATTGCCCCCCAAAGTTTTCTTAAAATTTTAATTTTACATATATATATTTTTCAAAAATATAATATTTCTAATTCGTTTCTAATTTGGCCCCTCCAAATATACAATCTTTCTATTTAGCCTCATTAGTCAATTTTAGTTACACCATTTGTAGCCTTTCATGAATTCAACTTTCATGCGAAATAGCCCTACTATTTATTTAATTAATAATATCAACAAATTTTCAGTTATTATTATAAAAATTAAGAATTAATTTTTTTAATAGTAGTACTAATTATTAAATTATTATTATACAAATATCAATACAAAATTCAATAATTAAAACCACAATAGTATCATATATGGAATACCATAAAAACCGTAACAATAAAATAGTTAATAGTTCAAAACTTTAAATTCCACAACCCGTCAAGTGGTGACCACAACTTGAATTAGTATGTTGTTTAAGAAATATTTAATATCTCTCAATAAATTTTTTTAGTTACTTAATGAAAAAAATATTAAATATTTTTTGGATTTTCAATATATTGAATCTTCTACTTTTGCATTTAATACTTTATATTTTAATTTCTTAACTATTGCATTTAGTAACATAAAAAATACTACTTTGAAAGAATAATTATATATTTTCCTAATGAATCAGCTTAAAAATCCTTTCAATTATTTAAAGAAGCAAGTATTAAATGTTTTTTGAGTTTCCAAGATAATAAATGTTTTTATTTTTTATTTAATACTTTCTATTTTAAGTAATTAGGAGGATGTTAATAGGATGTGCTAGGAGGATATATCACTACTCTTTTTTAAATCACCTAGATGAGTCCACAAGAATAAATTATGTTCAAGTTGATAGTAGCAGAATACTTAAGAAGGGGGGTTAAATCAAGTGTTACAAAAAACAAAACTTACTACAAAAAAACTTAAGATGCAAAACTGAAACAAAATATGAGATGATTGATTAGTTAATATCAATAAACTTATCACAATACATAAATGATAAATGAAACAGAGTACGTACAAACAATTTAAAGCCAATTACATAATTAAAATATGCAAGCAGTTAAGCAAGGAAATATAAAAAGAATAGTACACAGAGAGCTTACACATGGATTTATATTAGTTTGGCCCAATGTGGAACTTACATACAGTTCTCAGCCAAGCTAAGATTTTTCACTATCAACCAAATGTTTTTTTATCCTTTTAGGCCTCTCCAAGTTAGATACAAGTAGTTTTGATCAATCATAACCTCTTCAAGTTATGAAACAATACATTATCACTGGGCTTTATAAGAAAACAAAGTAAAAACTCTTCATAGGGAGTTGGATAAACAAATACAAGTTCAACTCAAATTTATAATATGTTTTTCAAATAAAAGCACAAATCACTCTTGATATTTCATTTTCTTCTCTTATTCTTTTCTTGTGGCTTCTTTATGAGCAATGAGTATCTGTAGGTAATGGGAAAATTTGAATGTTGCAGTATAAGGACATTGTAGTACACTACTCTAGTTGTCCATAACGATTTTTGGCAATATATGGATGTGTCTTGTCCTCTTTTTCTTCTGGTAAAAGAATACATCATCCTTCTAAGCTTGCTTGGTATTATACCAACCATAGCAGAGAATATTCCAACGATTAAAGCAAGTTTGAGATCATCCATAATCTAATTTGCAGCTTGAATCATGAAACAAAAACAAACAAAGAATTCTGGATTTCAGGCATGTGCAAACTTATTTTTATTCATAAGATTACTTATCAGTGAGTTTTCCATAAGCTGTTGACTGAGCAGATTTATCTCCATCATAAGTATGTTCTTCCTTAATTTTCTACATGCTTATCCAGAATGTGACTTTGACTATAGCATCTGCATAATATGAGGTTTCTTATCTTATTTCATAAGATAGCTTCACGCAGTGCTATCCTGCCATCCTTTTAGCTTTATATAAGTCTTTTTTTTCTTTCTGTTAGCACCCAGTTTTGATCGGGCTAACAAAATAAAAGTGAAAATTGAAAAAAAAAATAAAAAAATTGAAAAAATACATTTTTTTTCATTGGTAAAAGACAATTGAAAAAATAATAATAATGGGTCACCTTAGTTATAATATTATTTTTGGGCCTAATCTTGATACAACTCATTAGCATAAATAAAAAGGGTAAAAGTGATAAAAGGTCCAAATTGAAAACAAGCCCACATTCTCACTCAAAAAAAAACATAATTCATTGTTATAAATACTTAAGTGAAGAGAGACAAAAGGGGAGGCTAGAGCAAACGAAAAAGGGTAGACATTGGTAGAAGAGGTAGATCAGAAAGTAGGAACATTTGGAGCGGCAACAAAGAGGGCAAATGAAGTGCATCTTAAGAAGACCGATGGTGATTAGAGGTAATCTTTTGAATTCTCATATTACTCAATTGATATTTTTTGATTAAATCTTGTAAGTCTGTTGCTTGTAGAATCCTTGTTATGAGTTTAAAATCTAAATGACCCCATCATATTGGAGGTAAGTTTATCTTCACCTCCATTTGATTCTTTGGCCGAAATTTGGCTTCAAGTAAGGAGTTTTTGTAGTGACTTCTTGTAAGCTCTCCAAACTTCAGCCTAAATTTTTAATATTTGAACATACATCTTATTTTGAGTATGAACTTTTTGCTCACTTCTATTTATGTCAGATGGAAGCTGTAACATATGGGAAATGAGATGGTTCTTTATCCTTGATCTTTTGACCCTAAATCAAAAGCATCATGCCCTTTTTTTGTTTAAATTTTAATTTTATTTTATTATTAAATTTTTAGTGTTCTTTTTTTCCTTTTAGTTTTATTTTCTTCTTTTAAATTTGTCTTATATATTTATTTGGCCTTCTTTTTTCCCTTTTTTTTAGTATTATCATCTTATTAAGTTTGTTTTATTTGATCTATCTTGCCCTTTTTTTAATTGTTTTCTTTAATTAGTTTTAATTATTTATCTCGTCTTGTTTCTTATTTTATTTTAGTATTTATCTATTAAGTTTATTTGATGATCCATTTACTTATTTGCTTCTTATTTTCATTTACTATTATTTTTATTTTTAAGTTTTTATGTGTTCTCTATTTTCTTTTTCTATTATCTTTTCCTATTTATTCTGTTATTCATTTTATTTTATTTTTTATTCTTATTTTATTATTAATTTTGTTGTTTTCTTTTCTTAACTTTTAATATTACCTTCTTCTTTTAGATTTTTTTTGTTTGTTTAATATTTTTATTTTGTTATCTTTTTTCCTTCTAATTTATTACATAAATTAATCTTGTCCTTAATTAAAATTAACCAACATACAATTTTTTATTTAAAGAATTACGTAACTTTGAATTTTTCATTACACTTGGAGGATACGTATGCACTCATAAAAAGCCAAAATTATAAATATTTTTATTAAAATTTTATCTTTATTTTCTTCTGAATTTGTAAATATTTTAATTTAGCCTTTGATATTTTTATCAACTTGTAAATATTTTAATCTTGACAAACTTGTAAATCTTGTATTTTAGTCTTTGATCTTTACTTTTTATTGTCTCTTAATTTGTAAATATTTTAATTTATTTTTACCTTTGTGTTCTACTTTTTCTTGTAAATATTTTAGTTTAATCTTTGATTATTATTATTATTTTATTAATAGTTGCTTGTAAATATCATAATTTAGCGTTTAATTATTTTATTTTATTTTATCTAATCCTTACTTGTAATTATTTGCTGTAATTTAGCTTTTATTTTTTGGTTTATTTATTATTTTTACCATTACTTATTTATTTTGTGGGGGAATCAAATATGTTTAGGCTATTATAATTCACACAAATAATTTTAGGGTAACCGTTTTAAGACGGATGTATCAGAAGTGTAGTGAAATTAAGTTTTCACCATTCTTTGTGCATAAATAGACTCTCGAATCTGACTTTGATGCACAAACCAGTTTTTAATATTTTAAAAGGGTTTTTCCAATTTTTTTCCTAACCAAATAAAATGGTGACAACTCCTCTAAAATTTTATTTTTTCAAAATTATGTTGCCATGCTCCTTGCAGGCACCCCCCTTGGAGACGGTTGTGACACTCCCAATATGAGTTAGTTCTTGTAGTATATGGAGATTTTGTAACTTGAGCTATTTAAAATATTTTTTTCTGTAACTTAAGAGTTTATTTTTTTATAAGTCTACAATACTCCATTTCAGCTTTGATCAAGTGCAAGTATATAATGATATATATTACAATAATATTTGAGATTATCATTAAAAATTAACCATTTTAAAAACCTTCGCCTAACATAATTATGATTATTGTTATTAATTAGCGTAAATGGACCACTTCATTTCATTAACCCTAACTGTATCCGATATGACAGAAAATCCACAATATAAAATAGGTTTATGTGTGTATAGGTAAAAGATAATGTTGGCAAGATATGTTGGGCAGGTAGGGGGGAGAATTGTGAACAAAAAGAGAGATAAGATGGACTTTAGTTTAGTAAGAGAGCAGAGGATACAATAACTAGTTTATAATAAAATGAAATGAAAAAGACGAAAGAAAAGTGTTATGAGCTGAGGCTCAGTTTAGTGAAACCGATGGATAGTTGACTGAGATAGGACTACTTGGGATAGATGGGGGGAGGATGACTTTGGGATCTCTATCACGCCAATCACCATCAAGTAAAACCAAGTAACCACTACCTAACAATATGGGCATCCATGCTTAACATCCATACACTATCATATCCTTTCCCTTCTCCACCCTCTTATGCTCTAGGTTTATTTTTGTTTTTGTTATTTTTTTTCCAGCTTTCCCCTCTTCTCCTTGTGTTTATCTCAATCTCCTTCTCATTATTTAATCACAGACATCTCACCAACCTTTGTGAACTTTTCCTACCAGCTACATTTTTGCTATCTTGCGCAAAGTGCCCATTATCCTGCTTCTGTGACCCAGACATTGTCACAGTTTGGTACACTGAGGCCCGGCTATGACCCAAGTGAATTAAAGAGCTCCTAGAGCATGACGTAATGAGTAATGACCTATAGTAATAAAAGCATTAAAATTGAAAAGCACAAGGAAAATTTATCAGGGTTTAACTTGCCAACTATGACTCTAACAAAGCAATAAAAACTTAAGGGTAAGGGGAAATTATGACCTTTTCCATGTTTGCAAATAAATGATTAAAATATCTGAAATCAAATGAATATAATCTAAAAGAACAAACTTCTAAAATCATTTCAAACAAGAGCATTTCTTGCATTTAATATCATTCAAGCAGGGAAGGATCGGGATATCTCTGACAAGTGGCCTGGCTAGGCAACTAGCAACTTGTCCATTGCATCACATAGTTGGACAGAATTCATCGTTCAATAAAGGAAAAGGAGCTGAGATAAAACCCACTACAAGTATTTATTGAGGATGGTCATCCAATTTGCCCAACTGACCCCAGATAGTAGAAAAAATTGGCACCTACCAAGTGCCAGAGCCAGAAGCAGAACCAGAGATTGAAATGTAACTAGGCTTGTAGGGTATTAGGTCTGAGTCTGCTGGTCCTCAGTTATGGCGTTGTCCCATGCATGTCTTAGAAATAAAAGAAGGTAGTCTTACTTTTTGGGTTCTTTCCTATCATGAAAATCATATGCTAATACAAATTTAACTCCTCAATTTTTTAACTTTTTTTTTTGTAATTGCTTAATCTTATCCTGTTGATATCAACTTAGAAACTGGTGAACATAATCACAAATTAACTTGATTATGGTTACTTTAAAGAAAGCACTTTGGCTTTGTATTTCAATAACCATGTGTGCAAGTATAGATTCAAAGATCAAATTAGGCGTCAAGGTCACTAGATCGAATTAGTCTTACTTTTTGGGTTATTTTCTATCAAGAAAATCATATGCTAATATAAATTCAAATCCTCAAATTTTTAACCTTTTTTTTAATTGGTTAATCTTATCTAGTTGATATCGACTTAGAAACTGGTGAACATAACCACAAATTAACTTGATTATGGTCATTTTAAAGAAAGCACTTTGGCTTTGTATTGCAATAACCATGTGTGCAAGTATAGATTCAAAGATCAAATTAGGAGTAAAGGTCAATAGATCAAATTAGTCTTACTTTTTGGGTTCTTTCCTATCATGAAAATCATATGCTAATATAAATTCAAATCCTCAAATTTTTAACCTTTTTTTTAATTACTTAATCTTATCTAGTTGATATCAACTTAGAAATTAACTGGCGAACATAACCACTAATTAACTTGATTATGGTTATTTTAAAGAAAGCACTTTGGTTTTATATTGCTATAATTATGGGAGCAAGTATAGATTTAAAGATCAAATTAGGCGTCAAGGTCACTAGAAGTCATAGAAAAATAGTGAGGAGGACCACTTATTGTCATTTAGCAATTATTGCATATAATAAAGGATGGTAAAAGAATGAATGAATTGATGTAATTTATTTTCAATTCATAAGCAGGGATGTAATTATTTTTTTCCTCAAATCATAGAAAATAACCAAGAATAGACAAAAACAAGAACTTTTGAACCCCTATTATCTAAGACTTTATTATGAAAATAAGAGTATATATAACCTACACAAAGATAATTTCCAATATACCTTTTAATCACTTTTTAAGAGATTACATCACCTAATCCATCCACTTTTCTAAGTGTGTTCCATCATTATGTATTAGAGAGAACAATTATCGTTTAAATCAATCAATTAACTAAGGATCACTTTTCTCAAAACCAAGATTAGATTAGATTAGATAGAGTTGAAACTTGGAAGGCATGCAGATAAGAGAGAGAGAGAGGAGGTGTGGGGCGTATCTTAATTAAGGTTAGAGGAGTGGAGGGGCCCAACAGTGATTGATGGTAGTTGAGAGAGGACCCACCGCCGCAGCAGCGCACATGTGCCTACGTCGGACGGCTACCAACTACCGCCCCAAAAGATACAGGAGTTGGTAGAATTCAAGGCACACGTCTCAATTGAGTCAATTCCATGCTTTATCTTTTCTTTTCCCCGTTTTTCTTTGCTACAAATTCATCATCCTTCACGTTTAATTTATGTAAGAAATATTTTAATTTTATATAAATTTTAAAATATTTTAATAGCATGGTTTTAATTAAAATTTGACATTTGCATACTTATTAGTTATTATCTTATGCATAAGCTTTTTTTGTGGTTGTTTGTCTAAATCTAAACTGAATAACTAACATAGTCCATTTAAATAAAAATATTTTAATTATAATTCTTCCTTCACCCTTTTTCTGATATTGTTAGTGTAATTGTTATATTTACAATGATATTTCAATCTGAGCACTTTATACCATAATCTGTATTCTGTAGGTATGGTTGTGATGTGTCCCTAATAAAACTGTTTGAATTTGATATTAACCCAAACGGTGGTGTTTAAAACTTGACATTTATGTACCTTATACTTCATTTTGTTGAGTGTGCAAATAGGGGATGTAAATAGGGGAAAGCGGAAATATATGTGCAATTTCATCTTATACTTTTGGATGCATCTCTGCTTTCTTTTTCTTTTTCTCTCCATATATTTTGACCACAGATATACTACTGAAACTGAAACTACAAAACTTACAAGAAAATTCTTTACAACTCAACCCTAAAAAATTGACAATGGTAGAATTTAAACATGTAAAAACATCTATTTACACATCACATGTTTATTTTAATTTATCACTAAATTAACTCCTTAAACTCCACTTAATAATTTAGTCAAGTCTACTCTACATGATTTGTGAATTTTTATAGACCCCACCCTCTATATAATAGTTTCCAATTCTTATATTAGTAACAAGTCCAAATCGGTAGACATTCCTAGTTAGTGAGTAATATATATGGATTAGGAATTTGAAATGTCACTTAAACATTTCTTTGGTCTCTTCTAAAGTTCTAACTTCCTCACGTGCTTATGTTGCATGTCTCCAGAACAAGGGGGAAGAAAGCTTATCTTATCAATAAATTGGAAAATAATGTGCTTAAGTCAAATTAAAGTATCAACCAAATAGTTAGCTCCTTGTCTTGAGAGCTACGACCTGCGACCCTTACCTCCCTAATCCTAAATTATGTACAACTTGCTCAGTGCCAAATCACTGCCAACCCCACTTTCAGCTCTATAGATGCCTAACTCCCCACCTTGATCTCGTTCCTGTTTGTTAATTAAGAAAGGAAGGTATCCCTACCTTTTGGAAGTGGTACCCGTACCACCCATGAGCCAGGAGGAGCCCCAAAATTTTGCCAAGCAAAGCCATACGAGAAGTGCACGTTGTTTTCTCCCCTAGTATGACTTCGTCATTTGCTTAATTAACTGGTTTAAATAAAGTTGCAGAGCTTAATTTTATTACAGATATTCCATTTTCTGCTATTGCCCATTAATAAATACAGTTTTCACATCATTGTTCTTTTTTCTTTTTGGTAATTCAATACCTCAAGCCCTAAGCCTAATGAAATCTATATTCCAGAAAACTTGACAGTATGTGGTACAAATGAAGAAACGCCATATTAGACAAAGAAAGTGTAATTCATAGGGAGTTTGACAATCTTAATGGTATGAAGTCTTTTTTTTTCTTTTTCTAAAAAAATGTAGGAAATACAATAGAAAAGACAATCCATTTCTTTTTTAAAACTCTTTATTTCCAAGTGAATGTGAGATTTTATCTCAAATTCTTGTATTTACTGAAAAACGTTTAACCTACAATGAACCGGCACTTTGCCATTTATCATGGCAAAGGCGTCTATGAATTTCAGAAATTAGTAACAAGTGGGAAAGCAAAAAAAAAAAAAAAGAGAAGCAATAACAATAATTAGCTAGGCCCAGTTTTACCCGCAGGTAAGAGAAAGGTTGGATATTTGAACAATATGTGCCAATAGACGGACCCCAGAGCATGGTTATAAAATGTACAGATGTGTGCTGCCATTTATCAAGTTGGTTAAGGTACTATCAACATTATGTCATCCATATTTATATGCACACACATGTATATCCAGAAAGGGATGTGGATAAAAGTACTTCTACCAAACAATCGCTTATGCAAGGCATCTTTGTTTATGATGGGGTGAGGTTCTAGAAATGAAGCCAAAAGGACCCACCACAAGTCATGCATGTGACCTTAGTGGAGGTTGAACCAATTTAACACTTGAGGAAGTAGAAGGTAGCGAAGAAACCATAAGTACCCCATTGACGGGGAGAAAGCAATAAATGAAAATCACACGACTCCCCTACCCCTACCCCTACCCCAAGGCACTCACTGGCTGCTCTGTCTATCAAATTATCAAATAAAAAACAAAATTTCTTTGGGCTTGAAAGCTGTAAAAAAAATTTTTTTAAAAAGAAATAAAAATATCTTGTGGAAGCTTCTAATGTCTCTACCTAACACCTTTGAAAATGAAAAAGAAAAAGAGAGGGTTGATGGTTGAAAAGTGACGCTCCCTATTATCTGTGGGAAGGGCCATAGCTTTTGGGATCTGGTTGCAAATTAGCTACCACCCATTCTGTCCTTTCTGCTCATTGCTATTTAATATCTATGTCTTACACTACTTTTTAGAAATGCAATTCATTTCTTCTACTTTGGGGCCGGGATTCTTTATTAAGATTAGTTCTCTACTTCTTTAATTTTATTAATCATTACTATTTTTTTATTTCTACTGCACTCATTTTATTCTATGTTGTTTTTATAATATTAAAAAATATTCTTACACATTTTTTCATTTTGTATAAGATTAATTCTCGCATAAAATCTACACCTATTATGAATCTTCTATTTAAAAAAATTAACCAATTGTTATATAAAAAATTTAAAATTTTAAAAAATAATACGCAAATATCACAATCTTCAATATTATTATTAGGTTGGAGTAAAACATCCCCATTAATCCAAGCCATCCAGAACTTGCCATGACCAACGAAGATGCCCAATCCAATCAAATTACTCTCTGACCCCATGACATGACCCTGAGTTAATGCGGCAGATAAAATTTGGATGGTTGGTAGGATCTATTCACTACCCATTTTATTTTAGTTGCTACCACCTTTTAATTTGATTTATGTCATTTACCTATTAAAAAGCTCCTTATATATCGTCATTACGCAACTAGCTAGCTAGTATTGAGAAAGAATACTCGCAGCAAGCAAGCATGATTTTAACCAAAAATGAGAAGGATCGAAAAGACATTTCCGCAGCTACCATAATATTAGCCAAGTCAGCACAAAACATTCTTTAAATACCATACCATGGATATATATAGATTGATCCAAGGGTGCTGAGTGAATACAACTTGAGGGTTGTTGGGTTTGAGTAACTTGATGAAAACAGGTACCTAATATAATATCGCTGACCTTCTTCAGATCCAATATTTTGTCTCTTGAAAGTCATCAGTTTTTACCTCTCTTTCACTTATCCAGCTTAATTGTAATGTTATATGGTGTGAAGGCCTGCTCATCCAGAACGCACGTATCACCAAATTTGAAGAGCATAATGTAAGGTGAAACAAATAATGGAAAAACCTAGGTAGGTTCGTATGTCTATACATACATACCAAAGTTATGAAGTTGGTTGGGCAAGACCTAAATCATTAAATGTTAAGAGTTGGTAAATGATGCACGTGGTACTACGAACAGTGCTAGTAAATTTACGCGTTTTAGATAGGGTAATATGTATCAGTACTGTGAGTGATTGAGGGGAAATGAGGAAGATAAATTTAATTAGGTTATTACGCACCGCCATTGATTCCATCTTAATTTCTCCTCCTCTCACAGCTTATCCATTCACTCGCTATGTACATGAATATATCTATCAACGCTCTTTTCTTTTCATTTTTTTTCTCCATAAGAGACAACCCCAAAAGCCTCCAAAAGTCCAAAGGAATCTAAATAGATTTCAATGCGGAAGAAAAAGGGGGAAAATATAATCAGAGACTTAGTGGTCTATATATATGACGCATGAATGCATATACTATTCACCACGAGACAAACAAAATAAAAAAGAGAATTAGGACCAACGAGATTTATAGTATAACTGGGAGAGTTGGGATTTGTAGCGTAATATAATTGTTTGGTGGATGCATGTGAAGCTGCAGCTAAATATGTGCCCAAACCCTGGCCTTAAGCCCATGATGTAAATGAATTCATTAGCTAATTAATTAAATAATGCAGAGAAGATTAAATATGACTATGGGAAGTGATGATGCAGATAAATTATGGAATTTATGTAGTAAAATACAATAAAAGGCTGTCATTCCAATTGGAAAGATCGAATCCTATAGATAAAGTTTGCACACTCACACATGAAGCACAGAATTATCTAATTCATGATCTCTTATATATATTACTATCATTTATTGCTGGTGGAAAAAAATGAATCAATACTAGCCTATTTCCAGATTCACGAATAAAGAAAATTAACAGGAGAAAAAAAGAAACATGAAGAATTCGATGAAAGTAACAATAAAATGGAGGAAAACATTGGCCAATAATGTTCAACTGTACTGGTACTATATCTTGTGCATCGGCAACTAATTAATTATACAAATTAGAGAAGAAAATAAAGTAAGAGAGTGATTTCAAAATTAACGAATTTCATTCTCTCATTTGTCTTCAACTCTAGCTATTTCTGCAGCATGTTCCCAGTTCATTTCATTTCCAAGCTTCTGTAATCCAAAACACCGGTTTTCAAGCCCAAGAAATCGTAGCCAGTACCAGAGCTGATCCCACTACTAGTGCTGCCAATGTTACCAACCCCACAGGCACAGCTGCAATCCTTGCTATTCTGCAAACCCAGACTGCAAGCGAAGCAAAGGCTTCCCCCTATACTCTTCAATGCCTGATCAGGCTCGTTTTGACGGGGAGGACTAATGGTTAGCTCAAGGTTCAAGTCAGGGCACCTTTCTAAGATGCATACTTTGGCATCTTTATTCTCCCCAAACACGCTTGCGTTACTGGTCTCTTCTTCTTGTTTAGCAGCAGCAGATGATGCAAAAGATATAGTGGCCGTGGCAGTTTCTTGATTTTGAGCAGCTTCGTTAAGAGGCCTGTGAGTTGCAGGGTCAATTCCTCTGTTCAAAAGCTTCCTTCTTATATGAGTATTCCAGTAATTCTTTATCTCATTGTCCGTTCTCCCGGGCAATCTTCCAGCTATTAGAGACCACCTACAGAACAATATTTTAAGATCAGTGAAAATCCATTTCATTCATTAATAAATAAAACTCCTCAAGTGAGTTTTTTTTTTAAAAAAATTTATTTTGAGCTTACTTGTTACCAAGGAGACTATGGAGTTTGATGATGAGTTCGTCTTCTTCTTCGGTGAAGTTGCCCCGTTTAAGGTCAGGACGGAGATAGTTGATCCACCGGAGACGGCAACTCTTGCCGCATCGGAGAAGGCCAGCGGCTTTGGGGAGAGAGCGCCAGCAGCCCTCACCATGAGCTCGAATATATGATATAAGACGATCATCTTCTTCTTTGGTCCATGCACCTTTATTTGTGTGAGCTTTCTCACAGCAAGGGGACCTTCCCATTTTTGAGTGCACAGTCAAGTCACAAGTGCCAACTGAACTGCCACCAATTAGAGTTGAGTTGCTCAATTTCTTTATCCTTTTTTTTTTCACTTTAGAATAAGAGATATGGTAGGATTGGGATTGGAATTGGAATTGGAATACGGCTCTGTGTCTATGCTGCCGTTTCTTGTGTTGCTGCAACAATAAAGCCGGCCTAGGCAGGAGTTGGAGTGTGATTTTTATAGGCTTTTGACCCAAAGGGGGAGAGAGAGAGAGAGAGACCCTAATTGCTTCTAGATGTAAGTTGGTGAGACAGGTTAAAGGGAGTGGCTGTTGGCTCTCTCTCTCTTGTGTGATGATGATGATGATGATATTACTATATTTGCATCAACGATATAATGAGTTAAGAGACTAACTATAGGTAACCTTCGGGTTGGTGTAAAGTAGCATATATTAAAGTATGGGCAAGGCAAGACAAGATGTGATCTCTGCTCTTTTTTAGAAAAAGAGAAACATAATTTATATCTCATACGCATACCCCCAATATAAAACTAAAATTTGTCCATTTAATCTTGTGCAGAATAAAAAATTCAGTCCTCAATTCTTTTTTCAATAATTGCTGAATAAAATGTCAAGCTGTTGTTACATGATGACTGAGGCACCTCTGGATTTAATCACTTTGAATTAGAGAAATAACTATTTCATAGACTTCATTTGATCAATAGAATAAAGTTCGAGACTTCCTACTTACCAAAAAAGAAAAGTTCGAGACTTTCTTGTGTCAAACAAATTAAACAGTAATACCACGATTTCATAACCACAAAAAAAAAAGCATTTTTGATTTCTTCGCTTCTCTGTGTGTACCAAAACTCAGGACAATTCCTCAATCTTCGTTGTATATATATGATATACAAGATGCTGCTATGTTCTTTGGACCGAGCTGATATCTGCATTTTATGGTAGTTTAATTCTGTCTCCAAAATTTTCTTCATTGAATTGATCGTCAATGATTCTGATTCTCATTTCTTATATCATATGCGTAATTTTGAAATACTGTCACAATTAATAGTTGGGCAAGTATATAGATTTTTCCGGAACTTTGCAAATGTTCGCTAGTTTTAATTTTTCTTATTCCATGAAAATCGCCACCTAATATATATAGCTTTAGCTTCAGCAAAATAGTAATAATAGATGCAGAATTACATATGGAGAACCTACCAATATCATGCCTTAGACATGAGAGCTTCATGTGGGTTTAGTTCCCCGAAAATGTTTTCCCTCCTCCCCATATATATGATGTAACAAAAAAACAAGGAATTACATGTAGAGGTCAAGGTAATTAATTAATAGTATACTCTGATGTTGGAGTGATTCTTGTGTACACTCATTAAGTTATATTCAACAGTTAAAGCTTTTTTGACAATGTATATTTAACTGTTTTCTGCATGTCATAGTTTATTTGGCTTGATACAATACACAAAATATATAAAAATTTCACCTTATGTTAGCTAGGAGTGAGATTTAGGGTTTTATGAAAACTAAAATTAGTATATGAGCAATTTATTTTTTGAAAATATTATTTACTTGCGTAGTTTAATGAATTTATTTTTATATACGAGTTAGTCCTTAAATTTATAAAATTCATACTAATTTAATATTTTTGTTATTTCTAGTTGACCATGCTAAACAATAACCTTTGATGTAATACGTTAATTAAGTACATATGTGTAACGTTAAGTGTTACATGATACATTATTCCGCCATCTCTATTGAGATACGACATTATTTTAGTTTAATAAACCTTGACCTTCTCATACACAAAACACTCAGTGAATCATTTACTAAACTAAAACGACATCATATATCAAAAGAAAATATTAAGTAACATGTCATATAATATTAAACATTACATATAAATATATACGTAACGTGTCACATCATGAGTCAACTATAAATAACAAAAAAGACTAAATTGATTTAGGTTTCATAAATTTAAATACTAATTTATACATAAAAATAAATTTGACTAAATTACAAATAAGAAATATTTACAAGGATTAGGTTGCCTATTTACTCAAACTAAAACAATTACTTATTTCGGTAAGTTAGCTGTGGGCTTCCCTGAAAGGAATGTATCAGTAGTTTGGCTATTCATGTGCGAAAGCATAGAGACGGTAATGGTAGTTGTGGTTTTTATTTTATTGGTGCATTATCATGGATGAGAGAGAGAGAGAGAGAGAGAGAGAGAGAGAGGAGTTTCTAGAAGAGTTGGAGGTTGGGTTCAAGGAAGGGATGGTGAAATAAGAGAAGGGGAGAATAGGAAAAGATAAATGAGTGTGGTTGTGGTTGTATATGGGCTTTGGTTCACCTTCCACTTTCCGCTTTTCGTTTTTCTTTCCCCCAACCTTGTGGTGCAAGTTTAGGCAAGGTGGCAAGAGAAAGGTAGGGATTGGAGGGGGTTCATTTACCTTTTTGTTGTACCCTCTTCTCCAATTGCATATTATTATAGTAGTTATCCACCACCACACATATATCCACTCTCTTTCTCCTTCCCTATGAATATCAAGTGGATGATAAGAGTTAAGATCATGGGTACAAGTTGCTTTCAAGGAGGGAGAGCAAGAGAGAGGGGAAAAGATCCAGTCCACTTGGGTAATTATTTGAGAGTATTTCGCCCACATTTTCACTCTTTTCTGACTGTCCTTGTAATTCTTGTCCAAATCCTTCCTCAGTTATATGTTGAACTATGGCATGATTTACGGTACCACCCCCAACTAAGTAAGTTCTTGGAGACTGCACAATACCCAACTACTTTTTTTTCACTGAGGTATATGCCCATGGAGGTTGTATTTGCACGCGCGCGCACACACACACAACTCCTATACTTTACATCCATTGCAACATCTCAGTTTAACCGAATTCACATGAATCCTAAATTTTGCACACCATTTTAGTGTTAACAGAATAGTATGCAAAAAAAAAAAAAACTTCTCTCTGTTTGTTTTTAATGAGAATTAACAACTCAACTAAGATCATGAGCATATCCTTACATTTATTTATGTTCTTTTAATTAGTGAGGCAACAACACTACCTAAATCTATTCATAGGGTACCCAAAAAGATGCAATATGCGTATAATACTGAAGTTACCAATAAAAAAATTATGGATGAAACGCGTAACTGCACACATCAATAAATTGAGCTTCACACGTAGTGGCTATCAGTTGGGTGCTATTATTACAAGGGATCATCAGCCAATAATGGCCTTCTTAGCTACACCCAAAAAGGAGGACCAACCTAAGGGCTTCTCTTCCCAATCAATTTTGCTGACTCTTGCATACCAAATTCAGACACCACCCGCATGGGAAAATAAAAAAAAATTGAAAAAGATGAAAATTGAAAAGAAAAGGGACTCAAGGAGAGGAGAGGAGAGGAGAGGATGAAGGAAGTGTGGCGTACGATTTGCATTTACATGATTGTTTCTGTATGGTGACAGCCAGCACAGCAACACGAGTTTGTCATGTGCTTAGGTACTCGTGGGAGGCTGTCCCAAGAACCCTTACCTACCTCTTCGGCTGTCCTCCACCCTAACCTAAACCTGAACCTTTTCTGCTGTCTGTTTCAGAGACACGTATATATGACCATATAGTGGATAAAATTTAAAAGTCTTCATTCAAGATTCAGGAATCACCTTGCTCATAAATGACTAGATCGATAGATAGAAGATAGAATTTTCTTTTAGTTTTGTAACATTATTTATTGACAGACACTAACTGCAGGTGCAGATCTATCTCAACCTGTCTCACGTTGTTCTTAGGTACTCCCTTTTCTTTCCTTTTACCTCTTTTACATTTGTTGCCTTTTTAATTAGGATAGATAGTCCACTAACCTGCGGATTATAATAGAAGAGGTACTAGAGTGAGAGAGACAATCTGAAGTCCATTAGCTTCTGTTGTTGAGTCTTCAAAAGAATCAAAACAAATAAAAAGGTCATTCTAAGGACAAGAGGAGTAATCTAATTTGAATTAGTAATTGCCATAAGAAGCACATTCTCTGGTGTTTGTCCAGATATCTTTCTTGATAGGAAAAAAAGTCGTCCTCCACTCCCCAATTGCTCATATATTTGTGTTAAACTTGCATAATTAACGTACCACCTTCTAAGATACCTTCATTAACTTCAATAGATGCTTGCCCCTTATATTTACTAGGCTAAAGTATAGTTTCCAGTTACACCATTGAACTTTATTTCACATGCATTTGAGTGCATTTGACTTCTTTAGATTTAAGAACGTGTAATTTGCTCCCACAATATTTGTTGAAAGAGCTTAAAACCCCTCTCGCATTAAATATCGTCTAAGTAGTTAACACTTTTTGGCCAATTACCTTTAAATTTTGAATCCTTCTCTCCTAACAAGTTGCGCTTCATATATTTTTATTAAAGAAATTGCACGCTGCATTTCCTGCAATAAGCTACTGAATGCATTGCAAATCTACTTTCTGCGTTAGTTTTCATCCTCCAAAGATTTCAATACTATTCAACACCCCTTCAATTCAATTCAATTTTAGATCAAGAAAAGATTCGACAATTCAATTCAATTTTAATGTCAAAAGTCCAATAAAAACCAAGAATTTAATTTAAGTCCAATAAAAACCGAGAATTCAATTTAATTTTAATAGGGACGGATTTTAAGCTCCATCAACATATATTGTGTTCTCAAACCTTAAGGGGTAAAATGCACATGAGATCAAGTTTAAGGGGATAAACTATATTTTACCCTATTTACTAATGTTGAAAATATTGGTTATCCTGCTGCTTCGATATATATGTGCACCATAAGTGGTGTACAATTATCATTGATCAAATATTTAAGCTTTTAGTGGTGAAAACTTGCATAAGAGTTCTCTCTACTAATGCAGTATGTTATAAATAAGAGCATGTCACAGAGCTGAGGTACAGGTATGAAGGGGTCTTTAAACCTCGGGCGCACAGTAAATTTTCCAGATTATGTTCCCAAGTTTTCATTATTCTGATTTCTGACTCACTCGCACATAACATAAATACAAGTTCGTCTCTTTGAGCATGCTACCCTCCTTTTTCTAATCTTTCAGTGAACAGGAACACGTAACTGGGACTATAGAATTTTGTATTTACATATTATAATGTTTGCTCTAAAATGGAGTATCCAGTTGTATTTTTAGTCTATTCATATACTCAGAATGGCTGTTACATTATTGTTATTGGTACTAAGAGAACAGTCACTGAAACTGCAAAAATGGACCCAGACACTCAATAAATATTGCTCATTATGGGACACAAATACGTAACATCCAAGAGAGATCAACAAAGCCAAGTGAGTCTACTTCCCTCTTTTGCGCACTTCATACAAGTAACTGAGGATCACCACAGCAGCAGTAACTACAATTCCGACAGCACCTTGTGCCAGTACGGTCCCATCCTTAGGAGAAGTCGCCTTTGAACTTGGCACAAACCCAAGCTCTGACAGTTTCTTATGCGATTCAGCATAATCTCGAAAAAATGCATCCTCGTCCTGTCAGAGGGACAGAATTTAGAAATGTGAGACAGCAGACAGATTCAAGTAATCCAATGATGCATCAATATCAGTCAGAACATTGCTGCTCATAACTTTTTCTTTTTCTTTAATGGATTTAGAGAACAACAGAAACTCCCCATGGATGTCTTAGGTATGCATGCTAGTATTGATAAAATTAAGTGCCAATAGGAACATGTTATTCTGTTTACTATAGACGTTAGCTTCATTAGTCGAGAGAAGGAAAACAAAGATCAAGGTATGGTCAATAGTTGGCACAGTAAGAAGTTTTATTTAAACCTGAGTCACCTGACCAACCAATGGAAAAAATAATGGAGAAAGAACTGATACAAGTGATAACATATTAAATAAGAAAGTTAATCTGTTAGTTTTGCCACCCAACTAGCACACGGGGAAAATACCATTCCATTTTAACTTCTGAAGCATCAGGATAGCTGCAGATAGCATAGTAAACTCCAAAGCACAATGCTTATCGGGGGGAAGAAGAAGTCCTACTAATCAACTGCTACTTAATGCAATGAGCTCAGTCCAAAAAATTGATCTAATAATTAATGGCAAGAAGCCTACAAGCTTCACGGCATTATATAATAATATATAGACTTATGAAATGCTATTGAAAAACATTAATTGCCAGGACACAGCACCAAATAAATTACAAATAGGGATTATGTAATGGTCATTTGAATTAAACAATCCCAATTACCTTCGCATACAGCTCAACATAACGACGAAATTCAGGGTGCTCCAATAAAGCCTTGTCTGTTGGAAGTTTAAGCAGCCCCACAGAATCATCTTTTAAAAGTTCCCTGATATCAACAACAATATTTAGCTGAAAATAAAAAGTCAAGCTCTACAAATGTCCTTGTAGGAAGGCAAAAATGAGTAGTATTGCACACAGCTTAAGTCTTACACAAAGTATGAGTTATCAAACTTCAGAGGATCCTCTGTCCAAGGGCCATCAAACCCTGATCTCTCTGGATGTGCTCTTCCCTTATAGCACCACAGAAATCAAAATAAGAATATCTGGCCATAACCACAGCAAGTAATAAAAAGATATAGACAAAAGGAGAATCACCAGCGTATGTCCCCCAGACAGTGCAACAATATCCTTGTCAGACAGGCCCATTCGATAAAAGATATCACGGAGATGTGGCACACCTACCAACAGCATTCATATATTTTTATGCTTTCAAATAACATTCTTAACCACATTGATTGTGTATTAGTAAGCTTAAAACAGAAAACAAAACACCTTTCGCGGCTCTAGTAAGATATTTCCCCTGCCCAAGTGAGGGGAGTAGTTTGAACACTCAAAAATTTGGAAACTCACCTTGTTTAGCATCAGGAAGCCGCCCTTCTTTGGGAGATATTTTTGAATCCTACAAGAGATAGACAAGTACTCATACTAACAATATTCAGTGATTTCATGACAAGTAATATTCTCAAGGTATAGCACAACATACCCTTCTTCCAGGAACAAAGTCAATTGTGGGACCCCCAGTAACCTCAACAGCAACAACACCAGCAAGCTGGAAACACAGAGAGAAAGAAATAACAATTTTTATTCAGATTCACATAACCTATATGGCAGTTGGTTAAATTCTTTACTTATGAATGCATATCCTGTTTTACACCAGGCATGCCTTCCACGCAATGATAGTCCTACCTCCCCTCCCTCTCTGTTTCAATATAATCTGGACTCAATGTGCATTGGGTTTCATCAGTTTGTATGTGATATACAAGTAAATCCAGTAAAATGTCTTGATTCTGATGAAAATTAATATAGGAATTTTTTAAGTGAAATTTTGATTTTCAGAAGAGTACATTGATGACAGTTTGCTGACTTTTAACATTATTATATATCATTGTAGATATCTTAGGCACTAAGGTTATATACGTGTCAAACACTAGTTACAAGAGAAGTGGACCTCAAGCAGGTACATGCTTAAGCTGTTGAAACTTGAAACTCACTCCATTAACTAGCACAGGAGCTTGAACATCAACTGTACTCTTGTACATTTCTTAACTATCAAGTATCAACCTTCAGGTGAAGTATGCTTCTGCACTTACTCCCGAGTTAAGATAGCTACCCAGAAATCTCTTGTTTTTTTGGGGTTTTTTTCCTTTTGTGCTCAGGGGAAAAGGGTTGTGGGTTGTATGAAACTGGCCACCTGTGTCATTTAAATAATTGAGAAGCAGGACGTTGCCAAAATTTGTTTAAGGGAAAAAGGTGCCATTGTAACCTTCAGATAGTACAAATGCATATGATCTCAGATCACATTTAGAAACTAACCAAATAAATTGTTCAGAAAATGAAAGTCTGCAAAAGAGCGAACAAGTTAGGCTTTCTCACTTAAAATGGTTTATCATAGAATAGTCCCCTTATCCAAATTTAAGGCATAACCCTTGACAACTTCGTCAAAACCTTAAAACCTCACAAATTAGGTATTAAGCCAAGCCAAGCAAGCCTGTATCTACTTAAATAGAACAAGCAATCCTATTCTTTTTGTCTCTGGATAGAAAATGGAAATTTATTAGAGACAAGAGATAAACAGGTACAAGAAAAGAAGATAAAATATCATCGTAAAAGAGAACAGAAAAAAACAAGAACAAAACAACCCAGACAAGCTGATTAACTACGCAAAGCTTGCCAATCTCTCTGCAATCGTATTCTTCAAAGATTAAAGGTATTGAATTGTCAAACATCATGAGAGGATGGGACTTAGACTTTATATAAGATGGCCCACCCATCTAACCCTGACAAGACAAGGGTAACAGGGCACTACATCTCTGGGCATGTTAAGTATGTATATTTAAGATTTAGTTACGCACTTAATACTGAAACTCAAGGGGGCATATCTAGTGAGAGGAGTGGTTTATTGTGAGAGTGAGAGGAGTAAATCTTGACCATTGAATCATCAATGTATGATCAGATTAGAAGTTACTTAAAGGTCACATGACAACTTAAAAAAGTCACATGACTTTATATTTTAATCTTGATCATACATGGATGATCCAATGGTCAAGATTTACTCCTCTCACTCTCACAATAAACCACTCCTCTCACTAGATATGCTCCCGAAACTCAATAATGATCAAGCAGCAAGAAAGAAACAAGAAAATGGATCAACTAATTCCACCAAACACACAAGGCCAAAACTAAGCAAAGCATACGTATGAGTTGAGGTTTGAGAATCATAAACAATGTATAAAAACAAGAATTTGGGCTACAATTGGCAGGAAACGGAACCCCGGAATAAACATGAGATAAATATTAATCTAAGGGTAAATTACAGTTTGTGGTTTGACTCAATTATTTTGCCTCTCGTGATTTAAAAAGTAATATTTTACCTCATGTAGTTTCTTTCCATCCATTTTTAAACAGAAAACAGGTTAGAATTTAAAAATTTGTTACTAGCAAAATCTTAAGTGTGATTGTACTATCAATCATTTGTTTTATAACAAAAGTGAAGTGTGATTGTACTATCAATCATTTGTTTTATAACAAAAGTGAAGCATTATTGTTTTATAACGTGAATAAATCATTGATAATTTGTTTATCCTCTTTTTGATGTAGGATTTGATTATTTTCTTTTATTTTTTGGTAATTGAATGTTTCATGTTCTATGTTAAAGTATTAAAACTATTTATGTAGCATTTTTCACAACTCTAACATATGTTTGTCATTAAAAAAATGGATAAAAGAACCATATGGTGGTTATGTGATAACATAACAAATCACAGGAGGCAAAGTTTCACTTTTTAAATCACAAGAAGGCAAAGTGATTTTGTGTCAAACCACTGGGGGGTAAATTGCAATTTATCCTTAATCTAATCATACACACTCCAGACAGAATTGAAAGTCCATTCTACAATTTCCATTGAATGAATTCAGGACAAAATTAGCAATTCATTATAGATTTTCATAATAACTAAATGAAGACAAATGATCACCTGGTAAAGGTCTGCATATGTAATCTTAGGATGTTTTGCCTTCACTTCTTCTGTGACATCAGAAAATAAGAAAACTCTTAGAAAGACGAGGAGAGGAGACTGACATATCTCCAACCAACGATTCTACTTTTGGCAAAAATTGTAAGAGATAAAGAATCGGAATAGATTCTATTCTAACACAAGGCATGGCAAGATATAAATCAAGCCTATATGTCTTCTAGTCTAGTTAATACTCGAATAACACAAAGTATGCACATAGAAAAGCATGGAGCAACACAAATTATATGCACAGAGACGCACACATATGAATATGATAACTCTGCCAGTGCTACCTACCAAAATTAATTGTTGGATGGTAATTTACGGAAATATCATCGTGGATTAAGAAAGAAAAAAACATACCGCAGAAATCAATAGCCTTCTTCAAGCCATTGTTGGAGCCATGTGAATGCTCTTCCTCGTTCCTTATGGAACCATTAGGTCCACCGGTTTTGGTCTTGGCGTCGTAAGTGCCCGCATCGTGCCAGCTGCAAAAACACGCAGATTAAGCAAATTGAAACACCAGAAAAATTGCATGATGATATCGATCGATAACTAGATTTTGCAGCGTTGACCTGACCATCTATGAAACAAGAAGAAAGCAACAGAAGAGAAGAGAAGAGAAGAGAATAGAAGAGAACAAGGATTGTTTGATTGAAGAAGAATGAAAGAGATAAGAGTGTTAGTTACGCCAAGCGAAGCATGAGAGGAGCGCAGTTCCTGCTGGCGATGAGTGCCCGGAGATCGCGGCGAGCCTTGTCCACCTCTTTGAGGTAGTCTGTGTCCACCACCACCGGTAACGCCATTCTGAATAACAGATTATGGATTTTGATTGGCAGAAAATGAAACAAGAAACAAGAAACAAGAAAGAAACAAACACCACTGCAACTGCAAGTTTGCAACTGCAAATGGATAATTTGGATAGATCATATGGATGGGTGGTGTTCACAACTCAATCACATCACATGCGTTCATACTCGTCTCTTGCTACGTCATATTATTGGCTAGGTGATATGGCTCATCACATCACGATCAACCACATTGTAATAAACAAAACGACAATAATCTATTATGACTGACATACTCTTTTTTATGTTTTTTTAAGGACCAAGAGTATTCTCGAGTCTATAGCTCTCGACGCGAAGAAATAATTGAAGTAGGTATAATTTTTTTCAGCAAAATATTTTCTATATTTAACATGATTAAGAAACTTAATTATCTACTAATTATGCCGGAGTTGTTGGTTATCATTGACATACTTTACCAGAGAAAGCAATTGGATACATGTTTGTTATGCAATGTACAAGAAATTCCAAAAAAATTTAGCATGCGTGCAAGAAATTTTTTAATCGTGTGCTATAAATTGATTCTTGATCTTCGACTTCAGTTTGTATTTTTTTTTTTTTTTACATAAAAATCCATTCTTTTATAATGGTATAATTTTTTTTAATGTAGTAGAGTCCAATCAAATATTTGTTTAAAATTTTAATTCAGAGTAAACATTTTATTTAAAAATTATACTTAAACGTCTAAACTATATTTAAAAGATAAACTAAAATGCGACTGATGACAAGTTTTTAAAAAGAGGAAATAACATGAAAATGAGAGCATGTAAAAGTTTATGTGATTATATCTTTCATTCCATACCTAAAGAACATGACTGGGGTATAATAAGATTTTGTTATTAATCAATTCAAAATCCCATTTTTTATTTATTTATAGAAACAAATAAAAAACGAAAAGCAAAACTCAAAATTAAGAATTGTAAAACCTTTAGTCCTTTTTTTTATTGTCAACCTTCAAATACTTAAAATATCCCCCCCCCCCTTTTTTTTTATGGTCGGCCTTAAAAGATAGTAGACTAGGGGCACAGCAACTGGAGTCCAAACAAATTGCATTGCCTCTCAATGGAAACAATATAGAAAATAAAGATCGTAGACTAGGGGTACAATAACTGGAGACCAAACTAGAAAGCAGTTGGGAATAGCATTGGATGTGTTTCATCTCCACCTTCTGATACATATGCCACCACGGTTAAAACTGCGAACTCTATAAGCATCATACAGGAATGACGAATATTAAATCCAAGTGAATGAGGATATTTGTCCACAATATTGCCATCGGGTCTTCAAACATACAATTTATATCCAAACCAAATCATATATAGATCCTTTCTCGTTAGGATACCACTCATGAGGCTACGACTTTCTCGTTAGAATTTTGCATTGCCTCTCAAGAGCAGCACGGGATTCATATTATTCGATTTGGTAGTTGACACATCACATACTAGGGGAAAATTCCAAATGGAAACAATTAAGAAAATAAAGATAAGAAAAAATTGGGAGCATAAGTACAGCAGACCAAACTAAAAAGCAATCGGGGATGTGTTTCATCACCACCTGAATCACATGACACTACGGCGCAAGCTGGAAAATGGATAAGCATATCATATAGCAATGACAAGAATCAAATCAAGTCTAGGTGGAACAAGACATATGTCCACAATGTCGCTATCAGGTCGTCCTTAATCATATAATTTTATATCCAAACCAAATCATATCTATGCCTTGCTTTCAAACCTTTTTATTACAAGCATGTACATGATTGACAAATAAACCAATCTACCTCACGAGAAGAATTCAAGAAACGCCCTTCTCACCCTTTCCCTACACTGCATGGAAGACTCAATTTTAACAGAAGAAAAGAGATAAAAGGAAACATGAGTCTAGAGCCGTGGAGAATTTTATCATCGTGCTTATGAAGTTCTCCACTGCAACTCTATCTGGATGCGACCATTCTTGGAGTCTATAAGATGGTACTTCTCATTGATTCTCTTGTTAGTAACAACATCCCCAACATTGATGTCGACGTATCCCAATGATTCCTAATGCAGAAAGGAGCAGCAGAAAACAATAAAACTCAATCATATCAAGTATCATGAAAGGGAAAAGCAAACCATTGGGAATATTTTTAGGGCAGACTTTTGTTTTAAAAGAACAGATCCGTGCAAATCAGAAATTAAGAGAAAAGAAAAGAAAGTTGCCATGTGTGTACATATCAATTTGTATCTTTTTTAGCAATGAAAGGCAAATCAAAGAAACACTTCGGAAAAAAGGTGCTGCATAAAGTATTCAAAAGCAGAACATGTATGTAATTTGATAACACTTCTCCAATATACCGCAGAGCATGGCAAAGATCCTGCCCCTATCTCTCCCGCAAAATCAACATAATTGTCCTCTGAACTATTGAAGTCAATTTCATATGCATTAGAATCTATAAACACGAAAACACTACTATCATCTGGCATCATACATTTTGGGCTAAATTATATAGAACTCCCTTCAACTTTGGGTCAGGTGCAATTTACCTACTATACTTCCAATTAAAGCAATCAGCATCCTAAATATACAAGATTGTGTAAATCAAGCCTGTTAAGCTTCCGTTAAAATAGATAACTGAGAGCATGTCGTGTGATATCCACGTGACCTTTTAACCATCACATGCAGGAGAAAACAGAGCCCTCCATCCTCCTCCTTTAAACCATCACAATTGTGTTGCCAAACTGGGATTAATAATTTGACAACCACAAACGCTAATTTGCTTGTACCGAGTGACAGCTGCATTACTATCTCACTGGAAGTGTGCCCTTCCTATCTATGCATTAATACAAACCCACTATCCAATTAATTTTCCGTTTTGGCTTAACTAGTCTTATTAGCTTGTCCTTGTCTCCTTCTCCATTACATAAGCCCATTAATAAATGCATCGAATTCTGCAGCATCTAATCTAATATTTATTAATAGTTTTAGCACCCATGTCTATTCAGAGAGGAAAAGTTCCTTGGCCAAACAGAAAAATTCATTGTAAAATAATTTGCCGAGGATAACAAATTTTACAGAAAGTTAGGAGGCAAATCAAAACATGCTTGAGTACAAGCAGGTTAAAGGTCAAACTGAACTAAGGAATCTGCTACTTTGTTACAAGACCGTGGGACAGGACCTGTCTAGCTAAAAGAGCATATATCGGGTAAGAATTTTATTTCCTCAATTATCAACAAACACAAATCGGGAAACAGCACTAAGATTATCAAGACAACAGCCCTTTCGGGAAACTCAAAGCACAACACAAATCTTTTCTGTTACTGCTTGGCCAAAGACCTTAACTTCAATTCTCGCCTAGATCCTGCTTTCTGAAATCATTTCTTTCTCCCTTCGAAATGTGATGCTAAGTGCGATACTTCCTCTTGCACAATTTCAGAGCTTGAAAAACCCTAACCCACCCAAGATCTCCCAGCCTGTGTTTTCTCCTGCTTGCGATGGTTAAAATGTCACAGATATCACGTGGCATGCTCTCAATTAATTATTTGAACAGAAGCCTAGCAGAAGGTGTGATATACACAATCTTATGTGTCTAGGGGGTCAATTGTTTTAATTGGAGGCTTGGAGCACAAGAGGGTAAATTGCACATGACATGACCCAAAGTTAAAGGAAGTTATGTATAATTTACCCTACATTTTTATATTTGGATTTTAAATTACTAAATGTTTGCGCAGATTCCTAAAGTATTTTAACTCTTTTTAACAATTTGAGGCTTCCTAATCTAACTTTCACTTTTGCAGAATCATCATATTAACAATAATGCATTAACATAATTCAGAACGGTAAAGAAGATATGAATTATGTACCTTTTGATGCAGCAGGCTTCGTGATGAAGTGCTGACAACCTCCACATGTAATTTGTCATTAGTGGGAGGCTCATCCACCATAAATTGGAACTCATCTTCCCATCTTGGATCTCTGTTCTTTTTAATGCGCTGTAATAGTAACCACAGTATCAGTAGCATTCCATACGAAAACCAATTTCAATCTGAATGTAATGCACATGTACCATTCCAATCCATATGTGTCCCTGCCATCAGCATCTGCATCCCATTATTTTTTTTCTCTTCCATTTTTTGGTATATTAATGATGTCACAGTTGTTACTGTCACTTGCACTATTAAACTCAAGACTAATTTTTTTTATGAAATTCTTAATTATTATTTTAAAAAAACTGATGAATTTGCTTCATAGGTAAAGACATGAAAAATTCACTAGATCAAACCGACCTCGTCATCATACGCCAGTTGTTCTAAGCAACCTAACAGAAACCAATAATATAGGCTGTCTAGAATGGTTAAACTACAATATTTTTAATTTAAAAGCTTCCAGGGGATATCATGCTCCATGAGAGATTTGCCTAGTGCTCCTTACAAGAGCAGTCTATCACAAGATCAGGAGCCACAACCCCCCACCCCCCTCCTCCTGACTAGCATCTATTTGTTAAGGGGATTAGTTGAGCTCTCAAGAATTTCAGGAACGCATCGGGGCCTATTAATATTCCAACCTGCAAAGCAGTTTTTCCTTATGTTCCAGGGGAAAAGGTTGGGGAGCCCGCTATTTTATTTATTCCAGAATAAGGAAAAGGTAAAATTCAAGTATTTCTTGGGATCCTATACCTTAGTCTTTTTCTCCTCCCCTCTGAAAATAAGCCGTACAAGTGGATTAGTGTGGTGCTTTCCTTCAACATCTTGAGCTTCATGGACTATAACTACAAGCAGACCTCCACCAGATGGAGTACCTTCCGGAGCTTTTTGTACTGTCTCTGTCTCGTCAAAATCGTTGGCCAAACCCTCCTCCTTGAAGGGTTTATATGTCAATTCTACAACAATCTGCCCACGTGACTTCTCATTTTGGATATCATTGGGATCCATAGATTTTAGAAGATCAAGAGTAAAAACTTTAGGCTCTTCAGGAGTAAGTTCTTTTAAAGGGATCACATTCATACCCATCTTGTCATGCTTCCCAACCTGAGCAAAGATACAAAAACAACATTCAGTTCAGATGCACAACAAGAAACTAGGACATTAAACTTTCAGCTGAAGAGATATACCTGCTCCCAGTCATAAACATAAATATCTAAAGCCTGGGACTCAGGATCTTTAACAACGAAATTAAATTCCTCATTCCATTCAGGATTCAAGTTCTTGTGCTTCACAGTAGTCTTTTTCGATGGCATCTTATTCTCAGTAAGCTTTAGCTTCACATAAGGGTCAGATGCACCAAGAAGATCTTTCTTCTTTAACTTCATTGCTTTCAGAACCTTTACATGTAAGATTCCAACAGGCCTCTTCAAGGCTCTAAGATTCCCAATAACATTTACAAGAAAAAAGAGAAAGGAGTTAAGAGTAATTACCAACATATTATGACAAATATTTTAGAAAAATGCAGAAACATACTTTGTTGGATCTAAAATTTGAACTTCCAGGGTTTTGGGCCATAGATACATGTTCGCAACTTGATCTTTGATAAGCTCCTGAAAATAACACTCTTTAAAGTAGTTTAAAAGCCACAAATCTTTCAATAAACTAATAATAGCTAAAGACAATAATAAAAACATGGATACGTTACAAGGGAAAATTTTTGGTTTCTCCATTATTGGCCATAAACCACAAATGTACACCCCAGACCAAAGAATATGTTCTATATGTGCTACATAACATTACCACCAATTTTCCATTTTCACTTTATTCTGTAATAAAAAACTTCATAAAAGAATAATACCAAACAAAAGAAGGTAGCATAAAGGAGAGAATGAAAAGCATTTAAATATACCCATAAAAATAATTCAATCCAATTGTTAGACACACGGTTCTAGGAGGCTAAGAAGGATAATTTGGGAATTAAATAGGAAAGGAGCACGGGAACTACCTCCTGATTGTAACTAACCACTTGCTGACTTGGCAAGTGGGACAGAAAGAGGATATTCCGGAAGGGGAGGCAGTTAAGGGCAGAGGGAGGATAAAAGGGGGAAATGTGAGAAGGAGGAGGTAGGCAAGAATTGGGTTTGGAATTGGGAGGGAGAAAGCAAGCCTCTCTAACAGCTTGCAATATCTGAATTTACTGTTTCTGTTTTGTGATTCTCATTGTAATTGGGAATTATTCCCGTTTTCAGTAATCATACATTTGGGTTCCTATCATGCGTCCAATCAAGTGTTATTCCAATAATTAATCCAGCAAACATATGAATATGAGATTTCAATTCTACCAGAGAAGAAAGTGTCCAGCACAAGCTAAAGGCTGGCTACTAGCAAAAGGGGTAAAAATAACAACACCCAACTGACACCACTGGCCACTTCAATCTTGTATTATACCCTCAATGAACTACATACAACACGCCCACAAACCATTCAACCTCAGATCTCTACATTATATTTCTTTTTTCTTCATGTTAACCTCAATATTATACATGTCAATTCAATTACTAACATGTCGATTTTTATTTCTTTAGCTATCAAATTTCTATCTGTCACATGCATACAGCAACTTCAGCTTGATGCAAAAAATGTTTCATGATAATTCTCTCATCTTTCTACAGGCAGGAGGTTTTTTGCATAAAACAGTGCATACACAAATCAATGGTCTGCACTGGGGAAATCACATATTTCATAATAAGATCCACTTGAGCAAACATTGGTTCATTTCTATCACAGAGGAGACTGTCTATTATGCAGGGCGATGATCACATCCACTTAAGAATGGAAGAAGCATGTAAGTAACTTTAAACCTCAACCATTAAAAGATAGGAGAAAGGAAAAATAACCCAAATCAAAAAGACATCGTCTTATACCTGAACAAACCTGTAGACACCAGGAATAGACATAAGATCAGCCCCTATAAGCTTTAGCCCAAAGTCAACATGTGGCTGCAAGATAACATACACCAAAAACAAAAACAAAAAAAGATAAAGAGAAGATAAGTACCATACATAAAAGCAGAAATGTTGCATGCAATCCTCTGAGTGTTATAATAACAAAAAACCAAATGAGCCTTACAAGAATAATTGAGTTTTCCTCAAACATTCAAAATTAAATTAAATAGCAAATTAATTATGCATAAGGAGGAGAAAAAAAGGTTAGAAGTTTAGCAATTAGCATCATTAAAGTTTATCATAAAATGGCAATGATAACTTCAGTTATCGTTATCATCGGCATCAACTAAGATATGCCTACAACCAAAAATCATTCACATCATTATATAAGGAAGAAACCCACCCAAAAAAAGAAAGCACAATCACAATTACATTGAGTGGCTAGACTATTACTAAGGTAGGAAAACAAAAGTTATTTGATCATGATCCCCTTGTTGTAAAAAGCTCAAAGCTTGATCAATGATCATCACTGCAATAGTCCTATAGTCTGTCAAAAGACTTTGGAAGTCACCTTTCAGTTTTAAAATGTTTAAACGACTCTGATGAGTTTTTTTAATCCCAAACATTCCAAGTTCAAGAGTTGTCTATGTCACTTAAGTTATGTCAAATAAGAAGGGAGTTGTGATTTCCAGATGTTAGTGGTCTTTAAATACCAGTCTAGTATTCCTAAATTTTTTTTACTGGTCTAGTAAACTACATTTTTAAAACTTTCAAGACATCATGGGGACGAAATAGCAATTCAAATATACATGTAACAAAAGAAGACAGAAGCATATCCTGAATTTAAGCATTTTCAATAAGAAGACCATTCATTGCATTTGTATATCACTAGGTCAGAATGAAAGACCTATCCCAGCTCTTCCTTCCCATTAAGAATTGTATTTCCTATCATCCAGTAAGTGGTTCCTATCAACATTAATTTCAATTGGTGTTAGAACCTCTTCTTAAACATGGCTACAGTTGACTACCGCCATGAAAACAATATCAAATCCTCGACTCCTTGTCTTTTATAACATATTCAAGTGGTCAGGCAAAGTAGGTGATGGAAGCAATACACCCAACAATCACCAACCTTTTCCATGAGAGACACATAGATGTTGGCAAAGCAAGGAAAGCTTGGAACCAAAGGTTTCAAAGTAATACGAGGTGCAAGAAAAACTTGCAAATCCACAACCTGAAAAGATACAGAACTCTTAGCATGAAATACATCTATCCTCTCTCTCACTAACACACACAGAAAAGTTACCTGAATAGTTGCTTTCAACCCAAATGCCTTAACAACCACAGTGATATTAGGATTTCCCGCCCATTTTACAGAAGGCTCCATAATTAACTCCTTCTCATCAGTCACGTAAACTTTCATTCCTATCAAGAACAAAATATGCATTTAACAAAAAGTATTAGGAATATTCATGACATCACAAATAAGTAAAAAAGACATATATCAATCACATGCATAAAATAGCAAAGAAAAAATTATGCTTTCTGAGCAAAGATGAAAGATCGTTCTGACAGAAAAGTGTAATCTTTAACAACTGCCTCACGAATATTGAGTAACATCCAAAAAAGGATCTTATGGGGAAATGCATCACATAATAATACATCAAGTTTTCTTCAAATTCTAAACAGGAAACATTTTCCAACTTTTCTGCTCAAGTTCAAGGAAAGTAAGGCCATGATAGATCTCAGATTCAAACCTTAATATTTAAGAGAGGAGAATTTATTTAAGACGAACAAAACCTGTGATATTAGAGTTGTAGCCATGAAAGTGCAGTGGCAAACGAGCCATATCTGAAGATTTGAGATACTCTTCTAGATGCTAATATATTGCTCTTTTTAACATCATACAAAAAGAAAAATAACTTATCTTTAGTAGCAACATCTATTTATGAATAATAAATTGTGATATATATCCCCTTACAAACAATAGAAACTCGGTGAATATAAGCTAACACAGTTTACAAAACATTGGCAATATCCTAATTATCTGTGCAAACAACTAAAAGGATCTTATCCAAGAACGTATCATGTCCCGATCTACTAACCTTGAAAAGTTGGCGGCAGGGAGCCCAGTGTGAGCACTTCAAACTCAACAGAGTCAATTTTATATTTTGGAATCTGCTCAGCAATTATGGGTTTTGCAATGTTCTTCGCAGTCTTGCAAATTGCCTAAATAAAAAAACAAAGCAGATACTCAAACAAACAAGGAGAACCAAAAAAATTAGATGTTAATTGAGAAGGGTTAAGCGTATAAAAAATATATACCTTGTCCAGATAAGGCCACATATATTCGATAAACTTGTTTAGCCAGTCAACCTTCAGAAAAGCGCAAATAAATAATAGTGCAGTGCAGTAGTCAAAAACCTAAGGCAAAAAAAGAAAGAAAAAAAAATACCAAATGTAGTAGTTGGTTAACTTACCCGATCAAAGTCTGGATTTTTTATCCAAAGTGGAATCTCAGGAAACATTCGTTGCAAAGTTTCTGAGTCTTGCTCCGCCAATGGCCTGATTTCAGGATCCTGTCCAAGCAATCAGGGGTATGAGTTATACTTAAACATGGGTGGGTGGGTGGATAAAACAGGAAAATGCATTAAGAATCATGTTATAATATAGACTATACTGCATACCTTAACATGAGTGGGTTGAAAGTAAATGAAGAGAAAATAGCCAGCAACAAGACCAACGGAAATCCCAACTCCAAATCCAAAAAACCCCAATATAGTACTGAAGAAACCCATCTCAAGTCTCGTTCCAATCAAAGCAAATTAAACCTACCCAGTCTCAGATCACGATTTCTCTCCTCCTCGTGTCTCCACTTCCAAAACCATTACACCAAAACTTCACTTCCAATGTCCTCGAGATCTCCTCAGTTCACCATTCCTCCGTTAAGCAGGTAATACAGACAGATTTCGAAAATAAAGAAAATATTTTACTAATATTTATGAAAGAAAAAACGAACAAAAAATCATTACGACGTTGTTGTCCTTATACTAGGGTGTGGGGCAGATGAATGTGCCAGATTAAGATGAAACGCAGAGAGAGAGAAAGAGGAAATGAATGAAACGGTCGAAGGCGAAGGTGAAGCAATTAAGCATCGACAGGCGAAGGAAGCAAAGCATCATCATATATTATAATAATTAATAATTAATAATTATGAATTATGAATTTTAAGACTATGGTAATATAATAATATAACATTATATTATATATATAAATATATCTATATAAAGTAGACACGTGGCGTGCATGGGAAGTTGTCGGCATGGGTAAGGGCCAGATCACCTGATGGTGACCTTGATGACGGGCACAGCCTCTCTACGGGCATATGACACTTGGCCCGTTACTATTTTGGAACTTGGAACAAGTCATAATCCAATCCAATCCAATGTGCCATGCCTGGCAGCAGCAGCTTACATTACAACTACAATAACATCGCTATTGCAATGAATTAAGCAGAGCACATGACGTAACTAGTTGTTGAAATTCTATCTCATATCAGAAGGGTCCCACTATTTAGCTCTCGCCTGTCAATGAATGTATGGTGTTTTGCTTGGAGTTATGCTTCAATCTGCAATGGAAGAAAAGTTTGACCATCGTGGTTAGTCAGTTTAACTTGAGGCAGCAATCTTAACTTGCACTTCAATTGAAATTGGGTCTTATTATTTGATTTCAGGTTGCAAGTTCGATCTTGAGCAATTGAACTTTGACTTTTAATTTATGTTCTATCATTCTTCTTTACCTTAAACAGTTAGTACAAACTACAAAGTTATATAATTTTGTTATACAATTACGTTATAATGGTTATCAAGTTATATAGTTTGCTTAGTAGTATACGTGTACAATGTTTCGAATTCTTGTGCACCTTTGTATACAATGGTAGTCTGGATATCTTATGTTATTGTGACAGGGAAAGTTCGATTGATTTATGTTATATTAATACTCCATGAAGATTTTAAACTAATTTATTTGTGAAATGTCAAAGTAAAAAAATATGCACGAGAAAAAGAGAAAAAGGTTTGTGATTTCAAGTTTTGCCTTTTTAAAGATAAAGCTTTTTGACTTATTAAAATATTTATTTGGGTCAAGCTGTTAATAGTGAAGAAGCTTATGCACTATAGAGAGAGCGTGGAATTGTTTAGGTTTTAGGGTAATTAGGAGATGAAATCAAACTTATTTTGCCGGAAGTGATTGAATTTGCACAAAGCATTATGTGTGCTCAAAAGAGGAATTTACAAAAATCTAGTGGTATAATGATGCTTAAATCAATAAAACATATTTGAGGACATGGTGCCAACCTATGATTTATTTCATTGATGATTCAAATGGTGTGTGAAAACTTATCGAATTGGTTAGTGAGCATAATCATTCATTTATAAAACCAGAGAACAAAACACCTTATGCGCTCTGCCAGGAATATTTCAGCTTCTATGGGTGATCCCATTAGCTAATGGTTCATGTGCCCGAATTAGAACAAAGAATATAAGAAGTTATCCAGCTGAAGCAACTCGTGTCTTTGATAAACTTTGGATTCTCAAAGAATGATTATTATAATTATGTCAACAATTGAAGACTTAAATTGATAGAGGCTGATGATGATCAGAGTTTGGTTACCAGCTATAGCATCAACAAGCTGAAGACCCCATGATCTACTTTGGAGGGATGGGATCACGAGACAATGGTTATTTTACAGATCTGGTGCCTTTTGACACTACTTATCAATAAGTATGATTTAAGTACGGTAAGCACGGTTAATTCAGTTGATATTTTTATGTATAAGGGCTCGATACTCATATTTTTATTTCTCATTCCCTTTTCGATTTAATAAGACCGCCCTAGAAAATGTATGCACTGTTTGTTGGAGTAAATCACCATCACCATTGATTCTAAATACTAAGTTTAGGTGTGGATTCTTGCTAGATGAATTAATAGAGTCATTTGCATGGTTGGTTGCTTGCCCAGTTTCAAAAATCTACGAGAAAATAACATCCAAAGACTATTAGTATTATCACTTAACTTACCAAGTTGCTGCCATAATTAAACAATTTAGGAAGTACTACCTAATACTCGGCACGCTTATGCTCAGGCATATATCAAAGAGTGCTTCATTCCACAACAAAATAACTACAACAAAAACATATTATTGTTGTGTTATAATTATAAATAGTGGTTATTCTATTTATGTATAGCTCGGTTACTTTGTTTTTATAGTTTGGTTATTATGTTTAGTTATTTGGCTATTGTGTGTGCTAGCAAATTGCCTTATGTCACGTTCGGTACAAATAATGAAATTTTATGGAATAAGAATAATAATTAATAAATTATAACGAAAATTCTAGTCCAATTCTATACAGTTTGGTAGGAATAAAAATAAAATAGCTTAGAAAGCAATTCTGTAATTAGGTATGTGAGATACAATATGAAATGGAATCCAAATTAATGCAAATGATATAAATATTTCTAATGAAAAAAGTTTAACTTTTTTCGTTCACATCTTATATATATATATATATATGATGTGCATTTTTTTAAAAAATAATTTTTAAAACAATATTTAAGATTAATTTTTCAACAATCTGATAACACATTTTTTTTATATTTTTTTCTTTTCAACAAAATTTTATCTTATAATTAATAGATTTATAATTATGATTTTATGCTTTGTGACATTAGTACAATATTAATTTTAATATTGTACATAATTTGAAAATTTTAAGATAAAAATCAAGATTAAAAAACCATCCAAAATATTATAGAAAAAAATAATAATTCTATGATAACTTAAAATGAAAATTACACTATAAAAAACTCTAAGTTTAAGTATCTAAATGACTGAAAATTACATTACCATAAGTCAATAAATATTTTTTTAACTTGTACCAATAGATATTTAAAGAATAAGAAACATGATGTCGAGAGGGTAGATAAGTCACAAAAAGAGTAAAAATATTGTTTATATTATAAAAGAGTAATTTGTGTTATTTCATAACTTAAATAAGGGTACATTAGCAAACATATATGGAATATTATTCCACAATAATATGAAATCCCAATTCCACTTTTTTTAGGAATGTTATTTTATTTTATTTGTTTGACACAAAAATATAAATTTTCTGATTCAAATATTAAATTTGGAATAACATTTCATTTCTTCACACCAAATGTAAAATTAATATATAGGATATTGTTCAAAAAGTTAATAGAGTACAATTTACACACTTTGTTTATCATATTATACTACCCAATTTTATAAATAGAAGATGTTATTATATTATTACAAAATATTATTTTATAATTATTATTCAAATAACTACTTCTCATAGTATGATAACCATAATCGAAAGTTTTATTATTTATAACAGCCATTATTCTATTTAAATGAGGTGTAAACGATCGTCATATTGATTATTAAACATAACAATGACTTTGTAAAATCAAAGCATCAACACATTTGTTCATGAAATAATATCTAATTTAGTCTTTTAAAATGTATGAGATATTATTTTGATTTTTTAATTATTTTTTATATCAAAATAATTGTTTTAAAAGATCAATTTAATATAAAAAAATAATTTTAAAAAAATAATTTAATATAAAATAACTATTTTAATATTAAAAATAATTAAAAGATGAAACTAATATTTCATATACCAATTTAAGTATTTTCTACCAAAAAAAAATCCAAGCCTCAGTCTTTGCTCTTTGGTCGCCGTAGCAATTAATATACGGTGGTTAAAGACCATATTATTCAGTGATGATTTCATTATTATGTTACTGAAAACTAAAACATTGTTTCACACATTCGTTATTACATATTGTAGTGGTAATTATATAATTATTTTTTTAAATATGATTATTATATTATAATAACTACTGACTATTGGAATGTAGAAGATTATCAATTAAAAAAAATTTAATTTTATTCACTGTAAGTGTAAAAAAATTTTACACTATCATTTAATTATGTGTTGATACATAATTAAATAGTTAGACTTTCTAGATAGTGATTGTGATAGTCAAATTTTTTTAATAATTTAACAACACATAATTAGATGATAGTATAATTTACACCGACAGTAAATAAAAATTGAACTCGAAAAAAAAGAAAAAAGGAAAAGAAAGTTACATATAATATATGTAAAAGCCTCGTCTTTCTCTTCTCCTTTATTCTTCCACAGCTTAGGGTTTTCATGCACCAACTCAATTTTCTCTCTCTACACCAGACACGGGACAGTCAGTCTCAATTGATTATACTGTTCAATACATGTGCAATCCATTCAATTGGGATAACAATTTTTAGGGTTCGCACGAATCGGAGAATATTACAAACAGGAGCGTGAAGAATCTCGGGGTTTCGAATTGGGATTTTGGCTGTTTGGCCAACTGATTGAATAAATCTTCGATCTATCCTTCGGCGACGCGAGATGGTAGGGGTTATTGGATCGATGAGAGAGTGATTGCCGGTCGTTGAGAAATCGAGGGGTGGGTGGGTTTTTGTATGGAAACTCGGAGCCGCAAGCGGGCGGAGGCTTCCTCAGCTGCCCCTTCATCGTCTTCCTCTGGTCCCACCACCCGTTCCAACAAGCGCGCCCGTCTTTCTGCTGCGGTTCATCCTTTCAACACTCGTTCCCGCGCATCTAGGTCCAAGGAAGTTTTGCCGGCTAAAAACTCTGTCCCCATGGATTCCACCAACGAATCTTCCGGTTCGCGCCGCGATCGCCGTGGGAAGAATTTGGATAGGGACAATTCCGATAAAGGGAAGGAGAAGGAACATGATGTTAGGATTAGGGATAGGGATAGGGATAGGGATGCAGATAGGGGGTTGGCGTTAAACATGGAAAGCGGTGGTGTTGGAGATGACGATGATAACGACAGTGAAGGTGGCGTTGGGATTAATTTGACATCTGCGAGTAGTGCACTTCAAGGGCTTCTTCGGAAACTTGGTGCTGGCCTCGATGATCTGCTTCCGTCTTCGGCTATGGGTTCTGCATCGTCATCTCATCAGAGTGGGAGGTTGAAGAAGATTCTGTTTGGGTTGCGGGCTGATGGGGAAGAAGGTCGGCAGGTTGAGGCATTGACGCAGCTCTGTGAAATGCTTTCCATTGGGACCGAGGAATCACTTAGTACATTCTCAGTTGATTCGTTTGTTCCCGTGCTCGTGGGTTTGCTTAATCATGAGTGTAATCCTGATATCATGCTTCTTGCTGCTAGGGCGCTAACCCATCTCTGCGATGTGCTCCCTTCGTCTTGTGCGGCTGTTGTGCATTATGGCGCAGTGTCAATCTTTTGCGCTAGATTGCTTACCATAGAGTATATGGACTTAGCTGAGCAGGTTGTTCCCTAGTTCATGACTATTATATGATTAGTGAAAATGGTATTGGGAATTTGGAATTGGAACAAATATTACTTGTTTTATGTTCAATTCTTTTGATGCCTAATTGTTTTTAGAACTATGTGTTACGAGGTTCTTAAGTTATTGTGTTATTTTCTATCATCAAAGGGCATGCTTTAATTTTGTTTAACAATGAATGACCTATCATTCTGGAAATGAGATTCTTATTATTTGATACACTTTATGGAGCTCTGCTTGGTCCTGAATTCTGAATTCTGATACTGTGATTGTTGACATGAATAGTCTCTTCAAGCTCTAAAGAAGATATCTCAGGAGCACCCAACTGCCTGCCTACGAGCTGGTGCTCTTATGGCCGTGCTTTCTTATTTGGACTTCTTCTCAACAGGAGTTCAGGTAAATCATCAATGGAATCCCTACATTTAGAGGGTGATTATAATTTTGGACAGTCATAATTCACTGGGCAATTGGTACCCTTAGTGAGCAAGCCTATATTGACATATTCTTTGTTTCAGCGGGTGGCATTGTCTACTGCTGCAAATATGTGCAAGAAGCTTCCTTCAGACGCAGCTGACTTTGTGATGGAAGCTGTTCCTCTTTTGACAAATCTCCTTCAGTACCATGATTCCAAGGTAAGGTCATGTTTTGTTGTCCGACTTGTCATATAATGGAAACTGTGTTTTCCTTGTTACACCCATAGTTTTAACTTTTAAGGAAGTTTTGTTTGAGAAGAGGAAAATGGTGGTCCCTATATCCCATATTGTCAATTATTGAGCTATATCTTTACCATATGCAATTTTACATTTTGTAGGTCTTGGAGCATGCCTCTGTTTGTTTGACTCGAATAGCTGAAGCATTTGCATCATCTCCAGACAAATTAGATGAATTGTGCAATCATGGACTGGTAACACAAGCTGCATCCCTCATTTCTACCAGCAGTTCTGGAGGTGGACAGGCTTCTCTCAGCACGCCAACTTATACTGTAAGTGCAATTTTTACTTTTAAGTCTGGTGCTTTTGCCTGTGGTTGCTGTACCTTGACTTCATAGGCATATGCAGGGTTTAATCCGACTTCTTTCCACTTGCGCAAGTGGATCCCATCTGGGAACTAAAACATTGCTTCTCCTCGGAATTAGTGGTATTCTTAAAGATATACTATCTGGTTCTGGAGTTTCTTCTAATGCCTCTGTCTCGCCTGCATTGAGTAGGCCACAAGAGCAGGTATATTGCACTTCAAAAGTCTTCTTTTGGCCATTTATGTGTAGTTTTATCTCTCTGTTTCATTTGACTGATTCTGACATTCAATTCATCATTTACACCCTTGAATTTTTTTTCAATTGTCTTACCTTTGTGAAGATATGAGATTATTCTAATTCTCTGTTCTAATATGCAGATATTTGAGATTGTGAACCTCGCAAATGAGCTTCTGCCCCCATTGCCACAAGGAACAATTTCCCTCCCAGTCAGCTCCAACTTGTTTGTGAAAGGGCCTGTTATAAAAAAGTCTCCTGCTGGCAGTTCTGGGAAACAAGAAGACACAAATGGAAATGTTCCGGAGATATCCGCTCGTGAGAAATTATTAAATGATCAGCCTGAGCTACTTCAGCAATTTGAGATGGATCTCCTCCCAGTTTTAACACAGATATATGGTTCTAGTGTCAATGGTCCTGTTCGGCACAAATGTCTTTCTGTCATTGGAAAATTGATGTATTTCAGCACAGCAGAGATGATCCAGTCTTTGTTGAGTGTGACAAATATATCAAGGTATCCAGAACTTTAATTGGGTTGATATTGCTTGATATTCTCGCTGTTTTTATGGGTTTAGAAAACTTATGCATTGTTGCTTTGATCATATAGTTTCTTAGCTGGCGTCTTAGCATGGAAAGATCCACATGTTTTGGTTCCTGCCTTGCAAATTGCAGAAATTCTAATGGAAAAGCTTCCTGGGACATTCTCTAAGATGTTCATTAGAGAAGGTGTAGTCCATGCAGTGGACCAACTTATTTTGGCTGGAAATTCAACCAATGTCTCTACACAAGCATCTTCTGCTGAGAAGGATAACGATTCTGTATCTGGAACATCTTCTCGCTCTAGGCGTTATCGGCGACGCAGTGGTAATGCAAATCCTGACGGAAATCCTTTGGATGATTTGAAGAGTCCAGTTTCGGTAAATGTTGGTTCGCCACCAAGTTCTGTGGATATTCCAACAATTAATTCTAGTATTCGGCTATCTGTTAGCTCAGCTGCTAGAGCTTTTAAAGATAAGTACTTTCCTTCAGATCCTGGGGCTGTTGAAGTGGGTGTTACTGATGATCTTTTGCATCTGAAAAATCTTTGCATGAAGTTAAATGCTGGTGTTGATGACCAAAGGACTAAAGGAAAGGGGAAATCTAAAACTTCTGGATTTGGTCTGGAAGAGAATTCTGCTAATAAGGAAGAGTACTTGATTGGGGTGATATTTGACATGCTAAAGGAACTTGGCAAAGGAGATGGTGTATCTACTTTTGAATTTATTGGTAGTGGTGTTGTTGCGGCTTTGCTGAATTATTTTTCTTGTGGGTATTTCTCTAAAGATCGAACCTCAGAAACCAACCTGCTCAAGCTTCGCCGACAAGCACTTACAAGGTTCAAGTCATTTATAGCTGTTGCTCTACCTTTCAGTACTGACGATGGGGCTATGGCTCCTATGACCATCTTGGTCCAGAAGCTTCAAAATGCTCTGTCCTCCTTGGAGCGTTTCCCTGTTGTGCTGAGTCATTCATCTAGGTCATCTAGTGGAAGTGCACGCCTCTCCTCTGGACTAAGTGCATTATCTCAGCCCTTCAAGTTACGTCTCTGTCGAGCCCAGGGTGAAAAATCACTTAGGGACTATTCATCCAATGTTGTACTGATTGATCCATTAGCAAGTTTAGCAGCGATTGAGGAATTTCTTTGGCCGCGTATCCAGCGCAGTGAATCTGGTCAGAAGTCTGCTGTACCTGCTGGGAATTCTGAATCTGGGACAACTCCTGCAGGAGCTGGTGTTTCATCTCCTTCCACTTCTACTCCCTCCACTACTCGTCGTCATTCTACTAGATCCAGATCATCTGTTAATATAGGTGATACGCCCAGAAAAGAAATAACTCAAGATAAAAGCATGAGCTCATCTAAGGGTAAGGGAAAAGCTGTATTAAAGGCTGCACAAGAGGAGGCAAGAGGACCCCAAACAAGGAATGCTGCACGCAGAAGAGCAGCTCTTGATAAAGATGCTCAAATGAAGCCTGTAATTGGTGACTCTACTTCTGAGGTAATGCTGTGAAATTCTAGGCATGAGTTTATGATTTTACATTGTTTTTTTTTTTTAAATTAGTTTATAACTCTGAATTATTTAGTCTTTGTTGGGATGGTGTTTATGCTTTTACTCTTCCATCTGTTTCTCTCTGCTCTTCCTTTTCTTTTTTCCTTTGACCACACGTAAAGGCAGGAGATGGAGAGGGAAGATATGGGGATGCATATTGATGGTTTTTGTTTTGACTTACAAAGTGAAATATAAAGGAGAGATACTTAACAGTGCCATTTTAAGACACCTAAAAGATGCTTTATTACATTTTGCATGGCAAGCTTGAAAAGACACATGAAATCTCTTTGTGGATATCTGTACACACTAGATTTTGTTGTCAGTAGATCCTGCAAATGATTTACCCGTCTTGTAGTTTTAGAATTGATTAAATTACATTCATCCCTTGGCTGATAAACTTAGCCTAAGTGCTCGTTTGAGCATTTTGTTGAGTAGTTGCTTTTTTCGGTCATCGACTTCTCCATATGTTGAAATTAAGCTGTTGTAAGAATTCCCTGCAAAAGTGTTGAGACACTAAAAAATTGAGGCAGCCCTAGCACGGGAAGGAGGACTTATCTATCTTGCATTGAAGGAACACTGCTGGTAACTGACATATTTGGGATGCAGTCAAAATGGATACTTTGAATATGCTGATCCCATTCCCCCTTGCACAAGATGCATATATGTTAGGATTATTTGTGTTGTGCTTCTCAAAAGTCAAAATCAATTACTGTATGCAGTATGCTTTTTGATTATTTTATTCTAACATTAAACTTAGTCACAACATGAGATTTGAGGTGTGTATTACTCTTATTGGGGAATATTTTAGATGTATTTTGGGCGGGGTTACTTTATCTACCAGGTGAAACTTTCTCTTTTTTTTTTCTTTCTAGAATGACAGTGGTTACATGCTAAATGTTATATAGCTAGGTTCATGTGGTTGTTAAACAGTTGGTAGGATTTCAGAGAGAGAGAGAGAGTAAGCAGTGGATAGGGCTTAATTTGAGTACTAAGCACATTTTTTTGTTGGCTCTGCTTTGGATTAAAATGAACTTAATTGATGTCTCCTGAAGTATCTCAGTATTAGTGGTGGCTTTTTCTGTTAAGTGTTTTCTATCCATTGACATTATTTTCCATTGCTTTTGTGGGTTAGGATGAAGATTTGGATATATCTCCTGTTGAGATTGATGAGGCCTTGGTGATTGAAGATGATGATATTTCTGATGATGAAGATGATGACCATGAAGATGTATGTTACCTGAGTGTTTCTTCTTCTTTAGCTAAGATTTTATCTTACCGTCCTAGTTATCAGTATCCATTTAAATTGTTAATGTGTTACTGTCTTCTTTGCTTTTCCGGCCTATCATTTCTCTTTCTTCATGTTTAACATGGCTTTTGATCTTGGTTTTTTTTATTACCAGTACTACCACTGCTGCTGTCCTTCTATCTTTTTTGTTTTAGATTTTACTAAACATAAATGCTATTATTTTTTTTATTACAAATTTTAACAATCATCATTATTTATTGTTAACCAAGATTGAACACTATCATATAGTTCAGTTACATCCATTCTTACAAATTTGTGCTTGTTTTAACTTTTCTGATGCAGGTGCTGAGGGATGATTCTCTTCCTGTTTGCTTGCCTGACAAAGTACATGATGTGAAATTGGGTGAATCAGCTGAGGAGAGTACTGCTGTTCCTGCAACAAGTGATAGTCAGACTAATGCAGCCTCAGGTTCTAGCAGCAAAGCTGGTACAGTCAGGGGATCAGACTCTGCTGATTTTAGGGGTGGCTATTCTTCTAGCTCAAGGGGTGCAATGTCATTTGCTGCTGCTGCCATGGCTGGACTTGGATATGCTAATAGCAGAGGTATCAGGGGTGGCAGAGATCGGCAAGGGCGCCCATTGTTTGGTAGTTCTAGTGATCCTCCGAAGTTGATCTTTACCGCTGGTGGGAAGCAGCTTAATAAGCATTTGACTATATATCAGGCGATTCAAAGACAGCTTGTGCTAGATGAAGATGATGATGAGAGGTTTGCTGGAAGTGACTATGTATCCAGTGACGGAAGCAGGCTGTGGGGTGATATTTACACTATAACTTATCAGAGGGCAGAGAACCAAACAGATAAGGCCTCCACTGGAGGATCAAGTTCAAATACTTCAAAATCTGGTAAATCTGGGCCTGCATCAAATTCCAGTTCTGACGCCAAGCTGCATCAGACATCTGTTCTAGATAGTATATTGCAGGGAGAATTGCCCTGTGATCTGGAGAAATCTAATCCTACATACAATATATTGGCACTATTGCGTGTGCTGGAGGGTTTGAACCAGCTTGCACCTCGTTTGAGGGCCCAGGTGATTTCTGATAGCTTTGCGGAGGGAAAAAATTTGGATTTAGATGAGCTAGGTGTTACCACTGGTGCTAGGGTTCCTCCAGAGGATTTCATAAGCAGCAAGCTTACTCCAAAATTAGCTAGGCAAATACAAGATGCCCTTGCACTATGCAGTGGGAGTCTTCCCTTGTGGTGTTACCAGTTGACTAAAGCATGCCCTTTCTTGTTTCCTTTTGAGACCAGGCGACAGTACTTTTATTCAACTGCCTTTGGGTTATCTCGTGCACTGTATCGACTTCAGCAGCAGCAGGGTGCTGATGGTCATGGATCTACAAATGAAAGAGAGGTGAGGGTTGGTAGATTGCAGCGCCAAAAGGTTCGTGTCTCGAGAAACCGCATTTTGGATTCTGCTGCTAAAGTGATGGAGATGTATTCTAGCCAAAAGGCTGTACTTGAAGTAGAATATTTTGGTGAAGTTGGCACTGGCCTGGGTCCCACCCTTGAGTTCTATACACTTCTAAGTCATGACCTACAAAAAGTTGGACTACAAATGTGGAGATCAGATTCTTCAGAGAAATATCAAATGGAAATTGATGGAGATGAAAAGAAAATGAAAAGCAGTGAAGGCTCTTTTACTGGAGATGGAGAACTTGTTCAAGCTCCTCTTGGGTTGTTTCCTCGGCCTTGGCCTGCAAATGCTGATGCATCAGAGGGTAGCCAGTTTTTTAAAGTGATTGAGTATTTCCGGCTGGTAGGCCGTGTTGTGGCTAAAGCTCTTCAAGATGGACGCCTATTGGATCTACCGTTGTCAGTGGCATTGCATAAGCTTGTTCTTGGTCAAGTAAGTTGTTGCATAATATTGATGTCTTAATCTAAAGGCTGATTTTATTTTACTTTATAATTTAGCCTTTAATTTATTGCAGGAGCTTGATTTGCATGACATTCTTTTCATTGATGCCGAGCTTGGGAAAACTTTGCAAGAGTTGAATGCCCTTGTTTGCCGGAAATATTATATAGAATCTATTGGTGGTACTACTGATACAATTGCTAATTTACATTTTCGTGGGGCCCCAATTGAAGATCTCTGCTTGGATTTTACACTTCCTGGTTATCCAGAGTACATCTTGAAACCAGGAGATGAAATTGTATGCAGTTAAACCCTGAAATATATATATATATATATATATATATATATATCTGATTCTATCTGTTATTATGAAAATTGCTTTTAACATCCTGTCAAAATTTCAGGTTGACATCAATAATTTGGAGGAGTACATATCCATGGTGGTTGATGCAACTGTCAAGACTGGAATCATGCGTCAAATGGAAGCATTTAGAGCAGGGTTCAATCAGGTTATATGCTGATCTTAATTAATTCATTTGAAGTGTGCACCTTGTTTGGTGATGCTGAGTAAGTCCTTTTTCTAAAATGTAAAGGAGGTTTTTTTTTTTAAAAAAAATTGTGATTAGAAAGTGTCTCGTATTAGCATTATCATCTTTGTTTATTTATTTATTATGTGGCCCATTCTTTTCTCCCACCCTTTTCCTCTTATTTCTTTCCCAAACAATTTTATTGAAAAATAAACTTGGTTGTGGTTTATTTTGATAGTATTTATTATTCATCCTTCTGCTTTTAATTGCTGAGCTAAAGAGTTTACCTGATGCATGCCATCAATTGGGTAACATGTCATTGAGATTCTTACGGGGAATTCTGTTCTACTAAAAGTTATTACGTGTTTCTGTTATATCTTAAACAGTGAACTTCATATACAGCCTCAATCTCCTACTTGAATTCATCACTTGGGAAATTATAAAAATTTTGTTCCTGTTCTTTTACTTGTGTTGGCTCCCAACCTCCAATCCCCCCCTTCCCCTGCACATTAAGAGAGGAAGGTAGAAAACAAATGCATGTTTCTTTTCCTCCCTTCGAAATATTCTGTAATTGAATATCAAATTTTGACACATTCTGAAGATATTGTTGTGAAATGAGTGGGTGGAGATATTCTGCTTGCCTCTATTATGTGGAAGAGATGAGCAGGACAATAGTTGGGAAAACTAGTTAGATATTTTGTTCATTTAGTTGAGTTCAAAAACTAAACTTCTGTTACTTGCACACTTGTGCTGGTCAGGTTTTTGACATCTCATCTTTACAAATTTTTACGCCTCAAGAACTTGACTATTTGCTTTGTGGCCGTAGAGAGTTATGGAAGGTATTTTCTTTACCCAATTTTATTATTGCTTATAACAATATTTGAATTCTTACCATGGGGCAATGTAGTCATATAAGTTTTTTGGTACTTTCTGCAGGCTGAGACACTAGCTGATCATATAAAATTCGACCATGGGTACACTGCCAAGAGCCTTGCCATAGTTAATGTATGATTCTTTTCCTTATATAAGGACAGTTGTGTACCATGGAAAATTTAGGCTAGTTATATTTGATCCTTACCCTGTTTGGTGCTATTTTCAGTTACTTGAAATTATGGGAGAGTTCACACCGGAGCAGCAGCGTGCCTTCTGTCAATTTGTTACTGGTGCACCTAGGCTGCCACCTGGTGGACTGGCAGTTCTAAATCCAAAACTGACGATTGTGAGGAAGGTATTAGAAATTTATTTTTAATCACATAATACCTGTGTTATAGTAGCTCATTCACAGCTTCATGTAATTTTGTACTTGATATGATATCTTCGATGTATGAAGTGTTATTTTTTAGGGGGGGGGGATGATCCTCTGTGCATGCTATTTGAACTTTGGTCAATGCTAGTGTTATTGCAGTTCATTTTTTTTTTTCAGATATTATAATTTCAAATCATAATTCTCAATTAACATGATTGTCTTGTCTGGCTGGTTGTCAGAATTGAAGTACATTGGTATGCAAACCATTTACTAGACTTCAGTGGGGAAAAAAGAAACGATTACTTTTTTGCTTTATTTTTCCTTGTTGCATCTTAGTTTCATGGTTATATATGTATGTTAATGTGATGTTTTTTTATTTTTGATACAATGTTAACATGTGATTACTTGTCTGCGTGCAGCTTTCATCAACTGCTGCTAATGCTTCATCTAATGGGAATGGACCATCAGAATCAGCAGATGATGACTTGCCTAGTGTGATGACGTGTGCTAATTACCTGAAGCTTCCTCCTTATTCTACCAAGGTGACAACATAACATTGTTGATTATATGATCATGCATGTCCAAGCATATTTATTCCTTCTGCTGTTGCATCTTTTGGTACTGATATTTGATGTCCAATTTAAAACAGGAAATTATGTATAAGAAGCTACTCTATGCAATCAGTGAAGGCCAGGGATCCTTTGATTTATCATGAGTTTCCGGAACTAACCAACCTGACCCTGTATGTTAATATGATGAATCAGGGTTTATCGAGGCTTAATTATTTTTTGGTTGCATGTACTGTCCTCCTTGCTTCTCAAATAATGGCCTCATTTGGGGTGCTCATCGAAGGTTGTGGCATAGTTCAGGTGAGTTTACCATTTTTGTCAGTGAGGTGTGATCTCTATTGGTTCTTGATATGACTAGATCAGTCATTCTCTGTACTGCAGCTTGTGCACAATTAGTTGATTATTTTTCCAATGTAACCGAAGGCTTTTCTCTTATTCTTCATTTTTTGATAAACTAATATGAATTCTTGCAGAAATGGCAGTTGAATCGGATCGTCACATTTTCAAGGTGTAAAGGAATTTGCGGAAGCTCTTTTTAGCTGTTAGAACGTGTAAATAAAATAGGAATGTTGAGTTTTTTTTTCCTTCAAATTTTCCATCATTCTGTTTGCAAGTCAAATTATTGGCAGTCAGTTATTATACATGTATGGAAAATGGTAAAAGGGAATATAAATAATTTGAAATATTATGCTTTATGATTTCATTATATTCCTTTTAGTTCTTCTGTCATGTAGAGCTCCATTGTGGTAAAAAAATTGTCCAATTCACTGAGGGAATCCTTCACGGATGATTCTATGCAGTTTGCTACTGCTGTCCCAAAATGAGGCACTCGTGCGCTGTTATAAGAGATGGTACATGAATAAATTCTGGTACTAATCTGGTGTGCAGATATTCTGTTCTGGGTTCTGGTCATAGTGCATAGAGGCGTGTAAATCTAGATATACCACTTTTTTTTGGGGGGGGGGGGGGGATTTGCGTTTATTTGGAGAATGCTAGATAGATAACTATTGAAGAAACATACAGTTAATGTGTAGAAATATTTGATTGCGTGTGAAATAGTACGATTTGAACTTGTACAAAATTATAAGTTCAATGGTGTAAAAAACGAAGTGTTAGGTCTTGAATTCTTGTACAAAGGTTGTATGTGTTACAATACTTGATTATTGGCGCGTAATATAAAAACATGGTACTTGGGGCGAGTGTAGCAGTGCATATCAATAGATGCTTCTATTAGTGTTTTACAAATCCGAATAATGTTACATACAAAGCATTGGCGTAGGATTATGTTGCAGAAATGTCTAAAATGTTTATGCCGTGACTGTCTAATATTTTGGCTGACTAAATATAATAATCATTATTTTTGAAAATATTATTAGTGTTCATAAGAATATATTTTCAAAACTTAGAGCGAAAGTAGCGGAGTTTTTGCATTCATTTTTAACTACAAGAAGAGTTACCAAATCTATAAAAGGCTTCCTCCCACTTTTTTTATATAGAGCATATCCATACAGTCAAAATAATAAGCCAAGTAAACGACCAATGTTAACTCATATAATAAAGAATTTGTTTCTTGCCTTATTGTCTGTAAGTTCGAATCCACTAAAAAAAAAAGTAAATTTTTCATAAATTTTCTAAATCCAATATAAAAGAGTGCATTTGAACCGATTAAATAAGAGGATCACCACAACATAAATAATAAGCCTAGATTAATACATCCATATTATATATTTCAATATCTCGCTCGATAACAGTATGGTGCTTTTTTCTTTTTGGATGTTGAAGACAGTAAACCAAAAAGGATTCTTTCGTTCTTTTTAAATTTTTCATTCACAGTTAATAAAAATAAAAGTGAACCGCTTGTTGTCTTAATATGCCAGTGTTAAACGATGGTTAATGACCATTAGCAGTTCTTACAATTTTGGACCCAATTTTGAAATGAAAAAATATTGCATTTTTGGTTGCTTAATTGATCATAATGTCATATCTAGGAATAGGTAGCAATTACAACTTCATTAAGATTAAAGGCAAGTATCATAGTATAGTGAGGGAAAATATTATTAGGATTAGGTATTTTGGTCATTATTTGTATGCCAAAATATTCCTATTCTTATGCCATGTAAGATTCCTATCACCTCATGATAATGAAAGTGAGAATGTTGGTCAAATCATTTTTACGTAAAATATTTTTTGAAATTTTGTATTAGAATTCAATGTTTTCATATAAAGATTTTCAAAAATAAAAAATTATTTTGCAAACCAAATGCTCCGTAAGAAACATAACAATCAGCTAAAGGGAAACAATATTTGCACACTTAACATGTAAAGTGAGTAAAATCTAGATGGTATAAAAATGTTTAAATGAGTTTAGCTCAAGTTTTAATGAATCAAATTAAAATGTGTAAGTATAAAAAAAAAAGTGAATTAAAGAGTGTTCCAATAACACTCCCCAATTCTAAGTATCTTCTATTTAAAAAAATAACTATTATATGTTAATTAATTTTAAAGTTTATAATTTTTTTTGGAAATAAATGAAATAGTAAACACTTTTAAATTGCTTTATTTTAATATTATAAGAGTCAAAAACTTTGGTTCAAGTTTTTAAAACATATTTTTAGGAACACTATTTTCAAGAATGTTATTCTTATGAATGGTATTTTTAAAAATGATGAATATCCCATTTGGTTATTTAGTTCATCAAACTATTCTTGGAAATGACTTTGACCGCTGTCGGCCATCGTCCATGGTGATCATAGTAGAGAGAGATCAAATTCTAGTGAACAACAATAACGGATAGTGGTTAAAGATGACTTTGATTGTCGCTGGTCACCATCAACTAATGGTAACAGCAAAGGATGATCGGATTCAGGCAACCAAAGATAATAGATGGTGGTTGGTGGTGGTTTACAACAACAAATAGTGGACAAATTCTAGAACTATTGGCAATAATGTGGCAATGGTTGATGATGATGTGGTGATACAAGGTAGGCATTTTGCACATTTCACATTACAAAATATTCTCATGTGGGAATGTAACAAACCTACTCTCTCATGGGAATGGAAGTGTAAAAATGTTGGGTAAAAGTCATTCATGAAAATCATTTTTACATAAAAATATTTTCTAATTGTTTTTACCAAACATAAGAATCCAACATTCTCATGTAAAAATTTTCAAAAATGAAAAAATAATTTGCAAATCAAAGGTTGACGTGTTGCTGGTGAATATGAACAAAATTGAATTCTTGTAATTTTTGTTTAATGTAAATAGAACAAACAAAATGATGTTGTTAAATACAGACATTGATTTCAGGTATCATTCGCTACAAAAACTAACCAAAATTTGAGCTTCTTGACTCCACTTCGCCAATCAAGCCACTAACTTAGCCACCCAACTCTACCTACCTCACATGATGACAAGTTTCTGGGAGGAACACTTCACTTGGATAGCAAGTGCCTTCACCAAACCCGGGCAAGGATCTCTGCCATTGTTGGTGAAGATTGCACTGTCCATTGGAACCGAACAAGCTTCTTTTCCCAAGCAATACTGCTCAAAGTCAAAGAAAAAATGTTATCAGCTTCATAATTGTTATAGCAGAAGATAGAAAAAAGAGAGTTGGTTTGTTTGCAAAGAAATGAGAGCTATACCCGCTCAACAATCTGTTTGGTGGCAGGTGCATGGCATTTACCCATAGAAAAGCCTCCACAGAAACCCAAAGGATCACCAAAGCTTGCAAACTCCACAGCCACAATCCTTTTGTGGTTTGGACACTTGAGTGTAGCTTCTGGCGCCACAGTATCAACAACGGGATGAAATTTCTTGTTCTTAGTTGCCCATGACTTGACATTGGGTGGGTGATTCTCTGTAATGAAACTGCAGATTGTATCTCTGTTAACATTTAGGATGACAATCTGTTCTGGACTTGCTATCTCCTCCTCCAATACAACAAGCAAGTTGTCTTTTGGATTGAGGAAAGCTCTTGGGATGTGGTACCTGATACAAGTTACAAATTTAAAATGGACAAAAAAGAAAGTGAAAAACTTGAGTTGGTTTTTCATTTGGATTTCAAGGCCAACACTTGTTCATCAGTGGTTTACTTACTCTGACTGAGTAGGCTTTCCAAGAGGAGAGAGGTAGTTCATCCAGTGACGACCAATGCTTTCACCATTGATCCAAATCATTCCCTTCCCCATACCGGTCATCCTGATGGCAACAGGATCCCTTCCCTCTGGGGTCGCAAAATTTGTCTGTAAATTGAATACGGAATCATAAAGAATTCAGAGGTGTTTGTTTGAATCTTCTTAGAAATAAACGAGTTACAATAATTTAATCCAGTAACCATTACCTTGTACCAGGAGAGAGCCGGTCCATGTCCATTGGCTTGCTTCCATTCTACATTCTTTGATCCCTCCTCAGTGAAAATGCTAAGCTTCTCACCTTCGAGACCAACCTGCAAATTGGTACCAATTCAGTATACCATCTCATACATTCAATAGTGATTTTTCTATGGCTATGCCATGCCATCTTTCATGTTTCTTTTCAGATATTTTCTCTCAGAAGTATGTTTGAGTATTGACTGATTAGAACCTGATGACCCCAACCGTTAAGAGTCAGATCAACTGTTCCAGAGCTCAGACCAAGGATGGTTACAGACTTGGGTCCACTGAACCTGTGTTCCATAAATGCTCCACTGTCCTGTATATTTAACATTTAAAGGGGATATAACAGTGTTATTGTCCTTAAAACTTAGAAGTGCTGCAAATTTGGAAGAAGGAAAAAGTCGAGCCTCTTACCGGGAGTCCCACTGTGCTAGCCAAGATAGCTATCTGGTTAACTCCAACCTTGAAGCTTACAGGTTTCTGGAATACAAAAGCTTTCTCCTCATGGGAACCATGATTAGATCCTAAAAACCATCAAGACAATTACCTAAATATTAACATCCAGCGTCTCACTTATAATAGAATAGTGAAACTTCTCCATGAATCAATCTATGCATTGGACCTACTTCCTTTTAGAAGGCTAAATATAATATTATTCAAATTTCTGTGTGCTTACCAATGTATTCTCCATTTACAAAGGCAAGCAATGAATGGCCAAGACTCAAAATACGAAGAACGGGGGATGTATCCTTCTTCTTTGGCAAGTCTTCTGGACCCAATTCGATGCTGCAATTAAATATATTTCACAAAGTCTCAGACAGCAGTTGCATAAAATATCCCATGTTAGGAAATTATATTATATCATGGTGAAATGCAGGGGATAAAGAGAAAAACTGAAAGAACTAAATCCTCAGCTGCTCACAAGTCGCAGGAAGATAAACTCACCTCGTGGTGTACCATGCATAGTCGGTGGTGTCTTTAAGCAAGCTGTAAAGCTCTGCAGGAATTTTCTGTTTGGGTGGCAATTGCTTAGTAGTTGGAATGGTCTCAGAAAACACCTCCCACTTATGTTTGTTTGCAGCCTTTGACTTCTTGTAGTTCCTTGAATTGTGTTGTGAAACAATCTGATTTTGTTTTAAATTGCGGAGGCAATGCAAAATAGTTAATTATAAAGAGTAAGGACCTTAAAGTAAAGCCCAAGAATGTGAATTTGTAAGGTAAGGGATAAACAAATTACATTTTGAGTGTTGAAGACCACAGTCTTGCAATCAGGGAGGATGCTAATGGAACGTGGGGGCAAATAATAGTCCGAACCTCTGAAATTTATAGTTGTTGCCGTTCTGGAGTTGTTGTTAGTGATAAAAGCAGCACATATATTACTTGCAGGCTTCTCATAGACTATAACCTGCATAATTTATACTAGCAGCTTCGCTTAATCTGTCTGTGACACATATTTCTTTCCTGACAACATCCCTCTTGTGGGAATGGGAATTTTGTGAAGGCTGTGTCAGATGCTTACCTCATGAAAGTCGTTCAGCTTGTTGACGCTAGGATGACCCGCGAACAGAGCCTGCTTACATAGGTTCAGAGCCCTGTGCACGTCCCTCAGGTGACTCCATTTTGGTTCTCTCTGCAGACCGAATTCATCAAGAGGAGCTTCATCGTAATAACGGGTTGTCGAAAAGGCAGAGCTTGTTCTACCAAAATTTGTTCCACCATGGTACTACAAGAGTTTCAGATTGAGTTGAGTAAGAAAAACTATGCCCATCAGTTTCATCAATAGGAAGTTTGGATGATAAGGCCATTACCATATAGTAGTTGACCAAAGACCCATTCTTAGAGAAGAAGCGGGCGACTGAGAAGGCAATATCTTCTGCAGATCTTTGGGATGGTGGATCTCCAAATACTCTGTACCTGTAATTGCAAATTACCAACAAATGAGCTTAGCGCTTGCTGGAAGCCATATGATAACATGAACCATGGCTTAGATTCGTGTGTCCTGCTATCTTGCTTTATTTTATGTGCAGCTAAGACTCGTAAATTGTTCACTAAAGAGAATTAAGGCCAAAGGAGTATACTTACTGAGCAGTCCAGTTTTCAGTCCATATGGAAGGCTTGTATGGTTTGTTTGGGCCTGTGAAAGTATCACCACAGTGCCTTCCATTGCATGCATTGATCTGCCAAATGAAGTACGTATGATCGGGTCAGAGGTACTACACAATATCACACTGGAAGAAAAGTTGTGCCTAAACAATTTCATGAACGTACCACTGGATCAGGAGCATCCTTCTGCTTGCACATTATCCATGGAACTCCAGTATCCATTGACACTGCCATTTTTGCCGCCCACTGGACATAATTAACTCCCCCCACTTCATATGCAAGTTGAATATGGTCGTACTCATTCTCAATCTGCAGTGAGTAAAAATGAGATGTAAATTACCAAAAAATAAAATAAAGTAGAATGAGATGTTTATAATATTGAGCACTTAGCAGAAATTAAATAGACTTGTGCAGAAGGATCATGTAGAAAATCAGAACCTGTGTCAAGATGATGGGGCCTCCTTGGGAAGCAAAGAGCTTCGCATCTTTCATCTTTTCTATAATGGTTGACACGTATTCTTTCATGTGCCTCTGCAAAATTAGAAAGGATTTCAGTAGTCTTAAATTATAGCCTCAATTTTCTGAAACTGGAAGATCGCAAGTTATATACGGAGAACAGAACACGGTTGATTACCTTGAAGGGTTCATTGTCAGAGCGGAATATGATGTCAGGGACCTGTCTTAGCCAATATGGAAGTCCTCTGATATATTAAAATTGTCGGGAGAAGAGTATTATCAGGGAGAGTAAAAATAATAAAAGAGAGGAAAAAGTAGTACTAAGTGGATTATTCTAATTGTGCATGTGAACTTGTGGAGAAAATTATTGATGTAATCTAATTGTACAAAATCTGTTGTGTGTTGTTTCTTTTAATATAATTGAGATCATATATTTGAGAAATTAATTAATTTGCCGCATACCCGTGATTCCATTCAGCTTGGATGAAAGGCCCAACCCTGAGGGTTACATACATTCCTTTCTCTTGAATGAGCTTAATGAACTTCACCAAATCATACTTGCCTTTGAAGTTGAACTGCATAATGGAACAAACCGAGTCACACACTGGGACATTATTAACGTTGAGTGACATCCACGAGGAATAATCAGAGTATGCATGCTGTGTGGTTCCAGAAAATGAAGAGATAAATTCCTTAATTTTTACCTTGCCTTTCTCAGGCTCATGAGCGTTCCAAAACACGTAAGTTTGAATCACGTTTAAACCTCCATGTTTTGCCTTTTCAAGAAGGTCTGGCCACATCTGAAACACCACCACCGCATTCACACACACAACACAACCATTAGCCATGCTCCATTCTATGATCTGTTAATATTTTGTACTATATAAGTCTATAACTATACATTATGTTAACGAAGGTATACCTCTGGGGTGCTTCGTGTGTAATGGATGGAACCCGAGAATAGAAGCTCCCGTTTTCCATTGATAATGAGTGACCTGCCATCATAAGTCACAGTCTGCTTCTCCTCATCATGATCATGGGCGCTGGCAATGGGCGATGAAACAATGATGGAAAGCACTAGTAGGGTAATCAAAAGAATGTTGAGAGTTGACATTATTCCACTTGGAACCCTTGCTCGGGTTCTTGAGATAAGCAAAAAGGAGGTTGAAGTGAGGCTACACATACACATGATTCTCCTTCTTAGATGGAGGAGGTGCCCAGAAGGTGGTTCCGAAATTCCATCAGCAACACCAATATAGGGGGAGGTAACACATGCGTATAGGCCTTAGAGAAAAGCTCGGTTTCCCATTTTTAATTTCTGTTAGGAATCATTGGTCGTTGTTGCTTCGTCGTAGGAGTATCACTCTGTTGCTTTCTCCTTTTTTCACTGTGTGCTACGTACGTATAGCTTCCTCCTTCTTTCTTTTGTTGGTTACTATTTTTGGGCATAAGAGGGGACAGCCTCTGCCTCAGCGTGGGAATTGGAGGACCATCTTATTCATCTTTCTTCCGCCCTTTAACTGTCAACTGTAATTTGAATCTCCTCTTTACCTAGGTGATCTTGGTCCACTCTAGACTCTAGTTTGATTTCAGGCTCGTCCTTTAAACCAAGGAGAAAACTTAGATAAGGCTCTATAAGTGTTTAATATTGTTCTTTTATTAAAATATAATATGTATTATTTTTTACACTTGTGTCATATCATTATCATCTTTTGTGCTAATATGAAAAAAAATACATATACTATATTTTAATTGAAACATAACATTATAAATACTTATAAAACTTCATTTAAGTTGTGTTCTTAAACCAAACTGTATATAACCAAGTGACGGAGTGTTTATCAATACATCTATTTATTTATTTTTAATAAAATCACGAGGTTTCCTCGTAATCTTTAGGGCATGTATTAGATATTAGATATCAGATTATGTATTAAGTTATACATTTCTTATCATTTATAAAATAATAAAAATTATACTAACTTATCAAAACTGAATACATAATCGAATATCTAACTCATGATCAAATACTAATTAATTATGACTTTTTCCAATTTTTTAATTTTATAATATATTAATGTCAAATAAGATTTTGTAGTAAAATTAGTGAATAACTACCAAAACTAAAGAAATTTTTTAATTATTTATGATTTTAAATTCTTTAATAGAATAATTTATGAGTTGACATATTTATATACAAGAGAGAATTGAAATAATATATCCATAACTTTAATTATACTCAGTTTTTAAACTGATGTCCATATAAATAAATTTTAATATCGTACAAAACAAATGTCCCAGCAAAGATTAGTATGTGTGAGGATGCATCGTATTCTTACTAAAAATTCATATAAAATATGATTTTTTAAGGCCATTTTGATACCTTTATTTTGAAACTAAGGAGAGAGAAAAAAAAAAGAACACTTCACTCTTTTTGACACACTCTGTTCCTCTTCCCTCTAAAATACGCATCTCTCCGCCCACAATCTAAATCAGTGCTGGGTGAAAACTGAGAACTGACACTTCTCAAGCTTTAAAGATCAATTTTTTATGATACCCCACTACCACCAAAACCAAAACACTCTGACTTTTCGATTGGGTGTTCAAATTTCAATCCATCCATCTCACACGACACAGCCACTATGTCAAACCACCAAGACCACCTCGAACTCGATCACCTCCTTTCCTTTGGAATATTATTGGAAATTCAAGTGTGATTAAGAAAGTTTCACATTGGTAAGGAATGGATTAACTGAGGATCATATAAATAAGAATACGATTAACTTAATATGTTAATGTTTTTGATCAAGATGTAATATAAATTTACTACTGCCATCATCGCTAAGCCCATTAATATTAATAAAAATCTCTCCGACTTTCCTCCCTAACAAGTTATATTAAAGCTAATGATTCGGCTATGAAAAGTATTCGAGACAGCGATCAATTAACTCTTGACTCTTAAGTGGAGTGTTGAGTTGTGTTGGCTCTGATGAGGTTCAGTTTTGTTGGTAAGCCTGTAAATACTTGGGCTTGGGCTCCTTTTTTGGGTATTTAGCTTTAATTTGAACCCTGACCCCTCCAATCCTAAGTTCAGACGCGTGACTCCGGACTTCATTCAGCCTTCAATCTTCAGAGCTACCCCATCCAAAGTGCAGTGCTGACTTCATTGCGTATGCTGCAAGTTGCAAGACACATTTTGAAGTAAACAGATTATCTAAAGTGCTGGGTGCACTTCCAGATAGTAAAGGGAAGAGTGAGAGAATCAATTGTTTATATTTTTATAAAGTACAAACACTTATATAATTAACAATCTATGGATCTGTGAGAATACACTTCCTTAATTTTCTTATCAACAATTACTTACTAGTACTATACCCTTTAAAGTGCACCCGTACTGCACTTTAGAAGAGCCGAATCCACATTTGAAAACCATGAGCATTATTAGTTGTAACCTGGATGCATGTGCTTGTCATGCTTAGATTAGATGGCTTTTGAGCTTTTTTTCTTGAGTACACCACATATAATGGATAAGTCACCTAGAATTTTGTCTGAGAAACTGCACTCACACTGATATAGGAAAATCTTATATTGTTCCTTTTATAAGAAACCAAAAATAAACACTGAATTGGAAAGATCAATGTGTCAGTTCCTCAAGGGAATATGAAATATAGCATTTATATACATTGTATTTCATGTTGTTTAAAGTTCCTTGACAGTCCTGAGAGTATCATTCTGTTTTAATTTTAATTAATAATTTTCCTTGTAGAGTATTTTTTTTCCTTTTAATTTGTTTTCCTTCTGAAAGTATCATAATATTTTTCATATGCTGATTGATTGACATCATAACTGTTTGTCTTTGTTTTTCAGACGTTGTGGGTCTTATTGTAAATATCATAAGTCAGTAAGCAGCATTTAATCCTTCCATGTTTTATTGTCAATGTTCTTCTGTAACAAGCATATCAATTTACTTCGTATAATTTCTGTAGAAAGCATCAGAGAAACATGGAAATGTTGATTTAGAGCTGATCTGATCCTATGTTGGCATACTGCATTATGTTAAAATCCTTGCACATCTGTATCTAAGGTATGTAAATATTAATTTTTTCTTGAGCATATGCAAAATATGAAATTTATGATGCATTTCTCATATTTCCTTGGTAGTGAAATCTGTAGTTTTCCAGAGTGTCGTGGTATTTAATTTGTAATGCAGCTGTAGTATTCTAGAGTGTGTCAGTCTTGTATTGATTAAATTGCAGATACTTATTGTTCCATATATGCCAGCAATAAGTCACCTAAATCTTAGTGCCAACCCTTAATATGATATGAGCTCGCCAAAAAATTCAAGAGGAAGAGCATTTAAGAAAGTTTGCATTTCCTTGTGGTTTAATTTATTGTGTTTGGTAGGAATTGAAGATGAACGGCCAGAATATACTGGAATCTAGAGGCTAGAAGGTAGGTGGACCTTTATCTATGCACATGGATTGGTAATTTGGTATTTAGTAATGCTATATATTATAGAGATACAAAATTTCATACCTCCTCTTGTACAGATATGCTTGATAAATTGTGGATAATTATCGTCTTGCAATGAGTTTAAGGCGAATAACTAGCCATTTCTAAAGTTTAACTGGAGTCAATTCATATCCAGTGGTTTAGAGATAAAGACAATTACTTTCCAATCTCTTTCCTTTTTTATGTAGTTTTTTCTTACCTAATAAAGGGTATGAGACGTGTAAGTTAAAAATATGAGAGTATCATTACTTTAAAATTTTAACTTCTTTGATGTTGCGGGTTTATAAAGAAATTAATCTTTGTCCTATTATCTCTATCCTAAGATTTGTTAGGTACCAAAAAAACTAGAAAAAAGAATAAGGAGATTGGTAAGTAATTATCCTTTTTTTTGTAATCTTCTCACCTCACCCTTTCTCTTTTTTTTTGTTACCAAACTGCACTTATCTCATTAAGCTAATAGTGTTTATACCTGCCCATGTTCTTAGGTTGCTTTCTATTCATGAGTGCGACAATGCCTATTAACAGATTGACTATGTCTAAGGGTGTTTAGTAAAGATGTGACAAGAGCCTATCTATGAAAAAAAATTATAATTATTTATTGTTATCATTTTTTGTGCAAGTAACATTACTTTGAAATATATAAAAAAAAATTGAAGAATATAACCTATCTTGGTGGTTGCTTAAAATCAGGTTGTGGACTGTTGATTCACGTAGGTTTAGGTATGATTATTGTGATAAATTTCTATTTTTAGGTAAATTCAGTTTAAAAATTCCGAGAGATACCTACCATGTTTTTTTATTTATTCATTTATTTTTTTAAATGACGTTGACTTTATGTAATTTATTAATCAGATTGTCCCTTCATTCAGTTGTTGGTTGGGCTTAATCTTTGAACTGGGATGGTAGTTGCTTTGCTAATCAGTGGCAGATGAACCTGAAATCACCTGTCCACACCCAGTAGTTCCGTAAGACGTCGTATTTGTTGATATTTTGAGATCCTCCAATTAATCTGATCAGGTAGTAGGGGTACCACTAGCCACTCAACAACCATATTATTTTTTTGCTATTGCACTCAACAACCATTAATTTCATGCAATTTTATGGGAAATGAAATTTACATACTTGAAGTGCAAGGTGTATGAAAACAGTTTAGATGGCTCTAATTAAAATTTAAGTATGTTTGTCGTGTGTGATGGGCTAAGAAGCTCTCAAACGGACCAATGCAGCAAAAGAAGTTGCAGGTTTAATCATGTATCATTTTCACTATCACTAGTACCACCTCCGGTTTAATTACACATAAATGGCTCTCTAGAAGCCAAGGACGCCGTCCATGTCCAACAATGGAATTTCTATATCATCACTTCCTAATGAAGGAAAAGCGTGGTCCATTCTCTTTTGCAGTTGTGAATTGTGACATAATTGCAATGGGAGGTATTGCTTTTTTTCACATCATTTTCCTTCTTGTCACCATCCTCCATGTGGGTTTAATGGAAGATGCATTGTCCATCCCTATCCTCTTCCTCCCATTCATACCTAATGTGAAGCTTTCTAAGCCCTAAATTGAGGCCCTGAATCTGAGCCTTTCTTATATCAGCAAATGCCTTATATGTAATTGAACATTGAAGGCATATCTCTGGTGGAAGTGAAAATCATGCTAACCAATATAGAAAACTCTAAAAGTTGTAGTATATTTGTTCGATAACTACTATTTTCCCCCCTTACTATTAGATAGCTCAAATGGTATGGATTCAAACTTATTAGCATTATTAATTTGTTCAGCATTTCTCCTCATTTATGATAGCAGTTGCTAAGCTCTTCCATGTAATGGACGGCAACGTGCGTTGACTTGGATTTGCATTTTATTCTTGAAACAGAGGATTTGTGTGGAAGAAATAAAACAGGGACAAAAATCAATATCCTGCGTAGTTATACAAAATCAAAAAGCAAAGGATACTGTTTCTCTCTCTTTGTCAGAAGTCTATGACAATTGCTTTAAAATTGTATGGTAGAGCCGTGATTCTTTTTAACTTACCATAAATTACTTATTTAACCAATACTGTACCTTACTATCAATGGCAATGTGATATTCCCAGAGCGCAATCTCCATGTGTCCTACGACACGTTACGGACCTCCCTTCTATCAAGTACATTGAAAATTGACTTTAGAATTTGTATTTAATCTTTATCCACCCCAATCATATTACACACCTTCATGTTTGTAAAATTGACAATGCAAAGAAGCCATCAGTTTTTGGAGCTGCTAGTCATTAGCTTCTAAGCACTTCAATTAATTGCATGAATGAATGCATGACTGGTTACTTTTGGATAGTCTAGCAACAAGTGCAGTTTTCATCTAGCTGAAAGTGATTGAGAGGGTGAAAGTTTAGACTTAGATTCTTAAGTTTTAGATGCAAGTTGTAATCCTCCTCAAAATATCCAACAAAAAAAATAACCCCGAATTTATCCTCAGAGACTTTTTTGTAATTTCTTCTTCATTTTCCAATATAAACTCTGAAATTCACGGACTTTTTGCCCTAATGACATGCTTCTTCTTCCGATTTAATACTCTTGAAAATCTTTAATTAAACAAAAATGGAAAATAGTCAATCAGTAGGAAACCTTTGTCTTTGTTTACAGTAAACGATAAACATTAGCTAAGCATAACTGATTCTATATAGTTAAAACAAAAACCCAATATTTTAAAGCAAGAATTCACCTAGTGACATTTATATGACCTAGTGACATTTATACTTCACATGCTAGCCCTAGCCATCTAGTTCTTTTATGTAGCAATGAATTGTTTTTCCTCTTTTAACGAGAGATTCTTAATGAGTGTACTACACTCAATAATTAAGATTTTATTCTAAATTTAACTTACTCTGTCAACATTATATTTGTATTTCTGCATTTATTAAAAATCGTTACATCTTAATGTCATATTGGCATGAAGAAAATGAACTTTTGTTTTTCATTATACAGGAAGCTTTATGAAAAGAGTGAAAAGAAAAAAAGAAGAATGAAACATATATTAAATGCATGGGTGCCCTCCACATCATTGGCAAAAATGAAATCATTTTTGTATATATATATATATAAATAAGGGGAAGAGGCGAAAGTGAAAAGAGTTGGTGGGTGTATTATATAGAGGTTAAAAACTGGTAGGCCGTGAGCGTTTGCTCTGTTGGTTGGGCATATGCTGGTTATTGGAGAGGTGGGGGATCGATTCCCCCAATACCACTCCCCCCGTTCCCTATCTCCCGTAGGCTCCCTATAGGGGTCTTCTTTGGTCCCACCCCAGTGGTAGGATCCTCTTACGGACCCAAAAAAAAAAAAAAAACTGGTAGAAATAGGAGCTGAAATTGTGGCATAAATGTATGATAAAAACCATAGCTGGCAAGAGCTGGCAATAGAGGCAGGCCCAGCCTCAGTACCCAAAATTCAATTTGTCTCCTTTTCTATAACACACTACACACACACCTTTTTCTTTCATTCTTGTCCTTTCTCTTTCATTGATTTCACCATCTCCATCTTTTCTTGAACATGCCAAGCTCAGAACTTGAAGAACAGCATTGCCATAGGAATCATTAGGGTTTATGACCCAAGTAACAAAAAGTTGAAGGAATAGATACAATTCTAGTGTGTGCCAAAGAAAACAAGTGAGCCGCAATGAGTGCCTCCAGGTTCATAAAGTGCGTCACAGTAGGTGACGGTGCCGTCGGCAAGACTTGTATGCTTATCTCCTACACCAGCAACACTTTCCCTACGGTGAGTCCATCTCTTTGTTCTCTCAGAAAAAGAAAAGGTTGACATTCTGTGCGCTTGAAATTTTGACTTTTTGGGTTTTGAGGTAATGAGAAAATATGGATTGAGGATGCATGTTCGCTCGTTGTTCTTCCAAAAAAAGAAATAGGTTTGCTTGTAATTTTCTTTTTTCTAGTGTTCTCTTGGTTCTGTTGTCTGAACTTTTTTTATTTAGAGTTGCTAATGCTAAGCTTTCTTAACAATAAGCTAAATTTGCTGTCTTTTTCATCAATTTCATATACCCTTCTTAAAGACGACCGTGGAATTAGGCCTGTGTGTAATTTGCAGGGTGGTATGGTTGAATCTTTAATGTTGACTTCGATTTTAGATGCTACTGCGACCTTTCTATTTGATATGACTCTACGGAGGTACAATAATTCCTCTAAGTAAGATGCTTTGCTGAAATTTCTTTTTGCAGTTTAGGGAATTGGGTTATGAGTTATGACATTAGGACTTTGATCCTTCTTGTTTTTGGATTGATACAATAATCTTGAAAACAATTCGCATTGTACTGTTTGACTTACAATTGACTGACAGATGGGGATGAGTTTGGGATGTAGATGTAGTATTTGTGACATCTTGTGTTTCTTTGTGATCCATTGGCAACAGGACTATGTGCCAACTGTCTTTGACAATTTCAGTGCAAATGTAGTTGTGGATGGGAGCACTGTGAATCTGGGGTTGTGGGATACTGCTGGTAAGTTTAGTTTCCTGGTTATATCTCATTCGTCTTGTATTTTAGGTGTGTCTTGTCATTGTTTTGATGTTTTCAAGTTATGGAACAGGCCAAGAAGATTACAATAGATTAAGACCTTTAAGCTATCGTGGAGCAGATGTATTCCTGCTTGCATTCTCTCTCATAAGCAGGGCCAGCTATGAAAATGTTGCCAAGAAAGTAAGATTGGTATTTTTCTTTTTATTTTTCTTTTGTCCCAGTCTACTCTGGACTAATTTTATTTTTTTCCCCTCTTCCAGTGGATTCCTGAGTTGAGGCATTATGCTCCTGGCGTTCCAATTATTCTTGTTGGAACAAAACTTGGTTAGATTCTTGTTCCTTCATTACATTCTCTAACTATATTTACACTGTTGATGTGCGCCTTGCTTGGCAGATAAAATTCAGCATAATAATAGTTTTGTGAATGTGAAATTTCATCGTATCATGCTGATACCAATTGCCATCTTTTACTCAGGTTATGTATCTCTCATTGTTTTAAAGTGGGGGATGTTACTTATTTATTGAACCCAACTTTACCGAAATTCTAGAATCTGAAGCCACTGCAGAAATCTTGCCCTTGATGGCTTGTTATTCGGTAGAGATTGAGAGAAGGGAGTTCCTTCTTATCTTCCAAGCTTACCTCAGTCATGTTTAATCAACAATTGATTCAGATATAACAAACTATTTCATGGAATTATCTTCTTAAGTTTTCTTCTAAGACATAGAAGAGCCTTGGTTATTTTTCATCTTTGTTCGATTTTTACTTTGTCTGAAACTAAAAGGCAAGTGTAGTGGCTGTTTTCAAAGCTGCATGAATGGTTACTGATAAAGCGTGAGAAGTCTGGACTTATGAAATGTATTAGGAAGTTTAAGATGACGAAAGAGTGCAAGTACTTAGCTCATGAGTAACTGCCTTGGTGGAGACCAGTGCTTGACATAAGTCCTTGGCTTCACAACTCATCAGAATTACCATTTCTAATAGTCTATAACAAAAGTAGAGTTTATCCCCTGAAAATTTTCTGTTAATAGTTTTCACATGGTTGCTTTTGGAATGTGTTTCCTCCTACATATAAGGTTAATTTAATTGTATCCATTTGATGTTTTCATAGTAAAGCTGTCATGATTAGTTTGCTTTGGCATTTCATGACAGCTAAATCTGTGTCTTGTAGATCTTCGGGATGATAAGCAGTTCTTTCAAGACCATCCGGGTGCAGTGCCCATCACCACAGCGCAGGTATTTGCTAGTTGCTACTGCATCCATTATTTATAGAATTAATTGCTTTTGCTTTCTTTTCTATTTCATTGTTTTGTTATTTGTTGTTCATAATTAGGGCATCAACTTACTTGATAGGTTAGTGGTCTGATTTTCTGTCTTTTCTGAAGGGTGAGGAACTGAGAAAACTTATCGGTGCTCCAGTTTACATTGAATGTAGTTCGAAAACACAGCAGGTACATAAATGTTCTTTGCATCTTTAAAAGTTCTCGGGGTTAAAGAATATCATTACCTTACTGATATTAGCCTTTGAATACAGAATGTGAAGGCTGTTTTTGATGCGGCCATCAAAGTAGTTCTCCAGCCCCCAAAGCAGAAGAAAAAGAAGAGAAAGGGGAAAAAGGCCTGTTCCATTTTGTGATCTTGAGTTCTTCATATTGTAGCCATGGAGGATGACATGACTGTAGCCATTTCCTGGTAGTCTTCACCTTTCCATATCTTATACTATTTCCAACCTAGAGGAAGCAATTGCTGAGTCCAACTGACCACATTAAGATTCGCTCGTAAGCATCAAGCTAATTTGTCTGTGGCTGTAGGACAGTACAGTCATAATATCAATATGTTTGGCGTGCACACTCTTGCTGTTCTCTGGGCTGTTTACCTGTTGTATTGACTATTAAATGACCATTTCCTACTGTGGACATGGGTTCTATTCATGTTGTAATCTAATCTAAGAAGTTCTTGCATATGTGGCTTTGGATGTGAACTAAGTAATATGTAATTATGTTAGCTGCTTAGCAGACTGAATATAGTTGGTTTGATCAAGGGTTTATTCTTTCATTTGTTTGCTAGTTTTTTCAAGTGACTATGGTGTTTTAAGTTCTAACTTCTAACCCAAATTTCGGTTGACTAATCTTGTGCACTGGACAGAAACTCGTGTGATGTGAAGGTGTTAAACTTTGAAAACCTTAAACTTGGAAGCAAATATTATGGCAATTGCAGCCTGACGTGAGTAAAACCGAATTTTAAACTGGAAAGTCAGCTATTAAGTAACGAAAAGAATACTATGTAGCTGTCAACGACTTTGTGCCTGCACGGGATCATACCTTTTTTTGTAAGGATTCAGAGAGAAAAATTGAATTCATCTGTCACTTATAACTTTATCAGATACTCAAAGAGTGGACAGTTTGAGCCCGCGAGCTAAGTGTGGATCTCCTTTCTTCTTTTTGGACGTGATTTGGCTGTTATTAGGCCTCCAATAACTTGGTATCTTGCAGCACTTGTTTCGGCATAGCATCGGTACACTTCCCACAATTCCGAAGGAATGTGGTGTGAATAACTAACTCTTTTAATAGTTTTAGCTGGGAGGTGAAGGCTTGAGATTTTGTATTTTAGTAAGTCTATTCACGTAAGAGTCATTTGGGTTTAAAGTGTGGATAATGCATAAGCTTATTTTATTTTAAGTTGAAATTTAATTTTATTTAAAAAAATGAGAGTAACAAAAATCGAACTCTTAGACTACTTGATTATAGAGACTTTGATATTATGTCAAGAATTAACTCTCTCAATATCTTAAACGGTTAGGTGAAAGTCCAAATTTGATTTTGTATCTTAACATGTGGTACCGAAAATAGGAAGAAAGAGAAATGTTTGAAAAGTCAAGAGATGTTGGACAAGCCTGACATGTTAATGACAAGTGGTTAATTAAGTTATATTATTAATTATTAGAAAAGTCACCTAAGCTGAGGTTATTCCTTACTACACACGACACTTATCTTGTTTGAAAAATGACATTGACCTTTCTTAATTTATGTGTTGTTGTTACACTTGCCTCTTTTGTATTTAACATCTGTTTAAAAATAAATGATTAACACATATGTCTTTATAAAGAATAACATTTTTGCCCCTATTATTAAAATAATAAGAAAAAATTACACTTATTTCTGTTAAGGTTAGTGCTTATTATACACGATATTCTTATTGTTTGAGACGTAACTTCTCATTATTTTTCTTAGTAAGGAGTCATCAATTTGTCTACTTTAGGCTCTCATTATTTCATATGTCCCATAATTTTATAATAATATGTTAATTAAATTTATTTAAAATATAAAATCAAGATAATTAATAAAATATCTACAGATTTTCTCTTCTCTAATTAAGTGCCTAGTAAATATTTATTTTCTATCACTTATCACATTTCTATTAATTCTTAACATTATTTCTCTTATTCTCAAAATTTATATTAAAAATATGCAAAAGTGAAGATAATTAATAAAAAGTCAATATATCCTTTCACTTATTAAATGCTAGTAAATCTCTATTTTTTATTACTTTACAACAAAAGTAAGTTTTTCAAAATTAAAATTAATAAAATTTTGCTTCAGAACAACAATGTATGGAGTTTTTCAAAATTAAAATTTATAAAAATTTGTTTAAGAACAACAATATCTCAATAAAGATTAAATATAGTTAGCAAACTGAGTTCCATTTTCATATGGGGTAGACTTTATCTGTAATGCATGAGTTCGAAACTCATTGGAAGCACTTTGTGGCTAAGGTCAAGCCATCTCCAAAAATTAGTCTCACACCTAAATTGACTCTAAAAAAAAAGAAATTTATTGTAAGGTTTAAGATGAGAATTGCTAGCAATGAAGCTTATGGATATAGGTGATTGATTTCTTACAAGAAGTATAAGAGAAAGTTGATTGAGGGTAAACGTGATATTTCATAATTTTTTTTAAACATCATTAACTTCTCTTTGAATTATAAGAGTCAGTGTTACATCTCAAATAAGATGTCAGTGTTATGTCTCAAACAAGTGGGGTATCATGTGTAATAAGTGCTAACCTCAAGAGAGATAAGTATAATTTTCCTATAAGGGTAAACGTGATATTTCATAAAAATTTTAAACGTTGTTAACTTTCGTTTGAATTAAGGAAAGTCAATGTCATGTCTTAAGTGTAATAATGGCTAATATCAGGAGAGATCACTGTAATTTATCCTTAATTATTGCATTTGGCTCGGCTTAACTTTCATATAATCTTCCTAACAAAGAATCTTGTGGTGTGTACCGACCCTCCACTATGATCCTATAGATAATCACGAAGAGAGTGGCTTTGAAAACACATCATTTGTAAAATGACATAAGGAAGGCCCCGATTAATTATATATCAATTGAAAGCGGCAGCACAATAAGTTTGAACAGCCTAAATACAAAGTAATATGGCAAACATCTTTCACATTCCCATTTCTAAAAGCAGATTGATTCTTATAATCTTATCTTCCCTTTCTTTCTTGAGGAATATATACTGTTCCCACTTCCATCGGTCAAAAACGACAAATGGAACTCTTGATTCCGTTCAATCTCTCTTCTCCAACGCCACCTATTTGCTCCATTAAATATGGGCTGCAACTTATTTTCTGCCTTACTGCATTCTTGTAGTGTTCTTATTTGGCTTTCCATCCTTCCCCATACTGATTTCCTCTTCTACGATTCTAGAATCACGTGAATGGCGTCCAAGAGAATACTGAAGGAGCTCAAGGACTTGCAGAGAGACCCGCCAACTTCATGCAGTGCAGGTAAAGAGCTTGAATGAAAATTGAATTGGGTTATTTGGTAATAGTTGTAACCATACTGCAGTGTAGTGTGATATGGTTGTTATGGTGGATTTCAGGCCCTGTGGGTGAGGATATGTTCCATTGGCAAGCAACCATCATTGGTCCAAATGACAGTCCCTATGCTGGTGGAGTTTTCCTTGTGACTATCCATTTCCCTCCTGATTATCCCTTCAAACCTCCCAAGGTATAGACCAAAAACTTTTACCACATTTTGATACCCCTTTTCTTAATTTCAGCTACACCTTCATTTGTAAGTGACTATGGATAAGCAAAAAGTCTCTTCCTTTTGCTATATTTGAAGGTTGAACATCTGTTCTATTAGACCATGTTTTCGTCTTGGTACTCCTGGTTCATCACCTAACAAAATCATGTTTCTCTTTTATTTTGATTTTGATTTTCGCAATTGTTAATTTATAGTGAAGCCCTGAATCTGATAGATGGCTAGTCTTAAAAACTATTTTGCAGGTTGCATTTAGGACCAAGGTATTCCATCCCAACATAAACAGTAATGGCAATATTTGCCTGGACATACTCAAAGAACAATGGAGTCCTGCTCTCACCATATCCAAGGTCATGTTTTGGTCCCTTCCTCAGTGATGCCATTAGTTTCTTTCTGTTTACATAAACACTGATTGTTAAAATTCATGATGCAGGTGCTGCTCTCTATTTGTTCGCTGCTAACGGATCCAAATCCTGATGACCCGCTCGTGCCTGAAATTGCTCATATGTGCAAGACCGACAAAGTCAAGTATGAGTCCACTGCTAGAAGCTGGACCCAGAAGTATGCCATGGGCTAAGAATCTCTGCCCTCTTGCCTCCACCAATACTTTTGGAGTTGTCTTTTTGCTCTTCAATCCTTCCCTCTTGAAGTATTATATATAGAAATGGCCTTGAAAGTTAAGCCATTACTGAAAAACTTGCATACATATGAGAATTGTTCTCAAAGCTTTACCTTGTAATTGGAGCATGCTCTCTATGAATAAATGCTAATCTCATTTGGAGCTTTTCTTATATTCAGCACATGAAAAAACTACCAAGATGGTTAAATCAGTTTGTACTTTCTTAGGTCAAGAAACAAGGTTTTTATGCGCCAGGGGTAATCCCCGACTGCTTTAAGCATAATTACCTCGAAGATCTCCTATATTTTGCAATTGCTTTTCACAAAATCTACTTGCTTGGCCATGGTAAGATTTGGAATTGAACATCTTTTATGGATATGGACCACCACTCAATTGAAGCTTCAATGAATATCCAATCAGCACAGTATCATGTTATTGGTGATCTAAAACTATACCTCTCAAGCTTGTTCCCACAAGACTCTAGGTCCTTTACTTGCAATGTTTTGTTGAAATTATGGTTAATTAATCTGAATCATATGATCTACGACCAAAAAGGGAAAAAAATCTTAATTATATCTACAATATTTACACTTGGATTTTTGTTTGACAGAGTTTGAATACAATTACGAATTTGTGATTTGTATTTCAAGCTTTACTGATTTTTATACATTTCATTATGAGGTTGTGAAACTTTTCATCCGCTTGTTGATCACAGATGAGTATAGTGACTAGGTATTATACAAATCATATAATGCTAAGATAGCATACTTATAAGTAATTACTCTGCAAATATGTAACCAGTAACCATCAATACTGATATCAACTTTTGTTAAATAATATATACAAACACAAACTCTACTGCCAGTGCTAGTAAACACCTTAACCTTACCCAATAGTTATTATTGACACACTGTCTTGTATTATTTTCTATATGATGTATCTGACTTGAAACAAGGTATGTTTTTCTGTCATTATCGATTTTAGCAAATAGTCAAGAACCATATTAAGCCATTTCGAAAATTATTTGTTTGTTTCCCAGTGGTTAGATTTCTTCATTATATAATACTCACAAAGGAAATAAAGGTAGCAATTATTGCAGAATGCGATTAATATTCCGATAGATATATTATACTTCAACTCCCATTTTTATAATTGCAAGATGCAATATGTGCAACTTTACGAGCAGCCATTACCACACATATAGAATTCAAAATTAGTGATGCCATTTCAAGCTAATTAATTCAAGCAAAGCTACATGGAGTTTCTTAACGACAGCATCTAATAGTATGCTTATGGTTGGCGTTATTGCAGAATGAATAGGGCATACCCCATCAATATTCTTCAAGCAAATAATTCTTTTACTTGGTTCCAAAGATGCAGTTGCGTAGGGCATAGCACCTTTCTCATTTGTGATGGTAGGTTCACAGTTTACAAAAGCCTGTGGGGATCCATTACGATTGTGAGGCTTGAACTGCTTTAGAATTTTATTTTTTTTCTTCTTTCTTTTCCTTCATTTGTTTAAATTAAATTAATCAGGGGAAGGGGATGGAAAAAAGGCGTACTATAATTTCAAAAATGGTTGTTCCACAAGTTTTATTTATTTTTTTTTAAAAAAAAAAAAACCTCTTAATCTATACTGTCAGATATATGTAGAGTATTAAATTAGTGTACTGTCTAAAATGATCTAATGACAGAGAAAAGGTATGTTAAGTAAAATCAGAAGAAAAGAAAAAGAATATTGAGGATTTGATTTTAAGAAGAGGAAGGAGGACCTTATCTTATCCTTCGAAATTATGTTTCGTCCACTAATCACTTTGGTTGGTCATGTATCTTTTCAAAATTAGAATCATTCCTTTGATGTAGTATTATAGTTGATTTTGTAATGGTTTTTATTCAGATTCTACATGTTTTACCAAAAGAAAAAGTCATCCCCATGATTTTAGTAACAGAATAGTTTAGCTGTCCTAGCTAACATGGTTGTAAAACTTTCGCAGACAGTTTAGATCTATAGCTTTTACTAAGGTCCACTGCGAGTGCTACGTATAAAATTCTTAAATCCTGTCTTAAAATAGTTTTAAAATGTGTTGACTTGTCCTTTCTGCCTTCCTTTCCTTTTTTTTTTTTTCATTTTATTGGTTCATATTAATGTGAGCTTTGAAATATTCCAATCTAGCTGTTTGTCTAAGCTCATTTACATATTTCCTCGTCTTTAACTAATTCAAATTTTATATTTAAATCGATTCAGCTATAGAAAATGCTTTACTTTTCTGCACAGATTTAGTGATTCATCTCCAATTCTCCAGCATATAGTTTCCTTGATGGACTGAAATGAAACCCATTGTATTTGACACTTGGCATGGGAGCTTTTCTAATTTGGTAAAGCCATAAACATATCAAGATGAAAAAATAAATAAATAAGTAAAACTCCAATTACAACAAGCCAAACCTTACCATGCCATTTTCTGCTGTACCTAACATCAGATAAGGTAGAAGATTATCATTCTCATTTCTCACCCAAGAAATGACGAGGCCAGACAAGAAAACGTGGCATATATTTAGCTGAGAGTTGAAAGGTAACACTAACTTTGAATTTGTGGGACCTATAAATGAATCGGATATTTAACGCGTTCCATTTTGATTTCATTGCCAATTTCAATTCCATTTAGTAAATGTTTTAAAGACCCAATCAGAAATTAAATTGGCAAAGTCTTCAAATTATGATTTGATTGATTCAATCAATTGAACTGATAGTTAAATTAAATAATAATAATAATAAACACTTAATTAATAAATCTCATATTTGAGTTGAATTAGATTCTATTATGTAATAAATTCTCATGTTCGTAACAAATCTAAAAAATTATGGAATGCAATTGAAATCCGCTATTTGGGATTCAATTTTAAATTAATGGAATTCAAACTAAACTTTATATTTACAATAATAATAAATATATTTAAACATTGAACCATACGTGAGCTTTTAAAAATTTGCCCACACCACACCAATTGCAAGGCGACACCCTTCTATAGCCCAATGAGCCACATATGCCTCAGATTCAAGCAATAAAACTCTCTTCAACCAGGAACTACACATATGAAAGCACAAAAAAAGGTTTTGAGAAATTACCTTAACACTGGCGAGATGAGAAGAATGAGTAACGACGTTGAGAAGATCTGGACGAAGACCTTGGCGGACGGCTGCGGCAACTCTGCCTGGCACGGTGGCAGCGGGGCGGTGACAGAGGCTCAAGTAAGGCTGAGAATGTCTGCAACTACAGAGGAGCAAAAGCATAAAAAATCCAAAACGCACAGCATTGGAAAGCAGGAAATTATATATTTTTTATTTAAAAATTGACCCGGACGGTTTTAAAAAACCAGCGGTCAATTTGATTTTTTTCTATTTTTTTTTTTTTTTTGTTTTGGGCGATTTTGGAGCGATTTAGAGAGACATGCAGATCACAGTCCAACTAGTTAGATTAGCTAGTTTGATTGGGTTTTTAAATCATTGTAATCAACTAATAAATTAAAAAAAATTAAAGTAAGTAGCATGTTCAAAGTAACAATTTCATTTATCACGGGACTCCTTTCAACTGTTAGATTGGTGTCGTTGAGCGAAGGCTGCTAAAGGAACTTGGTTCAGGTAGCGAAAACTTTTAGTCATTTTGGTTTTGTAAACAAATTCACATGAAAAAAAGAGAAAGAAAAACAGTTTACAAATTTTCAATGAAAGATATGCACTCCAATAAGCCTGACGTGTAAAACTATTCAAGCTTTATCATCAATATGGTTTCATTATCTTGGCTAAATATACATACATGATGTTGATAATCACAAACAAATGGACCCATTTTTTGTGAACCCTATAATTTTGATATGTAGGGTCTGTTTTAATTAAATTAGAAAATTAAATTAATTGAGATGCGTGTAAATTATAATTCATTAGAGATATAAAATTAATCATGTACATTTACCTAATAGCCTAAACTACTAGGAAAATTGGTCATTGACATGATATTAGAGCTTTTATGACCAATTTATCATGAGTTTGATCCTTACTGCCTTTATTTTTTTTAAATAAAAGTTAAATTTACCTACATGGTAGAGTAAGTAAGTGTATTGTTTATGTTTGAAGTGTGAATGACTCTTACGTGAAGGGATGTGTTAGAAATATAAAATCAATCATGTACCTTCACCTAAGCTATTAAAAAAGTTGGTCCTTGATAATACACACATATTCACACTTATCAATGTTGTTAAAATTAGATCGAATAGTGAATTAGCGAAACTTTCAATTTAAGTTTAATTAGTTTAACTTTTTAAGCCGACTCGTTGAATTAAATGACGCCATAATAGTAATTTATATACAACAATATAAAATATATACAAATATTTATAAAATGTGAAAAATATTGAAGTTTTTTATTTTAAAAAAATAATTATCAGTCAATTCAACTAGATAAATAGAACAATTCAACTGTATTTTGATTAGTTTTGACTAGTTTAAAGTGATTTGACCATAAATTCAATTATGAAACTAAATTATAACTATCCAAGTGTCTAATTTATGACAAGATCAGCCAGATTGTCTAATCTTTTTCAATTCTATCAATTATACTTAAAATATAATACACAATTACACGTCATAATAATGTAAGCATGAGAGTTGCATGGGAATATGTTTGTGAGTTACTGAATATTTTGCATATTGTAGCATTGTAATATAATTATTATGAAGTGTTTATAATAATTCTGGCGAAGATATTTTGTTTGCAAATTAGCAAGTTGATCTGAGGCCGTTAACTAGTCGTTATCATTAGATCCCCTCCAGAAAAACGAAATGAACAAAAAGGATATTATAATCTAAAGTGATGATACTTACACAAAAAGTATTTTAATAAAACTCTTACAAAAGTCCATACAAGCCCTTGATTAAGTTAAAAAAAAATTTATAGCGGGACCTAAACTTGATTCAATGGCTTGTATGGACTTTTGTGAGGATTTTGTAAAATTTTTTTTTGTATAAATATCATTATTTTATATCATATTTTCTTCTTCTTTTTTCAAGTTTTTTAATTCAACCATTAGATCTTCTAATTAGTTCAATTATCAGTCCAAATCATATAACTATGCTTGGTACCACTTGAATTAAAACCCTTGAACAAACTTATGTTATTTTTATGCTTCAATACAAAAAGATTTTAACCTTTAACAAAAGTTAGAGTCCAAATATCTAGTAGTAGTTCCAACACAATCCCTCACCAATGTCACGCGGGCAAAAAGCTTGAGTGATAAATATTATTAATAGTGACAATCAACATACAGTATAAATAAGATAATTATTTTAATTTTTTCAGCAATAAAAAATTAAGAAATAATTTGTTAAAAAAAGCATTTTAATTTTTTTTAAGGTTAAAGTGTGTATAAGAGAAAAGTCATTGTAATACGTGGAAAGGATAATCTGAGTGAGCCTCAAAGTTAGATACTTAGATCATTTGTTTTTAAAAAGAATTAAAAAAAATTAAATAAATAAACTCTTTGCTGCATAAGTAGTATTGTATGTTGGCTCTGAAAATTGGATAGGATCGTCCAATTCTGAATCGGTTACTTTATTAGTTTGGTCAGTTTAATAAAATCATCAAGCATGAAAATTGGTGGATTGATCAATTTAGTTCAATCATTTAATTTTTTTTTAATTTTTATTAATTCAAATAATGTTATTTTGATTTAAAAATTAAATATAAGTAAATTAAAAAAAATTATATGAAATACTTAAACTTAAATTATACTAAAACTTAGAAACTAAATATATAATTAATTGTATATATTTTTTAAATTGAAATTATAATTTTTTTAACAAAATAAGTTATAATATTATTATTGAATGCTTTAAACTCTCAAAAAATATGTTATAATAATTTTTATTTATTTAAACTGAATGTATAATTGATTGTATATCTCTTTAAAATAAAATTAGAATTTCTTTTAATAAAATAGATTATAATATTATTACTGACTGCTTTAAACTTTCAAAAAATAAGTTATAATAATTTTTATTTATTTAATTAGTATATAATGTATATAATAATATATATATAAAAATATATTTAAATTGTTGAATTATATTTCATTTTAACTATTAAACCTTGAATTAATTCCTTAACCAATTCAATTTTTAAATTAATTCCTTAACCAATTCAATTTTTAAAATCTTAGTAAGTAGCGCATGTTGCACAGTGAACTGTTTGTCAACCTATAATAACTTATGAAAAACTCTAGTTGTCTTTCATCGTTCCATGAAACACAACTCAATATCAAGGGTTTTGGACGAAAACATCTGGTTTTATTCACGGATTAAAGAAATAGAGTAAATATTTATTTTAATTCTTAAAAAATTATGATACACAAAGTTATTTTTATTTTTAAATAATATTAAATTATTTATTTAATGAGAATTAATATTAATAATTTTATTTTTTAAAGATTAATTTAAAAATAAATTTTGATAATAAAAATATAACATTAAAAATTTATTTGTTATTGTTTATATTTATAAATAAAAAATTAAATATTTTTAATTTTTTTACGTGAGTTGCATGTGATATGATAGAAAGTTAGAAACAACTATTTATCCGTACTCTCCAGTCTCCACTTCATCTTTTGTCCCTCACTTTTCGCGGCAAATTCTTTTCCTTGCCGACACTTCCTTCTTCATAATTCTCACCCTCGCCATCTTTCTCATAATTTCTTTTTTTTCCATTTTAAAACTTAAAAAAAATCATTTTGTTTAACTAAAGAACACATCTTCCTATTATCAAAAAAGAAAAGAACACATCTTCCTATTATAAAAAATAAAAAAAAAAAGAACACATCTTCCTTTTTTTTTTTCTATACCAGAAATGTATCTGTACTCTTCTTCCAAAATTAACACAACTTCTGGGTCTTGTTTCGAAATTTAGTTACAGTTGGTAGGCAGGCTGATGCAATTTGGCGGTAATTTCGCTTAAAAAACATGTTGTGCTCAAACCATGGCTGCTTACAACATTTCATTTTCTGCTCTTGTTCTATTCAACATTTTTTTAATACCATAATTTATTTTGTTGCGAATATAATATTGAAGGTTTCGTGGGTTTTCACCTTTCGTTTCATCCAATGGGTAATGTGACTTTTAATGGGGTTTGATTTTTTTTTTCTCTCACCTCGGATTTTTTTATAGGACTCTGTTAATGGGTGCTGCTATTTATTTTCAAAAATAGTATTTCCCGGTGTGCCTGGTACTTGGGGCATTAGATTCAAGTTCCAACCATGGTACCTCTGTTTTGCAGAGAATGTCGTTTATTCAAGAACTGGGAAAATTGTCAACCAGCAAAGCATATGTTTGCAGGAGTTCTTCTGCAAATTCAAGGAAGACTTGAATCCATAGCTGTTTTGGGATTGGTCAGGTGATTGATATAAGGGGAAAACGCAATGACAGTTGAGAGGAGGTATGTTTTGGTGGGGATTAGAATCGATAGCCATGGCAGACAGCTGCTCAACTGGGCTCTTGTCAAAGTTGCTGAACCTGGGGATTGTGTTATTGCAGTCCATGTAGTTAAAAGTCCAGGTAACCAAGTTCAGAACTTTTACACATGTTAGCATATGTGCTTTTCTGAAACGTACAAAATTTTCTCCTCCTTCTTCTTGTGATTTTTTTTTTTACTTTAATGCAGATTATGTTTCCAAAACCAAGACCCTGGTAAATGGTTATTTAGAGGTTTATGAAGGCCTATGTGATGTGAAGAAGGTACATAAACATTTCTACACCTAATTGCTTTTTTTTTTTTTTTTTCATTCATGAGATTTGGAAAATGTCACTGATTTTATTGATGTGGTCTAATTGGAGTTCAGGTAGGTCTCACTGGTCAGATCTTCACAGGAAGCTCCTTTCGAAACATTCTTGTCAGAGAAGCAAAAAACCATGCTGCTCTGGCTCTAGTGGTAGGGTATGTGGAGCTTGTATTTCACAACTTTTGTTGTGGGTTTATTTTATCTGATTTATGCATTTACTTATTTTGCCTTTTCTGATTAGTCTAAAAATAGATTTCATTTTCAGGGGTCGAGCTGCCACAGCCAAATATTGCGCCAATCGACTGCCACCCACCACCAATGTTCTAGCCATCCAAGATTCAAGAATTGTCTTCAGGAGGTGCACCAATAAAAAACTACCACTACCAGGTTTGATATCTATGTCCTTAATTAGATTAGAGGAAAGTACCAAGTCTTAGTCTCATAGAAAATTAAATCCCCAGTGAGAAAAGAAACTAGAATAAGGCTTGTTTCTATTTATGATAGGTGGTCTTATACTGGATCCAAGACCAAGTTTAACAAGCATAGAAAACCTCAGTGACAGAGTAATTCAGTCTGAATTTGGTGACTCCGAGGTGGGGAGTGAGAAATCAACATGCGAAAATACCAGAGAATTGAAGGAAGAAGCATTTAACGTAGTAGAAAGGTGCAAGAAAGTCTCGCCAAGGTCAATATCACTGTTTGCAGGAGATCCTGCTGAGCAGAAGCTTGGGTGGCCCCTGCTCCGCAAAGCCAATTCAGGAATCTCACAAACCTGTCTTGCAAAGGACATGTCAGTTGTGCAATGGGTAATGAGCTTACCAGACCGTTCACCACAGAAAAGTCCTTACTCTTCTTCCATTGAGGATAATCCATCCGAAAGGGGCATCAGCGACAATGAGGATGAGAGCTCTAAAAATGGTTCACCTCCATCCGTTGAGCTACCAAAGGGCCTGGAGGGGATGTTAAACGTAAATTCACTCAATTGCAAGTGGTTCAGCCTTGAGGTTCTGAAGTCTTGCACTTCCCAATTCTCTTCAGGTTGGACCACTGCTTCTTAGTTCTTACACTGACTGTCATGCTCCTTTTCAGTTTTAAATAAATATAACCTTGCGTTCCATTGCAGAAAATTTGATTGGGAAAGGAGGGAGCAATCGTGTGTACAAAGGAATTCTCCCTGATGGAAAGCCAATCGCTGTCAAAGTTTTGCAGTCATCAAAAGAAGCCTGGAAAGATTTTTCCCTTGAGATGGAAATAATATCCTCATTGAAGCACAAAAACATCACCTCTCTACTTGGGATTTGCATTGAGGACAATGCTTTAATCTCTGTTTATGATTATTTCCCCAAAGGAAGCCTAGATGAAAATCTACACGGTAAAGCTTCAGTGGGATTTTTTTTTCCTTTTCATTTTTCACCCATCAATAAAATTTCTCCAAAATGGAAATGATGCTGATATGAAATTAGAAATGGATGTAGGCAAGAACAAGGATGGATCCATCTTGTCATGGGAAGTGAGATTTAATGTAGCTGTTGGGATTGCAGAAGCCCTCGATTACCTACACAAGGAAACTTTGAAGCCTGTTATACATAGAGATGTCAAGTCCTCAAACATTCTTCTTTCCCATGGGTTTGAACCACAAGTAATCAAAAGTTTTGAGACTTAGTATTGAAAATAACATTTTTTTTAGATTGATATACTATTAGCTTTGAAAAGTAGTAACGTAATGTTTGAAATTTATGATGCGACTCATGATTGTCCTTATGTGGCAGTTATCTGATTTCGGACTTGCAATATGGGGGCCAACAACTTCATCTTTTCTGACACAAGAAGATGTAGTAGGAACATTTGGTTATCTTGCTCCTGAATATTTCATGTATGGAAAGGTCAGTGACAAGATAGACGTCTATGCCTTCGGTGTAGTGCTACTTGAACTGATATCAGGAAGGGAACCAATCGGCTCCGAGATATGCAAAGGACAGGAGAGCTTGGTCGTGTGGGTAAGAGCTAACTCCATTTAGAATGAATTTTGACTTCTGTTAATGATATAGAATATACAACAGCGACAACAATGATTTATGAATTATAATATAAACAATGATTTCATTTTCAGGCAAAACCAATAATAGAGAGTGGGGATGTTAAAGGGTTATTGGATCCAAAATTAGAAGGGAAGTTTGATGAGGCCCAGATGAAAAGAATGGTTATGGCAGCATCCCTATGCATTACTAGGGCTGCTCGGCTTCGTCCAAAATTGAACCAGGTAATACCTAATGACACTGAAGCTGCCACCTTCTTAATGGATGTCACATTCCCAGGTATATTTTAAGAACCTTTGGCTCCTAAAGTTTATCACTTCCATTGTGTACAGATACTGAAGATCCTAAAAGGAGATGAGAAAGTTGAAAATTTCTTCAACTCCCACGGGAATGATCAAGACCATTCAGAAAATCAAGAAAACATTGATGACGAAGTCTATCCAAATTCAAGTGCTGAGTTGCACCTGAGTCTTGCATTGCTTGGTGTTGACGATGACACTGCATCATATAGTAGTACAGAGCACGGTAATAGTGAACACTTGAAAGAACAATGGGGCAGATCGTCAAGTTTTAATTAGTTTCTTTCAATTCTAACACCTATATCAGTAGGTAATTAGTTTGTGCGTGTACAGTTAAATTAAAAAAAAAAAGCTGCGCCCATTAATGAGGTGGTTTGTTGATTTAGGAAGGTTAAGTTTCCATTTGAAGTTATCCTACCAATAATAGAGGGATGCTATATTCATTGACTGAAACCGACCAGTCCATAACATAATCCATAAAAAAATACTTTTCTAAAATCGAAATGAAGCATAAACAATGTCTGAAATTTTCAACCAATCATTTTGGGATTATGATTATAAATATAGTAATGATATAAATATAGTAATGATTTCAAATACGAGGTATGGATATTTGAAAAAATAATTAAAATTTTAACTAAATACTCAAATTGATCTTTTAAAAATATATAAAATATTAGTCTTTTAATAATTTTTGATATCAAAATAATTTTTTAATATTAATTTTTTTATTTTTAGATCAAATTGGTCTTAAAAGTTATTTTTTAACATCAAATTAAGTTTATTTTTAAAAAGAATTAATTTAATGTTAAAAATAATTATAAAAAAATTAAACTGATATCTCATATAAGATATTTATTCTAAATTTTTTGAAAGATTTCATAAAAACCACCTCACCGATCTATCCTTAGCTAAAGAATATAGGTGAATTTCTAATCCAATCTTATGATCGACCGGAACATAAACTAATCTCATAATATACGATGCAAACTTTGTCACAATTCTATCATTAGATTTTGTGCCTTCTCGATGGTTCAAAATGGTATTGTGAAGGGCAAATCATTCTCTCCTCTGATTCTGTCCACTTTCAGGAAAAGTTGATGTAGATGTTTCAAAGTTGTCATTAGGAGCAAACTAACTTTTTTCCCAGAGGGGAACCACCTGGATCTCAGTCACGTTTAGATTCCATTTTTTGAGTGGTGATTATGATATGACCATACCCCGGGAAGAGGAAGTAGAGGACTTCTCTTTTACACATTTATAAGCCAATTCATGCTAGTAGAAAAACGGTAATTGTGAAATATTTGAGTAGCTAGTAGAAAATGATATGTTTAAAACTCGCACCCGCTATTGTAAAAAATAAAATAAAAAACTAAATAGGGAAAGGTAGTACAAAATATACGGCTATGATTAAGATTTGTCATGTATTGTTGAAATCTATGGTGGATGTGGACCCACAATATGGAGATTACCAATTTACCATACCTGAGTGCATTAGTGCGCCACCCTACGAGGCTACGGGAACAAATATTAATTAGAGTGCTAATATTTGTTAAAGAGGATCCAAAATTAAAATAAAATAAAAAGGTACAGCTAGTTTGTTCTCTCCTCTGAGATGAGAATACCTATAAATTGGAAGCGATAGAGATCGTAAGTTGAATTGCGAGAGTAGAGAGAGCCAAAAAGAAAAAGAAATAGCGGAATCTCCGAACCGACCTATCGCTTCGCTTCGTCCTGGTACGTCTATTTTTCTCTTTCGTTCTGCAAAAATTCTGTCATCTTAATTATTAGGATTAGGGTTTGGTTTCCATTTCATCTCTAATTAATTAATTGTGAACCTTATTCCAATCAATGACAATCATGCTGATGCTGATTTTTTTCCCCATCAATTGAGTCGCATCTTCACTTCTCTGGTTTCATTGTAACAACAACTTATTCCGATGCTTGATCAATTTTGTTTTCTACTACTTGGATTCTCATCTCAACTTTGTTATGTCTTGTCCCCAATTGGATACGGGAGGGAATTCAAATTTGAAATCACATATGTTCCTCTATTTTTTTAACTAAAAGGTTTGGGCATCTCTGCACTCATTTGGGGGTTCCCTTGTAATGGAGGACGGCGAGCTTGATTTCTCACACCAGGAAGTGTTCTCGAGTCCAAACATGGCCGAACTTCCTAGTAGTGGTTCAATGGATAGTTTCTTTGAAGAACTGCTCAAGGACACACATGCTTGCACTCACACCCACACATGCAACCCTCCTGGCCCTGATTATTCACATACACATACCTGTTATCATGTTCATACCAAAATTGTGTCCGCTTCCGCTGAAGACCAGCTTGGCACCGATGATACTGCTGAGTCTGCCAAAACAAAGTCAAAAAAGCGTCCTCAGGGTAATAAGGAAGCCGTTCGCAAATACCGTGAGAAGAAGAAAGCCCGAGCTGCTTCTCTGGAGGATGAAGTTGAGAAATTGAGAGCTTTGAATCAGCACTTGATGAAGAAGTTGCAGGGTCAAGCTGCTTTAGAGGCAGAAATTGCAAGACTTAAGTGCTTATTGGTTGACATACGGGGAAGGATTGAAGGGGAGATTGGATCGTTCCCTTATCAGAAATCAGCTAATTCAAACCCGCCAATCTCAAACTTGCCTGGTTCTTATGTGATGAACCCTTGTAACATGCAGTGCGATGATCGGGTCTATTGCCTTCATCCAGGAGCAGATGGAAAGGTTACAGAAGCTGCAGCACTAAATGGGGAAGATTTTAGTGGCTGTGAATTTGAGAGTCTCCAGTGTCTAGCAACCCAGGATTTGGGGCTCAAGGATCTTCCTGCTTGTGGAGTTGGACAGACAATGTCTAATGTCAATTCGTCTGCATCAAACAAAAGAAAAGGTGATACCTGATTACTCTCTCTCTCTCTCTCTCTAATTCTAGGGTGGAATATTTAATTTGTTACTTAATTCATATTTATACTTGATTCCATTTTAATTGCTGGTGCATGATATGATCTGCCTAGCATCTCTGGTCATTGTTTGTGATCCAGTGCTATTTGCTTGTCTCATTATCTAGTGTTAGCTTTGTAAACCTTCAATATAAAAAGCATTGTGAAGGAGAGAGAGAAAGAAAGAGAGCGCATTGGAGATGAAGCATGGTTTGCTCTGTAGTGTGACTTAGTGCTTGTTTTCTGTTTGGGTCATAAATAGTAGGGAGTTCAGAATTCAGATTGTCACACACCACTCACAGTCACACGGTAACACCTGAATTTTTTTGTTTGCATTTATGTTAAATTGCTCAAATTCTTAACTGTCCTTATGGTCTAGTGCAGAAATTTGATTGCTAGATTTTATATTGGATTATCCTTAACTTTTGTGAGAATGCCAGATTTTAGAAGGGTAATTATTACTAGTACTAGTATTACAGGGTTCTTGTAACTTTGTAAGGCAACTAGATGCTATATCTATGAGTGAGCAAATGGTGCCACATTATGACATAGGTCTTCTCCAAGAAGATTTAAGCAAATTTTTAATAAAGATAAAAGGATGCATGGGTTCTGTCCTACTTAGGAGACGACTGAACTCCGATATGGTGAGGATTTTTTTTTTTTGTCGTAGTTTTTCTTTTTGGCACTGGCAGGGGTTGTTAACTCATAATGTAATATTTTATTGGGTAAAAATCATTTTTTTTCCTGAAATTTAAAGATTCAAAGTGCGAAACAATTTTAGTGAACATTTTTTCCAACTGTACCAAGAGATCTGAGACTAGATTTTCTTTTCAAATATTTGACTTTAGGGCATGGAACTTGCATATTCTTGCTCCTCATCTTTTAAAATGATCTAATGGCTCTTTCTTTATTAGGGAGAACTCGTGCAGCAATGGCTGGTTGAAGAACCAATAAAATGGTGGTTTTCATTGTTGCCATGGTAATACCTCCGTCCAATAACTCATTACCAGTCACAGCATCAGCTACCCATCGGGTCATTTTTGAAAATTCTTTTCTTTCTTTTTGGCCCTATGCTGGGTTATTGGGGTTGGGATGGCTGTTCTACAATGGAAGATAAGTCCTAGATGGATGTTTTATCAAGCAGAAACAGTAATTGATCTGTTGCCTACATAGCTTATGGCCGAGACAGATTTTGTGCTTTTCTATGCAATTAAGTTTCTTTGATTATGCATGGACTAGTTAAACTGCCATCATAAATGTTTCTCTATTGATTCAATTTTAAATTTGCTTAGTATTTGAGTAGTTAGTTGCATTGATTAATGAGAGGATGTTTAAGTGGCGATTCATGTTTTCTAAGCTCGACAAATTTTTGATTGCTAGATTACAGAACTTGGGGAAGAAGGGGTGGGTTTCATCTTTCAGTACTTTGCGCTGTGGACAGGTGAGACACCAATGTCATTTTGTGTAATCTAAACTCCGATTTGTGTCAGTGAAACAATAAAATTGGCTTGTATGGTTGCCTCTCACATTTTTCTTTTTCATCTTATTTATCTGAATAATATGAAAGGTTTACTTCTGCCTTCAGCATTTTGCTGGACAAGGGTTGCCTAGTTTTAATCCGGAAGGAAGAGTTGTCTTCTAACTGAAGATTTTGCATATGGGCTTTTGTCTTCCACAAGTTAAGACAGACGTGACTTATTTTGTATTTGAGAACGCAAGTGGCTGTTTCGATTGCCAATGGAACCTTTCTACCTTTAGGGTGAGATATATAGATGGGAAGCATATCTGCCTGTCTACTCTTTAGAGAACAATTCTTGAATTGATTTCGGTAATACCCTCTACCGCCTCTTGGTGATCCTATTTTTGGGCTTGGAATGATTAATAAGACTTTACATGGTTGTATTTTTTACTTCTAGTGCCGTTGTCCATTCACCATTGTGGACAAAATCTGTAACTACTCCGCATTTAGTTGCTCAATAAAGGTATTACAGCGCCTCGGGACCTCAAGATGAAGTAAACTTAGCACCATTACTAGCTTGTTCCTCTTACGTTTTAAAACATCTAGATTTGGGATATCATTTACATTGCAAATTTACAATAATAGCCAATTGTCTTCCACTTATTGTTAAGGGTGTGAACAATTTATGTTATTTAAAAACGGTTTAAATGAAATATAATTGTTAAAAACTCAAGTGAATTGACACTCATTTACGTCAAAATTCTCTTAAAACACGAGGTGAGTTTGGGTAAAACTCAACTACTTAAGCACCTATAGCTGAGAATAATACATCTATCTTTTCTGGATATAAAGAGAATTCATGTCTGACCATGATGCCATCACTCTTCCAACTGGGTTAGTGTTGGTCGCACAACAATGCATATAAAAGAAAAAAGCAATGGTAGTAAAGCATATGGGAAAGGAAAAGAAAAGAAAGGGATACGATAAAAAAGAAAAAAAAATAAGAGAAATGAGAAGTATAAGAGTTATTCTTTATCTTATTTGGTATCATCGAATGGAAAAGAAAAGAAATTTCTTTCTTTGTTTGGTTTTATTAAAGAAAAGAAAGAAAAAGAAGCAAAACTAATAAAAAAAATAAAAATAGTATGACAATTTATTTTCCTCCCAATCCGTGAGTAATGGGGAAAATAAAATATTAGCGAGACTCATGAATTTTTTATTCATCCAAATCTCCTTTTCTCTTTAAACTAAATACAAGGATGATGACAATCTTTACCTTCTTTTTCTTTTTCTTCTAATTTGCATACCAAACATTAAGCCTGTGCATGGCTAGTGTTGGTCATTAGCCGTCAACATGTCGTCGTCATCACCATCATGGTCAATGCCCTCGGCCATTTGCCAGACATGGAAAGAATTGTCCTCGGCTACACTTGAGATAACCCATGGCTGATTTTTTGTTCCATGAAAAGTCTGACATTTTCCCTTTGTGACCCCTGTGAGAGAAGAGGTAGCTCAGGAGGACCGTCGTCACCATCTCCCTCTAACTGCTCATCCCCAACCGTGTCATCATGAAAATAAGGCATGGAAAATGATATGGGGCGATTTCAATTCTTCCGTATATAATTGGGTCTTTAGTGTCTGTTTGCACACGTGCGACCTAAATAAACATAATGGACATTACAAGAGTAGATCAACGTAACTAACAAGGAAAATAAACAATTTATTCCGGAGGAGTCCGTTATTACCTGTTTAGGTCCCAAACCATCAGCCTTCTATCAGCACCGGAAGATGCCAACACAGTCTCATGATTAGGATCCCACTCTACCTGGAATACCTCTTGTATGTACACATTCAAAAAGAAGCCAAATCAGTGTGGAAAAATATTGGTATTTCCTGGCTATGGACGTATCGCAATGAAATGGTATCTAAAGGATCAATAAAGATAATTGTTTGACCTATCGATTCATCTTATATATCATGACCAAGTCATTGTTATTACAAGACTAGTAGTATAAAGAACAAAACACACACAACAGCTGATAGACAAAGGACGTACTTTGTGGCTACTTAAAACATGCAGCGGCAGTGTCAGCTTCCGTGTATCAAAGAGACCAACGGTGGTGTCTGAAGATGCTGTAACCAAAATCCATTCATTATATGGATTGAAAGAAAGAAAGTTCACCTGAATCAAAACAAAGAGAGCAGAGAGAATATAACAGTCAGTAACAAATCATATTCCAGCTGAGAGAGAGAGAGACAGAGAGGAGGCAGAAATATAAAGAGACATCAGGACTTTATTTCAGTTTAACTAAGAAAACAATGACAATTGAACTACAAAAATTGAAGGTATAATCAAACATACTATGTAAGAAACAGAGTGTACTCTCATGGTCCAAAGATAAGAGTTCCTATTTATTGAACTGGGCATAACAATAGCTCATATGATAATGTAATTTTCTACTATATTTTTTATTTCCCCACAGGCTAAGAATCTAACTTAATACATATTACAGTTATTTGCAAAGTCACAATAAACCACAAGAACCTCATGGGTGGTTTTCATGCATTCCGTAATCCGTATAAATGTCTTCCTTTTTCTCTTTCTAGAAACCCATTGGATTTCATAACAAGTTTTGACAAAGATGTTAATATCAAGTACACCCTTTTACAGAAATACTTTCAACCGACTCCACCGAGCAGCAACTAGAAATTTGCAACCTGTACAGCTGACTATATCCGGCAACACGAATTCTACATGTACAGAGGAACACGATGCTCAGACCCATTATGCTGATTGTTTAACCATTTCATATTCAAGACAGAAACTAAGGCTGTATGGTAAAAAATAGTGGATAGTAGGAGGTATTATTGCTTAAGTTAAAACTCACCACCTCACTTTTACACACACTCACAAAATTCAAGCTAAAATCACTCATAATATGTTGAATTGTTATTATGGGTCCTCTTTTAAGTCAAAAATTTTGTGAATGTATGCAAAAGTGAAGTAGTGAGTTTTGGACCTAGGTAAGAATATCTCAGATAGTAGATAAACTAGCTAATAGCAGATGAGTTTATAGCAGATAATTGATAATGGATAAGTTAATAGATTAAATTTGAAGTGTTTGGCAAAATTAACGATTGAACTAACTGATAAATGTAAAATAAGATAAAAAAACATTTTTAATTCATGCTTAAATTTCTTCCATCAATATTAAATATGACAAAATATTTATTAATTATTTACAAAATAAATTTATGTTAATTAAACTAATTATTAAGATATTTAAAAGTTAAAATTTTCAATTTTATATTTTAATAATCTAATTTATTTATTTATTAGCATTAAAATGTTTTTTATTGATTTTTTATTTAATTTTTCATGCTTTATAAAATTATATGTAACAACATAAATTAATATAATTTTTGAAATATATATATGTACAAAAAAATATTTAACAATATAAAGATTAATATTTTTTATTTTGTTTAATAGAGGATATGGGAAAATTTTAATTAAAATAATGAAGATAAAAATAAAAAAAATACGCTATAAATTATAAATTTAAACGTTACTTCAAGTAGTATTTAAAAAACGCTATAAGCTCCTAAACAAATATTATAAGCTATTAATTATTAAATAACTATTTTTTTAAATTCGTTATCTTCTAATCAAATCGTTATAAACTAGACTTACAAAGAGCCTAAATCTATTTTACATGCCTAATGAACAAAAGCATTATGAAGTAACGGCATTACCTCCCTCTCGTGCTTGGATTGATTTTTGGGCTTCGTTTGTCCCTGAGTCCCAAATCATCAATATTGGTAGCTGTCATGTAATCACGCTCTATCACGAGGTCAACTATACCGGAAGTAGCTCTCCTATCAGTGCTAATATTAAGGTGATTACATGACAGCTACCAAATAGAGCGAGATTACATTACATGACAGTTACCAAACATAGCTCATTATACAGTCATCTCCAACGGACCCAAATAAATTCTCATGCTTCAAATGCCAGGATACATCTTCAACCACACTTTCATGGGCCTGACATGACATTCAAAAGTTCAATTGATCAATTCCATCATCAGAGTGGCAGGCAATCTGGTAAAATGACCAATATCGCATATCAAGTATCAACCAGCTAGCATTGATTCTCACCTTTAATTTACCTCATAAATGTGACCTGCATCAAGCACATCCTCTTGACTCTTGAGCTGCACCCGATACATCCCACCAGCAAATTTTATGGTCATGTGAACCACATAAATGGTGCCCATTCTTAAAAGAGCTCCAAGACAAACCATAACCTTCTTTATCATGACCCCTCAACCTCAAGTGAAGGGTGAAAGAAGGCCATGGGAGAGAGGGTAAGAAACGTAGAGGTCGTACAACAAGGGACTGTGTTTTCTTCCAAACGCCGAACTCTTCTTCCGCCATTTCTAAGTTTTCCCTCCAAAACTCCGCTTTTAAATTTAATGGTGTAAATTGAAAAATGAATTTAATTTTTATTCATCGTGATCGTATAATTTTTTTACACTATTATTTAATCATGTGTTGTCAAATTATGAAAAGAATTTAACTATTACAACCACTACTTTAAAATTTTAATTATTTTAATGATGTATCAATACATAATTAAATGATAATGTAAAAAAAATTTATACTGAAAATAAATAAAAATTAAATTCTTAAAAAATAAAATAAGAGGCTAGTGTCGTCACTTGGGTTTCACGCTGAGTTCAATAGCTTTCTCCAAATTTTTGTTTTCACACTGATTGTGCCATTCATTCAGCTTCGGATAGCAAATTAGCAATCAATTAAAGGGGTTGCGTCCAAAAGGGGTAATCGTGTATTCAAATTCGTCATGATGAATAACAGGGCTATGATCCTATCAATCACAATAATTAAATCATTCATTGGGTTAAATCAAAAGGGCAAAAAAACAGGGAAATTTTCTTTTGTTTTACCTCATCATATTTTTAACTATGCAATCTCATTCTGATTAAAAAAAAAACTATGCAATCTCATTTGGCTTAACTTTTCATGCAATAATTATAATAATTTTTTGTTTGAAGAAAGACTATTATTCTCCACACTTTTAAGTATATTATATTCTAAGTTTGTTTCTCATGATTCCGTTCGTATAAAAACTATATTTTATATCTTTAAACAATTTATTATATTAATATCAAGTAAACTTTTTAGACACAAAAATTATTATGGAAAACCTTGAATTAAATATTTAGAAAATATGCTTATTTTGGGATAGTGTGCAATTTATTTTTCTCGCTCACGAAAGAGGGGGGAGAGCCCTTTCTCGAGGGTAATAAAAGCAAAAAGAGAAAAACATAAGAGAGCGACTGCTTTCCAGATGGATAGATTCGGGGTTAGTCTTACTAATTATAATGATTTCAGGACACTCATGCAATGCAATGGGTGATGATGGAGATACATAGTTTGTAGTTGATGCCTGACTTTTAGTTTTCTATTATCCCCTACCAACCATGGAACGTAAGAGGTTAGAGCTTTACACCCACTTATTATTGTTTAAACTAATTATTTTTATTTATCCCCTACCAACCATGGAACGTAAAGAGGTTAGAGCTTTACACCAACTTATTATTGTTTGAACTAATTATTTTTATTTAATTTTTAATCACTCTTCTAAGAGGCTTTATATTGAGTTAATGATAATAGAAGAGATCAATAATTTTCAAATAAGTTTTGTATGATTTCATTTTTCTTTAAGAATGTGATAATATTATGAAAGGGCCGGGAAAGGGAAAGACTTTTTTTTTTTTTGGTATAAATACTTACCATTATGCATCTACCTCTCATGAGATTGTTCAAATCACTTAAAATATGCTTGTTAAAAAATAAACAATTTATATGAACATGATATATTACTAAAAAAATGAATTGAGTTACAAAAAATCATCAACCACTTCTGGAATATATATATAGAGAGAGATTCATCAAATCATATTCATTTACAATCAAGGATAAATTTCCCAACATCAGTTTGGTATACATACATGTCCACTACCGCCATAAGCGTTCTACTGAACAGGCAATCTATTTTCCTGTTTTTTTCTATTAAGAAATTATAACATGGAAAAGGAATCTCATTCTCAAGTTTGTAAACACAAAACAAAAGAGAGAGAGACATGGTGATGGTGTGGTGTTATTACAGAAAGCTAGCTAGGTAAGTAGTCACAACTCACATTACAGCACATGCGGTGGGGTTCTCGTCGCTAAAAGCAGTGGTGTACCTCACCTCGGTGGAGGTTGCACGGGCGAGCTGGGAGACCTGGGGGTTATTGTCGTTTCGGACGTAACCAGAGGGGGCTTTCCTGTCGTAGACACCGACGGCGTAGGGGTGAGCAACCACGTCATAAGGAACATAAGGCCATATCTCAGCCCTCTTGCCGGTGCGGTGAGCGATGCGAGCCACCACCTTGGAGGGTTCCACGTAGCCGGCGACAGTGACCTTGCTGGCCTTGCGCTCCACCGTCACTTGGGTGACACCTCTCATCCCCTCCACCGACTTTTTCACCTTCCTCTCACATCCTTCGCAGTCCATCTTCACTTTCACCTCCACCGTCTGATCCAATCCAAGCACACAATATAATCAATTCCAATTCATATTCCTACTCCTACTACAATAGCTATAACTTGATATATACTGGATCTGATGTTATAATAAAGTCGGTTAATTACCTGGAATTGCTTGCGGTTCCTCCTGAGCGTGGTACTGCCACGGGAGCAGTCAAAGAGATCAGAGATGTGATCCAGAGCACCCATTTTGTGAGTATATGTATATATATATGCGTGTGTGAGTTCAGGTTGTAGAGTGTTGCTTGGTTATTTTACTTACTTGGCCACATCTATTAATTATTTATAGGCATAGCAAAGAACTGAAAAGAGGAGATAGGGTAAGAACGAGAAAATATCCGAAACAGTAAGATCCTTGAAATCAGAGACTTCCGTATGGGATGATTGACAGTAACATATACGCGGTCATTTTTGTCTTGATGAGATCTTTTCACGCCACGTGTCCGCGGTCTAGCTGGACGGTTTACATGATTGATGGAGAAGATATGGGAGGGAGAGTATGTATCCCAAGTAATAAATAGCGTCTGAGACTGTGTATGGGGTGGCGGACTGCAGTTTAATGTTAATAATGGATGAGGAAGGAATATTTGACATATACAATTACACATATTAAAAATTTTATATTTTTTATATATTTAATTTTTTTAATATTAGAAAAATAAAAATAAAATAAGAGAGGAGAAAAAATAATAATAATAATAATACTATGCGTGATATATGAAAATTTTTGTAAGTGAAAGTATCACTTTCCATCGAGTATATCCCATTGTCCAGACTTGTCTGAGTTGTCTCAATCTCAGTAAACAGTACTAATACTAATCAATACCATGTTTCCATAGGTGGGCCTTCCTCCACATTTCCTATGGCCCGCTCAACATTCACCAATAAATAAAATGTTACTGAAGTTATCAATTTGGAATGAATTAAAACTTTATTAACTAAGTTAATACGTGTTTAATATCTTTTGTATATCTCATTATTTATGGCTAAACGTTATCTAAAACTAAAAATATCTTCATGTATCATAATGTCCCCCCCCCCCCTCTTTTTAGTGGCCTATATTTCTTTTCAATAAATCCTCCTGTTTGTTTTTCATTTTGCCGAATAAAACAAATTCTAATGTTAAGTTACGGCCGGCATGCACTATCTTTTGAATTTTCAACGCATGCATACACATCGTGCTCTTTCCTATGATAAGTTGATAACAACGCGTTGGAAAATCAGGTAGCTTGTAACTCTGTGAGCATTGGTTTGAAAGGTTTCACAAAATAAAAATGTGTTAAATCAATTACATATGTTTAGTAACAGTGAAAAAACAGGAGAAAGAGATAGTGAATACAAATGAAATAATATTTTGAATTCTTTTTAATGAAGATTAATATATTATAAGGGATTGCAAATCATTTATATCTCCTTACTTAGAATTAGCGAAAGTAAAGCGAAACTTGTCAATAATGTATTGTGAATATCATTATATGAGTCACTATATATAGTTTTAATATATTATATTTTCAAACTAAAATTGAAATGAAAAAACTAGTTAATGTATATAATACCTCTTCAAACTTAAAATTATGTATAATTTAATACCTTATACTTTCAATTGAAATAATCAGCCTTTTTTATTTGTAGCATTGTGTAAATCGTATATTTTGTTATTATTCCATTTAGATCAACATATACATGATATTTAATATAGACCTAAAATATTTATAAAAAATAAAATAAAATTAATGATGAGACTAAGAGAAATTTATGATATAGAGATATTCACAAAATAGAGATAGAGAACAAATATAAAAAAGAAGATAATGATATTTTTCTTAAGAAATTTATTTATTTATTTTTTGTTTTAGGTTTATTGTAAATATCATGTGCATGCCGTGTGTATAATTAATTTTGTTAATTATTTAAATAGAATAGTACAAATGATTATAAACATTTACAAGTTTAGTAGGTTAATTATTTCAATTGGGACCATAAAAGAATAAATCGCACGTGATACTAAGTTAAAGAGGGTCTTATATACTTTAGCCAAAAAATATAAAGAATGTTATTTACATAGTAGTCACTTCATTTTCATTCTTTTGTTATTTCATTTATCAACTTATTTTCATTAACTTTTTCTTATATGATTATAATGTATATGCTTATTCTTAAAGATTATCGGCAAGTTTTCATCTAAATTTCTTTTTTGATTTTACTTCAAAAGTTAAATATATCATTATTTATTATTTGGGTGTTGATCTTTGACAGTCGACACTATAATAAGACCTTCCCAGTTCAAACCCAAGTTATATCGCAATTAAAACAAACACACAAATCAGGCGATATTAGTATTTACTGTAAACTTCTGCTAGAACACAAGTAGAGGAAAACATTTTACGTGGTAATCACTTCAATTTCCTTTCCACGGGAAGTAGTAGGTGTATATTTGTATTAGATTTTTTAGTTTTGATTTTTGATGGAATTGATTTTGTAAATTTAATTTTAATTAGAAGTGAGTTTGAGTGAAGTGATTTATATTTAAAAAAATTTATCTGAAAATTAATTTTGTTAAAATAAATGTTGTTTAAACAATGTTGATAAAATTTATTTTTAGATGTATAATTATAAAAAAAAGATGAGTTATTTTGAATTAAATTATTAATAAATTAATGTTAAAAATATCGATTATAAATAAATTAATGACAAAAAAATTTATTTTAAAAGTTAAGTTTGTTTTAGACATTATAAAATAAAATTATTTTGAATATAATTTATTGGAACCAATCTATTTAAAGAATTATTACCCCGTTAAGTTTTAAATATAACAAAAGTTTTAATTTAGAATGAATAAGTAAAAGACTCACGTAACTTGTTTTTGAACTGTTTTAAGAAGAAAACAAAGTGTTAACAAACATTTACTTGTATGTGCGTCCATTCTTACTTGAGTTAAAGAAAACTAAGTATTTGTCCAATAGCTTTTGAACTGTTTCACAAGTTTTATTATATTGGATCGTCCAATGATTTCCTTACTAAGCTCAGGTTCGAAATATTCATCCAAAGCCAAAATTCAAATGTGAAGAAAATGTTCATCATTAGATGCTGAGAAAGACTCTGACAACGTACACTAAAAAAGAAATCAACTGAGCCGCTTAAGTTGACATCGCTAACAACTACAAAGATCTGCGAATAAGAAACTTTCTGCGCGTTCAAATAAGTCAGGACTAAGCTATCATATTCTTGGACATTCCTAATAATCCAAGTGTCTTTTCAGAAGAAGATCCACACGTTATCATCTTATGCATTTAATACTGCTCAGAACGGTAATAAATGTTTCCGTTGGACGAAGAAGCTTATAAAGACTGCTCCAAATACTCTCACCTATAAATACAAATGTCTTCGAAGAAGAAATAGATGATAACAATCTGTGTGATCAAAAATATAAAAGAATCAAAGCTTTCATTCTTCTTAGTACTCTTACTCTTGTAAAGAGTTTAAGTTTTGAGATTTATTTTCTATCCTCACCTGTAGTGAGTTTAAAACTTAAACACTTCTACATCTTCTTTTATTCAAACTTGGTGTTTTAGCCTGAAGAGGTTGTGTATAAAAGAATATTTGGATCGTAAAACCTGAAGAGGCTGAGAATACTTGTATACTTGAAGAGGTGGACAATACTTGTAATCTTTGTATAAGATTAGTAGAAAATCTTTCTAGTTGAAGGGACTAGACTTAGCTGTCGGTTTGTAAGAGTGAACCAGGATAAACATCTGGTGTAAGTTTTTATTCCCTCCTCTTGTGTTTTATTTATTCACTAACCTCTGAGGATTGCCATTATTTTCCTAATTAAAGTTTTGAGATAAAACTTAGAACTTTTTCATTACGGTTAATGTCATTAATTACAAAATTATTTTAGCGTCCAATTAGATTAAAAAGTTTTTTTTTGTCCATTGCATTTTTGTTTTTTAACGAAAAGTTATCCAAAAAGGTTAAGAAACACAATTCAACCCTCCTTCTTATGTTTCACTTTATAATTATAGTAATATTTTTTAAATATTAATTAGGTTATATTTATTTAAATATTATTAAAATAATAATATAATATTAAATTATAATAAGATTTCAATCAATACACATATAAACAAATTTTATTTCATCATAAAAATAACAAAATGTTACTTTTAAATTTAAAATGTTAAAATCACTGAAACGTAATTCTAGCTAAAGTTGTCAAACAAAGTATTTGAGGTATATTTCCATTGCGAACGTGATTTTGGGGTTACATTTACACCCTAGAAATGTTTAAAATGCATTTACATGATATAGCTCTAACAATAGCTGCTAGGAGCAGTACGTTAAACAATTAAGATGTATTCATTATTACAAAACCCAACAGAGACCAAGAGAGTTTAATTAAATTGTATGATGCTGTTCTTTATTCAGATTTTTGGCTTTATACGATAGCCTTATTATTGAATAGCTTTTGCTCCTGCCCATATATATGCCACAATTGCACTTAGTCATTGTCAGAAATGGTTTGATATATTTTATGCACATCTAACTTTAGGATAGTTAAAGGGTCCATATGCGTAACAAGATTTTTTTTATCTTTCTTACTAAGAATTTTCTGACAAAAATAGAAACATCAATACTATTTAGATTCGCCGAGACCAACCCGAGTAACGACAAAACAGCAGTATATAAAATTATGTTTTACTTACGTTCCAAACATTGTTATTCATTGTGTTTCTAAGAAAAAAATCATTTCATTCGTTGTAACATATGGCAATATATATATATGAGAAGGAATTGACATCAATATAAAACTTTATACACTTACATCATTAAAAAATTTTATAAAATGTAATTTTTATTGATTAAGCTAATGAATTATAATTATTTCTGTGTTAACCTTTTATGTTAAATTTTTTAAAAAATAAACATTAAAAAAATATAATTAAATAATTCATATTTTTATATATTTTAAAAATATATATTACGTTAATTTTAATATATATTAATAAAATATTAAATAAATTTAAATTAATATATAATTTTATATGTATGATCTATATGATAAAAAAATTTAATTAAAAAAATTATTAGATGGTATAATAGAAAATTTGACTTAATTACTCCAAATTTATCCTTCTCCTATCTATATATATACACTGAATACCCAAATAAAAAAAATAAAATGAGTTCAAGTCGAAGTTTGTGAGGTGGCATAAAACTATGATTATGCGTAGCCTTAATTAAATCATTTCCGATAAGGTTAGAGAGCTAAGGTTCATTGTGTGATGGATATCTCTTATGCAATAAGGTTATGACAGACTTGTTTATTGAGTAATGATATCAAATTTTTGTCTATGGCATAATGGACGATAGATGTGGTGAGTGCCGCGTAATGTAGACTCGTGCAATTACTTTTAGAAAAAGACACATTATCTCTTGAGTTGTCATAGAGTCGTTGTAATCTTTGACAACTCACGGGAATTTTTTTTTAAATGGTGAATGTCTTTTGACCTATTATAAAAAGTACTTTTAAAAATGGGATAACAATAATGATCAAAAATCACATTTTAAGTTCAGAGTAGTGTTTCTTCTTTGCTACTTGCTTGTTTTCTGCTTTCATGTTGGATCAATTTCAGGCCAAATTTGAGTTCATTTTCACAAAGGCCGATCTTATTATTAACAAGTCAAAAGAGCAGTTGTTTGGGCCATAACAAGATAGAATTTCATTAATCTTTCTTTTTTCTCTTTAGAAGCCGGAGTTTGAGGAATGGGCCTCGGTTGTATGAGTTTCTAAAGGTTTTGCAGGGGCATGTATCAGGCCCATTAGCTGCCACACTAGATAATCGTGAATAGTGCCAAGGTGTGGCCACTTCTTTTGAAGGATTCAAAAAGTGCGGATGAACAATTAAAATCGCGTTTAGTATTTTTTTGCTTTTATTTATATATGTTTTTATTATAATTATAAAAATATCATTTTATTTTTATTTTTATTTTGTTTTTTAAATTTTCTAAAGGAAATAATAAAAATAACTGAAACAGAAAACATAATAAAAAATAAGATGACATTTTTATAATTATAATAAAAATATATCTAATTAAAAATAAATAGTAATTTCCCACGCCACTTGTAACCCATCATATAACTCTCATTTGATTTAATAATTAGGGTTTGGATGGGTTGAATGCAGGATACAATTACTAAACAGTTAAATTAAATTTGAATCTAATAATCAGGAATGAATCTCAGAGTCACTTATATTTCCACTTAAAAATAGTAATAAAAAAAATTTAGGGATGATTTTTATATAAAAAAAATAGTCTATCATTAAATTTCCCATCCTAATTTCAAGGGAACATAAAACTCACCCTTATATATAGGCTCGTTTATTAAATAATGAGTTGATCCATATCTCTCAAACCGTTTTTATTATTTTATAATTCATATTAAATTTAAAATTTAATCAATTGAGAAAAACTAAAATCAGTAAATATAGTGAGAAAATATTAATACTTTTGATAAATTAATTAAACAAATAGATTCAAATTAATTCAGGTATCTCAGTTGGTCCCCGGCACATGGGAGAGTCCAAACTGGAAACTCATTTCAGATAGGATTTCTCATGGGTGGGTAGACTCGGTGACGGTAAGTATAATTTGGTGCAGCATATATATCACCCATCGTTAGGTTTAGGTACCTAGATGGGGGGTTAATTTAAATTAGAAAAGTTGCTAAAGGTCACAGGCATGCTCGCTTGGTCAAGGTGGGTACGTTCTTATGTCCCCTTGGTCCATGACCGTGATACATGCATCCTTATGGAACAGCTATTGATGATAAGCCCATTTTGATTTATGGTCTTCCAACTCGTCCAAGTTAGCTGCTAAGTCCTTTTCTGTTTTTGTTCTACTTTGAATCAAGAGATAAAAGACAAAGACCAAGTTGCCCTATGTATTGTGAACTTTCGCGGAAACAAGAAGTCAATGAAAGAGAAGAAGAAACAAAGATAGGCACTCCGTAGATTTTGCTTTTAAGAAAAGCTATTTATGACAAAAGAGAAAGAAGGAAAGGCCATAGGGGATATAGGTTCCAAGAGTACTGAAACATCCATATCCGCTTCCTGCTAACTACACAAGCTTTACTGACTGACAGACTAACTGGTAAACAATAAAAGGAGCATGCAGTGGGCTGTAGACGTGTAGTCAAGGTTGCACGAGAAGCACTCAAAAGCTCAGCTCTTTGCTCTTTCTTTCACTGTTTTAGGTTAGGCCCCATAGAACAAGATGTGTGCAAGCAAAGTATGCATGGGATTGGGATGGGTCCCTCCCCCGCAAACTGGCAATTTCACAATTCACATGATTTGCGTGTGTCGGTCACCAATGTAGAAATAAATCAAATAATATATGAGATGAGAAATCAACCCTGACATGATCACCCTAACCAACTTCCCTTCTATCTCACTCTCTTATCAACAAGACAAGAAAATAGGTGTCCCTCTTATGTTACCTTACATGGGGGTTCAATTTTCACTTTTTATTATGTTAAAATATATTGTGGTGTCTAATCTGATTTGTTTGAAGTTACTGAGTTGAATTGCAATTTGTAACACCCCCAACAAAAAGAAAAAAAGAAAAATGCTAAATACGAATGACATCACAGAGTAGCTTGTGCATAATGTGATAAATTAGGTTTTACTTGCTAGAAGCTGAGGTATAAGCCTACAATTATTAGGAACCAGATTTGTTAACCGACTAAGAAATTATATACCCAATCAATTTGTCTTTGCCTCTTTTAATCCTCTGCTCTCTGCAGTTGATTAAGTTGCCAGCTAATGAAACTAGCCCTGTGCAAATATTTTGTGATCGCATCACAACAACCAAAAACATATGCATGTACGCAGTATCATTTACTATTATACCTGTCAATTTGTTATATTATATATATTGATGTTGCATATAAAATAATAATAATAATTTGCAGAGAGTCGATATACTATTCATTTTCTTGGAGATTAACAGAATATTTATATATGATACTGCCGAAAGAGATAAGGAAAAAGCTACATCACCCAACTCAAAATTATTTTATTGCTTTCGTATTTATCTAATAATAAGTTTATGAAAAGCTCGAGGGAGTTATGGTACCCTGATGAGTTTGGTACCTAGAATGAATTGTCAATTGTTTATTGAATGTTGATTTCACAATAAATGCTAAAGAGTCTATTAAATATAAATAACAACTAATGAATATTAAACAACTCACCTTGGGTTCCAGTACCCTGAAAAAAAATATGGATACTGGAGTAATACCCAAAGCTCAACCTCTTGAGAAGTTGAGCTTCTTTATCTTTAAATGTATATTAAAATTTATATTTTCATTTTTAATCAATAATTAAACCAATCAAATCAATTCCACCAATAAAAAACTTAAGTTTTTTAGAGCTTAAACTTTCTATAGAATAACCCTTTATATAAAGACTGAGAAACAATGACAGTGTTACGTATAGATCAGTAGATGTTGAAACGGTGATTGACTGGCTAACAATACAACGTACAAAATAAATTATCTAATATCTTTGTCATTGTAGACACAAACAAAAGAAACAAACACATCGTATTGTTGTGAACAAAAGACCACGCAAGTTGTTGGTCAATCCCATGGCAACGTTTCAGCCAAGGCATGTAAGGATGATCAATCCACCAGCGGTGGTCCTGAGATTACCAAAAGCATTGAAGCATCTGCTTTAACCCATCCAAGTCAGAGATTAAATATCATTGAAAACCTACCAAAAGTAAATGGTTATTTTCTACACATATCGATTGGTAGTGGAGTAGGACAGGTCTTTGATGTATCAACAGCATAACTAGGTGAGGTGAGCAGGTTCGGTGGTGTCTCTCAGCGTGCCCATGTGAAATTAAATGGAGGAAACTCCATTACATTTGCATCACTCTTTCTGAAAAGATAGCATTAATTATTTTAATTGCATGTGACTAAATTAGCTAATGCTAACCTACAATTCTTAGCTGCCTAGCACCCATGCAAAAAATAAAAGTAAAAGAAACATTAAGATGTTTAGCTGATGAGCTGATGATTGAGTTTGCTCGACCGGGAGCTAGTCTAGTTCTTTCAAAGAACGAGGTCGAGATGGTTTTAAAATAATTAAACTATATATAGAGTCTTGTTAATTGCACCATATGTAAACCAGAACAATTAGTGTTACATAAATGTTAAGCTTTTTAATTATAAAGCTAATTCAGTATTTGATAGTTTATGCATTTTATGCTATAAAGTATAAGGTCACTCTCCGAAGAAAATAAAGTAGTTTTATTCATTAAACCCACAAAGGTTGCACTTATAAGGTTAGCTTAGAAATTGGGACTAACTAGTTAAAGATTATGCGACTTCTCATTGCAAACTTTAAATCTACCTTCACGGCAACGTAATTGTAATAAAGAATAGATCAACATTTTATGGCATAATCACACTATTGAAGCAATTTAAGTTTTACGTGAACAAGTTTTGCTTGTAATATAAGAGCTCAAATCTTACTAAAAATAATTTATAGGTAAAATCACGTTATCAAATATTTAAATAGAGATTAGTTTTATACCAAAAGTTATTAAGATACCTTTTGGGACACCAAAAAGAATCACAGTATCCAAGGATTACTTGATTCAACAACCATTCTCTATGTTTCGTGATTGTGCGAAATAAAAGTCTAAAAGTGAACAATTATGACGTTGAACGACTAGATTTTTTGACCGTTTCTATTAACATCACAACGGCCACACACATACATAGCATCAGGGGAGTGGGACAGGCCTTTACTGCCAAGTTCCATGTTGCTTTGCCCATGGTTCAAATCCAAAACAAAGACGAGTAGTTAAGAAGTTGCAGCAAAGGCTTTGTGCATCAAATACGAGAAATGGGCTAAGCGTATTGGAACATCACATCCCCACATCTTTAATAATAAGTTAATTAACAAAGCAAACCCCATTCCCCACAAGAGAAATAGAAAGACGGGTCTTCCTTGAGAATAATGGTGATGATAACAATTATAAAACTCAGTCAATGTGGGTGGATTGCACCCTTGGTTGCAGTTGCACAAGAACCGCCCAAGGGGGGAGTGAGCTCATGGGGTCAAGGTGGGTGGCCTGCACGTGGGTCCATCACCACTCATCACACCATAATATTCATAGATGCTCAACCAGTTCAGTTTTTGTGCTTTCTCCATCTGTCTCTGTTTTCCATCCAAAACAAATTGATGTTTCCAAAAGAAATGAAAGAAAAATAAAAGATGAAGACTTTCTAAAAAACCTAGGGATATATATATATATATATATTGTGTATGCGTGGTACCTGTGTTGGCTGGCATAAACTACTATAATGTTTCCGTGATTTAGGATTCCACCGTAAGTGTCCAAAACGTGGTGGGTCATGGTCATGGCTTCCATGCATGGAGGGTGTTTACATGTGCAGTTCCAGGAAGAAAGGTCCAATGTAACGTCCAAACTTTCAAGAGATTATTAAGATCATTAATTATATATGGATGTATGCTGTAGTTATTTTATATATGAGCTATTATATTGATAATTTTGGATCAATTAAAATCCAAGTTATCCAACCTACAACAACTTTGCATCGTTTTTAAATCAAACCCTTTCTTTTCGGTCATAGCTATCTTTAACTTTGGTTGGCTCCCATCTCCCAAAACAAAGCTATATAACACAAGGGAATTACGTGTTCCTTTGCCTTTTGCCTTTTGCCTTTTGGTGGACGAGAAGGTCTATACACGCTTTCAACCACTTAGAAAGCAATCTGCAATTAAAGTAAGTTATCGTGCTTGCAAAATCACATTATCGTGAATAAAATCTGCATAATTGATTGAATTTATAATAAGAGGACATCTTGTTTTCAAAACAAGGAGAATGATCTTGTTTCAAGCTCAACCCACCTAAAAGGTGAACCCCAATTAAGTTAGATGATATCTCTCTGAACTTATTGCAGAAAATCATCCGTGACTTAACAATTTAACATTGACATATATAACTTCCTTTTTTTAACATGCAACTATATGTGGCCTGAAAATCAACAATTTAGCTTGGTATATAATAATTAAAATTTCTTTACACTGTCATCTAATTATGTGTTGACACATCATTAAAAGAGTTAGACTTTCTAGGTGGTTGTTATGATAGTCAAACTCTTTTAATGATTTGACAACACATAATTGAATGACACACTGACAGTAAATCAAAATTAAACTAAAAAAATGGCATTTAATGTTGGTTAAAAAATTAAAATTAAAAATATTAAATGTAGAAGTAGAGTATTTAATATTTTGAGAACATAAATTTTTTTTAATACTTTTCTCATTAAGTAATTAAAATATTTTATTGAGGAGTGTTAAATGCTTCTTAAACATTATCCTTAATATTGTAATAAAAGGTTCTTTAGCTTAATTAGAAATTCATAATTTTCCGTGATAGATTCAAATTTAAACAATAAGTATAGAAGCAAACTATTGAACTCCTAAACTACATGTGAAAAAAAATTCTATCAATTACGGAAAAATATTATATTCCCTGAATTGGCATATAATAATTAATATAACGATTTTGGTAAAAACAAGCTGCATGCCAAACGGTTTGAGTAGTTTTCACTGAGGTTTTTTTTTTTTTTTGGATGGTTTCATTGAGGTTAATTTTGTTATTGTTATGAAGTCCAATTCGACCATTGATATTACTAAAGAACTCGAATTCTGATTGCAATAAAATTTTGAACAGATAAGAGTTTTGGCGATGAAAAAAATTGAAACAGTATTTCCCCCTAATTTTGCTGCACATATATTAATACAAAACTTGTATCCTTGTTCCTTAGCTATTGTACTTTCAATCTTTCTAGGTTGACAAAGATGAGTACGGTTGGTCTCCCAGTAAAATCATTTCGTATTCAACCCATCACTATGCCAGCATTAGCACTACTCGCATCAAAGATAATATGGTTTGTTATAATTTTTTAATTTAATTTGTAATATAAACATTTTAATATGAATTGACAAAAATTGTTTTATAAATTTCTTAACACGTTTAGCAAAACCTGAATTGTTAACTTCTAAGGTGAAATCATCTCCTAATACGCAGAGGTATCATTACCAAATAACGGGCAACATAATCACTTATGTAGTTATGTGGACAATGTTTAAGGTGTGTTTATTTTAAACGGGTATTGGAGAAAAGGAAAAAAATTTATCTCATAAAAGAACGTTGAAGAAACGGTAAAAAGTACGTTTGCGTTAATGAAAATTTAAAACAAATACACTATTAGAAATTTAAAAAATCCTTGAGGGATATCAACAAAATAACAAATGACACATAAGGAATTTCTGAAAAGGTTTAGAAATTTAGATATACGACAAAAATAAGAATCCTACACTTGTTTTTGTTTTGGCCAGTAAATTATAGGCTAGTTTCAAACTTTCAAATTTCAATCCATTCCTTTATTTATTATTTTGGTGATCAATCCATTCCTTTTATAATCAAAATGACAAATCTCCGTGATTATTTTACTTTCTATCTTCAATGAAAACTGATTGTTTCACAGGTTTTTGTGAGTTTCTCACTTACCACCCACTTGGAATTCGAATTGAATTCTTCTATTCATTCAAAGCAGAACAAACGCCTCTGAAATCTCTGACCCGATAGTTTAGTCACAAAATCTGCATGTGGTACGTTGTTGCTTACCGCGTCCCACACCTATTTCTTTAATGCTTAGAGGATAGGTAGAGAAAAATGAGGAAGAAACTCTACAGAATCCTAGGCTTATAGGCTCCTTCTCGCTTTCCCTTTCAATATAAGAAACTCTACAGTATCCTAGCCATATAGGCTCCTTCTCGCTTTCCCTTTCAATTTTTTCTGTTACTTTTTCTGCTCAAAAATCAAAATCTTTCCATTAATTGAGTGTGATTAATGTCAAATTGTTCACTGTTATAAAAAAAATAAAATAAAATTAAACTCTTAATTTATTATTTCTTATTTTCAACTTTTTCTTTATATATAAGTGTGCGTGTGCGCGCGGACATCACCCACTAGCACCAGAGAAAAAAGTCTTTTGATCGTTTAACATTGTATATGCTCTGCGTTTGAACTTTGAACTTCAAAGAAATCTCAGTTGGGCATGCAGTGCATCAAGGTGAAGGAGATTTGAGGAGAAGGTTCAGGCTTTGACCTGTTTGGGAGTTGGCTTTGGTTTGAAGATTGGTGCTAGAGTATGGCCATTCAAGCGCAGTTGTACCCGAGTAATGCTGGGTTTCCAGTGTGTGACAATGGTTACGGTAATGGTGGGTTGATTGAGTCCTGTTTCAATTCCCAACAGAAACATCTTCAACAACAACAACAATTAGAACAGCGTTTGCGACAGTTATATAATGAGAGGCAGAGGTCTGTTGATCCCAATCTTCTTGTTTCTAATTCGAAAGCCAACAACGCCACCAATCACCCTTCAACATCAAATTCTCCAAGCTTTGCTATTCAATTTGAGAAGCAGAGGGAAGAGATTGATCAGTACATCATATTACAGGTTAGGATTCATATATATCAGATTCTGTTTATTATTTTGTGTCAGCCAGTTTAAGATTGTCCAATCTGATTATGACTTTTGTTTATGGGACAGAATGAGAAATTGAGATTTATGTTACAAGAGCAGAGAAAGCAACAAGTGGCAGCATTACTGAAAAAAGTGGAATCGGATTCACTTTATGTCCTGAGGGAAAAGGATGAAGAAATTGCACAAGCTGCAAAGAAAAGGGTAGAGTTGGAAGATTTTTTAACAAGACTAGAGGCAGAGAATCAAAAGTGGCAGAGAGTGGCTCAGGAAAACGAAGCCATGGTATTCTCTCTCCATAAAACTTTGGAGGAGATGAGAGAAAGAGCTCCCTATTATTGTTTTAACAATGGGGTGGTGGCAGAGGATGCAGAGTCCTACTGTGACGAAAGCAGGGTAAACAGGGAGATGGAAGAAGGAACAGGGGAAAACAGAGTAGGATGTGGTGGGGTAGGAGATGTTGAACAGATTACGAGAAAGATGATGGTCTGTAAAGGCTGCCATTCTCGGAGCTCGTGCTTTCTGTTCCTACCGTGCAGGCACCTTTGTTCATGCAAAGCTTGTGAGGCTTTCCTCGAGGCTTGCCCTGTCTGCAGAATGCCAAAGAAGGCTAGTATAGAGACCTTGATTTTCTAGGCTGATATTCCCGGAAAAGTAAATAGCACAAATAGGAAAGTTGCTTAGCAGTTGAATCTGCTATGATATACAGTCAGATGTATGATCACAACCCATATCAATGCATTCACTGTTTCTAGATTTACTTTAGTTTTCTGTTTTAAATGCCTTATTACAGTTTCGTTAGAGTCATAGAACTTGCTTGTTTAGAGTTTAGATCTAATCTGTACTTTAAAGTTTAAAGACAACCAAAACCTGTACAAAAAAGTTTACTAGACACAGCATCTTTTCTTGTTCCATGAATTACCCTTTTTGAATCTTGCTTTTACTTTCGGATTTTTTTTTTTCATTTATAATCAATCGTTAACATTTTTTGTTTGCCTTACAAAATCTATCCAACTCCATGTTTTCCAAATTTCCCTTTGTATATTTTATGTCCTCTATGTATAACATAATTGTTTCTATAGAAAATCTATAATTAAACTAAACCTTATAATTCTAATTTCTGTACATGGTGAACTATTTGTGATATATATGTGTGTGTGATTCCTTCGATAACCTAGTTAATATGTGGTTATATTCTCTTAAAATATAATTATTTAATTTATATTTTAATTCAGTGAGACATGTGATTAAATATTAATCATTAATTATTAAAAGTGCTGATACAACAAAAAGTACATGTGAATACTTAAATTTGTCTTATTTTTTTTAGTCAGTTTAAGAGTTAAAAGAAAAAAAATCAAAAACAAAAATTAAAAAGAAAAGAAAAAAAAAATGAAAAAATACACTTCACACACCCACACCTCATGATTCACTTCAACACACACACTCATCAATTATTCCTTTTAAAGCTTTAGTGGTGTAAAGGTTTAGTGGTGTAAAGGCTATGGGGATGAGACCTCCCACAAGGAAGCCCATACCTTGATCATAAAACAAGGGGAGAGGCAGAAGAAAAAGGAGGACAGCAACAAAGGGAGAAGGAAGAAGAGGTGGCTAAGGAGGAAGGGACGAAGTTGTTGCACTGTGAAGAGAGGGATGCTGATTTTCTTTCGGTGAGTTTTTAATACAATATTTCATGAATATGAACATGGTTTAATCTTTTCTTTTTCAGTAGAAACCCAATTTCTTTTAGTCTCGCAACAAAGTTCACCCATTATCCTGGTCTTTTACTACACGCTGCTGTGCTCAAATCGTTTGATCAAATGTCAGCTTTGGTATGCTATATCTCTAATGATTGGATTTGATCATGTTTGTCCTATAATAACCTGTAAGCATGTCGAGCTTTATATATGTATGTCAATGAAATATGACGTAATAGTATCATCGCGTGAAGGCCTAGGTTTTTGTTTTGAGCGTTTGGATCTTGGATGGTATTTTCATATCCCTTCATTCATTAAATCGTACTCAATCCATTATGCATGTGGACGCACTTTCCTTTCTTTCTTTTATATTTGTGATCTTATTTGCTCTTAATGGCCATGGGATTTCAAATTGTTGGAGTAGCCACATATCCCGAATTCAAGGGTATTGTCTTAAGTGTGGCATTATTTTATTTCCAAATGTGTCATGAAGCATAATCATTGGTTTTGAAATTGGAGGATCATCGTTTGGAATGACAAAAAGCAAGAAGGGAATAAGAAAAAAAAATATTTATTAATCTTGTGAATTCTTTTATTATTTGGTTTTTTTTTATCATTTTATTTTTTTAGATACTGCATTGGATACATATTTAAAGCTTTCTACTCATCATATATATTATTATTATTTTCATACCTTGTTTTTTATTTTAATATGTTGGTTTTCTTTTAAAAATTTATTCTGTGGCCATGTGCACGACAAAATTTTGCCTAGTATTTTAAATATGAAATAAATTTAATTTATTTAGTAGATTTGAGGAATTAAGTACTCACTTGACTCAGTTTGAAATTGCTTTATGACTCAGTGTCATGAATGATCATATCTAGAATTAATAAAGTATAAATAATCAATTTTAATTTACTTGATGAGCTCGAGGGGTCAAGTACCTATTAGTCAAGTTTTTTGAGTTGCTCTGTGGACTAGTGTTATGTTCAATCTCACTTAGAATACACGTTTTTTAATATAAAAAAATGAATATCGCTTAATGGTCTCGAGGGGTCAAGTACCCACTTGCCAAATTTTTGTGGTTGCTCTATGGGTTAATGTCATGACTAATTCCATTTATGATTTAAATTAAAAATAAATTTATTAATATTTGCTTAAAGGGCTCGAGGAGTCATATACTCACTAACCTATTATAAGATTGCTCTGTGATCAAAACGTCATGACCAATTTCATTTAGAGTTTAAATTAAAAATTATCCTATTTAGGAATTACTTAAAAAAATAAATAAATTAACATCGCTTAGTGGTCTTGAGGGGTTGAATAGCTATTGGCCAAACTTTTGGGGTTGTTCTGTGGACTAATGTCATGTTCAATCCCACTTAGGACTCGCTCTTAAAATAAAATGAATTAAACATCACTCAGCGGTCTCGATGGGTCAAGTACCCACTGGCTAATTTTTCTTGAAATGACTCTGTGGGCATTGTACCATGTTCCATTTCACTTAGGACTCGTTAATAAATTCACTTACCTTATTTAAATCAATTTTTTTTTAATAAAGCAAATTAACCATTTCTTTTTAATAAAATTAAATAAATATTTTTTTTAATCAACCATTACACAAGAATTTTTTAAAGAATTACATGACTTTAAATTCTCTATTGTACTTGGGGGATACGTAGGCACTCACGGCAAGCCAAACGTATAAATAGTCTAATTTAATTTTTATCTTTATTTTCTTTCTATACCTATAAATATTATAATTTATTTATTAATTTATTTTTCTTTATTTTCTACCAAAGTTGTAAATATTCAATTTTTTTGTTTATTTTTCCTTCAAATTTGTAAATTGTTTAGTTTAGTTTTTATTTAATTTTGTGAATATTTGTAGTTTAATTATTTTTCTTGATTTTTACACAAACCTGCAAAATATTTAATTTATCTTTTTGTGTTTATTTTTCTTCAAATTTGTAAATTGTTTAGTTTAGCTTTTATTTAATTTTGTGAATATTTGTAATTTAATTATTTGGCTTGTTTTATCTTTATTTAGGAGGTAAATTAAATATTATTTGAGTTATTAAATTTGCACAACTAGCTTAAGGTAACTGTTGTAGGACGGATGTATCAGAGGTGCTGTAGGATTAAGTTCATGCCCTTCCCTATGCATAATTGACTCCCGAATCCTATCTGGTTATTGTAGACCTTTTCTCTTTGTTTTATTTTAAATCAATTTTTAAAGGGTTTTGCCAGTCATTTTCCCTACCCAATAAACGATTGGTGGCGACTCCATTTGTTTTAACTAAATTTTCTCTCGTCAATCTCATTGCGATCTCGGTCGTGACAGTACCAAATGAATCTTCATATATATATATATATATAAATTATCAAACATAATATTTCTTTGGAAAATAATTAATTGTATTATTAATTATTAATTTTATGGATAAATAATTTTTTTAATGATATCCAATTTTATTATTAATAAAATTATACAATAAAAAAAGAAAGATACAAATTTATATAAATTTTCTATGCATAACAAAATCAATTAACATGTTAATATAAATTAAAATGATTATTATTTATTTTTTAATTCTATTTATATAACTTACGTGAAAATATTAAATTAAGTATATAAACCTAAATCATAAATGCACCTGAATATTGCCACAAACAAAACAAAATAAAATAAAATGAAGTCATATAATTATTAAATTTTGAATTAGTCTTCCTATTTACATAACTTACATGAAAATATTAAATTGTGTGTATAAATTTAAATCAAATTGCACATAAATATTGTCACAAACAAAACAAAAATAAAATTGAGTCATATAATTATTAATTTTTAAATATAAATTTCTCTATTACACTTTATTAAAAGTGTATTTGAATTAACTTATTTTGTACTTAAAGAAATTTCAATAAAAAATTATCTTTAAAATATTTTTATTATAGAGTTTTTTAAAAGAAAAACAAGTTAATTGGCTAATTCATAATTACAAATATAAAAATTAAAATAACTTGGCGATAAGTTCCTTCGTATTTTAACCGATATCACTGGTCATGTCTGCATCTGTTGACTTGACAGTGGCTGCTCTTCTTATCAATTTAATTCATATACTCAAACTTAGGAATCCAAGATGGTTGATGCAAAATTTCCCGTTACATGAAATTGATGGTACTTGTGGTGTTCCTCTCATTCCTTGTCGACATGGCATACACTGATCTGGCATTATGATTCTTGTAGTATTTTCACTGTACAAATCAAATCTTTTATGTGGCGACTTCTTCGTGATATTCTGGCCACACAAGAAACCATGAGGATGTTAAAACTTAAAACTCTCCATCATGCTTTCTGGTTACTTCCACAAATAGTTTTGAAGGGATGAAGTTACGAAGGTTTTGTCAAATTAACTTGTATCCTTGTATGACTTCAAAAAAAAAAAAAAAGGGCTATTAGTAAACTGCAAAAAGCAAAAGTAAACTCTTAACCCAACGTGACATTTTGCAATTTTTATTCTCTGTTTGATTTGAGGTAGGGTAAAAAAACAGTTAAAGAAAATTTATAATTAATTTTTTTTCTTCTTGTTTGAATGAAGGGGAAAACATGAGGAGGAAAGAAAATATAAAAGTGATATTCTAAGATTTCTTTTCATGTTTTCTCTTTCCTTCACATTTTTAAAAGTTTTTTTAAAATCTTTTTTGCTTATAAAAAATTGAAAAGAAATTTCCTTTCAAAGCCAAAAAAAAAAGTTGTAAATATTTCTTATAAAAAGTAATTATTTTAATGAATTAATTAATTTCCTTATATATTGATTCAATATTCAAACTTAAGTAGTTAAGAAATAAAATAAATCTCTTTAACCATTTGAATAACTCGTTTAATTATACAAGTTAGATTCAATAAAACTACCGAATTATTTTATGATTTATATGTTTTTTTATATTATTTGATTCATAGTTTGGGAATTTAAATTAAACCATGTGAATTAAATCAAATATATTGATATTTCTATTTTACTATTAGAGCATTGGACAATATTTAAAAAAAGTTTGAGACTTTCACTGCTAACAATCTCATTTATATAAGGATATGATTCTGATTCACGTAAAAATATTTTTTATATTATTATTCAATTATATATTAATAAAATATTAAAAGTATTTGATTATCACAATAATTATATAAGAGATTAAACTTTTTTAATAATATATCAATAAATCATTGAATAAAAGTGTAAAAATATTTACAAAAATTGATTAAATTTAAACTCTTTATATAATACTAGTATTATAATATTTTCCTTGTTTGATTAATCAATTAAATACGCTTTGAACTTATTAAGAAAAAAAATGGCAAAGGATACTACTAGCACCAAAAAATCTAATGCACATGGATTCCAATCAAACCAAACAAATGAAGTTACTAATTTAGGCAGTTGCTTATTTAAGTACCCTTGAATCAGTTTGCTTTTTAAAGTTAATGACTATAAAAGTTAATTTAATATAAGTGAGAGTGGTTATAGTATTAATATTTATTTTAAGTATGGATATTTTGAAGGGTTATTCAACGTCTATTAATTATTAGTTAATGATAATAAACATCACAAATTTAGTTTAGAATATTATTTATTTTCATTATTTTAAATGATTATTATTACAAGATTATATATATTTTAAAATTTTTAATTAATGATTTTAGAATATATTAATTATTATATATAATATACATTTTTATATTATTACATTGCACGAGCGTTAATTTAGTTATTTGTTAAAAAAATAAATACATCACTAAAATTAAGAATCATGATATTCTCAAATAATTTTCATTTTCATGATTTTTTATATTACAATTTTCCATAGGACTAGTTTTTGTGTAGATTGCACAATTATAAAATTATTGTATGAGAAATGAACTAATTCTATGTATGCGAAAAATTGAAGTAATGTAGATATAAAGAAAATAAAAGAAATAGTAATTGAAAGTACTTTTTTTTTACTAGAGTATGGTAACTTTAATATTTAATAACTGATGTTTACTTATATATTTTATTTATTTAAAATATAAATATGTGAAATATTAATATAAGATATTTTGAAAGTATTTTTTATTTTTTAATAATTAATAATATATTTTATTTAATTAAAATATAAATAAAATAATTATATTTTAATCAAATGAGATAAATTATTAAATATTAATTATAAAAAAATACCATGTTTTTTTTAAGAAAAGCACTGAAAAAATTTAATAAATATAATTGTTGTATTTTTACTAAACGAAACATATTAGTCATCGGTAGAAAAAAAAAATGTCAGAAACCTCATTCAAAGTAATGTAACAAAAAAAAAAAAAAAGAAGGAAAGGAAAATCAGCAACCAAAAAAAATCGTGCCACCCCAAGTTGTCGATCGCACCGCCGCATGTCCACAGTTGTTCCCTGGTCCGATTTAACCGTCGCTGCTACTGGCAGCCGCACCTCCTCCCTTCGCCGCCATCCAACGCACTCTCCGTCTACTCTCTTCCCCGTCGCCGCCACTATCGTATGATTCCGTTCCAGAGCCCCCTTTTCCCATTTAATAGCTTCTTAATACTATCTCTTCCTTTGTCTCCCCTGTAACTGTATTTTGCTTTACCTGCGGGAGATCCTTTTTAATACCATTTTGTTTGCTATTAGCGTTTAGAATGAAATGCTCGACTTGGTCCAAGTGCAATGATTTTTAGCATTTTAGGATTGCGCGTTGTCAAATGTGCAATGATTTTTCAATTTCGAAACTTCCAGATAAGGAATAGGGGGCTGATTTCTGATTTGGCAGTGATTTGTGATTTGACTTTGCAAATTTTTTTTTGTGTTATAGTTTGAGTGGCATAGAGACTCTGGGCATTCTGGGGGAAGAGAGAGGAGTTAGCAAAGATATTGAAAGAAAAGTGGAAATGGGTAGAGATCCCCTTGGGATGGAGAACAGGAAAGAAAGGGTAGCTTTGCAACATGAATGAAGAAGGATTTATATTACAAAACTTATATCATGGATGTCATTCAATTGAAGGCTTAATTAAATGATAAACAATGATACAAAATCAGGATTCTTTTTTTTTAAAAATTTTAAGTCAGTAGTTGTCATTTGTCATAGCTAAGGATATAATACCTGATCATACATAAATTGAGATAATGATTTGATCAAAAGCTAATTTTGTTATGTATTGTTAAACCATTTCTAAATAAGCTAATAGTTATCGGGAACCTGTGATTTGGTATGTTAACTTATTGGTTGAAACATTGTGGAGAACAATTGATTGATGATACAATTTAAAAATTTATTGCAGAATCCCTTTTTGCTTGTTTCTGTAGAAGATAATAAACTAAGAAAGTTCATTATCAGATGTTGACATGTGGTGCTATGAGATAATTGGGTCTACTTCTTTTACATATATGTATCTGGATGATTAGGTAGGTAGGTAGATGATTGTCAACTTAATGCATGTTCTGTTATGGTTATATGTGCATGAGATGGGAGTACCTATGTGAGCATGTGTCTTTGTAAATTTGGATTTCTTACTGGAAACATATGCATGCAGGTGAATATTAGATTGGCAATCCTACACTTATTAGTCAAGTTGTAGAATATAAAGAAGCTTCAATGGCCAAGAAACCTGGACCAAGACCCAGTAAATTATCCGTATACCTTTACATTCCTAATATCATTGGTGGGTATTTAATTATACTGGTGGATATTTTGTTTTGTTCTCTGATGTTTACTTACATATTGTAGAATCCATGTGGTTCTAACTTCCTATTCTCTATCTATATATTTTTAAAAATAGTCAGAATCCAGTTACTCACCCCCCACCCCCCGGGGGACTGTTTATTACCACGCGTTTGTAACTGATTTGTAAACAAAAGGATGTTACTCAAGGGTGACACTGTTTATTATTGGACTTTTCAAGAGATTTTACTCAAGTTTAAATTCTCTCGCTCGTAATTCTCCATGAGTACACTGTATTAACCGAGTCTGTGATGCTGCAGGATACACCCGCGTTCTTTTAAACTGTATTGCCTTCTCCCTATGTTTTACAAACAAAATCTTTTTCTCTATTCTCTATTTTTTCAGGTGGGATACAATTTTATGAACCTTTTCTAGTATTGAGCTTTCTCCTCTTTAATGTTTATGGGATGGGGGCATAATTTGGCTAAATCTGTGTTGCCAGCTTTGTATGTGATGCTGTGGATGGATGGTGTGCTCGCAAATTCAATCAAGGTATAAACTTTCTTTGTAGATGTCATACCACTATCAGTTTATCTGTCAAAGTCTCCTATTGAATACATAATTAGTGTCAGTACTCAACTAAGAAAACCCTTGCGCACTATTTTTCTATGTCTGCAATGGATGCCATTGCATTCTTTTTTTTTTAATCTTTTTTTAACGTCTAAATGTTGTGTACGTGTGGATAAGCATATTTTTTTTAATGTCAAGTGATAATGATGTCAAGTGATAATGTTTAAAATCTTTTTTGCTCTTTTGTCTGTAGATGCTCACTCACATGCATATATACATATATATATATATATATTTATATATATTTATATATATTTATGGATTTTAAGACAATTTCATGTTCATGCATCACACTAACATTCTTGGGCAAAAGTTGGTCAATAAAATAACGGAAGGATAACTACATTTTGACTCCTTGTGGTTTAGGGCATTTCAAATATGATCCATGTGTTAATTTTTTTTACCCTTAGGCCTTAGCTCCCTTCTGTTTTGTGAAAATGGGTAAAACTTGATTTTGCTAACTCTTTACCTGATTATTGAGTGCTTCAAAACCATTTGGAACTCTTAACTCTCGAAAATCAGTTTGAAACTGAGTGAATATTACAGCAAGAATCTGCTTAGATACTTCTTTGAGAAGCATTTACAGTTTGAATTTCTGGTCGTATATATTTTTTCCAGTGTGAGTGCCAACTGCCAAGGTTAAGGATGATTTGTTTTGCTCACTTGACTGCATTCTGTTGACTCTTTGACTTTTACATCTTTTATAAAACACAGGGTAGACCACAGGCAAGTATTAAATAAGATAATAGAGGGGTCATATCTAAAAGTGACTAAGCCATAGGTGGTCAAAATGTATTTCTTCCATATAATAAACAAATATATTAATCTAGTATTTATGTTTTGTATTGTTACTTTCTTGATTCAGTGTCAACCTTTGGAGCTGTTCTGGACATGGTAACAGACAGGTCATTCTCTGTTATCTCTGTGTGTGTGTGAGTGCATGCAAGCCAAAGAAATGTGTTGACTGATGCTACTATAATTTCTTTACATTGTTCTGTTCCTTTGTGCTTCGAATTAATATGGCTTCCTTAATACCAGAATTAGCACTGCTTGTCTACTTGTAGTTCTTTCCCAAGTGTACAAGTAAGATTTTTCTCCCTTCAACCTGTTCATCATTTGCTGGAATTTTAAGCATGTACACCTGACTTTTGGGCTGAATTTGTGTAAAGGCCTGGCCTGGTCTTCTTGTCATTGCTTGCCTTAGATATTGCCAGCCACTGGCTGCAAATGTACAGGTAATGTATGTCAATTTTCTGTTTTTCCTCTCCTAACTCTGATTGTATGATTCTGCAGTTACTGGGTTTGGTCTTGATGAAGTTCTTTTACTGGATTTGTTTACTTTAAATGCAGCACTTTCTTGCTGGGCAAGGTTAGTCATAAAGATGTAAAAGACAGCAGTAACTGGCTTTTCAAGGCATATTATGGAAATAAGATGTTTATGGCTTACTGTTGCATCTCTTGTGAGGTAATTGTAACACCGTCTTTTTGATCTTTTGTGAAAAAAACCTTTCAGTAAACATTATGCTTTTTTTGTTCTTATCCTTTATATTCTACAGGTTCTTTACTTAATCCTGTTTTATCTTTCGGAGAATCAAACGGAGAAACTGATGGATGTAAGTGCTCCCTGTGTGTTTCAACAGTTGTTAGATTATCTAAGATATATAGAAGGTTTCCTGAGATCATCTTAGTTTCACAGTTGTTTCTATTTTCAGGTTTTAGCAAGTAATTTGCAGAAGATATCGATACTTTCTTTCCTAATTGCTACAAGTTTATTTGGATGGGCAATCAAGCAAGTTATAAATATTATTCAGGTTCGTACATGATATATTTATGCAAGATTTTTACATGATGATGAGGTGCTGTATGCAATTAGTTTTTTACCCCAAAAAAAGAGCAAGAGGAAGGAGAAAAAAAAGCAGCAACATATAAGGGAATGAAAGAAAATCCAAAGAAAAAGAAGAGAGAGAATTTCTGTGAATTAAATAGGGTGCCACTAAATTGTTGATATTGTTTAATTTGGAATGTTCATCCTATAAGTATCGCATTAACAGAATATTTGAAGCCTTTAAAATTCTGTGCATATATTCAATTTTTTTCTTTTGGTTTAACTATCATGTAAACCAATTATTATATTTGTAAGGCAGTTTAAAACTTTATGATCTGTATTCTATTGAATACAATATTAGGAATGTATTATATTGCCAATGGTGACATTGGTTCAATTTGCAGAAGTTTTCAAGTTAGAAATCTTGTCTAGGATTGATGGTTAGGCAAGCAGTTTAAATGCCGATTTAGTTTCAGCACATTCAGTAACTAGCAAGTTATGTTGTGCCTCAGTGCACTCTTGCTTGAGATTGGATATATTAACTCTTTAGCATGACTCAGTAACTTCATATCATGACTTGATAATTGATTTAAAGTGTTTTGTTCTTTCCATTCTAGCTATATAAAGAAAGTTTTGGAATTGATTATTTATTTATTTTTTACTTAGCTCCAACTAGTATTTGTTTATGTGATGCTTTTGACTTATTATAAATTTGTTCATTAATTGAAGTGCTGCATTTTAATCTGCTCTAAGACCCTTGTGGTTTCAGATGAAGACAGCAGCAGATGTGTGTGTGCTTTATGACATCGACAAAAAACACAAGCACTGATGTTTCTTCTAATGCCAATACAAATTAGTATCCTAGATGGCAATTGAGCTTAGATTGTTCAGTTTTCTATCATTTGTAATGAAAGAAATATAACAATGCTGAATTAAAGAACCTAGCTTTCCATGTTGTAAACAAATTCTCGTAGCCCGAGTTTCACTGCTTTTTTGGTTTCCCACTATTCATCACGCTACAAAAAACTTGTTCATTTCTTAATTCCGAATCCCATTGAAGTCTATATATCTGTTGCAGAGGAATAGACCTACACCAGTTGTGACCTTGTGATCATGAAGTTTTTTTTTGGATAAACTGAATAAATGCCTATATTCCAAGCACTTCGTTAATGTTATTACAATTTGCTATTATAGGGTGACATGGGGCTCAGAGGTATGATAAAAAACTGAACCCTTCATATTATGCGTCATTTCCATATAGGGTCATGTAAAAGGTTTAACTATATATCCCCAAGAGATTGGTCTACCGGTGTAGGCAAGCTTGTGATTAATGGTTGGACACGTTATAGTTTTTAATAATAGTTTTGCTAAATTTCTTGGAGTCAGACTGCAATGAATTTCTCCGTGAATCTCATATTCTCAGTATGGATGAGGAGGTGGATTAGTTGAGGTGTACGTTTCGGATACTACTTGCGTGTAATATAAAAAACGAAGGGTTAACCATATAATTTGTTTGGACGAGTTTTATTGGGTTATTGTAATTGCAAATTGGGTGGTGCCTCTGTCACAACTAATATTTGTTTTGGTAGACAGCATTTGAGCGATTGATTAGGGAGAATATTATGGTTTTCACATTAGCTGTAGGAAAAATCTTCTACAACGATATTAGATACGCGAGTTCAATTTGATTAAGTTCAAACTGTAGGCAAATCGTGAAAATAAATGAAAACCTACAACACCAGGAAGAAGGCGTGCATGCTAATTCCTCGGCACTGATTACAAATTTTTGGGTCAACTTAAAGTAGGACCAACATGTAGTCTACAAACGGCTTCACTTATCGGAAACCTGTAGATGGCTGCCTCCAACTGAGCTTTAGAAGAAAACACTCGAATTAGTGATATGATGCAATGTTACAACTTCTGAGAAGTGATGACTAGTTTTTCATCCTGTTTATATAACATTCCTATATAACTTCATGGAACACTCCTATATATGAATGCAATACATACTATCGTATATGAATTCCAAGACATAATATATATGGATCAACAGAATATTGGTAAAATCAATACAAAACAGCTACGTGGTTCTCAGCTGCAGAATCATTGAACCTACATAGTTATATACATTCAAAAGCGTAGTCAAATAATTGACAACAATCAAGTTCATATGTTGCATGGATGATGAACTTGTCCAAACAATCAAATTTCTCTTACGTCCCTACTTTTTCTCGACACTAGAACGACGTTCTTAAAAAAGGTTACTTGCTGATTAAAGATGTATTAATACAGGCTAAAACCAAAAAACTGGCTAATGAGGATGGCAAATCCGAGGGCTATTGCAACAAGAGAAGAAGCCCAAGTGAGTTTCTCAGTTATTCTAGGTATTCGATCCTTTAGTGCCTGGCTACATGAACCTATAAATACGGTATAGCTCCCCATTGCAACTACAGTTCCAAGTAAGAACATGATCAGAAATGCAGCACCAGCCAATCGAGAAGGCAAAGCAAGGGCAGGCAACACCATCATCAATGCATCTGGTTGCAGTCCATGAACTATCCCGGTGGCAAAAGTGGCAAAACCAATCTTCTTCTTTCCTACTGTAGGATTATCAAGTGATTCATAGATACTGACATCACATTCACCATTTTCTAAGGCAACACATGGGGTAGGCACTTCTGAAGCTTCCCTAATTCCCATAGCACCAATTACTAGCAGGGTAAGGCCCACCACTCTGGTGCCCCAAGTTCGGATAATTTCAATGTGAAGTCGATCCTTTAGGAGTAAAAATATTAAGCCGAAGATAACCTGACCAGCATCATGGCCACAACCCCAAAGGGCTCCAACAGCAGCACTTTCCATTCGGGTACGGCCAATTGACAATGGAGCCAAAGCTGCGAGGTGGTCAGGCCCTGATAGTGTGTGCAAGCAACCAGCAAAGAAACCAGTCCAAGCACTACTTAGGAGCTCAGTGCGGATTAGTTTTCCACCAATTGCAACAGCAGCAGGACCACCGGTCTTGGCAGCAGTTTGAAAGGTTGCAAAAGCTGCTGGTGCAAAAGCTGGTTGGATTAAGAGCATAACAAGAGCAGAGAGTATTACAAATGTCCGAGCTGTTATTGCCTGAGACAAAAAGTATAAATGATGATTTTTCTTAAGCTCTATTTAAACACTGGAAATTTTAAACATCTAACACAAAAGTACAGTGTATATTGAGTCTACATAAACTCTTTTAACAAAAATTATTATGAATATCACAAAATAAATATAAATAAAAAAACGCAGTGTGAAACTCACTTACTTCAACAGATGAACAGAGTAATCTTCTGGTGAAACTTTCCATATATCCAAGTATCACATAACTCAACATGTATGTTGATGATCAAGATTTCGTGGCAAAAATATGTTATTAAGGTATTGTTTGGATTGAGGATTTTGGAGGGGAAGGGAGGTGAGGAGTAATTTTTCATTTTAAATTTACATTCTTTTTATTTAGTAATTTTTTAAAATGAGAGGAATTAAATGAGAGACTATCATGTAACCTTCTAATCATGTCTTTTTCATTTTTATAAACATTCTATAATTCTCTCAATTAGAAATGAAAGATTACCCCTCCCTTCTCTTCCCCTCTAAACTCCTCCAATCCAAACATACCCTAAAGAGCCAAGTATGGTGATGGTACAAGACCAGCAACAAGCCAACAACATGCCATATTAAAACAGGGCTGTAGATTAAAACAGTGACGGAACTGCTATATATATAGTTCATAAGAAACATGACATTTAAGTTTCAACAGAAGACTCTTCACCCTTCAGTACAAATTAGCTGATAGGCACCGGTGAGATTATAATAGATTTATGCATACATAACAAATCCTAATTCCTTGGTCAGGTTCCAAGGCATTTTAAAAATCAAAGAGTAACTTTATCTCCTCAAAAGAATATTTTTCTAAAAAAGTAAATGAATAAACCATGTTGTATTCTAACAATTACACGGATTCCTTATAGACCAATGACAACAGGAGATGCGCTAATGCAAATCACCACATGGATATTCATATTCCTGATGACACTGTTTGTGATATAGAACACCATCAACTTCATATTCCACGAAAACAGAACCAAATGCACACAAGATCTCAGCAAAAATAACAGAAAGCACGCACCTTTGGTTTCTCAAAAGCCCCGGTTGTGATCTGATTGAGGAATTGGGATTCGGGTATGGACCTATCAGGAGAGACGGCTTGAGAAGACGAAAGGGATGGCAAATTATTGGGCGGTAGCGAAGAGGCGAAAAAGGGAGTAGAAGATGATAATGGAGATGGGTTTTCATGCTTGCAAGAAATTGAGCTGGCCCACCTGAAGTGGCAACGCGTTGAGGGGAAAAAATTGAATCTTGCAGGGTCAAATCGATTGGTTGGAGTGAGGAAAGTAGAAGGCTTGAGATTAGTGTTGAGAGAAGAGGGAGAAGACGAGGATAGAAGCCTATCCATGGCTTCTATCTGCAAAAGTAGCAAGAGGTAAAAAAGAAATGAAGCGGAGGAGAAGAAATACTCTTGGATAAAGTTTCCGCCCAGAAAGTTAAACCAAAACTACACATATAGCAGTAGCACATCACTAAACTTTGGCTACTTCGAATAACAGGTGGGTTTCTATGTTAAATATTTTTTTATTGCTAATTTGAAGAGTTTTGAAATATTTATTGGATGCTTAGTCATATTTGATGGATTATTAAGAATTTTTTGTTTCACAACTCATCAATGCGTCCATATCTTTTAAAAAAAGCATATGTACGGCAACAACTTTCCTTTACCATTTAAATTTAAAATTAAAATCCCAAACATTTTAGATTTTATAATCCAAGAAAATTGAAAACGAACTTAAAAAAATTAATTTACTTACCGATGTCGGTTAAGCTAATGGGTATCTCTCGTGGTATTTATTAGTAAACTGTGGTTAAGTGGCAAAAAGTCAATCCCTCATATTCTTATATTTTTCATTTTTTTAGGTTTAATAAAGCTTATTTTAAACTATTTTTTTAAAAAATTAATTTAATTTTAATGAAAAAAGTTTTTTTAGTTCAACTAAAAAACTGGATTTATTTATAATGGAAAATCTTTAGGCTATTAATGAATTATAGGTAATATTTATTTAAAATTTGTTATTTTTTCTAATATAGACAGAAAAATGTAGAAGAATTTAAGAGTACACACCGATGTCAGTTGGAGGCTTGGGGCATATGTGATTTGTAAAGCAAACCAAAAATCCATATGACTGTCAGACACATAATTTAATACAAGGGTTAAATTGGAAAGCTCAACCAATATGTTGTCTTAGAATGCATATTTCAGTAACAAAATAATTTGGGCTAAAATAAATTTGTTTAGATGTTTGTTTATTTATTTATGTAATAAGCAATAATAATATGTTAATTTTTCATTTGTTGAATATAAGAAGGATTTAATTTCAATTCATTGTTAGTGTAAAATATTTTTATACTGTTATTTAATTATGTGCTGATACATTTTTAAAAGAGGTAAACTTTTTAAGTGATTATTGTGATAATCAAACTCTTTTAATAATTTAATAACACATAATTAAATAATAATATAAATTTTTTTTTACATTAAAAATGAATCAAAATTAAACTCAAATTTTTCCTCTGCAGAATCTCCGTAGTGCATAGTAAGAAAAGCTTGCTTTTTACGTTGTGATATTTTTAATTTTAACAAACTATTTTACGGTCTTAAGTAACTAACCCGGCCCAACCCCAGTGGGCAGTGAGAGAGTGTCTTGCTTGCGTGTCCCAACGGAAAAACAAAAATGCGCCACGTCAGCAAGGAATAGGATGAGGAAGAAGTCGTTTTTCTCGTCCAACAAAACTAGAACACAAAGCTAAAGCTAAAAGCTACAACCTCCTCTCCTTGCTGCTGAATGCTAATCCTCCACTCTCTCTCTTTCTCTCTCTTCTTCATCTTCTTCTCATTCTTTATCCATGGAAGTGAACCTCTCTGCGAACCACCATCATACCTTGAGGTTAACCTCATGCAATTCCCGCTCTCCCTCTTCTTTCTTTCTATCCACTCTCCGTTCCATCCGCACACAGTTCCTCGGTTCCGCCCACAGTCTCAGGCCTGGAACTGGAGCTGGAGCCCTTCGGTCTAGAAAGAAATGCAACAAATCAGGGCTTCTTCGCTTCCATTCCCCGCGCTTTATCTTCAAAGCCTCCTTCCATTCTCACTCCCTCATCGCCGTCGTCATCGTAGTTACTTTATCTGCCGTTTCTTTCCTCCACTTCAGTCTCAACAAGAGAAAGAAGCAGACTGCAAACGAGGTCATTCAACGAACAGCATTCATGCTCTTTTTTCTTTGTTTTTTTGTTTGTTTTGGTGCACTGGATTTCTCGCCATACAGGGTTCGTTTATTTAGAAATGATCATAAACGCATATATTGTGCCAATTGGTTGTTTTTAATTGCTTCACACATTTTTACATTTTCACAGTCAGAGAAAAAGTAAAATGCATACCATCCACATTATCATTTAGTTATCTAGGATTGGGAAATTCTCTTCTTAGCTTAGCACCTTCCTAACATTTTCACTACTACAGACACGGGGACACACAAAATTTGCATTATCACCACAAGGAAGCAATGTTGGGAACCAGGTCATTGAAAGCCAGATTCTTGGTTTTCCCGAATTTCAAAGGGATATTATCCCACTGAATGAAGTTGGGAAGCACAACGGAGAAGACAACCGTGTTTTTGAGGACAAAGAGGCCCAGCTTCCATTTTTGAAATCTTCAATGGTGCATGAAGCGGCCTTCATGACTAAGGCATCAGACTCGTCTTCTGCTGTTCTCGACTCTAGTGTTAGTAATAGCAGTTCCGAGGTATTAGACGAGTCTTTTTTGTCTGTGGCTTTCCAATCAAGTTCGTTACAGCCTCTAGCTTTTGCTGAAGAAATGGCTTTGCAAGTGGAAGAAAACCAAGATGAAGTTGACTCTGATCCCGAGTTGCCTAAAAATACGGTTAAATCTGAGCATACTTCTTCTTCTGTTTGTGTAAACAATGCACTCACAACAATCAATGAACATACTAAAGAAAAAATTGAACTCGGTGCTATCAGCAGTGATGTCCTTTTTGGTGAATCAGTTAGGCAAGAGCTGTACATGTTTTATGAGGCCAACAAGTCTGCAACTGGATCCATGTCACCACTATGTAGTTTAAAGTCATTATCTCTTCATGCTTCTGTTATGAATAGAAAAGGATTGCTCTCAGCAATGAAAAATACCACACAAAAAGGATCAGAATTATCTAGAGATATTTCTCTACGAAGTGCAGGTAATTCCATTAAAAAAATGCATTATGATCTCATTTTATTGATGATATAGTTGGTCAAGTCTTTACATAATATCACGATGAGCAACCCAAGATTTAGAGAAAATTTCTATGTAAACCATGTTTATTGATACAGAGTATGTTGAAGGAATGGTACCAACTTCCAGTCATAGAGAAGGCTACCCTCCACAACATGGAAGTAAAAACTTGAGGAAAGGCAGAAGATCACTGAGAGGCAGGGAAAGAAACTGCCTGGATCAGAATAGTAACGAAGTCTTGCTCCAGACTGCCTACTCAATCAGGGTGGATGTTGATCAGAAAAATCATCGTTCAGAGCATCTAAGCAAATATAATAATTTGCTAAAAGCTGGGAGGTAATCTTTTGTCCCCAAACGCACTCCAATGGACACCAAAGAACATAAACTTTTCTCTGAGAGCATTGCTTGTTGGAGTTTTATACATGTCACAAGTTTGCATTAAATGAAACAATGTGGTCAAACTCCCCTTCATCTCTTTCTCTTTTGTTGACCATATCATGATCTTGATGTCCATTCTGACCTACTTTTGGTATTACTTTTAAGCTTGAAGAGCTTATCCTGAAGTACAATGATTTTGTTAGGTTACATGAATGTGTAGAATTGCTTAAGGATATGGAAGTGAAGGGTTTATTAGATATGACTAAGGTACATGCATCTTTCTAGCTGTTACTTGGTATTCTGTTCTTGAATTTTGAGTTTCTCTTACATGCCATATTTACTGGTCATAGGTTTATCATGCAAAGTTTTTTAACATCTGCAAGAGACAAAAGGCTGTTGAAGAAGCTTTTGATTACATTAGGCTTATTCCAAATCCAACATTGAGTACATTTAATATGCTTATGTCAGTGTGTACAAGCTCCCAAGATTCAGAAGGTAAGTTGATTTTTCAACATCTCTTTACTCAGCACCTGGTTACCCTCTAAAATATTATTTCTTTGTCATCTTTTCAGTTCTTGACTTTGTGTAATGTATTTAGGGGCTTTCCAAGTTATGCATCTTCTTAAGGAGGCTCAACTAGAACCTGATTGCAAACTCTATACCACTCTGATATCAACTTGTGCTAAGAGTGGGAAAGTTGATCTAATGTTCGAAGTACAATATCTCCCTTCTTGGATTTGTTATCGATTTATCATAGCATGCTATTATTATGTGTAATATATCTTTCTCTAAATCCCATATCTAGTAAAAATTTTAATCTGTATGCTTAGGTATTTCACAAGATGGTTAATTCTGGAGTAGAACCTAATGTTCTTACCTATGGGGCACTTATTGATGGTTGTGCTAGAGCTGGGCAAGTTGCCAAAGCATTTGGTGCTTATGGGATAATGAGGTCCAAGGTACAATAATTGCAACATGTCTTTCTAGCGAATTATGTTGTGACTGGTATTAGTTGATTACTTCAAAATTCTTATTTGTTTTGTTCATCAAATCCTGTTTTCATCTGAAATTGTTATCAATTAACTGTTCATGCTGTTGTGATGTTTGTATGCAGTAGAAAGTGAAGCCAGATCGTGTTGTATTCAATGCACTTATAGCTGCATGTGCCCAGGCAGGAGCAGTGGATCGTGCTTTTGATGTGTTAGCAGAAATGGCAGCTGAAATACAGCCCATTGACCCAGATCACATAACTTTTGGTGCATTGATGAAGGCATGTGCAAATGCTGGTCAGGTGTGGTTTCTTTCTTCCCCCATTTCCCCCCTTAGAATACAACATCATTTTTTGTATTTCTTATGTGTTTTGTGTCTCTTTTCATTATGCTTTACTTGAAATCTGTTTAACGTTTAACAATGATGTGTGTTCTACAGGTTGAACGAGCACGAGAAGTGTATAAGATGATACATCAATATAATGTAAAGGGATCTCCAGAGGTTTACACTATTGCCATTAATTCTTGTAGCCACACTGGAGATTGGGAATTTGCACGTAGTGTATACAATGACATGACCGGGAAAGGGGTGCTCCCTGATGAGGTATGTTGTTTTTGTTTTTATAAATTTGTTTTGGTGATATGGATTATTGAACTCTGCAGTTTTTATGGATTTTAAAACATAATAATGCCTCTTTTACTTGTATGGTGGTTTCTTGAATTGATTCTTGCACGTAAAGTTCTTTCCTCTCTCTATCATTCATTGCTTAAAGAAGTTATTGACTCATTATGCAGATGTTTCTGAGTGCACTAATAGATGTCGCTGGACATGCTAAAAAGCTGGATGCTGCCTTTGAAGTCCTACAAGAAGCCCGTAAAGGAGGAATACATATTGGAATAATGTCATATAGCTCATTGATGGGCGCCTGTAGCAATGTATGTCTGGTCAAGTGAATTTTGTGCCAGACATGGTTTAGCAATAACTACTTGATGAGCTTGGAATGTTTATTTTAGTTTTAGAATACAATGTTTTAAATTAAAAAATACATTAAAAGTGATTTAAAACTCTTCAAACTGATTCAATTTTTTTTACTCAAGGTGGTTTCATGCTTGCTGTTTTAAAAAAAAAATCATATTTCTTCCCTTTCATCTCAATCCCTTTTGCTATCTGCAATCAAGGTTTTTTTTTCCTTCTTTTCTTTTTCCTCCCATGGTTGGTTTGTTGAAATGAAAACATCACTAATGAGTCTAGTCTTACCCATAGCAATTTTTTAGTCTTGCAACACAGAAAATTGGGTAATGGATTTTGCAGAGTTAGATCAGGGGCTGCATGGAAGGTAAAGGAATTAAAACAGATTCAAGGTATATTTATGGTAAAGTAGAGTGGATTTGAATTATGTATTAAAGAATAGATAATAAGAAGATATTTTATGTTTTTATAAATATTTAGGCATTAATTCAGGAAAATTTAATTCAGTTAAATGGCTATTATTAGTTTTCTCATTGGGGATGTATTATAAGTGCGGATTTCACTATAATTATTAGGTTTTTGTAGCATTCTATCTATTGATTTTAGATAAGAAATATATATGTATTTAGGATGTTATCTTTTCGGTGTGAATTAGTATTGCTTGGTATTTAAGGATTTTGTGTTCTAGTTGATGACCCTGAAGCTAGAAACTAAAAATACTGAATCTAAATTTATTAACTCTGAGAACCCTAATAAAAATACTAAGATAAATCAATATATCATATGAAATACAAGTATGCCCTAAGACAACTAAACCATACTTTTATGTTTATTTTCCCTGTAAGTTTATGTTTTCTTAATTCTTTTGCTGCCTGCATTGAATTCATCATGCTGCAAAATGTGTTACTAACTAGTTCCAAATACTTGTTCCAGGCAAGAAATTGGCAGAAGGCATTGGAGCTATACGAGTATCTTAAGTCTCTTAAATTGGTGCGAACAGTTTCAACAGTTAATGCTTTGCTCACTGCACTTTGTAAGTGTGACCCTTTTTTCTGCATTGATTTAGGATCTTTATGCTTCGGCACTAAATAATTGATTTAGGAATTAGGATTCTGTTCTATGGCTTTGAAAAGTAGATCCTATGAAAAGTAACTGCAAATTTGTAGGAAGATGGTAGGGTTTGTGAAATTGAGGAACTTCAAGTTATCTGGCTTAGTAAACAGATCTGAAGAGAAAGTTAATTGAGAGAAATCAAATTAGATAAGATGGAGATAAAGAGACCGAAGAGACGCATCACATGGCTTGGCAGCTAAATCTAACGTTTCTTTGAAAAGAAACTCTTCATTCATTCTTGGATAAGTTATTGCATGACTTAAAAAGGACTAGTCAAACTTAGGGGACCAAGTAGTCGAAAACTGAAGGCAAGGTTAAATAACCAGCCACTTATTTACACAAATAAAAAACCCACAACAAAGTACTAATAAAACCGATTTAACAAATTAAAGAAAAGCCGAAAAAACTAAAAGCCTATACATAGACACAACTAAATACCCAAATTTAAAACCCTGATTGCAAAGTACTAAAATACCGCTAGGAAAATATAATTTTAACTAAGGCAACAACTCTAATAACTTTGAAAAATTAAGATCTAATAAGGTGTGTAATATTACAATTAGCCCCGATATCAAATTTATACCAAACTAGTGAGATCTTTTTTCTTTAAGCTTATGCCATTTGGATTTCACTGCTCGCTGCATCATGCAATTTTCAATGTAGTCTGCTGACAAGTGTGATAAAGATTGTATTTCACTTCAGAAGTCAGGTCACCTGTGGTGTCGGGTTTTCAAATCCTGGTGTATGGTTACTTCCAACTTTGTTTTCAATTTTATAGTTGCCACAGTTGCTCCCCCCCCCCCCCCCCTGATCTGTGCAGTTGCATTGTTTGAGTATAGCTGTTTTATGGGAAAAATGGACTTCTAAACATTGTAAGAGTTCTGTACAGGTGATGGAGATCAATTTCATAAGGCTTTGGAGGTTTTATCTGAAATGAAAGGATTAGGATTGTGCCCAAACAGTATCACATTCTCAATACTTATAGTGGCAAGTGAGAAGTAAGTGACCTATGAGGATTTCGTTGTCTAATTATTGATTTAGTATAGGCACTTTCTCGACCAATTTTCTATTTTGCCTGCCTTTGTAGAAAGGATGATATGGAAGCAGCTCAAATGCTGCTTTCTCAAGCCAAAAAGGATGGTGCTTCCCCTAATCTCATCATGTGTCGATGCATAATTGGTGAGTCATTGAATTTTTTTAGTATTTAATTCTGGCCTTACGCCCTATATTGCTTCAACTCAGTTGCATTAGGAGATTTATTATTAAAAGACTTATGTCTCATTAAGTGATGTTTGCAAATACACTGAAATTGAAGTTATATTTTTCACTTTTGCATTTTTCTTTCATTGCCTTACATATTCTGTCAATTTTTTGGTTTTCCTATTTGTCTCGTAATGGCATAGGAAGTATTCCTATAAATACCATTTCATATTAAGAATGCAGAAATCATGATGAACTCTTATTCCTCCCCCCAAATTATAAAGTATAATGCATACATACACTCAACTTATGATTTGGATAGCTTTTTATTTATGGTTTTATTTTCTGGGGACTTCAAGCAAAAAGGTTATGGTACTTTGGTTATTTTTAGCCCAAAGCTATTCATATATTAAGCCTGGAGAGTTCCATGATTTGTAAATCCTGATAGAACTTTGATGTCTTTGAAAGGAATGTGCTTGCGGAGATTTGAGAGGGCTTGCTTTGTTGGTGAACCTGTTTTATCTTTTGACTCAGGACGGCCACAAGTTGATAATAAATGGTATTTGTTCTTTAATTTTTGCAACTTTTTTATAAATGTGATTCTTTGTCATCACTGGTAAAGAGGCAATACTAATTGTTTATTTATATATAGACATTCTCTTGCTTTTTTATTTTTTAAATTTATGTACGGTAGAATGCAATGCTTCATCATGAAACTGTTATATCTATATAACTTTTTGTTTGAAGTGATCCATTTCCCTCCCTACTTTATGCCCAATTGGCTCTCTCGAAGAAGAAAAGAAGAATTTAATAACATGAGGGAAGTCTGTAAATCACCCGATTCCCTGTTTGTTATGTCCATTAATTTGCTCAGGCTTCTCTTCTAGATGATTTTCTTTGTGGAAGTTTTTCATGCTGCTTTCTACTCATAGGACATCGCTGGCCTTAATGGTGTATCGTGAAACAATTGGAGCTGGTGAAAAACCTACAAGTGAAATATTGTCACAGATTCTAGGATGCCTGCAACTCCCTTATGATGCATCCTTGAAAAATAGACTCATCGAGAACCTGGGAGTAAGTGCTGAAACTTCAAGAAGCTCAAACCTCTGTTCATTAATGGATGGATTTGGTGAATATGATCCTCGTGCTTTTTCACTACTTGAGGTCAGTATGGAACTGAAATTAATTCTACTCAATATCTTGGCTCTTAGTGTTGATAAGGGAACCTGAATCATCATATGATGCTGTAATTATTATGTAGGAAGCTGCTTCACATGGAGTTGTTCCATTTGTATCATTTAAAGTGAGTCCTATTGTTGTGGATGCTAAAGAATTGAGTGCTTTTACTGCTGAGGTGAGCTTGTCTAAGTCTTAAAATACTCCTACAATTATGATTGCTGTTACATTAAAGGTTTGCATTTTAACTGTAAAAGACTTGTATGAGAGAGAGAGAGAGAGAGAAAGAAGATAGAACTGTATGTGGGATTCATTAACTCAATTGTAGTTGGGAATTAGGATCCCTGTATTGTATGAATTAGGACAGATACAAGTAGCATACCCAAACCCAGTCCATACTCAAATAAAGCTAGAGAGAGAGAACTGTATGTTGGATTCATTAACTCAATTGTAGTTGGGAATTAGGATCCCTGTATATGTATGAGTTAGGACAGGTACAAGTAACATAACCCAAGCCAGCCCATACTCAAATAAAGTTAGAGAGAGAGAACTGTATGTGGGATTCATTAAGTCAATTGTAGTTGGGAATTAGGATCCCTGTATATGTATTTATATTAAAGGAATTAGGACAGGTACAAGTAACATACCCAAGCCCAGCCCATACTCAAATAAACTTACATATGCTTATTATATTCTAACATTATGATAGAAACTTGGAATTAACAGTAGAGATAGTGGAGACTTGGCTCCTTACACGCAGAGGGAGCCGTCTGTTCAAGACAGAAATTACAAAATAAATGCAGATAAAAGAAAGATGATAACAAAGGGTATTTTGCAGATGCACAGAAGCGGCCCCAAACCCTTCCCAAATCCTCTTCCAAAGCTACTCAATGCATGCCCCCCTCCACAGCCTCCCCCTCCTAACTTAATTCACGTTTTCCTTCCCCTCTGGTGATTCCAGAATCCTTCCCACCAATTGCCACCTGCTAGCTGTCCTGGTTGTCAGTCACAACCCCCATTCCCATAACAGATCATTCTTTTGGCTGTTTCTCTACTGTTAAAACCGTTCCTCCAATTCTCACCTTTTTCTTTTTTCTTTCATAGACACGTGGTTCTCCCAGCCCATCCTTATTCCTCCTAGTATAAACTTGGGTCACGGTCTATGACATTAACAAACACGTTTTAAATTCATTGAAGTTATTCCAGGAAAAAAAAATGATTTAGAGCTTAGAGTGCTTCAGAATCATTTTACTTATGATGAGCACAAAAGATAAATAAATGGAATATGTTTACGACATCAAAGTATTTTTTTACCCTTTTGTCACTGTTTTAATTGGAGACATAATTGGCACTTGAACCTTTCAATAACCAGAGTTTTTCTATCATTGTTTGTGTGTGAATGCATGCAGTATCCTTGGGTTTTATATTATAAACACATCTGATATTTTGATGCATATATACTTCCTATTATGATACTAATGCACACATTTGCTCCAAAATTTGACTAATGGATCCAACAGCCTCTTGTTTCCCTGTTTTTTCACTGTTTATGCTCTTTCATACACAACATACGCATGCACGCATAGACATTTGCAAATTTGAACATGTAAACACGTGCAGAAGATAGACATATACGCTACTGTAATTCTTAAATCCATATCCCTAAAATCCAAGGCAATCTTACCAGGTATTCCTCTTAACTGTTTTGAAAGGTCTCAAGCATCGATTAGCAGCAGGTAATATCATCATCTATTTTAATATCAGTGATGCATTACTGCTTGTATGCACTTTTCAATAATGAAATTTTCCCTCATAGAAAGATTTATCTCCTCTTATCTTTTTTTTCTTTTCTTTTTATTTATGATTCTTGTGTTAGATCTATTGTTGAAAATGAAAAAAAGATTTAATTTGAAAAATTAAGAAAATCGAAAAAGTTGAAGAATTTCTATATGATACATTCACTTCTCTTTTGACTATTGATTCTGATATTCTGATAAAGAAATAAGTGAATTCTAAAGCGTAAGTTGATATGTGTGAACATTTTCCTTTTGTCTTTCTCCGAAGAGAATAATTATCCCTTGAAGGATGGTCATGCTGACAAGAATATGATTTATTTTATTTTCTTAACATGAGTATCATTATCCACTGTAGCACAACATGAGTATCATCCATAAGATAGTCAGTCTCCATCCTCCCTTTCTTATTGCTGCTTTTTCTTTCCTTCTATTTAATGATTTTGCCGACTTGTTTTTAGGTAATCTGCAACAAATATTCTGTACAAAGCCTTATAATGGCATAATTGGTAGAGTTGACTATGTTATTACGAAAAAAGAATTCATTTTTCTTGATCACTTAAATTCTTAGGCCTGATCACTCAATTTAATGTCTTTTATGAAGTACCATTTGTCTAGAAAGCACTTTTAATTGCTAAAAAGGTGTAGTCATCCATTTAATATTTTTCACTTGGTGATGATTTATGTTTACTTCCTGCAGTTTTCCTTCTTAACATACTATTTCAAGATTTCTTTTTTCTTTTTTAACAATCTTTGTTTAAATAAACTTGATTAACTAATAGTTTCCAGGTGTGTAATTACAAGTTTACAACCCAACGGAAGGCATGCAGTGGAAAATATCTATAAAATTATAGCCTACTGACTAACAGCTTTGCTCTTGGTTCCCCCTTAAAATCTTCTTCGCAGGTGCAAGATTACCCAACATAATCCTCTTATTGCCTATAGAGAAAACAAAAGTTCCGTCTTCCAAGGGGAAAAAGATTATTAACCTTGCAGGAAGGTGAGATAGCCAATTACAAATGCATCCATTGTCAACTTTCTTTCAACCATATTGTTGCCTTGCATGTCTGCAACAGTACATTTTGTTCAAACATACAGATATGAGCTACTAACCAAATTTGCTGAGCTAGAAGATCCCACTATATATTGAAATGGATGAAGCGTGTATTTTGAAAAATAAAAGAATAAAGATCATATCTAGGCTGCTAAATCAAATATGGGAATCAATATGCAGCAATCATCTAGGTTTATTATATGTCCATTTTACTGATTTACTTACTGTATTTGGTGACGTGTCCACATTTTAGTAACACGATGTAGTGTACAATGAATATCTTTTGAGATATTTCATGATCAAATAGTCAGTGGTCAAATGGCACGAGCAAGTCAAATTTTAGGTTTCTTAAATTTTCCTATTATAGTATTAAGCGAGTGATTCATTGCCCCTCGTAAGATGTAGTTACTTCTAGGTTTTTCTTAATCTTTTGCAATTTGTATTATATTTTAAGGAGAAATTGTCACAAATGTCTAACTTACATATGAAAGAAATAATTGAAGATAATCTTAAGGCGTTCTTGTGTGAACTTATTCATTTTTTAGTATATATTCTCTTCCATAAAGTGTCTAGATAATATTGTGCAAGACATTTTATATGACAAATATGCAATGTTTTGGCTTCAGAGTTGGCCAAGCAGTGGCAGCATTATTGAGGAGGCTTCAGATTCCTTACCAGGGTAACGAATCGTATGGGAAGCTTAGAATTAATGGACTAGCTCTGAAAATATGGTTTCAGCCGAAACTTGCATCTCCATTCAGCGGAAAACCAGGTGACTGGAGCTCATCCCAATCACGACTGGGCAAAAGTATTAGCCATCAGCAGCGAAACATTCGAACTGGCAATCTGTCTTTGGACTAAGTGAGCATGCATTGATTCCCAGCAGAAGACAAGCCGGTATCTACTTTTTGCCTAATAATAGTTTTGCTGCCACCCTTTCACTGAACCATCTTTAATGTTTTTTTCAATAAAAGTTGAAAGCTCCTTCATCCTAATGGTATAATAGAAGAGTGATTTAGAGCCGAGAAAGCAGATAATGCCTTCTTGAGTGCTGAGGCCATTGAATGCTAAGAGAAGGGAAAGTGTAGGACATCGCAGCAAGTTTACTTTGATGAATTAGGTCATACCCCCATAGAATAATAAGATGGCACAGTCCCGTTTTTTGTGATTACCTGCAGCTATGTCTTGGCCTTTGCAACGCGGATTATATAAATGTATGATGATAGAGATGCAGATATTTGATGTATATGTTACTGCTACATGTCTTTGCCGTAACTCTCTAGGTGTAAAGTAAAAATTGGCTAAATTAAAAAAATATTAGATGATTTTGATATGTAAGTTCTTCCATTATGATCTACCGTCCAATTTGAGATTGATTTGGTCCTTTAGATGCTTAAACTATATTACTTCCATTTTGTTTTCCCTCTTTTCAACTGCAAATAAGAGAGAAAAAATGAAAGGCTTTTTGCCTGCATCCGGGGGACAGGTCAGAGACGAACCTGGCCGTTTGGAGAAGAGTGATATGAAAGGAAAAAAAGGTAACTACAAAACGCTGCCCTGCAATTGAACTATTGAGGTATAGTTTTTCAATAGCAAACTTCTCAAAGACACGAAACAAATTTTAAAGACTACAAAGGAATAAGAGAAGCAGAAGCTACAATTGCTAATGGCGATTTTGCTTCTCCAAACAGTCAATAGATTCGAACAAAATTTTATACAACGAAATACAACATTTTGTATTTGTCAAAAAGACTGAAATGGGTGGGGAAAAAAGGAAACAGAAAAATGAAGTCAGTCATAGATAGATATGTTAATCTTTCAGGAGGCACGCAGTTGAGAGGTAAGATTGATGAACGCATCTTCTTTGCAAGGAATTGTGAGACCGCCCATGGGATGATTGAAGCCAAACTCTTCCTCGGCTCGGTTTAGCAAGTCAAGAAACGAAGGATGGTTCAAGTATGATATTGGAACCACAAACCGCTTCTTTTGCAACTCTCCAACATAGACTGCTATGTGGCCCTTTGGAACATTGGACTGATTTCCACTATGGAAATGCTGTGAAGTCGACTTGAATATCTGTTTTGCATGAAGTACCATAAACGGCAGACGAATACCCATAATATGATCTGGCCTTGAACTGAATAGAAAGAAATTTGAATGTAAATAGAAAGTTTATGTTGACACTGAAGCCTTTAGGGATCCTGTATTTAACTATTTATAGCATCAACACAGAGTGGAAAAGCCATACATTTCCAGAACAGAAATAGGTGTCCAACTCCAAGTGGGGTAATGCTGCCACAAGATTCGGGCCCACTTCGTGCAATTCATCAGAGTCACATGGCTTTGCTCAGCTAGCTCAACTCCACTTCAGAGTTCAGACCTCAATCCGTCCTACTTATCCTCCAGCTCAGTTTCATTGAAGTCATAGTACACTCCAATAATTATATAAGCATTTGTTAATTAGTGGTGAAAGAATTAAAATAAAAATCATCAATTGATTGGTTAGAGTAACTAGTGACTTTAATTTAAAATGTTAGATTAAAAATTTGATTTTTATTATTAACTATCATACTTTTAAATTTAAACATAATTAGTCTCATATTTAAAAAAATATGAGAATATTAGTGATTTAAAAAAGAAATTAAATAAAAAATATTATTTATAAAAATAAAATATTTAATATCTTAAAATTTAAAAATATATTTAATACTTTTTATTAAATAATTAAAAAATTATTAAAAAATATTAAATATTCGTTAAAGAATAAAACATCATTAGCCAATTACATATAAAAGTGGCAGTGCTTTAAACTTAAAAGATGTAGTGGGCACTGGACCCGATTCTTAAAGAGACCCTAAAGAAACGCCAATGTTATTTCTAATATGCAAATTTTGTTTTAAAAAAATAGTAATAAGGATAATTACTTTAATAGTACTGTTCAGGACGCAGATGATATACGTGAGATCTCAAAAGATAGGCAAATGTTAGTATAGAGAATTGTCTCTATAATACTCATTCAAAAGCTTTTATCAATTCTCTATAATACTCATTCAAAAGTTTTTATCAAATGAAGACTAATTCCTAAACATCATGAGATTTCCTTGAGAAAGGATAGCCAAAAGCAAGATTCAAGGAGATTCGAGAATGTAAATTCTTATATGAAACTCTTGAACCAATCAGTCAATTGAGTCAACCTACGTTAACATATTCTTATGTTAGTCCATTTTAAGTGTTGTTTTAATATAAGATACAAAAATTAAAAAACACAAAATTAAGCTTTAATTATGAGATTTTTTTAATTAAACTATTCTTATTTAATTTTCAGTAATTAATTATTTTACTCTATCATGTCATACTATCTCTTCCGTATTCCTTTTAGAGTATATATAAGAGCATAACTGAAAAAATGATAATTAATACTTTATTAATATTTGAAAATATATCTTATAATAGACAACAAAATTTTCTTAAAAAAGCACTTAAAATGGATTCATCAAGTGGCCCGTAACATATGGCACCGCCCCAGCCTCAATCGTTGCTGTAAAATAGTAATGAATTTCTACAGAGCAGCCTAAGTGAAATCCATGTCAAAAACATGAAAAAAGAAGGTAAAGATACTGTTATTTATTGAGGAGATATTGCAGCAAGTGTGGCTTGAAAATTTAGAGAAGCATGACTCATTTGGTATGATTCTGGTTAGACTTTACTTTCATATATACATATTATAGTAAAAAAAAAAAAAGGTATACACAAGCCTTCAAAATTGGAGCAAATTTTTATGGTTTATCATTTTAGGATAATTTTGACATTACTCATAATTTTATGGTTATATTCCAATGAAGTAAAGGTTAGAGAGTCAAAATATTACTTTTAAAATCTGAAGATGACAGTGAAATTAGGCTAAACCAAAAGGCAAACTAAATTTACACAAATTTTGAAGTTATAACTAACGGCAAATTCTTACATACTCTACTATATTACACTCAAATATTCCTTTTTTCTAATTGCTTTTCAAAATTAATAATTTATATTTAACTACTTTATTACATATCACACTCCTAGATACACTTAAAAAGAGTATATTAAAATCCACCATGACCGAGGCTTTGCATAAGTTGGAGGAACATTTACAAATTACAATGCATCAGTCCTAGAGATGCAAGTAAGAACATTTAATTTAAAAGTAATCAAAACAATTGATAATCCAAAATAATATTCAATTGTTAAAAACTAAAAAGTATATTGTTCTCCAAAATTAAGGATCTAAGAGAATCAGCATCGGAAAGCATAATATCTACAAGGTGCAATGTATAATTGTCAGAGTAGGGGGCGTGAGTGGCAATCATGTAGAAGATTTGTGGCAGAGGATCATCATAATGTGACAGACTGCCAAAGGAGTTTACTCACCAGTATTGGAGCTTGATGCCTTGATCCTTACATACCTCACGAAATGCAAATTGTATCTTGGATTTCATCAAAAATATAAAAATTAAAACTAGTGACAAATTTTGGATCTTTGTTGGAAGTGGAACTGCTACTGTATCTATGGGCTAAGGACGATGCTTGATAGCCTTCCTCGTATACGGGCCCCATTATGTATTTGCTACCTAAGCCTCTATGTTAATACTCTGAAGTCAGGACAACTTATTCCCAGCAGTTATAGTCTTTGTGTTATTCCAGACGAGGAGACATATAAATGGGACATCTCTTCCTGTGGAGACTTAATGACAGCATTGCTGAATTCACTGCTTACGCATATTTCCCAGTATAGTCTACTAGCATGGTCTGTTCTATAACTTCCTTGACTGTTTAGATGTACAGAAATAAAACCTTGGATCTCATTAATTATTTATGTCATTTTGTGGCTTTTATATCCAATAACAACTTTGAATCGTTTCTCTTTGCTATTTCTTTTTCATTTCAAAATTATAAAAATGATTCCAGTTAGTATAGCCATTAAATTATTGGTATTTGGCCAATTTTTTGATTTATTTTATGAAATTTGAAGTTTGAATTAAATTTATTATCAATGTAATATTCTTTATATAACTATTAAATAAAAATTAAATTAATATAACAATTAATTTTTTTATAACAAAATTTTGATAATTTTTAAATAAACAAAACTATATAGTTCATTGATAATATTAAACTTTTTAAAGTAACAATATAAAATATTACTCATGGCCAATGGTCATGTAGCCTAGTAGCACCTCTCTTGATGACAGGGTTCCAGGTGGGTTGTTTAATTCCGCACATCTTATTTTCCCAAATTCTCACCTAGATTTTAGTAGGAGTCTCATTCCTTAACGTGAAACATTACTCATGTAATCAGATATTATATATAAGAGTAAATTACAATTTACCTATTGCGTTTAACTTAAAATCATTTTGTTTCCATGTGATTTTCTCATTAACACATAACCACCATGTGACTTTTTAATCCAATTTTTAAAAGAAAAACACATGTTAGAATTTAGAAATTTGTTATTAGCTAAATCTTAATTGTGATTGTGCATATCACTTATTTATTTTATAACATGAAGAAATCATTAATAATTTGTTTGTCTTATTTTTTATATGAGATTTGATTTTTTTTCCTTCTTAATTTTTTGGTAATTAAATATTTCATGTCTTCCATAAAAGTTTCTAAGTCATTTATGATTTTTTTTATAGGTCTAATACATGTTTTTCGTTAACAAGTGGATGAAAAAATAATAACAGGATAAAATGTAAATTTTTAAACCACATAATCAAAATGATTTGAAGCCAAATCATGAGAATAAATTGTAATTTATCCTATAAAAAACTATTTCGAAGGCCCCAAACAACCTGATTACTATCATTGAATGTATTACACTTTTGCCGCTCTCTTTTCATGAAGTTGAAAATAAATATCATTGGATTGCTGCTACATTTTCTACTATTAACAAGATGAATGAACAGAAGCCTATGAATACAACAATGATTGTGAAGTACATGATATTTCTTCTCTCGAACACATCATTATATATGAAATACAAAGTGTGGTATAAAGAGATCCTTATCAGGTCGTCAAACTATTAGCCATTCAAACGAGAAGTGAGATTAACAAAATCATCAATAGCACAGGGAATCACAAGGTTGCCCAATCGGTGGTCAAAACCAAACTCTTCCTCAGCTCGACTCAACAAGTCCTGGAACAAAGGTTGCTTCAAGTACGATATTGGGACCACAAACCGCTTTTTATGCTCCTCATCTCCCACGTACACCGCAAAATGGCCCTTTGGGACGTCAAAAATGTTTGAACTTTGACCTGAAAAATGATGCTTTGACTGAGACCGCAGTCGTAAAATTTGCTTTGCATGGTGAACCATCTCTGGAAGCAGACGAATACCCATGTTTGATCTCTATTCTGGTTGTCAAAAACACACGTCCTCTATCATATTCTGAAGAATTGAACCACGATACTTATATATAGGGTAACCAAGAGGAAAATAAGATATGGTATTAATATTATTGTTCTGCATGATAAATTTGAACGTGTACTTTTGTCCTTGCATTATAAAATTTAGCACTGTCAGCCTGTCACAGGTCCAACTTGGCACTCTACTTGCCCACCGTTTTTTCACAGAAAACGCCCTGTTTCTCTCATGTTCCGGAAGTGGGCATGTTCTTGACGTCAGTAGTTTGATGAATCTTTATCCAGATCCGAGAATCCGTCTATTATTTCTGGTTATTCCATTTCTTTATGTTAATATTTTCTACTCTTCCTATCAATATATTAAGAATTCAACTTTTCCTCTCTCTTTTCTTAATTTAGCTAGTATATGTTAACATTGCACATGTACGTTTTTTTTATCGTTTATTTATATCTGTCAAACATGTAACCAGAAAAGGGTCACGACGAAGATGAATGTGGGCATAAATCCTGAAAGCTGCAGAGGTTGACGAGAAATCATTGCCTAGATTAACAGCACTTACACCAAAGGGGGAAAAAAACAGGAGCAGCTACCATTTGACTGGGGCTGCCAAATTTTTGTTTATGACGGCAAAATAGTCTTTATTTTTTATTTCAAACCCTCTGCTATTTCATTTTGTTCTTTTCCAGCTGAACCTATCCTCTGCTTTTTTTTAATCTTATCTGTACATGATGGAGGATGGCCACCTCCTATGTCCAGGTACCCACCACTCATTTTACTGAACTTGCACCCTGACTTCTTGAAGTAAACTTAAAATGTACTTGACTGTTAAATTAAAGGAAGATAGTGCATACCGGAAAATGTGGATGCAGACATGCAGTGCATTTTTGCAGTGCGAAAATAGCCTAATCAACCCCGGTACCAGCTGGTGTTTCCTCATATATATAACAGAAGAACTTTAGTATAGTTAGAAATATAAATCACTCTCATGACCTAAGAAATGTAAATCTCTCTGCAACTAATAATTTAAGTTTTTAGGGTTAAAATTAGTCCTTAACAAAATAGTTAAAATTGAAGAATTGAAGAATTGTTACTAAATTTCTACAACTCCTACCACTTAGCCGTAAGTGGCCATACGATAATGACTTTATTAAGTAAAATTTAATTTCTTAATATTAGGATCTTGGACAAATTGACACGTACCCATGCCAAACTCTTTTATTTTAGGAGTAATTGCATTCTCTTTACCTTATCTATTTGTTTAATTACACTTTTTTACACTTTTTTTCCTTTTGATTTAAGCACATTATTCATTATTCTTTAATCTATTGATTACTCAGCAATATTCTCCATGATGACAAAGTAATGCTAAAATAAGTTTATAAAAAAATACTCTAATATTTTACATTTTAAAATTACTGTGTTCTCACACATTTAGATACAGTTAATTAGATAAAAATCTCGTGCATTGCCTTTATTAATTCGCAATTATAATGAAGTATATTAGACAACTGGATGTCATGCTTTGAACACTAAATTTCATAGCGAAGCCTAAATTTAAATCTGAGGAGATGCTATTGGAAGGTTACATTGCAATTTTCAGAACTGAGAGTCCATTGGGCGTGCGCCGTAATGGTTTGACGAAAAACTGCACTTCGAAACAGATCAATTTGCTTGAATTCAATTGCGAAAAATTTATATACAAATTTTGGAGACATCACTTGCGATGCTATTGGATTGGGGGGAATCTCCAGTACAAAATGAATGGAAGAGACTGGCTTTGTTGTTCCTATGATCCTATCTAACTTAATAGTAATCTTTATCTAGCTACTAGGAATATAAAAATAAGCAATGGGTCATTTAGATGAAACCATCGCCATTTTTTGAACAATTAATTAAGAGATGAAGTAAGACTGATGAAGTAATCTTCAGGGCATGGAATTGTGAGACCGCCCATTGGGTGATTGAATCCGAATTCTTCTTCAGCCCAATCCAACAAATCTCTGAATAAAGGGTGGCTCAAGTAAGATATTGGAATCACAAACCTTTTATGGCTCTCTCCAACATAGACTGCCAAGTGGCCTTTTGGAACATCAGCAATGCTTGAAGCCATTTTGATTCTTGCTGAAAGAGTTCTCTGAAATTTCTGTTTGGCATGAACTATCCCCACGAATCTGTTACCAGTCTTCATGATGGAGAAAACTAGATATGAAGTCTGAAGTTATTAAATGATAGAAGATCTTTAATGGTAGAGCTGGAGAAGACTTGGGTTGAATTGCTATCTTTAAAAACTAAATATATATATATAGGGAGTCAAGTCATGCACTAGATAATATTGCTTGTGAAGAATGTACAGAAACATGTCAGGTGAAGGGTTTGGGGTAGGTTCACATGATTGTGCCTAATCTGGACCAAAACATGAGGACCCACTATCTTTTGGAGCCAAAAAAAAGTGTGCTGCTGGTTAAAAGTTATACTACTTATTGGTTATTGCTTCTTCCTTTGAACTAATAATGCCCTTGCCTTTTTTATGCTAGGCATGTTCTTGATATAAAATGCCAGCATGAATTGGAAAAGATGTTGTATTGGTCTTACTTATTCAGAGGAGCTTTGAATTTAGACTGGTGCTCTCTACTGGCTTTTTCTTGTGATCACTTGACAAACCTCTATTGTGATAATAGATAGACGTGTTTCCTGGTTCGCATAATGTGTGAATTCGGTTGAATTTAAAACCAGACTTCATTGGGTTGAGTTGCAAGTTTTAAAATTTTAATTTGATCAAAATTGACTTAACCCTTTTTTTTTAAGATTCAATCCCCAATACAAAGTCAATTTTTTAAGGTAATCCAATTAACTCGATCAAACCAGATTTATTTATTTATATTTATTTTTTAAATTCATTAATCCAATCCAAACCAACTTAATATCATGTAGGGTTAATTTAAGTTGAGAAAATTTCTTTCTCAACTTGATCCAATCCAACCCGATCAACCGTATTAGAGTTGGTTTGTAGAAGTCTTTAACACAACCCGACCTGTATAGTAGGTCCTCAATTATTTGGCAGAAGGTTGATTCCCTGTTTTAGACCTGCTACATTCTTTTTTGCTCACTCAGACTTAAGATGATAACTTGCCATGGTGAAGCTAGTCAGACAGTTCCAAAAATTGCAAAATTCCCTGCCCCCCTCTTCTCAAAATGGAAAGCTAGTGGTTTTTATCTTATGTCGGCACAACAAATCTCCTTCCTCTTTAACATGAACTGCAAATTGGTGCTTCAAGCTTAGGAGGACACTATTTATTGCAGAGAAAATAACTTCATGGCAATCACACTGGCTTTATTGTAGGCAATTAGTGTGCTATGCTCTAAACAGATAAATGAGAGTAGAACCCTCAACAGATTCTGGCAAATGAAGAATGCTTTGCTCAGTTAGCTCAATTTCAGTTCACTCTATCCTACTGATCCTCCATTTGAGTTCCATTAAAGTCATAGTCCGGTCAAATAATAGAGCCAAGACAACAGAAAACAGGGTGTGGTACACTAAAAACCGAAAGCACTGTCCATGTGATTGCTTAAAAGATGTTTTCAGCACAGCACGTGAAATACTCCCGCGCTCTTAGAGCATTGGACCCGATTTTTATCTACTCAATTACCTAAAGAATGAGAAGGACAAAACAAACAGAATAAATTAATTAAGGGAAAGTTTATTAGGATAGAAAATAGAAATTTTATGAAAATTTTTAAATGTTCTTGCAGAAATAGTTTTATCAATTTTTTTTGAAAAATTATAATTTTTTTATAACAATAGTTTTAGCTTACGAATAGTTAACCACTTAAGTAGTTAATTAAGTTAATAAATAGTTTATTAACCACTCTTTAAATATCATGAATTGATGGAGTGATTATTAGGCTCCTAAACCGAAAATATTTTTTTTATCAAGAATTTCTTTCTAATAATTTTCATAATTTTTTTCTGTATAATATTTATTATGTGTGAGTGTTATAAATATTTTTATAAGATTCTATTCTTAGTATTTTTTTCATTACTTTTGTTATTATTTAAATAATTATAAATATTTTAGCCTAACAATATAATAAACAGTACAATAAAAATGATATATTAAATATATAAAAACCTAAAATTAAGTAGTTTTGATTATATTAATACTTAATATCGTAGTAATAAAATTTTCGTAAATAAATTAATGTTAGAGCTACTTGTTCTTGATCCACAACACAAAGCTGCAACACTCTTTTATCTCTTACCGCAGTGAGCTAGTGTGCTACGAATACTTTCTAATGCTCCTCAAAGACCAGAATCGCATGTGAGATATAAAAAATGGTAAAGTTTAAAGACCACCGTACCATGCCATGTAAAGAAAAAAAAACTAACAAATCGTAGAGCAGTGATCACCCAAGACAAATATTATGAAAGGAGAATAAAAAATAGACAAGGAATATGAAAGAAAATTTAGCATATTAGAATTTAGAGCTATAACTTATAATTCTATTTGCAGTCCTCCAGCCCTCCCATAATCTTCTAACAAGATTTGTATTTTTTATGAATTCACCAAAACATGAATTTAGTATTTAGTATTTTTTATTGTATAGATTTTTTTTTAAAAAATGGAAAGTTATAGTTAATAAAGTGGTTATTTTAATTTTCTTGGGCTGGCCTGAAATTAGTAGGGCCAGGATGGGGCACGCCCGGCACAGGCTGGGCCAACCTGGTGGCTAGCAAGGCTACAAGGGCATACTGCCCCGGTTTTTGCATTTCAGCCTTTTGAGCCCCATTTAGTTGGGCCAGTGCCCCAAAGTGGAAAGGCCAATAGCCCTATTTCTTTAATTCACCTAAACCAGCGCTCCAAATCAAGACTCAAGAGGGGTCTCAGCCCATTTAATAGCTTAAAAAGATAGATTAAGCTTAACCTATACACATCTCCTTTACTTCAAGTGGATAATGTGCTAGGACTAGGACTAGGACTAGGATTGATAATGAGTTGAGATAGCTTGTGAACTTACTCGTGATTTGATTTGTTAATAACTAAATAATTTAAATTTTTTGACTCATTTGTTAAATGAATTGAGCTTAAGTTATCATATGTTCATCTTATTAACTTGTCAATCGGTTCGATGTATGTATACAGTCATTTTTTATAAATAATAATACTTTAATTTAATATTTATTAACATTTTATTTTATTTTTGATTTGACTAAATTATTTTTTAAATAAATATATGTAAAAAATATGAATTTTATTGAGCTACAAATTAATTTGAACATAACTCATTAAGTAGTACAAGTTCAATTAATACAAGGCTCGATATTGACTTATTGAACTTGAATAACTCATGAACTCAAAGTAAGCCAAGAAAATGAACTCGATTTTTTAATGAGCTAAGCCAAGCCACCTTAACTCATTTCTAGCCCTACCTAACACTTGTTCCAAAAGAAGGACATGTATTCTCAATTAACTTGTTGATCCTCAAGAAGGACCTCAATTGTCAATTTAAGAGACAATTAAACTTTTTTGATACAAACTCAAAAAAGCTACGTAGTTCTGTATGTTACTACAAACCTAAAATCCTCTCATTGTTATTTGGAATCTTTCTCAATTTATTATATGCTTCCCATTGGTAGTAATCACAGTAGCAGAGCAGATTAAGATGCAGACGTGGGTGATAAGCTTCAGTTGTCCATGCCATGCTTTGCATTTTATAGTGGCCCCTGATTTGTATAACACTACCCAAGGTAGTGTTATACACTTCTACACACAAGGTAGAGGAACATATTTTCCCTGTATTATTGTCTCAATTGTTTTTGTAAAAAGAAAATGTTGTAAGCATGTAACAACAATTTTTCCAAGCCTTATCTAAATGCTTATGATACATGGTATCAGTTACCTGTTCAACATGAAGCAAACATGATGTCTCAAGCGTGTCTAGAACACTATATGTCAGCTATTAAATTGTATAGACAAGCATTAGGCTTTGACAGTACATATTTCTCTTATCTCAACTTTCAAGTGGGTACCGTCTAGGCTGTTCTTGGGTTATCCAGTCTCATAAATTCCTGGTCTTTGATAAAGAGGTCCAAGACAGTACCATGTGATCCTTCACGCCCGTGTCTCTCACTAGACCCCATTTGGATAGCTCTTTCTCTTCATCAATCATTTCTGTACCAAATGGTTTTCCAAAGTCCTCTCTTTTATCTATATATAGAGATAGTCATGGTTGCATTCACAAACAAGTTAAGTCCTTTGCATTTTTGAAGCATCAAATCCTTCCTACACAAGTCTCTTCAAATCATTCTCTTCTTCTGCAATGGGTTTCCGTTTGCCTGGTCTTCAAAGGCGCACTAATGTCCCAAAGGGTTATCTTGCAGTTTATGTAGGAGAAAACCAAATGAAGCGGTTTGTGATTCCTATATCATACTTGAACCAACCTACAATCCAAGACCTGCTGAGTCAAGTTGAACAAGAATTTGGATTTAATCATCCAATGGGTGGCCTCACAATCCCTTGTAGAGAAGATGTCTTCCTAGATATCATTTCTCGCTTGCATAGGCCATAAAGTAGAAGATTGAAATGTAGATCAATCCAATTTTGTAAAGAAGTCATAGTCTAACAATGTAAATTTTTTCATCTTTCTTTCTTGTCCTTTCCTGGGCAGTGGAAAGATGTATCCGGACACAGAAATTTATAAACAGAGATTATTGCAATTTTATCTCTATAGTTTAGTTTGGTTTCTTTCATAAACTTTCCGTTGACCCTTTCTTTCAAGTTGTTAGGTGGATGGTTGTCTATTTTCTTTGGTAGACTAAAATTACTTGCAGAATCATATTTTTATTAATACATGAACCTGGTTAATGATCACTTCCGGAGTTCTGTTGATGGCTTGGGGTATTAGTGCTTCCTTCTTTATATTGCTTTTGTCGAAAACACAGGAACCGAGCTATTTCTTTCTTTTTTTAAATTTAATTTTAATATTCAAATTCATAAACAAAATCCCAACTCGTTGCAGGATAAGTTGGGAAGCATTGTTAATGATTTGGCTGATGGTCCATAATGAGAGATTCATAAATCTAAATATATTTTTTAAACCTTTTGTATTGCAGATGTTTACATAGTACCTTTAATTGTGTATTTAAATATGCATGAAAATAATTCTGGTACCCATGTAACACTAATAAATTACTTGACAACATTATATCTTAATGTTAGTTTTATAATTTAACATTCTAAAAATTACAATTGTATTTCTTAATACACTGAAGTTGGTTTGTTTCGGTGACTACAACTAATAATGTTTTTGTGGTTCGTTTAATCTAGGTGCAGGAAGGCATGGTTCACATTTCTAATTTCTACGTAGCTGATAACATATAATATGCTATGTTTATATATATATATATAGCTGAAGCAGCATCTTTCATGGCTAATGGATGTCCCTCCTCTAAAAGGTCAACCAAATATTTGATAGCTCCAGATTATTTTCCAATGATGTGCTTGTTGGAATCAAGAGCTGATAATGAGAAAATAGCTGCTGCAGCATTGCTTCTTGTTTGAATGGTTCCAGATTTCAAGGAATCAATTAGCAGAGAGATGACCGTTTGATCCTCTGCAAACACTCTCTTATTATCATCATGAGTTGAGAGATTTAGAACAGTCGTGATCAAATCCTCATGGAGATCGGGATGAATATAAGCCGTGCCAGTTAATAATGGACTGAGCAACTGTTGAATCACATTACTGGACTCCCCAAAAAGGGTTCGAAATGAAGGCGAATTCTTTGCTAACAGCCGAAGCTCTTTTGCAGCTTCTTTCTGATCAGAAACAGACAATGACAACTTATGAAGCAATGAATATAATTGGTCTCTGTCTGCATCAGTTACTACTTCTTCATGAATGTCCTGAGCAACCTTTGGTAGCTCAATTCCATGCTCCTTACACCACTTTGAAATCATATGTTGGACCAAGCAATTAGGAGTAAGGAATAAGGATAGAGTGAGAGAGGACTTGCAGGGCAAGTTCTGTGGCCTTCATTCAGCCACCTCTGGATGAATGGCCTATCATATAAGTCTGTCCAGTGGGCAAGATAACAGGATCGGTCATTAACTCTGCTGAAACGGGGCAGAGAAATTCGGGAGGAACATCCAATTTGGGAGAGAAAGAGGTGCATTTCAAATCCTTGAGAGCAGAAAGAGTTATGATAGCCTCTTCCGTGGTGTGCACCGTATAGTCATCGCCCTCCACGATAATCTTAACCAATTCCTGCTCTCTCTCTCTCTCTCTATATATATATATATAGGGGAGAGATTAATTTATATCGGTGTAAGACTTGATCACTCTTACATTACTCAATAACTTTTTCTTGGATAACTTTATTACAAAATCCACCATTAGATTTAAAGTTTTTATCATGTAGATTGTTAGACTATGAGTTTTTTCTTAGAAACCTACAACTTAATTTTTGTTTGTGTACACTCTAAGTAATGTCAGTTGATTACTGCTAGTTAGGTAGAAACCAGAGGTGGTCCATGTCTTTAAGTTATTTTTGACAAGTTAAGTTGAAATAGCAAGTTAAGCAAAGTAGTGAAGTTTGCTTTTGACCACAACAAATATGTACCAATGCCTTTTGTATATTTGAATTATGATGAATGAAATCAGTGTGTTCTGCTGCATAATTTTATTTTCTTGCTCCTTCCAACTTATGCTCTTCTAATTCTAACATGGTATCAAGAGCTCATAGTGATCTTTAAGGGGCTGTGAGAAAAGAGAGAAGAAAAAAAAATCAGAAAAGCTTTTCCTAAAACCCAGACCAGCTAGCTTGCTTCTGCCTTAGAAAACTCATTCGCACCTCCTGCTACATGGCATCAGTAAACTTTTCTCTGCCTCCTCCTCCTGTGTTCACAGGAGTTCAACATGATTTGTGGGCAGTGAAAATGAGGGCCTATTTGAGAGCATATGACCTTTGGGATGTGGTGGATTCTGATCCTGCTCCATTTCCATTGCCCAATAACCCAACTGTGGCTCAACTAAGAAACCACAATGAAGAACTAGCAAAAGGAGGCAGAGCACTTGCAATAATCCATTTAGCCTTGAGTGATGACATGTTCGCAAGAATTTCCAACTGTGAAACAGCAAAAGAAGCTTGGGACAAACTTAATGAAGAGTTTCAAGGCAATGAAAGAACCAAGCAGATGCAGGCGATGAATTTGAGATTCTCAAAATGAAGGAGGCCGAGACTATAAAGGATTACATGGACAGGGTCATGCAGATTGTCAACCATATCAGGTTGCTAAAAGAAGAGTTTCCTAATAGAAGAGTGGTGGAAAAGGTGCTTGTAAGCCTCCCAGAGAGGTATGAAGCAAAAATTTCATCACTTGAAGAGACGAGATCTTTCTCAGCTTACCTTGACAGAGTTAATAAATTCTCTGCAAGCACAAGAGCAAAGAAGAGCAATAAGGCTTGAAGACTATTGAGGGAGCATTTCAAGCAAAAATGAAGGAGAAAAATGTTGATTTCAACAAAGGAAAAAAGCAATCTGGTGAAAAGAAAGAGAAAGAAAAGAAGTTTTATGAAGCAGGCACAAGTGGAGTCAAAAAATGGAGATACCCACCTTGTCCACATTGCAAGAAAATGAGTCATTCAGAAAACTTTTGCTGGTGGAGACCAAATGTCATTTGTAGAGCTTGCAACCAGCATGGACATGTTGAGAAAGTGTGTAAGAACAAAGGAAACAAGCCGAGATAGCAAGCACAAGTTGCAAAAGATCAAGAGCATGAAAATGAACAGTTATTTGCTGCTACTTGTTATGCTGCAGCAAGTGACAAAGATGCTTGGCTTATTGACAGTGGTTGTACCAGCCACATGACGTATGATTCTAGAATTTTCAAGGAATTGGATGAGTCCTTCACCTCTAGAGTCAAAATTGGTAATGGTGACTATGTTGATGTGGAAGGGAAGGGTGTCATTTTAGTTCATACACCTTCAGGTACAAAGTTAATCTCAGATGTCTTATTTGTGCCTAAAATTAGTCAAAACTTATTAAGTGTTGCACAAATGCTAGAGAAGAATTATTCTTTACACTTTTAGAACATGTCATGTATCATATTTAATCCATTTAGCTGTGAGTTAATGATAGTAAAAATGAAAGATAAGAGTTTTCCAGTAGAATGGAAAAAACCAGAAAATCATGCATACCCTACTGCAGAAGAAAATTCAGTCTTATGGCATAAAAGACTTTGCCATTTCAATTATGCAAACTTGAAGCACAAGCACTCTAGTTATATGGTTTCAAATCTGCCTGTTATTGATGCTTGTACTAGTGTGTGCAATGTTTGCCAATTTGGGAAGCAAAGCAGATTGCCTTTTGGTGCTAGTAGTTGGAAGTCTTCTTGTAAACTGCAGTTGATACATTTTGACATTTGTGGACCAATGAGTATTATTTCTTTAAGTGGCAATAGGTACTTTCTATTGTTCATTGATGATTTCTCAAAAATGTGTTGGGTCTACTTCTTAAAGCAAAAGTCAGAAGTTTTTACTTCATTTCAGAAGCAGAAGTTGGGAAGCAAAGTGGATGTCAAATTAAAATACTCAGATCTGATAATGGAATTGAGTATACTTCAAAGGAATTCAAATTTTTTTGCGAGAAAGAAGGCATTCAACATCAGCTAACAGCTCCCTACACTCCCCAACCTACACTCCCTAACAGAAAGGAGTGAGTGAAAGGAAAAATAGATCTGTTATGGAAATGGCCAGGTGTTTGATGTTTGAGAAAGGCTTGCCTAAGAATTTCTAGGCTGAGGCAGTCAATATTGCAGTATACTTGCTGAATTTGCTCCCCACCAAACCTCTAAAAGGCAAGACTCCTTACGAAGCTTGGCATGAAACAAAGCCTTCTGTTGAGCACCTTAAGATTTTTGGTTGTGTGTGCTATGTTCACGTACCAGAAGCAAAGAGAGACAAGCTGGATGAAATGTCAGAAGTTGGAATCTTCTTGGGCTATAGTAATTTTACCAAAGGATACAAAATCTTCAATTTGAAGTCACAAAAAATTTCTGTAAGCAGAAATGTCAAATTTGATGAGCTAGCAAGATGGAATTGGGATGAAAATTATTTTGAACATTCCAACATGAATTCTCCTGAATCTATGTCATTAGATAATCAAGATGCAACAGTAGAAGAAGAAGATTATGATTTTGATGATGACACACCAGTTAGAGGAACAAGAACACTTGATGATATCTATGAAAGATGTAATGTCTCTCAACTGGAACCTTCAACTTATGAGGATGCAGCAGGTAAAACTGAATGGAGATTAGCAATGCAGGAGGAGATTAATATGATTGAGAAGAATGAGACATAGAAATTGGTTGACAAACCAAGTAATCATAAAGTTATTGGAGTCAAGTGGGTTTATAGAACCAAACTGAACCTAAATGGCTCTGTAAACAAGTTCAAAGCCAGATTGGTTGTGAAAGGTTTTTCTCAGCAACATGACATTGATTTTACAGATACCTTTGCTCCTGTTGCAAGGCATGACACCATTAGGTTGCTAATAGCATTAGCAGCCAAGCTTGGATGGACAATTTATCATTTGGATGTGAAATCAGCCTTCTTAAATGGACTGCTAGAAGAAGACATTTACATTGAACAGCCAGAAGGTTTTGAAGTTCCAGGAAATGAAGACAAGGTGTACAAGTTGCATAAAGCTTTGTATGGCTTGAAACAAGCTCCAAGAGCTTGGTACAGCCGAATTGACACTTATCTATTGCAGCAAGGATTCACCAGAAGTGAAAGTGAAGCTACACTTTATGTTAAAAGAGCTAAAACTGAAGTAGAGCTCATAGTATCCCTATATGTAGATGATCTCCTTGTCACAGGTCAAAGCTCTGAAGGTCTAAGACAATTCAAGCTAAAAATGGACGAAAAGTTTGAAATGTCAGATCTTGGAGAAATGAAATACTTTTTGGGAATGGAAATTTACCAATCTAACATTGGCATTTTCATTTCTCAAAAGAAGTATGCTTGGGAATTCCTAAAGAAATTTCATATGGAGAAAGCCAAACCAGTGTTTAATCCACTAGTAGTAAATCAAAAGCTAACAAAGGAAGATTATGAAGAGAAAGCTAATGCTTCTGTTTATAGAAGCATAATTGGAAGCCTGCTATACATATCCTCTACTAGACCTGATATTATGTTTTCTGCAAGTTTGCTCTCAAGGTTCATGCATTCTTCAAGTCACTCTCATTTAGGTGCAGCTAAAAGAGTTTTAAGGTATATCAAAGGTACAGCAGACTATGGTTTGTACTACTTGAAGGATGAAAGTGCTGAACTTGTGGGATATGCTGACAGTGACTGGGCAGGAAGTTTAGAGGACTCAAAAAACACTTCAGGTTATTGTTTTTCTTTTGGAAGTGTTGTGTTCTCCTGGAATTCTAAGAAACAAGAGGTGGTTGCACAATCCTCAGCTGAAGCTGAGTACATTTCAGCAACAAGTGCTGCAAATCAAGCTATTTGGTTGAAAAAGATCTTATCAGATTTGGGATATGATACAAATACTGTCAATTTATTGGTGGATAGTCAATCAGCAATAACAATTACTAAAAATCCTGTGCAGCATGGAAGAACTAAGCATATAAATGTCAAGTTTCATGCAATTAGAGAAGCTCAAAGACATGGCGAAATTAATCTTGTGCACTGCAGATCAGAAAACCAGATTGCAGATATACTAACTAAGGCACTTCCTAAAGCCAAATTCGACTACCTAAGATCAAAGCTTGGAGTTTCCAAGAAAAATCTCAAAGAGGAGTGTTAGACTATGAGTTTTTTCTTAGAAACCTACAGCTTAGTTTTTGTTTGTGTACACTCTAAGTAATGTCAGTTGATTATTGCTAGTTAGGTAGAAACCAGAGGTGGTCCATGTCTTTAAGTTGTTTTTGACAAGTTAAGTTGAAATAGCAAGTTAAGCAAAGTAGTTAAGTTTGCTTTTGACCACAACAAATATGTACCAATGCCTTTTGTATATTTGAATTATGATGAATGAAATCAGTGTGTTCTGCTGCATAATTTTATTTTCCTGCTCCTTCCAGCTTATGCTCTTCTAATTCTAACATAGATCATGTCTATAAAAATTTATATTAATCCGAAATTATTTTATAATTTATTAATATACATCAAGCCTCAAATTTATGCAAATTAAAGCTAGCCTACCCCGAGTGACCTTATCAGTTTGGAGAAAACTTTGCAGGACAACTCAATTGATCATGTTTACAACACCACATGTCAGCTATTGCATGGCAGAAATAAAGATCAAGTTAAAGGAGTACACGTCTCTTTTATTTCAAGTGGGTAATGTGTTGCATTTGTCCCAGAAGGTGGGACATGTATTCTCTGATATAACTTGTCGATCCTTGAGAAAGACCTCTTAGACAATACCATGTGACTTCTTATGAGGCCTTGTTTTCCAATAGACCCCATCTCAAAGCCTCTTCACTAATCATTCAATTCAAGTAGCCAGTGGTTTCCCACAGATCCGTTCATCTATATATACTCATTGTTGCATACATTTAGAAACACAAATCTTTTGTATTCTGAAGCATCGAATTCAAAAGCTTCCAACTTACATACAAGGATTTCTAGGCAATTCTCTTCTTAACACATAAAAACAATGGGTTTTCGTTTACCTGGTATCAGAAGGGCATCATTTGCTGCAAACCAAGCATCTTCAAAAGCTGTCGATATGCCAAAGGGCTACCTTGCAGTCTACTTTGGAGACAAAATGAAGCGTTTTGTGATTCCCATATCATACTTGAACCAGCCAATATTTCAAGACCTGCTGAGTAGAGCTGAGCAAGAATTTGGATATGATCATCCAATGGGTGGACTTACAATTCCTTGCGAAGAAGATGCCTTCCTAGATATTACTTCTTACTTGAATGGGTCCAAACTCACAATGTGAGAGACAGAGATTAGTCAAAACAATTTTGTAGAGCAAGCATTTTCTTACCTTGTAAAAGATTTGCCTTTTTTTTGTCCTTCTAAATGAGAAACTAACGAACAGAGTTACTGTAGTTTTCTGTCAATTTTCCCACAAATCACTTCCAAGTCCAAAGGAATTAATCACTTAAATGTTCTTCTTAGATTAATATAAATTTAGCTTCTTTCATAAAGTTGCATGTTGTTATTATTTTGATTGAACCAGTTGTCCATATATTTCATCAAGTACAATCCAACTATCCAAGGATCCAACCAAGAATTTGCTTATATATGTTGAGAAAAATATTTGAAGCAAAGTGCATATATATCAAGATCATTGGTTGGAATCCAGTCCTACTGATCATCCAATATGTATTTTCAGATTTTTGGGTGAGGAAAGGTTGTTATCTCACTTGCAGTTTAAGCAGCTTGCCTAGTGTAGAGACTAGAGACAGCGTCCTGATTCTCTGAAAATGTCAATTGAGAAACTAACCCAATTGCAAATTTAAGAGACATTTGAATCTTTTGTTACAAACTCAATAGTTCAGTAGTTGTGTATAAAACACGAGATTAAATTACACTCCTCGTGGTTATTTTACTCGGAGTGTTTTAATTTGTTTTCTGCTTCGGTGCCCATTTGGTAGTACATATATATAATATAAGCAAATATAGACCTGAAGAAGATGGTACGCTTCAGTTGACCATAGAGCCATGTTGGCATCAAAGATCAACTACTTAACACACTCTCCTTATGCATACAAAACAGAGAATCAAATTATCCCTGTATCATTGTCTCTCTAGTTTATGTGAAGAATTTGCAGACAATTAAAGACTTCAATTTTAATCAAATAACCTGGTCTCATTTTCATAAACTTTCATTATGATTACATGTAAAATGTAATAAAAATGGCTAGATATTTACGATTGAATAACATTATATGAGTCCAGTGGACGAATTAATGGAGCCCACTACGTGGTTTAGGCAATTAGGCTACAAATACATAATGTTCAAGTACAGCATAAGTATTTTCTGTTTAACTCAATTTTGGGGATCTAATAGACGGAAAGTATTACTGTAAGAGGCTAATATTCATGCAAATAGCATCCATGCCTCCATGTCTGCTGTGCCTTTCAAACATCAACTGTGACCAACTAATTAACCTGACCCTAAGAAGGATGTATATTCCAATTCTATCTGTTTACTTCATAACAATTATTTCTATAAGAAAACAAGTTACAAAGACTCGATTTTCAGAACCTAAAAATCTGTACAATTTCTAAGCCTTATCTAAATGCTTCTGGTACATGCTACCAGTTGCCTGATCAATATGATGAAGGGAACATATGAGATGTCGTAAACATGGTCTATAAAACAACATGTCAGCTATTATTATGTTTAGACAAGCATTAGGTTTTGACCCTTAAAAATAAAAATTTCTCTGGTTTCAAGTGGGTACTGTCTTGGCTGTTTCTTGATCTTTGATAAAGACATTTCAGACAGTATCATGTGATCCTTCACGCCCATGTCTCTCACAGTCTCACTAGACCCCATTTGGATAGCCATTCATCAATCATTTATGTATCAAATGGTATGCCAAAGTCCGCTTATTATCTATATATATAGAGTCATGGTTGCAGTCACAAGCAAGTTAAGCCCACAGCATTTTTTAAGCATCAAATACTTCCTACACAAATCCTTTGAAGTCATTCTCTTGTTTTTCACCAAGTAGGAATTCGAGATAATGGGTTTCCGTTTGCCTGGTCTTCAAAGGCGTGTGGATGTCCCAAAGGGCTATCTAGCAGTCTATGTAGGAGAGAACCAAAAGAAGCGCTTTGTGGTTCCCGTGTCATACTTGAACCAACCTTCATTTCATGATTTGCTGAGTCAAGCTGAACAAGAATTTGGATTTGATCATCCAATGGGTGGCCTCACAATTCCTTGCAGAGAAGAAGTCTTCCTAGATATCACTTCTCGCTTGCCAAGGCAATAAGGGAGCTCCAAACGGATATGCAAGTGTCAATATTAGTCAACCAAGTTCTGTAAAAATAGTCATAGTCTAACAATGTATACATTTTCATTTTTCCTTTTTGTCCTTCCCAGGGAAGGAAAGATGTGCTCTGACAGAAATCTATGAATAGAAGATTATTGGAGTTTTGTTTCTATTATTTGTTTGGTTTACTTTTCTTTTACTGATAGTTGAATGAGTTGTTCTTCATCTTTGGCGGACTAAAATTAATTCCGGAACCACCTCCAGAACCTTTTAGATGATCTAAAATAGAACTTTTTTTTTTTGGTACAAGGGTAATAGAACTTCAATTCTACCTAGTCATTCCGCTTGTCCCAGATTAATGAACAGATCTAATAAAGATATGTGAATTTCAAATTTATGTGCAAACATCATTAGTTATTGGAAAATAAGAGAATAAAATTAAAATTGTAAAAATTTCTTTTTTACCTTTTATATTGTAAATTACAACATTTTGTCTTTTATTTTTTGTTTGTATTAGAAAAAGAGGAACTTACTTGGTACTATTTCTGGTAAGAATGTAACAGTACATATAAGTTACTTGATTTCACTAAATTGTGATGTTAATTACTTATAAAATTCAAGACTATAATACTTTATAATTAATTATTAGAATTTCTGAAGAATATTCACATACTAGTTATTTTTTGTGTAGATTATATTTTAACCTAATGAAGTATATTACAAATTTAACTACAACAACAGCTTGTATGAAGTTTATGTGATTAATAATCTAGGAGACCAGATGGCTCATATTCCAAAATCGCTAAAATCCAATAACTAATATTTCCCATTGTACTCAGACACTTCATTTTACTTAAAAATATTAACACAGCTTCACTTTTAACTTTCATGCAAGTTAGAAATAACACTACAACAAAAATGATATACAGCTACAGACAGTTTTAGTGACGGACAAAAAATTTGTAGGTAAATATGAACTATACCTATGAGACTGATAAAATACCGTAGCTATATATACTTTATATCCATTCACTTAAAAATATTTATAGATATATATGATTTATCTTTGTATTGTCTTGCAGAATCCCTAATTCCCAATCTCGTAAATTCTCAAACTCTCAGTTTCTCTGTGGAGACGACAATGGCGGTTTCCACCATCTCCACAATTCTTTCTCCTAGTCTCTCTCTATGGCGACAACAATGGTAGCGTCAACATTGCTGGCGTTAACGGTGAGCTCATTCTGACCAATACTAGCTCTCTGTTTGTTTCTCGAGAAACTCTTTAGGACAAAATCTGAAGGAAAGGACGAACAAACGAGAAATCAGATGTTGAAATTTGTGTTCAATCGTCATCATTCATGTACTCATTTTCATTGTATGTCAATTTTAATCATTCTCGGTTTGTTTGCCTAATTTCTTTTATCAAGTTATTTTCGAATTCATTTTTGTGCGCTTGCTGAACTCGCTCAAATTAAGTGCATATAAATTAAGAGCATTTCTTCATCATACTGGTGTACAATGTTTAACTACATGCTTTTGAGTATGCACCGAGCTTGCTTTAGCTAAAACTTCACCATGCACGATTTTGGAACTATGTGCTTGTTCTTTGATATCTGGTTTTTTATCTTTTTGTTACAAGTTTTTTTTAAACATGTATCAGGTTCTGTGATTAAGCATCAACTTGTAACTCATCTCTCCCTGGGGATCGCTCTTCGTTATGTTCTTGATGCATTACGCAAGCCTGCAGATTCAAAACTGTGTTGTGTTTAGGAATGGATTTCTTTATGTTTTCGTTTGATGTCTGAAATGACAGTGCCTTCATATGTTTCAGATGTTTTTGTTTAGAAATTTGGCATTGGAGCAGTTTGTGGATCGTCTTATTGAGTGGCCTCAATATTGCAATCACATTCTACAAATTTCCCATTTGTGCAGTACACATTTGGAAATAGTTGCTTTCATTGAACAGGATCTTTCGAGGATTTCCTCTGGTCATGCAGATGTAGATGGGGTCAGCCATACTTCTGTTATTAGTAACCATAATTCTGCTCAGGCTACATTAGGGCATGTAGAGGTAAAAGTAAATTCCTTTCTCTCCCTTTTCCTTTGTGTATTCTCTTTGTCCTGTTCATTTCTAGTTTATGGCTCAGATCTAAGAATTTGATTTTTATTTTGCGTAGGTCAGTGCAGTCATTCATTTGCTAGTCAGTTATATTTTTATTTTTACTTTTTCGATGAAAAACTATATATCCTTATGGGTGCATAATTTGGTTATTCTTATCCAACTTTTAGAATTATGGATGGTTACTAAACTTTACTCTGTCCAATATGATTTTCTGTTTGTGCTTTTGAGGTATGGATTTGATTGAGAATCAGCAATGTGGATAATTTTTTATAGAAGAAGAAATTTTATTAGAAAGAAAAAGGGGAAGTACAAGTAGGGGAGGATAAGATATCCTCTAAAACATAAAATCTTGATATCCAAAATAATAGTTTCAAAATTCAAATTGAATAGGTGAACAATAAGAACTGAAGAGTACGGGGCAACCATATATGTTAATGCTGAAATGACCCAAACCAATGGCAATAACTTGACATCTAATTATGGCTCTTTGGAAAGATTAATGATCTAGTTAGATTTGGTAACCAAAACTGATAAGAAAACCAAAAAATGACCAAATTGAATTACTTATTCTTAATGTCAAATGTCAAACCCAGTATAAGGGACTAATATATCTAACTCCCCCTATGTACTCGGAGGAACCACTTCCTGAGTATTGTATGGTTGTACAGTTTAAGAATAAGCAGCCACGGCTGACGGTTGTTCCCACAAATGTTTGGCATATCCAATCAAGATCCCCAGCACCAGGATTTAGTAAAATTTACAGCGTTTGTTTTTTGAGGAGCAACCAGCAAGAATCACCAAGTACAAAAATCGAGAAGAAAATTCTACTATTACAACTTACAAGACAGAGAGATCACAATTGATTTACACATCTCCCACCATCAAAACCCAACAAGAAATTGTCTCTTCAACTCAGTCTCCTTAGCATCCTTATCGTACTAATGTGTAGATCTCAAGAATAAAGATTACATAACATAGTCAGTGCACCATCAATGCTATCTTCTTCTCCTAGTTTTTTTCGTCCTTCCCATGGAACTACTTCTACCAGTATATTTCTGTTACTTGTGAACGATTTCTGTTGATTAGCATACATGTTGGGTTTTCTTACTGTTTTCATTTTCTGAATATATGTTGTGTTTCTTTGATTTATCCATCTAATGTAGGGTTTGGATCTACCTTGAACATTGAAACTTTGGTTGCTGCTACTGAGAAAAGAGAAACTCCCATTGATGTGCTCTAGCCTTTTACAAGAAGTTGTTCACATTGGCTGCTTTCTTGAGTTTTTGGTTTTAAATGTGTTCAGCTGTTTAGATTCTCAATCATTTTACTTACTTATCTGCTTACGAAGAGTGTTGTACTATTGCATGTTTCATCCCCTGCCTTTGTAATTTTTTATACAAATGTATGGCTGGATTTTCTTTTGTTTGCATTAATTTAATCCTTCTGGTTATCTGCTGTTAACAAGCACTAGGATCAGAGGTTCAGGACAAGATATCATTAATAATTAATAATATTTCTGCTGCTAATATTGAAGCTAAAGCAAAAGACTTGACTGAAATTTTGAAAGAGCAGTACTATCCATGGTTTGCACAGTCTATTTTAATAATTTATGATTGTGATAATCTATTGTGATAGTTATATCACCATTTTGATAAGCAACAGAAATATTGTGATAGTTATATCACCATTTTGCTGTTATTCCATTTACTTCAAAGGTATAATTTATGATTGTGATAATCTATTGTGATAGTTATATTCAGTCTTGTGCTATATTATCATTCAATTTCATGTTGTTGAAAATGAATCTCAAGTTTGACATAGAGGTCATAGTTCTTGTATTGCCTTGTTGGAGTGTTATTGGCATAGTCATGGCTTTCTTTTACCTATTTATTCAAATTCTTGTGCTATACAGGTTTTATTAAAAAATCTAAGTGTAGATATGAAGGATGTCACACCAACTTCTCTTCTGAAAGATTGTAAAAGAGAAATTGAAGGGAATCCTGATTTCTCTAATAAAGATGTAGGAGCATCTCAAACACAAATGATTTCTGATATAAAATCTAGCCTTGCACCTCCAGTAAATCAAGTGGAATTACCGCTTGAAGTCACCAATCCATCTAATAGTGGGGCTCATCCATATATACTGTCTCAAGTTTGTTCTTACATTCTGTGGGGATTGGCTACCTGTTTTTATTAATCTATAAATGGTTTCCCTGAATATTTCTTGGTGGATTAGTATGCTGGTCCTCTTCATTTTTCTACGGGAGCACTGATGGAAGACGAGAAGGTAACACCTTTGGGCTTGTCTGATCAACTTCCCTCTGCTCGAGGTCTTTTACAAGCAACTCCTACCCTAACGCCTTTTTATATTAGCCAGGTGTGGAACCCAAAACTTGTCTCCTTCCTTCTTGGACCATGTATAACTTAACGAGATATTATTTTTATGCATAGTTAATTAACTGCTGATTGTATTTATAGCTTCCAACACAGATACCTAATATTGGGACTCATGTTATCATCAATCAGAAGCTCAGTGGTTTTGGGTTGCAAATGCATTTTCAGAGGTATGGTGCTCTTGCTATATTTTTTCGCGTCTTGATTGAATCTCAGTGAAAGACTAACTTTATTTATTTATTATAGAGCGGTACCCATTGTAATGGATAGAGCTATCAAAGAGATAGTGTCTGCTTGACGGTTGCTAGTATGGCTGGGAGTTTAGCTCATGTTACGTGCAAAGTAAAGCTCTGAAATATGACCATTAATATATCTAGTTTGTTTATATTGAATCTAAGCAATTTCTTTAGGATCATATGCTTTGTAGGCTCCACATTGTTTTATTTTCTTCTACTTATTGTATCTTTTTCCTTCTAGGAACCTTTACGGGCATCAATATCAAGTCAACTGAGGACTTCACTTCAGACTTTAAACATTGCAAATGAAATTTTGGAACAAGCTGTGCAACTTGTCACCAATGATAATCTTGATCTTGGTTGTGCAGTCATTGAACAGGCTGCTACTAATAAGGTTAGCTCTGATAAATGTGTTTTCTTGTGGTTATAGTTATTTGTGGCAGTGGTGGTAGTGAGGAAAAAGTTACAATAGATGCGTGATTCGTATGGTAGCCTGTACCAAATTAAAGAAATTGGCATGCTTGGCATGCATATTTACAAAGATAACTAATGAATATAGGGATTACGTGATTAAAACTTAGTTACCTAATTGGATTCTTCATTTTACCATAAACTCATGTCATATGATATCATAGGTGCCTCATAAATATTAAACATTGACCTATTTCTTTTGACAGGGTCGTGGAATAGAAATAAATCTCTATGCTCAATTTAAATGTGATTCCCTCAAGATTGCAATGGTAGTGTATTTTACCATTATTTTACTTGCTTCTTATCATATCAATTTTGAATTCTGATGATTCTATTCTTCTTATTTCTTTCTTGCCATCTCTTTTACAGGTGAAACATCCTGAGGTTACAAATTTTCTCTGTTCTGGCAGTGGGCATTCAAAGTAACGGACCCCTTCTCCGTCTCTACGAGGCAGTTGGGGTGGGGCAGATATGCTGTCAAGAACAAAGCAGTCTTGGTTAGTATTATATATATATATATATATATATATATATATATATATATAAAATATATGTTACTAATTTTCAGTGGGAAAGTTAGATTTAAGTTGTGTGTCAATGAGAGATTATTACCAAACCTTATTTGATTTCAGCTCAATGGAGGTTGCCTAGTTGCTTTTCTTCTTCATTTTTGGTAGCCCCTGATGGCTATCTTGTTCAGACACATAAGACCAGTTTTCCAAAATTATCAAACAAGGTGAGCTCAATTGCATATCCTGCAATGAAACGCTCATTTCTAGTGTACTAATATCATACAGCAATAATTGATCAATGCTTTAATTTGAAGTAGTTAAAGTTTCATGAAGTAGTTAATCATTAGATTTGATATTTTATTGCAGGAGCCGTAGGATGATATCATTATATATGTTTTCTGAATTCTGAGTTGATGTACAAGCAATTTGTTTCTGGTAACATACATTTTATTTTATATTGTTTGAAGTCCAAACCATGTTTAATTTAATTTAATTTTTTTTGGGCAAAGAATGAATATCTTATTGTATTTCTATGTTCAATGCAAGTTTAACTTTCTCATTTTTATATTTAGGTATACAATATGAGTATCCATTAGTGATACTTCTTAACTTTTAATAACTAATATGTGAGTATTCATTAATTAATATATGTGATATTGTATAGAAAAAGGTAAACATTAGAAAAGGAAAACTTTTACCTATGGACTACTTTTGTAGGAATTTCGTAATAAATTAGAGCAAAATAACAATTTTGGAGATTATATATAGCTACGGAATAAATTGTCATTATAGATCATAAGTCTATACCTACGGAATAAGAAAGCTGTCTCTAAAACATATACCTACGGATATTTTCTGTCACTAAAGACATTTACCTACGCCATTAAAAAAGACGGGCAAAAGTGCCGTAGTAGTAGTCTAAAATAGGCTATAGTGACAGATTTTAGACTTTTACTTACGGATTTTATCCGTCACTAAATGTCAAATTTCTTGTAGTGTAAGATGTATGTAATAAATTTCAGATAGAATCAACATTAAAAAAAATAGCAAATGAAAAAATCAGGAGCTAAATGTGAAAAATAGCATCCATTACTGCAGATTTCAACCGATAATTGTAACTTGGGCTATATGGATGACAGCTTGTTCAATAAGGAGACAACAACTTTCGCCTTTATTAAATGCACCTCTTGCATACTGATACGATTTTTGGCAAGTATACCTAGTCGCAACAAGTAATACGGTGGTAAGACCGAATATCGTTCACTAGGATCGTGGATAATTATCACTTCTCAAATTGGACTACTATTTAAACGTTCATTTAATTGAAAAGGTCTTAATTAAGATTTCTTACTAAGTATAAATATAATGGTTTTTTGAGTTCCCTTGGAGACTTTTATCAAACACTTGATGGTTAAACAGAAAGTTGATTAGTAAATGGGTAAATTGTCAAGGTTAGAGTATATCAATCATCCCTTAATTGTTATGAAATGGTTATTAATACAAGTCCAACTTTAATTATGACAATCAAGTCTTTTAAATACCCAAACCCTAATTCCTTAGAGAGATTGAGCCTAAAACCCCATATTAAACCCCTAATTCCTTAGGTGGATTAATAAGAAGATTTGCATTAAGAATTAAGACTTAAAGATTACTAGCACTCCAATATCTATTCCTAGATTCATGAAGTACTAGGTATCTAATTCCATGAGCATGCATTAGCATCAATTTTCCAATTGTTTACTAACACAACAAAACATTCCAAGGTTGATCAAGCCAAGAAAAGCATTAAGAGTAGAATTAAATACTCATAAGAAGAAGGAACTTGCATTAAACACAATCCAATTACAACCAAGTTCTGAAAAGTAACATCTAACCCCAACAAGGGGATTTAGCTAGACATAATCTAATAAATAACAAAAGGAAAGAGAAAGAGAAGAGAAAGAATAAGAAGAATGATTCAAACTCTATTGATATCTTCCTCCAAGATGTTTACAAGCTAATTTCGTGCAGCTGCTGACCTATGCCCCCCTTTCAGTGACAAAAAGAAACAGAATATATATAGGTGCAGTAAGTTGCCTCACGCCGCGGCATCGAGTAGTTCACACCGCGGCGCCCAAGCTTCGGGTCTCTGCAGGGTTTTGTGGCCGAAGCTTCCACGCCGCAGCGTGGAATGTAGTCATGCCGCGGCATGAATAACTTTTTCACTCCATCATATTTCTTCTTCCACTGCAGCTCAAAACTCCTTCCAAAAGCTAGATTGGGATGTTTCCTGTAATAAGGATAGTATTAAAATGAATACAAGTGCAAAACCAAATGATTCCATTGAAGAAGTATCAAAATAGATTCCATTGAAAGTGAATGGGAATTCATCTATTTAAACATGAAATTTAGAACTAAGCAATCTAAAGTTAACAAGATTCGGGTCCAATTAAGTATATTTTTACACAGTTATCACATACCATCAGTTTGCCTCTTACAGTTTGCAGAAAACAGTAATGTCAGATATATGACTAGTCATATCAATAATCCCACATGTCAGCTACTATTGCTGCAACAGATATTACCATATTTCAAGTGGGGTAATCTGATTCGGTTTCTCTTGCATACATCTGTTTTATTTCAAGTGGGGTAATCTGTTGGCCTTTGCTCCAGAAGGTGGGAATTGTATTATCTACTATAACATGTTGATCCTTAAGAAAGTCCTCTAAGACAACACCACGTGACCTCTTATAAGCCCTTGTGACATTGTCTCCCAATAGGCCCATCTCATAGCCCTCCTCCACCAATCATTCAAGTAGCCAACGGTTTATTGCATATCCTTTCATCTATATATATTCATGGTTGCAAGCATTTTGGACCAACACAAATCTTTCACATCCTGAAGCATTCAAAATCCAAAAACTTGAATTTTATTTACCAGTCTTTTTAGACCAGTCTCTTCTCAACACAGAAAACAATGGGTTTTCGTTTACCTGGTATCAGAAGGGCATCAATCGCTGCAAACCAAGCATCTTCAAAAGCTGTGGATGTGCCAAAGGGATATCTAGCAGTGTATGTTGGAGAGAAAATGAAGCGGTTTGTGATCCCCATATCATACTTGAACCAAACTTCATTTCAAGACTTGCTGAGTCAAGCTGAGGAAGAATTCGGGTATGACCATCCAATGGGTGGTCTCACAATTCCTTGCGGAGAGGATGTGTTCTTAGATATCACTTCTCGCTTGAATGGGTGCTAACTCATGGAGACCGGACTGACGTAGACGTAGATTACTTAACACAAATTTTGTAACACAATTTCTTATTACCTTGAAAAGATTTCCCCCATTTTTTGTTATCCTACTTGGGAAGTGTTAAAGTGTTCATCTGACTGAGAAATTTATGAACATTACATTACCGTATTTCTCTCATTTTCCACTCAAATCTCAATCTATTCTGAACATCAAAGGCACTAATCAGCTGAACCTTCAGTTTGGAATCTTTATATGACTATTTTTTTTTTCTTGATCCTAAAAAAGGAAAAGGAAAAGGAAAATTATTTTCTTTATAATGTGCAAGTAACTACTATGATTCAATGATGATGAAATATAAGGCAAAAAAGAATTATGATAAAATAACGTAGTTATTGGATAAGAATTTAGATAAAAATTATGTTAATTTAAATAATAATAATAATAATTCTTAATGTATCAAATTGAGATAAAATCGTTAACTCTACATTTTATAACCAAATTCAATAGCAAAATAGCTAATTTTATTTGTTTTCAACTGAGTATTTACATTTTATAAGGGAAGAGCTAGCATTATTTTTATCTTCTCTCTTTGAAGATTGTCCAAATTTATCATATATAAGAGCTTGTAGGACTAGCCACTAAATTTACCACGGTCCGCTTTGCTTTTGTTTGACTTGAGATCTTTGTGGACCATATCCTATTTGGTGCATGGTGGCCTCTGGAATATGGCCTATGTGACATGATTTCGAATTTCATGCATACATAAAAGAAAAAACACGAGCCCAAGTGAAACTTGGAAGTTGTAACTTGTAATAGATAATTTCATAACCTGTATATTTAGCCACAGCCACTTGTTGTCATGATATATATACGATGGCCTGGCACCAGCACCATACAACTAATGCTACATGTAGTTCTATTTCGGGCCCCCGTTCGCTTATTTGAGGGAGGCCCCATTTCCTTATGGTAACCGATTCTTCAATTCTGAGTCAAGCAGCATCTTCACATGAGCATGTTAGTTGGTTTTAGGGTCATAATAAATGATATGCTGATGACTGGTCCTTCACTATTCGAATATTGTCCAAAACTTAAACCAATTGAAGATATTGCCCATTTCTTTTGGAGGAAAACAAAGAGGGTCTTAATCCACAGAATCAGTGCTCTATTTCCTCCCATTCCGTTATGTCTGTTTAACAAATCAAAGAAACAAAATAGGGGATCTCTCTTATTTATTTGAAAATATTATGTCTTCATAAGATAACTATTTACATTAAGGGCTAGTTAACTATCTAACTTAGCTGTTATTGACCCAAAATCAGTATCTACTACCTAGTTTTGAATTCAAACAGACATGCCTCGATCTTTCATGGTAAAGGTACATTGGTTCTTTCAAGAATATTTAAGGAGCAGGAGAAAAATATAAGATATAATTCCACTTGTTCCTCTCATTTTTTTATTTTTTTTATTTTTTGTGGTCAAAATAGTACAGGAGAAGACAATTCTAGCTGGTTTAAGTGTTTAACAGCAGTTCACAAAAGTAATAATTTCACAAGCTGATCAAATCATCAAATGATTGGTACGAGGTGCAGTTTATGGAACATGTTTGTCTCATGGTACTATGGTAGATGATATGAATAATGTATGTAACTGTTGTTTGACTCTTATCCGAGAAAAAAAAAAAAGGAATTCAATATATATAAGAATCTAAATCTGAAAGTCTGATTGGAGCTTGTAGGCCTATATATGGAGGGACAAACTTCATGTACTGTTTACTGCGTGTTGCTTAGAATTTGATGTACTTAAAAAATACGGTTCATACTGGCTCGTGATCATGTATATTCAATATATTAGATCTCTTTTTGCCTCCAAACGCTATGTTTCAGAGCTATCAATCAGGTCATGCTCAATGTTTACAAATTTCATACTTTGTCACTCTGATATTAGTTTAGTTGGTAGATGTATGTCAGCAACGTTGTCAATCTGAAGAAAACATGTGAGATGTCTAAAGCATATCTACCAATGGAGTAGAGAATGCATGAACAAACCTTAGGTTTCACCTATGCAGATGCCTTTAACTTCAAGTGGGTTAGCTGTTGGCCATTATCTCGGGGGGTATGCACTCTCATTTAACTTCTTAATCCTTGAAAGAGACCTCTAAGACAATACCATGTGATCTCTTGTTATCCCTTGTCTCTCAGTAGACCCCATCATATAGCCCCTTCAAAAATAATTTCTGTCGGAAATACGTTTGAAGAGGCCTTAGCATCTATGATTCTATATATACACTATTTCTTGGGTTCTCAAGCACCACAAGTCATTTGCATCCTGAAATATCAGAATTAAAATATTTCTTTCTTATACAAGTCTTTTGAGTTGTTTTTTGTGTGCAGCAACACAAAACAATGGGTTTTCGCATACCAGGTATTAGACGGGCATCACTTTCTGCAAACCATGCAGCTTCCAAGGGGGTTGAAGTCCCAAAAGGCTATCTTGCAGTCTATGTTGGAGATAAAATGAGGCGGTTCGTGATTCCTATATCATACTTGAACCAACCTTCATTTCAAGAATTACTAAGTCAAGCAGAAGAAGAATTCGGATACGACCATCCAACAGGAGGTCTCACAATTCCATGCAGGGAGGATGTGTTCCTAAATCTCACTTCTCGCTTGAATGGGTTGTAAATCATGCTAATGGAGACTGAGATAGATTAGTTGAGACAAATTTGTACAGAAGGCACTTTCTTTTCTTGTGAAGATTTTCCATTTTGGTTTCTTCCTTGTATCATTCCTTTGGAAGTGGGAAAATGTTATCTGAATGAGAAAGTTATGACAAGAGATTGTTACAACACTTTTAGCTTTTGTTAAATCTCAATGAATTGAAGTATATGCAGTATCATAATCAAATTTCATTTAATGTATATCCGGCTATCAGCCTCTAATAGGGATTAAGAGCACTAATTCTTTAGGAGATATTAACCAAACTCGATAATGGTCGTTATTGCTGCCCTGTTGTACTTCAATCCATGTCCTTGAGCCGAACATGGAAGACAAAACACATTTGTCCTGAAAAAGGCCTAGGCACTAGTGGCTAGGTTCTTCTATAGTATGTGGCTCATATAGTTCATCCTTTCAGTACCACAGAATACATATCTTCTCTTAATTTGGTGCTCCTTCCCATTCTATCATCACAGCGAATTCAGCTCCATTTCCTAATCAAGCAGCACCATCACATGGATTGTTAGTTGTTTCTATGGCAGCAATAAATGATATGCTAGTCCTCCACTACTAAAGCATTGCCCATAATTTAACAACCGTAATAGACGAGAACTTGGATCTCTGATATTAAAAAGTAGCGAGTCCAAATGTATAATTATTTTGGGAAGAGATTTATAGCTTAAACATTAGTTAACTGTCATAAATGTTATGTACGTAGACACTATAGTTTAGCTTTGAACTTTGAAGTCAAACTTATGCTTTGTGTTTTCTTTTTTTGTTGGTATTACAACTTATGTTTTTTTTTTTCATTTGAGGTCACAGCTTTTTATCTAAAAGGACAAAAGTTAGAGAAAAGCATTGGTTCTTTCCTGAAGGAAAAATAATCTTTATGAAACATTATTTATAACTCCACCAGTTCCCCACAAATTTTTTGTTTAAATATTTCAAAATAATACACTCATTATTTTTCCATGCAGAGCAAATCATCAAACAATTACTGGTAGCATTATCCCACTGGTCCCAATGAGAACCCTCTCCAAAAAAAGAAAACAATATTTCCATTATAAACAGTTGGTTGTTGCAGGCTTATTGCAAAGTAATTATTTCAGCCTATGTTGAATTTTAGAACAACTATAAAGAGTATAACAACCATATTCTCATGTGGTCAGGTCAACCATAACGGACTCTTTGAATAGGAAGTATAAGTCAGCACCGTGTTTCATAGGGATGTAGAGAGTATTAATATGTGGAACTCAATTATAACTTTTTTCTGCTATTATGTTTGACTGACAAGTAAAAAGAAGCATGTCTATTAACCCGAGCTCAAGAAACATGTCTATAAAGTGTATTATGTTTGACTGACAAGCAATAACCTTGATCTACTAATTAACTGAGCTCAAGAAGGATGTCTATTCCAAGTTTCTTACTCAGTACAATTCATAACAGTTATTTCTATATCCAAACAAGTTGAAAAGACTCCGCTTCGAGAATATTAGTATGTGCCAACAATTTCCTAGTCTTATCTAAATGCTTAAGGTACATGCTATCAGTTTCCTGATCACTAAGTAGTATACATGAGATGTCTCAAGCGTGTCTTGAACACAATATGTCAGCCAGCTACTAAAATGTTTCACCAGCTTTAGGTGTTGACCTGTATAGATTTCTCTGGTTTCAATTTTCAAGTCGGTACCATCTTGCTTTTTCATCAAGAAAGTGGGCCATCCAGTGTCTCTCATAATTTCTTCTCGTTTGATAAAAGACATCTTAGACAGTACCATGTGATCCTTCACGCCCATGTCTCTCACTAGACCCCCTTTGGATAGCTCTTCATCAATTATTTCTGGACCAAATGGTTTTCCAAACCCCTCTCTTTATCTATATATACTATATAGAGATAGTCATGGTTGCATTCACAAACAAGTCAAGTCTTTTGCATTTTTGAAGCATCAAATACTTCTTACACAAGTCTACTCAAATCATTCTCTTGCTCTGCAATGGGTTTCCGTTTACCTGGTCTTCAAAGGCGCAGTGATGTCCCAAAGGGTTATCTTGCTGTTTATGTAGGAGAAAACCAAAAGAAACGGTTTGTGATTCCTATATCATACTTGAACCAACCTACAATCCAAGACCTGCTGAGTCAAGTTGAACAAGAATTTGGATTTGATCATCCAATGGGTGGCCTCACAATCCCTTGTAGAGAAGATGTCTTCCTTGATATCACTTCTTGCTTGCATAGGCCATAAAGTAGAAGATTGAAATGTAGATCAATTCAATTTTGTAAAGAAGTCATAGTCTAACAATGTAAATTTGTTCATCTTTCTTTCTTGTTCTTTCCTGGGTAAGTGGAAAGATGTATCCGGACAGAGGAATTTATAAACAGAGATTATTGCAATTTTATCTCTATAATTTAGTTTGGTTTCTTTCATAAACTTTTCCATGACCCTTTATTTCAAGTTGTTAGGTGGATGACTGTCTATTTTCTTTGGTAGACTAACATTACTTGCAGACTCATATTTTCACTAATGCATGAACCTGGTTAATGACCACTTCCGGAGTCCTGTTGATGAACCTGATTAGCATACTCATCCAAAATATTTCTAAACGTCCAGTAGTATTCAGCACATCTTCAGTTTCTACTATTAAGCTAGTCATAAAAAGATGTATGGGATATATAAAGAAATTCAGCACATACTTAACCAGGCCAAAAAGTCAACATAGAAGAGCCATTTGGTAGTTATGACCATAGAAGATCAAATATAGATCCTTAAGAGGATGGTATGCTTCAATTAACCATAGAGCCATGTTTGGCATTTACATAAGTCACAATTTTATACACTAATATCAAAGATCAACCACTTAACACTCTCCTTTTCATACAAAACATAGAAACAAATCATCCCTCGATCATTGTCTATATAGTTTATGTCAAGAAATTTACTGACAATTAAAGACTTGTACATTCAATCAAATTACCTGATCTCTTTTTTATCAACTTTCATTATGATATTATGTCATATGTAATAAAAAGTGACCAAGATATTTAGGATTGAATTAACATTATAAGAGTCCAGCGGACGAATTAATGAAGCCCACTATGTTGTTCTAGGCTAAAAATACAGGGTAATATTCAAGTACGGCAGAAGTATTTTCTATTTAACTCAATATTGGGGATCTAATAGACCGAAGCACCGAACGGATTACTGTAAGAGGCTAAAATTCATGTAAATAGCTTCCCTGACTCTATATCTGCTGTGCCTTTCAAGCAATAATTGTGACCAACTAATTAACCTGAGTATATTCCAATTCTAACAGAGCACTTCATAACAGTTATTTCTGTAAGAAAACGAGATAAAAAGACTCGATATTCAGAATCTAAAAATCTGTACAATTTCTAAGACTTATCCAAATGCTTCTGTGATAAAATACGTTGAAGGGAACACATGAGATGTCTTAAACATATCTAGAAAACAATATGTCAGCTGATACCGGTTCTCCTGTTGTCTCCTAACACTATGATATATAACCATCAACTGCCTTACAATTCATCTCGACGCCCAGATATTATTTGGCAGCTATATATCAGCATGAGCTGTGTGATCAATATGAAGAAAACATGTGACATGTATCAAGTATATCTACAAAAATAAGGAGCAGCCATTAATGCATGAACAAACATTAGGTGTCACTTGAGCACATCTCATTTGATTGCAAGTGGCTGCTCTATTAGCCATTCTTTGAGAAGGTGGGGTATGCACTCTTATACAACTTCTTGATCCTTGATAGAGGCCACTAAGACAACACCATGTGATCTCTCATCTGGATGGCCCCCATCTTTAATATCATTTCTCAAGGAAATGGATTTCCAGAGACCCTTAAAAACTATAAGTAGACTCCCTCTTGCCTTCACAAGCAACACAAGTCATTGCAGCCTGAAGCATAAAAAACTTTGGACACATTCTTCTTAAATTTGACCTTGTTCTTCTTCCGACAGACAAAAATAAACAATGGGTTTCCGTTTACCTGCTATTCGACGAGCATCATTCACTGCTAGCCAAGCAGCATCGAAATCTGTACAAGTCCCAAAGGGCTATGTAGCAGTGTATGTTGGAGAGAAAGTGAAGCAATTTGTGATCCCCATATCATACTTGAACCAACCTTCATTTCAAGACTTGCTGAGTCAAGCGGAGGAAGAGTTTGGATATGATCATCCCATGGGTGGTCTCACGATTCCTTGTAGCGAAGATGTCTTCCTACATCTCACTTCTCGCTTGAATGGGCTATAAATCTCAAGCTGTAGGAGACTGACATAGATTAGTAGAGACATTTTGTACAAAAGGCATATTCTTAACTTGTAAAGATACCCCCTTTCTGGGGAAATGATAGAAAAAATGACCAACAAATTCACAAACAGAGTATGTCCTCTATTTTTATTGTGTAATGGCAAAAGATTCAACTACTCAAGTGGCTCCTCTGTGTTTCTGTTTATTAATTAAATGGCTGGTGATTCCTTTGAAAATGAAAACTAGGAAGCAAGCTTCACTTTTCCCTGCAATTAGGACCTTGTGTAGTATTTAGCAAGGCTGCTTGCTGTGAGAAAAATCAAACGTGATAGTTCTCATACATTTCAAAATAGGAACAAAACAAGTGATCACATTAAAAATTGACTGAGAATCAAGGTTTAATTATTCCCATGAATTTCACTGCCCTACGTCTATAGCAAAAGATTTTTCTTATACCATTGACGTATGGTATGGCTTATCTAAATCTGTAGATTTTTCATGATCAAGGCTGTATTTATCAGACTGCAGTGCTACTGGTATTGAAGGCCAACTACAGTTGCTCTTTAATTTAATATTTTCTCATTCTAACTAGCTTAGTGGTCGGAGTGGAAAATTAAAGTTATCAGATATAAATGCTTAAAGAAACCAAGAATTCTATATTTATTATCCTAATAAGGCCTTCAGCCAATCTCTTCGGAGATTGCCTTGTATTTAAGTGCTTAATACTAAGACCGCAGGTGAGCTCACAAACTTTGGATTGGCTCAATCAACTGAATCTTAATCAAGTCAGAGCAATTGAGCAAATCAAGAAAGCTCCAACTTTTGCATCTTTTATGAGACTCTACAGTACACATTTTTACTGTTTTAGTGATCAGTGAAGTGGTTGGCTCAATTGTGGGACCATACTTCATGTCTTCAAAGTACCAGTAAAGTTAGGATATTGTCACAAAATATGGTCTTCCATTGCCTCCAATCCCATTATTTAATAGCTATCAGCTAGATTTCATGGTTTAGAGATAAGATTCAAAGAACTAGTATGTTAACAACACGAAGCACATATGTGATATGTTTTGAGCCTGTCTGAAACATAAGAAGTAGGCCATTACATCGGCTATGCAATTATTAGCTTCTCGGCTGTAAAAGTCTCTTTCTAAAGGTGGCAACTGTGTTGGCGTGAGTTCTCAAGTCTCAAGTAATCCTTGATAAACACCTTGAAGACTATACCATGTGATATCTCATTAGCCCTTGTCTCCCACTAGACCCCATCAAAATAGTCCATCAACCATTCAATTCAGTAGAGAATTGTTTCCTCAAAGACTCGTATATCTATATATACTAATCATGGCATTCTCATTTCTCAAGCAATACAAGTTACTGACAACACAAGCATTCAAATATTTCGTTACTATACAAGCCCTTGCAGAACATTCTATTGTTCTTGTTGTGAAGCAACACAAAACAATGGGCTTCCACTTACCTGGCATTAGACGGACATCATTTTCTGTAACACAAGCAGCTTCCAAGGCTGTGGAAGTCCCAAAAGGCTATCTTGCAGTCTATGTTGGAGAGAAAATGAAGCGGTTTGTGATTCCCATTTCATACTTGAATCAACCTTCATTTCAAGAATTACTAAGCCAAGCAGAAGAAGAATTTGGATATGATCATCCCATGGGTCGTCTCACAATTCCTTGCAGGGAAGATGCTTTCTTAGATGTCGCTTCTCGATTGAATGGGGTATAAATCATACTAAAGGAGCTGAAATAGATTAGTTGAGGCAATTTTGTACAGCAGGCACTTTCATTTTTCTTTTTATGCTTCCTTTGTAACTGCAAAAATGCCACCTGAGCGAGATAGTTATGGACAGAGAGATTAGCATTTTTTTTTTTTGGGTCAAATTTCATTGAATATACATATAAACTTTCTTTTTGCCGAAATATAATGTATATAGACAGCCACTGTCTTGCATATGCTCTTCAAACTTTTTTTTCCTTTGCAGCGCTACCGCAACTGTTGTACAAAAATTATGTATTAACTTCTAATGGAAAGGGGTAAGATATCTATATAACCACTCTACTGTTGTACAACTAAAGCCACATGTAGTTCTCTTTCATGCCCCGTGTTCACTTAAACGAGGGAGGCCCCATTTCCTTATTCACATCACAATTCACACCAAAGCATATTGTCAATCGTCACACAGTGTCAGTTACCGAATGGCGTCGCAATGCAACACGCTGGTCTTTGGGAGTCCAACTCGCTACTCCAAGTCACAGCGTTTGCCCTAGCCCTCGAGCATGGATTTCAGATTTGGGGAATTAGGGATTTGATTTTGAGGAGTGGATTTTCCGTTTCCTTTTCCATTTCGGCTCTTTGGGGCTGAAGGATTTGGCAATATGGGTCGTTGTGGTGGGCCGGGCATGGCAATAGCCCATCCAAGTGGCTTACAAATCCTGCCTTGTTAGTGCGACATGCGAGTTATGCCTGGCATAAATTTTGTTGGGTCAAGTCATACCAAATTTATTTATTTTTAGCCAGTATAATAATATTTATCGAGTTATTTAGACTTACGGATTCGATTTGACCATTTTGATAATTTTAAAATTAATTTAAAATTAAATAATATACTATTACTTGCATTAAGAATCCATTTTCTGAATAGATTATGTTTCCTACTATGTGGGTTCAAACATATACTCTTCGAGGAGAAATTCTTAAGTACATTTAGAGTATTACTCTAGGACAATAAAAGAGTAACATGTGGTTAAAATAAATGAGTCCCGTCATTTTTTTATTTTATTTTTCATTTATTTTAACCACATGTCATCTATTTATAATATATAATTTCAGACTCACATGCTGGATGAAAGCCACGTCACCAAAATTGGACTATATACAATCTCCACATCAGCTTTCTTTTGCCCTTCCTTTTCAATACTTACTTACACATGTCGCTCATATCCAGCTTCGCCTCATTTCTCATCTCTAGCTTTAGTTACTAGACGAATCATTTCCCCTCCAATCAGCCACATCCTCGATTTCGTATTATCCTCCTTCTGTTCCTTTCTCGCCCCAATACCCACATCCCCAACTCCTTATTCTCCCCCTTCCTTAGACTTCGGTTACAGGAACTCGTAATGATCATATATGAGACCTTTAATGCGGGAAGAAGGTGAAGCGGTCGAAGAAGATTTCAAGATAACTGGGTTTGACGTGAGAGAGGTCGAGGTAAAGCATTCAGTGGAGTGCGAATTCGATGTGGAGATTGATCACAAGGTTATTCCCTCTAAGCTCCTAGAAGACGTCAACTGCTGGGATTACGTCGATATTTCAATTTTCTAAGTCCAAGAACAAAAAGGTTGGTGGAGAAGAACATTTCAGATAATGGGTTGCCAATTTTGGCTCCGTTCCTGTTGGCTAGACCCATGGAGCTTAATTTCTGGTTTAAAACGCCAAGCACATGAGGCTTTCCCTCCTTGTAAGTCCTTTTGCTCCCTTCATTCTTTGAATCATCAAATTAAGCATTGTATTTGTATGTGTAATTCGATTGTGTCCTGCTAGAATTTAAATCGAATGTAGTGATTGGAAATAAGTTACATCGGTTAATGAATCATATGCACTTACATAAAATCCTAATTAGATACTTTACATTTTCTCACCCAAAATATATGCTTGTAAGCCTAGGCATTACTCTCAGTCCTGTTTAGGCTGAAAGAGTAAATGCTCTTGCTGCTGCTCAAGGATTAGCTGACAAGGTCTGTGTGGGTTTATTTTTACCTAAAGCAGTAGTTCCCAACACCGGCCTCAGTGAACAGGGTTCAGGCATTGTAACTATGTAAAATATAAAGCATATTTTCTGAGGACGCCACTTAAGGAAGTGGCAACAACTACTATTTCTTTTTGGGTATAAATATTGATTGGTAAGCGACTGAAAACCACTATATAACGTTAGTATTCTATAATAATCCCTCCCCCCATTGGAGATCTATGTGGAATTCCTTTCCTCCTCTTAGAAGTTCTGTAATTCACCACTGTTGGCGGTGGAGTTGAAGGTGTAAAGCTCTGGATTTTGTTTCTGGCACTTCCATTGCTAATGCCATTCATTGATTCTTCACCATCAGACCTATCTGTCTCACCTAACATTTTCTTCTTCCGAAACTTCTTTGAGGTTCCAACAATCTGAGTAGAAAATTGAAAAGTTGAAGAGGCAATTCATATCCACCTATACTCATCATCATTTTTCTTACTTTGTCAAGGGAGACATAAAAAGTACACCTTTAATGTTTACATACTTTATACATAAAAAAGTAGGAGGTAGTTACAATGGTTTTACATACAACTTGTCTAAAAATTAGGAAATTAATTCACCATATTTTTCTATAAGTAATGTAATTCAAAGATGTAGTTTGGAATCCCGTTGTAATACTGCCAAATAGAAAGTTTTCCAAAGAGTAGCCCACTGCTTAATGTTTACAATATAAACACAAAAATGAATGGGTAAAAAGCAATCAGATGCCAATTTGGGTTAACTATATACTTATATATACCTTACAACCAAGAGAGCAGAAGCTGAAGGAATCAAGGAGGCTGCGCTCACAGACTTGGCAGGTGTTGGTGACCCCTTTTCCAGGCCTAGGCTGAGGCCTTTCATTCAAGAACACAATCTTGGCACTGTTAATAATGTAAGTTTGGACCCCTGTTATGTCCAGAAATTTCTGTATCTCAGACACCCTTATGACATCATGGTATGAAGACCTCCTTATCTTTGAAAAATAATAAAAAGAAAAAGAAAAAGAAAATAAAAAAATCGTCATCACAGGATATTATCCACATTATTTATTCTAGCTTAGAGAAAATACCAAAATAAAAAAGAAATAAATAAAAAAAATATCTATCTATGGGCTGTAGCAATGGACACCACAATTGGGCAATAATCTTGGATTACAGCATATGTATACAATTGGCATTCTCTGGCACATACAAACACCCGGTAAGTATTCATTTTTTAGCTTTTATCATACTTTTGGATTTGGATTTGGATTTGGATTTTGAGACAATTTTATATAAACACGAAGTATATTGCCCTTGATGGATGTATTATGGATACAATACATCCTTCTCCTGATATGTAGCTGAATGTCACCTATATCTTGTGAAGTAATGTATTATTAGCTGTGAAAATAATAACAATTCCCGTAGATTGTGTGTCCTGTTTTGATCCCCCAGCCTGCTTTAGTTTATAGATGAAATGGGGCAGGAATGTCATGTTGCAAGGAGAAAGAAACTGCCAAAGGTAACTATTCAATGCCAGGTTTCTTCTTTTTATTATGTGTTTCAGGCATAAGGTTTCAAGCAAACACTACTCGGTTGCAAGAACGTGCCACTGGCACTGCCTTATCCTTGACTTTCTTCACTTTAGAGTTGGGCTCAACAACATGGTCATGAACACGATTATGCAATTGAACGTAGTTTTTCTTGAATTTCATATTTCATATATTGTAACTAATTTCCTTTATTGGCTCAGAGATTTTACTTCTATAATTACATACATGATTCTTACTTCAGGTGCCAATATCCCAAAAGCGAACTAAAATGTTTTAGAATGCACATTTGTTTTCTTCTTCTATCTCTTGCATTTCTCCAAACAATTGAAACATATTTGGTTGTTTTCCATTTCTTTTGTAGTTTTAGTTATCTTGAAGTCGAAAGAAAGTGGCCTTTCACAAGTCTTATTTTGTGGTTACATACTCTTGCTTTCAATGAGGCCGAAAAAGTTTTTCTCATTTGTACAATTGTCGTATGGTATGGATTCAGCGAGAGGACTTTTCATTTGTTCAATTGAGATGAAATAGAAAGTTGATTGCATTCCTCGGTATAATTGGACAAGAAATTTTGTAGCCGGGAAACGAAATTTGGGGGTTGTGATAAATGTATATTTTTTGTGGGAACTGAGAACTTGACACGTAGATTTGAATACCAAAGGATATCTTAATTATGCTGGATAGATTATCTATGAATTCGTTGTTAGTCGCGGTGAATTGTGTTTGATATGTTGAATAGTGTATTTGGATTTGCATATATTTGGCCAGCTTCAATAGAATCTACATACAAATAGCTTTCTAGATCCACGTGAAAAATTCTTGTGAAGAATGTATGTTTTATATGCAATCTTTAACGCAGGGATGATTGAATAAGAAAGTATTTTTAATTATTAGTTGTCTTTAATCCTTTAACATTTGTGTTTTAGCCCTTTAATACTTGACAAGGAAAAAGATAAATCATGATGAGTGATGATTGAATGAGTGTTAGAAGTGACGTGATACCTGCATGGTTATTTATTTTATTTTATTAATAAATAATGTGTAAAAATTAGAACACATCCTCTAATAAAAAAATATATGAAATAATTTTAATTATTTACCCGCGCAACGCGCCGGTTTACATCTAGTTCTCTTATTAACTTAGAGTAATACTCTAAGTGTACCTAAGAATTTCTCCTCTTCAAGTGTGATGTATTACGATTTTATGCACTTAAAATCTTCAGATCAAATTGGCTAGCGATCGTGCTCTTGGTACAGGCTAGCCTCCTAACACTAGTCTATGATCTATAGCTATCAACTGCCTTAAAATTCGTCAGGCAGATATTAGTTACCAGCTATATATCAGCATTGAGCTGCGTTATAACACGAAGAAAACATGTGACATGTCTAAAGCATGTCTACGAAAATATGGGGTAAGCCATTGAACAATGCATGAACAAACATCAGGTGTCACTTGAGCACATCTCATTTGATTGCAAGTGGCTGCTCTATTAGCCATTCTTTGAGAAGGTGGGGTATGCACTCTTACACAACCTCTTGATCCTTGATAGATGCCTCTAAGACAACACCATGTGACCTCCCATCTGGATGGCCCCCATTTCTTCGACAATCATTTCTCTAGGAAATGAGTTTCCATTTACCAGTGACCCTTAAAAACTATAAATATACTCGCTCTTGCCTTCACAACAGAAGCCATTCGCATCTTGAAGCATCAACATTTACACACATTCTTCTTAAATTTGCAAACTTTACCTTGTTCTTCTTCCGACAGACAAACACAAACAATGGGTTTCCGTTTACCTGCTATTCGACGAGCATCATTCTCTGCTAGCCAAGCAGCATCGAAATCTGTACAAGTCCCAAAGGGCTATGTTGCAGTGTATGTTGGAGAGAAAGTGAAGCGATTTGTGATCCCCATATCATACTTGAACCAACCTTCATTTCAAGACTTGCTGAGTCAAGCGGAGGAAGAGTTTGGATATGATCATCCCATGGGTGGTCTCACAATTCCTTGCAGCGAAGATGTCTTCCTACATATCACTTCTCGCATGAATGGGCTATAAATCTCAAACTGTAGGAGACTGACATAGATTAGTAGAGACATTTTGTACAATACGCATCTTCTTAACTTGTAAAGATACCCCCTTTCTGGGGAAATGATAGAAAAAATGACCAACGAATTCACAAACAGAGTATGTACTCTATTTTTATTGTGTAATGACAAAGAATTCAACTACTCAAGTAGCTCCTCTGTGTTTCTGTTTGTTAATTAAATGGCTGGTGATTCCTTTGAAAATGGAAACTAGGATGCAAGCTTCACCTTTCCCTGCAATTAGGACCTTGCGTAGTATTAGCAAGGCTGCATGCTGTGAGAAAAATCAGACGAGATTGTTCTCCTAAATTTTTAGGAACAGAACACGTGATTCCTAGGTAGACCCATATTAAAATGGACTTAGAATCAATGTTTAATTATTCCAATGAATTTCACTGGCCTACAACTATTGCAAAATATATTTTTTTTCACGCTATTGACATATGGTTTATCTATATCAGTAGATTTTCTCTTATTTCTTTATTGAAGTTTTAGCTTTGCTTCAAATTTTCCAAAATTCAATGATCAGGGCTGTATTTATCAGACTTTAGTGCTACTTGTATTGAAGGCTGACTACAGTTGCTCCACAATTTCAGATTTTCTCATTCTAACTAGCTTAGTGGCCGGAGTGGAAAATTAAAATTATTAGGTATCAGTGCTTAAAGAAACCAAGCTATCTATATTTATTTTCCTAATAAGGTCTTAGCCAATCTCTTCGGAGATTGCCTTGTATTTAAGTGCTCAATACTAAGACCGCAGGGAAGCTAACAAACTTTGGATTCGCTCTAATCTATCAACGGAATCTTCATCTGGTCAGAGCAATTGAGCAAATAAAGAAAGCTCCAAATTTGGTATCTTTTATGAGACTCAGTTATAAATAACTTCATACACAACCTTTTAAAGCTTGTCTCGAATAGATAATATAATAAATGTAGCTCTTGATCTACTTTTGTTAGAGGCACGGTGCAACAAATCTATATAACCACTCTACAGTGGACATTACTATTGTTTTGGTGATCAGTGAAGTGGTTGGCACAATTGTGGGACCATACGTCATGTCTTCAAAGTACCAGTATTGTCGCAAAATAAGGTCTTCTATTGCTTCCAATCCCATCATTAAATAGGTATCAGCTACATTTCGTGGTTTATAGATAAGATTCCAAAAACAGGAAGGTTATCAACATGAAGTACATATGTGGTGATATGTTTTGTTTGAGCCTGTCTGGAACACAAGAAGTAGGCCATTACATCGGCTATGCAATTATTAACTTCTCGGCTGTAGAAGTCTCTTTCTAAAGGTGGCAACTGTGTTGGCATGAATTCTCAAATCTCAAGTAATCCTTGATAAAAGACAATACCATGTGATATCTCATTAACCCTTGTCTCTCAATAGACCCCATCAAATAGCCCATCAACCATTCAATTCAGTAGAGAATGGTTTCCACAGAGACTCGTATATCTATATATACTCATCATGGCATTCTCAAGCAATACAAGTCACTCGCAACATAAGAATTCAAATATTTCTTTCTTATACAAGTCCTTTGAGATCAGTCTATTGTTTTTGTGTGGAGCAACAAAAAACAATGGGTTTCCGCATACCAGGTATTAGACGGGCATCACTTTCAGCAACCCAAGCAGCATCCAAGGGGGTTGAAGTCCCAAAAGGCTATCTTGCAGTCTATGTTGGAGATAAAATGAAGCGGTTTGTGATCCCCATTTCATACTTGAATCAACCTTCTTTTCAAGAATTACTAAGCCAAGCTGAAGAAGAATTTGGATATGATCATCCAATGGGTGGTCTCACAATTCCTTGCAGGGAGGATGCTTTCTTAGACCTCACTTCTCGCATGAATGGGCTATAAATCATACTGAAGGAGTCTGACATAGATTAGTTGAGACAATTTTGTACTGCAGTCACTTTGATATTTCATTTTATGCTTCCTTTGTAAGTGGAAAAATTCCATCTGAAAGAGATAGTTATGGAATGAGAGATTAGAATTTTTTGTCTCAAATTTCAATGAATTTATATATACACTTTTTTGCTGAAATATTATATATACAGGCAGCCACTGTCTTGCATATGTTCTCCAACGTTTTTTTTCCCTTTGCAGTGCAGCCGCCACTGTTGAACAAAAATTATGTATTAACTTCTAATGGAATTTAGAGCAGAATTTATTTCGGAGATATTGGCTAAATGTCTAAAATTCTCATTAAATCCTTATAGCTGCAAAATTTTACTTCCAAAATCAATTATTAAAACACGTAAGCATACCACTAGTTGGTTGGGTTCGTAAAATGCTTGATCTCACAATGAGTAATGAAAAGAGTGTACCATTAACTGATTTTAAGTTGAATGGTTATGTATAAATATAATTGGATTCAAGTTTGGCTAAGTCAGTTCCCCCTTCATTTTTTTGTTCTGTCATTAGGTGCCATTCATGTTAGCAAATGAATTTGGCCCTTATGATGCACTGCTCTGCATCTCTAAATACTTTCACAAATTATAGTCATTTCTTTAAGCCATATAGAAATAATGCATTCTGTTTCTTCACATAGAACAAGAATTTTATCTAAATACGACAAGAATTAAGTATTATTGCTGAAATCTAACTAGATATTTCTCTCTAACAACTTCAGTTTTGCTCATTCCTGCTAGCTAACTAAAATTCTTGAAATAAATCAATAATTCTCGATTAGTTAGCCTAATTAATAAGGCACTCAGTCAATCTCTTCAGAGATTGCCTTTGGACCAGTTGCTTAAGTACTAAGACCGCTGGTTCATATGTCTCTTTATTCTTTCCTCTTCTATCACTGTGCGCTCTCCCTAAACAGAAGCTCACAAACTTTGGTTGTTTTTGTTGAATCCTCATCCAGGCAGAGCAAGTCAGTAAACCATTAAAGTTCCAAAAGTTCTATCTTCGTGAGGCCTGGTTTTAAGCAGGCATTACACAACCCTCTGAAGCTTGTCTTGCGGTTTACAATAGCATGGAAGTGTTTCTTGCTTTACTTTTATTATAAGAAGGCTGTAACAAAGTTATAAAACCTCTCTACAAAAGTAGTTTAAAAAATCAAAACCACCCTACAATTGTAGTTTTACTGTTTGAATGAAATGGTTGGTTCAATTGTAGGGCCATATCTCATGTATTCCAAGTACTAGTAATATTAGTTAGGATAATGTCATTAAAAGAGGTTCTTCTCTTGTCTCCAAACACTATGATGTAATTTCTCTCAAGTAGATTTCACAATTTATAGATTGAATGTCAAGTACTAGTAGCTATCAGTTGCCTTATACAAATATGAGTACAACATTTGATATGTTTAGAGCATGTCTGAAACATGAGAAGTACGCCATCAAGGTCTTTTTCAGAGGCAGATTTTCCATAAGGGTGGGGCATGTATTCTCATACCTCAAGTCATTCTTGATGTAAACCTCTCTAAGACAATACCATGTGAGCTTTAATGAGCCCTGTCTCTCACTAGACCCCATCAAATAGCACTTGCATTATCTATAAGCACTTGCATTATGTATATATATCCGTCATTGGGTTTACAAGCCACAAAAGTCATTCTTACACTGAAGCATCAGAATTTCAAATTTATTGCATTCTTTTACTAGTCCTTTGAGATCATTCTGTCGTTCATTGTGTGAAGAAACAAACGATGGGTTTTCGCTTACCTGGTATTAGACGGTCATCATTTAGTACAGGCCAACAAGCTTGCAAGGTAGTGAAAGTCCCAAAAGGCTATCTTGCAGTCTATGTTGGAGAGAAAATGAAGCGGTTCATGATTCCCATATCATTCTTGAACCAGCCTTTGTTTCAAGAATTGCTAAGCCAAGCTGAAGAGGAGTTCGGCTACGATCATCCTATGGGTGGTCTTACTATTCCCTGCAAGGAGGATGTGTTCTTAGATATAGCTTATCGCTTGAACTTGCTATAGTTCATACTGAGAAGACTAACTTTGGAGTAGTTGAGACAACATTGTACAGCAGGCATTTCTTTTTACATTTTGCCGTTTCCTCTAAAAGTTGAAAAAAAAATGTCATCTGAATGATAACCTCATAAACCGTTGTTGGAAATTTCTATTGCTCTTTACTTTTTGCCAATCTAAATGATTTCTGTAAAGATCCAAGTTGGGGTTGATGACAGCCACATAACTTGGGCGTGCCATATACTCTCCCAAGTCATATAGCCTCAAAACTTTTCATTAATGAAAACCGGAATATTCATTATAGCCACTACAAGGTTTCACAAACATAAAATATACAGTAGGTAAATTCTTATCACCAACAATTTATTTTTAAATAAATTAACATAATTTTTCCAATTTATTATTTGATATAATCCATACTAATCTGGATCCTTGCAATAATAATGGAGCACATGAGTTCTAGTTTATAAGACTTCTAAATAAATATCTATAACAAAATTTAAATAAATATACAAATTTACCCACACGAAATAATGTGTTGGTGCTCAACGAAAATAATTGTAGACACCATTGACCAAACTAGAAGAGTAAAACTATAAGAAGCCTCGTTACTCTTATCTGTAAAATATATATCCATGATTAGGATGAGTTTACAACTTAAGCAGTTCATACCTACTATAACAGAAATAGGACAAGTAACGCACAAATTTTTCTCATAAAAAAAAAATTAAAAACCATCACTGAAAATATTGGTAACAATCAAATAAAAAATATTTAAGAATATATAGCAATTGTACATGAGACTTGTTCAAATAAAGCAATTCAAAACCATAATCATTATAAATTGAAACAGTTACATTAAAAAATTACAATAATTGAAAAATATAGAGTAATTGATTAAAACAAAATCCATGTGGGGGAATTTACTAGGCATAATCAAAGTAAAATTTAAACAAAAATATTACATGTAATTATGATTAAATACATACATGATTAAAATACATATGGCTACTTTACTAATGAAAATTTTCACTTAAAAATCAAAGTTTGAAATTTAAATTAAAAAGCATGATAGAAAAAATATAACAATTTTTTTTCAAATTTAAATACTAGCATGTTCACAATGAAGTCACACTATTAGAAACCATATAAATTATAAACAAAATTATCTCACAGCAAAATCAATATTTAAAACTGATAACTACCCAACCAATTTTTAAAAATTTTAAACAAACTATATCATGAGAGAATCCAAATCAAAACTTATTTGATATCTTTGGTAATCTTATGATCAAAGACTCAAGAGGTAACCTTCAAACATTCTCAGAATTCAAATCACTTTATTCCTAACATATTAGAAATATCAAACAGTCATACTTATTATTCCTAACATATTAGAAATATCAAACAGTCATACTTATTCCAATCCAAGTTGTGAAATAACCAAATAAAACACAAGAAGGGGGGTTGAATTGTGTTTCTTAACCCTTTTTTGATGAATAAAGGATTTTCCTTTTCAAAAGAAAGTAGAACACAGCGAAAGAGACAGTTTAACAAGCAAGGTGCTTAGGACTAACACCACTTAGTCCTATTGGACTCCAAGGGTTTCGAAAAGACTTTTAATAAAATAGTTAATACGTTCTAAAACCAAATAAAAGATCTTTGTTAATAAACACAATGGAAAACCCCAGAGGTTAGTGAAAATAATAAAGCACACTAGAAGAGAGGAGAAGCTTACACACAAGATTTATCCTGGTTCACTCTTATCAACCAAGAGCTACGTCCAGTCCCTTCAACAAGAAGGATTTTCCAACTAATCTTTTCACGATTACAAGTATTATGCACCTCTTCGAGGTAACAAGTATTTTCAACCTCTTCAGGTTCTATCTCACAAGTATTCTTTTACACCACGACCTCTTCGAGCTTACTGAAAGCTTAAGATGAATAAATGAAAGTAGATGAAAGCTTGAGTTGAAACTCACTAACACATGAGAATAGACAATAGAAATCTCAAGGCTTTTTCTTTTACACGAATATGGAAATAAAGCTTTTAGACTCTTGAAGGATGCTTGAAAAGATCTCTCTACTTCCAAGTCTTTTCTTCTCTTTATAAGTAAGAACAAATTTGGCGAGACTTCATGGGCTAGATCGTCCAACGGAAATATTTATTACCGTTACGAGTAGCATTAAATGCATCTACCTTGGAAAAGTCTTGAACTTCTTACGGCGGTGACTTTTATTCTCACGAGATTTCCAATCAATGAAAACAAAAGTCACGATTTGTCTAAGATTGCGACGGTTTCTTATTTGCGAGATCTTTGTAGTTGTTAGACAATGTCGCCAAAAGTGGCTTAGTTGACTTCTTCGTAGCCGTGGTCATCGAGTTCTTTTCTAGCATTTAATGAGAGAACAGTTCTTCATTTTTGAAATTTTACTTGGGACGAGAGCTTGAACTTGAACTTTGAAAGAGTGAGTTAAGTCAGAGCTTTTGGCATGATCGTCTTGGACGAACTAATAAAAATAACAGATATGCATACAAGTATTGGACGCACCAATAGTAAAAGTATATAATACATTCATTGGACCCATGAAGAGTTATAGCATATTGGGCCTTACGAAGAAGTTAACTTTAAGCGTAGAAGCGAGAATGGACGCCTGACCGATGGCGATTTGTTAAAACTATTGTCGAAACACTTGTTCAAACTAAATAAATATTTTTGTTATCCTCAAAACTTAACAGGGGAAAGCTTATAGCTTTTAAGAAATTAGAACTTAAACCTTTTTATAAGAAATTGGTTTCAACAATCTCCCCTTTTTGATGATGACAAAACTATTAATTTGGTTGAACCACAGATTCCTTTTAAAACAAAATTGCTCCCCCTAAGAAAAACATTTCTAAGGGACGGACTCCAAGTCGGTTGACGCAGTCGATTGGAAGTGGTACATGAAATTTATTTTAACGAAACAAGTTTCAAGAGCAAGTAATATTATCTTTGTATCGAAGTTTAGTTCTTGAGAAAAGAGTTTAACGAGACAATACTTTTGAAAAGAAATAAACCATGCTAAAAAATTAGATCATATCCTACACAAAGAACACAAAGGCAACAGAATAACCGAGACAAGGATAATGAAACAACCGAGATGAGGAAAAACATAGTTTCATTGAATCAAGATAAATTATAAAATAAATTTATTTAAAACAAATCAAATTCCCCATTTTTCTCCCCCTTGTCATCGGACAAAAAGAAAGAAAAAAACATCAACCTTTGTCGAGAAAAAATTTGGCTAAAAGAAAATAAAATAAAATAAAATAAAATCAAGAGGAAGAAGGTGGAGGAGGAGGAGGTGGCCCTTGTTGAAAAAAGAGACTTGAGGAGGTCTTCAACTCTCTTGTACATTACGTCCATTTGATTATTCACATAGGCCTAAAAAGGCAGGGGCACTTGGGTGAGAAGGTCGTGAGAAGGTTGTGGTTCCACAATAGCTAACTTCAGTGGTGGAAGCATGAGGGTCACATCCATTTCTTTGCACAACGAGACTCAACTTCGTCTTGAGGAGCAGAGGAAGGGCAACATCCCAAGGAAGAGAGGTTCTCCGGTAACCAAACATTTGATCCTGGGGATAAGGCACGCCTATGTTGTCGGACGCCGGAGGTCCGCAGAGACATAGCTTGGACAAAGAGAAGATTGTTGGCAATGGCGAGTTCGGAAGCGGTCAAAAAGATCATCTACCATATAGATAGAGCGAAAACACCGGAAGCTACGACCTACGCTTATGATATCTTCCTTATCTTCATCACTTAGTCCTGAAGAAAACGCTTGTTGCTCACACTCCCAAATGTGCTTTTCCCGAGAAGGTCTTAGCCTCGTTCTCCCAAACTTCTCCTTTAATCGAAACATGCCACAAGAATTCAACATCAACATCGGGGAACGTAAGCTCCCAAAGTTTGGCTTAAAGATGATAGGCTTGGGAAAGGTGGCTTGGCTTCTGTCTTTCAAGTCTTTGTTTTTATTTAAATCCACCATTGGCAACCTTGGACAAACGATCCGGTGAATCTTGATGGCGATTGTAGAGGAGATGATCGATGAAGGGGGTACAAATCTCAAATTCTTCAACAAGACTCCCGCCTTAATGACAGCGACAAGGATGGTGTCATAAGGACTCGCAAAGCTATCCCATTTCTTCCAAGGTGACGAGGTTTGAAGGATAGGTCACTAGGAAGATGTGGACTTTTGTTGAGTAACCATCACGGCCACCGGAGCGTCTTGCTTTGTGAGTGAGAGAGAAGAGTCCTTGGATTCCCAGAGGGATAATGTGAGAAACTCCCACGGAGAAAGATTAAGAAGAGAGGAGTTGTAGAAGGTCTTTTGAGAGGGGAAGGTGAAGGAGATTGGGAAGGTAATATGTGAGTTTGAGAAGAAAAAGGTTCGATGTTTAAGGGAGAGGAAGTTATTTGAGAGGTTGGGAAGGAAGTTTGTGGTTCTTTGAGAAGAGGGTAAAGTGGAGGAAGAGGGAATGGTAGGAAGAGGTTCCTTAGGAATGGAGCGCAAGCTTGGAAGCAGGGTTTCCTTGTGATGGGTAGCTAACCGTCAGGGTTCCTTTTGGGATGCTCGCAATGGACGCAACCTTCATCCTTTTAGCGATGGGTTGGTCATCTTCTTGATCATCGTCCATTATGAGTCTCCGCTTGGGAAGGGCTTGGACGGACGGTGATTTCTTCTTTGGACTCTCAGTCTTTGAAAGAATAAGAGGCTCTTTACGGTCTAGAAAATCTTGGACGCTTTGAAGTTTCATCCTTAGAAGATTGCTTCGTCCAAAGATTTGTTGCTCTTGGAATCCAGATCCAAAAATCTTCTTCTTCTCTTCAACATCTTTAGTCTCATGGGGACTAAAGATACCTTGATCTCTGAAGATCTTGGTTAAGAAGAACACCATAGGAGATGGTGGTCTTCTTCCCTTTCCTTGTACACTTCTCTTGAAGTTCTTAAAAAGCAGAAGGGAGATTGACTGTTGACCTGACATCGGATGACCGTGATGCGGCGTAGGCTGGTAGAGGCGAGTCTTTGGACCCGCTTTGTGGAGTATTGCCTTGTTTAGAAGTTGATGCAAAACCCTTGCCTTGTCATTCATCTTGGAGGCGATTATCTTCCCGTGGATGACTCCTTTAGTAAGGTGTCAAGAAACGACATCAGTTCCCCAAATGCTTTTTCCCAATCGGAAGTGATGGTGGCTCCTTCCAACCAACATTGGGTGGCGTTGGAGATGGTTACCTCACGAAACCTGACGGTTTTCCCAAAACACATCCCCGACCTGCATTGCGTATACACGGATGCATTTTCCGAACATTTTCACCAAATCCGGATACACCTCCACGGTTCTGCAAGTAACTATCCCATCCGGCCGCAGAGCGAGACATTCTTTGATATCTATTCCACGATGCTACGCACAAAATGGAAGTTTGGAGCAGTATTCAAGCGATACCTCGGCTCTTTCAACATCAAGGTCTTTCCTCAGGCCATTTCTTAGGGTTAAAGAAATTTGAAAGAGAGAGAAATTTGCTAAGGTTAACTTTTCGCAACCTATTTTTTCTTTCAATGTTTGAAGGCGTAAAAATTTGATCTTGTAAAGAAGGAAAATATTTATAGAAGAAGGTAGGTTTCTACTTGAAAGGTTTCTTGAGAGAGAAAGCGAATCGTTTTTTTTAAAATAAAACAAACACAATAAATGTGTATTAAAAGCAAGCATCACGTCCGGTAAAAAGTTACTTTTCGTGACCTTTCAAAAGCCACGACTCGACGTGGGAAATTTGAAAAGTTTCAAACAAGATAAATGCAAATGATTTATGTCTTATCGAGAAATTTACCACACCATTTATCAAGTACAAAGCATTTTGGACGCAGATTTTCAATGGACGCAAGAAATATTAATTCTTTACAAAATGCATACTTAGATGTTTTTCGAATAAGAGTGAATCTATCCTCTGAGAGGGGTTTTGTGAAAATATCTGCCCATTGATGATGTATCCACATATTGAATATCAAACACACCTTTTTGAATATAGTCTCTTATAAAGTGATGTTTGATTTCAATGTGTTTTGCCCTTTGAGTGTAGTATGGGATTTTTGATAAGTTAATTGCAAGCGATGTTATCACATAGTAAAGGAATCTTACTTTCAAGATGTTGTAGTCTTCTAATTGATGTTTGATCCAGAGTAGTTGAGAGCAACAATTGGGCCGAGAGATATATTCGACTTTTGTTGATAGAAGCAATTGTGCTTTGTCTCTTCTTTGGACCATGATACTAGATTTCCTCCAATGAAGTGACAACCTCCACTTGTACTTTTCCTTTCGATTCTATCTCCAAGATAGTCGGCATCACAAAAACCAACTAATACTGTACTCATGAGATTTCTTAAATACCAAGCCCAGATTAGTAGTTCCTTTCAAGTATCACGAATATTCTTTTTTTACGGCAATTAAGTGTGACTCTCTAGGATCAGTTGAAAACGTGCACAAAGACACACACTAAACATTATATATCGGTGCGGGCCAGCGTGAGATATAAGAGTGATCCGATCATACCTCTGTATACCTTTTCGTCCACCTTTTTATCCTTATCGTCGTCCAATCTTAGTGTGGATGATGGATGCATTGGTGTGCTCGTTGTTTTGCAATCGTCAATTTGAATTTCTTGAGAAGTTCATTTTGTATATTTAATTCTACGATGAATGTAGATTTCGTCCCAATGTTTGCTTCACTTGCAAACCCGGAAGAATTTTAATTCTCCCATTAAGCTCATTTCGAATTCATACGCATCAGTTGGAAAAATCCTTGCAAAGAGATTCATCAGTAGCTCCAAAGATAATATCATCAACATAAATTTGAACTAAAATGAATTTCGAGTTTTTGTCTTTTCGAAAAAGAGTAGTGTCAACTTTTCCTCTAGAGAAACCGTTTTCTATTAAAAAGGTGCTTAACCTTTCATACCAGGCTCGAGGAGCTTGTTTTAAACCGTACAAGGCCTTTTTAATTTGAAAACATGCTCAGGGAAATTTTCATCCTCGAAACCAGGTGGTTGTTTAACGAAAACTTCTTCATTGATTATACCATTTAGAAATGCACTTTCGTCCATTTGATATAGTCTCATGCTATGATGAGCGGCAAATGAAAGTAAAATGCGTATGGCTTCTAGTCTAGCTACGGGAGCAAAAGTTTCAGTGAAATCATGCATACCTTGTTGTGAGTAACCTTGGGCTACCAACCTTGCTTTGTTTCTCACAACCTTACCATCTTCGTCCGATTTGTTTTTGAATATCCATTTTGTGCCGATGATGGACTTGTCTTTAGGCTTTTGAACCGTCATTCCAAACATCATTTCTTTTAAATTGATTTAGCTTTCTTCTTGCATGGCTAAGATCCATCCTTCGTCCTTGGTGCTTCTTCTATTTTTCTTGGTTCCATTTCGAGAGATGAAGGCTACATTTGAGTATTCTCTGAAGGTAGATCTTGTACGTACTTTATCATCTGGATTACCAATTATTTGGTGTTCGGATGATAAGTTTTGAAATGCCGGCATCTTTGACCATCGAGTTGTTTCTTCTTTTCTTTCATCGTCCAATGCTTCTTTGTTTTGGGTTGCTGATTCTTCTCTTTTGTCTTTTAAGTTTAACTGCAAAGGACTCATCTAGCTCCGACAAGTCATTGTCGGGCTTTTGTCATTGAATTTAACATGAGCAGTTCTTCAACGAGTTAGAGAGCGAGAGTTATATACTCTATATGCTTTAGATGTTTACGAGTATCACAGAAGATACCGAGTCAACTTTAGCATCAAACTTTCCTAAAGAATCTTTAGTATTCAAAATAAAGCATTGACGGCCAAAAGAATGAAAGTAAGATATGTTGGGTTTTAGTCCTTTCCCACAATTCATACAGTCTTGTTTAAAAAGGTCTAATATATATTACTGTTTTGAATATAACACGCATGTTAACGGCCTTGACCCGAAGTGTTTGGAGATTGAGTTGTCATTGAGCATTGTTCTAGCCATCTCTTGAAGAGATCTATTTTTTCTTTCTACCACACCATTTTGTTGTGGTGTTCTTGAAGCAGAAGTTGTGATGAATACCGCTTTCTTCGTGAGAACAATTGGAAGCTCTCATTCTCAAATTCTCCTCCATGATCACTTCGGATTGAGTTGATACACATTCCTTTTTCATTTTGAATTCTTTTTACGAGGAAAATAGAAAAAGACTTTGAAAGACTCATCCTTGTGAGCTTGAAACATAACCCATGTCCATCTAGTATAGTCATCTACTATGACTAATCCATATTTCTTTCCATTTAGTGAAGAAGTTCTTGTAGGACCAAATAAATCAAGATGTAACAATTCTAGTGGTCTAGAGGTGGAAACGATGTTTTTGGACTCAAAAGAATTTTGATTTGTTTCCCCCTTTTGACACGCTTCACAAAGAACATCTGATTTGTACACAAGCTTTGGTAGTCCTCTTACGAGGTTATGCTTATTTAGTTTAGAGATTAATCTCAAACTTGCGTGACCAAGCTTCTTGTGCCATATCCACTGTTCTCCTTTTATGGAAACTAGACATGATACATTTTGATCTGAAAGATCTTCCAAGTCAATTTTATAAAGATTGTTTTGCCTTTTAGCAATGAAGAGTATGGATCCGTCATAGTTTTTAACTATACATTCTCCTTGATTGAATGAAACATTAGATCCACTATCACATAATTGACTAATGCTAAGCGGATTATGTTTCAATCCTTCAACTAGAAGAACATTATCGATAGAGGAAAAGGATGCTTACCAATCTTACCTATTCCAACTATTTTACCTTTACGGTTTCCTCCAAACGCGTGACGGAGCCTCCTTTATTAGTTTTGATGTCTTGGAACATAGACCTTTCTCCCGTCATGTGCCGTGAGCAACCAGGTACCGTGACAGGTGTCTTTTTCTTGTTGCTAAGCATATCTGCAAGAGGAATTATCATATCCTTAGGTACCCATATCTTTTGGGTCCTTTTTAGTTAACTCTTGGAGATCCATAATATTTTGACCTTTTATTAAAAAAAAAATCTATTGAGGAAGAGTAAACGTTCTTTTTCAAACATTCTTAATGAAATTAGGTTGAGTAGTAGTTTTTTGAAGAAAGCTGTTTTATCGATATCTTGATATCCCAATCCCGATTTGTCACGAGGTCTCGGAATATTTGAGTAAAATGTTTAGGTTGTTGGTGCTTTTTACAAATTTCGAGGTCCTCCGTTAACTCTTTTACCTCGTTATGAAGTTTATCAACTTCATCTGAAGTGTTGGACTCGGAAGATGTTTTTAAAAGAGCATTTTTCGGTTTTTAATTTTTCACAATAAATTTCAAGTTCTTGTTTTTAAAACATTTTTCCATATTCTCTAGTTAATTTTGAAAACTTTCTTTTCAAGGATTTATATTCAACCGCTAAAATAGATGAATTATTTAACAACTCATCAAATGCATTCTCAAGATCAAGATCGCGAGTTAGTTACCTCATCTTCTTCTTCTTCGACACGGTGTTAGCCATGAGACATAGATTTGCTTCTTCTTCTCGCTTCTTCTTCATCATCGCAGTTGAAAGATCAAGATCTTCCCAGGTGGCCATTAATCCTCTTTTTCTTCTTTGGAAAGAATCTCCTTTTCTCTTTCTCCTTGTTTAGTGAAGGACATTCCGCTTTAATGTGTCCGGGCTTCTTGCATTCGTAGCATATGATTGGACTCTTTGTCTTTTGTTTCTGTTTTGTCCTTTGATGACCTTCGTCCAAAGTGCTTTCTCCGCATACCTCCTTTCTTTTTCCACATTGCTTGTATCTTTCTAGAGATGAAAGATAACTCGTCATTATCGAGATATATTATCTTGAGATGACTCGGCCTCGTCAAGATTTTTCGGCTTTAAGTGCTTTGGACGTGCGCTTTGTGAGCTTTAAGGGCAATTGATTTCCCACTTTTCTTGAGCTTTCCTCTTCTTGAAGTTCAGCTCATGAACTTTAAGAGAACGATAGTTCCTCCATGGTAAGAGAAGCTAGATTCTTTGCTTCTGTATGGCAAGAACCTTAGGTCTCCAGCTGCGGAAAGACTTCTTAGGATTTTTCTGATATGATCTTGATTATCATAGTTCTTTCCCAGATCTCAAGTTATTGATTATTGTTTGGAATCGTCAAACATTTGATCAATGTTTTCATGCTCTCCCATTTTGAAGAGCTCATCTTTGGTGAACAGCATGCTTATCTTTGATTCTTTGACTTGAGATGAGCCTTCATGTGCTAATGCCGAGTATCCCATATCTCTTTGCATTTGTTTCACAGTATGGACTTAATGGGTGCTGCGATCTCGTGATGGCACACATAAGATAATGTTTGGCTTTTGAGTTAAGGCGATGTCCGGTTCGTTGTCCTTAGTCCATTGTGGTCGAGGGAGATCCTGTCTTTACTGCGTTGGTGGGTGTTTGATATCCATTTTGAACTAGATCCCAAATGTCCATATTTTGGGCATCAAAAAAGCAATCATTCTCTTCTTCCAGTAATCATAGTCGTTTCCATTGAATAGAGGTGGTCTGTTCACCGCTTGTCCTTCGTTCTCCATTAAAGGGTGTATCTTGGATCTTTTTGCTCTGCCTTTGTTAGATGCTCGACCCAAGAGGCCGAGCTCGTCTGCAATTGAAATAACCAAATAAAACACAAGAAGGGGTTGAATTGTGTTTCTTAACCCTTTTTGATGAATAAAGGATTTTCCTTTTCAAAAGAAAGTAGAACAATGAAAGAGACGGTTTAACAAGCAAGGTGCTTAGGACTAACACCACTTAGTCCTATTGGACTCCAAGGGTTTTGAAAAGACTTTTAATAAAATAGTTAATACGTTCTAAAACCAAATAAAGATCTTTGTTAATAAACACAATGGAAAACCCCGTGAGGTTAGTGAAAATAATAAAGCACACTAGAAGAGAGGAGAAGCTTACACACAAGATTTATCCTGGTTCACTCTTATCAACCAAGAGCTACGTCCAGTCCCTTCAACAAGAAGGATTTTCCAACTAATCTTTTTCACGATTACAAGTATTATGCACCTCTTCAGGTAACAAGTATTTTCAACCTCTTGAGTTCTATCTCACAAGTATTCTTTTACACACAAACCTCTTGAGGCTTACAAAGCTTAAGATGAATAAATGAAAGTAGATGAAAGCTTGAGTTGAAACTCACTAACACATGAGAATAGACAATAGAAATCTCAAGGCTTTTTCTTTTTACACGAATATGGAAATAAAGCTTTTTAGACTCTTGAAGGATGCTTCGACAAAAGATCTCTCTACTTCAAGTCTTGCTTCTTCTCTTTTATAAGTAAGAACAAATTTGAGCGACTTCATGGGCTAGATAGTCCAACGGAAATATTTATTAGATTACGAGGTAGCATTAAATGCATCTATTGGAAAAGTGCTTGAACTTCTTCGACGGTGACTTTTATTCTCTCGAGATTTCCAATCAATGAAAACAAAAGTCACCGATTTGTCTAAGATTGCCAGACGGTTTCTTATTTGCGTATCTTTGTAGTTGTTAGACAATGTCGGCAAAAGTGGCTTAGTTGACTTAATTCTCGCCAGTGAGTACATCGGAGTTCTTTTCTAGCATTTAATGAGGAACAGTTCTTCATTTTTGAAATTTTACTTGGGTGAGAGCTTGAACTTGAACTTTGAAAGAGTGAGTTAAGTCCAGAGCTTTGGCAAACGGTCGTCTTGGACGAACTAATAAAAAGTAACAAGTATATGCATACAAGTATTGGGCCGCACCAATAGTAAAAGTATATAATACATTCATTGGACCCATGAAGAGTTATAGCATATTGGGCCTTGCGAAGAGTTAACTTTAAGCGTGAAGCGAGAATGGACGCCTGACCGGGTAGCAATTTGTTAAAACTATTGTCGAAACACTTGTTCAAACTAAATAAATATTTTTGTTATCCTCAAAACTTAACAGGGAAAGCTTATAGCTTTTAAGAAATTAGAACTTAAACATTTTTATAAGAAATTGGTTTCAACAAGTTGTACCTAGCATGAAGTTAGTAACTTCTCTACTAGCTTAGGTCCAATTAAAATGCACAAATGTTAACAACCACTACTTTTAGCTTAGCATTTTGATTAAGGGTAATAATTAAATCCATTAATCTATCGTTCACCAATTCCATTCATATTTGTCTGTCCCAAGAGTCTTAAAAGCCCTAGTATTTTCAACTTACAAAATAAAAATCTGTTTTGAAAATTTAAAATCATAAATAGACATATAGTAGATAGAAATTACTTACAGTATCTAACAAATTTCATATGCGTCTTCCTCCAACAATTTATACAGTTAAACTAGAGGTTTCCTTTACCATTTTATAACCATAGAAAATGACTGACATAAATCATATAATAATCATAAGCACTTAAATTTACTGCCCAGCATACCAATCCGATAGCGTGTTGGACGTTTAAATCAAGTCTGTGATTCCCACAATTTACCTACTATTATTATATAAAATACAATCCATTTAAGTGAAGTCAATGTCATGTTTTACTCATATATAAGTTTTTTTAAAAAAAAATTTACTTCTTTGATATAGCCTTATTATCCATATATTGAAAATTTATTTAAAAAGTTCAAATACAATTCAAAATTCAATTATATTTTATTTAAGTAATAAATTTAATTATTCTAACTTTTTAAATTTTATATTAATTTAAATATCAATTACTTTTTTTTAACTAAAAAATATATTTATTCATTCAAATTGATAAAATATATCGAGAACAACATAAATTTAACATCACTAAAAACGAAAAAGGATGAATCTGCGAACAAACTCATAATACTTAGATTAATAGCATAACACGGCAAAATGCCTACAAATGTGACAAAATCAAAGTGACCAGAATACCCAAGTCTTGATTGAATCTGTAATGTATCGATCTATCAATATGAACCAAACAAACACCGCAACAAGATGGGAAACCAAATGACACCGCATCAAGACAACAAACAAAATATTGTCGCACTCAGACGACGAAAACACGAAAGAAAAACCAGATTTATGTGAAAAAAAAAACCACTTATTTAGATAAAAGGAGAGAAAAAACAATGTAGATAGGTGATTCTATGCCCAAAAAATGGCTCCAAACCACCTCCTTCAGTGGATGAGAAAAAAGGAAAAGATGAGTAGATAAAAAATTGAAAGAAAATATCAATTACTTATTTACCTATTAATAAGTATGATTAATAAAGATCATATAACATATCATATTGAAATTATTAATATTTTTTAAATTAATTAAATATCAATTATACTTATTTATCTATTATAATGAACAAGTATTTTAATAAATGTTTAATTTGAAATATGTTGAACCTTAATCAAATATTTCAAGTTTTATATTTTTATAATTATTATTTTATTTTTTACATCTTACTAGACACTAAATATATTAAATGTTTCACGATAAAGTTTATTTTTATGAGTTTTATTTATTTTTCTTATGAAATAATTAAATTAAAAAGTGATTAAACTATTTTTTTACATAAATATGATTAAAAAAATTCTTATAAAAAAATATCAAAATAAATAACATATTATAATTTAAAAAACCTGTATATATCTAATATAATAAATTTGTGCATCGTGTGGATAATAAGATTAGTTTTAAAGAAAAGAGAGTACTAGTAAAAGTTAAATGATTAAATGCAAATAAACCATTTTAATTTGACGCAGCTTGCTGCATTGTTTAAATTCTATCCAAAATAAACCCATATAGAAATACGATATGGTATTTTTTTTATAAATAAACACCTGATGTAATTTTTGCGTAATTCTTTGTTTTTCTAAATTGATCCTAGAATTTTTCTACTATATCTTCTTTACTCTTCTCATATTTAATATCCATTAAAGTCATTCCTCAACACATGTTTCACGTGTCACTCAATAGTATCATTTTCTGATCGTTGTGAAATAAAGCAAGTTGATAAGAAAAATGCTAATACAATAAAAAATAAAAATAAAAAGCAAGACATCTCTTACTGGATTTTATGATCTGAGTTGAAATGGTTCTTGATTTTACCATCATTCAACGGGACATGAAACACATCTATGTTGCTTCTCAATCCGTGAGCTGTATAAATTAAGGCCCCATCTCTAGTGATAACTGATTTTCTATAATCCGTAAGTCATGTCATGGTTATGTGAGAGAAGGTTCCAGCAGTTCCATCATATCCAGTTTTTTAATCAAATAATTTGGTATGATTTAATAAGAAGGCCAAATCTATAGAGTAACCACTATTCCCTTTTCTGTTATAATCTTCTATCCTCCAAGATATAGGCTGTTTCCCTTGTCGGGAGGAAAGTTCCTACATCCACAAACTCATGTACTCCCCCCGTACGTGCTTAATTTAACATGGGGGTCCTATGTATTCCATTCTCTACAAATATTGTTGGGCACAACATGTCCCATTATATATCCAGTCTCAATCACAATCAAGTTCTTGACGATGCATTGAAAGACAGAACCATGTGATCCACCAAATGCTAATGTCTCACCAATTTTAATGTCGTTGCCTCCACACCACTTATTCTAGTTTCCAGATATTTCTGATACAAATTTATCTCTATATATACACACGCAACATCCCAAAGTCCTCCATCAAGTTTTCACATTGTCCATCATCAACAACAAATCCTTTCTCCTCCAAAATTGTTAGCAACTTCTCTGAAACAACAATGGCTATTCGTTTGCCTTCGATAATGCATGTTAAGCATATCCTTCGCCGCTCTCTTTTAAGAGGCAAAGAAGCCACTTCGGTGCCTGCTAATGTACCAAAAGGGTATTTTGCAGTATATGTTGGAGAAGAGCAAAAGAAGAGGTTTGTGGTTCCTATATCATGCTTGCATAAACCTGCTTTTCAGCAATTGCTTAGTAAAGTTGAGGAAGAATTCGGATTTAATCACCCCATGGGTGGTCTCACGATTCCCTGCAGAGAAGACATCTTTGTTAGTGTCACTTCTCAATTAGAAATTTAGAACCATAACAACTAACAAGCAGATTCATCATATCACATGCTTTTTTTCCACTGATCTGCCAGAAGCATGCAATAGCAAATGCAAAGCCGCTTGAATTAAGTGGCAGTTCAGAGGTTATTACACTAGGTTGAGAGCATGAGTGATCAGTGCCCAGTTGCCGAGGGTTGATCAGGCTATGATCTTTGCAGCCATTTCAGATGGACCAGGACCAAAGATTGCAAGCCGCTCTGCTTTTGAAGCCTGCAGAAATAGAGACCATGCATTATGGATATAATTTCATGCTTGAAGGATTTATCTAATAGAGGAAGAGTTTATCATCCAAGTGATGGTCTAACAAAATCCCACGATGGCCAGAATTATTCGTGAGAATTGCATATGATCCTCAAAAAATGAAAATGTTGTACTATCCATGCACCATTAGTTCTCTGCAGTCCTGTATCAGGAGCATTGAGTTGTTCCAGAGATGATGTAAAGCATTTTATATATTATGAAATAAGCGAAGAATTTAACCATCCTGCAACTTGTTGAAATGATTATATTCAGTCGATGGCCATGTATCAATTAATGTTCAGCTCAGTGTCTGTCTTTATGCCCTGTTTCTCTTATCACCCTCCATGCCAAATCGTATATCAATTGGGATAATACCTATAAAGGTTACCATTTAAATTGATACATGATACGATTTGGGAAGAAAGAGTTGATTGGTTTAAGATTCAGTAGAAGAAAAACCAACAGATTAATCTGAGAATTAAGTGCGGGGTCCTTGTTAAGGCATGTGACCATATTTGCTATCATGGGGTAAAACTTAATAAAACTCAATTTCTCACCTTATGGTTACCGACATGCAAATTGAAGAGAAAATGAAGAAACGGATACACCAATAATTGATCCCAGCTTACAACAATGTCTTAGTCTCCAATTAATTATATGTTGCATTGTACGTGTGAAGTTTGAAACAGCTGGTTTTGATGGAGACTACAGTCAGAAGGACTTCCCGTGCACTTCACAAGGACTTGTCGTGCAAGTTGTTGTGACAAAGAATGCCACTGATTTTGACTGGAAACGCCTTACAGTATGCAACCATCTGCAACCCTTGACTTCAAGCTCCTTCTAGCAGATTGCCAGTGTTCATATATTTATCAAGACTGAAAGTAATTTCTTTTAGCTAGCATACTGCTATTGTAACGATGGAAAATTTATTATAATTTATCTATGTAGTGACCCGAGAGATATATGTGTGAGAATGCATGCGTGTCTAACAATGAGTAAGTCTGCACAATGCTAAAGTGTAGGCAACTACACATTCAAATGGAAAGTTTAATAGAAATCACAACGTGTGTATAAATCTATTAAAAGGGTTCCCTCATCTTGCCTCCAAATGCTATAATTTAACAGCTTCCTATTGTTGCTCCCAAAAACTAAGATTTATATCTTTTTATTTTTCCTTTTTTCTATGAATTTATTATTTAATAGCTATCAAACAGATTTTTTATGGTTTGTACTTTGTAGATTAGATTCCAAGGTCTAGTACAAGTAGCTATCAGTTACCTTATCGATATAATGAAAATGTGAGATGTCTTGAGTATGTCTTGAACATATGAAGTAGGTCATTACATTGGTTAAACAGTAATTAGGTTCTTAGCTATACAAATCTCTTTCATTTTCATGCAATAACTATGTCGGCAAATCTTTTACAAGTTGGGCCATTTACTCTAAAATCTTTAGTCATTCTTGATAGACGTCTAAGACAACACCATGTGATCGTTCATGAGCCCTTGTCTCTTACTAGACCCGCATCACATAGCCCATCAACCATTCAAATCAGTAGAAAAGGGTTTCCACACAACCATCCCATTTATCTATATATACTCATCATTGCATTCTCAAATGTGAAAAACAAAAACATTTATTTCTTATACAAGTTCTTTGAGATAATTCTATTGTTCTCTGTGTGGAGTAACAAACAAGAGACTATGGGTTTTCGTTTACCTGGTATTAGAAAAGCATCATTTGCTGCTAAACAAGCAGCTTCAAAGGCCTATCTTGCAGTCTATGTATGTTGGAGAAAAAATGAGGCGGTTGGTAATTCCTATTTCATACTTGAACCAACCTTCATTTCAAGACTTGCTAAGTCAAGCAGAAGAACAATTTAGGTACGATCATCCAATGGGTGGCCTCACAATACCTTGCACAGAAGATGTCTTCCTAGATATCACTTCTCGCTTGAATGTGCTATAAATGGTTCTGAACTCTGAAGAGACTGACTGACATAGAATAGTTCAAACAATTTTGTACACATTGAGTAGATTTTCCCCCTTCCTTTTTCTCTTTGCTTTTATGCAAAATGTGAAAAATGTAATGAGAAATTCAGGAACAAAAGTTATTAGTTTCATTGATTACTGTAAAATGTTGAGGAATTTAAATACATATGCACATTCACTGCCTGTTGTGCCGTTGCCATTGTTGCATACCGTTACCACCTAGGACTCCACCAATTTGCCCTGTTTCTGTTATGTTTTTTTTCCTTGCCCGGTATCTCTGCACCTTTAGGTGTGAGACTAATCCGTTCTGTTATGTTTGAATCCCTTCCTCCTTCCTCATTCGCAAAATTCTCGTTCTTCTTGTTGTGCCAAAGTCACGAAATCTGGGTTCTGCGCACGGCACGCGCGTTCAGTCACGAAACCTTATGATTATATTTTTTGTTTTCCTTTGTCCTGTATCATTAGATGTAGTGCTGGTGATTCTTCAGCTCAATAAGTAAGAATAGAGAAACTTCAAATATAATAGAATAGTCTTCAAAACAGTTTACAGTTTTGGTTTGAAAATATGGATTATTTCTCTGATTTTCAAACATTTATGTACAAAATGCTTGCTGTACAAAATTGTGTTGACCAATCTATGCGTCTCACTACAGTATGATTCATATATATCACATTCAGGAAGAAATGAATCCTAAGGACATATCTTCTCTGCAAGGGAAGGGATTGTGAGACCACCATGGGATGATCATATCTGAATTCTTCTTCTCTTCAGCTTGACTCGGCGATATTAGAAATAAAGGTTTATTCAAGTATACTATGCAACACCTAAAATGAAAGTATGATATGGGAGTCACAAAGTGATTCATTTCCTTTCAAACATACACTTCAGTATAGCCTTCTTGGAAGCTGCTTGGCACTTTGAATATAGTCTATAAGCCATGAAGTCTAGCTGATAACTATTCATAATCTAATTGGAGGTTAAGAAAAGGACCACATTTTGTCACAATATCCTAACTCACGTTACTAGTACTTGGAAGACACGAAGTATGGTCCCAAAAGAGAGCCAACTATGTCACTAATAACAAACAATAAAATATCTACCGTAGAGAGGATGCTAATACTGAGTAAGCTCCTAATTGCAGAGAGAACTGAACATTGTAATTGATAAAAAGAAACACGGAGTTGTTGAATTCATTGTCAATGCACAAGAAAACAGATGACATACTCTGTTCGTAAATTTGTCATTTAGATGGTCATTTTTTTTTATCATTTCCCCAGAAAGGGGGTATCTTTACAAGTTGAGACGATGCCTATTGTACAAAATGTCTCTATTCTCTATTAATCTATGTCAGTCTCCTACAGTGTGAGATTTATAGCCCATTCAAGCGAGAAGTGATACGTAGGAAGGCATCTTCGCTGCAAGGAATTGTGAGACCACCCATGGGATGATCATATCCAAACTCTTCCTCCGCTTGATTCAGCAAGTCTTGAAATGAAGGTTGGTTCAAGTGTGATATGGGGATCACAAAACGCTTCAGTTTCTCTCCAACATACACTGCAAGATAGCCCTTTGGGACTTCTACAGATTTCGATGCTGCTTGGCTAGCTGAGAATGATGCTCGTCGAATAGCAGGTAAACGGAAACCCATTGTTTGTGTTTGTCTGCAGGAAGAAGAACAAGGTGAAGTTCTCAAATTTAAGAAGAATGTGTCTAAATTGTGATGCTTGAGGTTGCGAATGACTTGTGTTGCTTGTGAAGGCAAGATGGAGTATATTTATAGTTTTTAAGCGTCTCTTGAAACCCATTTCCTAGAGAAATGATTGTTGAATAAATGGGGCCATCCAGATGAGAGGTCACATGGTGTTGTTTTAGTGGCCTCTATCAAGGATTAAGAAGTTGTATAAGAGTGCATACCCCACCTTCTCAAAGACTGGCTAATAGAGCAGCCACTTGCAATCAAATGAGATGTGCTAAAGTGACACCTAATGTCCATGCATTAATGGCTGCTCCTTTTTTTTGTAGACATGCTTTAGACATGTCACATGTTTTCTTCATATTGATCACGCAGCTCAATGCTGATATATAGCTGCCAAATAGTATCTGGGCGTCAGACACGAATTGTAAGGCAGTTGATGGTTATATATCATAGTGTTAGGAGGCAACAGGAGAACCTGTATCAGCTGACATATTGTTTTCTAGACATGTTTAAGACATCTCATGTGTTCCCTGCAATGTATTTTATCAGTAACAGAAGTATTTAGATAAGTCTTAGAAATTGTATAGATTTTTAGATTCTGAAAATCGAGTCCTTTTAACTTGTTAACAGAAATAACTGTTATGAAGTGCTCAGTTAGAATTGGAATATACTCAAGTTAATTAGTTGGTCACAGTTATTGCTTGAAAGGCACAGCAGATAGGGAGTCATGGGTGCTATTTACATGAATTTTAGCCTCTTACGTTCGGTCTATTAGATCCCCAATACTGAGTTAAATAGAAAATGTCATGACCCGATCTTAGACCATGACCGGTGCACAGGCTAAGTCAACTCAACATTTGCCTAGCCTGACAAGCCTAACTAAAAATGCTAAAAAATTACTGTAAAAAAAAAATTAAGAAAAAGGCTACCGAAAATTCGGCAGAGTTTCCCCTAAAAACTGAACTAACCAAAATTTTAAACTCAACATGAAAAACAGAAAAAAAAACTCAGAATTTCAACAAGCATGAGTCTTTCTCATGCACCAGCTATATATATACATATATACAATCAAAATCAGCTTTACAAAATATTACACAACTAGGATAATAATACTATATACAACTCAATAGAATTTATAATACTATCCCCTATAGCTGCAAAATACTGGAGTCAAAATACAACACTATACGACAACAATAAAATAGATATACCAAAAGACTATAAGCCTGGGGAACAGCAAATCCCAGGAACCAACTACTCAGCTGTCTGCGAATCTGAAGTAGAAAAGAATGAAATGGAGTGAGTCACACAGACTCAGTGAGGGAATAATAAACTAAGTGAACTGGAAGGGAAACAAATAATAGTACGAATATTTAAACTTTCTAACAATCTCTGAACAAACTAACTGATGAAAATAAAATTTATAAACAAAGCTATTATGTCAAATACTCTATTTTTTCAAAACTATGCATAAACATAAATTTCTTTTTTAAAAATTCTAATCATCAATAATGCAATCCATATGAGTACCACTGAAAGAACTATAATACAAGTTGGGGAGTTAACTCTACCCAACATACCAATTCTCATGCTCATCTTAAGCCAGGGGTCATGCCTCACCCGGCACAAATCTTGTGGCTAAAGTCCGCTCACCCTACAACCACGAAAAAGGCTAAAGGTTCTCTCACCCAATAGCCATACTGAAACAACTGGCCTTGCCAGATCTGTCTATATATATATGTATCAACTATGTGCACAGATGCCGTTATATCTCTTCGCTAACGGCAAACGGTGTTCTCACACGTAACTCAATATGGATGTTAAAAACATAATATAAAACTAACAATTCTCAATAATAAAATCTGAAATTATTTCTAAATATCGAGCTGAACTTTCACTTTAATAATTATAAATAACAACCCAAATAGCTTATAGCTAAAATATAACCTTCATAATCTTTAAAATTTCTCAACACAAAATGGAATTAAATTTAATTAAGTCGCTCGTTGTAATAAAACTTCATTTGAATAAAAATTCAAATATTCTTGGAAAGTTTGTTTCCCCAAATAAAATAGTAAAGATGCCACTAAGTAAATTATCCACTCACAGAAATGAAGAACTAGTCTCAACTATCTCCAACAGCTCCTGTGGAGGCAAGTGGAGAAGTATCATGTGAATCTGCTCACAAATAAAAATACTTTAATAAATCTAGATAACATTTTTCCTAATATAACTTAAGCAGAGACTCCAAGATTTCTAAGTTCTTTCAAGAAACATAAAATTTCTACTCCAATCTAACTTCAAATTCTCTAATCACCCCTTAGAAATTATCATTTCCACAAAATAGAGCTACCCACTAAATTTTAGAGTTCTCATGACTCAAAGATATAAAAAGAGCAAAAACTCAAAGATTAATAACTCACCTTATGCTCTAAAATCAAGTGGGTGCTAGCAAATTTAATGATCTAGAGCTCTTTCTACATTTCTGTCTCTTTCTCTGTCTCTCCGTCGTTCTCTCTCTCTCTTTCTCTCTCTCTTTCTCTTTCTCTTTCTCTCTCTCGCTCTCTCACTCGCACAAACAGAGGAGAAATTATCTCCTCTGTTGTGTCACCGACACTAATATTCAGTTTCATTTTTTTTTAACTTAAAGGATAAAATGTTTAAAATACCCTTTAAAACAAATTTCATCCCTTCCATATCCTCTCCCCTGTTTTCTCTACCGTTACAGAAAAACACTTCTGCCATACTTGAATATTACCCTGTATTTTTAGCCTAGAACCACATAGCGGGCTTCATTATTTTGTCTGGACTCTTATAATGTTATTCAATCCTAAATATCTTAGTCACTTTTTATTACATACGACATATAATTATAATGAAAGTTGATGAAAAAGAGATTAGGTAATTTGATTGAAATTACAAGTCTTTAATTGTCAGCAAATTTCTTCACATAAACTATATAGACAATGATCCAGGGATGATTTGTTTCTGTTTTGTATGAAAAAGGAGAGTGTTAATTGGTTGATCTTCGATAGCATTGTATAAAATTGTCTATTGTGAATGCCAAACATGGCTCTATGGTTAATTGAAGCATACCATCCTCTTAAGGATCTATATTTGATCTTCTATGGTCATTACTACCAAATGGCTCTTCTATGGTGACTTATTTGGCCTGGTTATGTGTGTGCTGAATTTCTTTATTTATCGCATACATCTTTTGATTACTATCTTATCCATAGAAACTGAAGAAGTGATGAATACTACTGGACGTTTAGAAATATTTTGGATGAGTACGCTAATCAGGTTCACCAACAGGACTCCGGAAGTGGTCATTAACTAGGTTCATGCATTAGTGAAAATGAGTCTGCAGGTAATGTTAGTCTACCAAAGAAAATAAACAGCCATCCACCTAACAACTAGAAATAAAGGATCATGGGAAAGTTTATGAAAGAAGCCAAACTAAATTATAGAGAGAAAATTGCAATAATCTCTGTATATAAAATTTTCTGTCCAGGTACATCTTTCCACTTCCCAGGAAAGGACAAGAAAGAAAGATGAAAAAATTTACAATTTTATACTACGACTTCTTTACAAAATTGAATTGATCTACATTTCAATCTTCTACTTTATGGCCTATGCAAGCGAGAAGTGATATCTAGGAAGACATCTTCTCTACAAGGGATCGTGAGGCCACCCATTGGATGATCAAATCCAAATTCTTGTTCAACTTGACTCAGCAGGTCTTGGATTGTAGGTTGGTTCAAGTATGATATAGGAATCACAAACCGCTTCTTTTGGTTTTCTCCTACATAAACAGCAAGATAACCCTTTGGGACATCACTGCGCCTTTGAAGACCAGGCAAACGGAAACCCATTGCAGAGCAAGAGAATGATTTGAATAGACTTGTGTAGGAAGTATTTGATGCTTCAAAAATGCAAAGGACTTGACTTGTTTATGAATGCAACCATGACTATCTCTATATAGTATATATATATATATATATATATATAAAGAGAGGGATTTGGAAAATCATTTGGTACAGAAATGATTAATGAAGAGCTATCCAAATGGGGTCTAGTGAGAGACATGGGCATGAAAGATCACATGGTACTGTCTAGGATGTCTTTTATCGAAGTGAAGAAATTATGTGAGACTGGATGCCCCACTTTTTTAACAACTAGCAAGATGGTACCCACTTGAAAATTGAAACCAGAGAAATCTATACAGGTCAACACGTAATGCTGGTGAAACATTTTAGTATCTGGCTGACATAGTGTGTTCAAGACACGCTTGAGACACCCCATGTATACTACATAGTGATCAGGAAACTGATAGCATGTACCATAATCATTTAGATAAGACTAGGAAATTGTTGGCAGTTGGCACATACTTAATATTCTCGAAGTGGTGTCTTTCTAACTTGTTTGGCTATAGAAATAACCGTTATGAATTGTACGGAGTAAGAAACTTGGAATAAATGTCCTTCTTGAGTTCAGTTGATTAGTAGATCAAGGTTATTGCTTGTCAATGAAACAAAATACCCTTTACAGACATGCTTCTTTTTACTTGTCAATCAAACATAATAGCAGAAAAAAGTTATAATTGAGTTTCAACTATTAATACTCTCTACATCCCTATGAAACACGGTGTTGACTTGCACTTTCTATTCAATGAGTCTGTTATGGTTGACCACATGAGAATATGGTTGGTATACTCTTTATAGCTGTTCTAACGTTCAACATAGGCTGAAATAATTACTTTGCAATAAGCCTGCAATAAACAACTGTTTATCATGTAAATATTGTTGTTTGATGTGGAGAGGGTTCTCATTGGGACCAATGGGGTAATGCTTCATCCCCTTCAGCCTTCATTGAAATCTCTCTGACAATGGGAATTTGTTGAATGGAAAAGAGACCTTTGCTCTCTTTAGTCTTTAACTTCAACGGGACCCTTTATTTTTCCTTCCAGGAAAGTGGCTTAACACAATGTATCCCAACCTACATGCAATCTGGATCATTATCAAATTCTTAATGATACTTTGAAAGACATATCTAGTTGATCCTTCGAATGCTTATGTCTTACCTGTTGTAGTGCAGAGGAACAAGAGCCTATGAAGAAGGAAGAACAAAACAGCAGCAGAAAAAAAAGAGATTTTGGAGAATAGTTCTCTGTATATTCAAGCGTTTGCTTACAAAAAGATTTTATATAAGAGGATACAAAAAAGTCACACTTGATAGGACAACATACTGACTTACAGAAAATAAGCATAACCATAGGGTACAAATAAAAAACTATATTGCCAAAATATCCTAACTACTCGACATAGAGTAGTTTTTAAGTCAAAATAGCTTCCTTGATTTCAAAGAAGGCAAATCACATGTCTAACACTCCTCCTGGTTTGGCTTGTCGCATAATCCCAAAGATCTTTCTTAGCCGCACAAACTTGGTTCTTGGCAAAGGCTTGGTCATAATGTCGGCCAATTGATCCTCCGACTTGCAATGTTGAATTGAAACCTCACCATCATTTTCAGCTTCCCGATATAATGGTATTTAATTTTGATATGTTTTGTACGACCATGGAAAAGCAGGATTTTTAACCATGGAAACAGCAGATTGATTATCACACCAAATAACAAAGAGGCTCCTCCCGAATGCGCATCAAGTTAGCCAACACTTTTCTCATCCACATTGCTTGATTTACGGTGAAGCGAAATATATTCGGTTCATTGATTGAGCAACTATTTCTTGTTTCTTACAACTCCATTAATCATACACTTGCCAAGTTGAAAAACATAGCGGAGGTGCTTTTCATGTCATCCAAACGGCCTCCCCAATCAGCATCACACAAGAGCCACTTAGTTTATTGTCATCGATTTTTTATACGACATTCCAAAACTACCGATTACCTTTTAAGTACCTTAGAACTCTCTTGGCAAATTTGAAGTGTAGAACACTGGTGAGGACATGTATCTTGTAAGCATAGAGGTAGCAAACAATATGTCCGGGTCTAGTAGCTGTAATGTAAAGAAGACACCTACTAGACTTACGTAAGTTGTAGGATTGATCTTCTCAAAGACCATCTTCTTTCATTATCTTCATATTGATGACCAATGGAGTGGTGAGCACTTACAATTCTCCATGCCAAATTTTTCAAGGACCCTTTTTATGTAATTTTCTTGACATATGAAGACTCCTTGTCTACTTTGCGTAACTTCAATGCCAAGAAAATGAGTCATTAAGCCGAGATCGGACATTTCAAATTGATCCTTCATCTCAACTTTGAATTCTTCCATAAGTTCTTCACTTGCCGATTAACAAAACATCATCCACATATCTTGAAATGATGAGCATTTCATTTTGAACCTTCTTAGTATACAAGGTTGCTTCACTAAGGCTTTTGTTAAAGCCGAACTTTGAAGATAGGTGTTGATTCTTTCATACTGTGCCCGAGGGGCCTGCTTTAGCCCATATAATGCCTTTTTAACGGACACACTTTGTTTTCCATCCCTTTCACAATGTATCCTGGTGGTACATTCAAGGAAAATTTCTTCCTTAATGTCTCCATTAAGGAATGCAGATTTAACATCTAGCCGCATGACTTTCCAACCTTTTAGTGCGTGCAAGTGAAATTAGCATTCTTATTGTGTCATACCTTGCCACAGCGCAAAGGTGTCACAATAATCAACTCCAAACCGTTGAGTAAATCCTTTTGCCACTAATCGTGCCTTAAGCTTCTTGACTGTTCCATCTACATTCCATTTAGTTCTATATATCCATTTAGCACCCACAATATTCTTGTCGGTTGGTCTGGTTCCACAAGAACCCAAGTTCCATGCTTATGAATCATTTCAAGTTCCTCTTCCATGGTCGCTCTCCACTCGGTGACGGCGAACTTCTTCATATGTGGCGGGATCAACTATGGTCAAATTGCATCTATTGTATACATCGCTTAAAGACCTTTCTCCTCTCACGAGTTGGTCTTCATCCGACTCATGATCAACATCAACAGTTTACGGCATTTCGTTTTGGTCGATGTGAGTTTCGGACTAGTAATAGGTTCCACAATTTGTTTCTCCTAATCCCAATAGGCATTTTCATCAAAAGCAACATCTCTTGCAATTGTAACTTTCGAGTCTTTACATTTAAAACTCTGTACCCATGTGCTTTCTTGCTATAGCCAATGAAAATTCCAATTTCGACTTTATCATCAAGTTTTTGCCTTGCCACCTGGCTTAAGGAAGTAACACACACTCCCAAACACTCTAAGGTGTTCTGTGAAGGTTTAATGCCGGACCAAGCTTCTATTGGAGTTTTATCCTTGATCGCTCTTGTGGGTAGTCTATTTAGTAAATAAAGCTGCATTTGCCTTCCGCCCGCAGCACTTGGGCAAATTTTTTTCCAACAAAAGGCATCTAGTCATCTCAACTATGGTTCTGTTTTTCCTCTCACGGACACCATTTTGTTGAGGTGAATAAGGCACCTTGTGAGTTGATGATTAATTCCAGCATCTTTGCAGATTTTCTCAAACTGTGAGTTGACATATTCACCCCCATTATCACTCCTCAAAGCCTTAATCTTTTCACCACATTGATTCTCAACCATTGCTTTAAATTCTCGAAATACTTCAGTAGTTTCAGACTTTGCTTTAAGGAAATAAATCCAACACATTCTTGTACAGTCATCAATGAACAAAATGAAATATCTGCAACCCCCAAGGGAAGTGTTTTGCATAGGTCCACAAATGTCTGAGTAAACAAGTTGTTGTTTGGTTGTAGCTCTAGTTGATGAACCTTTGTTGAAAGGTTTTCTAGCTAATTTCCCAAGTTGACAGATTTTACAAACACAATCGAGTGTTTTGAACAATGAGCATATTTCTTACTAAGTCTTTCTCATGCATAGACTTCAAGCCAAAGAAATTGAAATGCCCACATCTTTTGTGCCATAAATCTGAATCAAGATATGAGAAATGGCTAAGGCATGCTCGCAGTTTTGGTCACCAATGAAAACTCCTATCCTTCATGGTTACAGTCATCAACAAGGAACCTCTAGGATCATGTATTACGCATGTTTGATTTTTGAAAGTAAGACTGTAATTATTTTCCACCATTTGTCCTAGACTTAGTAAGTTCTGGTCTATCTTAGGAACATAGAGAACATCATAAATTATTTTATTACACGAAGGAGTCTTAATTACTACAGAACCTCTTCCTTCAAAGATCAATTAACTCCCCATTCCCACGCTTGACCCTTGATCTCCTGTTTTTCTTTAAGTCGATGAACAAATTGACATTTTCTGTCATATGATTTGTGCAACCACTGTCAATTAGCCATTCCTCTTGGCTCTTGTTGGCTAGAAAACAAGAGGCCAAAGCGGTGAATACGCAGAAGAATCTTCACCGCATTAGCTTGTTGTTGCCTTTGCTTTCTCTTGATTTTGCGGACTTTTTCAACATGTCCTAGCTCCTTACAATATCTGCATTGAATGTTGGAGTGCGTACCAACAAAACTTCTCCAAGTGATTTGTTTTTTGCAATTAGGACAAGGTGGAAATTTTCCACTTTTCCCATATGAGTCCTTGTTCTTTGCTTCCTTCCCCTTCCTTTTTGCTCTTATCCTTCTTTTGATAACTCTTTGGATTTCTTGCTTCCAGTATTTTCTTTTGCCTTGAGGTTAGCCATATAGGCTCCTTCTTGTTAATCTTCCATTCTCAAGAGTCTTCTTTGTTCTGTGGCTTGGAGAGAGTTCACTAACTCTTGCAAGGACATTTGAGTAATGTCCCTTGAATCCTCTAGAGAGGCAATCTTTGACTCAAACCTCTCTGGGAGGCTTATTAACATTTTCTCCACCACTCTTTGATCTGAGAGGTCTTCACCCAAGAGACGAATCTTGTTGACAATCTTCATCATCTTCCCAGAAAAATCTTTGACAGTTTCACTGTCCTTCATTTTAAGTGATTCAAACTCCCTCCTAAGGTTTAGAACTTGCATTCTCCTCGTCCTTTGGCTTCCATAAAATTCTTCCTCCAATCTGTCCCAAGCTTCTTTAGCCCTCTCACAAGCCATTATTGATGAGTCTTATTTAGTACTTATATTTCATATCTTTATCATATGATTTTGTGGGATTTTATCTCCTAATTGATGTTTATTTGCTATTTATTTTAGGAAAGTTGATCTTTGAACAAATCTACTGTAATTATGGTAATTTGTGCAAAGAATCTTCAAGGGATGAAAATAGGAGATTTAGTCAAAGGCTAAGTCAAGGAGACTCAATCAAAGACTATTCAAGGAAACAAGGAAACTTAATTAAAGGCAAATCAAGGAAACTTTTGCTGTCAAATCTTTTGTAATAATTTGGGCATAACTTTCACTCCAGAAGTTCAAATGACATGATTCCGGTGAATAGGAGAGTTAAGAAAAAGATCTACGAATATTATGTTGACCACTATCACTGATTCAACCAGATTTGATGAGATATGTTTAGCCCAAGTTAATGCCTTTTATGAGGAAAAGTGGCAGCAACATTCAATTGCTTTACGATTTCCTAAATCTTATAAAAGGACTTATTCTGCCCTAGGAGAGCGGACCAGGGGGCCAGAGGGGACTTTAGGGGAGAGGGCTTCCAGCCCTAGGAGAGCTAAGGAGATCATCAAGGAGCAAGGATTCAAGATCTTCATATTCTTGTTGTCTTTGATTCAATGGAGTTTACAATTTCCTATCTTCTGTTTTCCTATTTCTTGATGTTTTTCTAAACTCTTCCTAGCTAGAGTGATGATGTAACTTGAATGGATGATTTATTTGGATTGATAATTCTTAATTTAAGTTTTCTTTCATGATTGAGTGTTCATCTCTATTCTTAATGCTTTTATGACTTGATCAACCATAAATTGAATTGATGGTCATGCATAGAATTGGGAAATTCATGTGTGATGTTGCTTCTTGAGATAAACACCATGATTAAGCAATAATCTAGGAATAGATATTGTTGATTGTGTGGTATTACTTGGGATTTTGTTCATTCATGCCTTGTTCTATTTGGAGTTAGACTAAGGAATTAGTTAATTCTAAATAGTTGAAGAGAATTAATCTACCAAGGAATTGGGTTTTAATTAAATCAGATATCCCACCATCAATTCTTGAATTGGAATTTAAATTAAGAAAGAATCCAAATAATCGGAAAATCAAGTGAAATCGGATCTCTAGCATCTCTACCTTTGTTTGCTCAACCCCATTTAACATAGTTAAAATTTTAGTTTTTTTTTTTTATTCTCTTCTTTAATTTGCATCATTTAAATAGTATCTAAATTAGTAATTTAGTACTTGACAACACAATTCCCTGTGGAGACGATAATTTACTCATCACTTTATTACTTGTGCGATTTGGTACACTTGCCAAATAAGCTATCAATTATGCTTGTGAAAACGTCATCATTCACAGCTGAGTGTATGACTATCAACGCCTTTCCTTCCTTGGCTAGTTCTTCATTGTGCTGTCTTATTTGGGCAACAGTTGGGTTATTTGGTAGAGGTGGTGGTTGAGCACCTGATTCCACTATCTCCCAAAGACTGTAGGGTCGTAAAGTAGGCTTTCATCTTTGCGACCCACATTTCATAGTTTTCCCCTGTAAATACGGGAGGAGGAGGAAGTGAAATGTTTGTGGAGGCCATTTCTGAGGGTTATCTTTCTTGTTTTCTCTCAGATTCTCACGGTTAGTATCCCTTCTAAGATCACAAATGAGCTCTGGTACCACTGTTGTAGTGCAGAGGAACAAGAGCCTATGAAGAAGGAAGAACAAAACAGCAGCAGAAAAAAAAGAGATTTTGGAGAATAGTTCTCTGTATATTCAAGCGTTTGCTTACAAAAAGATTTTATATAAGAGTATAAAAAAAAGTCACACATGATAGTACAACATAATGACTTACAGAAAATAAGCATAACCATAGGGTACAAATAAAAAACTATATTGCCAAAAAATATCCTAACTACTCTGACATAGAGTAGTTTTTAAGTCAAAATAGCTTCCTTGATTTCAGCAAGGCAAATCACATGTCTAACATTACCAAATTAATGCCTAATCCTTATCCACTACTTTTTCCGGATGACAAAGATGTATCACACATACATTTCTCTCTCGATAAACAAGTATAACATATTTGAAACCTCCAAAAGTTTCTACTTTACTTACTAACAAAGCCTTTCTTCTAAATTGTTAGCAAATGTCAACGTTTCTATAGCAACAATGGCTATCAGTTTGCCTGCCATAATGCATGCTAAGCAGATTCTCCACCTGCCACATCTATGCAGTAAAGAAGTGACTTAAATGCCTCCTTATGTGCCAAAAGGGTACTTTAGACTGTAAAGTTTACAGTATATGTTAGAGAAGATAAAAAGAAGAGGTTTGTGGTTCCTGTATCGTACCTACAAGAACCTGCATTTCAGGAGTCGCTTAGCAAGGATGAGGAAGAATTTAGCTTTGATTATCCAACAGGTGGTCTCATCATCCCCTGCAAAGAAGACATTCCTTTGCTCTCTTTGGCAAAATGATCAGATTGCAAACAGATAGCCACTTGAGAACTTACTGCAGTTCCTGCAGAACAATCATGAAGATCCATTTGCCCTAGGCATAGCCATACAATCTCAGCAGCTTGCTCGGAACTTCAGATGGAACAGGAACAAATCATATAAAAGCCACTTGGAACCCCTCAACAAGATGCATTATGGCAACATCTTCGTTCTTGGAAGTGTTTTGCGTAGGGTGGAATAACAGTTTGGATTTGATCATCCAAGAAGTGTTTTCACAAAGTTCTATTAGTTATGAATGCAAGAAATGGCCATATAAAACCATGTACTTACAACCATGCTCTTCAGTACTGTACAAGGACAATTGGGTTGTTCCATAAATGTTGTAAAGCCTTAAGTAAAGAAAATTTGGGAATTAGATCTTCCCATTTCCCTGTTAAACATATGTTCTTTGTAGCATTTTTGCATTTGATGGCCATAAATCAGTGTACAGTGTGTGTGTGTGTGTGTGTAAACTCTAGCTTTGAGGCCAAAATAAAGCATACTAAGTTGACGCCATGCCCAACTTAATTGTTAGTTGAAATCCCTAACCGTATTTGGAATTCTCATGCATTTGAATCATGCAACTTTACAGAAAGCCTAATATTCAATTGATTTTGACGTTCAGTTTTTGACTTATTTTATGTCCTTGTTTCATGACATACAGTTTGTCAGCAGTTAAGCCAAAAGACAAAGTGCCTTCTGGAACTCCCTAGTTTAAATCAAACTCAAGAGATCTACCCAAACTCCCATTGATTAAGTCTACTAACTTCACTATTGTACCTCTCATTTCTTACAATTCAACTAAAAATTGAACCATTAGTGGAGCATGTTCAAATTATATTTGGCATAAATGGATTGAATAGTCTATGGATTTACACTGTTATGAAATATTTTCTACATTTGTTATCTGATCAAAATAAGTTGTATACTAGGGTTTTGCCAGGAATAAGAAGTGGGACAAAATCTGAAGAAAGCAATTCACTTTCAAGTGAAACCCTACATATCGGTCATTTGTCTCCAATGAATCCAAAACTAACAGGAGTATGGATTTAATTTAAATTTAGTTAGGTTTTGATGGTGACTAGGAAAGAATGGACTATGGAATTCCAATCAGTGGAATTGCATTCTGATTAGATTAAGAAAAATCAGCACATATTTTGCACAGCAAATAATCTATGAAGAGTTTTGGGTGGAAACATGGGTCTAACGAATTAGGTTTGCATTGTAGTGACACTTATCAAATGGAACTCTAATTTGATCCCTACGGCCCATTTATATCTTCTTGTCAAGAAATAGTACACCCATATTGAATTCTATCAATGACCAACAAAAAATCTTTGAATTATATCCTCTTTCTCAATCAAGTCTCTGAAATTGACCAGAGATTTTGCTATCTACCTCTGTTAAATTACCTTGTTGGGCCATCAATAGGTTGTTCTCCTCAGAATTTGTCAGTTTTTACAACCAATAAGCAGTCGTAGTCACAAGCATAAACAAGCTTATGCCAATTAGTTGGAGTACACACCATGTGATCTTTTGAATGCTTATATCTCACGCTAATGCCTGCCCAATTTCCTCTACACCACTGATTCTTCCACACGCTTTCATCAATAAATACAAAGCATGTCCTAAGCTTCCTTCACCCAATTCAGTTGTGAATAACAAGAACCTCTTCTAAGTTCTAACCAATACTACTGTGATGGCTATTCGTTTGCCTAGTGTCTTGAGTGCTAAACACATTCTTAGCAGATCTAATCTGTTTGCAAATCAAGTTTCTGTAGCATCATTGAATGTTCCTAAAGGTTACTTTGTTGTATATGTAGGAGAGGGTGAAAAAAAGCGATTCGTGATACCAGTGTCATTTTTGAATCAGCCTTCATTTCAAGAACTGCTAAGTATAGCCGAGGAAGAATTTGGCTTCAGTCATCCAATGGGTGGCCTCACAATTCCATGCACAGAAGACATTTCATTAATCTCACCTCTGGCATACATTAGACTATGATGAACGGCCAAAAGTAAATCTGAAGAGAAAGTTTTTGTTTTTGCCTTTCAACACGGGGTTGACAAAAGTTTACCCGCTTGCTGTATAGTGATAGTGATAGGATATCTCTGACCATATCGAATGTAACATTTGACTAAAAACATCCCTGAACAGAAATTAGATGTTTTTGGTTGTTTATTGCATACTGTTTCTGGTTTTTCCTTCTTCTTTCTCTTCTTATCTTCGTTTTTCTAGGGCACATATTAATTCCCTTAATTGTCGGTTCAAGGTCAGACCTGAATAATCAATACATGGAACAAACTTCCTTAACCACTAAGTCAACCTCTAAACTTTGTTTCAGTGCTGAATATAGCGTTAAGGAATTGTGTTGAGTCAAGTAAGCCAAGATTATTGCTGAAATATATTACTACTACCAACCTCACTAAGAAGCAAAGCTCATTACAAGTGAACCCATTGTACAAGGTTGTGTTGCTGGCATTTAGACATTAGTTATCAAGAAATGTTAAAATTCTTTCCTATCCAGATTCAACCGTACGCTATAATTGTTTGGATAGATTTTTCCCTGGATACCAAACACTTGAGCTTTTATAATTTCTAAAACAGAATGCATTCTTGGGTTTTGTGGTAAGTATTCAAAATTTTGAAGAAAAAAAATGAGATGAAGGAATAAAATATCGTAAGTGACTTACCTATACATTACTTTTTAATTGTGAACAGTAAAAAATTAATTTCTAATTTATGAGATATGGTGTTTTTTCTTAATTGAAAATTTAAGAGTTTTTATGAATTTTAACATTCTTCTCTTATTTATTTTTTTTAATAGTCTTCTGAATTTTTTAAAAAATTAATTAAAAAAATCAGCCCCCAGCTGGCCCTTTCGGAACTCCAAAAATATTCTTGAAATGACTTCTTAGCCCACTTGGGGATTGGGTTGCCTACAAGTACAAAGCAAAGACAAGCCCTTTAGATACAGTTTTACTATCTCGCAAACGAAACGACATCGTAAAGAGCATGAACTATATACCCGTAATTTTGGCAGTGGCAGACACCCAAAACCCTAAAATTTCTTACGCAGATTCTGCTTCGATTTCTGAGACGAACTCATAATTGATATGACCAACAGCTCATCTTCGAAAAAGCACAGTCAAGATCAACCTGAAATAAGTGGTCCTACCCCAAAATCCCAGCGAACCAAAATGGGCAAGTCCGAAGACAACGATAAGAAGGTAAACCTTCTTGTTTCCATCCAAATTCGGATAAATTCTATTTTCCGAATCACCAAAATAATGATTTCCCAAAACCCTATTCTTTCAGGAAATTATATGTGCGTAAAGCTTGTAGCTTGATTCTTTTTTGTGTTTCAAATTCGAAGCTTTGAATTTGTACCAACATTCAGCATTACAATAACATCAAAATCACTGTACAGAACACCAAATGTGGTTTTAGAATGTCATACAAATACAACATGAAAACAAATTCCTCTATTTTACTAAAGTACGGTCTTTGACTGTATAACCATTCTTGGGTTTTGTGTAGAACTTGGGTAAGAAACTCAAAGATGTTGAAATAAGCGTTCCAATAGTGTATGGGAACATAGCATTCTGGCTTGGCAAAAAGGCTAGCGAGTAAGTATGCCACCTATTGCTGGTTTAGTAATCTTGCTTAATGTCAGTTATATGTTTTTTTAAACAAAAAAAAAATGAAAATCAGCATATTTATCTTATACAAGGTATCAGTCGCATAAATGGACTATATATGTTCGTGGAGCAACCAATGAGGACCTTGGGACGATAATAAAGCGCGCCGTTTTTCAGTTGCATTCTAGTTTCAATAATCCTACACGGGTTGTTGAGTCACCGCCTTTTGAGTTGTCAGAGGCAGGATGGGGTGAATTTGAAGTTGCCATCACACTTTATTTCCATAGCGATGTTTGTGACAAGCCTTTGAACTTGTGAGTTGTTGGATACTGTCTGCTTTTGATTTAGTAGCTGGTTTGGAGGGGAAAAAAGGTTTCTTGAGCCATTCGTTGATACTGTATGATTTCTTGATTCTCAGAGTAGAGGTTCAAAGTATGCTCGAAAATAATATTAAGGGTAAACAAAATCTCCACTCACTTTTTAATATCTATCAACACTTGACAATTGGCATATCATCAACAATGTGCTTATGGTTCTGGAATATTGCAGCTTGATGCCCTGCTAAGTTTAGTTAGATAGTACAGCAATCTGGCTTGAGTGCTTCATTTTATTATTAATGATAAGCTTGGATGCCCATACAACTAATATTGATTGTGCTAAGTTTGATTAGAGTAGATGCTGCTTTATGGCTCAAGTGCTTGATTATATTACCTAATGATAAACTAGACAACCATACAACTGGTATTCAGTGTTATTAATCATGCAGACCAATTTTTGTGAATGTCAAAATAATTTCTGAATCTTGTATTTTATTGAAGTGTAATATATATACAGATATCATCACTTGAAGTTGTATCCAGAGGATGAAAACAGTTCCATGTCCACAAAGAAGCCTGTTGTTGTGGAACTTTATGATGAGATAGTTTTCCCCGATCCTTCCGAGGCTTTTTTAGCTCGTGTGCAAAGTCATCCAGCTGTGAACTTGCCAAGATTGCCTGCTGGGCTTACCTTGCCTCCTCCCAGTATGTTACTTAGTAGTTACCACTGTTATCTGCAGCTTTCTTTAATTCTATGCTCGAGTTGAATGAATGTGTATAATATAAATGCAGTACCTGTCGAGGATGCAAGTAAAAGGAGGAAAGGTGATACCAAAGATCATGCCTTAAGCCAATGGTTCATGAATTTCTCAGAAGCAGATGAGCTCTTACAGCTTGCAGCAGCTCGTCAGCAGGTAATTATGACATAATACTTTATACAATATTTAAAGTATATAATCTTTGTGGAAGTCAAAGATATTGTTGATGGTACATTTATATGAATCTGAATGAGCCATTGACAACATGTATATGCTTGCATCCTTACAAATAGCAAACTCTGTATTATACATGCACACCTGTTTGTAATTACCATCCTAGCAATCAAAGATTATAAATGCACTTGTCAGTCTTTGTAGAGAAACATGATAGCATGAAATTTTATGATTTCAATATAGGGATTTTGTTTTATCAAAAACAAAATATATACAAATTATTGGAGAAAACTATTTTTCTTCATATTTTATCTGCACTTTAGAACATATAATCAGGAATCAGGAGTGAAGACTACTGTTCTATGACTAGAAGCTTGTTTTTGTTTGTATGGTGTTTATGGCTTATTTTTGTGACTTATCCCCCGGCCCACCTACAGCAAGACCATAGTTGAACTTAAAAGAATTATGCCTTTGAAATATTAGAACAGAATGCAGAGAGTTTTCTTAAATGAGATTATTGACTGTAGTGACCTGTGCATGTTTGGGATTCTTGTTTTTTGTAATTAAATGATTTAATTCAACTAGAGAAAGAGGGGAGCTGGTGAAAAGGGGGTGGGGGGAGAGAGAGAGGACAGAAAAGATGTTGTATATATAGATTAACATTATGCTAGTTTTATTTAATATCTATTATGTTGCGTCACTCCTGCTCGTTCATCATTAAATGATTTAATTTCTGGCATCTATTATCATCAATATATTGTGGGTTCTCTACATTCTAATTATTTTCTATGTGGGGCATGAATAACAAAATGCATATCATAATGCAGTTTTGAAATAATAAATTACTCATAAGACTTAATTATATAATGCTGAAGTTTTTCATGATTTACTTTGTAATTTTGTGATTACTCAATGTAGATGAACTCATATTCCTTTCTCCAATTCCTTGACCATTGTCAGTAAGCTAAAGTCTGTATTACACTCCTTTTCCTTATATGTTCTTTGTAAGCTATTGATTCCCTGATGGTGTTACTTATGCATCCCCAATTATGGAAGTAGTGAATGACAATGAGGAGCTGAGAGAGTAGGTTTTCTTGTAGCTTAAATTGTGCATATGTTTTATCTTTCCTTGAAGGCTTTGAAAGTTCCTATCCTTGTAAGATAACTGAGATAATTGTTGTTGCTAACTGACTGTTATTTTGTCCTTCCTATGGCTTAGGTTCAAGCTCATATTGCTAAACTCAGACGACAGATAAGTATGATAGATGGGCAGCATCAGCAGTTTAAATCTTCTTCTGATCAGTAGATGTACAATTAGGATCTTTGAGGTATGTTTTCCAAAATTAGTCAGCAGAAAAACATGACGGCAGAAGATTGGGTGATTATACGTTCCTCATCAGCAAGTTGTTTCTTCGGCTGTATTATTATTTGTTTCATTTTTGTCTGCGGTGTTGTAATTGTTTAAGGTTAATTTGCCTCTGCCAATAAACATAAGCGGCCAAATGTGTATGATTTAATCATAAAAGATTAAAAAATGTTGTCTTTTTTTTGGGGGGAGGGGGGGGTGATATTATAATAATATACATTCATTATAACTATAAAGGTTAGATATCGTGTTGACTGGGCTGAAGTAATATACTAATAATGGGAGAGTAGTTTGAATGTCTATTGATTTTTTTTTTTTTTTTTCATTTTCACCGTCTTTGATTTCTTGAATAAAAGATTACCAGTTTTGGTCCTACAAGCGTAAATTGATTTGGTCGCTTGACTTTTAATTTAGTCAATTAGATTTTTGAATGTTTAAATTTGTCTCAAGTGGCTCTTGATGTACGCATTTAGAGTGTACAAAAGGTGTACAAAATATGTGTTAAGATTAAATTGAGATGAATTTAAATCTTTTAAGACATATAATGAATAAAATTAGTTGTTGAGGGACCTAAATGCGTATTCTCAAAATAGTTTAGGGTCCTTTTTTAAGGCTTGCATAACATATACATATTTGTTGGGTATGTGTGGGAGTAGAATTGAACCTCGGGGCTTGCCATTAATGAGAAAGCCAACTTCTACCTGCTTTATTTTGGTGTTTGTAATTGTACATGAGGCTCTTAAGTTAATGTATATTTGAGTAGGTACAAATACAAGGTGCAGACCAAAAAGTACCAAGTAGTTAGTAGGTACAAAGTATACATGCTAACCAATGAAGGGCCCTTAGGCAACTTCAGTTAGTACTTTTAATAATTTAAAGTAACACTTTGGGCCCCATTTCGCACTGCCTTGGAGATGGGTCTTCTTGACTCTTGCATTTGCTGTGGAGGGCATTTCTATCTATTACACATTAATGATATTATCAATTATTTTGGTTATAAACTAAAACAAGTACGCCTCTATGTAAATTTTCGCTTACGGCTTAAAATTAGGCTGAAGTTTCGGTAATTGGACAGCGATAAGACTCTTAAACAAAAGTCTTATTATAGAATTGAGATATAACTGGCATCATTTTTCCATAAATAATTCTTATTCTATTAAAATTATATATCAATAATAGAGGATATGCCTATTCCTTATTCATTCTATTGCCAACCGAAGCATTTAATTTGTTACACATGCAGTCATCCTTCTTAGATGCATTTGTTACAAGGAATAAATTTTAAAAATTTAAGAATGTTATAACATTTTTATGTGGGCGTGCTAGCAAACACTAGACATATGCGCTCAAGTTGGTTCACATCATAATTTTTTTAAAAAAATTATCGTTAAATATCACAAATTTCAAAATAAAATAAAATAAAATAAAGAATTAAGGGTGAAAACACTCGCTTATAGAAGCTTTAGTGTTTATTAGCAAAATCTTTCTTATATTTGGTTTAAATTAGAAAAGTATTTTCACCAATTTATGATTTTTGAGAATACAATATTTTCATTTTTTTAACAAAATAAGTTTTAATAGGAAGGTCAATATCTGCTTTTCTTTTTTTTATTTTTTGGGATGGAATGTAAAAGGGCATCATTGTCCACCCGTCATCACGTATCCATTCACCCTAATACCACCACAATTACTGCATAATAATAAAATTTCTAAAATTGGGAAAACTTAAAAAAAAAACAAAAAAAGTCAGGTGTCGAAATTTTTTGAATTACTGAAAATTTCTCATTTGCTTACGGTAAAATAAATCTCTCAAATAAAAGAAGTTTTTCTTAAACCATTTCTTTCCCTCTAGTCCCCTCAATTATCTGTCCCACAAACGTACTTGAAAATATATAAAATTAAAAGAAAAAAAGTCTCAAGTAACCAATATTTGTGTGGTATGTCAAGCTCCCTATTCGAGACAACAAGTGATATCCCACCTTGTATATGATTGAGACTCTTGATTCAAACACTGCTCACAATTCACCTCAACAGGATGTAAATTTTTCTAACTTCACGTCCCGATGATATCACTAGCAGCAAATCCGTTCAATTTTAGAACATCCGAATATAGACATTCCCATCTTTTATGGGCTGTTTTTGAAAACTAATTTGATTCCACACATTTTCAGTAAAAGCCAACAGAAAGGACAAAGGTAATTCCGGACAACGTATATTTAATTATTTACAATTTAACAGAACACTAACAAGAGCTGTTGTGAGGTTCCAGTGGAAGTTACAAATTTGGGAGGAAGTTAGATGGGTGAGCGAGTAAAGGTAGGCGTTTTCAAGTGGTTGGAATGATCTCACAAGGCCCTTAGCCTCACTAAGTTATCTTGACGAAAGGATTTTGGGGGCAAGAGTAACATGGCCTTCATGTGCCAAAGTAAAGGTTAAGTCCCCATCAACTTAAAAGAATATCCCTTGGTTGATTTGCTCTGCAGAGCACCGCATTTTGGTGAAAATGGTGGGCCTTTCAAGTCTCTCACCTATTTTAAATCCATCTCTTTCTCCAATTAATCTCATTCACAGAACATGAAGAGTTTTGCAAGGAAGGCGACATCCACTTATCTGGTTTCCTATGTCTCTTAGGCTGTAATATATATCAAATCCATAAAATTGTTCACTTTCTTCCAGCCCCATATAATAACTAGAATAAGTAAAAGTAATGTGGTTGAATCATGATTTTAAATGGATGAGCAGTGAAAATAGACTTAAAAAGGGTATTTTACACCATAGATTTTATCTGAAAATTTCAGTTAGGTGCTTGAATTTGTGCCTATGAGATTATGTTTTGTCCTAAACATTATCATGGAGTTTGGCATTTAGAAAGACATAAAGTGAAGGACAGATCACAGAAATGCCGGACACTCCCGTATATGAGTCACTGAATTTAGCTTTCTAAGATCACATTGGATATAGATTTATGTCTTATTATAGTTTTGCTATCTAGTGGTGGTGGTTTAGGCAGGGCCACATGGGGGAAGCCCTGCATTGTTGAGACACTTATTTCTAGTAGCAAACACTGCAGTGGATAATCCAATATGTAGGTCGAGAAATTGAACAAGCATGAATTAGCTTTTATTACAAATTTTGTTATACTTTGAGCCTATCCTTGTATTGTTTTTCCACTCGAACAATTAATATGAATGTCTTCCAAGAAAACAACCAACCAACCACGTTGAATATGACCTCTCCAGGTTCATATTCAAATTTCCTCGACAGCTTAGCGTGCTTGTTATGATTTGCTCTAAATTAATCCGTCTTTTAAAAAATCAGAATCGATAGAGAAGCAGTTACTAGTTAAACACATAACTATGATAGTCAAATATTTGTTCATGAAATTGGAAGGTGATGAAGCATCTTCTAGGAAAACAAATCTGATTAGTGCATCATAATTTTCTTTCCCGTTGACCAAACAAAGAAAATTTTATTCAAACTCCTAAACCTCTTTTGGTTTAGAGCTGTATATATGTTTTCCTTCTTCTCTGGCTTTCGCTGACAGTTCTCTTATTTGAATTACTCCCACTTTAACACTCAGGTTTATCCTCCCCTTATCCATGCAAATTAATATGTGTTTGAATTAGCTGTAAAAAATCGATTATATGTATAATCGATTTTTAAAAAAATCAATTATGAGAAAATTAATTTATGTTTGGATATATTAATTCATAATCGATTTTATAATAAAGAGTTTTTGTTTAGATTGTATAAAAAAAAATCACTTTCGTGTATGAAATTACCAAAAGATGCATGAAATTACCTAAAAATGTATGAAACGATTGAAAAAGTTATTTGATTGAGGACAAATAGGTATTTCTCTTTTAAAACTTTTGAAATAATTTGAAACTAAATAATTAAAAACTTAAAATGATAACTTTTTAAGAAAATATATTTTTAGTTATAGAAAAATAATCTTAATTTATAATTAATTTTATACACTTTAAACAAATAAGATAGATTTTATATAAAATAATTTTTTTAAAAAAATTATTTTAAAAAAATTAATTTTTTTTAAATATATTCTAATCGTATATAAGAATTTTGAACAGTTTTATTGACTTGTGGTATGGAAGTGGGCAATGGACTATTTTGCAGATAAAAAGCAAAAAGTGGTAGGGTGTTGCAGGCTATAGTTTAAATTATTTCAATAATTTTCTGAGGCGGGTGTTGCATTTGAACTTTGAAGGTAAAGTACCGATACTGAGGTCAAAATCTGGAAAGGAGTAACACTGTAACAGACACATGGGTTTCTGCAGAGATGGTTTTATTTGCACTGAGTCTAATGTCTGTTTCATGTGTCACTCATCAGTCCACGGTATCACAAGCCCAACAATCAGAAAAGCTAAACCATCACCAGGTTGTACCGCCGAGTATACTGTGTGTGTGTGTGTGTGTGAAAGAGAGAGATGAGAGGTGGGTAATGAGTAGGATTCTATAGAAAATGTCTCGCTTCGTATCACTTCCTCACACACCATTTACACTCCATAAAATGGCAAGTTTTTATTTGTGTTTGTTAGTGGGGTTAGCTGCACACAAGTAAAATTTATAGCCTTGTTTATACAAGTATGAGAGATATATGCAAATTGTACGTAAATAAATTGTCTGAGATTTATGTACCCAAAAAAAATGTCTCAGATTCTATGTAGGCTACACGTTTTTTGGGACTGATGTTAAGTAGCGTTATGGAGGACATAAAACCGTACCAAAATATTAAGCAAGAAACGGTCGCGCTCTGAAAACAAGTAAAGAGTATTAAAACAAAACTAAAATTGAAAGAATACTTTCAAGTTATTCAAGATTTTTCAGTCAAAAGAAAATAAGACAGGTTTTAAAAAGTGTTTATGAAGAGGGTCTGTCCTTTTAAGCCTTATGCAAAGTGCCCAAATAATGACCCTCTTTAAGGAAAACAAAGAAAAATTCGGTGGTGCTGAATAACAGACAGATAGGTAGGGGGAGAATTGAGGCTGTACTGGAGAGAGATTGGGTCCATGTTGCCATTAGGAGGACCAACATACGATAGTATAGCCAGTGTGCTTGGCTCCCACCATGTCCTTGCACAAATACACAAACCCCAAAACACCCGTGGTCTGCTCTTGTCCCCACACTCCACATGACCCCTCTGCCCCTTTCTCTGTCTTTCACTCTCTCCCCAGCTCTTCATAAATACCCCTCGTCACCCCCACCCCTTCCATCACCACTACCTCTTCTTCTTCACTCTCTTATCCATCTCTCAACTCCCTTGCACACGCAACTTGTTTCAAACCATATCCTCTCTCGCTAAAAATGGCCATTAGAAAATCAAACAAGCTTCCCCAAGCTGCAGTTTTGAAGCAAATCCTCAAAAGGTGTTCGAGCTTAGGAAAGAAGCATGGCTATGACGTTGATGGCCTCCCGCTTGACGTCCCAAAAGGCCACTTTGCTGTTTACGTTGGTGAAAACCGAAGTAGGCACATTGTCCCTATCTCATTCTTGGCTCACCCAGAGTTCCAATCCCTCCTTCGACAAGCTGAAGAAGAATTTGGCTTCGATCACGACATGGGTCTCACTATTCCTTGTGAAGAAGTTGTTTTCCGGTCTCTAACATCAATGATCAGATGAAAGAAGGACAAGGTTGATGGTTTTGCTTGAAGACGATGACCAAGATGAAGCAGCTGCTTTTGCTTCTCTTTTTTTTAACATCTCTTCATCATAGCCATTTTGGTTCTCATCAATATTCTTGATCTACTTTTTTTTATCTCCTTTTTCTTTGGGTTTTGTTTTGAACAGCCCTATTTGGGTTTTTATGTCAATTATGTGACTCTAACTTTGTACCCATGAGCATTTCATGTGGTAAAAATTGTATAAAGGGATTGTGGTTTTCCTCACAGTGGTTCTATATTATACCCTGTGAGAGAAGTTAGTTATGTCAATGAAAGCAGTGGTTAATTTTCTGTGATACTTCAATGTCCCTGTGCCACCTTTTTTCTCTCTTCTCTTCCCTGTTGGAAATTTATATGCCATAGGTTAATAATTGTGCTTGGATTAGATGGCAACTCGCTAGCAAGGACAACACAAGATTAGATCCAATATTAAATTGTGTATTATTCATAAAAGTAAATAAAGAAAGGATGAGGGACCAGATCATGCATAGTTTGTCAGAGAACGTGCAGTACTTAAGTTGTACGGATCATCTGGATACGATTGGGCTTAGCTTTTCAATTATCTCAATTAGAAAGCGGAAGAATGCCCCACATTGTAAAAATACTATTCAGGAAGAATAGGTAAAAATATACAAACTCGTACAAGCATGATCAGATGTATTAATTTAAAAATACCTACCAGCTCAATTTCCAAGAAAAAAAAAACCTACCAGCTCTGATCACTTGTGAGGAGAATATTAGAAATTTAGAGTCTGTAACAAAAAAAACCTCTGCTAAGGGATGACTTGCATGAAAAAATTTACACTTCTTTTGTCTTGATTATGTTTTGTCCTCCTGTTAAATATCTGGTTCTGTTAGAATTAAAAATAATAGTCATAATGCATAGCCAACTCGATCACAACGTGTTCTCTTCACTTAGTTATTACCATGGTCTCTCCGACTCTCCGTATATAACATTTGGTGCATGGGACTTTGTATATAAATAAGTTAAACTGTTAAAAGGCTAAATATTTGATACCTCGATGGCTCGTTTTATTAGTTCAACTTTTTATTAAAGTAATTGTCTAAGATTATAAGCAAAACCAGAAAAACCATTGGACTGGGAGGACTATTATTTTGAGCCAATTTGTGCAAAGTGGTTGTTAGTGATGAAGACAGGGCATAAAAGCTGTTTGGGCAGACCTAAGATTATTGTTTTTTTTATTTTTATGAATTAAGATAATACATTGTTAGCCTCGAAAGTACTAGCCTTACAATTTCTCTTAGCTAAGAGGAACAGTGAAAAGTTGATATATTTTATGGGCCTATTTGTATTAATTTTTTTAGGAGTATAAGTGTTTTTTTGAAATAATAAAAGTATTTTTTTTAGAAGCTAAAGAATTCAAAGCTTTTAAAAAAAGAATTTAATTTCAATCCACTGTCAGTGTAAAGTTTATTTACACTATCATCCAATTATATACTTACATATCATTAAAAGAGTTAGACTTTCTAAGTAGTTGTTGTGATAGTCAAACTCTTTTAATGATTTAGCAACATATGATTGGATGACAGTATAAAGAAACTTTACACTGACGGTGGATCAAAATTAAACTCTTAAAAAAAAAACACTTCATGTGTAACAAAAAAACACATAAAATACTTTATTTAAAAGCTTAAACTCTTTAACTTCTTAAAAATATAATTTTATTACTTCAAAAAAATATTTTTATTCATATAAAAATTAATACAAACGAACCCTATATTTGGGTTCGAAAGTTGTGAGAGGCATGAAGACTCAAATGTATTATTAAATATCACAAGAAAATGTATTATTAAATTTATTTAATGTCAATATTTACATGAATTTGTATATTTATATTTAATTGTATATATTGTATGTAATTTTTTTGTCATCTCGAGGACTCATAACATTATCCGTGAGTGACGGGGATGGAGAGTTTTGAGTCTTTGAGGGGGTAAATTAATGAGTTGTTATGAAAAATAACATGATTACTTTCAGAAGAATTTTAGTGCAAAAATAAATTTAAATAAACATATAGAAAGAACATACTAATCACATAAACATACAATAATATAATGTGGTTTCGCTTAAAATAAGCTTACATCCACGGCTCTTGTCTAATGACAATTAAAAAAAATTATTATCAAAAATTTTATACAACTCATAATATCTTTTACAAATATACACACTTAAAAAATACCTCATGTCTTAAACAAAAATCTCACACACTCTCTTCATAATAAGGAATAGAATATTACTCAATATTTTTTTTTTTACAAAAAGTATATCACATCACCTTAATTCCTTTTTTTTTCTCGCTTACATCCACAACTCTTGTTTAATGACAATTAAAAAGTTTTATTATCAAAAAATTTATACAACTCATAATATCTTTTAGAGATACACACACTTAAAAAATATCTCATGTCTCGAACAAGAATCTCACACACCCTTCATAATAAGGAATAGAATATTGCTCAATATTTTTTTCATTTTTATAAAAAATATCTCACACCACCTTAATTCTTATCTTTTTTTTTTTTTGCTTACATCCACGGCTCTTGTTTAATAACAATAAAAAAGTTTTATTATCAAAAAATTTATACAACTCATAATATCTCTTACATATCTCTTACAGAGACACACACTCAAAAAATATCTCATGTCTCAGAACAAAAATCTCACACTCTTTGTAGTAAGGAATAGAATATTACTCAATATTTTTTTCTTTTTTACAAAAATATTTCACACCACCTCAATTCTTATATTTTTTTTTCTCTTACCACGGCACTCTCTACCAAATGAACGTAACTTCATATATTTATAGAGGTTATTTGTAAGTGTAAACACACTTACAAATCTTGATTGCTCCCATGATGAAAATAAAATCATCACGGCCTAAGCAAATTGGAAAAGGAAATTTTTCCTTCACGGTTTCTCTTTAATTTTCAACTACTTTTTTTTTTTTACTTATGGATCCCACCGAACTTTATGGCTAGACCCCACAGAATAAGAGTCTAAAAATCATCATTAAGAATTAATTGAAGGCTAAGCAAGTTGAATTCTAAGTTTACAAACAAACTTTGTTAGGAACTGGCTTTCCTGTTGCATAAGGACCAACAGAGAAAAAAAGGCTGCCTCTGGTTAGATGGTCCTCTCTATATTATCAATGCCTCCTTTTCTGTCTTTTCGTTTGAGCCTCAAAGGACTTCTGCGTTCTGACATTCACAACTCTTGTTACATCTGCCTCACCAACTCCCTTAGCCCCCAAAAGAATATTTTCTGCTCCCAAGAATCAAGATCCAATTTTTTATTTTCTTCTTCGAAAAAAAAAAATATTCACCCATTTCTTTCTTGCCCATGCCTTTGTTTCTCTCTCTCGTCCTCGTTCACACACGGTTTGATTTGTCTGGACCAACACAAGATTCAATCAATTTAAAGAAGCAAGTAGTTAAAAAAAATGCCAGTTGTGACTACATATATGCATTTTTCATTATGTGGCGGGAGGTGAGTGCTCTTGCAAAGCTAGCCTCAGAATCTCATGTCTTGATTTAGTTTTTTTCTAGTAATATCTACTCGTTTGAGTCGTGTCATATATATATATATATATGTAGACTTTCCAAATACGATAATAGTTTAATTTTTAAAATTTCTTAAATTATGATTTGAATAAAAATTTATTTTTTAATGTTTTTATTCAAAGTTTGATTTTGATATTTCAAAAATTAAATAAAACACACATTAAATCTTAATACATTTGCAATTGGTCCTATACTTTATTATATTAATTTGTAAAAAATTTAATTTTAATTTATTATTAGTGTAAAAAAATTTATATTTTTATTTAATTATATGCTAATATATTATTAAAAAAATTATATTTTTTAAATAATTATTATAATAATTAAAAAAATTTAATAATTTTATAATACATAATTAAGTATCAACATATTACGCTAAATTAAAATTAAACTCATTTGTAAATAGTTGAGATTCCCATTAGAATAATTCAGGGAGTTATTATTGTCTCATTGGGTGGGGGGAAATGATTTGGCATCTACTGTTAGGAATTTCTATTCTGGAATTTTGTCCCAAAGTGCCCCTCACCCATGTTCTCTCCTGTTTCCTGGAAAGTGCCTTTCTTGGACTATTATTTTACCTTGTGAGTTGTGACCCATCCTTCAGAGTCAGAATCAGACTGTTAATAGTACCTTCTTGCTTTATATAAGCAATTATGTATAACATCGAGCAAACTAATAAATTTTGAAATAACCAAAAGATTTTGGCTCGTGTAAAGTCTATTCACTTTGTAACAATCTAAGACCAATTTTGTATTAGCGTGGAGACAAAGGAAATTTCATTTAACTTCAAACGTTCAGTAAATATGCATTGACCGACGTGCTACGCTGAGAAAAAATCTCATCTGAATAGGCTGTAGTAGGAAGAGATAAGAAATGATAGCATGAGTCTCGGTTTCTTATTCTGCTTTCTCTCCTCATGTTTAATTTGCTCGTTATATAAAGGGGGAAGTTCTTGAGATCTCAATGGTTATTTTCTTTTTCTTTCTTGTTTTGGTCTTTCCCGACATTGGGCAAAAGGACAAACGAAAACGACTCGTTGGGGAAAGGATAGAAAATGGGGTGTGGGGGGTGTGAGGCTAGGGAAAGCATGTTGGGCTGCTAAAACGATTTTGGAAGAGATACAATGAGTGGTACCAATCGTGAGGTACTATTACCTCAGTTTGCAGCATGGCGTGCTATACCACACATTCTTCCAATCTTGCTAAAGAAATTTTCTTGTCTTAAATGCAAAATATAAAATTGATCGTTCGAAGAACTATTGTGAAACAAGAAAACAGGAAAGCAAGCTTGTTCTTCTAATTTGGAAGGAAAAGGCTAAATGCATGGGAATTTTTTGGGCGAACTCATGCACCGAATGTTGTGGAGACCTTTCAATGAAAGCCACGAATAGCGTTGGGAAACATTAATTTTTTCATCAAATAGTTTTTTTTATTAAATGTTATTTTATCTTAAAATTTATTATTATTTGTTTAAAGTGTGTAAAATTAATTATATATTAAGATTATTTCTTTATTAACTAAAAAAAATTATTTTTTTTATTTTAAGCTTTTGATAAAGTGATTTTACTTTACTTCAAAAGTTTTAGTAAATAAATATTCATTTTCTTTTAATTAAATAAATTTTTTAATCATTTCATATATTTTTTGGTAATTTAATGTATAAAAATAATTTTTTTTATACAATCAAAATATTTTTTTGTCTTAAATCATATGTGAACTAACATATTCAAATATAAATTAATTTTCTCATAATTAATTTTCTTAAAAATTAATTATACACATAATCAATTTTTAACATAATTTTTTTTCACAACTAACCAAAACATACTCATAATCAATGTTATAAAAATCAGTTTGTTGTTATTTATTTATTTTTCCATGAAAATTGGTCGGAGTTAAATCTTAAAATTATCCGATAAAATTAACAAAAATCAAAGACCTGGATTGGTTTTGAAAAGTCAATTAATTTTTTTTATAAAATAAAAGTTTAAACTTAATTGAGTCAAACATTAACGTAGTTATAAACTTTTTCAATAACTCATGTTAATTTTAAATTATATGGCTCAATTGTCTAAAATTATTTTAAAAACTACGAAAAATAAGAATATTTAATATTCATTATGGTGATAATGTATACAATTATTTTAAACAATATTTATAATAGCATTTCACTTTGACTATCAATAAAACCATGAATTGTCATTCCCTTTGAGTCTCCGATAATATCAATTTTTGAAGCATTTAAATATATTGTGTTAATATATATTTTTATAATAAAGTATTCTCCACAAATATATTGTGCATATTTAAATTGTAAATAATATACCTAAATAATAAATCTTGCATTATGATGGCGACAAGAGATATAAAAGAGGATAAGATAAGATTAATGTCCAGTGATGACATATGATAATAATAATAATTGTCCAACGATGATAATTGCATAAATTTATATTGATATATTTGTTATATACTCTTATACAAGTCATTAAACAGTGTCATTATCTCACTATAACTTTTTTAAATAATCTAAATTATGCACACATGAATCACTATCATTCTTTTTTTAGGTAACAATAGCTTAGTAAATTATGAAGTATTTATTAATTATTATTTATATTTAATAAAATTGTCAATATTTTTATAAAATTAAAAATTAATAAACACTTAATAATTCATTTTTAATATCACGCTCATAAAAATACGATAATAACTCCTTATATTTCACCAAAGTTTATGTAAATATGTTTTCTCATAATTGTTATTATTATATTATTGTGAAGCACATCCTATCAAAAGCTAGGGAATATTCAGTTGAGCTTCTCCTTGTGTCGAAAATGTCCCCATTTGGCCTCTGCTGTTATGTTTAGAAAATTAATTCTTTATTTTAAGTAAATATTTTATTTAAAAATATATATAAATTATCATATAATTTTTCATTTATTTTTATAAATATTTTATAATTTTCTTAATTTAAAAATAAAAAATTATGTCTCACTTCTCTTCCTTTATAAACTTTTTCATCTCGAATATTCCTTAGAGGTCATAATTTTATTGTTTGATGAGGATGAAAGGGACAAAATTGTCTTCTCATATAAAAGTACGAATTCTGTACCGGGTCCCGGTGGTTCTGTTCGGGAACTATTTCTCACTGGCCGTCACCTACCCAAAAAAAAACAGGGAATGCTGATTGCGACTGACGGGGCAATAGAATGTTGTTGTAATTAGCGGTAGCATGTGATCGAAGCTCTCATAGTGGACCCCATGATAGGGGTTGGTGGGAATGAGCAGCACGTGATAGATGTCCCACAAGAGCTCCCTGTTAGACCGTTCGATGGCGTTGTGTTCACAAAACACAAATCTAATCATAATGATTGTATACGTAGAATGCATGAATCATGCAACTATAAATGCATTCAAATTCATTTAGATGATAGAGATTATTTTGGGATTTTTTTATTTACTAATACTTAATATTTATTAATTATTAATTATATTTAATAAAATTTTAAATATTTATTATAAAATTAATAATTAATAAATAATTAACAACTTATTTTTAATATATTAACAACTCCAATGATAAATTATAAAGTTATTTAGACCGAACCACATTAATGAATTGATAACAATTAATTTATTGTTTGATATGATTTTAACAATATTAATGAATTGATAACAATGTAAAATAATTATTAATTATCCCAAATACTTTTTTAGCAGTCATTTTTTTTTGCATTTATTATAAGTATTTTTACACTTTTTTATGTGAAATTAATTTACTTCAAACCAAAAAATATTATAATAAAGTTCTCTTAAGAGTAATGACTCCCAAAATTTAGATCTTTAATCTTCTCTTAATAATGAAAACCGTTTATCACTATAACTAACTATTTGTTAGTATCACTTACCTTTTCTAATTACAAATTATAATATTTTCTCTCTCTTTAACAATAATAATAATAAATGTTTTCTCCCCTTTTATAAAAAAACAACAACAACAACTACTATAATAACAAATGAATTTGTGAACACAACAGACCACACCATGTGCATCCCCACTTTTAAACGGTAGGGCACATATATATTAATATATCCATTAAAAGACTTCACAAGTACTTTGATTTTGGGATTATATTTCAAAGGTTTTTTTTTAAATGGTATTTCAAAAGGTTAATGTTAATTATTTTAATTTTAATTTATTATTAATATAAATAATTTTATATCATCAATAAATTATATAATCATATATATATAGGTAATATTGAATAAATTATTAAAAAGGTTTTATCATAAAAATTTTAATTATTAGAATAATATATAATTTTTTTATTTGTTGATGATATATTGAATTTAAGTTCAACGTCAATGACGACAAAGACCCAATTTGAATATCGAAAACAGGACATTAGCAAATGCACGGGATTGGAATTTGGAGGGGCTCAGCGAGGGTTAGATGTCTATTGTAGAAAATCACATAGCCAAGCTCCTGTGCCCTAACCAATTACGAACGCCTTCTTTGAAAAAAAGAATTATTTTTACCTTTTTAAAAATATTTAAAAACAAAATTGGGTATGGCCCTATTTTTCTTCCCTTTGTTTTTTTTGGTATTGCCCTTTTTTATGTAGTCTTTTATTTTCTTACATATATATATATATATATATATACTTTTCAGAAAAGTTGGGTCCTTTAGGCTTTTAGCATGTGGGAGGTGACAGCATGAGGGCCCAACATGAAGACAATTCTTGTCAAGAATCCAATTGATGAGAAGCAAGATCCCATTCAGACTGACCCAAGTAATGCTTGCCATCGAGTATTGCTTGGTCTCGGATTGGGTACGTTTAGATCCATCATATTCTGAATCGGAGTGGGCCCTTTCTTTTCTCTTTCTGTGGCACTGCCATTAACGTGCTGATTAGAACAGGATCATTAGGGCTCAATCAGTCCTCGGCACAATTCTAAGTAAGATTCAAATCACCATTCAAACCCCACAATTGTGTTTATGCTTTTGCTTTATTGCAGAAGAAATCTCTTGCCGTTATATTGCTCAAACGACAATGATCATTGATCAAATCAGTACAACAGAACTTGATTCCTTTCTAGGTTAACAGTCTATCCACCACCTTTTCTTTTGATTGTCAACTAAACCCGTGATTCTTGGCAGGAGAAACAATTATGTATAGAATTTTTTTTACGCCAATAAAGTAAAAATCATATTACACAATAAAACACAGCATATATTTTAACCTCCTTAATATGTGATGCTTATTTAAGTTTAAATACTTTTGAATTACTTTAATTATAATACTATAAATTATAAACACAAAGCCTCTCATTTTAAAGTATTAATTTTTAAAAAAACGATATTTTTATGAAACAAAAAAAAAATAAAATTTATCATACCTATATTATGTGTTAATATACGTTTTATACATTGTTTTTAATAAATTAGTTACATGAAAATAGTGATAGTATGCATACTTTTATATATTGGCAATTTATTACTTAAGTATTAACAACAAAAATTAGTTGACCTTAAATTTTAGTCATTTCATCTTTTAATTCATTGTAATTTAAGCTACAAAAGGAGAGCTCATTCTTATGCTTTCATAAATTTATCTCAAATATTCTTACAAAATTTGAAGAAAAATTCTAAAATAATTAAAATGTCTAATATTCATGTATAAGTTAGAACTGTCCACTCATAATTAATAAAAGAGATATTAAATTGTATATGTATTTATATAAAAATAATAATACTGCTGTGATAGATACCTATATAAACCAGTTCTACAAAGAAATGTTTAAATTTATTGTATATATATAATAACCTGTGAATGTGACATTATTTTAAGATTTTGAATAATTAGAAACAAAAAATAAAAGACTATGTCGCAACTTAAAACTAAATCTAGTTATGGACCGAGCTTGGAATTCGGCCAAGCATAACTATGTATTGGTGCATACTAATGAACTGAAAAATTGTTATATATATTAATAGGACATAAATAAAGTTGCAATGGCGTAGCATCATTTGTAACACGACCAGGTCATTATCAAGTTAGCCCCGTACATAATGATACTGCCGAGTGCTAACAAAAAGAAGAAGAAAAGGCTAGAGTGAGTCCACCTAATAGCTAATCTAATCTTAACTGCCATTTGAGGGCATTTTGACAAATTAAACCCCGTGACATTTGCACCAGTAAAATGTCTACAACCATGATCGTATACCAGACAAAAAGATATAGAAAGTAAATATGCATTTACATCAAATCAAAGTGAATCGAATGAGTATGATTCGAGATTTTGATTCAATATAGTCTCTCGTGTTCTCGGGTCATGAATGATACTTGACAAGTTGACATTGCTTTTTTAAAATAATCATATGAGAAACCCTTATCATTATGCTTCTTTTCTTTCTTTCTTACTTTTTTCTTTGTGTTTTTTATGATATGTAATCTAGTCCTTTCGTTACTCCATTACTGTGCTTGCTTAATTATTGCTCATATGAAATTCCTTAAGTGGTCTATATATCACAGCCAATTACCCAATCACCAGATCAGTTAATTTTGTTATGTTAGTTAATTGTACTTAGTTAATTAATTGTCATTTAATTGTTAGAATACTATTAGATCACTTGGCAGTCAATTATGATGACTTGGCACGTTGTTGTGATTAATTAAATAGTTAGTATGATTAATTAAGTGATTAGTTACTCATCTGATTAACTTAAGTTAATTGTAACCGGATGTGTGCATATATATACATATGCAGTGATGAATGAAGTAACTCATATTCATTTTTCCAAATCATTCTCTTTGTGCTCAGATTCTAATACTATATGAAGCTCTTTATGTCAAGATTTTTTATAAAAATAACTGGCTTAGATGAGCAAGTTGAATTCAATTCAAATATAGTTATCGGGTGTGTGAAGATTTAAGTACACATCTTAATAAGTTTGGGTTGCAATATTTCTTAAAATAAAATGTAAAAAGAAAAATTGAGATTGTGATACAAAGTTTATAAAACTTTAATTAAGGTCAATTATAAGATCAGGTCAATTTGGGATTATATCAGGACATGTCAGAGTGTGTCTTTGTGAGGAGGTTTACCACTGTCTTTATTATCATTTAAATCTTCATTTCTTAAACTTAAAGATATATTATTTTCTTAAAATTTCATCTACCCAATTATCTTAATTAAATATAGGTGGGGACAGCTACGTTCCTTCTTGCATATGCATATCCTAGCAAAATTCTTAATTTTGTTGTGTGCTTGTTAACTAGCTGCTTTATCAGCTCATTAATTGCCTTGTATTTTTGTTGATCGAACTCATGTGTAGAAAGTAATGTTGTTAAAGTCATACCGAATAGTAAATAAAAAAAAATGGGTTCAGGTTCAACCAGTTTAACCTTCTGATCAAATCGAATGATGTTATAATTACATATTAAATAAATAAATACATAACTTATAACACATATTACCAATAATAAAATTCATAATAAAATTTTGGGGTTTCAATTCTCAAGTTTTATATTACTCTCAGTTAAGTATTTAAGTGATTGAAAAATAAAAAAAAATAAAAAAAAAGATATGGCCATTCCAACTAATTTTATCTTGTTTAACTCAGTCCAATCATAAATTTAATTATAACATTAAACCATAATAAAAAAAAAAGTCGATTCAGGATCTGATCAGCGTCCGGTCCACTTCAAATATCATTAAGTATATTTACTTTATAGTAGAAAGTAAATATGCTATTGAATAAAATTAATCTGTAACCGATTACCTAAAAAAAAAATGCTTTCGGCTAGCAGCACGGGACTGACAATTGAGAACAACAAATACATAAAGGCCTCCAAACATTGGAGTCTGAAAAGCTGTAATAAACTATTCTATTGGCCTTTTTTGGGTGACAGGCTGGCTTTAACCCTTTGTTTCGTTGGGAGTAAAGAAAATAGAAAGGAGAGAAAATTTTAAAATTTGAAGTGAAAATAAAACTAAAATGAGAAAATGTTGAATTTTTTATTTTTAAAGATTTTTTCTTTCTTACTTTTGTCTTCATTTAAAAAAAAATTTTAAGATTTTTTTTCACCTTAGTCCATGAAATTTTCTTTTAGAGATTTGAACATTAAACAGATTTTGTTTACTAAGTGTAATATTTTAAAATATGCAAAAAATAATAATGAAAAAAGTTCATGAATTAGAAGAAAGAAATTCTTTTGGTACTTTTTGTTTTAATAAGAATATCAAATTAAAGATTAATATTTAATCATATATTTATTTTGTTAAAATAATTAGAAGAAAGAAATTTTTTCAGTACTTTTTGTTTTAATAAGAATATCATACTCTTATTTGTTAAAATATAAGTAAAATAATTATTTTTAATTAAATGAGACACATAATTAAATATTAAATACTATAAAAAAAATCCTTAGAAGAAGAAGGCTGTATATGTTCATTGCACAACCAGCACTTAATAAATCCAAACATTTTATTTTCGTCCTTACCAAAGAAACAAAGAAAATGTGAAGATAAAAGGAAAAATAACACATCTTGAAACCTTCCTTTAAAATCGATTTGAGTAATTTACAATTTTGCATACTTTGCAAATTATAATACAATACACAACAACCGATCCATCCCTTTTGAACCATTCAGACACGGGATAACTTCTTTTTTTTTTCTTCTTTAATGTGTAAAATAATAATCAAACCTGACTCATATTTTTCATCATCATTTCTCTAATAACAAATTTTCTAAAACAAACTCACTGAAAATAAATAATTAGTGTAAAAAAAATACAAAAAATAATAATAATTAGTTAGTATGCCAGGGGAAAAGGCCGTTGCGCTCGAATAACCCAGCCCGATCCAGCAAACCCGAGTCAGCTCAGCATATTGGCTCGTCATGAAGCAACGGCCTGGATTCAGCTACAAAGTCAAAGTGACTTCGTACATCCACGTGGCAACGCCTCTGGAAATCTTCGAGGCTTGAGAACCGGGCCGAGTGACCCGAATCGGATCGGGACATGACCCGAAGGAGGTCTTGGAAGAGGGACTCGTCGCAGGGGATGGCGAGGGGGCCATGGTTGCAGAACCCGTACTCTTCCTCGGCTTGGACCAGGAGCTTCTTGAAGATGGGGTGGTTCAGGTAAGTGGCGCGCACGATGAACCTCTTGCTACTCGGGCCCACGCACACCGCCACGTGCCCGGCGGGGACATCGGACGGCGCGCGAGCCGCGGTTATGCGCGCTTTCTTGCGCCACCGGAGTAGCATTTGCCGGACTCGGACAATGTGCCGAATTTTGCTGCAGTTTCCGGTTGACGGCGACATTTTCTCGGGAAAGATAGTTTCAGTGGAAAAAGCGCAGAGAAAAAGAAACAGTGGGTTTCGTTTGTATTTGAATGGTGGAGGGTTGGGTGGAGCGTTAATAGGACGTATATATGGTTGGGTGAATTTAAAATGGCCCTGAAGTTGGAGATAATTACGAGATTGTCCCTGTTGCCTCAATCGTAGTCATTAGTCAAGCCCCCATGTGACGCTGTATAAAGGGAGGGAGATGGTTCATGTCATGTGGGCTTTCGGCTTAGCCCACTAATTTAGCTTCTTTGTTATCGTGCATTACAGTGCGTTGTACTTGGTCTGGTCTCCTTTTAGAAAGCTATATGTCAACTTTTTATCCTTAACGTTTTTAATATTGTCAGAAAATTTTCTTTATTTTAATTTTAAACTAAATGTATTAAAATGATTCCATTCTTTTTTTATTATTATTGTCTAATTCGTTCTAAATTTGTTTTAGTGGATTTGGAATCATCATGTCAAAGTAAGCAAGAATGCCAAGAAGTGGCAATGGTATTATATAACAAGATTATTCGGAAACCACAGTCTTCTTTTTTTCTTGAAATTTCTAAAGAAACTATAAGGATTCGGTTTTCATTGGTGATGCTTCGGAACAAAAAATATGGGGTCCCTATTGTGGAAATAATTTAACACAGGGGACTTTGGAGCCATCGATAATGCAGCAATTATATGAAGTGGGAGTTAAATTAATATTTATAACATGTTCAAGTTAGACGTCTTTTTGTGATTTTTATTAAGATACTAATAAACAGATAACCTTAAGGAGGTTTATTAAAAACTTTTCAAGTATAACTGATTAGTTGAAAATTTACTTTATACTGGATTTAATCTAAATTAGCTTTCACTTAAAAACTAATCAAATAAAAATTAAAATTTCAAATTTTAAGTAATTAACACGCTCATAATATTTCAAATTGATGCCTTTAATAATTTTCTTTAGTAAGATCAAGAAGTATTTTAATATTTTTAGAATTTGAGATTAATTTTGTTTGAGTGTTAATTTGGCTTTGATTACGAGATACTTTTAATAGATTCTAATATCCTACACTATAAATAAAGTCTGCCTGCATGAAACTTATTGCAAGTTGAGTCACACCTCATATTTTTTCCTAGTTATGAAATTTTTGAATGTTGACAAGTAGAACCCTAATAATAATTCAATTATTATGAAGCAAAACTTAGTACAGTTTTTTTTTTTTTTTTGCCTTCTCACATCTTAACATCTATATCCCCAATTGTTAATGAAATTCAATAAAGCTATAGTAACCATTAAAGTTATAATTTAGTTGTCTGTAAAAAAAGGCAAGGAAAGTCTTCTAACTAGCATTGAAACGATAATATCGTAAATCAAAACAAGTTTGTATTCAATTTAGAAAAATAACAATTAAGATAGCTTTGTTTGTAACTTAAGTAACTAAACAGGCTTACATTACATGTGCTTGCCATAATTAATTATGTTTCCCTACATCTTGCATTGAGATCATATAACTCAAAACCTGATCTGTGTCTTTGAGCTGCATAAGATCCTAACTACATAATAAAGTCCTGCTGCAAATCCTGCACCTTTCATTATCCTGCGAATTAGATATATATTTTGCACATACTATTCAATTACCAATCAAGGGCAGGAAAAAGGGAGTGCACGCCAATCATTATGATTAGATCAATAATAAGAAGAACATAGCGCCGTTGGGCTTCGATGGCTATCAACCAAAAAAAATAAAAACATTTTGCAGTTTGAAAATTTTGAATTGATTAACAACAGAATTGTTAGTTTTAGAAACTATGATTTGACTCCATTGTGGGAGAATGGGAGGGAACTTTGCCATATTATAGTGCATGTTTCCAACTAACCAAATACTATAAATAACCACTCACAAAACGTAATAGGAAATAGGAATGGTAGCGGGCAAAAGAAGACATGAAATAAATACTGAGACCATGAGAGAGATTCTGTGATAACAATTCTCAGGTCAAATTAATAGTAGTTTATTAGTCAAATATACAAAGGACTAAAAGAAAGAGACAAGCATGGAAGACAAAATCAACTGCACTTTGTTTTCTAATGTTTGGTTTTCTTAATCCCATGATTTCCCTGTCTCCCAGTATCATTTTAACAGTTATCTTGATTATAGACATAATTGAAGATTTGGGAATATATGGTGGGCCAGCATAAACACTAAACACGATAAAAAAAAGATAAAATAGATGCAATTATTAGAAGAAGGTTAACATTTTTGCCTTTTCTTCTAGCACCCCACATTTCTTCGTTTTCCTCGCACATATTTGGTTCTTAGACTCAGCAATATGAGCCCATTTTGTTTTCTTTTTCTTTTTCTTATTTGAGTAAGCCCATTTAGGTTTTCTTCCAGTACGAGTGGAGTATTCTGAATAACGAAAAAGTCCATTGTAGTTTTATGGTCACCTGACTAAAGCCCATTCAAGGTCAGCCAGCACCAGATGTGTCTTGCATTCAGAAAATATGGTTGTATCACTACCATTTAAAGAAAGTTACAGTATGCCAGTCAGCCAGTATAAGCCAAAGTGTAATTAAAATATGTGTAAACTATTATTATTTAAAAAACGAAAATACTATAGTAACCCTAGTGGACTAGTTTGAGGCTTGAGCAAAAAACTGTTTTTGGGAGGTTTTGGTTTCCAAGTTAGAGCAATGCCATGCCATAATAACTGCTCCACCTGGCACTGACAACATGTTCTTGGCGGCAACACATCCCTGCACCACTGACCACAACCACTATGTGAACCCAGTTATGACCCATCGTCTAGGTGGTTTGTTGGGACGACAATCCGAGGCGACTGAAAATGGTGGCCAAGCATATAGAAAAAGATTATCGATCGGGCTAGCGATTTCAGCCCGACCACCATCACTAATCACGACCATCATATGTAATGGTGTTTGTGGCAGACTGGCAGTGTTCCTGAGTTTGGTTCCAATATCTTTGTGGGTTTTTCATATAAAAGAAACATCAACCGTATTAAATCCATTGAGTATTTAAGGGAGAAATAGGATAATTTTGAAACACCGAGGATCGTTTTCCATCATGCTTTGCTTGGATTGTGTCTTAATATACCGTAAGACTTCAAAAATGTAGGAGGAAACTAGGAAAGGCAGTTATTAAATTTCCTTGGCATAACCTTGGCTTCGGTGTCTATTCCTTGTCCTTCAAAATGCTTGTGTGGAATTTATGGGGAAATTACTTTTTGTTATGTAAACTATAGAGATATTCCTCATAATCAAGGGCAGTTAAAACAGAGTAATCAAGTTATATTTCATTCATACATTCAACGTGTTAGGACGTGAATCCACTGACTACCTTGGCACATTCTGTTTTCACTTTTCTGATGTAATTGGAAAGTTTCATCTTTATTGTTGTGGGTATGTGATTTTAGTTCCTCCTCGCTATTATAAGAACTAGTATCATGGCTGCAATGTAATGATATGGTTTATTTGCATGATTGCATCTCATTTTCTTACTCAACATCTGTAGGTGGTTAAGGTGTATGTATCTGTTTTTGGGGATGAAAGAGGGAAGGAAGTTGCCATTGCTGGGTTGAAGTCAAAGGCCAAATATGTTCGCGGTAAGCTAGGGAGGCGTGTGAAGTTGCGGCTAACTCCTGAGATACGATTTGCACAGGATGAATCTTTAGAGAGAGGAAGCAGGGTGAGAATAAGTATATTCAGCTTTTGTTTATGCGGTTACTTATGTTAGTACAATTGCAAGTTTGTGTCGCTATTTTTCCTTCTTATCCTTTTCCTTGTCATCTCTTGGTTTCCTCATTGTCAAGAGCTAAATTTCACCTTGTAATTGTGGTCTATTGAGATTGGCACCTTGGTGGGTCACTAACCCAAGACTGTGATTATGGATGGAGGTTGAAACGACCCTTGATTGTCTTAATTCTACTTGAGATATTTTATGCAACTACCTGGAGTACCCCCAACGACTTTAGGGACAATTTCGTCTGTAAGATGGCTCATATCGACTGTTATTGCCACTTGTGTGATCAATTTCTCATGCTGCTACTCCCATTCAACTGTTCCCCTACACTTTTTTTCTTTTCTTTTTCTGATGATGGAATCGTGGATTGCACATTATTCTTGGATGAGTTTAAAAACCAATGCCAATGAGTATGCTTCCCTAGCTAATGTTAAATCATACAAGGCATTATTTTCAAATTTGAGCAACTTGTATGCCACTCTTTTGTTGAGTGCCCTGTGAGCTTTTACTGATCTGCTGCATCCACTACATCAAATGTTTCAGGGGATTCCAATATTAGATAGAATAAAGAATGAGAAGAACACAGAGTCTTAAAACAAAGAGCAATGGGATTCATCCATCTGCAGCACATGAAGACGACGATGATGGGAAAGTGAAGACCCTGATGAAGGCATCATTTATGTGGAATAGCTGCTTCACCGTGCATTAGTACTATGCCTGTTTGAATATGGACACAGCTATGTTTTAATGAAATTATGTCAATCACTACTTTAGATAATCCAATGCCGAAGGTTGGTTTAACTTGCTGCTGAGTGATGACATAATCTGGACATCCAGCTTGACCATGTCCACAGATTTGTTCCAAGTGAAGTAGACCAAATTTTGGTTTCTTTCCTTGTATATAGCTCTTTGTTGAATAGAAACCTGATATTACGTAACCCAGGATGTCGGTATACTATTGTGCTTTCCATAGCGCTCTAGATGTTCAGAATGAGGAGGACTTGCTGTATGCATTGCTTTGCTTTGAGTGGAATTTATAATGTTTACTACTGCCGTCCAGATGTAGGCGTCTTGAACACAAGATGCAAGTAGCTAAGTACATGTTCATGTTGTATTTCTGTGTTGTTTCTTCCTTTTTAGCGGAGAGTGTGAATCATAGAGTGGTGTTGTGAGTTTGAATTATGCTTCTTCCATGCGGTCCTACGTTACCTCCTATCACTAGTTTGAATCAGGCCTGCGAAACTGGCATGTTGAGAAACGCCTTTGCAATGTCTACTTATTTCCTTCCATTACCTTACATCTTATTTATCCAAACAAGCTATTCATGAAGGGAAATATTTGTTGAACAAGCTGTGAGGGATGTGAAGAATTTAAGTCCAGAAAAAACCTCGCAATATAAATTTGGAACACAAAATAGGACAGGCTAATTATTAAAACAAGGCCAAAGCATGCTAATTGAACATTCTTTTCATAGTGCGCTAAACTCAAATGCCGCAAGATTATCCAAAGCTTAATCCAGAAAGCTTCAAAAAAATGGGAGAAAACATGGTACAGTTCCTTGACATGAATTATTTCCGTATTCTACTCCATCCATGGACAGAGCCCTAGGAATCTCATCGCTTTCAGTGATGAGACTTTGCTTCAGCTTTCTTTTGAGACTTGGCTTTTGCCTGAAAGTAGAACAAACAGGATAAAGAGAATCAAACATCAATGACTGCACGCCAAAAAGCCAATGAAGTTCTACAAAACGCACAATAATCATAAGATGTAGAAGAAAGGTAAAGCATCCTAAACTTCCTACATAATCTAGAAAGTGAGAGAGAAAATGGAACAATAGGGAGGACATCAGCCACTCGTATCAAGATCATTGCCTAAAACATCACTCAAGCAATGAACCTAGCCAAAGGTCTTAGAATTCAAGCTAAGACTGCAGATCTAGCCTGAAAGTGGCATCAGCCATGATCTACAAGCTGATTTTTTTACCCATCAAACCAACAATAATAAATCTGTGTTGTTCGGTATAAAAATTAAATCCCTTTCACATCAGCCAGGCTGCTTTGACTGACACTGAGTGAAAAAAATTGCAAAGACTATCAATCTGGATGTAGGCTAAGAAGGAAAACCCCAGTAAAGAGAGCACTGCTAATAACCAAATCATCAATAATCAAATTGGAGTGAAAGGGTAGCCAAGTTGAGCACCATTGTATGTATGCCCAACACTATTGTACCTCAAAACTGATTAACCAAAGTCAAAATGAATGTAATGATAAATAACGTGAGTGAACTGCAATTCAGATCAAAATTGATTTCTAATTCTTTTCTATGAAAAGTAAAATAGGTGAATTTGTTGAGTGCAGTGACACTAAATCAATTAAAAGTAGATCATTGAATTACAGTGCCAAAAGCAATGTAATCGAAAAAAGAAAATATTTTTTGGTCAAAGATTAGATGCATTGAGGGACGAGGGATTCGTTAGAATACCTTGAGGTACTTGAGCTTAATGCTTCCATAAACGAGGCCGAAGGAGAAAGCAGACGCTCGAGCGACCTGCCAACGCACCAGATTTAAAAGAAAACAGAAAAATTCCTGTCACTCATTTTGTGCCTTGTTTATTTTTTTTTCTCGGGAAACAAACAGAAAAGGGAAATTGGGGGCGTACCAAAGCAAGGGTGCTTGTACCAGAATAAGGTCCTGGTGGTGGCGCCATAGGATGATTGTTGTTCAGCTGAGCAGTGCGCAGCGCAGTTGTGAAGCAAAAGAGAGGAACGAAGGAGACGACTCCGAACCAAGAACAAGACTGATTCCCCACAATTTCTCGATTATCGAACCCTAGGTAGGACCCCAGAGAGAGGGTGACTCGCCACCTGACACGATGTCGTTTGGTAAAGCGCTACAGTTTCTTACTTTTTCTTGTTTTTTTTCATTTTTTTTATTATATTTTAATTGGTAACTCGAACCCCTTGAGGAATGAAGCCCAAAATCCTCAATGGTGGCCCAAAATTGACCCAAACCAAATTAATAAAGACCTATAAAACGGGCCAGGTTAGATCGTATTAGGCCAACCCTAAACCGGCCTAATATAAGAGAAAACCTCCTAAAGCATAGTCAGCTTGTCATCATTTCACAAAACTTTCAAGTGAAGGTGAATAGTGGCTAAGGCAAGACCAATGCTCGAAGGGGCGGATCAGTCTCATACCTTTTTACACCTCGTAACGTATAAAAAAAAATGAAGGTGAACCTATAGCAAGACGAAGAAGATATATTACAAATTTTATATTATTTTTTCACTTCATTAGTAATAATTAAATATTTAGTTAATACAGTATATTATTTTGTTAATAAATTATTAAATTTATTAATCAATGATATATTATATTAATTAAAAATTTATTTACTGTTAATTAAATATAAAATTTTAATATGTATATATGATTGTTGATAGAAAAATGTGAGTACTTTAGAAATGATTACGAGGTGCAAATCCCTGCCTGGCTGGCCCTTTATAATCATGTACCGTGTGAAGAGGAACTCTTTGTCTGTTAAATTAAAGGGTGGCGTTTTTGCTATTATGTATTATCAAAAGGGGTTAATATAGGTTTGAACTGGATCATGCCCATTCCAGTTGAAAACCCAGTGATTGCATATACAATAAGTTTGAGGGCTACTCGACCTTATCCTAATTGAAAGAGTTTTGAAATCACTTTTTGTGTCTGTTCTTTTCAACTTGATATGCAGAAAGAGAAAGTTGGTGTAGATTGGTATCTCGGAGTTCAGTATTTTAATCTACAAAATGTCCAATTTCATCCCTGCAGATAGCATTGTTGATTAAAAATTCACGAAAAGTTATGTAAGTATTGTTAATATAACATTATCCACTGATATATATATATATATATATATATATATATATAAAGATTTACGATAAAGTATAGTACGACTATTGACTGATGAGTGGAGGGTGGGGCTTTGGTGTTGGGTCTATCTTCTATAGTTCTATGGTCCCTATGTTTGCTAAACACTTATCTTGGCCACTGGCCATTTGGGGCTCCTCCTCAAAATACAAAACGGCAAATCCTCTTTATTTTATGAGAAACAACTATTATTCTGAGCGCCGGCTAGGCTACATTAATATCAAAGGAGAAATGATTCTTTAAGTTGGTTTGGTAAAAAAATATTTTTATTTAATTTTTAGATAAAATTAATTAAGTATTTAATTAGTTTAACTAATAATTTATATACAATTATTTAATAATTTATTTTTATTTTGATATTTGATACTTAGTTAATTATATGTAAATTATTAATTAAATTAGTTGAATATTTAATTAATTTTATCTAAAAATTAAATGAGAATTATTTTTCCCAAATCAAATTAAAGAGTAATTCTCCCATATCAAATTAAAGGTGCAAGTTAGTTTAGTTCAATGCAAGGCAAGGCAAATAGTGTAAGTATATCTGTCCAAATTTCAGCCCCCAGTTGTGCAACTTCTCATAGGCCAGTCTGCTACCCTCTCTACCCAAAAAAAAACAAGAAGTCTTGCTTCCCTGGCTTGAAAATCTATTTCTTCTGATATATTGAAAATTCAAATTTAAAAGCTTTATTTATTCGAATATCCATCTCTCAATTATAGCTTACAATTGCAGCTTAAAATCTATTTATATGGATTCTTCCGTAGTCTCACAATTAAGACAGTTTAGGCATCGCTGAAGTATAAATTAGCGAAAAAGTTGGTGATTTAGTTCCGATTCTTTCATAAGCCAGAAGAATTATTATGTCGCTATGCTAAAACTCTGCGTGGATCCACTTGCTTTCTGACTGAAAAGAAAAGAATCATATTTATATAAGAATAAATTTTAATGTTAGTTGACGGAATTTCAGCTCTGTTTCCCATGTAAGGTGGAAAAAAAGAGAAACCAATGGCCGAAAGTGATCTAAATCCAATCCAAATAAATTCTCAACCCAACCAATTAAAGATGTTCAACTTTCAGCGTAGCCATGAAAGCATATGCGGCTCCTCAAAGTAAGCTTTCGATACAAAAGTAGTCATTTTCATCTACACGAAGATTGCCAATATTGACCTCCACATTTTAGGAATAAAAAAAAAAAACTATCCCTGTGCTATGATCAGAAAATCAAATATTTGTGAAAGGTGTCAACACTAAATTTCCGCCATTGCCTTAAAATTAAAGGCTCAAATCTTCTTTTGGTAAACAATTTCTTTAATATTTTGTTCAGCCATGTATGTTTTCTTTCTTTCATTAGAATGCCAAAGTTCATGAGTTTTTCACATACATTGTATGTGTAGTGCTTGTATTAGGAACTACTAAAAAACAACAGATAGCAAGCAGGAATTCGATTATAGTTAAAATGATTGATTGGAGCGTCACTATTCACCAACCAAACACATCTATGCCAAAACATTGTAATCTGTATCTGTCTTGTGTGACTTGGCACCTTCCAATAAATCTAAACCAAATTTCAGGTACAGCTAAACAACAAACAAATTCGCAAGAGATGGCTCACAGTGAATAGAAAAGGAGTGGCACCTATTGTCAAGGAGTTGTGGTAACACACGGCGAAACATCAGAATAGTATGAAGGTTTTCTTATTTACTCTCCTCCATGTTAGATTTTATTAAGAAGTTCTTATTGCACTACCTTCGCTTGGAGTTGGATGGTCCTTTCCCACTTAAGCATGGTGCAAGACTCGCAAGATGCAGATGCATGCAGCATGATCCATTAAACCATTGTTTTATTTTTAATTTATTATTAAGAAATTGTTACTTAAATAGCCTATCATTTAAGCTAAGCACGGATGGAATGACTCATTGACACTTCATCCTATGATCCTAACATAAAATAACAGCACGATGGCATGCCACAACCGCACAGAGGAAGGATAAACATAACTGTAAACTACTAAACTACAAACAAAAAGACTCTAAAAAGTAACAAACACATCTAAAACAAAACATAACTAGGCTCAAACACAAGTCAATTGCATCTACGACGTCATATATACTCTCAATTTTTTTGCTTTAAGAATAACTTTTTGTGTCCAAGATGCTAGCTTGACTTTTGAAACTCCGATACCCATCTTTTAAGCCGCTAATCTACTAGTAGAGCTGGATGAAAATTGATGCTGGTTCACACCAGCTTTGGGTTAGGGAACTAGAGGACCTAGTTGTCACTGCTGTAGTCAAAACACAATTGTAAACAATTTATGTAGATTAAACCAATAAAATATATTATTTTATATTAAATAAATAATGATATTTGAATTTTTGTGTTATATAACTTCTTTAAATTTAAAATAATGATATGTCAATTTTTTCAATTAACTCTTATTTTAGATTAAGCCTACAAAAAAACAAATTCAAAGCACGATGACTCCGTGAGCGCCATGAGGATGTTGAAACGACAAAGGGTTTGAACAAGATATGTTCTAGTCCTGTTCCTTTTAATCAAGCACAAATCGCCCACAGTAGCCCAATGAGACCAATGTCATGGAATCATCAGGGTTTTTTGAATGAACAATGATATTTAGAAATATCTCAAACAGTTCGCAATCTTACAGAGATCATTAAATCTCATAACTTCAGGATTTTTGTTATCAGAGACAAAAAAGCAAACTGCTTATCTTATGTTTAAAGAATTATTCAAAAGTGTAAAAATAATATATCTTTAAGAAGAAATTAAAACATATATGTTTCAGTGCCAATAAACAATTCACCAAAAAAATTTAAAAAGTATTTAAATATGTAATAAAATGTTCCTTTAGAGATATCCGATAAAATTAGAAAGATATAATATATTATAGAACAAAAATTTATTTAAAAATTTGATCATAACTCTAATAATGACATCCATGTTCAATTAATTTTATTATTGAATGTCACTTTGTTGGACGAATTTTGATTAAAACTTAATAGTAAATAATACTATCAATATTAATAATTAAGAATATCACAAAAATATCTTATGTAATTGCATTTATTTTTCAAAATAGCAACGATTGAGAGAGACGAGAGGAATGAATTAACAATGTTAAATCTTCTATGAATGGGTTAAAATTAAAAGATCACTCATATATTACATCATTATCATATAATCATTTATAAAATTTATATGACTATTTTAAATAATCACATAAATTAATATTTTAATTTTAACTAATTATGTGAGTTATGATTTATTTCCCTTATCTTTCATAGTAAACAATGTTACGTATATATCATATAAGGCTTGTTCTGTAATATCCTTTGAGAACTTTGTTGATTCCCTAAATCATAGAACTATTTCGTTGATGTTAACTAAAATTACATAATGAATTGCGCTATTATCTTGAATTAATAATTTAATTATGAATAAAGGGGAATACTTAGGGAGAAAGAAAGGGGCTTTTGTCTATTAAAATAGTTTTTAAAAAATATTTTTTATTTTACTCTAATTTAAAAATTATATATTAAAACACGGTGGTATTTTTATATATTGAAAAGTCAATTTAACTCAATTTGACTTCTTAACATGTTTTTATTTAACTGTCAAAAAAAAAGAAACATGTTTTTATTTAAGAAAAATAATGTTCTCAACATGAATTGTTTTTACAAAAATTCTCACATGTTTAAAGAATTTGTTTTACTAAAATCGACTTTTTAATGTTAATTAATTTTTTAAAAATAAATTATAATAATAGTCAAACTGACTTCTTAATAAAATAAATAAATAACATATTTTCATACATAATTTTTTAATTAAAATAACAGGAAAAAAATATAACCATTTTATTTTTAATATAAAAAAGGCGAAAGAAATGTGGTTTGGTCCGTCGGAACTCCCAAAACCTAGAACGAACTTTTTATATATTGCTTCCGAGTCTCCCTCCCTAGTAGATAGTAGCATACTAGGCTCTTGTCTTCTTTTATTTGTGTGACAACCCAAGCTGGTCACTGCTCCATGGCTGCACCAAATCTCTCTACTCTCTCCTCCTCCTCCTCTTCCATTTCCAAACCCTCCCCCCTCCCTCACCCTCTCAAAACATCCAGCGCCAACACTTGTCTCTTCAACAAAACCCTCTCAAAACCTAAGTCCTTCACCAAACCCACTCTTTCCCACAAAACCCCTTTCGTAGTTTCATCCAAAAATCCAATTTCTGATCTTGTCTGTTCAAACAAGACATGCCCAGAAGCTGTCTACGATGATGACGAAAAGCCACGCGAGGAGTGCGGTGTGGTGGGTATATACGGTGACCCAGAGGCTTCTCGTCTCTGCTATTTGGCCCTCCACGCGCTCCAGCACCGTGGTCAGGAAGGTGCTGGAATTGTGACCGTGAATAACAACGTCCTTCAATCGATAACTGGAGTTGGACTCGTTTCTGATGTGTTCAACGAGTCGAAGCTCGACCAGTTACCCGGAAGTTTGGCTATTGGGCATGTCCGGTACTCAACCGCAGGCCAATCGATGCTCAAAAATGTCCAACCTTTCGTTGCAGGGTACCGCTTTGGGTCTGTTGGGGTTGCTCATAACGGAAATTTGGTGAATTATCGCACCTTAAGGGCGAAACTTGAAGAGAATGGATCCATTTTTAATACCACTTCTGATACTGAGGTGGTGCTCCATCTTATTGCGACCTCAGAGCACAGACCTTTCCTTTTGAGGATTGTTGATGCCTGCGAGAAGCTTGAAGGGGCTTACTCTATTGTGTTTGTTACTGAGGATAAGCTGGTTGCAGTGAGAGATCCCTTTGGATTTCGACCTTTGGTTATGGGTAGGAGAAGTAATGGTGCTGTTGTTTTTGCCTCAGAGACTTGTGCGCTTGATTTGATTGAAGCTACATATGAGAGGGAGGTGTACCCAGGTGAACTTTTGGTGGTGGACAAGAATGGGCTTCAATCCCTTTGCCTAATGTCTCATCCACAGCCAAAGCAATGTATCTTTGAGCATATTTACTTTGCCTTGCCCAATTCAGTGGTTTTTGGGAGGTCCGTGTATGAATCTCGCAGGAAATTCGGGGAAATACTGGCTACTGAGAGCCCAGTTGATTGTGATGTTGTGATAGCAGTTCCAGATTCTGGTGTGGTGGCTGCGCTTGGTTATGCTGCCAAAGCTGGGGTTCCTTTTCAACAGGGGCTGATCAGGTCACACTATGTGGGGAGGACTTTCATTGAGCCATCCCAGAAGATTAGAGACTTTGGTGTGAAGTTGAAGCTCTCACCTGTCCGTGCTGTACTTGAAGGTAAGAGAGTTGTGGTTGTGGATGACTCAATTGTGAGGGGAACTACATCATCCAAAATTGTAAGGTTGCTCAAGGAGGCAGGTGCTAAGGAAGTTCACATGAGGATTGCAAGCCCACCAATAATTGGGTCATGTTATTATGGGGTGGACACACCAAGTTCAGAGGAGTTGATCTCTAATAGGATGAATGTGGAGCAAATAAGGGAGTTTATTGGATCAGATTCCCTTGCTTTTCTGCCATTTGATAGCTTGAAGAAGTTGTTGGGCAATGACTCTCCTAATTTCTGTTATGCTTGCTTCTCTGGGATATACCCTGTTGAGCCCAGAGAACTTAAAGTGAAGAGGGTTGGTGACTTTGTGGACGATGGCTTAACTGGGAGTTTGGAATCTATTGATGGGGGTTGGGTTCAAGCAAACCCAAATCAGAAAGAGGCGAAGGTTGGTAGTCTCTGATAACTGTCCTATTTGTGATTTTGCAGTTCTTGGGATTTACTTTAAGGGTACCTATGTGATGTGGTGCGGTGAGCCGGCAGATAATAATGTCAAACGATCTAACTACAGTAATGAGCTTCATCTAATTCTGAAGGCCAATGCTTAATACTTGTATTGTCGGTCGTATCTTCATATCTGATATTCGGAGCTTTTGTTATTTAGAACTTAGAACGGTTTTTCTTTTCCTCTTTTATATGAAGTCAGGAGATTTTTCCCCTTTTTTTATTTGGGATTTTCTTCAAAACTTCTTATTACTCCAGTTTTGGAGTTTTTTGGTGTTTCATCTCCATCTCTTTTATTTTATATATTTGTTTTACTAGGTGAAAAAAAGAAAGAAATATTTTTTTAAAATAAAAACAACTTCATATTTACTTGGTAAAATAAAAATGTAGAACTATTGATAAATGTCAGTCCTATTACATGGAAATGAGTTAAAGTAATTTTCATTATTCTGTAAACAATAATAAATAAAAATATACTTTTTTATGTTGTATTCTATTTTAACTTGTTTTTAATTTTTTTACCTTCTTATTTTCTCCCTGCAATGGCCAATGCATTGGTTTTGTTGCAAATTGCAATTTTTTTCTCTATTCTTTCAAATATAAACTCGCTGTCCTAGATCTCTTTGTGCAGCTACAATTTCTCTTTACTAATGATCGAACAAAAGTACTAGCCTTCTACCAAAAAAAAAATTAAAGTACTAACCCAAATACACAAATGGCTAAACTTAGAATATTAAAATGGGCTAAACTCTTTGGATTAACATGTTTATTTGTATAAATTATATGAGCCAAATGTGAATTAATTTGTTTAATTTACGAATTAAACGAACAAATCTTGTGGACTTGTAAGTTGTTTGCATAATTTTATTTTATTTATTAAGTTTTAATTTATTTGCACTAAAAGAATTCAATTTGAAAATTTAAAAAATTAATCAAACAAATTTTTTAAGCAAAAATACAAAGCACATGTACTGTACAGACACTCCACATACAAATATATTTGTCCAACTTCATAAGTGTATATTATTTATTTATTTGAATTCTTCTTTGACCCTTTAGATAAAATGAAAGTATTTTATATTATATCCATGTAATGTAATATTTGATTTGAGGTTATTAAAATTAATTTCTTTTTCAAAATTTATAAGTAAAAAGAAAAATTGAACTCGTGAGTTGATGCGATGCGAGTTGGGTTAGTTGATTTATAGCCCGTTTAAACGCAGACAGTTTTAGTCTGCCGCATTTAAACCACAGTTAATCTCGAGCAGGCCTAAATAGACTGGACTAGTCCGTTTGATAGCCCTAGCTAAGATTAAACTTTCAAGGAAGTTCTTATAGTACCCTTACGTGTACTTTACTCATTATAAGTTGTTAAATATCTATTAGTTATCGGTTTTATAATAAATATTTAAAAGTTTATTACATATAACTAATAACTAATAAATAATTAACAACTTACTTTAGTATCGATATCCTTAAAAAAAATGAGTATCCCAAATTTCAAATGTCCTAATATCTCAATTTCTAACATTGCATTAAATTTTACACATTCTTGAGTAGATTTAATTTTAATTTATTGTTAATATAAAAAAATTTACATTATTATTCAATTATATATTATTAAATCATTTAAATACTGTGACGAGTCAGCAGTTGAGAACGCAAGACCTCTCAGGTTAGGAAGATCCCATTAGAATCAGCATTGCAAATAAACTGCTGACTCGACCATTTTCAGCTCTATCGTAAGCATTTGAATGCTTGAGAAAAAGACTTAATAGTGCAGCTTGTAAGAAATATTTATTTTTTGGTTTGACTTCGAAAATTAACAAAATATTCAACTACATTAACTAATAATTTACATACTGTTAACCACATATCAAGTATCAAAATGAAGATAAATTATTAGTTAATCGTATATAAATTATTGGTTAATGTAGTTGAATACTTGGTTAATTTTCAAAACGAACCAAATTGATATTATTTTTTACAAGAAGAACTAAAAAGTCATTCTCCCTTTGATTTACCCGTTGGTGCAAATGTAAAGCCATCTGGAACCTTGCCAAGTAACATCTCTGATGTCCATATCTATGAATGAAAAGGCAAACGTAAATCAAAATCACATTCTTTAGCATTGTGAGGGAAGGGGATATCATACCGTCTATATGATAAGATGTATTCTATAAGAAATATGCTCAAAGGATGATATACTGCAAGAAGTTTTTAACCTTAGTCTATTCCAGAAATGACTGCATCTTTCGTAGGATGCATTTGACCTTCTACATCAAGTTGACTAAAATACCTCCAAGAAGACATTTTCCCTAAACAAACAAAGTTTAATTACTTGAAATAAAAGGCAATTGCATACCCAGTCAGCTGCGGAGTATGAGGCCATCAGTGTCTCAAGCTCATCATGGCCCATAGTACGATGGTGGACGGCAGTTTAGTCGTTGTGAAACATTTAAAAGGCCAACAGGTAGACGAGTGTAGCTAAGCCATTCCAACGAGAAACGCGTAGTTATCTCCACTCCTGTGACACAATACATAGAATAGATTGACTTGGTCCGCAAACTAATAATTGGTAAAACAATTTTTTTTTAGTGAATTGTTAAGGATTTATTAATTATTAATTATATTTAATAAATTTTTAAATATTTATTATAAGATTAATCGTTAATAAATATTTTATAATTTATTATAATTAGTGTAACTCATATTTGACATCACAAGTTCACAACTAATATTTGCCATTGAATGAAATGTCTACACTATTAAGAATAAGTGAAAAACAAGAGAAAATAGGCCACCTAAACTGGATATAAAAAAACAATAGTATTTGCCATCACAGCTCAGTACACACACACTATATATGTTTACGTTCTTGTGAGCTGACTCAACCGTCACATGATACGCTCCCCTAAACTATATCTTCCAAGTCCAAAAGCCCCCCACTCCCCCAACACATCCTTTGTAACCTTTGTAGGAAATGGACTTGAACCGAAGCTGTCTCATCCATAGAGATATCGTACTTGCTTCATGATTTGGCTTAAGATAATTAAAAGCATCACACGTTTTGTTTCCATTTCCATTTTCCACGTAGCTACCATTTGTTATTGTAATCAACTCGCAACAAAGTTGAAAACTCATGAATATGAATACAATACAGCTACTCCATCGATAAAATATACCTTCTGTCAGAACCCAGTGTTCAAGGATAGAAACCTATCGATATAAGAAACGGTAAAAAAAAAATAAAAGAAAAGAAAAAAGAGTATCTGAAACAAGCCTGTACACCAAAATCGCCCGAAGCTAAGGGAGGAAAGAAAATAGGAAAATGACAATTTATTTTAATTTTTTGTAAAAGTATTTTAATTTAGTTTGGTTATTGAATTAATTAAATATTAAATTAAAATATTTATTTATTTATTTATTTATAAATAATAAATAATTTGTTTTTATTTTGAATATTAATATTTAACTAACTGTAAATAAATTATTAATTAAAATAAGTTAATACTTAATTAATTCAATGATTGAATCAAATTAAAACACTTTTTATAAGCTAAACTAAATTAGATTTCTCCTAAAAAAATTAGAACAGAAGGACTATACAATGTTGAAGCCTTTTTTGTGCCTTAGCCAGCCGAGTTTGACTTAGCCTGTAATGATCCACCGAATAAGTTGACTGGGCTCGAATTGATTCAAGGCTGAAAACTAATTAAAAAAAGAATAAATATTAAATTTGATCCTTTAAAAATATATAAAACATCAATTTGATCTTTTAATTATTTTTTATATAAAATTTATTTTTTAAGAAGTCTAATTTGATGTCAAAAAATAATTTTAAAAGACTAATTTGATGTTAAAAAATTAACATTAAAGAAATATTTTAATATAAAAAATTATTAAAAGACTAAAATAATACCATATATATATATATATCTTTGTAAGATTAATTTATATATTTACTAAAAAAAAAATAGTTATCGGAACTGGCCCGAAGTAAATTGGGCCCTAAATGGCCCCATTTTTTAAAAAATCGATATATGTGACCTGCCCCAACTATTTTCTCAGACCCATTATGACAGGTCTGGGCGTTCAGTTCTGTGGTTGTTCCACATTTCCGTTCCCAAAACTAATTGCAAAGTATTAGCGGCCTTCCTGGCACACTGGTATACGTAGTCCCAGCCAGCAAGCATGCTATAGAGTTGTTGACGTAACCTGCCAATCTGCCATGTATTGTTGCTGCACTAGCTCCCCAAGATCCAATGTCTGAAATCAGAGAATCAATGCGATTCTTCCCTTCAAAATAACCACTCCGTACCTGTTGCAACAGAAAAATGGAAAGTATATAAATAACTTGAACAAGCTTGTTCAGGAAATTCAAAAGCATGAAAAGACACCTTCCTTTCCGGGCAAAGGTAACAGGACTTGGTCCAGCATGTCAAAATTTCAGAGGTACTACACAAGAGTGACAAGAGGGAAGGGGGAGGAAACTATAAAGATGCTAACTGAAAGTTGACACAAATCATACTGTCTCCAACTGTATAGCGTTAGCATGACAAGTACCTTGACAGTTAATGGTTTATCCGCAGTGACCTGAAGCTACTTCTACAATACTTTTCATCCGCATTGGTCTCGTAAGAAGATTTGATCCAGCGTCCTTATTTACAACGATATCAATTGGACAATACATATTTATATCAATAAAATCTATTGTGCATTCCTGCTCTATTAGCTCAACTGTTCGTGCCACAGTATCTATATGCCCCACATATATTTGTACACCAAATAAATCTTCAGATGAACGACGTCTCAGCAATGCCCATTCCAAAGCTTGACCCTATAATAGCAACTAAGCAAAACCACACCATATAGAATGTAAATACAACTTCAATACAAAAGAAAAGAAAAAATGGATAAAATGCTGAGAAAACTATACAAAGAAAGATGGAGTAAGAGTTGCGCAGAATAAAACATGGAGTTACCCGATATGGGTATCCGATATGAGAATACGGATTTTTGAACTCAATGAACAATTAACATTGGCATTTTTGTACCTAGTAAAGCCATTATAAGAGTTCAGACAGAATAAAATTGGGAAGAAAAACTAGGAGAATGTTGATGAATATTTACATATGCATTGGACCCTTAAATTGTGAGGAATCGGAGATCTAACATATCTCCACATTAGTATGATATTGTCCACTTTGGGCTTAAACCCTCATGGGTTTGCTTTTGAACATCACTCAAAAGGCCTCATACTAATGGAGACATTTTTACATACTTATAAACCTATGACTCTCCCCTTGTTTAGGCAATATGAGACTTGTTTGCACCTCAACAATCCTCCCCTCAAACAAAGGACCATGGTTCAACCTCCCCTTCAGCGGAAGCTTCTTCGAGTATTCAGCCTTATACTTGTACCGCCGTTTGCTCTCCAACAGAACCCGCTGCCTAACCAACCTGTTAGGAAGACTTTCGACACAAGATCATTTCCATCTTGCACCGCTGTACAGCAATGGGACACGCCGCCTGATCACCTCAACGCCAAGAGGACTTTCGACACAAGGAATCTTCGACTCAGATTCATCAACGGCTGTTCCAATACCCGCTGCCTGTACAGCAATGGGACACGCCGCCTGATCTCCTCAACGCCAAGAAGACTTTCGACACAAGGAATCTTCGACTCAGATTCATCAACGGCTGTTCCAATACCCGCTGCCTAACCAACCTGTTAGGAAGACTTTCGACACAAGATCATTTCCATCTTGCACCGCTGTACAGCAACGGGACACGCCGCCTGATCACCTCAACGCCAAGAGGACTTTCGACATAAGGAATCTTCGACTCAGATCCATCAACGGCGCCTGATCACCTCAACGCCAGGAGGACTTTCGACACAAGGAATCTTCGACTCAGATCCATCAACGGCTGTTCCAATACCCGCCCTAGCCGACACCATCGGCTCTGATACCACTTGTTAGGAATCGGAGATCTAACATATCTCCACATTAGTATGATATTGTCCACTTTAGGCTTAAACCCTCATGGATTTGCTTTTGGACATCACCCAAAAGGCCTCATACTAATGGAGACATTTTTACATACTTATAAACCTATGACCCTCCCCTTGTTTAGGCAATGTGAGACTTGTTTGCACCTCAACATAAATCCATTCAGTTTAATCTCTGACTAAGCTAAGCAAACTTTACGTGCCTCAAATTGAATTTTACTTACGTAGTTTGCTTCATAACCCACTAACAAAAATAGCTAGAAACTAGAAAGACACCATGTTTAACCTTTTTGACTTCATTCCCCTAGAACGGGTAAATTTTGCATTTTTTAAGGCATTTTCAACAGAAAAGGAAGAACAAAACATTGATGAAGCAACAAAAAGCAAAGGATAAACAACATACCAAGAGCCCAAGAACTATATCTGCCTTAGGGAAGTTTATCTTACTTTACCACAAAAGCCTTTGAACATCTTTTCTCAATCCATTTATCTTAGAACTTTTTCACAGACCATTCAGAGTACCAGAAGGCATACCATCTGCACGTGTACTTGAAAATCTACAAGCCAACCCATAGGGGCAAGAACCTTCAAATTTAATGAAAGGACATTCTCCTTCTAGATCAACTGGCTTCTGTACTTAAAAGGCATTTGTCATGAGGGTTGACCCAATATTTTACAAGAAAAATAATTCAGTACATAAACAAACTAGGGAGGATGAAAGCAACCTAATAACCTGCGCCTTAAAGGCTTCTAAATCATGACTGAAGCGGCATTTGTAATAAGGACATGAACTAATATCTCCTGTCTTTGCAATTTCGGGACACAGGTTTCGTGCAGACTTTTGTTCCTGCAAGGTTTAAAAGCAATCTAATTTAAATCCAAAGTTCACTACAATTGAAATTCCCATATCCATAAAAAGTGCATCAATCGCCAGGCATAAAAATGTACAGCCACAAAATTGTTCAAGCAACCAAATATGCCACTGGAAAACTCAAAAGTAAAGGTATTACACAATATTGACTATTGAGAGGAAGTTTCCACCAATTGTTATCATCAATGACTAAGAGGAATAATGTCCAATCTTCTAGTACAGAATGGTTCAGCTTTCGCAATCAGCAAACAGAAATATGTTTTCTGAACACCACTGCACAACCCCAAAAAGCTCCCAAAATGCAGTTGAAAAATATAATAACTATAGCAGAACTAGATTAAATATGCAAACAGAGTTTCACATTCACAAACCGCACATAGACCATGCTTCAGTTCAAACATCAAAATCACAAAATGCAGCAAACCAAGGAGGAAGTACCTGAAAAAGTGTAATGCTCTTTGTCAGAAGTGGGATTTGAGAACCCACGCCCTCTCACGAGGACCAGAACTTGAGTCTGGCGCCTTAGACCACTCGGCCATCCTGACAGCTGCAATGATGGTACAAATATTTTCTATAAAACATTGGTTCTCAATCAATAAGAAATAATCTTTCTCTTTCAATTTCAACAATTATTTTAATTATTTTAATCCTAATTCTACCTTTTTTTCTACAAAATTTTCGAAGGAAGATAGATTATTCATATCTTGTAGGGTTAGTACAAAATATGCACCTTGAAATTTTAATTAGTTATGTTTAAGGATAGTATATATTAACTAAAGCCAGGCACGGATCTACGTTTGTAATTGTCAATTCTAAAAATTGTCTATTATTATGGTGGTAATTTACTATTTTCGTCCTAGTTATCTTCTAAAATTTATCCCCATTATATGGATGAATGATTAAATTTTACTGCACATATGAATAGAAAGATATTGTTCTTGCCTTTACATCCACTACTTGAAATTTTTGGATCCATCACTGACTAAAGGTCACAATACTAAGGTAGATGAACATGTTGGCCCCAAAGGCAATGGAATAATCAAACCATATGATATGGGGGGAAAGTTATTTAAATACGTCAAAATGTTCTATTTTTTACTAAGAAAATCAGAAAAATATATTCAAATTGAATTAATTGATTTTTTTTAATCATTTTTTTTATTATATATGTTAAGTATAACTAGGAAAATAAAACAAAACTTCAGCCTTCATAGGTTGAAACGACACGTTTCAACCCTTAACCCAAAACAAAAACAAATTTTTTCCCCTCCTTATAACACATTAAAAAAGTTAAAATTACTATATATGAAATTATTATAAGTATTTGCGAGTATCAACCACAATTACATGTACTATCTAAGTATCTATGACAAATAACCCTTTGAAAATATAAAATTGATTCATTTAATGTTACACATCTAAAAAATTAGAAAAATATATATTGATATCTCGTTTTTATACTATTTAATTTATATTAAGTCACCTCAATACTTTTAGATCATCCAGTGATTTATATTTTTTTACGTTTTAGAAGTTATTTATCTAACGCTCTTCTCCATTTTATGATATTGAGGACCTAAGAAACCTGATAAAATAGGTAGCAAGTCCAAAACAATTTTGTTTTTGTAATGTAGTTACTAGTCACATGGACTAGCTCTTTTTATCAGCAACTCATCACATGGGCTTTTGATTATTGGGACATTTGGATCGAAAAGAAAACAGCAATAATTGAAGCAAATGCTGTATGGTATAATAGAAGCATTTCTCCTTGTTAATAATGCCCCCCAAAACAATAATTTTCAAGGTGCCACAGTTCTGCGTTCTTATGTTGTTCTTATCGTTTTGAGCGCCTTCATTTTGAGGCCTGCTAGTAAAATTAAGTTAGTGATGTTGCAACTGAAAGGCATAGAAAGGAAAGGATTCAGTCTGGTTATTAAGTAACAGCAAGTTAGGTGTTATACGTAAATTAGAAAGTATATTTATTTATACTTTTTGTTTTTCTTTTTTCCATTAGAAAAAACTAAAAAGCATATATAAGTTTATACTTTTTTTGTTTTTGGAAGCAATGATTTTATATTTGTCAAAATGATTGCTTATTCTTATCAGTTTAATACAAATTAAATATGTACTATTTGTACATACGAATTTCTTTGGGATTTGATAAACTCATAAGTAACCATAACGTGAAAACTTTTATTTGTTTGTTGCTTTTAGAAGTTGGTTAAGGGTTACTTATAAAAGTCACGAATACATTTATTTTTCTGGGGTGCTTCGGAAATTCGATAAGCTCAGTCTCATTAGGAACCATTATTTTATATTTGTTATTTTATTATTGTATAGAAGCGTCAAAGTGGTGATAAAGCAACTATTTGAGGAAGGGAAGAAAATTACGAAAAATATGAAGAGTGATTTGAACCCAAACCCTCTCACAAGAACTATAAAACTTGATGTTTTGTTAATGGTTGAAACGAGGATTTAGAATGGAATATTCACTTTAAGAAATAGGATAATTCAAAATAAACACAAATTTCTTAAAGTCATTCCCATCATCTAAAAATGAAAATAATTTACACCTGAATAGTTTTTTAAGCCATAAAGCTACGATACTTATTTTAACATTTTATTATATTAAAATTTGTCGGTTGCTAAATTTTTAAAAAATATTGTCTAATCAGAACCACTTCAAGATGTCATTCCTCGTTATTTTGTTAGAAATGCTAATGACACAACCTAAATTAAAATAAAACACACACAGTGGATCATTAAATCACTTTGCAGCTGGCATTAATTTTACACAGTACACTCTTATGCTCATTATTTTGTGAGTAACTTTTTCTTATTTTGTTCTACAAATATGCACTATTGTGCTCTTTTCAAGGTAAGCGAGAATGTGCTATAGAAGATAATTTATTCTGGATATAATAATATGAATTTAGCAAAGAGTAGATAACATGAGGAGATGGTGGACTCGAGGACAGTCATTATCCTTGCATCAGGACAAAAAGGCCTATTAGTCTCATAAGTAATGATTAATTTTGTAAGCCATGGGTCGGACGAAATTTCAATGCACCGAAGAAATTAGGTTTTCTTTGTTTACAAGGAAGTGGAGTTTTCGTTAGTCGCAGATAACGACTGTTTAAATTGTAGGAAATAATAATAGTTCAAGTCTTGGATATGCTAATTTAGAGAGGACTGTACCCTTATGCTCAATAGCTTGAAAGACAATTAGTCTTCCATCTAATTGGGAGAAGATATCCTTTAATAAAAAATAAAAAATAAAAACTGGAGTTTGACAAATAGCCCCAAGACAGGAGAATATTGGAAGAAGCAAATGGAGGTAAAGGTCTAATTAAATTTAATGGAAGAGATAACTTGCCATTAAAATATAATTGACAATTTTTTTATTAAAAAAAATTTATTTTTTGACTATAAAAACAACTTTCCAAAAACAAAATGTTCTTGTGTGTAATCATCTCTATCATTTCAGATGTCTTTCTTTAGACTCTGAAATGCAAAAGTTCAGAGTTCAGATAATGCGGAATCCCACCTATTACCATAGACAATAAACACTTGCATTTGTGCCATTTGATAGGAATAAGACTCACAAAAGAGGAGCAAAAAAGCAATGAGCTGAACCATAATAGAATGGTCATTCTTTACAAAACAAAGTTTGAACAGTTAACATCATAAAACAAATCATGTCCAAATAATGCTTACAATTTAAGATATATACTGAAATTAAATATGAGCTAAAATTTAAATATAAGACAGGAATTAGGGCTTGTATATGGACTTCAAACCACTGTCCGAGCAGGACAGGCAATGCGGATCCAACTTACGAACATAACACCTTAGGAAAACTTTTGAAAAGATGCGAAACTGAGTGCAATGAAAAAGCAGCGCATATATAAATAACCATTCAACTGCAGAACATCCTTCCCAACCTATTGTTTTAAGTCGGTCTTTGAGTTGGCATTACCATTCTGCTGCGGTGGCTGATGCTGATGCTGTTGCTGTTGAAAATGAATGTTTTGTTGGGATGCAGTAGGTGGCTGCTGCTGCTGCTGGTGGTGGAACATCATAGGGTTGACAGAATGTTGTGGAATCAAGCAGCTGGAAGGGTGCGACTCCCCATTCAGCTCAGCTGTTGCAAGCTTTAGTCTTTGAACCTCAGCAGTTAGAGCTTCATTTAGAGCTGTTGGATGATAATACAAGGAGGAGCAATAATCAGCATAAAGCAATCAATGAATTCATATCGTCTCCGATTGTTCAAGATAGCGGTTCAAGTGACAACTACTAATAATCAGTATAAAAATGTAGCAGACAAGCAAAGATAACTAAGAATTAAGTGTATTAAATGGCAACTTAATTAAGGCCTAGGAATGGTTTCTATTAATATCTTTAACATGCCCCCTTACATGAAAACCATTAGAGCTAGAAGTGTGGACAAAGCACAGGCCCACCAACCTTGTGCTGATATGAAATTTAACTATGAAGAATAGAGGTGGCAAGAATACATTTCGTTAAGAGGGGCTTTGGTACCATGACAAGAACCAATTCATCCCAAAAGCTTAAACTGCTAGGAGAAAGCCCATTAATGGCTTTTATTAATACCTCTAATAGAAAAGAACTAAGCATCTGAAAGGATATTAAAGAAATAAAATTAAAAAGCATGCAAAGAGAGAGAAGCCAACTCTGCACATATCAACTTTCTCAGGAGGCATGATCATTTGCAAAAACAGTCACTTTCATAAAAACTTTACATAATGAGCTTGTATGCAAAGGAAATCTCTAGTCAAATTCAACAGAAGGGTGCAAGTGCAGATAAGGGCATAACAGCTAGATGTTATAATGGGATTGCTGCATTAATAGTCATCTTGATTACAACAAATAACCTATATAAAGAAAAAGGTAGTTGACTAAGTTAATAAACCAATCCTTAAAATTGGATACCACTACCCACAAGGGGCGGCCCAAGGGATAAGTAAGCTTGAGCTTAATAAGGGCTTTTGCAATGTCAAGAGTTCAAGCCCACAGGAAAGCACTTGTGGGGAGAGGTAGTCTCAATACCCTGAACGAGATTAGTCTCACACCCAAAGAGTGTGGGTATACCTGGGCAAGGATGAAAAAAAATTGGATACTACTTTCCAATAGAATTGATTGACACCTAACACAGGACATTTCTTAATCTCCCAAAGAAATTTGGACAGGAATAACTGAGGGGGTGGTTGGAAGATCTTAGGAGGGGGCTGCTTGACATTCATATATGGTGGGTTTAATTTTTTTTTTGGGTTTGCAGGTCTGGTAGCCCCCCTAATCAATAAGGTATTTCCACCCCTGCTTTATTGCACAATAAACAACACAACAGATCAGGCAAATCCCCTTCTGCCCCGATGGATGCTCGCTACTTCATAACCCAAATCTATTTTTCTATAATCTTATCTCTTTAGTTCCTATAACCCATCTTCAAATGCTAAACAAATGTCACATGCCATTTTCATTCACTTTGAGAGCTAGCTCTTCATTCAAGTATGTTCACAAGATGACTTCAATATATGAAGTCCTTAGGATGAAGTATTTTGGATGCAGTTGGCCACAATGAGTGCAGTTGTCCTAGATTATTGCATTTGTTCCAAATGGTAATATTCAATCAATATTAATATGTTGTCTTTGCTGACAATGTCAACATGTATTTCTGGTACTGTTTAACACCCACATGGGACAAAATATAAGGATAAGTCCATCTACAAGATTACAACCATCAAATTCCTCAGCTTGGTTGTTCTATTGCAAAAACATTGTGTCAAAAGGCAGAGGTTATGAAATCGTGTCACCATCTAATTCAGCCCTTGCAGTAGTAGCCAAAACCTTGTAAGCCACCATCACAAAAGTGCAAATTGAGAAAAACAAGTGCCTAAATGCAGTTCTTCTACAAAATTATTACTGCTCTGTGATGCTATAGATAGATCTAACTATGCAACTATATCTGCCACACTTTACTATTAGCAAAAAGTCTTGGTACATTTATCACAAGTGAACAACGCCATTAGCATCATGCCATATGAATGACTTGAGCATATTTAATCAATGACTCCTTCCATATTTTAATATTCCTCTCAATAAGATCAGCATTCAGCAGTGAAAAATAGCGTTGATAAAATGTGATTCACAAAAATATAAAAGGTTCTAGTCTTCATACAACACGAGGGAACAAAATAAAATTGAGTACCTGATATAAACTACAACACAAATTTGAATGAAAATAAAATCCAAACCAAACAACTTGAAGGAGCTGTATGAACATTTTTTTACACACTACAGTTCTCCACAGTAAAATTATGTATTACTTTTGGTTGTCCACGAAAATGACACGAAAATGCAATTACATAGCTTATTAGCTCTTAAGTACAACAAAAATATGCTAAGATAATTTTATCATCCTTTGTTGCATATTGTTTCCACTTATAGGCCAATTGCTAGATTTTACACCCTACTCTTAGCCTATATTCAGTTACCTTAAGTAAACTCTTTTCAGTAAGTATTCAATATGCACATTGACAATTAACTATTTGACATACAATATAATCTAAGCAACTATTTGTTAGTACAAGGCTATAATTGAACAATTAACTACTGATGCCTATCAGTTTTCAGCCAGAAACAAAGGTCACATGTTTTGCTCATTTACAAAAAATAGTTTGGAGAGAAAATTTGAAAGACTGCGAAGAAAAGGACAGAAATACCATCTCGGAGTTTTGCCTGCTGTTCCATGGATTGAAGGCGAAACTTCAACTCACTATTCTGGTTATTGAGTCCAACTGAATCTCTCTGCGTTCACATAAAGAAGAGGAATCAAGTTAGAAAGCAATTGCAATGATTACTGTGCGAAAACATAGACATTACAATCATATATATATTCCCACCTGTAACAGAGTAAGCTGTGCAGATAGTGTGGTGGCTTCTGTCTGTAAAGTCTGAACTTTATGTTCTAGTTCTGAAATATATCGCATCTTCCGTTCTTTGGAACGTGCAGCTGATTGCCGATTTGCTAAAATCCTGAAATGACCCAAAAACAAAGTCAATCAGTGAACTATTAGTATAAACAGTACATGTTACTGATTTACATCTTGAATGGTAGAAAACCTCTTTGCACGCTTTGGATCTGCCAATGCAATCTCAGCAAGTTTTTCATTAGCCATAATTTTCTTCAATTCAGGCCCACTAAATTCACCATTTCCAAACTCCAAGCTAAAGGCCGTTGAATTGCCATCAGCTGAATTGTTAGGTGAAATCAGTCCAGGATGAGGACCAGGTGAAGGTGGCAGCTTAGGCGAGTCATCATTAAAGTTCAACTTCCCAATGAAACTATCCATTGAGACACTCCTGTAGTGCCTGGTGGTTGGTTCAATATCACCTCCCGCACTCCTTTTCATCCCTTCCCTCGAATTCATTCCTCGTCTTTGCATACTGTCCCCACTCTCGTTAACACTGCTCTCTGCTTCATTATCACTGCTATCACCTCCATTTGTCTTTGTTCCACTAGCTCTACTATCCAAATCATCTCGATTTTCGGTACCATTTTTGTCATCAGTCCCCGAAGAGTTAAGTGCATCAATGTTATCCAAATTCATATATGCAGAGAAAAGATCATCCACAACTTCCCCTTCCGGGGATTTTTTCTCACCGGATCCCTCTACATTATGGTCAAAAACACTTCTTTCCCAACTTGTTTCCTTTTTAACCAATTGTGCAGGTTTTGCTACACCCGAGTTTTCTCTGCCAGAGACTGACCGCTCCAAACCACCCGAACCCCTCAGTGGAATAAGGGGTGGTGAAGATTGCAACACAGTAGAAAACCCAAATGGGATATCACTGTTAGAGCGCCTGTGTGCTTTGCGAGGGGGTAAACTCTCTCCAACACGAGAAGGGTTGCCCCTAGTAAAAGGCGAGGGTGGCAACAAAGAATGTGAACTCACGTCACGATCCTCCATTGGTACATCGGCAGAAGCTTGGTCTGACATGGAAGTTGAAGAGGATTCACGAAATGGAGACGGGCTCAAAGGGGGAAGAGAATCAAGCGAGAAAAAGGATGGTTGTGACAATGATCGCGAATGTGTAGGTCCTGGGCTAATATTCAGCGAACCCATTTGCTGGGTGGCTGGCCGTGACACTGGGATCTGGGAATATGGCGAAATGGGTGGGATCTGGTGGGGATGTGATGGTGGTATCCCTACTCGTTTGTTACTATCCCCACCAAAACTACTCTGCTGAAAATGCCGTGCCCGCATTTGTGAGGGACTGAGTTGAGGTATACTGAGTTGGTCCATGCTTATAGGCTGTTTCAGAAACGAAGATGAAGAAGTTCCAAACGAGGACTGAAGCCTTTGCATCATGTCGCTATTGGCATCTTCATTGTCACCCATTTTGCTTGACCCGTAATTTCCCACCACAAAACTTACCTTGAAAACCCGGAATTCCGATTCAACCAAAACAATGAATCAACTCCCCGTAATCTGCAATTGCAAACCAAAATCAGAAACGACAACAATAAGCATAAACATGAGTGAATTTACTTTTACATTCAAAGTGTTTTTCTTTTTTCTTATACAAAATTTTTTCAGCAAGAGCTTGAGCTCAACAACAGGAGGTACCTTGCCAGTGTTCATATCTCCATTTTTAAAGCAAAAAGCAAATCAGGAATGGAGGACATGCGCGATTCAACAAAGACTGAAAGAACGACCTATTAATAGTAGCGTCCGTCTAGAAATCTAGCTCAAGGTGTTAACTTTATCTGGCGGAAATGCCGAAGGAGCAGGCGCTTATCTCTCCAAGATTCACTGTTTCTCTCTCTAGAAGAATAAGAACAAGGCGAAGAAGAAAAAAGAGCTCACACACCACACTCTCTTTTCTCTTTCTGCTTTCTCTCTCTCCACAACGTCGACGATGACTACTTACTACACGGATTTCATGGCCACTACGCGTGAATTTAATAAGAATTTCATTTGGGCGGAATTTGCATTTCGTTAGCATCTCAATTTCATTCCGACCTCATTTGTAATTGTGCTATCCCCCCGCAGGTTTTTCCCCATGTCTCCGCAGCTTATGTAGCCACTGTTTTTCCAAACTATAAATTTTTTTATTTATTTTTCCTAAATTGACATTTTAATTGATCACGCGCCTGCTAAACACGTAAAAGGGAAGCGCCCACCGTATTATTTATTCCTTTTATTATTTTATTTCCTATGGGCCAATTTTCAACAAATCCATTTTTTGGTAGGAAATCCTATTTATTATCTTTCATTCGATGCTTTAATTTACAATTTTAAGACAGGATTTTATTCCCGCATATATATCTTTTAATTTCCCAAAATAAACCAGAAAATTTCCAATTTGGCATGGGAGGGGATAAAGATATGTTAAGATTCTCATTTCTATGATTCTATCTGATCTTACAAAATACTTTTTATGCTTACATAGCAAGTTGCTATATACATATATTATTAACCAAAAAAAGAAAAAAACAGTTTATACGGGCATCGATAAAAGAAGATAGTTTCTATGTAGGAAAATTTGCTACCAATGTAAATCATGGGTGTAGGACTTGCCCTACTGGTCTAGTATGAGTGACAGAAAAATGCGAAGAAGAAAGTGAGATATAAAATAGACAACATGCTTTCTTATATATAGATATTGCGAATTTAAGGGTGCTATAAAACTAGATCAAGATGATGAATGATTGAATGGAATGATATTATGGGAATGGGGATATAATAAAATGAAATGTTTATTCTTTTATTTTGTTTGGCATGGATAGAGATGGTATGATGACTTCATTCTATTTTTATGTTTGGTATGCTATAATTAATTTAAAAAAATACAATAAACAAAATATTTTATGATTTTTTAGATTAAACAGGCTCGACTTGGTTTGATTCCAGCCAACTAAAATTTCAAACTAGGCTAGCTAGGTCTGAGACACTATGGACCAATTTGTTTGGGTTTAAAAAAAACACGGCTTAATTAAAGAAAAAATTAGAGTGGTACATCTGGGCTAGACAAACTGAACCATTTTTTATACCTAGATGAAATGGAATGATAATTCCATCACTTTTATAATAGAATACATATGCTTACCATTGAAAGAATATGCGTTCCCTTGAGATTATTTGTTTCAATTCCAATCACCCAACTAAATATGAGAATGTAAATGACTTATTCTCATTCTCTTTTAATTCTATCTAACAAAACATATTCTTAGAACTTTAAGTGATCTATTAAAATACTGGAGGTAGTTATGATAATTCAACAAATCGGAGCTTAAATCTATGAAAAGTTTTGTAATTTGATATTATTGTATACTTACGAGTTACTCAAATTGACATAAAACCAAATGGTTAAGAAAATTTTAAAAATTTATTAATAAATAAAATAAAATTTTAAAATATATTGACACAATGTATGTCTAGATGTGATAGTTTATTTTCATTTCTCCGCCTCCCATCAAAAGTTAAAATAAAATTAAGATTATTATTTTTAAAAACTACTAACAACACAAATTTAAAATAATAATTAATAATCATTTCGTCAATACTAATGACCACTCAAGATAGTTAACAATATATGCCTAGATGCATTATTTTGTTTTCATTTATCCACCTTCAATCAAAAGTAAAAAAATAGAATTATTAATTTTAATGACCGTTAATAATACAATTTTATTATGAATGACCAATGATAATTCAGAATGATTAATTGAAAATTTTGAAAGATAAATTAATCATTTATCTTAAATTTATATTGTTATGAATCTTTAAGTTTAAAAATAATATATATATATATATATATATATATATATATATACACACTTTTAAGCATAATTGTAATAAATAACAATGTCTAGTTAGTCAAAATACTAACCAAAAAATCAGCCATTTCATTTCTTATTTGTGTTTTACGGAATTTAAAACAAACACGCCATAACAAGTTTAATTGAAGAATTTGACCATTTTTCATTAAATAGGATAACTCGATTTTTTTAATTAAATCAGTCAATTTAAATTAAGTAAAAACCTGATGGCCCAAAAAAGAAATCTGGTAAAAACTTATCTTTTTAAAATAAAATTAATTTAGCTGAATTTTTTTAATTATATACTGATGGTTTTTAAGTTTCACTATATTTTTAATCCTGTTTATTTTAACAATATTTGATTTCAATTGAAGACAAAACTGGATGATATGATATGACATAAATTTAAATACGTGGCAGTCTATGTGACTTGAAGTGTTGCCACCTAGCACATTTTACACGTTAGGTTTGGACTTTCCAACTCACCATCGATCTCTCTTTGCAAATCCTTCCTCTTCAGTTCTTCTCAACCTGCAAGTCCTCCGCTTCCCCCTTACAACCTCCACTTTCAAGTTTTAACCCTATGGCCATAGCTGCACCCACATCCTCTCCTATCCATCCATTGGAATATGTTTAGATATGATGAGTTTGAAAAGGAAAGAAAAAGAAGGATTATTTTTTATTTTTAAATTATAAAATATTATAAAAATAAATAAGAAATAATTAAAATGTTATTTGATAATTTCTTATTTTATTTAAATTTTCTTTTCAAATAAAATGTATGTTTACTTAAAATAAAAAATCATATTTCTCTTTAAAACTCTTTCATCCAAATATATCATTTACTATTTGCTATTTGCACCAATGGACTCATTAACTGACATACCCTCATCTTGGTTTATTTAACCCGTAGTTTGACTTACAAGGAAACAAAATTGCCTTTCATATAAGCCATCTACCTAGAAAATCTACTCAGTTATTTTGTCTTAGATATGATATGATATAGAGAATACAAACGGGAAGTTTCCAAGAAACTATACTATCATAAAAATTAATGATAAGAGAAACAAAATCACATAAGCATAGAAAGGGAGAAGGTGGCATGCGCAATGAAACCCAATAACCAATCCAATGAGAGCTTTGATAGAGTCCAAGCTCTTCTGCTAATGTGACGACCACGACTTTGGCCTGAATCCAAGCATGAAACTCAATGGATCTCTGTGAGCGATAATGAAACTTTAATCGGGAACTTCCAAGTTCATGGTGGGATGCAGCGCCACGTATTAATTAAAAATAAAGAGAAAAAGAGCTAACCCGGCCATTTGCAAGCAATATATAGATTTTAAAAAATAAAAATAAAAAGCTTAATTTGCATTTTTTTAAAACATACATAGATAAAGGATGATACCCAGAAATAAAGTGTCTTCTTATTGAGAAATTTATCGATGGGTTTGAGGCTGGAATCGATGTGGAGATATGAGAAGGTAATAGCTAGTCATTTGTTTGTGATTGGTAGAGGCGATGATACCTCTTTGACTCACGCCATTTTAATTGGGGAATACATATTCGGGGGTTGAATTGAGACTCCATTCTTCATGCTAACTAGAGAGATAAACAATTAGACGGAGAAAGAGTAAAAATTAGGAATTTTGATGAGTATAATAAAGTGAAAATTTGATAATTATTTATAACGATTTAAAATTTTATAAAACACAAACATTTTGATGAAAAAAAATTATAAATATGCAAAAATGCAACACTCATTTAATTTTTTTATCAATAATTATTATTTATTTATTCTTTAAAATACACTTCTCATTTTATAGTATTCAAATCCGAAAATTAGATATAGAAAAAAAGGGGGAGGAAGTTAAAGGGGCCTTAAGCAGCCCTGCAATATAGAGAAGGAGTTTGTGCTTAATGGTGTCTCGTGTATTTTCTTCTTAGCGTGAAGCTTTTATACGTGATATGCGTGTGAAAGAAATTAAAGAATGACCGAGAGGGAACTGAGGGGAAGAAAGTGAGAGAAAATGAGAGCGAGATTCCAACATGGCCATGTGTCAGACGAAATATTGCGCGTGTAGTCCCACCTGGCCACCTCATAGAAACTAGCCTTTTAGTCTTTTACCATGGATCTTCGTGATAACACTGTCATATTAATATTTATAGTTAACTTTAAATTAAAGATATTTACGTGTTCCAAAAACATGGTTAAAGAATTAAAATAAAAAATATTGAATATTTTCATTTTTGAGATTCTATTACATAAAACAAAAATTATATAAGAAATTATTTTATTTTATTTTATTTTATTATTACAGTGCTCGTCAAATTACATAACGATCGTTTATAATAATGATAATGTTTTTCCAAGAGTAATGGTAACCAACTGCCTCATATTATACCTGCAGTACTCAATATGCCTTAATGTTATAAGCTTGTTTTGTCCTAGAAAATAGTAATATATGATTTTATATATTTTTAGCGTTATAATCAATACTTTTTTAATAATCAACAGGAGAGGGGAATATACAATTTGGGTGCATGGCATTTTAAGATGTTTGTTATCATGACCAATCATTCATCAAATGTTTCGGGGTAAACAACTACGATTGAAGAAGTACTATTCACTTTATATAAAATCACAAAGTTTACTTATTAGACGTATGCACTCATTTTGGTTAAACTAGTATAAAAACCTTGCGTCCAAGTTTTTTTCTCTCAACTCTCTTTACTTTAAGGTTGCATATTTTACTTTTCTGCATCATGTTTTGCATGTCATATGTGTTTGTGCAAATTTGGCTAAGTTCATAACGCTTTCAGTTGAGAAAGATTGTCTTTTGAGACTTACTCCTATTTTGCTTTGGTTTTTGGTTTCTCTCTCCATCCCCCCCCCCGGGGGGTTTTGCCTTTATTCTAGCTTATATCTTAATCATTTAAGTTGATTTACCCTTTTCCAGATTCCGTGTGCTTAAATTTTGAAGCTTTGTATTTCTTTCTATTGTAATTTGATTCCATTTTGTGTAACAGTCTAATTGGATAATAGAACTAAAATTTTAATTTCAATTCTAGGGACTAAGGATTTTGAATTATTATTTTTTTATTTTAATAATGTATCAGGAATTTTAAAAATATAATAAATAAAATTAATTTAACAAATTAAAAATAATTTAATTGAACTTGCATTATTGAGTTACAACAAATGTGATAATTGTTAAAATACGTCTTTGGCAAAGACTGTAACAAGAGGATGCTGGTGGCGATTTTGTTAAAGTACGTGCATCAATGACGTGGTCAAAGCACGTCGGCAAAGACATTGATTGGTGAGCACTAGCAATGATGTAGTCGAAGCATGCCGACAAGGACCCGTCAATGACATTAGCCGAAATACATTAATGATGATGGTTGCCAACAATTGTTGTTGGAGGGTTTTAAATTTTTTTTTTAAATATTATAAAAAAAAATCTTGATACTTAGACTTGTAAATTTTATAATTTTAATGAAGAATTGAAAGTAATATAAATTAGTTAATTTTTAATTCCACAAAATTGGACTCAAAAATAAAATTTTAATTCTAATGTAGATACCATACAAAATAATTAAAATTAGAATGTTAAATTCAAATTTCAAAACTTAGTTTGAAACCCAATTTTATTTGGTAAATGAGGTCTAACTGGTTTTGCATCTTTCAAAAACCCTTTGGCTAACCCAAAGGGAGTCAAATATTATGTCTTCTTTTTTTGTTTTTCTTTTTATCCTCTCAATTAAATATTAATAACTCAGTCAAAATTATATATATTTTTCTTAATAAACAATAATTTCTCTTTTAATTATAATTTTTTTTAAATTATCAATTTTTTTAAATTATCAATATTTAATTTTAAAAACAGAAAATGAGACATAAAAATTGGATAAAAGATTTAAATCCAACCCAAAGGTGATTTTTTTGGCTTCTTACATGCATTTCCGTATAACCTCAATTTTCCACTTATTATTCCGATGCTATCTTTAGTTTTATTATCTAAACTTTTGATTAAGTGAAGGGAAATTTGTAATCAACATAATTCAAACCCTTCTGTATTGATTTGTCGTGTTGATTTCATTTTCAAGAGTAATAAAAATTAAAACTTTTTCATTCAACTTCATTTTCATTTCTCTTTTTATTTTGTCCCTTCAATTTTTATCTTCTCAATCAAGCATTTATAATATGTTGACTTTAACAATATCATCTACACTTCTTAAACACGGCATTTAATTTAATACATTATTTCTTCCCAGTAAAAAGAAATACTCATGTGAACCTACGTGGAGACTTTATTGTCAAGCCCCGGCACGAAACCTAAATAACAAAACAAATCTTCCTCAAAAACCCTATCGCACGAATTGGGATCTTCACAGTTCTTTAATATTATATTATTATTTTTTATTCGGTAAAACGTATTGGTAAACTAAACCTTGTTAGTTTTTTAATACAATGTTCATTGTATTGTAATATCAAAACGAAAAGATATTCATTAATTAGACATTTCTTACTTGTTAACTATTCTATAATCTTGAAGTTTAACACTACTCACAGAGAGTATTAACTTAAGTAATAAATAAGTTTCAGCTTGGCAGTTGAGCGACATCTATAATATTAAGAATTTAAGTTTGCAACAAAATACTTATGGAAAATGACAATTTTAATATCACGAACGAGATTAATTACATATTTAAAAAATATTGAGATACTAGACAAAGACTAAAATAAAAATAGTTTAATATACTCAGCTTTGGATCGTCCCATCACCTTGTGACAACTGGGTTAGTAAGGGATCCCAACAGAAAATTTTCCTAACTCGAGAACTTGAGAACTATAAGAATGACACATAATATGCTAAAACGTTCTTGAGAAACTATAAGAACAACACATAATATGCTAAAACGATACTCAGTGCAGGGATGGATTTAATTGTTGATTGTTGAGCATATGTAGTGGGAGCAATCAATTAGCCGCTTATCATTATCAATATAATTAGGATTATAGCAGCTAGCACGCTCAAGCTTTTAAAATTTGGATATGATGTTGATGTGAAAGATTCAATTCTAGCTTAGATTCTATTTTCCTCTCCCCTCAGATGCTTGCACCTCCTATGAAATGAGTTAAGAAAATATTGCTCCATATGAAGCGAAGAAATTCTCCATATCAATTCTCAACCAGACTCCATTTTCACACATAATATTGTATGTTAAAAAAAGATAAATAACATATTTATTTAGTGCAATTGAATTGAAAATTTCAGTACTTGACAATTTGAAATCAAGGTTATTTAATTACATTAAATAAATGTGTTTTTCTATTTTTTTAACAAATAAAGCTGTATACGGATAATAGTACTTAACGATTCAATTAATGATTATATTAGGTCTGATTATACATTTTAAATTTAGTTATGTTGTTGTTTTTTTATAAATATAATGAAGTATTATATAAGTTTTTATGATAAGGGATGTCTGTATGATAAACATAATATACGGAGAATGAGAGAATAATTTACTTAAAAAAATGATTTGATTATTAGCTTTTGGTTATTTTCGGTGACTGTTATCTCTAGCACATGCCCGGCGCAAAATATGCAAATCTATAGAGTAGGTAGCATAGTATTTAAAAATATTTTTCACAAATAAGCATATATATATATATATATATGTGTGTGATTCAGAATTTTAATTAGTGCTTATAACAATTTATATATTGTTTTTTACAAAAGGATAATTGGTGAGATGCTTCAGGAGCCAAAACTCAATGAGTCTTTTGGACTTCTCATATATGTATAGCGCTAGACACCATTTGGCTGTGTAGCATACTACAACTGTTTTCTCCAACAGTTTCAATTGTGTGTCATCAAAAGTTATTGAGACCGTTTCATGGCATGGCATTAACGAACCGCCTTGTATCATTATTATATAGACATTTTAATTTATAGGTAAATCAGCTTACATTTTCATTTAAGAAAGAAGTAGAATGTCAACGGTATTGCAAAATATAGTGGTATGTTAGGGATGACAATTTGACTTTCACTTGCGGTAACCTGTCTCAATAAGGTGGGTTTTAAACCTGTCTCGCTGTGGGGCTGAGCGGGCAGGTTTAAATAATGTTATTGGATCGGGCACGACAGGGCAAAGCAAGTTTAGATTTAATATTTATTCGTCCTTACTTTATTTATATTTTTATTTTTTTTATAAAAGAGTGTGTTTTATATTTGGTGTAGTATGAGATTTCTAATGCAATGAATACTTTTCTTTTTAATAATTTATATTATATTGTGTATTAAGTATTATATGTCGGTACAGTGTAAATAGAGTACATGTTCTATTATTTTTCTACAAATAAAGTGCAGATTTTCATTTACAAAACTCATAAAATAAGTAATAACAGGTTATAAGTTATTTTAAAATGTCGGTAGTGAGTTTGAGATGAGCAAAACCTCACCCCATTGCGAAGCCTAAGTGATGTCCATTTTTGTGTAAAAGAATGTAAAGTTCTTCTATTTTGGTCAGCAACAGAACCAATTTGACGTAAAATGCTGTATTTATAAAGCACGTCAATTTATATTTACTTGGTATGATAAAAATATAAGGTTATAAAGTTTGTATTCTCAACATATTGTATTTAGAGTTTAATTTTGATCTACTGTCAGTATAAAGTTTTTTTACATTGTCACCCAATCATATATTGTCAATTCATTAAAAGAGTTTGACTATCATAACAATTACTTTAAAAGCCTAACACTTTTATTAATGTATCAATATATAATTAGATGATAGTATAAAAAAAATTATACTGAAAATAAATTAAAATTAAATCCTTATATTTATTTATTTTCATTCATTGAGTTTTGTTTGGAGATTCATGTGTAACAATAATTTAACAGTTATCGCTTATCAGTAAAGTCAACAAAACAAGTACCGCGGCAAGAAGATGCATGTAACTCATTTATAATTTATCACACAAATTTTAGTCATTTGTATAACATAAAAGTGAGTTGGAAATTTGAAAGCAAAATTTTAATTACTCTTTATTAATTAACAATGAATAAAATCAAAAGATTTTTATCCTAGTTTACTTTTACTCTTTTATTAATTTTTTTTATTTACATACTCAAATAAACATAACATAAAATTATATTATTCTATCTAAAAATTACCTAAAAATAGTTTCATTTTTTAGTATTCAATATGGATTTCTAAACTGCACTAAGAATATAATCTTCAAGCCGTTTAAATAAGTTTTTCCGCGTAACCTAACAAATTGATTAAAAAAAAGTAACTTCTCCAAATAAGTCTAGAATACTTGAATTGTTTCCTTTTGGGCATTACTACTTGGTAGCTCACGTAGATATTATCAAGAATTAACTCTCTTAATAGAAGTTATTATGTAAAAGTTTTATATTGATTTTATATTTTTAACATATTTTTCAGGTAAAAGTTATTTTTGCCATTAAAAAGTAGACAATACATAAACTCACTTAACATTATGTTAAAATTTAATTTAATTTATAAGAATAAATGTTATAAAAATCAAACTCTTGATTATTTGATCATAAAAACTCTAATAATATATTAATAATTAACTCTCATAATAATTTGAGTTATTAAGTGAAGGCTCAAAACTAATTTTATATCCCCATTCCATATCTAGTACTCCCTGCAATGAATAACAGCAATTCACTATTCGAAATCACTACCCTGGACTAAGCAGTTTAGGATATATGTGAGGGGAGGTCTAGGTCAACTTCAGCTCTCAAATAATTGTTCTTTAATTTGGTGTTGGTAGGTTGGTGGTCAATTATTTTTGTTCTTTAGTTTGAGTGCTTGCCTTGGCTCTTGAGGCGTAAACATCTATAGACCCTATCATATCATTTGCATAATGCTAGGTGAACTTAGCTACTCAATAGTAACTACTAATTAAATCAAATAAAACGAAGAGGAGGTGGTTCACAGTTTCGGAGAAGTGAATTTTGGGACCATTCGATGGAATTGAGAAAGAAGAGACGTCACATCCATAACGAAAACAAAAACAAAATTGGACGACAAAGAAAAAGGATGAAAAATGTACAGGCTTTAAGCTATATATGGTCAAACCAATTGTCGGCACCAAATCCTCAATCATAAACCTTAATGGTGCGTTTTAATTACTAAGAGGTCAGATTCATTCCAGAATGCAGTAACTAGCAAGGCACGAAGAAATATCAATGTCCTAGTTTGAGTTTTTCATTCTCAAAATGTTACCAAAAACCCCACGTTGTATATAAAGTATAAGGACTAGTATCCTTTTATGTTGCTTATTAATATAAAAGGGTCATTTAGAAAATAATATATATAAAAATTAATGAATTTTATATAAATATTAATAAGTTTTATTATAATTTTTATTTTATTTTTGTGTCTTTTTTTTTAAATATGATCATCTTATATTAGTAAATAATATGAGAAGATAAACCATATTCATGATTATCAAAACCTCGGAGATAAAACATAATGGAGGAATACTGGCTTGTGTCCTTAAGCTACTTCTCCTTCAGTCCTTCTCCCTCTGCTTTTCTTTTATTATAATAAAAAATGTTTAAGAATATTTTTCTATTAAAATTTTTTTATTACCTTAATATTTGAATTAAAATGAAACTAATTTTAAAAAGTATTTCTTATAGATAACAAGAGTAAACATGTAATGTATAATTAATTAAATATTGTCTAATTTCTTAAGGACTTGTGAGAAAATTTCACACCGATTCTCCATAATTGTGACCTTAATGGTATGTCATGATAAAAATAAAAAGATTAATGGTATGTCTAATTTTCTTGAGCGTTGTACTAACTTGTTTAATAGTTTTTGAGGCAAAATCATGTTTGAATTGAAATGTGATTCTAACACTCTAACTTTAGAAGTAATATTTTATTATTTTTATAGTGAAAAAAAATCAAATGTATGTATATTGACAAAAATGAATTTATAATTTAAAAATATATCATTATTTTAATAATATTTAAATAAGTAAAATTCAATAAATTTTTTTAAAATATTATAATCATATTTCAAAAGTGATTATATTTTATAATATTTAGACAAACATAATTTTTTTAAAGGAATTCTTTTATTACCAATTTATTGCCAATTATTTTTTAACATTAATTTATTTTTAATCTAACTCAAGAGATAACTCATATCTTTTTTAATAAGTACACATTTAAAAGTAATTTTTATTAATATTATTCAAATAATATATTTTAAAAAAAATTAATTTCAAATAAATATTTTTAAATATAAATTAATTTACTCAAACTTATTTATAATTAAAATTAAATTTACAAAATTTAATCTACGCTTGCAAAATTGATTAAAATGAGTGTAAGACGTTCGGCACAAAACTTTGACTTGTCGTATTGTGAAATTTAATAAATTCATTAGACTTAGATATAAGGAAGTATGATTGGGTTGGGGTTGCGATAGTCTAAAGTTTCCTTACCATAATTTGAATATTGAGTTGATTTGGGTTATTAGCTTAAATTTTTTAAAAACTCAAATAATCCTGCATTTGAATTTTATTTGATGAATAAGTGGTGATAGTAGTAGAACAATTGAAATTATAATGATGTTATTATTAATATATTGAAATTATATTACCAATAACACTCAATTACTAATAAATTTCAATCTTATTTGTCACTTTTTAGTTTTAAACTATTTTCTTTGTAAAACCATAACAGACATATAATAATGAATTATATATAATTTTTTAGCCTATTATTTTTATTCTTTTGTGTAAGCTAATAACAAAATACCATTCAACATTAATTATATAGTAACTAAGATAGTTTTTGTGAAGTATTTATTAAAATAATATCATACAAAACTGTCTATGTATTTTCTTTGAAAATTGATTTTACAAATTATTTCTTCTTATACTATTTTTTTACATTATATTTTAGGACCACAGGATTGTGTTGTAAGAATAATAAAGATTAGACTAACTTTAATATAAATAAAAGTAAATTTTAGATTACAAAATAATGTCAAAATTTAAGAAAGGAATAGGCGACGGTGGACCCCTGGGTTCCCATCAATCGCGGCATAAGTAAAGGGTGGTGATTTATAGTCCCCGTGAGTGATCCATCATATGTTTGCGCGATTGATTGTAATGCCTCTCCGCTTATTTATCGCTGTGTCATATATGATTATGGGGTCAAATTATGAGAAATTTTGAAGTATTTTATAATTTTATATTACTTCAATAAAAACGAAATACGTAATATTATATAATTATACATATTATTAGATTAAATTTAAAATATTTTAATAAAAATTAAATTACATCTGACAATTAAAAAATTACATTACTCTCACAATATATATTTTAAGTGGTTTTCCAATCCCTAATTAAAGAATATTTTTTATATTAAAATAATAATTTATAATTTCCCATGATTATGACGTCCCTCTCCCAGACCCCATGTTTGACTTGAATTCCTTTCCCAGCACACGTGGCTATGGTTCACTAATACTAATAATAATACTGCCTCAACAACTCAAAAAGGGCATTATCCGCTTCTGAACTTAAAACTTAAAAGATGAACCCAGCCATGGCCCACGTAATAATACCCTTCCCCATTCTTCTTTTCTTGTTCTTCTGAAAACAATACCCTAGTTTGTTTATACCCCCTTCCCAAATACGATGTCGCACGGTGAATAATGAAGAAGATTGAGACTAAAGAAATGGGTGAACACAGGAAGCAATCAGCAGCAAATATTAATAAACGTCCAGTACAGTAGTTTCATCCTCTGTCTACATAGGGCATTCATTGAGGGTCAGGGATAGATAGAGAAACCTATCGATATAAGAACAGAAAAAATAAAGAGGTTAATTTCTATTTGTTATTTAATTATGTATTGTGAAATCATTAAAAAAGTTTTGACTATTACAATAATTATTTAAAAAATTTAAATTTTTTAATGATATATTAATACATAATTAAATGATAATATAAAAAACCTTTACACTGACATATAAATAAAAATTAAATCCAAAAATAAAAAAGTGTCTAAAACAAGCTTGTATTCCTCCACAACCTCCACGGCTCCACCAACCAATCTACCAAACGCCACTTATATTATAATGCGGTCCGGCCCGACTATTTTCTTAGCCCAGCCCGTCAGGTAGGGTCCATTTTGACAGGTCTAGTCCGCTCCTTAAGGGGTTCGTAGCTAAAAACCAAACGCCAAAGGCCCAAATACCTTTCGTCGTGTCTCAACTCCACCGTAAGCGGTTGCAGCTCCGACGTAGCCTTCTGCAGCACTCGTTCCACCATCCCTTTACGATACCTCACGCCTGGTATCTCTTTCTTCACTTTAAATTCTCTAATTTCACAGTTTTGTGGACTCTCAATCTCAGAGAAACTGTGCTTTTTTTTTTGTTGAAGATTGAAGAATCATGATCCATCAACTAATGGAGGTAGGTCTTGTTCAATTGCTGAGATTGGTTTGGATCGCCGGTACATTTCCTATAATAATCGCTTCTATCCCGTGTCGCAAGCTGAACTTCCTCCGGGGAACCTTGTTGGGGTTTGCTAGGAGGGGAAAGATCATGCAATCATCCTCACAAGTAACATAACATTGCCTATTTAGCCTTTTTATTTATTCAATTTTTCTTATCCACCATGTTCACTGTAGAATTTTCTTATTTTTTACTCTTGGATTGAAAGTTGCACAGAAATTTGAGATCAACGATTCTTACTGTGTTTCTTTTTTTAGCTCTTATTGAAATTATGAAGGAATGAAAAATAGAAAATTGTACATTTTTTTTAGCAAGGAATATATTGAGGTGAATGAAAGTTGAAACCCTTAAATTAAACTGATACCTTATTGGCTTACAGAAATTCACCGTTCCTCAAAGATTCTTCTTGCACTTCTACGCCGTGGCTTCCATATGGACAACGTTCCTACTTGTTATGACTTGGATATATGCGTACAGAATGGTACCATTGGTTGCAGAGCCATTTGCTTACTCTACTATTACCAGCTACTTGACTGGAGGTTCAAGTATAAGAACTGATTCAGCTAAAATAGGGCAGAGATATGTGGTCTGGCAAGCTGTTTTTCTGCTTCTGCTGATGGAAGTTCACGTCTTGAGACGCCTTTATGAAACAATATATGTATTTAACTATAGCCCCTCTGCTCGCATGCATATCCTTGGTTATCTGACTGGATTGTTGTAAGTTCATTCATAATCCTTTTCATTCTACTTCACTTGCATTACTTTCTTCCGTTAGAATTTCTTTTCACTTCGCCAATGTGTAAAAAAGGCGCATTTTCTGCCAACATTGCAATTGTGGTTGCAGAATTTTCCTATGAAATCTGTTGCTTCATTTTAATTACCTTGGGATGAATTCTTAATCGCTGTTTGATTAATCTGAAATTATACTGAATTTCTAGTTTGTAAATTTTGCTTATTCTAGTTAATATAATTTCTGACATCAATTGCTATAGTTAAATGTCTATCCTATTTGGTACATATAGTTATGGCATAGATTAAAATATTCAGATACGTTTGATACTTCCCTGTTTTACTAGTTTGGCTACATCACAGTGCATTCCTAGCCTCAACTTTTATGAGGATGGGCATAGCGAGATGCTTGGAATGACAATGTTCTAGTTGCTGCCAAAGAACTTGCATTTTTAGCATAAGACAACATACATATGTGGATACTTGTTCTGTTTTATGACTTTGTTTAATATAGTTAGTTACTCACCTGAATTCATTTTGATGCGTCACATAAACTTGTCAAAATCCTTTTCTGAAAGATAATATAATGTTTAACTAGTCAATGTGAAACATTATCCTTGTGTGTAAGTGAAGTTATTAAGATGGTTCTCTTAGCCAATAATGTTTATGATGATTTTTATACAAGAGGAATAATGGGGATTCAGATTTAGGCTGGCTCTATATTTGAGTGTCATTGAGGCACATGATTTAAAGGTTTTTACTGGAAAATTTATGCATGTGATCTACCTTGGTGCATTGAACTCAAAAACAGAAGCAGAAGAAAAGCTATAACTAGAGTATGGGAAAAACAAGCAGAGGAAAGAAGTAGAAGGCTGTAACTGAGAATGGCAAATTCCATTTGCTTTCTCACTTGTGAACTAAATGTTATGTATGTCACTTGTCCTTGGTAGATTTGAAGTACTGCTTGATGATATGAATTCTAAAACTAATTTCAAGCTTTCTGGTTACCTGAAGTGGTGAAGGGTCATATCTGTGTTCTCAGATGATACATTATTACATAAATATTAATTGCAGCATGTCCTCCACTTGTACTTCTTAGTTATCATTGGTTGTACTCAAGCAAATACTAAAATGGAGATTATTGATTTGTCATTTTTCTGAAGCTAGTTTCTACATAGCAGCACCATTGTCACTGTGTGGTGATTGTGCATTAGAGGTGTTTTACTTCACAGCAAATCTAGTGACTGAGTTCATTGTCAAAGGCAAGGATCAGATGCCAGTAACAGAGTTTGAATTCTGGCAAGTTTTAAATCCTCTCATCAAGCTTGGGTGGAAGCATTGGATTGGTGCGGCTGTATTTTTATGGGGTTGGATTCATCAGCAACGTTGCCACAGAATTCTTGTATGTATTGATTGACATCTAAATCTTAGGTTTGCTAATCATTAATATCAATTTGTTTGACCATGCATTTTGATGCTCTATCTCTTTTTATCCTCATGGCTTCTAATTGCTATTTGTTTTCATTTCTGACATTATAATACTAATGGTAACAAGTCATAACAGAGAATAAATTTGGTCACAAAAATTAAAATAATAGATGGTGATTTTCTTTATTTACTTTGCATGAAACCTGTGCAAAAGGGAATTTATTTGGCAGTTTTTGAACTTGTATCTTTATTCAATGATGGAAACTTGTATGGAAAAGGAAGACTGGCAGATTACTGTTATTTTGTTTTTTAATTGTAAAGCATAAATCAAGTATGTCATTTTAGTATTGAGGAGGATTAGGTTACCTTAACATTCTTGCAATTTACTGTCATGGGGCTTTCTGAATTTTGAAATTTTTTCAGGGTTCACTACGAGAACATTCAAAACAAGCAGATGGATATGTAATCCCTCGTGGTGATTGGTTTGAAATCGTTTCCTCTCCACATTATCTCTCTGAAATCGTAACTCTCTCTCTTCTCTGTCTCTCTTACCTCAACTGTTGTGACTGATAATGAGTAAACCTAATATTTGATAATAATGAAGGTTTTATATGCTGGTTTTGTGGTCGCCAGTGGAGGATCGAATCTAACAATCTGGCTACTTTTTGTTTTTGTGGTAATATTTCCTTTGCATATTGAGCAAGATTTTAATGTTTTAAGACAAATGGTTCTTTGATTCTGATTTGCTTGTTGTATGTATCTTTTTCTGGGTTATATTGGGTGCAGGTGGCTAATCTGACATTTGCAGCTGTGGAAACACATAGTTGGTATCTTCAGAAATTTGAAGATTATCCGAGTAGTCGGTTTGCTGTAATTCCATTTATTCTCTGAGATTGTGAGGCAATGTGTAATCATCATAATAGATTGCAGTAAAGAACTTCATTAATTCTCAATATATTAGAGTCAGTGTTGGAAGAAGCATAACAATACAATACACAATAGTTAAGGCTGCGTGCGTTCGGTCTGGAAATTCCAGAAAATTTTCTGAAAAATATATAAAATTGGAAAGTTATTTAAAATAATCTTTTGTTTCTACGATTCTTTGACACCAATCTAATTTCTCTATCTTTGTCCCCACTTGAATTGAATAATATGGTATGACTTGAAAAGAGCCGCTAAAGAGGGAAACGGATCGGTGAAGTATTGAAGGCACCGCAAGAGGAGAGGTGACAGATTGAATTGAAAGCACAACAATAGAAAAGACCTTCTTCACTCTTCAGAGTTATAAATCTCCAAGGTTTTATAGCTTCTTTAGAGTTATAAATTTCTAAAAGGTTTTATCGAAAGATTAGAAAAGGCTTTAGGCGTAGCGTTTAAATTTGGTTTGAAATTGGAACTTGGAATTAGATCTTCCGATTTCAAATTTCACATGTGATATGTCTTCTATGATTAAAATATCATTATAGAAGACATCACTATCACTATCACCACTACCAATTTTCTTTCCTTGTTATTTATTTGTTTTCTCGCTTACATTATATATTCTGATATTTTTTTAATTATTTACTCATTTATCGAGTCTTCAATGAATTTCATTATATTAAATATCATTCCTCGTTATTTTTTTTGGGGGGGGGGGGGGTGGTTTCCTTATGCCTACACCTTCTATTATTCATCTATTTGCTACTTAGAGCCAGGACCTTAAGCTCATGCTAACATATTGGTTTATGCTATATTTATACCATATAGGCGACCTAAAATGCTATGAAAAATGCCCAATAATAAAAACTACCTGCATTCTTCAAGGGCACGTTTTAGTCGAGAAAATACAGATATTTATCAGCTAAACGTGCATATTTCCATAGACGAGGATTCCCAAAAAGAACAAGAGAAAAGGGAAGGGAGTAAACAGATGGATAAACAAATTAAGCAACAAATTATTCAGTATTCCCCCTTATTTAGGGCACACAAGATTTGATGGAGGCTAAGAAGATAATTTTTCAATCATCATCGAGCAAAGTTCACATAAGCAAATCAAATGAGGATAGCCTGAAAGAGTAGCTTATACCAAACCTGAATGTCAATACAAGTCTCAAGGTTGAACAGTTTGGAGAATTATAGTACATTATTAGAAAGGGAGGACATTCTCATGCATAAAGATCTATGCCCCAAAACCTGGCAGGTTGATTAGTTCGACATTTCTTGTCCATACTTCTGATGAGCTCCATGTCCTCTTTAGACAGCTCGAAATCAAATACCTGGAAATTCTCTTTCAATCTCTCCAGTTTTGATGTTTTAGGAATGACCACTGTGTTCCTTTGTATGCCCCAGCGAAGAGAAATCTGGGCAGCAGTCTTTTTGTATTTTTCAGCCAGATCCTGAAACCAGAGAAATGAATTAATTAACTCACTATCTATTGATTTGCAATAAAGTAAATAAATTAGTCAAATTCATTTTCTGGGGATGCCAATTACTGTTTTTGGATAGACAATGGCTGGAAATTATGATAGTTGGCTACAAATTAGTGTTTGGAAACTAGTATTGGTAACTCACTTTGAGAACTTGGTCATCCAAACATGAAACTGAACCAAACCATTCTGTGTTTGCTGCAGCACCTCCTAGTGGCGTGTGGCCTGTGACACAAATGCCGTGCTTCTGGCAAAATTTGACTAGAGAATCGCGCTGGAAGTATGGGTGAGTTTCAATCTGATTTACAGCAGGCTTTATCTTGGCATATGCCAAGCAATCTCTGGTCAGAAAGATATCGTAGTTGCTGCAAATAGCTCTTTGTCAGATTGTAATTTCAATAAATAGAATCGAACATTTCTCAAGTCAATACTAGGAAGATCTAGACCTCAAAAGTAAATAAAGATGGTTTATCCAATACATTCCACTTTCATTATGGTAGGTGAGAATAACAACAGCCAAACCTTATCCCAGTAGGGGTAGGCGAGAATAGCTAAGCGTAATTTGAAACACGTGACAAGGGGAATAAACCAGCATATAACAAAGTCTTCAACATGTACCATACAAGTCAAGAAAGTTAATTGCGTAATTACTTAGAGAGACCACTAGCAATGACAGGATGGATATGCAAAGATACTTGGCTACAAGTTTTTAATCATCCCATAATAAATAAACTTGCATGCAGGTTGGAGGGTGCATTTAAAAACAAGTGTGAATAATGACTAATTAGAGATTGCCATGATGCCAACCCTCATGAGCTTAACAAGATTGGTTGTTTTATCTTTCTTCATTTTTTATTTTACTATTTCAGAATGACTAGATAAAACTTTTATCACATAAACTGTAGTCATAAAAAGGATTTTCAGAGCATCTACTAGAGCATAATGAATATTGTTTGCAGCACTGATTGCACCTGATCCCTATGCTGCGAACCAAGCCCAATGAAACAAGATTTTCCACTGCATGCCAGGTAGTTTCCAGGGATATGGTTGTGTCTATGTCCAGGACCCCATCCTCACCCAAAGCACTATCAGTTGTACCAATCCCTGCATGCATGTAGAATATGACAAAATTATATGCAAGACACAAAAATCCCAAACAAAATAATTTGATAGATGCTAATTTCACAAATAAGATGAAACATATACATGCTAGAAGAACAAGGGAGACGAACCATCTGAGAAACAGAGAGATTAGATTAAGAAGGTTTTAAACAGTTTTGACTAGAGAATAAAGATATTTATGTGGCTGAGCCCTAGTTTTTGGAGGTAAAGCTCGTTGTATTTTCTGTGTGCAATGTTAAAAGATTAACATTCAACAGTGCTGATTACTATATATGCAGAAAAAGATAAATTCAAGCCAAGCATGACGAATCAGAAATACCAGTATGCCTTGTGGCTACAGGAAAGTGAACAAGATATAAATCCAGATAATCTAACTGAAGCTTCTTCAGACTGTCTTTACAGGCCTCAACTACGTGTCCATGATCAGAATTCCAAAGCTGCAAGCACATTAAAATGCCAAGATAAGTAAGACACAGTTATTATCTGAGCAATCACCATTACCAGTACAACCAAACAAAGAAGATAGTCCAGATTTGTTATCAAACTGACCTTGGTGGTAATGAAAAGATCTTCCCTCTTCACAAGGCCAGTATTAATAGCCTCTGAAAGCGCCTCTCCAACTTCTGCTTCGTTCCTGTAGTCAGCTGCAAGGCATTCAAATCTTGTCAACCACCATATGCTTTAATTATGAACACATCAAAGGGTAAAAAAATCTCTTCTATGAGCCACAAATATCCACCCCTGTTACAGACCCAAACGAGTAGGAAGGCCTATTCTTCAGATTATAGTATCAAATAATTAACAAGCTTTCATGGGACGAGAGGCATGGAATGTAGCAAAAAAAAAAAAAAAAACTGGAAAAAAGTCAAACTTCAATACTTTTCACTTTTGAGCATCAGTGTGAATTAGAATATTTGGCAAACAAGCAAAGCAAGTAACTTTTGAATAAATTTATTTAGAGCACATAACTCAATCTTTTTCCATAATTTAAAGTACCCAGAAACGACGAAAACCAAAAAGAAGATCAAAACCAAGAAAACCATGAACAGAAAATAAAAAAAATAAAAAAAAGAATGGGTGTGGGGAAAAAAACCAGCGCAATCAAAATGGCGATAACCGATTTTGATGGAATTGAGAATGAGATCCCTGATTTCTTGGCCTTGCATGCGCCACACACCAAGTCCGATTATGGGCATTGTGAAGCCATTGTTGAGTGTTATTGCCATTTTCTCTTTCACTCACCTGATCCTCCTCCACTCAACCCAGTTGCCTGTGAAAACTGAAATATGAATGAACTCTCACTCGCAGCATTGCCTTTTTCGTTCACGTCACTTCCAAAGCTGAATCTCCGCCAGAAGCCGACCAGGCTGGCCCGCTACGTTGCTGGTCTCGGGTTACTTTGTAAACCCAACATTTTGACAATTGGACTGGGCTCGGGTTACTTTGGTTTCGGGTCATCACTACCCGGCCACGTCACATGTAATTTATAAGGGGAATGGACGACAAGCACGCACCCACGTCTCTTCCCTCTACGGCAACAGAATCAGAGATCGGAACCTGCAAGCTCTCTATCTCTCTCTGAAGGATTAGAATTTCTCAGATCTATTCGACTTCGTTGCAGATCCACTACCAGTAATGGCTCCATTCAGCGGCGATGAAACGGCACCGTTTTTTGGCTTCCTCGGAGCCGCAGCTGCCCTTGTCTTCTCCTGTAATTCAGTCCCTAATCTCAAACCTCCATTTTTCAACCAGTTTATTATATCTCAATTAGATCTATATTCTTCTTTTCATGATCTATATACTCTCTTTTCGATTTTGCTTTCAACGAAATTAAATTTTGGATGCACAAATTCGTACGGTAATATCTTTTATGTTTGATCCTAGAAAAAATAAATAAATGGAATTTTTTAGGTGAATTTATTTAGTCTCCAATTGTTAGTTGGGTTTGGCTTGCGTTTCGATCCTTTTTGTAAACGTTTGAAAAGCGATGAACTTGCTGCAGGATTGTTATTTTTAATATGACTAGGAGGTAATTGTTGTTGTCTTGTTGATTAAGTTGTGCTTTGATCGATTCTGTGGAGCAATTGTTGTTGGATTCAATAAGATACTGCAAATCATAGATTAATTTTTTGTATATAAAGTCTGGAAATTTATCTGTATGTAAATCAAAATAATTTCATGGCCAAGTAGTCATTTCTCATTGGTTTGTTGGCATTAGTTTGTATGTGGATACAAGTCTAATTCTTGTGAGAATCTTAAGTGTTTTGGAACTCAGCGGACGAAATAAGTCTTTAGAAATTGCTTCACTTAGTTTTGAAAGTGATTGATAGAACTGTTGAATTGTTTTAACCTTTTTAAGTTATAAAAAAATTTTGAGCTTCTCCATTAGCCCTCCATTCTCTCAAAGATTTATCTTATTAAGACTTCCATTTGAATTGACGGTAGGTATGGGAGCTGCCTATGGCACAGCAAAGAGTGGTGTGGGCGTGGCTTCAATGGGTGTGATGAGACCTGAGCTGGTGATGAAGTCTATTGTCCCTGTTGTTATGGCTGGAGTTTTGGGTATTTATGGCCTTATTATTGCTGTTATCATCAGTACTGGCATTAATCCGAAGGCCAAATCTTATTACCTCTTTGATGGTTATGCACATCTCTCCTCTGGTCTTGCCTGTGGGCTGGCTGGCCTCTCTGCTGGCATGGCTATTGGTATTGTTGGTGATGCTGGTGTTAGGTATAATTCTTCTGGCTTGGAATCTGATCTATGATTAATTCTCATATGAAATAATATTTTTGAACTGGTTTTTAGAGAACCTGGCTTTTTTTTATAAAAAAAATTCTTATTTGCTCTATTTCTAAAGTCTATAGAATTGCACAATGACACTCAAAGGTTTATCGATTGTTTCTATCAATAAACATATAGGTCCCTGAGTACATCTTTACACTGCAGAACTTTCTCTTAGGAAGTACATGTCAACATGTCCCTAGCCTTTTCAACCGTCAAATAGGATATGATCCTTGATGGAGCATATATTTGCCTTTACTAGCCTGCGTTTCTTGTGAATTTGATACATGGATATACCTTTTACAATAATAATGCCTATTTAATTTCTTCCTTTGAGTAATTAGTCTCCTTCTGCAGAGCCAACGCACAGCAGCCAAAACTTTTTGTTGGAATGATTCTCATCCTCATCTTTGCTGAAGCTCTTGCCCTGTATGGTCTCATTGTTGGTATTATCCTGTCTTCTCGTGCTGGCCAGTCTAGAGCTGACTAAGAAAGGAGCTGTGCAGCAAAATATTCTTTGACCGCCCATCTGTTTTAACCTTCTTATTAAGGGGGCGAGAGGGGCTAAATTATTAGTTGTGAGGTTAGTGATGCTCGGACGGCACTTGCAGGCTTTAACAATTACTTATGTGTAAGCAATTGCTCCACCAGCCATTTAGTGGTGTTTGTTTGTATGAGTAGTCTTTCTTTGCTTAATAAAGCTTCTTAAGCGTCCTCTTTTTTCCTTATGAAATGGATTATGCCATATGATCTGAGTTTACCTATTTTTTGCTGCTGAAACTGGTGCATGTAATGATTTGGTAGCCAATGAAACTGATAAGCATTTCGGTCTTTCAATATTGGATATTGGTAAGTGCTTTGTGTGTTTTGACAATAATCCACCTTCTCACCAAGAGAGCCTTTTGAGTGGCCATATTCTAAAATCATGTCAATTAGAGTCATTTGAGTGTTGAAGTAAGCTGGGAATATGCTTCTGTTGTTTGTCCTTGATAGTAGTAACCAGTTACTGGGAATGCTTTGTTCGACTCTGATTGAAATTATGTTACACTTTTGAAAAATGTTAATACGGGGAAGTATTCGATTTTCACTTTGTTTATTCAATCGCAAATTGGTAGAGCTCTAAGCGCACATACCCGAAAGCTAGTACTTACTAGTTAAGTTTGATATACAAAATCGATTGATTTGGTTTTTATAAGAATGGAATTTATATTGCTTTATTCTGTTCTGTTTTATTAAGTAATATATAAATTTAATATGAAAAAGAGTAATAATTATAATAACCAAAAATATATAAGAAAATAATAAGTATTAATTCATTCTATTTACAATAAATGGTAACTTTTTACTTTTATACGAAAGAAGGATCACACCTATTTGAGAAATAAATTATTTTTTTTCTTTTTATGAAACAGACTAATAAGAAGAAAAAACATTTTTTTAGTACTATTAATTTAATTGTATTATTATTGCTAAACAAATGATATATTTAGATATTATAAAAAGCGAAGGTATAAGGCTGTCTTTGGATAACTTACGTAATTTTTTTTTTAGTATAATGAATTTGGATAAACCAATTTTTTTTTAAAAAAGTATTTTTAAAAGAATGGGTTTTATGGTTGAGAATGTTTAGCGAAAAAAATTTATACAAATAATTGTTTAGTATTGTTAAGTATAATTATTTTTATTGTGAAATTTAGAAAATATATATTTAAATGTGCTTTATAAATAAAAATAAATAAAAGATACAAAAAGATAATTTAATTGCCTCTTTGAGTCTGAAATGAAGATATACAAACACATAAATAACTAGTTATCGTGTCTTAAATTATGAATGATGTATGAAAACTTTTATAATAAACCTATGCACAAAGATAAAATTACATAAATTAAATAAATATAATTAATATAAATGTTAAAATTTATTTAATCGTAAACTCGAAAAGATATTAATTCATGAGATGAGGAATTGAGGATATAAAAAAAAAAAAAAAACCTTTCGTGAATCCTTTTTATTGCTGTGAGTTGTGATGTTTTATCTTTTTCAGTTTTGCCAGACTCTTCTTTGAATCCATCAACTTTCTTCCTGAATTCTTCTTCGAATTATGCCGCATCCAAATATTTTCTCTGTTATTTTAGCTTTCAGTTCTAGGTCTTCAACCCCAATGGCTCAACTCCTTTGGGGACGCTTGCTCCTATATATCAGTCAATATCAAAGCGGCTGTTAGTGGCATTGATAAACTGTAGCAACAATACAAGCGTAATTATATTGGCTATATATCTTCGATTTGAAAAATCGCCAAGTGCAAAAAAAGCCTTAACCATTGAATTAATCTCTTATACAACCACCTTGGAGCAAACTAGTCGTAAAGATATATTAATGGAGTTTAATTATTACACTAATCCTATTATACATAAAAAAAAAAACAATAATTAATTGTTGTCAACTATACAACAGAAGAAAACAATCATATTTAAACTTGACAGAGTGGAACGATTTCTGTGTCCAGTTTTTCTTGCTCGAATATAAAGAACAAGTGACTCCTAGTAAACTTAGGTGGAAAAAAAATAATTAATAGGACTGCTAATAAATTAGGTATATTAATTATAAAAATAAAATAATAAACCTAAATCAATCACAGATCATATTTAATAGTTAATGATTATTAATATCTTAGCCAGTGACTTTGAATATTAATTTACTAATACTATTATTTCAATACGCATTTTTTTATTATTGTTCATTTTAAAATAATTCCTTAATATTTGTAATTGGTTGTAACTCTAAAAGTGTATGTGACAACTTATTTTGGAATGTTTGTAACTTCTTAAATAACTCCCAAATGTTTGTATTTACAATTTTACCTCTTATTTAATTTGAATTTAATAAATAAAAATGATTGTTTAGGAATAAAAAATTTAGAGACCAAATAAGAGAATTACCTTTATAATAGTATAAATTCATTATCAATCGTCGATTATGTCTTCTTCTTTGGACATTGGCGAACAGCGTTTTTACATGAAGCCCGGCCTATGCCCACTAGCCTAGGCCGTCGGAGCGCACGCCCGGACCTGGGCTTCTATCTAGGCCGAATGGTTTAAGCCTTTAGGGTTTGTTTAAAAAAGTTTATGAAAAAATAATTTTTCTATAGATCTTTTTTTAACAGTTTTTTTAAAATTATTTTACATTTTTTTAAGAAGTAATTTTAAATAATATAATTAATTTTAAATTTTTTTGTTTGAATAAGCTTTTTTATATATAAAAAAATTATAAATCTTTTTCAGTATAGCTTTTTTTATTTAAAAAAATTACTTATCATTTAGATTAAATGTTTAAGAATTAATTTTAAACAATAAAATGACTTTTAAGTTTGTTTAAATAAAAAAAATAAAATAACTTTTTTCTAATAAAATTATTGAAATGTAGGACATTCAAAATTAGTGAGGTAGGACTTGTAAAGGGCATGAAATTTAATTTTTAATAAAGGTGATGAATATTTTTGTTAAAAAATTATATTAAAAATCATTTTTTCTTCTCCATTTTTTAGAATTTGAAGATCATTAACTTCCAAGAATAATGGTAATTGGTTTTTTTAAAAAAATTGCATCCAAACATATTTAAAAAATTCTAGAAATATTTAAAGAAAAATATATCCAAACATACTTTCAAAAAAGAACATCTAGAAGCACTTTTTAAATTTTTTTGGATAAAAAATTATTTTGTTTAATTTAGAAAAACTTAATAATTTAAAAAATAGCAATATTATGCTAAAATAATAAAGTCAATGCCATGTACTAATGAAAACATTTAAAAATTACTTGAGAAAAATGAACAGGTGCTCATGCTACTTATGAACTAGCTTTCTTTTAGTTGTAAACATGCTATTTAGTATAAAAACTATCTGTAAACTACTTATTGTATATGATTTTTTTTATTCATCATTTTTTTAAAAAACTACATTATATTTTTATTATTTATCTAATATTAGTAAAAATAATGAATTATTCACGAATTTATATTTTTTTATAAAATTTTATATACTATATATGTATATATAACTTATTTTTTTCTTGTTTGTACATATGTATATATATTGTTTATATTTATTTGTACATATGTATATATAAGTTTACAACTACTCTCTCAAATTCAGCTTAACTTTTTAGGAAAGAAGCACAATAAATCCAAGTTCATATAATGAAAAGTGTATCCATTTTTTTATTAAAAAAAAATCCTAATTGGTTTGGAATTCTCAAATTGTTGTTATGTTCCATAATAAAGAAAATATCAATTCTTTTTAGTAATTACAACACTAATTATATATTGGTAGTGGCAACTAATCTCTTATATTATTCCTCGTTTCCTTTATTACTCACACATCTTTTTTAATTGGTTATACCTATTCAACTTGACTTGGGTTGTTATGATCGTCATCATTCTCCCTCCATGTTTTCTAGCTCTTAAATATTTTCAAATTGTTGAAGAGGACTTAGATCATTTGAGTCCATTATTCTTATGCAATTATTAAGAGCAAAACAAGCACATATGATTTGAATGAGTCTTGAGCTTGAAGTTAGTCATATTTTAAAAAATCCTCCATCTTGTTTTGCTAGCTTCTCTAATCGTAGCCCTTTTTAAGAGTTAGTTTTGGAAGCATCTTATATTCAAGAGTCATGAAATATGCTAATCTCAAAACATTTAGTAATTATAATGTTATAATCATGAATATTTTTTTCTTTGTTTTTGTTTTTGTTTTACAACTCCACAATTAGGATAATCCTTTGCCACACACAACATATAGACAAAGCGCAAGTAAAAAGCATTTAATTATGAAGAATGAGAGCAACAGTAATTAAATTCTTAACCACATGATCAAAGAGACTTCAATATTATGTCAAGGAATTGAAGAATAATGCTTACCTCTACTTAACTGACGATGTTGGCGGTTGGCCAGTAAAAGAAAAAAAAAAAAACTCATCATTGATTAAAATGATGAACATTCAGAATTGAAACAATTTAGGAAAAATATTGCACATACTGCATAATGAAAAGATTTTATTACCTAATTTATAATTATTGTGAGCCAACATAAGTACTGCTATTCACCTTAGAAAATAATAGGGATTAACTCGACATAATTAAAAATTCAAGGACCATATTCGAAAAAGAAAAAAAAACGCTAGTTAGTGTTTATGTTTTTTATAGAACATGCAAAACGCGCTCATCCATGTTTTTCGGCTCGAGATTGATGGCCACTAAGAAAAGTTTTTTCTGCCAGAACTCTGTTACCTTACCAGAGAGCTCTGTAAGTGAATAACTTGAATCCTGTGTGTAAAAATAAAAAGCATTGTTATTCATATTTTTTGTATGACTCTTCGATCTTGTTTTCTTTCTTCTTCTTCCTCTCATCCCTTTCTGAGTCTCATTGCTTGTTTCTGTAAATGGTTCCATTGATAAATTTTTCTAAGATACTTAGTGCGTGTTTAGATTGACTGTGAAAAAAGATTATATTAAAAATTAATTTTCAAGAAAATTGGTTATGAGAAAAATAATTTATATTTAGATATGTTAATCCATAATCAATTTTATGATAAAGAGTTTTGTTTCGATTGTATAAAAAAATCACTTTTATGTATTAAATTATCAAATATATATATGAAATGGTTGAAAAAGTTATTTAATTGAGGGTAAATAAGTATTTCTCTCTCAAAGCTTTTGAAATAATCTGAAATCAAATAATTAAAAGCTTAATATAACAATTTTTTTCAAAAAGCTATTTTTAGTTATGAAAAAATAATCTTAACTTATAATCAATTTTATACACTTTAAACAAACAAGATAGATTTTAGATAAAACAACTTTTATTTGAAAAAAGACGATTATTTTAAAAATTTAAGCAAATCCAAACATGCTCTTACATTATTACATATATAAATTTCTTATCCGAGTTGAACAAAACAAAGGTTCTATTGTGCCATGGGCCATCCGATATGTCTCAACCCAAAACGGCTCAGTTCAAAATCCTGGATCAATCCCAACTAATAGGAAATCTCTATTCACTAGGCCTCATTAATATATGAATGAAGGGGTCTTCATCAATGCACAATGACTATAACCAATGTCCATAAACATTCTAGAGCTTTGGAGACTTCATATAAGAGGGTCTGTCCCTCAGTTATGATCATCTTGTTCTAACTAGTTACTTTAAATTTTCTACTAACAAATATTTTACTTGGACGTCAGAGTACCTTTGCAGGTATACTCTCGCGCCTTGGACCTTGAACCACACAGGAATCAATGAATCATATCGGTAAAGAACTCAGAGATCTTTAGGTAAAACATGTTTCACTTTTCATGGGGCAAGTACTAGTCTGATTGCAACTTTCTCCAAAAACATATCATTGGATACCCTGAAGAGATCATTCATGATAAGATTATGCTTGGTTCCCTATTTTCACCTCCCTTACACAATGATTGGCAACTTACATTATAAAATTATCGAGAGCTAAGCAATAACAATAACAATATAATGCAACGCTTCATCCATCATCCAATGATAATAATTTTACCGTTATCTTTCATAGGCAATGGGCATGGTGTCTCAAGTGCCAAGTGACCACCAAGCAGCTTGTGGTGTGGTATGTTTGATGACCAGAAAAAATTAGGTCATGGTTTTATTTCATAGATATAAGTTAAACATGTCGCCAACGCGATAAGTTCAACATGTCACCAACGCATGTATCTTATGCAGCTCCATTCCTTCTTTAGATGAAGTAGGCCATGCTCTTTTTGAGTCTTTAGCTAACTCAGCATATCTTCTTGGGCACATGTCTAGCTACCTTTTTTTAATCGTGATTCTTCACTTCTTCTAAGATCAGACAAATCGTTGCCTGCCAAATCACGACGTGTGATACACATGCATTTTTCTATTGTCTAGTTGTCAGGAGGTGTTTGAAGATCATCATTATCAGTACCTACCGGTGTATTTAATTTTAATTTTGGAATCATATTGCAAGGATTATAATGATTTAGCAGCCAATCGAATTTGAATTTTTAATTTTGAATTTAATTTTGAACTGCTTTGGTCAAAGTAAAAGAAAAATACATTATTATCTAATTTTGTGTTAATAAATTATTAAGAGAGTCTAATTATCATAATAATTATTTAAAAAATTTAATTATTTTAATAATATATCAATTATTATTATACGACAATTGAAAATTAAACTCTTTAATTATTATCAAGAAAATGATTACTTATGGTTATATAATAATCATTTTTGACGAAAAGTAGCAATCATTTTTCCAGTTTTTTTTAATTGTCAATCACTACTAATTTCATGAAATACTTAACTTACATTCAATCATTGGGAAGCATAATCACTAGCTCTAGCTACTCGGCTCTTGCCACATTTTATAACTTTAAGTTCTTTGTCTCCATGATTTTCATTTTTTTATTTTCACTGTCACTCAGCCCTGATCGTGCCATACTAAATTCTCCAAAAAATGCCACTGCCCGCCATAAGAATGTCTTTTTATCTAGATGCAATTTGAGGAGACTTCTAAATTTTAATTTGTTAAGCACAGCGAAGGAAAATATAGAGATTGACACTGTTAGGTAGAGAATTGAAAGGGCACTAAAAGTAGGAGACAATAAAAAAAAAAGTGGATTTCTAGCTAGAGATAACCCTACGTAACATCGCATTATTTTTAATTAATTGGGTAATAAAGCATTATATGATGAAAAATATTGCTTATGTAAAAATTTTAAAATATACGGTAATTGTAATGTGTGACATGTAATAATATAGTTCAATATAGACTCAAATTAACTTTCAAGAATTATAATCTGTAAATCCTTGTTAGATTAATTATGTAAGAATTTATTGTTTGGGTGAGTTCTAATTAAAAGACTATTATGCGATTAATGACGCCAACAAGTGAGTGAGAGTTAAAATGCATAGGGCATATTAATATATAGCTAGCTAGCTAGGTTGAAGATGACATAAAATATTAATATATAGCTAGCTAGCTAGGTTGAAGATGACTAATCAGTCTCTTCAACTAGTTGACCGTTAGAACAGTGCTCTTTTCTTTGAATGTATAATTGCTGGCCAACCAAGGACCCTAGGTTGAAGATATATAACTCTCTCCCTCTCCCTCTCCCTCTCCCTCTCCCTCTCTCGTTCTAAATATTTTTGAACTAAGTCTAGGATCATCATGTCATCACTCATCAATCACCATTTTTAATTATATGTTTATACGAATTCAATAATTTTACCAGTTCCTTCCAATATCTCCCATTTTAAGTATACTAGCAAAGCACAAATATAGATTAGAGTGATTAGTGAACAAACACTGCAGGTAAACTTCAAAAACCATGTGATCTAGCCATATGGTTGATAATGCAAGTAGGCTTTAGGAATTGCCAATAAGACTTATGAAAAAATAAAATAAAAAAACGAAGGCTTAAGAAAAATGATTTGTACAAAAGAAAAGATAGCATAAAATACAGTAGAATATATACTATATTATGCTTTGAATTTTACGGAGAGACGCATCAATTAAATTTTACGTTTCAACAGTCTAATCAGAACAATAAATAAGTCCGGAGTAAGCGATGAATGGATCGTATTCGTATATTCGCATATTAAGTTGTAAAATGATCTTATCTGGAATTGCCATTAGTTATTATAAACTTTATTCCGCGTATGTATGGGAAGACATAATAAATAAGCAAACAGGCAAATGACATATAAGGGCGTCTGGTTTTGAAAAAATATTTTTAAAAATAACATGTTTAGGAAGAATATTTTTAAGAATTGTATTTTTAAGAATAATGTTTATTATATTTAGTTAACTACAAATATTCTCGAAAATGACTTCGATCGCCGATGGTGGGCGAAAGTGTCAGCCACGATCAATTGCCACCGCCACTAGTGGGTAACCAGTGACCGGCACATTAATTGTAGTCGCTAGCCACCATCAATCGCCAATGATAACAAGGGATGGCCGGATTCTGATGACTAGCGCGATGGTTGAAATCGTCTGCTAACGTGAGCTATCACCAAATTTTGGTGTCCGGCACAGCCTTGGAAGTCGCTGCTGAAAATAAGTGTAGCCGAATTCTAATGACTAGCAAAGTGATCGAAGTCGTTGGTCACTGTCAACCGCCTACGATGATGAGGTGGCCAGATTCTAAGTGATTGGCTGCTGCAAATGGTAGTTGCTCGCAATAATATAATGGGAGTTAGTTGATGACATGACGATAAAATGATAAATACTTTATACATTTCACATAGGAAAAATATTCTTATATCATGGGAATGTTGTAAAATCACCTCTCTATAAAAATAAAAGTGTAAGAATGTTAGACAAAAATCATTATCAAAAATCAATTTTAAATGAGAATATTTTTTAAAATATTATAAAGAATCCAATGTTCTCATATAAAAATTTTTAGAAATAAAAAAATAATTCGCTTAGCAAACTACACGATAGAGATGCACTAATCAAGTTCTCAGAAAATTATGAGTATTGTTGTATGGCACTGTCCATAATAAATCACGAGAAAGGAAAGTGTCATGTAAATAATATTTAAAAGATATTAATCATGTATAATTATTAGATTCAATGTAATTTTCAGTAGAAAGTTTTCTAAATCAAACGATATAACAACAAGTAATTTGTATATGAAAAATGTTATTTACATAATATTACTTATAAGTTTGAATGTAAATATAAATAAAAAAATCTGAATATATATAATCTCTGCACAAATTTAACAGCACAAAAATAAAGTGTACATTATCATTTAAAAAAATTGTGACAATAACGTCACTTGGTAATGTTTGATACAAAAGAATTATAAAATAAATAAATAAACAACGCATTTAGACTGACTTGGGTCCTAATACATTACACGTTTCTTTTTTTACTTTTTGTCTTCTGGTTTGCTACTAACCAAACATAAATGTAATAAAGAAGTTGCAGTTGCAAGTAGAAAAGAAATAGATTATAAAAAATAAAAAAAAAGAAATAAGTCAAACAACTTAACAATTTTTTTAAAAAAGTCTATAATAAGTTAAGCTAACATTAATTTTTTTTAAACAGATCAAATTTATATTTAAAGTAAAGTTTATCCTAGTTTAACATATTTTCATCCTTAAATGAAAGGAGTGAGCCAGACCGATATTGTACTACAAAAGCACATCCACACCTTCCGGTGGCTCTTCCCAAATTAATTTTCATATGCCTCGCGTTAAACGAACCTCGCACCAATGAATGCGAGGTAGCTTTGAACACCCACCTCGGCCGCAAGACAATAAAACAATCAAAGATTATATTAATATTGTCACGGATCACATGCATAACTTAAAACCAGGCAAACATAATGTTTGTATAAGATTTAAAAAAGAGTTTAAATTTATCAATTATCAGTGAAAAGTATTTTTGGTTTTGTTAATAAAAACTATTTAAACGTTGGAGCCTTAATTTTGGTTGCTAACCAAATATTTGTGCCCCACTAACTTTTAAAAATAAAATGATAGTTTTTTTTAAAAAAATATATTCGCACTTCTTAAATTTTGACTTGTTTGTAAATAATTACTGTGAATTATAAAATATTCTAATTTAATCTATAAATTATAGTAATTATTACAATAGGTCTTTTCATTCATTCTCTATTAAATTGTTAATAGAAGAAAATAGCATTCAGACTCTTTAAACTTTATTAATTTGTAAACAATCACCATAAACTATAAAATCTTTTAATTTAATTTCTAAATTATATAAATTATCACAAATAGGTCTTTTCATCCAATCTATATTAAATTGTTAATAAAAGAGTGATGTGACATGGTTCTTATCATTCATTTGTCCAAAATCTTAACATTTTATGTCAATTTCTTTTTATTCTATTCTTACATATTTAATAATTTTACATAAATTTAAATAATAATAATAATAATAATAACAATAATAATTTATAGTTCATAGTGACTATTTCTAAATGGATCCAAGTTTGAAGAAAATCTGAATGTATTTTTTCTTTGTATGATGTGATGTGTATTTAATGTAAATTTTGATTAAGATGATTAAATTGAAATAAATTTTAATTATTAGGAGATTAGATTAAAATTAATATAAAATTTTTTAAAATAATGAGAAATTAAAATAAAATTTGATATTTTCACTTATTGACTATTCGCTTACTCGATGAAATCTACATCGCTTATCTGTTTTAATCTTAACCGTTTATTTTATTTTGTAATTTTTCTCTTTACTTAGTTAATAAAATTTTAGAAATTAAAAAATTATAATATTATTAGAAAAAGAAAAGCATTAATATTATCACATCTGTTATGAGCTTTCTTTTATTTTTTTAATTAATTTCTTTAATTTATGAATAATTATTAAATAAGTATATAAAGATATAATTATTAAAATAAGAATTGTGAATAAAAATAAACATTAATGGTTTATTAGAGACAGATGGAGGGTGAGGATCATGATGCATCACTTTTCATTAACAACTTAACAAAGAGTTAATGAAAAGATCTATTGTGATAATTAATATAGTTAAAAGATTAAATTAGAATATTTTATAGTTTACGGTAATTATTTACAAATTGAAAAAGTTTAAAGAGTCTGTAAGCACTTTAATTCTATTAGAGACTTAACTAATAATGGATGAAATGACCTATTACAATAATTGCTATAATTTATAGATTAAATTTGAAGATTTTATAATTCATGGTAATTATTTACAAATGAACAAAAGTTTAGGAATACAAATGCACTTTTTCCTTGTTTTTTTATGGATACCCAACAATATATATGTAACTTTGAGCATTTGTATGCTTGAATCTTTCTTCACAACACCTAAGTTTTTTATATTATTATTCAATTATATATTTACATCTTATTAAAATTGTTAAATTTTTTATTTAATTATTGCGATAATTAATATTATTTAATTATTTAATAATATATAATTAGATAATAATATAAAAAAAATTATAATGATATTGAATCATAAAATTTTTTTAAAAAATACGTGCAGAGTTAATAACTGGTATGTGAAATTATATTAAAAAAATTGTTAATTTCACATTGTACAAATTAAAAATTTTGTAATAATGCCAAAATAGTGAAACAAAATTATATGTATAGAGCGTTGTTTTATTTGTATAACATTATATTATATACTGAATCATTTTGTTGAAGTATTATGATTAGTGGTGTTTGATCATTTTGTGCACACATCGATTCATATCTACCTTCTTTTTCTTTCTTTTTTTTGGGTTATATTTACCTTCTTAATTTGATCAAAAGAAAAGCATTCACACCAAAATTAAACTATTTACATATCACTATGCTGATTCATTCTATTTCCTCAAGATTGCCCCCACGCAAGATAAGACGCGTGTCAACGAGATCTACCACAATATTTACTCCTAGATTTATTGGTCCTCTACCATGATAACAATGACAAGTTCGATTTTTCTCGTCCACACAAATAAGCTAAATCTATTAGGAAAGAAATGAATGAGAATAATTTATTTTGCTTCAATTCAAATCTAAATAATTTCGTCACTTTTTATCTTACCAATCTCTCTTATTCTCTTTTTTTTTTAAGAGATCTCTCTCTTAATCTCTTATTAAATAATACATTAGAGAATTTATCAACCAAAAAAAAATACATTGGAGAAAATGTTTTATCGTATTTATTAAAATGAATGATTTTTTATTAAATGCAGTTACCAGTTAATTATTGTAGAGTTTTTTAGGAGAAAATTGGTGTAAATACTAAATATCATATGGATATTAGATAAATAACTCTGGGAAGTTGAAATCACTGACACTAGAAGGATAGCAGAAGTGGAGTAATTCACTAGTTTGATATAGAGTTGGAAATTATTTATTAAATTAGTATAGTTTTGAAATTATTTTTTATGATAGGGTAAATTTTCTCACGCTGCAATTTTTTTTTTTCATATGTGGGACTTGCATGTCATGCGGTGGTATTTAATTGTGGTTTTTACTAAAATTGTGGTTAAACACACTTTTTTTTTTAAATTTTATTTTTTATCTTAAAAATAAATCAGATAAGCGTGAATTCATGTACCAACTATGTATACTATTTATACCACTACACTAAATAATTTTAGAATTTAATTTTGATTCACTGTCAGTATAAATTTTTTTAATATTGTTATTTAATAATATTTTAACACATCATTAAAGAATTATATTCCCTAGATAGTTGTTATGACAATTAAACTCTTTTAATGATGTGGCAATACATAATTAGATAACAGTGTAAACTTTTTTTATACTGACAGATAATCAAAATTAAACTCATAATTTTATTAAATTATAAATGTAAATTATAATATATATGTATATCATTTATTATTATTAAATAATATTTGATCATTTAATAATATTAGTATAATCTTTAAATGACTATTTAAATTTTTTTAAATTCGTATATAATGAGATACTTACACTAAAGGGCTATCTAAAATTAAATTTCACATATAATTAGATGATTACATTAAATAATTATCTAAATTAGTGCAGTCATTTAATGATTAATTAATACTGTTAAATGATCAAATACGATTTAATAATAATTAATATATATTACTATTATTTAAATTATGAATCATACAAGTCATATGATTTAAGGACTAAGAATGTAACTATCATTAAAACTTCGATTCAAGTCCATATGGTCTACTTTAAAATTAGATAATAAAAATGCAAAAATTAAAAATTACAGAAAGTATTTAATTGCTGCTTTTAAGTAAAAATCGCAACTAAACATTAACATGTGACAACTAATGTTTCATTTGAATATGTTTATATGTAACTTATATACGACAATAAAAGCTTATGAGATATTTTTATTCTGTTTGGATGAGTTTATTAAAATAATTTATGAAACTCTTATAAGCTGTTTTGAACTTATTTTTATAAGTTAAAAATTTAAATTTATAAAAATAAACTTTTATAAAAGTTAAAAGTATTTTAGGTACTAGTTATTTTTATAATAATTTTAGATAAATTCAACATAAAGAATTGACACAATTTATAGTATATTCTTCAAATGTTCAATATTTATTCCAAAAATTTTATAAAAATTACTTCTTAAAATATTTATTCAAATATTATTTATCTTATTTTAAACAATATTTATAAAAATATAACTTATTAAATAAGTTTTACTATAATAAAAATTTATATAAATTATTTACCTAAACATAACTTAAGTACCGCTTGCGTAAGTCTATGTGCCACAATACTGGTTCTGAGTAAATTGACGTAAGTGTCACATACAGAAATTACATCGTGTCAAAAATTATTATATTTTAAAAAATAATTTCAAAATTACATTATTTTAATAAATAATTTTTAAAGTTATACCAAACTGATAAATTACCCGCCGAACACAGTACCGAGTGACCTATAAAATTACTAAGGAATCTCAAAACTCATTTGAAATCCGCAACGACCCCACAAATGGTTAAGAATCTTGAAACGGCCCCCACTCACTCGCTTCATGAACATGGCCTGGATGACAGCACCCTCATGAGTGGTAGCAACTAGCAAGGGGGATTTAAATTTATTGTGCTTAGAATTAATTAAAAATAAAATTTTATTATATTTAAAATTATTTTAATTTTATTTAATTTAAATTAAATAATTTTGATTTAAAATTTAAATTTTATTTTTAGAACATGTTATAAAAAATTAGTTTGAATTGGTTTAAAAATTAATTCTTATATTTGAATTTTTTAAAGAAAGAATTGATTTAATTTGATTTTATTGTTTTATTTTTTTAACCTTATATCATTGTGAATGATATTATTAAGTTAATGAGGTAAAATGAAAAAGTTAATAAGAGTAAAATAGTTAATCTAAATAATTAAATTTAAAATCAAATCAAATCTACTTAAATTCAACCAAAGTTGAATGAATTTTTAAATACATATAACTTAAATCTAAAGGATTTTAAAATTAAAACAATTTATATTTTATAACATTTCAAACAAAAAATTTAATTTGCAAATCAAATCAAATCTCATTTTTTAACATTCTAAACACACTCATTGCAAAAAGAGAGTATAAACTAATATAAAAATAAAGCGGTTTAATTAAGATTTGATTTTAAGATTAAATAATTTCTTTTAAAAATTGGTATTACTTAATTTATAATTTTTAAATAAAATAAATAATTATACAACAATAACCAAGTCATGTATCACCAAACCAAACCGATTACATTATATATAAAATAAAAAAATTTAGTAAAATCATTTGAAGAAAAGTTTATATATATATATAGTTTTCTTTCTAAAATTTTGTTAAGTTTTCATCTACCTTTTTATAAATTCCTTTTATTTTTTCATGAGTATTTATTAATTTATTTTTTCCATAATCAAGCTACTTTAATTGAATTGTCATCATTTTTTTAAGTTGCTACTCCAATTTTTGCTCAAATATTTTTTTTTAGTTTTATCTTTTATTGTATATTTACTCAGATTCTAACATTTTCATTTAAATTACAATTTTTATTCTTCTTAGCACTTCAATGTTCAACATCCATTATTATAAAGTATAAAGAGTTTAATTGTAATTTAATGTTAGGGCAAAAGTTTTTTATAGTATTATTTAATTATATATTGTTATATTATTAAAATAATTTAAAATATTTTTTTAAAAGAAATATATTATTATATTTAATTTTTTTCAATGATCTTGAAATATATAATTAAATTATAGAGTTACAATTTTTTTGATAATCAATTATAGTGTTACATTATACCATAAACATTGGACTAAAATAATTTTCAAATAAATGGTCTTGTAGTTAGGGTTATAAGATATTATTTTAAAAAAAATCCAGATCCTTTTGGATTCCCAACCTTTTCTTTCTCTCCGGAATAACCGGCTGTGTCATGTGTGGTCCATCACTCACTCTCAGAGTCTCATCATGTAACAGCGAAGGCCACCCAAAAAAGATAGATGTGTAATAAAATATTGAAAAAAGAGTTGTATTGCATGACTTGAGATTCCTACGGTCCTATCACACACAGCCACCTCGGTACGTACTCTTTCCTGTAACCTATCACGAGTCCTCGTGAATGGGTTCATCACTCTGAAAGACGAAAATACCCTACACATTAAGAAATCTCTATTATATATGTATTTTTTTGTTAAAGAGAACTCTCAATAATTTTTTTGTATAATTTTTTTAATAAAATTAAAATTAGATATGTTATTTTCATTATATCTTATGTTACAAACAAATTATAAATTATATAATGAATAATATTCGTTATCTATTTTCTTTATTTTTATTCTATATTTTTATATATTTTACTCTTTTTCATTTTTCTATTTTTAAATAATTTATTTAAAATTTTATTCGTTTCCTTTTCTTTTGCACTCACAATGATGATAATAAATAAATAATGTACATATATCAGTTTTTATTTATACAATTAGAAGTTTTAAAAATACTAAAATAACAATAATAATAAAATCAGAGAAAGTAAGAAAAATAAAAATTAGAAAATAAGTAATAAGATATAATTATTTATAAAATGCATGTACTCTCATACTTTAAATACTATATTAACGTATTACCAAAAAATACTATATTAACGTCTCAATGTGATAACCACGCTTCATAACCAGGCTATAGTTTTCTATTCAATATACACATCTGTTGTCCTCCTCCAAAGTCCAAATAATATGCTCAACCATGACCTTCTAACGTTGTGAAAGAAAACAATAAACATTTAATAAAATGTTATATTAAATAATTTATTATTAATTAATAATTTAAATTTAAAAAAATTACGGTTTATTGTATTGAAATAAATCTTTTTGTTCTAATTCAATTTCACACAAATATTATTGTATCATTGTAACACTGATTTTAATATTGAAATAATCGTTAATTATTAAAAAAAAAAAAGAAATCACAACTCACAGATAGTTGCGCAAGAAATAATTCTCGTGGACAAGAAGTAGAACTTGGCACATGGAGTGGCGGTCTATTTGGTGAATTGGTCTTCATCTTTGGGTCACTTAATCCACTAAGGTCCACATTTTGAACATTAATTTATAAGTACTGAACTTGTATTTTAGTATGTGTCAAATCCTAACTCTTCTAATAAACTAACTTAGGCCGGTCGATTTTAGTGGTACCACTCTTACCACTCTCTTTGCCTATAAATTGATCACGCAAATTTACAGAGCCAATTATGATAGCATGAGATCAAAATAAGACAACATAAAATGAACTTTTTTTATTTTATTCTGTTTGCAAATTGAATTAAATTCCAAAATGGTTTTAACTCGATCCTGTGAAACAACTGTAGGAATAATATCGGATTCGTGGTGAATATATAGTAACAATAATACTATTAGTGGCTAGTGCAAAAATGCAATTAGGCTAAATGAAACAATATAAACACATCAATTGCAATTAATCAAGATTAGTCCTTGTCAGATTAAAATCATGTATCCTACTGTTTTGAAAGCCAAGTCTCATTTCCTTTGAAGAACCCTTAGATTAGGGATATTAATTTCTACTCGTGCGTGGGGATATTAGCAGAGATTATCCCATTCAAAGCCTTGCGAGCAGAGATTTTTTTTTATATGCGGAAACGAGGATGAGGGACAAAATTTCCTTAAAAGTGATTTGGGGCCAGGGACAAGAACAGAGATCATACCTCTTGTCCCGTGAGATCCCTGCCCAAGTAGATTACATATATACTATTTATTATGTATTCTATATATCATAAATATTAATAATATTTTGGTTTTTTCATATTTTTTTATTTAATTTAAATATTATGATTGTACTATTTAAATTTAAACTTGTTATGATTTAACTTTAAATTTAATAATTTAATTTTATATAATTTTTTTAAATTTTATTAAATTTTAATTTATTATTTTTTAAGATCTCTGTGAAAATATGCAGGGATATGTGAGGAATGAAACAAGAGAAAAAAATTCTCCACGACAAAAATTGAGAACAGAAATGAGAGAAATATAAGGGCTGGAACACAGAGTGGGATAATACTCCCAGCCGCCGCCTTACTCTATTGACATACCGACCATGAATTGGACCACCTCCGAAAAGGATAAAAGAGCAGTTTGGTGACTTCCCATATGATATGAACCGAAGACACAAGCCATGGCGTGGCCGTGGGAGATGCAGTCTGAGCAAGAAACTGAGGTCCGAGGAGTGAGGAAGGTGAAATATATGAGTTAATTGATGGGACATGCCGCCACCACATGAACCTTACCCGGTTAACAACATCCCCTGCATACCTGTTAGGATTATTTTTACCTTTTCTTGAAGTCTTTAATATCAATAAAAAATAAATGTTCTTTTGGGCATATGTTTTGTTGAAACAATCATTTTGGACACGTTTAGTTGGTTTTTACATTTTTTGTATGAATTTTTTCTGTCAACTTTGTCAAAAGTAATCAACTAATCATGCATTATTTTATGAAGTTATAGGTGTCATTTTAAAAAAATATTAATTTAATTGGTAAAGTATCTTCTATGCAATGTCCAAAATGGCTCCTTTTCCATGCATCACCTACTTGATGATAAATGAGTGCAACTTATTCTCTTTTTTTTTTTTAACTTATTCTTATTACCACATTTATGTATCAGAAAAAAATATTGTTTTTTCTTAAGTTTGAACTTCAAATATTTAAAAAAAAAGAAAAGGAAATCTTTGTTATTTGAAAGATAAAATGTTTCAATTTAATCTTTTTATTTTCATATTTAACATGTTTGATAATGTTTAAATTTTTAAAATAATTATTTTTTTTAATAAAAAATTGATTTATCTAAATTTTATTTTGTTTGTTTAAAGTGTGTAAAATTGATTATAATTTAAGATTATTTTTTTATAATTAAAAATAACTTTTTTAAAAGAACAGTTATTTTAAAATTTTAATTATTTAATTTTAAATTATTTCAAAAATTTTAAAAGAGAAATACTTATTTACTTTCAATCAAATAATTTTTTTAATTATTTCATACATCTTTTGATAATTTAATATATAAAATTAATTTTTTATACAATTTAAATAAAAAATTTATTATAAAATTAATTATAAATTAACATATCCAAACATATATTATTTTCTCATAATTAATTTTTTTTAAAATTAATATACACTTAATTAAAATCAATACCTATGTCTACGGCAAAAGGTTTTTCAAAAGTGCAACATTCCTAAACGTTCCATCATCTCTCGGTGTCCGTCTCAGTCTCAGGCTTATTAGAAGCACCAAACAAAAAATAAAAGAAAACGGAAAAGTAAAAACGCTACAAACGCGAAATTGATGACGAATCATGGACGCAGATGGGATGGACAACAAAATAAAGAGCTATTTTGCGTCAACATTATTTTTTTTAAAAAAAAATGAAGCGTGAAATGTGAAGATTCTGTGGAGGATACAATTTTTCTCGATACATTCATTTTTGCTTTCTCTTATTTGAAAAACAAATATTATAAGACAAAGTATAATATAATTATTCTCGTGATGAAAGAAAAATGTTAACAATCGCATGGGATTGTCAGTTTGTCACCTCATTCGTGTCACGTGATTTTAAGTTGTTAGCATAGTTGTATTACGACACTAAGTTCAGGGTATACGTATTTTTTTTATATAAGAAAGATATTTTTTGTATACGTGATTACTTCTTAAATAATGTAATTACTTAGGAATAATAATTTAATTAGTTATTTATTCAATTCTAATAGTAAAATATAAATTTAAAATTTAGTAATTATTTATTTAAAAAATATATATATATTTTGTTAACTATGATGATTTTAACTACCATAATTAAAAAGTCATATAAATGTGATTTAAAAATAAGATGGTGTTATTAGGAAAAAATTGACCCAAATATATATAAAAAATAATAATATGGTGGATGCTAATAGTTAATATGACACCGAACATGGTGCTAGGATCTGATGTGTAATTGAAGTATGAATTTAATTTGTATCCTATTTTTTGAAAATAATTTTTTAACACTTTTAAGATAAAATTTTTGTGAACTATGCTTAGAATAAGGTGGCCATGAATACAAGCAAATGGATAAGTGACTTTTTTCCTTTAACAACGCGTGACTATATTAATTTCGTCATTTTATTCCTAATAATGTTTAAGTTCATGTATAATTTCATCATTTTATTAATAATAATCTTTAAGTTCATTTATGATATACCTCATTTTAGCCCAACAAAAAAAGTTAAATATCTTCTATCTTTCATTTTTCTTCTGAAAGAGAAATGTTAATTTTTGTTAAAAAATAAATCTAAAAATATTTTTAATTATTTAAGAAAGTAAGGAAAAATTAAAAAATAATGAGAATTTTAAAATTAATTTATTTTTTAAATAATTAAAATAAATTTTAGATTAATTTATTAAAAGTATTTAATATTGAAAAATAATAAATAAAATAATTTTTTTTACAAAATATGTTTAAAAGAACATAGAGCATTTATACGAAAGAGCTTTTAATTATTGTAAGTCTGATGAGAATGATTGAAATTAATCGTTTCATAGAAAAGATTAATACAAAATAATTTTTGTGTGAAATAACATCACTCTTTAATATTTTTCCATCCAAAAAGAGTGATGTATTCAATTGAAAATTTTGAAAGAGGGAACAAAAATTGTGAATGGTTGCTAAATGCGGTGGCCAAATGCTAAAATAAATAAAGCAAGGTAGTTTCGTTTGAGCTCGACTCACACCTTGGATTAAAATAAAAATAAAAATAAAAATATTTTCTTTTTGTGCAGTGTGCAATGCATCATATCACAATCACAAACACCAACGAGTGTTGTGTGAGTAGAGCTGCACTCTCAAGTTCAAACTTTAGAATAAATGGTTGTTGGGTGAATTTTTTAATCACAATAATATTTAGAAAAGGTTAATCTCATAATATTAATAATTTATAAAAATATTATTAAAAAAACCAAAAAATAATTACAGACGTCGGCACTCTGCGATCTGGGAAAAATGTTAAAAGTTAGACTGTCAAGAAGATGTGCCTACCTCTTCGCTGCTCAAATCCAAATCCAAATGAAAATTGCAAGCGGTAACTAACTTATGCTGACGTGTCTAATCAAGGCCGTTCAGGCAATCCCACAACACAGGAAACTTCCAACCGATTTCCTGTAATAAAATAATAAACACTTATTTTAATTTTTTAAAATATAAATAATACTAGTTTAGTTATTTAATAATTATTAATATTAAATTAATTATTTTAAAAGATAAATTTATGTTATTAAAAAATTAATTTGATGTTAAAAAATAATATTAAATAATTAATTTAATATCACCTATCATAAAAAAATTAAATTAATATCATTTACATTTAAAAAAAATTAAAATAAGTATTTATTGTTAACAAAATATCATCTTAAATTCCCGCGATATTTACACCTAACCTAACCCCCATCTTCAAATCACTAGTGTAGCCACTTCAATTAGAATCACAATAAAGAGAAGAGAAGGCTCGGGAGAGATACTGTAAAAGGGAGTCCCACAGTGCAGAAGCCACGCGGCAACTCGTCGCTGATTTAGTCGTTATTTATGAAACAGAAACATAAGATTGAGAATAATCTTTGTATTGAGAAAAACACGAGAATTTGAATATATATTCTTTCCGGGTCCAGGATCCGGGTCCACGGCCCAGCTAACCCTTCTTCACTTCCCCCCTTCCAACCTCCCTGTATAAATTGGCACCCCCTGCCATGCATATCTCGCTCACTTCCACCTTGGTTACACGTCTTCTTTGAGCCAACACCATAACCCAAAACCTCTTTCCATGTCCATTCATTTCCGTTATACCCCTGAATTTTCCCTTCATTTTCGGTATGTTCTCCTCGTCTTTCTGCATTCACATCGTACTTGATTCAGATCTCCCCTGAAATTTCTCGGTTCTGTTTCGCCCTTTTTTTCCCTTCTCTCCCCAGTTTTTTCAACCCCGAAGATTACTTCATTTGAATCCATGAACCAGGCCCGCATGGTGTGGTTGGCCTTCGGTGCATAATTCTTGACCCTGGTTCTACTCCTTGCTGTTTCTTTCCATTTCGAAATTCACAGTGAAAAAATCTTCCTTCTGACTCTGAGGGGTCGGTGTGGGGATTTCGGAGTTCAGTAGGGAGGAGCGAGAGGGGTTCTCCGTTTTCTATAGATCTTTTACTGTTTTCTTTTGAGGGGGTAGCCGGGGCCTCGGCCTCGGCGGGTTTCAAAGCCCCCACCTTCACAAGCCCACAAAAATTTTCCTAATCCCTAACCTGTTAACCCTTTTCTTCTAATTTCCTTTGATCGTCGCGGAAGAGATGCCTGCCTTGGCTAGTTGCGTGGATGCTGCAGTTGCTCCTCCCGGCTACGCTCTTGCCGGGGACATGCCTCTTCCGGCGCCGGTCACATTTTTCGGCGTACCTCCGGCGACAACCGACACCGCTGATGACACCACCGTCACCGTTACGGCTGAGAATTCCCATTGGTCGCCCTCTCTGTCTGCTAACCTCTACAAGATTGACGGGTGGGGAGGTCCCTACTTCGCCGTCAACTCCTCCGGGAACATCTCGGTTCGCCCCCATGGTTCGGAGACTCTCTCTCACCAGGAGATTGATTTGCTGAAAATTGTGAAGAAAGCATCGGATCCAAAATCTTCTGGTGGTCTCGGGTTGCAGCTTCCTCTCATTGTTCGGTTCCCGGATGTGCTGAAGAACCGGCTCGAGTCCCTTCAGTCAGCCTTCGAGTACGCTATTCAATCCCAGGGATACGAGTCTCATTACCAAGGGGTTTACCCTGTGAAATGCAACCAGGACCGGTTCGTTGTGGAGGACATAGTGGAATTCGGATCCCCGTTCCGGTTCGGGTTGGAAGCTGGGTCGAAACCCGAGCTCCTCCTAGCTATGAGCTGTTTGTGCAAAGGCAATTCAGAAGCCTTTCTGGTTTGTAATGGGTTCAAAGACAGTGAATATATTTCTCTGGCTTTGGTTGCGAGGAAGCTAGCATTGAATACTGTGATTGTTCTTGAGCAAGAGGAAGAGCTTGATTTGGTTATTGATATTAGTAAGAAGCTTTGCATTCGTCCTGTGATTGGCGTTCGGGCAAAACTGAGGACGAAGCATGCTGGGCATTTTGGGTCGACTTCAGGGGAGAAAGGGAAGTTCGGCTTGACCACCACTCAGATTTTGCGGGTTGTGAAGAAGCTTGAACGAGTGGGTATGCTTGATTGCTTGCAATTGTTGCATTTCCATATTGGTTCTCAAATTCCTTCGACTCCATTGCTCGCTGATGGTGTGGGAGAGGCTGCACAGATCTATTGTGAGTTGGTTCGACTGGGCTCTCATATGCGTGTTATTGATATTGGAGGTGGTCTGGGCATAGATTACGATGGTTCAAAGTCGAGCGAATCTGATATGTCTGTTGGGTATGGTCTCGAAGAGTATGCTGCTGCGGTTGTTCACGCAATTCAGTATGTTTGCGATCGCAGATCCATTAAGCACCCTGTAATTTGTAGTGAGAGTGGCAGGGCCATTGTGTCTCATCATTCGGTCTTGATTTTTGAGGCCGTTGGTGCTAGTGCATATGGATCCCCGGCATTGTCCAACCGTGGACTATTGTATTTGGTGGAGGGGCTCTCGGAGGCTGCTCGTGCTGATTATTATAATCTTTCTGCTGCCTCTAATAGAAGTGATTATGATACCTGCTTGCTCTATACTGATCAATTGAAACAAAGATGTGTTGAACAATTCAAGCAAGGGTCTTTGGGTATTGAACAACTCGCCGCTGTGGATGGTTTGTGTGATTTGGTGTGTAAGGAAATTGGGGCAAAAGATCCTGTTCGAACATACCATGTCAATCTTTCTGTGTTCACCTCCATTCCTGATTTCTGGGGCATTGACCAGATGTTTCCCATAGTCCCCATTCATCGTCTGGAAGAGAGGCCCTCAGTGAGGGGAATTTTATCTGATTTGACTTGTGACAGTGATGGGAAGATCGACAAATTCATAGGCGGTGAGACGAGCTTGCCGCTCCATGAATTGGAAGGCCATGGTGGCGGTGTTGGAAGGTACTATCTGGGAATGTTCTTGGGTGGAGCTTACGAGGAGGCTCTCGGTGGTGTTCACAATCTGTTTGGTGGCCCGAGCGTTGTTCGGGTTTTACAGAGCGACGGTCCGCATAGCTTCGCGGTGACGCGTGCGGTGCCAGGGCTTTCGTGTGGGGACGTCCTCCGAGTGATGCAGCACGAGCCCGAGCTCATGTTTGAGACGCTCAAGCACCGTGCACTAGAGTTTGGACAGCAAGAGGAGGAAGATGACAATATGCTGAACACTGCGGCGTTGGCCACTAGCCTTGCCCGCTCCTTCAACAATATGCCGTATCTGTCATCTTGTTGCATGACTGCCATAAATAATAATTATGGTTTTTACTACTGCTCCAGTGATGATTTTAATGCTGTTGCTGCTGATTCTGATTCTGCTAGTGGTGAAGACGAGCAGTGGTGTTATTGATATGCTTGAGTTTGGTCTTTTAGCATTCCCTGTTACTTGTTTGTTGTGTAGTATGTCGGTTGTCGTCGAGGTCGTCTGTTAAACTACATCCTTTTTCTTACCAGTCTCTTTGTTAGTATGTTTTTAGTTTAGCAAAGGGTGTAAGAAGTAGGAGTCATCTGCATTTGTTTTTCTAATTTCGGCATCTTAATCTGCCTGCCATCCCTCTGTTGATATCTATCTTGTAGACTTTCAAGTTGTATTTTATGTTTAGAATAAAAAATCATGTTATTGAGAGGTTTTGATTGAATCGGTGCATCCCAAGTGAATAAATGTTAATAAATGTTTGAGAAGACATTTTTTATCTGACTAGAATGTAATCTAGACGTGATCCTGTGTAAGGTCATCTTAGGATAAATTAGTTATTTGTAGTGTGAAAGGGCCGAAGCGCGATAGTTTGGATCCTCGGTGGTGCATTTTATTTTATTTTTTGATGAAATAAAGTTTAGGTGAGGAAAATATCAATTTTATAATAAATTATAAATCTTAATGAGAATTTATGATAAAATTACATATCTTCTATCAATAAATATACCTTAAATTTAAACATGAATTATGATTAACATGAACAAAATATTTAATTAAGTGGGCAAACACCTATTCGCACTTTAGTATAATGTGAGGGTAAGGGGGTGTCCATTACTAGTTACTAGTATAAAGTAAAGTGTAAAAAGAATTGAGGAATAGAAATATTAGTATTTTATAAAATCTTAAATTCTTATGGTGTACTTGGTTGAGAAAACTCACGTTTACACCTTTTAAATGAGCTTTTAAGGCTTGTTATTATATTTTAGAGAAATTTCAATAAAAGAATCAATTGTATTTTCATTCCAAATGTAGTTTAAACTAATATTTTGTTGTTTTTGTAAATAATTTGATATTATATTATTATTTTAATAATATTTAAATAAATATAACTTAATAATTTTATAAAATATTATTATAATTATATTTAAAATAATTTTATTTTACAATACATTGAATAAACTTAACTTTAAAAAAATTCTTTTAACATCAATTTATTAACTTAAAATAACTTATATTATCTTTTTAAAAATTTATTTTTATTAATATTATCTAAACAAAATTGACTTATAAATAAATATTTTAACGAAATTAATCCAAATATGCACTTAATTTAATTTTGTCATCATAGATTAGAATTTTACATCCGTTTGTTGATGTCTATCCCGTAGACTTTCAAGTTATACTTTTATCTTTAGAATAAAAGATACTGTTATTGAGAAGTTTCCCAAGGGAATAATTATTTTTTCATAGATTCTTTTGATTTGTTTAGAATGTAATTTAAAGGTGATCCTGTGCAAGGTCATCTTTGGGCAATTCAATTATTTGTAGTGTGAAAGGGCCAAAGGGCGATACTTTGGATTATGAGTGGTACACTTTAGTATAAAGTCAAGGGGTGCCCTATAGTAGTATAAAGTGTAAAAAAATTTAAGGAATAAAATTATCAAATATTCATTATTTATTATATAAACATTAACATTTTACAAAATCTTAAACTTTTATGGGTGTTCGGTTTATGAATTACTTTTTTATTTTTAAAAATTTTTATATGAAAATATTAGATTCTCGTGTTGATATAAGTTTTGAAAAAATAATTCATGGAAATAATTGTTACTTAACACTCTCACACTTTCATTCCTATAGTGGGAGGTGAGTTTGCAACATTCTTATAGCATGTAAATATTTTTGTTATATGAAATATTCAAAATATATACATTTTTATTATCATGTCATCAATCAATCACTATTATGTCATTGTCAGCAACGATTATCAATCACCATCCGTGACAGTTAATCACTAGAATTTAGTCACATCTGTTATTGCAAGTAATTGAAGGTGGTTATCGACTTCAGTCATCGTGTCAATCATTGAAATTCGATCAATCCCATTGTCATCGACAGTTGATAGTGATCGACAACTTCGACCACCGTGTCGGTCACTGGAATCCGACTACTCATGTCACTACCAATGATTGACAATGGCCAGGGACTCCAGCCACCGCATCAGTTATCGAAATCTGATCGCCTTTGTGCCCATGCCATTGACGATGGTTAGCAGTTTTGGCCACCAACAGCTCGTCAGTGGTTGGAGTTATTCCTAAAAATATTTTTGGTCAACTAAACGTAATAACCATCATTCTTATGAATATCATTCTTTGGAATATCATTCTTGTGCATGCTATTCTTAGGAATACCATTCATAGGCATGCTATTCTTAAGAATATTTTTTCAAAACTTAAACCAAATGCCTCCTTAAAGTGTGTTTAAGTGGGAAAACTCACGTTTGCACCTTGCAAATGGGCTTTTAAGGCTTGTTATTATGTTTGGAAGAAATCTCAATAAAAGAGTGAACTGGATTTTTATTCCAAATGTAGTTTAATCAGAAGTAATATTTTGTTACTTTTATAGTGAAAGAAAATTCGATTGTGTATGTATTAACAAAAATACTCTTATAATTTGATATTATATAACTATTTTTATAATATTTAAAGAAATATAACCTAATAAATTTTTTAAATATTATTATAATTATATTCAAAGTAATTTTATTTTATAATACTTCAAATAAACTTACCTTCTTTTAAAAAAATTCTTTACCATCAATTTATTTATAATTAATATGTTTAACACTAATTTATAACTCAAAATAACTCATACCCTTTTTTATAATTATACATTTAAAATTAATTTTTATTAACATTATCTAAATAACATTTATTTAACAAAATCAATTTTTAGATTAAAATATTTAAATATAACTTACTTATTCCTAACTAAAATTAAGTTTGTAAAATAAAATTCATCTAAAAATTAAGAATTTTACATTTTATTACCTAAGGTATTCTGAGTTTGCTGTTGTAATTTCGGCATCTTAATCCTTTTGTTGATGATGTCTAATCATGTAGACTTTGAAGTTCTATTTTATGTTTAGAATAAAAACACCACGTTATTGAGAAGTTTCCAAGGCGAATAATTTTTTTCATAGATTCTCTTTATCTGTTTAAAATGTGGATAATTTGGTTATTTGTAGTGTGAAAGGGCCAAAGGGCGGTAGTTTGGATTATGAGTGCTGCACTTCAGTATAGAGTGAAGGGTGCCCTCTACTAGTATAAAGTGTACAAAAAAAATAAAGGAATAGAATTATCAGATACTCATTATTTATTATATAAATACTTAAATTTTATAAAACTTTCAACCCTTAAAGTGTATTTGGGTGGGAAAACCCATGTTTACACCTTGTAAATGGGCTTTTAAGGCTTGTTATTATGTTTGAGAAAAATCTCAATAAAAAAGTGAACTGAATTTTCATCCTAACACATGATATAGACAAAAGTAATATTTTGTTGCTTTTGTAGTAAAAGAAAATTCGTTAATGTGTGTATTGACATAAAAATTCTTATAATTTGATATTATATTATTATTTTAATAATATTTATATAAATATAACCTAATAATTTTTAAAAATATTATTATAATTATATTTAAAGTAATTTTATTTTACAATACCTCAAATAAATTTAACTTTTAAAAAAAATTTCTTTGACATTAATTAATTTATAATTAATATTTTTAACATCAATTTATTAACAATCTAACTCAAAATAACTCATACCATTTTTGATAAATACACATTTAAAAATATTTTTTTATCAACATTATCCAAAAAATATTTATTTAACAAAATCAATTTTAAAATAAAGGTTTTCAAACATAAATTACTTCACTCAAACTTACTTCTAACTAAAATCAAGTTTGTAAAATTAAGTTCATCCAAAAATTATGTTTGTAAAATCAAGTTCATTAAGAATCAAATTTACAAAATCTAATCCAAATACACACTTATTTTTCTCATCATAGGTTAAAATTTTACATTTTATTATCTAAAGTACACTCTCATTTTTTGAGGATTCAAATCCTAAATTCTGATATCATTATGGTTTAAACATGACCTCAAACGAGATTTTTTGTTTCTGCTTTACTATTTCAGAATAATTCACTAATATTTTGTTTTTAATAAATTCTCCTAACATCTTTCTATTTTTTAAAAAAATGACATCTTTCTAATTTTTTAAAGGGTAATATTATATTCTCTTAACACATCTTCTTACAATCTTCATAATTACTTAAAACATAAAGTATTAAATAAAAACATAAAAATATATAAAATCTTAAAAACTCAAAAAATATTTAATATTTATTTTTTTAAGTAATTAAAAAAATTATTAAACTGATTCATTAATAAAATACATACTTATTCTTACTTAAAATGAAAATTATTAAATTAAAAATTAAAAATATTATATACATTAAAACTCTAAAAATATATTTTATACTTTTTTTTAATAATTAAGAAGATTGTTAAGACGAGTAATTAAAATTCCGAGTGAAAATGAATTAGCCTAATAAGCATTACTGCATTACTCCATATGGTGGAATTCTTTGCGCGTAATAGGGTGTGTTGACCAATGACAATCTTTATGGTGGGACCGGGGGCACGGACCCCCTCCCCCCAATTTCTTTTCTCAAATTTCATGCATATATGTGTGTTTGTGGGAGAATGTATCATTTTTATCATTTCTCATACTTTAGCGTAATTTGTAATTTATAGTTTTTATATAAATTTTTATCGAAATATGTAATTGTTTCTCTTTTGTTAATAACGTAGTATACTAATAATATATTAGTAAATTTTTTATAAATAATAATATTATTTACATATCTATTGAGATTCACATTTCAGTTAAAAGTTGTATGGATATTTTTAAAAATATAACGGTAAAATTCAAACATAAGATATGAGTAACAATTTAACTCCAATCAATGACTCAACATGATTAAGATAGAATTGATTAACTTTATTTGTATAATATATCGATTTTTGCATTTTTCAATTCCAAACGTTTGACACTGCTGGAAGCTAGGTAGGTTTTCACTTGCAGATAACCACATATATTATTGGATGACAATGTATAATAATTGCAGTCAATCTTTTTAATTTGGCTGTAAATAGCGTTTCGTCTCTCGGGTTATTTTACTTTCATGTTACAATAGCTTGTCCTAGTTGCGAGGATGATAGTTTAATACAAGCCCTGTTTAATAACCCAAAAAAAAAGTTTAATACAAGTGAACTATAGCATAATTATGTACAAAATAGTTAAATAATAAAAGAGTTTAAATTTAGTGTAAATTTTTTTACAATATCATTTAATGATGTATTATTACCTTATTAAAAAAGTTAGACTTTTAAGTAATTACTGTGATAATTAAATTTCTGTAATGATTTGTTAATATTCAATGAATCGAAATTAAATCTATAATAAAATATATTAAACTTAAGAATTTAATTTGGATCTACTATCATTATAAAAAAAAATTACATTATCATCTAATCATGTGCTGACAAATTATTAAAAGAGTTTGAAACATATTAAACTTAAGAATTTAACTTTGATCTACTATCATTATAAAAAAAATTACACTATCATCCAATCATGTGCTGACAAATCATTAAAAGAGTTTGATTATCACAACAATTATATAGGAAGTCTAACTCTTTTAATAATGTGTCAACACATGATTAGATGACAATGTAAAATTTTTTACACTGACAGTAAATCAAAATTAAATTCTAAACTTAAATTTACTCTTATATGTTGTTTGTGAATATTATAGACATGGTGCTTTCTTCTAACATTTGTTTTTTATTTTTAAAATTTGTTGTACAAATACACAACTTATTAGATGGGCCATTGTTTATTAACTTTGTTTTTGTGGATATCAAAAGTATTCTCACACTTTTTAGGTGTGAGATTAATAAACGATTTCCGTTATTAGCTTTCCCACAAAGGTATCACATAAGATTCAAATATTTGATCTCTTCCTATAATCGTAAGTCTCTTACTGGTTTATTAACTTAATTTAATCTCTAACATATTTGTTACTTCACTAGTAGCTTGGGACTTAAACCTATTGAAAAAAAAAGAAGAAACCTTTTAAGACTTTTTATTTAGGTACATAGCAACCTATAAGTAAGGATGGATCCATATATAATAGAGTCGGGTCACATGCTTCCACTAACTTTTCAAATTTGTCTATAACTATACTATTTATCTTATCATTTTTGTCCCTATTTTTTTTTAAGTTTGCTTCTATTATGAGATTTATTGGGTAATTTTCATATCACCAACTTTCTTATGTGAAAAGAGAATTATTCAATCACATAAGCCTTTAAATTATTCCCCACACATAAACAAGCTATATGTCATTTTACTATGCATTCTTTCCCCCAAATATCAAATTGTGCCATTCTCTGCATTCTCTGAATGTGAGTTAGATGTGTTTTGCTTATGCCTAGTGAAAAAAAAAATCATAAAGAATGTTAAAAATAGTTTTTCCAGTAACAACTACAATATATAATTGCTCATAAAAAATGTTAAGACTAGTTTTGCCAGTGGCAACTATAATAATTGAGAGAGCATTTTTTATTATGAATATCATAAAATATTAAATAGGTAATCGTAATATGGTAGATGAATGACTGAATGATTGCTTGGTTGCATATAAAGAGGGAAATATTCTTTTGGTTGACAAAAGGGGGCAGAATTCCATAGATTTTTTTTTTGATAATATTAATAATGAAAAAAATATTCAATATTCTCAAAATATAAAAACGCAAAGGAAACTATTGCAAATTTATATTTCAGCATTTTTTATGTATAAATATAAATATTTGAAAGTATTTTTTATGTTTGTGTATTGCTCTTACCCCTACCATATAAATTTTCTAGATTCGTCTAGACATCCTATTTATATTAGTCATAATTTAAGTTTGGATCGGTAGTTCTCTTGTTGGCTGATTATTTATAAACTCCTCTATAAATATTCCCTTTAATTAATGGTATATTTTGATTTTGGACTGGAATGAGTCTTTCCATCAATCTAAATTTTTGTTTACCTAAAAAATAAACATTACAAGACAACTTTGAGAAGAAAAATAAAATAAAATGAGCAATAATAGTAAATAATTTGTTGGGAGTTAGTTCAGGATGTAAGAATCGCAACACTTATAAAAGCTTAAGTTTGATTGCCGTTACTCTTAAATTGTTTGTAACAAAAAAATTATTTTATATTTTTTATTGTTAGCCGTTTGCAATAAAATTACCAAAAAAGAAAAAGGTTTCGCAAAACATTAGTAAAAACACGGGTATAATCTTGCTCTCAATTGTTTTATTTCCGGACCCATCTTAATTTTCATCTTGATTGTTTTCATAATGAAGATCATTTATGGCGAAGCCTTTGACTACCATTATCGCATTAAAAATAGTAGTGGGTCAAAATCGTTGTCTAAGTCATGGATATAGATGGAAATATAAATATATACACAATACAAAGTATTAAAAATATTAGAATTACGTTTTTATTATTTTTACAAATTCACTTGAATTTATTAATTTTAAAATAAAATTATATAATAATGCGTATCACCATCATGTTATCCTTTTATATATATATATATATAATATGATATTTTTTTATAATAATAATTTTTTTTTAATATTATTATATTTACTTATTTATATTAAAAAATATAAACACATATTTGTGTAAATTTTATCAAAAAGAAATATATTTTTTTGTCAAATGTTTTTAGTAATTTGTTATTATGTATGTTTGGGCCAATAGAATTTCCAGCAGAGAAGGTGATGTAGGCCCAAACTCAGATACAGCGTGCGTGTTTATCGTTATGCTCACTCGATGACCAAAGACAAATCTCGGTTCGTTTCGTTTCCTCGTTCAGCAAGGCTTAGTTTCAAGTTTCAACACCCAGTATGCAAATTACTGTTTCAGAAGAGAATGAGAGATAAAGGAATTAGGTTGTGCGGTTGTGCCGCTTGCTGGTCGTATAAGCTGGATAATGAATAATAGTGGCTTTTTTGGCTATTCAGCTTCCAAGCTGATTTCCCTGCTTACGTTGTTACTTGTTATTAACTTACTATCCGATGTGGTTGAACTAAGGGCCCGTTCAGCCCTTAGTCCTCATAGGATTGGATTGGGCCAGTTATTTCAGTCTACAAGAGAAGACAGAGGGGGTCATAAAAATGGTATGCTTTAGACGGTATTTAAATTTTGGAACATCTTGTTCGTGAAATTATCTATTTCAGCTCCATTAGCTCTAATAGGATTACTGTTTCCTGCATAATCTTTTTTAATCATTCATTACTCTTTTATTTTTATTTATTTTTTCTTTTGGCTTCTAACATGTAACTTAATACGGTTTTATCTGTAAGAGTGAAAAATGTGTAATTCTAAGATTCTGAAATTAAATTCTAACAAGTCCTTGTGCGAAGTATTTAATTTTCTGAAAATATTAAATGTTTTTATTTTTTATTTAAAGAGTTTAATTTTGATCTATCATTAGTATCATCCAATCATGTATTGTCAAATAAGTAAAAGAATTTTACTATCACAACTATCTAAAAAGTCTAACTCTTTTAATGATCTACTAACACATAATTAGATGACAGTAGATTAAAATTAAACTCTTGTTTAACATATTCTATTTTAATTCCTTAACTAGTATCTTCAGGTACTAGTTAATAAAAACCTATCATGCTGCTAACCAATGTCCTTCGAATATTGTTTAAGAATTATTTAATATTTTTTAATAAAATTCTCAAATTAGTTAATGAAGAAATTATAAAATATTTGTTGGGTTTTTAAAATATTAAATATTTTATTTTTTTTATTTAATATTTTCTATTTTAACACTATTTTAAAAATATTTAATACCTATTAATGCACAGTGATCACACCTCAGCAAATGCCTAATACATACGTATCTAAAAAAAAAAAGTATGCCACAAAAAAGAAAAAGAAAAAAAAAACAAACTTCCTATCCAATTGTCAAAATGAACTTTGGAGTTAGACTGTTCAAAATGCATGATCCGATCCTGGCGAGAGAGGAAGAGAGAAGTCTTATTCAGGAATATTTCTAAAACCCGTGTCAAAAATTTCCAACGACTAGTAAACCATTTTCCAGATAACCAAACAGATCGAAGGCATAGCCCAACTCCAATATCATCGTTGAATTAGCTGTTAGCCAGTAGCTCACTCTCGTCAGCCACACTACATTGGTGGACACCTATCATAATCAATAGTGACACTACATATTTGTCATTTTGTCGTTGGGAGCCACCACGATGCCAATTTGCATTTGTAGAGGGAGGAATTTAGATATTAGTAGTTGGAGACCCGTGCATCCCACGGGGACATTTAGTCTTTTTCTTTATTGTACGTATATATATATATATTAATTGTGATGATTGTTAAATGAATGCACAACATTGAACTACAATATGACATTGTTTTTTATTTAGAAGTATTTATAAGACTTGAAACACAAATCATGGTAATCTTATCATATCGACACAAACAAAGTGGGTAACGAACATACATCTTAAAAGAACATGTACATTGATATATCATTTAATATTTATTATTGATTAATAATAATTAAATCATGAAAAAAATACAAAGGTTGAAAATTGAATGGTAAACTAATTAAAGATGTTAAAATGTATTTTGCAAAAAAAAACATTAGGGTTTTCATTTATTCTCTAACTTTTTTTGTTTTCATTTTAGTCATTTTTCATAATAGAAATGACAATCCTTGAATTAAGTTTAAACAATAGCATACATTTTTGAATATAAAAAAAAAACTTAAGACGTCTTGCGTTTAAGTTTAATTAAAAAATAATTTTTAATAAAATAGTTTATGAATATTTTTGACCAAAAAAATATAATTATTGAATTAAAGAAATTAAATTAACATAATAAAGTAAATAAAAAATTAAATTTTATGATAGCATATCAAAATAATTTAATGACAATTTAAAATAAAATATTACAAAAGAACTCCTTGTGATGGTATATTAAAAAAATTATAAAAAAAACTTGCAAAACATATTACTAATTTTGTCATGCTATAATTTTTTAAAAAATATTATTATTTTTCCATAAAATATGTAAAACAATTTTCCGACATATTAATATATATGTTTAAATATATATATATATATATATATAATATTTTTACTAAAAAAAAATTCTTTGGCAAGATTGTTAGTCTGCCATGCCTTATTTATATATATAAAAACTATAAATTTTAACTAAGAAAAAAAAAACATATTTCTTTGGTAAGACCATGCCTTATTATCAATGTTTTAAAAAGTAGACTAGAAATTGAACTGAAAAGACTTCAAGATCATAGTTTGATTAATTTAATTGGTCGAATTGAATGACGTAATAATTATAATTATATATAATATATATTACTAAACCTAATAACATAAATTATAAAAAACACCATGTAATTTAAATTTATAAAATAATATATACTAAATTATTAATATATCTTAGCTTAAATAAATAAATTTTCGTTTAGAATATTACATTAATGAATATGTGCATTAAAATTTTAATTTAAAATAATAATTATCTTTTAGCTAGAATTTAAATTTAAAAATAATAGTTTATCATTTACACTTTCAATTTTCCAATGTTATTTAATTTATTTATCACGCACTCTCTCTCAAACACGGTTTCCCAAACTTAACAATTTTCAATTTCCCTCTATTTCACGTTTTCTAACTCCATCTTCAACCTACCCTTTCATCTTCTTTTTCTATATTATTTTTCTTCTTCCCTCCCTCCCTCCTTATCACATTCCCTTCAAAGGTTTCATCTTACAGAACCCATTCTTCTTCTTCCCTTTCTCCCTCTTTTGTGCTTTCTTCTTAAGTTGCACTCCACTATGGCTCTACTGCGAAGCCAAGGAAGAAAATGGAAGAAGCATGATAGGACCAAGAGCAGCTGGCTAGACAACGACGCTGGTTGGACGGCGACGGCAATGTTGGCTGGACGACAACGGTGATGCTGACTGGACATTGATTGCAGAGGTTGCTAAACAGAGATGGAGGAAAAATCAAACAAATGAAGATTTTTTTTTAAAAAATCAAACCGCCCGATTATTGATAACCGGATTCGGTTTAATCCGATTATGACCGGTTCAGGCAGTTAAACCTGCTGAACGACTTTTAAGATGTAACTGAACTGCAGGCATGGCTGGTTTATGGTCTAACCGGTCCATTATTTTAAAAACATTGTTTATAATAATAATAATAATGAAATAAAAAAGTATTTTTTAATTTAATTTCATAAAAAATAAAAATAAAATAAAGTTTCATTTATTTATAATTTCTAAACCCTTATAAACAAGATTTAAAAAATAAAGATAAAATATATTTTGAGTTAAAAAAAATTTAAAAAAAGTTTATTTCATTGGCAGGAATGACAATGCTATCATGCCGTGAATTAAAAAAATAATTTTTTTAATCAACAACTTTGTCCTTTATTCTTTACTGTGTCATTTCTCTTTTTTTTTACGGTCATTAACATATAAATATTTTTCTTTTTTTAGTTATTTTTAATCCATGACAAGATTGACAATTTTGCCATCAACATATATATATATATATGTATATATATTATAACCTTTGTTATAAGAAAGATAATAAAATATTCATTATATAAAAATACAAAATGAACATTTTATTAATTATAAATTTATATTTATATTTCATGAAAATTAAATAAGACATATAAAAAGGAAATTTTTTTTCTTTATATATTAAGTTTTATTTTCATCAAAGACACTAAAGATAAAATAAAATATCAAGATGGTTATAAAAGAAACAAAATTTAATTTAATTTTCATGAGAACTAAATAATAAATTAAATAATTTTTACAAAAATAAACTAATGTTGCCGGGCATAGTGTGGTCGAACATGGTGTTTTCCAAGCAAGAGTGTGGTCCGAGCGGGAGTGTGAGCAGGGTGTGGTCAAGCATGATTTTTCCTGAACGGAGGTGTTTTCCGAGCAGGGATGTGATTGTGTATGGTGTGGTCCAACGTATGGGCAATTAGGAAAAAAAATATATGATTAGCTGCTGAGACCGAGCGTGATGCGGTCCTAGCGTATGGGAAATACAGAGGAAAAAAAGGATCAGTTGTCGAGGCCAATCAATAGAAAAATTCAAAAAAAGAAAGAAAAATATATGAGCGGTGGTCGAGCAATGTAGTTTGACTGTGACCAAGCTCGAGCAGTCACCCCCCAAGTGTTGTGTTCGAGCAGTGGTGTGTCCTTAGGGATGGTGGGCGAGCATAGTGTTTCCCGAGCAGGGATGTGTCCGAGCATGATGTGGTCCCAGCGTATGGGCAATTAGAAAAATATATATTTGATCGGTTGCCGAGAATAAGCGTGATGTGGTCCCATCGTATGGGAAATTCGGAGGAAAAAAAAGATCAGTTGCCGAGTCCGATTAATAGAAAATTTCAGAATAAGAAAGAAAAATATATGAGCGGTGGCTGAGCAATGTGGTTTGATTGTGACCGAGTCCGAGCAGTCACCTCGTGAGCGTTGTGTCATCGACATTGGTGTGGTTCAAGCATTACGTGGCCGATCATGGTGTGTTTGATCGTAGTGTGGGTCTGAGCGGGGTGTGGTCCCAGTGTATGAGAAATTTAGAGGAAAAATATATAATCGATTTTCGAATCAGATCGATAGGAAATTGAGGGGGGAAATGAGCAGTGGTCCGAGCATTGAGTTGCTGAGGGTTATGTGGCTGAGTGTGGTGTGGTCTCAGTATAGGAAAGTGTATGGGAAATTCAGAGGAAAAAATATGATCCGTTGATGAATACGTTTGGTAGGAAATTCATGAAGGAAAAAAATTTGAGCAGTTGTCGAGTCCGAGCGTTGCATGGCCGAGAGTGGTGTTGCTCGAGCGGGGGTGTGGTCCTAACGCATGAGACATTTAGAGGAAAAATATATGATCGGTTTCTGAATCTGATCGGTAGATAATTGGGGGGGGATCTAAGCTGTGGCCAAGCCCGAGCAATAGTGGCCGAGCGTTGTGTAGCCAAGGGTTGTTTGGTCTTAGAGTATAGGAAATCATATGGGAAATTTAGAGGATAAAATATGATCGGTTGATGAATCTGTTCGGTTGAAAATTAATGAGGGAAAATTTGAGCAGTGGCAGAGTCGGAGCAACAATGGTTAAGCTATGTGTGTCCGAGGGTGGTATGACCGAGCATGGTGTGGTAGCCAAGCGATGTGGGCCAATTGTGATCGAGTTCGAGCAATATTGGCCGAACGTTGGGTCGTCGACTGTAGTGTGGTCCGAGTGGTGTGTGAAAAAAATAGATAAAAAAGAAAGACTAAAAATTATGTTGCACGCAATTCAATGAAGACAAAGAAAAGTAGAAGATTAAATGACCATAAATCGACTTAAGCCAATCTAAGGGTATTGACAAGTTTCTGCCGAAACCAATAGAAAAAAGATACAATGATTCTTATAATATATGATTACAAATAATGAAAAAATTAAGAAAATAAGTTTTTTAGAAAAAAATTAGTTTCTAATTTTTTAAAATTTAAATTGAAATTTTTTTTTGAATAAAATATGATATTTCCTAATTACAACATGATATTAAAGGAAGATAAAAGAGAGTATAATGAGACAGTGCAAAATTTCAAAAATTTTACAATTGGGTGTTTACTTTCTGTTATGCAATTATTGCATACAAATAATTACTATTGAGATATAATCTATATAATTTATATATCTATATATAATATTATAAAAACAAATTCATTCACTCTCTATTAGTATGACGTTTCATTCAACAAATTTTTTTACATGCAAACCAGAAATTATAAAATCTCACACCTCCCATCCGTGGTTGATTTTCAGCACATATGAACAAATAATAATAATAATTATTATTATTATTATTTTAGTGAAATGAGGGGGCCGAAGCCCCCCAAAAAAGAAGAAAATTACAGAGACTACACGCCACACGGGTTATGGAAGCCTTATAAAAGCAAACTCATATCTGGAGGAGGAAAGGAGAGCTCCTGAAAACCAAAATCATGTCCAATTCGCTAGCCAGTAAGCGCATCGTTACCTTCTCGCCAAGTGTGGACAAAACGAACCTCCCAATCTCTAGAGGTCCAAGCTGCTATCTTCGTGAGGATTCGATTCTCGTAACTCATCTTGGAGAGTTGTTTGTTCAGGAGAGAGATGATTGCAGCAGAGTCATTCTCAACCAACACCCTTCTAAAGCCCAAATTCCAAGCCAAATATTCCACCCCAAGAGAATGCAACAGAGCTCTGCCACAAAAGAATTGCAGAAGCCAAGATGGGACCCAAACCCTCTGATCCAATCATCATTAGGAGTCCTCCGCAGCCAGCATTGCCGGGGTTTCCCTTGGAGGCACCATCCGTGTTAAGCTTCAACTAAGGGAAAGAAGGAAAATTCCAGTGAATCTCCGCCAAGGTGAATTGACTTAAGGAAGCCTGCGGATTCAAACCAACTGCAGCGATATTGTGAGTATAATTTCGAATAACCTCAACAGGATTGTGGGGAATAAGGAGTCATCATCATGAAGAGACTTGTTTCTCCACTGTCATAACAACCAACAGGTTACCCGGAACGTATCATTCCATGCAGCTGTGGTGGATGAGCCAAGGTCAGCAGTGAGCAGCCAATCATGTAAATTGCTGGAATAGAACTCAATCACTTTGTTGGGTCAACTAATCTGTTCCATATTCGTGAGGCTCTGACACAGTCCAGGAGCATATGAATAACAGTTTCTGAAGTTTCCATGCACGAAGGCTGAACTATCCCCTAAGAGAGGCAAAGTGTTACCAATTAAACTAGGCCAAAGTGCTGCCACAGCTTTCCAAATAAAGGAATCTGAATTTTGAAAGACTACTTCCTTTTCAAGGTCACAGTTATGATCATATTTACCTCTCTTGACCTGCACCCAAAGTTGGTTGGGATTGGTGAGAATACCTCAACCCAGTTTCAGCAAATAGGCGTCATTCATCATAGACAGGTTTTTGAAACCCTGGCCGCCAGCCATTTTCGGTTTACACAGGGTTTCCCATTTAATGAGACGAGCCTTGCGTTGCTGGGAACTAGAACCCCAAATAAAGTGACGTTGAGCTTGTTCTGTCCCATACCAAACAGTTTGGGGACTTTGGTATGGTGAATGGGGAAACAAAGCCATGGAACCCAACACGGATTTGGCTAAGGTGATGCGCCCTGCCATGGACAAACACTGTTTCTTCCAACGCTGAAGTTTATCGTGGACCTCGTCCAACACACCCTTAAAAGTGTTCCTGGTGGACCTGCCCAGATGAATCTGAGCCCCCAAATACCGATCAATCTCCTTAGACACCGAAAAGCCACTGCATTGCACAAGATCATGGATCTCTCCACTACTGACATTTTTGGAGAAGATAATATTTATTTTTTGTTGGTTGATGGTCTGCCCAGAAGCCTGGCAGAAAACTCCAAGGCAGTTAAGAATGCAATTCATTTGCTGAACATTAGCTTCAGCAAAGAGCAATAGATCATCAGCAAAGATTAAATGAGATATGCAAGGGCCACTTCTACCAACCTTCATAGGATTGATTCCACAGAGAGTTATTAACCATAATAAATTTTTAGAGAACAAACAATTATTTCATTCATTCAAATTTTGTTTCGCATTACAACAATTTTATTATGGTTAATAATTGTGTCGCATTAATTACACTATACCATTGAATATGAAATCCGTGATCGATATAGATAACAAAGTTTTAAGTGGGTTCCATTTCATTACTTTAAGTTTTCTATTACCAAATAAATTCCATTTTTGTATTGCTCTGTTTATTCATTCAAATTTTGTATCTCACTGCAACAATTTTATTATGGTCAATGGAGTATAGTAATTGTGTCTGATTAATTATGCTACACAATTAAATATATCAAATATGTAATTCTTGAGTTATATGTCAAGCTTTTGAAATTAAGAATTAATTAGTTGCAATATTTATTGTTAATTAGTTAACTTTTTATTTCAATTTAATTTAATAATAAATATAATTGGAACAATTGTATCAGATGAAATTATGTAAGAGTTAATGGTTTTATATCCTAGCTCATTTTTATTTGTATATGTTTTTATTGTAATATAAAAAATAATATTGAATTAAAATATGCCATGAGATTCAAATTGGGCTTTTTTATATTAAAATATTTTTTTACCAGAATCATGCTCTTTGTAAATTAAGTATCAAAATAAACTTTTTTTTATATTGGGAAGTTGATTTCATTGAAAAAATCATGTTGAGAAGTCGGTTTCATTCTCAACGTTTTTGTATACATATATTTTAAGTTATTGAGTGTTTTAGGATTTTTGTTGAGTGGTTTTGGATTTTGGTTGACTAGTTTAAGGTTTTGGATGAGTGAACTAAGGCTTTAGATGGCCGGTTTAGGGTTTTAAATGAGTGGTATAAGGTTTTGAATGAGTAATATAGAATTTTAAATGAGGAATTTAGGGTTCATGCCAAAAAAATGATTAATCATGTTGAGAAGTCAGTTTCATAAAAATCGACTTCTTAACATGTAATTAAAAAAAAAATTACGTTGGAAAGTCGGTTTTATGAAAAACAACTTCCCAACATGAAAAAGAGAGCCTATTTTGGTACATAATTTTTAAAAAGCATGAAATTGAATTTTTTCCCCCCTATATCAATATAAAAAAGCCATTCAAATTGCTTATATTATATGTTAAAAATGATATAAGATTTTAAAACCTATTATTTATTATATCATCTTTTATCTTATCTCGTACGGATGATAAACTAGTTAATATATATTATTGTGAAAAATCATTTTAAAAAATAATATGTAATAATAATAATTATTATTATTATAAGAAATCCTTACTGGATTTAAAAGGAATGAAAAATAAAAATATGGAGGAGCAAAAACCCTCACCGTATAACTACATCACCTAGAACAAGGCAGAATAACCATATATAAAAGCACCTTAAGAAAATTGAAACCATTCCATTAAATGCCTAATGATTTTCGAAGGTTAGAGACTTATTGATGGAAATCAAATCATTATTCCACATTTTAGTCAGAAAGGCAGGTACACTGAAAATGACAATTTAGTGAGGTCAGAGAGTAGAGGTAAAAATAGACTAGGTTAGGTTAGACTTTACGTTAAATATGTTTAATCTGTTTTAAAAAATATTGACTTTAACCTGACCTGTTACTTATTATATGTTTTTTTTTAACCTGACTTGACATTTTTATAAAATTTTAAAAGTTTAACCTGACTTAAAAGTTTATTTAAAGACTTATATTATATAAATTTTTTTGAATAAGTCAACAAGTTCAAATTTTATAAATTTTAAATATATTTAATTTTTAATAAAATTATTATATTATATATAAAATAAATTATATTAATATATAATTATTATATTATATAAATATTATAAAATTATAATTATATATTATTATAATAAATAAATATAGCGATAAGAAGAAGACCATGTTAACTCGCCGGGTGGCCTGACGTATTTCTAGCGTAAGGAAAGGGCAATGGGGCTTCTACCATGTGGGATTGACTCTGCGACCCTAGGTGACCTTTTTGTCTATTCCAGCTGCACTAGTTCAATTCCAATTATATATGCTCACTGACAAGTGAGAACCAGACTACTAGCTAGTTCAAAACCAAATCCAAGCCACATCCTCCTCTTCCTCTATCAAGTGAAGTCTATCTTTTTCTCTCTTTGCATCTGTCTGATACTCTTCTTCCGTGTATATTCAACAAAGATGGCTGAGGGCGAAGCAGCAGCTCAGAAAACTCTTGGGGATTTTGATCCTCAAAAGAAGCCCAAAAGGAACAAGTTTGCTTTCGCTTGTGCTATATTGGCTTCCATGACTTCCATCCTACTTGGTTATGGTGAGTACTAAATATAATATAACCATTCGTTTCTATATATCAATCTAACTATGATTAGGTTGTCTTTCTCTGCGGCAAATTCTTTATTCCTAATTTTAACCCCTTTATGTTTCTTTCAAGACAAAATATAACATTTTCCGAGGGAAACTACTACTGTAGTAATGCTGAAATTGTGAAACTCATCATTAGTTATCGGAAGAAAAAAAATAAGTTTGTTTGAATAATTGACATGCGATGTTACAGATATTGGTGTGATGAGTGGAGCAGCCATCTATATAAAAAGAGACCTCAAAGTCTCCGACGTGCAAATAGAGATCCTGGTCGGTATCATCAACTTGTACTCTCCCATAGGTTCTTTCATTGCCGGCAGAACTTCCGATTGGATTGGTCGACGTTACACCATTGTCCTCGCCGGTATCATCTTCTTCGCCGGAGCCATCCTTATGGGATTTTCTCCCAACTACGCCTTTCTCATGTTTGGACGCTTATTCGCCGGCATTGGCATCGGTTTTGCCTTCTTGATTGCCCCTGTCTACACTTCCGAAGTCTCCCCCACTTCCTCTCGTGGCTTCCTCACTTCCTTGCCTGAGGTCAATTACTCAAGTTGAAAAATATGCTACTTCACTTTCATTTATATATATATAGACGTGGAAAATATTATAAGAAAATCATGGTATGTTATTTTCAGGTATTTCTGAATGGAGGGATATTAATTGGATACGTTTCAAACTATGCATTTTCCAAGTTGCCACTTCGCTTGGGTTGGCGGCTGATGCTTGGAATCGGCGCCATTCCTTCTATATTTCTAGCGGTGGCAGTGTTAGCCATGCCGGAGTCACCTAGGTGGCTTGTTGCCAAGGGTCGGGTAGGGGAAGCCAGAAAAGTTCTCAACAAAATCTCAGATTCTAAGGAAGAAGCTCAGCTAAGGCTAGCCGATATTAAAGAGACGGCTGGGATCCCCGACAGCTGCAACGACGACGTCGTTCAAGTAACCAAGCAAAACCAGGGCGAAGGTGTATGGAAAGAATTGTTCCTTCATCCAACACCCGCAGTTCGTCACATTTTCATTGCTTCCCTCGGGATTCACTTCTTTGCACAGGCAACTGGCATAGACGCCGTCGTTTTGTATAGCCCCAGAATCTTCGAAAAGGCTGGGATCAAGTCCGATACTAATAAGCTTCTTGCAACTATTGCCGTTGGATTCGTCAAGACAATCTTCATCTTGGTGGCTACGTTTTTGTTGGATCGGGTCGGGCGACGCGTGTTGCTCTTGTCCAGCGTTGGTGGTTTGATACTCTCGCTTCTCACCCTTGCGCTGAGTCTCACCATTATTGATCATTCACACACGACGCCAACATGGGCCGTTGGGCTGAGCATAGCGGCGGTTTTGTCCTACGCGGGCACATTCTCGATCGGGTCGGGTCCCATCACGTGGGTTTATAGTTCGGAGATATTTCCGTTAAGGCTACGTGCTCAGGGTGTGGCTATTGGAGCTGCGGTGAATAGGGTGACGAGTGGGGTGATTTCAATGACTTTTCTGTCCCTCTCCAAAGCGATCACCATAGGTGGGGCTTTCTTTCTTTTCGCGGGAATTGCAGTTGCGGCATGGATCTTTCACTTTACACTGCTCCCTGAAACACGGGGTAAAACTCTTGAGGAAATAGAAGGCTCTTTCGGTAATTTCCCAAGAAAATCCAACACCACCGGTACTGCTACCACCGTCGAGGGAGTTCACCATAACGCCCAAATCCAACTAGGGACCAATGGCCAGACTTTGACAAGCGTGGATTGGGATTTAGGGGTCATATAAATATAATAGGGTTATTTATGGGGAGTTCATTCGGTACCTAAACGAGTTTTAAGCTCTATTAATAAATTTTATGGGATAAATTCAACGTTAGATGAAGTAAAGTTTAAGAAGTTAAATTATATTTTAGCCTACTTTTATATATGAATCTGTGTAAGATCACATCAGTATTTTTCTGCATAAATTTACATAAAATGTAATTATTTTACAAAAAATTGTACTTTTTTAATCTATACAACTTTCATTCACTTTGCAATACACAATGTATAACTTTTTTTTTTAATGAAATACCCCATGTATAACTTCGTATGTCTTTGGGGTACCTTTTCAAATGTAAAATGACGAGCAAGGCACACAAATGACAAAGCTTCTATAGAAAGTGTAAAGATAATTAGAATTGTTTTTATGAATGAGAGAAAAATAATTGAGGTATTTTAGCATTTTCTTTTCTGTTTTCATTTTGAAGGCGTAATTGCCGTGCAATGCTGTTGAAATATTAACTGTTAATTGGAATGGTTCATATATCAATCATATTTGAAATGGTCAACTGGGATGGAAGCTGAAGATTACCAAAATATAATATAATGTAATAAAGAGGTGGTAAATCTCATAATTGCAAGTGAAATTCGGCAAGCGGTAATTACAATAGCTAGCTATAAGGCATTTTTAAGAAAGTGATGAGCGCTCCAATAATGAGGGAGGGGAAGTTTCTGTGGAACGACGTGGTATTTTAACCACGTTCGTGCAACAGACGGTATCATGTGTTAGTTGCATTATGACAATTAACCATAATTCAACCACGCCTTTAAACGTCTTCTAACTTTCAGAAATTTCAATACCGTGAATGCCTCTAATGTCTGGGAAAGGTTGATGCTAGAATCCAATGAATAAAGAATATTCCAGTTATGTCCAAATTGTTCTATGTAAGAATTGCTTTAAGGGCATCCTTCACGTAAGGATATTTGAACGGGAAACCCAACTTCTTAGCTTGAGTAGGAAGCACCCTCTGCCCTTCTAAAACCTACAAAGAGAGATGAAAGGTTCATTTCGAGGAATTCACACTATAAGATATAAGAACTGAGGAAAAATTAACCAGAGATGATAAGGCCTCTTTACCACAGAAGCACCTTCTCCAAGGACAGCCTTGAGTGCAAAGTCGGGTACAGGGAGCCATGATGGACGACCCAAGACATGTCCCAGTTGGTCACACAATTCTGCCAATCGGACAGGGTTTGGTGCAGTTCCATTGATAACTCCTAATATTAAGCAATAACAGACAGGATTCGTGACAATGCAATAAGTTCCCCAGTTCACAGAATTAAGATTAAACAGAAAATATGGCCATTGATTGTGCACTTAAAAGGAAATACATCCATTACAATACAAAGCGTGGGCTAGATGGCAGTTATCTCAAAGAAACTTTGCAAAATTTACAGTTTAAATGCTGCTGGAGGTTAGTGCAACACACATTGAAATTGGATACTCAGTTTATAAGAAGTCTATGCTAACCAATTTCCAGTATCTATTATTTATTTTGCCATTATTTTTAGAATTTTCATAAATTTCACTTTGGAAATATATGAGTGAATGAACACCTTTGTAAGATGGATTCGATAGGGCTTCATATATTAAATTGACAATGTCGTCCAAATGAATCCAAGAGAACCTGTACAAAAGAAGAACGGTCAATTATTACATCCACCTAGAAAATAATACACAGCCAAAACCCAATCCATAAACATTTGCACCTTCGCATTAGTAAATTGAACGATGTAATATGAAAAACAACTACATTTCTTATCAGCTAAGCTGCAAATAGAGTTGTTCTGCATTTTCCCGGGTGGAGGGGGAAATTGCTTCATGAGTCGTGTTCAAGTAATAGATTAGCAGTACTACAAAGTAACCTCTTACAAGCGCAAGAAATTGAGTGCAATACCACTGTTTTCCAGAGCCTAGAGGTCCACCAGCAAACATCATGAAGAGAGGTATCATTTTAGCTGCAGAGGCTCAAAGATGTAATTATCAGTTCAACCTAGACAATATAATGAGTTTCAAGAATTATAAATATTTTATAGATTACAAAAAATATATTTTGTAGAATAAAAAAAGGATAGCATTATGTTAGAGATTTTGTTTCAAGATCCTATTCAGAAGCACAACACACCATAAAGCTTAACTAGATAAGTAGAAAATTGAAACATAAAATGTTCTAGTATTGGTTGTCAAATAGTAATTTCAAGGACAGAAGTATATGGTTAATTTTTCCTACCTAGTGCTCCACCATCTTTACCAAGAACAACACCAATGCGAATCAGAGCTACTCTAACATCTCCATTTACTCTTAGGGCTGTTGATTCCCATTCTCTACAAACCTGAAAAGATTGGGCAGTTTTGGTCAATGCAATCTAGAAGCTACAATTGTATATTGCAAAATGCTTAATCTATTTGAAAAAGATCTTATGAGCTATTCATTTATTATGACTTCAAATTCCACAGTATTTGTATTTCAAGTCAAAAGAGAACTCATGGGAATCCACTGATTCTAACTAATATGCCTGATAACAACTCTGGTAGTTATATACCACAATGCTTGTAACTCGACCAATTAAGAGATTCAACACCATCTTTTTACCAAAAGATAAAACAAGAAAGATCAACATCTGATAGGCTCCTATTCCTAAGGTGTATGCCACAAGGAAGGGGATGGGAACTAAAGGATCAACACACGTGGGTAAGGAGGACATAATGGGGAAATAAAGGGGATAATCATGTTGATGGAATGGAGCATAACAGAATGCTGATGTGGCAAGTGGCAGTGTAAGGGAATATTCTGGAATGGAGGCTGTTAAGCCAAAGAGAGGATAAAAGGGGGAAAGGTGGGAAGAAGAGGGTATCCAGTGATTGAGGAAGGATTTGGGGCCTTTGGCCAGGGAGGAGGCAGGACCTCGAAGAGCCTGCATCTCTATCTTTCTCTTTTCTTTTCTTTTACTGTTTCTGTGAGAGTGAGAGATTCAGTTCTGTTCTGTAATTTCTCCTCCTGTAATTGGGAATTACTCCCATCTTCTATAATCAAATATCTGGTTCCTAACCACATCCTTATGAAAATTTGTGAGTAATATTCTCAAAATATTCCTTCAGCAAAGTAAACTTGGTTTTCTTATTTTCTTATGAGACTTTAAGATCTCACATTCTCTCTAATAGTAACAATAAACAATTTTTTTACCTGAGCCAAGTAATCCTTTCCTGATGGACTTTGTTCATCAAACACTTGTGTCTCACTGGTTCCTGAACATAGTAAAGTGGAAAATAATAATGAAAGACATACCCTGTATGCAAAAGCATGCAAAGTCATTACACAATTCAGGTGATTATAAAACATGATCAAAAGATAATTACATTTGCTAAGGAAAGCATGTAATAACCAATAATAATATTAATTGACAAGCACGAAAATGATCATCCAGTAGAGAACCAGTTTTGGCATACAAACATACCATAATAACCAACAGCCGTTGCGCTAACCAAAACTTTTGGTCGAATATCATCTGGTGCACTGTTTATCAATTCTACAACCTTTACTATGAAATGAATAGGTCAGATGAAGAATACACAATGGTTTATGTAAATAACTCTTGCTTCTGTTGATGCAAATATTTTTTTTACCGAAACAAAATAAAAAATAAGAGTTATTTTCATTTTTCCTCAATGGGAAATGTATGCTAACCTTTGAGGTCACCCTAATCCTGCTCTGCTTGATCTCTTTCTTTATCTGCAGCATTAAAATGAGTGTACTGCTTTTGTAGTTATGCATGTGCTCATTTTATCAGCCACCAAATGCAGGTGGGAGGAAGAAGATAAAGAGAGAGAGAAAGACAAACAAAGTATACTGTATGTATTGTCTCCTACTGGGCTCTAAGAAATAATGTTAAGCAGTTTTACCAAAAGGTTTACACCAGTGGTCAAGACAGCAAGGATTGCCAAATATATGTTATACATTATGATCATTTCAGAGTTCAGGAAATGAAAAGAAAAAATTAGTATGTCAATTTTGTTATTTTAATAAAACTTCTTAAAATGTAAAGGTGACCAAGGTTTCCTGCACAACTAGAAAAAGACATATACTGGCAACAGTGAACTCAAATTAGGTCTAAAAGAGACAAGATAAATATATTAAAAGAAAGATGCCTATTATCTCTTAATGACCACCACCTCGGTGTAAGTTCAGTCTAAATCATTTAAACAATGGAAGTGATAAGAACATGGTAATCACCTCAGAAGACCATCTTGTACTTATGGGCAGTCCAGCCAAATTCACAACCCCAGTTGAACCCTGAATGCAATCTTTCCATTCTGGCTCCTCTGCAATCTTGACTCCTGGAAAGTCTTTCACTGGAAATACCAGTGCAGAGTTAACCAGTTAATCCAAAGTGTAGTATAAGTCTGAATTTGAGTCTGGTTGTACAGAAAGTAGTTAATTTTTGTACTAATAATGGGGAAGATAAAACTAGAATTTCAATAGTGGAGGAATCCAAATTATGTATGAATTAAAACCAACAACAACTAATATGGTACTTATAGATTGAAGGTGATGCCATCGGTAAATAAAGTTGAAGTGTCACCTTGATCTCTTGAAAAAGTATGCGGTTGTGTACGAGTTTTAGTGAGTATATATTTTTGCAAATTGTGAGTGTTAATGCAAATTATTACATTAATTCATTACCTTCTTACCTGGAAAAATTACTTCTGCCTTAGATTTAGAGCGTGTCAAGACATGAACACTATGGTTGTCTGCAAAACATTGTTAGTTAAGAAAAGAAAGTTAGCTTAATTGTTTACACATATATCGGCAGAAGCTGAGAGTTTAAATGATATAAATAGGCAAGCAAGAGATCTAACAAAATCCAGGGATTCTACAGATTCATGATGCAGGGTAGTGATTTAAGGCAGCTATACAGCTCACATGGTGCAACTATTTATCATTTGTTTGACTCTCGAGGCTTCAAATTTATACCTTGTGTACACTTCGCAACATAAGAGGAACTATGACCAGGAATGTACAACCAAAACACACCTTTCATGGTAAAGGATATCCAGGATTGGACAATTAAGGTCGAAATCTAGATATATTTGAGAGCATTCTCAACTATCAGTAGTTGGCGAAAAGTTAAACATATATTAAAATTTTAAAATGCTATATAGCATAAACATATGAAAGTTAAAAGGACCTAGGAAGTTAGAGCCTGAGATAGGGGATAACCTGCGTGCAGCCTTTGCACCAACCTTCTACCTATAAAACCTGTTGCTCCAGTTACTGATATGATCATTTGATTTCCCTGCAAAAACACTCAAAGTGACAATGATCTTGAAGGAACCTAAATAACCAATTAAAAAAGCCAAACATAAAATTGTGAAAACTTAAGTAATATTCTTAATATGCACATTATTAATTTCTTATAGAAATCATGCTACCCAGATATATAGAAGCCAAATGTATAATTGTGGATCTTTAAGTAATTATTAGTTATTAGTCATGCCAACAAGGTATATAGAAGTAAATTTAAATTTTGGTTAATGATCTGTTGTAAGGGTTGAAAGCTGTAAATCTTAAAGATTGTTGATAATTTATCCAGCCAAGGGCGGCACTGATTAGCCCACAAAATCAACAACGAGAACAGTCCCACTTACAATGATTATCCCCACAAAGGCAAAGAATAATGAGCAGAACACCTTAACATATCATATATATGGTGCAAAACTAAGATAAAACGCCAGTTGAACAGGCTATTCAGATAGAGATAGAAAGAATCTACTTTTAGAATATACCTTGGGGCTTTGCTCAGAGCCACACCAAACTCTGGACCTCCTAGCCTCCCTGGTCTAGGTAGCCAGGAATAATTAAGCAAATCAACATTGAGAAAATGTAGAAAGGAAAAAGGTCATTCATTCAATGAAGAATTGGAGAAAATGGAAACTTACTGAGAGGGGTCGAGGAAGGTGAAGAGAAGGAGAGACGCTGTGAGACCACGTCAGAGCTGTGGCTCCGCTTCCACAGATTTCCATTAAAATTAAATAAATAAATGGAATTGCTTTTAAGATTTAGCTGAGTTTTGGTAAGCAAAGTGTTCTACTTCTTAGCAAGGAAAGCCAAGACGATGACTCTTACAAGTGTGCGCGTAAATAAATTATTCTCGTATCGCGTTTCCTTTGGAGCCACAGCAGCCACCATTTCCATATCCATCACTCATTTACTTCCTTTCTCGCTTCGAGTTCTAATTGGAGGACACTCACGTATTCTTGGTACGCTATTTTTACATTGTTTTTCATATTATTTACACAATGGTATACAACACAGAGTAAAATTTGATTTAAACTGGTTCAACTTAAATGAATTTAATTTTAATTTATATTCTCAATGTAAAATATATTGTTTTTTAATTATGTATTAATAATTATTAAAAATATTAAACTTTTGAAATAATTATTATAATAATTAAATTATTTTAATAAATTATCAATACATAATTAAGTAACAATATAATATCTTTTTACACTCACAATAAATTAAAATTAAACTCTAACTTAATTTGTACGGTTCATATTTTTTATACATCATTTAATCTTCACCAAATTGTTTGCGAGAATTATTTCCCCCATCAGATTTATCTTAAATCTGGGTCCACAGATAATTCAGCTGAATTTTTTCCCCATACCGATATATGAGTTTTTTTTTTTGTCTTGATATAGCATGGTTTTGTTGTTGGGCCATAATATATGATGGATTTTTTTCTTGTCTGGAGGGGTACGTCAGTGAACAGAGTGTGATGGGTTACTGAGTTAGGAGGAGGGGGCATTATTGTGGAACCTGCATATAGGTGAGGTAATGCGGGTAGCAGTAGGCCCATGAGACCTAATGGCATAGGATGGTTTATACTTTAAAGGTATATAAGTTGAGTAACATCATGCAAGTTATGGGATAAAAAGTTAAAATTTCTTTTTGAATGCAATTATTATTTCTCATTTAAGTTTATATTGTTTGACACCTTGATTGATATCTCCCAACTTGCTTTGGCAATTCCTTTGGAAGACTTACTTTAAGAAAATTGGAACAGTATTAAAATGCTATAAATAATTGAAAGTTTACATGATATAGAATTTCCAAAACTGGCATTTTATGGGTGTCCCAGAGGAAAAATGTGATTCTAGTTGGTATCACTCTTTTCATATATCGAAGTAGCAAACGAAGTCTTTTCTTATGCCTCTTATAGCTCTTTCTGTTCGTCTAGACTTGCATTACAGTAGGGTGAATATGACTTCTGGCATTGGACCATGGTACTAGGAGTTCTCTGCAAGTCTAGATGAACCCAGATCACGATGCAGCTACCTTTTTATCTATCTTTTGACGTCATGAAAATGACTTATGCCATGTAATTCTAACACTAGAGTCATAGAGTTGACATGTATCCATGTTTAGAAGCTGAGGAGAAAAGAAGTGCGTACATCTAACTGCGTAGTGCGTAAGCATTGAAATCAGATTTACTGCTCAATGCAAATAATTAAAACAGAAAGGATTTCTATTAAATGGAGAAAATACCATGTTTTTAGACTTGAATACGGGGACGACAAAACTAGGCAGAAACATCAACTTTCTGATGAATGTCAGTTTCCTCTGGCCATTGTGGCTACTCTGACAACCTAAGAAACAATTACTTGAGGGCCCTGAGCCAGAAGGAAGAAACCAAAAAGCATAATCAAAGCTCCAAAGCGTGAAATCCATTGGCCATATAATGGGTGTCTGTGGTTGATCAGTTGCAGTTTGATATCCATAGCGGATGCTCCATAAAAGCAAGGCCATAGCGATGAGAGTCGTAATTATGCACAATGCTGTTGAACGGGCACTTGCAGTGGGTAACTGCACACCCGTGTTGGTAAGAATCCTATTGAGACACACAGAGACACGAACACAAAAAGGCCAGGATTTTCTAAATGTCTAATGGCAGTTATGGTAATGGAGATGCAGCAAAGAGTTTGGTAGGGTGACTATCATACTGAATGGTGCAAAGCCTTATATATCATTGTATATTATATTGCTGCACACCTCTGATCTTAAAGGTAGTACACTATTTCTCATCAAGCAGTGGCGAGGTAGTGAGGTTCAATAGTTAACAACTTAACATTGCAAGGTTGCTAGGAATTCCGGGAGAGAATAAAATGGAAATCGTATGCACAGAATTTTCAGTCGATTTATGTAATTCACACAAATCCTGCAGTAGAACATGCTAGTTTTGTTTATGTCCATAAAGAAACTTCCTCGCATTAAGAAGAATCAAAGACAGAATCTCAAAACATTCATTGTTCCAGGAACCATCTGGCTCGGGTCAAGTGACACTGAAGACACAGCATGCGATCAATTTTTTCAACATCATGAGCATGGATCATCTCAATCTGTATCAACTGAAAACAAAGTTATAAATTGAATGCCAGAGAAGAAGTTATGCACCTTAGAATTAAGACAATATGCAAGTACGAGAAAAGAGTGCACTACTATCCATACCATGATTGATTCAAGTGAGAATAAAACGAAAAGGACCAAGCAATCATTTAATGCATGCCATATCTGTAATGTATACTCATCGCATAAAAACAAATGGAGGTGACTTGATCCGCAATCTAGTAATATAGAAAATTTTGTTTGCTAACCTTTATTTATTGCAAGGAAAACATGATGGTTTCAATCATTATCTTCACGACCATAATCATAAACTATCTCAATCTGCATCATGAACAGAACATCAAATTCAGTCAGAAATAAGCATATTCCAAAGCACTAAAAATCAACCAATAATCCTGGTGTAGCATCAACCTATAACTATACTGGTGAAACTTTTAAGGTTCTAATAGGCAACAGAAGAAAATGAATGAGGAACATGAGAAAGCCAGCATACTGAAAGAATACTCTCAAATTGAGAATTTTCTCCTATGCTTTTACATACCCCTCACAATATTTTATGCAATTTTCATAACTGACAAATAATGGAAAACAGCAAATGACTTCACTGATTTATGCAAGACCTTGATATTCTGTAGTCTGTACCCAAGGGGAGTAACCTATCCAGTAATGGGTTTACAAGAAGGGGGATGGAGAGAATGATATGATTAATTAATTCAAAACCTAGCTATGGAAGCTTGGGGCCATGCAAAAGTGATAAATTTCATAGGATTCTTCATGATTAGATGATTCTCACCAACTGAACATCTCAGTTGGACTGTTTTGAATATTCCGTCAATCTTGGTCAAAAGGGAAGAGTGACCATCCATCAAACGCATTCGTTAGTGAAATTTGATGAGGGAAATCAATGTGCTAACCTCTAACATTATCGCACACACATTTAGTATATATAATGCAGTGGGGATGAGATACACATATTCCCAGCTAAAAGCAGACCAGGCTAATCACTTTACAATTATGAAAAAGTGTAGTGCATTTTCCAGAAGAAAAAGGCAACTAGAATTCAAGGATCTATGTACAAATTGATAAAACATACAATATCAGATTTGGATCCTTTCATGTGAGACCCTCACATGACAAGGTCATTTGATGAGAGATAGACACAATACCCTGTGCAGATACTTGGGCCTCTTGCACAGGGCAATGTGTCTATTTCTCTGATCAAATGAACTTGTCATGTGAGAGTCTCAAATGAGAAGATCCAAATTCCACATACTTACACAGACATACTTACATACATATATAAGATATGCATATACAAATAAGAAGGAGAAGGACAAACAAAAAAGGAAAAGATAAACTTAATGTATAACCATAATGACTTACCCCAGAAGGTGGAGTTGGGTTGCGAGTAAACTTGGAACCACCAGGAGCCCAAGGAACTATTATACATTAGAAAATAGGAGTAAAAGCGTTAATATCTGAACTGGATTAAATAACAAAACAGGAAAGAGAAGGACCACTGCATAGAATTTTACATACTCCGGCAACCATGTGCAGACATATCAACCCCAACACTAGAAAATCTAAGAAAAGGGTGGTGCCTTGCCCTTGTGCCTATGCTCCAAGGGAGCCTTAGGAAAATTGCATCTTTCACAAAAATCGATTATTTTACAAGTTTGAAAGTTGCATTATAGAGACAAATAAAGGAATTGAAGAAATACATAATAATCTTATTAAGGCAGTCACCTCAACCCCACCTCACATAAAAAAATGTGAAGGGTGAAATTATGCGTAAAGGAAGTAAGTTTAGATTTCTTTCTTCCTTTAACCCCAGCTTACAATTCAAGAGATTAGATTAACATAAGACTCATCTTTACCAGCTGATGTTTAACTATCTCTCTTCATCTATCATTAGCGTGCTGTAATATTTTGTCATAGAAGTGATGTGCTATCATTTCTTACAGTGAAACCAACTCTCTGTCATAAGATATATATCGTAGCACAAAAAGCAGTCTTACTACTGAGGTTAAGTCACATGTTTACCTATATAAGGATCAGGGTGCCGCCACTTATTGTAAGTAGCTTCGGCATTCGCTATCATCCTATCGATGGTATCAAGGTCTTCCTGTATATCCAAATCCAACCACCACAAAGCACGCCCAACATTAGAGAGAGACACATAAAGTGTAACAACAAACACTTTCAAGTTCATAACACATGATGCCAGCCTCAGTCACATTGCTGATTGCTCACTTCAACACACAAGAATTTAGAACACGTGTGTGAACTATGTCACAGCTCCTACCAAGAACAAATCTTACGGCCATTAATCAAAGACATTCATGTTGCTTCAGAAGGCTATTTGGAACCAAAATTTGCGATTCCCCTTGACTAATTAATATCATGAACCAATTATTCAGGGGCGTGCATCGTGAGTGCAAAATGTGACCTTTCCTTTCCATCAAAATTAGCCGTATTTTGAAGGAAAGTGAGAAAAAGGGGAAACGAACCAAGTGTTTGTTTTCCTCGAAGCGTTCGCGCAGGTTTGAAGCCTGAAGAGGGAAGCAGAAAGAAATGATGAGAGAATTGAAAGATAGAGGTGAATTAGTGGAATTGACAATGGGAATGGGAATTGGAATGTACGTCGTCGTAGAAGAGGTGGCGATGGACGGCCCAGTTGAGGGTGTCTTTGAGGGCACGGCGGTAGAGGATCCGAACCCTCTCTTTCTGCGCCGCGCGCCGAGCAACGTACGCTGCCGTCGATGTCACGCTCATTTCTCTCTCTCTCTCTCTCTCTTCTTTCTACACTCTTCTTCTACTGTTTCTCTATTCTATACTTCCCTACCTGAGGAAGAAACTCGTCTCAAACCAGGCACTGCACTGCGATCGTACGACGTCGTATCGTGGTCGGAGGAGTACCCAACGACGGAACTCGCACTCGACTCTTTAAACAGTGGCTTCTCTGGGCCATGCTGGGCTTCTTCTATCTTGGCTTGGGTTACTCGGGCTTGGATCCCAGCCCTCTCTCCTTTTTTTTCTTGTGAAATTCTAATATATTCTCCGAGCATTGCAACTAAACTATGCAAAATATTACACGCCAAAGAGAAGTTAAATACAACTTAAAATTGTCAACCGTTGTTGAGTCACCAGGTCAAACATTTCATTCATGTTAATTATAACTTGAGTTTAAATTTAAGATACATTTTTTAATAGGCGATTTATAATCTCATCATATATATTCACTAAGATTGACAGTGTAAGACCTTGAACAATGTATTTTTCTCTTACTTAATCTTTTAATTACAAAAAAAAAATACAAGTTAAAATTGAGAATTGCTATGGTAGCCTGATAAGTTTAAAACTTATGATAAGTTGTCAATTATTTATTAATTATTGGTTTAACAACAAATAACAACTAATGAATGCTTAACAATTCATTTTAGGTATCGATACCCATAAAAAAAAATATGGGTAGCGAAATAATCCCCATTAAAATTATATAGCATGACATGTAAATTTGTAGTAAAATATAGAGTATTATTATATTGACATATGAAATATCAATTTTTTTAAAAAAATTTTACATCATACTTGCATAGTATTCATATTAAAATATATTTACACTTTAGCCTAACAAAAATAACAAAAAAGAAAAAAATTGATTTTGAATTGTGTAAATAACACTAAAACATGTTTGCAACCCCAAAATAACCGCTTTGTGCTTAGGAGGGTATTTACTATCTTAACAATTTGTAAATGTTGTTTGAAACTAGAGAGTTACTATAATATTCTCATGGGTTTGGTACCCAAAGTAAATTGTCAATCATTTATTGACTGTTAATTTTATAATAAATGCTAAAGAGTCTATTAAATATAAATAACGTTAGACAACTCACCCTAAATATTAGTACCCTAAAAAAAAGATAAATACTGAAATAATGTTCTCAGAACTAAGTTATTTTAACTCGCCAAAGGGGTAGAAATATTATAAGTGATGCTTTAATTATTAACCGGAGAAAAAAACGAGACTAATTGATTCATAGCACTTAATTCGACGAGAATCTATGCTGGTCTACTCTGCCACATGTCACAATTTGATTGGCTTGCAGTAGTATTTAAGAATTTTCCAGGGAGAATGATTGCGAGTGTCTACAATGAAGTTAGCAACTCAATAACCCTTGTACTAAAGAGAGCGAGAGAATTTTGGGGTTTTTGGGTGTGGGGGGGGCCCGGGAAGGAATCAACAACGACAACTCTACAAACCCTCAAAATTCGTAGCCTTTAGATACATTCATCAAATGGTACACAAAACCGAAAAAGGAAACAGCCCAAAAAAGCCCAATTTAGTTTTTCTTAGCTAATCAGGAAGGAACTCATACATATCTATCTCTGGAGGCAATTGTCTCATTTCCATTGATGCAAGAATGCTGAACAGTGAACAGACAGACATTCTATTTGATAAAATTGCTCTAACGCTGTACACGTGTGGGGCACCATAAACGCCTATGAAAGAGATGCTCTGCTATTTTTCCAGGAATAAGATCTCCTGTGTGTGTGTTGGGGTGTGAAGCTAAGCCCAAACATCTCCTTCAGGGCCTTACCCTGCTCTGAAAACCTGACTAACTTTGCAACTATCGCAGCACTCTCCATTATGTGCTTCATATCAGAGTTGCTCCATAAACGGTTCGCTAGCTGCATCCTCCTGCGCTTTGAATCCAATGCAATGCCCCACTCGTTGAAGAGCCTTTTCCTCTGTTCCTCGGAAAGCCTTTTCTGCATAAGCTTGACAAGCATTTCTCTCTCTCGGCGAAGAGCCTTCACACTGTGTCCCCAAACAAACATATGTCAACATTAAACAGAGACGAGCAAATAAGCAAACGACCAAGAATTTTTTTTGTATTATGAGGATAAATAACCATATGATCTATTTCTGAACATAATTTTTCAAATTCAGCATTACAAGGTTCCCCATTACACAGAAAAATAAAAAATAAAAAATTCATTGGCCATATTGGTAAATCCCCCCTTGGATTCATGATGCAACAAAACCAAATATATCAGATACTCAAATAAATGCACAAGTGACAGAAAGAGAGAACCTTGAAGCTCGTGTGATTGTCTGGCCATCCTTCACAGACTGATTTCCATCAGAAAATGTTTCTTTGAGGAAAGATAGTCTTCTAAGCTCTACCTCCATGTAAATGGAGTCTGTTGGATCACCCCTGAACAAAAGAAAGAAGTAGGTCCTGTGGGTCAATGGTACACTGCAAGTTTGCCAAAGTTCAACTATCTCTTTTTGCTGCCTCTTGAATTGCAGAGACCAATCTAAAGGAGTTCCGGGTGCCTCTAACATTGGATCCACACCTACATCTTTCACAGTCTTCTCAAACTTAAAAGGTTTTCTTTCTGTCTCCTGATCCTACAATTCAGAAAAGCAGAATTTAGTCAAAAGCATCAAGCATCAGGATTAACAATGAACTTCCAAATGCAGTTTTTAATCATCAAATGCAACATTATATGCATATCCAAGTTACAGCATACAGATGTAATTATGTGAACTCATTATTCATGTCTGCTACAAGTATCAATATACATATCTTGATAAAGTAGAAGTTTGAGTTTCCCCCACTATTTGCTAGTGACAAGGAAGAACTTCACGCAATAAATGCTGGAAAAGAATAAATAACAGAAATGGCTAGAGTAAAGCTTCACCTACTTATGAAGTACGGTATAACATAATCACATTTGTACAGATAACTAATCAAGATTACATAATTAATCCTTCAGAAAACCAGGAAATAGCATGTGAACAATTTCAGTTACTTAAGGAAGAAAATTAATAGATCAGTAATTCTTCCCTTCAAATTTAAGAATCAAGAAGGCAATTGAAATGATTTATTCTCACCTGACCATCAACAAGCTGCTTCTCATACTCAAGTTTGACCATTTCCTTCATCCCAGTAACAAATGTTTGGATGCTAGTAATATCCTCATCAGCAGATGTTCTCATGCTGTTGGCTCTAAACTCATCCACAGAAGGACTTCCAATAGAAGACTGAGAACCATTCCTTGACAACCTTGTGGAACCACCATATGTTAATGGAGGGAACTTTCTCAGCAAACCATGTGGTCTTCCAGGGAATCCTTTTTCAAACCCATTGGCCGGAGTCCTCTCTATTTCTCCTGCTCTCTCAGGAGAACCAGTCATGCGATGTTCAGTACAACTCCAGCTCCTAGTTAATTTAAGATTCCTAAAATTTGACATATTTTCTGACATGGCATGTGGAGATTGTTCATCAGGGTGAGGACATACAAGAGAATCAATGGTCGTTTGTACATCATGGAGTCTCTGCTCCAGAACACCATACGTTGAATTGTCTTGGATCTGACTCTCTTCCCTATCTTCGTTCAAAGGGGTAGACATTTCCTGACTTGTTCCATTTTCCTCTCTAGATATTGGCAATGCCAACACCCCGTTACTTGGCGATGGATCTAGATATTCTATGCTGCCTCTACTTGACTCCTCCAACTCAACACATCGAACTTCTTTGCAGTATTCATCAGGGTATTCTGTACAAGCAAAAGCTAACAAATGTATAATGACTGGATCTGATGCAATTCTACCCTAGAATACCATCATTTTTATTAGACTGTTTACTACTGGCAGAGAGATGAAAGGATTTACCATCAGGATTACTTGCACTGTCTTCATCATTATAGTGAGGATTGTTGAACTCTCTAATGTGTACATCAGGACGATGAGGACCATAAATGCTTGATGACTCTGATACTGAATCGTCATCTTCCCAGGTATCTTCCCCTTCCTGCAAATTAAGATGATTATTAATTATTAATGCCAGCCTGAACAAAAGTGATAATGGAAATCCAAATTTAGAGGCATAATCTCTGATGTGTGATAGAATTTTCAGTAATTAGGAAATAGAAATTACTTTTCCAGATTTCTGATCCTTTCCAACCATGCTTAGCAAATCCTCAACCCTTGATTGAGCAAGATCTCGCTGCTTAGTTAGCTCCCTAATCTCCTTCTCCATCTGAATAATTGAAACCCATGTTATCAACATCAAGGATGGAACTTGGAAGGAGTAAGGAAAATGTAACATGCATGAGCCTGAAAGATGTATCACTAAGCACTAATATAGCTATATCTATGAAATGAAATCTAATTTCATAAAAAAAAAAAGAAAAGAAAAGCTATTAAGCTATACAAAATGGCTTCGCACAAGTATTGGCAAGGAAAATGTAACATACATGTTCTTGAAGAATGTATCTCTAATCACCAATACATTTTAAGCTACAATAACATATATTGAAGAACACCCACCCCAAAAACAGAGAAAAGACACTGAGCCAGTCCATTAGAGATTTACTCAAACATGATGCTACCCTTTTTAGCTATTAGGATACATAAATTCACTAGCGCATGAGTATTGTTCACTAACACAGTTGCCCTGAAAAGAGAGGTCAATGCACAAAAAATGTTCTAAATCAATATCTTTAAAGTTTCATATCTAGACATGTCCACAACCAATACAAACAGAAATAGCATATGAATTCAAATAGCAAATTATGACCTTTTCTATCTGGAGATCTTTCTTTCTCAACAATGCTGCATAATCACAATTGGAGGTAGCAGGACCAGGAGTTCTCAACTCACTCTCCAATCTGGCCACCTCTTTTTGCAAATGCTTGACCAAGGTCTTATCAGACATCACTACATTAACCTGTGCTTTAGTGGTAACTTCTTTTGCACAACAAGCAAAAAGAAGTGTGTTTCTAGTTTGCTCAACATGGCTTCGTGCAGGGCTCAAAGTGCAAATGATGGCTGTTCTAGCATTGCCACCTAAGCAAGGCTGCAGTATGCGTGTCAACTTAGAATCTCTGTAATTGATGTGTCCATGTCTTCCCTTACTGCATTCAATCACATTGTGTCAGTTGAACTTCAAAGTGTTACATATATTCAATGGTTATATAAAATAAAAAGAGTAGCTCTATCAGTTAATTTTTGAACAATACAGATAAGTTTTCTAATGTAAAGATATCTCCAATTAGTCACAAGGTAAATAATAATCTGCCTTCCTCTCTCTCAAAATTTCTCATCTATGGGTGAAATTAACATCACATTAACTAGTATTCAGCCCATTACCCAAAAAAACTAGTATTCAGCTCTCTAAAAGGTACTCAATTGCTTATAAATTAACAAAAGCCACCCCTAATGCTTCATATATATATATATTAGAAAGGCCATCCTACTGTGCCATGAGCCTATGATATTATAATAGTGTCTGTCGTATAGTGAGAAAAGCAAAAATATTGCTAGTCAGTTTCATGCATACAGAATACCAAGGCAACCTTATAGCTAGCTAGGAAGGTCATAACGAACAAACTAGATAATTAGGATATGACTAAGCAATAACAAAATTAAGAGACAAGCATTCACATGAAGCACTGGAGTACATAACTGATATAAACGGAGTAAAGACGGAAGACATCATAAGCTAAGGAAGAAGTAGATAACCTAAGCTTACGAATGACCGTTCCAAGAGTAAGTAAACTCCGGTTTATATGACAACCTTCTTTCAATCTCACCCCAGCTGATGATGCGTGAGATGCACGCTCACTCCCTGCCAAATCAACAAAATTCTGCACAGAAACAAAACAAATTTAATAATTATAAAATATTTAATAAGCATTTTATGTCCTGAAGAAGTAAACATACCACACTAGCAGCTAGGGTGGTTGAGTTGCCTTTACCCAAGAATTCCCTGGCAGAACTTTCTATTGTCTGCAAGGTTACAACTCCATTAATAGAAGTCTACAAGTAAAATATATAAAGCACAAAGTTTTAAGAAGAAAAGGAGAAGTCACAAACCAGTCTGATAATTTGGTGAGATCTAGAACTCTTTTCATTCAGGTACGTCTCTCCTACCTGTCTCTGAGCTGCAAGAATGAAGTTGGAAATGTAACGGTACAGACCACCCTTCAACAAGAAAACTATGCAAATTCCTTTACCTTCACAGAAAGATAGGAGATCTTTCAAATGCCCCCAGTCGCGTAGAGTCTCCTCTGTAAGTTTCTCTAAAATGGGTCCTCGCTGATGAAAAGGAAAAATCATGAAAACAACATTTAAATATGCAAGTATTGATTACACTTCAATTCAATATATACAAAAGTCATTCACCTCGGGATCATCACGCAGCCTAAGTGAAGTGTTGTCAGTGCTGAGGAGGTCCCTAACAATTTCATTGTAGATTTCAATTGCTGAGAACTTCAATACAAATGCTCTCTCTTCGTGCTAAAAAAGTAACAACAATCTTGTGTTAATAAAACTTGTAATGTTAAAAACAATAGTTCTGGTGAAAAATCATACTGAAAAGTTAAACAGGCAGATCAATAAAGTAGTAGTCTAATTACCCTATTTATATAGTCAAAAATATCTGCTACAGTATACTCGGTTATTCCAATCATCGTGTATGTCTTTCCACTACTTGTTTGCCCATATGCAAAAATACTTGCTGAAGGAATATATAGACGAATATATTAATCAAAGCCTTAAGGTGGTTGAGTGGAAAGTGGGTCATAAGAAAGTAGCCAGCAAAACAAAATATACTTACAGTTAATTCCACTAACAACTGAAAGAGCAATCTCTTTGGCTTCTTCCTCGTATACCTGCCTTGTGGAACAGTCACCCTGAAATACTCTGTCTACCACCAATCATAACCAAAATTCAGAAACACTCTGTCCATAATAAATCGACCTCCAATACAATATGTCTTAATCAAAACACTTCCAAACACTATCATTAAGTTACAAAACTATAAAAAATGCATTTTGAAGAATTATAAAGTAAGGTCATTTTTAAAATTTAAATAAGGAGGGGGGGGGGGAATAACAGGGGTTGACACCTTAGCAAATTATGTCAATTGATTCAGCCAAACAAGCAAAGAAAAAGTCATCAAATGTTTGTATCACCAATTAAGTATTTTCAAAAGCTGGCCCCAGGTAAATTAGGAAAAGAATGCATCTCCTCCACAATAATTCAAAGCAATGAAATCTGAAACTATCCAAAGCAACTAAACCTTGTCCTCCAGGTAAGGGAAAGTGATCCCTTTAGGCATATATATATGCCGAATCAAACCCAAGTTCTGAGATTCCAGTACTTGTCAATATTAGGAAAACAAGAAATTGGATAGTTCAGTTTTAATGGCAATACAAATTTCCGAATAATAAAGCAACATTATAGACAGACATTTGCTTACCAAACGTGTAGGCACTTGGAAATGTGGAACCCTCCCGCAGCGTGTTCCGGTACAAGATGGTAGTGTCATTAATGCATTCCCAATCTGCTAATTCATTTGCAGCGGTTTCCTTCTCACTCAAAGGCCTCAGCCTTACTAACACAAGAATCTTCTCTTCACGACCACTCACTCCTTGCATCTTCTCCCATTTGACCAGCTCCTCTCCACCAATAGCCCCCATTTCTCACTTTTAACCAGAAAATTTTTCCAACCCAATTCACAAGCTAATCAGAATTCAGAAAAAGCCCATGAGTCCTAAAAGAGGAAAACAAGTGGTTGTGGCAAATTATTAAAGTTATTCTTCATTTCCTAAAATGCAAGACATTTACAAGAAAACAGCTGGGAGTTCACAAAAAATTACTAAGCCCTTAACTTGATGGCAGGAAGATAATCATGAATGGCAAACTCAGAGAAGATAGCAACCCATTAATTTCAGTTGATAAATAAATAGGCAATAACAGCAACAACAAGCTAACTTTAGATTGCATCTAACCAACAGAAAGAAAGACCAAGACAAAACAGAATGCTAACTAATTACGTTTCTATCATCAACAAATTATCAGACATTGGCATTATATCACGACCAAAAAGACTTCTCTTTTAAGAGAGAGAGAGAGAGAGAGAGAGAGAATCAATCATGGGTTTAGTGCGATTAAAGGATATGCTGGTCTTTTGCTTATTCTTTGGTACCGAGCTTCACCTATAGAGAAAAGAAAGAAGGACGAGAGGTGGAAAAAAAAACACAGGGCTGGGGCCTAAACATATAAAGCATGGTTCCGATTTTTTATCCTTCCTTCGACAATGACCAATTGTAATGTAAGAATAGAAAACTTTCCATAGCAGCGACCCCTCAATAATAATGCTTGAGAACGAAGTAACAGAGTTTTACATAAATTTGAAATTGACCATAACTTAGTAGTAGTTATTCACAGCACTGGTCCCCATTCCCCAACAAACAAGACCATCCTTTTCAGTTTTCACCCTCCTCTCTCTTTTTTTCCTTCTCTCCAATAAACAAAGCAACACAGACACCCACACATTCTCATAGATATTAGTTTTTGACAAGAAGTAGAAACCCAAGAAATTTACCTCCAACTCCCCTGTCCTTTTCACGACACGTTAGGTGAAAACAACGATAACCCAATTCACAGAACAACGTAGTTTATGAATCCGAAGCCCCCACTTAATTTTTTCGCTCTTTCTGGCATTGCTTTTTCCGTGATCATAAATCACAAATCGGATACGAACGTGTTCTTCTGAGCGAACTATAGTGAAGAATCGTAATTGAATGTTAAACTACAGATGGGGCCATGGATTATGGTTAATCAATCAATTAGAAATGATTAACCACAGCGACGCATTGGCCCAAAAGTAAAAGCGCTTCTCTTGAAAATTCATTAAAAGCCCCACTTGGTTACCTCCTTGTCAGGTGAGCAACACTCCTCAACTCAGATACGGATACCCAACGAACAGCTTCAACGTTCAAAACTTGAGTGGAGCCACTCAAAACCCAGTAGATCTTTTGGAACTTTTTCTAAGTTTAATCTAATCATCTCCAGAAGTCATGTAACTGAACCCGGTAAGAAAAGAAAAAGGTTTTATAAATGGGAAATTGGGAATACAGAGACAGAAACCGAGAAGAGAAAGAAAAGAGAGAGTACCTGCCACCAGGTGATGGAATAGAAGAGTGCAATTCGGCAAAAACTAGACAACCCACGATCTGAAAGAGAAAAAAAAAATACCAACGCCACAACGCAATGTGAGTGAGCGTGTGTGAGAGAGAGAGAGAGAGAGAGTCGTCGGTTGCTTTGCTTGCTTCCTCACTATCGCTCTCAGTCTCACGCACAGTTGGTATGGACCAGCAGGCGCGTATATCTGATGGGGTGTTAATTTCTTTGAAGTTTCTGTTTGTTTTTCTCTCTGTCTTTTTCTTTTTTTTAATTTGACTTTTTTTACCCTCGCTTTGGTGGGAGGAAAATTTGTAAAATGACGATTGTGTCCCCCCTTTTGCTCCTGTGTTTCTATATCTGAAAGAAAGTCACGTGATATGAGGACAGATGGGAGGGACTTTTTGGATCCACGTGGAGATGTAATCGTTTGTCACCCAAACGCCGTTCAGGTGCCCTGCTTACAAACCACTACCGACTAACGTTAACGTCTTTTCCAGTTTTGCGAAACCGTCCACGTGTATTGAAGATCGATCCCACGAGGAATCGAAACACGTTTGGAGTATAGTGTCTAACGGTCATTAAAATTTTAAAAAATACCACTTTCAGTTATTTATTTTATATTTTTATTAATTATTTTTAAGTAAACTTTTTTCCTATTTAAATTAAATATTAATTGGTTATAATTTTATTTATCCATTTACTAAAGATATTTTAAAAAATCAACACCGCTCATGGTACTCAGGCATGTATTTGATAGATAAATAACATAATGTCCTTGTAATCTCAATATTTGTTCTAATACTTTTTTTAAAGGGTTCTGGAGGAAGTGTGTTACCCCCAATATTCTAAGACAAAGAATCAAAAAATCTTTGGTGCTACTCATAAAGAGGACTATTTGATCTCTCCACTATTATGTCTTACATATATTTGTTCTTAGTGTAAAAAAATTTATACTATTATTTAATTATACGTTAATATATTATTAAAATAATTAAATTTTTTAAGAAGTGATTGTGATAATTAAATATTTTTAATAATTTAATAATATATAATTAAATAACAATATAAAATTTTTTTACTGTACAATAAAATTAAACTCTGAGACATATTTGGAGCGTACAAAATTGTAACCATGTATATTTTAAAGAGGATGAGAATGAAGAAATTTCTTCGGTCAACCTTGTCACTTTTGCAAAGAGGTAAAGCAGTGAAAGTCTGAGTGTTGATGGCGGAGATTGTCTCGCAACCCAGATGTCAAGAATAAGAATGACGAAAGTAGTCAAATTCGAGAAGGATTGAAGATTCCTATGATCTTTTGCAAGACTCAACCTTAGTCTTTTTATTATTATTTTTATGTTGTCAATTGTCAGTGTGGTTTTGGTTATCATGGATCACTGTTTGCTTGTCATCTTTTAGACTACTCCCCTAAGTTGGCTAGGTTTTTGTTTTTTTTTGTTTTTGTCATAATTAGTTAATTACTACTATGATGGCTCTTTTGTTTTGTTTTTTGTTTCATTCGACCTAATAGTTGATGAATATAACAACTTATTTTACATCATATGGATCTTTAGTTCTCTTCCTTGTTATATTTTTCGTAACTTATTATTAGTCAATTATATTTAGATGGTTAACATTTTTTAAATCATTGGCTGTCATGATTTTTTTAAAAAAGAATATGATGCGTTTTCACACTTTTTTTTTTATGTGGACTAATTTTTGTTTGGGATAATCATAAGGTGGTTTTAGTCAAATTTGAACATTTACTTTAGAAATAAAATTTATTTACATAAAACTCAATTTAATAACTAAGTCACATTTCATGATTGGCTATCATGATATGTAATTAGAATCTGCTTAATATTTATCTATATTCATTTTTTACTTCAAATTACACCTTTGTAGTGCTGTCAAACTTTTTGCTCACAAATTGTTGATATATGTTAAGAAACATGATTTCAGATAAGAAAGAGATGAAAGTGAAATTGATTGAATGAGAAAGTATATAAAAATTATATACAATAGTGATTTATATAGCCTTAAAGATATAATTAATTATATAACGAATCACACCTAATTAATTAATTACTAATTAACTACTAACCACCTAACCATATGTGATAATATTATAAATCTTAGCTTAGCGAAATAACTACATAAATGATACATACATGCAAAGTTGATGTCATAAATCTTTTATAAATTTTCAATGGAGAGTTTGCTTTTATGTGGAGAGAGAGAGGGGGGATAAAAACAGGTCAAGCAACTTAATAGAGGCTTACGACTTTACTTACTTTCAACCTACTTTAATTTTGCTTATTTATCAAATAAGTCAAACTTTATTTTTTAAAAAAGTATATTTAGTTAAATAAGTTAAAGTAACCTTTAAAAAAGTATATTTAATATAACAAACTGACCTATTTATTTATTCTATATACATATAATTAAATAATTTATTAGTTATAAATTAATATAATTTATTTATTTTATGCACAATACAATATTTTTTTAAATATTAAGTATATTTGAAGTATATAAAGTTTGAACTTTTGACTTATTTGAAGCCTTTATATAATGTAAGCTTTTAAATAGGCTTTCAGACTAAAATAAACTTTTATATTTTTACAAAAAGATTAAGTCAGGCCTAAAACAAATTCTATAATAAATAATAGGTTAAATTAAAGTTAAAATTTTATAAAATAAATCAGACATATTTAAAATAAAGTCTAACTTAACATATTTTCATACCTTATAATAAGCCAAATTCTTTAAATTTTTTACTACTACTAAAAATGAAAGGCATCGCTTAAATAAATCCACACAAGTTATCAACATTTTTATCTTTTAGTCAAAGTTCAAAATATCGTCCCTTTGAATTTTGGATTCAAAATTCCATTCATTTTTTTTTAAAAAATAGTAGTTAACGTGACATAAATGAATGCTTACTTTTTTAAGTCAAATAATTTTTTTCTAATGAGTTTTTCAAATATGATGAGTGTTGAACAAAAAAAAATATACGAATAATACATTTTTTAATTTAGAAGACATCAAACCTATCATCAGTCAATCTCACTCCATAATTTTTCCTTACTTGTATTAAGCAAAATACCACGAAACACACATCACTGTTAATTTATTTATTTATTTTCTTTTTTTGTGTACTACATCATTGTTCATTTTACTCTTTGAAATAACATGTCTGAGCTAGACAACAATCGGTGAACATAATTGAGCCACTCCTTGTAAGGTGAACAGTTAACTCGTCTGTCAAATTTGCTGTGTTATACATGGAAAACAATAAAGGAGTGGCTCGTTGTAACGTGCATCACGTCAAGGTCGGAGACAGTTGTAAGAAAGGAAAGGCAATATATAAATAAGGACAACTGCCTCCCTTTGTCTTTCACACTAACTACCAATCTTGGAATGAAACACGATACAATGTTGCCGTCCACGGGTGCTAACTGCTAAAGTGATTTACACACACTCAAAAACAAAAAGTGTTTATAGTGTCACATACTTATATATGTGTGTTTTATAATTTAACAGGTGGGGCTTTTCTTTATATTTAAGTACAGCATTCATATTATATTTAAGTAATAAAATATTTATAAATTCACAAGAGCGCTAATATCCCACATACCATGTAACAATTGAATAACTCTATAATAATTTATTTACATTTAAATTTTATAAAAAAAAGTTCAAATTGTTCGTACCTTTACACTAAATACGAAACAATCATTATTCCCCTCAAACCATAACTTGGATGTTACTTTTACTTCACTTAAAATATGTCTAGGAAATATTAATTTTTTAAAAATAGATTTTTTAATTAAAAATTATTTTATCTAAAATTTATCTTATTTACTTAAAGTGTGTAAAATTTATTATAGGTTAAGATTATTTTTTCATTAACTTAAAATAGCCTTTTTAAAAAAAATTTATTTTGAGTTTTGATTATTTAATTTTAAATTATTTCAAAATTTTTGGGAAAAAAATACCTATTTGTCTTTAACTAAATAATTTTTTTAATTATTTTATATATATTTTGGTAATTTAATACATAAAATTAATTTTTTTATACAATTCAAACAAAATTTTTTATTTTAAAATCAATTATGAATTATCATATTAAAAAATAAATTAATTTTCTCATAATTAATTTTCTTAAAAATTAATTATATACATAATCAATTTTTAACATAATTTTTTTTATAATTAATCCAAATAAACTTACACTCTCATTATACTCAATATTATTGGATATCAAATTAAATCCTACATGATTTTTTTTGCAGTGGCTCATACTATTCACATCTAGTACAGATTATGATTTATGATTACCAGCCATTACTCAACAGAGACTTAATGGAGAAACTTATATCTGCGTGTATTATATTAAACAAAAAATGTAAAATAAAATACTTGTAAAATTGATTTATATAAAATTGAAAACTGCTATAAAAACAAATCTTGAAGAAATATTAAAAAAATCATGTTTTTTTTTTGTACAAAAAATCTTCTTGTTTTATTAATGTGATTTTGCACAAGTTTAACAATAAAATTAATAGTGTTAACCTATATAAGAATTTATATGTATAAAAAATTATGTATAGTATTAGTCTAAACAATTAATTCGAGCTCGTTTATAGATTTCTTTATTATTTTTTTGGTTGTCATGCTCATAATTAGGTTATAAATGAAGATTTTACTTTTATTCAGTTCATTTTTGTTTCTAATTTTCACTTTGAGCAATTTTGTGAAACATCTTATAATAATCTCTTTTGCTAGTCGATGAAAGTCCTAATTAACCCTCTTCAACATTTTCTTGATTAGCAGAGAGAACATGATACCCTGAACAGAAAAATTGAGGTAGGCGTGAATCTGTACCATCTTACAAAAGTCAATGATAATCATAATTATGTCTGAATTTTTTTTAGAAGGCGGATTATAACTTTTCTTCCTTTGGTGTGAAAATTACAATGATCTTAAGCACAGGAAAACAATGTCTTCCCTTTCTCAAGATGCCATTAATCATAACTAGTTACATTTTTTTTCATTTTAAAATTTGGTCTTATATATTGATGATTCATTGTGTGTTTTTAATGCTTCTCTGTTAGTTTTGTTAGTCCTTAAGAAAATTATAAAATAAGGATTTTATAGTTAAATTTATTATATATTGAGTTGCAAGGATAGTGTTTATGATAGGTATTGTTTATGTAAGAAAAAATTCTGTAAGAAATATCTATGAAGTTGGCTTCATATTCAAGCCTAATTGATATCTTACTGATTTTGGATTGAGAAAGCATATGTTATGATGCCATCAAATAACTAACATAGGATTGATCTGATTAGTTGTTGGGAGGATAAAGCTAATGTTTTTTTGTTTGCCTTATGCAGATCATAGTGCTGCCATACATACATCATGAATAAGCTCACTGAGACACCCTCCGAACTTGCCAACAGAATAATTATAACCCAGTTTATATTAATTCAAGTACTAGATATATATTTATCTTGTTGCTGAGAAGAACCTTTCATCTTCTTGGTTAAATTAATGCTTCCTCAGTTCCTTCTTGTTTTTATAATATTTATTTAATCTCCATGTCCACCTTTATTCTTCACTCCTTTTATTTTGGTTTGATTGAGTTATCTTCCCTCCGCAAATCAAGTTCAGATTCCACTCTATGACAAGGAGAGCACAACTATCTTTTTTCTTTCTTTTTTTGGTATAAGACCAATACTATCATTTGATTTAACTTAAAATAATGGTTTTCAAAGAATTCAGTCTCGACTTAAACATTTTTAATTAAGCTCTAATTATTAAATGGCACCAAGGTCTAACCAACAAGAGCAACCTTCTTTTTCATCCCTTATAATTTTGTTTGTGGGTTTAAGCCTTTCTTGGAGAGGAAGAAAAGAAAAGAAAAGAAGGCATCCCCACTTAGTGGCATCATGGCGTGGTGTTAGGCATTGTAAGTGCTGACAAAAGAAAAAAAATGAGACTGCAAAAGATCGTGCGGTTGTATTAGATTTTTGGGAGGAGTCAAAGACAATCCTTCTATTTCGGTTTTGGGTTGCACGCGTAACTATGATTTGTATGGGCCCATTGAGTTTTAGATTTTCTTCCCCCATTTTCCCCATTGAAAGCAGTAAAGCATGTGCAAATTAATTAAAGACGATTATGAATAATTGAAAAACTAAGATTTGGTTGAGTTCAGTTAATATCAAATTTAAATATTATTACTCTTATCCGTTATGTTTCCTGGTCGCTTGCTGGAAGTGTTCATTTCTTTGGTCTAGTAACGTAACGAAATTGACCTGCCAGCAACCATGTTTCGATCAATATGTAAGTGCAAAGTTTAATTACCAATTAAGTTAACCTTGTAGATTGTTCACGATTCCATAATTAACATCTTAGCTGCAGCACATGCAAAAGTGTTAAGGGACTGAAGAAAAAGCAAAAGTTAGATTAAAGAGCCTTTGATAAAGGATGAGTTTCATGTGTCTTTGTGTTGTTCATATTTTGCTCAGATGCCATGAGGGATGGGTCTTGCAGGCTTTTGCCCTACATGCTCCCTAATATGATATCCTTCTTCTCTTTTTTGGTGTAGTGTTAGTGATATGATTTACACACTGAGAGCTATATATTAGTCAATGAATTGCATATATATCATGAAGGGAACCTGCTGAGCTCCAAGCCATGGCTCATTCCATTGCAACATTCAGTAATTGTTCCACCTTTCCATTAGATGTACTAATTCAATCTCAGGCTTTGGATTAAAGTAAGACGCAAGTACACCTTGCTTTGAACTTTGAAAGTTAGATATTTTTCTTTCATATTTTAAATTAGAGACAAAAAATTCAAAGATAAACTTTTCATCTATACACTTCGTAAAAAAAAAAAGATAATCAGAAACATATATGCTTATTACGCCTTCGCATGCGAACCAATTTAAATTACTATAAAGCTGAAATCATTATTCACAAGTATTTAAACTATAATTTTTTAACGGTGTAATCTTTTTTCAAGAAACAAATGTATTTTCCTCCTATTGTCCTTTTTAATAATAATAATAAATTTGTTTAAAGCTCCTATTTTTCACTATATCGTTTCTTTTATTTCCGAGCTCCAACACCTATTTGTCACTGACTCACTGTGTGTCTCTTGGGTCATATGTTGATTTACGTATTGAACTTATCTTTTGGGCCTTCCATAATTCCATTTCACAGGAGAAGGTCAAGTGATGCTTCAAAGGTTAAGCCCATTAGAGGGAATCAGTGCTTCTCTAAAAACCAAACCAGGAATACATGCTATTTGGGGCTTGGGCATGAGACTTGCAATTTCTGTTATTATAGGCCCATTTACAAGTGTCATGCATTCCTTTGTCGGATTGACAATAGTTTTCTATTTTTAATTCTTAATGACGAAAATAACATTTTGAATTTTTTTTAATTTTTTTCATAAAATTTTAAAAATCAAACTAAAGTTTCATTTTATAATAAAAATATATCAATCAAAAACAAAATAAAATAAATAAATCAAGCAGCCGCACTTTTCAATTTTTTTTCCTTTTGATATATCATATAAGGGAAACAAGTTTGAAAATGGGAAAGTCCAGTCTTTTTGCCCTTTCTCTTCCATTACTCCACCATTATTGTAATCCCTTTCATTTCATTATATTCCATCCACTGAAATGAAAAAATGGAAAAAAGGACATTAGTGTATTTAAGGCCACTCTATTTCACTATAATATTTGATGAGTTTGTTATTTAAGATGAATTATTAATTATTTATTAGCAGTTAAAAACTCATCTTAAATACCTATATTTTTGAAAAAAATAAAGAAAAATTATTAAGAAGACACAATTTATTATAAACACTTATTTCAACATTAATTTAATATTTTATAATATTTGGCCGTTGTGAGTCACGCGACTCCGGTAACAGAGTGGAGGAGAGAGAACTCTTCCAAAATCTGTTTTCAAATGAGAAGTTTCTAGAGGACGATCATTGCTATATGAGAGCTGTGGGCTTATCTGCCAAACTTTCAAATTCTATAGCTTGGAATGTTTAACTTTGCACTAATCTTATAAAAGAAAACACTGCTTTAACTTCAATTATATAATTTATCTTTATCCTCGTGACTGCAGTTTAAGTGTCATTTACATCCCTTCGTTTGATTGTCATGCAGATCATTTTCGTAGTAGAACGGCACCCAGAATGTACGGAGTTTTCAATATATTGATTGTTCAATTGTGACAACCACGAAACAAGGATTGAAGAGCTTCCAAAGCAGCTCCGAGTCCAACAGGCAATAGATCATGCTGCTAGTATTCCTTTCACGGATCATCCAGAAGGACCACAACTTTGAGCCCATGGCTTTGGCACTGAACCAAGTGATGGGTATTTCTTACTTTTCATCAACTGCCGAAATTCAAGCATTTTAGTATATGATGATGCATATTCAAGTTCACGACTCCTAACTCATTAGCAAAAAGTTTATTTTGTAGAGGTGCATGTAATTACAAACAAAAATAGTCTTGGAGACTATAAAACATTACACATTTTAGACAAATTAGTCTTCCATCCTCCATCAACGCCTTCTGTTCCTGCTGGTGCTGCTGCCTAACATTATAATATTCATTACTAACATCTTAGTAGGAGTAGCCTTTGACGAACATTCCCTTCTTGGCTTCCTCAGATTCACCATCACCAGTGTACTTTCCAAGCTGAGCGAGTGAGTTGGACTTGGCTCGGAAAAGGAGGGCCTCCTGTGCTGCCTTCACGTTCTCTGGGCGACCTCCCCATGTCTTCAAGCAGGTGTTTTGGAGGGCTCTGGCATATGAGAACGACACATGCCATGGGTTTGGAGATTGGTTCATGGCATTCAAGTTGAAGGTTGCTTCAACCTCAGATTGTCCACCAGACAAAAACTGCACAATACAACTTTGGTCAGTACAAGAACGACTGTAGTAGGAGGGAAGTTTGGAATATAAAGAATAATGCATTTGGCAGTGCCACTTACCATAATTCCAGGAACAGCAGGGGGAATTCTCCTGTGAAGGAGCTTGAGGGTGTAGTCAGCAACCTGCTCAGGAGTGGCCCTCTCCTTGGACTCAGCTCCAGGAGTAACCATGCTAGGCTTGAGGAGAATACCCTCAAACAGGACATTGTTCTCAGCAAGGTAGAAGAAAACCTCAGCCCAGACCTTTTGGGCTACTTCGAAAGTCCTTTCAATACCATGCTCACCATCAAGCAAGATCTCTGGCTCCACAATTGGGACCAACCCGTTGTCCTAAACCATTAAATGATAAAAAAAAAAATTGCCCTTCAGAAATGTTAAAAATATAAAAGTCCTTTTCCTAGATGTAACAAAAGTATCCTAGCTCACATATAATTAGAAGTTACTTTTATAACTTCAATGGTTTTCTCACCTGAGCAATGGCAGCATAGCGAGCTAGACCCCAGGCTGCTTCCTTGACTGCCAGAGCAGAGGGACCGTTGGGGATGCTCACAACAGTACGCCTAGTTTATGGATTCAAGTTAAGTTTGGAATGATGTAAAAATAAGCATGGGATTGATTTTCATGCCAAACAGGGTGATCGAGGCACAAACTCACCATTTGGCAAAACGGGCACCTTGCTGGTAGTATGCAGCTGTGCGAGAGGCAAGACCGTCCAGACCTTGGCACCATGACTCATCGTTGGAACCAGCCAGGGGCACCAAACCCTATTGTTATAGGCAAATAAACCATGTGTTACCATATACACTGCGTCACTGACATAAAAACAGATTCAAATCTTCTATTTTTTTCTTAGCCTGCAGTATTTTATTGGGGGACAGGGAGAAGGAACCGAAGATTTGATTCCCATAAATACTCCCTCAATCTCCCTCATACATATATGCTAATTTCCTAATGTTACATACATGACTATTGTTTATGTGAGGCTAGAAACATCTTTCTATATGGGCACACTTACAAATATCCAAATGATAGTTCATTTAAACATATTGGTAATAGCATTCCTGCTTATTGTTTTCACTATTGGTTAAGGCATAGCACAAACTGAAATCGCAGTGAACCACTTCACATAGGAAAGGGAGGCACATGCTACACGAAAGGGTAATCCAAATTCCAAAATCCAAATGGCTTACCTTGTCGACTTTAATACCGGGAACAATGTTTTGCTCGATAAGGACATCGACAATCTTCCTACCGTCAGTTGTGGATTGGTAGAGAGTTTCCTCAAAGAGAATGGCACCAGATATGTACTGACCAAGGCCAGGAACTGTGACAAGGAGGGTACGGTATGCCTGGCGGTTAACTTCAGTGTTCTCTAGCCCAATTGAGGCCAAACGCTTCCCACAGGTAGCATTTGACTCATCCATGGCCAAAATACCACGTCCTGATGAAGCAACTGTTTTCTGTATCCACACACAAGCAAGAAAAAAAAGAGACAGGAAACTATTTTAGTGAAACATTGCAATATCAACAATGTGAAAATCATTACTTAGTGGGTAAACAAGGACAAGTGGAACGGAAGTTCATCAATAGAGTACGTTTTAGCTAACAAAGCTACTTTGAAACAAGTGACTAAGTACTAGAAACCCGTAGTGCGAAGAAGAAAATGGATTATAGGTGTGAATCTAAACTTGTCGCATGCTTGTTTGAAGAATTAAGTTCGGTTATGAGATGCTTATAGCATTTGACACACATTGTATAACATACCGCGGTCTTGACGAGCTCATCAGCATAGGAACCAGCTCTGATGGTGAGGGCTGATGGGGTGGTGGGGTTGCATTTTACAACAGATACCGAAGGTTGGCGAAGGGTCTGGCCCTTCACCCATTCAGACTTGTCAAGAACAGGGGATGATTTGAGCAGAGTAGCAGATGCAGAGGCCATTGTTTATTGCAGGTAGCTGCCTAACCAGCACTACAATCTTATCCTCTATAGTCTATAGTAACCTCTGTATGCACCTCTTTACCACACATGCCCTCGCTCTCTGTATTTATAAATGTCAAGTGATGTATCATTTTTTTTTATGATGTCTCATTTGAGGCTGCTGTGAGCCAACCTGTCCTGACTTGACATGTGGATGATAATGTCTGCTGACTTGGCATTATGCATTAAGTGGTTGAAATGGATGGTTTTTTTCTCACCTCGTAAAAATGACTAAGAAAATAGAAAATTAAAGGGAGATATTTTCCCCCCTTGTGTTACTGGTAGTGACAAATGTATAACATGCATCAAAAAGGGTACAAATTAGTGTCGTTAGTAGGGAAAACAAAGTATGAGGTTATAATTTGCCTTGCTTACTAACTGATTTGTCTCCTTCTCACAGTTTTATGGTCCTGGTTTAATCACAGGATCTGGTGAGATTGAGGTCTCGAAATCATGCCATTTCAGTCGGCTCCATGTGATTGCACCTCCCTCCCCTGCCACACATGCCAAACGGCTATGAAGTTCAATGGCCTAAACTAATTTGCACATACATACTAGCGTCCCGTTCCCACTTGTTTAAATGCATGAACTCCCTCTGATAATAAGTACGAAGTGTCATAACAGAAATTAAATTCTATGTCGTACTCAATTGTCAAATATTGGAGTTAGAGACGGCGATTTGTTGACACAAAAAGATGCAAGCTTTTACATCTTACAGAAGACTATAATAGTGTAAGAGAATCGAGACTTTTTTTCCCCTGTACTGTAGTGGTGCTATAACGGTGAAGTCCATAATCAATAACAGGAAGGTTGGTACCAGAAAAGCATCAAGATATAAAAAGAATTACCAAATCTATTGAAGGGCAGGTGGTTAAGTTACCTGTAAAGTTTGGTGAAATGAAAGTCCAAGGGGGATGGTGCACTTGGGAAACTGGTGAACATTATTAAGTGCAAATGAAACTTAACTCCAACTCTACCCTTCCTAGCACACGGCAAATGCGTATTGACTATTAGTGCTTATATTTAAATGTAACATATGACATTTTAAAACCAACAACGCTCAAAATAAATAATAGTGCCAAGAATATTACTTGAGTATACAATTCATTTCATTTATTGCATTTTGAATATCAAAATGGAAATATCACTCTCTTACGTATTAAAGTTTTAAGAACTAAACTATGATACAAAAATAAAAAATAAAATAATGATTTCCAACATTAGTATAGTAAAAATTACTACTAAAATTTTAAATGTTAATGAGGGATGTCATGAGGTTAAGGTTCTTTTTTCTGTTCAAATTAACTACGAAAGATGATGGACGATGTGAAAATGTTAGAGAACTAGTTGTTGAACCCATGCAACGTGAGAGGTTTAGATAGTATTTTATAAATTAAATTTATAAATTTTAGTGTGACAAACTTAAGTAATGAAGTAAAATCGTATAACAATGTTTTAGAATATTTAAGGTTGAAGGAAATATTATTTTTTACTTGCATTTTTATGTTCTTATTTTTGTATTTTATAAATTAAATTTACAAATTTAATGTGATAGGCTTAAGTAATAATATGAAACACTATGATAATATGTTAGAACATTTAATTTTGAAGGAAATAAAATTTTTTTAAAATATTTTTCATATTAGTTTTTTACCATGTAGCTTAAATTAGAAGTATGAATTTTTTATTATGATTGTACACAATAAGAGATAATGTCTAGGTATATGCACAATAGTTTATATAAATAAATATATCTATTAATGTGTAGGGACTCAAAGGGTGTCATGTCTAAGCTCATACATGAAAATTTATATAAATTCATGAATATCTATTAATGATGAAAATTTAAAAGGTCAATTAATTATGTGTTGTGAACATGCTAAAAATAACTATTTAAAAGACCCTCATTGTAAGAGTCAACTTTAATATATAGTAAATATATATAGATATAGATGCATGATAAGGAGAGGATAGAGACAAAATAGACAAGCTAAACCTAGATAGAAGAGGAGAACAGATATTGAAAACTTAAGCTAAGTGTTTGAGTGTTCAAGTGTGCTTTTAATACCCTCAAAATGGTGCTTGGGCCTACGAAGTTGTTAAAACCCGTCAGTTGATCTTTTGTTAGGAGACTTATTTATAATCTTGAATAGCCAAATTCCTAGAATGAGGGTTACACCTGTAGGGGGAAGATGTGCTGTTAAGTGTGTGGATGCCTTCTGCACTTTGTTTCTTGCTTAACTTGATCTTAGTGCTCCAAGGAGAGTCCACCATGATGGACATTCTCTATACCCAAACTTATCAAGCCACATCTCATATCATAAGTTCACATAACCGGCGTTGTCGTAGCCAATGACCCAACTACTAACTACTGGCAATATAAACTCTCATATGGTACCACTCGAATATGTAAAAAAGGAAAAACATTACATCATATTAGTCAAAACCATGATATGTAGTAGCTAAATTAAATTAAATTTAAATTTAATTTAAATTAAATTTAAAATGGAATTTGAATTATGTGCAAAGCACGGAATGCATGTAAGAATTTCTAAATCATGTTAACCCTATAATCAGAATCACCCCCAACCTTGATATAATTAAATATGAATTTATATATTTATGTATAATTATATATTTAAAATTATATATATATGACTTAAAAATACATATACACTAATGATATATTAAAAATTTTAAATTTTAATATATATAATAATATACACTAATGATATATTCATCAGGGCTTAGCCCAAACTCGAAAAGGATCTTGTCCACCACTAACCCCCACTAATAAAAGCCCAGTTCAACTCCCCATATACCTGAATATAGGAACTCAAATTTAAGCCTGACGTAATACTCCAGATATTGGCCCAAAATGGATTCACTACCATGAACTCCGTTTTTTAAGACCACCTAGTCTGGCCCAAAATCTGACCTCCCTCCCCCTCCTTCCTTTTTTGATATAAAGATGGTTGAAGACAATATTGTGAGTTGGTTCCACTCAACGACATGGACCAGGCCCGGTTCGTGTTCGAGTAAAGCATTAGCATTTAGCAAAGCAAAACCACCCAAGCCGAAAGGGTTGTAATCCATGAGAACCGCATGCCGCACGAAGGCGAAACTAGGAAACACGGATCTATACGGTGTCGGAGGTCATGAAACCAATTAATATGGGTTGGCGATAAAGGGCTGGTGTTGGTATATCTGTGGATCTGTTTTTAATACTGCTGCACTTCGATTTTGTGGTGGTTGAAATATTAATCAGTGTCCAACTGCTATACAAATTGGTTGCTCCGTTCATAATGTCTCCCTTATATCCTCATGTAGTTTGGCCAATGCTTGCTTGGTTGTACAACTAATAGAGTTAAATGCATGCAACTGTGCAATTATATATATTTATGATAATAAAGTTGTGTAAGTGTACATTACTCTTTATGATACATTAATCCGGACTAGGTGGAATTTTTTTACTCGTTTGGTCCCAATCTCAGAAGTTAAATAAATCTGGGTTTAAGTATTCTTCAAATAATTACCATCAACAATCAATATATATTTAGAATTTTATGCCTTTCTCTTGCTTGTGGCGCATTGAAAAAATTGAAACAACGAAGTCTTCAAGAATTGTAAATGGTCTGCTGCACAGTCATTTGAGAAAATTAGATATTAATGGTCAAAATTTTGTAAAATGCAAGCGTTCTAGGAAGGCTAGTATTGAATATTGATAGTTGTTTACTGTTTACTGTTTCCCTCGCTCTCTACTTGTATATATTGTTTGGTAGTCATGGCCAGTTTTTTATTTTTTTGGTTACAACAAAATTTAGTAGAAAGAGATACTCATTTTGACCAGTTCAAATAGTTAGCATGAGCTTGAGCTAATATCCATTGGCTAGTTACAGTCAATTTTATATTACTCCTTTTTTACATGACTTATATCAGTAAAAATTTGAGTTATTTTTAGAAAAAAATATTATATAAAAATTTAAAACAAAAATAAAATCTTTAGTATTCACTAATAAATTTAAGATAGTTAACAAACACCTACGATCTTACAAGCAAGCCTCTTCCCTCTTGCTTTTCTCAAGATGAGAGACATCAATGCCCTATATCTTTTCCTTTACAAAAGATATTTAGATATTACTTATATTAACTAAGGGTTGGGATTAGCAATAAAGTATGCTAAAACCCCAACAAATGGTGCGTTAATGTATGTGGTTGGCTCGGACTTCCTAAAATCAACCCGATCATCCACATAAAAATCATCTTCTCCTGGTCCTCCAACAATGGCTCCCACAAGTACATTAGGATTAGGATTTGTTGAGTTGAAGTAGATTGAACCTTCTTTGCAAGCGATGAACTGAGGATGATCCTTGATCGAGGGTAGAGACGAGCCACGGTGATGAATACGCTGTGGATAATAGTTGCTATAGCCAACCATGTACGATAATCCCATTGGATTATCACCCAGAAGGTAATCAACTTGCCTCTTAGCATGCTGGCGAAGTGTTTGTGCACTAACATAGACGTTCCCACAATTGATGGCTTGTGACGTGCGAGATAGGTAATTGGCATAGACCAACTCAAGGAAAGCGATTGAAGTTGCATGCTGCAAGTTGCTGCCTCCAGGCCTGATTATGAGTCCACCAGGAGTGTACTCTATGTGTGAGCTTGATGATTCGGGTATAAGTGTGCACATGAAGCTCTCTGCCGAGGCCTTGTAGGACTCTAGAGAGTACGTGTTTCCTTCGAGGACTTCCTAAAAAATTGATAAAATTTAGGTATAAAAAAGATGCACATTGTTCTTTTTTTTTTCTTTGGGTATATGTGAAAGTGTGAAGGATGTGTCTATATTTTGGTCACATAAATTTGTGTAATTTTAAGTGTGCGGTTGAATTGAGTAGAGAAGAACTTAATGGGAGGCTGACCTTCGAGACAAGAACGTTAAGGCCAGCATGCTTGTTGTCCCAACCAAACTCATTGATGTTGTCATCAGCACCAAGCGTTTTGCCATTGCTTTGAATGTAGTTGAGGAAATTATCGTCCTGCGTGGCCCTCCTTAGCCATGCGGCTCCCCATAACAACTCGTCCTATCATGTTAAAATTATGACAATAACAATGATTGACCCGTCAAAAACTAAGTGATTCCAACTACAAAAATTGCCATTAACATATTACAAATAGTCCTTGATACATAATTAGATGATATATAGCTAACATTGTTCACAAAATAATAAGGTTTAATTTCTTTAACCAATTTAATTTGATGGTGATTGAACACAGCATGTTCATTAATATAAGAGGTAGAAAATTAACACTTCAACAGGGCAATTTAAGTTAGTCATGATGGCTTCCCTTCCATTTGTTCAAATCTTATTTATTTATTTTGGATATATCATAGTCCATATCCTATTCATTTTCTCCTGAATTGAAAGCTTAAACCGTTATCCTCGGAATGCTACTAATCTCTTACATCCAAAAGGAAAAAGCAATTCATTATTGAAAGTCATAATCAATTACCTGATAGCCATCAAAATCACAATAATATGGGCAGGCACCATCCTTAACGTTAGCATTGTCACTGTAGGCACCCCTGTAGTTATCTGCAAATTGAAAGGCCTTAATGGCATTTCGTAGCAATGTCTCTGAATAACCCGGGTCCGATGACAGGAATGCTATGGAAGAGGCTGCTAGTGCGGCGGCAGTTTCACCGGCGACATCGGAAGCCGGGTTTGGTGCATCAACAGCATACACAGTCCTAGCTGTGTCCATGTCCTCTGGCCTCTCCCAACAATCGTGGTCCGAGCGTGGATCACCCACCTATATATGTCATTAATATAAAGAGAAACAGTTTAGTAGTCATTAACCTAATGATTTTTTAAGGAGAAGGATGTCAAGGACCAATTCTCACAAAAAGTATATGAATGATTTTATATATTTTTTTAATCATTTAATTATAAAGACTTTAACGTTATGTCAAAGATTAATTCTTTTAAAAATTTAATCTGATAAATAAAAGTACAAAAATAATTTTATATTTCTATCAAAAGAAATGATTACATTGCCATCCGCATAGATGACATATATTTTCTGCCAGACTAAGAATCCAAAAGGAAAATATGAAGGGGTTTCGCATTCAGTAAGGACCATTTCTAAACCTATTAAATTCACGGACTTTGGGGACCAAAACTGGATCACGCATGCAATAATTGAGTAACCATAACATGAAATTGTGAAAATGATCCATTGGCCCCCCCTCTGGTAGTGGAGTGGAGTTGCTTTGCTTTCATTCATAATACTTTAATTGGGCTACGAAAGGAATAAATACGAAAATGGCCCACTCTAGGTCCCTGGATTAACATAACTTTCTCTAAAAACTAGAAAGTGTTCGATCAAATTATCAATTTATGTCTAATACATTGGTGGGGATTCAGTAGCTTTTCTACACTTTAAATTGTCTTTTTTTGTAGAATTTAAATTTAATTAATTTAATAATTAAATCATATAATATTATCTTCTTAATGATAATATATATTAAATTTTAAATAAATTATATATTTATAAATATTTAATTTAATTATAAATATTTTATTTATATTTTAAAATTATATTATATGTTAAAATAAATTAATACAATATAATATCAAATGATATTAAAATTGTAAAGATCTTTATATAAATTTGATCTGTTTTATAAAAATTTTTAATTTTGTAGTTGAACTGATAAAATTTAATATTTATAAGAAATTATTAAAAGAAATAATTGTTCAAAACCTACTTATGAAGTAAGGGAATCCTCACTTCTAATATATAAATAAAATGAGTGTTTATTTAATTATTATTATTATTATTATTATTATATATATATATATATATATATATATATATATATATGAAAAAAAGGGGAAGGGGTGGGGGTTGGTTCCCCAACCTATTGAATGCATGGGAAGGGACAGTGGTGGGGGCCAAAGGGTCAAAACCCGACAAAGGAGTGGAGTGGATTAAAGCGTCCGCGGAACCAAATTCCCGCTACCCATTTTACGGATTAGTTGAACTAAGCCAACTCAAGTCCAATCCCAAGATACTCTGGTTCAATTCTCCCAAACTACCATCAACCACTACCATAGATTTTGATGGACTAGGAGTAAATAGTAATAGTAATTTACCTGAACGAAAATCCGATTGGGCTGAGAAACAGTCTTGAGCAAGTAATCGGTAGCCCAGCGGATTGCGACCAAGGCATTTCTGAGCTCATTGGGAGGCATCATGACCCCGAATTCGATCACGCTCCACGCCAGCATTGTGGTGGTGAAGGCCATCGGAAACCCGAATTTGATGTTGTCGCCGGCATCGTAGTACCCGCCGGTCAGGTCCGTGTTGTAGGTCCACCCATCGCTCAGACCCGAGTTCGACCTCCAATTGATTCTCTGGTCCTGTGGCAGGAAACCCGATCGCTGGCCCTCATAGAAAAGGATGGCCTTTGATAACGCGTCTTGGTAGTCATGGGCGCTTCCTAAATTGGGCAATCCAATGAGGAAGAGAAGAAGCAGGGGAAGGGGAATATGGTAGAAATTGGAGAGCCTCATTTTGGGTGCGGGTGGCTAGTGGTTTCTTCTTTTGGTTTGCTTTGTATTTATGTGACTGTGATGAGTGGCTATTGAAGTGGGTGTTACTTATAATTGCAGAGTTAGAAGGGGACAAGGGGTGTCAGGGAGTGACGGGGGAAGATGAATTGTAGATTTGGAGGGAAGGAGATCTGTGTGTTAGTGTGTTGAAAGCGCCGACAGTTAAACTGGAGAGTGTCAGTGAGACCACATGCGATGCGAACCCAATTGTGACCGCACAATCCTAGAGCATGAAGCATGAGAGGAAAGTGAGGTGGGGGGGCTTTTATTTGTGGAGAGATTCTTGCATTATAAGTATTACATTAATTCACTAAAAAACGTAACATGTGTTATCGCATAACCAAGCATAACAAGTTCGGCAATTTACTGTACCAAGTCAGAAAAGGTTTGGAGGAAGTCTAATCTAATGATGAGAGCGTCAATGTCAGACACATCTTTAATTTTGGGGTTGGAGGGCTAGTTTAGTGTCGTCACTGCAGTACTCCAGACAAAAGAAAAAGGTGTTGTGTACAACAGTCTTTATCCTTCAGAGAATCTGAAAAGCGGGAATGCAAAAATATTTAAAGGAAAAGACTGGTAAGTGTAAGACATTCTTCATAGGGCATATTCTCACTTATCTGATATGCTTTGCTTGGATTAGGAAGAAAATAAAGTGAAAAAAAAAATAAAAAAGAAAAAAAGAAAAATAGAATAAAAATAAATAAAGTTTTAAATTATTTAAATTAAGAAAATTAGGAAAAAAATAAAAAAAGTTAAATTTTATTATAAATATATATTTATCTTTATTTATTTATTTATAAAATAATAATAAAAAGTATATTAGTCAAATTTTTACCTTTTTTTATTTTTTTTTATTTTAAGAGATAAATGAAAAAAGTATGAAACTCACCACTCTATTTTTTTTTTCTTCTCTATTTTTCCTCTAACCAAATAATAAAACATTTTCATTTCTCTTTTATTTCTCTCTTCTCTATTTTTCTCATAACAAACAAAAAGTTAAATTCATTGTAACAAGGCTAGTTGACTTTTTCTCTATTTTTCTCATAACAAACAAAAGGTTAAACTCCTTGTAACAAGGCTAGTTGACTTTTGATGTATTGCCTATCCTTTTTGGATGGTACTGTTAGATTTTTCTCATTAGTTTATCTTTTTTTTTTGGTTACCAAAATGTTGTAATTGGGTTCCTGGCATTCTCTCTGAATAATTTGAATAAAATTTCTATTTTTGCCAAAAAAAAAGTAGGGCTATTTAGTATTAAAACTTAAAAGTCAAGTATTATATTCTCAACCAATAAAAGAAATGATTGTACATTGAAGCTTCCATAGCCCAGCATGCTATCGCAACAGTCAGCTAAGCATGATTTTTTTGTTTAATCTTTTGAATAATCATTTTTTTAAATAAAAATTATTTTATTTAAAATTTATCTTATTTAGTTAAAATATGTAAAATTAATTATAAATTAAAATTACTTTTTCATAACTAAAAATAATTTTTTAAAAAATTTTATTTTGAACTTTTAATTATTTAATTTTAAATTATTTCAAAAGTTGAGAAAAAACTTTTTCAATCATTTTATATATCTTTTAATAATTTAATACATAAAAATAATTTTTTTAATACAATCTAAACAAAACTTTTAATCTTAAAATCAATTATACACATAATTAATTTTTAATATAATATTTTTTTACAGCTAATCTAAATACACACTTAGACACCTAGCACAGACACCTAGCACAAAAGCAATTTAGTAGACAACTTACCAGCCCTATTTGCACAATCCATAAAAAAATGGGTACAATGATACCACCATATAAATTTTTCATGTCTACATTAGGAACCACGAAGAAGTTATGGAACAAACAGATGAAAAAGAATCATTATAAATTTTGGAATGGTGATGCAATTTTATTCTTACGAAATGATTGTTCAGATCATATACATTTAAGCACTAGGTAAGTGCTACATGTACTGTCAGAACCCAAATAATAATTGGCCCCAGGAAAGGAAAATGGCCAATGTGCAAAATTGAAATTACTTCGGACACAAATAATAACCGTCAGCTTCACTTTGGTCGCCTATATAGAATGTCATCTAGGGTCTCTTTTACATAGTTACCCACTCTGTTCAAGTTTCTGACAACACCGGATGCCACTAGGCTTGCATTTCTTTTAAACCTGCGCATTTAGAATCTTCAGGAGTTAGTATTTTCATAGCACATCCCTAACATTTGTGCTTCTAGAAGGCACAAAAGTAATACAAGAGTTAACTCGTCTATGCTGAAAGCTTTGGCTTGCCTGTTAAAGTATTCATCTGCCGTAGCATGTGGAGGTTTATATCTTCGTGGTTGAGGAGTAGCGTGTTCATGTTCTGGACAAACAAGACCAACAGCCAATAAATGAAAAGGCACAGTAAGAAAGAAAAGGAAATATAAAAACAGATGGAAAGAAGAAACAGAATTTAAAGCCTTGCCTACTTAGCAATAAGTTCTCTGCAAATAGAGAAATGGCAATTATACAGGAAGAAATACATAGTATAAAAGAAATAATTACGCTGTACAGTTGTAAATAGGATTGTGTTCCAAGTGATACCACCATGATGATATCACTTGGCCCATTACAAGTGTAGAAGAGTCCACTGGTAGCATAGGCACAGAAATTTGCTACAAAAGCAAATGTTATGGGAAATCTTTAATACAGAATTACTAATTAACAAATAATATCTTCCATTAAGTGAAATTCTTCAATGAGAGCGAAACTAATTAATGTTCAAATAAAAAAAGGTTCATTTTCATTTTGTTGTAAAGATAATTTAGATAATAACTTGCGGTTTTCTTGTTATCTTGATAATACATATATTAAAGCCGTGTAGCACAATAAAGAACAAGCAGCACTTGAGAATGTTGGAAAAACACACATCAGCTAAGATGCCCTACTGCTTTTATGTATTTGCATGAAGATTTTCCAGCTTTACATATTTCACATTTTGTGAGAAGGTAGCGCAGATACAAAGACGAACTCAAACTAATGATCTACAAGAACAAAGAGGGATTTGGATCCTCTAAAGTGAGGGGTGCACTTTAGAGAGTAAAGTGCAGAACTATAACTGTTGATGAAAAAATCAAAGGAGTAGATTATCACATATCCATGATCTATTATACAGGTGCTTGTATTTTATAAAATCCTAAATCCTTAATTTTCTCATCAACGGTTATAATTCTGCACTTTACCCTATAAAGAGTGAAGTGCACCCCTTACTTTAAAGGATCTAAATCCAACAAAGAGAATTACCCAACATATGCACTGAGGCTTTTAAATCTACCATTATTTTTTTTACAAGTTAAAGAGGAGTGATAGAAAAAGAAGGAAATAACCTAGGAACTGTAAATAAAAGAAAATCCAATAAATTTGATACCTTCAGTTTTATGAGCAGGAGAAGGAACATGGTCAACAGGAGAAGTTGAAGACTTCTCCTCCAGCACCACCTGAAACATAAGCTAATAGTGTCAGAAACTTAGACCACATTTTCTTGGAAGACAATTGAAATACTTACTTTTGCACCACCTCCCTCCCCTTGCCCCCACTCTCTCCTTCATTTATTTATTTATTTTATCTTTAACACCCTAACAAATTTATTATTTGGCCCCTGCAATAAATTGATGCTTGCTCCATGATATATACTACTCTAAATTACACAAAATATGTCCCAAGAAACCCTTGGAGCAAGATAAACCTTGTTTTTGCATATACATAAACTAAGAGGGAAAGGAGGTTGAGATATAAAACCTCAAGACCAACGCAAAAGGGCAATTTTGCTGTTTTATCCTGCGAGTCAGCTGAAGAATCTTTGTTGTCTAAGTAGACTGAATATCCAAGACAAGCATACTTGAAATTTGTAAGACTGCGGCCCTCTTTTGAAGCTTCCAACTCAGTTTCTCCCACAACGTAAGGGGGTACTGCTTATGTGCATAAGAACATCAAAAAAAAACTTTTAAGGCTTAGAATGAAATGATGATTAAACCCTCATAAATGAAGCAAATAAAACCAATCAGAAACTATGGTAAGCAATAACTGTTATAAAAAATAATGTATAGGAAAAAATAGTAACAAAATAATTTGGATGAAGGTTCATCATAAGGACAAGATTAGATGTAATTACTAAATTAACAAATTGAATAAGTAAGGAATAAAAATTATAAAATGAACACAGTAAAAATATAGGGACCTGGGACCAAAAACTTAATTAAGCAATATATATATATATATATATATATATATATAACCATGACAAAACTCTGCATCAGACAAACAAAGAGCATAAGCTTCACTACTGAAGCAAATTTATCACACATGTAAGCTTTGTATAGAAGTTACTTAAAAAAGATGACAAAACAAGATTAAAAAAAATTCAAGATCACAAGACTACACATCATTTGTAAATCTTTTCAGACCAATAATGATGAATTATCTACGAGCATTAACTGTCAACGAAAGCAAAATTAGAATCCAGCTTCAGGTTCAAAGCTAGTGTCCCCCATATTCCACAAAGTCAAAACAAGGAATGCAATGTTAAATTAAATATGCTATTCCGAGCGAACTACTGGGGTTACGTAGTTAAGATTTTCAACATACACTAACAACGATGCCAGTAAAGGCCAAAAGGATATCAACATCTCAAATGAGTTATTCAGAGGCCATAGAATCTGTTAATGAAAATTCACTTCTTCAATCTTCCTTTGTAGAATGGATCAAAAGTACACCAAAATTCAACAGTGAAGAACCTAGATAATTCAGCATCCTAAGACGTTCAAATTCAAACTCTAAGTACTTCAATTCCATTACATTACATTACTTATTTGTATAAATCCAAAAATCCATTTGATTTTCCTATTAATTCTACACCACGGCACTGAAAATGATAAAGCATAATCCAGTTTCCACTAAAATGACGATCACTGACTCGAATTCATCGCTAGCCCACTCCCTAATATTAACTAAAAGGAAAGAAAAGTGGATGATGCGCTCCCTCATATTAAAAGGAAATGACCATTAGCTTGCAAAATACAATTGAAAAACATGAACGTCGATTGAGACTAATTCCTTTTTCTTAGCTAAGAAAGCAATATAACATATTCAATAACAGAGTTCAAAACTTTCACCCACACAATTTCACTTCACACATTTTCTGATTTTAACTCGCTACGAGCTTTCACAAAATCGGACCTAAAAAAAAAAAAGTAGCAAACAGAGACGGAGACATACCTTGCTGGAGCGTTCTGGAGAAGCCAACGCATGTGGGGTCTTTAGATTTGGATTTATGAACCGATGAATAATACGCGCATCCCTTACACGATTTTCCCTTGGATCCTCTGGTATGAGGAGAGTTAGGGTTAGGGTTAGGGTTTGGATTTGGGTTACCGTTAGGAATAGGATTTTGAGCTTGACCTCCTGCTCCTGCTCCTGCTCCTGCTGCTGCGTCGTCTCTGCTGGCCTCCATGAATTAGCGCGGAACTTGCATTCCTTCCTACGTTCCCATATCTTAGATCAATCTCTAACCGGAGACCGGGAGAACGGGTCAATAACCCAAAAACGCAACAATGAAGCAACGATACGATTGTGTTTCGGGTTGGGCTTTGTTTTGTTGATTTTGGATCTGATCCAAAAGAAAAGTTTCCCAAATGTCAAAAAGATTTATTACTAATTGATCTTCGAATATTAACAACATACCTCAATCTTTTACGCGTTAATTATTTTGTTTGCTTTTGACATGATAAAATTTATTGAAGTACTTTGCTATTTTGTTAGTGTCTTTTAAATTGTTTTGAATAAGTAGTTTTCAGCTATAAAAAAAACCATTTTAACTCTATTTTTAAATGAAAAAATGACTCTTACATTAAGTTTGAAAAAAATAATTCTTTATTAATTCGTTTTGAAAAATTAATCAAGTATTCAACTACATTAACTAATAATTTACATACGATTAACCACATATCAAGTATCAAAATAAAGATGAATTGTTGGTTAACTATATGTAAATTATTAATTAATGTAGTTAAATACTTAATTAATTTTTTAAAACGAATCAATAAAAAATTATTTTTTTCAAGCTGAATGTGAGATTCATTCTCCCTTTCTAAATATCAAAGCTTCTCCGGTGGCTTAATGATTTGTCATCATTCCTCTATAATCTACATATTACCTTGGCTAGTAAAGGAGATTTGGCATCTGATCTACATATTACCTTGGTTAGTAAAGGAGATTTAGCATCTGATCTGCCATCTATACTCCTTCCTTTGTCTAGCATAACGGAAGAAAAAATTTGTGTGAAGAAAAATCTTAGGAATTTTGATATTTTAAAGACATATAGAAGTGTGATGTTGAAAGGGACACAAAATAATAAAAATACTACTCTCCATCCTTAAACATTCGTATTTCACTAAATTATCAGCCTTTGAGAAAAACATTTGTTTTACCTTCAACTTGTTATTGTGAAAATCTTAAGACAAGACAGAACCAAAATTAGATGATATCCGTGTAAAAAAGGATTATATATTATGAAAAAAGAGAAAAAGGCATTGCTCACTCAACCTCTATTGGATGATATCTTGAAAATGGTACTTTTCAAAAATATGATTTTGACGCCATCCACGTAGCCAATCTCACCTTGTACGAAAAGGCTTTTATTGTTGCTGTTTTACTACTGATTCTGAGGTCTAAAACCTTCCCCAAAGCTAGGCTCCTTTACAGGAGGTATGCTATTTACGATATGTTGAAAACTCCATCCACAATAAAAATCCAAAACATTAAAGATGCTGAAACAAAGCCAACATATCCACTCAGGATTTTACCAGATAAGTTAATTTCAGATAGCCAGAAAACAAGGCTTCCCACAGTTGATCTAATCGAACTTCATATGGAAAAGTATGGCTATGGTCTACACCCAGTGTCTTGAATATTTCATCAAATTCAAAAATTTCAACATTTAAGTCATTATTGGTCAATCTAAAGCCGTCACTTCTGCCAATCTAAAGACTACAAACTAGATTTCAGAGCTTATCTTTTGATGCTTTCCTGCAATAAGATGAAACATTGAAAAAGAAAAACTTATAACTTAAACTGTCGCTTGTCATTATTGGTCAATCTAAAGCCACCACCACTTCTGTACCTAGTCAACTCCAAATAATTCAAGAATAAACGGCCAAAAAAAAAAGGAAATTAAATGAGGCAAAAATACACAAGATGCTACAATGCACAAAGTTCTACAAACATGAAGCATCATTATACAATGTTAAGCCATGTAATGGGAAAATACTGTACAGTAAGAGATGTTTCTCTGCTACTATTTGGCCCTACAACTCCTAAGTATGCAGAAAATCACAGGAAGCCCCCTTCTTGCAGTGTCCACTCTCATGGAACTTGCACACTCCTCTTTGCCCTCCAAAGGGAGGCCTCGAAGAACCCCCTCCTCTTCCTCCGCTGCTAAATGATGACTGCCTGTTCCAAGGTTTACCTCCTCCATAACCAGAATCTCCACCATGAGGACCACGATCCCCTTGGTTCGGGAACCTGTCTCCATTATGACTTTGCTCACTTCCCCACATGTTTGGATTCCCAGCAGATGCAGCCCAACCAGGATTGGCACTTCCAGGTGCTAGCCCTTGACCAGGCACTATCCAACCTGAATTTGCATTTACATGTGTATGTCCTTGACCAGGTGCAACCCAGCCAACTGCATTCACTGGAGATGGCCCCTGACTAGGAGCAGCCCATCCTGGATTTGCATTTCCAGGGGCTGGCACCTGTGCAGGCATCCAGTTTATGTTCACTTTTGCAGGTGGAGGTCCACCCCAGCTAATATTTGAATTTCCAGGCATTACTCCCCAACCAGCATTTTGATTTTCTGCAACAGCCATGCCCCAAGGTATATTGGGTGGAGCAGGAGCTGTAATGTTTGATTGATTACTTGAAGTTGATGGTCTCCAAGGCTCAGGTGTGGGCATGCCTGGAAAGCCAGGCGAAGGGAAATTCCCAGTTGGATTTCCAGTGCTAAATGAGGCAGAGTTCTGGATAGATGAAGCATCACCCAAGTGGCCATGGGAAGGTGGCTGGACAGGCATAGTAGCAGGATTATTTGGTTCTATCCTTTGAGATGGAGCACCTCCCCGGGCCTGCAGTTCTTGCTTTGAAACCAAACCAGATCCCCACCCATGAGCTTCAGCATGAGAGTTATGGCCACTCACAACCAGGTTTTGCACATTTGCATCTGCAGTTTTAATGTCAACGCCTAAAGCCAGAACAGGTGCCACTGCTGTTACTTGAGGATGTACTAGAGAAGTATCTGTAGAGCTTAAAAGCATAGCTTTCTCTGATTTAGGGGCTGAAGTCATACCAGGTTGAGAACTCAAACCATTATCAGCGTTTTGTAGCACATTCTCTGGGATCACTACCACAGGGGCCAGCAAACCTGCATGACCTCCTGGGAATGGATTTCCCAAGAGAGGGCCAGCTGACTGGACAGGAGTTGGGGACCATTTATTTTCAAAAGCCTGTCCCTTAGTCCCAACTGAAGTAGTCTGGGGAGTAGGCGAAGGAAGATTTGTTGATTCATTTCTATCAGAAGCATCAGAACCCCACCCATTTGCAGGATTCTTGGGGACCTCAACTGCCAATGGAGAAGGTCTACTTGTTAAAGAATTCATATCACCTTTAGATCTCCAACTTCCCCCTGTAGTTTGGCCCGAGGAATCTATAATACTGTGTGAATTCCAAGATCCACTATTTTGATCCAATGTTGGTCTTCCTCCAACTTGACCATCTATACCTTGTGCAGCCAAATGAGACTTCCCAGAGTATGTGGATGAGTAATGCAAATCATGCACCATTTGAGCCTTTGGAAAAGTTTTATCCACCATTGATGGTTCCTTAGAAAACTTTCCGGCTAAGGCATCTGTTAAGAGCACAGACTCATCTTGATTATCAGTTGCTCTCCAAATTCTCAAATCGGCAGGAAAATATCCTGTGTTACTCCATTTACGTAGCTGCACCATGGAAAATGGTCCCTGAACTTTTCCAGATGGATCCTGATAACGCCACATCTTTTCTGTTTCATTAATTTTCACAACTGGAGGTGCTATTCCAGTAGAAGATGGTGCTGCAGACGCTTCTAATACAGCAGTAGAAAAGGACTCGGATGCTACCACAGGCTGGGTATTTTTAGAACCACTTTCAAAGCTTGAAGATGGCTTTTGCCTCTCCCGGCTGTTAGATAGTTGTGATTCCCTATCTCTTCCCTGGAGCAATTGAGCATCATTTAATACCTCACTAGCATTAGAAACATCATCACCTTTGATTGAAAATCCCTTATTAGACAAATTTCTGCTAAGTTCCCGATTCACGTTAGGGTAATTCCTTGCTCCACTCCAAGAATCATTTGAAATAGAAACACTTCTAGAAGAAATCATTTCTCTCCCCCTCCTACCAAATGCAGATCCTCTAGGTCTCATGTAGTTTTCTGCTGACACAGAAATGTAATTATCACTGAATATTAGAAAAAGAAGAAACATAATAATATATTAAGTAACAAGTTCACACTGCAATAATACTACCTTGTCTTTTATCATCCATTTCATCTTCATCTTCTTCAGATTCATAACTTGGATCCATGTTTGGATCAGCATGTATTTCTGGAATTTCCTCCAATCTACGTTGTCGTTCTTCAGGTGTTTTCAAAAGCTGCAATTTTTCTACACATTCTCTGAGCGTGAGAGGAAGTTAAGGATAAAATCAATATAGTACTCTAGAGTTCTTGGTCAGTTTCAAATAATTACAACAATTATTAGATGAAAAAAATATGATGACCATATCATAGACAAACAAGGCAAAACATTATCTTGAAGAAAAATAAAAGTATAATGAAAATTATCCATCTCAATCCGTTAGATAACATGACATAAAGCAAAGAAAATTTCCATTATTATGTGCAGAAAATGTTAAATATACACAGCACTCAAAAGAGGGCAATATTACCAGAACAATTTTCTAGCTATCAAAGAATTATGCCCTACCCTCTATTTAACCGAGTATGATCATATGAGCCCAAAGCAAATTTAAAACTTCATAATACAATTGAGTTATCAACTTTAAAATTGTCAAGATACACCAAAAAGTTAAAGTCTCTCCAAGCTGGTACAAGACAGTTTAACAATTTATTGTTCATTGACGCACTTTGTCTGTTTGTCATTATGTTTTATAAGTCTAAAAGCTTTGTAAATACAACATATAATTCAAGGCTTATAAGGAGTGAAATATTATAAATTAACCCCACTAAAGACAATTGAAACTAAAACTATATGGAGGCATTTGGTAAGTGAACATCCTAATTTCCCAAATATTACGAAACCTATATATTTACAAGATATTTGCAAATGAGAAATATGAAAAATTCAATACCCTCATGTTTGATATAATAAAACCAACATGGGGATCTTAAAATTTTCATATAACTTATACTCAAATATATTACATAGGTTTCCAAGTACATGGGAAATTAGAATGTCCAGTTGCCATACAACTCCTAAAAAATTTCTTCATTCATATGACAAGATCCCACTTTAAGAGTTATCAATTCCCAATTTACAAGGAGAAGTTGAACCTATAAAATGATAAAAGCGATCAACTTAAAATCAAAACAATCCACAGATTTCTATCTACACAACCTGATAATTTCATAGCTGAATGTTGTAAACAAGACTGAAAATTATATTGGAGGAGAAAAAATCAAGCTATGCTACAAGATGTCTTATTACATCAAAGAAACAAAGAGCAATAAGCATCAACATATTGCCAGATATATTATATTTAAATTATATTATATTACAAAGAATAAAGGATATTCTTTTCTGCGTCCTTTCTCACTAGCTCTATCACGAAGATGACTTAGTCGCACTATCTCTGTTTCTAGCCACTGTAATAGAACAATAAATATTTGCATTAGATAGCAAAGACCAGAAATTATATTCCAAATTACACAGATAAAAAGTAATCTAAATCAACAAAATAAACTATTAGAAAATGTAAGAAACTAAGAATTTCTGAAACATGCATAAGCACACACCCCATGAGGAAGAAGTAGAGGTATAGAAAATTAACTCACATCTTTTACTCTGATGGCCTGAAGCACCAATGCTTTGTCCTGAATGTCACCCTACAAGCACACATAAGTGTACTCAGTACAAACTACAACATCTGATGTCTGAAAGTATGATTTAATGAACTTAAAATTACCACAGTCAGCCGATTTATGAGGCCGCACTTTATGCTCTGGCGGAGACGCTTGCATTCATCCTAACAAAAGACTAGTCAATATCTTAAAGAAGAAAAAGCATTAACCTAAAGTACAAGTTGCATAAATTATCAATTCTGATCATTCTAAAATACAGAAATAATAACTCTGTTCTCCTTGACATCATATGGTTAAATAAGTGGCAGCCAAAGCTGCATGGACCCAAAAGAGGCATAGTTTACTTCCAAAATGGAATATTTAAGTGGGCTGATATCACCCTTGATGCAATTAGGAGGTACTGAAATATGGTACTCTACAATGTCCATTTATATGTCAAGTTTTAAAGGGGATAAGACACTGCTTTACAAAAGGAATTATGTCAAAAAATAATAATAATAACCGTTACTCTCCCTACAAGGTGAATATCATGACAATAAGGAGGGCAGGGTAAAAATGTATAAAATGATGTGTATTAAATCACCTCTGTGAACTCCTGATTTGAGATAATATCAATCGATACAATCTCTGTCTTGTTTAAATTTAAGATTTCTAGCAAGATATCTGTCATCCTTTTACCAACTTTATATGGCTCTGCTGCTTTGCATGCACCTGACCATGAAGACAATTAAAAAGAGAACCGAAACTGCAAATTTTATTTTATATTGCAAGTAATAACAGTATCAAAGGTATTGCTGCCCAAGTATTTACCTACAACCTGAACCAGCCTATACAAGTCTTGCTTCTGACCACTACCAGAAATCCTTATTCTCACAAAAGAACCAAAAACTTTATCATGAAACTTTTCTGTATCTTCAAGTAGATCTTCCACCAAATTACGTCTTAGATAAATTAAATTAATATTATGATTATCAATGGCTGCATAATCATCAACATTGGATTTAAGTCCTCTCTCATCACCCTTTTTACGAGTTTTACGCCTCTTATCTTTGCCTGCTTTCAGATAGGAATCAGAGTTGCCATCACCTTCCAAATAATTAACTTCAGTATCAACAACACTCCCCTGCAGGTCTTCGGCCTGGAAATCCTCTTTTAGAAGGAAATGGGATTCAAGAAGCTTTAACATTTCAAAATGGCCCACTCTTGGTTTACCAAACAAATTTTGAAGCCTTGCATCACAAATGATTTGACTTTTTCGCCGAGGATCTCGAAGCTTGTTTCTTTTAATATACTCTAGCAAAAGTGCTTGCACATCAAACTGAGACAAAACAGATTTCTCTCCATTTTGCATGTGCAAAACAAACTCCAAAAGCTCTTTTGATGCCCACTCAGAGCTGTCATCTGTAGATGGTCCTTCTGCTCCAAGCACTGTCACTTCGCTATATGAATCCCTTTCTTTGGAACGGGACTTCAACCGTTTCTTGGCCTTTCTTCTTTTAGATGTACTCAAATACAAATTCTCAGAGGAGCTATCTGAATGTGATCCTTCATCATTATTGGCATAAAAAAGTTCATCAGGTGATTCCGGTTCAACAGGAAGCATATCAGATCCCTTCCATGGGTTTTTAGCTTGAGTGATTTCATCATATGTTAGAGATAGCCTTTCTTTTAGATCTATGTAGTAGTCCTTGAATAGATATTCCCAGCTGTTTTTGTCATTAAAATCCACTTGTCCCTGCACCAAGCATGAAAAATAAGTAGAGAGGAAGTTAAGGGTACAAAGTCATGTCCAGGAGTCCAGAGTGAAATTCTAGACAGGTAAGACTGGACAACTTTTGTTGTGAGAACAATTTAAAGGCATTTTTTTTAATATTTTCATATTTCAAACAACTTATTTAGGTGGCAATCATCATCTGAAGAATGAAAATCCTCATGTATAGGTTTTACATGCAATTAAAAAAAGAAAAAAAATTCTTCATGTAAAAGGATTAAGCAAGAGCAAACAGTTTCACAGGACAAGTACTTAGAAATTTGAACAAATGAAACTGTACTGCAACCAGAAATTCAGATGACATCAAAACTACTATCATGATATGTTTACTTGTCATCTCCCCATTAAAAGCAACAAACTACAACTTCTGCAAGGGGATGACCTTTTTAAAATAATTTACCAACCATCGGCATAAGCACCTTTTTATCTCCAAAATGAACAAATTATTTTCAAATTAATTTAACAATCAAGGGTTGGTTGGAAAACTTCCACTCTCTCCTAGCATAAACTGAAGCCCCAAAACAAGTATTTGTTGTCAAAAGTAGGCGCTCCTGATTAATTCCATAATAAATCCATTCTCTTCATTTTATCTTTGAAGAAGTCCATCAAGAGGATATGTGTTCTTAATAATTGCTGGGTTTTTAGTGATTTTTGGTGCGGGACATTTTTATTGTCTAAGAAGAGTCCCGTTTAGCCGAAAGGGAAACTAGAAATCTAAAAGTATTTGTCCATGTCCTCAATTAGACTCAGATATGCTGTGATAAGAATTTGACGTTTATTTCCCCCATCAAAAACTTATAACCATAGTTTCTCCATAGTTTCTTCTTCTCAAAATATAATTCACAAGCTGTCACTGGAACAGCCCTTTAAACTCCTCTCTTCTGATCCATTACCTAACCCAAACTAGTATTAATCTCTTCTAAAAGAACCCTATTGCTTAAGCCAAAATTTTCTAATCAATTACTGTAATTCCTGCCATAGATAGATGTTACAACTCAATTGCAAGGTATAGGACTTGAGTCCCACATTGGAAATATGGGATTCTGATGTGGGGATTATATGATCTTGAGCTCTCCAACCTTAACAACAACAACTAGATTTTAGGGTGTGGTTTTCCCAAGGTTCGTATCAATTGGTATCAATGCCTTCCACCATGTCTCTCAGTTGCAAACGAGCGGCACGGGTGGTGACTCCAGCATTGTAGTGTTCGCCTGGGACTAGTCAAAGGGCTAGTGCACAGCCAACACACGTGGGCGCCGAGACTGCAGAGCATGGTGGAACGTTACGACCCCATTGTAAGATATGGGACTTGAGTCCCACATTAGAAGTATGGGATTCTAATGTGGGATTTCTATGGCCTTGTGCTCTCCAACCTTAACAGTTAGCTTTTGAGGTGTAGTTTTCCCAAAGTTCGTATCACTAGATCTCTAAGCTTCCTCCAATCTTCTATTTTACGCAGCCCAATCGTTCCAACATAAATCAATCTTCAAAAATGATATTATTGTTCTCCAATTCCACAACCACTAAACCAAAAAAGTCAAATTTCCAAGTCCATCCGACATGAGCCAACTAATTCAATAGTCCAAAAATTATGCATATGCCATATGCATGTTTTCATACCCAGGCATATCTAAAAATTCTAAAAAGTAGTCAGAGCAAAAAAAAAAAGGTTAGTGATAGAGTCCCACATTGACTAAATATCAGTGTGTAGAGTGGTATTTAAGTCTTTGGGCTCTCCACCTTCATAGATAGCTTTTGGGGTGTAATTCACCCTCGAGATTAAGTATCCTATCATATGATAGAGTCTCACATTCGTTAAATACCAGTGTGTGAGATGGTATTTAAGTCCTTAGGCTCTCACACCTTAATAGCTAGTTTTTGGGTGTGGTTCTCTTCTAGGCCTAAGTATCCTATCATTAGTATCAAAGCGGTCTGTTGACCTCTGCAAAAAGGGCTACCTGTCCAAGGCTAACCGAGGGCCGAGTAGAGGGCTCGCTGGACCTGCCGGGCAGAGTGCAGAAGCCAAGGACGTCTGCTCTTCTGGGGTGATGCTATGATAGAGTCTCACATTGGCTAAATACCAGTGTGTAGAATAGTATTTAAGTCATTGGGCTCTCCCACCTTAATAGCTAGCTTTTAGGATGTGGTTCTCCCTTGGGCTTAAGTATCCTATTAGTTAGCAACAAAAAAGTAAAGAGTAAACACCCATTTTGGATCTCCAAAGATATACAAGTGTCATCAATTAGGTCCTCCAATAATTAATACATCAAAATAGTCCTTCCATGTCACTTCTTACATACCAATTTGATGTCAAAAATTATTAAAAGATCAAACTGATGTCACTTGTATCTTTAAAGGATCAAAATGGGTGTTTACTCAAAAGTAAGTATCACAAAACTGATGTACCAGTAACACCTTGAAACTAACTGAAGCACTGCAGAAGGATATCCTTTCATCATTCCAAAAGGCACATACATTGCATTCATTCATATTTGTATCATTTTAGATTAACAATTTTACAATAAAGAATATGACAGGAGGAGGAGTTAGGGAGGGATGATATACCGAGTCCTTGTTTCCCTGCTCATTCTGTTCAATCAACATTACAGTTCTCATGCATGTCTCACAAAAGCCCTTGTTTCCCCTAACACATAAGATAACAGCATCTTTGATACATCCCTTGCACAACGAGAACGTACATGTATAGCACATATAGTAAGCATTCTTCTCACAGTTACTGCAAAGATGCCAACCTGGAATTGTGAAGATCAAAAGATATGGTAAAGCAATCTAAACATGATTAAGTTTTGCAGATTTCGTATCTTGATATTCAAAATAAATTCAATTTAGTTCTAAATACAAGAAATTAAAAAAAGAAAAAAAGAAATGAACTACCAATAACTGTTTATGCTAAACAAGGCACATGTAAACAAGAGATAGTAAAAAGAAAGAGTTAAAATAATTATGAATGACCTTCATTAAACTCATCAAAGGTTATATTGAAAGCCTCCTCCAATGCCATGCATTGCAGGAACCTAAGTTTCTAAACTATATGCATGTCCTTGACTTCAGTCACACCCTTTCAAGTATATCCACCTATCAAATTATCCATCTTCAAACCTCACAAACAAATTTGGACATCTTAAATACATTGAAGCATATTTACTACTTTCCAGCCATAAGTATTACCTACATGTCAAAATTGAAAACAGAATAAGGAAACATACCACAATTCCATTTACCCTTGGCTCGAAAAAAGGCCTCATCACGATTAACGCATGCAGGATGGTAAGCCTTTGGGCATCCCCTAATTAACACCCAAAAAAGCAATGAATTAGCAAGATAAAATTCGAAAAACAAGACATGAATACAAAGCGTATAATAATCTCTCACCTGCGGTCGCAAAGCACAAGCTCACCCCCATCGAAACAAATGAAACAAACATCCTCTTCCATCTTTTTCCTAGATGGAACTCTCCCTGTAGACTTTGAGTTCTTCCCACGCTTCTTCTTCCCACCACTGATACTTCTACTTTGCTCCTCTGCTACCTCCATCTCCTCGGCAGCCTCAGTATCTTCATCAGCCATAGCAGCATCATCTGCTTCTTCCTCCATCTGCTCCGGCTCTTCCTCAGCGGCAGCACCACCTGTACCTTCAACATTGCCAACCACATTCACCTCCACCTCATCATCGTCCTCCCTGGTTTCACTTTCATCCTCCACGTCAGCATCTCCGTCTGCCATCTCCTCAGCCTCCTCTTCGACATTACTGGTCTCCACAGCCATGACAACTAAATTGGTTCCCTCCATCACTTCCCTCTCATTCCCCTCCATAATTTCATCTTCCACGCCAACCTCATATATCGCATCCACCACCTCCACTACACCACACCCATTCCCCTTCTCCGCACCATCCATCCTATTCTCAACATTAACATTCTCCTCCACTGACACCTTTTCATCCGCTTCCTCCATCACTTCCATTTCGCGCTCCTCATTAGCCAAATCACCAACCTCTATCCCCTCGTTCTTCACAGCAACACCTGTCTCCTCTATCGGTTCACCCACACACGCTGCAACCTCCACTTCCGTCTTCTCTAACACTTCACCAACGACCTTGTCCTTCTCTTCGACAACTTCCGCCTCATCTCTATTCTCCATGCTCGTGCCCGCATCCACCGCGATCACAACCTCCTCGTCTCCACCGAAGGCCGGTGTCGGAAGCACAGTGGTTGGGAGCTCTGAAGGTGCATCAGGGGCGGTTGCGGAGTGTTGTTCGTGTGGAGGAGAAGGTTTACTCGGAGATTCGTCCTCCTCGGCATCCATGGAAAACGAATTGAAATTGGGGATGGAAATCCCTAGGGTTGATTTCGATTTCAAAATTCAATTTTTTCGATCAATTTCTTATTTTGGTTAAAATCTTTGAAACCAAACAAACCGAATGGATTGCTGTATTGTATCCGAGAGTTCGCACATAGAACAGGGCTTTACAGTTTATACAGAAGGGAGTTTTTGTTCGGGTGCGAGCTTCTGTCTTCTGCTCAAAAGACCAAATTATCCTTACTTACCACTCAAAATGACGATCTTGGCTCCACTCTTGAGCCTAGTGCCCTACGACTACAAGTACACCTGTCGAAACGGAATGGGATCTCAAATAACTTGCACGGCCCGTTCTATTTCAAAACACAATAAAAAAATGAGGTCGATCCAAATTGGTCTGGCTCATTGGCCACTTCTTTTTTGTTGGGCCGGATGGATGGAGAAAATGAGGCCTGGATCGCAAAAATGGGCTAATTTTTGGGACCCTGTAGATCAATTCTGAGCTGAGCCCGATATGTTGGGCTTGCTCTTTTCTTTCGTTGAGCCACGCAAAAGAACGTCCAGTTGTTGTATATATAAACTGGATCACTCTCTCGCAAAATCCAACCGCAGATACTTTTTCAGAAAGAAAAAAAAAAAAAACTTGTACACTAATCTCCCAAGAGAAAAAAAAGATGGGCAGACCGCAGATCTATATCTATAATGCTATATTGGCTTTAGTATTTCATCTCTTTATACTAATCTCTTCTTCTATTCCATCTATTTCATATTCATCCTCCAAAACTAAGATTTAGTTTTGCCACAATATAAATTTTATTATAATAAAATGGTAATGCTATTGGCACTATCGATTGTCAATTCATACTTTCTACCAACTATTTTGAATTATAATTACTTAAATTATTCAATTAAATAATTTTTTGTTCAAGTCAAAAATTAATCAATTATATTTATATTTGATCATTGACATTTAATTAAACAAAATTAAAAATAGGATTAAAAATAATTAATAATATGTGTGAATAGATAATTAGAAGTGCTAATAGCCCACTCTAAAAAATAATTACTGAAATAGCTACTTGAAGTTGTTCTTTTTATAAGAGACGTCGTAAGCTCTATCTAAGTTATTCATAATCTCAATTATTACTAATGAACAAAACTTTTTATGCAGATTTTCATGAACATAATTTCGTAGAAAGTTTTTAAAATAACCATAGAAAGAAACAAGAGGGAATAAAAAGGGAGAATTATATAGAAGGAACAGAAGAGAATTTTTTATTTAGAACGATTATCGTGATGATTGAATTCAAAAGAGCGGATATTCAAAAGAACAATAAACTACTTTTCTTTTTTTGGTGAATGAATAATAAACTACTTACTCCAATGACAGCTCTAAATTTTTTCATTGGCATTTTTAGCATCAAAATAATGCAAACTCTAGACAATATTACCACAAAATAATGTAATGGACCCATAACTGATAGCCCCATTAAGTAATACAAAGCATACAATATCACATCTCTTGTCGGTAGCAAATATCTTATTCCAAGCACAAGCACAACCATAAATATATCACAAAACTGATAAAAGGACAACAGATCCACATCACCGTCATGTCTCTCTACCAAGCATAAAAACAAAACCAAAGCCACATACTCTATCAAGCTTCAATCGATCTAATAAAGGATTGAGCAATGCTCAGCGAGAAAATCAATAGAAAAATAATCCTATAACTGTAACCTGCAATTCGTCATCCATCAGTACCTCCTGGGGTAACGATCCACAAACCGACCCGAAGGGCACTCATATGCCAGGTGACCTCGACCTCCGCAATTGTGACAAATCATCAAGGGTCCCATGCAATCCCTACTCATGTGACCCAACTGCTGGCAGTTCCTGCATACAACATCTCGGTAACTTCCGCCACGAACACCACCCCCACCAGTACCACCACCACCACTGCGGTCTCCAATAATGTTGGCCTTGGGACACTGTCTAGCCACATGCCCAGATACATTGCACAAGTTGCAAATGGGATCATTTGGACAATCACGTGCAAGGTGGCCTGTCTTCCTACAGTTATTGCATGCCTTCTCATTTGTACAGTCAACTGCAATGTGGCCCTGCTTGTAACAGTTATTGCACAACCTTAAGTCCCCCGGAGGCATTGGAGGAGCTGTGCACTCTCTAGCATGGTGTCCAGCTTTACCACAGGTATGGCAAATGCCCTCATTGGGACAGTTGCTGGCCATGTGGCCAGGTTCTTTACAATTCCAGCAAAGAGATTTTGTGGTGCATTCAGAAGCAATGTGCCTGATCAAACATTCAAAACCAGAATCATAAAAACTAGCTGCACAAGCCCTAACACATGTCAGCAAATATCATGTAACTACACTGACTTTTGACATAAATCAAATAATCCTATTCTTTTTGCTTCACAATTCAAGACCGTAAATTTGGAAGTTGTAATAGTCAGACAACTCACATTTCAAACAATACAAAGAGCTGGTAAAAGCCAACAGAATGTCAGCCTTTTGATACACTGACTTTTTCATTCTGGCTTAGGTAAGAGAAAGAGAGGCAAATAATATAGAACTAAGGAAGGTGATTTTATTATTTGCAGTAACAACTGACACCAATAGAATGATCATAGAAGAGGAACCGATGTCAAAAAGAAAATGACAATACTAAGATGATTAGACAGACAATGATGGTCACATAGAGTAGTTGTCGTTACATTCTTGTAAGAGGAGCAAATAATATTCAGCCATCAGATGGAATAAGGAAACAGATTTGTCCAGAAGCAAGAAAAACATACAACATAGCATTAAGATTGTTGCAATAGCATTAAGAGAAAAAAAGTTCTATACCCAGGGAGGCCACAATTGTGGCAAATTGCGACATTAGGGCACTCTCTAGCATAATGACCAGGCCTCTTGCAGTTCTTGCACAAATTGTCTCGGCTGAAAAACACAATCAAATTAGAATTAACATTGTGAGTAATGCACCCACACATTTTGACATCAAATGGCTTGGTGTAGGTCACTTTGATATTTATGCAGCTTAAAAAGATCGAACAAATTACTTGATATATCTGAAAGAAGGAAAATCACAAAATTTAAATTCCCAATTGGTCAAAGCAGCAGGTACAGAGTAAGAAGACAGGACACCCAGAAAGCAAACAAATTCTGACATCCCATCAAATTTCCAAAATAAGTAAGATGTCCAGAAAATAAATATATACAGCTTCTTAGATGGCCATCTGTAATTACATAAACTTCATGCATGGCTACAGATTACAAAGAAAAGAAGCATATGAATGTCATACTTAAGGATTTAGAAATGACATAATAAAAATCCAAAGCCTCTTCTAGAAAACAATAGTTTCAATCTTCATCGGCTTCCCTAACCATTAAATTAAGTAGACAAAGCAAGCAGTAAATAAATAGTTCAAATCCAAAAAAACCTGAAGCCCCGACGAGAATCTCTCCTGTAAGGTGCATCACGATAGGAAAATCGATCAGGGCGGATCTTACGATCCAGTGGACTCCTGCTCCTGCTTCTGCTCCGGCTCCTGCTGTCTGAACTCATTTTAAATTTTTTTTCCTAACTTCTACCACAACCGATCAGCAAACAAAACCACCAACACAACCAACACCACCAGCCGCCGCCTCCTCCCTGTCCACATCACAACCACACATCCAAGATCATCCATAAGCCAAACCAAAACCTTACCTTGCCTTCACAATATAAAAACCCCCAAATTCCAACAGTATAGAGTATTGCAATTTTCAACAAGCAATCCGTCTCACATCAATCAAATATCACTGTACTCAGCACCCAAAAAATTCATAACAAACCCCTGGCCCACATCCTTCATAATATTCATGTACTTCTCACAAATAATATCATTCCCAACATACCGACCAAATCTAGATTAAAAATGGAAATGGTATGATTCCACCTTTTCAGCAATTAAGCTAACCTAGTAGAGACCGAAGAACAAGCTAGGATAGGATATTGATCCACAAAAAATGTCAACTGTAGGCATAGCATTATGAGGATTCTATCCCCCCCTTCCCCTTTTCAAAAAAGGGTATTGAGGGATAAAATATAGAAAATGACCGTGAAAGCCACCTACATCTTGCCATTGGAAATGAGAGCTGCTTTTAAAACATATATGTATTCTTGAACAGACTGCACTGCTGGCCATAATTGGGGGCTTCAATTGTGCTTGCATAATAATCATAGCCTCTGTAATACAACAATTACATAGCATTCGTGCTCTTGCACCAACAAATCTTCCTTTACTGTATTAGTTTCTTAATCGACATCCATTATAAACAGCTGTACATCTTCGCTTTTATTTATTTTATTTTTTTGGCTGAAATATATAATTGCAAGCCTAATACATTCTACAAACAGAGAAGGTTAGCTGGAGAAAAAAAAAAAGAGCATAAAATATAATAGCATGCTCCTAAGCCACAAATAGAGATACAAATCTTAGCCACATTTACATACAAGAAGACTTTCTAAAAGAATCTCTTGCACAACCTATACAAATAACACATGTTCTTCTCATTTTTTGAATGAAAAAGAAAATCTTTACATGATAAAATTACTCTATTAATTCTATTCCACAGCAGTGAGTTCCCCGTTCTCTCCTCAAAAAACAACTTCAACTTCATGTTGATTAGGTGTTATTTTGGATCCAGGGAGCCTCATTCAACATTACACTTCAAGACATTTTTGGCATTGCTTTGATTAAAGTGGAAATGCGCAAATTGTTCTAAAGGGGGTCCAGATTTCAAAGAATGAAAATGTTATCCAAGGTGGCTTTAGCATAACTTTGATGACACTGTTGTAATGAGTAATATAGGATTTATCCTAACTAACTGTCCTGGGTCATTTCCATACAAACTTTTTATTCCCAACTTCTCTATTTTCTTCAAAAGTAAAATAGCTCCCTAGGATTTCACTTCCTAGTTCCCACAATCCACTACAGCTAAATTAGTATCCTCAGCAAATGATAAACAAAAACCTTAATTTACAAATTTAACTTTCTTCCTCTTTTCTAGATATCATGAAGCATCAAGGGGACACATATAAGCAGTACCCACAATCCAGTGCAATACAGGAAAATAAGATGCTACATCGTTATAAGACAGTAAATCAATAATTAAAATCATTAAATGGGCAAGCCAACTAACAATTCTTCAATTTTTTCCATATATCATTAACCACAGGCACGGAAACACACCGAAAACCGGTATAAATTCGTCCATTCCCAACCATAGACTTATGAGAATTACAAAGTTTCAAACGGAATCCCATGGAGACCCCAAGCAGAGATAAATCAAAAGCAAATCACCGAAACCACATTCAATCAAGGATAGGGGAAAACCCCAAGCACCAATATCTGTAAATGCGCGGAAGTTGAAAGCAATCAAAATACAAATCATCAAAGCCAAACGAACAGGGGAAAAGCGCGCGATTAATCCCAACCCTAACCCTAACACAAAGTAGCATCGAAATGAAACATGAATGCATCAAATCTGAAAAAGGGGATAAGGAAAGAACCTGAGCTCTCTATGCTACGGCCAGTAACGGTATTGAGATGCTTAACAGCGTTTTCCACGGTTATGAACAAGAAATGAGGACGCTGAACGAAGTGAGAATATGTGACGCGGATTGCTAGATTCGGAGCAGATCAGCCGCAAAGTACCGCAGAGTATCGTCAGGGTCAGGGTCACTTCCGGTAATAAGATTTTAGTTATTAAAGTTTGAAAGCCCATTCTAGCTTCTTTCTTTAAAAATAAAACATGATATAATGGCCCATTCTATTTTATAAACTATAACCATCACGGATTTAGTTTTTACTTTTTTCTTTTGGGGTAGCCCATTTTGTTCATAGCCCAACAGGCTGGCTAACTGGCTTAACCAACCACTTGGACTTGAACACAAACAACGAACAAACAAGAAGAAAAACCTCTCAATGGAGTTTTTATAGTAAAATCATTTGCCTTGTTTTGATTTGTTGGCGTGGTAATTTTTTCATGTGGATAACATTTAATTTAAATAATCTTCTTTATATTACGTGAAAATAATATTTTATTTTATTTTATTTTTGGTAAATCATAATATTTTATATTTACTCTACAATTGTCTTGAATCGAATTGGGACGAAAGTTATAAAATTTAACCTTTGGTTTGATGGAATGATTTTGAGGGAATAAAAATGAGAGTGGGAATAGAATAGAACAGAATATTCATTCTTATATTTTGCTTGGTATGAATAAGAATATAATGATGACTTTACTCTATTTTTATATATGTTTAGTATGCTATAATTGATAATATATATATATATAGTAAAAATTAGGAGATTCTTTTTATACCTTTTATTTTTTATGAAAGTATTAATAATTTTTATAATTAGTAATAAATATTTAATTGCGTATTTATTTAATTAAAATATAAAAATTAAAATATTTAATGTATTTATATTTCAAGTAAGTTAAATATATGAACAATTTTGACCATTAATTATTAAGGTGTAGTTACCCCGCAAAAAGAAATGGTATAAAAAAACTTCCTAGAAATTAATTTATGATTTTTTAGTTGATGCTTGCAAATGTTTTAAAAAACGGTTGAACTGGATAACCGGAGAGGAGAGCGGTTCAAGGTTTGATCGGTTTGATCGGTTGAACTGGTGGTTGAACCGGTATACTATATACTATATATATATATATATAACTAATCATAAAAATTATATACCGCTTTGTAGTGTTGCCACCTATTTTGTGAAAAAGAATGATTAAAATTGTGGAAACTCCCAACCTAACTTCTAAAAATGCTAAATCCTAAGTTTTTCTTAAAAAAAAGAACCATTTTCTTCTTTCTTTTTTAATAAAAATTTAATTTAAAAGTTGATGACCGGTCCAACCGATTTTTTATTTCCGGTTTTTTACCGGTTCAACCGGTTATTTTTATAATTTTTGTGGTTTAACCGCTCGGGCAGTTCTTTGGTTGAACCAGAACCGGTGGAGCTTCCGGTCCTCGGTCCAACCGGTTGAATCGGTCCGGTTGAACCGGTCCGGTTGAACCGGTCCGGTTGGACCGGTTTTTAAAACAATGATGCTTGCTGGATGGTATAGTACGCGAACCTATCTTATTTACTCTCACCGACAATGCTCGCTGGATGATATAGTAGCAAAATTGTTGGGGATGAACTTGTAATCATTCATGAATGTCATCTGTATGGGAGAAAGTAACCTAGGGACAGGTTTGGTGAACGTCTCAATGGCAAGGAGAGCTAAGTTGATATGACTTCCCTCTTGCGGGAGAAGAGTACCATGTATTTGAATTATATTTTATAAATTTAATTTTAAATAAATTTAATTTTATAAATTTAATTTTAGTCAAAAATAAGTTTGAATAAAATGATTTATGTTTAAAAATTTTTATTTAGAAATTAATTTTGTTAAAATAACATTATTTGGATAATGTTAAAATATTCAATTTTTGGTATATAACTACTAAAAAGGATATAAATTATTTTAAATTTTTTTTAGGAAAAATTATTTTAAATTATTTTTAAGAAAAATTATTTTAAGTTACATTTTTAATAAATTGATGTTAAAATGATTAATTATAAATAAATTGATGAAAAATATTCTTTTAAAAATTAAGTTTATTTAAAGTATTATAAAATAAAATTACTTTAAGTATAATTATAATAATATTTTAACATATTATTATATTATATTTATTTAAATATTATTAAAATAATAATATAACATCAAATTATAAAAATATTTATGTCAATCCATATACAAACCGTTTTTTTTTCCTTTAACGCAAAAGCAACGAACGTGATACTTATGTAAACGTTCTCAAACACGTTTACATCACATTTGAAATAAATTTTACCTCCTACCATGATTACAGGGTGACGTTTGGCCACCCTGCGTCCTTCCCTCTTAACGGGAATCCCCTCCCTCACTTTGATAGCTTGGTTGGATCGCGATAAGAGTTACGTCGTGGAATAGTGCGTCAACCCCCATCCACGACCTCATGAGAAGTGTAAGAAGACCATAGGATGAGAACTCTTCGATAACTTACCACGATTCCTCATCTCCCGAGTCGTCCAAACTTTATATCACAAATCACAACACAATAATTTTGCATTTTTTTATTTTTTTTTATTTTTACAACGTACCACTCCCAATTTTGCTAAACTACTATGGGATTGCCAGTTTCATGTATCTTGGCCAATTTTTGTATTCCCGCCAGGGGTTCAACCTGAACTATTTGTTTGTCTATTCGATCACTAGTTTGATCGGTTGACTATGCCCAGTTGAATATTTAAAACATTAATTGAAGTAACAAAATACATATGCAAATACAAAATAAAATAAACAACGAAACTTATGCATGTTTTATTGACACCAAACCCTCTACGACTCATTAAGCGGACAATTCAGACGATAACTTGGTACCGCAACGAGTTGAACGGCTCTTGGAGCGGTGAGCCCAAACACGTCATTCATATCAAGTTCACTTGGCTTCATTCCATTGGGTAACTCCCACTTGAAACAATGAAGCAAGTGAGCCACAGTCATCTCCACGGCATAGAGTCCAAGTTGCATCCCCGGGCATGACCTCCTACCTGACCCGAAAGGAATGAACTCGAAGTTGCTTCCTTTGAAATCTGGCATGCCATCATTCAAGAACCTTGACGGCTTGAATGTCTCTGGCTCGTCCCACTCTCTCTTGTCACGGCCAATGGCCCATGCATTGATCCAAACTCGTGATCCTTTTGGGATAGAGTAACCAGCGACGACACTGTCCTCCGCGGTCTCGTGGAGCAGGAGGGGAATCGGTGGGTGGAGCCGCAAGGTTTCTTTGACGGCACATTTGAGATAAGTCAATTTCTCAACATCAGATTCATTCAATCTTCGGTCCAAACCCACAACATCCATGAGCTCTTGTTGTACCTTCTGCAGATCCATTGGGCTCTTCATGAGCTCTGCCATGGTCCATTCTATCACTGATGCTACGGTCTCAGTTCCACCAAACATGACATCCTAACAATTAGAACATTATACTTTTTTATTATGAATAATAAGAAAACTTTTAAACATAAAATATAAAGGAATGTTAGAAAATAGAAATATTTGAAAGGATTAATTTGACAGATGTCAATAAGGAAATAGACTAACTGACATTTTGCACTTGTACCATCTCATTAGTAATAGGTTCGAACCCAAATACGAAAGGTAATTAATAAGATATTTAATGTATGATTTTTATTGCAATTATAAGGGATTTTCTTTTTATGCTACACATCTGCATTAATGTCATTTACCGACTCAGTTCAATTTTATCAATTGATCCAACTCTCCATAAGTTAAATTTAAAGATTTATGAATATTAAAATATATTTACTATCTCAAAATATTCTAAACTACATTTATTTATTTTTACATCAAATGTGTCATCATACTTTCTTTAGTCGTGAAACTAATTTTTTTTTAGACTGTCAATTGATTACGATTATTAATCCTTTTCATAATGATGCCTTTTAGAATTTGAATATTTGTCATCCTAAACAGAATTTATTAGTTAAAGTAAATAGAAAAATACTAACCACATGTTTAGTTTTATTTAATTTTTACACAATAATAACTTTTGAATCAAAATCTCTATCTTTAGCATTTTGATCGATTACAAAATAAATTAATACAAACACATAATAATTTCTCTTAAAAAACCAGTCTAACAATCTTCAAATTATTAAAGAAATAAATAAAAAAAATAAAAAAGCATGTGCATTTAATACTTTTTAAGAATTTTTAAATTACTTTTTAGTCTTTTTAAAAAATTCTATAAATAACTAGGAAGATTGTAAAGACTATTTTTTTTATAGAAAAATTTAGCATTTATCCTCTAAAAATCAAGCATTCATGATTGCCTAAAAAAAATTATAATAATGGATAAAGATCTAATGCTTGTAAGAAAAGGAACTAAAATCTTTATATATGTTTTAAAGGGCTTGGATTTCATTTTATTTTTTTGGGTAAGACCACAAGTTGTTTTTTCAATAAGATTCGAATCCCTTCACTAGGTAAATTTCACCTACATAAAGCTTAGTTTACCAACTGAGTCATACTACGAGCTTTTTTTTTATAGTTAATTTTAGGGCATTATATATTAGCTAAACCAATATCTCAATGAAAAAAGTGATTTTATATGCTGATCTCAACCTAATAAAGCACAAGCAATAAAATATTATGCACTTACCATGATAAGGGCTTTGATGTTGTCTCTAGTAAGCTTAAGGGTAGATTGTGAATTGTTTGAATGGGTATTTTCACCATCTTCTTCATTGAGGAAAACCATAAGCTCATCAACCATGTCTGTATCTGCTTCTTTCTCATCCTTCTTATCCATATTGTTCTTCCTCTTTGCCACGTGATCATCAATGATCTTGTCAATAAACACATCAAGTGCTTCTCGTGCTTTGGTCATTCTTTTGTTAAACTCTTGTGCATGAAGCCAACCCAACCATGGAATAAAATCTGCGATGTTGAAAGCTCCAAAGAGCTTTGAAAACTCTTGCAAGATTTCCATGAATTCCTCTTGCCCTTCGTTCAAGTTGGTCCCAAATGCGGCCTTAAAGGTGATGCTCCTAGTTAGAGCGAAAACCAGCTCACCCAAGTTAATGGGTGACTCGGCTTTCATCGCCATGGTTTGAATTGTTCCTTCAACCTCTTCTCGTACAGAGGCCCACGACTCAGCTCGTTTGCGACTGAACAGCTTCATCACACAAATCTTACGCATTTGCCGCCAAAACGGGCCGTAGTTTGCGAAGGCCATGTCGGCCCGATTATAGGTCAAGTAAGAGATCGCTATGTTCGCGGGCCGGTTTGAGAAAGCGCCATCTTGGGCTTGGAGAACCTCACGAGCCATTTCCGGTGTTGACACCGCCACTATGTGAATGGTGCCCATTTGAAGGTGGCAAAGTCCACCGTACCATTTGGCCAGCTCAGCTAGGCCATGATGGGTGAGTCGATCCATCATCAACATGTTCCCTATGATGGGTAGCCCTTTTGGGCCCGGTGGGTATGGGAGTTTTCTACGTAATCGAAGCAAGAAGACAATGAAACCTGAGAGAGAAAAGAGAAGAAAAAGAATGTTTGAAGGCTGAACATATTCCAAAGAGAACTCCATTAGTGTAGTGGTGTGGGAGGAAATGGGTAGTTAGGATAGCTATGAATTGATGTGAGATAGCTATGAATTGTTGTGAGAGGAAGCATTTATAAAGAATGAGTAAAATGCTTTTGCATATGATGCATTTAATGAGAATGAGAGCAGAATCATTTGTTTCTTTCCATTTAGAACTCTGGACACTTTTTGTTGTTGATAAGAATACGATGTGTTCTTATACTTTTTAGGTGTGAAACTTCAAGCATTGTACTTGTCCTAAGTGGTGTGGGAGGAAATGGGTAGTTAAGATAGCTATGAATTATTGTGAGATAGCTATGAATTGTTGTGAGGGGAAGCATTTATAAAGAATGAGTAAAATGCTTTTGCATGTGATGTATTTAGTAGGAATGAGAGTAGAATCATTTGTTTCTTTCCATTTAGAACTCTAGACACTTTTTATTGTTAATAAGAATACGAGGTGTTCTCATACTTTTTAGGTGTGAAACTTCAAGCATTATACTTGTTCTAACAACAAGTGCTTTTTGAGAACCTTGCAAGTAAAGTCCGCTAACAAAAAACTCTGTTTACCAACGAAGCTACATCGTATAGTTTTAATATAAATATTTTGCTCCAAAATAAACAAACAAATGCAAACGAAAGATGATGTCATGTTGCATGCACCAACTTCACTTCCATCGATATATATTTTTGGAAAAAGGATAAATTCTTCTAAATTATTAGTTTAATACTCTTTCTAGTATTTAAGGAAGAAAGAAAATACTAAAATGTTAATATCAAAACTCTAAAAAATATTAAATGTACATACTTTTTTAGTCTTTTTTCTTTCTCCTTAGATAGTTAGAAAGATTATTAAATTAATGTATTACAAAGATTTAACATTTCTCATATTTCTGGCTCTGAAAAATAAATTTCTGTTTTTTTTTTCATTTATAAATTTTGTTTGGTTTATTAAATTATCTAACATGCAGGTCGAAAATAAATTTTTAATTTTCCTCAATATTTGAGAAAACCAATACTACATCACAAAGATTTTTATATTATGGGAACTGCATTTTAAAATTTTGAATTAATTTTTTTAATTAACTTAAAACATTTGAGCTCTTTTTTTTATTTGCTATAGAACTTGATACTAATTTAATAACGAGATTTTCTTCCTTATTAAACTCTCGCAAGATTGTCCTCTCTTTTTTTGTCAAATTATCCTTAGACTGGTTTTTCCTAATAAAGAGTAATTATTGTAGATTTTGTTTCTAGATTTGAAACTAGCTGGTGATTGAGTTAGCTAGCTTGCATCTATATCAATTAATCCAAATCTCTTTATTTAAATGAGGATAAGACATGCACATCAAACTTAAAAGATTTACAATTAAAAAATTTATAGCATGATTTCCTTAACCATATAACTCAAACCTGATCATATCTCCCATTATATATTACAGTTGTATTTTGATGAGAATATGTGTTATGCAAATTATATTACCATTATAATATATTTAAACTTTAACATCTATATTAAAATGTTTAATATTCAATTATTAAGATATGATTTTTACTCCTTAGGATATAATAGATACAATACAAACACCATGTGGCAACTTTTATTCTTTCTTTTTAGATTCTTATTATGTTTTGGTCAAAATTTTTTGTAAAATCCAAAGAGATGAATGCCACACTGTTTTTTATAAAATATCTCTCCCATCACGGGCTGATTTACAGAAAAAGATAGGCCTGATAGTAGCCCCGGAAACTGCACTCAGATTTTGACCAAGTCACATACTTTACTCATGACGGGCCGAAAGAAAAATCCTTAGCAAGTGGTCCTCCCCTCCCCCCGCAACAAATAAGTATTTTTCGCTTATAGAAAAAGAAGTGGCTCCTTTACCATGCTGCATGCTTTAAACATTTGTCTTCGCCACGTTGATTTTCCTCCTGTTTCTGCATGTGTTTTATTTAGTTTCCTTTAATATTACTTCCCAAGGGCAAGCTTCTTTCATGTGCATGTGTCAACGGTTCCTGTAATATACATAATACATCCCGTGGATGGAAGAAATTTTCTAAAAAATTTCATGCTTTTGAAAGCAGCCAGAATCTCATATTTCTCATTAGAACCAAGGATAGAAGTAATTTAATTCAACTCAAACAATATCTATTTCATTTCAATTTTTATGTGACTATACCATATTATAAAATATGATAATCTTTTTTAAAAATTACTATGAACAAAGTAGAATACATTTTATACAAGCTAAACTAAATTATCATTTTCTCAAAAAGCTAAACAGTTGGAACTCATGGACCAACTTGAGTTGCAACTACATTATTTGTTAGGTAAGACTCCAATATTTTCGAATCTATATCTATATTTATATACTATATGTTAAAATTTGCTCATGTGATCAAGGCCTTTTAAGCCATCATTTTGAATAATTTTTAATCGATTAATCATTTAAATCTATACTTATTAATGGACGTATAATTTTACACAAATTACTAGATATAAAAGTATACATCACATTTATTGAGTCTTCGTTCATTAACAAATACATCTATTTATATAAATTATAATGTATAAACTTAGAAATGATCTATTATGTTACACAATCATAATAAACAAAATTCATATTTTCAATTTAAGTTACATAATCAAAATAAAAAAAAATTAATATGCAAGATATTTAAAAAAAATATTTTCTCCAAAATTAAATGCTCTCACATATTGTCCGTTCACTTTATTACTGAAGTCTATGACATTAAAATTTATAAAATATTAACTATAATATAAAAATATAAGTGTATGTACGAATAATTTAAATTTAACAAATGGACGGAAGCCAACTCATATATACTAAAATAAATGTAGAATTTCATATATCTCTGGAAGATCTTTTCCATTGAGACCAAGCGGGATTCATCATTTCTTCTCATTAGCACCAAATAATAATAATAACAATATTAATAATAATAATAATCGTGGGATTCTTCTGCCTTTTGGTCTTTGGAAGTATATGTAAATATTGGAAAGAATGTAAATGTACTCTAGTTGGGATATAGGAAGCTGTAGTTGCAATGGCGTGTATGCTATTTCAAAAATAAAAATTGTTGAAGCCCAATTCTGTTTGTACGTTTTCTTGTTGGGTCTCTAAACAAGCATAGAAAAGCTGCAAGGGACACTCTGGTGATGAAACATTGAGTATTTCAATTTCGAAGTCTCGAGATTAAATTCCATAAGAATAAATGAAATGAGATTTATATGAGAGGAAGATTGGTTATTCTTGTTATCGGAGTTAATTATAAAGTTAGGCTTGGGCGTTAATTTTGCGAATATTCAAAGTACAATGTGCAAATCAGCTGGTTCATGGAAAGCATCCTAGATGCTTTACCGAAATTCTAGCAGCTGCAGAATCGGACTCAGGATACACGCCACAGACAATTTCAACCACACTTCAGGTTTCCTATTGGAACCTATTGCAGATGGAGATGGGTATGCTCAAGCTCTATTTTGTTGCTGCTATTTCTTCGGTTAATGTGGGTAGTGGAGTTGAGGTAATGGCTAGAGATGCTTATGGGGCTTTCGTAGCTGGAGCATCAATTCCTTGCAAACCTTCCGGTTCTCCTGCATTGATGGAAGCTGGGGCTTAGTATAGACATTGATCATTGATGCTGGTTTTGGAGCTATGTTTTCGTGGTCGAGGGATACTGCAAAGTGGTTACGGACACTATTTTACAGAGTATGCACCACAGCCCAGAGTTTGGTCTTTTACCAGAGGATGCACGTAATCTTGCCCAACATTTTATTCATATTGAATTCTCCTGTCCTGTGTAAGGAAAGGGAATGGGGTTGCCTATCTTAAGTATCTTTTAGCAAAATATATCATTCCTATGTATATATATAGGACATCGAAGCTGCAACATTAAAAAAAGAAAAACTTTTGTACATCGCATTAGAAGAAATAAATAAAAGAATAGTGAAGAAGATTACACTTTATTTGGGAAAAAGAAAATTAAGTTTTTGGTGTTAATGACAAGGGTAATGCTTTACTTAGTGTGTGTTTGAAGTAGATTTTGTAAATTTGATTTTGGTTAGAAGTGAGTTTAAGTGAAATAGTTTATGTTTAAAAAATTTTATTTGAGATTTTGTTAAATTAATATTGTTTAGATAATGTTAATAAAAATTACTTTTATATGCGTAATTAAAAAAAAATTATGAGTTATTTTGAGTCAGATTATTAATAGATTGATATTAAAAAGATTGATTATAAATTAATGGATGACCAAAAAAATTCTTTTAAAAATTAAGCTTGTTTAAAATATTGTAAAATAAAATCACTTTGAATATAACTATAATAATATTTTTAAAAACTCTTAAGTTATATTTATTAAATATTATTAAAATAGTAATATAATTTCAAATTACAAAAATATTTTTATCAATATATACATAAATAAATTTTTTTCTACCATAAAAATAATAAAATATTACTTATACTTAAATTACATTTAAAATAAATTACCAAAAATTTTCTTAAATGTGTCAACAACGCTTAAAAGCCCATTTAAAATTCTAGAGGTGAGTACCACTCAAACACACTCTTAGTAGGCCTGCACGCACTCATTAAAAATGTAATTCGTATCCCAAAGTGGTGTGCAGGTCATGCGCAAATAGAATTGGTGCTTTTCATTTGGATTGTTTTCCAAGTAAGATTCAAAAATAGTAAACCACATCCATCCAATACAAGATGTTCATTGAATGGATGCTGCTTCCCATCGCCATAGTCCCACCACCAACAACTATACTTCACCCACATGCACGCACATTAGAACGAAATGAACATAGACTCCGTACAGGATTTAGGAAACACTATCCACTGCACTAGCAATTATCCATGATAGATAAGCCGTGTTTCCAAGCCATCAAACACGCAGACGACCAATTCTTGACTCACTCACCAATCAATTTCCCCGATACAAGTTTACGGGTCGCTTGGACAAAAATACAAAAGTAATAATAATCCACCTTATCCCACTTGGCCATTCCAATTGGCACTAGCACAGTTTCGGTGGTCTCAAATCAATACCGCCCAACTTTAATGCTTCAATGACACTCTGTCCCACCTCTCTCTCTCATACACGCACACACATGCACTCATAGAATCCAACACACACCGCTGAACCAAGTTGAATAATTCAAACAAAAGCAAATGAGTTTGAAAGAGAGCAAATAAAATATCACAGCCAACTTGAATAGATGGCCAAAATGGCTTCATATTTAAATTTCTCTTCCTGGACTTAACTATATTACATTAAATAAATCCACCACGCAAGGAAAATGGGATACTGAGTTATAAACAATCAATGCCTTCCTAATATCCGTTACCTGCCTAGCTGACTAGCACTAAAACAGTAAAACCACTAGCTATTGTACAAAAAAACGAACCGGGTTCAAACCAGCTGGTGGCCGTATACCTAACCTATTCGGCTATTTCCTACTCTAAAAATTCAGTAACTTAGAACCATTTGAGTCTGGTCCAAACCGGCCTCCGGTCCAGCCGTCTCCTTCCTCTTCCTTATCTCCAACACTTTACGGTGGCTGTTCGAGTGAATATCGCCGGAAAAGGTCGGGCTGCAGGCCGGTCTGTACTCGGGGAAAAGCCGACCGGACTTATACCGAACCCCGCAAGCGTTGCAAAGGGTTTTGGCGCCCATTGGACCGGTCCTCCATTGTGGCGTTTTCTGCACCTGGCAATGGCTGCACCGTCGCTGAAACTGGGGCCCACCTGTTTGGACCTCGGGTTTTTTCTTCTGCTTCTTCGCCGGCGGCTCGCTCGGGACGGAGCCTGCGAGGACAAGCGACGGCGCCGTTGACGAAAACACAGAAGAACATGAAGACGGCGAAGATGGCCGCGAGAACAAGGGGCTAAACGACCAGACACGACCGTTGGGTTTTCTACTCTTGGTGCTTCTCGCCTTGACGGGGAATTTAGAGGGAGCATAAGGAGATTTCGCTGCGCCCGGTCTAGGTTCCGGTTCAGCCCACGCCCTTGTTTGCTCCGAACGAACGGGGTACAACAGAGATAGCTCTGGTAGAGAATCGTCCACAAACTGAGAAACCCACTCCAGGTCCGCCAAATCATCGACCTGCAGAAAAAACCCAAACGGGTTTTCAATTTCAATTATTTATTGCAAAAGAATTAAGAAATTATTTTTCCTGTATAAAAGCTCACCGGAACGGCTAATTCGCCGGTAAAAATGGAGTCAGAGTCGCCGGCGCCGGAAAAGCTGGTGGAATTGGAGTTGTTGTCGTCTTCTGCACGGTCCTGCGACTGCGACGAACCTGAGATGCTGTCTTTTTCTTCGTCTTCCTCTTGTTCGTAGTCACCAACCCCTTTCCCAACAGAGCCATGTTCGAATTCGCCGTTGGAAAAGTCAAGCAGGTCATCCACAGAGAAATCCTCACCAGCAACCCCGTTGTTTGCGTTGAAGCATAAAATCTCCTCGCAAAACGCTTGCTGGAAAACAAACTCTCTTCGCAAACTTGGTTTCAACGCTTTCGCCTCCATTTCTACATACAAAATTCAACCATTAATTCTCACGACAAAATTTCAAACAGTCTTAAAATTTATGTTCTCCTTGCATGCAAATATGAACGTTTCTCCGGTTTTAATTTTTAATTTTTACCTGATAAAAAAAAGGTAGTGAAGACAGAGAGAGGAAACCGCACAAGAGTTTCTTTTGGCCTTGAAGCACTGAAATGAAGGCTGGTTCGTGGGCGAAACAGGCGCTGAGGTATTTGGTTTATCTTTCTCTTGTTTCTTATTACTATCTCTATACCATTTTTCAATTTAAATATACTACCACCAAATTTTCCTTCTTAAGAGAGGGTGATGCACTCATGCACTACGCGTGTGACATTTGGTCATGTGTTGGGCTCCACATTGTTATTGGTGTCTTTTTTTTTTTTGAAATTGAGGATTTTTTTTTTTATGATGGCTTCGTAAATTCAAAAGCTATGCGATGATTCTTATTCTTGTTGACCAAACCAAAAAAAAACTGGCCCGGTCCAATCCAACATTCCATCCAGTTAAAAACAAAACGTTAAAATCATACGCCGGTTTTGACTGTTATAATCAGTCACCGTGATCGGGTTTTCCATTGCAGGAGATGAACGGCTGGGATTGACTGACTCAGTGTGCTTAAACCTTAAAGCACAATTTGGCGCTAGCAGTTTTAAAAAAAAAAGGATACCATTCCATAACGAACTACCCAAGAAACCGCCGTAGTTACGTTTGTTTACTAGCTACAACTTTGTCAGTGTTTGAAAATTTGACACCGAAGTTTTGGTTATTTTTAGGATGAATAGAAAATCGAAAAGAAATATGGAATGGCAAAGGATTGCTTCGCTGCGTCAATCGCGCCTCGTGATGTGGTTCATTTTTGGATAATCCTTCCCGCTATTTTGTTTCGTTTTGTAATGTAGACAATGTAAGGACTGCAGTGACCACGTCAGATATTCTTGTCTGTTTGGCGCGTGAAGCATCCGAAGGTTGGGTTCTGTCAATGGGTTTGCATCGAACTGTTAACTTGCTTTTGAGTGCTTTGATTGACTTTTAAGTATGATTGGGTAGGAGGAGTTTAAAGAAAAAAGATATTTTTTTTTAATTTTTAAATTAAAAATTATAAAATATTTACATAATAATTTTTTATTTTGTAAATATACCGACGTCTGAACCGCTTTCATTCGTGGCATCAACTTCAAGTTTGGAGATATTACTTCCTGTCCTGAACTGAAGTTATGATTCATGGACTCGTAGCTGGCATCGTAAGGGAAATAAATCAAAAATATTTATATTATATTTTTTAAATAACTTTATTTTTTAGGATTTTTTTTCTAATACTGTTAATTATTTTTATATTTATTAAAATATCTCACCTTTATTTTTATGTATTAAAATATATTTTTTATATATTTATTTAAAAATTGTCCTAACTCGCGATGGCTTTTTGACATATTTTATCTCTTAGTTTTATATTTTTAAGTTTCATAAACATGTATAAAAACTAATGTGGTGGGAGACTATTTTTAATTTACCTTATTTTAAACTTACGTATTGACAGGCACTTATGCCTCAATACATATTTTTTTTTATTGTTGTTCATTTATTTACAGTACAAATATTACAAAAAGAATATTTGATTATTCAGTGTTTCAGTTCTATTTACATCTCTTTGCATTTAGCAAATTGCCTGTAAATTTGTATTTGCACTGGAAGTATCACCGAGACACTAAATGTTTAAATATAAATATTAACTTACAATATAATTATATGAACAAAAAATTTTAAAAAAATACAGATTATCAGGAGTGCTAGCCAACTGCTAGAAAAGATATCCCATAATATGTAAGTTTTTTGAATACATGTCTTTATTTTATTTTAGCGTGAAATACATCGATTTTTTTTTTAATTTTTAGTTTTTTTTAGAAAATAAAATATTAATTAGAATTATATTTTAGAAAATCAAATATATTATATTATGAAAGTAAAAGTGTCGTATATAAGTGTAACTAGCTGCTAGCGTAAAACATGTATTAACTAAAATAAAATAAAGGCTTATATTTTTTGAGAAATGTTTTTAAAGTTTTTAATCAATTTTTAACATATGATTTGCCCACTTATTTGATCCTTTTAATAAATAAAAAATCAATTAGAATCGGATTGATTGGGTTTTCATTCTTTTATTAATTATCAACAAATCAAACTATTTTATTTCTGTCTTTTAAAACAATTACGCAATTATCTACCAATTGACAATCAATATAAATGATTATCCATATCAAGATAATTTAGGTAATCAATACAATAGATAGAATAATTTTATGATATGACTTCTATTATTTTAAATGTAAGTTAGGTCCTTAATCATTCGCTGCATAACTCATGAAAATCTATACTACTATAAATTAAATAGTTATCTATATCTGTTCAATTAATTATCGGATTTTTTCTCCTAGTGAACAATATATTTAAAAAAAATTAACACATCACACGATACTCGTACGTTTTAAAATAAATATCTCATTGTGTCTAGCTTCTTTTTTAGATTTTATAATATTAGGTTATTAATACTTTAATATGCATTAGCATAATATTAATATTTTTATTTTAAAATTTTAAGAAATACTCACTAACTAAAATTCTTATTTTTATTAGCAAATTTTATTTTTATGACCAAAATAACCAATATTTTGAAATATTAATATAAATTAACATATCTATTGCTTACAACACAAAAATTAAGTTGTTATCGATTGAGATTTTTCTATAACTTGGTAATTTATATTAGAAAAATTTTAAATTTTTTGCTTTTGGTATATAGAAAAATTTAATGTTTTTAATTCAACTCATCATCTCATTGATAATAGCCCACATTTAATTTCAAAGATTTGTTTTAGCAAAGACATCTTGGGACGACCTTTTCCCCTGATGTATAATTTTTATAAGAAGTGACTTAAATAAGTATTTTATAATCAGACCAGTAACTTCTCAAAATAAAAAAGAATGTAAACCCAATAAATCTACTTCAAATTAATATAATGTAAATTTATGGCCTAATATTGTTTTAATATTAAACATACTATGAAAGTTATAAACCACCAAAAATGAGATAATGGAAATATAGCATACTTTTAAGTAATGGTTTAGAAACCTGAATCACGTTATTCGAAGAATTTTTGAGAATCAGCCAAGGAAACGCAAATGATGAAGACTTAGGATTTGTTAATATACAACCCGAAATGATTGATGGGCAATGTCTAATTTATCAAGCATGCCAGGGTGATTGAATAGCATAATCCATTTCTTCAAGAAATAACACTATATAAAGCCATTATATACTCTCAAATTAAGCATATATAATCCGCCAAAACTAAGAGGATTATGAGGCTGAGAAAACGTTGTCTAGAAAATTGGATTCTAGTCCAACCTGCAAGTTCTTGGATTGCTAAAAAAGAGTGGTGAGATATCACATTTTAAATTTAGTTTATACATTAATCATATACCAAATACCAAATTAATATAACTTCAAAACAATCAATACAATAAAGGGAGGATATCCATAGAATATATTTTGACTTGAGGCGAACACTAGCAGGAAGATATCTTGCTCTAAAGACCCGAACTAAGGATAGGGTAGCAAAATAAAACCAAGGGAATAAATCATATTCGTATTGAATGCAAATATAAGAGAGAAATAATCAGAAAATAAGGGAAGGAATAAAGAAAAGAAACAGGTTTATTTAACTTTAAGAATTGGCCATATGCATTCTACAATGGAGGCCAATGAAATCAGTCAAACAGAGCGAGACTCAGAAAAGAAAAAGATAAGCTTTATTACCCAAGGTTGTGTCCTTTGCTAAACCTTCAATGAAGATTTCTCTCGTATCAAATGGAACAAAAATTAGAAACCAATGATATGAACCAACCAACAAAGAGAAAGAGAATTCAATGAGTTGCTCCCATAAACTCTAAATCTACCACGAAAAGAAAATGTTCTCTAATTGCAGTTGGCTAAGAGGCGGAGAGAGTTTAAATGCGGTAACTTCTAAGCAGTTGCAAATTTGAGTGAAACGTGCTAATTAGGCAATTGAAAGTAGTATAAAAATATAGGAATGTGTAAAGATGGCTTTTTAGGAATATAAGAAATTGGAGACCAAATGTGAAACCCTTTATAGTAGTATAGAATAGATTTATATATAGTAGTATCCTATTTATAGTAATATCCCCTTTATAATAGTATAGATTTATAGTAGTATAGATATAGACTTTTGCAAACCTCATCATGAAAATTCCCCCCCCCCCCCACTAAAGGCGGTTTTTGACCTATATAATGAAAGAAAAAAAGGTGTGAAAAACTACCCTAGCCCATAACGGTTTTAAATAGATCTAAAAAAGAGCATATTTTAAAATTTCAATACATAAAAATAAAGGTGAGATAATCCAAAAAATAAAATAAAAATTAGCTATATTCATATAAAATCCTTTTTTTAAAAGTTATTTCATAAATTTTTAATTCTTATAATTTAATAATTTAAATTGTGCTCAAATTATGTGCTATTATTTTTTTGTGAGTCTTGTATGGTGGTAATTTTGTTCTTTTATTTTTTGTTTGAAAATGTCCTAAATAAATAAAATTTATAAATTTAAAATTACAAATTATATATTCTGTGAAACTCACGTTACATTAACTATTCATAATTATTGTATATGAAACCTAATGTTGTATAACCTACGTATTAAAAATTGTCATACTTAATTTTTGTCTCAATAAACATATTATTCTATGATGAGTTATATATAAGAAATATTATATAAATAGTATCTCTTTTTAGAATTGTTCTTCCAATAATACATTTTTTTTCAACAAATAACAACAGCAAATCCACATAAAACAAACACCAGCAAAATATATGCTTATTCCATTTGTGAAAAATATTATTCTATTAATGTTTTTTTTCTTATTTGGGTATCTTTCATCTTTTGAGTGTGAGACTAATATAGTTCAAAGTACTAAGATTGTCTCTCCTCACAAATACTTTCTTATATGCTCGAATCTTAGCATTGTAAAAGTTTTTCAATTGCTAAGTTAAGAATAGTTAAGAAAATAGTGACACTTTACAATGAAATAAATTTTTTAATTATTATTCTATTATACAAAAAGTATTTATTAAAAAATTAAATATTCACTATATTAAAATCGTTCTATAAAAAGACAATAATACCAAATTTTTCTATTTAAGACACGATTATTTAATAAGAAACTTATCATTTATATTTTAAATGATAAATTGCACTTCACCTTTCTAAACCTTTTTTGGTTCAAAACAATTTTAGTACACTAAATTTAACATTTACTCCCTCAATTTTTATAATTATATTTTACCTGCTCAGACCCATTAAGATTTATAAACACCAAAATTATTAATAATTTAGTTAAAACATAAAATGAAGAGCTCATTTGTCATGATTGTGATAGTTCTCTTCATCAAAAATTCCGAGCGAAGTACATAATATTTTTCTAATGTTACTTCCACCGCTATTTGACTTGAATATACTACAACTAATTATTAAAATATTATCATTTTGAAACAATTTATCAAATAACTGTTATTTTTGCCATGTTAATTTTTTTTTTGGTCACAAGTCACATAGGATAAGCCAAACTGCTAAGCACTTTCTACGTGAATATGTCAACACGTTTGACATAAGTTTCATTTAATTGTCAATATTAGTATTCTGATTTATTATGACACGAATTAATTCCCTATTGTATTAAGTAGCATGGTAGAAATAGTTTAGCAGAGACTCTAATTCATGTATTTAAATCATATCATCACCTACTTGATTGTCTACGTAAGGATCAGGTAAGATTCTTACATAAAGTCATAAATTTTGATGTTATTGTTATTTCACAAAAAAAATTATAAAATTCTTCCTAACTTGGTATATATTTATTTTCACAGATTGAGTGGCAATCATACACCCTAAATATTATGTCTATACTTCCAGTTTTTTGCACTGCTGGTAGTGATGTATGGTGGGCTGTGGTACCACTCATATGTTATCACATTATTGAGTGGCACCAACCAGATAGGGTACTGCGTCAATTTGGCCTCAACCAGCCCATCGCTCGGATGCCACATCAGCCTGATAACTTGCACACCCTCACCATGGTGAGAAGGCATGATGAGAGCGGAAGACATTACTACAAAGATTACATTGTCATTTAGGATGTTCACCACCAGCAGTGTGTCGTTGGTGAGCCTTTTAATGGATTACTTGGTAATAACTCTTAGTATATGTGATGGTATAGACGTGTGACCGTCCAGTGGATAACTCCTTTTGCAGCAATTACTTGCTGTAAGTACTATTAATATTATTATTAATCCATTTGTTACTGTAAATTTCTAAACCAGAAATGTTTGAATTTATATATTTTATTAGGCTAACAATGTGGAGCAGCTGCATGCATGGGGTACGCCAGATGGTCGATCGTCATTTAACTTTGATGCCCTGCAAGAATCAGCATCGATGATCTTATCTGCTTTGGATGAACATGATCGCATTGTCATGATCCAGTTTCAATCAGCACCTCCTGCAAATGACATCACAGGGCCACCTGAAGACAATGGTCAACAAAGGACTAGGCGGAGAAAGAGAGCAAGCTTAGCTGATGGTGTGAGGAGAGTTGAACCTTCTCAAGTATCATCCTCTACTTCTAGTCAGCGAGCTTCAGCTACAACATCTACACAGTCATCTACCCACCCACCACAGCCTTATCCTTACGCACCTTATCCTTACCCACCATACCCTTCCCATTCGTACTCACCATACCCTTATCCACCACCGCCTTACCCACCACCGCCTCCCTATCCATCACAGTCGGGATCTTCTGCTAATCCATCACAAAGACCACTAGCCCTTCCCATTGATATTTTATTTTACTTATTGTTTGTTGTATTACGTATTAGTATAGTTGGATCACATGTTTGTCACATTATATGATTTCTATTATTGGATCGCATGTTTGTTACATTATATGAATTGTTTTTCATTTCAATTGACTGACACTAAACATGTAAATATTTACATCTCATTACATTTAATATTATACAACACAATATTATATAATGTAATAACATTACATAACCTACATCCTCATAACCTCATAGCGCTTTACATTGTTTTTTTTTTTAATTATTAATGTATGGAACACAAAATATTTCTTACTAATAATATGTTTAGGAAGATAAATCACAATGTAACTTGGTAAAATTTATGTAATATGTGTAAAATAAATTATTATTTGCATATTTTCTGAATATTTAAGAGGATATAGCATATATTTTTAAATATTGACGAACATAAATTTTATAATTTTAAAATTAATGCATTAAAAATAATAGAAACAAATTTTTTTGGGAATAAAGCATAATTTACTCAAATATAAAATTAATTTTTTATTGTCCAATAATCTTAACTCATACCAAATTAGTACTCGTTTAGACGTATTTTTTTATAAAAAGTTTTTTTTTATATTTTCATATATTTGAATGAATTTTAAAAAAAAAATTAAAGCACTTAAAAAGCCTCGTGGACCAAAACTTATATTAAACCTCTATCTGTGTGATGAATTTCACAATTTATTTTGAATCCATCGTGCACCAAAACTTTACTGAACCATCGTCCTTTAAATTCCTTCTAGAAGCATTACATCCTTAATTTTTCATTTTTCGCCAATTATTTCAATCGTTACTCTTTCGCTGCAGTAATTTGTACATGTCGTTATTCTAACTTTAACAAAAGCATTAATGATTTGATTTCTTCCAATTGAACTGTTTTGTTGAGAAAATTCAAAATGAAAAGAAAAGAAATGAAGACTTTTATGCTAGCGAGTTTTCCCTCACTCACTAAAATTTAAGTGTGATAATAAATAATGTACCAAAAAAAAGTGTGATTATAATATTAGATGTTTAATTATCTATTAAATTACATATTTTTTTCTTGTTCAAATACTTATTTTTCAATATATAAAAAATAATTTTTTATAAATTAAAAAGATTGTTACTGGGGTATTTACTTTGCTCTTGCTTTTTTTTTTTAATGAGAATAAATGTTGCTTAAAATATTTTTACGGGCACGAGTTATAAAGGTAATATTTTAATTTTTTAATAACATTAAAATTAGATCTCACATATTTGTATTCAATTCACTGTAAAAAAAATGTTACTAATCAAATCAACTAACGCTTTCTGTCGTTTAAAAGTTTTGAATTTTGATGAGAAATACAAGAGAACAAAATGGTATGACAACCTTTATTTGGTTAGTCGAATCTGAATCATCTAAGGCGAAAAACACGACAAAATACAAAATTAAAATGTACCTTTAAAGAATAACAAATGAAATAGATCCCATATTTATAGAAAAGGGGAGAAATAATACTTATTTTACCCATAAAACTTAAAACAATAAATTTATACCCTTTTATATATTGCGAGCATTTTTTTAATTAAAAAATAATAATGCTACATACAAAAATCATACGTCTTTGTATATACGAACCCTTAACTCAAGTGATAGTAAGTCTCTTCGAGAATGTTTGATCTCCAAATTGAATTTGACGAGACTAGCGCTTTTATTTATCTTTACCTTAGCTTTTACTTTCTTTTCCATATTAGGTCTTTGACCTTCTTTTTATGTTCATATTAGGTCTTTGACCTCCTTTTTAACTAAAAAAAAAAGAAAGAAAAATTACACATCTTTATGTATTTAGATTCAGTTTTAAATTTGTATTGTGTTACATCAAAACTTTTTCCCCACAATTTACATATATAACGATTATATATATATATATATATATATATATATATATATAATTGACATTGATTATGTACTATTATCCCCATAAGATGTCATCAGACACATCCTTATTTATAGGATTATGAAGGGTGTTAGAGTAACGTTATTATTATTATTATTTTTTTGGTGTGATTTTTTATATATTTGAGTTTCGCTTAAGTAGATGTAAATTTGATGTGTACTTTTTTTTAAAAATGATAGTACTATACTAAAGTGTATATATATATATATAATTGACATTGATTATGTAATATTATTTTCATAAGATGTCATCAGATGCATTTTTTTTTGGTTTATTAGGGTATTCTACGTATTGACTGTGAAGACTAATCTTTCGAGATATTGAGATCCATTTAAAGGGTTGACTTCTCCTGACAGATGTTTTTTCATATACATGAGTTAAGAATCAAATATCTGATCACATGCTTAAGAGGTCCAAGTATCTACCATTTATGTCACATTATATTAGTCATCAACTATATCCTTATTTACAAGATTATGAAGTGTGTTAAAGTAATGTTATTTTCTTTTTAAATATTTGTTTGGCTGTGAATTTTTTTATATTTGAGTTTCGCTTAAGTAGATGTAAATTTGATGTGTAATTTTTTTTTAAAAAAATGATAGTAGAATACTAAAGAGTTGAATTCAAATATTCTCTCCTATATTTTTGTTTCAAATTTTATATTTACAATTAAATATCAACAAATTAAAGAAAAATATATCTCTCTTAATGAAAAATAATTTATGTATCTAATTATTAGTTATATAGTGAAAATGTCATATATTTTATGTAAGTTATTGTATAATATCACAACATACAAGCCGGAAAGATGAATTTTCAGTCTATTACGTACACCAAACGATGATAGAGATTGTATCGCATGTTTGCACGCAAAGTAGACAAAAGGCCAGCGGTCTACTTGAAACAGTGAAAAAGGAAAATGGAATTAAGGAGGATTGGTCAATTGACACTTGGTCTAGTTTCGATGCAAAGAGTGTGACATTGTGTATATGAAAAAATATATGTTACGAGAAGTTATTTATTTTAATGGATTAATTTTAAATAAATTTTAGTATTTTAAAAGATTAGTCTTTGTAGTTATTTATGAGGATACTTTGGGAAATCAAAAAACTTGTAAGTGTGTCTCTAATTAAATTTTATAAATTTGGTTTTCAATAAATTTAATTTTATTTAGAAATGAGTTTGAATATAATTTATATTTAAAAATTTGTATCTAAAAATTAATTTTGTTAAAATTAATGTTGTTTGAATAATATTGATAAAAATTATTTTTAAATGTATAATTATTAAAATTAATATAAATTATTTTGAGTTAGATTTTTCATAACTTGATACTGATTATAAATGAATTAATGATAAAAGAAATTATTTTAAATGTTAAGTTTGTTTAGGTATTATAAAATAAAATCACTTTAAATATAATTATAATAATATTTTTTTAAAAATTATTAAATCACATTTATTTAAGTATTATTAAAATAATAATATAATATTAAGTTATAAAAATATTTATGCCAATACACATATAAACAAAAAAAATTATTATAAAAAATAATAAAATTTTGTTTTTATATTTAAAATGTTAAAATCAAGTTTATACTTAAACATGATTATATTTTAGAGATTGCCAAACATATTCAAGACACGTTCAAGACAAATTTTAATTGCTAACATAATTTTAAGGTGGCGTTAGTTCAGTTTTAATAGTAATTTATTTTGTAAATATTCATTAATAAATTTAATTTTGATTTAATATTAATATAATTTTTTATATTATTATTTAATTATATGTAATTAAATTATTAAAATAATTTAATTATCATAATAATTTTTAATAATAAATTTAAATTTTTTATCATTAAAAAGAATGAAAATATCTTTCCGTCTTTGGTACATAGTCGATGCCGAGAGCAAATGTCATATATTTTATGTAAGTTATTGTATAATATCACAACATACAAGCCGGAAGATGAATTTTCAGTCTATTACGTATACCAAACGATGATAGAGATTGTATCGCATGTTTGCACGCAAAGTAGACAAAAGCCCAGAGGTCTACTTGAAACAGTGAAAAAGGAAAATGGAATCAAGGGGGATTGGTCAATTAATACTTGGTCTAGTTACGTCGATGCAAAGAGTGTGGCTGGCCGGTAACTATCTAGTTAGAAGTTTGATTTTTAATTTATATATATAAAAAAATATTTATTAAAAGAGGTCAATTTTTTTAATGAATTGATCTCAAATGAATCTTAATATCTCAAAGAATTAGTCTTTATAATTATATGTAGGGATACTTTGAAAAATCAAAAACAAAAACTTGTAAGTGTATATCTGATTAAATTTTATAAATTTAGTTTTGAATAAACTTAATTTTATTTAGAAACAAATTTGAGTAAAGTAATTTATATTTAAAAATTAATTTTGTTAAAATTAATGTTGTTTGAATAGTATTAATAAATATTACTTTTAAATTTGTAATTAATAAAATTAATATAAGTTATTTTGAGTTAGATATTTCTTATCCTGGTGATTATAAATGAATTAATGATATAAGAAATTGTTTTAAATGTTAAATTTGTTTAAGTATTAGAAAATAAAATTACTTTAAGTATAATTATAATAATATTTTTTAAAAATTATTAAGTCACATTTATTTAAGTATTATTAAAATAATAATATAATATTAAATTATAAAAATATTTATGTCAATATACATATAAATAAAAAATTATTATAAAAAATAATAAAATGTTTTTTATATTTAAAATGTTAAAATCAAGTTCATATTAAACATGATTATATTTTAGAGATTGCCAAACATATTAGAGACACGTTCAAGACAAATTTTAATTGCTAACATAATTTTAAGGTGGCGTTAGTTCAGTTTTAATAGTAATTTATTTTGTAAATATTCATTAATAAATTTAATTTTGATTTAATATTAATATAATTTTATATTATTATTTAATTATATGTAATTAAATTACTAAAATAATTTAATTATCATAATAATTTAAAAAAATTAATTTTTAATAATAAATTTAAACTTTTTACCATTAAAAAGGATGAAATTATCTTTCCGTCTTTGGTACGTAGTCTATGCCGATCATTGCCTCACCCCTCTAATGATTATTGTGTTCCACTCCACATAGTTTCCACTTTCCAGCCGAAAGCTGAATAAAAAATTCCGCCGACGCGAGGAACAGAACAATACAAACAAACGTGTCAACAAAACGTGGATGGTTCATGGCGTTCCAGAATTTATAAAGGATCAGATCCTCTCGAATAACATGAGGGCAATGATAAAAGGAAGAAGACGTAAAATTAATAAATTTTATATAAATATTATTATATTAAGGAGCCTTGTTATAAAAAAATTCATATATTTTATAATATCATATTCTTATATTATTTACAAAAGTGAAAGAATTTAAAATCATTTATAAATGTTAATTCTCTAAAATAAGAGATGCAGAGTTGATAACTGTAATGAAAAAAATCAACATTTTAAATTTTATAAATTAAAAATACTTAGATAAAATATCATATGAGAATTTATTTTTTTAAATTTTCTTATTAAATATTATCAATTATACTTTATCTTTTAAAATTATACTTAGAAAATTTATTATTTTTTAAATTAATCATAAACACTTACAAAATATTTATTTAAATAAAATGAAATTTTATTCAATTTGTAAAATTAAAAAATATAAACATTATTATGTTACTATATAATTAAAATAAAAATATGTTTTCATACAAGCATTATCTTTTAGTAGAATGAAACTGTGTTCAATTAAACTTAAGACATTTATCAAGGAGTGTTGGTCACTTAGTATGAAATTAAAGTAAAAATATTAAATATAAAAGTATTATATTTAATATTTTAAGATTAAAAAAATATTTATTTATTTATTTATTAAAAATTTAAAAATTTAATTAAAAGGTATTAAATAATTCTTAAATAATAACTTTAAGATATTAGTTAACAAGACTCTAAACTTAAAAGGGTATTGTTAACCACTAACCTTAAAATAATTATTTAAATATTTAATATTTCTTAATAAATAATCTGAATTAATTAATAAATAAAATATTAAATAATTTTTAAGTTTTTAAAATATTAAATAATCTTAATTTTACATCGAGTAATACTTTATCTTCCTAATAAAATTTCCTAACATTTTCATAATTATTTACAAATAAAAGCATAAATATTAAATAAAAAATAAAAAATATTTAATATCTTAAAAATTCAAAAATTATTCAATATTTAATTATTTAAATAATTAAAATATAATTCATTAAATATATATATAATTATTCTTTTACATTTAATATTTTTATTTTAATTCTTTAACATATACTCCTCTAAATGGTAACTCAAAATGACAATTTGAAATATACGTCTTGTCCAGATTAGCACTTGTAGGCATGACCTGCTTGTCGACATTAGCACCTGTAGACATGACCGTACTTCGAGGCGCAAAATAGTTTATCATTTATGTGAGAAGAGCACTCAAGACCACCGGAGACTTTGAGTGGCAGACTCATGGTAGCATTAATGGCTAAGAACCATTCAAGTATTCAAGATTATGTACCAATTTGTGTTAGTAAATTATCCGTTTTAATTTTGAATCTTTGACAAATAGTTTCTGTATTTTTTTAAATTTTCAATAAATGACAAATCAATCTGGGGTTCGCCTTCTTTTATTTTGGGAAATTCTAATATACTTGGTACATTAATGATATAGATTGTGACACGTGAGGATGCAATTAAATATAAGACGTTAGATTAATTTAAAAAATCTGAACGTTGGGTGTAATGCAAGACAACACAGAATCATCATGTTAGAAAATGTTTTTTTTATTTATTTAAAAAGAAGCAATTCTATGACAACGGAAATTCATGGAATTAGATTCTTTAAAGTGAAGAGTGGTTTAAAAAGTAATGTGTATAATTGTAATTATGAGAAAATTAATAATTTATAATTTTATAAAATATAAATATCTGTCCAACAAATAATAAAAATATAATAATACACATCTTTAATTTTCGCATCAACAATTATAATTGTCTACCCTCACTTTAAAAGTATCTAAATCCAAAATTCATCTACAACAGATCGGACTGTCAATGGTATCCTCACTTCATGTAAGCCATCTTCCCAGAATAGGTACCCAAATGAGAATCTGCTTTGAACTCGGAGCTTCGAAGAAAAAGTTACCTTGAATTTCATTTTTTTTCTTTTGGAACTAAATGTTAAGATTGGCGGCTCAACTGTTACTGATATGCCAATTGGAGCTACAACACGAGCAATGTAGAGAGATTTAACTGGGCCAACATTTGTGACTGTTCTTGTTACTGTCAAGGGTTGCTTCAGCTCGGGAATAGTTATAGAAGGCAGGTTCATATTTAACAGGAACTTGGGTGATTTATGGCATCTGGTTGGAGACCCTGTCAACAAGCTTATGGCAGTGTCATTGTAGCCCATAGAACAAAGGAAACTAACGTAATCTGAGTGTTCCAAGTCATATACGAGTCCAGGATCTGTCACTTTGTTAGGATCAACATGACCACCGCCATAGTCAAATGGGTCAGCTTGTTTATGTGGTGCTCCCTCAGCCCCCATATATTGATTGTATTCATTTTTCAGAGTAGCTGCATAAAAAAGAGGGGCGGGGGGATTTAGTTGCATGAATAACTTTCAGAAGGGACTTTTGATAAAATACATATATGATTTGCCAATGAGCAGAAAAAATAATTCCACCGGTGATGAAATAAAAGAATGCTATCATGAGCGAGCCCTTTTTACCTGTTGTGATCAGGGCAGACTTGATTGCAGCAGGACTCCAAGTCGGATGGACAGTCTTTATAAGCGCCACTATACCAGATATGTGGGGGCATGCCATGGAAGTTCCTGATTCAATCTTAAAGTTAAGAGGAGGTAACTCATTTTGATTTGCATCAGATAGCAAGCGGGCAGAAGAGACAGGTGACCAGGCCGCCAGAATATCAACCCCAGGAGCAGCAATGTCAGGCTGCACCAGATTGATAAAGATAAAGCATTGGATTTTCAAAGACAAACTAATTCATTGATGGAGGAATGATCAGAACCTTCAACACTGAAGGAGAAAGAGAACTTGGTCCTCGTGAAGAGAAGAATGCCACTTCCGGGGATATCTGTTGCCCCACAACTGTTTTGGTCAAGCTGAACTTGATTACAGGGTCCCTGTAACATATGCATCCATCAGAAAATCTTAATTAAGAATAAAAGTATTGCTGACAGAAAATATTTAGTATTTAGCTGTTTGTGTACAAACACTAAATGACTAAAAATGCATAGAGAACTAAGGGAATGTGCTGAATGTCACTATTGCAACCATCATTTGGAAGTAGACAAGCGACAAGTGACAAATGTTTCAGCAAGCGTGAGTATTATAAAAGTGAAACTACATTATTTTCTTATGAATATTTTGCAGACTCTGGATAAAAAATAGATGTTGATATTCAAAAGTACTTACCTAGTTGCTTCCATGTATGATAGAATAGATGTTCCAGTTATGAAGTCAACTTGGACATAGGGGTTACTCCACGATAAAGGAACATCCTTTGTAGGAAATTGAGCAAATATGAGACCACCACCCTCGACTTCCATTACAGTTCTTATAGCAACTGTGGCTGACCTCTGTGACTGAGACTGGAAACACAGAATTGCTTTTCCTTTAGCTAAGGTGGTATTCAGGCTTCCTGAATCGCAGCTCCTGAGCAGAATACAATCAAGTATGCAATTTCACAGTCCGGGTTTCACATAGATATCATGCCAACAAGAAGTAAGGTATTTTACCTTGCTGAAGAATACAATCAAGTATGGTATTTTACCTTGCACTTTCTTCATCTGTATCTGAAGCTGCTATGTCTTCTCCATACACAATAGGATAGAACTTGCTCAAATCCTTCCCTGTATATAAACTCTGACCCTATATGAGGAAATAAAATATAGTTCTGTTTCTGCAATGCAAAAGGTTAACCTAGGAAGCACACAAACTAATAATATTTAATTTCTGTATATGTTTGCTCAGTTCAAGTTTTAAAATTAAGTGCTTCCATCAGAAACTAGAATCAGTATTTTATGTAAAACATTTCAAAGCAGGTATCGAGCTATACATCAATAAAACTTCCCTGTCTCCCCTTCAGGTCAAAAGATTCAGGCCCTACATCAGGCTATAGAATTTATTTTTTAATTGCAACTAAGGTTTTTTTGGGTCATCGATTGGAATCTTTCAACAATAACATAATTAAATCACCCGATAATGGAATCTTTCAACACGACTGATATTCACAAAAGGACATGCTTCAGTCTAACAAGCTTTACTTACTGAATCAAAATGAACAAAAGCCTTGCACAAATATTGAAATGGACGTAATGTTGTTTCATAATTGACATGCCAAGCTTATGTAGTTATATTCATAAAGAGATCCACTACTATCTTCTGAAAATTCTAAGCTATGCTCCTTTCTATTACTAAATAATACCCCGGTCCTTGTTTGAATAATAACTACTTTACAGTCATTAAGTTTTTGAAGAATTTTGCAGTAAAAGTTCTACACCGCAAGCACAAAGATGAAGTACCTGTAGAGTTTGATTGTTTCCCAAGATAATTATAGATGGAAATTCTCTGTCAATGGTGCTTGCAGCAACGGTGATAACCCATGGGGCAGTGTTTATGACAGTTTGAGGATATGGGCCAGAATTGCCACCAGAGCACACTACAGAAACTCCTTTAGCTACAGCATGGAAGGAACCAATGGCCAGCACATCCTCAACATAAGTAGGAAGTGGAGGATATGAGCCAAGAGATACTGAAAGAATGTCTACTCCATCAAATATTGCATCATCAAATGCTGCAAGAAGGTCAGCTGAGCTGCACCCCCCAGTAGACCAACAAATTTTGTAGATAGCTAGCCAAGCTGATGGAGCACCACCTCTTGCCGATCCTTTAGCTAGTCCCATAAAGCTTGCATTTTCTACTTGAGCACCGGCTGCAGTAGATGACGTGTGAGTACCATGGCCTGATGCATCTCGGGGAGAAAAGTATTCAACCCCATCGCTTGTATTTAGTTTTCCAAATTCAGCTTCATATCCTTTGATATACCAACGTGCACCGATAATTTTCCTGCCATTGTTTGAAAGGATAGTGTTTTAGGCTACATCTAATATAGCAGGAAGAAGTACTTACCACCAAAATGTTCAAAGAAGGAAACGGATTAGTGAAACAAGTGGGAGTCTTGATTTATACTTTTAGTACCATGACAGAACAGAAAGGAAGAAATAAAAATAGTTGTAGGCAGCCCCATTGGTCATACATAACAAACAGTTATATGAGCTACTCGTTTTACAGATATAGAACCACACAGAAGTAAACTGTGAAGTTTAGCCATTTACATCACATGGCAAGCAAAATGGCTACTCTGGATTATATTGATACCAGACAGTGTAGATAAAATATTGTCTTGGTTCAAATTTTACATTATGACAATGACATGCACATTAAAGAAAAGAAAAGATCACAAAAAAAATAAACGAAATTAAAATGACTAGAAATAAATTTAATCAACCTATTACAGTGGGAGTGGTCGAAGTTATCTCCTCCTTGGCATATACCACGCCAACGAGGAGGAGGATTATCCATATGCTCATCTCTAAAGCTCTCAGACTCAGGCCAGAAACCTGCAGAATAAAGAATAAAATAATCATAATCCCATTTTATTAATCTCATGCATATACAGCAACTCCATACTAACCAGTGTCCATGACGCCGATGATGGTGCCTCTTCCAGATTGACCCCTAGAAAGAACTCCAGTTACTATATCCGGCTTTACGTGCAAGAAATCCCAACTTCTTGTTGTGTGAAGACTAAGAATTCTATTTGGAATCACACGGACAACTCCTGGGAAATCTGCATGTAAAAAGTATAGAGAAGGAGAGAAAACAATTACAGGTTGGCAGAGCACTGATTCAGATATTAATCAAATAATGGGAATTAGAGATTTTCAATTTTTCTTCGAAATATATTTTATAGGTATAGTCTCTACTGAACGTTTTGCTGAATTCATTGTTACGCTTTGGCATTTCATCACTCTTCTCTATCTCTGCTTCTGTTAATATGCACTCTTTCCAATATTATCCTGGTTCCGGCAGCTTACTTGATTGGTGGTCAATTTCTAAGCAGTGCTGTTATTTGTACACCTTTTTTTTAATATCATTTTTTATAGTAGCTAGTAACTTACATTTAACTTGTTAGTAACTTGTTAATTTGTGTTAATAAATTTTTTATTATTACTTTTAAAAGTTAAGTTATTAATATATTTCAAAAGTTATAGAGGGATATAATAATGGACGTAAAAATGGAGATGTGCAAGTGGTATTCTTCATTTCTAATCAACCGTGACTTTCTTTTTTCACTCTAGTTGCTCACCTCATCTTTTGACTTGGTTTTGCAGGCCACTGTAACCTTAATAAATGTGACACTACCACAGATCTTAAGAAGGCTTCGCCAAACCTCAACAGCTGCATTCAAATATATTCCCAGTTTTATCTCTAATCGGGTCCGGTAAGCAAGCAAAGCCTACATATTTTCAGTAAGGTGATAGACCTGTCGAATATGTGGAAAGGTCTGATTAATCTTTCGTTCAAAGGTCCAGTACCAGACCCGTGAATGAGATTGTTGGCCTCAACCATCTATTAAACATCAACATCGTGCTCATTATCTTGTTCCATCCCCCCAACATTTATAGGGCAACACTGCTGACTTCATCTGAACGAGAAAGCCAGAAAATCGTGCTAATTTGATATCAAGAATTTTCTTCAGATCTTAATCCAAACGAAGAAAAAAATTGAGACAGAAGGTTTAATGGTAAGTTTGGTATCCCTTAAAATTGGAAGTGAATGGTTTAGGGATTAATTTTGTATAGAACTTTTCATACAAAAGTAATATTTAAGTTTGTCACGTTCATTTTTAATCTAATTTAATTTATTTTTTGCATTGAAAATATTGAGCGATGCTATGACATATTGTCACTACCTTCATATCGGCCAAAACGGAGACATACCTGCAATGAGCTTAGCTTGAGACTGACTTAAAACTGCAGCAAATCCAGAAAAGCCATGCTTATAGCTATACAGGATGGACTTCCTAGCAGCGCTTTTGCTGTAACAAGAAGATAACAGATTATCGATTTGTTTTTTAAACTACTAGAACAGATCCCATAAACATTCTTTAATGACATTTCATCTCCAGTAGCAACATATGAATCCAAACGCCATTTGTTTTCAACGATTTCCCAGAAAACAATATGCAAGGATGCTCAATTGCTCGTGGTTAAACTTAGAAAATTCCAAATATGTTCACTTGTGCATCAAAATAGGCAGGGTAACTACCTTCCACTGCTTCTCTCCCACTCCCCAAGTACACACAGCAATTTCTAATCTCAAAACGAAACTTCAGGGGACAGAAACAAGTTCATTAAAAAAGAGCAAGGATTTAAAGTGAAAACCTTCCGAGAATATGTGAAAGTATGTCAAGGTGGGAGTCTTCAACTAGCCGTTGCTCACTGTGGCTTCGGCTTCTGTCACCCATATACACAATATGAACCTACAAAGACCCGGGAATAAGAAAGAGAAAGAAATAGAGATGCAAAACGCAAAATGAAGGAACCCCGGATAGCTATTTGAGGATGCTACTAATGGAAAATCAAAATATGATTAGAAACCAAGAGGAAGAGCAGAGTTCACATTGCTTGAGTCAGGGGCGACAAGTAAACAATATTGTTGCAGAGCAAGAAGTATCAAAGCGATGCCTAAATTCCAAGCAAGAGCCATGAGGGAGAGAGACCTAGAATGAACATTCAAAAATACCACTGTTTGAGTGATATGGCTTAGTAGACAGCAGATTTTGGGTTATTGTGTGGTACTGTTTGTAGGTGCGAAAGGAAACCCCACTAACACAGTAGTATGTACCTGGCTCTACCACCACTGCCAGCATTTACTGCCATGGTGGGCTCAGTTTTGGCTTTTGGCTCCATTATTTATCTTGGAATCTTCGTGATGTGGATACCTATTGGGGAGATAGAAAGAGATAAAAACGGGGAGATCATGGATTCAGGACACGAAAAATGAGCTTTTTATCAGTTTAGCACTTTAGCGTCTCTTTGTGGATGAAGCAAACACGTTCTATAGCGTTGACTCAACTATTCACAATTGAGACAATTGAATTGATGGTGATGTCAACTCCTTATTTATTGATTATGATATGCAAACTGTGATCCCAAGAAGGCAAGAGGGACAGTTTTCCAAACCATCGTAGAATGTTTCCTAACCAGCTAATCAAGCCATGCTCTCTGATCCTAACATGATTTTATGTTATTACTGATTTCTTTTTTATATGTTCTGCTTATGATAATTAATTAAGTTGGTAAAGCGAAACAAACAAAAAAAAGGTGCTTCCCAGCAACCACTTTGGAAGAAAAATTAATACTACTACTTTTTGAGTTATTTTGACAAGTTAACCAAATTATATTGAATCACTTTGTTTTCTTTAAGATGTTTTTGCATTGAATTAATCTCCACTTAGACATTGACTTGACTCATGGCATAAGGTGTTTTTAGGGAGTTTTGAACTCTACATTATAGATAAAATTTACTTACATAAAGTTCAGTTTACCATTAAATCACAATTAGTTATAATAATAGAACAGTTTTTAGCGGGCAGAAAAGTAATAAAATTTATGCATGCTTACTCACTGCCTCTGTCATCATAAAGCTGAAAGCTAATGGTAATCCTCCTCTTGCGATGAACTTATGAATCTTTACCTTTCCCCTGTTGCTATTATTTGAGAAATAGGCTATAACTCATGCTGCAGATGTTAGGTTCATAATTGGTAGGCTTGCCTAATGATTTTCTCACCCAAAAGTAGAAAGCATAATAAGAAACATTAAAGTTCACGACGTGCGACCAAGCTATATTAGAAAGATGGCGTAAAACGCAAGGATTTTGGTTAGATGACTTTTAGTTAATTAATGCTTACGATATATGTACTCAAAACTGCACGAAAAGGCTGGCCAACCAATTAATTAAAGTTTTGTTATATTATTATTTAATTATTGTGTACTGTCATATTATTCAAAATATTAAACTTTTGATATAGTTAATATGATAGTTAAACTCTTTTAATAATTTAACAATACATAATTAGATGACAGTATAAAAAAAAACTTTACATAACAATAAATCAAAATTAAGCTTATTAAAAAATACTATGAATTATCAAGGGTAGGATAATTGGTGGGGTGATACAATTAAAATTATCTTTCTTTTATTTGTTCTCAATTTAACACATTCATTTTCCACTTTTTTTTTAAATTATTATTCTCCTTTTTCTATAATTTTCTCATTAACATTTATCTAATTTTATTTTTTTTATTTTTTTATTTTTTATGTACACACATACGTGTGTGCCTTTTTTTCGTTCTCTGAATAACTATCAAGGGGCTAGATAGCAGGATTCCTAGTTTGGGTTGGTCATGATACAAGTTATGCTGGTTGTGTACTTTGTTTCGTTAAATAATTAAATTCCTTAATTTTAAAACATTCCCACAAAATATAAGGAAAAAACACATCATTTTGTTTTTTAATCAAACATAATATTTATAGCATATATTATATCTATTTGAATCTAAGATTTAAGCTTCTAAAACTTCTACCTTTCTAGTTAGATTTCAAATATGTCATTAGCGTATTGACCTGTAATACTAAAGTAACCTACTCATTAAAAAAAATCTTAAGATTTGAATAAACATATCACTAGAGTATACAATAAAAAGATTCATGAACATTTCTTTAATTTTGTCTTTCAAAGATTAATCATTTTTAAATTTTAAAAACGTAATTTTCTAAGAGATCCCTGCTCAAAATATTTTTAATTAAAAAATTATCATACCTAAATAAAATTAAATCTTTCCTTATAATTTTTTAAAAATATACACATGTCTATATAAATACTCTATTTAATAATTGACATGCATAAAGTTATATGCTTCATATTATAAATATATTTATTTTTAAAAAATATAATTATATATGTCAACTATTAAATTGAATATATATGTAGACATGTACATAACTATATTTTTTTGCTCTTATAGTCTTTTAATAGCATGTTTGAATTAGAGTTTAACACCTTTCATAATTTTAAATTTTAAACTCCGACAAAAAAGAATGTTGAATACTTGAACGTAATTATTTATTCTTTTTGTAAAAAAATGGTTTTGAAATAAACAAGTTTTTCCGTGAAGGATCCAAAGCCAAGATGGATGATGTACTGTAGTAAATTTCCAATACAATTTTGAAAAGCCTATGTCCTCTGTCTCTCATACAAACACTATTGCTGGTGGTGGTGTGGTGGTGCTAGATTCGATTCAATCCAATCCATTCGTGAATGGATGCTATCAGAAAGCAAGCCTCCAAGCTTAGAGAACAGGTCGCTCGCCAACAACAGGTTTTTTTTTTCTCTCTCTCTCTCTCTCTCACACACACGCATACAAAAACCTATTTCAGTTGCATGATTCTTCCCCAGATCGTTCTCTGATCAATACAAATAGATCCTTTCAATTTCATTCGTCATCTTCTATATTCCTCTGGGTGTGGCGATAGTTGCCCTTAGTTTGGGTTACAATTGTTGTTCTCATGAATACGATACCGCAGAGTATTGGATCTAATCGAATTGCGCACTTGCATTCCGGAAATCAATAAAAGAAAATCTGTAGAAGAAGTTGACTTTTAAGCTGGTACCTTAGCTTGCATATGCATTGAATTTGGTAATGGTAGCCGATTTCAGAATCATTGCATAGGTTGGAATTTGATTAAATGATTTGGCAAATATTTCATTGCTTGTTTTTATGCCAAATAAGTTTCTGGATGTATACCTTATGAAAATGTGTGTTTAAGGGGAAGTGGCTTGCGTATTGGGTTAGTCACGTGGAATGGCATTGGCTTTTAAATTTTAACTGGAGACGAATGGATTCATTGCAATGCAAAAAAGTATGATATGGTGTATGGCCATGTAAGGAAATACGAGTTAACTCCAAAAGTAGCGGTAAATAATAAAAAACCAACATCTAAAGTTTTGCATTCAGTTCTGTTATTTGCTATGCCATGATCCTAGGTTGCATGGATATGGGTACGAGCACTGCATCCAAATCCAATACAGTACAATATAGAGACATCGGCAATTTTTTAAAAATATAGGATGCAAGTATGGCAGGGGATTTGTTATAAAATATTAAAAATATATGTATATGCATATAATGTAATAAACAAGTGTTATAATTGTACAAAACTAATATAATGTATGTTCATTTCAGAAGTTAAAAAATTCAAAACATTTCCATGTGTGTAAAGGCCAATTCATCATGTCTTAGCATCTAATATGATGCATTTTCAGATCAAAATTCCTAAACATATAAGATACATCTTGGATGGGAAGCTATTAGTATCCCACAGGACCTACACGAAGATGTATCCTATACAGAGATGCCACCAAGGTTGAGCCTCTATGCTGCTAAGCCATGATGGTAGGAATGGATGGATATTCATTGGGTCCAAAGAACTGGGTCTCCCCACTCCCCCTTTCTCCCACCAAAAACAAAATAAAAGAAATAAAAATTTGGGAAGAAAAGGTTACATTCTCATATTAAATTGCCAGTAACCCACCGATGTTGAAAAAGTTCTGTTGTATGATTTAAGGCCATACCTTTAATCAGAGGACTGTCCCCTTGAGACATCCAATTGCTTAATCTGCATTATATGGGTTGCTTTTTTTTTTTTTTGGTTTGGCCGAAAGGCATGAGCATATGTCAGAAAATCACTGGTTCTCTGTTTTGGAGGATACCTTATCCTCCCCCCTAGCTGTACTTCTCTCCTCTCTAATGAAATTTATGTCATAAAGTCACCGAGCCTTGTTATATCTGTACTGTTAATTGTAATGATTAAGCTTTAATTCATTTCTTGTTTTTTTTTCCTGTTTCTCAAATTTTCCTTAGTTTTGCTTTATTAAGGTGTTACTAACAATTATGAATTATTGCTTTTAGGCTGTTCTGAAACAGTTTGGAGCTGGGGGATATGGAGGTTCAGATAATGTGGTTACCGATGAGATAGAGTTCCTGCTACATCAGAAACTCGAGAAACTTTATATATCAACACGTGCGGGAAAGGTTAGTTAGTCCTTCTACGCTAATACTTTATTTTCATTTATATTTCATCTCAATTTATCCCCTCCCTCCTAGGCTGATAATGACATTTATTGTATTTTCAGCATTATCAAAGGGATATTGTCCGTGGTGTAGAAGGTTATATTGTTACTGGGTCCAAGCAAGTTGAAATAGGTAAGTAATGTTGGTTGGTGAAGCTTTTATAAAAGTTTATTGCAGTTAGTTTACATAAAATATTGTTATTGAATTCCTATATATCTTATTTTTAACAGGAACAAAGTTGTCAGAAGATAGTAGGAAATATGGTGCGGAAAATACATGTACCAGTGGTAGTACATTGTGTAGAGCTGCACTGAGTTATGCACGAGCCCGTGCTCAAATGGAGAAGGAGCATGGAAACTTACTAAAAGCTCTTGGTACACAGGTATGTATATATGTGTCTATATGTATGTATGTATATGTGTGTGTTGGGAGGGAGGGGGGTTATGTATGAGTTCATAGCACAGCTGCTTGTAATTGCAAGATTATAGGGCTCAAATCTGACTTCACAGAAGTAATGCTGGGGTTTTCCCCCTAGCTGAACTGTTTTACCGAATATGAATGGGATTTACAGATATTGAAATCTATTTAATCTAATGAAAAAGGAATATGTAGGCCAGGTCCAAGTCCAACCTTGAATTGAACTTAATTGCCATACTCATATGTCAAGTTCATCTATCTCACTCTATAATGCTGACTCATATTGTTGATTTATCCAGTGTGTGCTTGCCATCTCGGCATAATAATTCTGTGATTGAAGTCTTGCTCAATGCTGATTAGGTTGCAGAGCCCTTAAGAGCAATGGTGATGGGAGCTCCGTTGGAGGATGCTCGACATCTAGCTCAACGTTATGACAGAATGCGACAGGAAGCTGAAGCCCAGGTATTCTAGAATTTATCTTTCATTTGATTTTATAGTACTTGTTTGGGCTTCCTTTTTCATTTGTCACCCGCTTATTTTTAGTCTTTGTCTTCTGTGTTTCAGTATATGTTTTATTGATGATTTTATTTTACTATTTAGACTTGTAATTACTCTGTCTTTTGAACCTAGACAGGCTATCGAAGTTTCTAAACGCCAGGCAAAAGTAAGAGAAACACCAGGCAATGGTGAGAATGCTATGAAATTAGAAGCAGCTGAAGCAAAGCTGCAAGACCTGAAGACAAACATGGCCATATTGGGGAAGGAAGCGGCTGCGGCATTGGCTGCTGTTGAAGCACAGCAGCAGAGGTTAACCCTTCAGCGTCTTATAGCTATGGTATTGCAGTTTTACCTTATGAATCTGCAATTCTTCAATTTAATGAAATCTTGGATCTGAGTCATAACAAATCATAACTTCTACTTAATCAAACATTCTATTTCTGATTATGAAGGTTGAAGCGGAGCGTGCCTATCATCAAGTAGTCCTCCAAATACTTGATCAGCTTGAGGGAGAGGTAAGCAATCATATCTCTTGGTCATTTTACCATTCTATTCTTCATATAGGAGTCAAATATGCCATCTGACAGATAGGTCATTTTCTTTTGTTATAAACATATGATTATGTGCTATATGTATATTTAATGATAGATGATATCAGAACGACAACGAATTGAAGCCCCTCCTACTCCTAGTGTGGATAGCAGCATGCCACCACCCCCGTCATATGAAGAAGTGAATGGTGGTGTCTATGCTTCTCAGACACATAATGGATCAACAGATAGCATGAGTTACTTCCTAGGAGAGGTTAGTGAGAGACTGGTTCTTGAACAAAGGGTAACTGATATTAAATATTGAAAAACAAGTGACTGCTTACTTTAGTTTCTTTTGTAACTTTTATTCTTCTTGCAGGTTATGTTTCCATACCATGCTGTGACTGAGGTGGAGCTGAATCTATCAGTTGGTGATTATGTTGTTGTTCGAAAGGTTTGTAGCTTGCTGAATCTAAATATGCTATAGCTTTCTTTGAACCAAAGAATGGCTTTGACCTCACATTTCATTTGAGAGATTCATTCTCTCTCTTCTTTTGGTTGGGGCGGGTGCTTCTGATTTGGATTGCTTTGTATTTTCAACCATCATTTCACTTATGGTAACAAATTAGTATAATTTTCAAAACTGATACAGGAAAAACAAAGTAAAATGCATTTATACCATTATTATTATGAAATAGTCGGGCCCTTCTCCTATCAGCTTAAGCTTCAGACAGAATTGGTAACCTAATATGAAGTCAGATCATGATTGATTAAGTTATCACTGATTCAACACTGAATGATTTTTTTGGTCATCTACTTACTTATGTTGTGGCTTGTATGTCTCAACTCTCATGCAGTTGTGGTTCACATGGTAGTTGCCTAGCTTAAAATCCTTGTATTTCAAATTGGTCCCAATTTTATTTTGGCCCCAATATGGTTGTGGTTTTGACAGGTGACAAACAACGGATGGGCCGAGGGTGAATGCAAAGGGAAAGCTGGATGGTTTCCATTTGGTTACATTGAAAGAAGGGATCGGGTTCTTGCAAGCAAAGTGGCTGAAGTGTTTTGAATTTTTTCCTGTTGGGTTGGTTTCTTAACCTGGGGATTTTGTATGCGTGTATGTTTTGGTTTTGTACTTGAGGTGGATTATGTGTTCTTAGCATGGAACAAATTGATTTGTGATATAGATGCCAACTTTTCCCTTGTGATTATCAATTGATATATGAATATCTTTTTATCTATTGTTATTTAATTGCACGCAACTTGTTTCCTTCGTAGTTTGTTAAGCAACTCCAGCCACCTTCAGTTGCAATATCAAGGATATGCAGTCGAAGCATGCCTTTCAGGGATAAGAAAAGGTGACTTTAATGTGGGTTTGAGGGTATCCACACCCACTAGAAATCGAGTGCTAAGTGCCATGAACATATTTATCTTTAAATAGTTTTTTTTAATAAATGTCTTGACATTTCCCTCTCTTCTTATCACGTATTTTTAAATTAATTGTTTAATTACTTATAATTTTTAAAATAGTTTTTAATTTATATACACGTCTAATGTATACCTTACTCCCAGCCTCCTAGTTATATTACAATGGAATGCCTACATTCAACGTTTATGAATTTTCAAGGGCACGTCTTGATCTCAATCATTTTCCGGATATATTATCACATCAAAAACCTCTTTAACCTTTCGTTTGGGAAACAAGGAAGGAAACATTTTAAACAGCTATAATTAGTAATGCATTAAAATATGCATTCTGTCTAGTTTTATTGGTAAGTTTCTTTCCATCCTCTTACTGTTTCCCCAAGAAAGGCGACTAATTGTTCAAACTTCAAACAAATGAGGAACGATAAATGATTTTGGTATGCCATGCTACAAACCTTGAATTATGGGGGGTAAGATAAACAAGCTGTTTCCACGGCTCAGATGTCCCGAGTCCAAGGCCATTAAAATATACAATATGTGTAAATAATCACTGATAACACTCATGTGGTATTCCAACTTGATACCTGTATATAATCACTGATAACACTTAATAATGATAATTTCCTGGGTGAAAGTAGGGGTGAAGTTAAACGCAACACAGGAAGCTATAGGAACCATATTAGACTATTCTTTTTCAATTAAAATACACGATAGTCAACAGCAGCCATCAAAATATTGCTATCCATGGAATGAGGTATGCAATCAGTAGAAATTCACATTCCGTGGAACGAGGCATGCTAGCAGTGTTTCATTGCTATCCATGCTTGGAAAGACAAGAAAGCTAGTTACTACAAAAAAGAAGAAGAAAGGAGTGAACAATTTTATCAGAAAGAATAACTAATAATTTTTGTTAATTTCTTACAAATTCTACAGTCCATTGAAACTAATAATAGAACTTACACTAGTTATTTTGGCGGTTAGCAGAGAGATAAGCATAAATGATGGAAAACATGATGACCAGTATGAGAATCTGCAGGGATACTTTAAATCAGTGTATATTTAAGAAATGTAGGATCAAGTTTTTTTTTTAAACAAACAAACAACTTACCATGGTTGAGCCGTATTTGGGCTCATTCCCCAGTATGTAAGATTTCCTGCTTAAATCAATGAAAAGTTTGTCAGATTGTCAATGGTAAAAAGATATTTTTGAAGCTACTTGGATATGCTCATGCCTTTTACTTAGGACACCAGATTCTCTGCAAGTTTTCTGTATAGCTTCCAGCCTGCTCAATGTTTTTGTTGCATTGGGATCATTTTTGTCAACCTACAATGGAAAATACAGAAATTTGGAAAAAGCTAGCTTTAAAAAGATGTCCTTGAAACTGAAAAACAGCTTTAATTCCATGGTGGTATGTGCTGCAGAAATAAATGGGCTGCAACAATATCTGCATTTTAAAATTTGGGAGACTCAAAAATCTTCCTTTCCTTTAGGGCTATGGAATGAAGGGTGAGGATTTAAAAGTTATTTACTGTTTTGATGGGAAAATGAGTAAACAAACCCAACCAGGAAAATTGTGTGTGTGTGTGAGTGTCAAGTCATTGATGAACCTCAAGTCAGAAGACTGACTAAGGTATTGTTTTCCTAAATGCAAGGCTTTGAGAAAACTGTGATCCTTTAACAGGTTATTCAGAGTAAATAAACTAGACATGTATTCATTCAGACTGATCTCATGAACCAGACCACAGTCTATTGATGTACTAATTAAAGAAATTGGGAGACTTTGCCATCTAACCAAGGCTTATAAACTGCATAGGACCGTGACAGGCTTATTGTTCAGTCAACGACTTACCACATATCTATTGCTACTACAATGTTTTCAAGAAAAAAGGCTTTACTTATGTGAAAATTCGTATACATGGGATTCTAAGCATCAACTACTCTTCTCCCATTTACAACACATTTTTCCAAAAAATTATTTGGCATTGTTAATGTATATGCTTTTATAATTAAAACATACAATGGAAACATTATCAGGTGTCAAATAAATGCAACATGAGTAGCATCCACATTCTTGCGTTGCAAACCTAATCATTGTTTAAGACCATGAATGCTTCATACCTTGGACTGCAACATACAAGCAAAATCAAAGAAAGCACCATAGACATCGGCCATTGTCTTTGTTCGGTCAATCAGTTTGGCAGTTAGACCTATAAATCATAACCAAAATGAAGAGATAACAGCTAGTTTAACATTATAAAAAAAATAACCACTTAGTAACAATGGGCAAAGAACACCAATAACTTGTGAAATGAAATGGGAGGAAAGGAAACAGTACAAGTGCCTAAACTATTGAATATATATCTAGGTTATAGTATTATCAGCTCAATTCAAAACTAAATTACAAGGGGATTAGTATTGAAATCTTTGTTATCTTACCACGCCTCATTTTAACTACACCTCTGAAGACTTCAATGTTGTTGTAGCATAATGCAAGTGTTCCAATTGCCATGATCTGTCACAGCAAATGTCAAATAAGCATCAAAGTTGCCAGGAAAATGTATGAAAATAGCTATTGATATATACATAATCGTTAAACATAAAATTCATATCAACAGGAAATAATACAGAAGTAGAAACTAACCATGAAATGAACTGTCTAAATGTATGAGGAAGAATAAGATCCATTGTATAAAATAACACCAGATTAAACCTAGCAAATCCTCAACAAAAGTACTACAGCTTGTTTTAACTTAAATGGGAGGCCAACACGGCAACACCTAAGACCTATGCAGCTTCTGCTTCTAGACCATCTGCAACTTGAAAGAAAAATGATTCTTATTTCTGCATACTAATAACTAAATTAAATCAGAAAGGTTATATAGCTACACGCGCTGACACTCCTAATCTAGAAAATCAGTCAGCCATAGGAAGATCTATCACATACATTGTATATGAAATTACAATTCAAATCAAGTATTCTGCTCCAAGGTCCATCACTACATTTCTGGAAAACACCTCATGCATATAAAGATTTGTATGACAGTGTTATTATCGCACATCTTTTGGGCAGTGTTAAAACTTAAAAGAAACTGATACATTGTAAACTTTTTTCATATTTTGCTTGACCTTGAGTAGGAAGCTGTTATTGATTGGAGTCTAATAAAACATAGCATGATATGTAAGTAAAAAATATTTCAAGCATAAAACTTGCTGATAAATGATGTTATATCATTGCAAGACAAGAGTAACATAAGTTACTTAACAGTTAAATCAGAACTAATTAAATAAAAGAACAGCACCTGGGGAATAGCACAAAAGCGAAATATAGCCTGGTCTCGTAAAGCAGACATGTATTTTAAGGAATCTTCAGCATGCATCAAAGCATTAGTGACCATGTCGTTTAAGCATTGAACTGCCTTGATGGAGTTCTCCTCGTCTTTCAAATCCTGGATTTTATAAAATTTAAATTGGAATAAGAAAGAAGAAAATAATGAAGAAAGGTACTCATGTAGTCATGTGTGTATAACATAATAGTATGACAGGAAAGCTGTTTTCACCATCATACCCATCCAGTGATCAGAAACTCATCTGAGAATCATGAAATGGTGGAGAAAAAGGTGAAAGAATGATTTAGATTAGAATAAATATAAATTCTTATAGAGCCAAACCTCAAGTTTGTTGACATATTTACTCCAGATCTGCCGAGGCCAAAACATGCGTGACTTGGGGATCTCATTGATGTCTTCCAGATAATCTCGAATAATGTTTGTTTTCTGCAATCTCAAAAGGTTCTCAACTGAAAAGTGTGTAAATAATTGTGAACATACTGATTGTCTATATATTACTATAATGATACCTGAAGAAACAAGCCCATTGAATTGGAAAGGTAATCCGGAGCCAGATCTTCTGAACCAGAGGCATGGAAAAGCTTCGATAAACCTAGCCCAACAAGTCCTGCCACATAGTGACAATATTCGTTGTAGTCATCAACTGTTTCTACCTGCAAATTAGAGAAAAATCTCTTGGTGTAAATCAAGATGATCTTTCTATGTTGAAAACATGGCAGAAATCCCTGTGCCGCATAGTGCTCTGCAAATAAGAATTTATTATAGATGAACCTATAATAGTATAACATCAAATTATCAAGAAAATGTTGCAATGAAGTAAATATTACTTGAATATCTGTTTTCTAGACCTTCATTATATTGTTTTAAATCATGATAAGATAGTTTGAAGCACCAAAAATCATTAAAAATCTGCAGCAAAAAACCAGAAACTACCAGATAGCCACATCGTTCAAAGGAATAACAAACTTGATATAATGTGCCGTCAGTCATGGAGGTTAACCATACCATATTAACTGTAACTAAGCTAACACAAATATGAAAATATCAAGAATATATGCAGAACAGAAGACATATTTGACAAACCTCCTTGCAAATAAATTTGGCCATTCCAGCACCCATCCTTTTGGTAATATCCTCAATTGCTTCCTGATAGCTGCAGAAGTAATTGACCAACATTTAATTGTTCATCAAAAGAACGCACAGCAATAACTCTAATCACGTATACACTTAAGAGAAGCTAATAAAGACAGTGAATTTATAGTCCATATAGCACAGCTCACAGACCCCAGCTCAGTCATGAAATACCTTTAATTTGAAAAATATGAATACATAGAGACAAATTAGAGAACAAGACCCTCTTTTTAAGTCTTAAAAATATTTAACATGTAATCCTACCCAAGACCAAGTGGAGTATTACTTGGAATGGACAAATAACCAAAACCTTTTTTAACAGCTGGTGAAAAAATACAAAATACAGAAACGTCTAAAATATAACATGGAAACAATTGATAGTGCTTACTAATCATGAACACAAAGCACCATTGTTATCCATCATTCTGTAGTCAATTATCCATATAATAAGTAATTATGTGAAAAGATGCATGACTTTGATGACCTCCAAACCAATAGCATGCCACAGCGGTGCTGTATTAAAATTTTGATATTCCAGACAAAATAAAGAAAACAAAATGAATCTCACAAATGTTGATTCGTAAGCTGACTCCTACATGAAATTAGTAACATGCCTTAAAGATAAACAGTAAACACCCCACTTCCCCCAGGGTAATAAACAATAATGGGCAGAAAATTGGAAATAAGACCCAAAGTACTGCTGCTGATTGGATCAAGGACGGAAATAAACAGAAACAACTGGAAAACCACATATACTACAGAATATTAAATTTTATTTCAGGTAAATGTGCAAGGATAAAAACTGACTTCTGTCCAAGTTCCAGAAAAGCCGTTGAAACATCATGAAACTGGTCCATTAGAACTTTGTACTCCTTTGTGCCACCTTATTAAATGAAAAAGAATTAGCGTGTAGATCAGCATCAATAAAATTTGAGGCATGGGTACCATAAAACCATTTTCCTGAAGATTGATGAAGGTTGCCTTTAATATCACTAAAAGCAATTGCTATGGGAAGTAATAAAAAAATGTAGTCCAAAATTCAATCCAATTTCTGATCAAACAAATTAGATATGGTTAAATTGAATATTTACAATTGAGGGAAATAACAGGTTGAAAGAGGGTTGATGACATTATATTGGATCTTATCTTACTTGGCAAGAAATTGGAAGAAAAAAAAAAGGAGCAAAAAGAAAGACACACTTACATGAAAAGTGCCAATCACGATCAAATATGTGACGATGAAAAGCTATTAGTATTGGCACCTTGACATCTGTGGCTATGCTAGTATCATCCTCTGTCAAAAGAAAAAAGAGTTATGACAATATAGATAGTCTAGACACAATCTTAATTTCTGAAGAATGGAACCCTTTTTGTTCTCTCTTTCACTCCTTCAATAGAATGGTTTGAGGTTCAAATATATATCATTCAAAGGCAATATGTATGGTAGATTAATAGAGACTTAGTGTCATAAAAAAAAGGATTAAGAGAGACTTAGAACAGTTTATAATTCATAGATGAAGTATGAGAGGAGTATCATCAATCATCATTTTCGTATAGTATCATATTAGAAGGCATACATAATTTGCTTATAACTTCCAAATTAATGGTCTGAGATACAACAAGCAATGAATTAAATGCCCAGAATTTTCCAAAGCACATGATGATGATCCTTGCTTCACATTCAATACTTAAAAGTAACAATAAATAAATAAATAAAGAAGGAAAAATTATACATCGAGCAACCAGCTCATGAACACATCCTAACATAGAGTAAAACCAATAGAAACCCTAAGCTATGAGACACAAAGTAATGAACAAGGAAAAGCGTGGTGTTTAAGACATGAAAACGAACCAACGGTATCAAGGGCTCGAAGAACCAAATAAAATATGCAAACCTGCAAAAACCAGAGGGATTGGAGTTACAAACGACTCAAAAAATATACAAAATACAAAACCAAACAACGGTAACCACAGAAAGCAAAACCAGATTCATTCACAGATTAAGTGCGAAATGCAACTCACGGCGTTGCGAAGGTCAGTGCCAAGCTGCTGAATGACGAGGGCGAAACTGCGAGAAACCTTGTGGAGCATGTTGTAGCAGAAAGCCCAGTGCGGCTCTGGAGGGATCTGCTTCTCGGCGTGCCTGGCCGCCATTTTCAGCTTCAGGAGCGGGTACAAGTCATCTGGGTTTCTCAGAATCGCTCCCAAACTTCCCATTTTCTCAGAATGCCAAATCAAAATTCAAAACTCCAGAATTTGATTTATTTATGCAGAATAAGAAAAATTCCAATATGTTTCTCTCTATTTCTTTCTTATAATATAATGGATCTTCGTGAATCCTGAGCGACAATTATAGCCCCAAACAGAGTTTACGATGATAGATGATTATTTGACGTTGAAAAAACCAGGACCACACGACGGTGTCATATATTTTGCATCTCAGGAAAAATAGAAGAAGAAAAAAATAAACAGTTTTTGGGAAGAGCGTAGGTACAATATTTCGAATATCATGCATTAAATTAAGGTTGATATTTTGTCATATTTTATCTTTTGCTGGGCGTCTCCTCCTCTACCTCAACGTATCTTTGATATTAGATTTTATAAATTTAATTTTAGTTAAAAGTAAGTTTAAGTAAGTGATTTATGTTTAGAAAATTTATTTAAAAATTTATTTTATTAAATTAATATTATTTGAATAATATTGATAAAAATTATTTTTGATGTGTAGTTACTAAGAAGAATATAAGTTATTTTGAGTTTGATTATTAATAAATTGATATTAAAAAGATTGATTATAAATAAACTAATTTGTAAAATAAATTTTTTAAAACTTAAGTTTATTTAGAGTAATGTAAAATAAAATTATTTTAAGTATAATTATAATAATATTTAAAAAATTTTATTAAGTTATATTTATTTAAATATTATTAAAATAGTGATTAATATCAAATTATAAGAGTATTTCTATTAATATATGTATAAACTAGTTTTCTTTCACTGTAAAAATAACAAAATATTACTTCTGCTTAAATGTGATTTGAAATGAAAATTTCGTTCCTTTTTTTTTATTGAAATCTTATCCAAATAAAATAAAATATCTTTAAAACTCATGTGCACTTTTACAAAGGGCGATTTTACCTACTCAAACACACCTTACATTGTTTATTAGTTTATGCAGAGAACACGAGGAGCAAGGTGCATGCTATCAATATTTAATATTAAAGTAAATATTTAATTTAGTCCATCAAAAATGTATAAAATATTAGTTTAGTTTTTAAAATTTTTTTTGACATTAAATTAGTTATTTTTTCTTTTAATTAGACTAATTTAATGTTAAAAATAATATTAGAGAATTATTTTAATATTAATAATGATTAAAAGACTAAATTAATATCTTATGTATTTTTTTAAAAGACTAATTTAAATATTTACTCATAATATTATTATTACTGTGCTTTTTTTTAAGCATTAGTGGTAGGTTTTTACAAATAACTCATTTTTTATAATTTTGCTGATAATAATTTCATATAAAGTAACTTAACACAGTTTTTTATTACATATTATTTTCATAATAAAATTAAATAATTGAAATGATTACTTTAAAATATTATTGATAATTAATGATAAGAAAAACATGACTTGTATAATTTTATATGAATAACACATTTAAAATTCAAACTTAAATTAAATTAAAACATATGTTTTTGATTTATTAAATATAAAATTGGAAAATTTGATATTTATATAATTATTTTATTTTTCATCATTAATGTATCAAATTATTAATTTTTTTAATTATTATTATTATTGAACGCGGACATTCATTTAAAGATGTCAAATTCAATGGGTGAAAATGACTAGCCTACCACATTCAATTATTATTATTATTGTAAAATATCTAGCCGAACACACCCTGGAGAAACCGTTTTTTGTCCACATCAGATTTAAAGATGTTTGTTTGAACATTTATTTTGATTCCAACGAAGTCACATACACCGATCAAATTTTATCTTCCGTCTATTTTTCTCCCATTTTTTTCACTTTTTCTCTAATTATTATTTTTTAGGTTAAATTAAACTTTAAAAGTTTTTATAATTATTTAAATATTTTAAATAATTTAAAAATTAAATAAGTTGCTATATGTTTTTTTTTAAATGATCTAGATTAGTCTACTATTAAAGTCTCATAGGGCTCTAATTAAAAATATTTTTAATACTATAAGGACATATTTATAATTTTCAAATTATAAATATTTAATTACAATTTTTTAAAAAGCACATGGACTTGTAAATTAATTAATTAATTAATTAAATTTTTTATTCTCAACTTCAATTTTTGTAATTTTTTTATAATATTCAAACTAATTTTTTAATTTACTTATTTAATAACCAAACGATTTCTTAACAATTTATGTATTCGTCTTTGGAGCATAGTTGCCTGAGCCTGGAATATCGAACACTCCCCGGCCCCCCAACAACACACACACCCCCAACCACCACCAGCTGCCAAACTCCTTTCTTATTTTGTGGTGGTTGGGGTAACAAGCGACTTGTTCCACAAAGTATCTGAAATTGATTAATCACTACACTAGACCTAATCCTCAACCACATAAGCACATAACAGAAATCTCTCTCTCCTCTCCAACATCCCCTTCAACCTTCATCTTAGAGGTGATCACATCCACGGCAAAATAGTTGTATAAATGGTCCTGGAATATCAAATTATCATTCATAGGAAGAATATATAATAAAAAAACATTTAATTACACTTTTTGGTGTGCAGAAATATGAATATTCTAAAAAAAATTATCTTCTTACATTCTTTTAAAAGAAAATCCTAAAAGGAAAGTATTACCAATTTTTAACAAGTAAGTGAAGTAACTTCAATAATGTACTAAATAATTTTTTAATTCATACTAAATGCTTTTGTGTTTAAAAAAATAAGCTAGAAAAAGTAATCACAACCTAAGTTGAAAATCTTCCTTTATTTTATGGTCAGGGAGGATTTAAAAAAAAACAATTTCAAAGTTTTTAATACAATAATGTTAATTAGTCCAAATTACCTAGTTCAAATGAAAATTGGAGAGACATGGAATGAGGTGATCCCACCCTAGACGAAAATTAGATAAAGACATTGAATGCAGCGAGTCTCACCTCACCAAGTGAGACCCACCCCATCCCATGTTTCTATGCCGTCTCCATTTGGGCTAGGTAGTTCGGGTAACCTATCACTATTTTTTTCAATATTCAACGGATATTGTCACGGTTTCATGGTCTACAAGTATGGGTACTCTGTGATTGATCCAAGTAGGACGTGGGCTGGAGCCAAGATGGCACGGGCTTGCCTTAGCTCTAACTATATTATTATTATTTCATTAGTTAAGTTGGATGCCCAATGCAAGTTCCCTGATGACAAATTTATCTTTGAGCCCCATTTATAATTTAAAGGTCTATCCCAACTCGATTCAAAGTCCATTTCATCAACAGGTGCAAAGCCCGATAAGTGGTCATTTTGCAAGATAATTTTTTTTTTATCTTATTTATGTGAGATCTTTTTTATGTATATTCGTCCACACAAAAATAATATGAATATCACAAATTCTGAAATTTATTTATAAATGATATTTTAATATTTTTAACAAATTGATTAAAAGAATATGATTCCATTTGAGTGTTTTTCAATTTTGATGCTAACGTATGGGCAGGACTTGGAATGGTTTTTTGGAATAACATGTAGGATTTAATTTTAATTAAATTTTAATGTAAAGTTTATTTATACTATTATCCAATCATATATTAACACATTATTAAAAGAGTTAAGTTTTTGATATAGTTGTTGTGATAGTCAAACTCTTTGAATAATTTGACAATATATAATTAAATGACTATAATTTTTTTTTACATTAACAATGTATCAAAATTAAACTGTAACATGGATCTTTTGTTCATGTTCCTTTCGATCAATTGCAAGTTGCAACTTCAAAATAAGGTTGCTACTCACTTGCAAAAAGAGTTAGTTGTTGTGCTTTTGATGTGTGCTCGATATATGACGTCATAATTAGTATAATTTATGTCAAAAAATCCCTCCCCTCCCCTCTACGTCTGGGTTTCTGATCTCTCTTCTGTGTCCAGTTGACTTTCATGTTATATTTGAAGAGGATCCTTCTTTTTAGTTGGGAGGGGTAGTTTTATAGAATGATACTCCGTTCTCTTTACTAATCAGTTTTGCAGATTCTCTCAATTCTTTTTTTTTTATATATCTATATTCAAAAGTGCACTGACTTTTTACAACATCAACAGGTCCGATTGCTTCTAAGGTCTCTTGTAATAATTGGAGCTATACTTGGATTGTTGTTAGGGATTGTTGGAACATCTATTCCTTGGATATTCCCCAACATTTTTATACATGATCAGATGGTCACCCAGGAGGTCAGTTCTTTCATTTTTAAACTTTAGCTTAGCTATTTTCACTTGTCCTTTGTCTACAATGTGTGACAGGATATACAGATGAAAATGCAGGGATTTTAATGAATTAAACATAGTTGTGGTATTTTGACCAAAGTTAGTAGTTAACTACTGTATTTGTGACCATGCAAATGCATCGGGTGCTGATTCCATACTTTGTAGCGCTAGCTGTGACACCCCCTACTCTTAGCCTTGAGGGAACATTGCGGGTATGTTCATGTTAGAATATTAGGATTCTTATTGTTTTAGGAGTCTTCTTATTTTAGAATAAATGGGAAGTAGACATATGGATCGATGTACTATTGCTTCTGACAAACTTACTCTCCTAGGATGTTTAAGGACTTCCTCCAAGGAATGTCTCATGTACTTATATTTTTTGTGGTTACATTAAACTTGCTCAACTAAATTCTGTTGTTTAAACATTAATGATATTGAATCAATACTCTTTGAGATTATTAGACCATAATGGTAACTAACGCATAATTTCATGACAATTTAATTTATGTCTCCAACTTGCTTTGTGTTACTATTCAGATTCAAAAGTAGGGCAACAGCATGCATTATGTAACAACTGTTACTGCAAGTTTGTATATGTATCTTTGCTTATGCAGGCTGGACGGGATCTAAGATTTATAAGTTTGTCAACGAGTGGATGCTTTTGTCTGGGTGCACTAGTATTATTGGTAACCATTTTTTCCTAGTCTCCTGGTCTGCATAGTAATATTGGTTGACCCTTGTTGCCGTAACACCCAATTTACCTTGATGCCAGCTCTTAAGTAGTAGATATGGTTTGCAAGGCTGTTGGTTTGTTCTCGCAGGATTTCAGTGGGTAAGACTCAGATCTAGAGCTTGCATAAAGTGCAAGTGTTAGACTTGCATAGAGCTTGCAAAATTAAACTCTTCTTGAAAATTTATGATATGCAATTCTTTTACGGTCATTAGGCTCGGTTTTCAATGGCCCTCCAGCGCCTTCTCTCTCCCGATGGCATTTTATACTCGGAAGATGTAGACCAGTATAAGCAGCAAAAGCTAAGGACTGCTTAGTTTAGGAACTCGGTTTTATATTTAGGAACAAGTTATAAGGATAGAAGCATGTTGTCTGTTGCTTGAAATCTTTTAGTAGTATTTATAGAATAGGCATACATTTAAATTTAAGAGACAGCTTACATTACGTTTATTCATTGTTAGACGATGCAGTACAGGCAAGGTACTGGTACGTGTAATATGGACTTCCGCATGCATACCTTTCTACTTTTCATATTGTCATACACAATAGATTATAAACTGGTACAAAATTGTGGTAGGTACTATATGGTCCTAAGCTGTCACGGGAGAGTTGGATTGTTGGTCGCAATGTCTTGAATCTTTTATCAGATTCATAAATAGCTTAGTTATGGAGTTCTCCGAGAGCTCTTACATTTTATGTCTAAATTTAAATTTCCTTCTTCCATTGATGAAAAAAGACCACCGCCAGAGACTCGGCCAAATTCAAGTAAGAAGTTAGGTCATATTTGGTTCGATGGAGTGGTCTTTGATGGAACGAGAAAGAAAATGAGAGTGAGAATGGAATGGTTAGGAATGAGATGACCATTCTTTCATATTCAGTATGAAATATTTTTTTATCAAATGAATGGAATGGAGATTCCTTTTAAAAATAGGTATTCTTTTCTTTATTTATTAACTAAACATGAGAATTGCTGTAAAAAAAAAAAAACTAAATGAGAATGAGAATATCTCATTTTATTTATTTATTTTTTCCATCGTACCAAGCAAACTCTTAGAAGATTGAACATATTGTAAAAATGAAAGAGTAAGCTATCAGGTATAATAAAAAAAGGAAAACAAAATAAATAAATAATGTCACTTATCACATTACTATGGAACTTAAACATCAGTTTTAAACCAAACCGCACATAAAAGTAATGTGATTGAGCCTTAACTCCAAACAGAAACAAAAGAAAAGGAAGAGTAAAGGAGAGAGCCGCCAACCGACCACTTCCCTTTCAAAATCATTGCTCTTACAATTGAACATATGTATGGATACTAAAAGATAACAACGACTGATATTCAGTGGCAAAGAGGAATGTTATATAGGCGGTATCTCCTAAATCAATTCTGATTTGAATGATAGTTAACTTAAAAGAGTAAAATAGGAAATAATAAATTAAAGATTTAAAATTTTATAAAATATACATGCATATATAATAAATCATATACATGTGAGCTTAATTTACTTGATAAAAGATATTGGATGTTAGTGTCATGTATGTTATTTAATTCTTAATTAATGCACACTATTTTTTTCTTTTCCTTTTACTTTCTTCTTTCTTTGAAACTCCCTAAAAGAGTTGTTCTTAGATTTCACTTTAAAGGTAAGGTCTCTATTAATTTTGAGTTGTCCTTAAGTCTCACTTTAAAAATAGAGCCTCCACTAACCCACCAAAAAAACAAAACCATATAGGAAAATTAATTTGGTTACTTTTTCCATACACGTACATATATAATATGATAAATTATACATATACAAGAATTAACCTCGTTATTTTACCCTTTAAAATAAATCGCATTTTACACGATACAAAATTACAAATCCAAAATCAATTCACCCCTCTTGTCAATAGTACAAAAGTACAAACTACTAGCACTAGCTTTCTTCGCCTTTTGTCTTGAACCCTCCAATTTCACGGGAGGGACTACTTGGGTGGCTTCTCCTTCCCTCCATCAAACCAGACAACGAAAATGGCATTCAATCTCCCAGACGTAGCTCTAGTTCGCACTCTTCACACCTCTCCCTGCAAAATCCCTAATCTCATATCACCTTCTGCATCGTCAACCCTTTCAAACCATCATCTTTCCCTTCATTCCTTAGCACCTTCCCTTCTCAAGAACACCACTCTTCCTTCTAATTTACGCCTCACAGCGTCCAGAATTCATCGCACTCGGTTCGTAATCGCCCGCGTAATTCGAGGTCAAGAACTACATGATGATGGACCCCAAACCTCAACCGAAGATGAAGACCAAATCAGTGAGGTTTCTGAAGAAGACAAAGATGAAGAAATGGTGAGACAGAGTGAGAGAAAGGAACTAGCAAACCAGAGTATATGGATTCAGATGAAGGAAATTGTCATGTTTACTGCTCCAGCAACTGGACTTTGGATATGTGGACCGCTAATGAGTCTCATCGATACTGCAGTTATTGGTCAGGGAAGCTCAATTGAGCTTGCTGCTTTAGGTATTGATAAATGGTCACTGCTATCTCAGATATACACCATGTTGCACTTTTAGATTAGTTAGATTATCATTTAATAATGGGCAATCACAGAGTTAGCTTATTTTAATTTCCCATGAGCAGGTCCTGCTACAGTTGTATGTGATTACACGAGCTACGTCTTCATGTTTCTATCAGTTGCTACTTCCAATATGGTTGCTACTGCCCTTGCTAAGCAGGTTAGTTTTATTCTTTAATATATATTTTTTTATAAAAAAAATTGAAGAATATATATATATTTTTTAATTGAGTAAGTGATGAATACGTATTTGTGAACTTTACAGAAGGGTTTGGTTAATAGGCAAAGTAATGTGTGATTGGATGCATTGTCTTCTTAAAAAAAAAAATGGTGCCCGAGGCACAGAAGACCTGTGATTGACAGTTTGACACCATCCGTGTGGTGCTTACTGGGTTTTCAAATATTTTTTTTTTTTTTACGAATCTTATGACATGTTTGTTCTTATATAGCTTGCATGTGAGGACAACAGAGTATCATAACGTGTATTAGCAGAAATGAGTCAACCAGATTGGTTGATACTGGTCGTTCCATTAGAATCTTAATGTTTATAGCTTAACCTTCAATGTCTCTGTATTTAACTATGTGGTAATGCGATGATCATTGCTTTATCAATTATTATTTGATTTGACTAAATCTACCTGATCATGTAAATTGTAAACTTTTGGTATGTGTTTGTGTCTTATCCATCACTTTGTGCACTTCTAAGCATGGTAGTCAGAATCACATGAGTCGCGATTCGATGCAATTCATGCCCCAGCAGCTTTTCATGCCCAATCACAAGAACTCCTAAGACTTACACCGCTTTTTATGAACACATATGTTTGTGTAGGATAGAGAAGAAGTGCAACATCACATATCTGTCTTGCTTTTTGTTGGGTTAGCTTGTGGCTTCATGATGCTTTTGTTCACAAGGTTATTTGGTGCAGCAACACTAACTGGTATTGAAAATGGAGTGCTTTATCCATTTGTGCTGTTCAACACATTTTGGGTAACGAGAATTCAGTTATGCAGAAAAGGTAGCAAAGCCAATCCCATAACTGATGATTTTGCTATTTATGCCATTTTCAGCTTTTACTGGGCCAAAGAATGTACATGTAGTACCTGCAGCCAACACTTATGTCCAGGTTTGTTTTCTTGTGATTACATATCCGTCGATTTAAATGAAGACTGCAATTCATGTTTTATAAATTCAAGAAATTACCGAACATTTTATTGAGGGAAGTAATTTAAGCCTTCATCAATTTCCATTTTCTTTACTTGTAATGGTAGATGAAAGTATTATAGCAGCATTTTTTTACAAAGGGATAAAAGCTTGTAAATAAGATTCTGCTTTTGTTTCTTAATTATTTATTTTGAAAATGATCAAGCTATGGTATTCTCCTCTGCTTGACTTACTGCAGTGACTTCTTAGTTACCTTGAGTCTTTTTTTTGGTGTTAGATTCGAGGCTTCGCGTGGCCTGCTTTACTTGTTGGATGGGTTGCTCAGAGTGCAAGGTGCAAATATGCTATTTATTTCTCATGTTTGATTTTCTGAAGTAAGAGGTTGCAAATTTTTATGTCAAATCTGACATACTGAGATACTGCTCGAGTCTTGACTTCATTAGCTGTTTATATCAATTCTGTTGAAATGCTGTTCAATTTGGTGATAGACTTTGTCTTCATATTTACTTAGAAACTCTTGGCTAAAATTTTCCTTGCTTTGATATTTCTAAGATAGCAAGGTTCCTTTACCCATACTATTTGCAATATGTTGATATCTCATCTGTTTCTTATATTTTAAATGAATGTATGAATTTTCCTCTTTCTGGTTTTACCCAAAATTTTCTTTAAGCTGTGTGTGAGCATCCTTTTTTAAGTTGCTCTTACCCTTAGCAGAGCTTAATATAATACTGAGTCTCAACCTTTGCTTTGTATGATTTCAATAATATGGTAAGCATTGGCTTCTAAATTTAATTCTTTGTCTTGGTATACACATTCTCTCCCACAGTCTTGGTATGAAAGATTCCTGGGGACCCTTGAAGGCTTTGGCTGCTGCTAGTGTTATAAATGGCATTGGCGATATACTTTTGTGCAGCTATTTAGGCTATGGTATTGCAGGCGCTGCATGGGCTACAATGGCATCACAAGTATGCTGAACAAACTCTTATACGTCATGATACGTTAATTTTAGTATATATGGTTCCACCTATTTTCAAAGTACTCAAATCAGTATATGACGCTTTTCCTCCCCCCTTGCTGTTTCTAGGTTGTTGCTGCGTATATGATGATTCAAACTCTAAACAAGAAGGGATACAATGCATTTGCCTTCTCTATTCCTTCAGGGAAGGAACTTTTGACTATAGTTGGGCTTGCTGCTCCTGTATTTGTGACAATGATGTCAAAGGTTGCATCAAGTATTATATTATATTTGTGGCTTTATCTGGAGTAGTCTAACCTTTTAATGTAATTTAAAGTTCTGATGATTAGGTGGCTTTCTACTCACTACTTATATATTTTGCTACTTCAATGGGTACACATACAATGGCTGCTCATCAAGTTAGTTTTACTCCTGTCTCTCATTTTGTGTCTATTCCTTCCTTTGCTTGCTATCTGCGCATTTGCGGAAAACCAAATTCAAGGCCAGTGATAACTCAACGCTTACTTCAGGTCCTGGTCCAAACCTTTTGCATGTGTACAGTATGGGGTGAACCTCTCTCCCAAACTGCTCAATCATTTATGCCTGAATTGATATATGGAGTAAATCGGAGTTTGTCAAAGGTTAGTGTTACTCATTTGCTAACAAAACTTACTCTGATGTCCAAAGATCTCTCCCCTCTCCTCATATGTCTGAGGTTCCAATCTCTCTTCTGTGCCCAGTTGGCTTTCATGTTATATAAGAAGAGGATCCTTCTGTTTAGTTGGAAGGATAGTTTTATAAAATGATACTCGCCCTTTACTAATCCGTTTTGCAGATTTTCTCAATACCTTTTTTTTTTGTATATTCAAAATTGCCCTGAATTTATATAATATCAACAGGCGCGGTTGCTTCTAAGGTCTCTTGTGATAATCGGAGCTATACTTGGATTGTTGTTAGGGATTATTGGAACATCTGTTCCTTGGTTATTTCCCTACATTTTTACACCCGATCAGATGGTCATCCAGGAGGTCAGTTCTTTCATTCTTAAACTTTAGATTAGATGTTCTTACTATTTCCTTTGTCTACAATATGTGACAGGATATCAATGAACAATCATATGCTATTTTGCATTTTTGCACTTTTAATAATAGCTGCCCTTATAAATCCTTTGCAACTATGCACCATCAATCAAGTATTAGAAGTTACATGAGTTGATATTTTCCCTGGATTAATTTGTTCCTTGAGAGTTTATGATGTTAAATAAATTATGATTTGCATTATATGAATTCTAAATAAGAAACAGAGAAAACAGATGGAAATGCAGAGATTTTTTATGAATTAAACATAGTTGTGGAATTTAGACCAAAGTTAGCAGTTAATTGCTGTATTTGTGACCATGCAGATGCATAAGGTGCTGATTCCATACTTCGTAGCACTAGCTGTGACACCCCCTACTCACAGCCTTGAGGGGACATTGCTGGTATGTTCATTTCATCTTCTCTATAAATGGGAGTTTAAACATATGGAAGTACTATTGCTTCTCATAAACTTACTCTTCTAGGATTTTTAAGGACTTTCTCCATGGAATGTGATAGAACTGGAACCAGAATGATTAAGAAAGAAGGAAGAAAGTGACTAGAGAATGAAGAATACACTGTCTTATTATCAAGAATGGACAAATTCAGTTTACACAACCCAGGTAGTTCGAGGAACCTGGACCCTCCTAACCGATTCCCACTCTTCACTAACTAACTTTCTCTATTTAGTTCCCTATATTAATAGTTGCGGTCCCCCACCATTACAAATACCCACTATCCCTCTCTTACTCTAATTCCTTTTCGGGACCCTCCTTACATAAACCTGTCTAATAGGGGGCCTTATTCTATCAATACCCCCTCCTTCAAATTGCACCTTGTCCTCAAGGTGGAACTGAGGGAATGCCAACTGAATCTCTGATGCCAGTTCCCAGCTGTTTTCACAATCTGGCAAGTGCTGCCACTGGAGTAATACCTCCAATTGTCCATCATCCTTCTGTCTTGAGGCAAGAACAGCTTCTGGATACACCTGGAGTTCCTGATCCTCTGTCAAGGCAGCCGGTAAAGGTTGTGGTTGCTGATTGGGGCCAATAGCTCTCTTCAATAAGGAGACATGGAATACCGGGTGAATTTTGCTGGTGTTGGGCAGCTCTAGTTTGTATGCAACTTCTCCCACCTTCTGTAGCACCTTATAAGGGCCATAAAATCTAGGCCGCAGCTTTTCATTAGGTTTCTTGGCCAAGGATCTCATCTTATAAGGCTGTAGTTTTAAGAACACCCAATCTCCCTCCCGGAAGTGTAACTCCCTTCTATGAACATTAGCATAGCGTCTCATTTGATCTTGAGCTTTCAACAAATTGGCTCGCAAATCCCGTAGCAAAACATCTCTCTGCTCAGTTAGACTATTGACCTCCTCAATTTTAGATGGAATAGTTGTGCCTTTCAGCAACAAGGGGGATCTTGTCCATACAAAGCCTTGAAAGGGGACATCTGAGTTGAAACATTGTAGTTCGTGTTGAACCAAAATTCAGCCCAAGCCAAATGTGAAGGCCACTGTTTGGGCTTAGTACCCGTCAAGCATCTCAAATACACTTCTAAACAACGGTTGACCACTTCTGTTTGGCCATCCGTTTGAGGATGGTAAGCTGTGCTCATGCGGAGTTGAGTCCCTGCCCTCCTAAATAATTCTTTCCAAAAGTGGCTCATAAAAATTTGGTCTCTGTCCGTTATAATAGTGGCTGGAAAGCCATGTAAACGGACTATCTCCTTGACAAATAATTCTGCCACTTCCTTGGCTGAAAAAGGGTGACTCAAGGGAAAGAAATGGGCAAACTTGGTTAACCGGTCTACCACCACCAAAATAGTATCCTTGCCATGAGCTTTTGGTAACCCTCCAATGAAGTCCATGGAGATATCAGTCCACACCCGATTAGGGATAGGTAATGGCTGTAAGAGGCCTGCTGGAGCTAACGTACTCACCTTGTTTCTTTGGCAAACCTCACATGCTGCCACGTAGTTCTTGATGTCAGTTTTCATGCCTTGCCAAAAGACTACACCTGCCATCCTTTTGTAAGTCCGAAAGAACTCCGGAATGGCCACCCAAAGGGGAGTCATGTAACTCTTTCAATAGGATGGGAATTCTGTTAGACTTAGGGAGAGAGCCAATCTGCCCTTATAGTACAGTCTGCCTCCATGCAATTCAAACCCAGAATGAGTAGCACTCTTTGTCAATAAGTCCTGATAAATTTTCTGAAGATGCGGGTCCTGTTCTAGCTCTGAGTCCCATTCATGCCAATCTGCCTCTTGCATCACAGAAATTGCAGCAAAAGAAAAGCGCCTAGAAAGTGCATCAGCAACCAAATTCTCCTTGCCTGGTCGATATTGGATGTCAAAGTCATACCCAATCAGTTTGGTGGCCCATTTAAATTGATCTTCACTCAGCAACCTCTGTTCATTAAGAAATTTCAGGCTTCTCTGATCTGTTCTTATAATAAAACGACTCCCACTAGGTAATGTCTCCATTTCTTTACTGCTAACACAACTGCCATTAGCTCCCGCTCATAGACTGACTTCAGTTGGCTCCTGTCTGATAGAGCTTTACTCCAAAAGCAAGAGGCCTCTCCTCTTGTAAAAGAACTGCACCAGACCGGTACCCGAAGCGTCGGTTTCTACTACAAACTGTTTGGAAAAATCAGGGACTGCTAAGATTGGCAGGGATGTAACTGCAGCTTTTAACTCTTCAAAAGCCTTCTGAGCTGCTTCTGTCCATTGGAATGCATCCTTCTGAAGTAGTGCATTCAAGGGTTTAGCTATTTTCCCATATCCCTGAACAAATCGCCTATAGTAACCGGTAAGTCCCAAGAATCCTCTCAATCCCTTGACATCCTTTGGTGTAGGCCACATCCACATTGCCTCCAATTTCTTAGGATCCGCTGCTACTCCTTGACCAGAGATGATATGACCTAGGTATTCCAAGCTATGTTGGCCAAAACTGCACTTTTTCTGGTTTACTCTTAAATCATGCTGCTGTAAGGCTTGTAATACCCGTTTCAAATGATGAACATGATCCTCCATGGCAGCACTGTATATAAGAATATCATCAGAAGAAAACAAGTACAAATTTTCTTAGGAAAGGTCGCAGCACCTCATTCATCAAGGACTGGAAGGTAGAAGGAGCGTTTGTTAATCCAAAGGGCATGACAAGGAATTCATAATGCCCTTCATGTGTCCTAAAAGCTGTCTTCTCAATGTCTCCCTCCTTCATACTGAATTTGATGGTACCCGATTTCAAATCAAGCTTGGAAAAAATCTTAGCTCTTCCCAATTCATCAAGTAATTCCTCAATGACTGGAATTGGAAATTTGTCTGGCACTGTTATTTTATTAAGGGCCCTATAATCAATACAAAACCGCCACCCCCCATCTTTTTTCTTGACCAGTATAATAGGGCTGGCATATGGGCTGGTGCTGGGCCTTATAATTCCCGCCGAAAGCATCTCTCCTACCAATCTCTCAATCTCGTCTTTCTGGTAATGAGGGTATTTGTATGGCCGCAGATTAGGGATCTGAGCTTCAGGCTTGAGGACAATAGCATGATCTCGTTGTCTATGGGATGGCAACCACGTGTGGGGTTTGAAAAACTTCTTGGAATTCCACCAAAATCTCCTGAATAGCCTGTGGAACAGTAACTTCATCAACAGAATGCACTATCTGATTGCATTCTAAAATAAAGCCTTGACCGTGATCCTGCAAAGCTCCTTTAATGAGCTTAATTGAAGCTGATGCTTTGATTAATTCTGGTTCTGCCATCAACACCTTGGTTTCCCCATGTACCTTCAACTTCATTGTTAAATCCCCAAAATTAGCTTCAATTTCTCCCAATCCTGCCAACCATTCTAGGCCAAGTACAACATCTACCCCCCCTAAACCAAATAGGTAGAAGTCCTGCTGAATGCATAAATCCTGCAACTTCAATTGTACTGCTTTACACATACCTCTGCAGCTCACCTTACGGCCATCCCCTACTTCAACAAGGTACTGAGACGTTTCAGTCACTGGTAAATGCAGCTTTTCAACTACTTCTGATGAAATGAAATTGTGAGTCGCCCCACAATCTATCAAAACAACCACCCTGCACTCCTTTAATAGACCCCATAGTTTGAGGGACTTTTTAGTGGTGAATCCCTCAATGCTGTGTAAGGACAGTTGTGCTCTCATATCATCCTCTTCCTGCGAATTCTGCTCAAAAGACTGATCTATATCCCCCTCTTCTACATCTTCTAATATCATCACATTGAACTGCTTGTTTTTACATACGTGATTGGGTCCATATTTCTCCTCACAACGAAAGCATTCTCCTTTTCTCACCTTTTCTTGCATCTCTGCTTGTGTCAGCCGTTGGAATGTACTCCTCCCTTTTGTAGTGCTGCCATTATTCTTGTAATTGACTGAGGCCTGAGAAGTGGAACTGCTATTCTCCAAGGGCTTGGTCATTGTTGGGTGCCACTCCTTTGTAATTCTTGGACCAGCGTAACTGCGAAAAGAATTGCTCGTCCTTCCCCCTTGAACTCCTCCGCTCCTGGTCATGGCTAAGTTCTTTCTTCAATCCTCCTCGCCTTGTTCATTGCTTCTGATAAAGTCTTGGGTTCATACAGTCTTAACTCAGCACTAACCTCTCTTCTTTCAACCCATTGACAAAAATTCCCATCAAATATTGCTCCTCTAATCCCCTCACTGACCCCTCATATTTCTCAAATTTAGTCACAAATTCATGAACGGATTGGTCTTGTTTGAGTGCCAACAAGGACTCGAATGGGTTCCCCATGGATGCTGGCTGGAATCTTTGAATGAGGGCCATCTTAAACCCTTCCCAAGATGGGTTTGGGTTACAAGTCTCCCACCATTGGAACCAACTCAGCGCGTCTCCTTCGAGAGCCACCATTACTGCCCCCATTTTCTCTCCGTCCATCACCCCTCTCAACCCAAAATACCTCTCCAGTTTTGATACCCATCCAAACGCGTCATCTCCCTCAAAAACCGGAATATCAAGCTTCCTCCATTTGTCCCCAATTCTGGTTTCCACCTGTGCCTCCCCTTCTGATTCTACCCGGCCTTCTGTTCCAGTCGAGTTGACTGGGTTACCCGTTCTTGGCCCATTGCTCTCCATGGCGTCGACTATCCGCTCCACCAATTTCTCCAATCTGTCGAGGCGGGATTCTTGCTGGTTAAACCTCGTTTCCAGCATTTCTTGGTGCTGGTTCCAACTCGCCACTGTCCTCTCCATAGATTCCAATCTTGCTTCCATCCTCGTATTCACCATGAACACTGTTGCACCACCCACAGCCCCCAGAATGAGGGCTCTGATACCAGTTTGATAGAACTGGAACCAGAATGATTAAGAAAGAAGGAAGAAAGTGACTAGAGAATGAAGAATACACTGTCTTATTATCAAGAATGGACAAATTCAGTTTACACAACCCAGGTAGTTCGAGGAACCTGGACCCTCCTAACCGATTCCCACTCTTCACTAACTAACTTTCTCTATTTAGTTCCCTATATTAATAGTTGCGGTCCCCCACCATTACAAATACCCACTATCCCTCTCTTACTCTAATTCCTTTTCGGGACCCTCCTTACATAAACCTGTCTAATAGGGGGCCTTATTCTATCAGAATGGCTCATGTACTTCTATTTTTTGTGGTTGAATTTAAATTTGCTCAACTAAGTTCTGTTGTTTGAACATTAATGAAATTGAACCAATACTATATTATTTGACCATGATGGTAGCCAACGCATAATTTCACGACAAGTTTTGTCTCCAACAGTCCAACTTGCTTTGTGTTATTACTCATATTCAAAAGTAGGGCACCTGCATTCTCCAGAAAAATAAAAAAAATAAAAAAATTGTAGGGCACCTGCGTGCATTATATAACAACTGTTATTTATTGTAACTTAAATGCATCTTTACTTATGCAGGCTGGACGGGATCTAAGATTTGTAAGTTTGTCAATGAGTGGATGCTTTTGTCTGGGTGCACTAGTATTATTGGTAACGACCTTTTCTTGATCTCCTGGTGTACATAGTAATATTGCTTGACCCATTTTGCCTTAACACCCTGTTTTCCTTGGTGCCAGATCTTAAGTAGCAGATATGGTTTGCAAGGCTGTTGGTTTGCCCTTGCAGGATTTCAATGGGTAAGACTAGGATCTAGAGCTTGCATCAAGTGAAAGTAATATTTCTTGAAATATTCTGATGTGTAATTCTTTGTGGTTGTTAGGCTCGGTTTTCAATTGCCCTCCAGCGCCTTCTTTCTCCCAATAGCATTTTATACTCGGAAGATTTGGGCCAGTATAAACTGCAAAAGCTAAGGACTGCTTAGTTTAGGAACTCGGTTTTCTATTTATAGTTCATGACAACATTACAAGGATAGAAGAATGTTGTCTGTTGCTCGCAAATTAGTATTATAAAAAAATAACCTGAGTCTACGTGAGCAAACTTTATAGTGCAGGAGTACGAATTCCACTAGAAGCATCTTGTGGCTAAGGTTACGCCATTAAACGTCCGAGCGAGGATTAGTTCTACATCCAAAAAGTGTGATGGGATACCTAAAAAAAGTGTCATAAAATAGGCATACATTTGTATTTAAGAGACAGCTTACATTACATTTATTCTTAGTTATACGACGCAGTGCAGGAAGTTACTGCCTCAATCTTCCTCATGTATCTTATATTGTTAAGAAATGCTTGTAAACTGAACAAGAATGCAGTTACACTAATTGCAGCATGCTAACCAGGAATTGTTTACCTTTTTCTTACGGGGAGAGGGGTTTGGGAGCTGGGGATGAATTCTGGGACAACTAAACAAATAGTGTGTAATATGGACTACGGCATGCATACCTTTCTTTTTTTTCCATATTGGCATAGATTATAAACTGGTATGAAATTGCGGTAGGTACACTACCCGGTCCTAAGCAGTCACGGAACAGTTGGACTATTTGGTAATTTGGTAGAATGTCCTGAATCTTTCCTCAGATCCATAGATAGCGGAGTTATGGAGTTCTCCAACAGCCCTTTCAATTAAATTTATATTTCCCGTCAGAGTTGAAAAAACACAACTCCAGAGACTTGTACAAATTCAAGTAAGAAGATTGACAATTTGTAATAATAAAGGAATAAACAATCAAAAGCTATATCTATTAGTGAGGGTATAATTTTATTTCCTAATGAAAACGCATAGTCCCTTGTTTATACATGCTGCAGGTAGACCTAAAAGGTTTTACAGTGCAGACTTAGTACACGTATTGACAGCAGGTGGGCTTAAAAAATTTTACAGTGCACACTTGATATGTTCCTATATGCACATGAAATCTATAAGATGATTGTTGGCCCTCAGAAAGAAATAAATGATGTTACATTAATGTGGAAAATTAAACTTCAATTTTATACCCAACCGCGGGCAAAAGTAATGCGTATTTAAGGGTAAAAAGAGATGTTGAAATTTTCCTTTGTTGCAAACAAAAGACTACTCTTGGAAGCAAATGCAGTTAATAGATAAAGGGTTTCCGATATTTTGCAAATAGGAAAGCAAGCAAAATTCAAAGTGATAAAACAAAATTGTAATCAATAAGATTTCAGATTAAGTAATAATAGCAAAATACAATATGTTCGTCCCGATAGAATCTACTGCTTTTATCTCCGTTCAACACTTGTTATTGTCTCCAGCTTTGGCCATATGAACATTCCATCATCTACAAGCGTTTCCTTGATCAAAATGAGCCAACTGACTTTGTCACCCGCCAATAAAATGTCCATGACCTTGAGCATTGAATTCCATGCATGCAAAGCCTCAAGTTTGTTTAGGCCAAGCACAAGAGGACAAACCTCGACAAAATTCTAATAGGTGTTTATGACCTACTGTTTCTCACTTTCCATGATGAACCTCGCCGTGATAATTTGGGTACTTGTTCCTTACTCTGCAGTTTCAGAAGTATATTAGGAAAACATAGCAAGGGACCACAATAATTCCTGCATAAGACAATAAAGGTACACCCCTTACCTTGTTTACCCGTCTTGGTTTTAGTTGTCTTCTCAAAAGAACCTTACGAACTTCTTTCTTCTTTTCTTCTGCCTTCAATTTGGATAGACTAGGCCTGTATATAATCAGAGTTCGACCAATTTGACCAACAGCCACCGAACCAGTTGCTTCTTCCAACTGCCTCACCACCTCATCCAACTCACCTGGACAGCTCCGATGTATTTTAATCTGCAAATGCCATTCAAATTGGAAGTATAAATTAATAGAATCCAAGTTTTTGAACAAGTTGACACTTTTCGCTTGTTACATGGCTAGAAAGCAGAGAGGAAACACAAGATCAAGGCACAATAGACACGATATGAGCACTAAAAAAACTACTCTCTAGTTTCTGCAGTCTGCAATAACCTATTTAGTGATTACTTGAGCTAAAATCTACCACAAATTAGTGAATCACTGAATCCCGCATTTTTGCTTTTTAGGCATGCAAAGTAACTCAATCCGCAGCACTCAATATTTGGACCAATTTAAATACAACATTGTGAAGTTTATGAAAACCATTCCAGTAACAATCAACAAACCAGAGGTTAAAGGAAGGCAGTCAAACACAGCATATACATGATTTGCATGCAATGCCAGGATATAAAAGGATTACATGTAGCAGCTACTTTCGCATTCACTTGATGGTTGCAAAATTTCAAAGGCTTAATAACTTCAAGCAAGAACACACAGCTACTACCATCAAGGCATCAACAGTCCAACAGTCCTAAATCACAACATCAAAGCATGTAAAATGGCAGTTACAGATGTTAAAAATGAGAAAACTACTCTTGAGAAGTCAACCAATTAAACAAGCAATCCAAGAGAAACAAATTTTATGAATTGGAAGCGTAGCAAAATGTAAAACACTAGAGCTGCAGCAGAAATAGAACCGCTTACTTTGGCTGCAAATAAAAGTGGGAAAAAGAAGATCAATTTTCCATGTATTCGCGAAATTTATCAAACACAAGGCATGAACCTTTATTAAACTTTTCTCCTGTCTCTATGAGCAACTAAACCGAAATGAATTTCCATTAGAACGGCTAAAACCTATAACATTTCAGAACAACAACACAATAAGCATTCGCATAGAGAAATTAACGGAATTGATACCTTGAGAAGCTCGTTCGCTTCGAGGGTCTCAATGAAAGAGGACGCAACACTGGAGGTAACACCAGACTTGCCCACCAACTGGGACTTGAGCTTTTTCCCCAAACTGTGCGCGTAAGATGCAAGCTCTTTCCTTTCTTTCACAGTGAGACTCGGCAGCTGCAACTTCAATCTCTCCTCTCTGTTTCTCTCCAACGGCGACGAAGTTGAATCCAAACCCATTTGGGTATCCTCAAAATGGGCACTTTCCATTTCCAATTCATCTTCTGCAAGATCTAATTCTTCGCCGTATTGCTCAATTGCATCATCTCCACTATCGTCGTCCTCAGCTTTTTCTGCTGAACTTCCAACCCCAGTAGCAGGGGAAGGTCTCTGAGGAACAGCAAGGGAAGATGAAGAGAAGGAGGTGCAGAAGAGTGGGGTAGGGAGGTGAGAGAGAGAGGGGAAGAGGGTTTTTCGAAGTGGTGGAATGTGTATTTGTCGAAGGCGAGTAGAGAGAGCATTGGGAGAGGAAACAAGGAGAGGTTTGAGAAAAGAAACGAAAGAAGAGGGTAATGGTGATATAGATGGCAAAGTAGCTGGTTGCGAACGAAGAAAATGCAGTAGATGACAGGATGGTGATGGTGCCGCCATTTCTGTTCTTTCTTGGATTGCTCAGTTGCTGGCTTTGCTCTCTGTTTCTTGGTTGCCTTCAGGATTGGAATTGGGTTGCAGGTTTAGGAATTAAAAAATGCAAGAGTAAATACTCTAGTTTCAGACTGAACGGATAATATTTGTATTTTTTGTTTACTAAAACTATAAATTAGATAGATAGTTCTGAAGAAAATATAATCATCAAGGGTGTTTGGTCTAGTGGTATGATTCTCGCTTCGGGTGCGAGAGGTCGCGAGTTCGATTCTCGCAACACCCCTCCTTTTTTTATTACTATATTTTTTTTTATAGTGGAATCCCCGTATCATATATATATATATATATTATTTGTGAATAATTACATTATTATAACAGGATAAAAAACCTCATATTGAAAGAATGATTTTTAAGTAAATAATTCATGGATCGTGCAACTATCCCACGTACCATATATATTTTTTAATAATTAAATTGTTTTAAAAGATAAATAACCTTATACTTTACCAAATTATAATGATTTTTAAGCAGATAATTCATGCTTATATTAAGTGACTAAGCCACTATACTATAGTGGGATCCAAATACTATATTTTTTTGTGAATAATTTCATTATTGTAACAGGATAAATAACTTTATATTGGAATCATGTCCCAGATGACCTAAAGTTTCTCATTAGAGGCCTAAACCACTTCTTAACCATCTTTAGACTTGACCCATCACTAAGTGCTTAATCAACTCCCCACAGGACTAAAACCTGACCCATTTGGAACAAAGGTCGAATGCTAGCATAGGGTCCTAGCTACTTGACATTTGACAACCTCAGGCTTGCCACACAACCTTTGTCAGAATTACCACGCAACCACTCCAAGCCTGCCACACAGTTGTGACAAGAAAGTTATTATGGCTTCACATTAATGGGAAAAGCCACATGGCACGTGAGGAAGAAATAATAAAAGAGAAAGAACAGAGGAAAAAGGTATGAACTCTACATCTCTAAGAATATCCATTAAGAATTTCATCATTCTAAGTGTCTTTGAAAGGTATTCTCACCTTGATCTTATTTGTGACCAAATAGGTCCTTGCAGGTATTCTCACCTTAATCTTGTTTGTGATTAGAATGGACTTATCTTTCACTTTTGGACTAGAACACTAGAGCTGTCTGTAAAAAAAGGTAAAACTTTTTCTTGTCTCAACCATCATCTGAGCTTAACCATGCATCACCAGATGTGAAACCACTGATGGGAGGATGGAGTGTAGACCTCAGCCACCACTTAACACGCATTTGCACATCCCTAAAGAACTATACGCCCAGATACAAGCCTTGTGACAACAACTCAAAGGACTACACCAAACCAGCGTGGACAACCAACAATATCACCTTCAACCCAATTACAATATGCCTTACCAGCCCAATTATGACTACAATCACACAGACTTCTCCACCCAAGTGAAATACGAGCAGGTACTCTCTCCTTGATCTTGTTCATGACCAGACTAATTTTGGACCAAAATAAACCTCTTATTGAATAGATAATTCATGCTAATATTGTGTAACTTAGCCACCATACTAAAAGCACAAGAGCCATAGGTGTTATTTTGTGAAGCATTACTTACAAATTCGACACATTGTCCTGAATTAACCACGTGACCTCAAAATTTAAAGGTTTGGATTCAGGCTAAGTTTGTTTTGCATTTTCAACCATGACAAACAGGCGTTTGCTGAAAGAAAAAAAAAATAGTTGCAAAGAAAAGTATTTTGAAAGGCATGCAAACGCCAGTTAGCGTTGTAAAACTCTAGACCATACTGTTGTTAAAAGGCATATTTATTTTAGCCTTTGTTTGGATGAGAAGAGAAAATGAGAAGAAAGAAAATGGAGAGAAGAGAAAATGAAGAGAAATATATATTTTCTCTCCTAATGTTTGGATTAAGAGACAAAGGAAAAAAATTGAAAATTTCTTCTCTCTCTTGTTTGGTTGTATAGAAAAATAATAGGAAATAAAATATAATTATATAAAATGACTCATATGCCCTTAATATATTGTAATGGAATGTAATCATTTATTTTTCTTTATTTTACATCTATAATATACATTTCTTATAAATTAAATAAAATGAATAATTTAAAAAGAAATATTAATATTAATAAATATATTACTCAGTACTTATCAGGCAACAAAAAAATTTAACAGTAGTTTGCACCGGTGAAAAGCGAAAAAAAAAAGACTCACAACGTTTACTTATCTACTTCCTTTTTCAACATCTTTTTGGTAACGAGTGGGTAGAAGAAACCAGAGTATTTTTATATTACTTAGACAAGACCATTCAAGAAGAAAAGTATTATTCATAGACAGAATTGTAATTTTCATTGGTAACTCCCCTTCTCTCCAACTTTCTTCGCAAGTGAGGGGAGAAAATGTTGCATGTGGGTCTCCCGTTGTTTTTTTCTTTCCGCCCTATTTTCTTTTCACATCCAAACCAAAGAAAACCTCATTTTCTCTTCTTTTTCTTTCCTCCCAAAATCTACTGAACCAAACAATGCTTTAGTAGCTAAGAGAAATGGCCCGTGATCGGAACACAAATTAGGTGGATTAAGAACGTTAAGTATTATCAAATACCTCAAGTCATCGACTATTACAAACTACACAGTCGAGCCTTTCCTAAAATAGTCCATCTTCTTGTATGTTATCTGTCCATATGAAGAACTTTCCCTTTTGATTGTAAATCTATTGGCCCACAATCATAAAGAAATTCAGAAAGAAATTTACAAAAAATGTTAGCTCAAAGTAGAGACGTGCAATTACTAAATTTGTCTTCTCTAAAAAAAGCCTGATAACATATATACCTGCACCGTCTCTTTCGCAAGGAGTCCATTCTTCCGATCTCGAACGCCATGCTCCCCTTACCGCAAGGTTACCATGCTCCCGTAGGGTCGAGGTACTGTGCAATTATTGGCGAGCCATCGTGCAAATGGGTGACTAACATTGCAATTCAAAACTTGAAAGTCAGAACGAACAATTTACTCATCTGTGGATCTGTAATTTTTATTTTTTTTAATAAATGGATTGGATATCCATATTTACAGATGGACTTTTTAATATAATTTTTAATAGATATTAAATAAATTAATAATTTATTTTTAACTAATTTATTATAATTCAATTCAAAATTCATTATACATTCATTTGCCACCTATAACTGATATATAATAACAGCTTAAATTAACTGGTAAAAGGTAACTTAATTAGTATAATTTTTTATCAAAAAAATTATTATCTTTCTAATCTTTACTAGGAAGACATAATTATGCGGTAGCCAAATTTTCATTTAAAAATTAATTTTTTTTAGAATCACTCTATTCAACATGAAATGTGTTTAACATCACGCAGATCATATTATAATTTTATCTATCTATAAAGAGTACTCTTATATATATTAACGGTTGAATAAAGTGACTGTCACGATTTAGTCACCTAACAATTTCTCTCAAAAATCTAAACTTTTTTTTCTGTATGAATTTAAAAATCTAAAGTTGTTTATTTTGTTACGAAGTATATAAGTAAGGATTCCGATTCCAAGGCATTCAAAGCAGCACATACTCCTCCCTCAGCCTGAAACTGTGGGCAGTGCTCATCTTTGTCCACAACTATACTGCCTGCAAAGTGCAAACGCACACCCGACGCCATGGGCACCAACCCTAGGCGTAGACGACGACGGGCACTAGAGCGTCTTGCCGTAGGTTATGGACAACCACGGAACAGCATAAGCCGAACGGATTGGGTGATTTGCGTGCTTATCGTCGCAACCATTGTGCGTGCTTATCGTCGCAACCATTGTGCGTGTGTTGTGCCGGGGGTGGATGTTCTAGGTTCTTCTGAGAACCCACTTCCCTCTTTAACTTATTCTAAGTTACTGTCCCTCTCTCCGCCGCCAATTCTCGTGGCCACAGCGGTTTCTTGGGAGGCGCTCTACAACCAAGAATTCTTTCTGGTCTGTTCTGGGGATGGCAATCCCAAGAAAGTGTGTTTTGGTTCAAGCTCAAGCACACCCGCAATCTCCCAACGCACCCACCAACCATCAAGATTCAGTCCTTTCCTCCTCCTGGGTTATGTCTGCACCCATCAAGAATTTCTGCTCCTTCTCCTCAGGTATATATTCTGACCCATCTCTTTCTCATTCACCACTTCTCTCCTCCAAAGAGAACCTTCAAACCCACAAGAATCGAATTCCATGTTTCGTTATCCCTTTATAAAGCTCCATCAGCAGTAGGCCTTGCAATTAACGATGGCAATATCTGATCCTCACGACTCTTACTCTCGGCTTAGCTACCAATCAAAGGGAATGCATACTACCCTGCCTTCCAGTGTTCTGGCATAGGAATTCAACCCCTCATCCATCCTTTCAGTTCTTTCGCCCATTAATTACTTCAAGTGCCTAAAATATTGATTTTTAATTAATTGGGATTTCGATATTTGATTAAGTGTTTCCCATTCTTATGAAAGGTCAAAAACTTATATAATCTTTGCCTCTTTTTTAGGTTACAGGCCATGTTGAATCATCTGCTTGTTGCATATATATCATATGGACAAACACTTATATTGCTACGACTCCAAGGATCTATCGCAAGTGACATATGGTGCGTTTATGGGAAGCATTGTTTTTATAAATTGACGTTTACTTGCTATTTTAATATGGATTTAATTTCTATCCACGGTCAGTGTAAAGTTTTTTTACATTGTCATTCAATTATGTGTTGACACATTACTAAAATTGCTAGACTTTTTAGGTAGTGGTTATGATAGTCAAACTCTTTTAATGATTTGACAACACATGATTGGATGACAGTGTAAAAAAACTTTACACTGACGGTGGATAGAAATTAAACTCTTTTAATATTTGATATTAAGTTTATGTTTGAATTAATCTATTTAATACTAAATAAAAAATTTTCAGTCAAAAAAAAATTTCTTAAACATTTTGATCGTAAACTGTTATAAAATCAATATAAATTAGTTCAACCCCGCCACAAAGGATATCACATTCTTATAAGGTAAAAAAGTTGATACAAACTCTCCTTCCTTTTTTGTCACCTGCCATGGCGACTCATCTGCTTGTTGCATACATATGATATTATGATATGACACCCTTGTACTTATTGGTAACACTGCATATATCTACCGCAACTGGAATACCTTCAACTTCTTATTCCAACTTATGGTCAGCGTGATTTTTTGCTTTTGTAAATTATCAAGTGCAACTTAGGGTCAGCATTTTCTTTTTAACTTGTGCATGTGCTAAACTAATTTTTGATGAGGTTAAAATTTCCTTTCCAATTAATAAAATTGGCACCGAACAGCTAGTCACACAATAGTTTTAGCTGCTTGATCTTTTGTTTGTTATAATACAGGAGCGTAAGCCAGGTGCTACGTAGCTGAAGGCCCCGATGGTTCCCAAACTTATTAAAATTTTAAAAAACATTTTTAGGTTTCAAATTTGTATGAAATATCACTTTAATTTTTTAAATTCTTATTTTTGTCTCTCGATCTTCTTATTCTAGCCATGCCTCTAATATCATACGTCCGTAGGTGTGACAGGCTAGCAAAATTGTTGGGTTTATTCTCCATCTTGTATTTGCCAGCTGGGACGTGCGTGACCTTGATTATAGATGTTCTGCCAATTTGTGGTGCAAAGCCATTTACAATAGTGGTGCAGTAGATGGTGTTCACTTGTGCAGCCGTTGTTTTGTCTCAGCTGCCAAACCAAAACTCCATTGATGGTGTGTCGCTCAAAGGAGGAGCCATCACCGCAATTAGGGAGGTATTGCGGTGATAATTATTTAAATTATGCTATTCCTTTCGTTTTATCATCTGTATACTAAGTATGGAGTTTTTTGATACTGTGGCTGTTCCCTTTCTTAGTTCCTATATCCACGTCATAATCTTCATTTTCTTTTTTCTTGTTTATTGTGAACTTTGACTTGAATCGTGAATGAGATTAATAAACTACGTCTCACTAATATATATTCCTTTGAAGTACAAGTAATTAAAAATAAATTAGTTGCACTTTTAACTGATTAATTAGTCTTGGAGAAATGATGCTCACACTCAAAAAATATATAGCGAGAATGAGGGTGTGTTTGTTTGAGAAAGTGAAATATTGTGAGAAGTGAAAATAGAATGAGGTGAAAATGTTTTGATTTTTATTCTGTCGCTTGACAAAATGTGGAAAATAATTTATAACTCATTTTCATACTATAGAAGTGGTCAAATTTTTTGAGGTGGAGTGTAAATGAATTAGCACTGTACTTTCAATCATCTCATAACTTTGTTGTACTAATCAAGTGTGTGAAGTAATTTCTACTTTAAAATTTTAACTCACTTTATATTTATAATTATATTTAAGGGTGGGATCATTTTCCTTCTCCTGTATGTTTCAGGATTTTTTAAATTCTCCACTTTCAGTTTTTGCCATCTTCAAATCCTCCACTCTCAGCTTTACTATCGAGAGATTAGACCTTGTGACAAAAAAACACAAGTTCATAGCCTTATGTCAAAACTCTCCCTCTAGAAAGATATTCACGAAGCCCAAATACTTTTTTGCGAAACTGAAACCAAAACAACACAATTTAGTAAAGAAATATCTAGTTGAGATGTTAGTTTTTAGAAAATTAAATATTTAACATTAAATTAATTATTTAAAAAGACTAATTTAATGTAAAAAATGAAATTAAAAAATTAATTTTATATTTAAAAAATAACATTAAATAACTATTTAAATGTTAAAAATTAACATTAAATAATTATTTTAATATATTAATCATTAAGGTAAATATAGAAAGTGAAAAGAGGTCATTCATAACCAAAAGGTAGCGGATGCGGATGTGAAAGGGTGAAGCATTCCATGTCTTTCCCTGATTTATTTCCGTTCGCATTGAGAAGGTTTGCCTATTAGGTTCCACAAATTTGTAAAGAATTACAGTTTTAGCAAGTGACTTATTACATTCCAAGCTTAACCATAATTTAAGTAAAAATAATAAGAACATGTTTAAGAAAAATTAATTCTTTCTTAAAATAATTTTTTTTATTTAAAAAAAATTGTTTTATATAAAATTTATCTTGTTTGCTTAAAGTATATAAAATTAATTATAAGTTAAGATTATTTTTCTATAACTAAAAATAACTTTTTTTAAAAAATTGTTATTTTAAGTTTTTAATTATTTGATTTCAAATTATTTTAAAAATTTTAAGAGAAAAATACTTATTTGCCCTTAATCAAATAATTTTTTTAATTATTTCATACATCTTTTGATAATTTCATACATAAAGTAATTTTTTTTATACAATCCAAACAAAACTTTTTATCATAAAATTAATTATAAATTAATATATCTAAACATAAATTAATTTTTTCATAATTAATTTTCAATTATACACATAATCAATTTTTCAATTTCAAAGCTAATTGAAACGCACTAAGTGATATGCTTCTGCCTAAATTATATTTTGAAAAATTTCAAACTTCAATTCAAATTTGCTATATAACACTATGGATAACCACATATTGAAGCAGACTGGAATACTTCTTTCTCTAAGCCAAACTTAATTTTTTTTGGTGTAATAAGCCAAACTTAATTTTAATTATCATCTTTACAGAACTTTTGGACTTCGGAGGTAACCCGAGAGGCTCATTAGTCCAGTTAAAAAGTGACCACCACCAAACCACAGCCTGCAGGCTAGGGCCAAGTACCTCTCGACTTTGATATTTATTTGTAAGTCACAAGAGTTTCTATTTATAGTCAACGTTAATTTCTATCATTTAAGAGCTATATAACGCTCAGGTGTTGATAATGAAAAAGATTGAACCGCCTGATGTAAGTTTGAATGGAGAATGACAGTTTTAAATCATTGAGAATGATATATGCTGAGGCTCCATAGGCAAAACTCGCTCATGTCAACTTTTAATGACCAGCGTCCGCAAGCCCCAAGTCACGGTTTGCAGGACATGCATTAGAATTAATGAGATGAAGAGTAGAAAGCTATGTATAGGCCTCAGAACCCTTTTGTTTAAAAACACATACAAAATACAAGAGGTTCTCCTGTGCAAAAGGCCATCCTCAGAGGCTGAATCCAATAAATTTTGCACCATTTTAGTCGAACTTCGAAAAAGCAAAACAAGCTTTTGGCTGACCATTATTCTGAATGCTTCAAAAGGGAAAGAATCATTAGACTCAGCGACCAGAATCTTAGAACCGAAGGCATCAGTACTTAGCTGCCACCCCAGAACACCGCGACGTTTGACTAGGGCTGTATGCCATCTCTTCTGGCGTTGACCTACGTTCACGATGCCAAAAATTACAAATTCCCATCGAATATTTGAAATCTTGCTGCGAGAAAGAACGACGACGGCATAACCAGAAATAGAAAAGAAACAGACACCACAGAATATAAATTTATTCCCTGAACTTTATACCACGCTAAGCTTACATAGGGTACAAGCTACAAAGCCTACAAACAAACATTAGGATCAGAACATCAACAAAGAAGGGAACTGCCCCCTCCCCTCCCCCCAAAAGGGACTGAACATGCGCCTATCCACATGAAGGGTGGACCCCACCACCTAACCTTAGCACACTGGATCATAGGACATTAGGACCAGGTGGCCAAGCTCCACCCAACAATTCATGGAATGGTATGCGACGCAGTACGTAACCCAGCTGAGCTCACAACTTAATACATCCCGGGTAACAGGCCAAAAGCATACGGAGTAAGCAGATAAAATTGTAGCAACTAGCAAACCCTCATCTACTACTCCCAGAAACGAACAAAGCAGAACAAAACATCTAAAAGGAACTAAAATGTTACAAGAAATGAAACCGAACATCAACGAGGCACAGAAGCTGTCATGTCACTCTGCCAAATCAAGCACCCCCAACCCTGAAGTTGCTGTGTTACGTGTAGAATAGGAGCCTCTTCCCATTCCCCCTTCAAGGTTCCGAAAGCTTGACAGACTCCCCATTGTCCTTTGCTCTCCCTTGATTACACCATCCCGAGGGGGGCTAAAGCACACAGGCAGAACCTCCTCGGATTCACATGGAAAGTTCATATTTTCGAAGTGGCTCTGCAATTTTTCTTTTCCCTACATTTGACACATTCAAAATGGTGTCCACAAAATCCCAGTCAAGAAGAAATATATACAAGACAATAAATCCAAAGAGAAAGAAGCTAAGAAGCAAAACCAAACCCAAGTACCAATTTCATTATATTTGAACCAAGGCCAAAAAACAAAGATATGGTTTAATGGATGATGATGATGATTATGTCTCTATTCTATGTTGCCATACCTGTAGACGTGCAGCAACCACTTCACGTATCTTGTGCGACTGGAACAAGTCCCATTTCTTATTGTTGGCTGTCAATTGAAACTTCCACGCGGCCTTGGGATTAGTGAAGTTTACAAAAGCGTAGCCCTTGTTAAACCCGCTTCTGCAAACAATGACCAGGATCAGCAGTGTACACAAGCTCATAACTTAGCTAGCTGAAAACTGAAAAGATGAGATTTGCAGCATACTTGAAATCTATAGGCAAATACACGAAATCAAAAGCTAAAATCGTGTCGTCTTCATCATTTTGCTCTGTCGCTTCTTTGTTGCTCTGATTTTCCAAAATACAGTGATTGTCCAAGTACTCCAACAGCATTTCACGGCTGCGAGAGCCAGAGAAGGGAGGAAAAAAAGTAAGAAAAATTAATGCGCAAAATAATGACATGCTAATAACTACTAAATGGGAAGGAATACAGGAGTAAAGTATAGGAACTTTTTAACATTAACCCCATTAATATATATATATGTAATATTGAACGTGAAACTGAGAATATGAAGGGCCGTTTGGCGTTGAGAGACAAACGTGTATTTGTTAGGAATGTTTTTTATCATGACCGTCGTTTCCTCTCCATCAAGCCGCAAAGACACCGCAGGATAACATGTTTTCTTCTTAGAGAAAGCCCTAAAGTAGTCAACGCGCCGCAAAACTTGTCGGTTCTGTAAAGGACCACCTTTCTGATCACCAGCGACCTCTTTGCCCTTGCGCCTCCAAGCGTAAGCCTGCAACCTGAACCCGTTATCATGGCGACCTTCCATTTTCCCACCACACCTTATAATCGCTTTAAAGACCTGCTTCTGTGCAACCCCTTTCGAACCAACTTCTTCAGCCCCCACCACCACTTCCTCCTGCTGCTTTACATGGGCTACCTTAGGCTCATCGGCCACGTCATAAAGCTGAGTTGGTTCAGCTTTAGGAGGTAACACAGGCAAGAAAGGGGTGCAGAGTTGCTGGCTCGGGTAATAGACACAGTGTGTTTGGAGTGAGTTAAGTTCTGGGGGCGGAGATGAGGAGACAACGAAATAGTGCTGTGGAGGGATGGAAGCGGCAAAAGCAGGCCAAGAGATTGATTGCAAATGCTGGTGTTGGTTTGGAAAGAACTCGGGGGCTTCTGGGTTTAAACGCACTTGAGGCACCATTGTGCAGAAGCTATTGCAAAATGGCACTGTTGCTGTGGGGCATGGAACTGCAACTCAAATTTTGACGTTTGGGGACTGATCTGTGATGATTATATCCCTTTCCCAAGGGGAAAAAATTTAATTAAATTAAAATGACTATTGAAAGGATCGACCGGGACGTTCAATCACAATACTGCTCCTCTTTTTATGTTACCTCCGCGTCATAATATTGATCTTTTTTTACTAACTGTATGGGATAAGTAAACGATATTTAAGCCCTTAAGTATCCTTAAATATGAGTTAAGGATTTGCTTCTTGATTTATACGTATATATTTATTAATTTTTTAAATAAATTTTTATATTTTAAAATATTAATTTTACAATTACACGCAAAAATATTTAAAAAATCAAAAAATATATTAATCTTCCTTTTGTCCTTACATTTACAAAATGTTATTAATCTGCAGTATATAATAAAATGTTAATATAAAATTTTAATATTATTATAATTCAAAAAAATAAAACATCATTAATGTAAGAGATTAATTATTAATAAACTCTTATTTTGAGAAGTTATTTTATTTATCAATCAAAATTCATTTAAGTTTTGTTTGAATTAAGAGAAAAATAAAATAATGAAAAATATAGTAAAAACAATAAAGAAAAGAAAAATAAAATAAAAAATTAGTCTACTTTTAAGTTATTTAAATTAAAAAAATAAAAATAAAAATATATTATAAATATATATTTATTTTTATTTATTTATTTATAAAATAAAAAAATATTAAGTAGTTGTTATGATAGTCAAACTCTTTTAATAATTTAACAACACATAATTAAATAATAGTATAAAAAAATTTTATACCGACAATAAATCAAAATTAAACTCTTATTATAATTAAAAAATAAAACATCATTAATGTAAGAGATTATAAACTCTTATTTTGAGAAGTTATTTTATTCATCAATGAAATTTCGTTTAGTAAAAAAAATTTTGCTTAAAGAGTTGTAACTGATATGATAAATAGTTTTAGATTTTTTATTTTTAGATCAAATTTTAGTTTTAAATGACTTTATCTGTTAGATCAAATTTTAGTCTAAAAGTATGTTTAGTTTTGATTAGTTTACATTTAAAAAAAAATAAAAAATTTTTTTTTAAAACATTTTTATTATAAATTATTTTAAAGTTAGAAAAAACTAATCCAAAGATCTGTATTTTTGTCTACTGTCTCTTCTTTTGTACTATAATTATTATAAACCTCTTTATAATTAAAAAATTATTTTAGGCATAGAGAGAAAAAGACAGATAGCGTCGAGAGAATGAGAGTAGGCGGTAGTAGGGAGACTATTGGTTAGCTCGATAAATGAAAGGAAGTGAAAGAAAGAGGAATTGGTGTAATGATTATGTGGATTCCAGCATTTAATGCATGGATTTGATGAGGTGTCCCTGTTCGTCGGAGAAGAACAGAAGAATTAGTTTGGTTTAAAGTTAAATAATTTAGTTTATTTTAAAAATTAATTAATTAATTAATTAATTAATTTTTATTTTAATATTTAATATGTAATTAATTATTTATTTATTTTTTAAAATAAACTAAATTATTCTCCGTAAAGTGCAAGCTTTGACGGCCAAGCCGAATGTTTTCCCTCTCCATCCACGCTTGCATTGCAATAACTTGTTTCGGCTTTCGGATTTCAGTCCGTGTCTGTCTCCACTTGCCAGTGACGAATTTGGTGGACGCAAAGGTGAATCTTACACTGCTCATTGTATCTAATTAATTAATGATGATGAAGATCTAGCGGTGACGAGTGTTGTTGAAGTTGCATAGAGATGAGAATGAATGACATCTTGATTTGATGGGACCCACAGGGTCGTGACTGAGTGAGTATTAGAAGATTCAGAACAATCAGCTATCATATCATATCAGGTCTAATAAAATTGAACAGTATACTTCCATACGACCGCCTGTGAAGGAAAGTTTTACATGCTTCTAGAATATTATTCTTGTGCAATGAGCAAATAATACGTGTTATTTATTTGGTTATATTGTTATGTGCTCTTTTATAATTCATCATTTATTTATTAAATAAGAATAAAGTGTGTGAGAATTTTTTCGTGTAAAGTAAAAGTATTTGTGAATTAGTTTAGATTGATTTTAAAAAGTAAAGTCATTTAAATTAAAATAATCTATTTTTTCATATAAATAACTAATCAGTTTGGTTTAAATTTAAAAATCGAACTAAACTGAACTAATATTAATTAGTGTGATTTGGATTGATTTTTTGATTTTTTAAAATTTAAAAAAAATAATTTTATTTCTTTACTTTTTATGAACCAAAAGATAATGTAGTCTATTTATACAATAAATAACATATTTATCTATTTAAAATAAACAACAACAATTCATTTAAATAAAAATTAACAATCTACTAGTGTAATGATCAAATACAATCACGATCAAACTTTTAGTGTAATAATCAAATACAATCATATAATCAAAATCTAAAATTTCAAATTAATTTTTACCTATATAAATCAAAACTTTTAGCCATAATTACCAAAAAAAACAACTATCAAAAAAGTATATACCTTAAATGATAAATGTCATTTTAAAATCATTAATATAAATAATTTTAATAAGATAAGAAAATAAAATTTTCAAGATATTCAATAATACATATCAAATTATTTAAAATATGTATATATATAATATTTTAATCGATTTGATTTGGATAAGTTTGATTTTAAAAATTAAAACTAAAAATTAATTCAAATTAATCAATTTTAAAAAAAATTAAACTAAACAAAAAAATCAATTTTAATTGATTTTCAATTTATTCATTTCGATTTTTCGATTTTATACGTTTTAATTTGGATTTGAACACCTAATGTGAAGCCACTTTAGGATGCACGGGAGGAAATCTTGTCAGCGCATTTTTCGGATCAAACGAGACACAACTGGACAGACTGCTAATAAAGCTGACCCTACTTTGACATTTTGGACTCCCTTTTTTATACTTCTTTTTGCATTAAATTTGCTGTTAAAAATAGAAATTTTTAATACAGAACCCTAAACCCTAAACATTTCCTTACATTTCACCGGCTAATAAGTGTTATCAGTATAAATACTTAATATTATTTTTTTATATTAAATTTATTTTTAAAATTTTTAATTTAATATAAAAATAATATTTAATATTAAATAATCAATTTAATATCAACTTTTAACATTAATAAACTATTTTAATATATTAATTATTAAAAAACTTAATTAATAATATATATTTTTTAAGAACTACAATATTATTTACTCAAAAATATATATCCAAAATGTTATATTTAATACTCCATATTCTATGGCACTTTTCATTTTTTAAAAATATGAGTAAAAATATATATTACTTTGGTGTAATATAATATTTTCTCAACCTTTTTTTTATTTTTTTTCACCAAACTCTCCTCTAAAAGGACAGGGTGATTAATTAATTTGGTATAGCTTTAAAAAATATTTATTAAATTTGTATAATTTTGAAATTATTTTTTAAAATAAGATAAATGTTGCCATGTTATTTTTTTTTTTTTCAATATAACATTTAGGCTTGTTAACTTAACGATGTTAAGTGACGTCGTTTTTAAGAAAACGCTAGTTAGACAGTCACTTTTTTTTTAATTTTTATTTTCTTTTTTAATAAAAGTAAATTTATGAAGACTTGATTCCAAGTATCATTGGTACAATCATCATCTTTATCATTACTTCAAATAAACTTTTTTTATTTATAAATATAAGTCATAATATATATATTAATTATTATTAAATGATAATTGTTCATCCAATGGTATCAATATAATCATTAAATGACTATATTAATTCATATAATTATTTAATGTAATCATTTCTTTATATATGAATTTTAATTTCAAATAACTATTTAATGTAACTATTTTGTTATATGTAAATTTCAAAAATTTAGATAGTCATTTAATTGTTATACAATATCATTGGATAAACAAATATCATTTAATAATATATATATATATATATATTATGATTTATATTTATAAATTAAGAAAGTTATTTGGTGTAGTGATAAATATGTCATATATCAATAGTACTAGAATACCATATCAGCAAAAAAAAAGTGACAAAATCTACTATATTTTAAGAAATAATTTTAAAACTACACCAATTTGATGGTACTAAAATACCATATCAGTAAAAGAAAAAAACAACATGACAAAATGTATTATATTTTAAGAAATAATTTTAAAACTACACCAATTTGATAAATAATTTCTAAACTATACAAAGTTAGTCAATTATCCTAAAAGGACGTTAACTCAGGTGCACATGAACATATTAACGCTTGGGAAGCTAATACAATATGGTTGTAAACCTAAATGAACCATTTGTTCTAATGATCTCAGAGTACGGTCACCGTCTCCATTTTGTGCCTCCGGCAAAATCGAGTAAACTGTAATTCTAAGAAAAGATCAATAGATTCTTTGAGTGGGCCTTTCCACCCATTACACGTGATAAATACATTGTTAGAGATGTGGTAATTCTGGATGTTTTAATGGCAGCGTGCTTAGAGTTGTATTGATGATTCAGGGGAGAAGGACTAAGAGAGGAAAGGCACTTTGGATGAATTTGGCATGAGTGTTGATGGGGGAGAGTGTGGCTTGCGCATGATTCAATCACAGCATAAATCTCATTAGCATTTGATTAGATAAATAACAGATCCGAACCAGCAAACACAGACCCAATGAAAACCAAGGTCCTCGTAAGCTATACGGAAGGCAAAAGTTTTCCAACTCTTCTTCCTCTTCACTTTCTATTTTGCCAATTTTTTCAGTGTTCGCTCTCATTATTCTGTGACTCCCTCCCTTATTTTATGTTCCCTCCCTTTTTTCCCCCTCACTTTGTTCCATCTTATTTTTTGGCGCTGCTGCCTTAGGAACAAATGCCCCTACCTTGAAGTGGCCACTCGCATAAAAACCATACTCAGCAAATGCCCAGCTCCTTTCAACACATCCATTATCATCAACACCCTCTTCTCCTTTCAACAGACCCAAGCCATGAATCTGTGCTATTGTATTTTAAAAAAAACTAGCATAGTAGTTTGAGAAGGTTCTACTTTTGTTATGCCGCTAGAAGCATGTGCACATCCATTTTTTTATGAACTCCGTGAACCCGATGCTCCCTTGCCGAATGGTTGTCCATTTCCACCTCTATTCAACTTTAAACAAGTACGTGTGACAATGTGTCAACTTTTTAGTAAGGTTCTAAAAATTGAATCAGACATTAAATTGGTGAGAGAATTAAATCAAGATTCAATGGTTAAACCATTATTAACTAGAGTATAATTAAATAATATATATATATTCTAATTAAATAAATAAAAAATTTCAAAAAAAATAAAACATGTGAAATGCTTTCAACTGTAATGCTTTTTTATAAGAATGTAACAAACTTTTTTTTTTCATGAGAATGAAAGTAAGCCCAAAAGCTGCATTGATGGGCTTTAGTTGAAAACCAAATACAAACAGAAACACATACACAACCTTAGAACTTTCTAATAACTTGTATTTATTTATTATCTTTGTTACACTCTTCTTACATTACATTCGTCTCTGCATTTCTTACAAGCACTCTCCTCTCATCTCTCGTCTCCCCCCCCCCTCCACTTTCTAATCCTTCGTACTATTGTTACAAGTTTCCGATCTTATTCTTCTTGCTTTATTTGATGCAAAATTCTAGTTCTGTTGTTGATTTTGCAGTTTGTAATTTGTGAGGGCTTTGTTTTAATTCGTCGAACAATGGCAATTTGGCAAGAACACAATCACTGGAAAACAGGCGACCAAGGCACACAGTGGCAAGCAAGCGGGGACAAGGTGGCGCGTCGTGGCTAGCAGTGGCTAACGACATCCCACGATCACAGCAGTGGCACAAGGTGATAACGGGGTCAATTTTGGGATTATTTTAAAAAAACATTATGAACTACCCAACCTTGTAAACCAGTTTCAAGTTGATCGATTCAGTACCGGTTGATTAATTTTTAACCGATTTTTGGACACAACGATTTTCAACCATTACCTAAACTGGAAGGTGGCCGGTTCGACCGCTCAGTTCGATCGGTTGTCCTAACCATGCTTTTTAGCAATGCACTAAAAGCTAGAAAAATCCAAATGCACTACGATACAATTTTATGATCAAGAACAACATCCAACATAAACAAAATTAATGGACAACTTCATTATGAATATACCATCTGATAGTTAATTCAGTTCCTTGTTTAGGGGTTTTTACATGTTTATGTTTCCTGTTTACAATTATCTGGACCATCTCCAGAGCTTGTTAATAAGTTGATACCTGACCACGTGAAGTGTAATGCTATCTGTTTCTCTTCAACACTTCTCACTATTGTTCCACCTTTCATTTTGTTTCACCTCTGTTTTTTACGTATTTAACCCAACCTCCACATGTGCTTGGAAAGAAAGAAAAATCAATCCGGAGTCCAAAAATACCTCACACCTAACTCAACCCAAGATCCATCACAAACGAAACAAAAATTGGTTGTGCGAGGTTGATTTTGTTTTTCATACAGAACAAGATTTGGAAGACCTTAAATCGGTCTCAAAATGTTAACTGACATGATCTTATGATTCGGACACCAATTCGAGAATGTAACACCATGTTGAAACATTCTTCCACCCTCCTCCACGAGAACTTTCCATTTGTTTTTTAGAAACAACATTTTGAATGACATATTACTCTTCAAAGTTCAGATGGTCTCCTTCTCAACTTGACCAAACAGGTGGCAGAATAATCGAGCCATGCAGTTTCACAAAATATTTTGTTGATCACCCCTTATTGCCAACAATGCAGCTCCGTAAGCAGCCTCTGTTTGATTTGCACGACTTACGGGCAAACCAAGCACCCTCTCTCGTATCTTTGTCCACTTCTCATTTTTAGCTCCTCCCCCTGCTGTGAAAACTTCGTCCACCTGGGTCGCTCCTAGGTCCTTTAGCAGCCCATATGCCTTCGCCTAAAATTAGGTTCTAGTTGATGACTGCTTTCCCACTTGTTTCCCAGCCAAAAGATGAAAGCAAAAATACGAAACGAAAGACGAACTATAGAGAGTCAACAAGAGTATTACCTCTATACGCGCAATGGATTCCAAAATCCCGTGCAAGTACTCAACATCATTTTCTGGACGTGGAAGTAGCCTGCCCAAACATTAAATTCAATCAGTTAGGTAAAATGAAGATCTTGCTTGGTGGTGGTGACGTGTGCATTATGTGTTGCTTTGGTCGTGGTGACGCAGCTAGCAATACCAAATTGGCTTTGTCACACAACTCACAACTCATCCAGAATGAAGACAAAACGAACAAACAAAATGCCAATTAAATCAAGTGCTCTTGTGAAATTAAATGCAAGCATTTAACTATTTAAGCAGTGCCCTCTGTTGAATGAACTTGCATATAATGGAATATGTGATTACTAGCATTGCATTTTTCAACAATGACAAAAGTTACTCTTCTTAAGAACAGGTCATGTTTTAGAGACCAACCCCAATCGCTATTGATCCTTCCCAGGATTATTTGTAAATTTAATGAAATGGCACGGATAAAATAGTCTTTTAGAAACAAAATGAATTCCCAGATCTGAAATCCTACCAAATTTGACAGGATTTCAAATTTGTATGAAAACCCTAATTTTAAAAAGAAACTAGAATTGAATTCTAATATAAATTAGATTCCAAACAAGCTAAATTAAAATGGGAATTGAATTCCCAAAAATTGAATGTTCCAACCGTGGCCTTGTGAAAGCAGAAAGGATTTAATACCTTGGAGCCAAATTTGGATCTGCTACTGGGAATCTTTCACCAGCTTTTGGCAGAGGATAGTAGTCTAGAAGAGAGGTTTCTAAGGGATTGATCTGTTCACTCAGTTTCTCTAATTGAACATCAGTGAACAGCTGTCTAAGAACAGCTCCACCAGTGTTTGAAGCACCGCCAACAAGCCACTTATCCTCAAGGCGATGACTATACACCCCAAACCGAGAATCCTCAATTCTTATGTTGCTCAATAGTTTAATAGCAAGTGTTGAACCCAAGGAAGTGACCTAATCAAGAAGGGCGTGATGAGAAATACACAAGTCAGAAAAAGCAAATGTGGCTTTAGTTGCATAGATAAGGAACAAGATCTTGGAATGTCTAAACAGAAGGTTTAGCAGAAAGACTTCAAGGCAAAATCATAAGAGTAACTAATGGCACAACTAATTTTCCACTCTTGAGCTATACATTCTTTTTGGATGCTAAACTGAATATAAAATGGGGAAAAAGATGGAACCTCTAATTTAATTATCCATGAATTTAAGTTTTCTTTCTAAAAATCTTAAGTTGTCTATCACAAGATATGATAGATCATGAATACTTAATGATTAAAGAAATATGAATTTGGTAAAAACCTTACAGCTTTCCCAGGTTGAGTGGCACGAGCTGCGAGAAATGCAGCTATACTGTCAGTGGTTCCAGTGCATACAACACAATCCTTTTGAAAACCTGAAAGGATATGCACTATACATATGATTTTTAACTTCATAGCATCAAAGATTTTAACCAGGAGTTTAAAGAAATTCTGCTGCCATTACAATACAACAATAAATAACAGACACAACAAAAAGTTGTGTTTCTTGGGCACCAAATTTATTGGTGGCCAAGTTGTAAAAACATTGCATCTCAACTCTCAAGAAGGCACTCGTCCAATGAAAAGAAAATACCAAGATATTGTTGGTGTATTGACAGAGTCAAACACTTCATTTTTTAATATTTCAATTTGTTGTAAATATAGCATGAATAGGACTGCTTGTCTTTAGGCTTAGGAAGTTAGACTTTACGTTTGAATTCAAATGAATTCAAATAGAGAAAATTCTTTTATCTCTCATGTATATATATTTGTAAAAGTTAAATCACAAATGTAATGCAAGATTCTATTTTTCAATTCATTATCTTATATGGTATCAGAGCTCTTCAAGCTTTGACCAGCATTCCAATCCTTCTCTATGGCCAACCTTGTTCCCCTTCCCTCTTTTGATCCCAAGGACCTAGTCCAATTCAACACTGTTACACAACTTCCCATTAAACTCAATGGCAATAACTATCCCATTAGACTGCACAAATCAAATTGGAAGGAGTAAAAAGATGAATAAGCTTAAACAATATAAATTGGGCGTTAAAACTTAACCATTTAAGGTTAATTTAATTCTTTGGAATATATTACCCTAAAGGGTTCCTAGGTAGTATTCTCATTACAATTGTAATTAATGTAAAGAAAACATACCAAATTTGGTTCTAATATCCTCCTTTAAACAAGCAATTGGAGTTCCAGGAGCAACAACCGAAGGTAAAAGATGAGAATATGGTTGACAGACTAGCCATGCTGGATATGAGTCCATTTCAGGATCATAGCCAACCTGCAATACATAAAACAATGATTATATTTTCCAACATAGACATAAACATCCTAGCTGTGAAGAAACACTAGATGCTAGAGCTTATTGAATGAAACCTTCAGAGCATTATTATAATCTGAAACTCCAAGCTTTCCATGAAGAAGCCACAAAAGCCAATCTGCTTGGTGCAACAATAGAGCAGATTTTTTGTTTGAATCAACATTGTTCCACCATGAGACAAGCTTACATAGAGTGGACGACCCAGAGCAAACTGTATGGTTTGGAGGAGCAATAGATTTTACCATTGGTAGTGCATCAGGACAACTCTCATTGTAAAGAAAAGGTCTCCATAATGGTTCTCCTGTGTCACTGCAATACTCATATTCCTACTTCAGATGCAATCTTAACTAATTCTTAATTAACACAAAAAAAATATTATAAAAAGAAAAGCAACAAATTGCTGATCATCCACCTATCAACAATAATAGTAGTTGCAGAAGTCCCATCAATAGAAATGGACACAATATGTTCGCGGAGGTCAAGTGGAACGTCTTCAAGCAGCAAAAACAGTGTCTCTTTCCATGAGCGTATCCAGTCATTGTTGGGTATCCAGAACTCATTTAAACACGAAAATGAACAAGAATTGAGAGAAAAACTCACTCTATTTCTCTGAATAGAATTTACAAGAGAATTACTCTCTATACAAAAACTCTCAAAATCTCTCTCAAGCTCTCTGGCTTTTCTCACTCTCTCTCGGATACCCACACTTCTACTGAATGCATTTACGAGAGATGAAAGATGTCTATTTATAGGATAGGAGCTGCTAAAAATTGTCAAAGTTTGGCCACCAAACTTTTGGTGGTTGCTGACTTTGAGCTCCTACCTACCATGCTGTCATTGTTGACATTACAGCTAGAGTGGGTGGCATGGGTAGGTGTGGGTGGCTGGACTCTTCAATTCTCCCCCTCCACTCTTGGAGCAATTGTTATCTAACAAGCATTCCAGCTATGTCTCTCGCATAGCTCTAGCTTTTCTTTGGTAACTGTCTTTGTTAACATGTCAGCTGGATTCTCTTTTGTGTGGATCTTCACTAATTTCAAAAGTTGTTTATCTATGATCTCGCGTATCCAATGATAGCGGATATCAATGTGCTTTGTACGAGAATGATACATTGAATTCTTGCTCGAATCTATAGCACTTTGACTTGATACAATGTACCTTGTAATCCTTTGCTTGATTCCAAGTTCTTGGAAAACGCTTTAACCACAACATTTCTTTCGACTTCTGCCGCAATATACTCTGTACATTGTGGATAGAGCAACGCACTTTTGCAATCTTGATTGCCATGAAATGACTCCCCTGCCAAAAGTGTAGAGAAATCCTCAAGTAGATTTTCTACCATCAAGATCTCTGCCATGTACGCATCTCAGATAGCCTTCCGTGATTGGATCGACTCCCGTAACAAAGACATATTTTTGATGTACCTTTTAAATACCCGAGAATCCACTTGATCGCTCTCCCAAGTGCTTTCTTTCCGAGTTAGAGAGAAAAGCGACTCACGGTACCCACTTTGAGCAATATCTCGGTCTTGTACACACCATTGCCATACATCAAGCTTCCAAGCTCGTGAAGAATAAGGTATTGCCGACATCTTCTCTATCTCTTTCTTGGATGAGGGGCACGAAATCTTGCTCAACTTGAAGTGATTGGCTAATGGAATGCTTCTTGGTTTGGCATTGTGCATATTAAACCTTTTGATCACTCGTTCAATATAGTTCTCTTGAGATAGCCATAACCTCGCCTGACTTCTTTGTCTCGAACTATATGCATTCCAAGAATCCATTGAGCCGGTCCTAGATCCTTCATGTCAAAGACTTGGAGAGTTCCTTTTTCACTGCTTAATTTTCGTTGCATCTTGTCCCACAATCAATATATCATCTACATATAGTAGAAGAGCAACGAATTTCCATCAGGAAAACCTCTGAGTATAAACACATTGATCTGCAGCAGTTCTCCTGTAGCCTTGACTCACCATACACAAGTCAAACTTCTTGTACCACTACCTTGGTGCTTGCTTCAGACCATACAAGCTCATTTTCAGTTTGCAAACGAGGTTTTTGTCTGAGACCTCAAAACTTCTGGTTGCTGCATGTAGATTTCTTCATTTAGATCTCTATGAAGAAATGTTATTTTGACATCCATCTGTTCAAACTCTAGGTTTAAAAGCGCTACCAAGCCAAGAATAACCCTTATTGAAGTCATTTTTACTACCGGTGAGAAAATCTCATCAAAGTCAATTCCCTTTTTCTCATTGAATCCTTTCGACTACCAATCGAGCTTTGTGTTTCACCACTTTTCCGCCATCTTTCTTGACTTGAATACCCATTTGTTTTTGGCCTTTTTCCCTTGTGGAAGATTAATTATCTCATAAGTATGATTTTTCTGCAATGATTCCATCTCCTCCCGCATTGCGAACAACCATTTTTCTTTATCCTTATGAGATATGGCTTCTTGAAAATTTTCCGGTTCGCCATCTTGATACAAGCAAAGCGTACTTTCGGATTCTCGGATATCTTTCGACGGAATCCGACCTCGCTCGAATCTTCGAACTTCTCGATTAGGAGATTCACCATCATCGAGTTCCTTGTGATGGTCCTACATCTTCCAGTGGATGAGGTTGTGTCTCCCCGCTCAACACCCTCTTCTTCTTCCTCCTCTTCGCTTACGGTATTTCCTCGAGGCACTAGATTGTTACCCGTGGCAAAGCGTCATGTGTTGAACTTGAAATATCTTCTTGGGCATCGATTCTCGGAATTTGAGACATTGTGGGCTTTTCAATGTCTTTTATAGTCGATTTTCATGGAACACTACGTCCCCGCTTCCGATCACCTTCTTCTCCTTTCGGGGTCCCATAACTTTGTATCCGAATTCCTCATCTCCATAGCCTATGAAGATACAAGTGGTTGTCCTTGCATCGAGCTTTTGTCTAAGCTCCTTGGATACATGCGCAAAAGCTAGACAACCAAATACTCTCAGATGAGAATATGAAGGATGCTTACCAGACCATACTTTCTCTGGAACTTCAAAATCCAGCGGTGCTGATGGTGATCTGTTGATTAGGTAGCGGGCGCTTCCGATCGCTTCTCCCGCACGGCTTTGGCGACTTAGCCATACTGAGCATGCTTCTGACTCTTTCCATAATGGTCCGGTTCATTCTTTCGGCTACACCATTATGTTGTGGGGTGCGTGGGACCGTCTTCTCATGTCGGATGCCTTGACTCCTGCAATAGGCATCAAACTCCTTGGAAGTGTATTCGCCTCCATTATCAGATCGGAGACACTTCAACTTCTTTCCAGTTTCACGTTCTACCATGACATGAAATAACTTGAAGTAATTAAATACCTGGTCCTTTGTTTTCATGAAGTACACCCACACCTTTCGAGAAGCATCATCAATGAATGTCAGAAAGTACCTGTTTCCGCCTAATGATTCCGCCTCCAAGGGACCCACAAACATCAGTGTACTAGATCGAGCAACTCGATCTTCTCGAAGAGAAATTGAAAGAGACTTTATGTTGCTTGCTGCAAACAAACAATGATTGCAAGGATGCAGAGCAATATTCTTGGCAATAGTAATAAGCTCCTTTTTCTCCGGAGTAGACAAACCTTTTCACTCATGTGACCAAGCCTCAGTGCCACGCATTTTGTGAAGCCTCTTTTTCTACTATGTTGAGATCTGCCCGCACATATCTTCACATAAGTTTTATATAAAGTACCACAAATATGACCTCGAGCGATTACCATGGTGCCCCTTTGTTAATTTCATGCGCCATTGCAAAGCGATGACCATAGCCCCGTTTGTCAAGAGCTACTCGGACGATAGAATTCACCGAAGATCGGCATGTCGATATCCTTCAAGGTGATTGTGCTCCACATTTGTTTGGATCTTAACATCACCTATTCCAAAGAATCTCGAGAGAAACCGAATTTCCCATCTTCACTGTTCCAAAGTCACCCGACTTTATATGTTGTGAAGAAATCTTTGTGGGGAGTCACGTGGTAGGATGATGCGATTCTGCTACCCATTCGCGTCTTCTCTTGAGGACGTGTAGGCATGTCTCATTATTGATGGAAGCAGAGCTATCTCTCCAGGGATAGTGACAAAAGTGTCTCCATCATTATTCTTTGGCCGAGAACTACCTTGCCTTTGCTCGCGCAATCTTGACGAGTTCTTCTTTAAATGACCCTCCATTCCACAAAGTGGTAGCACTTGTATGTTGGCCTTCTTCCATCTGTGGATCTTCCTCCTCATGCTCCTTCCCCTTCCATTGCTTCGACCATTTTCCTGTTGTCTCCCTCGGCCTCGACTACTTCTTTGTTGTCTCCCTCGGTTTTTGCTACAAAGGCATGAGATCGGTTCGTGCTCATATCCTTCTTCGGCCTCTTCGTTGAACAGGCATCTTTAACCAAGGACATGGTAAGTTTCCCATTTGGAGCCGAATGCGAGAGAGACTACTAGCGTCTCCCAAGTGTCGAAGTGAAGCGAGAAGTAAGAGCGCTTGTGTTTCATCCCCAAGCTCCATTTCTACAGACGATAATTGGTTTATCAAGCTCACGAAATTCACTTGTGTGCTCGAATCAAGTTCCACTACTCAGTTTTAGATTAACCAATCGCCTCATTATTAAGGCTTTATTCCGAGCGGTCTTTGCCTCGATACATGCCCTCCACTTTGTCCAAAGGGTATATCGCGTCTGTTTCTTTTGCAATATGGTGGAAGACACTATGATCAATCCATTGACGGATCGACCAATAGTTTTTTCTTGCTTGATTTCTTCCACTCTGCTTCCTTTGTAGGATCGTGGTTTACACTCCTTTAATTCCAGGGATCGCATAAATCTTTTACAACTAAGGAGATCTTCCATCCGGGTCTCCATAAAGTGTATAGTTAGTAGAGGTGAACTAGATTGCTCCCGATGATGCAGATTCCTCCATTTACACTAACTTGTTCAAAAACAAAGTTGAATTCCTTCGAAAGTAAAAAAACAGTTTAGACGGTCGAAAATGGGAAATTTGACTCTCTTGAGTCAATTTGCAATTTCTAAAAGATCAGGGGCTAAAGTATAATTTCAGAAACTTTTGGGGTCAAATTGTAATTTCTGAAAGATCAGGGGCTAAAATATAATTTCAGGAACTTGAAGGATCAAATTGTAATTTCTGAAAGATCAGAGGCTAAAGTATAATTTCAGAAAATATAGGGGTCAACCTGTAATTTTTGAAAGTTCAGGCTGGATGCTGACATGGCTGTTGACGTGGCACTCACTAATGCTGCGTGGCGCTGATGTGGCGCTGACGTGGTGCTGACTGGGTCGTCTTCAACCTTGGTTTGGAGAGTGGGGAGAGTGACGCCCACTCTCAGGCGAAGCTGCCGGAGAGTGCGGAGAGTGCGGCTTCGTCCGGCGTCCGTTTGGCCTGCCGAAAATTCCGTTGTGCTCGTCTTGACACCAGGAATCTATTGGAGTGGTTAAAACACCAAATGGAGGTGTTTGAAAAATTCGAATTTTATGAGCAGAGACTTTGTGCTTTCAAGAAACCCTCCCAACACTCAACTCAAGCTCTGATACCACTAGTTGGGTATCCAGAACTCATTTAAACACGAAAATGAACAAGAATTGAGAGAAAAACTCACTCTATTTCTCTGAATAGAATTTACAAGAGAATTACTCTCTATACAAAAACTCTCAAAATCTCTCAAGCTCTCTGGCTTTTCTCACTCTCTCTGGATACCCACACTTCTACTGAATGCATATACAAGAGATGAGGGATGTCTATTTATAGGATAGGGGCTGCTGAAAATTGTCAAAGTTTGGCCACCAAACTTTGGTGGTTGATGACTTTGAGCTCCTACCTACCATGCTACCATTGTTGACATTACAGCTGGAGTGGGTGGCATGGGTAGGTGTGGGTGGCTGGACTCTTCAGTCATATGTCTCTCCACTCTTTCTAGACATGAGAAACAGAAATCTCAGTATAGCTTGGCAGTAGCATAAATACCACTTAATAATACAATTACTAACTGCATCCTTCTTGTTACTTCAGTGGCACTTGTACCACATGAGACAATAATGCGGAACTTCAATTGTTGTGGTATGCAATTAATTAAGAACACTGAGCAATAATAATTAAACGTAATACAAATTATCTAGCAGAAAGATACCCATTAAGTCACTAACCCAATTTCTCCAAACTCTAAAACCATATTATCTATAATTGAAAATCTCCGTTTTAAAAACACTATTTATCGCCCAATTCTAATATTCTTACCAGAAACCATTGCTAAAAATTTTAAAAATTAAAACTAAAAAATTGATACCGAGTACAGCGGATACTCTCGCTTTGCCTCAGCATGAATTGTCCGACCCTTGTCAATGATCGCAAACCTGGCACCAGATGTTCCAAAGTCCAACCCGAGATAGAGCCTTTCACCTGCTCCAACACCAACACCCACTTCCGGGTTCTTCTTATTATTTCCGAGAGACATTGATACTGCCCTTGGTTTTCTTACATTATTACATAACCCATTTCCTGAGAATAGGTTCAAGGGATCATAAGACTCTGAGACATCAGAAACTTAATGTTATCGTGATAGAAAACAAGGATCAGTTGCTTGTACTCAAAGGTTATATACCAAATTTTTTGATTGATGACCAAGATACTAAAACGGTGCTTGCAGGGTGGGTTACTGGAATAGCACCTACCATGTTGCTTTCTTCTGAGCTCTTAGCTTTTTCTGCCCACTTCCCACGGATAAGGGACTTGAGGAGGAACAATCAACAATGGTGGGAAAGTCACTCCTCAAGTCAGAAAAGGAAAATATACAGTACCGAACGTGATCGGGCTGGCCCGATTTATGATCGGGCCACATTAGCTGGCCCGATTTTCAGCCTGAATATTTATACACGCAGTCTCATTGGGGGGCCATTTTCACTATGTGAGCCCATTGGGCCTTTTTAATGTCTGACTATGAATGACCTGTTATCTTTTTTATTTTTCCTTTTGAGGGATAAAAGAATTATGACCAAAAACAGAGGAATAGAAGAAAATTTTATATACAAAAAAGAGGCAATAATGTGTTTTTCACAAATGCTATACTTTTGTCCACCAACCAAATGAACATTCCAACTTTTAAAAGGATAGGGAGGAATATTGAAAGAAAAATGTTGTAATGCCAGAAGGCATATATCGTACTTACGCAACAGAAAACAATTGATGCTCTAAAACAAGTATAGAGTTTTAAGTTGGGGATGGTTTTTTCAGGTGAAATACCATAGTCCGTCTTGAAAAGGAATCAAGGAGATCTAAGTTAGACTCTCATGAGCTATGGCTCATGCAAGAAAAGGTAACTAGGGAAGGGAAGGAATACAATAAAAAATAAAAAATAAAATGAGGGAACTGGGGCATCTGTACCCTGTTCTCGGTTGAAAAACCCATATTGCCATCCAAAGATGAAAGATCTAATTTAGGATTGGAACACACATAACTACCCAAGCTCTCAAGATGTCCCCAGTTGCACGTGAGCCACTAGTAATTAGTATGGTTCAAAGTGGAGGAGACAGCTAGTAGCTAGCTTCGCGTCACAGTCACAAGCATCACCAAAAAGAGGACCACTAGAAAATTAAAAAGTTGCCTCGCGCATGTGCCGTAAAGCTAAACAACATATCCCCACAAGGTGGAGTCAAAGTGAAAATCAATTCCTTTGCCTTGTATTCTTTGCTTGTACTCTTTCATACGCAGGATATATGCAGGATGGGGAAAAAAAAGAATCATCTTACCACGGAATTAGCAACAATGCCTAAGGTTCTAGGCGTTTATGTTTTCCTTATATACTATCCTAGTAGATTTTTGTTACCGATGCATGCACGGTTGTTGATTAGTTGAAACCAACCCATCTTTTTTATTTGTTTTCCTTTTAAACGTCCCCACAACTGCATCTTACTTGTTTTCCTCTGATTTTTAAGTTTACGAATCGCCATCTGGATGATGATTGATGGTCTTTTAAATGGGAAGCCCAATCATTTTTCAGTACATGCAATCAACACCTTTCCTCAGCTTTTTTTTTTCCTTCATCCCCTTCCTCTTTCAACTTATTAACGATTAACACCTTAGGGATTGAATGACAAATTAAATACCTAATATCTTTAATATCTTAGTGATACGCAACATTTACCCCTTTTGACTAACTTAGTATAATTGAGCTAAACAAAAATAAACTTGTTTTTACTTTTTCGAGAAGGGAAGGAAACGGTGGAGTACGGAGATTTAACACTATTAATTTATGGAATATTGATTGCAAACTGCAGGAGAATGTACCAATAGGGTGAGCACTTGATGGTATATAATAGAATGCATTTGTACAAGAGTATTGTTTCCCTATATAGAATGAGTAATGGCTTTTATAGCCGTAATACTGACATGACCGCGATGTTGCAACTGCATGTTTACATCGAGACTGAGCAGCATTGCCTGTAAGTGTCAAGTATTCCATTAGAAAATTACAAAAATGAAATGAAAAAAGGCCAGGTTAATTGGATTTTAAAAAACAACGGTACCTAGTTTGATCCTACGTTTCACCTTTCACAACTGTTTCTTTTTTTTTATCCCTTATTATTTATTTTCTTTTTTGTTTTCATCGCCAATTATCATTCTTTAATTTTGATGATGACCATGAGTGTGAATGAAGTTGAGTTTATATATATGTGTGTGTGTGAGTTATGAGGTCGGCAATAGAAGAAGGAGTTTCTTAGTGAAGGATATGAAAACATCGCATGACAGTTATTGGTGAAGACAGAACCTCAAAGCTTCATATATAGGCGAATCTACATCATGCATGGTGGGGGCGGCAACAGCCCCCACTAGCTGAAGAAAATTTCCATTAATTAGGTGATGCCTTGCCTTGTATTTTACGTACTGCTCTCATATATTCCCAATTACATATATATATATATATATATATATATGCTCTTGAAAAATATATTTGATTTTATCGATGACTAATGCAATAATTAAAAGAACTTGTTGCTATAAATATTATAAAAATCAGATAAGCAAATGTATGGTGAAATGATTGATTGGTTATTCATATAAATCTATTTTTAATATTGTTAAAAATAAGAAGATTATATAATATTTCCAAAATATAAAAACATGTGAAGAATAAATTTAAATGTTTTCTTATTAATTGCTGTATTTCTTGGATATTGATATATAAATTTTTTAATTCCCTTCTGTATATAATGTTTCCATTGAGTAAAATTTTTGCATCCTAGGCCTCCCTTAGGTACAGTAACATGGGAATAACCTAGCTTGGAGTTGGAACTAAAAACCCAATGCAATGGGCAACGCCATTAAGTTGATGAGATAATTATTCTTAAAGTTTATAAAAAAAATACAATTATTTAATTAAAAAATATATAATATATTTTTTTTAAATCTATTAAAAAATTATTTTGAAATATCTAATTGAATTATAACGCCATAATTGTACTTTACTTTTCGACCTTCATTCTAACAAAGTAATAATAATCAAACTGACTATCAATTAAACATTATTTGTTTTGTTGGTTCTCAAATATATCTTCCAACTTTTTTGTTGGTTAAGGTTACAAGTTACGCAATAAGAGATAGTTCTTTCTCTTTTTTTGATATCCAATTCTTTCCTAATAAAAGCAAATTCCGATTCTAGAAAAGACTTTACTAGTTGAATTAATTGACTAAATCTCCAAAATTTATTTACCAATTAACTTAGTCTTATTTTTATTCTGATATATAAAATGTAGTTATGAATAGTAATTGATTCTAATGGAATATACTGTCCAAAGGTAGAAAATTCTAATTGCCGAAAGCACGAATTAGTATATTAGATTCATATATATTTGTATATTTTGAGGGGGTAGATTTAATAATGAAAGGTGTGTTTATGGAGAGTTCCAGCTTTCATACACTTTAACTTCAATCCATTAAATCACTTTTAGAATAATTTAATGAACAAAAATTAAAGTACATATGAACTCAAGCTCTCCATGAAGAAAAACTATATATAGTAATTAACTACTGTGGGAGGGGAGGGATCGGATAGAGCCAAAAAAAAGAAAGATAGATTTAGAACTGAGATTTGAGACATCCAATGCTACCTCAGCAAATCACATGCAAGAGCAAGTTTTTAATTCACGAGTGGGTTAGCTAAGGTAGTTGAATTTGATCCATCTATATCAATTCACACGTCGGTCTATGTTATGCTTGTCACCAAAAGCGTTGAACCAGAACCAGTGTGCATTAACATTTGTGTGTGCAACCGATAGAGTGATGCCCCTGAATCCAACATGAAATATGGGTAGGGACTTGCGTGGCCACATGGTCCCACGGCCACTCCAAAAGGTTTTGTTTCTTTAACTCACTCTAACCACATAAATGTTTTAACAAATATGAGGTGTTATTTTTTGGTACAAAAAAATTTTGAGAATGAGAGGTTGTCTCGCTCTAATATAAGGATATGACACAAGTCTTAGTGATCAGAGCTAATAGTGATATTCATATATGACTTGTGAATTGAAGATCACTTGACAAAAATCGAACTAAAAACCTGAGTCGGTGCCAAGGAGAAAAGCAGTAGGGTGGGGGGGCAATGGAGGCCCTAGTCCCCTCACTGATCCAATATTTAATTAGTAGTGTACGGAAATTTTTGTCTACACATTTGATTTTTTCAAAATTTTACTTTGGCTTCTATACTGTTCATACAAGCAAAAACTATACTAGGACAACAACTTTTTTTAAAATAATGAATATAGCATTGAATTGTATGTAAATCTATATAGAATAGTAGTGATTGATCATATATAAATTTGGAAGTTAATTTAATTATGCATAAATGAGTGTGATTATTTATATGTGTAAAAAGTTGTATATCTAATATTACTCCATAAACAAATTTGTGACCCATAGATTCTAAACTTCTAAGTATATGTATTTTTAAATCTCAAATCATTCACTTTTTGAGAAATATTATCATATTATTTCAATTGTGGGGTACATATAAGTTTAGAAGACTTTGAAAAGTACAAACAAGTCTCGATCGAATTTGATTAATTTATGTTATATATATAAATCCAATACAACTTCATGCATATTTAAGACGTGCAAGACTAATTTTGTTATAAAGTATATATGTAGTTTATAACAAAATGAACATTATTTCACATAGTTTTCTCAACATGTTGATCTCAAAATCTTACCATGCATTTATTTAGTATTAATTGCCATAAAATTTTAAAAAAATTTACATATTAATTTTAAAATATAAATAAAATAATGAGAGAAGTAATTTAATGACCCAAAAAAAGATAAGCTAATTAGTATGTTAGAATAAATAAATAAACAATCTTAGATACTATTAAAATTTATATATTATTAATGAATAAAGTAAAATTAAGAATGAGTATAATTAATTTAAAATTATTTATTTAATATTTAATTTTTGCCACACAATAGTTATTTTCTAGATCTATCCCTCATCGACGCATTTTAATAATCTTATTAGCTGAGTCAATCTTTATTAACTAGGTAGTGATTTTTATATTGTTAATAAATTGAATCTTAATTTGTTTTAAAAAAAGCAAAATTATTCAACAGAGATAAATGTTAGAATATTAAAGACTAAAATAAAATAAATGTATTAAGTTATTAAATTTTGGTTTATTTTCAATTCAATAATAATATAAAAAATTTGTATGCTATAAACGAATCATATGGTGTTACCTATTTAAAAAATTGTCAAAAGATTTTATAATAAATAAAAAATTTAATTACTATAGTGATGTGATTACTTATTTTATAATAGTAAAAAAAATATTACAATAATATTGAATCATATATAATGTGCTTTGTTGTGTGGTTGGAAATAATACAATGTAATTTTCCAACTCAAACTCTTGTCAATAAAGTTTCTATCCAATCATTTGCTCTATATTGTTTACGCCAAAAAATAAATCTTTATATTATATCGATACAATATACTATAATATGACAACTGAATTGTATTAAACTCTAGACAGTCACGATCGAATGTAGTTGTCAAATGTAAACATATTCGGAACAGTGTGGTGGTTGCAATAACATAAATAAATAGACCTTCTATTTCTTTAATTTTTTTTGTTTTCATATATTCCTTTTGCATCCTCACAACACTCACACGCATTTGATTAAAGCAGAAAAAGATGTTTAAAAAAGACTTTTTTAAGCTCAAGCAAACTTTTCCATATACCTTATAATTAGAGTTGTGTAATAACTAATAAGTAGTTTTATGTTATGCGTATGTGTTGCACAAAGATAAAACATCATTTATGTTCTTTTTTCAATGCTACATGCCTTTGAAAATTGAAGACTAAAACCCTATTTTGGTCATTTATATTTGATTCAATTATCAATTTTGTCCCGAATATTTTAATTTTTTTTATTTATTCCTTAACATTTATAAACTCACTTTAATTTGGTCACTCCGTCTGTGTGTTTGTTATTCAGTAAATGAAAATGATGACGTATCACCGTTAAAGGTAATGTAACATCCTTATTTTGCCAACATGACATTAAGTTAGTAGCTGAATGAATTTTTTCACAAAAAAAAAACTTTATTAATTGACATTTAGCTCTTTATAGATGAAAATGACGTCATTTTTGGTGAAATAATCCAGTTAGTTACTAACTTAATGTCACGCTGGCAAAATAACGATGCTACATACCTTTAATGGTGACACATCATCATTTATCATTCAGTAAATAACAGAGACACAGATGGAGGGACCAAATTGAAGTGAGTTTATATTAGTCATGGACTAAATTAAAAAAATTAAAATGTTAGGGACGAAATTGATAATTGAATCAAATGTCAGAGACCAAAATAGAAAAGTAAGATTGAATCGCTTTACTCATTCTTATGTCAATGCTCATTCTTATGTCAATGCTACAATATGATAATATGGAAATTTTTCTCAGATATATATATAAGTATAAAATTTACATTTATATAAACATTAATTGTAATTTTTGTTCTGAACTAAAATAATAAATACAAACACCACACACACTAATACGAAGAATGATACACTTATAACAAATAGTGATTATATTTTTAATTTAGGTCTTTGAACCACTACTTTAAAAGTAAGTATATTTATTGACTATTCATATTTGAATCTTTTGCCAACATTTAATGAAATTAATTAATTTTTTTGAATATATCAAGTCAACGTAGATAGTATACTTTTAAGATCACATGAATAAAGACTTAATCTTGATTGACACAAAAGTTATTCCAATAATACTTTTATGGTACAATAAAAAAAAACTTTAAAACTAAATTTATGTTTGTTAGGTAAAAACTCTTCCGTGTAGTGGTCAAGATAAATACGTGATGTATGCCTAGACACATTATTACGTATTTAAATATTAAATTTTGTTTATTCTTTTAGGTTAAGAGAATGTAAATCAACTTTGACGACGCCAACTAGCTAACAATAACAAATATCTAAGACATTACTAACTAACTAAAAATTATTCATTTGCACATGGCGATGTAAATGACTATTGTGGTATGAAAATTTTGGTGAACTATATGGACAACGTTAGCAAAAAATTATGATTTCATGAACATGTTTTTGTGTGTGTGTGTGTTAAAGTCCAAAATCAATGAACTTAAAACTGTGCATTCAATTGTGAATCTCTATTTAAGAGTTTTTTTAATATTAAACTATTTACATCAATTTATTTTATGTGAGATAACGTTTATAAACATATATAGATAATGTGCATAATACAGTTATTAAGAGATATATCAAGTATTAAAATTATTTTTGTGATCGCAATTTTCTGTCTACTTTTGTGAGAATTTGATGAACCCAACAGATTTTGCTCTAATTTTAGGGTCATATATGTGAACTTCTTATGTAAAATATTAATATGTGTTTATTACATGTAGTATAGTATTTTCACACACGTAGGATGTTTGAAATTGATAAGTAATGTAAACATTATATGATAAAATTCTCTCAATGGTCATGAGGCATAATATGGACATCATACGAGCCGTTTATGTGCTAATAAATCAAAATTCAAGAGCGTATATTGCCATGATAACAAAGTAAAATCACATTAAACTACGAGAGAACATATTTAATTTATCCTAAAAAATGTTTAATTATAATGGATGCATCATGAATAGATTCGTTGTCAAGTTAGATTTTGCTTTTTTATTTCCCCCTCTTTTGTGTTGTTCAATTTGTCCCCCAAAAAACATTAACATGCATGATTTGTGAGACATAATAAGTGTTTCTATTTGTGTCTTTCTCGAAGGTAGTTAGAAAAACTTTTATCTGCATTTCACCCACACACAAAAATTGATTATGTGCAAAGTTGGCAAAATTTTCTTTCTAATCTAAACAAATATTATGATTGGAAAAAAATTAATTGATATTGTACTTAATCATGCAATATGTCTTAATGTTTTAATATTTATAATTAGAGAAAAGTTAGAATGACCAGATAATTTTATTTCGGACTTGCCGAGACAGTAAATGAAGGATGAGTTGTTTTGGTGAGTCCCACTTAATGAATGTTTATTTTGTAACAATTCAGACTGTATTCGAACTATATAACTTGGACTCCATGACATCTCTATTATAATTATACATGATTTAAGTTGAAATAATAATATAAGCTATATTACTCTACTCTCAAAATAATAAATACTAAAGAATAAAGAAAGATGTAAACAACATCACTTATATTGATGTGTCAACTTCTTGATAAGTATTGAAAACACAACACAACTCAACATTGTTTCTCTATTTCGTTTTATTTTTATTTCTTTTTTGTCTTCTCATTCATGACATGAGAGCTTTTTCCCTAGAGGTCTCTCTTCTCGCACGCCTTTTGCAATTTTGTTAGTTGTTTGTTTTTTTCGACAACGTGGTTGGAACACTCTTTCTTTCCATCGCGTTTGAAATTTTCCTCGTTTTAATAAGAATAAGTCCATACCTTCGTATATGAATCAATTTAATAATCTGTTTAATTATTTTAAAAAACAAATTATTAAATATTTTTAAATTCTTAAGATGTTAAATATATATTACTTTTGAATTCTTAAGATCTTTTTGTACAAAAAAAATATTGGAAGCATTTTTTTGGGAAAATTAATTGGACGCATTCTTTTCTTTAGAAGTAGTTTAACTAAAAGATTAAACAACTGAAACAAAACAATAAAAAGAGAGTACAATTTTTTTTAAATAGATATACATAATATATTAATCATTTGTCAAAGTAAAATAGATACATATATTTTAACGAGTTTGTAATTCAATTGATATTAAACTTAATATTTAAGATTGAGATGTGATAACAATGTCAAATGTTTTATGTTCCATTACACCATTTATCCTCTTCCCTACTTAGGTGTTTGTACCTATTAATATATGAATAAAAATTTTTATATGAATTATACTCATTCTCGTATCATTTGCCAAATTTTATAAAGTCACTTTAGTTTTGTAAAAAATATAAAATCATAAGAATAATCCTAAAAAGTTTTTATAGTAATATATAGTTTATTAATAATTTTTTCTAAAAAAGCTCATTAATAATATACTAGTTTATTTTTTTTATAAAATATTTAATAATATTAAGTTAATCATTAGTCAAAGAAAAATAATAGAGTTGAATGTAATTTATGATTAAGTGTACTGTATAAAGTTGACTATTATTTTAACAAACGAAATATAATTTACTCTATAAATTAAAGTTATGTTTATGTTTATTTTAGATTTCCACATACGACACTCCAATGATACTTTTACAATAAAGTAAAAATAAATCTTTCTTTACACAGATTTGCCGAACCAAGGGGGAATTTTGATGGTGGCGAGTAGGAGTCTCAAAAGGCCAATTGGACTCATTTAAGTTCAACTTGTAATGAGTTGGACTTAAATAGTTTGGGCCAAAAAGTAAATTAAAAATAATGAGTTGGTAAAAAGTGAATTCAACTTATTTAAAGGTAGCCTGTAGGTTTAAATGGGTTATTTATTTATTTTTTTAAAATTTTAAATCTATAATGTAACATATGAATCAAATTCATAAATTACTTAAAGATAAAGTTAATTATCATCCAAAACAAACTCAATCAAATATTAATACATAATCCAAATGACCAAATCTAAACAAATATCAACCAACAACTTCAAGCATCAAAATTTACAAAAAAATAAAAATCACATAGATCAAAAACAAAAATCTAATACAAAATTCAAAATCCAAATGTATTAACTCAAAAACATGTTCTTTTTACAAATTTTCAAGCTTTTCATCTACCTAATACATGTTAAAATTAATGATCATTCAATATATATGTATCAATAACTAAATAATATGTCTAAAATTATAATCTCATGTTAAAATATGTAATATTACTGTCATATAATGTTTGAATCCTGAGTTGGATACATGTAGGATGCTGTTTTTAAAAAAATGAAAAAAGAAATACACGGGTAAATGGGTCAGCCTGCGAATAAATGGGTTTAACTCGTTTAACTTGTGGGCTAAACGGGTTATGCAAAAAATGAATTGATTTAAAATGGTCAATAATTTTAAAGCCCAACTTGTATAATTTTAACGAGTAAAAAAGTTGGTTCAACAAATATATATATATATACACACACATACAAGCGCGTGTGTTGTGAGAGTATATAATTTTTATCATTCTTCATAATTTGGTGTAATTTGTAGTTTATAATTTCTACCTAAAATTCTATAAAAATATGTAATTGTTTTTTTGTTTTGTTAATAAAGTAGTATATTAATAATATATTAGTAAAATTGCCATAAATGATATTATTGTTAGCATATTCATTAAGATTCACATATTCAATTGAAAGTTATATATTTATTTTTAAAATATAATGATGAAATTCAAATATAAAATAATTATTGCATATTTTAAGATAAAAACTAGTGATAAAGAAGAAAATTATATACTTTTAACATCTTTATTCTTTTAAAAGTTTAATATTGGTGTTCAAAAGTCAAAATTAAACATAAAAATAAAAAACTTTAAAATTTTTATGAATTAATTTATTTGATATATATTTTTTAAAAAAGTAATTCATAAACACAAATAAATATAATAATATATATTATTTAGACAAACTAAAAAAAATGTAGGAAAAGATCCACGACTGCCCATCATCAATAGGAAAACAAACATATCATAAATTAGTGACCAATTTGTAAGGATTAAAATACCATTTTATTCCTAATTTTCTTAAAATAAATTTTTTTGAGTATATACATTTTTTTTTTCAGTTTGTCCGAATGGGCGGCCGCAGTCATTCCCGCTCAATTTCAGGCTTATTTTTCAAAGCCTGTCCTCTCTCTCGCTTATATTATTGCGCGGGCGCTTCCACCAGTTTAAAACCCCTCTCCACCTCTCGCCCGCCACGTCACCACATACAAAAGTTAAATCAAATTTTAAATCCCTCCCATAAAATATCGAAAATTACGATTAAGAAAATAAATTTAAACTCAGACCATCTCCCACATACATTCTCTTACCTCACCAGTTATTCATCTTCTTCAATCTTCACCCACTCCCATCTCTCTCTCTCTATTCCACTGCAACTCTTCTTGCCTTAGAGAAGACGAAACACTCTCTCTCTTTCTCTTTCTCTCTCTCACTCTCACTCTCTATTTGTCTCAGAGAATAATATCTTAAAGCGTCAAGGAAACAAAATAAAAAAATAAAGAGAACAAAATGTTCTTCGCTTTTGTTTCTATAGCCATGTGAGTGTTCTGACACATTCTCTTCTTCCCTCTTTACTTAATTTCCTGGTTTCGCCTGAGTCACCAACTCGGTGAGTCAACTCAATGGCCTCCTCGTCCTCACGAGCAAGGAGCAGCTCACCATTTTCACACCGGAAACCCTCCACTCCTTACTCCTCCGCTTCTTCATCTTCTTCCTTCATGAACGGAAAGTTAATGCCTCGCTCCTGCTCTTCTTCTACGTCGTCGTTTTTCAACTCCGGGGGTGGACTCAGTGGCCGATCCATGACCCCGAGTCGCGGTCGCAGCGACTCAACGTATCACGGTGCGCGCGGTTATGATTGTCCTTCTCCGGTGGAGTTCGGGATGGAGGAGCTGATTGCGGAGCCTCTGGATACGTCGAGGTCTGGGGATAGCATTTCGGTGACGATTCGGTTTAGACCATTGAGGTAATGCTTAGATCTGGGATTGTGGTACCAGATCCATTCGCTGTGAATTTGAGGCAGATTCAATCGTTCGATTTTTGGCTTTGTGTTATTTGAGTTCAAATGTGATTGAGTAGTTCGGTTGTGGTGGCGTTTGGTTGCAGTGAAAGGGAGTACCAGAGAGGGGACGAGATCGCGTGGTATGCGGATGGTGATAAGATTGTGAGAAATGAATATAATCCAGCTACTGCTTATGCATTTGGTATTTTCCTCGTGTTCTGTTATGTTATATGTGATTTTGTGGTGAATTAATAGAGGGCAATTAGGTTTTTGCTGGGAAATTGACGATGATTTTGCTTTTGTTGTAGAAATTAATTATGGATATTGAGTTTAGAATTTTGATTTAATTTGTGGCAGATAGAGTGTTTGGACCGCATACAAATTCAGAGGAGGTGTACGAAGTGGCAGCCAAACCTGTAGTGAAGGCTGCCATGGAAGGCGTCAATGGTATGAAATGTTAATATCTGGATTCAAGACTAAATCAGAATGGGAATTTGATGTGTGTGCAGAGTTTGATTTGGTACCAAGTCATTGTAATGGTTTGAGAAAGCTGCTTTAGTTACAACTAATGTTTCTAGTTGAATAACTAGATTGCAATGGTTAATATATACTGGTTTAGTGTTAAAGTGGTTGATGGAGTTGGCGAAGATTTGGAAGATAACTTATCCTAAACATTGCAGGAACTGTGTTTGCCTATGGTGTGACGAGTAGTGGTAAGACACATACTATGCATGTAAGTGTCACTTTTTAAATTAATGCATTTATTTTTAATTTTTTTATTTGATGTTTTATGCTGAAATTCAAATTGTCGTGTTTTACCTTTTCATCATATCGCAACTTAAAAGTTTGTGTTTGTCATTTTGATTAGACAGATTTTTGTTACGGGCTATTATCTTATTATGTAATGTAGGTTATTTGTCAATTGAGGTCTTTGTTGATAAGTTAGTAATTTTGTGCTCATTTCAATTTTCTAACACAGCAGCACATATGCCACATGACAGCTACTTCTTGTAATCGTTGACTTTTTACATTATTTTTTAGAAGAATGTAGGTAATAAGATTTTTTCAGTTCTTGATTGATGTTTCTTTGGCTAAGGATAACTTATCAGAAGATTAGTTTCTGGGGGAACTTTAAGCCTTTTGACCTACTTGGGGTTAAGATATAGTCAGTTTGCTAGTTTTATGTATTGCACAATTTGGCGAACCCCGATTGAGCACTGTATTAGTTATGTGCAGCAATCATTTATGCAACAATTTCTAGGATTGAGATCATTCTTGTTGGAAACTGAAAAATTGCAAGGGATTTGAGAGACATAGGTAGTGCTGGTAAAATAAAAAAGTTTTAACTGAATATGATTTTGACAAGTTAAAAAGGAGATTTTTTTAGTAATATACACGAAGAATACATTAAGAGAAAGTTGTGAAGTTTTGTATTCTAACGCCAGTTAGCTTTGGAGAAGGATGACGTACTTGGACTGATTACTGAATCATTTGATTTGAGACTAGAGCCTTAATTAATAGATCATACTAGCAGCCATTTTTTTAGCTTGATTTGCACAATATATACATTTTCCAGTAGATGTAGTTTTAATTCAGCGATTGCAACTTCATATGTCAAATTTGGAGATGTACTAGCATGCTTTGGCATGCAAACGTTTGGTTAACTTGTAGTTCTCACCACTTTTCACTATGTCATATTTCTTGTTTCTGTTTCAAAACACTTTCTGCCTAGAAACTGCTTTATCTTAGTGGTATACTTTTCTAAATCGATGTGAGCTCTTTAGTTGTGGTGTTTTTGATTTGCTTTTCAATAATAATATGTGCAGGGAGATCAAAATTCTCCTGGTATCATACCACTGGCTATAAAAGATGTTTTCAGCATGATCCAAGATGTAAGTTTTCTTGCAAACTTAGTAGTGTTGGTTATGTCATCGTTATGTGTTGGTTATTTTAAAATAATGTGCAGCACTGTGCCATTGTTTTTCATTAAAATATTATGCTTTGATGTACAAGCAATGTCTTTGTACCCGTTATCAATACTTGCTCTGTCTCTGTCACTCCCGTGCTCTCTTCTGTACTTGTGGCCATATACTTGTCTTGCATACCATTTTTGTTTTTTGCCCTTTTTAATTAGTATTTATGCACCGTTTGGTTATTTACAACTTACAAGGATATTTGAGCTCTATGTCTTGATTGTAAGAGATCTTACCACTTTACCAGTTACTGCTTCAACTTGGCATGATTATGGAAGTATCCCATTTTTTCTTTATTAAATTTATATTACTGTAAATTGCTTGGAATGACTAAATGGGTTTTGCTGCAGACTCCAGGAAGAGAGTTCTTACTCCGAGTGTCATACCTAGAAATATACAATGAGGTAAATACGGATCATTCTTTGTTCCATCATCTGTGTGCAGAACATGGTTTAGTACTTTAATTCATACTTCCACTGCAACTCTTTCTGTCTTACCTTAAAAATATTTTTTCCTAGCCTACTACTTTGCGGCACTGATTGTCACATTGTTGGGTGTTGTTATGGTACCCTAATATTTTACATGGGTGCCGGTACTCTTGATGAGTTGTCAAGCATGTATTAATTGTTGGTTCTAACAATAAATGTTTGGAGTCCATTAAATATAATCAGCAACCAATATATATTTGACAACTAATCAAGGTATTGGTTCCCTAGAAAAAAATATGGGTACAACAGTAATTCACGTTATATTGTCTGCGATTTATTTCTTCTAAATTTTCTGTTTTAATAGAGATATTTTGGTTGTTTCTGCTTGGTATCAGGTGATAAATGACTTGCTTGACCCAACTGGCCAAAATTTGCGTGTTAGAGAAGATGCACAGGTTTCTTACTTATTCTTATCTTAATTGAAATTGAAATCTTATTTATAATTTTGGTATCATACTCTGTTCTCAATTGTCACGAACACTGATATTTCTAAGTGTCTTTGGAATGTGGAATGTATCTATGAACTTTAAATTAAAAAACTGTTTTGGTGTGTGCCCATTGATAATAAATTGGTTTCTGTTTAATTCTCATTCTTCTTTTTTTCACCCTCCTCTTTTTACCCTTACGATGTTCGTATTGTCATTGTGATGGTGTTCATTGTTTCAAGATTTATTTTTTTAATAAATTAAACTCCTCCTTTGTTTGTAAATAAAATATTCTTTTATCTGTTAAAAACATGGGTTAAAGTTTGCATTAAGAAAAATCAATGATAACATTTTTTTCTTGAAGAGAATCTAGACAATTATTGTCTATTTTGAACTCTAGAGACAATTTTCTTGTTTTCTTAAAACTAGTTTGATATATGACCGATTATTTATGTTGGCTTGTATTTCAGGGTACTTATGTGGAGGGTATAAAGGAGGAGGTTGTTTTATCTCCTGGACATGCCCTTTCCTTTATTGCTGCTGGAGAAGGTGTTTATGTTGACAATGCTAGTCATATATTTTCTGCCAATTGTTTTTTATAATATTGCACTCATGGCTAATTGTTGTTTGATGGCAGAGCATCGTCATGTTGGATCAAACAATTTTAATCTCTTCAGCAGCCGAAGCCACACAATTTTTACACTGGTAAGGATCTTGGTATATTAGTGTTAAAATTTGGTGTCAAACCACCCCTTTCTATACTTGCTCCAATTGTAAAAAGAAATTTATCTAAATCACAGCCTGAGGCCTTAAGTTTTTAAATGGCTAAGTTGCATGCATGCATGTGCTCGTACAGACGGCTGCACTTGCCTTTTCTACATACTGGTTGGAAGCTGAATCATGATTTGATGACCAAAATGTTCAATGATTGCTCAGTTAATGTATTTTCTGTCCTGGACAGCTGTACCTCATCAGGCCAACACTTGTTTTACATCTAACCTCTATTGTTGTCTAATACATTTGCAGATGATTGAAAGCAGTGCCCATGGTGATGATTATGACGGAGTGATCTTCTCTCAGCTTGTATGTGAAAATTATCTATTACATTTTAGAAGTTGCCATAATTATACTTATTGGCTGATTATTCTCATTTTTTGCTTGTTTTCTTCTATCAGAACTTGATCGATCTGGCTGGATCTGAGAGCTCGAAAACTGAAACAACTGGACTAAGAAGAAAAGAAGGATCTTACATAAACAAAAGTCTTCTGACACTTGGAACTGTAGGTGTCTTACATTTCCAACATTTTTGGCTACGGGGAGGTTTTGTTATGACATTTTGTTTGGACCTGAGATCACGAGTCGTATAATTTGCAATTTATATCTTTGCAAAAGATACAGAAAACCCGCCTCGTGCTGTGTTGATTTTATGGTTTCAATGTGAAGGTTATAGGAAAATTGAGCGAGGGGAAAGCATCTCATGTTCCATATCGAGATTCAAAGCTTACTCGCCTCCTGCAGTCTTCACTTAGTGGGCATGGCCATGTTTCAGTGAGTTTGGGATTCTAATGCATTTTCAATGATTAAATTGTTTAACTGTATTTTGCTGTCCCTTTTATTTTGTACAGTTGCTGAGTTATTATTCTTTTATTTTGTACAGTTGCTGATTTATTATTCTACTTCAATATACCACTTAACTAGGGCTATGGCTTCTAGTATCTTTTCTTTCACTTTCTCCCCATGCATGGATATATTGGAACGGAATATGTTGACTGTCTATATGAGCACCATATTAAGATTTGCTTTACATTGAAAATTTCAGCTTATATGCACAGTAACTCCAGCATCCAGTAATATGGAGGAAACTCATAATACCTTGAAGTTTGCTAGCAGGGCAAAGCGAGTAGAAATATATGCCTCGCGAAATAAGGTCTGCTGTAAAACTATTAATTAGCTACAGAATTGCATGTTTATTAGCATGCACTTGAGGTTCCTGATTGACTCTTGAATTATTTGTTAAAACAGATTATTGACGAAAAATCTTTAATTAAGAAATACCAGAGAGAAATTTCAGTCCTCAAACAAGAACTTGATCAGCTAAAGAAGGGGGTGCTAGTTGGTGTCAACCACGAGGAGATTATGAGCTTAAAGCAAAAGGTTTTTAGCTTACCCTGAATTGTATTTCATATTCTGATAGTTACACAGGCTTTTTGTGATTGTATAACGAGATCTGCTTCTCATACTATACTGTTATATGAGTAGTTGGAAGAAGGTCAAGTGAAAATGCAATCAAGATTGGAAGAAGAGGAAGAAGCCAAGGTTGCTCTTATGAGTCGGATCCAGAGGCTAACCAAGCTTATTCTGGTTTCTTCCAAGAATGCAATTCCTGGATATCTAACTGATGCTCCCAGCCACCAGCGAAGCCACTCTATTGGCGAGGATGATGTGAGCTCCTTCTTCAATTAGCGTGTACTGTGGAGTGTGTTCTACTGTCTTTTTTAATATTCATTCTGAAAGTGCAAGTACTTTGAACTTCTTATTATGATTTGCAGTAACATTATTAGCATTTAGCAGATTAAGTTTCTTTTATTATTCTAAATCTCCTTAGCCGACAAGTTTTATGCTGTTGACTGCTAGGGTCCTTTTAAGTTCTGCTAGGTAGTGATTTTATTTCATCTGTCACTGAGTTAGTACTTAAACCTGTAATTTTTGTAGTTTATGTTATAGAGATATAAACCATTCATGAGCTTCCCCCAGATAGCTTAAGCTTTTAGGTTGAGTTTGTTCTTGGCATCAAAGCCTTTTTGATGAAGTGCTCAAGTGTTCTATCCTTGTTGTCCCCATTCTTCATAATTAAATTTAATTTCAGCACAAAGTAAAGTGAGCTTGTGCATTGTCCACGCTTGAAGCCTAAAGGGCATTTTCGTGAGGGGGTGTGTTAGAGATATAAACCATTCTTGGGCCTCTAACTAGCAGCTCAAGCTTTTAGGTTGAGTTGGTTATTGACAGCTTAACTATCTGTATTCAAATATTTCATCATTTATCAGAAAGATATCTTCCCTCCAAACGAACCTTTCATTGTGTGACTATCCTTTTCTAGAACATGTTAAACTGTATGTTAAACTAGTTTGTTCTTTTTTTTATTTCAGAAATACGATGCCCTACGTGATGGATCTCTTTTGGTTGAAATCGAGGGTCAAAAAGATGTTTCCACAGTGACATCTGATCTGTCTGATGATGTTAGACATAGAAGATCATCAAGTAGATGGAACGAAGAGCTCTCCCCAACTAGCAGTACTGTTACTGAATCAACACAAGCTGGTGAACTGATCAGCAGAACAAAGCTACCAGTGGTAGATTCCTGTTCCCCCTCCCCCTCAACAATATCTGTTTGTTAATCTAATTTCATAATTTGCATATCAAATGTCTCAATGTTTGGAATGTTTGACAGTTCTGGCAAAATTAATCACGACATAGCAAATTTATCAATTTTAGGACTAATCATGGGATCCCTTGTGATTCATGTCATGTTTTCTTGCTTTCATCTGTAATTATTGGTAAAATCGCCATTGTTAGCAACAGTAATCACCCTCCAATTTGCTTTTATCACTTGTCAGTCCATTATTACAGTTCCATTGTACTGAAGTTGCTCCAATGTTTTAATTACAGTATTCATGGAGGCTAACTAGGCATAGTTCTATTTTGTTGTAGTTTCATACTTGGTTACTATTACCCTATTAAAATTCATTTTTTGACTGCTTATTGAATTGTAGGGAGGGATGACAATGTCTGATCAGATGGATCTTCTCGTCGAGCAAGTTAAGATGCTTGCTGGAGATATTGCTTTCAGCACCAGCACTCTGAAGCGCTTGATGGAGCAGTCTGTAAATGATCCTGAAAGCTCCAAAACTCAGGTATTCTGATTTGTTTTTAAACTATGCTGCAGCCAAATGTGTTGGTAGATGTGAAGTGCTAATGAAGTGTTAAGGATTCTTAATTTTCCATAAAATCAATTAGAAATTATCAATAATTAACTTTCTCTCTTATCTTTTCTATATATGTTAGCTTTGATATCTAGAAATATACCTACTGTCATGACCCGATATTAGGCCAAGACCAGTGCACAAGATAGGATAAGTTAGCTCAACATTCACCTACCTTAGCAAGCCTAACAAAAAATACTGAAAAACTGCTTTAAAAACTTAAAAATGAGGTTACCAAAAAGCAGTCTCCCCTAAAACAACTGAATAAACCAAAATTTTCAATCAACTTGAAAAATAATATAAATCTCAGAAATCACAACCGCAAGCATGAGCTTCTCTCATGCACCGGCTATACATATATGCATACAGCAGGGTAGTCAATAGCGGGCATAGCGGCCGCTATAATGGCGGACCAGGGTGGAAGAAGGCCTGGCTGTCACAAAACGCCGGTGGCGTTGCAGTGGTTCGCGGCGCGATAGCTACCGAATTGCAACCAAATAGCGGTCATAGCGTCCGCTATTGTGAACAGAGCTTGAAATCTCTGTTTTACCCCAACTAAAACCTCCTACTTCCACCATTTTGGGTCTACTGGTGTTTCACCCCTTTGTCGCACACTAAGAGCAGGTTTTAGGGTTGTCGACACCTCTTTCCTTCTTTCTTATGCACTTCACCCTTCTTTAGCACACTATTCTCTGTTGCAGAGGGTGAACGAAGCTTCTTTGTTGCCCACCCAATTGAAGGCTGCTCTGCACTTTGTTCGCACTTGCCAACCCAGTTCACACCGGCCCATCCCTCTCTGTCATCCATACTACTGTTACCCACCCTGCTCCTCCTTGTGTTTTTAGTCTCACTCTGTTTCTGGCCTTTACTTTGCACTTTTATTAAACTTATTGTTATTGGTGCTTTTAATTTTTTTCTTTCTTTCTAATTGACAATGACTAAGATGAATGATGAATGTGTCCTTGAATTGGGTACTTTGAGTTTGAGCATCAATTATGTATGTATTACAAATTTATGAGTTTTTTACATTGTATCCGCTATCCGCAGTATAGCGGCCACTTTGCAATCCGCTATAAATGAATAGGGTTTTTGGGGGGTGGCTACTTCACGCTGCGTTTTTCTATTGAGTATTTTGGTATACAATCAGAATCAATTGTACATAAAGTGACATAACAAGGCTAACCATACCATATACAAATCAAAAGAATTTACGACACCATCTACTATAGTTACAAAATATTAGAGTAAAAAATACAACTCTCGTCACTAACAAAGATGGAAATCTACCAAATGACTGAGGAAACAACAAATTCCAAGAACTAACTACTTAACTGTATGTGAATCTGAACTAAAAATAAATGGAATGGAGTGAGTCTCACAGACTCAGTGAGGGCATAATAAACAAAGTAAATTGGAAGGAGAAACAAATAATAGCACGAGTATTTAAACTTTTCAATAACATTAGAATATGCTGACCGATAGAAATAAAGTTTATAAATAAAATTATTGTGTCAAATGTTTTCTTTTCTCCAAACTGTATATAAACATAAAGTTATATAAAAACTTTGCTAATCAATATAGTAATCCATATGGGTAACACTAAAAGAGCCATAATACAAGTTGGCAAGTTAACTCTGCCCAACATGCCAATTCTCATGCTCAACTCAAGCAAAGGGCTTTGCCTCTCCCAGCACAAATCTCATGGCTAAGGTGCGGTCACCCTACAACCATGTAAAGGAGCTAAGGGTTCTCTCACCCAATAGCCAAACTGAATCAACTGGCCTCGCTAGGTCTATTTATATCTCTGTATCTATTATGTGCACATAGGTTGTTATATCTCTTCACTAAAGGAAAATGATGTTCTAACATGTAACTCATCATAGATGTTGAAAACATAATAGTCAATTAAAAATATAATATACAAATATTATTCAACAAAACCAATAATTCTCATTTATGCAATTCACAATAATAAAATCTAAAATCATTTTTAAATACTCGCTCATGAAGTCAATAAGACTATAGTTAAAATATAACATCATCTAATTTTATCTTTTCAAATATGAAGTGGAAACAAATATAATTTAATTTCCCTTTCATAATAAAATTTTATTTGAAGAAAATTTAATTTCTTTTGGAAGGTTTGTCTCCCCAAATAAAATAGTAAAGATGACATTAAGTAAACTATCCACTCACAGAAACGAATAACTAATTCAACCATTCCCAACAGCTCCCATGGAGGCAAGTTGGGTGTTATCCTGTGAATATGACCACAAATAAAAATATTTAATAAATCAAGATAGGCCTACAAGGACCTACACAAAGTCGCAACTATAAAAGAGAATATTTTCCCAATATAAAATAAGCAGAGCCTCTAAGATTTGTAAGTTCTTACAAGAAATATGAGATTTCTACTCTATCTAATTCCAAAGTCTCTAACCACCTCTTAAAAATTATTCTTAATTCTTACTTTATTATTGTTCCTTCAAAATATATTACCCATTATATTTTAGAGCTTAAATGATATAAAAAAAGCAAGACTCAAGAATTAATAACTCACCTCAAGCTCTAAAAAGAAGTGACTGCAATTGAAGAAAACTTGTTAGCAAGAAAAGCATCCTACACATGGAATAGGAGGAGGAGAAGACGTCCTCCTCTCTCCTGCCAATCCCCTTTAAAAAAAATAATGTTCATCTTCTTTTTTTTTTTAATAAGTTTAGATGCAAAATTCTCAATATACCCTTAAAAACAATTGCCATCCCTATTAAACCCCTTCCAATGTTTCTACGTTATAACACCTACAGTGTCAATCGAGTTTGTTTGATGTGTTTACTGACGCCAACCAGTTTTATGCACGTTTATGGGGCACCGATATGCCATGTTAGCCCGGACCCAAAAGTCCTTTGCTCTGGTTGCCTTTGTATTTTGCCCTTGTATCCTTGGAGTGCAATTTTAAGTGGTTAATACTATAACAAAAAATGCAGTTCCCGACTAATTGAAATGCCAAAGCCATATATTGATGATTTGTATTCTTGTTGGAAGTCCTTTATAAACGAAATATGCATGCTTTCTTAATCACAGATTGAGAACTTGGAACAAGAGATCCAAGAAAAAAGGAAGCAAATGAGGGTTTTAGAACAAAGAATAGTTGACAGCGGTGAATCTTCAATGGCTAACTCATCACTGGTTGAAATGCAGCAGGTAGCGATGTTGATATTGAAGTTCTCTTATATCTTATAGATTTGAAGGTTGCGTATTTATGCAAATGCTTTGATAAAGCTCATTTATACTTTTGTTTTTTCTTTGTGGGTTTGTTGTGAGTTGTGACAGACAGTCACAAGATTAATGACTCAGTGTAATGAAAAGGCGTTTGAGCTGGAGGTAAGTGCTATTTTAGTTATATTGTAACGTTTCTTAATTCATCAGTTTATTTCCAAAACCCACTTGAGTTTTTTCCCACTAGTATTTTGTCATTCCATTTTACTTGTTCTATTGTCAATATTGAATATGGATTTGTGAATTGTGCCAGTTACATTGATCGTTCACTTATAATAACTATATATATATATATATTTGAAAATATCTATAGATAAAATCTGCGGACAACCGTGTCCTTCAAGAACAGCTAAATAATAAGGTATGTGTTTTCCTTTTCGGCTATTTGATCAATTGATCCCCCCCCCCCTCTCTTATTATTATGAAATTGTCTACGTTGACACCCTCCCTCTTTGTTAATAGTGTTCTGAAAACAGAGAATTGCAAGAAAAGGTGAAGCTACTAGAGCAGCAACTGTCGGCAGTTACTAGTGGTACCTCGTTAGTGTTTTCTGATCAGTGTGCTTCTGGAGAACACATTGATGAGTTGAAAATGAAAATACAATCCCAGGTAACTCAGAATTTATCACTTTTGAATTAGCACACCTGAAAGGATTATGTGCTCTTTAATATCATTCACTTGGTTTCTTACCTTGGTTAATATTCCCTGCTTGTCAATATACTTCCCCTGCCTTCACTCTGTTGGTTATTATTCACGAAATCACTTGTTAGGATTACTATTTAAAATCATTTTAAAGATTCTGAATGAACTAAATACATGCAGATACTATAGTAAGCAATATAGTTATTCTTGTTGTCCAGTTTACAGTTTTGATTGGATTGAATTGCCTAATTGACATTCCTCTTCCGTTTTCAGGAGATTGAAAATGAAAAACTGAGGCTAGAGCAAGTTCACTTGTCAGAAGAGAACAGTGGGTTGCACGTGCAGAATCAGAAACTCTCTGAAGAAGCTTCTTATGCCAAAGAACTGGCCTCTGCTGCTGCTGTGGAACTGAAGAATTTGGCTGGTGAAGTGACAAAACTTTCATTGCAGAATGCAAAGTTGGAAAAAGAATTGATGGCTGCTCGAGACCTGACCAACACTCGAAGTGCTGTTGTGCAAACGGTTAATGGTGTTAACCGCAAGTACAATGATGCAAGATCTGGGAGGAAGGGGAGGGTTTCTAGCCGTGCTAATGAAATTTCGGGAGCTGGTCTGGATGACTTTGAGTCATGGAGTCTTGATGCTGATGAATTGAAGATGGAACTGCAGGCTAGGAAACAACGAGAGGTAGCTCTTGAGGCTGCATTAGCTGAGAAGGAATTTGTGGAAGAGGAGTACAGGAAAAAAGTTGAAGAGGCCAAGAAAAGAGAAGCTGCCTTAGAGAATGATTTAGCAAATATGTGGGTCCTCGTTGCAAAGTTAAAGAAAGAAGGGGGTGCTGTCCCAGATTCAAACATTGATCAAAAAAATGGTGATGTGGAATCACACATGAATGATCCGAAAACTAATGACATCGAAAGTAACATTGTCCCGAAGGGGCAGGTTTTGTATGTATCAAAACCAGACAATGAAATTCCTAAGGAAGAACCCTTGGTTGTTCGTCTTAAGGTAACACCATTCTACAGTTACGTATATGCTTCTTTATCATGGAAAATTTTGTACTCATTTTTTTTTGTTAGTTTACCTTAGTATAACATAGTGCCACTTTTAATTTCCTTGATAATTATTTTTAAGTTTGTTGGGTGATTAGATCTGACAAAGCACATAATTTCTTCATTATTTACTGCACAATCTTATAACTTGGGATGAAGCAAAAAGGTCTTCAGAAATACATTTTGGATCTGTAATTTATGATTTCAGGCACGCATGCAAGAGATGAAGGAAAAAGAACTCAGGCACCTTGGCAATGGAGATGCCAATTCCCATGTTTGTAAAGTATGTTTTGAATCTTCAACTGCAGCAATTCTTCTTCCATGCCGACATTTTTGTTGTGAGTCTTTTTCTAAGTTGTCTGAATCTTTTCCCCTCAAATATATGGCAATTTTCTTTTGGATTTACAATTTTTTGTCTGAATACTTACAACCTCTTGTTTGCTTTTGCTTTTGCAGTGTGTAAATCTTGTTCACTTGCTTGTTCTGAATGTCCAATATGCCGCACAAATATTACAGATAGGCTTTTTGCTTTTACATCTTGACCCTTTTTACAGAGGTCTTGCAAATTTTCTTATAGTACTTTCATGAACCATATTCAAATGCTGTACCACAAGTACAAAATTATAATATGTTTTCGTTGTTGACTGTTTTAATTTTTGCAGGGCAGTATCTCATTGAATTAATATATCCACGCGGTAACGGGTGCAATTCTTTTATTAGTTTGCCTGTATGTAAAACTGTTTCAAAGGTATATCAATATCTTCTTTCTTTTACTCTACCCCAGGGAAACTGTATTATAGGGGGAGACAAAGGGGTGGGAAAAGAGAATGTAAAAAGGAAAAGGAAAGGGTGTAAACCGCACTGCTGAAGTACATATGCACAATGTGTGTTTGTTTTATGTAATACGGCAGAATTTTGTTGTATATCCTGCATGTCCCTTGCTGTGTATAAGAACACTGAGGTTCCTCCTTATTCCTTGCAACATGATTTTTCATCTGCTTTGTTAATTTCATCATACAAGCCTGCCTTCTGAAATCTAAAAAAAAAATTCTTTTTTGGTGTAAGAAATCTCAAAATTTAATTACTTGATGTTATTATGTTTAGCAAGTTAATTTATTCTAATAACTTGATGGGCTTCTTTCTTTACCGAGTAATCTCAACTTCGTGTATCCAAAAATATACACTTTCTTTTATAGGAGTTCCCGGTTTGACAATTGAAGAATAATTCGGGGATTCAGGTTGTACGGGTATTTCCCAAAAATCAACCCTGGTTCTTTTGCTGAACTTTTGATAACTGCAATCTTCAACATGCCAATTAGTCTAGTGAAAAAAATCTCATATGGGGAGGTTTCCACATTGCAAAAGTGTTTTGATACAAAAATCTAGAGTGTTTAGATAGTTTTTTTTTTAAAAAAAAAAGAAAAAATGTTCTTTTATTTTGAAAAAAATATTTTATGTTTTTAAGAATGTCTGGATATAGTTTTTTTAAAGCGTAGAAGTTAAAAAAAAAATCTAATTATCACTTATTTTGCAAGCTAATTATCATCATCTTAAAAAAAGAAGAAATAGAAATAATTTTTAATATAATTTTATTTTTTACTTTTATTAAAAATTACATTACATGTCTTTTTTTTTTTCTGCAAACTCTACTTTTCTCATTTTAGATATCTCACATTTAAATAATTTTGGTATAAAAAAGTCATTTTATTCTTTTTTATTTAAATAAACTTAACATCATTTTGTTATTTAAAAGTATTTTTTAAACTTTACATCCAAGTGTGAAATAACTTTAAAAAAAAAGGATTTACTAAATTTTTTAATTAAAAAAGTCATTCTTTTAGAAACATATACAATCGAGTTCCTAGTTTATCACTTTATCTGCTACCCCCTTCTCTCTTGCGCACATAGAGAGATAGTTGTGCATGTCTCTTTGCAAATTCTTTTAGGATACTAGCTAAGTGGATTAAGTGCTCATTCACTACCAACTTGCGTTGGTCAGAGTGGAAAAAGTTTAGTTATCTTAAATATCTTATTTCAAGTTTGATTCTTGGAGACATGTGTATAGAGGAAACGCAATTGGGAGGGATTCTTGCTTCAAAGGCTTGACCGTACCTTGTGGGATTAGTTTCTTGCCTTTTGGGTAAGGAAATACACTGGTTTACACAAAAAAAAAGTGCTCATTTACTTGTTTCAATGTCTTTTTTTTTTTTTGGTTAAAAAAATTACTTTTCTTACATAGTGTATACGGATAGCAATTTTATCTACCCTAACAGGTACCCGCGGGTAATATTAGTTATAAGGTGAGTTTTGGGGGAAATTTTCCCTTCACGAGAGCTTGGGGATGAGTTTTTTAACACCTGTTTATTAAATGAGGTTGAGGCGGGAGTTGTTTCCCATGTACCCACGGATACCTGTTATATGAAATTATAAAAATATCCTTAATTAGTATTTTGATTTAGTATTTGGATTTAACTTTTGGAATCTGTTTCAAGAAAATTGTATTGTTATTTTTATTTTAATTATTTAAAGTTCTTAAATTAAGTTAGTTTATAGTTGATAAATTATGACAAATTGTGATATTATAGATTATTTCATTTATTCTTTTTTTTAAATTAAAATTTTAAATGATTTAATGAATTGATACTTGTCTACCCACAAAAGAAAATAGAAATGGATACGCATATAAGTATGGGGCAGGGACGGGGGATGGATATTCGTCCACGGGGCGAGGGACGTGGGTCTATTACTTGGATAAGCTTTTGTAAAATTGCTAAAGCACTATGGACCTACTTGGGAGGGTTTATAAATAACTTATTTAGGCTTATTTATGTAATAAACATTTATGAATTATTTTTATCGCATTTGAATGAATTTTTTAAAACAACTTTTGAGACTTTTATAAATTATTTTAAGCTTATTTTTATAGACAAGACATTTAAGCTTATAAAAATAAGTATTTGTAAAAGTTAAAAAAAACTTAAGCGTTAATTGTTTTTATTGTCAATTTTTTTAAAATTAATCTTAATGAGTTGATACAATTCATAATATATCTCTAAAAAAATACTACTTGTTTTAGAGAATTTATGAAAAGTGTTTTTTAAAATATCTATCTAAATATTATATAACTTATTTCAAATTAAGTTTATCATAATAAAACTTATTAAATAAATTTTATTTAAATAAGTATATATATTAATTATTTATCTAAACAAAGCCTAAATATATATTTTTTAATTAAATTTTTGTGGTTATAATTTTCTTTTATGAAGTGAGAGAATGAGTATGGCCCATCCATACCATCGCATTTAAAAGAGATCTCAAGTTACTATATCACAAAACATTTCCAAAAAAAACCCGGCCCTGATACAAAATTAAGCACGTGATGTTGCTATGGAGAAGAAAAAAACAATGCTGTTGTCACTCGTTAAAACCTTTATTTACGTTGAAGTAATTGATATTAATTTGAACCAATATGCACCGGCCATTGAAGATTCACATGATTCTGGCCTACCTTCAAGAAAAGTAAAACGAGGACTTGTGGCGCGGTCGTGTTCCTCACCAGGTTGGGCCATACTTCATGTGGAGGCGATGACGTACTTTTATTTACTGATGAGTGAGTACATGAGTCATGAGTATCTCTGATGGTGTGAAAAACATGGGGTATACTAGGTGTTGCACAGGATTTGTGATTCTCATTGGCGTTTAGAAAAAAAGATGAAAGCAATTTAAGAGGGTGGCCTCCTACAATTAAATAGTTCATCGTTGAATTATTGATTGTAAGTTGTTAAATTTAATATAAAATAAATAGATAATTTAAATTGAAGCAAATCAGATATCATTATTATAAGTTACTTGTAATAAAAAAAATTATAAGTTAGGCCCTAATAAATTTTATTATTTTTTTGTAAAATATTACAAATTTGTCTTTAATAAAATATTGTTATTTTTTGTTCTTCTTTTTCGTGTGAAAAAGCTCTTATGCCGTAGCCATTTTTGAAAAAAACAATTATAAATTGTCGAGATTGTAGCAGTTCGCGACATTATTTTTGTTGTTGTACAAAAAGAATATTATTTTACACAATTTATTAACATTTTTCAAAATCTTATCTTTGTATTGATTTAAAATTTATGCATTTTATTAAATTAAAAAAGAAAATTACTGATGTGTATATTTAATTTTAAATTATTATTTATTTGGCCCAAACCATATAGTAATAAATCTAATTAAACATACTTAAAATGTTGGTTTACAAAAATATAAATATTAAGCCGCTTTCAGGATCAATGAGAGATTTACTTGATTATTTTAATAATTAATATTTTAAAATTTTTACAATATCGATATTATAGATTAATTTATAACATTAATTTTTTATTATTTTAAATCTCTCAAAATTCAAAAATATCTAAATATTAAAAAATATAAAATGTCTCATGAAAATAATTTTTTAAACAATTGTTGTTATATTTTTTGAGAATTATTTTATTTCATATTATTTAATAAAAAATAAATTTATATTATGGAATAAGTTACTATGTAAGAAATAAAATTTGATTACATATGAATAAAATACTATAGGTTGTAGCATTAATTTAGTGTGTGTTTTGTTTAGATTTTGTAAACTTAATTTTAAATGAACATGATTTTACAAACTTGATTTTGGTCAAAAATAGGTTTGTCCTAACGTGATTTATGTTTAGAGACTTATATCTTAAAAGTTATTTAGGTTGTTAACTATTTAACAATTACTAAGATTTAAGGGTCTAATTTACAAATACAAATTTTTTTAAAAAAAAATATGTGAAAAGATGATAACTTACTATTATCTATTATTTTACTGACTCATAGATGAATCACATGTTATAGTTTTATACAGTAGTAAAAGTCATTTATACAGTAGTAAAAGTCATCATTTAAGAATGTCTTAATTAGATTTTTTGTTTTTGTAGTTTCACTAAAATAAAATTTTGGTTTCTCAGTTTATGAAGTTTTCAAATTATAGCAATTAATTTTCGTTGCTTATTTGATGCTGACGTGCCAGTTTTTGTTGATCATCATAATATTTTTCTGTTGATTGTACAAATTCAATTTATGTGTCACTATTTTTTATATTAATTGTTCTTACATAATATTAATGTGACGTAATGTCACGTCAACGTCAATCTAATAAGAAGATTAATTACATTAATTTAAAAATTATGGAGATAATATTATTACAATTAAAACTTAAAGGTAGATACAAAAAAAGTTGTAGTAAAATTAAAAGTCCAAAAGCATAATTAAGCCTAACAAATTTGTCTAAACTATACGGATGCCATATATGAAAAGATCTTGTTAAGTATTTAGTTGGATTTGAAGCTTGAACTCGTTCCCTCAACCTCCCGCAAGGCAATTTATACTAAGATTGTGTTTGGATTAAGAAAAAAATAAAATAAAATAAAAAGAAGTAAAATAAAAAATAAGTAAATTTTTAAATTATTTAAATTAAAATAATTAAGAAAAAAATAAGAAAAAAATTAAATTTTATTATAAATACATATTTATTTTTATTTATTTATAAAATAAAAAAAAGTAAATTAAATAAATTTTTACTTTTATTTTTTTTCACTTTAAAATTTTTTTATAAAACTTATTATTATTATTATTATTATTATTTAATTAAATAAAAGAATAAAATTATTTTTCTGTTTTCTATTTCTCTCAAAACAATCAAGGCCAACGGGTTGAAAAACCCTTCTGTCCATTTCATTCAAGCAATGGCATTTTCCAACCATGCACAACTGTCGGTTGTTTATCAGTTTTTGCTGTCAATTATGAAAAATGGATAGGCATATTGTGGAAATTAAATATACGGGTGGCTTTTCGGAGATATCAAGAATTATTTAATATGCATAAACCTGCAAGTCTTAAACAATTCTTCTCATAAAATGCGAAAAGGTATTATCTGACTTGCAGATTAAGAACGGAAAGTATTATACCCGGTGGGCCAAGTCAATTTATGCTCGGAGGCTACGTCAAAATTTGGGTTGAGTCATAATTTTGGTTTAGACTAGTAAATTATTTGTCCAACGCAATTCTATACATGCTGCGAGCTATTTGATTTGTGGGTTATTTTTTTTATTTTTATAGTTAGGGTTAAAAAATATAATATCAAATAATTTATATTAAAAAATTTAAATTATATTATATTAAAATATTTTAAATTAATTATTAATAAAAAGAAAAACTTATAAATTGTAAAAAATTGCAGGAAACAAACGATGCCATATTTTCCAACAACTTTACAAATAGTATATCAAGGGGAGCGTCTAAATTTTTTTACGAGAGAATGACTCATTAGTTTAATTTGAATAAAAGATATTCTATTTTAATTTGGTCATTAAATTAATTAAATTAATAATTTATATATAATTAATTAATAATTTATTTTTATTTTAATATTTAATTAATTTAATTGACAATCTAAAATAAAAAAACTTTTTCCCAAGTAACCCTAAATTATCATTCTCCCTTTTTCTATCATTGGAGAACTAATTTCAGGAACTGTACAGCCATTATCTCTCCATTTCGAGTTCTCTTTGACAGCATTCGCTTTTGGTATATCCTTAACTCCGACCATAGAATCAATCTGGGGAAGATTCGAAGTGCTAAGCAGAGGGGATCGAACTTGAACTTGAGGTGCCCACGCTGTCAATGGAAACGAACACATGCTGACTTCAAGATCTTGGTCCTGAAACGCTGACTGGTGCTCATAATCCTGCAACAACAAAACCATTCAAAGTTGTTAAATACCAGATGAAAAATAAGTCTCTCTGCTTCCCAGTCTCTTAGATGCAGCGGGGTGTATAACAAACCTTACAAAAACCATTAGGTTCAAATGAAGCATCAAGAAGGTCTTCCATGCAGTAACCGGGTATCGTCTCAATCAAGTATTCAGCAATGGTGCTTGTTGAAAATGAACCCGTGTCACTAGCCATATTGTCTTCAACCTTGCCAGAAGAACTTATATTTTCGTTTGAAAATGATCTGGGTCTCTCTATTTTAGGACGAGAGCTTCTTACTTCATAGTTAGTGACTCTGTCAGTGCCATTGGAGGATAATGATGTTGGGTGACTTGGGTATAAAGAAGAAGCACAGAGCTTTACGCCCGTGAGAAGAAACCTATTATGTTTCTGGGTATGTTCATTGGCTCTGTGGATAGGAAGGTCGCATTCTCTGCAAAGTATTGATCTGTGTTCTTGGCAAAATAGATATGCGCACCTCTCCTGCAAAAAATAAAAATAAAAATGGTGGATGCTGATGCTCAATTTGAATTTCTTTTCAATCATTTTAAATAAAAAAAGACCAGATTTTTGAATCGTATTCTGTGATCATATATTTGTACATTGACGAGTCCTTTTGATTGAAAGGTCTAGAAAGTAGATATGGAAGAGAGAAGGAATCAGTACTTGGCAGATATCACAAAGAGGGGACTCTTTGGAGGTGGGGTGTTGCAGAGAGAAGCGTGTGTGTTTGCCAGCGAGCTTGTTGGCGTGGTGGATGGTACGATCGCAGCCATAGCATAGAGCTGCTTCATCTGCAGGACAGAACACAGAGGCCTCTTCTTTGTCACACACATCACACTGGATCCTCATCTCTCTCTCTTAGCTTCCTCTGTGCTTGTTTGTGTCTTCTCGTTTAATTTGCTTCTTCAAAGTTGGAAAGATTGGTTTTGAAGCCTAGGGGATGGGGACAAAATAATTATGGGCGTTTAGGCATCATGGTCCAGAGAGAACAGCTAAGCTCAGGGTATTAAGTGCTTCTGACTTTGAGAAAACCCTGGACGAATGCCATAGCTATCACTTTTCTCTCTATATGTATTTCTCTTTCTTTGAGTAAAGAGGTAGTAAGCAAGTTGTCTCATTGGGCTATTATTCTATAGCATAATCTTTCACTCTCATTCTGAGTTTGTCTGGTCTTGGAGGCATGGCATGCATTAATATGCCTCCTTTATTGATTCAAATGCTCCAGTTGTGATCTCGGGCTTCACCATATATATAATTAACTAACCCGATGATTGATAAGAGTATAAAAAGTATAATATTATAAAATTATAATTTAATAATTATCAAACATTATTAGTTATGTATATATAAACATTATGAATACCAAATATTATTTATTTGTATTTTTTATATAAAATATAAGAGATTATTTTATAGTGAAATATTAAGTTTGAATGAGAAATTTCAATTTAAAAAGTTGATGTCTTGATTATGATAAAATATTGATGTGTACTTTGATACATGACAACAAAATACAATTAGTAAATAATTAAATATTTCATATGATATATAAAATGACTTGAACTCTCAAATATTCCAAAATAAGTTTAATGATACATTTTCTTTTGTTAAATTATAGTAAAATAAAGGAATTTAAAAGAATTAATGATAAATTTTTTAAATTGAATTTATTTTAATATTATTCAACTTAATTATTTTTATGATATTCATAAAAATATTTCAAAAAGTTAATAAATTTCATTTATTTAAATATTAATAAAATGATATTATTATATAAATTAACTAAAAACAGTTTTATGTATAGTATACATCCAATTTTTATTTTGTATATAAGAAGCAACACTTTCTCAATTAGAATACATAATTGCGATAAGTAACTAGATATGATTATATAAAAATAAACTAGTTAATATTAACGTAAATCATATTTGAATCAAAAAATAATAATATAAGAACATAACAATACATAACTTTATGTCCTACAATCTTAAATAAAAATTATAGATATATTATGCTAGTTTAAAATTTTAAATTGTTACTCATTTGAATCATAAAAAGATCATCAATATGACAAATTTATACACAAATTTGCAATTATAAGGAATGACACATTTAAGAACAAAGAAATTAAATATACTTTTGTATGCATCTTATTGTAACCCAATTTCACTTCTTTTCATCTTGTCATTTACAATTGCTTTGAATGTTCAGTAATTTAAAATTCATAAAGGTAATTTTTTTTCTTATTAATTATTTTTAGCAAAGATAAAACATTCACACAATGTGACAAATATTTGTCATTTTAGAACATATTTTGGCATATATTTACAATTCTAAAGTATGTTGTCTATCACATATTAAGAGTTCTTTTAATTACTCACAGTAAGAATGTAGTAATAAACAAATTATAAAATATAATTAACTTTGACAATTAAAATTTTACCTATGTTTAACATATGCAAAAATTAAAATTTGACATGTATTTTAATTAAATGTATAATCATATCTAAGTGATTTTTGTCAAAATTTCTAAGTGACATTCGTCAATATTTTTTTTTTTCTAATTGACACATGTTAAAAGCTTCTCTTGATGATCTTAATTTTCATTACAAATTAATGTTTAATATGCATGTATATAATCACAAAATTAATGTTTAATATGAATTCATATATAATCATAAATTAATATTTAATATGCATGCATAAATTAAGGTTTAACATAAATTTTTATTAATTATATTAAATGCATAAATACATCTAAGTGACACTGGTCAAGATTTGATTTCTTCCAAAGTTCTTTCCACTTTCTTATTAAACTTTCATTAATTGTTCTTTAATTATCACTTTAGGTGACACTTGTCAAGATTCTATTTCTTTCTAAGTGACATTTGTTAATTTCTTTGAGCCTATTTTTTTTATATATTAAAAAGTCATTATTTGACTTGAACCTATAATTTCTATTATGATACTCACTTGTCCTAATTTCCTATACTGAGCTCAAGTGACTACATTTTGCTTTTGATTGTAGGAAATGAGAGGTTATAAAATGTTTGAATTTATTTTCATATACTTTGGATATGATTTTATGGAGGAAGTTGCTAGAGCTAATCAACTTAAAGTAGGAATATAATTTTCTCAAGGTTAGAAATTTTTGGAATGAGGATTATTAGTTTCATTTAGGCTGGTATCAAAATTGCGTGTGTCAAATGTTACTTTTTTAGCCTTAACCTCCTTTGACATTAATATTTCATTAATAATTTATGTATATTGGTACTTGTAAGATGACATGTGTCAATATTTTAAATGATATACTTGTCTCATATTAAAATATTTAAAAGGTGACACCTGTCAAGATTTTGTTTCTTAATCTTATCTTTTATATAGATATAGATAAGGTATTTGTTAAGGGCATTTAAATCTTCAGTCTCTTTATTTTTAATTTTTATTATTTTTTAATTAAATATTAATAAATTATTAAAAAGATCTTTTATTTTTTAATTGATAAAATTATTTTTTAGTTGTTAATTTTTTTGTTGTGTTGTCAATATTTAATTTGAAATACAAGAAATGAGTAAGAAAAAGTGACAAATTTTTTATTCCTTGCTAAGGAGTGACATGATTAAGGAATTAAAATAGAATATATTAAATGTAAAAATAAAATATTAAATATTTTGAAAATTTAAAAAGCATTTAATATATTTTTTATTAAGTAATTCATAAAATTTATTAAAATGTATTAAATATTTCTTAAAAAGTATCCTTAATTAGGATACTCCTTAGCAAGACTTGATATAGTAAATTATACCCTTTCAAGTGAGAGGTCCCCCCCGCGAACAAAATAAAACAAAAAAAGGACTTGCTACGACAAATTATACCCTTTCGAGTGAGAGGAGCTGAAGCAATTTTAGCCTTTGGGAGACTGAAGCTTCCTACTTAGCCTATTCATCATTCATCGATACTCTTTTGCTTTTATGCAAATATATAATAAAAAATAAAATAAATAAATAAGTGGAGGACAGATGAAGCTTTTATTTTTTAAAAATTATTAGGCATTTTCATATTGTTTGAGTGCAAAACTAATTTTCATTTTAGTGTTGATTTGGCACTGATAACAAGTTACTTCCAATACCATTCAAATCCATGAAATGCAGGTAAAGAAAGGAAGAAGCTTTATTTCTTGTTCTATTTACTTCATATATTCATGCACATTTTATGAAATTAGAAAATTATTATTATTTTCATTTTTTACACCATGTTTATATTACTTTTTTTTTTTTTTTGGTTTTTTGCAGAAATTGTTCCTTGTACAAGATTCCACAACGGTGGATCTTCTATCTATAGATTGGACTATTCCTTGAGTAGAAATTACAATGATTTAACTTGAAAATGATGCGAGAATAACGTTACAAAATATCCTATTTGAGTATTACTTGTGTAATTAGAAATTATTGTCTAGCTACTATTTTCGTTACAAATGAAATACCTTCTTTCCACTAATCTCATATCATTTTGCTTAAATTAGTCTACTTGAACCAGAACTTGTTAAGTGAAGTCTTCTGCAAGCACAAACCACCATGGACCATACCGAAAGAGGGAAAAAAAAACTAATCGTTTCATTTTGGTATACTACATATATGATATGAAATGATAGTATAAAACGATAGGATAAAAATTTGATAAATTCTTATACTATCCATTATGTAGTGTCCAACTGTATAAAAAGTTGACAGAACAAATGAATGAAATATTATTTTTTTTTCATTTAAAAAATTTCAAATAGGGTTGTTTAATCAAAATTTCAATTTTAGGTGTTTTTTTTTATAATAAAAGTTAGGTTAATAGAAAAGCTCGTCCCAATCTAAAGTTAAGACGTATCATTAACCTTAAAGAAAATTTATAGTGGAGTTGGATGACCTACTAAGGAGAAAACCTTCGATTCCAACCCAAAACTAACATGAGGGACAGATTGATAATTTTAGGTGTTTTTTACAAGAATACAGTATACGTATATATATATGGACACGCTTCCCAATTTCATAATATTTGCTTTTTTAACTTTTGTGCTCGACCACTATATTGAAGGAAACAAGCGGTGCTTAGCATGACATGTGAGGATACAAAAACTATGAGACCATTTGACCAAGCAAGCAAGCATAGCCAGAGAAGCCCAGCAACAAGGTGTCTCCCTAAAAGAAGTTCAGAATCTGAATTTGAATTCTCTTTTTTCATTCATAATATCTGGAAAGATGTATTGACAATGTCGTAACGTAAAACTCACGTTTTTTTTTCTCATATTATAAAATTCTAAACCATCAATTATTGTAAAACACCGTACCTAATAAGGGACCTTTAATTTGTCAATGTAAGAAAGCTGCTTTTGTCAAACTATCAGTCCCCACTCTCAAATATCTCAGTTCTTCCTTTATAAAGTTTGTATCAGTGCCCAAATTAACAATGGCTAATGATAAATATAATTGCGTCACAAGCTACCATCCGTTAATTCAAAGAAGTTCTATTTGTAACACTTAAACCCCTTCATTTTACTGCAGCATATTATAATTACTTTTATTAAAAGATTTCGTCTTCTTTTTTCAGATGCATTAATTACTCTGATGTGGGTGGCTTTTATGAAGCTTCTTTGTTGCGTTTGAGGGAAGACATAATAAAAGTGAACAATGTTATAGTGGAGTGCTGCTTGTCCTGACCATTAGCCTGCCTTTCTGTTCTATTTCAACAATTTCATTGTGGCCTTCTTTTCTTTTCAAACATAAATTATAAGCGTGGTTGTTGCAGACTTTGCTCTTCCTTGCATCATATAATTGACCAAATGAACGCACATTAGCGAAATTGGAAAGTGCAAGAACCAAAGTGGGTAACGATTAAAGAAGTCGGCCAAACTAGACGACAAATAACACTTTTATCAGACTAGATATGGATTATCTTGTTGGAGAATCTTTGAACAAAATATTGTAAAAGATAGCAAATTGTTAGCATAAAGAAGGTAACTGAGAATATAAGAAAGGAACATTGCACGTTTAATCATTACGGATTTAAATCTTAATAGTTCAAATACTTCCTCACATGGATGACAACAAGTATATCTTTTAATGACAAGTAGTTTTTATGCAGTGTGCTCTTCACAAATAATTTCACAAGCATATGATAGGCCACTTTACTTGCAACTCAAGTCGGTAGAAAGTGGGAATGTATTGGTCAGGGTGCTAAAGAGAGGAAGAGACCAAGCAGGCATTTTCTAGGATTCAAATGGGAGACAGCAGACCAAGATCACTAGCCACTTGGGTTAGGTGTAGCACAGACGGTGGGGAAAAGACAAATATCAATGGAAGTTTTAGCTAGTTTCGTATTCAATGTGAATTAATCGGAAAAGACAAATATCAATAGAAGTTTTAGCTAGTTTCGTAATCAATGTGAATTAATTAGGAAAGAGAAAAGAGCCAAATCTCATAAAAAAAGAGTGCAAAAAGGTCATGAAACTCCATTTTCTTTTTTATCACATCTCCATTTTTTTGGTCTTACGTTTACTTTAACGTCTCCAATGACGATGAAATTCAACCAGTGGCATAAAATCTGGACTCAAATTTAACCTTCATAAGGATACGGGAGGCAAGATAATGATAATAAAAATCTGTAAGAGTCAGATTAAATCACAGTTATTGGACTAGTAGATTTATATATAAAAAAATGTCTTACTTATCAACTATAATAATGGCATGTCAATAATATCTTATGTTTGGAAGATATATAAAAGATATGGTCTATTCGAAGGACCAATACGAAGGTAACATGGTGAGCTGTACGTAATATTTTTTCAGCCATTCGTAATGGGAGAGGAGGTAGGGAAAGGTATTGCTCAAGAATTGTGTAGAATATATATAGATGTACTTTAAAGTCTGCATCTTATGAAAGTTGAAAAGCATTTCACAGCCAGAAACTTGCCTACATTCTATTTGCTCTACTGGTTGCATATTTCGCATGGGCATATGAGTGTATATGGAACATTTAAGAATGTAATTGGGATCTGATTGTAATGGGTAGCTTGGTCTTATAGATATCTGTGTTTCTGTAGCTTCGCCTGCCAGCTGAGCTATTGAACGTGCTAGGTCAACTTGTTAAATAATGTGAATGTTGTAGCTGTGCATTTTTTTGGATAGTATATATATATATTCTTCATAAATTAAATTTGTCTAAATTATACTTACTCTCTCTTTTATTTTTTTTCCAACTAGAGGTTACATAATAGGAGATAGCCTATTTCTTTTTCATAAATTGTGTCCACTTGGTTTCGATGAAATTTGAAACTTAGATTTCTAAGATATAATACCTAATGCTCAATAAACAATAATCGAGATATTCCCTTCTCTTTTATTTTTAAAATTCTATTAACATCTCTTATTTTTTGTATTTATAATTTTACCTACATAAAAGAAATGTGTGTGTGTGTGTGTATATGTTTAGAAAAAAAATTAGACAATAAATAATATTATTAAGTTTGTTTTTGGGTCAAACAATATTACACCAACTGAGCTGGGAATAATGCATTATTAGTGGTAGTAGGCTACAAAGGTGGAAGTGAAGGCCCTGCAGGGTAATTATTGGTTTGGGCCTACGTCTTACCAACTGTACGTAGTAGAAATAGTCCAATAAAGTGTTTGTGATATTATTGGGCTCCTAATTTTACTTTTTAAGGCAATGAGCACATTCTTCTTCTTCTCTTGGGCTGCGAAAGAAAAAACAATTTAATTAGATCTGGCTAGCCCGAATGTCATCGGACTGACCTGATTTCAGCCCGATTTATAGCCGGGCCAAATTAACCCGCCCTATTATCAATTGACACTTATGATGCTGGGCCCAATTTGAGAGCTCTACGGTCAATGGAAAGACCAAAAGTCCAAATTCTTCTGTACCCATAATAAATAATAGAGTAAATATGTATTTTGATTTTTTAAAGATATAAATAATATTAATTTATTCTTTTAATAATTTTAAAATTTAAATTATTTTTTAAATAATTAATTTAATATAAAAATAATATTAAAAAATTAATTTAATATAAAAATAATATTAAAAAATTAATTTAATATAAAAAATTAACTTTAATTAATTATATTAATATATTTATTATTAAAATGCTTAAACGACACTTATATTTTTTGAAAATGAGATAAGTGTCTATCCAGAATAATAAAACAAAAAAGAGAAATTTGTACAGGAGAAGAGGCAGTGAGGGATATGGTTGAGATTTGGATGCATAAAAGTTGAAGGGTCATTACAGTTACATTACAGCTCTCTCTCTCTCCCGCCATTGAAGTAACTATCACTCTCTCTGTCTCAGAATGACCGCGTTCTCTGTCACCGCTTCGGCTTCTCCATATCTTCTTCAACCTTCTCCTTTTCCCACTCCCACTCGTCCACTGGTACTTATTTCATTCTTGTGTATTTGCTCAGCCACTCATTCTCATTCTTCTTAATCATGTCATCTCTATTATCTAATTCAGGGTTCAGTGTTGCGAAATTGGAAAATTGGGACTTTCTCGATGCAGAGACTGCGTCATCTCACACCGTTTCCTTCGAATTGGAGGAGGAGGTAGTATTCGTTCGTAGTCACTGATTATTATTTAATTAAGTATCTTATCATGTGAAGGTTTATTTCAACTTCTAGTGTTCTAATGTCTCATTCTCGTATTGATGATGCTATCAATAGTAAATTGGCGTGTTTGGATCTAAAAACAGGAGAACTTTGATATGTGCAGTCAATCAAGACGCCGAGGAAGCTTTTAAGAAGACTGTGGAAATTGATAGACTCATAGATATGCTCAGGGACGCTAATCCTCCCCAAGTATGAATTTCTGTCATTTAACCACATTTTATAGCAGATTTTATTCTGTAAGTTGTTGCTGCTGCTTTATTTTCTTTCCGTCAATAATATATGTGGTTCATGACGTAGGACTCAAATTTTATGTATTAATTGATTTTAGATAATGTTTTTCAATGAATTTGATATTGTTTTCCTTCATAAACAGCTTCAGAAACTTGTTGTTGAAAACATCCTCGCTTTCAATCCTAGCTTTTGGATACGACTTGCAGCAAGATCTGATACTTGCAAGTCTGAGGATGATAAAGTATACTTTTAAATTTCTGAAAATGTTTCTTTGGTCAGTCTCTGTCTAGTCCTTTCATTTTGTATAATGTGCTTTTTGTTTATTGTTAATATGCAGAGAGATTATGAAGAATTGGCTACAACGGTTATGAGCGTTGTGGATCTCGTGGTTCATAAGACTAATGTACCCCTTCCCTCTTCCTTCCATCTACCATTTTTCAAAGGTTGTTTTTTTATTTTCTCTATAGCTTCTTTTGACAATAATCTTGCTATTCTATTCTTTTCCGTGCAGGAAAAGATAGAGTCTTCTACAGATGTCCTGAAGGGAGTACTAAAACCTGTGGTTGATGATGTAGGAGAGATTCCCTGGCCTCCCAGAGATCCTCAGGCACTCACATTGATGGAAAAGGTGAGTTCTGTTTCTCACTGATTTTATTGAGTGGCCTGTTGTATTGGATAATGGGCTACATTTTAAACTACGCTGATTTTCTGCACACCCATATATAGTGAATAGGGCAATAATACACTAGTTGTGTTAATCGGTGAACATTATTCTTAATTTTCATATTATTTGTTTTTCAGTCAACACAAAGATAGCTGCTGACTACTTTGTGCGAAAACTCAACATTTGATATATGCTTCAGTCTCAATCACCATGAACTGTAATGTGAATGATATCTCCAGAGGGTCTATGATTCACCTTCAGGTTTTGTGAAAAATGAATTAGATAAGAGACCAAATGACTAACAACAATAATAAACTATAAGGTGATGTCTAAATAGTACATAGCTGCCTATGTAATCTTCTGGAATGCAAGCTTAATTGAATTGAGCACCATATAGTCATTTGTGAAGGAAAAAGTGAACAATTGTCTGCAGAATCGTGCATATTTGTATTTTTGTAGTCTTCCTTCTCTTCTAAATGAAGTAAGAGCTTTCATTTTGGTAAGCTATTCTAATTGACTAATTGCCAGTTGGTTGATTTGGTTATACTAGAACATGTGTTTTTTCAGCAAGTCCTATCTATCTATTTAAATTTTAAGTCCTAATCATTAGGAAATAAGTCAAAGGGAGCAAGAAGGACAACTGGATGAAGGGTTCCTTGCCGAAGTTAATGCACAACTACGACAAGTGAGTCTGTTTTTCACATTTACTGCTTTTTATTTAACCTACAATAATTTTCAATTGTCAGTAGACACTATATACTCTAGTAACGGAAAACATTGCCCACTATTCATATTACCCTTAAAAACTGGTGTTAGTTAGTTACTTAAATGTCAAAAAGATACCAAGTGTATGAGGTATTAGCAATTTGCATATTTTTTCAAGGATTATTAATTTTGGATATTCAATTACTTAGATTTCACAACAATTTTTGTCTTGTATGTATTTACTTTTGGTATAGCTGAGATTTCTAATTAGTTTCCAGTTCTAGTATGATATCTGTTGGGATATTGTGTAAGTGCTGCTATGTTTGGTTTCATGAGTATTTTATATATGATATACACATTTTTTTCCTTTTTCTATCGCAATTACATTACATATGACGTATTTAATAATATATCTTGCCTATAATATGCAGGCAAAGGAAGACGGTGATAAGCCTGGGCTTGAGGCTATGTTGCAAAAGGTTTTGCAACTCTATGCTTCCAATGTTCTCTCAAAACGTAGTTACGCCATGAAAGGTATGTTTTATAGTTGATGTACCCAACTACTAAATGAAATTCATGTTTAAATAGATGAGTATTTGCTTGTAGAATCATGACTGGCAACTTAGAATATATATCTTATGACAGAATAGTGATGGTAACGGGATTAGGTTAGCTGTTTATTTTTCTTTTTCTTTTTCTAATTTCTAGGTATGTGTATATTGACCTTAATTGAACAAGAGAAAAATAGGGAAATAGGAAATGTGGGAAAGTAAAATTAACCAAATTAAGTGAATCATAGGGATTTTCATTATATCTTGCTATGTTTGAATTATGATTAAATGTTTTTTTTAATCTTTGGTTTAGGTTGACAGTTCAGTTTTCTCTATGTTTTTTCTCTCTTTCTTTCTTTGTATACGATCTTTTTTATGTTCAACAATTTTTGTTCCTTTTAGGCATTGAGCTGCTATTTGATAGACAGGTGTGGAAAGTATAATAACTACATAAGTAGCTTAAATATCATGATTTTGTCATCAACTAATCAAAGTTATATAAATACTCTTAAAATAGTTTTACATTTCAATTCAAGCTGTTTTTTAGTTTTAAAATATTTTTTATATAAAATCACATGAAACATAAAATTGAACGGTCATGATTGATTATACATAGTGTGTTTAGTTTAATTGGTTTTTATCACACTTTAACATTGATTAACAGAGCCATGCTTATCAAAAAAATATATAAAACGAAGTTGCTTATGTAAAATATCAATTTCCACTGCTGTATGCTGGTGTATAGAAAAAGAAATCTTAGACATAAATCTTTTCATCATGTCATTGTCTTCTTGTCCGTCATCATATCCTTGAGGCTTGGTACAAATATTGAGTTTTTATATTTAATTTGGAAGATTTGTGTATTCTTCTTTCAGGAAAGGAAGTTTTGAAGGATGAGCAATTCCTTGAAACCATAATCCAAGGTGCCTTTATCATCCTAATGTGTTATGTCTTAGAAAAAGATGTAATTTGTAAATTTTAATACAAGAATATTGTCACTGGTTCTTGAGAAAGAACTGCTTCCCAATTTTCAAGTTTGAGTTTAACTTCTCTTGTTTTGTTTTCATCCTCTTTATAAATGTTGGTGCTCTACTGGAGGGTACCAAGGCAGGATTTCATTTTTCTAGAAAGATCTTTCTATGGATTGTTCATTTCATTTGGTTTGATAAATTTGAAAGGTAAAACGAGTTGAAGCAGTGTTGAAATAATGAAATATGTCAGTAACAGTTGTATATATAATTTCTGGTTAGATGAATAGCACAATAACCTCCTCTGAAAACCAATAGGACTTCTGATAAAAGAGTCATGGGAAACTAGTCTATATGAAAGGCATTTTGGCAAATCAAATAGGTAAAAGTACTGTTTCCGATCTTACAGCTTCTGGTTGTGGCCTCTGGATAACTGTTGCAGTCTGCTACATACCCAGAAGTTTCAATGCTGTGGGTTGTGTGGTGTATCTAGTCTAGATTAATAGTGTAGCCACTTTTTATCTCCAACCTAGTTACATAGCTCCATCTACCAATTTTTGGTCCCTTGCAGCTCCTGAAGAAGAATGGAACAATATTTTGATCAATGGATTGACAATTGGTGCTGGGGATATTTCACCAGAGGAGCTCTATGCTGTCTTAAAGAAACGAATTGAGCGCACTTTGATTAGAACTGTGAGACAACCATACTTCTATACAGTTAATAATTGTTTTTTCTTTCTCTTCTACTTTACTGATGTTGCTCCCTGGATTTGTCCATGCTTTCTCTCCTCACTGCCCACCGTTGAAAAACAAAGGAGGGAGGTTCTTACCAACAGCGGATTCTGACAGAATACCTGAAAGGCATTGAAGCTAGAGCAGAGGAGATTGTTCAAGTGCTTCAGGGGAAACCACAATAGCATTTCTTCATACCTGAAGATGGGCTTGGCAGTTGTAATGTCATAAGTCATAACAATATTCTGCATGATGCTTGAAGTGATTTATTGTTATTAGAGGAGATCAAACTAATACATAGTGAGCTGGAGAAGATTATATGATCATATCTTCAAGCAGGTAGCAATCCACCCACACGGATCTGCTAATTGGCCTTCAGCATAGCACCTGGTTACTTTCAGCTAGTTTTGCGAGGCTGGTTATAGTTTAAGTAATATCTCCTATAGCCAAAAATAGAAAGAAAGAAAAAGTTAATTAATATTTATTGTAGATCCTGGAATCTGGCAATAAACTATTCCTTTTGTATGATTATTTATTAGCATTGGATATGGACCTGCAATAAGTTAATTGTTTTGAGTGAATTGCAATTCCTTTGAATTATTGGTGACAACTGACAAGGAGCAGCATACAAGAAGACTACTTTGAATGAACCAGCATTGGTTTAAACTGAATATGATTCGGGCTGGTTTCACGGGTACTTGGTTAACCTCAGATCTGTGGGAGTAACCGATCTATTATTCACATAAAACTCTTAGCAAAGTATTGTAGCTTATATATGTGAAGTTTAGTTGCCCTTTTATGTGTAATGCTACTCACAATCACTTCTTTATAAGGCTGGTAGATCTTTAATAATGTGTCAAATATATAATCCCATCACACACAATGCCATAGTTAGTATAATAATTATTTATTTTGTGAGAAATATAAGTTTATTCGAAGCATCACAATTTCTTCTAATCAACGGAATACCGCTTTAGTTCTGGTTTTTGTTTTTCTGTCTGGTAATTTGATTCCACCATACTAGTTAACCTTTCTTGTTTGTACCAGACTTACTTAAAAATTAAGCTAAACGTTAACTACCGTGTTGCCACCCAGTATATCATGAATTGAGAATTTTCAGTTAAAAATTAATTTAACACGTTAATTACAGCTAAGGAATAGATTACTATTTAGATTTCTGAGTAATTTTTTTAAATTAAATAATTATTAGCCTCTAATTATAATTAGTGTAACTGAAAATTTCTCTAAATTGATGACTAGTGGGGCATGTGTGACTCGGGGTGGGGGTGGTACTAATACACTATGCAGCAAGCAAATAAAAGCATTTCGAAATTTTCATCGGTACGCTGTTCAATTACACAAATCCCATAACATTCTCTCTTTCTTACCTTCTCCTTTGTCTTCAAAAATTAGCACACACTCCCAACCAGATCTCATCTGAAAAGAGAAGTGAATATCCTCGTTCTTTCTCTCTCTCTCTCTCTCTCTCTCTCTCTCTCCGTACATGCATATATCATCACGGCTCTGTTGGCGAATGAGATTGTGGATGCGTTAGCCGGGTCTTGTTGATTTCATCATTCTAATCAGATCTGAGGTAAATTCTCTGTATTTCCATTTCCACATTGCGTTCCAAATCAATCGGGTAATTTCATGCGGCGGGATTTCCATTTTTCTTTCTAATTAGTCAGATTCCGTGGGGAAAATGTTGGACAATTTTGATTCTTATGCGGAAAATTCGTTTCCGATTATTTCATTTTACTTTCTGAGGTTCCGTTGTGATGCAAAAGGAACGTTTTTGTGATTACCTAAAGTGTTGTTTTGGCATGGGTTTGGAATTGAGCTTGATCCGTGGCCGTGGGGGCTTGTTGTTGGGTCATTGGAAATTGGAGTTCTAATATTACGATTGGATTTTGCAGAGGCAGTGCTTGTGATACGGTGATTGAGGGAAGATGTTGACCAAGTTCGAGACCAAGAGTAATAGAGTGAAGGGACTTAGCTTCCACAGTAAGAGACCCTGGATCCTTGCGAGTCTTCACAGTGGCGTGGTCCAGCTATGGGACTATCGTATGGGGACCCTGATTGACAGATTCGATGAGCATGATGGGCCGGTCAGAGGCGTTCATTTCCACAACTCTCAGCCTCTGTTTGTCTCTGGAGGTACCTTATTCATAACCCTCCTTGTTTTTTTGTATCTGTGATTTACAGTTGTCTGTGCAATTACTATCTCCATATACTCTGATCCATTAATTGTACATCCCCTTTCATTGTTTTTCTTTGTTAGTCTGCATATATCTAGATGAGGGCACTTATTTTTTTACACCACTTCTATGCCTGTACCTATGGCAAAATCTGAGTTACATTGTTTTGTATCCATCTAAACTCTAATAGGACCCACTTAAACTTTTTCGGTAGGCATTGGTTTCTGTGTGCCAAAAGAATTTCTCTATCTAGATCTGCCATTCTAAACAAATGGAAGAGGAATGTAGTAGGTTTAGAATAATTATGTATGTGATTCCTCATATTACCGTGTCCATACCACCATAGAATTATTTGCCTCATCAATTTAAATATTAAATGCTTCTCTTATACCTGCTAATTCTATTATCTCTTCACCTTTGTTCTTCGCCTGTCCCAGGGTGGTGCAAGAAGTTATACCATGAGCAGTAAGGATGGGGAATATGCTTCATATATTTTGAAGATTTATTTGAGCTGTATTTTATTTGAAAAGGGAAAATATTTAGTTTGTGTAATTGATCTGGATCTGGAAATTGGTAATTAATATCAATCTGATTTTTTAAACAAAGTAGTGCTACATGACATCTTGTTCTAATGGTTGGGTTTTAATGTTTTAATGTGATTTTCCAACATTTTCATTTGTCACTTGGGGTGGAGGAGATTTTGACTTTTTACATACATTAATAAAACAAATTCTTGTTGCCTGTGGAAGGGGAGGGTTTTACTTTATACAATTTGCAGCTTATTGATTAATGATTTTTTTTCCCTCTTGAGACAGGGGATGATTACAAGATTAAGGTTTGGAACTACAAGATGCATAGGTGTTTGTTTACTCTTCTAGGACACCTTGATTATATTCGTACAGTGCAATTTCATCATGAGAACCCATGGATTGTGAGTGCCAGTGATGATCAGACCATTCGCATCTGGAACTGGCAGTCACGTACTTGTATATCTGTTTTAACTGGCCACAATCATTATGTTATGTGTGCTTCCTTCCATCCGAAGGAGGATATTGTTGTGTCAGCCTCCCTGGATCAGACTGTTCGTGTTTGGGATATTGGTTCTCTCAAGAGGAAGGCTGGGTCTCCTTCAGATGACATACTGCGATTGAGTCAGATGAACACAGATCTTTTTGGTGGTGTTGATGCAGTTGTTAAGTACGTGTTGGAAGGTCATGACCGGGGCGTCAACTGGGCTGCTTTTCATCCTACACTACCTCTCATTGTCTCAGGAGCTGATGACCGGCAAGTGAAACTTTGGAGGATGAATGGTAAATATGAAACCTAGTTATTTACTTTATGTTGTCCTGATTAATAACTAACTGGGTACATCCATGGCTTTCCATTTCTTATTCTAAGTGTTGAGCTGACTGGGCTTCCATATATAGTCTTGATGCTATTCTGATTATTAGAAAGATTAGCAAAAAAGTGTTTGGGGGAGCTTACATGTATTTGTTTGCAGCAAAACCTTTCATACATGACAGTTCTTGCATGCATTAAATTTTTTAGTATTTAGTTTACCATAAAGAAAAAGTGTAGTATTTGAAGTGTAACGGTAGATAAAATAGGGACAGGGATATAAAGGGGAAGACAATTGTTTTTAAGGGTAATTTGGTAATTTTACCCTTTAAGTTTTTTTTTAAAAAAAGGAAAAGCATAACATGAAGTGTCGGTGGCACAACAGAGGAGATAATTTCTCCTTTGTTCGTGCTTGAGTGAGAAGACGAGAGAGTGAGAGTGAGAGACAGCGAGAGTGAGAGAGAGAGAGAAAGAAAGATAAAGAAAGAAAGCTTTGGATTATCAAACCGACTTACCCACTTGATTCTAGAGTTTGAGGTGAGTTCTTAATCCTTTGGAGCTTATTTTTTTGGTATCTTTTAGCCATGAGAACTCTAAAATATAGTGGGTAGCTATATTTTGTGGAAATGATGACAAAATAAGGATTGATGATAATTTCTAAGGGGTGGTTAGAGAATTTGGAATTAGATTGGAGTAGAAATTTTATGTTTCTTCTTAGACCATGACCGGCGCACAGGCTAAGTCAACTTAACACTTGCCTAGCCTGGCAAGCCTAACTAAGAATGCTGAAAAACTGCTTTAAAAAAACTTAGAAAAAAGCTACCGAAAATTCGGCAGAGTTTCTCTTAAAAACTGAACTAACCAAAATTTTAAACTCAACCTGAAAAACAGTAAAATCTCAGAATTTCAACAAGCATGAGTCTTTCTCATGCACCATCTATATATATACATATATACAATCAAAATCAGTTTTATAAAAAATTACACAATCAGGATAACCATACTATATACAACTCAAAAGAATTTACAATACTATTCCCAATAGCTGCAAAATACTGGAGTCAAAATACAACACTATACGACAACAATAATAAAGATATACCAAAAGACTATAAGCCTGGGGAACAACAAATCCCAGGAACCAGCTACTCAGCTGTCTGTGAATCTAAATTAGAAAAGAATGAAATGGAGTGAGTCACACACACTCAGTGAGGGAGTAATAAACTAAGTGAACTGGAAGGGAAACAAATAATAGCACGAATATTTAAACTTTTCAATAATCTTTGAATATATTAATTGATAGAAATAAAATTTATAAATAAAGCTATTATATCAAATACTCTATTTTCTCAAAACTGTGCATGAACATAAATTTCTTTTAAAAATTCTAATCATCAATAATGCAATCCATATGGGTACCACTGAAAGAACTATAATACAAGTTGGGGAGTTAACTCTACCTAACATACCAATTCTCATGTTCATCTTAAGCCAGGGGCCATGCCTCACCCGGCACAAATCTTGTGGCTAAGGTCCGCTCACCCTACAACCACGCAAAGGGCTAAGGGTTCTCTCACCCAATAGCCAAACTGAAACAACTGGTCTTGCCAGATCTGTCTATATATATTTGTATCAACCAAGGTAGTCAATGGCGGGCACTGAATGCGCCACCCCAAAAATGCTATTCCAAGATAGCGGATCGCGGCTACGCTACACCGAAGATAGCGGATATAATGTAAGAGAGTCATAAATTTGTAATACATACATAATTGATACTCAAAGTACTCAACTCAAGGACACATTCATCATTCATCTTAGTCATTGTCAATTAGGGAAAAAAAACTTAAAAGCACCAATAACAATAAGTCTAACAAGCATAATCAAATACAAAGTACATTACCAAATCTTAAACAAGTCTAAGCCTCTAAGGCATAAGCTAAGCATTCAACAAGAAAGCAATAAACATCAATCAAAGTCATCATCTTGGTCCTCCAAGTTCTCTTCATCATCATTGCTTTCATCACTACTCGTCTTGTAGGCCTCTTCCTCTTCCTCTTGAGTGTCTGTATCATCTGCTTCTTCCTCTTCCTCTTCCTCTTCAATCCTTACCCTAGAGCTTGAAGGTCTTGAAGTTTTCTTCCTCTTTCTTGTTTGCTGCCTAGTGTATGTTATAGGCTCTTCAACCCCAACTACATTAGCAACATCTCCCCAAGTCAAATTATCATCATCAAAAACCAACTCCTCTTCAGCAGCTACTCCATCTCCACCCATTTCTCCTACTAACCACTCATTACTGTCATCAATGTCATTTAGGACAATGGGATCAATTATATCACGGTTGTCAAAACGTTCTTTAAGGGCTTGATTATACTTGATGAAAACCAAATCTTGTAACTTTTTATGCTCAAGCTTGCTTCTCTTCTTAGAATGGACCTATTGTATAGTTAAAAACAAATGTGTTAGTTTCTTGCGACTATATAGAATGAATGCATTATCATTCAATCCTCCACTTACATGCTCAAAAGTACTCCAATTACGTTCACATCCAGATGCACTGCAAGTCAAGCTCAATACTTTTATGGCAAATGCTTGCAAATTTGGAGTAGATGATCCATACATCCTCCACCACTCAGCTGCAATGCCATAAGCAAATATTAACAAAATGTGTTGTAAATTGTAATGTAATTAAATAAATTTATGTAGAAATGTGCTCTTACTAACCAGGAGCCAATTACGCTTCTTTGTCTTATTGTCGCTTCAAACCAAAGATGCCCGCAATTTCTCTTATATATTGGCAACTCTTTTGTAACATTATCTACCCCTTCTTCAGTTGGTATCAGCCTCTCAATTGACTTATAAAATCCCTCCATCACCTCTGAAACAAATTCAATTTGTGGATTGGTATAGAAGAACTCTGGATTTAAGAAATGACCTGCTGCATGCAATGGATGATGAAGCTGGCAATTCCATCTTCTATCAACGATATCAAATATCTCCTTGTACTTGTCTTCATTTCCGTTGAAGGCTCTTTGTATAGTTTCCTTAGCCCTATCCATTGCTTCATATATGTAACCCATTGTCGGCCTTTTTCATTATCGCAAGTCTAAGAACTACTAAGAGGCCCCATAGCTTTGAGAATATAAACAACATTATTTCAAAATGAAGTCATCAATACAGCCTCGATTTGCCTTTTTCCCTTTAGCATCTTTGGATGTCTTAGATCTCAACCATTCTTCAGATGTGAACATCTTTCTAAGATTGTTTTTTTGTTTATGCAGCCTTTGTAATGTAAGGAAGGTTGTAGCAAACCTTGTGACCCCATATCTAACCAATTCTGTCTTGTTTGTGAACTTCCTCATTGTGTTTAAGGCCAAAGTATGATTGTAAATGAACCCTACAAGAGTGATGCCTCTTTGTATTGTCTTCTTCACTTCGAGAAGCTTTCCAAAAGTCTTCTAACATCAAGTCCACACAATGTGCACATGGAGTCCAAAAAAGATGTTTTCTTTTGGCTTGTAATAATTTACCGTACCAATACATAGTTCTTGCCATTATGCGATACAACTTGAACAACGTTTTCTCTCCAATCTCCTCTACAAAAGCATCCAACAACTCAAATATCTTGTCACCAGTTTTAACAAATCCAGAAGCATCAATAGTCTTTACAAACATAGTTCCAGCTGGACAATTCACCATGAAATTTATTAAGGTCCTATTCCGTCTATCAGTCCAAGCATCTGACATAATTGAACAACCAAATTTTGCCCATTCTTCCTTGTGACCCTTCAACATTTCCTTTGTGTGCTCTAATTCCTTTTGAAGGAGTGGAACCCTCAATTCGTGATAACTAGGAGGTTTTAGGTGTTGGCCATAGTTTCCAATAGCTTCAACCATCAACTTGAAGCTTTTCAAACGGGCTACATTGAAGGCTATTCCAGCTTGATAGAAAAAGCGAGCTATGTACTGAATAGTTCTATTCCTTGCTTCTTTATCACATCCATCTTTTATACTTTTTTGCCTCATCTTGCTAGCCTTTGCACAATTAAGAGTTTCTTCAGGTTTCCTAAAAAGAAGTAAATCCATGGGGCCTTTTACATTCTTACCTTTCTTGGATGAAATGACACTATAAGGGGTATCAGATGATGTTATCGATCTTTTCCCACTTTGAAGAATGCTAATTTCTTGCACCTCATCTTCCTCATCATCCTCCTCTTGCAACTCAGCACTATATGAACTCTTATCAGCCTTTTTCCGTTGTAGCTTCCAACAGCAACTTCTTAACTTCATGTGGGCATATTTTACAAGCATTTACATCACCTTTTATACCAAGTTGATGTCTCTTTGCTCTAGTAATCCCACCATTAGTAACTTTAAGACAAAAGTCACAAGTAACACTCTTCCTATTACTCATATCCTTCAAGCTATTCCACTGCCATCCTATGTCAATATTATCACCCGTAGGCTTTGCCATAGGACAGGAGAAGATGAACTACTCGATGGAATGTGATTGTGATGATGCCATGAACAAAATTGCAAAAACAGAGGAGACGGAGAGGGTGTGCGAAACACAAACCAACAGGCGAGAAGAATGGGCAGTCGAGAATTGGGAAGGAGCGGATACCAAGGTGCGAACAAGGTGGGCAAAAGTGCGAAAGTGTGAACCGAGTGCGGCAGGTTCGAAGCACGCTGGCAACGTCTTGGTGAGTGGCTGAACGGCTGAACAGGTGGGTGGATGTGCTTCTGGTGTGCGAAAGAAAAGAGATGCTGTCGATGGGGCATGGGCAGCCCTAAAATGTATTCCTAACGTGCGAAAGAGGGAAAAGACATGAAAAAATAGCCCAAACAGTGGAAAGATGGCGTTTTGGTTGGGGTAAAACAGAGATTTGTGCTCTGTTCAGAATCGCGGCCGCTATGGCCGCTATTTGGCCGCTATCTCGCCGCTATTGCCCGCGACACAACCGCGACGCGACATTCCGTGGCGATGCAAGGGCGTTGATCGTAGCTTATGCCGCTATTCGCGCCGCTATGCCCGCTATTGACTACCCTGGTATCAACTATGTGCACATAGGTCGTTATATATCTTTGCTAATGGCAAACGGTGTTCTAACATGTAACCCAATATGGATGTTGAAAACATAATATAAAACTAACAATTCTCAATAATAAAATCTGAAATTTATTTCTAAATATCCAGCTGAACTTTCACTTTAATAATTATAAATAACAACTCAAATAGCTCATAAAATCAATAAGGCTATAGCTAAAATATAACTTTCATAACATTTAATATTTCCAAACACAAGGTGGAAATAAATATAATTTAATCGTCCCTTATAAGAAAACTTCATTTGAATAAAATTCAAATATTCTTGGAAGGTTTGTTTCCCCAAATAAAATTGTAAAGATGCCACTAAGTAAATTATCCACTCACAGAAATGAAGAACTAGTCTCAACTATCTCCAACAGCTCATGTGAAGGCAAGTGGAGTAGTATCCTGTGAATCTGCTCACAAATAAAAATACTTTAATAAATCTAGATAATCTTTTTCCTAATATAACTTAAGCAGAGACTCTAAGATTTCTAAGTTCTTTTAAGAAACATAAAATTTCTACTTCAATCTAACTCCAAATTCTCTAACCACCCTTTAGAAATTATCATCAATCCTTATTTTGTCATCATTTCCACAAAATATAGCTATCCACTATATTTTAGAGTTCTCATGGCTAAAAGATACCAAAAAAATAAGCTCAAAAGGATTAAGAACTCACCTCAAACTCTAGAATCAAGTGGATAAGTTGGTTTGATAATCCAAAGCTTTCTCTCTTTATCTTTCTTTCTCTCTCTCTCTCTCACTCTCACTCTCGCTGTCTCTCACTCTCACTCTCTCGTCTTCTCACTCAAGCACGAACAGAGGAGAAATTATCTCCTCTGTTGTGCCACCGACACTTCATGTTATGCTTTTCCTTTTCTTTTTTTTAAAAAAACTTAAAGGGTAAAATTACCAAATTACCCTTAAAAACAATTGTCTTCCCCTTTATATCCCTGCCCCTGTTTTATCTACTGTTACATGAAGTGACCTTCTCTATGTTCCTAATAAAATTTATTTTCTGTTTTCAGACACTAAAGCATGGGAAGTGGATACTTTGAGAGGGCACATGAATAATGTTTCATGTGTTATGTTCCATGCCAAACAGGATATCATTGTGTCAAATTCTGAGGATAAAAGTATTCGAGTATGGGATGCAACAAAGCGGACTGGAATTCAAACCTTCCGCAGAGAGCATGATCGGTTTTGGATTCTTGCAACACATCCTGAAATGAATCTGTTGGCAGCTGGCCATGACAGTGGCATGATTGTCTTTAAGCTGGAGAGAGAAAGGCCTGCTTTCGCAGTCAGTGGCGATTCTTTGTTCTACACAAAAGACCGATTTTTGCGTTTCTATGAATTTTCAACACAGAGGGAGACACAAGTACTTACAATTCGACGACCTGGTTCTTTAATTCTGAATCAAAGTCCAAAGACTCTTTCCTATAGCCCAACTGAAAATGCAGTTCTTCTCTGTTCAGATGTGGATGGTGGATCTTATGAGTTGTATTGCATATCCAAGGATGGCACAATTAAGGACAGTTTTGGTAGGGGTGATGTGCAAGATCCAAAGAAAGGTCTTGGAGGATCAGCAGTCTTTGTGGCTCGGAATAGGTTTGCCGTGCTTGACAAAAGCAGCAACCAAGTCCTTGTAAAAAATCTGAAGAATGAGCTTGTTAAAAAGAGTGCCCTCCCTATTGCCACTGATGCTGTATTCTATGCTGGAACAGGCAACTTGCTATGTAGGTCAGAGGATAGGGTTGTTATATTTGATCTTCAGCAGAGGATTGTTCTTGGTGATCTTCAGACCCCTTTTATCAAGTATGTTGTCTGGTCTAATGACATGGAAAGTGTTGCTTTGCTCAGCAAACATGCCATTGTCATTGCCAGCAAGAAGCTTGTGCACCAATGCACCCTCCACGAGACAATCCGTGTAAAAAGTGGAGCCTGGGATGACAATGGCATTTTTATTTACACAACGTTAAATCATATCAAATACTGCCTCCCCAATGGGGATAGTGGGATAATAAAAACACTGGACATCCCGATTTATATCACAAAGGTGGTTGGAAACACCATCTTCTGCTTGGGCCGGGATGGGAAAAATAGAGCTATAACTATTGATGCAACTGAATATATGTTTAAGCTTTCCCTGTTGAAGAAAAGATATGACCATGTTATGAGCATGATAAGGAACTCACAGCTTTGTGGGCAGGCTATGATTGCTTATCTACAACAGAAAGGGTTTCCCGAGGTTGCCCTCCATTTTGTGAAAGATGAGAGAATTCGGTTCAATTTGGCTTTAGAGAGTGGGAACATTCAAATTGCAGTTGCGTCAGCTACAGCAATTGATGAAAAGGATCACTGGTATCGTTTGGGGGTTGAAGCTCTTCGCCAAGGCAATGCTGGTATAGTAGAGTATGCATACCAGAGGACGAAAAATTTTGAGAGATTGTCTTTCCTTTATCTCATTAATGGTAACGTGGAGAAACTTTCAAAGATGTTGAAAATTGCTGAAGTCAAGAATGATGTGATGGGCCAGTTTCACAATGCCTTATATATGGGTGATATCCGAGAGCGTGTTAAGATCTTGGAGAATGTGGGCCATTTGCCTCTTGCTTACATGACTGCATCCGTCCATGGGCTACATGATGTTGCTGAAAGGCTTGCAGCTGAACTGGGGGATAATGTCCCATCTTTGGCTGAGGGAAAAGTACCATCTCTCTTGACGCCACCATCACCCGTAATGTGTGGCGGTGATTGGCCCCTTCTTAGGGTCATGCGAGGCATATTTGAAGGTGGGTTTAACAATGCAGATCGAGATGCTGATGATGAAGAGTATGAGGCTGCTGATGGTGATTGGGGTGAGGAGCTTGACATGGTTGATGTGGATGGCTTACAAAATGGAGATGTTGCTGCAATTTTGGATGATGGAGAGGTGGCTGAAGAGGATGATGAAGAGGGTGGATGGGAGCTGGAAGATTTAGAGCTGCCCCCTGAAGCTGACACTCCAAAAGCTTCTGTCAGTACGCGGTCTTCAGCTTTTGTGGCCCCAACACCTGGCATGGCAGTTAGCCAGATATGGATTCAGAGATCATCTCTTGCAGCTGATCATGCAGCTGCTGGCAATTTTGATACCGCAATGAGATTACTGAACAGGCAACTTGGGATAAGAAACTTTGCCCCCTTGAGATCCATGTTCCTTGATCTTCATACTGGCAGTCATTCCTATCTGCGTGCCTGTTCATCTGCCCCAGTTATATCACTTGCAGTTGAAAGAGGTTGGACTGAGTCATCTAGTGCAAATGTGAGAGGCCCACCAGCACTTCCTTTCAAATTGTCTCAATTGGATGAAAAGCTCAAAGCTGGTTATAAGTTAACAACTGCTGGAAAATTCACTGAGGCTCTTCGGACATTTGTCAATATTCTTCATACAATTCCTTTGATTGTCGTCGAGACAAGGAGGGAAGTGGATGATGTGAAGGAATTGATTATCATAGTCAAAGAATATGTCTTGGGTCTGCAGATGGAGCTGAAAAGAAGGGAAATTAAGGACAATCCAGCACGCCAGCAGGAGCTTGCAGCATATTTCACCCACTGCAATCTTCAGACACCTCACTTGAGGTTAGCTTTGCTGAATGCAATGACTGTCTGCTACAAGGCAAAGAACCTTGCCACAGCTGCTAACTTTGCCCGAAGGCTACTTGAGACCAATCCTACCATTGAAAACCAAGCTAAGACAGCAAGACAAGTGCTGGCAGCTGCAGAAAGGAATATGACTGATGCCACACAGTTGAACTATGATTTTCGAAACCCATTTGTGATTTGTGGTGGAACCTATGTGCCCATTTATCGTGGACAGAAGGATGTCTCTTGCCCATATTGTACTTCCCATTTTGTGCCAAGCCAGGAGGGGCAGGTATGCGCTGTGTGTGAGCTTTCAGTGGTAGGGGCGGATGCTTCTGGATTGCTCTGTTCACCTTCCCAGATACGCTGATTGAACTACTGGATCAGGAGCATTTTGTCAATTTTTGTTTCAGGTCAATTTTCAACAACAGATACGAGTCGTATTGATCAATTAACATATTTCCTGTAGAAGCTACAAATAGTCAAGAGTTACTGTTTCTGAGTGAGTTTCTTTGTTTTGTTCTTGGTTTCCCTTTTTAATTCTTTTTGCCCCTTTGCTTTCCAATTATATAAGAGGAAGGGTAAAAAAGCCTATAAATGTTTTGGGTATGTGAAGTTTTCACGTATTATGTTGAATTAATTTTATTAGGTTGAGTTGGAAATTGCGACATTTTGAGGCCTTAATAAAGTATTTATACATCTATTCATAATTACCTTCTTTTTTTCAATAATGACTGGCTGTGCAGTATAAACCAATTTTTCATTATTATCATTTTTTTATTTATTATTTTTGGTACCTCATTATTATCATATTTTTAATTTAATTGCACTACTGCACGCCTGCGATGTATGTACTGTATAGGCCCTGATTGCTATTTGTGTATATTGATTGAGGCACTGCCAAAGCTATCTCCAAAATCTTAAACAGGCTTAACACTTTGCTGATTTGCTAAATTTTTGGTGGTGACAAGATTGCTTCGGTGGTGTGATTTGCTAAAGTTATTTTTTGTAATATATTTTCAAGTCATAATTTTATTTTATATATACCAATGTCAAGAGAGAAAGACGTAATAGCTTCTCGTTGACGTTGTTAGTTTGTAAGATTAAAAATGAAGTAATTCTTAAGAGTTAAGACATGATATTGACAGGCCACTTAATATATATACTTATTCCTCCTTTTTAGGCTTGTGCGCTAGACCAGCAAAGAGAATATGAATCGCACCATCGAAGTGGTGAGAATATATGAAAACACCTTTATTACAAGACCAAGTAGTTATAAGGCTTTAACATAAGTTGAATTTAAGACCTCATTAATTTTCTTTTAAAAACATATAGGAACATATTTATAATTTTTAAATTATAAGAGTTTATTTGAATTTTTTTGAAATGTACAAGGATTTGTAGATTAATTTAATAAAAAAAATGTATTTGTTAAGAAAAAATTGGAGCTTTCCTCAAATTAAAAAGAAATAAATAAAGATATGTTGGAAACAGTTGAATAAAATGCTAACTTTTTATTAAGGCCAATATACTTTATATATTTTTAAGTTTTGTCAATGTATGAACTTAGAGCACAAGTTAAAATGCACTTATTATCCTTCACCAATTCATCCTAATTACTTAAATAATAATGTATTAAATATTTGTTGGATTTTGAAAATATTAAATGTTTATATTTTTTATTTTAATTTATTAACTTGTGCCTTACGGGCACACGTTGACAAAACCCATATTTTTATCATGGTTATGTATTTTCATATCTAGGCTTGATAATGGGATGAGTTTTTGCTCAACTTGACCCTACCTCGCACTCTTAAAATTAGCATCCTACTTATCTGTCTACTCACCCCGTGAGTCTTAGAAGCGAAAATATGAATCTGCCATTGTAAAAATATTTAAAACCTGCACTCTACTTGCCCCGCGCTTATGAAAATTTAAAACATAAATTTATACTAATAACATAATCAATCACAATCTTACAAGCCAGTCATTGTCTCATATAATTAAAAGATGAAAATACTTCCACTACCTCTATATAGAAATAATCAGGTAAATAAATACATCTAAAAGGCTAAGAACACGAGTAACAAGTGATAAAATTAACTTATATATATATATATATACACACACACACACATATATAAGATGTGGGGCGGGACAAATTGACCCTAAACCTGCACCGAGCTTACCCGACAAGGAATAACAATCCTGACTTGCCCTAAGCCTCGCGAGAGCGAGTAAAAAACCCTCATTATGCAGGGCAGAGCGGGTTACGTATCTACAGGCATGGTTAAAATTGTCAAACCTATTCATGCCACTTTTTACAATACCTGAATGTGTATATAAGTATCTTCTTCTTCTTCTTTTAAAGTATTTGTCCATTTTTTGGTTGTATAATAGGTATCATTGGGGCAACTTTTGCATTAATCAATATTAAGTCTTTTCTTAAGTGATTTTAAGGACTCACTCCCAAAAATTAATTCTAGCTTTCCAGAAAATAATAAGAGGATGATGGCTAAGAGTGTAATCCCTCACTTAGTTTTAACTTGTTTAAATTAAAATATAAAACAACAACTTTCCTTTTATTAAACAAACCTAGTTTTTTTTTTTTTGGTACAAACAAACCTAAGTTTCTTTACCAAGCAACAATGTCCTCTATCAGTCACTTAGGCTGTCGAGATCAAGTAATGAATAAAAGCCTTTATTAACGGGGTTGTTCGGGTACTGGATCTGGGTTGAGTTGTTCTACTCTCCATGAAATAAAAACCCCAGCAAATAAAAATATGATATGTAATGTAAAAATTAAATTTATGTTCTCATATTAATAAAAAAAATTAAATCTTTAATTGCAATATTCTTAAAACATGTAAAAATCTCTACATCTTCTCATAGGCTATCCTTCCACCATTCCCTGTGCCAATGCCCCATGTTGTATACTTCTCCAAAAAAAAAAAATCTTTCACTAAATTTAAGAGATAACGAGAGGTGTTATACTTTTTGAAAAAACTTATCTTTTTAGTATGATGAAAATTCATTTAAAAACAAAGTGTAACGACACTTGCAACATTTTATGACAATCCTAAATTAAGCATTATAATATGAATATTTTTATTAAGATTTTGCACATGATTTATTATACAGTTATTCAAATTATTATTTCCAATTTTACCGTAATCATTCTTATGTTCTCAATTTAAATTGATGTGCCGGTTATAATTAATACATTCATTTATCTCAAAGATGATTATGATATATAAGCTTATCCCTCCACCATATAATAATTTTATCAATTAAGCACCAATAAGTTTATAAATTAATTGATCTCGACCTAAGTCTTTAAAATTTAAATTTGATGTTAGTGTTTACTGTTAAGGTCTAATTATTTACAAAGTCACATTTTTCTTTTCCTATCTAAGTGTTTGAATCACTAATATAACAAAAAAAATCAATCAAGCATCAACATATTAATTAGGATAATAGTATAAAATGATGAGAATCTTAAGCTTTAAGAAATAAATACATAAAAAAAATTTATATAAAATTAGTGAAATCCAAACATAAATAGTGGTGGGTTCCTTTGTAATATATTTTGCACCTTTTTTTTCTAGATTCTCCTTTATTCATGAATTAAAAAAAATGCAAATTCTTATAAATTTTTTCAAAAAATCAAATAAGTGTCTGAAACTTTAAAAAGTTAATTTAATTCTAATTAAAAAAAAATGTGAGGTCGACTACAAGAAAATTTTTAATATATTTTGAGAGTTTCAGTAATTTTTTAATTGTTAAATTTAATTTAAATTTTATTATATAATAATTTAAAATTAAGTTTCTTCAGCAGCAAGCACTCAGCCGTACGGGCATATACGACTTACACGTGCTCATTGTGTATTGGCTTAAGCAACACGTCATCTTGCATTGCAAGCAAGGCATTTTTCTTTATATAGACACACCTAGTAGTCACCTACACACCAACGCAACTAAGATAAGAGAAAAGAGAAAGCAAAAGGCAAAAAGAAAAGAGAAAGAAGTTATTAGTATTACTTATTAGTTAGGGTCCCTAACGATGGAAAACCAATCCACAACCACATCGTCATCGATGCCGATGCAGTTCCTTCTCCTCGAACAAGTTCAATTCTTGAAAGTGAACGACGATTCTCTCTTGCAGTGGGAACTCGTCAACGTGCTTGACGCCGAAGAAGAAGAAGAAGAAGGATCGGAACAAGACGATGACGGGGATAGCATTCAAGAAGGGTTCGGTTCTTGTTCATGGGATTCGTCCGTTTCTCCTCCCAAAGATACCCCAATTGAAGTTGAAGGCATTCACTATCGCCTTCTTCATCCCGATGCAGATGTGGAAGACCACAACCACCACCATGATGATCGTCAATTCGAGGATGGTGATGCAGTTGGGTATGGTGGGGGAGATGATGATGATGATGATAATGATGGGTATGATTTAGATGATGAGCTTGTTCCGTGGAATGTCAGCAACAAGGTCGAGAGGCAGAGGATGAGGAAGTTGGGAAAAAGGGCATTTTCGAAAATGCACAATTCCAAGAGGTCGCCTTATCTGTTTGTGAGGCCTGGGTGTGTCCGTGGCAAGCATGGCCTGGGTCTTAAGCACAATTAATTACTAATTACTAACTGGCCAGGTAATTGGAGGTTCTTGAAGAAAGAGTCTTGAATTCCCTTAGTTTAACAACTATTATATTTGGTTGATGAATGTAATTTGTATTTGGATTTCTGGTAGCAAGATCGTTAGGATGTTATGTGTAGTTATGACTTTCTTTTATGTGGATACCATTAATTGAATGTATATCTTAATGGAAAAAAATCCTTCCTTTATAGGGACAAGGATTTAGTTGTTCGCCATGTATATCATGACGTACCGATTTTATGTATCTGGGTAAATTTTTTTGGCTTTGGTGAAAGCAAATGGTTCAGATTGTATTGTAGGAACTTAACAGAAAAATCAGATTTCCCGATTTGGGATCAAAGATTTAGAGCATCTTTCGAAAAAATTAATTCTTTTTTAAAATAAATTTTTTTAAATAAAAAGTTATTTTATCTAAAATTTATCTTCTTTGTTTAAAATGTGTAAAATTAATTATAAGTTAAAATTATTTTTTTATAAATAAAAATAACTTTTTTAAAAAAGTTGTTATTTTAAGTTTTTAATTATTTGATTTCAGATTATTTTAAAAATTTTAAGAGATAAATACATATTTACCTTCAATCGAATAATTTTTTCAATTATTTCATACATCTTTTGGTAATTTAATACATAAAAGTGATTTTTTTATATAATCTAAACAAAACTTCTTATCATAAAATTGATTATGAATTAACATATCCAAATATAAATTATTTTTCTCATAATCAATTTTTTTGAAAATTGACTATACACATAATCAATTTTTCATATAATATTTTTTTCACAGTTAATCCAAACACGCACTTAAGCATGTTTGGGAAAAATTAATTCTTTTTCAAATTTTTTAATAAAAAGTTGTTTTATCTAAACTCTATCTTGTTTGTTTAAAGTGTATAAAATTAATTATAAGTTAAGATTATTTTTCTATAATTAAAAACAGATTTTTAAAAAAAATTGTTATTTTAAGCTTTTAATTATTTGGTTTCAGATTATTTTAAAAGTTTTAAGAGATAAATATCTATTTGCCCTCAATCAAATAACTTTTTCAATCATTTCATACATCTTTTGGTAATTTAATGCATAAAAGTAATTTTTTTACACAATCCAAACAAAACTCCTTATCATAAAATTGATTATGAATTAACATATCTAAACATAAATTATTTTTTCCATAATTAATTTTCTTAAAAATTGATTATCAATTTTTTACATAATCCAAACACGCACAGTTGAATTGAAATCCATTTTTGCTGGCAATTAACACCTTGTTTTTATTGTTCGAGTTCATGACTGTGTGCGCGCTTATTTAAGGCTATGTTTGTTTAGCTATGTGAAAACTATGGAGGGGAGCGAAAATGAAGCAGGACTAGATTGTTGGTGAAAACTCACATTTAACTTATTTTTATAGCGAATAGCAAAATTTGTGAGGGTGAAATTTATTTATCCAATCGTTCCATATTTTTGCATCCTCACTTTTCACCTACTCAAACAATCACACCCTAATTGAGACGGCTGAAGAAGTTTGGGTTTGAGACAAAGATAACTTTCTAAGAACAATTTTAAATCAAATGATCTGTACAGTATTCTAGAAGGAAATGTTGAAATAAGAAGAATTTGTTTGGTACAATTGGGAAGAATGAAAATTTGTCTAGAATGAAAAATCGCCTTGTTTGTAAATATACATAATGCATCTATCTATATAAATTGCATATTTTCATTCTTGACTAAAATCTTATTTTGGTCACTCACATTTGATTCAATTATCAATTTCGTTCCTGTTATTTTAATTTTTTCAATTTAGTCCCTCACATTTATAAACTCACTTCAATTTGGTCCTTCCGTCTGTGTGTTTGTTATTCATTGAATGAAAATGATGATGTGTTATTGTTAAAGGTAATGTAGCATCCCTATTTTGCCAGCATGACATTGAGTTAATAGTTGACTGAATTCTTTCATAAAAAATAACTTTATTAGTTTGCATTTAGCTCTTCATTGATGAAAATGACGTCGTTTTTTGGGTAAAATAATCCAATTAGTTACTAACTCGATGTCATGCTAACAAATTAAGGATGTCACATTATCTTTAACGGTGACACATCATCATTTTCATTCAGTAAATAACAAAGACACAGATGGAGGTAGGGGTGTTCACGGATTGGTTTGGATCGGTTTTGAAGGGTAAAGTCATTCAAACCAAATCAATCGATTTTCTCATATAGACAACCAATCGGTTTGGTTTGGATCAATTTTTCATTTTTTGACCATTTAAAAAAAATAATCTTATTCCTTTACTTTTTTATGGCCCAAAAGATAATGTAGTCTATTTATACAATAAATAACATATTTATCCATTTAAAACAAACAACAACAACTCATTTAAACAAAAATTAACAATCTTCTAGTGTAATGATCAAATACAATCACGATCAAACTTCTAGTGTAATAGTCAAGTATAATTATATAATAAAAATTTAAAATTTCAAACTAATTTTCAGCTACATAAACTAAAACTTCTAGCCGTAATGACCAAAAAAAGTAACCATCAAGTGAACATATACCTTAAATGATAAATGTCATTTTGAAATCATTAATATGAATAATTTTAAGTAAAGCTTTTAAGATATTCAACAACACATACTAAGTTATTGAAAATATGTATATATATGATATTCTAATTGGTTTAGTTTAGATCGGTTCGGTTTTGAAAATTGGAACCGAAAATTGATCAAAACCGATCGGTTTCTAAAAAAAAGAACCAAACTAAACAAAAAAAGTTCGGTTTTAATCAGTTTTCAATTTTTTCGATTTTGTTCAATTTGGTTTAGATTTGAACACCCCTAGATGAAGGGATCAAATTGAAGTGAGTTTATATTTGTCAGGGACTAAATTGAAAAATTAAAATGTTAGAGACGAAATTGATAATTGAATCAAATGCGAATGATCAAAATAGGGTTTAAGTCTTCATTCTTCTACTTTGAACTCTTAATTGCCGAACCTGGAAAATGAAACAAACTATTTTTAGTATTACATTGTTAGTAGATCTAGTTAAAACTAACAATCAGGTCGTGGGAAAGAAAATGTTGGGGCTAAAGTGGCGAGTCTTGTTAGGATTAAGAAATGTGTATTATCACCGGATGTAATATATGTTGTTGTAAGCTATTATGGAGCTTTTCAGTGCGGGTGAAATCAATAAAGCAAGGTTTAATGAGTATGCTCTCTATTAAACGATTCTTTGCCTGAAGTTAGCTACTTAATTTAAGTAGCTTGGAGAATCACACTCGTGATAATGATCATGAAATTACGCCAGTTCGATAAATAAGTAGCAAAGTTCCAATCTATCTATCATAATTATGCCGCTCCTTGAAATTTAATGGTAACTCTGCTCATTCTAATGCTTGTTAATGAAATGGAAAATGTCAAATTAATATTGGCTTCCCCCAAGTTTTATAAAATGCAAGTTCTGTAGCATCAAGATACATCCACCAACTACATAATATTATCTACTACAAGAGCATGTGCTACCAAATTTTATAATAATATATTTGTAGACAATTTTACATAATTAACATGACTATACTAGAATTTAGAACATTGTAGATTATAAATGATTTGGGGTTACGTATCTCTTAAAGACATTTTTTAGGAATAATTATCTCTAAGAATCGTTGAATAATGAAACGTACACATATTCCTAGAATTCTTGAAAAAAAATCATTTAGTACAAAATGTGTTTAGGGATGAGAGTTGGTATGGTACCTTTATGGTTTTGGTACTGAGTTGTCAAATATTTATTAACTGTTAGTTTTGCAATAAATGTTTGAAAGTTTATTAAATATAATTAACAACTAATAAATATTTGACAACTCACCTTAAGTATCGGTACCTTTAAAAAAAAAGATGATACCAGAGTAATGCCCATTTAGGGATAGGAAAATGGGATCTTGCCCTCTTGGACCTTGGTTACCTAAAGCAGTAAATTTAGTTTCCACTCATCATGGGCCATAAATTACCTGGCCCTATACCATAGAGCAACATACTTACCAATTAGGCTCAAATTCAATAAACATGTATATGGTGATTTCTAAACTTATAATAGATCACTTAATAATAATATGAGCTTTCAAAAAAAATCTTACATATTCAATATATTTAGTATAAAAAAAAAACATCAATAAATACAAGTAAAAACTCACAAAATTCTAACAATATTATCTACTACCAGAACATGTGATTCCAAATTTTGTGCTAATAATATGAGATACATCAGAAGTCAATATATGTTGGCGTTGCTTATTGTAATTGCTAAGAAAGAGTTGACAAAACTGTAAAGCCTCTTTCAAACTATTGTCAGTAATTCTACCACTAAGATTACAAAATGTGCATTAAGCCTCTAGATTTGGTCATTGTCCCCTTGATAGTTGGATAGAAGAGGAACAAGTATAAGCCTAACAAGATCAAATTGAATTTGTAAGACGTTTTACAGACCAACAATTAATTTAGTTTCTATAAAAAATAACATGATGGATTTCATATGCCAAGCATAACTTTCCATATCTAACAAAAACATGTCAATTATAGGAAAATAATAATAATTAGAGATATGAATGTCAATTTATTGTTAGTTTTACTTGTTACCAAAAAGTAAGCCCTTGATCCTTCAACCCAGAAGGTTGCTACTTGCTCAACGCATGGGTATGAGCCTATGATAGTTGAGGAAATGCCTAGCTCGACAATTGTAGGGTGCTCAATGGTTTGACATCCCCCATTGCATCGCTTAACATTGAAACCAAAAAATCAATATCACGGGAAAAGTGTAAAAAAAAAAAAGGGTCCCATTGTAAATTCAGGGACAAAGCTTTAAAATTTGGCCAAATACATAATTGAAATTGCCGCACTTTAATTTCTTATTCCCACTGGCCAACAATATAATCCCCAAAAAATTGTTCCAAAAAAAAATGAAAGAAACTAATTTAAGTATGATTGTGAAGATTTTTCGTGTTTTAATTTAATTTAAGTAAGAACGTGCAGCATGCATAAAAACTATCTCTTTACCCATGATGGGTCCAAGTCCTAACCTCATAATTAACAAGTTTTAGACAAATTAAAAGAGGGGTGAAAGTAGTATCTCTTACTCTTGAAATATATAACACAAAAGAGAAAGAGGATAAATTTTTTTTCCAGTTTTATGATGGTGTAAAGCTTGAATTTTTAGGTGACTCGCCACATGATTTTGTCTAAAATATTTTGTGGAAGATTTTGAAAGGAAGAATAATTAAAGGTCTAGTTAGTGGAAACTAAGGGGCTGGCTATACATGGACCAATTTCCTTTTTTCTTTTCTCATCACTTTCTAGCTAGAATTTTGTTTTTGTAAGTAGCACTTTTGAAAATTGATTCATAATCATAGTTACTTGTAAATCAAATTTAGGAGTAACTCCTAATTAGGTTTACTTAAAATTAGGGCTTTTGTCTCTAAATATGACTTTATTTTTCACTCGTTCGTAGATTTCTTCTCTTTCCAATGTCAGTAAACGTAGGTCAAAGGCTAAACCATCAACCTGTGGCAAGTTCCTATGAAAAGGACGAATATAACAAAGCTAATTAAGTTGTCAAACTAATAATTATGTCATTCTAACTGTTGATGTCTGTTCCATAAACAGATGCAAAATTGAGACATCTAAATATAAGTTGTTGAGATGCATATATAAATTAAGTGATTTAATTATTCAAAATCACCACGACTCTAAAGCAATTTGTTAGAGATAAAGTTATTCATAAGCTTCTATCTAGTAATTTATTTAGAAGAGTTGGTTCATGACATGGTATCAAAATATATATGACCAAGTGTTCAAGAGCATATCAGAGATGAAATCATGAGCCTACACCTGATAGCTTAAGTTTTTTGGTTATACATGCTTGCGAATATATCATTATTTCCCTTATTCTAATTACTTGTTTATCTTTCTTATAACTTTTTTTTTGTTGTAATTTTTGGCTATTGGTTCATATACTGTTGTGGGTTTTACTTCAACCTAGAATTAATTCTTTTGCTATGGCAACTTTGCCATGGTGTAATTGTAGTTTTGAACTTGTGTGAAGTACTTCTTTAGATATAGAAAATTAGTGCTTTCTTCTAGACCCATCACTGAGAATACTACTATTGAAGCAGATCGTAGAAGACAACCAAAAGGTTGTAAAGGATGATCTTTTGGTGAAAAGGAGATGTCGATGACGCAAGGCCAAGAAGCAGTTTCAAATTGCCAAGACTATGGGAATCAAGCCAAGAAGGATTGTGCATACTCAAGGTGCATAACTTGCTGTAAGAACAAAGGGTTTGAGTGCCAAACCCATATCAGAAGCACTTGGATTCCTGTGGATAGGAGGCGCCAGAGAGAGAAGTCGTCTCCCACTACTAATCTACACCAACTTTCAAGGAGATATCCCTCAAAGGCACAAGCAGAACCCATATTCAAGTATTGTACATTTCTCCATTATAACCAAAATTATGATCCATATATATAACTATAGAGCCCTAATAGTTTCTTTTTCCTCAATTTTGCTGTTATTATTCTATGTCTGAAAACCATCATACTTATAACAGGAGATACTAATTAAGCCTATTTTCATCTTCCTGCTCAAACTTCAATATGGTTTCAAATTACTGCTCTTTTTTTTCTTTCAATTTTTGGTTATTAGATCTATCTAATATAGTAATACTATAGATGACAATATATATATATTAGGTTTAGAGGAGTTCAAATTTCTATCTGCTATGAGTTCCATGGCGATATTTAGCTGCATTCCGATTTGCTCTATGGATGATACGGCTAATGAAATCGCCTATCAAACAGCTGTGAACATTGGAGCACTTTATTGTTCAAGTAGATAGAACCTTTAGATACCAACATAAGGGAGACAAATTCATTAATCAAATGTAAATTGAGGGAGCTAATTGTTCTTTTTTGGTTGAAATACCAATGACTTGATTATATATATTATACATTTGTTGCCTATAGTTTGATAAGTTCGCATGTGGTATGCCCCTACATATAGGGTTTTACAGTTTTGTCTTCTTGTTTTGTTGTGATTCACTTTTTAGATCTTTGTTAATCATAATGTTCCTACTTCGAATCCTTTTTGTCGCCATTCTTCTATACTTTGCCAGCTTGAAGCAAAGTTGGGACAAATTACTAAGTTTTAATACTATATATACATACAATTTCAGTGTTATGTCTATATACTATAGGCCGTAACAAACCCAAAGTTTCTAGGTAGGAACAAGCACACATGAAAATATAACTAATATAGATAACATGCTGTTTGGCAAGCTAAGGATTTTTAGAAGTGGTGACGCTTTTGTTTGTTACAATAGGGGACACTGAACACAAATCCAGAACGTCATTCTTTGTTTTTGTTTTCTTGCCACCCCAAAACCAGAAAGTTGAGTTTACCTAAGCTGGAATAAGATCATGAATATGTATTTTTGCTTTTGGCATGCTTGAAATGTGTTTTGGGATTAGTTATATATGACTCTTATAATGGTATGTACATGTGAAACCTCTCATATTTTCTAGAAATGTACACATATGGGCGCATGAACACACACAAATATAGATTATAGACAAACAAATATATACGTATATATACTAAGGAAACTTGAGGATTTGGGAGGTATCACTCAGTAACCCTAAATAACTAATAACATGATGTATTTGTTTATGAACGTTGTACAAAAGAGATTATCAAATGCCAAGCATCTTGTGCAATTTAGTTTAAGTTAGCTTTCGCAGTAAAGTTACTAGATAAATCGTGTGCACTCAAACTTTAATAGAAAAGAGGCAGTCACACTAGCTATAAGGAATTGGTTGATACTCTCAGTGACTCAACCTGAGGAATATATCCTTTGTACTTGAAATATAGAGTCACGTACCAAACTAAGTCTAATACAGTGTATATATATGTGTCATACTAGCTAGAACCAATCACGCTAAGAAATTTCCAGACTGCGTGGATTCTCTCCCACAATCGACTTGTAGATCACTTGCTAATTCTAGTCATGATATTGAAATCCTATTTTCTGATGGTGGATTAAAAAAATTTCAAATGAAGGTATATTTAGCATTTAATATGAAAAATAAATATAGGATGGGAAAATCACCCTTTAAAGTAGGTAACCAATGAATTCTAAAATATCTTTCCACAAAACTTCTTAATTAAGAAAAGAATAATACATATATGATTTGCTAAGCACTTCAAACACCCCTCCCCTCCAATTATGTGCACAATAACTATGCAATACAATTATTATTATTTTTTATATGCTGTTAACCTTTGAGATTAATTATGCTGAAGATGGTGTAATGCGACTCTAATTATGGAATTTTATGTTTTGGACTAATCATAAGTCAATTTGGAAGATGACCGATGTTATTCAATTACACAAAAGATAATCAATTCATGATATATTGGCCTTAATCTCCTTTTCCTCTTCATCCTCACAAATATATAATGGTCTTCGTCTTTGTGCTCCCCCATTTTCAACTGTTCTTGTTTGACTTTAAATCACTTCTTTCTCTAATATTTAGATGTCAGTTCCAAACATGATCATACTTTAAGTTTATTTATTTGTAATTCGTCCATAGCTGGATGTCATGAGAATGCACACACATCAACATATTGCTCATTTGATTCTTGTCTAGAATATATTATGTTAAAAGTGGCATAGCAAGTTTAAAGTATACTTTGATGCTTTATTTAATCTAAATAATTGGCCATTAGATGTTGATATAATCATTACATTATATTGTGTAAAGTGTCATTATCATTGGAAAGAAGCTTAAACCAAAGTGTTTTTAAAACCGATGAACATTACTTTGTGGGTGTTAAAGGAAGATGGGATCTTGAAATTTTTTTGGAAAATGCACTGCATATGAAAATTAAAGTGACCAAGTTCCCTTGAGCTCTTATTGAAATATTGTTCTTAATGACTATAGGGTTCCGATCCGTTTTCTTGCTGTAATTTGAATTTTAACGTTAATTAATCGTGTAGTACAATATGTAATTAATGAATGACTATAATCGATTGACAGTGTAGCCAAATTCGAAATAATTCTCCCCTTGGCTTGCTGTTTAAATCTGCTTTCATTATGTCAAGGCAGTCATCAAAGATGGGGAGTGAAATTAATGGATTATTAAGATCGATAGATTTGTTAGTTACATTATACACATACTACCTGTTTTGTTGGGTGTGAACAATATATTACTATTATTGTTATAATAATTTATTATTATAGCTGTAAAAGATATAAAAGTTAATTTGAAATAGTAAATAGATAGTAAATAAGACTTCATAAAATCATCATATACAATGTGCCATAATGCATTTTGATGGCTAAACCCATGTCAATCAAAGGTAAAAAAAAATTTCTTCTAGCCTAACATCATTCTCATGCTCTACAAGGTTAGAGTCCATTCTTGCATCTAGAAACCAAACATCCTAAATTTGGAGCCAAAATGCATACTACGATCACAACTAAGATGTATTGTTAGAATCAGATTGGATTCGATGGTTCAACTAGTCTAATTATGAATCAGACACTTAGACAATTATGTCCCGGTTTAATAATTGAAAACACGATTAGACTACTTTGGATCGAACAAAAACTAGTTAAAACCAATTAGAATCCGGTTCAACTACCCGATTCATCTAGTTGAACCAAATGACCATTATTTTTTTATATATAAAAAACTTAATATTTCATAATGTTTTTATATATTTTATATTGTTATATGTAGATTATTTTTATGATGTCATTTGGTTCAACTAACCGATTTAAACTGTTAAACTTGAACCGAAGAAAGTCTCGCTGATTCATTGTTTGGTCTAATTTTAATAACATATTAAATAATGCAAACACCATTTACACATCCAATACAAACATGCACACTTTGCTACTTTTGGCCAAAAAAATGTATTTTAGTTATTTTAAACAAATTATTTACTTTTTTAGTGAATATTTCTAAATGTAAGTTTCATTAATTTTTTTTTATTTTTTTTCACCTCATTAATACACTAATTAGAGAATGAATTAAACGTTCACAAATTATTCATACTCACTTTGTGTAAAAGAATGAAATTAAGCTCGTTTAATTATGCGAGCGAAATTTGGGAATTTTAAATTCTATATGGATAGTTTAAGAACAACTTGAGATCAAGTAATATGTATTTATATGTATTATTTATTATATAAATATCTTTATCTAAAATTATAGATAACCTCAATAGTTTGAGTTGTTTAACACTGTAATATCTTCAAAATTAATCTTATATATATATATATATTCTTAAAAATATCTTATATTAGTTTAATTTATATGTTTTTACAAATATACATCATATAAATAATATTATATGTTAACTGCTCGACTCATCTCGTTTAATAATATAATTTTTAATTTGATTAAAAAACTTAAACGTAAATTAAATTTATTTTTATCAAACAAACTTGAGCATATTATTATTAAGACTCATTTGCAGCCTTACAATAATACAACAGCATCAATAAAATGCTAAAGGAAAATTCTCTTAGATGCTTTTACCATGGGAGCCAACACCTTTGTAGAATATTTCATTTTAATGTTACTTTTTGTGTTTGGGTATCCATTGGCCCACGTTTGCTAGTAATCAGTTCCTATTATACGGGCCTTTTCCTACTTCCTTCTTCAACTGCTGCAATCTCAAAACCCAAATCCAAACTAGGCTAAAATGGGGCCAGCCAATTAGGTCCGATCACCTTCGATCCCAACCCAATAAGCCCACAAATTTCTGGCGGGAAAATATGACTCTCTCCCCGCCATATCTGGCAGCAGAATGGCTAATCACTAATCAAATACACACTCTTCCACTTTCTGATTTTGTCTCCGTATTCTCACAAAATAGCCACAAAGCAAAGCCATGGCTTCCGATTCTTCTCCGACGAATTTCAACAACGGTTGGTATCTCTTTCTTTCCTTCTACGTTCTTCTGTTGATTTCAATTTTCGGTTTCGCTGATTTCGAATTTGGTCAAATCCTTTTCAGGTCCTTCATCGCCCGAAGATTCCCTTTCCAGCCCAATCGGCAACACGTTCTCCTCTCCCGGCGATGCGGCTCACCGGAGACGGCGGCGCCGCTCTTCTACGCCGTCGGCATTTGGAACCCCGCCGCCGCATCGATCTCGATTCGCCTCCTCCGATGCCACCCCAACACCGTCGCGCTCCAGGCAAAGAGGGAGTGGGCGCGTTCCTGCCACGCCCACTTCCACCGATGACGTGGCCATGTCTTCGGAAGGCGGCGAGGGCTACGACATGGACGATGCCAGGCCTACCTTCGTTTGGGGTACCAATATTAGCGTTGAAGATGTGAACGATGCGATTCAGAGGTTTTTGAGGGACTTCAGAGAACACTCTTCTCAGAGTGATGATGGGTTGCATTTGCATACCGAAGGGAAGTATGAGAAATTAATCAAACAGGTTATTGAAATTGAAGGAGATTCATTGGACGTCGATGCCCATGACGTTTTTGATCATGACCCGGATTTGTACACCAAGATGGTTAGGTACCCCCTCGAGGTGCTTGCAATTTTTGACTTGGTTTTGATGAATATGGTTAGCCGAATGAAACCCATGTTCGAGAAGCACATTCAAACTCGGATTTTTAATCTCAAATCCTCCACTTCAATGAGAAATTTGAATCCTTCTGGTGAGTTCTGTGTTTCTTCTCCTATTCCTTCAAAATTATATGTCTTAATGTAAGGAATTGGACTGATACAGGGGTGTTTTTTTCTTAGATATTGAGAGGATGATATCATTGAAGGGAATGATTATACGGTGTAGCTCAATCATACCCGAAATTAGGGAAGCTATATTTAGGTGTCTTGTGTGTGGATACTGCTCTGACCCAGTTGCTGTAGAGAGAGGTAATTTCATGGGACATTTCTACTTATTCATCTAGTGAGTTACCAATTTTGCTTTTGCATCTGTAATATTTTGTTGGCTATTGTGCTTTTAGGACGAATAACTGAACCTACTATATGCTTGAGGGAAGAGTGTCAATCCAGGAACTCAATGACACTGGTTCACAACCGATGCAGGTAATGCACGCCTATGGCTTGTTTGTATGAGGAAGAGCTTGTAAGTTTACTATTTGGGAGCACTTGTATTTGAATATTGGATAGTCTGGCATGATCATGAGGGAGCTAGGTTTTGAGGTCTAAATTGTAGCAAGCTTCCTTCGATTCTTTTTTTGTTTTATTGATATGCTATGTATGAAAACTATTCGGTTCCTTTTGATTTTTGCTTTTGTGCAATATCAGTGGTAGAACTAAAATTTTCCTTGCAACGAAGTAAAAGATTGGTTGTTATTCTCCAGTAAACTCACCTTCTGCTACCTCTAAATGCCTTTTGAAACTAAGATCTAAAAGTAATCCTATATTTAGAATCCATATAGTTCCTTGAAATTATTGTGTAAAGAAGACTGAACTCTTTCTATGTTAACAAGTAAAATTAACCTATTGTCAATTTAGATTAAACATAACCTTCTGTTGAATCCAGGGAGGTAACTTGTGACAAAGGCTAATCGAGTTCATTCTTTAACGTTAAGAACTATGCATCCTTTGTCAAGTAAGCAAGTACAGTGATTTAAAAATGATTACAACCGAAGTATGCTGGATAGATATAAGTGACACACAATAAATGGGTTTTAAATAATTTTCTTGATTATGTAACTATTCCGCGTAGAAGTTATGGGTTTGATTCAGTTCCGGTAACCATGAAACTGCAATCAACTGATATTTGCTCCAAAATCAGGTTTACTGATAAGCAAATTGTGAGGCTCCAGGAGACACCTGATGAGATACCTGACGGAGGGACACCTCACACGGTGAGCTTGCTGATGCATGACAAGCTGGTGGATGATGGAAAGCCAGGTGACAGAATTGAGGTCAGACCATACTATGACATACATTGTAACAATTGACTAATAAATGTCCATATGCTTGTTTAATCATCTCATTAAGTGTTTTCTCGTTCATTAGGTGACTGGTATTTATAGGGCTATGAGTGTCAGGGTTGGACCAACTCAGAGAACTGTTAAATCATTGTTCAAGGTATGTATTGCGTTCTTAACTCTCATTTACATTTAGAGCTCTGCCCTCACATTTTTAATCTTTCCTAATTGATGTTTTTGTTTGTTCCCTTCATGTTGTAGACATATATTGATTGTCTTCACGTAAAGAAGACTGATAAGTCAAGGATGCTGGTAGAGGACGCTATGGAGGTTGAAAATGGCCTGGGCAGAAATGCAGAAGTTTTCTTTGACGATGAAAAGGTACAGTTTGTACCTATTTTCAATGAAACCCACTGCTTGCTTTATCTACTCGCTAATTGCCTGCTTGTCTGAGTTGCAGGTGGCTCAACTGAAGGAGCTCTCAAAACAGCCAGATATATATGAAAGACTGACAAAGTCATTGGCGCCAAACATCTGGGAGCTGGACGATGTGAAGAAAGGTCTTCTTTGTCAGGTTACACATCTTTCTAGCTTTGCATTCATTGATTGTTTGACTGATTTTCTGAGGATGCTAATCTGTCTTTCATTGCAGCTTTTTGGTGGCAATGCTTTAAAGTTGGCATCTGGTGCTAGCTTCCGTGGTGATATAAATATTCTTCTTGTTGGTGATCCTGGGACGAGCAAGTCCCAGCTACTCCAATACATACACAAACTATCTCCACGTGGCATTTACACCAGTGGAAGGGGGAGCTCTGCTGTTGGATTGACTGCTTACGTGACCAAGGACCCTGAAACAGGCGAAACCGTATGGACCACAAGTACATGATTTTATATCGACTTCTGTTCAAGAAACATAGTGGAACCTAATTATTTGTGCTTAATCTTCAGGTTCTAGAGAGTGGTGCTCTAGTTTTAAGTGACCGAGGTATCTGCTGTATAGATGAATTTGACAAAATGTCTGACAATGCAAGGAGCATGCTACATGAGGTTGATTACATTCTTTGTCTGTATATATTTGCTAAGGAACTTTTTCTGCTGTCATGTGTCTGTTCTATTGGATCAAACGCTTACCACTAGACCAAAAGTTACAGTTGTTTGTCAGGGTGCAACTTTTTCTACTTAAGTCCATCAGTAAGTGTTGATCTTACTCAGACCCTAACTGGGCCTTGCCAAGGTAGGATGCTGATTCCGGCCCCAACTTTTTCTCATACACCCATTTTGCCTTGGCAAGGCCCAGTTAGGTTCGGAGTCAAATCAAATTGTGACGCTTGCTGATGGACTCAAAGAGAAAAAGTTGTGCCGTCACTAACAACTATAGCTTTTGGCCTAATAATAAGCGCGTGATTCAACGTGTTTTTTTCCCAAAACTTATTATGGATAGAAATATACTATATGACAATTCCTGCAAGACTGTGAGCTCTCTTTTGAATGTCTAATGCACTTGTCTCTGTTTATTACAGGTGATGGAACAACAAACCGTTTCAATAGCGAAGGCAGGTATTATTGCTTCCCTCAATGCTAGGACTTCGGTGTTGGCTTGTGCAAATCCAAGTGGGTCACGATACAATCCTCGCTTGTCTGTCATTGACAACATACACCTTCCTCCCACCCTTCTGTCCAGGTTAGACGACGGACATAAGCTGTGATAACTAGATTATGGGCCTGGCAGCATATTTATGCAATTTCCAATACCTAGGCAGCTTAATACTACAGCTATTTAGTACCTTAGCCTTGCCTCTATAATTTTATGATTCATTGTCAAGCAAAAAGGATATTAGTCATGTCGTTGAGAAGTAGGGGTTAAAATAAGGCTTGATATAAAAAATAAACTGAAGCTATTGAACGATTTTGTAGTACTTGTTATGAATTGAGTTGATCTGTGCTTTCGCAGGTTCGATTTAATTTACTTAATTCTTGATAAGGCTGATGAACAGACCGACAGGCGACTTGCCAAACATATTGTTTCCCTCCACTTTGAGAATCCCGAGGTCTAGTAAAATAATGCAATCATCTCATTCAAGGTTACGATCCAAACTTCAGTGCTTTTACTTACTTTTAATGTCTTGTGTCTGTACTTGCAGAGCATGGAGCAGGATGTGTTGGACCTTTCTACATTAACTGATTATGTGAGCTATGCCCGAAAGCACATACACCCACAACTGTCTGATGAAGCTGCTGAAGAATTGATTAGAGGTTACGTGGAAATAAGAAAAAGAGGAAATTTTCCTGGAAGTAGCAAAAAGGTGATACCTTTCACTTCTTCAAAATGATGCTATTCTCTTTATATTTACTTGGATGCAACTAAAATGTTACTGTTTCTTAGCATATTTACTCGATTGCTTAGCAATCGGTATAGATCACCAATTCGCCATGTGTGCGACAATGAGTTGAATAATTTTCACACAACTAAGAATGATCTGCATATATCACCATTATTTTGTATAATTAGTGATCTCGGTTATGTGAGTAAATTAATTCCAGATATTCGAATTACGCTGATTTTCATACATATTTCTCTGCTGTGTATGTTATTCTTCGTAATCAATATAACAGGTGATAACAGCAACGCCGAGGCAGATTGAGAGTCTGATACGCCTTAGTGAAGCCTTGGCTCGGATTCGCTTCTCCGAATGGGTTAGTTAAGCTTGCTTGGTTTCTTTATGTTGTGCAGATATGGAATTGCATGCAGAATTATTAAATAACCTGATGCGCACAGGTCGAAAATCGTGATGTAATGGAGGCATTTCGGCTTCTGGAAGTTGCAATGCAGCAGTCTGCAACGGATCACTCTACTGGTAGCTTTCCAAATCCAAACAAGCCTTATTCTCTCTTATATTCCACCCAGACAAACTAGATCAAAATGTGTTTACTTTTCATGTCCTTTTCTCCTCCCAGGAACTATTGACATGGATCTTATTACTACTGGAGTTTCGGCTAGTGAAAGGATGAGACGAGAGAGTCTGCTACAAGCAACCCGCAACATAATCATGGAGAAGATGCAAATTGGGGGACCATCCATGCGGTTATTGGAGGTATGCTAGCTTACTCCATGGAAGTATATAGCTTATCTCCAGTTTGCGATCACGTTCTGATATGTTGAAAATGATCATGTAGTTATTGGAAGAATTGAAGAAACAGAACACTAGCAGTGAAGTTCATCTTACTGATGTAAGCGTGCCCTCTCCCTTCCAAAATAATTTTTTTAACCTGTTTTTATGTGTGCTCCATCTCGAATGATCAGTGAACTAATGTGCAAACTCACGTTAATACAGCTAAGGAATGCAGTTGCTACTCTCGCCAGCGAAGGATTTGTTAGTGTGCATGGCGACAGCGTAAAAAGATCATGATAATGAGGCACGGTTATCAGTGCTCTTTGTACTATCTGATATTTCAAGGTGGCTACTAGTTGACGTGGTTCCTTTAGTCGCCACTAGCACATTGTTGATACTGTCCACCATTAATTGTAACCTTTTTATCCAACAGTTCTGTACCCGGTGCTAAATGTTTCATATATATATATATATATATATATATGCATGAAAGTGGTATGGTGCCTTGTAAATGCATTTATTGGTGGTTATAATTTTCTTTTCTTTTCCTTTATATCAAGTAGTTAGGCCTTCTATGTTGTAATTGATCATGTATGCCTTTCTTAACGAGACAGATATTATAGCGTGTTAACTCCTAATATTATTTATTTAACATTGATTTGGCTCAAGTTCTAAGAATATAAAACAGCGGAATATCATATTTTCGGTATTTGTACAGTACTTAATGCAATTATCTGTCTATACTTTATATTATGCATCAAATATTAATTCATACTGCGTCTAAAAAATATTTCATACTTTATCCAATTATAGTAAACGGACAATAGTACATCCTAATGTTGCACCGCGAATGCCACATGGTAGGCAGTTTCCTTGTCCGTGAGAGCTGCTGAACTTTCTTGTCTGTATGTAAATAGAATTCCGAATAGTATAGTTTACATTGAATGGATGGGAATTTAAATTAAAAACTATGGGTGAATGAGTTGGTAGTTACATGGCATTAACGTATTGAAATAAAGAATTATTATTTTTGTGAAATAAAAACTAAAATAGAACATCGCGTATCAAAGATGCTCTGAATTATTATTATATTGGTGATAATTTAATAATATCAATTATTATTAATTGAAAAAAGGCAAATTAATTTTTCCTTAAAAAAGGCATTAAAACGTTAGGGGTATTAAATTTGGTGCCAGGTAAAAAAAGCTGGAAAAAATGAAAATTAAATTCACCAGTTTAACAAGGAAAGGAACGCGGTGGAAGCTTAGCATATAGAACAGAGAGAGAGGGGGTCGGAAGAAGGAGAAGGAAGTAGTTGAGACTTCGATCGGTCCTTGATCTTCTCTCCTTTGAGAATTGAGAATCTGAGTGAGGACCCAAAACAATCGCAGAGAGAGAGAGAATGGGAGAGGTAGCGCGTGGAGGTTGTTGCCCTCCGATGGATCTGTTCCGGTCGGAGCCCATGCAACTGGTTCAGCTCATCATTCCCATGGAATCCGCTCACCTCACTGTCTCCTACCTCGGTGACCTTGGCCTCCTTCAGTTCAAAGATGTCAGTACTCTACACCCTACACCTTCCCTTCTCGCAATTCTCATCCTTCCTTCCTCAATTTTGGTGTGCGATAAACCCTTGCTCACTCCCCTAACCTTGTGTTTCTTCTCCATTTCAATTTTTACGGTTTTATCGTTTATTTCTCGCTTTCAATTGCTCTCTGAGATAATCTACTTATTGATCGGAAGAAACTGTATAATCATGTTGTCGTACTTAATTGGCTTGTTTCTTAATAGTATTTGCCTAAAGTTACGATATTTTCATGAAAATTTATTAGTTAATTGAAGCTTGTCACGGAGCTTCTTTAATCGTTGGTAAATGAATGGTGAAAGTAGTCTCCTAATCATAATTTTGTATCATGATTATACAGACACAGTTTTATTTTTTTTACTCTTGAAATTTTGGTTTATATTCGTATTTAATAAAGTAGAAAAGGACTGTGTAGAATAGATAGAGGAAAAGTGATTATCCCAGTAACGAATTAAGCAGTCAATGCAAGCCCGTTTCCTAGTTTCTTTAAATTCAGTAAATTGAAGCATGATGATGTGCTGCTTGGAGAGATTTCTCTAAGCATAATGTGTTCTTCTCTATGTTATTTTCAGCTCAATGCAGAGAAGAGCCCTTTTCAACGGACTTATGCGACTCAGGTGTGTTTGTTTTCTGCTATCATAACCCACTGCATCTTTTGCTTGCTTCTGGAATCTTTACATATTGCTCTGCTTGTAGTAAAGTTTGATGAAAAAGAAAGAAAACAAAAGGATTTTGCAATGGAAATAATTGTTTTGAATGATGATACATTGATAATTATGGCCTATCAATTATTGCTGGCCTTGTCTGCATTATATGCCATTTAGATGCTCTGCAAAACCTTTTGGAATTGACTTGGTGATCAGCTGAGCTGACCCAAGCCAACCATTCATGCAGAAATTTATTCTTTTTCTCTTTATCAGCTTTTTTTCTGGGCATGATTTTATTATTTGAAAATGACATACCACTTTTCCTTTATGTTGCAAAGTTTTTATCATATCATTTTGACCATGGGGCAAAGAAGTCTCCATAGGAACAGTGGCTAAGGGGGCAGAGGAGGGAGGGTGTTAGAGGAGGAGAGGGAGGGGGGGGGGGGAGGGAGGGAGATCCTGGATGGTGGATTGTGGACAATTTTAGAGTTTTCCTTTTGAGTTGGTATTTCTTTCCCATTACTTAAATTTGGAATTTAGCTTTTGCTGCATATATTGATAGTAGCTTTTGGATTTGTTTGGGATATATACTGGTCCTTTTGAAGATAAAAAGATGTGGAGAGATGGCTCGTAAATTGCGTTTTTTCAAGGAGCAAATGCTCAAGGCAGGTGTTTCACCAATAGATTCCACAAGACAGGTTGATGTGAACATTGATGACCTTGAGGTATGTGAATATGTTTGTTGACAAAGGTTTTTTCCCCTTTCTTTTATTCTATAAGTTAACCTCTGGTCTGTCTTTGTAATAGGTAAAACTTGCAGAACTTGAGTCAGAGTTAACTGAGATGAATGCAAATGGTGAAAAGTTGCAACGCTCTTACAATGAACTTGAGGAGTATAAGCTTGTTCTGCAGAAGGTGCAGTCTTTTTTCTACTTAACCCTCAAACTATTATGTGTCTTTCATTCTAATATTATGCATAATCAAGATAGAACAATGTTAATTATCTGCTGCTTCATACATTTAGCATGCTTGTTCTTTTAAGTGCTGTAATGGTTATTATGCCCTTTCAAGATATATAGTTAAAGAAAATAACTAAAGAAACAGAGTAAAATGATTAATTTTCCTTAATTATACTAGAAAAATGAAAAATGAAAATGTTTATGGTTATCTCTAATCAATGTTAAACTAGAATATATGAAAGTTTCACTTTTACCCATGCATGTTTGGATTAGCTTATTTTGTGTTCAGAAAAGCTTATAATCTAAATGCTGCAGAGAGAGCTTTAAGCTGAAAATCTGTTTTTGTGTAAAAATTAAGCATAGCCAAACATGTGAACTTTTTTTTTCTCTGACCTTTGTAATCTTAGGCCAAACTCAATTTATTTGAATATGTTTGCTTTGGGTCTTCTTGACCTATGATATTTCAAAACCCTTGTTCCATTGATGTATTGAAGATAACATTAGCATAAGTAATTGTTGCATGGTGGTCTGAAACGTAGGATGTGCTTGATATAAATGGGGTTGAAAATGTGCCAAGGCATATATTTCTGCAAGTTAAAGAGATACAGATTAAGATTTGTAAAATGCTAATAATTTCATGTGGTTCTACCCGACTGCTATTTGTGTATATTGATTGATGCACTGTCAAAGCTCTCTTAAATTTGTAAACATTTCAATACTTCTCTGATTGCTAAAGTTATTTAATATTTTTTCAAGTCATAATTTTGTTCTATATATGCTGATGCCTGATGTCCAGATATGAAACATGTATTAGCTTCTCATTGATCATGTATTCTTGCTATTTTATAGGATTGAAATTTTAGATGTGTAAATCTTAAGATATGACAGGCCAATCAATAAATAGCTATTCCCCCTTTTCAGGCTGGTGAGTTTTTCCACTCAGCTCAAAGCCGTGCTATAGATCAGCAGAGAGAATATGAATCACGCCATCTGAGTGGTGAATCTATTGAAACACCTTTATTGCAGGACCAAGTAGATTTCTTACCTGCTCATATGTAACTTTTTGCTCTTATAATGTTGACAATAACCTTTTCTAATGAATCGGTTCCTGCTGTTTGTTTTGTTGTAAAGGAATTGACAAGTGATTCATCGAAGCAAGTTAAGTTAGGGTTTTTAGCAGGTCTTGTTCCCAGGGAAAAGTCCATGGCATTTGAGAGGATTTTATTTCGTGCTACTAGAGGCAATGTGTTTTTGAGGCAGGCCATTGTTGAGGATCCTGTCACAGACCCTGTTTCTGGAGAAAAGGTGCTTAAATATTTTTCCCCCATCTACTTAAAATCCATGAAATAATGAGTTGCACTGTTGCAGGATGTCGTTAATGTTCATTATACTGTTGCTTTCATTATGTTAATTGGGATGCATCCAATGATTATTTGACTTGAGTTTGTATTCATAATGGGTTGCTATCGTGCATCATTACGTAATACATACTAGATAGAGGGAGTTTGTTGTCTTGCTCAAACTACTTAGGTTACACATGGAAACTGGACTCTCTCCCTCTTTTCTAATCGAATTAAAGTCTCTTGATTTAGTAGCCTGAAAGTTCTTACCTTTACTTGGTTCGTTGGCTGTTGTTTCTTGTCAACGATACACTGTGCACACATGTATCATAGCTTGCCTTGCCCTTCTAAAAAGGGATGTATTGAAAGTGTCCTCTGTTAATTGTGAAATTTCTTTTGAAATACAAATAGGAGAGCAAGTCCTTAAGTTGTTTTGTATCTTGGATTTTCCAACTTAATTTGACTGTTCTGTCAATATTGTACCTGTGTGTTGGGCCTGTTGGCATTGATAAATTGAAAATTTAGGTGATCATTGAGTGATGAACTTTCTAATCTCCAATTTTTATATGAAGGCTGGCTATATGCATCTTTTGTATGGTATTTCTAATATTTGTAAGCATTGTACCTATGAATCTGTGATCACTATTGAAAATAAAATAATAAATGAGGTTCTGAATTTTTGGTTGAAATAATTTTTTGCACATTGCAATCTATTCTTCTGGTTTATATTCTATGGTGACTTATGAATGGTGATCTGCAGACTGAGAAAAATGTGTTTGTGGTCTTCTATGCTGGTGAAAAAGTAAAAGCCAAGATTCTGAAAATATGTGAGGCCTTTGGTGCTAATCGTTACCCATTTGCTGAGGAACTCGGAAAACAAGCTCAAATGATTGCTGAGGTTTGCATTTTGGTTCTTACTTCTGTTGAGGAAAAGCTTCTGTACTTCCCCTTCCCCCTTTCATTTCTTTGTCAAGCTTCTGCTGTACTGCTTTAAAGCAGTAAATGTGAATTTAAATTGATTGCCCAGAAACAACTGAATATTAAATTCCTAGATAAAGTATGGACAAGCCTGTCATTGCGTTTTAATTGTGGGAGTGGGAGATATGATGTAGTAGTATTGACCTTGACATCCGAGTTAGGTGGTCTTCCCTTGCTCAAATTACATCAAAATATAGCGGATCGCCCATCACAACTCTCGGTCCAGGTCTTTCCATGGTTTGAATAACATACCCTTGTAGCAGTGAACACTAACCTTTACTGTGGTGTATTGACCTTGACATCAGAGTTAGGTGGTCTTCCCTTGCTCAAATTACATCAAAATATAGTGGATTTCCCATCACAACTCTCGGTCCAGGTCTTTCCATGGTTTGAATAACATACCCTTGTAGCAGTGAACACTAACCTTTACTGTGGCCCCAGAGTGGACAAGAGAAGATTGAGTGAGTGTTTGTACAATTATCATAAGGCAGTTAAGAATTATTTCCTCAGAGATGTCTTCCATAATCATGCTTGCTTACTTTTGTAGTATACTAACTTTACCACTTTATTATCAAAACTCTGGCAACAGTGAGTACTTGTAATGTGTTATTGATTCTGATGCTTACTCCAGCTGATCTTTCTATTCTCAGGCACAGGCATGTTATTTGAATGTGCATTCATGATGGACTGGGGGTGTAACTTTAGATATTCTTCCTTTGCAGTTGTATTGCTCCGATTTTGTGTTCTTTTAATGATTCTTACATATGAAAGAAATTATAGAAGAACGAAATTAATCAGTATAGTTGCTTGCAGATAGGATAATATTTTCATTTATGTTTAACGATGACATTCATCTAGCTAAATTGTTCTCTTGTATGTTTTATTTCTAATAAGCCTCACCCTTTATCTGTTTGTGCAACTTGTTAGGTACGTTATGATCTTTTAGCTTTATGTCTAAACAGTTTTAACAAATTCACCTGCAGGTTTCAGGAAGACTTTTAGAATTGAAGACCACTTTAGATGCTGGACTGCTGCAACGGGGTAACTTGTTACAGACTATTGGGGCTCAATTTGAGCAATGGAATCTTTTGGTACGTCAAACATGAACATATATACCTGATCACCTACTTTCTTTATCATGTTTTTGATTAAGTGTAAATTTTCATTCTCCAATCTCAAATTATTTATGGATTAATATTTTCCTTCTGTTGGCATTAATGATTAATTTCTCTTGACAATATTTCTTTCAACTCATGAAGGTGAAGAAGGAGAAATCCATTTACCATACCTTGAACATGCTAAGCCTTGATGTGACAAAAAAATGTCTCGTGGCTGAGGGGTGGAGTCCTGTTTTTGCAACAATGCAGGTATTTATTGTTCCTGTGATCCTTTCTTTGATAATGGATTTTCTTTTTGGTCTAGCCAGAGTTAATATTTCCTTTATGATTACTGTAAAATTGATTTTGTGGAACATGTTACCTTGAATTTTCAGGTCCAGGATGCATTACAGCGGGCAGCATTTGACTCTAACTCTCAAGTTGGTGCCATTTTCCAAGTTTTGCATACTAGGGAGTTGCCACCTACCTATTTTCGCACAAACAAATTTACGTCTTCATTTCAAGGAATTATTGAATCATATGGGTGAGCATCATGCTGATTTCTTTATTACTTTTTTTTTTTTGGGTGTGTGTATGGAGGGGAGGTGTACTTGTTGATAATATGAGCAGAATAAGTGCTCCATACATATTGTTTACTTGACCACCACATGTAGGCAATATGTTTGCACTTGTAAGTATAATATACCATTAGAATTTGGATGTACAAAAATAATGATGTTTGTAGTTGCAGGTCATGATCAAGCTATAAGTAGATCAGTCATTTTCACAATCAGTGAAATTTTCATTGTTCCCCTAGAATAAGTGATACTGTGGGGCCCTTATACTTGCACTTCCACTGTGGGTTATCCCACTCTTAAGTTATTTTTGTTTTGCAGATACTTATTAATATGCAATCTCCAATTCTTGATTCATATAAACTAGGTTTTGAATCCACTCTCAAAAGAATTCAATTGAATTTTTCTAAGTGTATTCATTTAAATTGAAATGCTAGTGGATATTTCATGTTTGAAATAAAATAAAATATTTATAGAATCTAATTATCAATTTTACATCCTTTGGGCCTACTATACATTACATTTATATTTTTATAGAATATAATCAACAATTTTCATCTGTTTAATAGACAAAATGGTGACATATATTCTTGACTCCACTTGGTATCTGTCCTGCACAATATGGCAATAAAGTACTAGATTGAGTTAAATACGTCAGAAGAAAACTGAAATAAATTAGATTAGCAGCCACAAAGTAATATTTCAAATAGACATAGAGATAGTGTGGTCTTCACAAATCAAATGAATCCTGGAAAGTTTAAATTCTTCCGAACTGGACCAGATTTGAAGCCTGTATGGAAATTCATAGATTTATTATATAGAAATATGAATTCTAAAGTAGATATCATCTAAACAATTCAAATGCAAAAGTTAAAATTCAATAGATATTTTTTTCTTAAAGTGTTCTCTAACTTCTAAACATATTGATCAAAACTTTATGTTGGAACATAAAAGAGAGACTGCTGCACCTCAATGTCAACCTCTGTTTTAATATTGAGCTAGTGGATGATGCTATTATCTTAGTAATTTAAGAACTAAATTCCTTGTTTATGCTTATTTTTATTTATGAAAGATATCATACTTATCCTTTGAATTTATACTAATATTTCAGGGTTGCTAAGTATCAGGAGGCAAATCCTACTGTGTATACCGTAGTTACTTTTCCATTTCTTTTTGCCGTAATGTTTGGTGATTGGGGGCATGGAATATGTTTACTACTGGCAGCTCTATATTTCATAATCAGGGAGAAGAAGCTTTCTAGCCAGGTAACCTTTTAGTTTGCCATGAAAGTTCTTCCTTTTAAAAAAGGTCATAAGGCAAGATTTTATTATTTTAATGGGAGAAATTAAGTAGATTTTCTCTACCTTTGTAGAAAATGTCTGAGTATCTCTCTTGTGCTATGCATGGTGAGTCCATATGCAGAAACATATTTAGACCTTTTTGGTAATTAATATTGACATTTTGACAAGGTTAGAATCCTTATGAATTAATGAAAACCTTTGGCAGTCTAGTTCATGCTAACGTTGTCTTTGTTAACTGTTCTTTCTGTAGCTACAAAGAACTCTTCTATAGCATCTTCAGTAATTTTCAAGGGGTGTATATTGCTGCTTGATGAGTGAGAGAATGTTTGGGATACTTTTTCTTTCAAGACCATGCATCAAGAGTGCTTAAAATCATTCAAATTAGTGGTTATTTTTACTGTGAAAAGACCATAATATCTTTTTTGGGTCTATTGGTGTGGGAGATAACCCTCTCCCTTCCCTAGCCACCTCCCTCCCTAATGAAGGCGGATTTTACTGAAGGTACTTGGACTCGTTGCGAAGGACCTTACCAACTAAGCCAGCTGACGTCTTTGACCATAATTTCATTTTTGCTATTAACCAGATGATGAAAAATCTTTAAAATTTGTTGATTGATAGTGAAAACCTTTTAGATTGACATTACACTTTGCCATCAATTTCTGTTTAGTGGTGGGTGTTATTTTAGTTCCTCTTGCATAATTATATTTCAAGTTATTTTTTTTATAAAAAAATTCCAGTCTTCTAACATGAAATCTCTGGGTAAAAAACAGAAGCTTGATGACATCACAGAGATGACTTTTGGAGGTCGTTATGTTATTGTGTTGATGGCAGTCTTCTCAATCTTCACTGGCTTGATCTATAATGAGTTCTTTTCTGTCCCATTTGAACTCTTTGGTCCCTCTGCGTATGCATGTCGTGACCTTTCTTGCAGGTAAATCAAATTCCTTGATTCATAACATATAATATTGTGCTTTATGCTTTTAGAAATTTAGTCACCGTCTTTCATGTTCTTCTCTTTACCCTCTTTTTGATGCAGTGATGCTACAACAGTGGGCCTGATAAAAGTGCGCCCGGCTTACCCATTTGGAGTGGATCCTGTATGGCATGGTACACGAAGTGAATTACCATTCCTAAACTCATTGAAAATGAAAATGTCAATTCTTCTTGGCGTTGCTCAAATGAACCTTGGAATTATAATGAGCTATTGCAATGCCAAATTCTTTGGGAACGGCTTAAATGTATGGTAAGTTTATATGTATTTGAACAGTAACATTTATTTTTGGGGAAATCCTACTTAGTTCTTCTTTCTGCCCTGGGGGAGGGGTTGAAATAGAACTCCTATACAGTTTTGAGCAATTATTCACGTATGCAATCAAATCACTGAATTTCTTTATATCACTATGAACGTGCTTATTAATTTAAAATTAATGTAATTTTTTTATTTCAATCTTTCACTCTTTCAGGTTCCAATTTATTCCCCAGATGATATTTCTCAACAGTCTATTTGGCTACCTATCCCTTCTTATTATTGTGAAGTGGTGCACTGGTTCTCAAGCTGATTTGTACCATATATTGATCTACATGTTCCTGAGCCCTACAGATGATTTGGGTGAAAACCAACTCTTTGTTGGTCAGAAAAATCTGCAGGTCGTTTTACTTCCAAGCCACCTTCCCCTTATTTTTTTGGAGTATTTCTATATGAATAATACTGACATACTTTGTCCTGGTCCTATCAGCTTACGCTTTTACTTCTGGCCGTTGTCTCTGTGCCCTGGATGCTGTTGCCAAAGCCTTTTATTTTGAAGAAGCAACACGAAGATGTATGCTTCCTTTTGTACTTTAAGATCTCCTTTTGTTCTTATTGGAACTTTTTTTGTTCTGGTTCTAATAGTTATGTTACTTCAGAGGCACGGGGTTGAATCTTATACACCACTTCAGAGCACAGAAGAGAGCTTGCAAGTGGAATCAAATCATGATTCCCATGGTCACGAGGAATTTGAGTTCAGTGAAATCTTTGTACATCAACTCATACACACCATAGAATTCGTACTTGGAGCAGTCTCGAATACAGCTTCTTACCTTCGTCTATGGGCCCTTAGGTATGTCTCTATGAACTTTGATTTTTCTTACAAACCCATACACAACCCAATGCTCTCTATTATAAAACAGCAGCTTTTATCAAAAAAATAAAAAAAATAAAAATGCTTTTTCACTGCCTATGGCTGGTAAGTGGGGCAATTGTTCTATTCCAATAATAATGCTTCAGTCCCTTGAGAGATACAAGGTCGGAAGCTCACATCATGCAGTTTATTTATCTGTTCATCTGTAGATATGTTATATGTATTATAGCGATGCATCTACTAATGTTTCCCTTTTTTTTATCCAGTCTTGCTCATTCAGAGTTATCAAGTGTATTCTACGAGAAGGTTCTGCTTTTGGCATGGGGGTATGTTAAGTTTATGAATTTCTGTTGCATTTTCTTACTTGTGACTCATGATGTGGATTGTGGAGGGTAGGAATGGTGAGCATTCAACACATGATGAACCAGGAGAAATTATTCAGGATTCTGGGCTATTGCAAGATATCTATAAATAGAAACTCACTCACTGTTAAAACCCACTTATTTGATTTTTGAAATTCTGAGTTTTTATGCCTGTTTTAAAAGCGAGTAGGATTTATGAAAATGGTATACACTAGGTGTACTGAATTATCTCTCATCAGGCTCACTGGTTCTTGTTGCTCATTGTTCATTCTCTACAATCAATCTGTTTTCCCCTTCAAATTCAACAATAGTTTGACCAGATAAGTAATGTGGGGAATGACTGGTAATTGCTCTGCCTGGTGTCACAGGTACAACAATGTGATTATCCTGATAGTGGGTCTCTTTGTCTTCATTTTCGCTACTGTTGGAGTGTTACTTGTCATGGAAACTCTGAGTGCCTTCTTGCATGCTTTACGACTTCACTGGGTGGAGTTCCAAAACAAGTTTTATGAGGGCGATGGTTACAAGTTCTACCCTTTCTCGTTTTCATTGCTGGATGATGAGGATGACTGATGCTTTAAAATCACAGTAATAAGACTATGAGTTGCATAGCTTTGGACCTTTAGTAATTCTTTCATTTGCTGTGGCATGTCAGTGATTGGTATCTGCGACATTGTATATGGTGGAATCCTGGGAGCTTTTTTCATCCAACACCGTTCCGTATCTTGTTTATTTATGCCATTGAGGGAATAAATGTATTCCTATTAGAGGAGTAACTTTGTATGGGCTAGGCAGGCGTGGCCAAGTGTAAAAATCATAAGCATAATATTGATATCTTCATTTTGATTTTTATAAATAAAAAAAAGCTTTATATTGATATCATAATTTGCCTAATATTGAAAATGATTTAATTGTATTTAAGAATAAAAGTATATTTGCTGGGAATGTGAGCTTCATGGCCTTAAAAAATTTTGAGGTATTATGAATGAATTTTTATAACTGTACATGATATGCAGGAGGAAAGCAATCTCACCTATCCGAATGAGTTATGATATAGATACGTAAGTTGTATTTTATTTTACGTCATTAGATTTATCTTTAAATTTACTCAGGGTCCCATCAACTGTGTGTGCGCGAAAAATTGAATCAAACTGAAAAATGTTTTAGGAATAGATGTTAAGTTTGGCCTTGTACATCTTAGGTCTGAATTTAAGTAGTTCGGGAGAAAATTACTCGCGCTAAACATAAAATCACCATAACATTTTGCAAATAAAGAGTAATTCATTGATCATAAAAGAGGTTCTATAAACTGTTTTTCAAGATTGCATAGGTTAACTACCTTTTTTGCACCGTTTTAAAATGTGTGCAATGATTCATGTTACACGTTAAAAAACAGCAAAGATTATGTTCTATATACACACATTTGACATGGTCAACTAAGTCACTTAGTTAAACTTTTCGTTCATGTTAGTCATGATTTGAGTTCAAATTTATAATTTTTCTATTGATAGATCATTTGTAAACTTTATTATAAATCATCGTTGAAATTGGTGGTATGACCTGACTTTAGACTGAGACTGATATTTTCATCAACCTAAATTTTAAATTTATCCAAAAAAGAAGAAGAGGTTAACATCCTACTATGTAGTGGTTTAAACAGCGGCCACAGTGGAAACCATGGAGTCAATACCAGTATAAAAAGAGAGCAGCGATTGAAAGAGGATGTTGAAATCATGAAATCGCAACTGGGAGCATGTGGACCATATTAGCAAAGCAAATGCCAAATGGGCCAAATGAGTCCCAAATGGAGAGCAGTGATTGAAAAAGGATATTGAAACCACGAAGTCGCAACAGGGAGCATATGGGCCATATTAGCAAATCAAATGCCAAATGGGCCAAATGAGTCCGAAAGAGAGAGCCCAACACAGCACTACATTACCCGGGTACTTTTTTGTTTTCTTCAGCTTTTGGTCCAAAACCAATATCCCCTGAAAAGTCTGTTACTCAACGGCGACGGCGAGGGAGCTCCTCCGAGATTTACTCTTCTTCGATCTCGGTATGTCATCCCTTCTTTATTTTACTTTTTCCGGAATTTGATTTCCGTTTTTTCATTCCGCCGTTTGGTTGCAGAGAAAATTCGGGAAACTAATGGAAAAAGTGAATAACTTGGTTTTGAAAAACTCTGTTTTCTTTCCACAGATAATGAAAATAATTGAAATTTTTATTGATAGACTGTTTATCCGATGCATTTCCCATTTGCATGCACTGCAGTGATTGCCAAACTTGCCACCTGAATTAGATGTGATTTTTTATCCATCAACAGATGCAAAATTTGGGGCATTATGAAAAAAGGTTATAACTTAGTAGTGCATATACCTTATTTCTGTATCACCTTTTTTCTATGGAGATTTCGCTAAAGCGGGTGAAAACCCACATTCAAAAGTTAGTTACTTCAAATGTGGTAGTGGAACGAGATGGTGATCATAGCATGCTGAACTTCCAGATGATTGGAGTGCACTTGTAAAGAGGTTACGTAGCTTTATTCTTTAGAAATTACCAGTCATTCCCCACATTAGTTATCTGGTTAAACTATTGTTGAATTTAGAGAAAAACAGATTGATTGTAGAGAATGAACAATGAGCAACAAGAACCTGTGAGCCTGATGAGAGATAATTCAGTACACCTAGGTCATGTTCTGTTTGATGGAATGGGAGTGGGAATGGGAATGGAATGGAATGTTCATTCCCATGTTTTGTTTGGTATGGTTAGGAATGGGAATGGAATGGTCATTCCATACTAAATAGTATGGAAAATTTCCCCCTCAAATGAATGGAATGATCATTCCCTAGGTAATGGGTATTCCCTTGCTTATTTCTCAACAAAACATGGGAATGGGAATATCTCATTTTCATTCCCATTCCATTCCTTTCCTTTCCATCATACCAAACATGCCCCTAGTGTTGAGCCTAGGACAGTTTTTTAAGATGGTATATATACATTTAGATCACCAGAGTTGTTGTGGCGGGAGTGCGGGATACATTTGGATCACCAAGTAAGTTAAAAAAAGGTATTTGCTTATGGAAAATGCTAAAACATCACGAATTTTTTTTACGAAATCTCATACGAATCCAAGTGGCATGCAGTTATATTCAAAGCTATAATTTATCCTTACCATCTCTGCATCTTTACTTGAGGTGATTGGTCATCAGCTCTTTGTAACAGTTTTCATAAGAATGAATTTCTTAAAAAATAGCATTGCTCTTTGCTTATACAGATACCTTTAGTGTGTAACCTGATAACCCCGAATTGACGGCTCTAGTGCTAGTGGGTTTACATCTCCACCCTTCCTTACAAGTAATTTGACTCCTGAACTTAACCTGATTTGCAGACCACTTTTCAATAAAAAAGGATTTCTCCAACTTTTTCCCTTTCTAAATAAAATTTGGTGGCAACTATGTTTTTATCATTTTTTCCTCTTTCACCATTCGCATTGTAATCGCCCTTCTAGGGTGATTGTGACACAAATTATAATTGAGTATATATTTTTTTCTGTTATTTTCTGTTTAATTTTGCTCTATATTATAACTCTTTCCCTTGTCTTTACTTTAATTTGTTATATTATTAATATATGGATTGAGCAGTTCTATAACAATGATTTGTTGTTTGCTTGTGACCACATTGTGAGGTTGCACTTAAAAAATAAATTATTTTTTACAGTTAAGGAGAAATTTATTGTAATGCACAGTGAAATGTCTGTTCACTATGCCTGCGCTAAATTGGCTAACTAGAATCCTTGATCCCATTGCAGATGGAGGGTAGGTTTGCTGAAGAACTTTATGCTGAAAGTTTACAACTGTCAAAATTAGAACTAAGACCAACCAGTGCAGATGATCAACAAAATAATTTAAATGGTAAGATTCAATTTGGGTGAATTGATATGGAAACTCTATTACTGAAGGCATTAAATGGTTTATTTTAGTCAATACAAAGGGTATAATAATGATTAAAAGATATTGTGAGTTAGTCAAAAAAGCATTGAGCAGATACCTCGTTTTTTTGGCATGGCTTTGCTAAACTCCCTTTGCACTTAAGTCAGTATCTTCTTTTTTAAGGAGCATGTAATTGAAAGGACACACAATTTTTTTCTTCCATACTATCGTTATCATATTAAACTATCATTATTGAGCAGGGTGGATTTCATTCCCTAGAGATGATGTATGATGATGCCATGCCTTATGCTGAACTACTTGCTTTCCTAATCGTAACAAACACCAATTTCTGTCTCTGTACATGCACATATAGAGCTTTGTTTTCTTAAATAATTTGTTGTATCCATGGCAAAGTTGATTCAACATTATATGAAACATTTGCATGTAGCAACTAAAATTACAAGTGTCTAGTATTTCCAAGTAGTAGTCTGCATTTTTTGATTATAAATAAACCTTTGTTTTTCAATGTAAGGATCATACTCTGGAAGTGCCAGTATTATATCAACTATTAAAATTGGTTTTCTAATTTCTGTGACATAAAACAGGCTCTTGCTTTGAGGCATCTAATTGTATATTATGCTTTCAGATTGTGATGGTGATGGTGATGATTTGAGCGATGTGTGGGATGGGTCTGATGACAAATTGGATAAAGCATCAGATTTGGACAGGGAGTGGCAGAGGAGGCATGACCAATTCCATACGGTAATTTGATAATTTAGAATTAATTTTCCTTATTTTGGTTTCTAATTTTTTTTCCTCTATAAAATGATTAGCTATCCATTTTCATTCTCCATCATATTTTAGATTGGGTATCGAGATGGTCTTATAGCAGGGAAGGAAGCTTCTTCACAGGAGGGGTTCAATTTTGGTTTTAAACAATCAGTCCTTGCTGGTTATAGCTGGGGTGTTGTAAGAGGTGTTGCCAGGTATTCTGAGAGGGAAATCATGAGAGAATTATTCAGAGGATTTGAATTTTAATGCGATTACTAGCTCACTAATCCTTTTTTTTTTTTTTTTGTCTATTTGCATCCTGTGAAGTGCATTTACTTATCTTCCAGATCAGTTAAAAGAGAAGTTAGTTGAAACACTAGAAAAGAGAAATGAATTCCAAGGGCTGTATGAATCAGTGCTTTCTTTGTCAACAACGGATGCTCTTAGATTGTTCAATGAAGACATCAAGGCAAAAGAAGCTTTAGAACAGAGTGAACATGTAGAGGTTAGCCCCCACATAGCAGGTCTGCTGGAGCAAACTTCACATGACTCTCATCTGGGAAATTATCTTGGACAACTTGAATCTTTGATTCGTGAATCTCCTGCAATTGATATTCATTTTCCTGAACCCAAATAGATGGTGTTCTATCTTGTGCGTAAAACAGTATAGACTAGAATGATAAGAGTTTCTTATAGAAAATATCTTCCATGTGCGTGAATGTAAAATTTATTCTACGTTTCTGCGCAAGAAAAATTCAGGTTATTTGGTTCCCAAACCAGTGATGTTCATTATGCTAACATTAAAGTTATATATGACATTTTTTTACCTTTGTTCCATACAACAACAATCAACGTTATTGGGCTAAATTGTCTTGTTAGCTGTTACTCCTCACCAAATCGACCCTATGGCAATAAATAAATAGATAATTTCGGTAATTGTGACTTCTTAATTTAAACACAGTTGGACGCAACACAAAAAGTTGAAATGCATTTGTGATTTGCTTTCTGAGCCATAGTTTATAACAACATATTTACCAAAATAATAATAATAATAATAATAACAACAACATTTTCGGTGCAGTTCATTATCGCGTTGGTTTTTCATAATTTCACATTATATAATAAAAATAATCACTTTTATGAATCAATGTAGAGAAATATTTACCTTAAGCTTCACCTAATTGGATTCTCTTTTCTTTAGTTTTATTGTTGTTTGTTCATTATTCTAGTATAATCTATGCCTAGAGCTAGATCTGGTACTATTTTTGTTGTTTATTTCATATCATCACATCACGCTCTTTCTCATGAATTAACATTTTATCTTGTGGTAAGAAAAGGTTTGTTATTTATTTGATCTCTATAAATATTAGGTTACTATGGTTTATAATTCCCCACTGCACATATCACATAAGTATAAACTACCAACCACAATCTGAATTATAAAATCTCGATATTATTATATATTTCTTTTTTCACTTGCCTTGGATTCTTCCATTGGTTACAAAAGAAAAATACAATGCACATATTAATTAGTTATGCTTCTGCATAATACAAACAAATAGAATAAATTAACAGATCTGGAGCAGCATGAGTGCCCCTTATAACATAAAGTGTTTGTTCATCAAACACAACTTAAGAAAGTAAATACCATAAAGTACACTGAACAATTTTGTGAAGCAAATCCACAGCTTAATAGGAACCACAAAATCCCATTCTTGAGTTTCAGTTTCCATTTAAAAGTCACAAGTCCCTCCCTTCATCCTGCAAGCTGAATTATCTCCATGCTTCAGAAATGAGATGCATAACAAGTTACTCGTTGTAATAGGCTTGCAGATTACTCCTGGAGATTGGCTTTCTCCTGGTTGTTTTACTCCTCTGCTTCCTGTGCAAGATAGCACTTCAAGTTGCTTCATCTTCACCTGCAGACCAACAAAGAAAAGAGGAATTTCTTGTTAACTGGGTTTCCATTATAACTTTTTGTTGGTTAATGAGCTTTTACAATGGTGAAAACAATTGTTGATTATAAAGGAGAAGCCTAAAAGGAATAAGAAAAGGCCTCTGTTTTTACCTCAGCAGCATACATCAGCTACAAGCTTGAATAGGTCTTACGTGAGCAAAGGGTGAATTGTTTCTCATTTGGGTTTCACATTTGGGTATTGACATTACTGTTTCAAAAGCTTCAACGAGCAATGCCACCTTCCTTTTCCTAGCTGGAGCAAGTTCTGTGACAGCTTGTCTGAGTGCATAATCAAGCATCCATTCCTCTGCATTTTTTCTTTCATCCATCATCTGATGCTTCAGGTAAACCTTTTCTGGTTCTGGGTCAGGAACCAAGGGCAGGAAATTTGGCTCTCGTGGGTTAATTTTTCTCATTTCCTCATCACCATGCACAGGTATCTTGTGCCTAGATTCCCCTTTCCAATTCTTGCTTGTGTTCTGCTCTTCACCACCTATGCAGTTTCTGCTTTGGAACTTATTAGCTTTACCTTGATCATCCTCCAAAAATTCCTGGTCTTGAACAACAACGGTGCTACTGCTTTCGTCAGGCACATCAGATGAGTGAATTTGGTTCTCCTGGGTAATGCTTTCATCACTGTTCTCTAGGCTTGAGTTGCTGTTTTTGCGGCTCTCATCAATCTCGCAAGTTTCACTCATCTTGTGGCCTTGACTATTTTCAACAGTCTCTTCATCAAGTACCTTTGTGACACAACTGGCCTCATCATCCCCATGTTTTTCGTTCTCTCGATCATTATCTTCTGCATTTGTCAGATGCTGAAATACTTCCTCTGTTAAAGAAGATTGGTCACAACCAGTTTCTTGAGTCTCGATGCTTCCACTTGTGCCTTCCAGGACAGAATTAGTGCCATGAGGTTGTGCTTCAGAACAGGTGCTTTCTTCTGCATTGTCTTCTTGGACTGCTTCTTCAACCAGAATGTCTGCATGATGGCTGCTAAGAATGTCATCTAAACACATCATAGATACATCATGCGAACTCTCTGATAAGGACTCAACTTTTGAGTCAGCCTCCTCATCTGTGAAGACAGAAGAATCAATATCCTCTTCATGGTCGAATTCAAAAAATTGTTCCTCCTCCCACTCCATATCAGTAGCTTGGGAATCAGAATCATCCATTTCAATGTTCTCCATGTGTTCCCCATCATAGCTAACCTCACTGCAGTAGCTTCCCATACATATTTCTTCATGAAACCAGCTAGGTGGGTGGTTTTCATCTGCATCTTCAGCATTTTTTTCTTGAAGAAAGCTTCCCTTTGTGTCTGCTTCAATTGCACCATCGTCAAAGTATTTTTTGAAATCCTCCTCAAGATCAATCTGTGACTTAGGGGGAGCATCAGGCACGCTTGGAGACTTGATATCTTCTTGATCCTCAAGATCTTCGGCAGAGTCAAAATTTCCCATTTCGTCAGGCCCTGTTGGTTTTGCTTCCTTTTCCTTAGCATAGATTTCAATAAGGAAATCCATACCAATTTCTTGTACCGAAGGAGTGATTATTAGATTACCCGTATCAGCTTCATTATATGCAGGTTTTCCATCAAAGACATTCTGCTCAATATCAGAGTCCTTCTTTGTCTCACAGTGCATCTTCAATCTTCGAGGGCTCAGAGCTTCCAGCTTCATATTCTTCTGGGTCTTCAAAAGACGCCTCCTTGCCGACATGAAACTCTTCAACGGAGGCAAAGGAGCATGACGATGGCAATTAAGAGAACAATATGTATATGGGCAAACCTTCATGACTGAAGCTCCCTCTGACTTAGTACCCTCAGGATTAAGCATGAGGTATGCAGGGAACTTTGAGTCTTTCAAAGTTGAAGAACAGGTAGCTCTCTCTGGTGCATTCATATCTGCACACAGAGCAGCTCTGGTGGATTTTCTCGGACAAGCTCTAGAAAGCTTGAAACTAGGAGTCTTTGCTAATGTTCTCACCAAATTCAAACTAGATGATCTTATCAAACTTTTTGCAGGTTTTTTACTAGAAAGAGAGCTAGCTTTCGAATTACTTGAGCATTTTCGAGGTATGTTCTTACCATCTGAACCAGATTGGCTATTCCGAAGACTCACCAGGGAAAGCTCCTTTTTTGCATCTGAACAGCTGGTGGGCTTCATGTAATTGGGTGAACCATGTGTTGTTCTCACCAAGGGCTTCTTCTTTTGTGGGGATGCTGCATTAGTTGAAACATGAAGAGGTGGTAGCTTTCCTGGTTGGGATAGGCTCCTCCTTGAAGGTGATGATTGAAAAGCCTCCAAATCAGAAAGCTTAATTGGCATTGACTTCTTCATTTTCTTCTTCATATCAGTTCCTCTGCTTTTGCCATCTTGGTTCTGAGAAGAAGATAGCTTCAGGTTTGCCAAGCGCTTATCAGATTTAACATGATCAGATTGGAGATACCAGGCTTGCTGGGGCACCTTTCTTTGAACCATATTACAAAGAAAGCCATAAACAGAATAAGTGGGAATTTGGAATCAAAATTAGTTTTCCTTTCCTTTGCTTTGTGGAGTTCAAGCACAAGAAGAAAAGAAACCTTCTTGGGCTTTTGTTTTTCTCACAAGGAAGTTCACATTGCAAAAGAAAAGGAGAAACCGAGGAAGGCTTGAAACCCAAACAACCAGGGAGATTCTACCATCTTGGTTTAGTTCGCAGTGGGTTTTCTTTTTGTTTATTCTCATTTGTTGTTTGGCAGATGATGAAATTTGAATAAGGCTGAGATAAGTGTTTCATGCTGACTCGCACTAACAGGTGGTTTAGGGGCCCTTTATGTTTGGGCATTTTTCTAACTTGAATTATGTGTTTTTGTAACATGGGAATTCTCCATTGGCTAGTGACTTATTTCTTATATTTAAAGCATAAAATTGTTGATGATTTGATTCTCCAACTTATCCCTCTTCAAAATGACTAAATTATCCTCTCTTGATTTGGATAAGGAGAACCTTGAGGCCTTTTCTAGGTGAGAGATGAGGACATCATACATTGTCCACTTCCTTTTGGCTTGATTAATGGCAATTAAGTTCTATTAAGGCAACCCTTTGGTTCACGAAATAACCTCAACGGTTTTTGCTTTCCAATCAATTGCTTAATAATGGTGTTACATAAATGGATTTACAATTACTCTGATATTGAACTGGTAGCTAATTTATCAAATAGAATGGATGGATAGCTCTAAAGGATATTTCACCGGTAGTAGTTACTAGTTCGTGTTTGATTGGGTTTGTCTTTTATTTGGGAGAATAGCAGTTGGAAGTTAGTAGCTAAGTTAGCTCGATAAAAATAACTCAGAAGGGAAAGACTTCAATGTTCATAAATTGCAGTAAGTTCTTGGCGTCTTGGGTGTGTGTATCTCAATATGTATTTTCCTTATTAATGATTTTCTCTATTTGATAATTTTTCCTTACGAATGATGGCTTTTCTCATTTTCAATATTCAATGTCAACAACCAGAGAGAACATAATACAAGAGATTTTTACAAGGAACACACACACACACGTTTTTTTATATCTGTTGTTAAACCTTCAAATTATATAAAATCTTGTAATAGATCCTCAATCCATAATACTGTTAAGCCTCCGCTTGACAATTACATGATTACTCCAACGCTTTTCAAAATATAAGTTGATCTTTGTCATCTTCAATTTTAACTCAAATTTCATATAAAAAAATAAATTTATTCTGAAATCGATTCCTCCCAAAATCATAATGTTTCCGTGGAAACAAACAATTTTGATCCATCAATTATTTTTTCTTCTTGATGTATTTTTCATTATGGAAATTTCTCGCATAAAAATCCAATAATCAGCATTGTTTAACGTTTTGCCTTGCTGTTTGTGAGATCTGAGAGATTCAAACAAAAACAGTTGAAGATAATGGAACATGAATGCGAAGCTCCACACCTATGCTAGATTCATTCAATCTTCTTTGGTAACCTAACAAAAATGCCACAATTTATATTCTCACATTGTGAGATGGTGATCTATTTGGAATGTTGGAGGCTTTCATAGAGGGTGGGATGGAGGGACGAGGCGGATACAATACAATTGGATCCTAAATTTATTTATTTACTTAATTTTAAATTTTTCGCAAATGTAAAATTTGTGATGTTACAAATAAAATAGAGTTTAATTTTGATCCACTGTCAGTGTAAAGTTTCTTTACACTATCACTCAATCATGTATTGCCAACTCATTAAACGAGTTTGACTATTATAACAACTACCTTAAAAATCTAACATTTTTAATAATGTGTTAATACATGATTAGATGACAGTGTAAAAAAACTTTACATTAAAAGTGAATTAAAATTAAATCCAATAATATATAAATGATAACGATTGTTTAAATACTTCTGTAATTAACACGCAATATTAGTAGCTAACAATAAATGAATAGAAAGATTTATTAAAATATTTTTTTATAATTTAATAATTGAATTAATAAATTTATAATTAATAATAGAGTAGCATTACATAGTGAAAAAAAAATTAGATAGACTTCAATCAAAATTTTGTAAGTAATTATTGGATAAGTCAAAATAATAGAGGCCATATATTCATTAAAGAGTTAATAACAATATCAACTCATCTTGTCAAAAATTATAATTAAAAAAATTCTAATTATCTAATTTTTTGTTCAAAGTTTGTAAGTGTGTATACATTTTTTTATTATAAAATGAACACAAAGATAAATTTCTAATTTCATACGATAAATTTGTATTTAATTTTAATTTAAGTGTAAGAGAAATTTGTACGTTTTAGAAACAAAGTTGGAAGCCATAGGCGCAATGGGAGGCAGGGTGCATGGAAGAGGTGGAACTTTTTGGAGTCAGAAAGACAAGCCTGTGGTCGGCGAAAATGGGCTGCCAGTGGGCCCTACCATGGGCCTTGGGTCCATCTCTGCATAGCTCCTCTTCTCCGTCTGCTCCAAAGATTCAAAGAAAGCTAAAATGGAAAGTGATCAAAGTAAACAAAAACATAGAGTAATGCCTCATTCGGATATGATCATCCTATTTCTCATTTTGAGGCAATGAAACGCCACCGACCCATGGTTGCTTCTTGCTTGATGGTGGTGAAAAGGGGTTCTTAACTAATTGATAATGACCTTCTTAAATTAAAAAGGAGTATCTGAAATAAGGTCAATGAACCCTTTATTTTTGCATAATTTTCAAAATCGTTTTCAATCAGTTTGTGGAGAGCATGATAAAGGTCCAATATTTTCATCAAAAAAATAATAATAATAAACAAGGTCCAATCTGATGTTTTCACAAAGGAAAAATTTTAAAAAGAGTCCAAGATGAGTTTTGGAGAATTTGTGCTGCTAGTTGCTAATTGGTTGGTTTGAAAATTCTCATGAGACAGGCTGCTACGCTGTCATTAACGAGCACAACTAAATTAAGGATGCAATATTCAACAACTGTTCTATGTTTACCCATATGTGTTGGTTTTGTATGTAGCTCCAATAAATATTTGTCAGAGATATTATGATATATAATAGCTATTTATGAGAAGGATATAGTTAGAAAGTGGTTGAGCTTTTAAAAAGTGAAGTTAAACATTTTCAAATTTTGTAATAATAACGTAAGTTTAATCATATCATGCAACATTACTGAGCAGCACAGTAGAAAATTCATAGGTTTATTATTGGAATAACAAATTACTCACTCAGCAAACACCATAGTCTTGTTTTGCGGAAAGGAAATTTTATATGTACAATAATATCTGTGAGAATTTTTTCGGTACTTCATGTCATCCATATTCCATTTAGATGTCTAAATTTAAGAAGTGCTGCAGGTTTTTCATTTTTGAATTATTAAAATATTATAATAAAATTATTAGCAAAAATAGAATTATCATGTTAGAAAAAATAATTATTTCACATAAAATTTGTGTCAATAATCATTGTCCTTAACATAACATAGTTTTGATATATTATTTAATTATAAATTTTGAATATTTAAAATCAATTTTTTTAAAAGATTATGCGCACTTATCATAATTAAGCATCTAAATCAAATAAATGAAACTGCAAGCACTCAGAAATAATAATTTCTTCTTCAGAAAATGATATTCCGATTAGTTATCATACATCTTTCATGCCCATCCACCACTTAAAATCTATCATTAATGTTGATTTAAATATATGATGTTATTATCGTAAAAATAGTCAGATAATTTGAATTTAAAAGAGAGATCATTACTTGAATATTGAAGTTTATCTTTAAGCATTATCATAAGCCCCCTACAACCTCCAGCCTGAAAAAATAAATTGTAGAAGTTATTTTTAAAGTTGAGTCAGATGTGATAGTGAAAGACAATCCCTTCCTTCCAGATTCTTTTTTAATCTTTCACTTATTTAATTTTAAACTCAATCAACCAACATTTCAATTAATTAAAAATATCTCGTTTTTCTTTAGAGTTAATATCAGATTATTTTAATTATGTAAAATTATTTAAAATTTTTCCTCTTGAGAAATGTTTATACAAAGTGAAATAAATTTTTAGAAATAAATCATAAATTTAAGCTACAAGATGATTGGTAATTTTGGCAAACAAAAAATATCCTCTCAACTTTTGGGTTTTATAATTCTAAAGAATCGAATACTTGAAGATTTTATTTTATTTTTTCCTCTGTTGCTGACAGGTGAGAATTGATGGTTTGGTAACTTTGATTGAAATGGTACACCGTAGTCAAATAACATTGGTATATTTTTTAGTTACAATGATAACATAGAAACTTTAACCTAAAATTTCTTAGAAACTACGTCTTAAACCCATCACTCTCCTATTAGCTTATAGCATTGGTATATTAATGCAGTTTTTCTACAAAACACTCAATTTTTTGGCTTCTGTTAAACCTTTAACATTGCATTAAAGTTTGATTTAAGTAACAAAATTCAAGATGGTTTGTCTTTGACTGTTTTCTGGGTCGAGGAAATTCATCCATCTATGGCCAACACCAATCCCTTTTTTTTTTTTCTGTCCATAAACCAATTAGAAAATACCCTTTCACTTCATATTGTTTTTTTTTTCAAGAATTTTCCGCTTGATGAACCAAATACTCTTTTGCTTGATAAGTGAAGTGCTGTCTTTCACCTCTATAATCAACATATCTTACAGGTTTCGCCTTCACAGCTTATCTCAAGTTAAACATTTCATTTCGCCAAGTTTCTAGAACTTAGAACTTAGTGTCAATGTGACATTAAGGCCAAGTTGAGTAATGTTACCTACACAATTCTTACATTTACAATCCTCAACAATAGTAGTCTTAGAGGTTAGTTTTTTTTATTAAATTTGAGTGAAGTTGCCCAAACTGGAAGAATTCTCTTCTGTTTGAAGGACTTGATCAGTGACAACATGAAATAAAAGAAATGGCTTGCAGGTGATATATGCAATTGAGAATTATGTATATACAAACAAAAAAAGAAAAAGGTTTATATTCTCTTTTGCAAAGCAATAAGTAGTACAACAAAAATAGGAGAAACAAGAAAAAGAATATACGGCAAAACCTGATTCATTGCATTTTCTTGAACCACACCATCTTCTAGGGGGTAGTTAGATTTATTTTCTATAAATGCATCAAAATAATTCTGGTAGCCTGTGTTCTTTAAATAAAATGGAGATCCTGTCGTCACCTTCAGCATTTCCATAGCCTGCCAGAGTTTTTGTAACCCACCATGAATGCAAGTATAAAAAGAAATATATGCCTTCTTTTCCCTAACAAGCTGGGGGAGATAAGTGAGGAGGGTTGGGGGGGGGGGGGGGGTTTGGGCACTGTAAAGGTAGGTTGCGGAAAAAAATTCTATAAGTAATATAACACATTGCTAATAATCCTACATGCATGGGAAACGTCAGTGTGTTTAAATACTAGACAAAGACAGTCACAGCTCTTTTAAATTCAGGTTGCACTGTTATCTAGCATATCATTTTGCATTAAGATCCAAAACCATGCAGGAACAAATTGCCCACCAGAAATTACCTGAAAGCTGTACATGAACTGTCTTGCTTTCTTGTTTACTTTAGCATTTGGGTGAGATTTAAGCTTCTCATACATATTTCGAGCCTCATTGGGCCTGTCAATCATCAAAATATGTTTGGAAATCTTGAATCACAAAACAGACCAATTAATAATAAGCACCTCCCCTTTCAAGTCAGGAGGCTACAGTTGTTTCTAAATGAAGTCCCAGTTGTAGCAAACTTAAACACACTTAGAAGCTAAATCCTTTACTAAGACTATACTGGGCATGTCAATCAAAACATGCATTTCATTTTCAAGAGATGACAAGGTCTTATGATCAAAACTAACCGAGTTTCAGTATACTTCAGCAACAAGGATATTATTCCCAGTCAATTCTTAAAATTCAAAATCTTATGTGTTTTTTTATTCCCATAGATTGCAATTTCACCACTGTTTGAACAGTTAAATTAGTGAAAGTCCATCTAATTCATTGATGAAGGTGCTATTTCAATCTGAACTAGTTATATCTTGTCCCTTGCATCAGGCAAAAGAAATTGACAATGGCACCCTGACTGGGGCTCATTTTTCGTCTTCAATGGCAAAGATCCCTGTCTCCAGAATGAACTTCAACAAAGTCTGAGCCATCTTAGCCAGAAGGCACCAATGCCCTAATTGGAGTTGAATTCTGGAGTCAGATCCCTGTATTCCCAATGCAATTTTTTTTTTTTTTGGGTTGGTGTTTGTAGGGGATACTCTTACTCCAGGTTCAATGTCATTATTTTACATCAAAAGCCTAGATTATACAATAACATTGGGTGATAAGACCACCAAGAAATGAAAATACACTCGTTCTGTTAAGGGCCTAAATTTCTGAATTGACCCTGATTAGGATAGCACCTTTGGAGACAGCAAGGCAACACAAGATAAACCTATTTGACCTGAACACAACACAATAATATGACCTATTTTCAAAATAACTTAATTGTTTATCGTTTTAAGTTATATTAAAGACATTATACATAGTTTTGAATCAAAATTCAATTGTCAACATGATCACGGAACACAGACCTGAATTAACAACCTTGCATATGCATATTAGGGACACATCAAATTCTACGTAGAACACGATCTGGTAGATTTCATGGGAAGTTTAGATATGACATGAAGTTTCTGAACATACCTACTGAGGGAGTCTTGACAAATAGACCACTGCAAAGCAGCTAATCCGTGGAGCTCACTCTGCACAGACATGATTAATCTCATGCATATATTCCTCCAACTATTTTTTACCCCTAGTTTCCCTGCTAGAATATATGTCATTTATATTTACAAGTTCAAAAACTAGATACTTACGCCATGCTCAATAAAACTTAAAATAGATTATAGAAAAAGGTAAAAAGGGTTCATATCATTCCATTGGTTCGTGTTCACCTTCATCAAGCATGACTTCAGTTGACATTCACAGAGATGATATTAGCTAATAGCTACTTATTGAAAAGATATATATGCATTTTTTTATTTCACTATTGGTAAGTAGTTTAAATTAAAGCATTTACCTGGAATGTTAATTTCTCCATAACCTTTTCATAGTAGGGCAATGCTTCCTTCAGCTTTCCCGCATTCAGCAACAAGTCACCATCCTTCAATGCCTATAAAAATTATATGCTATTTAGAAAATTATATTATGCTGGGATTACTAAGCAACAAATAAACAATTAAAAGAAGAGGCAAATAAAAAATTTTAAAAAAATAAGAAGATAACACTCTAAAGCAATTTAACTGATCATTTGGAAGTCATAAGATATCCTAGCTAATTCTCATCACATATCCTCTCTCTAAAAAAAAGTATCATCTATGAAATTCTTATTCTTTTTGTTTCCTTGCACATATAATTGTTTTGAGATGAAAACCGTTAAAAGTCTCAAAATTAAGTCATTACCATGATCGCTTAATGCACTTTGAGCATTTTAGCAAGAACAGATTAGTAGCATGTCAATCTGTGATATTCTAACAAACCAAGTCTGTGCCTTCATTTCAATAAGCCAAGAAACTTGAGCACATTGGACGATCAAATTTTTTTTTGGCCATTGCCATTAATTGTTCATGATACTCAACAATCGACAACTGTGAAATCAAAGATACCCAACAATATGCACTTATGCATACAAATATTAGAAAAAGAAAATTCATGCATAAAAGAAGGAAAGAAGGGCAGTAATTATTGGAATACCACTAGATACGCTTACCTCCTCGCACTCAGATTTTAGCTTTGCATCAATATTTAATCCAGTTTTCTTCTTGTAGGCAGCAAGTAGCTGTTTTGTGCGTGCTTCTTTGACAGCTTTTTCTTCTTCTGTCTCCAGAACCTCTCCAGGACGTATAACTCTTCCACCACCAAACTGAAAATCGTAAACAAGTGGACTCTGTGTGAGAAGATAGAAAGTTGCTTCATTTGGTAAGATCAGTTTACAAATACGAAATACCATACTGTTTTTGAAATATTGCTAGGTCTAGGAAAGACACCCCATGTAGAAACTTTTGGCTTGTAAAGTTCTGACTCATCTTCCTTAGTCTGTTCAGGTTTTGCAGCATCAAACTTGCTTGTGTCTCCAACAATCAGCTCCACCTCAGACAAGTCACCATCAGAGAATGAATCTGAAATAGGAACCAATCCAGGTGGCAGTCCCCTAGTCGTCTTCTTATCCGCAAAGTCAAGCCCCACAAAATCAATCTTTGAAATTGATAATCCTCCCTTCTTACCAACAGTATTGTCCATAACATCATTTCCTGTAGTTCTCTCACTCCCTCCCTGCAATCCTAAAATTTAATGCAGATACTCATTTTAGTATGAACTGTATATTGAAAAACACATACCTTTTCATCATATATATACCACTTCAAAAACATCAATGCAAGTCCAAATTTGACATCAGCTTAGACTCTCCAGTGCAATCAAAGATATCAAATAAATTTGGCAGCCAAAGAATAACCCTGTAACGTATATAACTAGACCAGCTTAGCTAACTTTTTCACTTCATTGGTGTTAATCTAGTAACAACTCTCTTGAACCAATATTGTTTTAGTCAAATACTTTGTTCACCAATAGTATTAGTATTAGTATTAGTATTAATATTACCTTGAGTTGTTTCACCCGCACCGTTACTCTTGTCACTAACCACAAACCCTTTATTCTGCTTGTACTTTTTGGCCTTCTCCATTGCAATCTTCACAGAAACTGGCAAATCCTTTTGCGCACCATCAACAACATTTTGACCTAAACCCGCCCCGTCATTCGCATTTGCCGGTTTAACCGAATTGTCAGCAGCGCTTTGCCCAATTTCCAAACTGGAGTCCGATTTTATCGATTGTTTATATGCTTTAGCTTTGCTAAATGCGAGCTTCACAGGATCAACGGGACCCGTTTGAGATTCGGGTGTGGTTTCACTTTCTGGTGAGTTTGGGGAGGTGGGTTCTGAAGATTCAGCGTTGTCAGGGTTCAGAGCACAAAACGGCTTGATAGGCTTAAAGGTTGAACTTGAAGGCATGGCCAGGTTTGTGGAGGAAAAAAGAGTGGGTTTTGCGGGGGAGATGATGCGCAATGAAGAGAACCATGAAGGCTGCAAAGAAGCCATGACTCATGAGGGAGGGAGGGCAGGTGCGATGCGAGAATCAGCACGTGTATGAGACTGTAAGAGTGCTTGCAGTTGCAGGGTGGGGAAGGAAGGAAGAAAATCGCAAGGAAGGGGTTATGTTTTGTTAGATAAGGCAATAACTACCAAGTAAGCGAGCTCAACACGTTAAATTCCTGAAGTAGGCGTTTCGCCTCTAGTTGCATCTGATTGAAATTAGACAGATAGTGATATCATAATCGCATAAAAAAAAATTCTCCTAAAATTCTTATAAAAATTTAAGCAAGTTGTCAGATTAAGTCTAAATTTCATTATAATTTTTTTTTACTTAATCTAATGACTTGTATAGGTTTATGTGATAATTTTGTAAAAAAAATTTTTGTGCAAGTATCATTACTTTAATGATAGTAGCTTGTAGAAATATCTTAAAAAGTAAAAAATAATAATAATAATAATAATAACTAACACTTGTCTCTTGGTATATAAATATTAAATATCAAATATAAATAAAATAATTATGTTGAAAATTAAGTAACATACTTGATAATATTAATTATTAATTATGAAAATGTATTGTTATTTAATAAAATTTCTCAATTAGAATATTTTAATTTAACTTTTCTTCTTAAAATATGTTGATTATTTTCACTTAAAAAAATTCCTTAAAATGTATTTTAAATAAATATTTATTCTTTTTTACTTTTAATTAATGTGTTTTACCCTTTTCTTTAATTATGTTATTTTTTTTCTTAATATTGAAAATGTTATTACATTTTAACGACAATCACGTGACAATTTTATTAAATATTTAACGATTTATTTAATAAAGTTGTTTTTTAAGTGTGAGGTTTAGATGGTTTATACATTTTCAAACTTAAAATATAATTCATACCTGACTCAAAATCGCAAGTTGCAATTTATCCCAACATTATGTGAGAAAATTAAATGAATGTTTATATTAGATTTTATAAACTTAATTTTAGATAAATTTAATTTTGTAAATGAACACTGTTACGCATTCCAAAACTGAGAAGCATGGCTAATATTAAAAAACAGGGGTGGGCATATTTCATGAGTGGGGTCGACATGAATGGGACTTCCTTTTATGTGTCCCGTCAGTTTTAGGTGAAAACGGTTAGGTTTTTTCTTTCTGTAAATATGAGTTATGTGAAAAAAAAATTGGGTAAAGTAATTTATGTTTAAAAATTAATTTTATTATAATAAATATTATTTATATAATATTAATAAAAATTATTTTTAAAATATATTTATTAAAATAATTTTAAGTTATTTTAAATTAAATTGTTAATAAATTAATGTTAAATTTTAAAAAATTAATTGTAAATAAATTTATAATAAAATAATTCTTTTAAAAAATTAAATTTTTTGTGTGTGTTATGAAATAAAATCACTTAAAATATAATTATAATAATATTTTATAAAATTATTAAGTTATATTTATTTAAATATTATTAAAATAATAATATAATAACAAATTATAAATATATTTTTGTTAATAACATGTTTTCTTTTATAACAAAATTTTATTTTTACATTTAGACGTTATAATCATATTTGACTCAAAAACGATTTTATTGAGGAGTTTAATTTTTATTCACTGTCAGTGTAAAGTTTTTTTACGCTGTCATTTAATTATGTGTTGCCAAATTATTAAAAGAGTTTGATTATCATAACCATTACCTAGAAAGTTTAACTATTTTAATGATGTGTCAACACATGATTAAATGATAGTATAAATTTTTTTTACACTTACAATGAATAGAAATTAAATCTTTTAGTGAGAGTTGTCAAATATATTAGCACTATATTCTAGACATATTTAAAGAACAAACGTGATTTTAGCCTCTTCAAATGCCACCTCAAACACACTTATAGAGGTTTGTTGAGCACGTTGGATCAAACCCAAAACGGAGACGTCGTGTTGTGTAACCTATTGGGTTCAGACCACAAAAATGGGCTTTGGTTAGTGGGTTTTAACACTGAATCCAGCGGACCCAACAATGTAGGGTTTTCAATTTTCATTGGAAAAATGAAAAAGAAGAGAGAGAACAAAAAGAAAAAACAGAACCAAAAAAATAAAGGCTAGGGTTTTTGCAGGTGGTAATATAAAAAGGAGTTCTTATCTTCTCGTATTCTTTAGGTCTTCCAGTTCCCGGTCTGCCAAGTGAGGGTAACCCTCTGCTTCAAACCACTGAGCTAAAGAAGCTTATCAAGGGTACCATTTTTTCTACTCAACTATCTCACTTCATCAATCTTCCATGTAACCACTTTATGTCAAGTCAATTCTTATTATTATCATCGGTTTTCCAATCATCGGATTTTGACCTTTGTTTAGTGTTCATGTCATGATTTCAATGTCTATTCGATGTTTACCCCAGTTTCTTGACTCAAGATGGGCTCTGTCCTCGCGGGTTAATCTGCTTTTCTTCCCCTTTTTATTTTTGGGATTTTGGAAATGATTCATTTTTCTTTGCTAAAATCAGTTTGTTTCATTAATTGGGTTTTTGGGTTTATATTTTATCTTCAATCAGATTTTATTTTTAATTGCAAAGTGTGTACCTTGGTGAAAAGTACTGGAGATAGAACTATGATGGTTGCTTTCGGTTTTTTTCTAATGTAAAAGTGAATTGGTGATATGATGAGCTTTGGAGTTACTGATTCAATTGAGGGTTTTTATGTGTCGCATTGAGAATTTTCAGCTAAGGGTGTTTTTACATTGCCTCCGATGATGAAAAAAAAAACTTTCGTTCTTCTGAGTTGTTCCATGCGGAAAAGTATTGGAGACCTGAACTGAGGAGGCTGTATACAAGATCCCTTTGTTTTCTATATGGGATAACTTTGTGGTTCTTTCTTCAGATTGATATTGTGGCTTTTTATGTTGAGTGCATCTAGTATTGTTTGTCTGATGCAAGATGTACTCTCTGACTTCAGCATGTTATATCTTTTTTCGGAGTATGAATTTAGGGTGATATGCATGTTGTAACAAGCTGAAATGGGTTTTATTTAACTCGGCTAGGCACCCTGATATGATTTAGTTGAATTCACACTGAGCCCAAGCCTAAGAGTTGAGTGCAAAAAATGCATGCCTAGATTGACAAGGGATACTAGTTCCTGTCTTGATGGGTTGTTTAACATCTTTTAAAATCTAATTATCTGTTTATAATATGGAAATGGGAAACATCAACTTTAAACTTCTCTGTTATGAATTTGGATACCAGCATCTAAGTTTTTTCTCTTTTCGGCAACGTGATTGTAGTTGATGTGCTTATAATGGTTTGTCCGTTCATATGATATGCCTTTCTGTTCTCAATTTTCTTCTAAATTCTATGAAATGGTCTCATTTGCTCTGTTGGTGTTTTTAGCTATGTTTTAATGAGATTGATGATTACCTGTGTTTTGAGTCAAATGCAATTTGCAGGCTGTTCTTAAATTTCCATATGAAATGTCTTCTCTGCTGTGCTGTAGGCATGTGTCATGTATATTCGAATTATAAAATTGAACCTGTATATACCTTTTCCATGGCATGTCAATGCATTTTCATTCTTATAATTAAGTTGAATGGTTGATATTTTGTCTGCCTTTTGTGTCTTAGAATTCTTATCTTTAGTTTTGTTACCTTCCATTTCTCTGTCTTTATCAAGGCTTAGTTTCTTGTCATGAAATTTATTTTTTGCTTTTTTGCCTTTACCCAGATGAATCGGGAAAAGTTGATGAAGATGGCTGGTTCAGTTCGAACTGGTGGGAAGGGTACTGTGAGAAGGTATATTCATATATGAAACTCGGCTTTTCTTCCATTCTAATCAAAGTCATATTTTCTAATAATGTCAATATATACCAAGTAGATTTTAACATGCTTTGTTCTTCAAAATGCTGATACATCTGTCATGTGTCCATGGATATAATAGTCATATATTGACATGAATTCTTTAGCTTTATTTCTTCTGTTTATTTTTTTCATATTACACCCATATCAGGAGGGTATGCAACCAACACTTTGGCTATTTTTTAAAATTAAACATTGATTCTGTTGTTTCAAACCCATTTGCCTCAAAAACATTTCTTTGTTTTATACATAGAATGCATCTGATGGGTTGAATTTTCTCTTGATGTTTGGGCTTCTGTCTATTTTAGAAAGAAGAAGGCTGTCCACAAGACAACTACTACAGATGACAAAAGGCTTCAGAGCACCCTGAAGAGAATAGGGGTGAATGCTATCCCTGCAATTGAGGAAGTGAACATCTTCAAGGATGATGTAGTTATCCAGTTTCTAAACCCCAAAGGTAATATCAGTCCATAATATTTAGACTATATATTTTTTTAATAGGATAGGCTATATATTTTGTTTTCATATTTTAAGTTTACTGACTGTTAAGTGTTAACTTGGAATTTATTTCCAGTTCAAGCATCCATTGCTGCTAATACTTGGGTTGTTAGTGGTTCTCCACAAACAAAGAGTAAGCAACTACTACCTTTTTTTTAATCTTTGTTTGCCTTATTATCAAACTGATCTTGTGCTATTTGCTTCAAACTCTAGTGTATTGAGCATTGCCAATTTATTTGTAGATTGTGCAAAAGATTATGTTAATAATAACTTTGGCTGCGACAATCTTTAGGCCTTATAAGTAGGGGTGTCAAATGGATGGATTGGATCATAATGAATGGATAAAAAAATCATTAATCCATTTATGATCCATTAAAAAACTGTTAAAATCATCCAACCCATCTATGATACATTTTAATGGATGGATATCCAATTCATCCTTTAATCTATTTTAATGGATAGGATTGATGGATATCCAACCCACTCATTGAAAATCACATTTTTAACAAAAAAAAATTATTTCTCTCTCTCTCTCTCTCTCACTCTCAGTTGTTAATTTCTACTTGCTGGGTGAGTCAACCTACAGTATTACAAAAGGGATGCAAACATTTAATCAAATAAAATATAATGCGCATCTGCTCTCTCTCTCTCTCTCTCTTGATTCGTATCTCTTCCTGGAAATTGAAATTTTGAGATGATTTATGAATATTGGATAGTTCCATTGGCATTCATCGAGTTTTCCTTCAAACTCAGTGGTGTTTTCATGAAATCATTTAAATAAAACTTTATGCTCGCCCATGGATTCTCGCCTCTCTCTCTTTCATTTTGAGCAGTTTTAGTTATTGGATATCCCATAGATTTTTTTGGTTGGTCCATTAACCATTCATTAATTAAGACTGACCCAATCGATTAAATCTATTATTATAATTAGATGGATTGAATTTAGATGATGGATTGGATGGATGTTGGATTAATGGATCCAATTGCCACCCCCAATTTTAAGTTAGGCTTGAATGCCTTTCAAGGACACGAGCACCTTCTGTTTAATGTGTATCGCATTGGAATATTTTTATTTTTGTTATATTCTGGAGTATACTAAGACATTATTTCCCACCATTTTAAGACTATTGAACTTACTGTAATGTGTTTTTTGATTTTTAACTGATTTCTGGCTTGATTGGCATTAAAATTTGACATAAAATTTTCCCTTTTACAGAGTTGCAGGATATACTCCCCAGTATTATCCACCAATTAGGTATGTGCCTTGCATCTTGTCAAAGTCTAGTATTTGGTTTTTCTTGTTCCTTCCAACTTAACACTTTGGTTAATTAAAATGCAGGACCAGATAACTTGGAAAACCTGAAGAAGCTAGCCGAGCAGTTTCAGAAGCAGGCTCCTGAAGCAGGTGCTGGTGCAACCACAGCACAAGAGGAGGAGGAGGATGATGTCCCAGATCTTGTTCCAGGGGAGACCTTTGAGACAGCTGCTGAGGAGACTCGGGCTTCTTAAGAGTTTTATTGTGCCAACGTTATATATTTCCTGTGCTTTAAATTTTTTTCTTGTTTTTCAAATTTAAGTATTTCAGGTGGTGTTCCGTTCTCTTGCCATATACTTTAAATAGTTAAAATACACTCTTAAATCAAATCTGTTTTCCTTCATCTAACTCGATGTATTACTGCCTGACTGATCCTGAGTTCGCAAATCTGCTTTTCAAATCAGTTTTGTTTATTTGCTTTTCATATCCGATTTCGCTTACTGTTGTTTGGCCCAAGAATCCCTACTGTTCAAGTAGAGATTTGAATCCTGCAAGTAACAGTAGCGTTATGGTTCATTCAGATTCTCTGATTATGCAGGAGCCCTAATGCTCTGGTGTCTGCAATCCGCTAAACGTCTGTATTTCGTGTAGCTGCGTGTTTATTCATCTAGAGAATGATATTAATTTTGTCATCTGTATGCGGTCAATTCCACCGCCTAAAGTCTAAATAGGTGACCATAGAAGTTAACCAAAAATAGTCGAGAAATAGATCGATTGTTGTTAGTCTCAAATGGTTGGATGGTTGGTGTGGAGCTTGACTAAAACTCAAACTTAGATGGTCACCAATGGGTAAGGCTAGATATGGTTAGTAACGTGGTTACATTCATCACTCGTCGACATTGCTCAATCTGTTCAAGATTCATGGCATGGTGCCAAACGGTAGTGATTTGTGAATGACATGGAACACAGTTTGGAATAACAATACGATGAAGAACTGCCACATAGCTTAACTAATGACTACCAGATGCTGTATAAAGTATAAACAATTGAATTATTCCACAAACAAAAAAAAAATTGAATTAACAACAAAGAAAACTCTGGACACTCCACTAGATCAGACTACTTGCAAGCACTCGTGCAATTAGTTTCTTCTACATAGTACTTCGTTTTTCTTGTCAATTACATCAGTTTTCATTAAATACATGTCACTTAGTCTTCTAGTTTTGTTGTTTATCCAAAGTCCTTGTGAAAGTTAATATATCAAAAGTTCTTTTTCTTATTAGGGCTTTTTATGTTCTTTATTTTGTGTGTTTGCGTAAAATTTAGTTCTCGTCAATGAAACACAACAATTTCCAACAAGTTTATGGTACAAAATCTTATATTATGATTCGAATTACATGGATGAAATTAAGGATCATATGTTTTGAACATACATCATACGCGTAACAAGCAATGCATTTCATGGCGTAGAGGGAGGAGCCAAGTGTAATTTGATTTCTCAGAGTCGGGTATATTGTCACCAAATCTCAGTGGAGGTGACTAATTTTTCCTCATCCAAACTAGTTAACATTTGACTTCAAAGTACAATGAGAGAATTTCAAATAAAAGTTAATTTGACAAAATAATCATTAACATTGTCTCAAACTCAAACTCCAGTTGTTGTCTACTTGTCAGTCCACCCTTTTGGACCCTGAACAAAGCCTAAAAAAAAAAACCAAAAAAAAAAAATTGAGGGTATGATGCAAATTCCTTTGGTTTCAGCTCACACACTCTCTCTCTGTATATGAAAGATGTCGATGGCAGCATCATAGTCTCAGGTCGTAGTTACATGATCCACCAAAAGACAAGAAGGAAGAAAGATTCATCTCTGACGAGATGGGAAACAAAGATCAGAGTAACCATAAGCCAACATTTTAGAAAGAAAAAAAGTTGAGATAGTAGAACGATCTGGAGCTTGGAAGGATGAAGGAAAGCAATCAGAGCACACACATCAAAAAGCTTGCATTCAATTTAAAGGTTATTATGGTCAGGGAGTTGTTCAGAAATTTAATTTCAGCCAAACTCTCCAATGCAACCTCTCCAACACAACGTAAAAGTAAGAAAAATTTACTTCCTACCTAATCGTGGTTTAGGACGACAATTCCGGTAACTATTTTTTATTGTAATTTTAGCCAAATAAAGTAGCATGAGCAAATGTGCGTTTGGGCTAGGCAAAAGCCCACCCACCCAAACACACACTAAGTTCGCTCGTGGACTTAGCGACATGCAATCTCTTTATAACCATTGATGTTGGCTGTGCATGAGCCGCACTTTAGAATGAACAAAAGTTGTTATAAGTGGATGCCTTACTACGATTACTATGCCTCGGTAAATTTGAATACTGGGATAATTTGAGAACCATACAAGTTGTTGCCCACAAAAAGGCAAAGCATCAAATCTCTTTTCTTAAGTTTTTCTAAACGAACATCCACTAAAAATTGCCGAACATATTCGTATTCTGCAAGTGATTAAAGGGTATTCTCCATCGAGAAGATTTTAAAGTAAATTATATTTTTAATCACAGGTGGTTCAGACCCAACTTTCCCAAGTTAAAATCATAATTAACTTTTGAGAGTGAGTATATGATATTTAATTTGAGTTGTTAAGTATTTATTAATTATTAATTTTATAATAAATATTTAAAATTTTATTAAATAATATTAATTAATAAATATTTCATAATTCCTCTATTTCGTTATTATGATTATTCTTCTTAACTTTTGAAGAATGATAATTTTCACATTTTTTATTACATCATTTTATTTTTTTTATTTTAATTTATGTTTTTTAGGTAATCTATTTTACATTCATTTTATTTTTTATTTTATGTTTATTTTACTAGTACTATTTTGTGTTAATACCTTTCCATCACTAAATGAAGTTACTAACATGTTTTAGAATTTAACACATTACTAATACTTAAACATAAGTTACCATCTGTTAAAAAAATGAAAAAGTGGTGTAATAAAAAAATAATATGAGAGTAGTCCTTGTTGGCTTTATTTAGTCAGTATTTTCTTTAAAATTCGTGAGCTTACCGTCCTAACTCATAGCGCTTATAATGGGTGCAGTTCCTTAATGCTTGATGTGATTCTGAAAAGCTATGATGAAATAAAGTTATACTCTTGTCATTACCTATAGCTTTTAATTTTGTGGTAAACGCTTAATTCAACAAGTGGTAGTAGAGTAAGGTCATGAATTCAAATTCCCTGGGTGACACTGGGGGAGAATATTGGTTTTATTTGGTCAATATCTCTCTTAAGATTCGTGGGCTTAAAATCCTAACCAATGACGTATATAATAAATGCAACTTCTTAATGTCATATGCGGTTTAAAGAAGTTATAAGAAAATGAAGTTACATCTTTGCTATTAGTTATAACTTTTGGCTTAGTAATAAACGCTTAATTTAATAATAATATGATTTAATTTTACTAATTTTTAGCTTAATGCTAAGTTCTTGATGGATCAAGAGTATGATTTAATTTTGCTAGGAATCTATAAAGTTGTTTTGTGAGTTAAAAAGGGCTAAATTATTATGTAATTACTGTAAAAATGTAAAAATAGAGACAAATAAAATAAGTAAATATTATAATTTGAAATAAATGGAACTTTTTTTTTCCCAGTACATTTGTATAATGATTGCAGGATATCCAAATCCGTTAAAAGGATGTTATTATGAATGTTCAACCCTGTAATGTTAGTGATCAACGAGTTATTGTCACTAATGACAACGAGTTAGTGACTGACATTTGTCCTTCTCTAAGCAACTTTTATTGTCCGTGAAGTGCTCATAAAAATCTTCCATTATTGGCCCTTTTTATTTTCATTTTCTTTTAAGCGGCAGAAAGTTTTAATTCTCTAAGCAAAACTTCGAAGCATATGATAACGAGTGTACTTACTAGTTAAGAAATTTAAATACTAAGTATTAAATGTAAAAACAGAGTATTTAATATTTTAAATATTTTATTTTATTTTTAATATTTAGTATTTATTAATAAGTACTATTAGGACATTAGTTAAAAAATTAAAATAGTAAGTATTACATGTAAATGTAGAACATTTAATATTTTTATAATTTAATAAATATTTATTATTTATTATTTAATAATTAAAAGTATTTATTAAAAAATATTAAATAATTTTCAAACAATATCTAAGAATATTAGTTAATAAAACTCTTAATATTTTTTCATTAAATAATTTAAAAAATTAAATATTTTTTCAACAGTAACTCTAAAGGTCATTGGTCAATGTCACCCTAACTTTTATTGTTCCCTGCATGAATATATATATAGGGCTAAAGTACTTTCGTTTTTGGCTAATAACAACCAATAGAAAAATGTTACATTTACAAAGTTCCCAATACAAAAGTCACTATCAATGCCTGAAGTAATTGAATTGATATAGATGTATTTTAAGAAAATGTTGATATGTGAAAACTATACTTTCCTGGGCTAAAAAAAATTCCTATATGAAAATGCTAAAGAAATAACTTATAAGTTATTACCCTTCCCACGCATATCAAATCAAGAGGCTTCTTTTGCCATGGAGGTGTTTTAGCTTTGAATCTCCTTTTTCTTAAAAGGTATTGCTGAATAATATGGATATCAACAATGAACCAATATTGCCACACAAGATTGGTATTACTTTACGCTTCATACTTACATATTCGAATTTAGTCTCTTGTGTCTTTTAAGTCATAAAGTACTTTTATTTTAAAACAAAAAATATAAAATTTGTAGATATTTTAAAATTTTTAAAAAATAATAATTAGAAAAGCTCAAGCACTAGCTGTTTTTTTTTTTTTGGTACAATATGTTCATAATGGTGGAAACATCTCTAAAATCAGTAAAATGTAAATAACGTTCACCCCAGCAATTAAGGTACTATATATAGACCAGTAACAACATCGCATTATTACTTCCATACTAACATGCATGAAATTCAAATTTTAGTTGCAAGTTGCTTCAATGCCCTGCTTGCGGGTGATATATAAACAGTCGCATCTTCTAATAACATGTTTCACAAGCTCAGCCCAAGAAAAGAAAAGAAAAAACATTTATATCTACTTTAAAAAGGGTTACTTAATAAAAACAAATGCATTAGGATATAGGGTGTTCATTATACTTTCTTTTTCCACAAAAACCGTGCAAAATCTGTTGATGTAAATCATGTAATTGCATGAGTTCGGGGGGAAAAGGTCAATATATATACATACCAAATAAAGAATATGACAGTAGTGCTACTCCTCCCTGATACTAGTCTAGTAGGCTATGTAAATCAAACAAATTATCAATTAATTAATGTTATAATAAATACTATAAAATATGACAATAATTAAACAAAAAATATGTTAAATTAAAATAAAAAATAAAAAAATAATTTTTGATTAATTTTTAATCTATACTATTTAACTTCTACAATCAAAATAGGCCCTCTATATTAAATTTCCATTATTATTTTTATCAAGCACAATAAACTAGTTTAAAACATAACAGTATGGTAAAACCGTACAAGAAGGATGTATATTCATATAATTTTTCATGTAATATGCAACTTCAATCGCAAAAAAAACTTTATGGTTGCTTCATTATGATCCAAATTTGTATTTAATTTCACATTTCACATTATTACTTTTTTTCTTATTAACTATATAGTCAAATAAATTTATTTAAAAATAATAATACTTGTACAAATTTAAATTTATATACGTGTAAAGTTATAAGTTTATGGGTCATACGAGATGTACAGTTATAGGTTCTATACTTTGGGATAGAAGCACAGTACAAGTCACAAATCATTTTATAAATAACAATTATTTTCCATAAAATTTCTTGAAACACAATCGGAAAAAGCCTTCATTTACTTGACATCGATGCAAAATTCAAACCTATTTTACATTTGATAGTACTACGCATTTGATTTCTTGTTTCACTGCTCACAAGTTACAGATAGAAAGTTATTTGCACAGTTTCTTCTGTGTGAATTTATTTACAGGGAGGTGAATATCTGAACAGCAAAAAGCATAGGTGATACTAGAGATTAATTAGGTTGTGAGTAGTAGAGTGAGGAGGATTGGTGAGCATATGGACAACTTCCCTCATGGTGGGCCTGGCGGTCCCCATTTCTTCAACACATATCATAGCTATCTTGAACATATGGATGACACTTGTCAACGGGTACCCAGTGAGCCTGGGGTCCACCACTGCTAACACTGATGCTGCATCGGACGGCTGAGAGAGTTCTGATGTGGTTTTCTTGACCCATCCAACGATGTCCACCCCATCTCCGAACTCACCCACTGGCTTTCTTCCTACTATCAGCTCCAACAGCACTACGCCAAAGCTATACACATCGCTTTTCTCGTCCACTTTCAGTGTGTAAGCATACTCTGCTTAATCATTCAACACGTCTATTAGAAACAAATCACTGAATAAATCTAATTTCTAAGCCATAACCTTGTCATCCAAAGTGAATGAGACTTATAAAAAAATAAAAATAAATGGGACTTAATTACTTCCATGGTTTATTTTCTTATGATTTGTACAGAAAATAAATTTTGGAACTCAATAAATAAGTTCATGTAAATGATTAACTAATATTTATAGAATTATGACACAACTTTTCACAATTTTAAGAGTAAATTAGCTATTTTAAATCACTTGTCAAATTATATATATATATAGGAGGTCTTATTAGACTTAAAAGAGAATAATAAATAAAAATATGATGAATTGAACTCTTACTACATAATTACAAACATCTAATAAAGACCAAAAGAGATATCAATTATAAATTACATTTTTTTACTGTAGGAGTAATTTGTTTTAAAAAAAAAGTTTTTCAAATCAAACACCATATGTATGGTCTAACACTATCCAATAATAACTATCCCATAATTAATCTGCCTGAACTAATTGAAGAAAAATCATCAATGGAATGAAAAAATAAAATAAAAATGAAAATGGAACCTGGAGCAATGTAGCCATAGGAGCCAGCAATAGAGGACATGGACTGAGACGCTCCAGGGTCCTGCAAGAACTTGGCAAGTCCAAAATCAGCAACATGCGCCTCAAAGTCCCCATCCAGCAATATATTATTGGACTTGACGTCCCTATGTATGATAAGAGGCGAACAATCATGGTGCAAATAGCACAGTCCCTTAGCAGCCTCCACCGCAACCCTGTACCTCATCTCCCACCTCAAATGCCCACCCTTTGCCCCATGCAGCCACTCCCCCAAACTCCCATTCGGCATGTACTCATACAGCAACAAGTTTGTGTCTTTGTTCGATACGTACCCCAGCAACCGCATAATGTTCCTGTGCCTGATCCTTCCCAGCGTTTGTATCTCCGCCTTGAAACCATAGTCGTTTCTTCCACTTCCTTGACCAACCAAACGCTTTATCGCCACGTCGATTCCGTTTGCCATGGACCCGCGGTACACGATCCCCGCTCCCCCTTTCCCTATGATGTTCTCTTCCTTCAAGCACTCCACTACGTCTTCGGCTTTGAAGTCGAGCCTTTGGAACGCCGTGAGCTTCCACGCCATTGATTTAAGGAGCTTTCTCTTTCTCATCATGTACACCGTAACCAGCGCCAGCAGCATCACGGTGGCGAGTGCAATCACAATGACGATGACCCTCGTCGATTTGGAACTCAAGGAGGCATGGGTTTTCCCCAAGTTGTCGTCTGGGTACACCAACGACGGGCAAGAGCGCTGGTGGGGTGAACAGAGGTTAGGGTTCCCCGCAAACGACCTGTCGTTGAAGACCAGGAATTGGCCACCCGTGGGGATTCTGCCAATGAAATTGTTGTTGGAGAGATCGAGGGTGGTGAGGCTCGTCATGAATCGAATTTCATCAGGGATTGGCCCCGAGAGATGGTTCCTTGAGAGATTCAAAATGCTCAAGTCCTTCATGTTCTTGATACCCTTTGGAACCTCGCCGACCAGCATGTTCCCACTCAGATCAACGGCTGTTAGCGAAACGCAGTGAATCATCGTCGTTGGTATTGGACCAGTGAGGTTGTTGCCGCTTATGTTGATCTTCGTCAACACTGTTAAGTGAAATACTTCTCCCGGGATTTCGCCTACAAAACGATTCGTATCAAGTGACAAAGTCTGCAAATTCCTGAGGTTTTTGAACGCCGGGGGAATCTTCCCAGTGAATAAGTTGTTGGAAAGCCTGAGGATTCCTAGAGAATCGCCTGAAATATCGGAAGGTAGTTCTCCGGTGAAGTGGTTATTTCCAAGCTCGATTATGGTCACACAAGGTAGCTGAAAAATCCCCGGCGGAACTGGTCCGTCCAAGAAGTTATTGGCGACTCGGATCTTGGTCAGTGACTTGCAATCTCCGAGCCCATCGGGGATTGGACCGTGGAAGAAGTTATCGGTGAGGATAAAAGCTTGTAACCTATCTCCTCTGCACAAATCCCGAGGTATGAACCCTGTGAGGTGGTTCTTGGTGACGTCGAAGAGCTTGAGCCTGCCATTGCGGCCCAGGTTCTCAGGTAGCACGAAGGCGAAGTTGTTTTCCCAAACCTGAAACACCTCCAGATTGGGAAGGTCGCCGATGAACGAGGGAATGGAACCGCGGAGCTTGTTCTGGAATAAATTGATGAGAGTGAGGTTTGTGAGCTCAGAAAAGCTCTCTGGGATCTCTCCCGTGAACTCGTTGATGGAGAGGTCAAGTGACTTGAGGCTGATTAAACCAGAGAGTTGGGGCGGAATGGTTCCACTGAGATTGTTCATTTGCAAGAACAAGGTGTGCAAGTTTTTCAAAGAGCTCAAGCTGGTGGGAATTTCCCCACTCAAGTTGCAGCTAGCCAAGTCAAGCAGTTGCAGTGAGTTCATCAAACCAAGCTCTGGTGGGATTCCTCCTTGGTAAGTGTTAGTGTACCCGAGATACAATTCCTTGAGTGTCTTTAACCGAGCCAAACTCTTTGGAATCTTGCCCGATAGACTGTTCTCGTTTAAGCTCAAATACTCCAAGCTCTCAAATTCTGAATAACTCTCCGGTATCTCTCTGGAAAAATAGTTCCCAGCGAGACGAAGGTGCTTCAGTTTCTTCAGTTTCACGATTTTCTCGGGAAGGGTTCCCGTGAAATTGTTGTCATAGGCGTCAAGGACCTCGAGGTGGGTCATGGCAAGAATGATTTCCCCAGGGAAATGGCCAACGAAGAGGTTGTGGGAGATGTTGAGGAGCTTGAGGGAAGCGAGGTTGGTAAGCTCCTTTGGGAGCTGGCCCGTGAGGTTGTCCTGGGCGATGGTGAGGTATTCGAGCTTGTCCAACAGTCCAATCTCCGGCGGAACGAAACCGAAGAGAGGAACAAAGGACACGTTCAGAGCAGTCACTCGCAGGTTTTGGTCGCATGTCACGCCAGAAAATGAACAGTGTGCGGTAAGAGACGTGGAGTACTTCCAGTCATGCAGTGCATCGTCTTTGGCTCTCGCTCCCTTCATCGCAACCTTGAGCTTTAGCAGCGCATCGAGGTCACTTAATGAAGAGCACACCGTTACGTGGAGCCAAATCAATGAAACGCACAACAGGATATAGCACACAGCGGTTCTCATATCTCTCTTATTTAGTTCCCACACTCGCTTTCTTGCTTCGTCTGATATACCTATGGCTAGGTATGCATTTGGCGTCCTTTACTTCGGCACCACAGAGCACATGCAGTCTATTTATATATACCATTATACTTAGGAATATATGTGTGTGTATATAAATATATATATCATAGTGGCATGCAATAGCATTCTAGAAAGGAAAAGGATCAAAAAGTTGTTCAAAGTGGATGCCTTGAATAAAAAAGGCAAAAATTAATAAGCATCTATGTATTCTTCCGTTTTTTCAAGTTTCAACCATCAACCACTAAGTTTGTGATACATATGGAGTATAATTCAGCTCAAAGAAAATTCTAAACCAATAAAAATTTCTAATGCAGATGATTCGGATGGTGTAGGTCCTACAAGTCACTAGTGCTGATGAGTTTAAGCAGACTGGTGCAGGATTATTGTTTGCAGTCTACTAAATTGATTGATGAACTTATGTGATTGGTTAACATATGATGGCGTAATGCAATATCCTTGCTGTACGTCCCTGGCCCGGCCCAATAGACTCCGTTTGATGGCAGCAAAATCATGAAACGACCCCGTATTTATAATTGAAAAATCAATGATATTTCTAGAATAAAATTTTATTTTATTTTTATATTTAAATAAAGATGAACAAATTTTTAATTAATATATTATATTATTTAGTTAATGAGTTTTAGTAACCTTCCACTTATAAGTTGATAATCTATTAATAAAAAAAATACTGAATTAACTAAAAATTTATTCATTGTTAACTACTTCAATAAAAAATTAATTATCAAAATTTATTAAGCAAATGATATAATATATTAATAAAAATTTTTTACTCATTATTAACTAAATATAAAAAAAAATGTGTAATTATCATTTTCCTAATTAAAAAGAGATCCCATCATAACACAACGGGCACAACTAACGTCCAATAAATAAATAAATCAATAAATAATAAATGGCCGCGACATATAAATAGGTGGTTTAGCTTCTCAAGAATGATCATCTGTTATAACTAGTCATTTTAAACATATGTTCTCATTCTATTTATTTAAGCAACAGAGTACCTTTTATCGGTAGTAGTCATCTCCCACGATACACCCTAGGATCCCAAAATTCATTCAACCATTTGAAAAGGAGATGCTTGGAGTGTTATAGACGGAAGACTTGCCTTCTGTTGGTAAGTCCACTCGTGGACTTAGCTCTAAAGTACATATAGTCCTCTTTCTCTTTTATTTATTTATATCAATTCTTAATTTTTTGTGAAGAGAAACATGCAATCTCTTTATAACCATTAAAGGTGGCTTAAGCTTTCCATGAGCCTCACTTTGGAATGAAAAGTTGTTTTACGTGGAAGCCTTGATATTATGCCTTGGGATAGTTTCACAACCGTAAAGTTGTTGCCCATGAAAAGGCAAAGCATCTATTCTCTGTTTTTAAGTTCTTTCAACGATCATCCACTACATATTGCAGAATCGTATTCTATATGTGATTACAGTGTATTAAGCATCAATAACATTTTAAAGTAAATTATTTTTATCCCAAGTGGTTCGGACCCAACCATTTCTAAGTTAAATATAATTTAACTTTTTGGTATTTGAGAAGAGAATGAAGACAGACGCCAACATACACCAATACTGCTGAAAGAGGGTAAAGGCAAGATTTTTCTTGAATTTTTTTTTCTTTTGATATTTTTATTTTAAGGCTTAAATAAGTGTTACAAGGTCAAGATTCTCACAGAACAATGCTTCTACGAATGGATTCATGCTATTCGTTCAACAATTCTTTCATAGTTTTGGGAATTTGAAGCCACTGATAAATGGATGTGTGGTACATGCTTCTCAAAAATGATGTTGTTCAAAATTGTCAACCCCTGTAATGATACTGACAACGAGTTAGTGTCCGCGAAGTGCTCATAAAAACCTTCTATTATTGGCGCTTCTGTATTCTTCGTCTTTTACATGGCAGACAGTTATAATTCTTTAAGCCTAACTTCTTCTTTTTTTTTCCCCCGGTAATCCTCTAAGCCTAACTTCTAATATTCCTTACATGGATATGGGACTACAGTGGACTACAGTCAGTGACGGATTCACAAGGGTGAAGGGGGGCCACCCGTGATTCAATGTTTTAACTAAGAGTACGTTTTTCAATTTTTTATTTTATCTTCTTATATTTTTTTATATAAACAAAAATTATGTTAAATTGACAATTTTTTGATATATAAAAGAAAATAATTAGTGCCTAGAGTTGTTTAAGAAATATTATGACTTCAAATTTGAGATATATAAATTTAGAGTTTAAAAAATACAAATAAATATTAAACCCATTTGATCCTTTCAAGTTATATAAATTCATAAAATTTCATGCATATTCAAGGTATGCAAGTTTAAATTTATTATAATACACGTGACCTATAACAAATGTAACATTTGTTTCACATAACTTCTCAGCATTTTGTCTCAAAATCTTAGCTTGCCTTAATTTAATGTTAATTTTAATGAGCATTCTAAATTTTTTACATATAATTTTTAAATTTTGTGGGTAAAATATTTAATAAAAAAAATTAAAAACTTTCACATATAAGAGTCAATTTCCAATAAATTTGACATTCAATTAAGAAAGATAAAATTAAGGATAGATATAATTAATTATTTTTAAATTATTTATTTAACATTTATTTTTGACCCCTACAACACTTATTTCCTGAATCCATTCCTTTACTTACATTCTGATTAAGCTAATAACAAGTTAACAACTAATACATTATGTTTTCAAAGCTCGAAAACGGTTACTTATACATAGCTATATATACTTCTTCTTTTTTCTGTCACAGATAAATTAATTTGATATTCTATAAAAATTCGATAGATCCATATTGATAGGTGTTTTTTTATAGATTTTTTTATGTGTGCTTAAATGAGAAATTCTTCCATGTGCCAAGTGTATAACTGTATATATATAATTACCTCGAGCTTCACATTGACATAGTCATTTATGATAATTTCAGAAAGATCGTGCATTAGCTATGTTTTCTCTACTTCTGTCAAAAAAAAAAGCTATGTTTTCTCTACTAATAATTATGCTGGTCTCGTGCACTATGTTGACATGGTGGAAACATCTCTAAAGTGTGGATCACGTTCGTTCCGGCAGTTGACCATTATAGACCACATTAGCACTCTTTATTTTGTAATTAGAAAACTAAGGTGTATGTTACAGATTAAAAAAAATAATTTTGACTCTTAATAATTTAAAATTATTTTAAAAAGGTAGAATTTATTTTGTATTTATTATAATTATAAAAATTATTTTTTATATGAGAATAGTTTCTCCTTTTTCTTTTACAAAATATTTTTTTTTTAAAGTTAATGAAAGTAAATTTTCATTTTAATCATAAAAATAATTTTTTAAGATAAATAATTTTTTAGTAAATTTAAAAAAATATAATCAAAATTATTTAAAATAATTTTTTATTAAAAAAAATAATTTTTCATTAAATAATCTCTAACCATCAAACTGCGTGATTCTTATTATCAAAATTTAAATTCCAGATGGTAAGTTATTTACATGCCCTGCTTCCTTGCGGGTGATACCTGAAATATTGCGTCATCTTAAGTAAAAGTATATGATAAAGGTCTAAATGAATGTGCTTCACGATCAATCCAAAGAAAAATAAAGGATTAAAAAAAACAGAAGATTGTGTACAGTCAACTAGCAGTCTCTTTATTTTCCTCTGGCGCCCAAGATAAAATTAGACCAAATATTATAAAATATTATATTTAAATCTTAAATAAAGTTTGGAACACAAAATAATATAAGCTTATTCGAATGACATTTGTTTTATGCTTGTATAACTTCACAAGATAGGATAATAAGGGCAGATAGTATAATAAGCTAAACATTATTGTGAACACCGTATTTTGTCCGGACACACACAAAAAATTTCTTTTTATCCAATTTACTCTCAAAATGAAAATTCAAAATAGATAGAATTATTTATTAATTAGTCACATAATTTAAACAAAATCCAAAAAATACAAAAAAATTATAAAACTACAAAATAATATAAAATTACAAAATAAAAAATATATATATAAATATAAAATAAAAAATAAAAAAGAAAAATTAGATGAAAAATGAGACCCAATCCAAATCCTAACCCATTAACCCAAGCCCAAACTCAACCTGCATACCCATTACCCAAAACCAGGACCCGAACCCGAACCCAACCCCCAAACCGGCCCAAACCCAACCCGGTCCGGTTTGCCAACCTGACCCGGCTCCCCTTTTTCCTCCTTCCCCTTGCCCTAGCCGCCCCACTTCGTCCCTTCCCTCTGGCTTCACGCCCGCTGCACTTCCAAGCAACCACGCACCACTCCCCCAAGCTCCACCTCTCGCATCATTCCACCAAACCGCCGACCACGCCAACTCAAGGCGGCCAAAGACGCACCACCATGTCTGCCGACCACGCCGCCCTAAACAGCCGCCACCACTCCTCTGCATCTTCCACTTCCTCCCTACACGCATGCCCTTGCACCCGCGCGCCAAAGGCAAAAGCCTGATCTTTGCCTCTGTCTCCACGTGCTCCTGATTTTGCAGAGCCAACATAAGGAATCTTCTTTCCCTTTTATTTTATTTTAGTAATTTTTTTATTATTATTTCGGTTTAGGTTTTGAAATGGGATATAAATAGAGCATTAATGTTCTGTTAGAGGGGGGATCTAAAAAAACGGAGAGGAAAAATTGTCTTGGGAGATTGGTCATTAGTTTCAAAGCTAGCACAGAGATATTAGAGCCGAGGATTCTGGAGGGGGAACCACTGAGCAAATTCGCTAAGGATCCTTGAGCATCCTTTTCGGTAACCCCTAGGGTCCCTTCTGCCTTTCCTTGTTCTATTAATGACATTGTATAGGAATTGATTTTGCTCTTCAAATGATCAATGCATTTGTTAGATTATCTAAATATTCTTGACATTAATCTTGTGTACCGTGAATTTGGTGTATATCATGAATTTGGAAGCCATTCTAGTCTGTTCTTGGTCTCCATTTTCATCTAATTAATTGAATCTTGTTGAGTATATCAACTGAGCATAGTCAATGATCAAATCTGGTTGCTATGTGTTTTAATGGGATTACATTTTGGTTGGGATTGTCTAATGAATCTGATAACTTCCTGTCGGATTGTTTAATAGTTCTTGGATTTGATTGTACAGTGATTCTCGCATTGTTTAATAATTCTGGTCTGGTTTGTTTGAAAATCCTAGGTTGATGGTTTCTTTTGGTTTGATTCTTTGCGATTGCGATATTGGTTGCTTAATGTTGCATCTGATTTAAATTGCTTTGTTTGGTGGTGTTGTCTGAAAATGGATCTAGTCTTCTGGTAAATACGATAATCTCTAGGCCCTGTATTACCATTTGAGTCTATTTGGCTTGGTACAAAGTTTAAGGTCATTTTAGAGTTATGTGAATAAAATCTGGGCTAGCCACGCTTCTAGGATTTAGGTTCATAGGTTCTATCATTTGGTTCACTTGCTCACTGTTTTTTTTACCAATTTCCCATCACTAGAAATCTGTTTTCTTTATTGAAAATCTATTCTCGCTAGACATAAGCAAGTGCAAGGTTTGTAATTAAAATCTTGGGATATTAGTTTAATTTGGACCTGCATTGGTGTTTAATGCTCAACTCAAGAAAGTGGCGGTTCACGTTTACATCAACATTATTGAAATGTTTGACTGAGCATCAAGGTTCTTTATTGTTTTGGGTCTCTAAAGATGCCTTACGCTTCTGCATATGGTCAAATCCGAGCTTATCACTTGTCATGGTATGACACTTACACAATTCTCTCCTGTTCCTTTGTCTCACCACGATCAAAAGGACATTTGATCCTTATCCCCGCTAAGTTTTGTCACCGTATTTGCATGTCGGACATTACTTATCTTGCTGTTTTGAGAATTTTAATTTGAAGAGGGGATTAAGTTTACTCCAATCTTTGGGGTTTGAGAATTTTAGGTCTGTTAGGACTTGTACGCTAATTTGAAAAGAGTATTTCGTGTTTGCTCCTTGGGTCTTGATACTTTGGAAGGAAATTTTTACTAGGAAATTGTCGTTTGTGAGTCAATTACAAATGATATGGCCAAGTTTAATGTGGGGAATGGTACTTTCTTGGCTTGCGTTTTACCTTGAGTGTGCACGCGTTAGTTAGGGACTTCTTTTGGGTGCCTCTGTTTCGTCAAGTGAGAATAATTGAGCAAATGGGTAATTTTGAGTAGAATAAAAACGGCACGGGTAAAATATAACGTTAAATAAATGCATACCATGAAAGAAATTGATAAGAATTGGAAACGAAAGCAAAGTTTGCTTTTAACGAACTGATGGTGGCATAGTTTGAATTTCTAGATTCTTAAAATTTACCTTAGTTTTATAAAGAAATAGAAAAGTAGAAATGAATAATAAAAAAATGGGAAAATAATCATAAAACAATGATGATTTGATTGATTTATCATATGTCCATCGTGATATTTTGTGGCCACCTGAATTAATCCCATGGGCTTTATTTTGATATTATTTTCTCGTTTTAAATCAAATGTTGCAATTAATTGTGACTTAAGATTGCAATGATAGAAAAATAAAATATATGTCGCAGTGACATTTTTTATTTTTCTTGAGGTAAGAAAATTCTTTATATAGTTTTGCCGGGAGCGCTGGCGAGGCTATAAATAATTTCTCACAAAAATCTTATTTTATGGTTAATTTCACTAATTGCTATCTTATTCATGTCAAAATTAATTTGTGGAATAAGGTTCCAATGATAGGATATTTAAAATTAACTGCGACGGCGGTGACATTTTAATTTCCTTGAGGTGATGAGAAATTTTATAATTTTGCCGGGAGCGCTGGCGGGATTATAAATAATCTCTAATAAAAGCAATATTCCACTATTAATTTTGTTACAATTTAATTTTCCATTTCTACAACATTTGATGACTCAAATAATTTTTCAATAAAAATCACCCTTCATTCGTAAAATAGTATTCTTCCTCATGTAATTCATTTTAAAATATTAACTCCTCACGCCGCAATTAAAATTGGCCGATGATAGAAATTGGGAGAGAATCGGGAGTCTGATCAATTAAACTCTTCCCAATATTCTTAAGGCATTTATATCAGATTTTGCCAGGAGCGCTGGCGAGGTCTGATTCCCAAAAATAAAATAAAATATTTTTCAAAATAATAAAAATAACTCAAAATAATTGTGAACGAATTCACACAGCCTGTATTTGATGACAATGGTGAATTAAAGTTTGAAATTTCTTTTAAACAATGCACTTTCAAATCATTTACCTTATTAAATAATTTTCTCAATTGTGAAATTCATTTTTAAAAAAATCATTTTCTCAAAAAAGGGTAATTTCTTCGAAATCCAAGTTCTAATCCACTACTGTCATCCCTAATAAATTACAGGTTTGCAATTTGTTCCTCAATAATGGCTCTTAAGCCACCCATTCTTTGTCTCAGCCATTTATCACTCTTGATAATATGTTTGACAAAATGGGACATTAAAAAAATAAAATAAAAATATTTTCTCAATTAGTAAATGACCAACGCAATTAGTTTAGCAAATAACTTTAGATTAAATAGGTAACCGTTCTCGGAACGGACGGTGTAGGGTGCTAATACCTTCCCTACCCGTAATCAAACCCCCGAACTCAACTCTGGTACGCAGATTCTCTCTGCAGGTGTCCAATTGCACCATTCCATTTTTTAATGGAAAAATCGATTGGTGGCGACTCCGAAAACCCTTTTCAACTTATAATTTTTAGTTGCCTTCTCCCATCGCGGCGCGCCCTTTCGGGACGGTTGCGACAATTATTTTTATTTGTTTTGGTAAAATATTTTTTTTCATTTTATTCTTATCATCTCATTGACACTAAATCCACCACCACCATTTCCAATCCACTGCTTTGGATTTTATAGAGGAAGAAAGTCATTTTCGTATAAATAAATATTTATTTATATTATTTTAAAACTGAAGTCGGTGTTAATTGGGCTTCAAGTTTATTTGCTATAAATTTATTATTTTATTCAACTCTATTCTATCCTTTTATAATTTTTTTTCTTTTATATCCGATGCACCAATCGATATATAAAATAATTAAAGATTAAAGAGTATAGAATGTTTTTTAGAAAGTAGAAATCAAATAACTTAATTGGGCTTAATGCATGCATAAAAAATAGTACTGTTTGATAAAGACAAACTCGTGAACAGTGGCAGAGCCAGCATATTTTTAAGGACTCGAAGCAAAAGTATGATACAAATAAAAATGCAAAAAACAAAGTGAGTATTAATTATTAAAAGAAGATTAATTATAAATTTTTATCATGATGATATTTATTGAATTATGTTTCTTAATTAAGGACTAACTATAATTGAGATCACTAGATTGATTAGAGTCCTCCCTAATAGTGCAATGCTTTCACAAAACTCCTTTTAACGTCTCTTTTTTTTTTTACTTCAATGTTGTTTTGCAGTAGTTATATGCCTCCTGAATATGTGGTGCATGGATCTTTTTCAATCAAATCTGATGCCTCTAGCTTTGATGTAATTGTACTGGAAATAATTAACGGAAGGAAGAATCGGAGATTTTGTGACCCTCAGCATCACCTTAATCTTAGTCATGTAAGCTTGAAATTTATCATTCTTTCAAAACCATATCTTGATGTATTATTTTTAGCTTCATCTCATCAAATAAATTTGTCGTGTACCTCAATAAAACACCTAGGATACGCTTGTTTGATATAGGTGAAAAACAGGGAGATAAAAAATTTATAATAAAAGTTACTTGGTACTTGTTTGATACAACAAATATATGGAACGACTGAAAGTAGAGTGCAACTAATTTACACCTCACCCCACAAGTTTTAACCACTCACCATCTACTAAGTAACAATGAGTGGTAATTAGAACTTTCCATAATTTTTATTCCTTTCCTAATTTTCCAACTTCTCATTTTCCACCTCAAACAACTTCACCTACCCTCCTTACCTTTTTGGTTCATTGGTATGTGTAATGATAAACACAATAAATTTGATTAAGAATTGAAGTCACTCGTTTATGGCTTTCATGTCATTTCATTCATGGAGACTATGGATTGAAGAAAGGCCACTGAAGCTAATAGATGACTTATTAGATAATTCAGCCACCCCATCTGAAATATTGCGATATATTCATGTGGGTCTATTATGTGTACAACAGAGACCAGAAAATAGGCCTGACATGTCATGTGTGGTTTTAAAGTTAAATGGTGAAAAGAAATTCCCTAGGCCAAGCCAGCCCGTGTTCTACACAGGAAAAGATAATCCAATTTGGGCGGAATCTTCACAAAATGAAGTTTCCATCTCATTATTAGACGCTAGATAGAGAATACTACTGTGCTTCTGGTACTACATCGATGAAATACTCAATATATGTGGCCAAATTAAAAAGGCACCAAGTTTTTTAATGACAGGCATGTAATTCAGTGGTCAAGTGGTACCGGCTTCTCTGATCTTTTGTTTCTTGTAGAATAAGTAACCGTTCTTTGCCTTCCAAGATCTTCATGTACAAATAGGATGGCGATGATAATGGAGAGGATGTGCAGTGCGCAAGACTTAAGATTTAGCAATGCCAAGCGGATGGTAAAGTGTAATTGAGAAAATTTATTATTTCACTCTAATTGATCATATGCTAAGTGGCAGAGTATTCCTAGAACCTCTGTACTATTATTAATCAGAACCAGGGGAGTTAAATTGATTGCCTGCAACAGTAACCAAATTTCATTGGCTAAGAATATATTTTATCTTGGAGAAAATAATTTTCAAAGTAGACCATTTTTTGGCTAGATTTTTCCGAGCACAACAGCTGCCAATGTCTAGATTTTCTATTTGAAGACGGATAATGTTACTTGCACTGCACTTTTAGTCACGCAGCTCACTACATTTTTTTGGCGGTTCTGATTATATACACCGGTTCACTCTAGTGTGCAACAATCATTTCTCTTTGAAGATGATGAGAACATATCAAATTGAGAGCCTTTGTATAAGATGGCAGCTGTTGCACTTGGACAAAATTGATGAACTGTCCAATCCACTGCAAACAGTAAAAATTGATGAACTGCTCCTAGTCCCTTCCATTTCTCTTAATACATGGGACGAAAAGGAATAAAAAACAATGCAATACTATTGACTAGTAGAGACAATAGAGTTGGGTAACAGACCAACACGTCTCAGCCTGTTGCGGGCTTTTTTATATGTGGGTTGGATTGGGTTGACTTGTTATAATAGAGGATTAGTGAGCCAGCTTGTTAACTCGCTAACATTTTTTTTCATTTTTAATAATTTAAATGTAAAAGGTGTGTATAAGTGTAATATAAGGTCATTAGTTGAGTTTTTTAGACTATTTTTTTAAGTTTTTTGAAGTTTTTACTTAGGCATAGAAATTATATATGTTAAACACTTATGTTGAACTACTAATTGAGAATATTTTTGTGAAAAATATTTATTTTTTTGTTAATAAATAAATAAAAATTGGTCACAAGCCAACCCATTTAACCCACAGGTTAAACAGATTAAATCCTACCGATCCGAGATAGTTGCGGGTTGAGTATTAGACTAATTCTAACTTTTTAAAGAAGCGTGTTAAACGAGTTAACCTGTAAACTTCAACCCATTTACCCAACTCTAAGAGACAATACTCAATCGCTAAAACCAAATATCATTCCATTAAGTCTATCTTGAAAAAAATGGAGCATAATCATCAAAACAATCTAGCACAATGTTGAACATTATAAGAATAGAAGAGCTAGAATTGAAATCAAACAGTGGCAATTTTATCAGAAATTCAAAAAAAAAAAAAAAGTGAGCTTGAACAGTTAAATGCTTTATACCACTCAGAATTTTATTATTATTTTTATTTTTATTATTATTTATATCGGCTGAGTCAGTGATATATATATATATATATATATATAATTCTGCATTAATGAATTACAATAACAGTTATTAGAAAAATCAAATCACATTTGGCAACCTGAGCTATATAACCTGAACACCTGTAATGCACAATTATCAAATGTAGAAAATTATCAGTAACTTCATTTATCAGAATCTGCCATACAGAGAACAAGTAGAAGATATCATGATGATGGGTAAGAAGCCTTTTAAAATTCTGCTACACGGTGGTTGGAGAGGGAGGGGATTTGGGTAGTGGACTTAGGTTCGATCCTCATGTAACCAAAAAAAGTTCTACTACATAACATTGCATTCACAAGTGCACACAACCAACAAAATGACCGAGTTTAAGTAACTCACTTGACCTTATCTAGTTAAACTCAAATATACTCATTTCAATTATGCCAAGTTGTAACACAAAGGTAATAGCATTACACAGACAGGTTAAACTCGTGGAAAACAAAATCGATAACATGGTAAGCAGCACCATGTTATATACTCAAACAAGATTGCATCAATATTTCCTATCCTTAACAGTCTGAAAAAACTTACACATCGCATTAGATAATACGGATGTATAAAGCTAGAGACCACACAAGGAGTAAGACAAAAAAATGCCAATTTTACACATTGAAATTGAAGGACCAAGTTGCCTGCACGATCCAAAATTGACGGTTGCCAAGTCACCTGATGGGTAATTGTAAACCATAAATCTCTTTCATTTTAATCCTTATTTTTCTTCTTTTTTTCTTTCTTTTTCTTAGGCATTTCAGGAGATTCTTCAGGATCAGCATGCTTTTTCCTCTTTCTCTTCTTTTCTCCAGCATCAGCATCATCCTCCCCATTCTGCACCTCAACATTCTCAGCAGAATCCTTCCTTCTCTTCTTCTTTTGCTTTTTCACAATTTCTGTGTGTTCTGATTCCTTACCAGCATCCCCATCAACTTGTAAAGCAGCATCCACATCCACATTTTTATCCTTCTTTTTCTTCTTTTCTTTCTTCTGACCAGCAAAAGGAGGCTCTTGCATTCCCTCAGTCTTTAGAGCCATTTCCTCATCCGCAGGAGCACCATTAGTCATTTGACCCAGAATAGAATCGACGGTAGGATTATATGTCTGCAAAGGACAGAAGAGCCATCACAGAATGAAAACAAGGTTGAAATTTCTACAAATACCAAATAAAGCAAGCATCAGACCTTGGCCGGAGTAATTAGCCCTCCAGCTCCTTTCTTTCGGTCCTTGTCATATGCTTGTATCTTTGGCTTCCCTTTAGCTGAACCAGCAAAACGACCTAATTCCTTTCCTTCAAGATTTCTTAGCCGTGCTTCAAGCTGTGTAAAAATCTGTATAAGAAAACGCAGCAAGAGAGAGGCAATAAAAGAGAGCAAGTACCAAGAGAAAGTGTTACAAGTACCTTGACTCTGTTCTCCAATCCCATTGAGTTATCTTGGCCATCTCCAAGAGCATCGCACCTGATAGCCAATGCTGCCTTTGCAGCAAGTGATCGAGAAATTTTCCCCTTAAACTTTGGAGCTGCCTGACCAATCAAGGATGCATGGTAAATAAGACCATATTTGGGAGTAGCATGCTTAGTCTTCAAGGCCCTAAAGAGAGCTTTCTCAGCACCAAGAATCTGCACAGTACTCCCAGGCTGCTTTGCAAGATTTAATAAGCTACCTCCATGGGCAATGAGACGAGCACCAACAAGCTCCCCAACAAGAGCAGTCAAATTGGGTGCTATGGTGTTCATCCTGCTTTTTAGATAATCATATAGTTGTGCTCTGTATTCTGAAAGGGACAAAACCTGGTCACAGAGTTCTCTAATATTTGCCAAATCAAGTTCACCAATTTCAGTTCCCATAGATATCTTAGCAGCCTCATTCAGTTCTGCTTCAACGTCCTCGGCCAAGATCTGAAATATTTTCCATGAGGAAAGAAAATATTAAAGATACTTGAGCATCACTGTCTTCAAACATAAATAATCGGAATATCATTTGCCTCGAGCATTAGAGATTCACAAAACAACAATTTTACATTATGGGCATATCTATGACATTAGCACCCTAAGCAGGTTCACATAAACAATAGTCCAAATATCAAACATCAATGCCAGTTAACATAAGGTACAGATACAGACTATTAGCAAATAATATAGGATTGTTTGAATTTCCAGAATTAGAGTAAAATATACAATAAACCCATTAGCAAACCATATTTGCCAGGAAAAAGTGAAAAACTATTGACATGTACAAAGGTGCAACTAACAAACCATAAACCCTACCTCAGAGAAATCAAGCTTTGCAGCATTAGAGCGATCACCCATCAGCTTAACCGCCCTTGCATAAAGGATGTTATCCTGAATTATTTTAGTAAGCTCTGGAAAATGCCAGCCGTACCATTCTCGAACCCTCATAGCATAAGTATTCAACTCTTTATCTAGATCATCAAGTAAACCAATAGCCTGGACAATCATGGTATCCACCTAAAAAAAAGCAGCATAAATTCAGGAAATAGCAATCTGCAACTAAACATTCTACTATTTATTAAAAGAGATAATAAAAATCAATAAACATCCATTTCCACCAGTTTGAAATTGGCACCAAAAAACTAAATCACAACAAATTTGGGAATTAGAAAAATGAATTAATAAATTTGCACATCAATTTGTAGGATATGTCTCTTAAGGTCTCAAAGCCTTGTCCCAATTAGAAAGAAGAATTATAAAACCCTAAAGTCATCAAGTTACTACTTGGGTCTTCCAGTTATTCGAAGACACTAGAAAGCAGTTAGTTTAACTCTAACACCCTTACCAAAGCAAAAAGGGAAATGTCACAGAAGCATCATGTGGAAACTAAGGAACTAGATAACATTTTTGGCACATTTATACAAAATATCATAATTATGATAATGGCATAAGTCGTAGAGAAGGCAAACTGTACTCTGTCTAAAAAGCGTGTTGAACCTGAAAAGGATGACAAATTGATGAATTTCAACCACAAGATAAACAAGGTCAACTAAGTTAAAACAAGCAATTATTCTACAATTTTGTTTGCCTTTCGTGGTATTTTTCAGACCAAAAACAAAATCTACATCACACAGTTCTTGGAGAAACATAAGATCCTTCCTTATATCAATGAATAACTATACGGGATGAATTTTTGTAGTGAATAGCAGAGAAGGATATAAATGTTAACATATGATGTTGTCATGCATTAAATATAGTTGATAACTTGATATGCTCATGCCCACAAAAGAAATGACATTATCCCAACCCAAATGCCAAAATATTTATCAGAGAAATAGATGTTGATAAACATTGACTCCTTATATCTTCACAGTCACTAAAAAACACACCTTCTCTGCACTAAACTTCAGCTTGTATCTGGATAAACTATGAGATAAACCCAAGCTCATTGGGGCCATATCTTGTACAGCTAGACCAGATATGAGTTCAGTTAACTGATTTCTAACACCTCTTGTCAACTCCATAACAGCATTGTTGTGAATACAATCTATTTTCTGCAAGATAATAAAAATCCTTAGTTTGCAATAAGACGAATGAAATGCAAATTGTCATCCAATGTTTCCAGGGAGAACTTAGGTGGCAGACCAATTTCTCCTTAATCACACTCCCAAGCTTTGAGTCAGCCACGGCTAATGTTTCATTTTCACAATGAGCACGCAAGAACTTGCGCAGACCCTTGCTAGCTTTTCCTTCAATCAACAAAGTAGCTGCCTCTAGAGCTTCTGAAGTATTCTCAAACTTCGAAAACGCTTTCAACTTGACCACCTATCATGGCACCAGATATGGTTAGCTTCATAAGCTATTAGAAACTTAAACCAACATAAGAATACAGCCATTAAAGTTATAGAGAACCTTTCTAGCTGTCTCTGCACTGGAAAACTCCTTCGATAAGTCCCGCATAAAGAAGTGCATCAAAATTAAAACAATCAGATTAAAGTTACAGAGAAAGTGGGAAAAAGGTACAGAATACATCAAATAGTTCACAAGAATATAAACCCGTATACATATTATCAAATCAGAGTCACGAGAGATATGAACAAAATATGGTATTTCTAAGTTCTGGTCTTCATGATATGGAATTCTTTTCTCCCAAACCCTGCAGCATACAATTCTCCTCTGTCACCTTCTAAAACAGAAAATGAGGCAAGGGCAGGGTGGGTAGGTCTTCATAAGGACGGCTTTGCATTGCAGTAACCCGCAATAAGACCCAGGAGATGTTATTAGAAAAAAGTTAAGGGGAAGAAGGAGAAGATGACAATTAATTCTGTAGGTAATATAGATACATGATCCAAATGTTTCAGAAAGTATACTTCAGAAAGACAAAGAAACATTTTCCTTTCTTTAATCTTTAGAAACATTGTCAAGTGAAAATAAACCTCCAATGCTATTTTTCATTTTCTGAAACAGTCAATAGATAGGTAAACAGATAGTTTTTAACACAATTACCTCAACTTTAGAAAGCTTCCCCTCATCCAGCACCTTAAAAAGGGCAAAACCCGCAGGCGTTTCAAACAGCACAAGCATTTTATAGCTTCTCAAATAAACCTGAAAAGAAAGTAACAAATGATCACGTAAATAACCTACATAAAAAAATAATCAACTTTTTCCCCATAAAGCATACTCTACCTACTACACTAATGCCACGCATAGAAATCACATTACAATATAACGTTAACATGGCCCCCAACAAGCAGAGAAGCACCTCTTACTAAACCAATGCAGTTTGTAATCACAATAAGCATAAATATGAAAACTTCAAAGCTTGACGTTCACAAAGTTGCATAAGCAGTAACCAATGCTTTGATTAGCACAATGAAACACCAAGTTTGTAGCTTTTACAAACAACCAGGAGCAGACACTCCATGTTGAGACCACTATTGGGGGGAAAAAGTAAAAAGCAGAGAAAAAGAACTAGAATTTGTTGAGGTGAAAGAAAACACCTGGGTTTGTAGCTTGAGCCCAGGTAGGGTTTAAGACCATAAACCCTGGTGCCAAACAAAACAAGAACGTGTCGGAAAGAGAGTGTCACAACTCACAAACAAGTACAACAAGGGGAGGCGGCAGTGCTGTGTTTCGGTTGAGGAATGAAAGAAAGTGAAAAAGAGGGAAAGAGCGGCGCTATCAAAGGGCCTGCCAGTGGGCACATAGGCCAATTTTGCCCATCAGTACAAGGCCTGACCCAAGATCTCTTGGGCAACTTTATATATATATATTAATTTTATTTCTCGCGTGATACAAGTTTATTATATTAAATATGTATAAATTTTTTGAATTATAATGTATTGTTTATTTTAATATATTTTTATAAGAAATTTTTAATTAAATTTATGTAAAATATAGTTTAATCATTTTTTAATTTAATTATCTCAAAATAAAAATAAATAAAAAACTCATAAAAATAAAATTTATTATAAAAAATTTAATATATCTAGTATTTATTAAAATGTAAAAAAATAATATAATAACTATAAAAATATAAAATTTTACGTATTTGATTAAGGTTAAAAAAATTTCAAATTAAACTATTACAGTATTGATTTTCAAATTAAACTATAAAAATATAAAATTTGAAATATAATTGATATTTAATTAATTAAAAAAAGATCACCAATTTGAATATTCTATTATATATACTCTTCATTAAGCACACTTATTAATAGGTATATAAATAATTAGTATTTAAATTAATATAAAATTTAAAAAGTTAGAGTATTTAAATTTATCACTTAAATAAAATAAAATATAATTAAAACTTGAATTGGATTTGAAATTTTTAAAAATAAATCTTGGATACATGGACAATAATGCTATATCAAAATTATGACCGTCAAAATAGGTTAAACTCATCGGGCCAGTTTTTTTACTTGCATAAATTATACTAATTAGTGACTCAAAAAAAAATTTGGATCGATCCTTTTAACCGGCTAGTTAAAATAGTCAACCAGTGGAGCCAACAGATTGCTCATATATATATATATATATATATATATATATATATATATATAAGTACCCCAAAAAATTAATTTAAAAATTTAAAAGTTAATTAAACATTATTTTTTCCAGCAAATGTACAAAATATATGTACTGTACAGGCTAGTGGTGATACAACTAACAACGCGCACAGAAACAAATTCATCAAACTTTATAAGTCTATGTTATTTATTTGTTTGAATTTTCCCTTAACCTTTTAGATGAGATGAAAGTATTCAATATTATATCTATGTAATGTAATATTAGATTTGAGATTATTAAATTTAAATTTATTTCAAAATTTACAAGTTAAAAAAAATCTCGGGCAAGTCCGTTAAGACCCGCAAGGTGATGTGAGGTGAGTTGGACTAATTGATTTGCAATCTATTTAAACACGAGCAATTTTTACCTAACCTGTTGCACGCAAGCCTAAACGGGTCAGGTTGACCCGTTTAACAGCCCTAATCAAAAGAGTAAATTTTTTGAAGAAAAACATGTATGAGTGATATGTGATATTGACCCCACTTGCATGCACTGTATTTTATATGATAGTATTAGATTAAATGTTTATTAAAGTATTTGTTCATTATAATAAGTAAATAAGTATAAGTATAATTAATATTTAATTAATGTAAAAAAATATTAACAATTTAAATATGTTATGATATATAATCTTCATTAATCACACTTATTAATAAGTAAATAAGTAATTGATATTTAAATTTAATATAAAATTTGAAATGTTAGACTAATTAAATTTATCACTTATATAAAACAAAATCAAATATAATTTAAATTTGAATTGAATTTGAACTTTTTTAAATATATTTTGGATACATAAATAATAAGACTATATCAAAAGAGTAAAAATTTAGAAGGTAAAAAACTCATATATGACACAACACATAATATTGACCTCACTTACATTAACTGTGTTTTATATAATAGTATTAAATTATATTAGTTTAGTTTAGATTAGATTAATAATAACTACAATCTATTAAAATTCTAAAAGATAGGAGATAAAATTAAGATTCAAATAGATACTTAAAATTTGCATTGGAATTTCACAAATATTAAAGGAATTTCAGGATAAAAATTTGAAATCACCAATCTCAACATATCTAAACTCAAACCAATACAATTTCAGGATTTAATTTTAAAATCATAAATAAATGATACGAGACATTTGACTAAATTATATGAACTGTGTTTTATATATAATATGTAGATATAAATATTATTTGGTTGATCTCCTCAAACGCTTTCAAAATGTAAGGCAAACAATTTGTATTATTTGTATGGTAGAATTTCATCTTATGTTTTTAAAGATTATTTTGGTACTCATCTTTTTTTACTTTTAAATATTTATTATTAAACTAATAATCAATCATGATAACTCACCCTGAATACCATACTTATAAAGATTCCATAACAATTCTCGATATCTTTATCTATTTTAAGAGACTTTACATTTTCAAATTTACCCTCATTATTAAATTTATAAGTAATAACGACATGCTTCCTACTTTGACGAAACAATACGTTATTGACAAGCAGTGGTAGTTTTGAATTCTACATCACTGATTCACTGGTACGTAGAACATACAATCACTTTTATTTTGACACTTTCTCAAAGACCTGATCTCTCTACTCATCAGCAGATCATCCAAGAGAGGCTAAGCTTTTGTAAGGCAAAATCCTATGCATCAATTATCCACAGCGAAGATGAATTTCACCTAGTCCCTTCATTTTCCCTCCTTTTGTTGGTAGCCATTGGCATGGGAGACAATGATAAACTGATAACTGGTTTAGATAAAACTAGATTATGCTGGCTAAAAAGTCAGTATCTGCTCAGCCATATCTTGTTAAAAGAATAAAGTGATTGAGACTCTTAACAAGAACAGCTGATGTAAGCACTTGTTCAGCAAAAAGTTGAGCAACAGAAAAAAGTACTGAACTGAAATATAAAGTACAACAATAATTATTAGTTAAAAATACACTAGATTATTTGTAAAATGGTTTTCGCAAACTGGGTTTAGTTTATGATTACCATTATTTGTGGAATTTTAACAAAGCAATTTTCTAACTCCTGCGCGGAGAATTGTAAAAGTTGCCAGTGTAGAAATGATATATTATGCAGAAATTGTTTTCAATACAGTTAACGAATGATGGAAAGCCCGTTTGGGATTTGGCTAAGGTACTGTATTGTCGTCAAGTCAATCATAAACACCAGAAGAGAAAAACCAGCTTTATTTTACTGATGAACTGCATCAGCAATTAAGTACACATACGCGTTTCTTCAACTTGAATGAACCGTTTTACACAGGACAATCATATAGCTTTTTTTCACTCTTTAAAGAAATTTTTGAAAAGTAAAATCGTTTAGAAACTGATTACATGGCAAGCAAGCATAGTCATCTTCCATTCACAAACATGATTGCATCAAATTTTCCACTCAAGTCTGTAAAAAAATCAAAAACAAAACTAATCCCATTAGATAAATAATTAGGATGTATAAAGCTACAAACCGCATTAAATTGAACAAGTCAATAAGCATAAATTATACAGATTAAATTACTGAGCTGTCTGAGGTATACAAAAATGGTTGCCAGTCACCAAATGGATTAGCTGGTAACTACACATCTATTCCACTTCAGTCCTCATTTTTCTTCTTTTTTCCTTTCTTTTTGCTTGGTATTTCAGCTGATTCTTCTTGTTCGGCGTGCTTTTTCCTCTTTTTCTTCTTTTCTCCTTCATTCAAATTATTGTCCCCATTCAGAACCTCTGCATTCTCAGTAGACTCCTTCCTTTTTTTCTTCTTTTCCTTTTTAACAACTTCATGTTCTGGTTCCTTACCAGCATCTCCATCAGCTTGTAAAGTTGCATCCTCCACTTGATTTTTCTCCTCCTTCTTTTTCTTCTTTTCTTTCTTTTCTTTCTTTTTACCATTGACAGGAGGCTCTTCTATATCTTCATCCATAGCAGAGTTAATTGTTTGACCGAGAACTGAATCGGCTGAAGGATTATATGTCTACAAAGAAACGAAGAATCAGCACCAGACTGAAAATAAGATGGAAATTACTACAGATTCCAAATGAAGTAAGTATCAGACCTTAGCAGGAGTTATTAGTCCTCCAGCTCCTTTCTTTCGATCCTTATCATATGCTTCTATCTTCGGCTTTCCTTTAGCAGAACCAGCAAAACGACCTAATTCTTTTCCTTCAAGGCTCCTCAATCGTGCTTCAAGCTGCTCAAAAAATTGTGGTGTAAGGACAGTCTGAAAGTAATAACCAGAGGGCAAATAACTACACAAAGTGTAACAAGTACCTTGGCTCTGTTCTCCAATCCCATGGAGTTATCTTGGCCATCTCCAAGAGCATCACACCTGATAGCCAATGCTGCCTTGGCAGCAAGTGACCGAGAAATTTTCCCCTTGAACTTTGGAGCTGCCTGACCAATCAAGGATGCATGGTAAATAAGACCATATTTGGGAGTAGCATGCTTAGTCTTCAGGGCCCTAAAGAGAGCCTTCTCAGCACCAAGAATCTGCACGGTACTCCCAGGCTGCTTTGCAAGATTTAATAAGCTACCCCCATGGGCAATGAGACGAGCACCAACAAGCTCCCCAACCAGAGCAGTCAAATTGGGCGCAATGGTGTTCATCCTACTTTTTAGATAATCATAGAGTTGTGCTCTGTACTCTGAAAGAGACAAAACCTGGTCACAGAGTTCTCTAATATTTGACAAATCAAGCTCACCAATTTCAGTTCCCATAGATATCACAGCCGCCTCCTTCAGTTCTGCCTCAACATCCTCAGGCAAAATCTGTAATATTTTTTAGGAGAGAAAAATATTAAAATACTTGAGCATCATTGAATTCAAACATTTATAACTTCAATATCATTTGCCTCAAGAAGCATTAGATATTCAGAAAACAATAACTTTCCATTAAGGGAAGACCTAGCAGCACCTAAGTAACTACAAATTAACAATAATCCAATTATTTATGCTAGTTAACATGGATTACAGGCCATTAGTAGATATAAAGATTGTTCAAATTATCCAGAATTAACGAAAAATTTACATAATCTGTTTGTGAACCTGATATGCTTTGCAAAAGTGCAAAACTATTGGCAGCACTGTGTAACTAACAAATCATAATTCTACCTCAGAGAAATCAAGCTTTGCAGCATTAGTGCGATCACCCATCAACTTGACTGTCCTTGCATAAAGGATGTTGTCCTGTATTATTTTAGTAAGCTCTGGAAAATGCCAACCATACCATTCTCGGACCCTCATGGCATACGTATTCAACTCTTTATCAAGATCATCAAGCAAACCAATGGCCTGGACAATCATGGTATCCACCTAAAAAGAGCAACTTACACTCAGGCAATAGTTGTTATCCAAAACATGGGGGGAAATATCAGCCAAAAAAATAAAAATCAATATACATCCATTTCCATCTGTCAAAATTGGCATTGAAAAACTAAATCATAACAAATTTAGTAATTTACAAAAGATGAATAATTAATAAATACGCAATTTCATTTGTATGGTTTGTCTTAGAAGATTCAAAGACTCATCCCAACCAGAAGAACCACAAATTGTTAAAGTCCTTAAGCTACTACTTAGGTTTTCCAGTTATTCAGAGACACTATAAAGCAGCTAGTTGAACCCCCTTAAGATCAGACCAGGAAAAAAAAAACTGTACTAAAAATGGGAACGTAACAGAGGAATCAAGTGCAAACTAAGGAATCTAGATAATTTATCTAGCAAATGTATACAACATATCATTATTATGAAAATGGTAAAAGTCCTGGATAAGACAAACTGTCTTCTTTCTAAAAAACATGATCTTAAGATGTTGAATCTGAAAAGGAAGGCAGATTGATGAATTCCAAACACAAGATAAACAAAGGCAACTACAATTAAATTAAAAATTAAAATAAATATTCTAGCAATTTTATTTACATTACAAGGTGTTTTTTAAAAGAACAAAATTTTCATCACATTATAAGATCTTATATCAAGCCATAACCAAATCTGCAAAAAATTTCTTTAATGAATAGCAGAGTATAATATGGAAGTTAACATAAGAAAAATCTACGGGTGATGTTGCCATCCATTAAATATAGTTATATGCTGATACGGAAGAATAAAAAAAATATGATACATCCCTAGCGCTATTTTTTTTTCCTTATTATGTATTTTTTCCACAAATTCAGATCTTGCTAGTGATCTAGAATCTAGATTCATATCAGGATCTGTATGTATAAAGTCTAAGAAAAGGATTAAAGTAAATAAACAAAAAAGACTCTTATTTTCATTGATTCACTTTTCAATAGATTTGGCAATAACGAACGGATTCACACATTACAAGATCTTATATCAATCCATCACCAAATCTGCAAAAAATTTCTTTAATGAATAGCAGAGTATAATATGGAAATTAACATAAGAAAAATCTACGGGTGATGTTGCCATCCATTAAATATAGTTATATGCTGATACGGAAGAATAAAAAAAATATGATACATCCCTAGCGCTATTTTTTTCCTCATTATGTATTTTTTCCACAAATTCAGATCTTGCTAGTGATCTAGAATCTAGATTCATATCAGGATCTGTATGTATAAAGTCTAAGAAAAGGATTAAAGTAAATAAACAAAAAAGACTCTTATTTTCATTGATTCACTTTTCAATCGATTTGGCAATAACGAATGGATTACTCATAATTTGTGTCGATCTCGCTAAAGTGCACCATAACCATTGAAGAAACGACATTATCCCAACCCAAATGTCAAAATATTTATCAGGGAAAAAGAAAACAAACAGAACAATTATGATTATAAACATTATGTCATTATATCTTCAAAGTCAATAGAAAACACACCTTCTCTGCACTAAACTTCAGCTTGTATCTAGATAAGCTATGAGATAAACCCAAGCTCATTGGGGCCATATCTTGTACAGCTAGACCAGATATGAGCTCAGTTAACTGATTTCTAACACCTCTCATCAACTCCATAACAGCATTGTTGTGAATACAATCTATTTTCTGCAACGTAAAAAATCCCAATTTAGGTATAAGATGTGTGAAATCAGAAACGTAAACTGTCATCAGAAGTTTTCAAGGAGAACTTAGGTGGCACACCAATTTCTCCTTAATCACACTCCCAAGCTTTGAGTCAGCCACAGCTAATGTTTCATTTTCACAATGAGTACGCAAGAACTTGCGCAGACCCTTGCTAGCTTTTCCTTCAATCAGTAAAGTAGCTGCCTCTAGAGCTTCTGAAGTATTCTCAAACTTAGAAAACGCTTTCAACTTGACCACCTAATTTGGCACCAGATAGGGTTAGCTTCATAAGCTATTAGAAACATGAAGAAAGCATAGATGTACAAAAATAGACTCAGTAGAGTTTTCCCAATATCGTATTGCTGCCATCAGCACACACACACACAATTAAGAGGGAAGAAGGGGCAGGGAGAAATGCAGAGAGAAAACCTTTCTAGCTGTATCTGCACTGGAAAACTCCTTCCATAAGTCCTGCATAAAGAAGGATATAAATAATAAACAATCAGATCAAAGTTAGAGAGAATGTGGGAAATGGAACATTGTTCTGAAAACCAGACCGACCCAGCCAGCCAGACTGGTTCAACTGTGAACCGGTCCACTAACCAGTCTGGTCAGGCCATCAGAACCAGTACTGAAAGAACTGTCCAGAGAACTGGTTCCAAACTGGTCCAATCGTGCAAACCGGTCAAACCACGGTTTGACCGGTTCAATTTATTTGCACAAAATGTGATAAATGGAGGAGCTAGGACTTGAACTTGGGTCCTCACTTTAGAGTAATAGCATTGTACCACTAAGCCATTAGTGCTTATTGGTTGATTGTCTTATATTATATATTCATATTAATTTCATTTTCAAATAGAGGAATATAATGTAAAATATAATTAGTTCAACATACATCTACAGTATAAAATATATTTAGATAGTGTAAGATATCTGCAAAAAAAAATACTATAAAATATATTTCAGTAACTACAATAATTTATATTAATGACATCATAAGAAGTTATACTATTCTTCAGTTTCATTTAATTATTTATTTAATTTAATACTTTGTTTGTTATAATATTACCTTATCAACATTCTTCATGTTAATAGAATAATAGTTTAATTTTGAACACATATGAAAGACACTTAAAATAATAAATAATTACAATTTATGTCTAAGAAGATTAATAAAACTAGTAATTTTTAATATGTATATATAATTATATTCCGGTTCGACCATGATTCAACACCATTGAACTGTGAACTGGTCCCGTCACCAGTTCAATGACTGGTCCAGTTTTCAGTTGACTTGGAAAAACAGTACATTACATAGCTCAATATAATATGAACTCGTATACATTCCAATTTCCAATAAATCATATTCATGAGAGATGGTATTTCTAAGTTCAGGTCTTAATAATATGGAATTGCTTTGTCCCAAATTTTGGGACATACAGAAAAAATGACGAGAATAGGGTGGGCTGTGAGGAAGAAAAAGTGGAAGCTTTAGCACTTTGTTAGGATAAAACAGTGCATTGTGGCAACCCACGCTAAGACCCAGGAAATCATTAGAAAGATAAGGGGAAGTCAATTTCAGAGATCATATAGATACAAGACACAAGCATTTCAACAATTACAATTAAAAGATGTATTTTTTTTCCTTCAAAAATTGAAAACATAACCTAAGTAAAAGAAACTGACTTAAGGCAAGTAAAGTATTGTCAAATGAAAAATAAACCACCAATGCTAGCTTTCTTTTTCTGAACAAATAATCAATAGGTAAAGATAATTCTTAACATAATTACCTCGACTTTAGAAAGCTTCCCTTCACTGAGCACCTTAAAAAGGGCAAAGCCCGCAGGTGTTTCAAACAGCACAAGCATTTTATCACCTCCAATAAACCTGAAAAGAAAGCATCAAATCATCCTGTAAATAACCTACATATAAAAGATAATCAAACTCACAAAAAACCTCCCCCCCAAAATAAAAATAAAAATAAAAATAAAAATCAGCAAGCTCTACCTAGCACTGTAAGGTGACCCATATTAAGCATATAAATACGCACCCCAACAAGCAAACACCTTTTTACCACCCAGGAAACCACTAAAATAACGCATTGATCATCACAATAAGCATAAGTGACAAGGAAAATTCAAAACTAGACGAGCACAAATTTTTGCAAGTTTCAAACCATGCATTGATTAGCGCGCGCGCACAAAAAAAAAAACACCAAGTTTACAGCTTTAGAAGAACCCAGAATCACCCACCCAATGTTGAGACAAGTACTGCGAAAAAAGAAAAAAGCAAAGGCAAGAGAGAGAAACAAAGAGTAACAGATGAGGCGCAAGAAAAAAAACCTGAGTTAGGCGCTTGATCCAAGATAGGGTTTAAGATCATAAACCCTAGGATACCAGTGGAGGAGGCGGCAGAAGAACTCTTTCGTTGTGAGGGACGAAACAAATAGGTACTGAGGACGGTGCTATATATGGGCCCAAATTACCCATCACCACTCGGCCTGACCCAACAACATTTTTTAAAATATTTTCCCAGTTAGTTAGGGTCTATATGGTGTCCATTATTTGAAAATTATAAATATTAATGATATTATTATTACTTTTATTTCAGATATTCAAAATATCAATATATGATATCCAAATATTCGATTATTCATTACTTAATTAGATATTTCAAATATGTTAGGTGATTTCAGTTTATTATTATATTTCAAAAGTGTAACTTTTGCTGTTTCAAATTAATTTCATATATAGTGAATAAGAATATTATTTTAGTACTTTTTTTCTTAAGTACTGATATTTAGGATGAATTTTTAAACATTTATTAGTTTTTATTTATATTTAATAGACTTTTAAACATTTATTATAAAACTAATAATTAATAAATAATTAACAACTCACCTTAAATATCAAATTCATTAAAATACCATCACAATTTCCAATAAATAATAGTTTCGAAATCGGTTTCTGATTAATGGAAATGAATCAAATATATTGCCATCCCAACTCTGCCAACATTGACAACCAAAAAATTAAATATATATAGAGACTCCTGACTGTAATTTGATTTTCGGCTTTCCAAACACTAAGGACGTACACTGTGCAAGCCCATTATATATGCATTTGAGCCTATCGTGCCAGCTCCACTTGCTAAAATCGATTACCTATTTTTGAGATGAACCCAATAAAAAAGGTATGTAAAGATGCAAATTTATGCCAAAATTCGAATAAGCATGTTATTCTCCAGGGATAAAATATAACAGAAGCATTTGTGTAATTATGCTTCCTCTAGCCTAACTTTATTATTAAAAAAAATACAAAAACAAAAGACATACAATAGAACACTTAACCTTATAACAAAAAGGACAAAAAAAAGGGTGTCATTTGCTTTTGATCATGGTTCAAAAAGAGGTGGCAATGTCCTTGCTCTTCCATTTGCTGATAGAAAGACAGAAGTAAATTCAGATTGCAATCTTTTGTTCAGCCTAACAGGCGCTTCCGAATCTGCAAGAAAACTTATTACAATTAGTCTTGAATAACAATAAATAACCATTTACACTCAGAAGTTAAGTGTTGCAATTCTGATTGAAATGAATGGAAAGAGTGAAAGATGATCAACATGCCTCAGGCAGTTTCTGCCGGAAAATGACATCCAGCCTCGCGTCAAGGGTGTTCTCCAACACTATCTTCCCATCCTCCGAGGCCAATACTACTCCTCCGGAGCTTCATTTGAAACAATTTAGCACACAGACACGTAAGTCCTTTAATTAAGCTTAATTTGGTGTTAATATAATACTATTACCTCTTTAAGCGATTTTGACAAACTATTTTCTTCTTTTAAATGACCTTGATAAGTAAGGATTTGGATCATTTCAATGTCTTTAAAATATGATAACATCATGATATAAGAAAAAAAGACAGATTATTTTTGTGCATTACTGATAGATAATAGTGGATCTCTATAAAAAAAATTGTGTTTTTCAATCTCACAATATATATTGTCATGATCTAAAGAAAAATGAGATGATCCAAATTCAATTACCAAAACTAACATTACTACTACTTTAAAGGAAAAACAAAAGATCTCATATAAATTAGGAAGTAATTTCCAAGTCAGTCATTGTACCAAAAAGGTTCATGGAAATCCACGACGCCGTTTTTTGGTGGTGGTGGGAGATAAACACGATCATCAAGGGTAGTCTTAGGGGGTTGCACCTTGGCTTTCTCCGAATATTCTTTTTTGGCTTCCTCTAGCACAGACTCAACTAACTTACGGTCACCCTCTCTGCATCGTAGTAGCACTGATGGTTCCCTCAGGCGTAGTAAACCCTACAACATTTGCAAGAAATTAACAGTGCACTAACTTGAACTGCTTAATTAACATTTCGTTTTTCAAATAGATAATTGCATGTCAATCATCAGCTCATTAATCTTAATCATAAGCATTAATTCCCCCGCGTCTCGCCACCACAAACTTGATAAAAAAAACTACAAGAGTGAACCCAAAATTTGGAATGGTCAAACCAAGTATAGACGTGGTAATTATATATTATTGATTGATTTATAATGAAATTATTCCAAGAATAATGCTATTTATACGCCCAAAACTCACCTCCCTTTACTGGTCATTAAATCTCTAACAGTGAACTGGATTAGTTGATCCAATGGCTTGTGAAAAAGTTGTATTTTTTGTGTAAATTTTGGATGTATGAATAGCATTACTCTACTTCAAATACCTGAACAATCATGTCTTTGACGAGTTTCTTGTATGCTTTCTTATCACTCGAGACACGTAAAAGCGCCTTTCTAGCATTATCCTTCATAGAATTCACCACCTCATCTTGTGCTTGAAGTACTTTTATACGGGATGCATTCAGCTGCACTGAGTATTCACTGTTCACGCGATTCCAAATGCACATTTTATGATAAATTAATTAAAATAAACAAGTTTCATCAAAAGATTTCATTTATAATTGAAATTTTGAAATAAATTTATAATTTCGAAGGTTCCAAAGTCAAGGTTAATGTTTATATTGTGATCAAGACATATGAAAACGAAACAAATCAACTCACATCTTTCTACGAACGTCAATTTGTTTGGCTTTTCGCTCGTACTCTTGTCTGATCTTTCTCTTTTCAGCTTCAAGTAATTGTAGTTTCTCAATATTGAATTCCTATAATGAAGCAGAGAAATAAATTAATCAAATTTCATAATGTCAAATGTTAGGATAAATCACCATTGCATTGATATTACTAAAAATACTGCAAAATGTAGCATTAATGTTGTTGTTGTTGTTTTTTTTTTTTTGATGACATACTACTAAAGTTTTTTTGATGACAGTGTAGCATTAATGTTGAAAACAATCAAGTTATATCCTATAAGAAGATGTTCAAAATTTTATTTTATTTTTCATAAAACAAACCTCCTCAGCAGCAACAGAGATTTCATTAGCTTTCTCCTCAGCCTCTTGGCGGATGAACCTGATCATCTGCTGGATCTGCCTCGAAACATCTGCGTCCTTCATCTTCCCTTCTCTTTTTTTTTTATAGAACCTAGAAAGATGTAAACACAACCTAAAGTACTTATTTAATTGATTAATTTCTCAAAGAGAGAGAGAGAGTGAGAGAGAGAGAAAAGAAAAATTGGTATCTTTGCCTCCTACAATCAATTGTCTTCTCCAATCCCAGCAGCTCGAATAGAAGTGTATCTATTCTGACTCAATTAAGATAATTGCAAGGTTTATTTATATTTGAAACTATGTTTTAGTTTAACATTTCACCAAAAAAAATGTTTTATTTTAATGTGTTACAATAATAAAAATAATAATGATGGAAAACAAAGAGAAAGAAAAAAAAAACACACAGCTAATAATAGCTTCATCTGCAGGTTTAGTCAGCTGCGATATTTCATCCGCGCATTGATTTCGGTCTGTTAAGGGATTGGATCTTGAACCAATCTATCCTATTTTGAATCTTGAACAAGCAAAACAAGGACAACAGAGATTAAAGAGAAAAGTAAAATTTTTTATTCTTTTTTCACTTAACATCCACCTTGTCATAAAATTATCCTAGTATTTTTTGTCCATAAAATATTTACTCTTTTCTTCTTCCATATCACATACGAGGGCAGCCCTATTTTCCTAGACATGGTCGAAAACTTTTATAACCCAGCTGGTCAATTATTTATTAATATGTTACTTTTATGTTGTTCTTCATTAAGTGTTAGCACATACAAGCTTAAACCCAATAATTTGGGAAAATTAGGATGAAGACATTTTTTTTTTCTTTGGTTACATTATAGGTAAAAGTATTTAGGGGAATAGATAGTTTAGTAGAGAATTAAACCTCCATCATCATCATTACACCTTAATTTTAAACACTGAGGCCGGCCCCAATGCCAAGTAAAGCCAATATATGTCACATGGATCGCGATGTTTTTCTTTCTTAATCACTTATGAAGTTTGGTTTTTCAGAAATGATGATTAAGGCTAAACTAGACCGAGTTATTGAAAAATAAAAAAATTTATTAACGATGGCTTGAAGAATTCAACTCTAATGGCTTTTGCTGTCAAAACCAGACCACCCAGCCCACTTTTATTAAGTGACTTGAAGCTTGCAAGGATTTGAATGTGAAACGGCTATTTGCAGTAAATGAATATTACCTTCATCAGGGAACATAAAACCAAGAACAAAAAAGTTTGGATATAAGAAGAGAGTCAAGAAAGTGATGAATCAACCTTGATAATATCGGATAATAGCTTTACAATCTCCCTTTCTAATAATTACATACTACCATTATGGTACTGTGTGGCTCATACAAAATAGGACAAAATACACGCATGTACAACAAAAAATATAAATGAATGGAACGCAAACAAAATCACAGCCACAATATTGCTTACAGAGAAAGCTTTGTTTCAGAAATAACTTGATTGAACTAGCAAGAGATCCAGCTCTGCTAAAACTTTTGCAACTGTTGACTTCAACCTGGAATCACTCTTCTGGGCCAGATCAATAAGAACCACCTGAGCGGATTCTCCATATTTTACTCTGTGTTCTTCAACCCTGAATATTCGCTCCAACATCCATAGTGCTTTTTCTTGAACCTTCACATTCCCTGCTTCTAAATTTTTTATAATAGCCTGTACTCCTGACAATTTGGCTATGCAATTGACACCACCTTCCCAAATCTCATCTTGCAAGAGAGTTGAAAGGGCACTCAGAGCAGCTTCAACTGCTTCCCTCTCCTTATCTTCCAATATTTGGATAAGTGGAGAAACAGCACCTGCCTTGATCAGACAAAATGTGCTGTTCACAAAGCAATAGCCATCATGAACTTCACAATATGCACCCACTGAAGGAGGAACACACAACCACCTTGACTTTTTAGACCGCCTAAGAGACAGAGAATTCTGTGATAGTTGAGCCAGAGAGGTTGCGGCTCTGAATTTTGTGATTGGTGAACCACTTGAGAGCAGTTTTACAAGCAGAGGAATCACCCCATGTTCTGCTGAAAGAAGTTGTAGTTTCTTGTCAGAGGAATTTGTGAACTGGATTATAACACCTGCAACACTCTCAGCTATGAGACTTGTTGTAGGTGAGTTACTTCCTGCGCTTGAATCCATAATGGATATCAAAATGGGCAACAAATTTGCCCTCTTCAGTACATCCGTCACTTTTTTATCACTAACAGGAAGATTACTCAGTACGCCAACAGCAGCAGCTTTTTCACTATCTGATGTTGATGATGAGACAATATTAACAATGTTAAAAAGATAAGTTTCGTCAAGGTGTTCAGTCAACTCATCTGTTAGACCTTTGGAGAGAGTATACAGCAAATTCAGGGCCTTACTCCGAATTTTAGTGTTAGTTTCCTTCAGAAAGGGTAAAAGAAGCTGAAGTGCACCTTTTTCCTTCATTTTTCTTCTCACTTTAGAGGCACCAGGATGGGCAGCGATGCTATTTAGAGCTTCTAATAGATGGCCTTGAATTACTGTGCTGGAAAGATTCAAAAGTGAGAGCATCTGCTGTGCCACGTCTTGATTAACAAGAATGGATTCTGACTGAGCAATTCTTGCAAGAATAGCTGATGCAGGCTCCCGCAGAGTCATGAGCACAGATGTTACAGCGAAAAGAAGCTGCAGCAGAGATCCTGCAATTCCAGATCTGATCAAACGCTGCACATTTTCTGTCAAGCTGGAAAGATTTTGCAGTGCATTTAGAGCAGATAACTTGGACTCAAGTTTCCCAGAATTAAACATTTTGACGAGGGGCTCAATTGCCCCATCTTCTCCAAGAGAAAGTTTGCTGTGATCAGTGAGCACCAACCTAGAAAGTGCTGTTGCCATAAGGATCTTGATCATGTCAGACCCTGCAATAAAATGATTAGAGATTTTCAGGTATAGGGAATGCATAGAAATTTACTTCAGTTCTGACTTCTGAGAAATGTTATCATACAAAAGAAATTTGTTAACGATACATGCATGTAGCATATAGATAGAAGGAAACACACCACCTGCAACTTGCCTGTATGCAAACACAGAACAATATTGGGTTTGGCAAGACTATCGATTTAAGATTAAATAAACCACACACATATTAAGATTTTCATCTATCGCAGCCCTACCTTCTCTGAATTGGTACATACACTCAATATATTTACATGCCACCATTAATGTCCAAGAGTTTTAGTAGATTGCCTAAGTTTAAAACAAGTGCTAACCAAAACCAACCAATTTCTAGCTCCTCCGACTCAGAAATTTTTAAAATATGATGCATTCAATGATTTGTACTCTTCAAATTACTTGTACAACTATTATCAATGGATGTCCATATCATAATAGCAAAGAGATGTATCAGTTAAAGAAAGTTCTGCATCACCTTTCTTCAAATACTGCACTAGTGGCCTAAAGTAACCAGCCTCAGCCATATGAAGTGCATTTTGAGTATTACTGGACAATATATCCAACAACTTTGCTGCATCATGTGAAGCAAAAGGGTCAATTCCATTAAGGATAGAAACTAACATAACAATGCACCCCTGAATTCTTCCAATCTGCCGTTGAACTGCACGAAGGTCAGAGAGGTCTAGCAATAGCCCCACTGCTTCCCTCCTCTCTTCTGCATCCCTTGTTAGAGACTTCACCACTGCCGATAAAAACTCAATATCTGCCATCTTCTCCTGCATAGTACTATTTTTTAACGTAAGATAACTAGCAAGTAGAAGTGCAGTGACTTTAGACCAACATTTACAAGAAATGTCACCTTATATGCAGGATCTTACCTTTTTCTTATCGTTTCCCAAAGCAATACTTCTTAGCAATTGAATGATGGTCAGCCTATTGTCCGCCTTACATGAACCTAGACGATTGAAAAGAATGGCAAAAACCGCTTCCTCATTAATTAAACTACTATTCAGTTTTTCACCCCTGATGAACTTCTTTAGTCTCAAAAGTGCAACTGCAAATTCTTCATCATTACCGTTCTTAAGTTGAAGTACAACATCGTCAATAGTAACATTAATTATTTCCTCTTCTATTTCCCCTCCCACCTTCACATCATTGACAAACTCTGATATTGGACTTGAAGTTAGACTCATATTCCCACCAAATCTTGCATTCATCAACTGTCTTTGCAATGTACCAATTTTTTCTCTAAGATCTGTGGACACTTCAAGGCTGGCCACAAGCAGCAGGCCTAAAGATCGACCAACATCATGCGTTATGTCCTCAATTTGTTTGATGGCTTGTTTCAAATTGGCGCTTTTTGTCAAAGCTTTAGCACGGCTAAGCTCATTCTCGAGAGATTCCAACGATTTTCTAATAGGTGGCTTGTCCATGATTGTGCTTCTGTCCCTCAAATCATTGAAGATTGGTGGGAATTTCTCAACCAACATGGCAAACTCAGTAAAAGCATCTATCTCAATTCCAGGGTTCTTAGCAAACGAAGCAACCTCATCAGCCAAAACTATTAGCTCTGACAATAATTCAGAAAATTTTCTCTTTTCCGTGTTTTTCATCATGTTTATGAAAACTGCATTTTTGGAGAAAAAGAAGAATCAGTTATAGAAAATAATAAACTGTAAGTGGGCAACACCAAATAACAGATAAGAAATTCATAGAAACACAAAGAAAATCACATTCTCAGAACAAGAAAGAAATTCAGAGGGAAGTGAATTGAACCTGCGGAACAAATTCAAGGATGACTGACTCTTCAGCTTAGACCCACATGTTTAAAGTTGAGAACTTCTCAGAAATCCAAACCAACAAGCAAAGAATAAGACCACCCCACTTCTTCTTATTTTTCTTCTTATTGTAGGCCACTTGGCCTTGAACCAGAAGGGTAAAACAGGGGGTTCAAGTTTGATGCTTGGAATATAGTAAGTGCAAGGTCTCTTGAGGGTCATTATCAGACGGCTATGACCCATTAAATATAACTATATAAGATTGTATAGTATATGGGTTATCTTGCTTTGCTCGTCATGGACCTCATGGTCGCCTTCTCCTCCCAAGGAAGCAAGTCAATGATGGAAGACGAAGTCAAAACCTGGCACCTGCAGTGCTTTCCCCTCTCTCTTTATAGTTTATACACTCCATTTGTCTGCGTCTTCTGTTTATTTCTTGAACTTGCACATTTCCTCCCGTTTGCTTGGACGCTTTTGCTTTGTTTTGAGTTTCATTTCCAACGTTTTTTCCCGTCAGCTTTGAATGCACAAAGGTGACTTCTTTCCTGGGTCAACCATTACCCCCACCTGAACATTCATCACCCTGGGTAGAATTACTCGGACGTAATTGCTTCAAAAGGAGTTCTTTTTTCGGAAAACTTGTTTAGTTCAAAAATTGTGACCTCTAGTCTTTGTTAAAGTACTACTACAAAGTGGCTTCAGATTTTCTTGAAAGAAAGACACAAAAAAAAAAAAAAGAAAATTCAATATAACCCTTCAGATTTTGTTTTAAAAAATCATTTGATATTTTACCCAATAAATTTAGTTATGTAATTGCAAACAAATTTATAAGAGTTATATTAAAATTTTACACGTATAATAGTTTACCTTCTCACTTATTCCCTTATTAATTATCCATATAAGGAGAAACTAATTATTTTCTATAAAATACACACACCTATTAATTTAATAATGACTATTTTAATTTTTTAAATATAAAGAGACTAATTACAAATTAATGTAGGGCCTATACCTATTTTAACATGAAAATCTTATTACAAGTAATAGGAAAATTTATGGCCCCCTTTGAATCTGTCCATGGGTTACAGTATAGTCCGAACAAATAATTCTTCTACTTTTTAAAATCCCAATATAATATCTTGAGTACTGCTGACATTAAGTTTATACAATCTTAACACTTACATACATTTTTTGTTATGTAAATCTTAAATTTATATTTTATAAAAAAATAGTTTAATTCTTACATAAGTATTCATCGTTTTTATTAAAAAAACTGTATAAAATAATATAAAAAGTGTGCAAGAATTAATTTTTTTTAGCGTCATACTTAGATTAGAACTCTGATTAAACTTGTGCAAGGAATTTGTTAGTAGCATTGTTACTTACATGCAATATAGGCCAACACCATGTATGGAAATTCTAAACGATTTGAACCATAGCAGTGTGTGGCCCATTTTGACCGGTTTGCCAGTCCATTTCCCTTCAATTTTGTTTTGTGGCCCAAAATTGAGATTATGGTAAAAATTTAACTGCCATGCCCGATCAACGGTCTGCAACTGAATGTGTGTCACTATCAATTTATGATTCACAAGCATTGCACATGGTTTGGTGGCTCTCAAAATAGCGATGCCCAGCAGAGCCTCTCCAAGCTCTTCACTTTCTCATGCATCCTCAAGTCTCACCCTGCACCTGCACCCTTAAACTATTACTACTATATATAACACCATCATTAGAGCTTATTCCCAGAGCTCCCACCTTACTCATCCATTGTGTGCCTCTCTCTCTTCCTATGGTTATAGGCCACTAGCCTGACACCATGTTTCAATCTAAAATCTTAATGTATTAGGTTCGTCACTTAGTCAATTTCTTACTGATGTGAGACTTCTTTCATTCACGTTTCACTCATATTTGGATTCCCAACACTTTGTCCTTTTGAAACTGACTCATCAAGGAATACAGCTCCAAGGGTCCATTACCAAGTTGGATTTTGGTTCCGATCGGTATATCCCGAATGCCTTGATTCATATGAATCGAGAAGTTGGGGATTTTAGTATAGCACGTACTGCTCAATGCCTGATAGAGATGTGGTTACGGTGGTGTCTATGTTTAGAGCATGTGCGGACACGGGAGCATTGAGTATGGGGATGACGGTTCACAGGATTGTGAAGGAGAGGAAAATTAATTCTAAGAAAGGTTAGCACAGGAATTATTGATATGTACACGAAAAGTGGGTGTATAGAGAGTGCAAGGCGCGTCTTTGACGATGTTGTGATAAAGATGTTTTTGTTTGGACTGCAATGATTTCTGGCCTTGCAAGCCACAGGCAATGCAAGGAAGCTATTGACTTGTTTGTTGGGAATGGAAACTTCTAAAATAGAACCTGATGAAGGACAATGATAGCAGTTTTATCAGCGTGTAGGATTAATGCTGGCTTGATTCATGAAGGTTACATGCTTTTTTAATAATATGCAAAAGCGTTATGGTATAAAACCAATAACTCAACATTTTGGTTGCATAGCAGACCTCCTAGCTAGAGTATGGCGTTTGAAGGAAGCTGAAGATTTCAATAATAAAATGCCTCTTAGACCTGAGGACCCTGATATGGGCCTGCTAAGTTCATGGGCATAATAACAGAGCTGAGTGTTTGATGAAACACCTTGAGCCTAGAGATGAATGGACATGATAGTGGAAGTTACATACTTGCTAGCAATGTTTATGCGTCGGTAGGGAAGAGGTGTAACAAGGCAAAGGTGAGAGAGTTGATGAATAAAAAGGAACTAGCTAGTAAAGCCACCAGGGTCTAACTAGAAGGATTGAAGTTGAATGTGTTAATACATGAATTTGTGACGGGAGATTATAATTACACTGAAGCAGAGAAAAATTATGTTAAATTGGATCAGATGGTAGATAAATTAAGAAATGAAGGGTATAATCCAAAAGTATCATAGGTCTTGCTTGAGATAGATGATGAGGAAAAAGCCATTCAGTTGCTTAATTCACCACCATAGTGAGAAGCTTGCTCTTGCTTTCGATTAACTAGGACAAGTCAGGGGTCCAAAATCCGGATTCTGAAGAACCTAATGTGACTGTCACCACCGGTTTTTGAAACTAATATCTAAGATATAGCAAAGAGATATCATAGTGAGAGATAGAATACGCTTCCATCGTTTCAAAAGTGGTAACTGCTCTTGCAAGGATTGCTGGTAGCATGAGGTGGCTGTTTGAACATGATTGCCGATTTTAAGAAACTCATGAACGATGTTAATGACTCACATATTGGATAATGGGCACCCAATATGGGGTATTAATCCGATTCATAATTCATGACCATGTACTGATTAATAGTATATTAGTGATTTGTTAGATGTCAGTTATTCAGTTTTTGTTCATTGATAAACATAGAAAACTGCAGTGCAGCAAGCAACTTGTGACTATCCTAGCCTATGCCAGAGCGGGGATTAGTCACATACTCAAAGGGTAAATACAAAACTTAAAACCGACAGATAGAGAAGTGGATCCTCTGCATTCGTTCTTCGGCCAGATATGGCTGATGATTTGTACGTGGGACAGAAACTCAGATTCTAGTAATCCTATCCCGAACTTTTTGGAATAGAAGACTTGTTGATCCATGAACTGTTGAACTTTAATCCAAGTATGTGACTACGTAATTATATGTCTTCCGCTGCTTACATTTTATGTATATTACATTCTTTTACTTAGTTAAAGATATCGATGATTATCGGACATTTTTTTCTGCGGAGACTTCTATTAATATTAATATAAGGTAAGAATAGGAATAATAAGCTGTGTTTAAAAATAAATTTACCCAACTGGATGAATTCTACATCGGCATTTTCTTTCTGTTCTTTTATAGTTGGTTTGTATAGCACTAGATTGAATATTTCACGAGATATTCTTTCTTTTTTGTTTTGTTTTGTTACGGCACCACAGAACTTTGAACTCAACTACTCAAGGCATCTTACAAACTGTCAAAATCTCTGGCATTGACTAGCCCTAACAAGCTGGATTGAGTTACACATGGGCCGCAGGGACATCGATGAAAGTTACTTGCTCGTGATTGATTTTTAAAGTTAATGATTGAGCTAGAGCAGACAGTTTATCAAGCCCGTATAGTAGGTTGGTTCGCTTTGCTAGTTGGCTAAATGCATTAAGAATTCTATTCAATCTTCAGGGGCTTATTTTCCTCATCCTCGCTTCAGCTTGGAAGAATCCAACTTTATATATATTATCAAAGTGATCTTCAGATGAACTTCGAATTAGACAATAAATTATTAATCTCGTAAATTTCTAATTATATTGGTTCTTTATAGCAATTCTTTGAAAAGTTTTTAACTTAGAACAATATATAATGCATTGGCGTTTCGCCTGATATTTGTCCAGTGGAACTTCATATGCCAATATGCTTGATATTTTGCCTAAACTGGTTGCGTAGCCTCGCTAAATGAATAGGTTAGCAGATATACTTCTCTCCCTCGACCTCCAGAATGCATTTTATCCATCCTATACTTTGTGATCCTTGGACAATTTTATTTTATCTTTTCTAATTTAAGTATTTAACCATGAACAAACTTGAACGTCTTCATTTCATATCCAATCAACTTGGGAGTAGAAAAGAACCTTTTTCCCTGCTTAGAAATTGTACCCATTTGGATTTTCATACCCACTAACATATACCACCGTCATCTCTCTTCAAGTAACTTTATGACCCATGCAAACTCCAATATTTGCATACCCATTATATTGCGTTATATGCACCCACTGCAGAAATATAACTTTATATTGACGACCAATGACATCAAAATGCTTTTAATTCTGATCTTTCTTGAGCTAGAAAATGAAACATTACAACTTCTACTTGCTTTTATGCAATCCAGCTAGGTAATTAAGAGATGGGAGATAATAAAATTGATGAGATTAGAAAAACATATAATTGATTGCCTAGTGATATTCTACCAAAGAAAAACTGATAGCCTTTATAAGGGCTTGGAACTAACCTCTTTTTTTAGTAAGATCATAAGCCGTTGTTCTTATACTCTGATTGTAGAATTAATTCTTATTAGGGCGTCAACTTAACTCTGATCATAATGTGCTTTTAGTAAAATTTAAACTCTTACATTATAGGTAAATTTCGTTTATATAAAACTCAATTTATTAACTAAACCACGTGGTTAGAAGTCATCTTCTATGTAATAAATTTTGTCTTCTATTTTTTTTTACCCAAAAAAAGCTGTTTCTTTACTACTCTGTGATATTGAACTTGAGAAACTCACGATAGATGGTTCTAAAAATTAAGTTTTTCAGAAGCAAGGATAATGTTTTAAATTTAATAGAAGCCTTCCATGATTAGGGATTTGTATTGGCTGGTTCATCACCTTAGTTTTGATGCAAAGTGATCTTCCTTCACCACGACTCTCTTTTTTTTTTATTTTGGTTAGTTCATAACCTGACTTGGGTAATTCTTGCTAATTAACTTCAATTCTTAGAACAATTAATATGGACTTTAGCAGTTTCTGGTTATTAATTTGAATTTTTCTGGAAAACTGTGAAACACTCACACGAACCAAATGCTGTTCTCCCTTTTTCTGTCTCCAAATAGCCCCCTCTCCCTCCTCCAAAGATGCTTAGTGTTAATTATTATTTTTGGTACATAGTGTTAATTTGATTATATATCATTAAGACACCACATTGTCATTCAAATATCTTGATCGTTTATAACTTTTGAATCCTTTTATTCTCTTCTTATTAGCATAACCCATCTATAAGAAATTGGCAAGTTCTAGATCACTCTTAATAATGCCATCACTATAACATGCTTCAATTAGACCCCAATTAAAAACGAATCTCCTACCAAATAAACTAAGAATCAGAGGACAACTTTTTTACCAAAGCATGTGAACCATTCAACAACATGGCTGGCCACATGCTCTCCCCCCTTGCTAAAAATAAATGTCCTAAACTAACTTTACTAACATGCAATCAAATCCAAAAAGAAGGCATCATGGGAGATTTCATCATCCCTGTCCCCTCTTTCACATGTTGGACCTAGATACATACATATATAATAATGTAGGCTCCATACATCCTTTTTCTTCCAGACGCGGGATTATAAATCAGAATACCCAAATACACCACCGACTGTCAACACTTTTGCTTATTAAATTTAATGCCTTTTCATCTGTGTTCTTTTGTATTTCTCAAGCAGGAGAAAATTATGAAATGTAAACATGTGGTCTCAGTCTCACCTTCTTTTTATATTTTTTTGTCAATAAATCAAATAATGGGAACCGGGTTAGACTCATGATACTTGTGTACACCTAGCCTAATATTGCATGTGTAGGAATCTTATTGGTTATATTTTTACTAAAAAACAAAGAATCAGTTCCAATAATTTTTCTCCAGATTTGCAACCTTAGTCTATGCTTCTAGAAGGGAATAAATAAACAAATTGAAAACGAAGTGACAAAATAAGATAACTTATGTTGTATTTTCACTACAGTGCTTCCCTTCCTCTCTCTTTTTAAGAATGGTTCCAAATGCCAGAAGCCTGAATAGATGAGAACTAGAGAAGCTTTATAATTGATTGAAATATTATATTGTAAGAATTTTTGTGTTTGTAGTCTTCATTTCGTTTAATTTCCTTACAACAATCTTGCATTCCCTCGCATAATATGGTACTATAGAGTATAGAGCATCGCAAAAAGATATATGTAATCTTTGCTTTCATCCGATGCCCACCTCTTTCGTTTTCTTTTTGTATATTGGCAATTATTCTTTCCATTTGAGTACACAAAGCTAAGAGGAGGAATGAGTTCTTAATTGAAGAAAGAAAAAGAATATAAGGGAACAGATAAGAACTAAAGCTGAGAAGTCCATTTGGCACCTCAAAAAACAATTGATAATGTATATAAGATTTTATTCTTTGGTACAAGTTAAAATTACAGATAATTCCAACCAATAGATTATAATTCCAAGTTTCTTTTGAAAGTTTCGAATTATCCTCCCAAATTTGTTGTCAACCCTCCATTGGAAATCTTGTTATATTCAGAGAAATATATGTCAATCCAGCAATAGTCATCATGGGTCCCTTCTGCCTATCTTAAGCTTCTAGCTCTGCAACTTTATGGATTATGGGACTGAAAAAGAAGACCCGAGTGATCTGCAGCTTCCTCTTTAATCTCAGATCACTATTCGATCAGTTGAATCCCACTGGAAAAATATCTATTTTTTACTTTTGTCTTTATAGGCTTACTAAGTGGAATTTCTCCACACTATTGTGGATAGATGAAATTGACTTCTCTGTTTCTTGCTTTCTGCACAATGGGTGGCTACTGCTCTTTTTTGGCTGCCCCTGATCGAGTGAGAGCCTTACATGATAGTCAATCTAAGGCTACCTTACTTTACAATAGAATCACACACAGATTAATGAACCAGACCTCTTGCACCGATTGGTTTTGTCCAACAATATGTACTGTAGAACTTTTGCATGCTTTTTCACTCCACTACCTAACACAACCATTTCCATTGTTTACAAGTTTTTTTTTTCTTTTGAGAATTTTCTCCCATTTCTTGCCTTCTAATTTTAATTTGATCAGTTATGTTTACTGTTTAGCAAGAGTGAAAACAGAGAATATTAATGATGGGAGAGATGACAGTCTCGATTTGAACATGCTAGAAACAAATTGCTTGTTTCTTGGTTTGCATGTGTAATTATCTCTGTATTCTTTTGGCATGTAAACTCATCCAATGGCATATTTGACATTTCAAAAGACTGCTTGATGGTGCTGCCCTTGCCTAATGTCTATTGCGTAGTTGAGAGGGTTGACAACAATATTTAATGGCACTCTTAAAAGAAGATTATTTAAAGAGAGTAAGTTGCGTAGGTGCCCATGAGACCTTATTTTTTAAATATCTTTGGGCTGTGACTAAAACATTGACAACCCTAGAGTCGACCCCTTACAATGTTTTTGTTTTTTGTGGAAGAAAAATGTGCCATTCAATGACAAATAGAGTGATTGAATACTGAAAAAAGAATCTCTTAATTATTGTGTTTTGTTTGTTTTCAGTATTTAAGAAGGAGGAGTGCAAAAGTTGTTGGAATCTTAAGAAAACTAGAGCCTCAATTTCCAAGTATAAAAATCAAGTTGGAGTTCCACCAAAAAAACAAAATTTGTTGGAGCCCATTTTGCTATGTTCCTTTACCCTTTTTTATTCTAAAGTATCGTAACATAAAATTAACACTTTAAAAAAAACTAAACTTTATTATTCCAATAATCACATTTTGTAAAAAATGGGAATACAACTTAAAAATCACTTTTTTAAACTGATATCTACATTATTATTTTTGATAAATTTCATACCATTTTAAAATTTATATTAAAGTTAATTCAATTTTTATAGAAAAAAAAAACAGACTCGCCATGTCTGTGAATTCCGTAAAGAATCAATCATTTTTATAGTATAAAAGAAATATATAAAAGATGTAAGAATCATTTCTTTTTAATTTCACGCAGACTTCAAGCTTATTCTCCTTTGCGTTAGAGCGCTTTGTGGCTACCTTCCAATAATCTCATAAAAATTCTATTAAGAAAAAGGTGTTAATAGGTTTAATTAATTAAGTGTCTTAATGATTACGATATAAATCTTTCTAAGAAAATAATAATTTAATAAAAATATGATTGTTACAACTTCACCCCCTAAAAAAGTGATATTTTACGATCCAATATGAAAAAAATATATTCGTAGAAAAGTTCAAGTATTGAAAACTTTCGCCTATATAAGCTGTTTTTTTTTTTGGTGAAGAACTATATAAGCTATTAATCTACTATACCTTTCTTCTATGCTTTGAATTAATACGATGTCATAACAAAAAGACGGCGTGCCTACTTTTCTTTTGAGAGAATGATAATTTAGTATAACTAGTAAAAGATTTTTTTATTTTGATTTATGGATTAAATATATTAAATATTAAATTAATTTAATTAAAATTTTATTTACAGTTAATTATATCTTAAATATTAAAATAAAAATAAATTATTAATGAATTTAATTTAATATTTAATTAATTTAATAACTGAATTAAAATAAAACACTTTTTACTCAAAGTGAACTAATTGGTAATTCTCAATAGGATTTAATTTCTATGAAATTAAACTCTTCTCTTTATTCCTTTCTTAGGCATTAACTCCAATCTCTAGGAGTAAGCAGCCCTTGCCATCGCATGAAGCTCTCCCATCTTTCTTTCGTTTCTTTTTATTTTGGAACAAAAATATATAAAATATACAGTAAATTGAGTAAAATTAGATAGATATAAAGCTATTAAAAAATTTGTCTTTTAATTTATTTTTAAATTATTTTCATTTTCTTAATTTATAATTTATTTAATTTATTGATGAATTTCTTCTATGTAGTACCTGATGTTGCGCATACGAATTAATCTAAAATAATATTGCAGTCAAAATTAGACTTCTTGTTCCTTAATTTGTCTTCAAGTTTCACTTCGAAGGTAAGTTAAGAGACGGCAAAAAGTTTGTGACCAATTAAATTACTTCAGTGCTTCACTATAGTCAGTATAGCGGGAGCATTTCGACTTGTACTTTTTATTGTCACTCTTTGTTGCAGGGATTCCGGGTTCATTAGTGGCTTAATTAGTTTGCAATGTTTGATATTCATATATCTCATAAAGTATATGCTTTAAACTGAATTTTAGTAAGCTCCATATGACTAAATCACATGCTTAATGTCACTTGCTATTAACTTAATAAGATTCAGGTAAAAGTCACAGAGCTTAACAGCATATGCAAACGATGACTTCAGTTCTGAGCTTTAAATTTCAAGTCTATAAATAGATGTATGCTCTGAAAACTTTGTTCTTTGCACGTGCAGCTTGTACCCTCACAACATGAGCGCACCCATCTCTGCCCTTTTACCAAAACACGTCTCTTTATAACTTTCCAAGAACTTGGTCTAGCAACTTCAACCCGAAGTTGTAACCTTTACTTTCATTTGTTTGTTATCACTTTACCTCTCTATTATTAAACAGATTTTTGTGTTTCCTAAAGACAAGCCAAAACGAAAATGAAAAATCCTAGAGCTGAAATGTCTTCTCTGAAACATAAGCTTAGAGAGCAGCTAGGACTATAATGGTTCTCAATTGAGGTCAGACATACAACACACACTACCCGAACATGTTTGTGTGTTTCTGATTTAATGGAATTCCTTCTAAACTGCAAAACTATTATGAGGAGAAAAGCAGCCGGGGGTGCCGCGGCCTACTCTCCTCTGCACTTGTCCCTTTCTTTTGCTGGTCATTTTTGGACTTTTCCTTCAATTAAGATACGTATCTCTGGGTATAACATGAGGCCTCTAAACAGTCCAAATCAATTTCTAGTAAATTTCTTGGAATCTTAATCTGTTTCGGTATTGTTTAATTGTTACTAATACTAATTTTTCATCTAACTATCAACTTCTACCAAGAGTCGTGGAAAATTGCAAATGCACTTGCCCTGCTTATCAGATTGTATGAAAGCTCAAGAAGCCTAGTTTCTACCTAATAGTGGAATCAAAGAGCATACAGATCAGTAGAAAAATCATTGAAAATACCACAATACAAAGAGAAGATAGATTCATACATGCACCCCTCCCTTTATTGGAAGAATGCATGAATCATCTATATCCAAGTTGAAGGCGACAATTACTATTGTAATGAATTCAACTTTGTCCTCTTTACAGTCATTCAAGAGCAAGTAGCAAAATTGTCTACCAACAAAACACTGATATCAGCATATTACTACAAATTATAAAGAGCGTTCAATTATGAAAAAAAAAACAAAAACGAAAAACAAAAAATGGGAGAATTACATGGATAACTTGGTCAATATTATTATAATATAGCAAAGGAGGGTGACAACAATAATAATGGTTCATGCCTCAATTCATACTAATCTCTGAACAGGACCCATTTACAGAACCAGCACCTAACAACCTTACCCGCTTTATGATACACATTCATTATTCCTTATCACTATCTGGTAGTGATTACAAGACTCAAACCCAAAAGAAATCAAGTAATCAACAATACCCCTCTTCTCTCTCTAAAATCCAGAAATCCCAATAGATCTCAGTACTGCAACATGTCTGCAGAAGCCATAATCGGTTGGTTCAGATACGCCATGTTTAACGGGTTGAAGAAGCTGTTGGTGGGCTCAATGAAGGTGCTTGATGCCCCTGCAGCACCAAAAACCCCATTGCTGGCATTCAAGAAGTGGATGATCTCGTTCAATGACTCTAGTCTATGGCTTAGCTCTCCCACTTGAGCCCTCAGCACCGAATTTTCAGCCTCAACGCTCACGTACTGTTGGGTAGTGATGTTAACGCTTGTAAGTATCTGCTGATTCTCCTTCCTGAGCTGAGCCACTTGGGACACCAGATCATCCAAGTGCTTCTGTTTCCTCATTCGAGATCGCCTTGCTGATTCACGATTTGATATCATTCTCTTCCTCTTCCTCTGATCCATCAGCACCTGCAAGTCCTCCTCTGAACCAGAGTTCTGAAGCAGTGATGACCCTGAAGATGTTCCGCTTGAGGAAGCCATGAGAGATTAATAGGATATTGCACGACCCTTTCAATTAAGAAGAAGTAAAAAACAAGATGGACACTGCGCAGGACCCAGACACTAAACAGAAACTCACAAAAATTATTGCAGATAATAGTAAATATAATTATAGACGATAGCGTTAATAATCAGATACTGGAAATCATGAAACGTAGTACAGCCAGTAGAGGAAGGCAACTGAGAAGGATTGAACTAAATGGGTCCTGCGCCTGACAGTGGAATTGATCATACACCCCGAAAGGAAGATTTCACTGAGAATCGGATACATGAATATCAAACATCAACAAGAAGATGTTGGACATTTAAAATGGGCTTCTAATCGCTACTACTTGCTCAGAAAAAATGGTGACTTGCTGTTCCCACAGAGTCAAACTCTCCAACCCAGCATAGAAAAAGCTTCAAGCTTTGGTGCTGAAAACAGAGAAACTGAGTTTTCAGGTGGAAAACCCAAAAACGAGGAAGCAGAACAGCAGATTTGTTATATGGGTTGTATGGATGTTGAATTAACAAGAAAAAAAAAAAAACAAATCTTGGAAGTGATTTGGTGACACTAAAATGAAGAATGATAAGGGGTGGTAGGAGGATCAGGGACGTGAAAAGCTCAACATCAGTGAGAACATGTGGAAGAAAGCCCTGATACAGAACAAGAGCTCCCACGGACCATAAGATATATAAAAAATATCTCACTGGCTATCTAGAAAGTGTGATAGAAAAGAAGGAGAAAGTGGAAGAGGACTCTGCAGGATTCAAGCGGGGAATTTATAGAACTAAAAAACCCAACAAGTTGATGAAAAATTAATTCTTTATATTGAAATCCAAAATGAGAAACAAAGAAAAAGAACCAAAGTAGCCTCTTTTTTTTTGTTTACCCAAAATAAAGAACTTTGGAATCACTTCAAGAGAAATATATTAAAAAAAAGACCTTATTTTAAAGGTTGATAAGGGATTGGAGGAAGGTGGTAAGAAGTTTTTATGGGAAGAGAACTGACTATGAGAGAAGACACCACAAGTGTCCAGAGACAGCTGGGAACCAACAATCACAGAAAATACATCATCATATTAGAAGATACTTCCAAAAGTGGCATGACACTCTGTCACTCTCACTCTGAAGAGAACTGTTTGTTGTGGTAGCCTCTCTGTTTTTTTTATTTTTTTGATGAATATCGGGCAGCCTCTTTAGTCTTAGCAGGAATAGCTAAGTAACTTGCTCCATCGTTCTTACTTGTCCCCCACAGTGTGAAAAAGCTATATGATAAGACACAATGTACTGTTAGAAGAATTAAATGACCGATTAGGTTTTTTTTTTTTTTTGAGATATTCTTGCCTAAGTTTAAAATTTTTACACACATATAAATTTTTTTACAATACATTAAAAAAAAACTCACAAAAACATATTAATATATTGTCAGTAATTTTAGCTTAAATTTTTATAAGTATATGTAAAAGTAAAATGATAAATTTAGATCTAAGCAAGAAGCTTCAAGTTTTTTTTGGTCTGAAATTGATTTATATAGTCAATATTCAAGGATTATAAGAAAATTTCTTTAAATCAAAATTCCTTTATCGATACTTGCTAATCATATTAATATAACTTGTGGTGGTTCATATTAGATACTAGATATAAGGTTTATACGCTATATCAATTTTTTCAATTGAATTAACACTACCGATTTTTCTTATTAGATATTTTTAGTAGTACATTTTCCTTGTGCTAGATTCAATTAACTAAACTTTTTTGGTCATTATGGAAAATTATCCTACAATGCCGTATCATGCAGTGTATTCTAATTTGAGCCGTTAAATTTTTTAGAATTATAAAAAATCATGACAAAATGATTACCTTAAAATATATTATCATCTTATAATAAAGAAGAAAATATAAATTGTTAATACTTTATTTCTATAAATAGTTATATTTTATGTAATTATTATGTTATCAAATATAATGATCCAAAGTGCTTGCATAGAAAACGGTCTCAATTTTTGGACGTGATTAGTCTCATGACAATATAAAAACCAATATAAATCTAATAATTAAAATGAGAAACTTTATTTATAAAATGAGTTGTAAAGGTCACAGTGCTACCAACTTGAAAAACAATTATATGATTTAGGGGAAAAAGTTAGTCAAAATATTTTCAAGGCCAAAAAAGTTGATATAATTTTTCCAAAATCAAAGTATGATTTTTCTTCATTTTTTATTTCTCTGTTTTGAATGGTACAGAAAACATAAAACTAAAGGCTCCTTTCCTCATTTTTTTCACCACTCCAACTGCAAGTGGAAGATGAAGAATCCCACGGCCCACGGGTTCGAAGGGCTCGTAAAATCACGCTCTTCTCCCGCACGCAATATCATGAAATCAGAGTTCTAGATGGTGCGCGTGACTTTTCCGGCAATGGTCTCTAGTCATCATCTGGTGGCGAAGTCTGGTAGCAAAGTGTCGTTGTCAGTCACGTACAGGAGGTAGCGCGTGAAAAACACGAACGGTTCGAGTAGCGCTAGTGTTCAGAACGCGATGAGTGGGATGGAAAGTGCAGGCTTAATAATATTCTGACACGGGTAACTTTTTGGAGTTTAGAATATATATATATATATATATTCAGTGGGAGGGACTTAATTTTTTTATATTATTTAATAATTTTTTATTAAATATATGTTTTTTATTTAATTATTAAATTATAATTTTGTTACTTATTTTGTTAATTTTTTATTTAATTATTTATTAAATATAATTTTAATAAATAAAAAATATAAATAATATAAAAATAATATAAAAATAATTTTTTTTGACAGAATAATATAAAAATGATTAAGTGTACATAAGTTGATCTTTTTATATATATATATATATATATTCCACCAAAATATATATATATATATGCTGAAGAGAGTAATATTTTCATAATATATTAAAATTTATCGTAGAGGTAGGATGGGATGTAGCCTCGGTAGGTGTGGCCTACCAATTAAATCTCACTTTTGAGATTCGGCCCCACCATCTTAGCCTTCATCATTGCAACCAGGCATTGCCAATATTAACCTTCTGTTTTCTTCAATCTCCTAGAAAAATGTTGGAGCATTCATTTGTTTTTTTTTATTAAATTGATATTAAAATTCGGGAGTTGACATCATGTTGATGTTATGGACAGAAATAAAATTTTATTATAATAAATTTTATTAATATTTATATAAGATTTTTTAATTTTATTTTCATATATATTTTTTATAACATGATTCTTTCGTGTTAATATGTAATATGAGAAAATATTTATTCAATGTTATGATATTTTTTTATAAGTAATTAAATATTTATTAATTATTAATTATTATAATAAATATTTAAATCTCATTAAGGTAAACATTTTTTAATATAAAAATTTATTTTAGTATTTATGTTTTCTTAACGAGAGCTAAAATCTAAAGGAAAAAAAGAAAATAGATAAATTAAAATAAAAGTAAAACAGCTTCAATAAAATTTGACTCGGGATAAGCCTCTAAAAAACTTAAAACTACTTACACAAAGTAATCTTTTCAATTTAACAAAAGTCGTGTTTACATTTGAAGTTTAATTTTAATTTATTATTGAGAGTAAAAATTTTCTTTTATTATTATACTATTAAAATTTTGATATTTTAATAATTATTATTATAGTTAAATTCATTTTCATAATATAAAAATACATAATGATAATATAAAATTTCATTAAAAATAAATAAATTAAGCTGTTAAATCTAGTTGTTTAAATATTATTCATATTAATTATTTATATTATTTTTTAACTTTAATTTAAATAAAAGCATAAAATTTTAAAAATAACTTATATTAATTTATTTAATACAATTAATAAATAGACAAGGAGATTCCTTTCTCGTAACATATCCCTCGGGATGAGGTTGACTATCCAGCCCCTGGATCCGGGTCCAATGTTGCAGGCATGACCATGATGCCAACATACGACTTCCGTTGAGTTTGGGACATTGCTTCTTTTTTTTTTTTTAGGTAGTAGATTTTTATTGACATTTAAATAGAAAAGTGAAAAAAATGGAGAATCAAACATCTACTTTGAACACCACAAACCAGTGATCAGGGAAGATGCCATTAAGCTACTACAAGGTTATTGGCATTGACATTGCATTTTACTAATTCATTTCAAATTTGAAACTATTTTTTTCCTAATTTTAAAATTTTTTAATAAAAATATAAGTAGGAGTATTAGATAATATAATACAATTTAATCATGACTTATCAAGTATTTTTTCTTTCCGTCAAAAAATTTATGTCAAAAAATAATATGTAAAAATATTAGACTGACATAAAGAAATTTAATATAATATTATTTAAATACATAAATAAATTGAATAGTGTAAAAATATATGTAAATTTTTTTATGTGTATTGTGTTGTTTATATAATATTATCATTTTCTTATTATTAGGTCACAGACATCTTATTAAGAATATAAGCAATGTTATATAAACAATATTTTTACGTATACAAAAGCTTAGGCTTATTTTTGTATCATTATATTCAAAACTTCTTTGTATATGCCCACATGTAATTGAATGAATGTGTACATTTGATATCGCTTGTATGTGTCTGTCTACGATGTTATTATAAAAAAAAAATTTGCATAAATTATGATTCTCTTAAAAGTCTACATTTTTAATTTCTTTCTTTCTTGGTAATAGAAGTAATTGTTAATTATAAAAAAAATTATGATGTAATTTATCCTCGATATATATAGTCAAACATATTTTGTAAAATTGTCAAGAATGCTAATTTTAAATATTATTGAGTATTCAATCAATGATTTAATTTAATTTTGCTGTTATTATAAAGTTTATTTATGTTATAATTTAAGAATGTGTTGTTATATCATTGAGAATATAATTATAATTAAATTATTTTAATAATATTATAATACATGATTAAATGATAAAATAAAATTTTTGATAATAAAACAAAATTAAATCCATTCAATATCTGTTCATATAAAAATCTGAAATGAGTGGTAAATTTGAATTAGAAAACTCATATTACTTGATTGTAAACCAATTTTGAAGTTAATGAATAACTTACATCAGAAAATCACCTCTTTTAATGTGTGATCTTACCAGAACTTCATATCTCACGTGCACAAGAAGATAATTTGCAAAAGTATCAATCGAGTTTAGTGCGATGACGTTTGAGTATTTTTCCTCTTCTTTTTCTTGACGTTTCTTGTCTCTTCTTTTGAATTTTTTTATCTGAAAGGGATTTCTCTTACTGTGTATGGAAAGAAAAGATCCAATGTAGATAATATTAGTTTTGCAATAATATTCTAGATAATAATATTGAAATCGTGGTCAATATTTTCATTTCTGTTCTTAAACATTTTTTTTTATGTAACTTTAACCATCTTACATACAGGGTGAAGGTAGAGTTGGTGTTATCATTTTCTTTTTTCTGTACCCAAACAACCAAAAAAAATTATGGTAATGTTTGGAAAGTAGATAAACCTACAACAAAAGCACAAGATGAAATGAATAAAAGAATAATCGAGAATACAATATTTAACATGGTTTGCCCCATTTGTCCTATGTCCACAACTCTTAAAAGGAATATAAAAAAAACTTCATTAATAAAAATATTAGATTAAAACTTTTGCACGGTTAAAATTGTAAACCCTCCTCAAACTTATCATCCAATAGCTCAATTACAATCTCTCTTAAGTGTCTAGACTCTCTCACATTAGTAATGTGCTACCCCTATACACAAAAAGTTTATTTATCTAAGCAACCCCTTTTGGAGTTTTCTAACTCTAGCAATGTAAGACTTAGGTCAATTGCATAACAAATCATTCCTTGAGTCAAGTCCTCAAACACATCAACATTGTCTAAAAACTAAACTCTCTTCTTAGTCTTCTTATTTTTTACTTTGCTATCATCAAGTATTCCCCTCATTGAATGACTTTCCAAATAGCAAATGTTCTTATCATATTTTCTGTCTTGTAGAATCAATGGGTTTCCCTTGTACACTTTGCACATCTTCCTGATTCTCACATACTTGTACCCATGCAATGCCATCTCCCCCAACGAAATTATGTTGACATTAGCGGTAGGCATATACATCACATTGGGAACATGTTGGATTTTACCATTGTAAAGCTTTAGGCAAATTCTTTTCACGCCTTCGACTTACAACTTTTGTTTCTTCCCCACATTGATGTGACCAAAATCTCCATTTTTATGCAGAGTAATAAACATGACTTAATCCTTCCACATATGCACATCAGCAGAAGAATCTAGCACCGATTTAGAGTGACTTACAACAAAATCATTACTCACTACATGATACAAATCTCTATCATTTGAGGTCTCAACTATATGAGTACCACTATTCACATTTCCTTTTAGCAGCTTTAGACTCTACAAGATCTTCTCTTAGCATTGGACATTGAGACTGAATGTGTTCATCCTCTTCGTAGTAGTGACACTTCATATCACTATAATCTATTTCTCTAAACTTTTCTCGTTGTCCACCTTGCGCACATGAATTGCTCCTTCCTCTTTGAGAACTTTTCACAGCTGGTGCGCTTCCACTTTCATGGGCATGCTCTTTTATGCATCATTGGATCGTCTCACAGTACCTTAGTCACATCATCTAACTTGATGATCTTTTAGCCAATGAATAGGAATCTCACCAATGCTCTATAGGACTGCGACAGTGAAGCTAATAGAGCAATTGCTCACTCTTCATCACTTAGCTTTTTTCTAATATTCAACAATTGACAAAATAACCAATTAAACTCATTAATATGATCATTTAGATTACCTCATTCTTTCATTCCAGTGTGTATAAGTCTATCTTCAACCATATGTGATTGGTCAGAGACTTCGACGCATAAATATGAAATAAACAAGTGAAATAGAAGAAGGAGATTGAATTATGTTTCTTAATCTTTTTGAATAATTTTTCCCAAAACAGTTCTAAAAACAAATGTTTCACTGGAAAGTAAAAAAAAAATAGACGAAGCGAAAGCTTATTACAATCCGATGGGCGTAAAGAGAGTTTTTCTGAAAAAGTTGAACGCAAGTTGAAAACTTTTTCTTTTCAAAAAAGATTAGTTAAGAACGACAATAGCAATCCCTAGATGTTAGTGAACAAGAAATATAACACAAGGATAGGGAAGAAAAGTTTACACTAGATATTTGTACTAGTTCACTCTCATAACCCAAAAGTTACGTCCAGTCCCTTCTACTTGAAGGATTTTCCACTAAACTTTCAAAGTTTACAAGTATTCTTCTCAACGCCTATTCAGGCTACAACAAAGTATTCTGAAACCTCTTCAGGTTATAAATAACAAGCATTCTTTTAAACACAACTTCTTCAGGCTTACCAACGAAAGTTTTTAAACAACACTTGTGTTTAACTCACAAAGAGTGGGGATAACAAATAATCTCAAGTAAAGCTCTATACAAGAGTATAAAAGAAAGTGTAATAACAGAGTAAAACTTTGAATGATTTTCTCTTGATCTTGTTTACATTTTTTTGAAACGTCGAAGACTTTGGTATTTATAGCTTGCGAGTTTGTTTTTGTCTTCATGAGTTTCTTTGTCAAACGACAACATTTATTACCGTTCTGAATAGCATTAAATGTATAGAATTGATAACATGTGTGATCTTCTTTTAAAAAGTGGCTTTGGTTATCAACAATAGCGAAGAATATGATATCTTAGTTCTGACTTTTCTAAACACGCAGAAAGTTCCTCATTTCCTAATATTTGTAATTGTTAAGAGTGTCAGCTCCAGTGTATAAAGTTGATTTCCCAAAAGTCACATTTGTCAGAGATCATATCAACTGTTAATGCACTTTATTTTGCTTGTCTTTGAATATCCTTGGACGGATGCTTTAAGATATAAACAACATATACAAACAATGGACGATCTAAAAAAATTCAAGTTGTATTGGACGCACGGTTAAAGAAAGAATATAACAAAGCTTGTCTTTCGTTCAAACGAATTCGTCATTTATAATTAAAAGATAGGACTTCGTAAATATCTAAGTTAATTCAAAACTTATTTGTTTTCTTTAATTTAATATTTGTTGTTATCTTCAAAATTCTGAGAGGTTCTATCTTATTGAACAATTTTGGTTCTAATACGATAATAAAATTTGTCTTTGGTTCTAACAAAATCTCCTCAAACCTTCTCCAAATCTCAAGCGATGACTTATTTAACACCATAAACATGATTGTAGGAGCAACGACTAACCTAATTGTACTTGCAACTTTCCTCTATATAGACTTTCGCTCACTTTATTTCATCCCTTTTAGCATTTTATCATCCAATGCTGCATGAAGACCTTGTTGCACCCAAAAATCTTGTATTGAGCATTGCCACACAGTGAAATTTCCCTTTTCATCAAAGAATGGTACATCAAATTTTATCGTGTCAGTCATAGTATGGTATATCACTCCTTCCTACTTTAAAAACCACTAAAAAACCATAAAAATAATTATAATACCTCTATGAATTGCTGACATGGCACCCTTGATGATGTGATGTTGATGGAGTCTCCCTCCTTTCTTCTTGGCAGCAACTCTCCTCCCTTAATCAAACTAAGAGCTCTAAATACTAGTTGTTGGGAAAATGGGCGAATCCACGACAAAAGCACACGAAGAAATGAACAAAAGAATAATCAAGAACACAATATTTAATGTGGTTCGACCCTTTTGTCCTACATTCACAACTCCTATAAAGGATTCAAAAAAACTTCACTAATAAAAACATTAGATTAAAACTTTTGCACAGTTAAAGCTACAAATCCTCCTCACAAACTCATCACCCAATACACAAAAGACTTATTTATATAAGAAACTCATCCTTTCAAGTGTTTAGGCTCTCTAACTTATGTGATGTGTTACCCCAATACACAAAAGACTTATTAATATAAGAAAACTTCTATTAGACTTCTCTAACTCAAGTAATATGGGACTTGAGTCAATTAACAACCACTATTTTAAGGGACGATTTTGGACATGGAGGATGTCGCTCGTCAATACATTATGTTTGACAACTTTCATAAATATATATATATATATATATATATATATATATATATATTTTGTTAGGCTAATCAACTTTTGATTAAATTAGGGACTAAGATTACCTTTAAGGCTAATCAACTTTTGGCCAAATTGGGGGCCAATATTACCTTCAAGGCTTTTGGTAGCACAGACTCTTCGCATGCGTGAGGAGTCGAGGTTGATTCTCACTTCCCCATGATAACTTTACGAAGGTTGCTACACGAATATGTATATTGAGACATTAATTTAAGATGTTTGATATATAATTTATATGTTTCATTTGACATTTTTAATATTTTAACGCGTGTAATGTCTTATTTGATTACACTTAGTAATCATAGTATAATTTTAATTAAAATTTAAAAAATAGTCTTTCCTAATTTTATGTGTAACTAATAAATAATCATACTTATATATATATATATATTATTTGATTATACCATAAAATCATGAATTGTTAATAATATAATAACTAAATATTATGTACTTATTTGATAACAATTAACATATTAATAATAAAAAAGGTGCATTGATAAAAAAAATTCTTATTATTATATAAGATAAATTGCATGTTACACCTTTCAATTTTGAGTCATGTGCAATTAGCCTTTATGGTTTCAAAAGGTGTAAATAACTCTCCAAACTTCACACTTTGTACTAAAAACCCTTTCATCAAGCAAACTATTAAAAAAACTAATAAAAATGTCATGTGACTTGCACATAACACTAATATTTAACATCCAATAATGTCTGAAAAAACTAATCAGGTTTTTCTTGTAATTAAATTGATTTTTCATTTAATTATAATATTATTTAAATTTAAAATAAGTTTTAATGGCATTACTTGCAAGTTATATGACATTTTTAATAGCCTTTTAGCAAATCACTTAACGGAAGGGAGTTTCACGCTTAAAATGTAAATTTTATGAAGTTTATTTATACGTCTTCAAACCTTAAGATTTAATTTGCACATAGCCTAAAGTTAAAAGGAATAAGTTACAATTTAACTTATTATATACAACATTTATTTAGTCATATAAATTGATAAGAAAATAAATTAATAGAGATAAATAAATATTTATAAAAATAAAAGGAAATTAATTAGGGTTAAAATTAGTAATTCGTAAAATAGTCGAGACTAATTTTAGTCATCTAAGATTCCAATGAATTTGAAAAGACATTGCATATCCACATACAATGAACACCTTAGCTGAATAGAGCGGATCCAAGATACTTATGGTAATTTCATATCAATATACCAGCCAAACATGGGCATATTGTCCATGCACAATGGTTATCCTAACTTATCTAGCCGACATGAATGGCCGAACATTTTGGATATAAAGAGTCAAATATCTGCTCACCAAGCATCTTCTAAGTATATAATGTGGAAGTTGTTAGGGATAAAATCATTCATGAACATATACTTATTAGCTTATTTTTTTGGATAATTAATTTTTAACATAATATTAAAATCTTTATGACTAAATGGCTAAAAATTCAATCATTGACTTCTCATTCTTCTTAATAAAGTTGAATTTTAAAACAGCTGCATTATTCACGCTTTAAGGTGAAATGACTCATGATCATATGTGAAGAGGTGTGTTGGAGATAAAGTTATTCATAAGTTTTCACTTAATAACTCATGCTCGCTTTAGTTCCTTTTACTTCTTCTAGTTAATTTAGTATATTCGTAAAATTGTTGGCTTAAAAAGTTTAGAAATCAATATTTAATTTCATACAACTTTTTTTATATAAATTTTACTCTTGAATTTTTTATCCCAAATTTTATGAAAACATCATTAGAGAAAAATCTTATACAAAAGATATCCTCTAAAAAAATTATGTCATTACATAGTAATATTGAATTTGCTATCGTATATTTATTTGCCAAATTATTCTCCCATCACACACCAAATAAACAAAATAAAAGGGGGGAAAATTAAGAAAAAGACTTCACCATATTCAATTTCCCTTTGAAAACTAGCCAGGACATGTTTTTCATGAAAATGGAAGACTTTAAATAGTGCCACAATAACATGGAGCACTCGCTATCGAGTGACCATAACATCATTGTGGAAAACATTGAATTGTCACTTTGTTGACAAAATGTCACTAACATGTCTATGTTTGGATTTGGTACATTGTATATTAAATGCAATATTTCGTTTCAGCAAATCGGGATTGCCTTCATTGATAAGAAAAGCATGTATCTATTGGTGGTCGCAGTAGATTGGAAAGTGAAAGCCAAGATTGGCTCCTTCTCTCTCTCTTTCTCTTGAGTACTGTAAATCTCTGCCATGGTCCACTTTCTCCATTCTACAGTTTTTAACCACATGCATGATCCTTAGCAAATGGGGTCTGAGTAGATATATTAATTAAAATTCATGTCATTGGGGTTTAATCATTAATCATAAGAAGGAAAATTACCGAGATGTATGACACAAGAGTTGAAGTAAAAGAACAAGAAGATATTGGTCATACAGTCACCAAAGAAAACTCATTGGAACTGTTATTGCATCATTTTCTTGAAAGTTCAAATCCCACTCAGCATACGAAGAAAGGGCAATGTTGAGGTTGTAAGCGACCCAATATTTTGGTGGAAAGAAAAAGGTAAACAGAAACAAGCAATTGAAGAAAATGGGAGGACAGTAGCAGATTTTGCTGCAGAACGTTGTTGGGGGTAAAGAAACGAAAGCGAGACCAACCATTCGCAGAAGCAGGTTGAGCCAATACGAAATTTCTAGACAATCACTGCTTAGTGGCTTATGAGAATTAATTAGCTGACTATTTGGTTCAAGTCAACGTTTTACTTCTGGGGTTAGAAACTTAACAATATAGTTCGACCTCATTGAGTGCGATTTCAACTAGGGCTCTAAACTTGTGACATCTATAGTCAAATACTAATATGTTCAAGTTTGTTAGTTTCATATATATATATATATATATATATATAAAGTCTGAACTCCAGTTCGAATTTTAACCAAACTAAATCAAAGTTAGTTTATGAAAGTTAGGTCATTTAGTAAATGAGCTAAGCCCGTTTACGAACATTTATATTTATCTAATGTATACTAATTCACATATAAAATTAAATCAATATAAGAAATTTTGATATTTTTTTACCATGTATATATGAACGTACATACATAGATAAGTTTATATATATATATATATTACAATCTTGATATATTACTCACAAAATATTGTATTCAAGGTATTTTAGATAAGATTATATATAAACGAAGAAACATGTTCATAATAAATATATATTACTTTTTATTTTTAATTGAGTTGCTTGTGAGTTAAACGAATTGAGTTTTTAAAATCTCAAGATTAGCCCATATAATTGGGTCTAGCAATATATTTAAAGTCATTTATTTAATAAATGAATTAGGATAAGTTTAAAAAATATATATACAAACTGGCTTCAATTAATTCGCAAACGATGCTGTTCGTTAGCAACCCTAATTGCAAGTAGTTTTAGCTAACTGAGCCCCAAAATTAATCTGGACAAACGAGGATACGACCCATATAGGCCTTCTTTTTTTCGAAGAGGTTTTGTGAAGAAAATATTAGATGCACCAAGTACAATACACTCAATGATTCTCTACCAGGTTTTACTATTTAGTTGGCTAAATGCTGATAGACACATCAAACCCCATTTGAGAGTAAAGCTACTCAAACAAGTAAGTTGATTCCATATACATTCAATCATTAAAAGATTTGCATAGACAATTATGTTTTCTTTATTTAGCTTTTGATTATGTGATTAACATTTATCTCTTTTATGCATTTAAAAAAAATGATAGCACCTAATCATATTCATATCACAGAAAAAGATTTTGAAATGGAGAAAAAAATAAAATTTAAGAATTCCAAAACAAGATAATTGAATGGAAGAAAATCGACTTGTTGAAAACGTAAAATAGTTTAAAATAATTTTTTTGTTATTAATGTTTTAGTCTTAGTTAAAATTTGAGGCTGAAGGGTTTAATGGATGTGGACATTAAAAAACAAAAGTTACTTTGTTTTGCATATATTCTGAAGGAAATTTTATGCAAGTGATCGATTTCTTTACTGTTAATTGTGAAACTACAATATGTACATCACTAAAACCATACGAAATATTAAACTGCGTTATGTGTCAACTACAGTCTATGTATATGTGGACACAATCAAAGTATAAAAGAGAAAGTGCCTCTTGGTTGGGATTTTGAATACACGCTCTCTTCCAATTATTTATTAGAGAAAATGCACAAACACTTTCTAAATTTTATCTAATTTTAAAATAGTCACCAAGAAATTTTAATTCCAGTTAATCAGAGACCTTTAAACTTTTCAAAACTTATAAAAAAACATTTTCATACATAAGCTAAACAAAAATCATTTATTATGTGACTTGTAAGTGTTTATTGACACACATGATAATTTCTAATTTATTCATATAATTTTTTTAAAAATATAAAATATTTTTTCTTTTTAATATAATTTCTCTGAAATTATTCAATATTTTTCTATGTTTAGACATAGAAATTAAATAAAAAATTTATATATTTTTAGGATAAAATACACATTATTTCCTTGTAGTATAAGCCTTTTTCAACTTACCTATTAAAGTATTTTTTGTCACTAAACCCTCCTTTAGTTTGGTTTATGTTGAAAAAGTCAATTTATCTATTAAAACAAACAGGTAACTCTTTTTTTTAATATCATTTGTGTTTCAATCCCTATTTTTTTAGCCCAAAAGTAAAATATTACTTGTGCATATATCTCAATCAATCATCCATACAACTTCTATCATGCACTAAACATCAATCCGTACATCTCAAAAATTGATTCATATTTTCAAGCAATTTTAACTCAATCATTGCCAACAGTCCTAACATACTCACTCACTCAGCCAACGCTGCAACCTGACCGCCAATACCTCAGGTTTTCTAGTAGTAAATAGAGTGACGGACTTTAACTTTGGTTTGATGTAACTCCTAAAGTAATGTTTTCAATGTGAATCATCTTATAGAAGAATTTAGTGATAAAAAAATATATAATTTAATGGAGTAAGTTGAAAAATACCTATACTACAAGAGAGTAATGTACATTTTATCATTTTTTAAAAATAATATAAACAAATTAAATATTTTCATGTATATTAATTAATAATATGTAAGTCACGTAATAAATAATTTTAGCTTAATTAATTAACAGAAGAATCTATTTGTAAGATTTAGGAAGTTTAATTAATAACCTTTCATTTAAATTTGAAAGTTCATAATCACTATTTCAAAATGAGACAAAATTCAGGCGGTATTTATTGCATTTTTCCTTTATTTATTTAGCTAACCAAGCGATGTTGCCTTTTTTTTCTTTTCTTTTTTAGTGAATGGGATCGCTTTTTAACCTGTGTCTAGCTTTGCGCTTGTTGGTCTTGGCTTTTTGCATTTGGTTTGTCCTCTGTTTTTGTCTTCGAATTATAATGGGAAAAAAGGGGGGAATCTACTTGAAGTTTGAAAGCATAAAAAAAACATAAAACTAATTTTTTTACTACTTTACTCCTATAAAGTAATTATTTATTTAATTAAAATTGTGATTCCATCATATACTTTTTCTTTTTGTATTTATTGTTTGAGAATTTAGATTCTCTAAACTTTTTTTGTAAATTTTTTTGTGAGTTGTAAATCTTTAAGCAAAAACAAATACTAAACTCTTTTACGAGGAAACTTCACATTCCTATATATAGAGGCTTACAATTCTGCACCCCGGCTTTTATGTCTGTATTTATATTGTAACTTTAGAGAAAAAATTCAAAAAGTTTGGATCATAAATACAAAAATATATAGAAGTATGTGGTAGGATCATAATTGTTAAAATTAAAAATTTAATCTTATAACCAACATGAGTTGGTTCAATTAGTAAGAATCAAAATAATTCACTTAAAAGTATTTTTCTTTTTTTAAAAAAATCTCAATTTTAACAGTCCTCCTTAAATAGCAATTTGTCAATATTATTATAAGTTATTATTGGAACTTGCAGCATGCTCTGATTTTAAAAATATGGTAGTCTTCCATTTTCTGAAGTTTTAATTAATTTTTTTAATCTTATAGTATTATAGAACTTAAAAAAAATTAATATAACATCAATTAAATAAAAAATGCAAAATTTCTCATAAACTAAATTAAAATTACTTTTTTTTGGTGCATGAGTTGTTGCTTTTTTCTTATTTTACAAAGTTTATAATGAAAAGAGACTCTTCTTATTCAAAATCAAGACAAACTACTAATCACAATAAAAATTTATAATAAAATTAACTAACAATTTTTTTTATTTTAAATTCAAACGAAAATCATGCACTTTCATTTATTGATTTTGATAAATGCACGTAATGACATAAAATAGACGGTACGAATGATGCAACGTGGGATGGTAGATTCTTAGTACCGAACATGAAGTACCAAGATCAACTCTGCTCTGACTTTGGTGTTTTTATTCTACTGGTACACGTGCTCAACGGCTTTTCCTTCCAACCAAAGGATTCTTGAATCTTATAGCTGAATACATTTCAGTCGTATGAAAAAATCATTTAATATTGTAATTTGTAAGAGATAATTATTTTTTGATTTAATTTAAAAAGTTAATTAAAAATTTAACTATATTAACTAATAATTTATATATTATTAATCAAACAATATCAAAATAAAAATAATTTATTAATTAACTATATATAAATTATTAGTTAATGTAATTAAATACTTAGTTAATTTTTAAAACGAATCAAATTGATATTATTTTTCACAAGAAAAATTAAAGAACCGTTCTCCTAAAAAAGATTTTGATAATAGTTGCACTACGAACACAAAAAAAAAAAATTTAAAAAGGAAAAAGAAAGTTTAGCGGCCTTTGCCTAGGTAGAGGCTAGAGTGGTTTATTTTAACATTTTTTTCATAGGTGGAGATGAAATACTATCCACTGACAATTTTGAGGATTTTTTTAAAAGATAATTGGAAATTGTTTGGCAGTATCCCAAATGATTTCCTAAATTTCACCACCTGTGGTAATGGATCTTTTGTACTTATTGAAAATTATTTTAGTACTTATTTATTTTTTTAAAGTATTAATATTTATGATAAGTTGTAAAATATTTATTAATTATTATATATATTTAATAAAATTTTAAATATTTATTATAAAATTAATAATTAATAACTCATTTTATATACTATATTTATCAAAGCACCATATCAATTTTCCGTATAAAAATGTAATATGTGCTAATGTGTGGGAACTTGCCAACCAGTGGATAAATTTTTGCTGTCCTGCACTTGCCCGCAAAAAAGAAACGAAATGCCAAAGGCCTGTGTAATTTGCTTGTTTGGATTCGGGCCCCAGTACGTCAACATCTAGGGCTATGTTGTTGGTGGCTGCATTGCTGCACAATCTCGAAATTGGCCGTGTACTTCCCAATGAAGTTTGGGAGCCTTCTATCGTGAATTTAAAGAAATATGGTGTATGCATATTTAGTAAAATATATTTATTATTATTAGTTATTACAAATTTACTTATGATATTATAAAAAATGTTTTTACTTTTTTTATTTATTTTTTAAAGGGCTTAACTCTCTTTTATTTTTATATTTTAATTTAATTTTTTATATAATTTTTCTCTTTTATTTTTTAATTCATGATAGGACATGAAATTTTAATTTTTTAATTTTTGTAATATTCTATAACGGGTAAAATCCCATTATGCCATTTTATTTTTTTAAATTGAATTTTTATTTTATTTTATGATTATTATTTAATTCATAATATATTTAGTAATTTTGAAATAAAATTTTATTTTTTAATTTATATCATGACTATTTAATCTGTAATTTTTATTTTATTTTATTATTTTAATCTATGATGAGATTGTCAATAACTTTTTTATATGAAAATATCTATTTTTTTCTTTTTTACTAAAATATGCTTTTTTTTCAATTGAAAAATTAATTTTCATGAAATCAACGTCTCAATATTTTTTTTTCTTTTTAATATGAGCCATTTATTAGAAATAATAAAACTCATCAATCTATCTAATGCTTCATAATTATGTAGGAACCGCTTAAACATACTACTTTTATTTTTCTCTTTGCAAAAAAACCCTTTGCGATTGAATGACAATAAATAATAATAAATTATTATTTTATTATGACGAGATTCTTAAACCCATCATGAGAAAAATAAAATTTTTTAAAAATGGGTAATGTAGAGAAAAAAAAAATTTCATTTGTCATAATTTTGACTAGACAAAATAAAAACTAGACAGAAATTTTTAGCATGTTTTGATTCATTTTTAACTTTTTATTTCAATTCACCAACTTCATTATCTCAATAAAATTAAAAATTATCTTTAAAGTAAAGTAATGATAAAAAAAATAAAGAAAATATTTATTGGAACACAAAAAAAAAAATTGTTACAACACCATACATGTAATGATAAAGCACTAAAAAATGAAAAAAAAATATTTCGAAATTGTCAATCCCGTTAAGACTAAAAAGAAAAAACATTTCAGGACTGTTAGTCCCGTCAAGAATTGAAAAAAAAAATATAAAAGTCTATTACTTTCCAACACTAAGACTTATTTTATTTTAAATGTTAATCCATGATGGGTTTACAATCTCATGGAATTTTAATTTTTTTAATCAAATTTTTTATTCTATACAAGCAAGATTTTATTTTATTTCTTTCAAGTAAATGATTTTTTTTATTGTTCACTTTGAATCAATGAAAAGGCTAAAGGAATATGAACCATTTGAGAATACTTGTTTGTTTTTTTTTTTTTTTTGCAAATGACTTTCACTCAATTTATTGTTCGTGGAGGTGTTAGTAAAAATAAAGCATAACCTAAAGCATAATATGTTCAACTAATTCTATGTATAATTATCTACTGTGTAAATTCATTGACCGATTTTATTATTCTTAATGGACGGTGAATGCATGCACTTATTTGTAGGTGTATGTTAGACAAATCCATGAAGTTTGTAAGAGGTTACACGAGCACATTGTGTTTTTGTTTGAAGTTATCTCTCTTCTTTTTTTTCTTCCTGCTTTTTGTTGGTAGCTGCATTTCTGCTTTTTCTTGCACATTGTATTACATAAAGTTATTAAATTTTATATAAGTTTAAAAGTAAATTTAATGGTACATGGATACAAAAATGTATTATAAATGTTTAGGGTTGGATTATCTTTCCAACATAACATTTTTTTTAATCAGCCTCTAGCATTACTCGATTGCAAGTATAGGGACCAAATTCAAACTCCTTCGTTCACTCACGGAGCCCAAGCCAAGAACGCTTAGAAGAAACAGTTAGGTTGTGACTTGTGAGTTGTGACTAAAGAAGCCCAATGGTGTCGTTGCCATTTCTGTTTCTTCCTTGAGCCCAAAATGTCGCAGGAACGAAGCCTATTACTTGGCGGGCTTTAAATTTCTATTTGGGAGTGGATTAAATAAACAACCAATAATAATTGGCTCCATATACCCAAGGCACCACGTCAAATTCCTACATAACTTAGGAAACACAACCAGATTCAAGACTTATATAAGGAAGATAGAGTTTCACAAACATTTTTGTATTTTAGATGTTATTTATATAATTTTTTATTATTTAAATTTATATAACTATCTAAATTTGAGTCAAGAGTAAAATTGATTAACTCAATAAATAAAAGATTTAATTCTGATTTATTATAAGTGTAAAACTTCTTTAAAATATCATTCAATTATGTATTACGAAATTATTTCAACTATTATGTATTCAAATAGGAAGTCTAACCATTTTAATAATGTGTCAATACATCATTTAATGACAGTATAAAAAACTTTATGTCAATGGATAAATTTAAACTCATAAATAAATAGTTAATTTTCATCTAAATTTATTAGCTCTATTGATAAAGTATCCATGGAGGTTTTTTGTGTTCCGCAATTTGAATCGTGGAGTTGTATCTTAGTTTCAAGGACAGCAGTACAAAGACAGTCGAAATAAACTTCACATGGATAATCCTGGACCACACTGCTCGTTGAGATCTTCATGAATCCCCAACCCCAATTGGTTCTACTGGCAGTGACAGTGTTTTGACCACTGACCAATTGGTTTTACTTCTAAAACAAGTTTCTGCATAATTTTGCCACAGGTCCAGTCACGGTTGGTGGACCAGTAATCTATAATCAGTTATGAAAGTGTCGATATTACCATAAAGCAGGTCATGCGGTTACTCATATTAAATCATGTGGGGCCATATTAAGGGTATTCTCAATTTCATTATGGCGTAGCCACCTTACAGTGAGGGTGTATACACACTCACGTGTTCCAGATCATGATATATATAGTGATGTATTGTTCAAATGTATACACTATATTGCTAGACTCTACTAACATAATAAAGTGGCTACTTTTTTCATTTTAATTTCTTAAGATCTAACATATAAGCAACCGAGATACAAGAACACACGCATATTTTTAATAGTAAATGACTGTTGTCTATCAAAATGAGAAAATTATGTATAATTCGAGCTATTCTGAAAAAAAAGTTAAGTGTGATCTAGTTGTTAATCAATTTTCTAAATAATGTGTGAGGAATCCGTTAGTTTAGATACCATTGCGCATTATTAATTAATTTTTAAATTAAAACTTTAAAATATAAAATAAGAAAGCCACAATTAGTTAGCAATAAAACCTCTTCTACCTCTTTGAATATATTTTACAATATGCATATATAAGCATTAGCATTTTTTACATGCACTAATGTAGGTGTGACGCTAATTTTTATTTTATTTGATCTAATTTAAATAACTACACACTGAACATGACTTCTATTAAATTATTATTGTTGTTTTTGTTGTTTACTTTTCAACACATGTTCTGGCACCAATTTTTAATGCACATGATTATAGGTGCATGGGATACTAAGAACGACACCACCAAAACACTGAATAGGGCTATGTAATGTTATAATTACCAATACAAGTACCTTGATGAGTGAGGGTATTGGCTGGGCAGCAGCACCTCCATCGCTTTAAGCCAGTTGAGGCATGCATGATCTCACGCGGGAATACCATTGATTGCTGTTCTTTTAAGCATTTAGCCACTGTTTTTAGAATATAAAAAACAAGTTACCCAATCGAAAGAATAAGGGAAGAAAAAGAAAGGTTGCAAGTTGCTAGACAGTTAGCATGAAGTGTTTGTTTGTCATGACGAAGAGAGGTTATCTTTATTGCATTTTGCGAAATTTCTTATTCTTTTTTTATTTTCAAATAAGTAAAAAGAAAACAAAACAATTAATTAACTTCTTCGAAGATTCAGAGGAAATTATTGCTTATTAAATTAAATTATGATAATAATGTTGCGAAAAATAAAAGAGATAGAGAAGGGTTGAGAGGGTCAACTTCAAAATAATGCAATTGAAAAGCAACAAACAATTCGTGGCGGGTCTGATTATGGAAGTTTCCTCTATACCACTTTGGCCTTCTTTTCGGCGATCATCCAGCTTCTTTTGTTGACTCACCGGTTTACGGTATACTTTAAATTACAATGAAAATTACAATTATTAAAAATTAAAATTAAAATTAAAATAATAATAGTTTGAAGTTTGAACCTTAAGATATTGTTTACATGAAAAAGTTTGGAGGAGAAAAGAGAAAGTGTGTAATTTTTTGTTTTAAATTTCTTTTTTTTATTTAATAAATTTTTTAAATAAGAGAAATAAAATAAATAATTATCATATAAATTTTTAATTATGTCTTTTTTTAATATTTTATAATTATTTTAATTTAAAAATAAAAAATTATCATTCTCTTTTTTTTTCAAATTCTTTTAATTCAAACCAACTCTAATGGGATTCTGAAATCAAATAATTCATTTACGACTTTTGAATAAAATTTTAAATTTTATATGATTAAAAAACACTTAAAATTTTAAAATTATTTATATAACATAATGATTGAATTTTCAGAATCTGACATATAATTCCCTTATGAACGAAGCCAAAAATGTTTTTTTTTTCCAGTAATAAAAATAATTTATTTTTAAATGAAGATCCTCTCATTTTATTTAATATTATGAGATAATTATGTTATAAGAAAAATAATATAAATTTTATTATAATAAAAAATATTATTGTTTTTTGGTGTGATCAAGAATCAAGATAGTTGGAATAGGGTAAGGTAGGGTAGTGATTAGGCAGGTAGGGTGAGGCCATAGGCATAGCTGACCCCAGGAGACCAAATCATTGGGCTGCTCCCTATTGGCTACTGCCTCATTCCCTTCCTCCATCCATTCGAGTTCAACGCTTTTCAAGAAAAAACCTACCGCCGGAGCTCCCCTTCTCTATCACTGCCACGTGTCAGTTATAATATCTATTTCTCACTTTGTCTCTCTAGCTGTTAACCGGTAAGAAAATATAATAAATTATAATTAATTAATTTCAATTATGATTATAACTAACAGCTAGGCTCAGATGGCCGTGAAAAGTGAAGGGAGAGAGTCAGAGAGCAGTGTTTTGTTGCACTCACTGTTGGTCGTACATCATTCTTCTCGTGATTCTCGTTCAGCTTCGGCAGGTACAGGTACACAGAGCACGCGCGAATTTCGTCTCCACACTTGGTCCTTCTTCTCCTCGGTCTTCGAATTCTTAGGGTTCTTGAATTGGTAATGTGGCTTTGATGCGACATTGATCATCGCTGCTCTGCATGTTATAACTTACAACACTCGCCCTCCCACCACTACTATGTCATTGTCCGGCCCACTCGATCGTTTCGCCAGACCCTGTCAGTTTCTTTTGCTTATTTTGTTTTCTTTAAAACTTTTTTTGTTGGTGTTTTTCTGTGAATCTTGTTTGGATGATGTATATGCCACTTCTTTGAGTCTAGGGTTTCTTCTGAACGATTTCTAAAGAGAAGCAGTAATTTGGTAAAAGATCCGCCTACTGAAAAAAAAATGGACTGGTTGGGGTTTAGATTATTCAAATTTTGTGAAAATTTTGAATTTTGTGGTTTACGCGTTCAAGAAATCTTTACCTCTTTGCAACAAGAATGTTTCTTTACCTGGTTTTAACAAGTTTTTTAGAAGTTAATTCATGATGGAAATGTGAATATTGTTGAGGCAACAAGGCAGGGTCAGCACCCTGAATCTTTTTATTTATTGTCTTGTTTTGATTTTGCCAGGCTTTGAGGGGTTCTCCGGTAGTGATGAGAAAAAAGAAAGGAGATCTGATTTTGAGAACTCTGAGGATGAAAGGAGGACAAGAATTGGATCTCTCAAAAAGAAAGCTCTCAATGCATCTTCCAAATTCAAGCATTCTCTAAAGAAAAAGAGCAGCAGGAGAAAAAGCGATGGCCGTGTTAGCTCAGTTTCCATTGAGGATGTTCGCGATGTTGAGGAGCTGCAGGCTGTTGATGCTTTTCGCCAATCACTGATTATGGACGAATTGCTTCCAGAAAAACATGATGATTACCATATGATGTTAAGGTGCCGTCTTTTTTTTTGTAGAACTAAATTACTTCTTTTTCCTTATTCATACTGAAATGCATTGTCCAAACATTTTGATTTCAGTTACAACAAAGTAAAAGTACATAGCATGGGAATATTTCATAGGGGTGTTAGACTTGCCTTCTAACTGCATCTCTTAAAATATAGCTTTAAATTGGTCGGTTTTGCTGCTATGCTTTTTTGGTTTGAAAATGGACATCAAAATAGCTGTTTCATTCATATATCTATGCATGTAGAGTTGCAGGAAACTGAAGTTTTGAAAAATGCTCTAGTTTTTTATGATCTTGGTTCAACAAATGGTCTTATACCTGTGTTTTCTTAATTTTTACATTTTACAGATTTCTGAAAGCAAGGAAGTTTGATATTGAAAAAGCAAAGCATATGTGGGCTGATATGCTACAATGGAGGAAAGAGTTTGGTGCTGACACTATTATGGAGGTAAATGCAGATAGAATTTGGATGATATTCACTCAGCTTCTGCAGATTTAAATTTGCAGTGATTGATTGCCTTACCACTGCATTCTCTGAGCTTAATATTTCATGTTTTTCTTAAGGATTTTGAGTTGAAGGAGTTAAATGAAGTTGTAAGGTATTATCCACATGGCCATCATGGTGTCGATAAGGAGGGAAGACCTGTTTACATTGAAAGGCTTGGAAAAGTTGATCCAAACAAACTTATGCAAGTTACAACTATGGATAGATATGTAAAGTACCATGTACAGGAGTTTGAGAAAGCTTTTGCAATAAAGTTTCCTGCTTGCACAATTGCTGCCAAGAGGCACATAGATTCAAGCACCACAATCTTAGATGTTCAAGGCGTGGTATGTTGCCTGTAATTATTCCTCATTGCATTGCCTGTGAATTTCTATAACAGACAAATAATTTATTTGTTATAATGTCAATTTTTAGGGCCTTAAGAACTTTACAAAGTCTGCCCGGGAACTCATTACGCGATTACAGAAGATTGATGGTGACAATTACCCTGAGGTGAGCAATCTCAGTTCCTCTGTGTAATTTTTTGTTATGTTTCTTATTTTGATTTCATTAGTTATTGGAAATTTTAAAGATGAACATATACTACGGTCTCAGTGATTAATGATTTACTTTTTCTTTTATTAATGATACAGACTCTCTGTCAAATGTTTATCATAAATGCTGGCCCTGGATTTAGGCTGCTGTGGAGCACTGTCAAGTCTTTTCTTGATCCCAAAACTACTTCAAAGATTCATGTATGTAAAAATTATGTATTCTAACTGTATAAAGCTCTTTTAATGATAGTTTAAGGCTGATGACATTGCTTGATGCTTCTTTGAAAACATTACTTAGGTTCTTGGAAACAAGTACCAGAGCAAATTGCTTGAAATAATCGATGCCAGGTACTTTGTTGATCTATTTTTGACTTGTTTCTATTTCTCCGTATGTTAGAATTTTTGTAATTTTTTTCCTATTGATTGACCAGTGCCTTATACTTTTTAAGCATCACTACTATTTTATATTATCCTTTAAAATGCCTAATTTTTTTGTGCACTTAATGAAGTGAGTTGCCAGAGTTTCTGGGAGGTACCTGCACTTGTGCAGATCAGGGAGGTTGCCTCAGATCTGATAAAGGGCCCTGGAAAAACCCTGAAATATTGAAGGTTATATACTGGCCTTACTTGCCTTTTGATATGTTTAACAGGTGTTCTACTATATCAATCTGACATGTTATATGCTTACAGTTAATTGCGTGTGGACATTTTGCAGATGGTTCTTGGTGGTGAAGCACGGCGGGCAAGGCAGGTAGTAAAAGTTCTAAACAGCGAAGGGAAGGTTATTGCATATGCCAAGCCACGATACCCAATGGTAATTCTTTGTATGGCTTGTTATTGCTTTAACTAAGTGTAGGAAAACTTGATTCCTTTGTACCTCTTCTTCAGTGTCCTTTTCATCGTATAAACATTGTCGATTCTGTTACTTCCTCCTTGCAGATGAAAGGCAGTGATACATCCACAGCTGAATCAGGGTCTGAAGCTGAAGATATAGCTTCTCCAAAAGCGGTGAAGAGTTACTCAAACCTTAGGTTGACCCCTGTTCGTGAGGAAGTAAGTGTTGACCTTGTGATCTGTTTACTCTCATTGTTTTCATTAAATGGAAGAAGTTGCAATTGATTTTTCAGAGGTCTTTTGTGCACCCTCCTCCAGTCCTCCCCTTCATAAATTGAATGGCAGCAAAGTTTTCTTTGATAATTGTTAAACCTGTTATACTGTGAGTTTAATGTGTATTCATTTAAATGTACAGTAACTGGTCACAATATTTAAAGATTCCATGAGTATGAAAAAAAAAATATAATGTCTGTTGGTGTCAAGAGGTCTGTTTATAGGATTTGCCCTGGTCTATCACAAACTCTAAAGCTGTTAACATTTTGTGTTCTTTGTCAGGCTAAGGTAGTTGGAAAGTCAAGCTATGCTTGTAACTTATCTGGGTATGATGAATACGTTCCAATGGTGGACAAAGCTGTTGATGCTGGCTGGAAGAAGCAAGCATCTCTCCAGAGGTCTTATACTTCAAAAGGTTAGCAACTTTAGCCTAGTATTTATAGTAGATATACCCTTTTTATGAATTTTCTTGTGGTGCTTCTTCACTGGAATTGATACACATGCTTCTAAAAATAATCTTGTACGTTAAAATTGTGAGTGCTTTCTGGTCTTAATCTAATTAGAAACCCATTTCTTTTTCAGCATAATGACACTAATTCTCCCCTGACCTTGGTAGGGCATTTGATGGCTAGAAATGCATAATGTCCCGACTAATGAGCTTCACTCTATAATGATGTTTTATAGAAGATTAGGTTCAATTATATCATGAATTCATGACTAATCAATGTTGGATTGGAGTGAACTGATATTTTGATAGGTTTTATTGAAGATTTGAACCTGATATTTTCTGCTAATGCTCTTGTTGTTAGTTTTAGTTTTGCATAGAACTTATTTAAAATTTCAAAATATTATTCAGTACATTGGGTGCAATGCACCTATTTTCATAAATAGCAGCCCACTTCCTTATTTTTAAAAACCTATTTTTTCAGTTTTTGAAATTTGAGTTTTTCCACTAACTTTAAAAACAAGACAGTGGATTGCTATTTATGGAAATGGTGTATTACACCTGGTGCACTGAGTAATTTCTTGCAAGTTAGAGACATAAACCATTTCAGGCCCTACACCTAAGAGTTTAAGCTTTTGGAAGAGTTGATCTTTGACATGGTATTTATGCTTTGTCAATGCTTTGGGCTTAAAGGGCTTTCATGTGAAGGGGTTTGTTAGAGATATAAACAAGTCATGGGCTTGGTTGAGCTAGTAAGCAGGCTCGCCCCCATGGGATAGGATGCAAGTTCGAATCCCAGTGGGAGTCGCTCTGGTTAGGAGGCAGCAAAAACCTTTGTGCTTTAAGCTGCTGACTGTGGATTAGTCCCATACGAGGCCCAAAGGGCTTAACCCATGGGGTTACCGCGGGGCGCCACTCGGTACAAAGGGCTAATTAGGGTGGTTGACCAAAAAAAAAAACAAGTCATGGGCCTGGGCTATAAGAGCTTAAGCTTTTGGTAGAGCTAGTGCTTCGCTTGGTTTCTTGATTTGAATTATTTGATGTAATTTGCTCCAGAAAAATTAAATTGAAATTTCCAATACAGGAACACCTCCCCTTCCTGACTCTCAAAAAACTCCAGAAGGGATTCAAGCTCGGATTTGGGTAGCCGTGACTGTCTTCTTTTTTACCCTATTTACTCTCTTCCATTCAGTCGCATGCCGTGTGACCAAGAAACTTCCTGCAGTATCATCTAATGATTATCAGACTACTCCAGAACCAGCTCTTGATACAACAAACAAGGAGGACTGTCGTCCTCCTTCACCAACTCCAGCATATACAGAGGCAAATCTCCTTTCCTCCATGCTGAAAAGGTTAGGTGTGCTTGAAGAGAAGGTTGACACACTCCAATCTAAGCCATCTGAGATGCCTTATGAGAAAGAGGAATTGCTAAATGCTGCTGTCTACCGAGTGGATGCTTTGGAAGCAGAGTTAATTGCAACTAAGAAGGTAGGATGCTATATTTTTGTTTTCCATTATTTTTGAAGAAACTGCAGTCATGATGATGTACTTTATACTTATGGAGTGCATGTCTATTGCACTGAGGTATTTCCATTTCATCTTTTTTCCTCTTTTTTTTTTTTGGTTATCTTTAAAAGCTAAAAGCATTCCTTGCTTCTGTTAGCTGGCTGCTCTGTGAATATAAAGTCATGCACATTCATAATGAACACAAATGTGAATAATCAGTGCTATATTTTGCTTCACGTCTGACTTTATGTTATATTTATTGAAAAAAATATATTCAATCTCCATGGAACTGAGTTTCCCATTTATGCTCGTGAGTAGGACTCTAATATTTGTACTTTCTGGATTGTGCATTAGGCTCTCTATGAAGCGTTAATGAGGCAAGAAGAGCTGCTTGCTTACATTGATAGTCAAGAAGAAGCTAAGCTACGGGTAAGTCCGCACATGCATCTTTGAAACACGGTTAAATTCTTAAGTGGACATTTTTCAAATTTCTGATATTTCTCTTTCCTTCATTTTGCTGCTTGTTAATCAGAAAAAGAAGTTTTGCTGGTGAGTTTTGTTGCTGATAGAGAGAAACTCTGGAGGAGGGTGTTTTTCAAATCATGGTGTTTCTAAGGAGTGTTGACCTTGCACATGATGTAAACTCTGAACACTGATTTTTAGTTTACTGAGTAAACTTAATGGAGAATTGTTTCAAATGTGTGTATAGCCTGAATGGCTTCTTTGCCGGCTTAAACACAAGCTTTGTTGTTTTTGCTGTGGCTACCTTCGTTTATCCTGGTGTTTGGTGTGGTTGCCTTTGTTGGTTGGAAAAGATTTTGTTCTTCTGATCTCTCATAACTTGCACTGAATATTAATCTATTTGTGGGGTTGGCGAGGAGGGGGGGGGGGGGGGGACTAAAATCAAAAGAAATAATCTTTAACTAGAAGTTATTCTTGCAGATGTTTTTAAGAAACCAGGCTGATCTTTTCAAGGTAAACATTAGCAGAGCTCTAAGGCAATGCTAATTTAATGTCTCCAAACAAACAGCGATGATTGTAAGGGGCTTGCGCAGATATGTCCAAAATACTGAATGTGTGCATTCCATTGGTAAAATATGTTAGTAATTGTCGATGGTTGGGATGAAGTTCCATTTATCAAGTAGTTGTAGACGGTTGGGATGAAGTTACATTTTTGTCAGAGGGATGAGTTTATGCGGTGCTTGGTTCACACATTACTTTTTCATTCATGGGAAAATTAGATGAAAATGTTGGATTTTCATATTTGGTACAAGTTTTGAAAAAATATTCCTATCCAAAAATGATTTTGCCCAACATTTTCACATTTTCATTCCTATGAGAAGAGGTGAGTTTGCAACATTTTCATGATATGAAAATATTTGTCATGTGAAATGTTCAAAATATTTATCATTTTATTTTATCGTCATATTATCAATCAACTACTATCACGTCGTTGTTAGAGACTGTCATCGATCACCATCGACCATCACCCACGGTAGCTAATCATCGAAATTTGGCCACCTCTGTCGCAATCGACTGTTGACGATGACTCGTGACTTCGGCCAACGTGTCAATCACTAAAATCTAGTCATTGCTTGTTGTCGTCTGTAATTGACAGTCACTAACTTGGGCTACCACCGGCCCGCAGGTAGTTGAAGTCATTCATTAGAATGTTTTTGGTCAACTAAACATAATAATAATCATAAATACTATTTATGAGAATATCATTCCTAAATATTTTATTCTTAGGAATGTTTTCAAAGCTTCAACCAACCATCCCCTGAGAGGGTGAATTTGATGGCATTATCCCTAAGGTTAAACTGGGGAGGAAAATTCTATTTTTAGGACTTCTAACAACCTTGTCTTTACATAAAGAAGTAATTACCATAAAAGAGGGGGGAAATATAGCTTATGTGAATGCAAAAGATACTTTCGAAAACATCTTTTTGCATGTATTATGCAGAGCCAATTGAAGGAAAAGAAAGGATTTTACGGAACTACTGTTACTTCCGATGGCTTCTATACAGAATTGCAAAGCAAGCTTTTTTGTTAAACTAAACCGTGCCTAGTTTTATTCAACATATACACAATTGTCAAGGAAAGGCACACTGCATTATACAGAAGTTTTTAATCGAATACTGGACAAATTATACAGCTGAATGCAATAGCATCCGATGGGGCTGATGATAGAGAAACGCCACCAACTTTACAACTCTTCCTGATGTAAAATATTTGAGGTCAGAAAGCAATAAACACCTATGACCTTACCAGTGGAACTGCAATCACAAACCCAAAAATTTGTGTAAGCGAAAGCATCAGTAGAAGTATCTACATAAATGCATGGCAAGTATGAAGCAGTGTCAGAGTTCAAATGACCTACCAACTTCTTCTTCTTCTTTTTGTCAATGTGGTCTTGGAGCTCTACTTGTCGAGAAAGAGCATCATCAAGTGCCTAAAGCCAAAAAGGAAGCAAAAGAAATTACAAATATGTTAGCACACGTATCTATCTAGTGTAAGATGCTTTTATCATCTTTTATCCTCCAAATAATGATGACATTCAAGTATCAAGGAAAACCAGCAATACCTTTTTGGCCGCAGCCAACTCTTGTTCCAGAGTACTGACTCTGTTTAGAGCGCTATTCAGCAATTCCTCCTTTTCGGGTGGCATGGCAGGTCTCATGCTGAGGACATTCACCTTCTCTTCTAGTTCAGCCATGCGCTTCATCATGGCCATGTGATCACCACTGGAAATAGCAGGTTCTTTCATCATGGTGCTATCATAATATACTGAGCTACCATACAGGGCAGCTTCAGTGATTTTCCTTGGCATGTTCCTTGTCAAGCGGATAATCGTTACAATTCCCATAACAAAGGCCATGATTCCACCAACAAATTGATTTCTAACCCCATCAGAAGTCTTACAAGCATTGTTTGGGAAACAATCTGCAGCTTAAGGAACATATATTTAAAATTTCAACGAAGGCAAATCCAAAATTAACGTGTATAGATTGGTTGTTAATGTGAAAATAATGTTGATTTAGATTATATTGGTGAAATAGGAGTGAGCAGTGTTTTATCTCTGACCAGTAATATCTGTGAATTAAAAACAAAACAAATTTGCCGTGGGCAACACAACAGTGCAAGGGAAAATCCACTGAGAGAGATGACAGTATACCAGAAAGAACAATCATACAACAGTACCGAATACCTTTAGAAAGTGCAAAGTTATCATTTTGTACTGCTTGCTTCCAAGATGTATTGACTGGCTTGTCAATCACTGGGACAAAGGCGTCATACTGATATACACTACATTGTTTTGCGACCTGCAATATATACACTACGTTTCATCAAGTAATGAAACTTGCTCTAGTTTTGCTTGATAGGACAAAAAGGTGTTTGTTCCCCTCCTTATAAATGTTACTCAGCTGCATAGCCTCGAGTTTACAGACACAGTAAACTACCATGACTAGATAAATTAGTTGCATAATGCTAATCTATGCAGTTTCCTTTAACTATTTCTTGCAAAAAGTAATACATAGGATGGGGACAACAACTGATTGAAGCCTAGGAAACTTACTCCTAGAACAGCGCAGGATTTGGGATGCTCCACTTTAGGCAATAAACATTGCACATCGCATGCCTCGGGAACTGATTCTTTGTAGAAAGAATCGCATTCCTTAATATTGTAAGAAAAAGAAAGGATATCAAGTTATCAAATTTTCTGGCAAATAAAGATACGGCGAAGAAAGTTTCAGAACAAAGTTTTTCACTTGAAATTGTAAAGAAGTAGGAAACTGAGTGACTACCTTTTGATCATATGCTGTTTCATCTTCAATGATTGTTTTCTCCTCAATCCCAGATAAGGTTTTCCTCCTGCATTTGCCCTCGCCATTTTGAACCAGCTAATTCATCCAAAGAAAAGACTTATTATTTCCTTTGCTATATTATAAAACGAGAAAGAAATTGATCTTTCAGCAGTAAACTACCTTCAAGATTTCTGGGTCATTCCATGGTCCCTTGTCAGAAAGCATACAACCACCTTTATCTGCACAAGTACAAGTACCGCCCAAGAACTCTGGAAGTTCACTGGTAAATAAGAAAGACAAACAAGGTATTATGTATAGTCTTATGTAGTAATGCTATACAGTGTTATATTGAAAGAACATACTTGTAAATCAATAAATTTGGTCAGGAAGGGTTAACATTTCTCAATTCTAAACTATGTGCAGCATGACCTAGATACCCTAAATTTCTATCGAGATGAGAATGAGATAATATACTTCAATGAGAAAGGAGAAAAAGTTAACCTGGCATCAATGATTTCAAGCAACTTGCTCTGGTATTTGTTACCTAGGACCTGGTCAATAAATCATTAATCTGTTCAGTGCCCCTACTTAACTGAAATCGACATTGCTTCCAAGTGATAAGTATATGAAAAATGGTTACATGGATTTTTGAGGTAGTCTTGGGATCAAGGAATGACTTAACGGTGTTCCACAACAGCCTAAATCCAGAACCAGCGTTGATGATGAACATACGGTTCAGGGTCTGTGTGGAAAGAAAAGTTCAATTAGGGTAAATTCAGAAGATGGAATTTGAGCTAGGGAGGCAACCAAGGCGACTGACATGTCTATGTAGCTAAACTAGTACCTCAGGATAGTTGTCACCATCAATCTTCTGAAGCCGCTGGATAAGATCCCTTGCAGCTTTGTTCATACTTTTAAGACCCTGAGCAACCATGCTAGTCAGAAGTTGTGTAAAAGTTTTTTTACATATGAGATACATATATAACAGTTGATATGATATCCACTAGTATAAATGGAAATGGAAAGCACCTCCTTAAATTTATGGTGTCTATAATTTAAGGTGTTACAATAGTTATTTTCTCTTGTAGGTTTTCTTTGGGCAGAGGGGTTGAAAGAACTAAATAGTTGTAGAATTTCGTACATACCACTCCTTGAACATCCAAAATAGTTGTGCTTTGGTCAATGTGCTTCTTTGCTGCAATTGAACAGCCAGGCAACTTAACAGCGAAGGTCCTCTCAAACTCTCTTACGTGGTACTTAAGATAGCGTTCCATAGTTGTTACTTGCATCAGCTTGTTAGAGTCAACCTGACCCAATCTTTCAATGTAAACAGGTCGTCCATCCTTATCAATTCCGTGATGCCCTTGTGGGTAGTATTTTAGAACTTCATCTAGTTCCTTGAATTCAAAATCCTTAACAAAACAAAAGAATTTCCGGTTAACCACATAAATAAAATTTTGTACAGAAGAACATAGCATGAACGGTATTTTTTTCTTTTTCCACAGGAATACCTCCATGATAGTGTCAGCACCAAATTCCCTCCTCCACTGAAGCATATCTGCCCACATTTGTTTTGTTTTCTCAATGTCAAACTTCCTTGCTCTCAAGAATCTGGATCATCATATATTAAATTGATAGCGCAATTAGAACTGTGCAATTAAGGCATTAAATGATGATACTCATGCTACAGCTATTAGCAAATAAAAAAATGAACAAGAAACTGTGTCACAAGGGCTACCTTAGCATCATATGATGATCATCATGTTTTGAGGGTAATAGCTCTTCCAAGACAAGTGCTTGACGAAAAGCATCAACTGCCTGCAACTCTTCTGCATCAAGTTCATCCTCAATAGCAACAGACATAACCCTGCTGTGCCTCCGCCCCTTCTTTGTGAAGGAATGCCTGAACTTAGAAGAGGCACTGATTGCCACCTTCTTTAAAGACCCAAGTCTTGTCTTCCTTTCATCCTCCGAATATTCAATTTCAAGACCTGTGCTTGCAGGAAGGAAAATTTTACTCACAGAAGTTCTAATGTGAAGATAGAAAGAAAGAAATTCACGCGCTAAACATCTTCATCCTGCTGCTTCTGGCAAATATAAAGTACATGTTTTTCCAATAGCACAACATTAATTTGGATTTACAATTGTTATCAACCCAGCAATTTCCCTAGTGAATGGCGTTAAATGCAAGACATTAGTAGACCTCTATTGGCTGTATAAATTTTTTATCCTCAAACTTCTACAGATCCATACTGTATGCCGCAAACATTTATGCAAAGTTCATATGTTTACACACAGACTAGAGATATTGCAATGGCAACCACAGAGAAATCAATCATCTTCATTTCTACCATGATTCCACTTGGGTAAACGGCATGAATAAGCTGTAATAAGATACGGCGCATTCTAAATAATAGTAAATGCTTGTCTTGTCTGTGATGATCATCGGATTCACTTTTCTCATCATCATATATTATAAAGAGTGCAAAATTGTTATGACATGCCATTTCACATTCTAGTACAAACATAACCATACAGAATAGATAAAGATTTCATGGTACATGCATAAAATATAAGTAAAAGCGGACGAAGAACTGCAAAGGGATACAGGGTAATGTGCTGAGATATCAAATTGCAATAACTTAAGACTTACCAACTTTAGTGGGTCGATCAATAGGTCCGGACACGGTTTCACACATGATTAATTGAATCTCGTAAGCTTACTCAAATGAGCACAGACAGCCGTAAGGCATAAGAGAACCAAGTACTCACATATAACAGATGCCCACAATTGACCCCTCACGTGCGCCTACACCTTTTATGAGCAACATGTTAGAAGCTGAAAAGCCAATTCCTTCAGCCATAAAACATATCAACTTAGCATGCATGGAAAAAGAAAAACCAGAAAGAAAAAAAAAAGATAGATATTGATATACTTAATGATGAAGTGCAGTTCAAGCAGCTAGAAATCGCTAAAATGGAATCTACGGGGGCTCAAAAAGTTCATGAATTAACATCATGAAAGAGAAGAAGAATAATCGAAGAAGATGAAGAAAGAATATTAGGAGATGATACCTTGCGACAGGAATGTACGTAGGGGTTGCAAAAGCAAGAGAAAAACGCAAATTTATGATCCGAATATATCTCTCAAAGTGAGGCCATGACAGGAAGGCCAAAACGGGAAGCCAGGTTGGTGCAACTCATTTTTAGAGTTTGCTGTTTATTGTTTGTTTACTGCCATTGACGGGGTCTTCACGAGATGACTCTTTTTCAGCTTCCGTCGCTACAAGAGGGAAACAGATGGAGATGGAGTTGGCGAAATGCAAGCCACTCCGTTCTTTCACATTCTCTCGTCTCCACTACGCAACCTAACCAATGCATCCAACGTTTCTATCTTGTTTACTGTTATGTTATTTTAGGTTGTCTTTAACCTATAATTTGTATTTTAGATTTATATTTATAGTATTGAATATTTTTAACAATTTTTTGTATAATTTATTAGAGTTAAGTCTAGTTTAATCACTTAATATAAGTCTAGTTAAACATAAATTTAGTTCAAGTTATGATTGATATTAATACGTCCAATTATATACTAAAATTCACCCTTATTTTATTACTCTTTACTTTCCACATAGACACCTTCATCGTACTTTTACGTGCTTGCGGACCAATAATCTTCCTTTTGAGGGAGGTGGCTTTGTTTTAACGCAATTGACATTTGAATAAGAAAAAAATAAGAGTAAATATCAATTTTTGTTTTTTCAAGATATAAGTGTCATCATTTGGATTTTTCAATATAAATACATTAAAATAGTCATTCAATGTTAATTTTTATATTAAATTAATCATTCAATTGATATTTTTTGACATTAAATTAATTATTTAATATTATTTTTTGACATCAAATTAATCATTTAACGTCATTTTTTTACATTAAATTAAACCACTAAAACAATTAATTTAATGTAAAAATTTATTAAAGTATTAAATTGATAACATTTGTATTTTTGAAGAATTAAAATAAGTGTTTATTCAAAGAATAATAATAGTAAAATTTTAGAGGTTTTTTAGTCATCCAAATCTGTGGCATCTCCGTACTTTGAATTATTGGATTCTGTATCTAAATTTATTCAATAACTATTAACGAATTATTGCCCAAAAAACTAGTTCAAATCAAGTCTGATATCCCAAAATTTTATTTAATGGATTGAATTCAATTTATGCGAATGAGCTTGATTCAGGAGAGTTATGATTGTCCATCCCACTTGTTAATGACTTAAATTAAATTATTGGCATTTGAGCTGGCCGGTTGAAGGGATAGCTCATAATATGGTGCTCCACTAAGTTCAGATTCATGCCTCATGCTGCCATTCACATGAAAACGTTATTCCACACAGCTCACAACATGGAGAAGGAAAAGGAGAAAGAGACCTTGTCAAACTTGGATGACCAGGAGGAGCTCTTGCTTGCCATCATCTCCGCTCCCTTATGCTTTCTGAACTATGTGATCTCTTCTGTTGAGGAACGTATAATTAAGCCACCCACACTTACTTGCTAGTGTATTTGAGAAGAACAAAACGCTCGAAAACTGTAATCATTGTTGCAAAAACATAAGCTCACGGCTTAAAGTTTCCTTATAGTATTGTATTGTCACTGCATCATGGCTGCCGCACCCCACTCCACAGCATCTTTTGGTAAAGGATCCATTTGCATGATAATATCAATTCTGACAAGATAGCCTTACGGCCCTTACCTCAAGCAACGACAATTTCTGCACTCTTTCATAAATTGTCTATGATGGCCTCTGCCTACGGAAAATGCTAAAGCATACTGAGATGCCTTGACAATTGACATGGACAATATTGAGATTGGTCATGGACTCATGGTATCAAGATTCAAGACCAATGACTGTTTCAACATTTGGAGTTTATAAAGCAGTTGGATTGTGGAGCTGCGCTTGTAATTGGTGACGAATTGAGACTGGCTACTTATCCTTCAAATTATACCAATCTGCATCAAATTAATAATTTTTGCAACTTTCGGACGGTTTCACTTTAGTGTTACAACGCTTACCACTTTGTTCTGATTCATAATTGATAATAGGATATATGGCCATTCTTTTTTGTGGGAGTGGGGAAACTCTGGGTATTTATTCCTAGCTGCCCAACAAGATGTATTTGTCAATCTTGATAGTAAATTTTATCTTGGAAATCAATGTCGCAGCTGCAAAAATTGCTGGGAAGATGGATATTGCTTTAAGCCTTTAACTCAGGTTGTTCCCTGCATTAAGTAGAAGCCAGAGTGTACTAAATGAGTTGTGAATTGAGCTTATATCCAGATGGTAGTCATTCAAAAAATTGAACTCTGCTCCTTGCTATAGTTGGTTTGTTATATCAATTTATGTATTCTATTCAAACTAGGCTTGCTTTTTTTCTTTTCGTTTCCATCTTTTGGCTTTATAACTAGTACAATTTCATTCTTGTTTTATAAGATGATCGATCCTTTAGTTTAGTCGATTACTGACAGTGTATCCTTATTGCCGCTAATATCTTTCTTCCTCTTTGGCAATAATATGAACCATCACTGAATTACCTCCATTATATCACCCAAACTCGACGCAGTAAACTTTAATTTGTTAAAAAAGTCTGTACCATTCGTACCAATGAATGGAGTAAATATTATTGAGTCCTAGATAGCCCCACCTCCACCCTTATTCTTCCTTGAAGGTATTTTATTTTATTCTTTTCATTAGTAGAGGAAATCAGCACAATTCTTATTAGATGATAACTATGAATTTCTCTGCAAAAATAAAAAAGGACATCACCCTGGCAGTGTGCTGGTTTGGCCATTAATACTGTTGCTGCTCACTGCATGAGATTAGCAACTACTTACTATGGGAAGATATTTCCTCCTGAGTGTTAGGTAGAACAGTGATAGATCTCTGAAGTCTAAACTGTTCTCGTATATTATACATCCTGTTCTTTTTATCTCAATTAAATTTTTGCTAAACAAACACTTCAAAAAATATCATGTACCACTTCTGGCGTAGAAGTCTGGTAAGCTCATAGTCTTTCATTAACTCTCAGACTCTCATTAAGGAATAAAGAAGATTGAAATGAAACTTCCTGTCTAGAATGAAAAATGAACATGCGAAGTTGGAACCAGTTGATTGAGTAGTTGATGAAACAGCTGAAACTTGGACCCTCCTTTCAATTTTGATGCAATCATCACTTAAAGGCTGGAATTTGATAAAATGTACTGCAATTCATCTTGCAGGTCTGTGCTTAATCAAGCAGTTAGTTAACTTTCGACTTCGTTATATAGTTGTAACATTAAAACAATCCACCTTGAGGTCAAAGTATAATATCATAACTAGAACTTGTAGTTGGGATTACTGATAAGAAGAAAAACCTGAGAAGGTCAGCGTCCTTTTAGTTCCAACTGCTTTGGTACACCAACGGAGAAAATCCCAACAGACAAATCTATTATCTATTATTATTATTATAATAAGTAAAATTAACTTGAGAAACAATTAATACTATCATTAAACACATGTTAGCTTTTAAAAGAAAAAAGAAATAATAAAATTAAAGAAGATAATAAATAATAAAATTGAAGAAGAAAACAACATTAGAGAATAAATATTACCAAAACATATAATTAAAATTTAAAGAATTGAATAGTAAAATTATAAAAAGGATAATCTCTCTAACATATAAATTAAGTTACAACATTTTCTTCATTTAAAAGAATTTTTCTTAAAAGAATACTTCATAAGTTCAACATCTCTAAAATAATAACTATACATAAAAATATTATTTTGAATAAAAAATAATAAATCTATTTATCTATCTATATATATGAAAGTAAAATTACATTGAGAAGTAAATAATAATATTATTAAATACAATAATATCATTAAATATGAGTTAACTTTTAAAGAAAATGAATGAAATAATGAAATTTAAAAAGACAATTTTAGGAAGTATGTGCTGTCAAAGCATATAAGTAAAATTTAAAGAATTAAATAGTGAAATTAAAAAAGACAATTTCTCTAACATAAAAAATTAATTTACAACATTTTCTTAATTTCTATTTAAATTTTTTATTAAAAATTATTTCTTAATTTAACATCTCTGAAATATTAAATAATAAATAAAAACATTATTTTGAATAAAATAATTTGCACAGGTAGAATAAAATGTCAACTTTCTAAAATTCATTTGCAAAGCTAAAAGTCAAAGTTAAATGAATGTTTTGTGTGTTGACAAACACTCAACAAGCAAAATAAACTTTTCAGAAAATGTGTTGTATCTGGTGTACTTTCTGTAAAAGTTCTTAAACCACCTTCAAACGGACAAACCTTCCTCCTTTTCTATAAAGCCTTTGTTACATGAAGGATTGGACAACGAATCACATCTTCAAACAATCAGAAATCAAGAGAAAATATTGTTATTCATTGTGAATCCTCTTATACTCTATTTATGAACTAACTTGTGAGATATTTACTTTTAATGAGTTTTTCATATACATTACTCTTTTGAATTAGTTCTGCTTGGCTGAAAGGAAATCTAGCTAGGTAAACTACGATTTGTAACAACTTGTGCTCCAGATTTATTTGAGGATTGTCCTCACACACTAATACGAGTCTTTTCAGCGTGCTTATGTCCTCACTCACACGCACTATGATAATTTCCCCAGGGGTCACCAATCCCAGATTTTCTCCTGACTAAGCACGCTTGACCTTGGAGTTTCTAAGTTATGGACTTCCGAAAAGGAGATGCACCTTGTTGATATAGGTAGTACCTATCAAATCTTATATGAGCTTTCCTTAATTGTATAATTTCATACATGCACAATCTCAGAATTCTCCTCTGTTTCTAGTGTAGGCTTGGTTTATTCATGTACCCCCTCCGCCTAGAAGTCTGCCAAGAGCTGCTCATTATTTGTGCCTCTTAAACGACGATCACTTCCCGCCTTCTTCAAACCCGGGGTATTACAGTAGTAAGGTATGTAAGTGACCTGTTAAGCATTGTAGAGGTGCTATGTTGCTTGCTTTTAGCTTGGAAATACTAAAGTTGATCAAAGAACACTCAGTTGATAGTGAAAAGTTGGGGACCAAATGTATGTTCCACATTGGGGCTGAACCAAAATAATTTCTCTTGTGCAATCTCTCTTAACCCAATTCTCTTATATTACATTGATTAACTATTGTATGTGTTAAGTTTTGATTGCCTGAGCAAGTCTTTATATTACTGTTTTATTAAGTTTTCGTTGACATAAGCTATCTCATTTATATATCAATTTCTTTATTTGAGTATTTTGTAGAAATTAAATTAGTGGATGGCTTGATTCAACTCTCCTTCGTAAGTCTTCTTTTATCATTATCAAATATATCTAACTTTTAACAAAATTATTGTATTATGCATAAAATAAATAAATAATATTAATATATATAATAAATTATATAAATATTATAAAATTTTAATTATATATATAATAAATAAATAAATCGGCCCAAATAAACATTTTTAAAAGTTTAAACCTTAGTCTATTTAATTAAATAAACTTCTATAAAAGCTTAAAACTAATTTATTTGATAAATATGCTAAATTAAAGAAAGCAAAAAAATAAAAAGTAAATATCTAATTTCGTTATTTAAAGATACAGGTGACATAAATTTAGTCTTTTAATTATTTTTTACATCAAATTATTTTTTTTTGGAACTAATTTGATGTAAAAAAATAACTTTAAATGATTAATTTGATATGAAAAAAATAATATTTGAAGACTATTTTAATATAAAAAATTATTAAAAGATTAAATTAATGTCATCTGTATATTTAAAGGATAAATTTGAGTATTTCCTCATAAATAAACTAAGCCTTAAGTCGTTGTAATGCCTCACCTATTTCAACTCCATTAACCCCTCCACCCCAAAATAAAGAGAAAGAGGTAAAGAAAGAGATGCTGCGATTTCAAGCAATGAAGCATGGGAAGGCATTTGCACAAATGATGATAGGCAACACCATTGGCCTACCAGGACAGGTAAATCGAGCATCAGCAGTACTCAATTACTTTTTCCAAATCAAAACATCAATTCGTCTACTCTTAATCTGTTATTTTCTTTTGCTTTTTCCCCTTTGGGTTTTCTTAGGGATGGGGACATCGTGATAACTTTGACAAGGAGGCCCCCTTAAGTTTGTTACGATCGGGTGAAGCTTTCCATCAGACAACACCGAAGCGTACCAAAAACAAATGTGGTGATAAAGAGAGATTTGGCTACTAGAGAACCCTTATTTTCTTGTTCAGGGAAATATTTGAAATGATTTTTTGGTTTAATTTTAGTATAGTATCAGTATAATTTTTTATTATAATAAATTATGTGTTGTTATATTATTCATCAATGTTTTTATTAATAAGTATCTTCATTACTCAACCTTTTTTATAATAATAAACTTTAACAATTTTTAAATATTTAATACTACGTAATTAATGAATAATATGAAAATTTTCACTGAAACAAAATTATATCTCAATCATAAATATATTTATTTTAAAAAATATGATTGATAATGTTTGTCATTGATTAGCTATAAAACTTATGAAATAACTAAAAATTGATTATGCTTTTTTTTAAATAAAATATAAGAAAACAAAAGACTACTCATTTTAAGGTCAAAATATATCATAAATTTTAGTGATAATTTATAATAATATTTATCGATTAATTATTAAAAAAAATTGCTGACAGCAATAATTAAACATAAATATTTTAAAATAATTACTTCAATTTTTACCAACAAAATCATGATCGTTGCTTGAAGTCTTTTTTTTTGTTTTTCTTTTTTACAGAACAGGTTTGCTTTAGATGAAGTGATTCATAGAAAACAAATAAACAAAAAATAATAATTTAAGTATTAATATTTATATAAATTTACATTCTTCACATATTCTTATACAACTCTCATTCTAAAGTATATTTTTTTTTAATAATTCAAATTATATACACTATACATAATTCATAACTCATGTACTTTATTTCTCAAATTATAAAGAGTTACAGTTCTATTGTTGATGCTGACATGGACGGCCAGGATTGCATCAGGCATGGATTATCTTAAACGTGGCTGCATGGGTAATCAAGACGTCTATCAATACCTGTGTTATTAGTGATTAACCACCAAACGCGAATAGATGCTGACAGATGCTTCATATGATTGCCAAGTGGACGGTCAAGATTCGAAAGAGCGGAATGTACGATGCAAGTGAACATATGTCGTCATATTTGTGGGTAGCTGTGGATTTCCCGCCCTTGAGGCATAACCCTCCTTTTGGGCCCGCATATGCTTTTACTTGTATTAATTAATTGTATTAATGTCACATACCTACAATTTTTAATTCTCAACTCATTATTGTGATCCTAAAAATACCCTCAGAACCTCCCCATTATAACGAAACTACACATTCAAAATTATATGCACTTCAGCTAATTAATATTTACATTTATTTACTCCTTTTTCTCCCTTTTAATTAAAAAGCAAGGAATGCCATCCTCGTTCATAGACTCTAGTCAAACTTTCATCTTGAATTCATAGAATATATGATAATTATTTGAAACAATAAAATCATATGATACTAATAATTTAAAATTGTTTCATATAAACAGAACTTAAAGTAAGATTAGACAGAATGATTAATTTTAAGCTTAATTTTTTTTCATTTTAATTTATTTGTATTTAGATTAGCTTCTTGTATTTGAATTAATTTATTTTATCTTTATTTAAGCGAAACCAAATATGTTAAAAAGAGAATCTTTGGTTGAAAACAAGACAGCGCGTCATTAATCACAAGGGACATTGGCCTTTTTAATTTTTTTTAAACATGACATTTTCATGTATTTTTTTTAAAAAAATTAATTTAGCCCTCCTTAAATAATTTGTTTTACTATGTATTTTCATAATTTCTTTCTAACTCCGCTCTGGTTAAAAAACTTTTTTGAGTATAAAATAATTAAAACTAAACATATACTTAATCATAATTGGACGTTATATTCAAGATTTTCCTTTTATATTTGTATTATGAATTAGTTTGGTTTTTAAATAATTTTTGACATCAAATTAATCATTTTAGATGACTAATTTGATGTAAAAAATGATATTAAATGCATAATTTAATGTCAAAAATAACATTGAAGGACTAATTTGATGTCAAAAATTAATATTTAATGACCATTTAATATATTCATGATTAAAGGATCTAACTGATAACACTTACATTTTTTAAGAATCATAATGAATGTTTATTCTGATTCATAATATGCAACCTTGTTTATAAAAAATGAAAAATAGAACATTTTTTTATAAATTTTTTGTAATGACAATAAACAATGGCAACCCGAATGTGGATTTATTTAGAAATTAGTAACCATTTATATGGAAAATAAAAGAAAAATTATCTAAATAATTAATATTTACAATATAATGATTAATTATGTAATATTTTTTACAAGTTCTTCTTTTTTGTATAATTAATTTTAAGATTAGGCTACAAGACTATTAACAACAAATATAAATCTACCTAATTTACAAGATTGTTTGTAAAAATGAGCTTTTACTACAACGTAGATTCTCCATCGATTCAGAAGGTTTTATTTTGTGTTCTATAATTATGTAAGCCTTGAAAATTTTTAATTTAATATTTTCATATAAATGCCATAATTTAACCAAAAATAATATTTATAAATATAAAATATGCACCATAAAATGAAATGTATTTATTAGTTTGGTGGAATGAAATGGATAGAGAGAAAGAGGGGCATTTGTGGAAAAGGAATACAGTTGGTATTATACACACCCACTATACGGTAACGTACACTGGAAAACAACCCATACGCTCCTTGGCGGCACTCCGCGTCAACCGTGGTTTTGGATTTTCATGGCTTTTCTTTCTCTTTCTCTTTCTCTCGATCTTCTTCGCTTTCCATTTTTCTCTGCAAATCGAAACCTCATAAACCGGTTTTTCCCATTCTCAAGTCTCTCACTCACTCACACACTCCACTCTCAGAGACTCTGAGTCTGATCTCTTTTTTTTTTTTTTTCTTTTTCGGATTTTGATATTGTATAAGAGCAGAAAAAGTTCGCGGAATTTTTGTGGAAGTTTTTTAGGTCAGAGCCCTTCTGTTTGAGATCGGTGAGTTCCTTCTTCACATTCTAACTTCTATGTCGCTTTTTCTATTTTTTGAGAATTATTATCTGTTCGCTTGGTTGACTTTTGTGTGTGCGTGCGTGTTGTTTATGGAGTTATAGACGATGTGCATGGATGTTCGGTGGGCCATGAATTTGGTGGAACCGTAGGGTTGGTTTTGTGATGCAATAAGGGTGATGATTGTGCAGTAATATGTATATGTTCAATTTAGTTTAAATGGGTAAATGGATTTTGGGAAATTTTCATTTTACTAGTTTGACTGGTTCGGATTTTTCGTAGTCTTTGAATTATATTTATTGCAGAGTCTTTGAGAAAATTTTATTTTATGCAAATGGGGAAAGGGGCAGAGGAAGCTTTTATTTTGTTGTGAGACCAAAAGATAGAGTCGGATGGTCACTGTTTTGCTTGGTTCTATAACTTGCCCGGATTTATCCGCACATTAGCTACAGAAGTTCTTGCTGAAATATGGGGTATGGTTATGCTCGTGCTCCAAAGTCATCTTGGATTTGAAGCAACATAGAATGTTAGTCTTAGTTGCATATCCTTCTTGTGTTGGTTTTGCTCAGTGCTAACTGTATACTGCGTACATTTCATCTCATAGTGTTTTAATTTATTACTTTGTTGTGTTCAGATTCCACTGCACCTCCAAAGGAATTGGTTGTGAAGTCTTTGTTTTGAGACGCTGTCTTTAAGTTTCTGTTGGCTTTTGAGTTCTGTTATGGCCAGTGATTCTTTTGTAATCTCCAATGGCAATGTCAACTCACAGCCTAATCCACAGAGGACTTACCAAGCAGTAGTGGTTGCAACCCGAGATATGGGCATATCTAAGGATGGAAAATTACCCTGGACATTACCTACTGATCTCAAATTTTTTGACGAGATCACTAGGACAACATCTGATCCTGGGAAGAAGAATGCCATTTTAATGGGTAGAAAAACATGGGAGAGTATCCCTCTTGAGAAAAGGCCTCTTTCTGGTCGCCTTAATGTTGTTCTGACTCGCTCGGGTAGCTTTGATATTGCAACAGCAGAGAATGTTGTTATATGCGGAAGTGTGTGTTCTGCTTTGGAACTGTTGGCTGCTTCTCCTTACTGTCTGTCAATTGAGAAAGTATTTCTTATAGGAGGTGGTGAAATATTTAGGTATATCTTCTTGTTTTCTTTTTAAATCTTCCTTCTTTTTCTCTCTGCTTCTTCCCTTTCATATTAAGCTCTTTCTTTGTTATAGCTGATAATTTTCATGTACAGAGAGGCTCTTAATGCACCAGGATGTGAAGCTATCCACATTACAGAAATTGACGCAAGCATTGAGTGTGACACTTTTATGCCTCCAGTTGATTTCTCTATATTTCATCCATGGTACTCATCTTTCCCTGTGGTGGAAAACAACATCCGCTATTCTTTCAACACTTATGTGCGTGTAAGGAGTTCTGCAGCAGAGTCCCTGAGTCAGAATATTGATCCAGTTTTTGATAATAATTCGGACTCTATAAAATTTGAGGTCAAGAAATTTTCTTTTCTTCCTAAAATGATTTTTGAGAGACATGAGGAGTACACGTATCTTAGGCTGGTTCAAGAAATCATTTCTGAAGGTACGACTAAGGATGATAGGACAGGGACTGGTACCTTGTCAAAATTTGGTTCCCAGGTAACATTTTGATTGGTTTGTTGAGGGGTTGCTATAATTTATATGCTGACTTCATCCTTTATATTTCCACAGATGAGGTTCAATCTGCGCAGAAGCTTTCCTCTTCTAACAACTAAGGTATGTATATATTTTGGTTTAAGATGTGTATAATCTACTGTACAAAATAATTTGTCATTTGTGTGCTTCTTTTCTTTTTCCTGTGGTTTTGATGTAGTTATTGTTTGTGTTTATTACTTTGGATGTTTATTGGGGAGGAGAATATCTATTGTACATTTTGATATAAAGGTTGACATGATTTCTTCATTTGGTTCCTAGAAAGTATTTTGGCGAGGGGTTGTTGAAGAGCTTCTTTGGTTTATCAGTGGCTCAACAAATGCCAAGGTAATATATCTCTTGCCCATCTTTTCCACACACACACACACACATGAATCCTCACCTATCCTAGTTAGGTCACAATTCACAAACTAGCTGACAGGAGCCAAATATTAGGGAACTTGAGGTTGGTGTACTTGATATTATTTGAGCTTGGATTTGAATATAGATAGACTTTTGGAAAGCTTTGGAGTTTCCAAGCCAACTCATTTATTCCCATTATTATTTTGTTTTCTAATTTTTATTCAACTTATAAATTGTTATTGATCAAAAGTGTATAATATCATTGAATTCTTATTAATCTATACACAAGTGAATAAAGTTTTAATATCTCTTATGCTCAATGTCTTACTAGTTAGACAGAATGTCAAGATATAAAAAAAATAAAACATGCCATATGTTTCACAAGATCAAGAAGAGTTTGTTGAAGCTTTTCTTGGTTCTTTAGTGAAATAGTTAAAAGCCAGGCTTCAGCAGCTCTGAACTCACGAGCTGCTGGCTCATATCTGTCTCTGTTTTCAAGAATTTGTAGGCTGGCTAATTACATAAGTTGAGTCAAATTGCGATATTTGATCCTGATGGTCCTTATAGAAGTTCATGGAATTGATTTTTTTTTTGTATGCTGAATTTTTTTTTTCTATTTGTAATGGTATAGGATATAGAATGGTTTGATAATGGTATGGTTAGCACCTGCTTGTTGCATTGTTTATGTATTGATACCGTAAAAATAAATGGTTATGGACTGAAATTCAATCAAACTACTTCATTTGCATGAGGTGTTTCTTCTTGTTTCTCAAAGAATGTTTTATTGGTTCAGTAGATATGACTGATGAATTTTGTTCTGAAAAACATGTTATATTGACAGGTGCTGCAGGAAAAAGGCATTCATATATGGGATGGCAATGCATCCAGAGAATACCTTGATAGGCAAGCTTGACTATCAACTATTTTATGTATGAATTACAAATTTTTCTTCTCCATGCAGTTATTAACTGGAATTACAATTTATATCACAGTATTGGTTTGACAGACAGGGAGGAGGGTGACTTAGGACCTGTTTATGGGTTTCAGTGGAGGCACTTTGGTGCCAGGTAGGTGGATTGCTCCTTTACATCTGTAAGTCAATAGATTGTATTTTTTGGTGGGATTGCTTAGCTCTTTACTTCTCATTTTACATTTTATAGGTATACTGACATGCATGATGACTACTCCGGCCAAGGATCTGATCAGCTTTTAGATGTTATTAACAAGATAAAGCATAATCCTGATGATCGACGGATCATTCTCTCAGCATGGAATCCAGCTGACCTTAAATTGATGGCACTTCCACCCTGCCACATGTTTGCGCAGGTCCGCAACTATATTTGGGTTTCCCTCTCTCCCTCTCTCCCCTTTTTAAAGCTTTCTCTCTTTTTTTTTTGCAGTTCTATGTAGCAAATGGGGAGTTATCATGTCAAATGTATCAGCGATCTGCCGACATGGGTCTGGGTGTGCCATTTAATATTGCATCTTATGCGCTCCTGACATGCATGATTGCTCATGTTTGTGGTATGCAAATTATGCAAGCATTTGCTAGACTTAAATATGTAGTCAGATGTGCACAGCATCTTAATAGAGATGGATGTCATTTTATTTGATTGCAAATTGCTTTAAGCTAATTAATAAGTTGTGATTCTCAAATATTTAATATTATGCTTCGGTTACTTTTTGTGTACAGGGCCCAGCTGGTCCTTTTTGGATGCCAATAATCAGACTTGTTTATGTGTTGAACTCAGCCCAAGCCTGATTTAGTTTTGTTTGTTAAATAAATGAGATTGACCCTAGTGATTCAGTTATACACACACACATACACTTTTTTATTAACTATAAAATTTTACATACAAGAGGGACAAACTTTTTTCCCCTTTCAGGTATTGCCCTATTACAATGCATAGCTTTAGAGTTGTTTTTGAAGGTTTATTGGCATGTTTTTGTTTCACTGTTGAAGGTTGCTGTGGTCGGGTTCAGAAGTTTATAGGTTGATAATCTTACCATAGAGAAATACAGCTTAAAATGTATATATGGAAAATTGGCATCACATGTCGGACTAATCAATCCGTGTATTATGTCCTCGTCAGAACTTGTTCCAGGTGATTTTATCCATGTTATTGGGGATGCACATGTTTACCGCAATCATGTGAGGCCTTTGCAGGAGCAGCTCCAGAACCCGCCAAAACCTTTTCCGGTATGTGTAAATGTTTAAGGAAATCATTTGCTTTAATGTAGTTGCCTACAAAAATTTTATCTTTAAGCACTCCTATAAATTGTCTTTTCCTTGTTGACTACCTCAATGTAGATTTTAAAGATAAATCCAAAGAAGAAGGATATAGATTCTTTTGTGGCTGCTGATTTCAAGCTCATAGGCTATGATCCTCACCAGAAGATAGAAATGAAGATGGCTGTTTAGAAATCTGCAATTCTCATTCCCTTCTTCAGGCTGTCATGCTTTTTGAAATGAGGCAAGTAATATATATGGGAGTTGCTATGGTACCCTTTTTTTTCTTATGGGTACTGTAGCCAGGTGAGGTGAGTTGTCAAACATTTATTTGTTGCTGTTTTCACAATAAATGTTTGGAAGTCCATTAAATATAAACAGCAGCCAATAAATGTTTGACAACTCATCTTGGGTACCGGTACCAAGGAAAAAAAATGGGTCCAATACCATGATTAGTAATGTAAAGGAGATTTATGGAACGTGGTTAGGACTTGTCAACTGGGCAATATGGCAAACCCAAAAAACAGATTCGTAATTGTTTAGGTCAAAACTAGTTTAATAAATCTATATAAATTTGAATTGGTTCCAAAATAATTCTTAGTTTGTCTAAAATCAAATTTTAAACTAGTCTAGTATCAAATATTATTCAGTGAATTGTGAGTAATATATTTAAAAAATCAAATAAAGTAGGAAGAGAAAAAGGAGGAAGACAAATAAAGGAAACTTCAGATTCAAATAAAAATGGGTTAGTTTCAAAACAACTATTTAGGATTTATTTTGAACTAGTTTTGACTTCATGATTGATAAAGTAAGATCAGGGTTTTCAAATTTTGAGTAGTTACCAAACATAATAAAAGATTTGAGGGTGGGTTTATTGCGATTCCTATTTATCTATTGCCACTTCTCTAACTATTTCTATTTAATTTTTCTAAAATATCCTTCATTAAATAATTGAATAAACACTCATTTTAGTCCTCCAAAGATACAAGTGTCGTTTGTTTGCTCAATGTTAATTTTTGACATTAATTTGGTCCTTTCGGAGGACCAATTTGATGTCAAAAAATAACATTAAAAGACTAATTTGATGTCAAAAATTGACCTTGAAGGACTATTTTGATGTATTTATCATTGGATGACCAAATTGATGACACTTGTATCTTTGGATGACCTAAATGGATGTTTACTCTTAAATAATTATTCCTTATTCTTAGTTAAACTAGTTGCCTATTGTCACCTTTTTATCTATATCTAAACTTTTAATTATTATTTATAATTATTAACTAATTTTAGAAACAAAAATCTTGTTTTAATTTGTATTTTTAATCTTGGTTCATCTTACAAGGGTCATTACTTGTAACAAGTTTGATTAATTAGAATTAGTAAATTAGAATTCAATTATGTTTATTTTTCATTCTCACCTAAAGTTTATCATAGGATCACATTCCCGTGAGTCAAAAAATTTGTATGCAATAATGTCATAATTATGCAATTTTAATTTGCTATCTACCAATAGAGAATTGAGCAGTAAAATATAAAAGTATATGAGAGTATCATACTTGAAGAAATCATGTGAAGATGTGAATCCAATTCAGCCTCAAAAATGGATTTCAGTCACATCCATATATTTTATTCTCCAATTGGATTTCTATTATTATCTTATTATTGAGAAGCTGAGTTTAGTGTTTGTTATAGAAAAAAAAAGAAAGTAAAAATGAAAAAGAGAGAAAGGATACCACATAAGTGAGAGTAATTAAGAGTTTAAAGACATTATTTTTTATTTTAAAATTAAGTAATCTTTATAATTAACAATGAGGAGTTTAGATAAGAATTTAATTTTGATCAACTGTCAGTGTAAAGTTTTTTTACATTGTCATCTAATCATGTATTGTCAAATCATTAAAAAAGTTTGACTATCATAACAACTTCAAAAGTTTAACTTTTTAATGATGTATCAGCACATGATTGGATGACAGTGTAAAGAAATTTCTTTACACTGACAGTGGATTAAAATTAAATCCTTTAGATAAATATAAGAAATTCTAGTTTGACTGGAAATATGGTATCAGTAATTTCTTTACACTGGATTAAAATTAAATCCTTTAGATAAATATAAGACATTCTAGTTTGACTAGAAATAAGGTATCAGTGAAGTCTATAATGTTTCTACTTTTCAGAGAATTTTATATGAGAATGCATAGGTAATACACAGTGCATGTTTTTTGAATAGATCTTTAGGCACTTGTTTTGTTGTTCCATATTCTGTTCTGCATACTGATGCGTGGTATTCTCATTGTTTCAGGCATAACTAGAGGTTTATATTAAATTTGTGGACAAATAAAGAACTACTAGTTGGACATACTTCAATCTTTGCATATGTTGCTAGTGAGAATCCTTTAGTTCCACATGTATTGTGGCTCTAAGGTGATTTAGGTGAACCGCATTTTCATTTCGTTCCAATGTAAACGCTCTGCTATACTTGAGGGATCAACAACACTTGACGTTTAAGACTACTAGAGCTGTCTCATCTCTTGTGTTGGCTATTAGATTGTGATTCCCCCGGCCCCAATGAAAAAGGGATAGAAAAAAGGAGGAGGGGGGGGGGGGGTGACTTATGTCATTTGATCCTGTTCGTGTTTTCTTATTTGTTTTTGGTGCGCTAGTATATTTTGCCATCGAATGTGCTTGCCAATTTGCCGTCTGATTTGGAGAGATCAATGTGGAAATGATTATTTGGGGTGGGGGGTGACTTATGTCATTTGATCCTGTTCGTGTTTTCTTAGTTGTTTTTGGTGCGTCAGTATATTTTGCCATCGAATGTACTTGCAAACTTGCCGTCTGATTTGGAGAGATCAATGCGGAAATTATTTTTTTCTAAATTACCAAATGGGTATTTGGGCGCCATTGCTGTTCCTTTTTATTATATTTTATTATTTTTCTAAATGAGGCTACACTCCATTTGATTTTTTGTGCATAAAGGGCCAAAGGTATTTTTCAAAGGTATGTTTCGGACAGAGGAATTATGAAGATAAAGGAGTGGATGGGTAATTTTTTATTTTTAAATTGAGATAATTATAATCTATTATAAAAATAAATAAAGGATAATTGGACATAATTTTTTCATTTTATTTTAAAAAAATTCAAATAAAAAGAATATTTATTTAAAATAAAAATTATTCTTTTTCTTCCTTTTTTTTTTTAACTTTTTCATCCAAAACATATATAAGATTAAAGATTACCGCGCGGGGTACGGAAGTCCCTTAAATATCGTCAAACACACTTGCTCCAATATGGTTCCATATACTAGTGGTGATTATCTTAACAGTAATTATTTTATACATCGTTAATTTATAAATATGGTTCAATATAAGTGGCATAAATTATGATGTTCACATTTATGATTAATATATTAAAAAACTAAATGATAGACTTTTCTAATGAATTTTTTTTTTTTTAAAGTTTTTGAAAGTGTTTAAACCAATTTTTATTATTTTAAATTTCATAAATTGAAGGCACCATCGATTGACAACGTAATTTAACGAAATTAAATTTTTATAGATGGTTTCAATCAAATTAATCACATGCATTTAGCATACTTAAATTGCATGTGTCACAAATTAATTTAATAAATTAAATGTATAAAGTAATGATATCATGAAATAATTATAGCCACCAATGATATTTAAAAAAATAATTCTTATCTAAACTGATGAAGTCATTTTTTAGCAAGGAATGCAATTTCACATGCTAGGCTGTTTTATTTCCTTAATTTATTTTAATTGTGTTTTGGTTTTTCAGGGTATCTCCAAGCGCGACTGCGAGGACTAATCCCTCGAGGTACTGAAATTCATTTAAGGAGCTGACTTCTCTCAGTAAATATTTTTCCATACACATAGATCAAACTCGAGTTTATTTCCTTAATTTATCTCCTATTTTTTAATTGCTTGCGGGCTTAAACTCAGGTTACTAAACCTTATAATAATTTTTTTGGGTACAAATCACACTTATAATTCTAAATTTCTCATTGTACTAAGTTTTCCTTATGATCCTTCAGTTTCAAAAGTTTTGCAACACTCAATTCATTCAGTGGTCAGATCTGCCTTGATAACTTTAGATTCATCACTTCCTCCCTTCTCTATCAGGAGCTCCATCAGGCTTCTTAGTGCAATTTCAGACTCCTCATTCTTCAGAAACTGCTCACCCACCTCTGCAGGAGTGACATTCGTCGTCTCTATCAACTTCTCAACTTCAACAAAAAGTGGGTGCTCTGTGATCCCAAGGTAATTCGAAGCCAACATTTTGAACCCGCATGGGGTGCAGTAAGACATGTTGATGTGCACATCCATACGCCCAGGGCGCAACAGAGCAGGGTCCAATTTGTCTTTGTGATTGGTTGTGAACACTATGATCCGCTCATCCCCACAGCTTGACCACAGCCCATCTATGAAGTTGAGGAATCCCGATAAAGTCACCTGCAAGGGACATGAATTCCAAGAACACATTAGGAACCATAGAACACATTAATGTGACAGAAAAACACCAAGATTAGAGTATCACAGCCACAGAACAACCTCGCAAGTTCATTTTACTTCTTCGAAGACCCCTGTGAAACTTGTGCCCAATGATGGGTTTGTTGGAAGAATACCCCTCGGTTTGGGCCTAATCACATGTATACTTCAAAGCCGGGCTTTTGGCTCATGTAATGTAGTTTTGAAAATAAATTACTAAAATGCAGCCTATTTCAAACATATTTCTTAGATAATATCGTTTTTGACAGCGTGTAATTATTATTTTTAAATTATTCCACATGTATTACATCAACGTGAAAGGCGTGATGACGTGCCAACACTTTAGGCCTGACCTACGTGGACATGTCCATACTAAAAGCGTGATATACATGATCATATTAAACACACTGACGTTATAATACATATCACGCATTAATAAATAATGTGATAAAATAAGTACTGCCTAACAAATTAACGTGACAATGATAATCTAAAAAAAAATATAAGAAATTAAAGATGAAACCATAATTATAAAAACTGGACTGGTAGTCGACTCGGTCAGGGTACTGGGTCACTGGTCGAACCGTATAAAATTAAATAAATATTTAAATACATATATATATATATATATATATAAATACACACTACATATGATGATATTTATCATTATAAATAACTAAAATATATTTATTTTGAAAAAAATATGACTACCATGATGTAGATATCGAAAAGTTATATGAAATAGACATATAATTAGTCTAAATCGGACAAACGAGTCAAAAGTTATGATTTTTCAAAGTTTAAAAGTTTTTTTTTTTAATTTAGTGACCCGGCCGGTTCCAGTTCAACCAACCGGGTCACCAGTTTTCATTCAAAATCGGCCGGGTCGGATCGGTTCTGAGACATACCCAATCCAACTAGTCACCCGGACCGGTCACTTAGCCGGTTTACCGATCCACCGGCCGGTCCGGTCCGATTTTTATAACATGGGATGAAACTACAAATTAATAAACAAAAGGTCAAAATTTTGAAAAAAGTCATAACTTTTAACTCATTTGTTCGATTTAGACGCATTTTATATCGATTCCATATAACTTTTCGAGGCCAGTGCAACTCCTTATTTTGTGAGTTATGAGGCTTTTTATGAAAATTGTATGGGTATTTCATAAAATCAAAGTTAAACTCATTTTTTCCTTACCTTTACAATAATTTAATTTTTTTTTTGTATTTCATATTTTTATCAAATATTTATATATTTTGTACCCCATACGTTATAATTACTTCACATACCCCAATATTTTTAACATATTACTTTCTTTCCACCGTATACACATCACTAACACACATTTCGGATGCTGTTGTTTTTACCAATACTGTTTAGTATTTTTTTTTAATGTTCCACGTGTGTCATGCCAAAGTGATAGGTGTCATACACATCATCACGCCAACACTGGAGGCGTGATATGTACTGTAACGTCAATGTGTTTAATGTGATCATATATATCACGTTTTTGGTATGTTCGTATCCACGTAGGTCACGCCTAAAGTGTTGACGTGATAACGTATATCACGCCTTACGTGTTGAGGTGATACATGTGGAATAATTATAAAAAATAATAATATACTGCCAAAAACCACAACATCCGAAAAATATGTTTAAAATACATTGCATTTGAGTAATTTGTTTTAAAAAATATGCCCAAAAAGTCTCAAAGCCGAGAATAAACCAAAGTTTTAATCTAGAGTTCTTTAGTAGTAGGAATTGTTGCAGTGACATGTTTTCAGCTTAGGACATGATTGCTGCACAAGCATGAAAATTCTGAACCAAAAAATTTGAAACATATATATAGGCATATATAGAGCAATAGTATTAGTACCTGGGGTTTTTGATTGTCAAATGGATATATCCAAGGGGTTGAAACCTTGGGTTTTGCTGCTTTTCCAACCCTATCCTGCAGTTCAAGGGAACAATCAATATCCTCCACCACAAGTATTGACCGATTCCCAGTTGCAATCAACAACTTCCTCAGCTGAGAATTACTCCTAAGATCAGTGAGCTCCAAGTCATATATATCAAAATTAAGATAATTAGCCATTGCAGCAATCAAGCTTGATTTCCCAGTCCCTGGAGGTCCAGACAGCAAGTACCCACGTTTCCATGCCTTCCCAACTCTCTTATAAAAATCCTTCCTCCCCACAAACCTATCCAAATCCTCCATGATCCTCTCTTTCACCTCCAAATCCATGGCCAACGTATCAAACGTGGCTGGATGATCAAGACTCACCGATTGCCACATCCCCCCACCCCTTCCATGCATTCGATCATTTTTCAGAGTGAAAAGCTTGAGCGTTTTTCGCTCCTCTTTCACCTCCTTGGCTTTCTCCATAACATAGGGCAAGTACTCGGCGAAAACCATATCCTTGTACCTCGTGTGAAAACACAATTCAAAATACCGAAGCTCGGATTTCAAAGTGGAGTGGAACTGGTCTGATCCTGGGGTCTGAATGTACATGGATGGGATCTGTTGGGAAACCAATTTCCATTTGAATTGAACCCCATTGAAGTTATCCACGATTTCTTCGTTGCGCTCCATGATCACCGAAATCTTGTTCTCCTTCACGGGCATGGTGGCCCTGAACCTCTTGCTGTTGGGAGCGATGTGGGGTCGCAAATAAAGTTCAGCAGCGTTGAAGAGGTGGTTATAGGTGAGGGCTTCGAATTCGTCGATGACGAGCGTGAATTGGGACGAAAATGTGGTGAATATTTTGGATAATTTGGAGTGGAAATAGTAATGAAACTCGCGTGGGAGGTAGTCTCTGGCAAGGGAGCGGAGGAGCATGGCGGTGGCTGCGACGGAGGCTGCGGTGGAAACAATTGTTTGGGTGGAAGGGAATTGCAGTTGGACGGTGTTGAGAGTCATGGTTGCTGATTACTGAATGGGTTGGGTTCGAATAATCAGAAGAGGTATTAAAGGGTGGTTGAGTGAGGGAGGAGAAGCACGTTGCGCGGTGGTCACTGGTCAGAGTCATCGCGCATATCCTTATTTTCTCGTTGTCGTTGTCGTTGTCGTTTTGCGTTTTCTTCGTTTGACGACGCCGACGACGACTTCTTATTCTGCACTGCCCACTTCATCACCTTATCTTCATGTTCTCTCCTTGTTGCCACTTGTTTCTAGCGCGTCACAATTTTCATTGGCCGAGTGAGTTGGGCCACAAATTATGACTGGGTCATAAATTAGTGTAAAAATTGAAATTCACTGTTTGTTCTCACACAGTGGAATGGAAAGATAGTACGTAGAGCAGACGAAGCTTCAAGGAAAAGGAGACGAAGCTTTGAAAATTGAAAGTCACTATTCAAATGTCATGGACTGACAAGGAAAAAAGCCAAGATGGACCATTCTATTTAACCCATTAAATGCCCATTTTAGTTCATAGGCCAATAAAATAATTGATGGCATTGCAACTGCGAGATTTGCGATTGCTAAATTGGTAAAACCTCAAAATAACACAGGTTAAGGGTTCAAACTCGAACTTTATCATAAAAAGCGAATGAACTGATTACAAAGATGAAGACAACTTCCCGTTGGCTTTATCATGCATGTGGACAGGAACTTATTGGTGCCTTTCCTAAGTTGCCTAGGATATGCTATGTCTCTTCAGATTCCATTCCACATGTCTAATAAATCAATACAGAGAAGGTACAATAAATCCTACACGAAACGGACATCTAACATCTTCCACAAAATATGGCCCATATATGCATATATATGAGGCACCTTTTCATGAGCGCTTCAAGTGTTTTTTGTGATGTACATCATTTGATTGGCGAGCTCCAATTTCTCAACCCCCGTGAGTTGAACAATTTTGTTTTTAAACCTACGGAACAATTCATCCATGATTCCTTCCCCAAATTCTGCCTTTAAAATTGGTTCTGCAACTGCTCTTATGTACTTGGCTACCGCCTCTGCTCTCATGTCTTCATCAAGGAAAGAGTCATTACCACTCTCGGTTACGTTGTTTACCCAATCCGTTGTGATTGTCTCAAGCCTTTGAATATTAAACGACCCTTCTGCCTGAATTACTTGTCTAACCTCCTCAGCAGTAGGACAGTATGATGGTATGTTAAAGGAGTCCAGTTTTATCTTCTCAATCAAATTCTGCATCATAGTACACCATCTTAATAGGTCACAAAGTGAAAAGCTACAAATTCATAGTGGTAATTTTAGCATTTGAAATATGTACCTCTGAGACCATGTCATTGAGTGCCATACCAATTACCACCCAAGCATTTATCAGTTCATGCTTTTCATCTGAACCAATGAACGTTAGGACCATACCACCACCGGGAAGCAGTTCTTCCGAACGTGATCTCAAAAACAACGTGAAGTCTTCTTGAAATTGCTGAAAGTATACTCTGTGCACTGCTGGAGGGCTTGCCTTTGTAAGATAAATGACCCCTTTGTTCAGTGGCTCTGCTGCATTAGTAAGCTCTTTTGGAGTCTGTTGCCATAATAATAAATAAAGAAATATCATAATCTTTGTAAGCATACTATCATATCTTGGATAAAAATGAGTTTTGTAGTTAAGAAACCTGAGAAAGCCAATGCAGACTATAGGAGGAATGAAAGAAGTGAATGGAATTGTTGGGAAAGAGCCTCCCATAAAATGTCCCAGGCATTCCACTTATGAAACATGGTCCAAATTTGTGCCCCTTCTCTTCTTGTAGCCTCATATAAAACTCGGGGAGTGACTTAAAGATGTTATTGAAATCGTTCCCATACAGATCATTGAGGAAAAATTGGAATATGGGTGGCTTACGATTCAAGGTGTGACTTGTGGCGTCAACAACGTTGATAATAGTAGATGCCACCATAAGTGCATTTGGACCTGATGAGCAACCTAAATCTGCCACTTTCAAACAGTTTGGTAAAGTTGTGCAATACAGCCTCATTATACTATCTTCGAGTATATGTTTCGTGTTGAGAATCACCTTTCTCTGCAAGTGAAGTAGAGTTTCAATCAATATCGTGGAAAATGAACAATGTTAAAGCTTTTGGCATAGCGCAAAAGAAAAAAAAAATGTTAAATTGAATTCAGCAAGAGAGACAGAGAGAGTACTTGAAAAGAGGAGTTGTTTGCGTAGCTTGTTTCACCCACACCACCATTCATGTGAAGGACTTGCTCGGTTGCCATTGGTGACGGCTTGGATGGTATGGTGTCTAAACTTGTCAAGCAGTAGGTGTATATATATCCCCCGCATGGGCATGATCTTTTTCAAAAGGCAGATGGGTGGGAAGATTCCAAAGTTTAGCTAAGAGATAAAAATGTTTGGTGTATGTGTAATTTAATATTGATAGACAAAGACTTTCTTCGTGGACTTCATTTTTTCATCCAAAAATTGTTTCCCAACTACTGCAAGTTTGAAACCAATACACAAAAATATCGATGGTATTGACTAGTACTAGCATTTAATGGTTTAAACAAAACAAAAAATTCCCTAAGTGAGAAAAAACAAATTTTAATTTCCGATCATTCAACTTTAAATAAATTTGTTAGCATGTACGATGTTTGCTTTCTCGATATCTTTTAGGTCAGACGCCTGAAATTGGACTTAGAATTTAACGTTCTAATTGGAATTAGACCGTCAAATTTGAAATTTATGGTTGATATCATTACCAATTTGAAACTAATCTGATTATATTGTAGTAACAAAATTGTCTCAATCATATTGCTAGCAAAATCAATTTTAGCGTTAAATTAAATGTTTAGAGCTGCAGTTGAAACTAATGAATAAGTGTAGTGACCAATTTGAAATTTACGTTGTCTCAAAAATTAAGGAACTAAAATTGAATTTTTTACCTCTCACAAAATAGAAAATAAAAAAATTGAATATTACCCCTAAATCATTTTCTTTACGTGCATTCTTTTTCCACCGCAATCATGAGTGATATTAAAAAATATTACATCAAAGGAATAATTCTTAAATATACACAATTTATCATAAATATTTCATCCAATAATTAACATAGTTATAACATAGTACACCAACTAAAAAACTATTCCAACAACTAATTAACCAATTTGATTGGCTGCTAGAAAAGAATATTGCTGATGATGAGGCTACATATGGAAAGATATTGCGTGGTGGACTTGTCTAACTCTAAAAGGTCGACTCATGCGCGTTAGGGTCAGGAGGGGAGCCTACAAGGTGAAATCATTTTAATATTATCGAGGAATAATATTAAGTGATAAAATTTGATCTAAAATTTTAGTGGCATTAGAGTTTGAATATTACATAAATTTAACATGATTCAAAAGAGTTTTTTTCTTTTAATTCAAATAAAAATTTATGAATGGTTTTATGAATTGAAAAATATGATAAAATTTCATCTTAAAGAAAAGTTAATTAGGTAAAGAGTATGACTTCAAAAAAAAAAAATAAATAAAGGTGCAACCGTCACTCTTACCCCAAAGTAGTTACGTCATTGACCATACTTGTAGGTCTGACACAACGTTTTAACCTAAAACTTTAAAATATTAAATTCACGAGTTTTTTCACTTATATACTCATTGCTTTATTCATTTTTTATCAGTGTGAGACTTTTTACTTACATTTCAATTCCTAACGATGTGTTTCTTATTCGAGCAAGATTGCTCATGAAGGCTATACGAACATGCAAAGACATCACTTGCTTGGGGCCTGCTAGAGACCAAGGCCACTAAAGCAAGGGCTTTAGGCTCCCAAAATTTTAAGCTCCATAATTTAATACTATTATATTTATATTTTATATAATTATATTTATTCATAATAAATTAAGGCCTTTAACTTTTTTAACTTAATGCCTAATAAACATCATTCTTTTTCATTCATATTAATTAGTTAACTATAACCTAATTATTTTTTCACAATCATTAAATTTCTCACTATTTTATTTATATTAAACCACCTATTGAGCAAATGGTGAGCCACCCTTCCTCCTTTATTTCACAATTTTTTAATACAGTAATGTTCAATTCCCCCCTATATAACCAAGTTTTTTTTATCTCTTTCACTCTTGTTTTTTTGGCTGTTGCCGAAAACATTGGTTGATCTTTACTAATAGGGTAAATAGTAGCATTATTCTTATTTGTCAAACCAGAATACTAAAAAAAGTTGAGGTTGTAAAGATTATTACTTTTTTTAATGAACTGCACGCAATACACTCTTATTGTACCTACAAAACTTTTTCGCCAAAAAGTTATCTTCTTCTACTTCACCTATCATTGATTTTTGGCTTTTTTTTAAATATTTTTTCAATAATTCTCACCTTGCATTTTATTCATATTTGAGTTAAAAAACAAAATCATTCTATTTTTTTGTTGAGAATCATTAAAGCAATAAAATTTTATTGAAACACTCTCATTAAGTAATTTTGAAACTAATAAAATCTTATCTAAAATAAATAATATCTCAGAAAAGATTAAATAGATTAACTATATTATTAATTGAATAAAAAATATTAAAATAAATTAATTATAAAAGTGTAATTAATAACTTTGCATCTCAAAAAATTTAAAAAATAAATTTTAAGTAAATTATTTTATTAACTTTATTAAATAAATTAAAATCTCATATTAAAGTTTGACTGGAGGCAAATAATTCTCTTGAACCTCGCCTACACTTGCTGGTGTACTCGTCTATATCTGGTAATGTTTCTAGAAGTCGACCTACCAGAACAAATCCTATGTGCAGTAGATAGAATAAGCAATGGTACCTCTATAGTGCTTATGTTCATCTTCGTAATTATGCACAATTGTGCAAGTAGCTACTGCACAATTATAAAAGTAAAAGTCGTGTAAGTAGACAACTTTCCCTTTTAATATTATCGGTTTATAAAAAGTATTAGTTTGTAACCTGATTTTTATGGTTTCATCTCCTTCATTTGAAGTCTACTTAAGTATAAATTTGTTGTCTCTTTTTCTTTTTTTAATTAAACGATGATAATTCAATAAAAAAAATTCTCTTAATTGATAATAATATTTTTAGTTATTGGTTTTTTTCTACTAAATTACCAACATTTAATTATAATGGTAGGAAAAAAGACAAAAAAAATAATACAATAGATTTCATTCCATTAAACTATTGCTGGCTTAAAGTGTCGAGAACTTTTCACTTTTGACCCTTTATTGTCAAAAGATGGCCAAAGAAATTAAGGAGAATTGAGCATATCTCGGACTTAGAAGAATTGGATGGGGATGGAGGTAGAATTGAGCCTAATACGTCCTAAGGTATTTCTTTATATAGAGAAATTTCCAACATAATAAGAATACATATAATCTTCTTAAGAAAATGGATCAGTTCAATTATAATAAAGAAAGAAGCGGATTAATAAGACAAATTAACGTGGGCGTGGTTGATGGAGATATATACTTTTGACTTAGATGGCCAAAGACCAACGTGCTACAACCGTAATAATACTGAAACAATATATATATATATATATATATATATATATATATCAGCAGCTGAGACCAACTGTCTGCACACAACTTTTGACAATAAAAAGCAAAAAGAAAAGAATTATATTTGTTTATTTATATATTTGTCTGAGTTTTGTTTGTATTCATTTTGGCAAAGAAATGGTTGTCCAATCGTTATCTTATCCCAAAATTTTATTGAATTAGAAATTTAATTAAATTTGATAACTATAACATTCCTAAGTAATAATATTTTTGAGTACGTTTGATTTAATTTTTTGTAATTATAATAAAAAGAGTATTATTACAAAACTCGGATGCTCTGTAACACGGCTTAGCATGAGGAATTGAAAAAAGAGGAGCAACTATTGTTTTTTAGGACCCACTAAAACATACCTATTCATTAAACATCCGGTAAACTTTCAGTATTAACTTTCCGGTCTACTCAGTGTTTTCATAACAAAAATATATTTAAAAACAAACTAAATGACGTCTTAATTTTAAGATCGTGTGTTTTTTAAGTTGAATAAGTTTAAAATGATAGTATTCTTTGTTCGGGTATCACTCATATTTTTTAGTAAGATTAATTTTGTTCGGGTAAGATTATTCTTTTTTAAAAGTGTTTTTTATAAACTCAAATTTCTGATACTATAAAAATTATTCAACCACTTAACTTAAATTAACTTGTCAATAGAGTTACCTCTTATAAATAAAACAATAATATTCTAAAGTTAAACAATAGAGATAAATATAAATTACTTTAAGGAGGGCAAGTCAATTAATTTAAAAAATTATGTATACGATTGAGATGAAATTGAGTTGAGTTAATTTAAGGGTAAGGTCAATTAACACAAAATTTAAATTTTATCAACAACGTTCAAAATTACTTCCAGTCATTGAAATCTTAGAAGATTAACTTTTGTTGGAAAAAAAAAAAAGAAGATTAAATTTTATAATTAGTTTTATGAATATTTTTTTGATACATGACTAGTTAAGATTAGTAGAGACTCCACCACTAGAGTGAGACCTATGAATAATTCTTGAAGAGTGATCTCAAGGGAGGAAAAGAGGAGAAGAGAAGGAGAAATGAGTGTACATTTATTAGGAATCAAACTTCACACCTGACACTAATATCAAATGTCCTTTATTAAGTGAGTTAAGTTCACAGAACTAGTTTTATAGATCTTTCTAATTATATATTTATTAGTTATTCCATTATTTTTTAATGTAAGAATCTTAACACATATTCTACTCATATTTAAATATTTAACAGTTTTTAAGTAAATATTATCTAAGTAAGCACTTTATTCAATATTAAACATATGTTAAATGATTCTCTAAAAATATACTAAATAAGTATACTTATTACATTACCTACAGAAGATTACACATTATTGAATAAAGTGCAATTACCACCTAATAATTTTCAGAGAAACCAGTCACATTGTTACCAAGCACAAAGATCAAGGAATAGAAGGGGAGAATCGAACTATTTATTCCATATACTCTAGTTTTGAGAATTCTCGTGAGAAAACGAGAAACCCACTCATCAAAAGAGTGTTTATATTGTGCAATTCACTTGTTAACACTCAATGCGCCTCTAAATCTTCAAATTCTACTAGATTTATACCTATAGGTAGTGGGTTGTGATAGCGTGTAAAAACTTTCTAATTGAGTTTGATTATTAATTAATATATGCAATTTTATTTTACAAAATTTGTCATATTTTTAGTAAATAATATTTTGTGCTTGTTTTTTCTATAAAAAAATATATCTACTTTAAAAAATACTATATTATGTTTTACTTTGTTTGGATGAGCTAATTTAAAAAAAATGCTGAAATACTAATTTTTAGTTAGATTTTTGTGTTTCCAAGAAAATACATTTTTTTATAACAAAAAAATTGTTCAATATATAAAAAATAATCTTCTCAAATATTGTATCAAAACATAAAGTAACTTTTAATTTTTATAAAAAAAAAATTAAAAATAAAACTCAAGGTAAAATTATTATGTTGGTCCCTGTATTTTTTCAGAAAATTTACATAGGTCTTTATAGTTTAGAATTTATAAATAAATCCTTATAGTTTAAAAATAAAAAATTAATTGAGTCTCAATAGTGCTCTAATAGTAGGTGGATTTACAAACCTAATTAATTTTTTTAATTGTAGGGATCATTTACAAATTTTAAACTATAAGGGTCAATTTAAATTTTTTCAAATAATATAGAGACTAATAGAGTAATTTGACAAAAGACATTTTTTTAGAAGCTTGTCTAAAAACTCCCACAACACCTACAATATACAACAAGTATATAACTGATTTTACGAATTTGTATTCTAAATAGATCCTTATAAATTCACGAATACATATATTGTGTATTAAAACCATTCATGAAACTTCATTTGCTTGTAACATCCCATATTGGAGAGTTTGTTTATGTTGGTAAGGCAATGGGCCCTAAAGGCAACAAACAACGTTACACAAATAATGCCAGAAGTGTAAGAACAAATGATACAAGATATTAACGTGGTTCAACTTATAGCCTATGTCTACGAGCAAAAGCAACAACTAAATATTTCACTAAAGAAATATGATAGAGGGTATAAAAAATGAGCATACTTCACTCAAAATCCAAACTCCAAATACACCAAAAATACTTTACAATATTTTTCCACAAGTGTATACTCTCAACACTCTCAAATACAAAGAGAAGATATCAAAAGAATCAACAAACTATTTTCTAGTGCTATACCAAATGTAGAAAAGTATTTGTCCTAATGGTTTAATGCGTTATGTTTTAATGATAACAAATGGACAAGTAGATAATGAATATATTATTTACATGGGCTTAATGGAATATATTTGATCATGCATGATTATATATTATATCTTGTTATATGTCACATATAAATCATGCAATGACTATGTGTAGCATTAATTATAGATTATATTCAATGGCACTTATCAATAGGTTTAATTAACTAATATGGAGATGTCTATTTGTGAATCATATATGCATAAAGAATATAGAGTTATATACTTATGAATCATGCATATTGAGATATTGATTTATGAATTGGACTAACTATGATTTTCAATAGTTATGTTGCGTATGATAATCCAAGTATTAAGAGTAGGCATTAGAATAAGAAAGTGAAATATCCTCGTCATTCTCAACTCAAAAAGAAAGAGAATGAAAACATGAACCAAGTATTTGGTAGAAGTGAAGATTAGAAGTTTTGAAAACTTGAATTGTATCAAGAAGCCTAAGGATTCAAAAGAATATACTTTATCTTATAAGTTTTTCTCCTTTGTAAGGATAAATGTTTAACATGAAGATAGCTCAAATTAGTTTTTCAATCTTAACTAATGATTTTACACTTGCTAAAATGCCCAACAAACATGTTTTGAAAAATTAGTTATGATGGTTGACAAGAGGTTGTCGAGACCCCGTCAAATAATAATAATTTACCGGTTCGCAAAATAATTTGTAGTATAGAGCATGAACCGAATCGTCTCTCAAGGATCCAAAAAGAACAAATATTTAATCAGATCAAGATAATTAAAAGGGGGGTTTTGATGATTTGAAATGATAATACACTAATTGAATTAAAGGAAAGTAATTAACAAATTAACCAATCCAAGGAAATTTTACCGATCTTGAGTTTAATCCATCATTGATCACAAGGAATTCACTTAATTGCTAACCATGTTCTTGGCCTTAGATCACATCAAGATGCCTCAACATGATCCAAGAATCCTCTACTAGATAAGCATCTAGGATTTAATTAACCAAGGTTAGATAAAGTAAGCACCATCCAAACATAGATTAACTTAAGATCAAGAATTTAACCAAGCTAAACAATCCATCAAAAAGCTTTAATAAATTGTTTATTCTATGTGATCCTCTTTGAATACATGATAATAAAGCTATTACCACATCAACATCTAAATCAAATTAAGCAATTCAATCTAGATAAAAATCAAAGGAGGAAGAAGAGAAACTTGAATAACAATTAAGCAATATGAACAAGCGAAACAAGATCTCCAAATTAAACATCAAGATGGCTAATCCCTTGGATTGATTATGAGAGCCTAGCCTTCCATGGATGGGAAGGAAGAACTCAAAAATAAAATAACAAAAACGAAATTCTAAAGAAAATAAAGAAGAAGAGAAAGAAAACTCTAACAAATACTCAAACTTTCTTGAAACTTACTTCCAAATTGAATCCATGATAATACAAAGAGTTTGGCTCTATTTATACTAATCCTAGAAGCCAATTTGTACATGTACATAATCTGAATACAAGCTATAAGAATATGAAAATTGTCAAAAATGGAAGCTTGATGCATGGTAGGTGGGTTGGTGCATGGTAGGTGGGTTGGTGTATGGTTGGTGGCTTTTAGTCAACAACTCTTATCCGACTTCTGGCTTCAAATTCATCACCTAGATGGTGCATTTTGGCTTGGATGTCTTCATCAAAGTTGTAGCCAGTTGTCTCCTTGAAAATCTCCAATTTGAATCATGTCATTTGGACTTTTAGAACTCCAGAAATGCCAAAAACACTTCACCTACCTCAAGTTAGGTTGGAAGAACGTGTTTCCAAATTCAGACCAACTTGTAGCTTCTGAAGCATGCTTAAAACGACATCTATTGACAAAATGGTCTTCATTGAAGTTGGAGATATGGGTCTTATCTTTCAAGTGACCAAGTTTCAGCCCAAGAGGAGGCCTATAACCTACTATATAGTCCAATATGTGCATATCTTGCCCAGGATGGTTCCGTGACAGCAAACTCACTCTGTATTACAAGGCTATTTTGGGCCCTTAGAAGTCCGAACCAGCTCTTGAGTTCTTCATGAAACTTATAGATCCTTGTCTTAGCTTTCCAAAGACACCAAGATCACCTCAATTGGATCACCGAGTCCCAAGTTATGGCCTAACCAAGGAAGAAAGGTCAAAATGCATCAAAATCCGAAAATTATTCAATATTTGCATTAAAGTCCAATGAAGCCCAACAACATTAAACTCATCTAAAACACTAATATTGGGCACAATAAACATCTAATAAAGCCTAATACAAAGCTAACATGTGTGTCTCAAATTGATTGATCAAATTCCCCCACACTTAAGCTTTTGCACTCCTGGGCAAAACACATAACAACGAAACTAAAGAAAAACAAGAAACATCATATTATTAAACTAAAAACATAAAAACCGATTGTACCTAATCTAATCCACTTCCGTAGGAAAACACGATGGCACTTAGCATGTGCCACAAGCCTTTAAACCCCTAGGTGTCCCTAGTGGACGAGTTATAGTCTCGTGAGGGTTTACTGGGATGATCCTGAACATGTAATATTTTATTTAATCAATTCAACTAATTTTTAAATACAAGCATTGTATCAAATATAAACCATAATTAATAAGTCAAGTATGCTTAACAAAGAATAGTTGAATCAAATCAATTGAGAATAAAGTATAGCATAATCATGCTTTAATCAGAAATAGGCATGTTGATTGAGTAAAATTCTTCACAAGTGACACTCAAATCACACAAGGTGTTTAGGTTAAGCTGTTACGCTCAACTCAGTCAAATTATGAAAGTATTTTACCATAGGCTTGCATATACATCAATTCTCCACTACTTAGATCAAATAAATTACAAAAATCAAAGAGGTCTTTCAAAAAAGTTGTAATGGAACTTATAAGATGAAGGAAGGGAACGATATGGATAATAGCGAGTTAAAACCAAAAGAGAATAAAAAGAGCATTGAGGAGTAACTCAAGTAGAAAGAATAACATTTTTACCCAAAACCATAAAATGCTCATTCTCTTACACATTCCTTCCTTTTTCTATTCTTTTATTTTTCTTCCTTTTTTTTTTGTTTTTTTTTTTGTTTTTTTTTTCTTTTGTTTTTTTTTTTTTTTTTACCAAGCATTTAGTATCAGCACACCAATTCCCCCACACTTAAATCATTGCAAGCAAAATAACTCCTCCAATAAGAAAATCAATGCTCTCCCATTCCCAAAGGTAAGGTAAAACATGGTTTTTCACTCAAGGCTTGTAATGAGCTAAAAACAAAGAATAGGCAAGTAGGCTCAGAGGGGGTTAACAATGGGATAAATGCAAGGTAGGTTTATTTGGCCAAAGCAACTAAGTCAGAAAAATGCCTCTGTCATTTTCATGCAACATCTGAATTCAATGTAATCTCAAATCGATTCAATGCAAGTTCTAGAAAATAAATTCATAATTGACATCACTCATGAAAGAAAATAACCAAGTGTAAGTATCAAACTTGGAAAAGCCCAAAACTCACAAAGGTATGAAACATTCACTCAATTCAACCATGCCTTCTTCCTAATATCCACAATCATATACACATGTATATCATGAAAATGATTCAACTATAAATTGTTTTGCATACTTTTATTATCAATTAAGCTCAGTTGATATGCTTGCATCAAAATTAATTGAAAAGATCAAATTTTGTTTTTGTTTTTTTCTTCTTTTTTTTCTTTTTTTTTATATGCAAGAACAAAATAATTTAAGACATACTATGAAATGCAAGTTAAGATGCGTCTCAAGAGCAAAACTACTCCTTACTCTGCCATCATACATCTAATAAGCTAGTAACAATAAAGATTAGCTGGTTAGTTTTTTTTTTTAACTAAACTATGTACATGGTAATGTCAACTATCCCTCCCCCAACTAATTAAAGACATTGTCCCCAATGTCAAAATAAAGATAGGTAGAGTGTAGAAGGTCTTACCAGAAAAACTGCAAATCGGGCCTGAAATAAGAAAAATTACAAAAAAACAAAAAAACAAAATCCAGAACAGAAAACAAAAATTCACAAAGACAAATTCAAATCAAGTTTTGGCTTTTTGCGGCTGCTGCCTTGTTCACAAATCCGTCGAGCCATTAATGTATCACGTTGTGGTACAAATTCATTTAGTTGATCGAGCAATTGTTCGGGAGTTGCGTGATTACAAGACTTTGACGTGTCGCTTGTGAGATGAACCATTTTTCTACAGCATGATCAAGAAAACAAAACAAACTGTCATAAAAACCATTAACATTTAATATACCTATGGGTTTTTGGTGAAAGTTCTGCTGTGACCAGGATGTAATTTGGAAGAGCTCTTCCAAAGTTCCAAAACCACCAGGTAGGGCAATAAAGGCATCGGCATTTCTATCATAAAGTTAAATGCGTTGGTGCATGCAAAATACCATTACTTCATCCCCTAATGTTTTCCAATGGGCTTCTTTGGTAGATAAATGATTTGGGAATGACACCAAGGACTTTGCCGCTCCTAAATGTGCGTGATTGCTACACACCCATTAACCCAAGACTACCTCCTCCGTAAACTAAATTGATTTTTCTCTCGTGTAGCTAACCAAGATGGTGTGCAATATTTACAAACTCTTTATCTTTACCAGGATTAGATCCACAAAAGACACAAACACTCTTGATCAAACGACTGAAGTGACTTCCATTTTTTCTCTTTGTTTTTTTGTACTCTCACCTTATCAATGATCACGAAGAGCAAAGTGCATTATTTAAAGGCATCAAAACTCAATGGTAATAATTACACCTATAAAGGAGGGGTAGATCTGAAGTGTGGATAAGTTTGAAAAATAAGCACAGAAATGATAATAGCTATATGACAAAGATAAAAGGCTAATCTATATGTGTCAGAAGAAGTTTGAAAATATGCAACACATATTTCAAAAAAATACGGCTAATTTTTTTTTTCTTTTTTTTTTTTTTCTTTTTCTTTTTTTTTTTGAATTTTTTTAATAAACAAGAAGAAAAAAAAAATAAAAAATAAAAAATAAAAAATAAAAAAAATACTTACAGGAGGTGTGATTGTGGCTCACATTTTCCTCTGGTTTTACATCCAGTAACGGCTTGAATGCTCTCTATGGGCCGATGGTCGGCTTCCCATCCAATTTTCTTAAAAATTGGCAAACGGAGTCTTTTTGAGTGATTCCCAGGACTATAACGCTCATGTTCATCTTGGAATATTGGCCATAAATCGAGAAGTACTCTCTGCACATCTCCACTAGGATGCGTCTCAAGAGTCAATAGAATGTTATCTAAAGACTCCTTACTCATGCCATCCTTTATGAAGTTAATTTTATCATCTCGGTTTATAGACGTCATTCCAATTGATTTGCATTTTGTGTTACTGAGTCCATCTTGCACATTTATAGCGGACCCGTAACCTTTTTGCTCTTCTCTTCTTTGCATATGAACTTTTGCCTAGCCCCTGGCATATGAAACAAGAGCGTCGAGAAAAATTCACCTTTGAGTCGGACGGCTTTGCTTCGATCAACCAGCGTATATCGCGGGATGCCTTTGTGCATAAGCATCCTTAATCTCTCAAACCTTGCACAATAAATGTTAGTTAAAGCATTTTGAGGGAGAGAAGGGAATTGCTTGCGAGGAGATTAACAAGCTGATTATCATTTTCGAAAGAAAGAAGAAAGAGAAAAAAAATGAGTAAAATTATATACAAATTTCGGTGTTTGTGGAGTAAGCTGAAGGGGACCGAAAAGATTTTCACGCGATCCTGTTATCCGCCATTTAACCGGTGAAAAATCATCTGTCAAAGAAAAACAAACAAAATAAAGGACAGAAAAAATCAAACTCGATAGATTTTCTTGCTACTTAGATTTTCTGTCTTGATTCCCATGAATGCAAATAAGTCAAAGTTTGAAAAAATGAAAAAGTTAGAAGACTTGGGTTGCCTCCCAGAAGCGCTTACTTTTAATGTCTTTAGCCAAGCGTGATTGAAGATTTTGCACGATCCATAGGTCCTCCCCAGTAATGATTCAATTTTACGGCCATTGACCTTAAACGTAGCTTTTTTTTAACAAAGATTTATATAGAAAACAGAAAATAAAAACAGCAAACAAAACAAAAAATAAAAGCAGAAACAGAGGAAAAAAAAGTAATAAAAGACAAACATCGGTACAACAAAACGAGAAGCAAAAATAGAAACAGACAACTGACAAAGAAAAAACAACGACCAGTGAGAAAAGAGTAAATTGTAACAATCAAATAAAAATAGAAACAATATTAAAAACAATAGCAAAACAGTAAAAACAAAACGAAAACAACAACAAGAAAAATGAAATAAAAGTGTAGAAAGAAAACTCCCTATGGATAGCAGAAGAATTAACGTTCGACCACAGCCAGTGTAATGGGTCATCACATTAAGAATCAGTTGTTTAGTCTCCTCGAAGTCAGCTTTAGCTTAACTCCAACTTCATGTAAAATCCTATGCATGCAGATGGAAGGGCTAACGCTAGGAATGTCTGCCAAGTATGATGGCTCTTTGATTCTCTTAAAAATCTGCAGGCAACCTCTCCTCCTCATCGGATGGAAGTTTTTAGCCACAATGAACTCCAATTTTGGTGGCTGCACTACTTTTGTAGATTGAATTTCTTTGCATTATCCGTTGAAAAAGATTCATCATGTCTCAAAAAGGACAATCTCGGCATGCATTACACAACATATCACCATCACAACCGATTACAACAAAGCGAATAATCATCAAAATCGAGTAAAACTAGCAAATTCATCACACAAATCCATCAATTGATTTTTTCTCATCAATGATCTCATGTTTTGCGTAATCAGATTCACGTGCATCTTGCTTGCTCAAGTGACTTAATGAAGATGTAAGTTGACCAACTTGGGTCTTCACGTTTTGTACTATAGCTTACATTCTCTGTTTGGAATTGGATGTTGTTCGAAACAGATTGTTTCACCAAATCCTCTAGTGTAGGCTCAAATTCCATGCTTATTGGGGCTTACCTTCTTTGTTGCAGCATAGGTTCTTGGTATAGACCTGATTGGTTCAACATAAGGTTCGAACCAAGGTGGAACTCCCAATCATGGTTATATGTGGTAGAATAAGGATCATATCCAAGTTGTGGGTATTGTGGTTCACCAAGAAATACGCTGTTGCATCAACGAATGGTCATGAAATACGAACCATCATATTGTAATATGGTGCAAGCATATGTTGGATGATAAGAACTACACGGCATATACTACAAAATCTGCGGTTCTTGCACATGTAATTGATGTTGTTCCACTGCCCGATTCTTTCCACCGATAAGCCACCATCAAGTTTATGCTCCATCAGATTAGAGATCAAACACAAAAACACAAAATCACAAAAACAAGTCTAAATATACACACAAAATAATTACAGAAAACATATCTACAGATTTTTAAAAATTATAGGACTACCACAATATGAAATCTACATAAAAATACTATCACACAAAATAATAAAAAATCTTAAAAAATTGAAAAAGTGGTTAAACGATGGAATTTGGCTAAAATAAGGGTGACCTCACTATAAATAGTGAGCCTTTCTCAAAATAACGTTTTCCATTAGTGTACCAAAATTCAGGTCAATCAGAGATCGTTCTAGGCAACCGAAATTCTTAACACGATGCCCTTTTACCAAACTTCACCGAATTCCACTTGAAAATGCTTCAAAAAACAAACAAACACAATTGTTAGAGTTAGATGAAATGATCAAATAGTTGCCTTTGGATCCCCCGACAGCGGCGCCAAATTTGACAAGAGGTTGTCGAGACCCAGTCAAATAATAATAATTTCTTAGGTTCGCAAAATAATTTGTAGTATAGAGCATGAACCGAATCGTCTCTCAAGGATCCAAAAAGAACAAATATTTAATCAGATCAAGATAATTAAAAGGGGGGTTTTGATGATTTGAAATGATAATACACTAATTGAATTAAAGGAAAGTAATTAACAAATTAACCAATCAAGGAAATTTTCTAGATCTTGAGTTTAATCCATCATTGATCACAAGGAATTCACTTAATTGCTAACCATGTTCTTGGCCTTAGATCACATCAAGATGCCTCAACATGATCCAAGAATCCTCTACTAGATAAGCATCTAGGATTTAATTAACCAAGGTTAGATAAAGTAAGCACCATCCAAACATAGATTAACTTAAGATCAAGAATTTAACCAAGCTAAACAATCCATCAAAAAGCTTTAATAAATTGTTTATTCTATGTGATCCTCTTTGAATACATGATAATAAAGCTATTACCACATCAACATCTAAATCAAATTAAGCAATTCAACCTAGATAAAAATCAAAGAGGAAGAAGAGAAACTTGAATAACAATTAAGCAATATGAACAAGCGAAACAAGATCTCCAAATTAAACATCAAGATGGCTAATCCCTTGGATTGATTATGAGAGCCTAGCCTTCCATGGATGGGAAGGAAGAACTCAAAAATAAAATAACAAAAACGAAATTCTAAAGAAAATAAAGAAGAAGAGAAAGAAAACTCTAACAAATACTCAAACTTTCTTGAAACTTACTTCCAAATTGAATCCATGATAATACAAAGAGTTTGGCTCTATTTATACTAATCCTAGAAGCCAATTTGTACATGTACATAATCTGAATACAAGCTATAAGAATATGAAAATTGTCAAAATGGAAGCTTGATGCATGGTAGGTGGGTTGGTGCATGGTAGGTGGGTTGGTGTATGGTTGGTGGCTTTTAGTCAACAACTCTTATCCGACTTCTGGCTTCAAATTCATCACCTAGATGGTGCATTTTGGCTTGGATGTCTTCATCAAAGTTGTAGCCAGTTGTCTCCTTGAAAATCTCCAATTTGAATCATGTCATTTGGACTTTTAGAACTCCAGAAATGCCAAAAACACTTCACCTACCTCAAGTTAGGTTGGAAGAACGTGTTTCCAAATTCAGACCAACTTGTAGCTTCTGAAGCATGCTTAAAACGACATCTATTGACAAAATGGTCTTCATTGAAGTTGGAGATATGGGTCTTATCTTTCAAGTGACCAAGTTTCAGCCCAAGAGGAGGCCTATAACCTACTATATAGTCCAATATGTGCATACTGCCCAGATGGTTCCGTGACAGCAAACTCACTCTGTATTACAAGGCTATTTTGGGCCCTTAGAAGTCCGAACCAGCTCTTGAGTTCTTCATGAAACTTATAGATCCTTGTCTTAGCTTTCCAAAGACACCAAGATCACCTCAATTGGATCACCGAGTCCCAAGTTATGGCCTAACCAAGGAAGAAAGGTCAAAATGCATCAAAATCCGAAAATTATTCAATATTTGCATTAAAGTCCAATGAAGCCCAACAACATTAAACTCATCTAAAACACTAATATTGGGCACAATAAACATCTAATAAAGCCTAATACAAAGCTAACATGTGTGTCTCAAATTGATTGATCAATGGTATTTCAAAACAAAGAAAAATAGCCAAGTTTGAGTTATGAAAAACTGACATTTAGTCACTATTTTTTATCATAACTCAAAATATTTTGAGTTTTGATCTGAAACTTATTTCATATGAAAGTAGACTCAAAAATCTTTCCAACACATGGTCATTTTCTTAATTCTGTTAAGAAACTAAGAAGCTATGACATTTGCAAACTAAATTTTGTATCTTGAATGAAATATTTGAATATCATCTTTTACAGAACTTAACTCGTGGTCAAGTACTCAAATACCACAATTGAGTATCTAAATACTCTTTTTACAGAATCAATTTCAAAAGTCACATATTTGAATATGCATATTAAGTATTCGAATATTTGTTCTTCACAAAATCCAGATTTTATCAAGAACAAATACTCAAATATGCAAATGAAGTACTCGAATACTTGTCAACATGTATTCAAATACCAAGCTCAAGTATTGGAATATTTTTTGAGCAGGAGACAAAAATAACGGCTATAAAACAACTAGTTTTTGGAAGAAATACTAAGCTTAAGTATTTGAATACTATTCCAAACATCACCAACAACCATTTTATCATTTGAGCTATTTTTTAAAGCTAAGATTAAAGCATTAACAAGTTGATGTACACTTATTTGCAAATCATTATAAAGATTAAATCATTTTCATCAAAATCAATATTTGAGCACTTCATTATCATAATCTCTCTGTCTAGTTGTTCTTCAATTTGTATTATTTACTCTTTGAGAGAGTTTATCATTTCAATCATCATATACACTTGTAAGAGGATGGAGAATTCCTTAAGAGAGTTCAATGGTAGATTTCCCTTGAAGAGAAAAGAAAGAGGCTCAAGCACAAGGGTGAAAGATTCCAATGTATGAGGAATGCTTTATTCTTGTAAAAGTTGTTCAAGCACCCGTGAAGCTCGAAAAGTTAGATACTCTTGAACAAGGGTGGAGGATTCCAAAAGTGTGAAGAGTGCTATATTTTGTAAAGGTTTCTCAAACACTAAGTTACAAGCTTGAAGAATAGTAAAAACTTCAAGTGGATGATCTTAGGGATGGACGTAGATCACAAGAAGTGATTGAACTTATAAATATTGTTTGCACTCTCTCTTATCCCTTATTTTCTTTACATTCCAACAATTTACCTTGATATACTTACTTGTTATATTACCTTAATTGTTATACTTGCTAATTTATTGCATATCTTGTTATACTTGTATCTTGGTGATTATAACTTGATAATTAATTGATTTGCTTGATCGCTATATTCATCCAAGTTGGATTTATGCAATCAAAAATATTTGTGCCAATGCAATTGAATAAGTTTTAATTAATCACATTATGATTGATATTATTTTATAACTTTAATGTGATTAATATAAGCTTTTGCAAGTGTAGTGTTACATTCTTGATTGTATCCATAAATGCAATTAATGTCAATGTGCCTTTGTTAAGCTTATTCCGTTGTATGTATTAATTGATTGCATCAAAATGCACAATTACTCAAGTTTGTTTTAAATATTGTGATCTCTCAATTCACCACTTTCTTATGTGATAGTGGCTGTTGGCTAACACCAAATGATTTAGAAACCAACTAAGAAGTGGTCCACAAAAGTAGATGTTTCTCACTTGAAGCCGTGCAACAAACAAGCCTTTTCATAATGGCTACAATCAAATTGAATTCACCGAATGATGGCTTGTCCAATGAACATGCACCAAAAGCTTGTTATCTTCTTACAATACATGATACTAAATAAATGCAAAGATTTCTTGCTTGATTTCTTACTCGCTATTCACAAAACATGCACCATCTTTGCCATAAATGAAAACAAGAACATGTTTTGCTATGAACATACCTCTCATATTTTCATCAAGTACATAGTCATCAACATCTTCATTTATGTTTGCATCTCAACCCATTATGATAGTTTCCAGTCTTTGAAGAGTGAAAGATCATTCTTCCTCAATAACTTGTTTTATTTCTTTTGTTGTAGGGCCATGTAATAAGATATTAAAGGGCTCCAATTTTACCCTTTCAATCAAACTCTACAGTATAATACATATTAACATGTTATAGTGCAAAATCTTAATTTCTTAGACATTGTAATGTTTATAAGAGAAATAAAGGTAAATCAAAACAAAGGATATATTATGTACCTTTAAGACCATGTCATTGAGTGCCATGCCAATTAGCCCCAAGGTAGTTCTTATTTCAGAAGTTTCCTTTCTTCCAGTTAATGCCAGAACCATACCACCACCTGACACTAGTTCCTCTGAACGTAATTTCAAAAATAGTTTGAAGTCTCGTTGGAATTATCCAAGGTTTGCTTTATGCGTTGTTGGAGGAATCGTGCTTGTTAAATGAATGTTATCCTTATTAAGTGGTTCTGCTCCATTAGTTAACCTTTTTGGAGCCTATTGAAAAAAAGAGGGTGGAAAGTCCAAACCTGTAGTCTTTGTGGAGTAGTCCAAACCTGTGAAAGCCAATGTATACTATAAGAAGAATGGAAGAAGTGTAAGGAATTGTAGGGAAAGAACCTCTTATAGAATGTCTCAGGAGTTGCATTGGTGAAACATGGACCAAAATTATGTCCCTTCTTTTCTTCTAGTGCTTCATAGAATTGAGGGAGTGATTTAAAAATGATATTGAAATCATTTCCAAATAGATCATTCAGAAAAAATTGGAAAATGAATGGCTTGCGATTTAAGCTGTAGCTAGTGGTATCAACTATGTTCATGATATTAGATACCACCAGAAATGCATTCGATCTTGAAGAACAACCTATGTTAGCCATATTCAAACAATTAGGAAGAATGGTGCAATAGAGCCTCATGATATTTTCTTCTATTATAGGTTTTGCTTTGAACATCACCTTTTTTCTGCTTAAAATTCAAACTCAGATTAGCGTCATATAACAAGAACAATAAAATCAATAACATTGGTGAACCAGCATAAGTGAAATTTCACCTTTAGTTGTTAATTTCCTCTTATGTTACTCACTAATATGAGAGAGTCATGTTAGAGAAAGAAAGTCACAAAAATAAAATATGAACACTACATAAATTTAATGGGTCATACCATGATCTTCTCATTTCATTTTTGTGTCTTTCTCTATTTAATATGACACTCTCATGTTAGTGAATGTCACTAATATGAGAGGATCTTAATCTATTTTTAACTAAGTGTTTTGCGGAAGACATTAGCAAGTTTATAAAGAGAGAGAGAGAATTTGAAGCAAAGAGTTGTTTGCATGACTTATATCTCCCACACCACCATTCATATGGAGGACTTGCTTTCTTGCCATACCACCATTGAAGTGAAATGCTTCTTTTGTTGCCATTGGTAACAGTGTGGATGGTCAAAGTCTAAGTCTATGTAATACACTAGAGACTCGGTACTAAATCAGTCACCTTTTAAAGAGCAAATAAGAAGTAGTCAGCTTATTTATTTAAAATTGCCAAGTTTAATTGTAAGAAAGAGCAATGTTATTTCCTACAAATCTCATTCACAAATGAGTTGTACCATACAACTAACCGTTTCTCAAACAAAATATAACAAATAAATAAATAAAAATTCATACGTGACAAGACATTGTAGATTCGTAAGTCTTTTTACGAAAACTATTTGTGTTAACCAGCATTTCTCTAGAAGGAATTGCCAAATTATGATGGAAGCTTACCTTAATAGAAGAGGTTTAAGTGATAGAAAGGATAATATGTCATTGTTATATTAAGGGACAACTAATTATTGAGGACTCGACGCTTGGTTCTACTTTTGATTTTTTTGAGCAAATTTGCACAATTTCTTACTAGTATTTGATATACTTACAAATTTACTGTTACTATATAAAGGGGTTGAACTTTGAATAACAATTACAAATTTATAATTTGTAGAAGAAAAAAAGTAAACGAGCTTGACAACTTCCACCAACATAATATTCTTTTATTTTATGCAAAAGATTTGATATTAGAAAAGAAGACAACTGACTTTGTTTTTTTTGTACAGATGTAATTTTCATAACGCAATGAGTACATGGACGTGTAAATAAACTTTTAAAACGACAATATGTAAGGACAACTTCATATGCACGTAATCTCACCAAAAGAATCTTCTAAGCATTAATCCCATATTAAAGTCTAGAGACACGGTCTTATCAAGAAAAAATTCAATGGATGATGTATTTTTTTTAAAAAAAGTTTATACCAAAAAAATGGAAAACATTGCTTTTGTTAACGGTAAATCACACTAATAATGTGTTTGGATATATGAAGTAGAATGGTTACTAATGAAATGAGGTGGTAAAAATACTTTAATTCATTGTTTGAGAGTTTTTTAAGTAATGAAGTGGAGTGGTTAAGGAAGAAAATCTAAACCATTTCATACTACTTAAACTTTCAAATTTTCATACCTTCAAATTTAAGGAGTTTAGAAAAGAATATTTTCGTCATTTTTATTTTTAGATAGTCATTTACAATTTTAGTTCTTTTTATTATTAAATAATTTTGTGGGCAATTAAAATTAAAAAATTAGTATTATAAGTAAAATTTGTAATTCATTATACTCTATTAATAACTATTGTGACTTCTAAATAATAAGGTGAGATTTTTCTATATTTCTTCATTAAAACTTTCAAATAATAGAGTAATATATTTTTATCTTTCCATTCTATTTTATTCTAAACCATTTTATTATAATTCATATCATTCCATCCCTTCAAAACTCCCAAATATAACCTAATGTAACCAATTACCATGTTTGTTTAGCGTCGCAAACGCTCCGTTTGTGAGAAGAAAAAAAATATTCTTCAACAAAACGTTTTCATAAATTGTGCAAATACATGTTGACGATGGATAAAGGCTAAACAAACACAACATAAAAAGTTTCGAGGTGCACCCATAGAATAAGGACATGGTCAAATGGTACATGGGAGTACTGATTATTTATGGTAAAAAAGTATTTGGTTGGGTCTTATATTCATGAGTGTATCAATTATTGGGTTAGGAACAAAAGACTGTAACCCGAGCCCATATTGTGTTAGATGAATCATTTGTTGTAAAGAATATTATTTTTCAGCTCAATTCATCGAATCACCCCATTTGAATCATGAAGTACTTTTAGTGTTGAACTATATTTTTTATAAAATTAATTTTTCAACCCAACTTAACAAAAATTGTTGTCCTAAGTAAGTCGCGTCAATCCCTTAGACAGCTTTTAATTTATTTGTGAAAGCATATTTCGATGTTTTTTTCTTTTGCATTCATTGTTAAAACTTAAAACAAGTCAACTATTAACAAAACTAATATTCTTCATACACAATTATTCTAATACGTGTCATTTGTAGATGTGAGTAATGGACCGACCTTTGTAGATGTGAGTAATGGACCGACCTGGCCTGGTCTGACCTAACCCATTGCGGGTCGAATTGAGTAGGCTTATTTTAATAACAGGTTGAGAATATTGTTAATCCGGACTTGGTTCGTCTAAGTTCGCTAACCCACTAATCTTTTATTTTTAATTTTTAATAATTTAAATAAAAATAAGTGAGTGTATAAGTGTAATATGAGACTATTAGTTAAGCTTTTTAGACTAATTTTTGAAGTTTTTTGAAGCTTTTAGTTAGGCATAAGGATTAGATAAGTTAAACACTTGTGTTTGGCTACTAATTGAGAGTATTTTAGTGAAAGAGTTTTCTTTGAAGGAAAAAAATATATTGGGTCACGGGCCAACCTGCGAGCCAACCCAGTCCAACTCATTTAACTCACGGATTAAATGGATCGGGTCACGAGCCTTGGCCCGTTTACCTAGCTCTAGTCATTTGTATACCATGGATAATTGAATAATTCATCAACCAGGGCTTTAATTAAATGTGCATAGATGACTTGGTAAAAGTTCCATCTTGAAAACAATTATTTTTGGTTAAAATATATTTTTGGTCTTATACTTTACATACATTTTTAATTTAATTTTTATATATATATATTTATTTATTTATAAATTGGTCCTTGTATTTTAAATTGTTAACAAAATAGTTCCTACCATTAGAGCTAGTTATGACGCCGTCAATTTATGGTCTAATGTGAAAAATAGAGACTGATGTGACATCGTTCATATCATTGTCCCTGACATTAGTATAGGAACCAAATTAAAAACTATAAAAAACTATAGGAACCAAATTATAAATAAGAGAAAACTATAAGAACCAAATATATAATATGTGTTTAGTGTCTATGAATACTATGAGAGTATTTTAACTTTAAGTATGATAATAGTTATTGTATACTCTTAAAGATTGTAACATAGATAGACAATAAAAAGAAAAACTCAGAACTTGTTATTTTTTTGTGTGCACATTTTTATATTTTTATTTAGTGTTCTTATGTTCCTATTGCTTAATTTAATTTTCATTATAGTTTCAATCTTATATATTTATGTAATTACAACTAGTTTTATCATAATATGGTTGACCTAGTGGCTAAGGTATAACAATGCGTGCTTCTTACCTTAATTACTTGAATACGAACCTTGAAGTAATTTATCCCCTTAAATGCACCATGCCAATATGGGGAATCTGTCCTTAAGATCGTCCATGAATGGACTAAGTCTTGGTTAATGCAAAAGCTAGTTCCATGTTACTCTTACATATAACAAAAAAAAATATTACTAGTTTTTAAGTAAAGATATTTGTTTGTTAGTAGGATAAATCATGTTTCTCTCTTTAAAAAACTTGTATGCCAACACAAAAAACTATAATGATAAGATTGCGTTTAGGAACATAATGCTTACTAAATATAAAGTTACACATTATGCAGAATGAGAAACAAAAAATAAGTAAGCTGAAATGTTCTTAAAACATATTATACATTGGGTCATTATAATTTTCTCTTATTTTTAATTTAGTTCATATAATTTTTTATTATTTTTAATTTGGTCAATATATTAATGTCAGAGACGATAACATAGACAAAAACGGTGTCACATTAGCATTAAGGTTGGAAATAGGCCAAGCGGCCTAATAGGGGGCTACGACCTAACTTACTTTGGCCTAACTTACTTATCAAACAAGTCAGACTTAGGTTTTTAAAAAGGCCTATGTAGTTAAATAGGCCAAAGTCTAGACCTTTAAAAAAACCTTTAAAAAAGCCTATTAAGTCTAACAGGTCTATTTATTTACTATAATAACATATAATTAAAAATTTATAATACTTATATAATTTATTAGTTATATATTAATATTATTTATTTATTTTATACACAATACAATAATTTTGTTAAAAGTAAAGTATATTTGAAACCTATAAAGTTTGAGTCTATTAGCTTATTTAAAGGTCTTTATGCAATGTAAGTCTTTAAATAGACTTTCAGATTAGATCAAACTTTAAATTTTCACAAAAAAGCTAGGTCAGGTCCAAAATAAAAGTTTATGATAGATAATAGGTTAGACTAAGACTAATATTTTACAAAACAAGTCAGGTCTATTTAAGGTAAAACTTAACCTAACCTAGCCTATTTTCACCCCTACTCAACATTTATTTTTCACGTCAGGTCATAAACTAACAACATCATAACCGAAACTATCAACAAAAATCATTTTGATCATGATCATAAGTAAAATGACTAATTTATAAATAAAAAAATATAAAGACTAAATTAAAAATGAGTGTAAATTATAAAAAACAAAATTATATTTTAGCCATTGTGTTTTTAAAGGAAGATGTGGATGTCGTTACAAAAAGATCCATCCTGAAATCGTTTTGAAAATCAAAAGCAATCCTTGCTACATCATTTAAAATTTTTTAAAGCGAGCATTGTTAGTCTACGAGTTGATCTGTTTCCTCCTCGCTTGAGAAGGCTAGTCGAGAAGCTAGGAAAACACATTGTCAAACATGTACAGTCATCTGTGACTTTAAAACAGGCAGACTCAACCATAACCTCTCTTTAAGGCCAAGTTCGTGTACAATTGGAAAGCAAAAGATCCAATTTCTGTGCAAGGTAAAAGATCTTTCCTTTTCAATCACCTTCTCCGCTTGTTGGGATTATATTGAAAAAAAGATTGGAAGAACAAGTCATAGAAAAGTATAGGTAGAAAAATTAAGGAAAAATCTAGATTACTAAATTGGTTAAAATTAAATAAGCAAAAGACCCCATAATTATAGAAAAAGAAAGGCGGCAAATTGACCAATATTGAGTCCCCCCCCCCCGTCCTCCCCCACAAGAGAGGATTCACCCATAGAGGGAATGACTATCAACAATAGACAATAGTCACGTTCAGTCTGGGTGATTTTGAAGTATACCAAGAAATATATAGTTACATGCATGAATCTGGGTGATATCTACAAATTAAATTGAGACTGCTTTGCCCTGTGTTCAAAGAATATAGGCTTTTTCATACAGTATATGAGGTCTTAACAGATATGATGCTCTAAATGGGGGTCGTCCCCCCCTCCCCCTCTGCCCTTTTACTTCCTTTCACTAGTGTTGAAAAACCTTAAAATTTACGTCATAAAAATAATTTACAGGTAATAATATAAAAAATATATAAAATATTAAGTTTTTTTTTAAAAAAGTTCATGATCAATAATTTAATTGAATTTTCACCTATTTTAATTCATTCAAAATAATTTAACTATAAATTTAATTATAAAACTGAACTAAAATTATTTAAATATTTGATTAATGGTTAGACAATCAGACTGTCCATTTCAATCTAATTCTCACAACAATGCTTCAAAGGATACACAAATCCGGTTGTGTGAAACCAAATGAAATTTTAAAAAGAAAAGTTTTCAAAGTTTAGATTCCAGGTAATTAACTTCAAAGATGTTGAGATTCCTGATAACTTTAAAGATTCGAGCATAAACTAGTGGAATGATATACATATGTAACATATCTACACTATTGTGTTAATTAGTGCTAAAGACCTAGAAAAATACAGCCTTCTTATGGTGGCAGTAAAGCTGCTACAGTACCAAAGGCCTAGAATATTCATTCTTTTGAAATGAAACTGCTTCCGTAGGTGTACTAATTCTGCGCTGTGTATCAAGAAAGTTCTAGCCCACGCCATAGCTCATAAGCATGTTTGGTAATGATAACAAACATTTGAAAGTAGAATGAAAAAAAAATATTTAACTCCAAATATGATAATAAAAATTGTACATACTTATATTTAGAGGTGTTCAAATTAAAACAAAACCGAACAAAACTAAAAAATCGAATCGAAAAAATTAAAAACCGATTAAAACAGAACTTTTTTAATATAGTTTGGTTCTTTTTTTTTAAAATTGATCTGTTTGGATCAGTTTTCGGTTTCAATTTTCAAAACCGAACCGATCCAAACTAAACCGATTAGAATATTATATGTATACATCTTTTAAATAACTTGGTATGTGTTGTTGAATATCTTAAAAACTTTACTTTCTTATCTTGTTAAAATTATTCATATTAATTATTTCAAAATGACATTTATCATTTAAGATATATACTCACTTGATGGTTACTTTCTTTGATAATTATGACTATAAGTTTTGGTTTATGTAGCTGAAAATTAATTTAAAATTTTATATTTTTATTATATGATTGTACTTGACTATTACACTAGAAGTTTAATTGTGATTATATTTGATTATTACACTAGAAGATTGTTAAATTTTGTTTAAATGAGTTGTTGTTTATTTTAAATGGGTAAATATGTTATTTATTGTATAAATATATTACATTATCTTTTGGGGGGCCATAAAAAAGCAAAAGAATAAGATTATTTTTTTTAAATGATCAAAAACCGAAAAATAGATTCAAACCAAACCGATTAATATTGGTTCGATTTGTCGGTCTCTAAATCTGAACCAAACCGATTGGTTGTCTATATGAGAAAATCAATTGGTTTGGTTTAAATGACTTTACCCCTCAAAACCAATCTAAACCAATCCGTGAACACCCTACTTATATTTCTGTTAAGGTATGTTTATTTGAGGAGGTAAAAAAATTAGAATAAAAATTACTTCCCACTTGTTTACTGCAATAAAAATGTAGGATGATTGAAAATATAACGTAACTTGTTTACACTCGACCTCATAGATTTTAGTCACTCTCATAATATAAAAGCGAATTATTACTTTTCACCATTTATCAAGTAATAATGAGTGAAAATTAAAAGATTAATTTCTCTTATTTATTAGGCCTACGTTTACTTCTTATTACAAAAAACTTTGATTGAATCATTTTAATAACTTGGTTTAAATTATATATATTATTTAAATATAAAATTATTAGCAATTATATATATTATTATAAGTCTAAATGAAAGGAAATTTTATTCAGAAGGACCAAATTTAAAAAACATTTTAAAATAAACGCATATAAAAATAAAATTTTAAAAATATTTTGAAGGACCATGATTATATTATGTTTCATATTGAGTAAACAAAAAGATTTAATGTGATACTTAAGTCATAAGACTCTTATTTTCAATCTCATAATTTTTTAGAATAAATTTTCCTTATGAATTTGAGTTGAAATAAACTTGAGTCATAATAATTTATATTTTTATTGAAAACGACTGACGTGAAAAGAACGATTTGAAAAAGAGCCTCTTTAAGAAGGATTGGTCAAGAAAAAAACTACCTGTATCATAAAAGTCAAAGTAAAAAATTATTCTGAATGAACTGTCACATATGCTAATTTTTGAAAAGGTATATAATGTTTTGTTTTATATTAAATAAATATAAAGGACTTAATGGTATTTAAAGTATGAAACTCCTCCCTTCAATATGTAAGTCTTTTTAAGATGAATTATCCTTGTGGGCTTCACTCATAAGAGACCCCTTAAACACCGCTATAAGTGGACCTGGTTATACTTTATTGTTTCCCAAATATTTGATCAAATTCCATCCATTATAAATTTATACTTCTGTTTGTGGGAACCCGTGACAAGAGGAAAGGGGAGCAATGGGCACCTGCATTGCGACCACTAGGCCTTAGGCTTGGTCTACATGGGCATCTTTAGACTTTGCTTTGAGTTCTTTTTATATTATTGAGCATTTCTCTCTCTCTCTCTCTCTCTTCTTTTCGCATGCAGTTTTGTCTCTTTTTAAAAGTTAAAACCATTACTAACTAACGGTTTGTATAATTGATAAGTAGGTTCCTCCTGAAGTAGAATATAAATTTAAATTTTAGTAAAAATTGTTGTGGTTGAAAAATAATAATAATCAATTTATATTTTAATTTATTTCTTATGAATTAATCTCATAAAAAATTAAAAGAGTCTAACTCGTAAGAATATCATGAGACATTATTCAACTCAAAAGATTAATTAACATAGTTAATAAAAAATAAAAAAAAGGATTAAAAACATCATTTTTTAAAGCAAGCCGTCTTGTGACAGGCAAATATCTATTGATATTTGCCCAAATTTTTGAGAGCTATATGCACAATCTCAATTATTCAAAATGTAAACAAAGCATGAATGACAAGGATGCTACTAACTACAATACTTTTTTATTTGTATAATTAAAAGCAAGACATAATGCAAAAGCAGAAAATCTATTCCTAGTACCAGACGAAAGATATTGGCATATTGAGCTTGTGCCGTTTATAGAATCCCTCCCTAAGATATTTCGGACTACATTTTTTAATCTCAATTTTTTGGGCTTAATATTGTCTTCTCAATTAAAAAAATTAATAACTAAAATATATATATTTTAATTAACTATAACTTCTTTCTTGATTAATAATTTTATGTTTAATTATTATTATTATTTTATTAAGAGAACAATATTAGAGAGAGACAAAATTATTTCTTTCCTAAAATTGCTTTTGCTTTGCGACGTAGATGGATATGCTTTTCCACTTTTCCGGAAGAGACAGTAAGCTCATACTGGGAATGCTTTCTTGTTATGTAGCTTTTTTTTGTTTTTTTTTCTTTTTTCAGACTATATTTAGAAGTTTTATGAAGAGTGAAATAGAATAGAATATAATAAAATAAAATAGAATAAAAATAAATGATATAGAATAAAGTTGTTATATCATTATTTGGATGTTTAATGGTAAAATGAAAAAAAATTTATTCTATTATTTATAAGTAATAGAAGTGAATGAAATAAAAATAATTTTAAATTATTGTTCTTATATTATTCTTATCTTAAACATAAAAATATAAAAATTAAAAATAAAAATATTTTTTTATAATTTATTTCATCTCTTAATTCCTAATTTAAAGAGAAAAATAATAGAAAAATAAAGTGATATAAAGTGAGATAAAATTCCTCCAATTATATTATATTTCTTTTTTAAACATTCAAATAATAATATTTTTTTACTATCTCATTCCATTTCATTTTGCTTTATTCTATAATTTCCCACCAATCTAAATATATTCTGAGTGATTTAAATTTAAATAACCCAGCTGGCAACTATGGCATCGAAGAATAACATCAGAATTTTAGACACAAATCATTCCTTCTCAAAAATTGAAATACCTGTTATCAGTCCAAACCAGAGAATGGCATCTGCTTCTGCTCCTTCTGCTCTCGGAAGTTCCCTTAGCTGCATACCATTGTAATATGGAATCAGAATACCCACGTGATATGACAACTGAATTAACAAACACAAACCTAGTTGTCTGATACAGTATAATAGTACCAAAGATGCACTTTTATCGTATTCATACAATATATATATATATATATATTAACACTTATACGTACATGTTTCCTATATTTATTAAAAAGAAAAAAAAAATCAGAAGCAATTACAGGTAAAGTTTCTATTTATCCCTATTACAGTTGACCAATATACATGCATACTGTTAATTGATACCCCGAGGAAGAAGGCTTCTATATTTCAAACTATAGCGTAATCTTCTTCCCTTCGGAGCCTCTGTTGCCGAGCAATGAAAGCCTCTACAGTGCGGCGAAACTCCTCGTTGGTCATGTCATCCTCAGGGTATGATATGTTTGCCACTTTCTCAGGTGGAGCAGGTTCACTGCTTTTCCTTCCGTTCTCGGTCTCACACCTGTGTAGCACACGACGTGGTTTCTCACTGTGCACACGGCTTAAAATCTGTGAGTGACACCTTCTGTACTCCTTCACCTCCACACCAATGTTTGTGTCCCCTGTTTTTATGCTCTGTTTCTCTGGCCATTTGATCTGCCCTCCATCATTTCTCTTGTTCTTTATGCTATAATCTGCTTCTGTGGTTGGATTAATGCTCTGATTTTCTGGGTATTTGGTCACATCCACATCGATTCTCCTACTCTTTATGCTATCCTCTGTTCTTGTTCTCTGCTTGTCTGGGCACTTGATCTGGTCTCTATCAATTCGCAGACTATCTTTGCTATCCTCTGTTCCTATGCTCTGCTTTTCTGGGTAATTATGGTTTCCTTGAATTCCCTGATTCTTAGTGCTGTTCTGGATGAACTCCTGATAAAGATCAGGTTCTGGACTGTTTCTTCTAGAACCCTGAGCTGAGAACTGACCTGACTGGGCGAACAGTGTGATGATTATGACGTTTCCAATCAGAAAAACAAAGCGAGGGCTAACCAAGAACACTGAGAAGTCCCTGAAATACTCACTGGAGTTCCTCACTGCAACTGGTAGCAGGAGGGAAAGCCTGGAAATCAAGACCAAAACAACACACAACTCAGCAAATCGTAACACGCTTGCAATCCTTCGAAGCTTGCGGTATTTTAGGATTGCGTTGGCCTTCTCTGCTTGGAGGTTGTTGAAACTGAATGAATCCATTCCTCAAAGTCAAAGGGTATGATATGAGAGTTTTCAGATAATTTTTGGTTATAGAGAAACAACTAATGGGTGTCAGTCTCACACTCACTCAAAAGGGAATGGAAGCTTATCCAGAGCAGCCATATATCTGAAAGCAGAGAATAGAGAAACTGCAGCTATAGGGGACAATGCAGCGGTTTCTACACTTGGAAGCATGGAAGCAGAGTAAAGAAAGTGAAGGCACGGATGAGCACTTAAAGCAAAGAAAGGATAGAATTAGCGAATCTTATATCGACTCTGCCTGGACAGAGAGAACAGAGTGCATCTGTTTGTTTTGTAGGAAGTTGTGCGATTCTCTTCTTGTCCTTTTCAGATTGGGTGCTCTTGCTCTTATTTATAGGCCGGAATCCAAACCTTTTTTTTTTAAAAAAAAAAACACTTTGTGTCGATATGACATTATCTACTTTCGTTTTTCCTTTCTGCTGTTTACCACCAGCGTTTCTCCCTGGATTAGTGGCAGATTGGCAGATACACAAATTTTTTTAATGCATGCCAAGTGTTAACATAGATAAACCAGAGTTTAGTAAAGTTTTATCTTTCTAGCTAGTCAGTAGTCTAGTACCTTCCTTTGGTAACGACATGCTTTGGGGATAGAATTAGATGCTTCTCTCAAATCCAAGAAACAACTGTGGAAAAAATTATTGTGTCAGAAGTGTAACATCACTGTCACGTCATTCGCTACTGGTGTTTGTTATCTGATGTGTTATTTTTTTTTTTGGATTTTTTTATATTATTTTTTTAAAATTTAAATATTTAAAATAAATTATTAAATATTTATTAATTATTAATTATATTTAATAAAATTTTAAATATTTATTATAAAATCAACCATCAATAAATAATTAATAACTTATATTAAATATCAAATTGATCAAAAGTAACATAATAATTCTTTTTTTAGAATCATCCTTCTAAATAAACTATTTTTATAACTAAATAATTAAAAACTAATTTTTTATTTTTATAACAACAGTATTTAAAATTATGCTTATATTATTAACTATTTCTATTCAGTCAGATAAAAAAGCACAAAATTTATAATAACATATGTTTATAATAATAAATTTTTATAAGATTATATTTTAAACTTATTTTATTTAAACAAATACTATTTTTGTGCTAAACTTAATTATTTAAAAAGAGATGCTATTTGTATGCTTATTTATGCACATCATTTATACCTTTAAACATATGTATATAATATCTTATAACAAACCTTTTATTTTGTCTTTTATGTATAATTCAGTTAAAGAAAATATCACTAAAGATGTTAGTGAGTGAACATAAAGAAAAACGATGTAATGTGGCAGTGTCTTATTAGAATGCATGACAGTTAGTCAACCTAGAAACCAACTACTACCTGACACAGAGATTGCAACCTGTTTCTTACTCGGTAAGAAAATGCCACGCCACAAGAAGAAGAGAAGGAGAAAAAAATGCCACGCACTCTTTTTTTCCTTTCTTTCTTATATTCATTCAACACTTAGCTTTTTACAATTCACCTAAAAAATATTGGTGCATTCATATTTTATATAATTGACTTATTATAAATAATTTTAAAAAATATCTCACTTATTCTCTTATTTGCATTTTGGTTCATTAAAATTTTCAAAATGTCTCTCATATCTTTTTTTTTTTTTTACATTTTAATCTATCAACATTTATTTTATTTTCTTATTTTTTCTACATAACCCAAAAATGAAAATTTAATTTATTTTTTGTCTATATAAAATAATTTTTTATTTTTATTTCATAATTTTTTAATATAAATTCTCAACTTTTCACATGAAAAATTTCTTAATTTTTTTTTCTTATAACAATTTTTTATGTCATCACGGTATTGCTAATCCCATCATGAATATATATATATATATATATATTCATTTTTATACTGTTTCTTGTTTTGTTTTATTAAAAAATAATTTTTTGTAAAAAAATTTCATAACGGAATTGACAATCAGGCCATAATATTAAAATATTTTTAGAAAAAAACTAATTTGATACCGACGAGACTACATATTCTGAAATTTTAACAAAACGATATATGCTTAACTTTTATATTATTTAAGTTAATATTAACTTTTGAACTTTTTGTAAATTTATAGAGCAAAATAAATTAAAGAAACCTAATCCTATGGAGTGGTTTTGCTATTAAAATAATTTTTTACTCATGGCGAGATTGGCACCCCAACATGAATCTTTTTTTTAATGATTTTTTTTATTACCTTATCTACCCATGATTTATTATTTCTTTTCAATTTTTGGTTCTAGATTTTTTTAGTACTTTTTCTTCCAGAGGGATTGGCATCCCAATATGATGGAAATGACAAAAAAAGTGGCATGAAAATATTTTTATCCATAGAAATTCATTTCTTTTTTTTATTTTTTTTTACATGAGGGTATGAAATTTTAATTATTTATTACATTTATACCCATAAGCCTCCATATGAGACTTTCATTGTTTTAATTAATATTTTTACTGCTTATTATTTTTATTTTATAAAATTTAATTTAAAATTTTTAAAACATCTTTTTTTGTTTTTTTAAAATGCACTTTCTTTTTTCTGTTTTCTTCACTCATTTCATGAGGGATTTTTTTTTAAAGTTTTTAATCCATGCCAGGATTGTCAATTCCACCATAAAAATATGTTTTTTTATTTTGTTTCTTGAATTACTAAAATGAACAAACAATTATTTTACAATTTTTTTCAAAATTTCATAAAAACCCAAACTTATCGTTTTTAATTATTTTTATTGTAATTATTTTTTTTTGTCAAGTCATGACATTTTATTTAATCTTTTTTATTTCATGACAAATGCAACTATATTTCATTTTCATTTTTTTCCTAGCAAATGAAATTATCTTTTATTTTCATTTTTATATGAGTTTAGAGAAATTAATTTTCTTTTAATTTCATTCTTGCATCAAATTAAATTTATTTATTTTTCATTAAAAATGATTTTTTTATTTTTTTCCTAGTTAATGTTTTCATGCAAAAATTAGAGTGCATTTAGATATGTTTTTTTTCTTAATAAGTAAAACACTTATTTTTTTTTAAAAAACAGTAATTCCATAAGATTTTATGTATGTTTAGATGAAACTTTAAAAAAAGTAGAAGTTAAAAAAAACTCAATTACCATTTTTTTTAGAAGCTAGTGATCTCTAGCTTTTGAAAAAAGGAGAAAGAGAAATAGTTTTTGATATAATTTATTGGCAAAAATACCCTTTACTTTTATTAAAAATTACATCTCTTGTTCTCTATTTTTCTCCTATTGTAAACCCTACTTTCATTATTCTGGATACCTTACATTTTTAGTAATTTTGCTAGAAAAAAGTCTTTTTGTTCTTTCTTATCCAAACAAACTTATAAGTTCTTTTATGACTTAAAAGTACTTTACAAACATTGCATCCAAATATAAAATAACTTTTTTTTAAAAAAACAAAGTTCTATTAGAAAAAGGTCTATAAGAAAAAAAAAATTTTAAAAAAACTTATCCAAACAAACCCTCACTGTAAATGATGGAGGGCTTTTTTACAAAGAACTTGAGTGTAATTTAATATTTGTAAAAAAATATTATTTAACATGTATAATCGATTATCTATTAAAGTATGAACCGTTTGATTTATTTAATAATCATATTATTAGTAATAGATATACCAAATTCAATAGAACATTCATGCATTAAATTTCTTTAAGTGCATATTAGACGTTGCACACTCAAAAAAAAGCCTTCGGTTCAACTTTCCAATGGTCCCTTAGTCCCCCTCCTGCCCCCAGTAGACCCACCAATAGCGGAGGAGGTCCAGGAGGATGCAACTTTTGCCTTCAGATGGAACATGGCCTATAGGAGAACATTGTTCAAATAAAAGATTTCATTATATATGTATAAATTATATTTACACATTATCTTTACATTATTTCTAATTTTGTCATAAAATGAGATTAGTCCTATGTATGTAAATAAGTAGATCTGTACAAGAATCAATGCCATAAAAAATCATATAAAACTGATGTGACATAAATGTTTCAATTATTCTCGGTTTCTTATGATATTTTTGAGTTTTCTTTCGGATATGATTCCAGATTCCGTATTATTGAACATCATGTCCTTCACGCAGATAATTACTTAAACGATAAGGGGCACTACAGATTGAATTGTCCCCTTCAGACATAACTTGTCTGTTTTGCTGCTGGTAGCTAACAAACTGATGCCATACATTGAAGCTAAAGATCAAATGTTTGGAGGGCCAAACATTAAAATAACGGACAGGATGGGTTTTGAATATGAGTTAAGACTTATGGATCACTAATCACTATGACTAAAATTAAATGGATATCAGGAAATCATTATGACCAAAATAAATAGACCTTAGGAAATAAAGCATTTAGTCTTTAGTTTGTCTAGAATTAACTTTATTAGCTAGCCGAAAAAAAAAAAGCCATCAAAATTGATGTTAAAATAACTCTTCAAGAAAAAAAACAGAAAAAGTGAGTTCTTTGGACAATTACATACAAAACTCTCTTACAGAAACTTTTCCACTATAGACAACAGGTATAATGATTTGCAATTATTTTTGAACCATGCAAATAAGCTATATATAAGAAACCTTCTATAATAATTAACACTGCACATTAAGCACTAAACCTAAATTTTTGATGTAGCAGACGGGTTAATTAATTGTTGTTAATCATGCAGTGCTGTGTGCGTGCACAAGTAGCAGTAGCATTTTGTATATTTCAAATCCATCAACAGCACCGTTTTGAAGTACGCATTTCCTACTGCAATTGTATGTGGATAGGCATCTCCCATGCCGCGTTCTGCTTGGACCTTCACAGTAGTAAATAGTAGTTACTGTAGTATATACAATGTTGCCTAACCCTGCAATTTCACCAAACGCTTAATAATTAGCTAATATATATCTTCTTTGATGTTAAGAATATCTATGCTCGAGAATGATAGCTCACCCAATTTTGTCAAATTAACAATAATTAAGATATTTTTGCAAATGACCAATTCGCATGTCGGCATGTGTTTTCATTGTGTCCATATCTATAAAATGAGGGTTAAGAAAGAAGTTTGATTAGAGATCTAACCTAATGTCCAACTCTTAACATTACTACACCAGCAATAATCAAAATGATAACATCCTAATACGGTCTTCTAGGATTTATAAAGGCTATTAGATGGGATGTGGGCAATGATACTGGAGTTAAAGTTTGGTAATCTTTTGGTATGTGGAGATAATGCAAAGCATTCTAGTAAAGAATTATTGAATATTTATCTAAATGTAAAGACATATATAATCATTAAAAACGTAATGATACTTCATTCATGGTCTTTAGGATGATGCTAAGAGACTTCACTAATTAAGATGTCAATTTATAAAATCACATTGATATAAAACGTAGTTTTTAATTTGTAGGAAAGTTGGCTTATATGACAGGTATAACTATTATTTTTCTAAAAACAGAACGAAATAATACCAATCAAAACTTTGTTATTAGGAGTTAAAACTTACTTTTATATTAAAACAGAGATTAAAGTTATGTAGTTTGTTATACCTGAAAAGCCACTCTTTTTATGATTTCTATTCCCAAAATCAAATTGAAGGGGCATTTAACATTGTTATATCTGATATAAATGCCCATTCTCGTCATTCTTGTTTAGAAAACAGTTGCATACATGGCTGTGAATACTAAATCTTTCCACCTCTTTATTTTGCTTGTCACCTTCAACCTTCTTATTACCAACATGGGTAAGTGGCATTACATATTTTTCAACTAAAATTCCGTTAGCTACGATCATGTAATTGTAAGAAAAATAAGTTTTATCAGAATAGAAAAAATCTAGATTTTTGACTGAATGAGTTGGCATTGTTCTTGGATAGATGAGTGATCCCTATCACTTCAAATTATCCAACAACTACCCTTCAATCTGACAAAATTCTAATTAAATTCTGTCAATTTTTTCTGTTGTGTAGCATTACTCATATGCATAACTAACATACTCCAATTCAATGATATTCTAAAAAAGATAGAATTTATTTCTAGCATTTGATTTGATCATGTCACCAAGTATGTCGTGTATTTTTCCTTCCCTCTTAGGCTTTGTTTGGATTATGAGAGAAATAGAGTAGAAAGAAATAGGGAGAAGAGAAATAGAGTAGAAAATGAGTAGATTTTTAAGTTGTTTGGATTAAGAGAATTAGGAGAAAAATAAAAAAGAAAGAAAATTAAATTTTGTTGTAAATACATATTTGTTCCTATTTATTTATTTATAAAATAACAAAAAGAATGGTATATTAGTCAAATTTTTATCTCTATCCATTTCTTTTCTATTTCTTCTCATTTTCGGAGAAAAATGAAAAAGGTGTGGGACCCATTATTTTTTTTTTTATTACTCTTCTAACCAAATAAGAGAATTTCTCAATTTCTCTTTTATTTCTCTCTTCTTTAATTCTCACTTATCCATTTCTCTCATACCAAACAAAGGCTTAATGCTTTCTGTGAATCAGAATTGAAAACTGTGCGGGCAAAGTGCGAGGAAATTAGAACAAGCAAAATAAGAAACCGATGGTGTTTGTGGACGTCATCAGCTCATTGCGACTTGCAATGCAGGGAAACAGAGGAAGCTTCTTATGGAAGGTGTCGTGGGTTTATTCCTCGCTGCTTCTGCTACTTTCATTGCTGAACAAGGGAAAGTCTGAGATGAGACTAGATCATCATTAGGATGGCAAATTGCTTGTTTTGGTTGTAAGTGTAGGAACCCTTTTAATGATGCGATTATGCTTCTGATATACGAATTTTCCATACTTTTGAATAAAAATAACTTATGTTTTGGGGTTATATAATTAATTGAAGCTTCTGGGGTCCCAGCTTGCCATTGCATTTTTCTGAGTTGTTGTATATTTGCAAAAGCTTGTCATTGATGGTATCCTTGGATTCTTGGGAGCAAACAACTGTCTTTTGCCCTGAATAAACAACAACTAATTTTGTAATTCATAAATCTATTGACTCTAGCGACTTTGTGCCAAATCATTATATGTGGCCCATAACACCATAAGAGATTTTACCATTTATTATTACTGAATCCGTATAGCTTCTAAGTTCAACTACGGATCCATTTCTCTTTTAATACTGGCAATAGAAAGCAAAGAACCATGCGTGTTAGGGAAATCTCAGCATAGGAAGTAGCAGTAGCATTTTGAATGCCTCAAGTATTGACATGAGCCACTGATCATACCCACCTATTCTTTGCATTTCTTACCGCAATTATCTATCCATAACGTCTACCATGCCATTTTGTGCCTCATAATATACATTCACATTGCCGCCCATTTACTCGTCCTGCCATGGAAAGAAAGCAGGAAAAAAGAAGGAAGTCACACTTCCCTAGAGTGTATTGTCCTTGTACGTGTGCACTAGTGTGTCTACTCTATACATGAGAAGGCTTACATCAATGTTGGTAAGAATGATGATAACAACAAATACCTTGAAGAGATATAAGCATGATTAGGACTCTCACCCATGTCTTTCCCTTGTGTTTAATTGCACGTACTATTAGTGAATTGCCCCAAAAGGCTATAAGATAATACCGATCGAAAGATAACATTTTGAGTATTGCTATTCTCACATCATTTTTGCGGTGTGAAAGTTGCACAATTTCAAGCTTTGCACATGTATTAATTCACTTTTTTTGTGTGTAGGAAACTAATATATATGCAATAAAATTGGTGTAAAAAATAGTATAAAGGTGTGAAGGAATTATCTTTCATAATTTTTTTACATATTTATTAAGTATTAACCAAGTTGTGCCAAGAAATAGCAAGGCTTTATGTATAATATAAATTAAATCTTAGTCAACGAAGACTTAAGAAGTAACTCTTCATTAACCCGTTCAGCCAAAAATGATATCCTCCCTAGTAATCAAGCTAACTCATTATAAGCCACTTCGATGATATAATTTTTTACTTTTAAAAGGAAAAAACCTTAATGAACCAACTGTGCACATCAATTTGTCCAGCTCAACAGAAACGGATTCGGCGGTTTCCTCAAGGATGTAACTAGTTTAGAATTAATTAAAAATAAAATTTATTTGATTTGATTTGATTAAAATATTAAATTTTATGTTTAAAATTTATTATAAAAAATAGATTTTAAAATCAATTCTTATATTTAGAATTTATTAAAAAAATAATTAATTTTATTTGATTTTATTATTTTACTTTTTTAACCTTATATCATTGTGAATGATTTTGTTAGATTAGTGAGGTAAAATCAAAAAGTTAATAAGGGTAAAATAGTTTATCTAAATAGTGAAATTTAAAATCAAATAAATCCACTTAAATCTAATTAAATTTGAGTAAATTTCTAAATACACATAACTTAAATCAAAAGAATTTCAAAATCAAATTAATTCTTATTTTTTTTAACATTTCAAACACATGATTTGATTTACAAATCAAATTAAATCTCATATTTTGACATTTCAAACACACTCTAAAAGATAGAGCCATAACCAACTAGCAGAAGCAAAAAATCAATCTCATCACTCATTAGTTATCTCTATAAGTTTTGGTTGAGCCACACTAAAGAAGGGCTGATCACTGATGTTGTATATCGGAAAACATACTTTAATATTAGTGAAATGAAAAATTTACAAAAAACTGTACACATTTCAAGTCCACGACAAAAATTTATCTCTGCAGACAACGTAAGCAAAAATCATAAGCCAATTATATGAAAATAAAGCACCGATTTAGATGCTAGGTTGTATTAATCTAATGACCTACAAATTCTTGATATGTTAGGCCTTTCTCTACATGTTCACTCCTCTGTCAACATAGCTTTCAATGGGACAAGTTGTACGCTAGACAAGATGTGTATAATATGACTCTATGGGTGCAGAGGAGACCTAGCCAACAAATTTTGTTGGATTATTTTAATTTAGATTTGCATAAATCAATATTATTTTATTAAAATTCAAATTAATTAGATGTCAAAATTATTGGAGCATATTGTTGATTATTGTTGTTTAACTCAATCATGTGATTACTAATTTTTGTTGGGCTTGTTATTATTGAGTATTTTCTATTATGTGAGTTGATGTGGTAGGCTGTGTATTGAGCTTGCTATAATAGGCATGTGGGCACATGTTTCAGTGCACCCCTATTCCTTTCTAGGTTTGCAGTGTGGTTGCTCTATTGATACTGCACATTGAAAATAACACCAAGTATAGGAGTAGTTTCTCTCTTCACACATACACCAAGAACTGAGAAGAAGGATTACTGCTCTCTCTTTAATCTGTTTATAGGATGACCATGAATTGTTCATCATCTTCCTATTCAGGTAATCCTTGAAACTAAACCAACTTGATAATTTGTATGAACTGTGTATGTTACAAAGTAGGGTTAAACAATTGTGAATTTTGTGATATGATATTGTGTTTATACAATACATCTTCATCAAATTTAACTCTAAGGTCATCTCATCATAGGCCTATGGATTAAGGCCTATATTATTACCTACATTAATCTATGTTTAGATGTCCTGACCTTATTACACATGGATCACTTAGTTTAATTGGTGGGTTCATGCATCTTCAATTGAATCATAATATTACTCTATTTTTAACAAAACAAAATAATAATTGATTGTTGCCTACAATAATTATCAAATTATTCTAACAGAAAAAGCTTGGTTGATTTTAATTGGTTGATTTTTTTATTATTCTACGTTTTTTGTGTTCTTAATTTGCTTTTGGGAGAATTCAAACGGCTGTTTGCAAGGCTGTTTTCAGGGTCATTTTGAAGATTTAGGCAAACCAGATTCAGGGAATCCGGAGAGACTAAGAAGCAAGGGTTGGATGCAGGGTTTGATATGGGATGTATTTTGCAGCCAATGAAGATGTTGATATGACTAAAATAAGGTTCCGGTGAAATAATGTGCCAACAGAATATGAAGTGTGTTACTTCGCTTATATATCTGCCATACAATTAATTTAAATTCTCTCCAATCAGAATATTAATCGTAGAAGGTCATGGAGAAACCTAATGTCCGGTTAGGAATAAATTACTGTAATGATAAATGTAAAAAGAAAGAAAACTCATATATATAAACAAACTAATTGCTTTGCACCTAGCTGCAAGTGTTCTAATTAATAGATAACTGTTTTATGTGCTATACAGATATGGCACCGGCTGAGGCAAAACTATGTCAGAGGCGAAGAAAGACATGGACAGGGTTTTGTGCCAGCAGCCCAACTGCAACAAACAGTGCAGTGAATGAGAATGTAAAGCATGGTGCTTGCCATTTCGACTTCCCTGGAGTTGAATGCTTCTGCTACTCGGAGTGCTAGTGCTCAAAAGAAGTTATCTTATGAGACTTGTGTGTACTCCTTTTGGTTCTGTAAAATAAAGTTTAATGCTCCTATGTTAGCCGTAGGCATTTTAATTAAGCCTAAATAAATTTACAACTCCAGTGTTGGAAGTTGTATGATGCAATCCATGGCTTACAATTACGACCCCCATGTACTTAGTTTGCATGCATGAATAATTAATGAATATGATTTTAAAGTTTAGTAGTTCAATATAGCTTGTTACTGCACAAATGTCTGTGTGGAAAGAAAAATAATTAATCAAATGAAAAAGAAAAAGAAAAGACATCCCGGTGCTGCAGTATACCATTTCTTTGGCACAATCACAAACATTTAGGATGTGTTTGGTAAGGATTGATCATAGAATCACAAAGAAAAAAATGTACGATAGATGTGAAAAAATACGTTGACCTCATTTAGATGTTAAATAAAATTAAACTGATTTCTTTTCTATTTTTAAAATTTACATTTTTTTATCTATGTATATTTCACTTGTAACAAATTGTTTAGGAGGATGTAAGAAACGAGGGATATTTATCTAGTGAATATTTTTTAAAAAAAAATTACAAAAAGTTAATATTGTATCCCCAAATCTCATCAAACATTAACATAAGTTATAAGCAAGAGAAATTTAATCTCAGTTAATACAAAAATTAATTTAAAATGTCCCTTACCATAAAAAAAATCCTTAACAATTTATAGGTATATAATGGACTAAAATATGGTCCAAAACAAATTCCAATCCATAAAATTTGAACCTTCCTACTTATTTCTCGGCTTTTTTTATATTAATATAACCAAAAAATAAAAAATTTATCAAAATCATACTGTTTAAAAATTATGTACCAAAATGTAAATATATTTTTTTAATGTTAGGAAGTCGGTTTTATTGAAACCGACTTCCTAACATGGTTTTTTTTTATAAAAATTACATGTTGAGAAGTTGGTTTCAATAAAATCGACTTCCCAACATAATTTAAAAAAAATAAAATTAAACATATTGAGAAGTCGATTTCAATGAAGTCAATTTCAATGAAATCGACTTCTCAACATAATTTTTTTTTAAAAAAACTAAACAAGTTAAGAAGTTAGTTTCAACAAACTTTTCAACATTAAAAAAATTATATTTTAATACATAAACTTTAAACAGCATGATTTTAATAAAATTTTTATTTTTTTACTATATTAGTATAAAAAAACCCTTATTTCCCCCTTTTGCTTTACTTTTTCCGGGCGTGAAATATTTTTGGCCTGTGCTGTGGCGAATTTTCTTTTGGTCATGGTGAATTTTTAGTTTATACTTAGTAATTTTCTTTTGCTGACATATCAAAGAAAAACTGCTTTGTAAGAAAGCCAGGCAAAACGACGTAGCTTTAAGCTGATGATAAGGCGTTTTTATCTCTCATAAAAAACCCTAGGGTTTCTGTTCTAAATATCTAATTGGCTCCAACTCCAACTGCTGCTGTCACTTGAAATCCCTTCCCCTCTTCGAACCAATTTCATGGTGCGTATCTCTCCAAACGCGAAGAACCCTAATTTCACTTGCAACTATAAGAATTCATCTCTCTAAAATATAAATGGTTTGGTGGGTTATTGGTTGCAGGCTCCAAAAAAGGACAAGGCTCCTCCACCTTCCTCCAAGCCCGCCAAATCTGGTGGTGGCAAGCAGAAGAAGAAGGTTCGTTTTTCTCGTTAAAGTAATAATCTTTTCCTGGGTTGGCCCAGTTAGCTTTGTTTTTATCATTATCATCTATAATAATAATATAATGAATGCTAGAGCTTAGAGCTTAGTTTTTTGGTCATTGACTAAAGTAATATGAGAGATGGGTGTGTGATATTAAGGTCAAATTTATGTTTAACAGAAGTGGAGCAAGGGAAAGCAAAAGGAGAAGGTGAATAACATGGTGCTTCTCGATCAAGCCACCTATGATAAGCTCCTCTCTGAAGCACCCAAATACAAGCTCATCACTCCTTCCGTTCTCTCTGATCGTTTGAGGGTACCTCTTCTCCTACTCTTTTTTCCTTATTCATCATATACATTATTCATATTGATAACGGCGTTTCTGTTGGTGTTGTTTTCATGCATGTCCTGTGTTCTGTTGTTGTGTAAATAAACTTGTCAATATAAATGGGGCAGTATGTGAGAATGCTTTCTCTTTCTCTGTTTGTCTATTGTACCTTCGGCACCATGATTCTAGAATTCGGTATAAAGGATCCTGTACTCATCAAGAATAATGCAATGTGGAAACCTTCCTTATAAATGTAGATGCTGCTGAAAGCCCAATTCATTGTGATTTGTGAATATGATCTTTTATTAGATTGCCTGAGACTAGTTTTTCACCTTTTGGATGGAGTGGGGCATGTAATCAGGTAGCACTGTGCACATTATAGATATAGAGACTATTTATGAGCTTTTTGTCTATGATTGCTTAAACTTGTTGCTTTGGTCAATGGAACCATTGAGTAAACCCTATCAATTTAAAAAGCCAAAGAAAATTGTGAGAAAAGACCATGAGCTCCAAATTTTACAGTCTTGGGGGTCATGTGATTAGATTTAATGTGCCTGTACTCGTGGTTGTGAAATTAGATTTCTTATTTTCACTTGGCTTTCTGTCTGTGCTCTTATCCTCAGGTTTCTACTATACTATGAGATGTTTTCGTTATGCACGCTTTCTGAAGAACTATAAGATTGTCTATTCATGAACCCTATATGAGTAATGTACTATATGTTTTTCTATCCAAAAAAAAATCTCATCATTTTGCATGCGCTTTACAGATTAGTGGATCACTTGCAAGGAAGGCTATCAGAGAATTGATGGCTAGAGGTTCAATCAGGATGGTGTCTGTCCACGCAAGTCAGCAGATTTATACTAGGGCTACAAACACCTAGGTGTAGTACTGGACCACTGGCCTTAGCTTATTGAGTATTTGTAGGATTAGTGAAGTATTATTCTTTTTCAGCTTGAGATGCACCACACGCTAGATTGCATCAGTTTTAGAGTGTTGCTGAATCCATGGTTTATTGAGATTCTTTTTGTATCCTTGGTAATGTATTTGAGATATGGCTTCCATATATTATCGTTTTTGGTATTTTGGCGGTCTGTTACTATATGACTTATTTTCGTTTAGTTGGATTGCTAATGTGGTGGATATTCTATTTGATGGTTAGGCGCCTAGTCTATCGGTAATTATGATTTGGCGAGGCTAGGTATTTTTGGGCATGAGTACTTACAACTCGAATTCAGATTTTTTTTATTTTTTTTTATATTAATAACATTTCTATATCATACCATACCATACCACAAGTGGTACGATTTAGGTATCTTGGATCTATCATACAAAGTGACAAAGAAATTATGAGAAATGTAACTCATAAGATTAAAGTTGGGCAGATGAAATAAATGAATGTTTTAGGTGTTATTTGTGAACGGAAAGTTCTTTTTAAACTCAAAGGAAAATTCTACGGAGCAGTTACAAGGCCAACAATGTTTTATGGTATTCATGAAGTGTCATCAAGAGCATAAGTTTAAGGTTGTGAAATTAAGAATGTTGCACATCGATGTACAAGAAAAGATAAGATCAGTTAGCACAAAATCTTGTGGTCAGTTACAAGGCCAACAATGTTTTATGGTATTCATGAAGTGTCATCAAGAGCATAAGTTTAAGGTTGTGAAATTAAGAATGTTGCACATCGATGTACAAGAAAAGATAAGATCAGTTAGCACAAAATCTTGTGAGGCTGAGTATTTTTGTGTCATAAGTATTTTTGTGTTTTATGACATGGAATCTGCGACTCTTTTAACGGTTAAGATTGTAGGGCTTTATCCTCAGAATTACACCCGGCACTATTCATGCTCCCCTTTGTACAGTTTCCTTCTTAATGTAAATGGTTAATGGGATCCCGGTTGCCCGTTTATGTCCTGTATCTTCTAGTATATCACCTTCACAGTCATCATGTGTCCAAGTCCAAAGGGATCTAGGACATCAATTTAGCATCGTAGCAACATATTATAATGCATCTTACAAGCAAATGAATCAGGCATCTAGGCAGTGTTCAACCAACCAGAAAAGTAGTTTAACTCCTTACTGAATGGCTGTCAATAATCTTGCAGAGTAATAGCTCCGTAATTTTATGCAAAAAAAATATTTGCTATCAATGGCCATTATAATAACCTCATAAATTAATTAATTGTCAGTGATCTGGGGTTTGGGAACAAGCATCAAGCATCAACTTGATAAGGTATAGTTCCAGATATCACCAATTGTTATGTTCCAAGTGAAAAATATTGTCAACCTTAATATTTGAAGACGAAGAGATTCTTCATATAGCATTTGCCAGTTAAAGGGAGCTAAGATGTTAGACTGAATGGCTTGGAAACAGCAAAACCTTTATTAACAAATAAGAATGCCTCCTTTTCTTCTGGACAAAAGATCTCGATTCCATGCTAGCTCCAGTGGTCATTTTCATACCAGAGACCTGTTTAAGCTTGGGAATGCATACACAGATAGCCCCTTGTATGGCAGATTCCTGAGTTGAACATTGGCAATGAGCTGGGAAGCATGGTGCGAGGTAAGCAGTTCACGGACAGCGCCAAGGTGTCCTAAAGAACCCAATCAAGATGATATTCTATGCCAACTTTGTGAAACTTTGGAGAGGAATATATTCCTCTTGTCTCCCCCAGCCACTTGATTATATATATGGAGCATATGGTAGCAGCAGTATGCCAGCGTTTAAGAAGGAAATCTATACATCTTCTAGCCTCACTTTGTCTAAGGACAGAATTTGGCTGCCATGGCTACAAACAAGAAGACATCTCAGCACAGTCGCTCCAATAGCGTGCCCTCTGCACCACACCCTTTCATATCACAATATGATGAGTATTTGCACAGATTGAAGGCTTCTGAAGCCACCTCCTCATCATCATCAATAAGCCGAAAGCTCAATTACTTGCAGGGTTTGCATGATTGCACTGATAAGATGCTTCAATTGCCAACCATCGAACAAGCCTTGGCAAGAGAATCCTGCAGAACATGGGTTGATGAATTACTTGAAGGGTCTCTGAGGCTCCTGGATATCTGTAGTACTGCCAAAGATGTCCTGCTACAATCAACAGAAACCATACGCGGATTTCAATCAGCTGTTCGCAGGAGGAGAGGGGGTGAAATAGCATTCAAAATTGAGGGTGGCAAATACTTGTCAACAAGGAAGAAGGTGAAGAAGGCAATACAGAAGGCCTTAGAAAGTTTCAAGGGACTTAAGAAGGAGCTCATTTTAACTTCCTCAAACAATGACTATGAGTCTCTGTCTATGATCAGCAACTTAAAAGAAGTTGAAGTTGTCACTCTGATTCAACTAGAGTCTTCGTTATCTTTTATCTCTGGCTCAAGAGGACAACCAAAGGAAAGCAGGTGGTCAGCAGTCTCCAAGTTGGTGCAGCCTAAAAGAGTATGTTGTGACTCTGACTCTGACCAATCAAACGCAAATGAATTTGAGAAGGTGGACAAGGCATTGCAATCTCTCCTGTGTCACAAGCCTTACAGCATTATATCTATTGAGAGTTTTCAAAGTCATATGGAAAATTTGGAGTTGTGCATTCAGGGTCTAGAGGCAGGAATTGAGCACCTTGAAAGGCAACTGATTAGAACTAGAGTTTCCCTTCTCAATATCTATAACCACTAAATTCATTTTAACCCCGTCAAACACTGACGTAGATACGACTACGAGTGTCACATACTTGTACATGAATGTAACTACGATTTTGCTAATGATTATATATTATCCGAGACCCAAATTCTAGCTCTTATATTTATCCTTCCTTTCCCCATCTCCCCTCCTTCCTTCAAATAAATCTATATATCTGCCATTTATCGCTTTTCCTTTATTTGGATGGAGCATTTAAGAATTTTAGAGAATTTGAAATGCAAAGGATTCATTTGCGAATTCTTTGTTTGAATTATTATTGATGAAATTGAAATTTCATTGCAAACTTTTGCCATACATAGTAATAAACATCATTTAATATATTTTTTCTATGCAAAACAAAATCGAAAATAAAATAAAATAAATTCAGAAAAATAAATTAGTACAATCTATAAATAAAAGAATTATTTTCTTATAATATTTTTTACTTTTACGTTGCATATTGATTTATTTTTTTATTTAAAAAACATTAGGTTTTGACTTTTGTCAGAAAGAAGTGCCCATCTCTCATACAAGCTAGAACTAGAAAAATCAACATTTTGGACCCATAGCGGGCCATGAGCTCAAGAATAGTGTTCTCCATTCATAGTAGGCTTTCGTTTCTGCAATAGGCATTTGGCAAAATGGGAATGAAAAATGCAATGGTTTCGTAATCATCAATCATCATCTCCCAAAGCCTCTCCTCCATTTCTAATGCTCACAGTCACCGACCTGCAACTGCAACTCCAACTACAACATACAAATACATTCCGTTTGAGTGATATGAGCAGAGATAGAAAAGGAACCATTGAAAGAAAGAATGGTGATGTTGGGTGGTCTTTGACAATTGGCCATTGGGAAGAAGAAGCATAAGAAAGGAGTGAAGGAAGTGACCGGAAAGTATGGAGGTGAAGACACCAAAAAGCATGAAGGTGAAGCTCAAATGTTGCGTCATCCTAGAGAGTGTCGAAACAGGGTAGAGATGGGGAGAGAAAAGAAAGAGCCGACGGAGGATTTAAAAGGTGTAATTTCAAATTCCTGATTTTGAGTTTAAAAATAATCGATTAAAATATTAGAGAAATTTTAAAATTCTCTTTTCAAATATTGAAACGAGGCGTTTTATTCGAAAGTATTTTAAATACCCTTAAAAATTACATTTCTTCTTTCAAATGATTTATCCAAACGCAAGGAGTGTTATTTCAAGTCCCATCTCCACTTTTGCTTGATGCACTACTGTCTAAAATAATTTGACTCGTGGCAAAATCATCTATTTATTTACCATTTATCTGATTTATTCTTGTTTAAATTAAATAGATTGGATAAATTAAATTAGATTAATTAATAAATTGATTCAAATATTTATTGGATATCCAGTTATTAATTTACTCATGACTTATTTGAGATCCAACCAACCCTCATCTGAAATCATAACTTATCCATTTTCTAGAGAGAGAAAAAATCAAATTTTTCTAAAAAACAAAAATTAATTTTTTCTAGAGAGCAAAAATTAAATTTTCTAAAGAGAAAATTAAAATTTTTTCTAGAGAGAGAATTTTACTTTTCTCCAGAGAGAGAAAGTTAAATTTTCTAGAAAGAAAATTAAATTTTTTTAGAGGGAAAATTATTTATTTTTTAGAGAGAGAAAATTATTTTTTATAGAGAGAGAATTTTACTTTTCTCTAGAGAGAGAAAGTTAAATTTTTTAGAGAAAGGAAATTAATTTTTTCTAGAGAGAGGAAATTAATTTTTCCTAGAGAGATAAATTTATCTTTTCTAGAGATAAAAAATTAATTTTTTCTAGAAAGAGCTACTTACTTTTTTAGAGAGAGAGAATTATTTATTTTTTAGAAAAAGAAAGAAAGAATTTGTTTAGAGAGAGAATTTTTTTAAAAAATAATTTTAAATAATTGGGTCGAATATCTATCTATCATATCTATTAAAATGAATTAATTGATAGATTGAATATTCATCCATTAAAATGGGTCATTAATGATTTTAACAATTTTTTAATGGATCTCAAATGAATTAGTGGTTGATTTTTTATCCATTCATTATGATCTAACCCAAAATTCATTTAATCTATCCATTTGTGTGAGCCACTAAAGTTACAACAATAAGGGTTTAATTTGGTTAATAATCATAGTTCTTTTTTCTTGTTTGAAATATAAATGATATGAGACTTGTTCGGGTAAGCTTCTAAAAAAAACATTTTTTATAGACCTTTTTTTAGTAAAAATTTTTTTTAAAGAAAAAGTTATTTTACATTTGGATACAATGTTTGTAAAGTACTTTTAAGTAATAAAATGACTTGTAAGTTTGTTTGGATAAGAAAAAATAAAAGAGTTTTTTTATAGAAAAATTACTAAAAGTGTAGGGTATTCAGAATAATGGAGGTAGGGTTTACAAGAAGAAAAAAAATAGAGGACAAGAGATGTAATTTTTAATAAAGGTAAATGGTTTATGTCAATAAATTATATTAAAAATCATTTCTCCTTCTCCTTTTTTTAGAAGTTAGGGATCACTAGCTTTTAAAAAAAGTGGTAATTGAGTTTTTTTTTAACTTCTACATTTTTTTAAAGTTTCATCCAAAGATACATAAAAACTTATGAAAGTACTTTTTTTATAAAAAAAAAAGAAAGCTATCCAAATACACTCATGGTCTAATTCAAATCTTTATGTTTTTAGGCATATTATGTTGGAAGTTGTTATGTATCCTGATGGGTTTGGTATCCATGGTGAGTTGTCAATCGTTTATTGATTGTTGGTTTCACAATAAATATTTGAAAGTCTATTAAATATAAATAACTAATAAATACTTGACAACTCACCTGATACTAATACGAAAAAAAAAAGGTACCGAAGTAATCCCATATTATGTTATGCCACGCTGTAGCTACTCTTAGTTCAAGCATTGAACCCACATGGTGTTTTGGATCAATATCGAAGCTGATCAGGTTGGTGGCTGAACAATGATCAAAATCTATTATTGCCCTCAATTATAAGTCATGGGCTCAAATTTCACTTGCTGAATGCACTGAACGATGTGATGCTTGTCTTCCTGTTAGGAGAACAAGCAAATCAATACGCAGTTTCCTTAAGCTATCTTTCTACACCATAGAAAGACAGCACAGCAAGGTCTACAATAAACTATCGCCGATTCACCGTCAGGACTCAAACTTGTACTACAAAAAATTATTTGGCAATCTTCTTTCAGCACCTTCCACAATTTAACTCAATCATGGTATGTGGTCTATCTAGTTCAAAAAATCCATCACTTTCATTGTACACAACCCCTAATTTATGTTGGTTGAATTTTTTAATCTTTGTGAGAAGAGAGGGAGAGAAAAATCGGCAAAAGAATGTTATTTTGATTTAAACTGATACTACAGCTAAGGAAGAAAGGAGTAGTCATTGCAGTAAGCAGAAGACAAGGCACTTGCTTGCATTTCTTTCATAGCATCTGCGTATTTAGTAGCTTCCTTTTACATGGAAGGCATATTAATGGGGCCAAAAAATAATGAAATAGTCAAGTCAATCACCATGAAAGTGTTAGTAGAAAGTGCTAGAATGATATTATAATAATTGGTAGGTAGTAGGTACTCAAGTTAAATTACCAAGAGACGCATGCCTAGAGGGCTGGAGCCTTCATTTTAGACATTAAACTAGTCTGCGCCTGCATATATCTACATGTCTTAATGAAATTATTCTTCACAAAAGACGAGATATAACTATGTCAGTAGCAACTACCAGAGCAATGTCAATGTGCCTCGTGCAACGTATAATAAAGATACATTGCACTAACATAAAGAAATTGGCCAAATATGATTAGAGAGTTGTTAGAAATGAAAGACTAATAAAAAAAAGGAGTATGAGTTGTAGAGATATGCTGGGGAGACATTGCACTAACATATCAGTGATTATGTCTAGATCAATCTAGATCAGCTAGCAATTAGTTGTATTTGTTAAGATGAGATTCCTACCGTCTCCTATGCCCATATCTATTGAGCAATAGCCAAGGAAGGATAGCAAATTGGCAACTCAATTGCACATATTCAACCTCAACACCCATCTCTTCTCTCGTTGAGGAAAAATGGAAGCCTCTCCATTGTACCCCAAATCCCATAACCATGCTCGTTCTAGTAGTTTGCCCTCTAAGCCACACCCTGTCATTCTACAATGCAATGAACACTTGGCCAGATTAGGGGCTTCTGATGCCACCTCCTCTTCTTCATTGCTAAGCAACAAACTAAGTATCCTTCAGGACTTGCACAACTGCGTTGAAAAGTTGGTTCAACTACCCCTAACACAAGATGCACTTGTGCAGGAACGCCAAGAGAAATGGGAGGATGAGCTCTTGGATGGATCCCTAAGGCTCCTAGATACATGTACAGCAACCAAAGATGCCCTACTTCACACAAAAGAGTGCAACCGCGAACTACAATCAATTATAAGACGAAGAAGGGGAGGTGAAGTGGAGCTCACGGTAGAGGTTAAAAAATTCTTGACCTCAAGGAAAGTGGTGCGAAAGGCCATTTTCAAAGCCTTGGAGAATTTGAAGGGTAATGCAAATAAATGCAGCCTCTCTATCACCAACAAAGACTATCAAACCGTGGCCTCGGTTAGCTTGTTAAAGGAAGCTGAAGTGGTCACTTTTTCCATATTTGAGAGGAGCATTTGCACAGATTGAAGGATTCTGAATCCACCTCTTCTTTATCATCATCTTCAATAAACCTCAAACTCAATGGCTTGCATGACTGCACTGATTCACCCAACAAGCCTTGGCACGAGAATGCAGCCACAAATGGGTTGATGAACTATTACATGGATCTCTGAGGCTCTTGGATATTTGTAGTACAGCTAAAAATTGCCTACTGCAATCAAAGGACAACATTCACGAACTTCAGTCAGTTATTCGCAGGAGGAGAGATGCTGAAATTGGATTCACAATTGAGGGTGGAAAATAATTGGCATTTAGGAAGAAGATGAAGAGGACAATTCGGAAGGCCTTAGGAAATTCGAAAGGAATCAATAATGAACTCATAGTTACTTCCTCAAGCAAAGACAATGAAACTTTGTCCATGCTTAGCATCTTGAAAGAAGCAGAAGTAGTCACTGTGAGCTCATTAGAATCTTGTTGTTTCTCAGTTGCCCAAAGGGACAACCAAAGCAAAGCAGGTGGGCAGTAATCTCCAAGTTGATGCAGCCTAATAGAGTGGCATGTGACTCTCAATCATCAGACACAAATGAATTTGAAAAAGTGGATGCAGCTTTCTCTCATCAATTACAAGCCTTCATCTATTGAGAATTTTCAAAGCCATAGGGAAATTTTGGAGATGTGAATTCAGGATCTAGAAGTTGGAGTTGAGAGCCTGTCAAGGCAACTAATTAGAACCAGAGTTTCCCTTCTCAACATTTTCAACCACTAGTCAAAGAAAAAATGCTTTTCCCCCCATGACTGTCTCAACCACAATTCACTTTTTCAAAGTTCAGATTTATTTTAATAGTCTAAAATTACTTCTAAATACAACTCGTTTTATTTAAAATTTTCAGTATCAAACTATGATTAAAATTTGTAATAAATATTGGTGAATCTTATTGCAATGTAGAAGTGACCAAGGAAAATTGTTCACAATTTTTATTTTATTTTTTCAACTTGCAACTATTCACACGCTGGCCTTCGATTAATAAACGTTGTTTGTGGATGATCAAAACAAAAAAACAAAGACTCACGTGTACATGAATCACAGACTAATTAAAGATGTTGCTAAGGTAACATATTTTATCATTCTCATGAATAACAGATTACACCACAAATCATGAGTTACTAATTTTTCACTTGTTAATTTAATTTTTTTTTTATCTAATAACTGTGATTTAGTTTTGATTAGAGATTTTGTCATCTTATCGTTTTCCTTAATCAAACTATGCAATACTAAGAACAACATTGATAATTTAATACTTTGTATAAGAACAGCACTGATAGAATATAGTTCTTTTGTAACATATAGTTTCTTATGCAGTCTGACGTATTTATCCTCCTAGTTGATAGGATGTTGCATTCCTTGAATTTTTGAACATTTTGGGTTCTTGTATGCCTATTTAAGCACTTCATCAGTTGAATAAGATGATCACTTTTCCTTCTCAAACTTCTTTATTCACAACAAATTTCTTGGTGTACGTACGTGTACTTAAAGATTCAGTAGTTCATTGATATTGAATTGAGAATAATGCATAAACATGGCCATCCAGGTATGACCAGCCACTGACATCAGAAGATGGAAAAAGATTCCTCTTGCCCTTAGTCCACATATTTTGGCAGGCAAGTTCTAAGAATAATTGGTATTATATATAGAAACAGCTCCTCCTCCTTCAGACAGAAGATCCAATTATGATGCTCAGTCCAGTGACCTCCCTTCCTGTTGCACAGAGTTTGTTTTACATATCTGCGAACTGTCAAGATGGGGGGGACATTGCAAAAGTATTCGATCTATGGCAAATGCATTCATGTGATTCCCAAGTCAAAATTTGGGGGATGAGTTGGGAAGTTTGGTGCGTGGGAAGCATGGAGTAAACAATGCCGTGGCAGCTCCAAGATTCAAATCATGACAGACTTTGCAAGCCAACTTTGTGACATTTCCTTAGAAAAATATTCTTCTTGTCTCCCTTTATTCGTTTGATATATATGGAGCAGAGGCATGCCAAATTGTCAACAACTACAACTCGAGTTTTGAACAAATTGTAAATATCATCTCCTAGCCCTCTGTTTCCATAAAAGAGAAGATGGCAGCCACAGAAACAAATACAAAGAGCTCTCTCTCTCTGCATATTCGTTGCAACAGCTTGCCCACTGCACCTCACCCCCTTGTGCCACAATTTGAGCAGCATTTGAATAGATTGAAGAATTTTCAAGCCAAACCTTCTTTGTCATCATCTTCAATAAGCCAAAAACTCAATGAATTGCAGGATTTGCATGACTGCACTGATAAGTTGCTCCAATTGCCAATCACCCAACAATCCTTAGCACACAAGGATTGATGAACTACTAGAAGGGTCTCTTAAGCTCTTGGATATCTGCAGTACAGCTAAAGATTGCCTACTGCAATCAAAGGAAAGCATGCACGAACTTGAGTCAGTTATTCGCAGGAGAGGTGCTGAAACTGGATTGACAATTGAAGGTGGAAAATACTTGGCATATAGGAAGAAGATGAAGAAGGAAATTCTAAAGGCCTTAGGAAATTTGAAAGGAATCAAGAATGAGCTCATAGTCACTTCCTCAAAAAAAGACCATGAGACTTTGTCCATGCTTGGCATCTTAGAAGAAGCAGAAGTATTCACTGTGAGCTCATTTAAATCTTTGTTGTTGTTTATCACTAGCCCAAAGCGACAACCAAAGAAGAACAGCTGGTCAGTAATCTCCAAGTTGATGCAGCCTAATAGAGTAGAATGTGACTCTCAAGCGTGAGACACAAATGAATTTGAAAGGGCTGATGCAGCTTTGCAGTTTCTCATCAATCACAAGCCTTCATCTATTCAGAATTTTCAAAGCCATATGGAAAATTTGGAGATGTGCATTCAGGATCTAGAAGTAGGAGTTGAACGCCTGTCAAGGCAACTAATTAGAGCCAGAGTTTCCCTTCTCAACATTTTCAACCACTAGTCAGAGAAAAACCGTATCAAACTTGTGAACACCCAAATTCAATTTTCCCCACGAGTGTCTCACAGTTGTATAAAAATGTGACTAAATCTTGTTCTGTTACTGAATATATAGTACCTGAGGATCAAATTATAGTTACTTTGTCATCTGCCTCCTTTTCTACCTTTGCTATGTGCCCGCAACATCTCATCTTTCAATTTCCTTCTTTCTTCCCCCCCTCCCCCTTCAAAACTCCAGCTTTAAAATAAGTGTTGAGAAATATGGCTTAGATGAGAGAAAATTGAGAGAATGTGAAAGTAAAATTGATTGAATGAGAAAGTTGGTGAAAATTGTATACAAGGGTAGGTATATATAACCTTGGGGATGTAACTAACTATGTAACTAATTATACCTAATTAACTAATCACGAACTAATTACTATATCTGGTAACAGCTCCCCGCAAGCTGGAGGATGCGTATTTAGCATTCCCAGCTTGAGATGAGCAATACAATCTATCATAAAGAAAATTACAAAATACAAATCATGCCGTAATTACATGGCCAACAAGTAGAAAATATGAAATTGAATGATGAATGAGAACTGGTAACGGCCGAAGTGCATAACTTCTAGAAGTCTTCGACCTATCTTTACGCTCCTTTGATCTTCTTCCAGCATCTCCACGACACTCGTTCCAAGCAAATTGGGACTCTTCAGGCCACCAAACAACATCACAATACAGAAAAGCTTAACCACCATAAAAATGACAAGCAACCAGAATCAAAGCTTAACCACCATGACAAGACAGAAGCTAAAATCATAACCAAATAAGGCTGAAACAAAGATTAACAAAAATTTGAACCAAAGGCATTTTTCAAAAACATCAAACACCAACAAAGGCCTCACACTACAAGAAGAATATCACATCATGGATTGTACTCCACTGAAGCTTGTCTCTATAACAATCATCGAAAAGAAGGTTCCTGAAAAGTCTATTGCACACTTATTCATGAGGTATTCTATTCATATGGATAGAAATGATTGTGTGCACCAGCGATGCTATGAAACCATGAAAATATAGCATTGGCTTTAGCCAACAAAACAATGACATGTAGCAAGCCGACTAAGCCCAAGGGGACTAAAGCCATCATGTTTAAGAGAACATGAAGCAGTGAACCATGGAACAAAATAAAGGTATAAATCCTGTAAACTTGAAAATGTGATATAACAACATACGCCAAGCATATCTCAACAAAGGCATCATATCTTCGGAAATGGTTTGAAGCAAGTCTCCAGTGACATGGAAACTGATTAGAGACGAAACGATCCTATTGCTGCAGAAGGAGCAAGATCATGACCACTATTCGAGCATGCAAAAAATCAAATCAGAACAAATGTAGAGAAATCTAAAACTCTAGCTTCCGATTGAGAAAACACATCACAGAGGCCAAAGAATTGAAAATGGAACGGAATCCATAACTGATTTAGGGAGAGAAAGAGAAAATGAAATCTAAAGAGAGAAAAGATTCACGCAGTGAATTGCTGAGAGAAAGAGGTAAAAATGGAAGAGAAAGTGCAAGAAAGTGAGAGGGAAAATTTCTCAACTGAGAAAATTGGAATTGAAAACTGAGATTTTCAATTGCATGAAAAATAAAATTAGAGTTCCATTGAAGCAGAAATGGAGAAAAAATATTTAAGGTGGATATCATGGAAGCTCTGATACCATGTTGAGAAACATGGTTCAGATAAGAGAAAATTAATTGAATGAGAAAGTTAGTGAAAATTGTATACAAGGGTAGTTATATATAGCTTTGGGGATGTAACTAACTACGTAACTAATTACACCTAATTAGCTAATCACTAACTAATTACTAACTAAGTAACAATAAGTGACAAGAAAGAGGTTAAAATAACAAACTATTTTCATTTCAATGCCAGAACAATCCGACCAGCCTAGTAAATTTGAACAAGAAAAAGATTTGTTAAAAAATCTGACCAGCTTAGATATGAACATCAGATGCTTGTACATAAACATTATTAAATTTTGTTATTTTTCAGAGTACATATTGTCTGAGGATCAAAATAGCTACTTAATCATCGACCTCATTTTTTACCCCTCTACTTTGTAGTACCCTCTATATCTTATTTATTCAGTTTAATTCTTTTTATTTTATTTTATTGATATTCGTATGTAAAATAATTGAAAGCTGGGAGTAAGGGAAAGCTAAATTCCTGTTTCTGCCAAAAAGGTAAAAACAAATGGGAGGAGAAAATTATTTGGAAAAAATTCAAACTAAGAGTTGAGTCCTCATGGGATTTAAGTCAATTTGAAACCATGTTGCCAGCCCTCATGGGATTCTGTCAAGCTGATGATTTTTAAATTATAACTTTGTATGCTATATACAAAAAGTATACATATACTTCAATAATTCAATTGCCAGCACACGCATGAATAATAGCTTTAAATTATTTATGCTTATGTACAATGAAAAACATGCTGATTGTTTTCCTATATGAGGATAAGCCAACAATTAAGTATTTTTTTCCTAAATATAGAGATTTTTAAGTATTTTTTCCTACATCATGGAAAGACTTTTGATCAGATTTATATAACACAATTTAATTATAACTAAAAATAATGCTTACCGTGATTATTTGTCTACATGTGCAGCAGTGAGTCACATTTAATGTTATATATGAAACTTCTATTTGAAAAAGATAATTTTGCATATGCATTAATTCCATAAAAAAAGAGATAATGTCACTCAAGAGTTGAATATAATGAAGATAAAAATATGATTTTCATAAGTGAGGGTTAAAGAGAAACGCAGTCCAGTCTGAGTTGGGGTGTTCCTACCCACGGGACATTGCATTAACATTTCTGAGATTATGTGTAGATCTGAATCTAAATCAGTTAGACCTCATTGATATGTGTTGAGATGAGATTCCTTGTGTCTCCCAAACCCGCAATATATATTGAAAACCAATTAGAGGAAGGACAACCCATAGAGTCAATTGCAAATATTCAACCTCAAGGCCTTTCTCTTCCCTAGAGGAAAAATGGCAGCCACTTCTTTGAGCCCAAAATCCCATTACCATGCTCGCTCAAATAGCTTGCCCTCTAAACCACACCCTCTCATCCAACAGTGCAAGGAACATTTGGGCAGATTAGGAGTTTCGAATGCAACTTTCTCATCATCATCATCATGTAGCCACAAACTAAGTGGCCTGCAGGATTTGCATGATTGTGTTGAAAAATTAGTTCAACTGTCCCACACTCATGAAGTTCTCGTCCAAGAGCGTCAAGAGACATGGGTAGATGAACTTCTAGATGGATCTCTAAGGCTCCTAGATATATGTACAGCAGCCAAAGATGCCCTATTGCATACAAAGGAATGTGCACGTGAACTTCAATCAATGATGAGAAGAAAAAAGGGAGGTGAAATTGGGGTAACCGTGGAGGTCAGAAAATACTTGACCTCTAGGAAGGTAGTGAGAAAGGCAATCTTCAAAGCCTTGGCGAATTTGAAGGGTATTGTGAAAAAAAGCAAATTCTCTCCTACCAACAAAGACCTTCAAACCGTGGCCTTGGTTAGCCTGTTGAAAGATGTAGAAGAAGTCACTCTTTCCATATTGGAGTCACTGTTAAAATTTATCTCTGGGCCAACACAATCAAAACCAAGCAATTGGTCTTTGGTTTCCAAGCTAATGCATAACAAAAAGGTCACTTGCACACAAGAAGCAGATGAGAACGAATTTGTCAAAGTAGATGTTGCATTGCAGTCCTTTGCGTTTCACGCGGTAAGCAAGTCAGACAATATCAATCACTTGCAGAACCAGTTGGAAAATATGGAGTCCATCATTCAAGACTATGTGGAAGGACTTGAAACTCTTTTTAGGCGTTTTATCAAAATTAGGGTTGCCCTTCTCAACATCCTCAGTTGCTAGTTGTACAAATTGGTGGCATCAACTTTTTGTAATCATGTCATAGAAATTACCTTCTCATATACTCTTGTACATGGAAAACATTAATCTAGTTGTCTTTGGATATAAACTCAATACTGTTGCTCAACCTTTTGCTGTTATATATGCTCTTGACTCCCTCTCGTATTAACATTTGTTTTATACTATGCCAATCATTTTCGCATTTTAACGCGTTTCATTTCAAGTTGAACTCAATTAGCTACAACATATAATTTTAGTTTGAATCAGCAAAACCAAGCTTTTAAAAGAAATATGATTAAAAAAGTCTCATTTTATCTTATCCCTTATTTGTAAACTATATTCAACAGTATTACTCTTGCTTTTGCTTTTCCTAGCTTATATGTTGTAACTTATACTATTTTTTGCCCAAGAGAAGAAAGTGAAGCTATGAGCACCTTATTTTTTCTGCATCTTTTGGTATATGATTCTCTTACTAGTCAAGTCCACAAGAAATTGGCCACCTAATCTGAAGCTCTTAATAGTAATACCCTTCCTCAAAGATTGGGCCAATCAACGTGAACTAGCAGCTCTAGGCTCTAGCTAATATAAAAACGACTAATTCAGCAACAGGATGAAGTTGCAAATAACCATCCTGAGCAATCTGTAGAGCACACACTGAATCACTTCCAATAATGTAGATGAACTTTATCTACTGTTTACCAAGAAAAAGCCAAGCTAGAGGTAACCCATAAGATATAACCTAGCTAGCTTGCCCATTGAAGCCTTTATATCCTTTGCCCATACAAGAATACCCAGAATTCGATCCTGAACATTCATTATAGACAGGTCAAAATGGCCTGGCTCGACCCCGGCCCAAGAAAATAATCGGGTCGGGCCGCATATATATCAACTCAAAAAAATTGGGCCAGTTTAAGCCCGACTTTACTCGGGCCAAGGACAACTTTTCTGGTTTCAGTATTCAGCCCGCTATCAATTTGGGCTGGGTCACATTTAACTCGGGCCACATAAAAGGTTTGAAGAGGGGTACTCATAGGCCAGCTTAGGCTAGGTTGAATTTGACTCTGGTCCTTATCTGAAGTTTTGATCAGGCTAATTTTTATGGCCCGAGTCCGATCATATTAGGGTTCAGGTTAGGATGGGTCGGGACCGGGCTAACCTGATTAAGATACTCAAAATTCTTTTTCATGTAATGTTTTAATTATTTTCTCTCTATTTGTATAAATTTATTTGTATTTATTACTTTTTACTTATGTTAAGATCCAATCTAATTGATAATTATATAATAAGTAACGAACATAATAAAAAAATTATATAGAGTCACAATACTTGATCAAAATCTAACATTTAAAAAAACATCACAATAATATATATATAAAATATTAAAAAATAACAATTAATTCAATACCAAATCGAATCAGGTGACTCGGTCTTAGCTCGAAAAAATATATCAAGCGTAAAAGAAGAACCTAGACGCAACCAAAACACTTAGGTTTTTAAACCAAATCGGGTCATAATCACCCGCTACTTGAATAGAGCAAGAGAAACCTTGTCCATGGATATGTTAAAAGTAGACCCAATTTTTTTATGACACAAACACAGGCGCTACCAATTGAGTCTTGCGGAGCAGAACCCCAAATAAAAATAAATGCAAATAAATGCATAATACATAATGGAAGAGGCAGAGGCAATAGAGACATGGAGGCAGAGAACAAATTGGGTAAGACTTACTCGTCCAGCCACAAACAAAGTCTGAGCTTTCCAAACAGTGAAATGTTGCTGCACAGTTGAGATGGGTTGATAAGAAAATATATGCTACTACATGTTTTCTGATCTGCAACACTTGACTTTATTAATTTTCTGACTAGAGGACCAAAAGAAAAAGCCTCTTAAGGAATAATTAATCACCTCCACGTGGGAAACCGAAGATTCTGCAAGAAAAAAAACAAACAAAAAAGATTGTTAAACTTTAATGTGAATGTCGCATACTTAGCTCATAGTATTGCATATTTCCCTTTCAAGCGATTTCCTTTACAGCACAACAGAGCATGGTGCCAGCACCCTGTTTGTGGTCTGTAATGTATACCTTACCTTTCACCCTTCATGTTTCATAACTGCAGTTGAAGATTCGTCTTGCCCTTAATTGAGCAGACAAGTTTGCAGACTGAATGCTGTTTAAGAATAGAAACAGCTCCTCCAACTCCAGACAAAAGCTCCCACTACGATGCATGCTATACAAAGTTTGAATTTTTATATCTGGCAACCTGTATAGTGCAATTTTTCAAGAACCCATGTGATTCCCAAGTTAAAATTTTGAGGGATGAGTTGGGAAGCCTGGTGAGTAGGAAGCAAGCACCGAGTAAACAATGCCATGGTAGATCTGAGATTCAAATCAATATGATATGATTGCTGGTCCGGTTGCCCATTTTGGGACATCTAAGGGGAAAAAAAAGTGTACTTGTCTCCCTCAATTCCTTTGCTATATATGGAGCAGATGCCAACCACTAAAACTCACGGTTTAGAACAAATTGTGTATATCATCTCCTACTCCTAGCCCTCTGTTGTCTTGTCTGACGAGCAAATGGCGGCCATAGAAACAAACACAAAGAGCTCTCTGCACATTCGCTGCAACAGTTTACCCTCAGCACCTCACCCCCTTGTATCACAATTACAGGAGCATTTGCAGAGATTGAAGGATTCTGAACCCACCACTTCTTTGTCATCATCTTCAATAAGCCACAAACTAATTAGTTTGCAGGATTTGCATGATTCTGCTGACAAGTTGCTCCAATTGCCAACTACCCAACAGGCCTTAGCACAAGAATGCAGTGACAAATGGGTTGATGACCTATTAGAAGGGTCTCTGAGGCTTCTGGACATCTGTAGTACAGCCCAAGATTGCCTGTTGCAATCAAAGGAAAACATGCACGAGATTCAGTCAGTTATTCGCAGGAGGGGAGCTGACACTGGATTCATAGTTGAGGGTGGAAAATACTTGGCATCAAGGAAGAAGATGAAGAAGGCAATTCAAAAGGCCTTAGGAAATTTGAAAGGAATAAAAAATGAAATAATGGATTCTTCCTCAAACAAAGACAATGAGATTTTGTCAATGCTTAGCATCTTAAAAGAAGCAGAAGCAGTCACTGTGAGGTCGTTAGAATCTTTGTTGTTGTTTATCTCTGAACCCAAAGGACAATCAAAGCAGAGCAGATGGTCAATAATCTCCAAGTTGATGCAGCCTGGAAGAGTGACCTGTGACTCTCAAGAGTCAGACACAAATGAATTTGTAAAGGTGGATGCAGCTTTGCAATCTCTCATCAGTGACAAGCCTTTATCTGTTGAGAATTTTCACAGCCATATGGAAATTTTGGAGATTTGCATTCAGGATTTAGAAGTAGGAGTTGAGCACCTCTCAAGGCAACTCATTAGAACAAGAGTTTCCCTTCTCAACATCTTCAACCACTAGTTAGAGAAAAAATCTAAATGTTAAATGTGGCCCAAATTCAATTTCTGTTTCAAAATTGTACATATATGTGATTAAATCTTGTTCTGTTACTAAATATAATATTATCTGAGGATCAAATTATAGCTACTTTATCTCTCTTTTTCCCCTTTACTAAGTTCCCCCCACATCTCATCTTTCAGTTTTCTTTCTTTCTTTTTCTTTTTCTTTTTCTTTTTTTCTTATGCTTGCTTGAGGATGAATAGAGGATGGATTGAAAATTATTATCTGCCAAATTTATTTCTAGTTTTATTATACCAAGCAAATGTAAAACTTGCATTCCAAAATTTTCAATTTCTCACTTTTCACTTAATCAAACAGACCTCTGAAACATAAACTTTTTTCATTTTAATGCTTGGAAAACCTGATATGCCTACTAAAGTTTAATAAATAACAGTTTGTTGTTATCTTTAATCCAACTATAAATGTCATAAGACTCATAACCTATTTTAAATTCCGTATTTCTAAATATTACATTTGTACCCCATCACGTTTCTACTCTTATCTCTTAATGAAGTTTTTTCTTTTTGATAAAGTCTCTTAATGAAGTTTTATTTCTCATCTCTGCGAAAAAAGTAAAATAAAATGAAGTATAGAGGAGGAGGAGGAGGAGGAGGCGGAGTAGCATATAATAGTTAGAAACCTCTGGATATCAATTATTATGCCCACATGGGATTCAAAGTCAGATGGAATCAACAGCCTAGCTGTCAAGATTACAAGTGCAGTTAGCTTGATGATTAAACAATTATCAAAATTATAAATGCCTGCACATGTTCTCATATTTTATGTGCTAAAATGCAATGAACAATGTGATTGTTGTCTTCCTGCAATGAGGGGCAAGCCAATTCGTAGTCGGTATCTTATATTAATACGGTTCATTATCACTATCCTTTGTTACGGATAGACTGCAGATCAGTTGCTATTATGCACAACTAATTCAATCTGTACAATAATTCATTTATAGCCCAAAAGTGATTCTTATGATTATTTGTCCATTCGTGCAGCTGACGATTCACATTTAAGGTTATATGAATATTCTATTTGCAAAAAATAATTTTATACATGCATTCATTGCAAATGAAAAAAGACCTGGCAATGCCACTCGTGAGTTGAATGTATTGACAACACCAATATGATTACACCTGGCAATGCCACTCGTGAGTTGAATGTATTGATTGACTACACCAATATGATTACTGCAAGGGTGTGTCGAACAAAAATATAAATCTAGAGTTGGAGTGTTCCTGTGCAAGAGACATTGCATTAACATTACTGAGATATTCTGTAGATCTGAATCTAAATCAGTTAGCCCTCATTGATTTTTTTTTATATCTGATTCCTTCTGTCTCCCAAACTCAAGATCTATTGAACTAATCTCAATGGAAGGAAGGTAGATCCAAATACTCAATTGTACATATTCAACCTCAAGGCCTTTATCTTCTCTGGGAGAATGGAAGGCTCTCCTTTTAGCCCAACATCCCATTACCAAGCTCGCTCAAATAGCTTGCCCTCTAAACCACACCCTCTCATTCTACAATGCAATCAACACTTGGGCAGTTTAGAGGCTTCAGATACAACTTCCTCTTCATCATCATTGTTCAGCCACAAACTAAGTGGTCTGAAGAATTTGCATGATTGTGTTGACAAGTTGGTTCGACTGCCTCTTACTCAAGAAGTCCTGGTCCAAGAGCGTCAAGAGAAATGGGTAGATGAGCTTTTGGATGGATCTCTAAGGCTCTTAGATGCATGTACTGTAGCAAAGTAAGCCCTGTTGCATACAAAGGAATGTGCACGTGAACTTCAATCAATTATGAGAAGAAAAAGGGGAGGTGAAATGGAGGTGACAGCAGAGGTCAGAAAATTCTTGGCCTCTAGGAAGGTAGTAAGAAAGGCAATCTTCAAAGCCTTGGGGAATTTGAAGGCGACTGTTAAAAAAGGCAGATTCTCTCCTAGCAACAAGGACCACCAAACCGCGACCTTGGTTAGCCTGTTAAAAGGTGAGGAAGTAATCACTCTTTCCATATTGGAGTCGCTGTTGAACTTCATCTCCGGACCAACACAATCAAAACCAAGCAATTGGTCCTTGGTTTCCAAGCTAACACACAACAAAAGGGTTTCTTGCACACAAGAAGCAGATCAGAATGAATTTGCCAAAGTAGATGCTGCATTGCAGTCCTTTGTATTTCACATGACAAGCAAGCCAGATAATATCAATCATTTGCAGAACCAATTGGAAAATTTGGAGTAGGTCATTCAAGACTTTTTGGAAGGACTTGAAACTCTTTTTAAACGATTTATCTAAATTAGAGTTGCCCTTCTCAACATCCTCAATCACTAGTTGTACAAATCCCGCATAAAATGTTTGTAACTACGTCCTAGAAATTAGCTTATAATATATAGTTTTAGATGAAAAACTTTGTCTTTGGATATAGACTCAATACTCATTACCTTTTTCAATTATACATATTGTTGACTTCCTCTGTTTCTTTACACTTATGACATGGCATAATTTTTGCCTTCGATGCATATTTCATTTCAAATTGAAAACATATTCTGTTATCGCTGTAAAACTAACTAGTTTGAATCTGTGAAACTAAGTTCCCAAGCTTAAAGAATAAATACAATAAAATCCTCCAAAGTTATCATCTCCCTTATTTGCAACTAATATTCAAGAGTAAAACAACTTTTTAATTTCTCTTTTCCTTGCTTATATGTTGCAGACACACCACGATATACTAATTCCTTGCTAATAGTTATCAGTACCGTTTCTTTCTGCATCTTTTGGTGCTGTAAGTCCCAAGGTTAAATGATCTTCTATTGAGTTTGATTATAACAATCCCATAAATAAAGTGCTCATGGTTTTAACTTTTAAGTGTAAACAGGTATCTCTTCTCTAGGCAGAGCGGCTGAAGAGTGTAGAAGTGATTATTTCCTTTGCCCATACAAGACTGACAAGAATTGGATCCTGAGCGAGCTTGTCTCCATCACCAAACAAAATGTCGTTCCTCCATAACCAAATAGTAACCAAAAATAACATAAGAAGCTCCATGCTAACTAAGGAAGGTAAGTTTCAAACAATCGGCACTTTCAATATTTAGACCGAAGAAAAGAAATCTTGACAAGTACTTGGTACATACGAGTATTATTAACGATATTTCATCGACCAAACAACAAGCTCTAATAGCATGAACCCTTGTTTCCACTTCTACTTCGCAACTAGGATAAGTATCAAATGATATACTGTAGACGTATGGCTAAAACATTGGTGGCGATGGTTAATACTAAGTTTTTTAATGGGTGAGATGCTAAAGAAACTTCCTATCCCTTCAATTTCCCGTCTTCTCCAACTCCAAATAGGCATTAAAACACTATTCCATTCATGCCAAGACTCAAAAAGACTGCTGCATTAACCAGTAGGTATTTTATTTTTTATGAATAAAAGTTTAGAGGAAGAGAGGTTACGCCATTCCAAGGCGACCACATGCCTCAAGCCTTGCTGAGGGCTTACTTACAAATTGTTTATCATTGTTTATCAAGGGAGATTACTGACAGAATCGAACCTAGGCCTTTCTAGCGAAGTGCTTTCTTCCTGTAGGTAATTTTAAATGTGAGGTCCCCGTTTTAATGCAGACTGTGAGTGGAAAAAGATAGTTAAAATCCAGACCACCACCAATCAAACCAATAGTTTTGTTATAGCATCCTGACCCAAAGATATTGGTATTGATTGACAAAACCCCAGCCAAGGTCTCACCCCACGTATACCAACCCAACATAATTTTTCAGTTGCAGCAACCATGTTAGGCTATCAAATAAGTCTTCCTTTCTGTGAAGAGAATGGCACAAGCCTAAGGAAAATTGCAAGAAAGCAAGATGTACGTGTTTTCTGATCTGTCCTTACTAATTTTCGGATCACAGGATCAAAAGAAAAGGCTCCAACAAATTATTAATCACCTCCACTTGGGAAACAGAATATTTTGCAAAATTTATTATTTTTAATGTGAATCTCTGAAAAACAATTTGCTTCAATTATTTTCACGTGTTAATGAGACAAATACTACAACTAACAATATACAAAATGGTAGCAGAAGAGGATTAATTAATAGATATTGAGCTGGGGACACTGCATAAACATCGCCATCAATATGTGACAAATATATTAAAAGTTGAAAATGAAGATTAACCTTGCCCTTAATCTGTCCTGTTGTGGGCAGACAATTTCGTAGACAGCATGCTAATTGTGCAAGAAAACAGCTCCTCCTCCTACTCCAGAAAAGAGCTCCCATTACGATGCATGCACTACAGAATATGAACTATTATATTAGCAACCTGCAAAGAAGCCAATTTTCAAAAATCCATGTGATTCCCAAGTTAAAAATTGAGGGATGAGTTGGAAGTTTGGTGTATGGGAAGCATTGCCAGACAATGCGAGGAAGCTGAGATCCAAATCAAGATGATATAATTGCATAATCATTAGATCAGGCGACATTTGAGGGAAAAAATATTCTTCCTGTCTCCCTTAATTCGTTTGCTATATATGAAGCAAAAGCGAACCACTAAAACTCAGGCACAGATACAAACTCTATACATCACCTCCTAACCATCTGTTTTCTGAGAAGAGAAAATGGCAGTGAGCAAAACAAACACAGAGCTCTCTGCATATTCGCTGCAACAGCTTGCCCTCTGCACCTCACCTGCTCATATCACAATTTGAGGAGAATTTGCAAAGATTGAAGGGTTCTGAAGCCGCCTCTTTAGTAAGCCACAAACTTGATGGGTTGCAGGATTTGCATGACTGCACTGATAAGTTGCTTCAATTGCCAATCTAACAACAAGCCTTAGCACAAGAGTGCAATGACAAATGGGTTGATGACCTACTAGAAGGGTCTCTGAGGCTCTTGGATATCTGTAGTACAGCTAAAGATTGCCTCGTGCAACCAAAGGAAAGCATGCACGAACTTCAGTCAGTCATCCGAAGAAGGAGGGGCGATGAAACTGACTTCACAATTGAGGGTGCAAGATACTTGGCTTCTAGGAAGAAGATAAAGAAGGCAATTGGAAAGGCCTTGGAAAATTTGAAAGAAAGAAAAAATGAGCTCATAGCTTCTTCCTCAAACAAAGACAACAACACTTTGTCCATGCCTAGCTTCTTAAAAGAAGCAGAAGCAGTCACCCTCAGCTCATTAGAATATTTGTTGCTGTTTATCTCTGACTCAAAAGGAGGATCAAAGCAGAGAAGATGGTCAGTAATATCCAAGTTGATGCAGCCTAAAAGAGTAGCTTGCGACTCTCAACAATCAGACACAAAGGAATTTGAAAAGATGGATGCAGCTTTGCAGTCTGTCATCGGCCACAAGCCTTCATCTATTGAGAATTTTCAAAGCCATATGGAAAATTTGGAAACGTGCATTCAGGATCCAGAAATAGGAGTTGAACACCTCTCAAGAAAACTAATTAGAAATAGAGTTTCCCTTCTCAACATCATCAACCACTAACCGTAGAATATCAATATGATTTTTGTGAACTCAATTTTTCCCCAATGAGTGTCACACAATTGTACATGAATGTGATTAAATCTAGTCATTTTACTGAATATTTATTGTCTAAAGATCAAACTATAGTTACTTGTACACTCCAAATCTAAACTTTCAATTTCCCTTTTTCTTCCAAGTGGTCACCACCAGAATAAATGAAAGGAAAGATAAGATAAAACAAACTATTTTTTTATTTCAAAGCCACAAGGATCTGATAAGGCTTGTATAGTTATACATGAAGTAAAACCCCTGCAAAACAACATTTTGTTTTATTTCTTTAATCAACCTAAAGATGTTATATGCACCAATGCCCTGTCGCTAATCTTATCTCTTAATGAAGTTTTATTTCTTGTTTCTGCAATAAAGAAAATGAAGGATGAAATAGGAGGATGAGGAGGAGTAAAATATAATAATAATAATAATAAACCTCTGCAAATCAAACCCGCATGACATTCAAAGTCGCAAGTCACAACATAAGCACCACCAGACGAGAGAGAAAGGGGATTATTGTAGCCCATACCTGCACAACGCAAGATTAAAGCCAAAATCCCACCCTCCCACTCCGCTCTGCTCTTTGCGGGAGTGGCCAAGTAGCCGTGTAAGGGCCTATGGCAGTGCAAGTGCTAGTGTGGTGAGGTTTGTACTTGTTGGGCCAAACTCCCAGCCCAGCAACTAACCATAGCATCCAGCCAGCCACGCCCACCACTACCTGGCCTACCAACATCTAGCCAACGGCCCAATAACATTTTTTACATTAATAATGAATTAAAATTAAATTTAATAAAAAAAAATATAAGGACATCTGTCAATCTTATTTTTAAATTAAAAAAATAGTGTAAATTCAGAAGTTCAAAATAAATTTTTGAATGAAACTCAAGTACCAAGTCAAAAAGTTAATTTCTTTGGAAAAAATTGGATATTAATTATTTTGGTTTCAAAATTTGCTCCGAATATCTATATAGTTATAAGAAAATAATATAGTTAGAAAATATATTGAACAATGAAAACGATATTTCTAGAAAAATTGTAATAGAAAATTGCTTAAAAAAAAATCAAATACTCTTAAAAATTTTAGCTTTTGCAATTGGTTCTACGGACGAAAAAGAAAAAAACAAAGTAAAAATAATTATTTATATAATTGCTGATGTACTAAGAAAACTTAACCAAGGATTTAGTTTTGTGTATGCCTTATTTATGGGCAAAGTGATGCAATGCAGCCCTTGTTTCCCCAAGTGAGGCGTGCCTGGCAGATCAAACTAATTTGCACGTGCAGATGAGTAACAAGATTTAATGTCAAATGTAAATCAATTGTAACAAAGCAACAGATGAAATGCAAATGATAATGTGATTATTATGCAAGTGAGGGAGAAACCAAGAAGATATATGAGTTGGTGAGCTTCCCTTGTGGGAGACATTGCTCGAACATTTCTGTGATTATGTTTAGATCCATTTTTTTTTGTTGTTAACGTTTAGATCCAAAATTAAATTAATTAGAACTCACTGAGATTTGTTAAGATCAGATTCCTTTTTCTTTGCAAATCATTTGCAACGAACAACTGATGGCATTAATGCCACTTGTAGGCTGGATATATTAATACGAAAGATAATGTGATTATCATGCAAGTGAGGGAGAAAACAAGATGTATGAGTTGGAGAGCTTCCTTGTGGGAAACATTGCTATAACATTTTTGGGATTTTTTTTAGATCCAAATTTAAATTAATTAGATAGAACTCACTGAGATTTGTTTAGATGAGATTCTTCGTGTCCCCTGTACCCGTATTATATATTGAGCAAAGGCAAATTGACACATCCTTAGACTCAACTCTACACTCGTGCAACAGAAAGAGATGAAGCACTTGTTCCCCATGCCCAGCGAGACCCAAGCCTGTTTTTTAGCCATCAAACTAGTCTACACATGCACACGAGGGGTGACAATTAAATGTAACTTTTAGAAATTAATTGCAGCAGATGGCCAAAACAATTAATGTCAATCGTGTGTTGAATATTAATTAACACAAACGATATGTGAGAAGATTCCTTGTGGGAGACATTGCTCTAACATTCATGTGATTATGTTTAGATCCAAATCTCAATTAGTTAGCACTTATTGATGGTTGTTTAAGATGAGATTCCTTGTGTCTCCAACAACAATAGTATATATTGAACAGATGGTAATGGAAGGAAGGCAGATCCACAGACTCAAATCTACATTCAACATCAAGGCTTCTCTTCTCTGGAGGAAAAATGGCAGCCTCTCCTTTGAACACAAAATCCCATTTCCATGCTCGCTCAAACAGCTTGCCCTCTAGACCACACCCACTCATTCTACAATGCAATGAGCATTTGGACAGATTAAGGGCTTCCCATGAAACCTCGTCTTCTTCTTCATTGCTTAGCCATAAACTAGGAGGCTTGCAGGATCTGCATGATTGTGTTGAAAAATTGGTCCAGCTTCCCCTCACCCAAGAAGCCTTTCTCCATGAGCCTCAAGAAAATTGGGTAGATGGGCTTCTGGATGGATCTTTAAGGCTCCTAGATGTGTGTACAGCAGCCAAAGATTCCCTGCTGCATACAAAGGAGTGCATGCGTGAACTTCAATCAATTATGAGAAGAAGAAGGGGAGGAGAAGTGGTGCTCACAGCAGAGGCTAAAAAGTTCTTGACTTCTAGGAAGGTGGTGAGAAAGGCCATCTTGAAAGCCTTGGGTAATTTGAAGGGTATTGCCAAAAAGGGCAACTTCACTTCTAACATCAAAGACCATCAAACCATGGCCTTGGTTAGCTTGTTAAAAGATGTTGAAGTAGCTACTCTTTCAATATTTGAGTCATTGTTGAATTTTATCTCTGGATCAACACAAGCAAAACCAGGCAGCTGGTCTTTGATTTCCAAGCTGATCCACTCCAAAAGAATAGGTTGCGCACAAGTAGCGGATGAAAGTGAATTTGCCCAAGTCGATGCTGCATTGCAGTCCTTTGTACTTCACATGACAAGCAAGTCAGACATCAGTAATCTGCAAAACCACTTGGAGAAACTGGAGTCGCGCATTCAAGATCTTGAAGAAGGGCTTGAGTTTATGTTTAGGCGCTTGATTAAAATTAGAGTTGCCTTTCTTAACATCCTCAATAATTAGTGAAGCTGATCAGGGGCATTGAAATTTTGTAGCGGCATATGTATATACTTGTACATGAAAAACTTAAATGTAGCCGTCTATTGATAACAAAAACATACTCTTACTCAATTCTTTTTGGTGAAGACTCTTAACTTAATTTTTGGTTGCACACTTGCACTATTATTGATCTTTCATTTCCTAAATTCTGGAGTGTACACATAATGGCAATATTTTGAGCACATATCTGCTAAATATAAAGTGAACTCAATATTCTAAATATATGATATGCAATTTCAAATAATGGTGTGTATTATTCAATAGATAATCTCAGATATCGACTAGTTAGTTCTGTCGTGAAATAAAGAAAGTGGAAGTTTAGATTGAAGTAAGGGGCAACAGAGAGAAACTAATGGTTTTAGAGTTGCATAAATGTAGCTGACCATCATTGACTACTTATTTTCATCTCTGGCACTAAGGCATAATCCAATTAATTGGATTTTCATTTGGGTAATTTTACGGTACCCCAAAGGTTTGGTACCATGCCCAATTGTCAGTGTTATTGGTCGCTGAGTGATTGTTTGATAAATTTTTAGAATTAAATTAATTAATAAGTCCCTATATTATTTGAGGATTTTTATTTAGGTTTTTATATTTTAAAAGTTTATAATTGAATTCTTATAATTTCAAAAAATTCTAATTAGGTTCCTGCTATCAGAACATCGTTAGAATTTCCTGACGGTAACATTAATCCAAGAACCTAATTAGAAAATTTTAAAACTATAAGAGCTAAAAAGTTTAAGTTTATAATTGGATCTCTATAGTTTTAAAATTTTATAATTGAGTCCTTGAATACAGTCTACCATTAGAGCATCATTATAAGTTTTTAATGGCAAGACCCAATTGAAATTTTTTTAAACTATAAGGACTCAATTACAAATTTTTAAAATATAAAGACCTAATTAAAAATTCTAAAATAGTATAAGGATTTACATATTAATTTAACCAATTTTTAAATACAGAACCCAATGGTTGAAAATGCAGAAGTACCAAAAGATTAGGTTACATAAGAAACCTTTCATTTGCCATACTCCCTGATGAACCCTAAAAAAGTGGAGAGAAATTGGTTAAATTACTCTATATGTCCCTGAACTTTAAAAAATAAATTAAATAGGTCTTTGTACTTTAAAAATTTGTAATTGGATCCCTATAGTTCTAAAAAATTGTAATTGGGTCTTTGACATCATAGCACTATTAGAAATTGTTAATGTTAACCTAAATTCAAAGACCTAATTAGAAATTTTTGAAACTATAGGGACTAACAAATCTTGTAATTGAGTCTCTATAATTTCAAAATTTTGTAATTAAATCCATACATACAATCTATCATTAGAGTGTCGTTATAAGTTTTTGATAACAGTAATTCAACTAAAAATCTTTAGAACTATTTAAAGCATATGAATCTATTTAAATTTTTCCAAAATGTTCTGGGACAAACAAAGTAATATTTAACCCAAAAATTATGAATGAATTCACAAGTGATAATAATTTAGAGCAATCTAGGCGATTAAATATATTTATACAGGAATAAAATTGCAGTGTTTTACCATAAGGCTAATAGGATTCACCTATTTATTCTGACTTGAGGGGAAATTGAAATATTCAAAAGATGATGTCAGACATGAGCTTGTTATTACTTTCGTCAAATAAGAGAGTTGGGGGATTCAATTAAGGTACGAGAGAGTGAAAACATACCGAAGAAACTTGTGCTTGTATAGTTATGTAATTTACAAGGAAGTGAGCAAGTTTGGACCTGAAGAAGAGAAGAGTAGGGTAAGGCAACAGAGCACATAAATCACTTTCTGGTTCCGTGGCAATTCAACAAGTTAATTGGGAAACTTTAAACATTTGACAAGACCGTGTAGTTTCCTAATGTCAAACCAAAGTGAGGATTTCATGAAACGTAAGTACATGTTAAATTTGTCAATATTGCTTCTATTTTTCTGAGTTGAACATTTAATGCAGATGTTAGGCTCAAACCTTCATTACCCATTAGGCAGTTTTATAATAAGTTAGACATGAAATGAGATGCAGCGAAGACACACAAAGGTTGGAGATCATGTGGGAACTGAAGATTGGGTTGGGCTTTGTTCAGTCACACGTTTTTAGATATAGAAGAGATCTGTTCTTAGACACAGAAAACAGCCCAACTCACCATCTAATAGCAAACCAAGGATTTAGCTTATAATAATGTATGGGAACAAGTGATGCGGCTCTTGTTTCTTTAAGAGAGGCATGCCAAGCAGTACTGCAGCCATTGTTTTAGTCATCAGAGTAGTCAAACGTGCAGATGAGTTATATTAAGGTTGAATGCAAGTTTTTGGTAAATCATTTGCATTTAAAATGTCATAATCATGCAAGTGAGATAACAAATAAAACAAAGTATTAGTTAGAGAGTTTCCTTGTGGGAGACACTGCTCTAACATTTATGTGATTATGTTTAGATCCAAATCTCGATTAGTTAGCACTCATTGATGTTTGTTTATGATGAGATTCCTTGTGTCTCCGACACCCATAAAATAAAATGAGCAGATGGCAATGGAAGGAAGGCAAACTCATAGACTCGAATCTACATTCAACATCAAGGCTTCTCTTCTCTTGAGGAAAAATGGCAGCCTCTCCTTCGAACACAAAATCCCATTTCCATGCTCGCTCAAACAGCTTGCCCTCTAGACCACACCCACTCATTCTACAATGCAATGAGCACTTGGACAGGTTAAGGGCTTCTCATGAAACCTCCTCTTCCTCTTCATTGCTTAGCCATAATAAGCTAGGAGGCTTGCAGGATCTGCATGCCTGTGTTGAAAAATTGGTCCAGCTTCCCCTCACCCAAGAAGCCATTCTCCATGAGCGTCAAGAAAATTGGGTAGAAGAGATTTTGGATGGATCCTTAAGGCTCTTAGACCTGTGCACTGCCTGCAAAGATTCTCTACTGCATACAAAAGAAAAGAGTGCACCCGCGAACTTCAATCAATTATGAGAAGAAGAAAAGGAGGTGAAGTGCAGCTCACAGCAGAGGTTAAAAGGTTCTTGACTTCCAGGAAGGTGGTGAGAAAGGTCATCTCAAAAGCCTTGGCAAATTTGAAGGGCACTACAAAAAACTGCAACATCTCATCCACAAACAAAGACCATCAAACAGTAGCTTTGATTAGCTTATTACAAAACGTGGAAGTGGTCACTCTATCAACATTTCAGGCACTGTTGCAATTTATCTCAGGGACAACACAATCAAAGTCAAGCAGCTGGCTTTTGATTTCCAAGCTAATGCAGACCAAAAAGGTAGCTTGCTCACAAGTGGCAGATGAAAATGAATTTGCCCAACTGGATGCAGCATTGCAGTCATACATATTTGCCCAGACAAGCAAATTTGAAAACATGAATAATCTAAAGAACCACTTGGAGAAACTGGAGTCGCTCATTCAAGAACTAGAAGAAGAGCTTGAGTTTCTGTTTAGGCGTTTGATTAAAATCAGAGTTGCCCTTCTTAACATCCTCAATCACTAGTTAAGCATATCTGGGGCATCAAATTTTTGTAGTGGTATAGATATACTCGTACATGGAAATATGTAAATATCTGTCATAATAAATTGAAATTTTTTTCTCAAATTTTACTTGCAATATCATCATTGTGCATTGATTATTTCCTGGCTTTAATTACTTCATGACAATATTATGAGCACATATCCATTAGAAAATGGCCTTAATTATATTTCAAGTATCTTAGGCGTCAGCTAGTTATTTCTTTCTTTAAAGAAAAAGCAAACCCCTTTTTCCTGGCTAATTTAATGAATTCAAATGGTAGTATCAATTCTCAGATGCATCCGTTAAGTAGTTCTGTATTTCGTATGGGAATACATGATGTGTTGCCATGAAAACACATACACGTTGGAGCTCAAGTGGGATTAATCGAAGAACAGAACTTTCACATTTTCCATGATCAGAGACTGATAAAATATTTGTTGGACTCATATCTCACATGCTTTTAGCATTGAAAGATATCTGTTGTTCCTCTTGTAGAAGCAGCCCAACTCAGTTGATTCTAATATAAAAAACAATTTAAAAAAGAGAGTAAATCCGTGTGCACAGATCTTGCTACCCCTCTGTACACATACTTGTTTCAACATTTGGAAATTTTATAAATTAAAGAAGGTCGGTACAGTTACTACAATAACAAGTGTTGAACAACAAATTTTTTTTCCTCTGCTTTGATATATTGAAAGGGAAGATCATAGAGAATCTTTCCATTAGCAATGATTTCCATGACTACCTTGATGAAAAATGCTTTTTCTGATCGGTTAAGGTTACTATCCAGTACTCAAGTTAAATATTCAACTTATGCTTCTGTTTTAAGAAGAAAAAGGGTGTCATGAGGCTGAAAAAGATATGGCAGAACTAATTGGCCCTTAACCCTGTCACATATTTTCCTCCTAGCAATATTATGAACTGCAAAATTAAGGATTCTAGTCTACTGATTTTACGTGGCACCCACAGAAAATTAGGTAAAACGTGATTTATGTCTGCCAAAATGGAGTAAATGGACCAAGAGGAAGCTTCATGATTACGCTGCAAACCAGCTATATTCTCGTTAACCTTTTAGTATAAGGCAAAACATGAGAAAATTGCGCTGCTCGTTCTTTGTTGCCATGGCCCATGTCCATGTTAACAGTTCTATCCGAGTTCAACAGAAAAACTTCAACTAAAGCAATTTGAACTTAGATGAAATTATTTATACAATTATGTCTAGATATCGAGAAAAAAAATGGTTTAAATAACAGCATTATTACAGAAGTCCAAGGCTAAAAAAAGAAAAAGAAAAATAGGTTAAAAAAATAGGAATCTGTGTGATCTCAAGGTACTGTATTTATATTTGCACACCCACTCTCATAACAACTTTTTTATTTTCTCTCCCTTTGTTTCTGATAGCTCGGGGAGTTAGATTGGACTTTTCTAAAATATAGAATGTATTTTAAAGAATAAAATATAAATAATAAGCGGTGATTAAAAAAACCAAATAAAATTTCAAATATTCATATTTAATTTATTATTAAAGTATTTATATCATATCAAATTCAATCCAACTTTTTTATCTGTCAACCCTCTCAGCCCAGGCTGAGGGCTGTGTGTTCCAAACATACCACTCAACGGTGGAGAGAACACCTTGTCTGGGTTCTGCTATCAGACAAAATCAAAAAGAGCCATTGAACAAACAATCTAATGGGGCAACTAGTGTCTGATAAGATTTTTTCTGAACACGTGAACGGTGGAGATAGAGTAACCAACTGAAATGAAGCAATGGGAACCCATGATTAGCAACATGCACGCTAGAAGTCAAAGAAACCATTAACATCACTTGGTTGTTTGTTTCTTACAGAATGTTAAAGCCCACTCCCTCAATGATTTTTGATTGGCACAACTCCGTAAGCGCAATTTGTAGTGACCCATCAATCCCTCTCTTGGGTATCACTACTCACTGTAATCTTTATCTTCTAAAAATGTGGGACTCCACGCAGTGAACAAGTGACCGACAGCCTTCATGTTGATCCCTATATGTATTATTGTAAATCATTTTGTTTGCACCCAATGTGAGTTTTAAGTTACTAAGTTTGTTTGTAAAATATCTTTATTTTTTTTTTGTTACATATTGTTCACATCCTCCGACGTGTTTGTGAAACTCTTACGTGTAGAGAGGATGTTTTTCACGGTGGGATGTGTACCTACAATGATACTTCAATGCTCCAGTTAGTCTTTATGGGTTGATAGAAAAATTATAATGCGTTCTTTGCCTTACCTAGTGAGGTTAACACTCTCTTATATAAGAGTGAGTAAGGAGAGAGAGAAAGAGAAAGAGTATTGTTGAAGTGATCTCTTCTTTGGGTTATGCCCCTTATTCCAACGTGATTAAGGGAATTATAGAGTTAACAAATTGATATGTTGACATTCTCCTCTACAGAATCCTTACTCAGTTTGATGAGTTGGGCTTAACGTACTAAACCTAACCCTATAGTAAAATTATTGAACATTGCCCCCCAGTTCGGTGCTTAATAACAATGTCAGGTGCCGAACTTAGGATTTTGTTTTGGCGTGGCCAATCTGGATGGCAATCAACCAATCTCCGAGCTAATTGCATCCCAAGATGACTCTGATAATCTCGGTGAGGAAAACTTCTGTCGAGTGACTTTGGTCAACTCGGCTTGGTGAAGGCATCGGGTTTCCTTACGTCCCGAGATGACTCTAGTCATCTCATTGAGGGAAACTTCTGTTTCAAGTGACTTCGGTAATCTTGGCTTGGTGAAAACATTTGGTTTCCTTGCGTCTCGATATGACTTTGATCATCTTGGTGAGGAAAATTTCTATTGAGTGACTTTGGTTAGCTTATCTTGGTGAAGGCATCGGGTTTCCTTGCACCCCGAGATGACTCTAGTCATCTCAATGAGGAAAGCTTCTATCGAGTGACTAAGATCAACTCGGCTTGGTGAAGATATCAGATTTCCTTGTGTCCTGATTATCTCAGTGAGGAAAGCTTCTGTCTCGAATGACTTTGGTAATCTCAGCTTAGTGAAGACATCTGATTTTCTTGCGCCCAAGATGACTCTGGTCATCTCGGTGAGGAAAGTTTTTGTCGAGTAACTTGGGTCAGCTTAGCTTGGTGAATACATCGGATTTCCTTGCATCCCGAAATAACTCTGGTAATCTCGGTGAGGAAAGCTTCTATTGAGTGACATAGGTCAGCTCGGGTTGGTTAATACATCAAATTTTCTTCTGTCTCGAGATGACCAAAAATGAGGAAAGCTTTTATCTCAAGTGACTTCGGTTATCTCAACTTGGTAAAGACATCAAATTTCTTTGTGTCCTGAGATTACTCTTGTAATCTTGGTAAAGAAAGCTTCTGTCGAGTGACTTGGGTTAGCTCAGCTTGGTGAAAAGGGTGTTCAGTCGGTATTTTTTGATTTCTTCGTTAGCCATCTCTTTAGGTTGGCTTGGTGATTTGAGTTTATGGCTGCAAAACATGCTGGCCTTAAGTGTTATAAGCAATATCGGTTTGTCTTCCTGTCTTTGATAGGAGTTCAATCCTAATGATAGGAGTTCAATTGAAGAGCTCTATGGCAGTTGAGGAAAGCTTCTTGAGTTTTTTTCCTAGCTACATGAGTAGGCATGAGTAGGAGAGCTTTTCGAACCTGAGTCACACAAGCTCACTCGCTCGAAGAAATGTCAGTGCTCAGGTTGAGTTCCTGGCTACTTTTCTAAGTTGGTTCTTTAACCTGAGTAGTGCAAGCTTGCTTGGATGAGGAAAGCTAGTGCTTGGGTTGAGTTCTTGGCCACTTATTGAGTTGATTCCTTAACCTGAGTGGTGCAAGCTCACTCGAAGGAGGAAGGCAAGTGCTCGGGTTAAGTTCCTAGCTTATTTTTTAGAATTGATTCCTTGGACAAGGAAGGCCGGTGCTCACGCTGAGTTCCTGGTTATTTATCAAGTTGATTCCTTGGGTGGACTAAGTTGGATTTTCAATGGCCCTTTGCGAGTCAACAATTGAATCCCAATCTCCAGTTACCTAGCATTTCTCCACATTAAGAAGAGGAACTTCAAATTTTCCCCTGTGAACTTGGTATTAGTTCTGCCATCTGTTCTAACCCGGCCTCCAGAGCTTAAGTTGAGATGTCGACTAGTCTGAGTTGTAAGGTAACAAAAGTCACACTTTTAGGTGTGGTGGTAATTAAATATGATGCCACCAATGTAGATGATGTACATGCTTCAAAGGATAGCGTGGGGTAAGAGAGTTTTACTATCTTCTTCCAGACTTATTTCCCTGCAAATTTTCTTGGCTATAACTGTAAAAATCGAGAATTTTCACTTGTTATTTTGAAATTTGGCACCCCATGAATAAGCCACCATGCAAGTTATCTGAAACACAATGTTTGAGGTGTGCTAGGAAAGGCAGCTTGAGAGTATAAGAATCGTTTTATTGAGTTTCTACAGACGACGCCAACGTTCACGATGTTCTCCGACGCTCAAATTAGTCTCTATTGGTTGATGGAGAAACTATAATAGGTTCTTTGCCTTACTTAGTAAAGTTGACCCTCTTTATATAGGAGTGAGTAAGGAGAGAGAGAAAGAGTACTGTTGATGTGACCTCTTCTCTAAGTTATACCTCCCGTTCTGGCATAATTAAAGAGATTTTAAAATTAATGCATTGATATGTTGATCTGCTCCTTTACAATGTCCTTACTCAACTAAATGAGATGGGCCTAACATTACTCAACCTAACCCTATAACAATAATATTAAACCTATATTATTATCATAATAGTATAATTTTTTTCCTTCAAAATTTTATATCAACTTTATGTCATTTTAAGGGTGTGTGATATTGATTACCAAAAAAGGGCGACTGATATTTTATAAAATTCAAATTTAATAATAAAAAATATTTTATGTCAATTTTAGGTCACTTGAGGGGTATATGAATATATTGTAAAAGATATCATTTCATGCATATTTTTCAAGAAGAAAAGGTGAATTATACCGTACACCTCATGCACCCCGTTTAGTGACATAAAAAAATAAAAATAAATAAATAAATTCTATCAACTTTTGTGATGGCTTATGCTAAAAGAAAAGTAAAAGGTGTAACTTAAAAGTCATCAAAAGATATTAACCCCAAGAATTAATGATTTTAAATAAAATAGGAATTATTATATTGTATATATATGGGGAAAATAGTGTATTAATGTGGCATTTATAATATTCACCATAAAATTAATTTTTTTAATATTTTACTAAAAAATTGTAATTTCCCTATCAGAAGTATGTAATTTTTTTATTTTTCATAAAACTACATTTACAAGTTTTAGATATAAAACTTATAAAGTTTTACACTTGTAAATAACATTCAAGATTGCATATTTTAAAAAATATTTATAAGAATCGATATCAAAACATAAAAATATTTTAACAAATATTGCAGGTGGTCTATTAATTATACTATTGTTCACAAATGTGTACAATGATAATAGTCATAAAACAATAATAAGTACCGATAAGAAAAACAGAAACAAGTGTAGAAAATATTTGTACTTTTTTTTATCATCGCTTTATTTTATTTTATTTTTTTCTATTTTGTTTTGGTCATAGATAAATGTACTTAAGTGTCACAGTATTTTTTTTGGGTCATAGCTAAATGTACTTACTTAGATGGCACATAGTTGTTGTATGGGAAGGGTCACCCTGGACTGCACGTGATCCACAACCACAAAGCACAGAAAGTGACGGTGGGCCCAGTGCCCGAGACTAATGGTTGGTGGGCCTCTGTAATGAGAACCGTGCATGTTGATGGCTGTACGCCCATCGCCCATGTCGAGAGACAGTTGGAAAGCTACGTGGTTCACCTTTGAAAAAGATATTACTAACCTTAATGATCGTTAGTAAATAATTAATTAATCATTAATAGTTAATTAATCATTATGAATGTTCACTTATATAAACGAAAATAATTTTTTATTTTTTATTTTAAATTTATGTTATTAGTAATTTTTAAAATTAATAATTTATTTGAATAATCTACTTGTCAGAACATAATTTCATGAGTCCCGCTGAATTCATCAAACAAAACCATTTTTTGGGTGAGTAATTTTTTTTAAAGAATTAATTTTAAAGAGTGTTAATAAATTATATTTAATTTTAAAGGGCATAAAAAACTTAAATTATTAAAAAAGATCAATCAAATTTTATTTAGGAAAAAAAACCATTAAATTTTATTTAATAGACAAAAATACCTTAAATGAAAATCTTATAATATCATTCAACTTTATTTATTATTGTTATCTATACCATAAGAATATTTGACCACTTAATAAAAAGAAATAAATATTTTGCATATTGTCTTTTAAACTTATTATAAATTTAAAGCCTTATTTACTATTATCAGTCACTTCGTGAGAACATTTGACTACTTAATAAAAAAAATTGTTTATTAACTATTGTTAGTCACTCCGCAAAAACACTTGATCACTCAATAAAAAGAAATAGTCATTCGTTTATTATCTTCCAAATTTTTTATAAATTAAGAACATTATTTACTATTGTTAGCCACTTCGTAGGAACATTTGACCACTTAATAAAAAAAATAATCATCCGCATATTGTCTTTTTAACTTTTTTAAATTTAGAATTTTATTTACTATTATTATTCACTCCGTAGGAACACCAAACCACTCAATAAAAAAATAGAGTCATTCTCATATTGTCTTTCAAATTTCTTGTAGATTTAGAACTTTATTTACTATTGTTAGTTATCTCTATAAGAATACTTGACAACTCAATAAAAAGAAATAGTCATTTGCATAAGTTTAATGGTTTTTTTCTCTAAATAAAATTTGAATAGTCATTTTTAATAATTTACACTTTTTATGTCCCTTAAGTTTAAATATATATTTTATTAGCAGACCTTAAAATTAATTCTCTTTTTTTTTTATCAGTACTTAGGGTAAGTTGTCAATCATTTATTAATCATTGTTTATATTTAATAGACTTTTAAATATTTAATGTAAAACCAATAATCAACAAATAATTAACAACTCACTCAAAATAGTACCATAACAACTCCCTATTTACTTTTGAATTACAATTGAAATATTGAATAGAATTTTATTAAATAAGAATCCTTATTTTTCATGGAGCCATGAATGTGTGTGTGTATATATATATATATTTGTATAATTAAGAATATATAAAAATTAGTTATCAATACTACTCAATCGACTAGAGTAGGAAAAATAGATTTAGAGCTAGAGGATTAAAAAATAATAATAAGTACACTATTATATTTGGAAGTTCAAACTTTGTCGTAATATCTTAGAATTTTAAAAACTAACTCAATTATATTATTAAATAAATTTAATTTGAGAATTTTAAAAAATTTCAAAATAAACTACACCCATCTTTCCTCTTATTTAAAAAATTACATTAAACTTATTTTAAATTTTCATTAGACAAGTATCTTTTTTTTATATTTTCATAAGACTCATATAGTCCCTTCATATGATACAAAAATAATTAGTGTTTAAAAATGAAAAAATGTAATATTTAAAAACTTTAAGAAAAGTTAATGTAGTTTGTTCTACTTTTAAATTAAAAATTAGTTTGAAACTTAATATAGTGGGGGTGGGAAGTGATTTAGACACTAAATATGTGGTGTGCTGCATACACATCCATGCAAATATATATATATATATATAGTTAAATCTATGTGTAGGTTATCAATTGAAATAATCATATTATCATAGGCATTGCTAAAATAATAAACAAAAATGTAAAGAAGAAAAAAGTTTTACATAGCACGCTATCTTAAGCTTTGCAGACATTTTCAATTATTAAGGAATTTGAAAAATTAAATCATATGAAATATGGTGTTTAATGGTGGATTATCACACATTCTATTTTGACATCATAAGTTAATGGTCGCTGAATTTCGAATTCCATAAATGATTCAATACAAGTGATGCCATTACCATGATCACCCTTTTGAATAAAGAAGGAATACAGGGGAGGCTCTTTCCTCTTCTGCTGTGGTAATCGTAACTACATAATCTTACGATCATAATAATTACACACAAAATTACATTTAAGTTCAAGTGTTTTTATTTAATTTTTTTAAAAAAAAAATCAGAGTTGCAAAAAGTTATGAGTCTATTTTGATTTATGAGTTCATTATTTTCGGTAAACGCATCAAAATGTGCCTTGGAAGTTAATTAGCATAGCATATGTTATCCCCTCACTCCTTTCTCGAGTATTCTTCATAGACCCTTAAGAAAGCTAACAAATACAATATATGGATATTTTAATTTCCCGTTCTGATCTACGGACATTTTTAATGAGATGGAATATTTGACAGAAAGAAAAAAAATGAGTTGGGAATATTTTCTTTTTATTGAATGATTTGCTTTTATGGGCCACAGGATTTGTTTACTAATTCTTCTTTGGTTCCATCATTCATCGAGATATTGGTTTATTAAGTAGCCATTACTTGAAGCAATTTAGAGGGAAAAAAGTGATTTTGTTTAGAAATTCCATTGTCAGATTATGAAAAGGAAAATGAATGTGCTGGGCAAATGCTGCACCGCTGCAATCATACTTAGATGGGCCATTTTAGTGGTTTTAACCACCAACATCATGGCTCGATGCAAATTTTTACAAGTTTAGATGATTGAATATTGAAATGCCAATTGCAAGCATGAAAAGTATCATCATTTATCAAACTCAATCAAGTTGAACAATAATCATGCCTGTGAAGATTAGCTAAGTCATTATCAACAAATGTTGCAACATGTCAAGTGGCCTGCACTAATTCAAGCCCCATTCTCAAATGACAGATAGAACAGCCTGAAAATGCTTCCATACCGTAGGAATGAGTAATTTTCTTAATATAACATATTCAAGCAAATAACAACCGTAGAAATCCGCATTAATTTTTTAATTTATTCTATATGTTTCTGTTGTAAACAGTTTTATATTTTTTCTTTGATTTCAGGTACGACTAGTGCCTGAAATTGACAGGTGTTTGTTTTCTAAATGACTTTCCCATGTATAAGAGAAACCTAGAAACTTGGACCATGGGAAATGATGGTCGTGGACTATACTAGCAAACCAACATTATTTACCTATATTTTATGTGCTTCGCTATAGTGTTTTGGAAATTGATATATACCAAAGGTCCAAAACCGTAAGATTTTCCCCATATTTCTCGTGAGGGCTCTAGCTCACAAGCCAATAAAGGAAACCACTACCTTCAACACCACTAGTCTAAAAATCTGCCTTCTGTTCCCATTTCCAATATTCTCAATCTCACTCTGATCAGTTTCTCTGGATTCCCATTCCATTTCCAATATTCTCAATCTCACTCTGATCAGTTTATCTGGATTCCCATTTGCATTCTACTCACAAGTTAGTTCACTTCTGGTTTATCTTCATACTCTTATTTGTTCAGTTTAAAATTCCTGTTTCAAGGAACAATTGGGTGGTATAGATATTTTATCCTCTCCAGTCTCCAGTTTCCTTGGTGTTGCTTTTCATATTCCTACTTCATTCTGGGGTTGCTTAGAGTAAGGTTTTCTTTCTGTTAATTATTATTATTCAAGTGTCACTTTGAGTTTCTGAGACAACTGTGTGTCTCCTGCTGTGTAATATCTTTATGTAATGTATACTTCACTTGGTTTGCTTACAGTTGGAACTTCAAACTTTGTGAGATTGGAATTCAGCTCTTTGCAAGGACTTGAACAATTGATCCATTACCATCTGGGGCATCTGAAATCCGGGTTCGTCGTAGCAGTGAGTCCACCATAATGGCGTCTGCTTGTGTGACCTTGAGAGCCAACACCCATTTAGAAAAATCAAGAAAAGACAATCTTTTTCGTGAAGATAATGGCTTTTTAGGTGAAAAAATCAAAGGGGCCCAGAATTACAGTCCATGGGTCATTAATCAGTTGGCAACAAGTTTGAGAACCCAGGAGAAGATCAAGAAGGCCAAACCTGGTGTTGTATCTGCTGTTCTTACATCAAATAATGCCACAGAATCCGTGGTAAGCTGAATTCGATTCTGGGATCCAGTTTCTGTTTCCCAACCTTGATTTCAATTATGGGGAAAACAATTTATGGTCTTGATCAATATGATTGTAAAACTAGGTCCTTTGTTTCTGTGCTACATTTTTATGTCATTATTTGGTAAACGATCGTATACTCATTGTGGGTTTCAATTTCAGACTTTTCAAGTGCCATCGTTTCTCAGAAGAAAGGCTGACCCAAAAAATGTTGTTTCCATCATATTGGGAGGAGGTGCTGGGACTCACCTCTTTCCTCTTACCAAACGAGCTGCTACACCTGCTGTAAGTAAATCACTGTCTTGTTGCCTGATCACAAACATCACTTTTTTTAGAATAAAAAGAAAGAATCTTAAATTTTTGGAGTTCCATGTTGTGATGACACGTTATGCATTTTCAGGTTCCTGTTGGTGGATGCTACAGGCTTATAGACATTCCATTGAGCAATTGCATCAACAGTGGCATTAACAAAATATTTGTGCTGACCCAGTTCAACTCTGCATCCCTCAACCGTCATATCGCCCGCACCTATTTTGGAAATGGCATCAACTTTGGGGATGGATATGTTGAGGTATGCATCATGGAAATGGATGGAAATTGTTAGAGGCCATGCATCATAATCTAGTTATTTTTTTATGAAAGATATATTAATGGGACTTAAAATTAAAATTGTGTATAGAACACTGGAGAAAAGAAAAACTCAAGGTATCTTCACCTCACATAAAATGATAAAATATTCATAAATTACAATATATTCTAGAAATTTTATTCTGTTTGGCTGCTGTGATTGATAGAAGTATAAGCCACTAGAAAGATTCTTCTATGTTTTGGGAGGAGGGGGCCGCCAGGGCCAGTGTGGTTGACCAATTGCAAGTTTCTGTTCATCATGACTATTCTCTCTCTCTCTCTCTCTCTCTCTCTCTTTGTGCATTCATGATGACTAATTAAAGCAACCCAAATCCCAAACAGGTTCTGGCGGCTACTCAAACACCAGGAGAAGCTGGAAAGAAGTGGTTCCAAGGAACTGCAGATGCTGTGAGGCAATTTACATGGGTATTTGAGGTGGGCAACTAATCTTTTGTATTATATATTGCATGCCCCTATTTTTTGTCCTCAAGTTGAACTGGACAGTAATAGGTTGACTGTTGTAGGATGCCAAGCACACAAACATTGAGAATGTAGTCATCTTGGCCGGAGATCATCTATATCGAATGGATTACATGGACCTTGTGCAGGTATACAGTGTAATTGTTCGTAGAGTGGATTACTTCTTCATTTCATTTTCACATTTTTTTTTCCTGATTTATCTTATAACAAATAAACAGAGTCATGTTGACAGAAATGCAGATATTACTGTATCATGTGCTGCTGTAGGTGACAGGTGTGTTAAATCTCCTTTTATATGTGTTTCTTTTTCTTTTTTTTGGCATGTTTGTTTGTTTGATGTCACTCTGCTGCTGGGAGAATATGAACTTCTAGCTGTTTTACTTAATTTCACTCTAGATCCCTGTTTATTCAATTGAGAAGGAAATAGCCACAAAAGAAAAGAGGGAATAGAAACACATTAACTTCCTCAAAACAAATAATTTCAAATTTAATTTTATCTAAGTTTCGTTGCCAATTACCTGCTTTTCAGCCGTGCATCAGATTATGGATTGGTCAAGGTAGATGGCAGAGGTCGCATCATCCAATTTTCAGAGAAACCAAAGGGTGCTGGTTTGAAAGCAATGGTAATTCACCTAGTGTTTGCACCTTCTTTCTGTTTTGTTGTCTTGTGGTAATTCTACTGGGGTCGGTCACTATCAGAAAGCAAAGATAAAATTACCATCCTCAATTTCAACATAGTCTTTCCTCATCCTTCTAAGAATGAGCATCTTAGCACTATAGCATCTCCTGTGAAGTTGATATTTTAATCCAGAATGATTTGTAACACATCACAGGATAACATGGAAAACTGATGAGTTTAACATGTTAAGAACATGCATAAAGTCATGTGACTTTTTTAAGTGGTCATGTGACCTTTAAGTAACTTTTAATCTTAACCATACATGGATGATGTAATAGTCAAGATTTGCTCCTCTCACTCTCACAATAAACCACTCCTCTCACTAGATATGCCCCCATATATATATATATATAGAGAGAGAGAGAGGCTTGATTTGCAAACTTCTGTACCTTACATCCCAAAGTTGCATCTTATCCTTCTTTCTATACCAATTTAAGTTTTACATTATGGCATAATAATGTGGTCATAATATATTTATCTAGCCTCAATTTAGTCACGTATTCCTGTTGATTCTATGCAGCAAGTAGATACTTCTCATTTCGGGTTGTCACCTCAAGATGCATTACAGTCACCATATATTGCATCTATGGGGGTTTATGTATTCAAGACGGATGTTTTACTCAAGCTTCTGAAATGGAGATATCCTACATCCAATGACTTCGGATCTGAGGTCATTCCTGCAGCTGTAAGGGAACACGATGTCCAAGTAAGAGAAATTCCACTAAATAGTAAATACATCTCCTTTCAAATGTTTTTATCTATTCTAGAAGGACATCTTCCATTTATGAGGAACTAATTACTCCTGCGACGAGGTAACAATACAAGTGAATGTCTGTTGCTTTTTGGCAGGCGTATTTTTTCGGAGACTATTGGGAAGACATTGGAACAATAAAATCCTTTTACGATGCTAACCTGGCTCTTACTGAAGAGGTGGGCTCAAGATATTTACTGTTGGCAATTTTCTAATTTAATGGTCTTTCCATTTTGTAAGTATAGGCACTAAGGCACCATGCATTAGTTACAACCACAATATCAAAGATGCAGTAGTATCCCTTGTTTTGCTTTCAGTGTAATATAGGCTGGCCGCCATTTAACCCTGAGAACAAGGCCACCATGAAATTGCAAATTGTAGCATACTAAGCCGGAGGAGATATAAATCAATATAGTATAACCAGTAATGGTACCTTCTATATGGAAGGCTGGGGGTTGGGGTGACCCATAAGCCTAATTACAATGAAACTCACAGCTCAATTAGCTGCTAGAATGTTGCAAATCGTCAGTGTCCTAGTTCGGTTGAATGAAACTAATATCTGCTTATTTGCTACTCACTTGCAGCATCCAATGTTTGAATTTTATGATCCCAAGACACCCATTTTCACATCTCCAAGATTCCTACCACCAACAAAGATAGATAAATGCCGGGTATGATCGATCATCTTTCATAAAAGTATGTTCGTAACTTCTTCATGACATGTCTTGCTTATCATGTTTGAGTTGCTCTTGTAGATTGTGGATGCAATAATCTCGCATGGATGTTTCCTGCGAGAATGTACAGTCCAACATTCCATTGTGGGTGAACGTTCACGTTTGGATTATGGCGTTGAGCTCCAGGTAAACTATTATAATTTCTAGACCGAGGACGCTAGATCACTCCTTTAAGATTCCTCTGAACTAAAATCACCTTTTACAGGACACTGTAATGATGGGAGCAGACTATTACCAAACTGAATCCGAAATTGCTTCTCTGCTGGCAGAGGGGAAGGTCCCAATTGGGATTGGAAGGAATACCAAAATTAGGTAATCTTACTCAGAGTTACTACATCCTAAGATGGACACTAGATTATCTAATTCATTTTGTTGTTTGAAAATGTTAACAGTAACTATAGATATTGTGTCTTTATCATGATAAAGAATTACCATTGTCATGTACCAATTCTATTTAGAATTAGACTAGTTAGCTAATATTCATGAAATTGATACTTAACTTGTTGTCTTTGTTGAAGGAACTGTATAATTGACAAGAATGCAAAGATCGGGAAAGATGTCATCATCATGAACAAAGATGTGAGCATGACTCCCCATTGTCATCTTCCTTTTAACTTTGAGCCAATTTTATCAGTTAGTAGTTTTCTGGTCCCATACCATCATGTAGCACCAATCGTAAGTATCATATTATCTCTTACCAATTCAAATGCTTTGTCTGTAGGGCGTTCAAGAAGCAGAGAGGTCAGAAGATGGGTTTTACATTCGATCAGGAATCACTATCATAATGGAGAAAGCAACAATAGAAGATGGCACTGTCATATAAATGGTCCCTAGTACTTATCTCATGGCCTGGTTGCCGAAAGGCGATGGAAGAAGCATTCCGAGAAACACTCCCGTCTTTGGGAACAGAAGGGTAGCAGTTGCGACGCTATGTCCAATTGAGCAAGCAGCGCCCTTTTTGCTGTATATGTAAAATAGAAGCTCTCCCACTACATGTAAAAATAGAGTGAATAAAACATGAATCAAAATGCTCAAAAGTAAATAAAATGAAAGGCTGACTGTGAACTGTCCAGCTGCTTTCTCCCTTTTGTATCGCTCGAGTATTACTATTAATATCATTACTAGTGATAATGAAGCTGACCACTCTTTGCTCACAGTTAACACACCATATACGCATAGTTGTTTGGCTCAACAAAATTTAACTAAGGGCTAAATACTTTATTCTCTTGCTCTCCATATCGACCAGCAGCTCATCAACATAATCTCTCTATTTACTGGGTAAGCTTAAACTATAGCTCATAATTAATCTAAATTTGAAAGAGTACTTGATGAAAATAAAAGTGGTAGGAATGAACACTAAGAAACTAGTAAGCTCAGTTGCCTCCAAGTCTGGAAGGTTGAATGCTTGGGAAGGTATGTTTCGTCCGTTAGGGTGGCAATGCAAAACGCCTCGTGGCACGACCATAGTAATTGACTACCAAGACATAACACGTAGAACTTCTGGCTTTGTAGACGAGTTTAAGGCCTCAGTTAGCGGTGAGGGGCACATGAGAGTTGGGGAGGTGCAAAAGCAAAAGAGTACGCTAAATGTGAAGTTGAGTGAATTGAGAACCAGAGACGAAGATCATGCAATCTAGGCTAATAGCGTACGTAATGAAGTGGGTTAGCAGAGAAGGAAAACACCCTCACTTCAAGCCTCAACAACAATGTACAGAAGCGGGTGTAGATTGATTCTGGCTCTGCCCTCCAACAAGTTCTTGATCACATACCCATGAGTTCAATAGCCGGCATAAAAATTTCACTTGGCACTTTTATAGTTCTTGGAAACTTTGTTTTGCTTAAAATCGATACCCACATGACGATAGTTATGATTCAATGCCTGCGTTGTCCCTTCTATCTTAAGTTTTGGGATTGAAAGCTGGGGTCCTGGGGACAGTGTCAGGGATCCAATTCATATGTTGTATGAAAATGACAGGGATGCAATTCTCATTAAGCATGTTATATTTTCTAGGAATATGAAAATATCAGGAAGAATTCCATGTAAAATGGTCATAAGGAGGATATAGAAAACTATGGCTTTTTCTCCACACTGAACCAGATTCCTGAGATTGGGCAAACCAAGGTTCCCGTCTTTTTTTTTTTTTTAATGAACCAAAAAATGAAAAAGAAAAAAGGTTTCCGTCTTTTCTTTCTGTTACCTTTATTTATCTCTATGTCATTGTTTCTGCCTTCGGGGATTGTGTACTTGGATGCTTGAAACATTTACACATTTACTCGGTCCTTCCTTGCAAACCATGCCATAAACCACTCTGCTCGAACAGCTTTTGCACTGGGCTTACTAATTTTAATCCTTATAAGTTATAAGGATGCTCGAAAAACTTTCCAACTGAACAATTTTTCTGTCCTACTCCAATCTTGCTAGGTTCGCGAGTTGGCTAAGCCATTCCATTGGAAACCATTTTTCCCCGTACGCTTGGATGACACGACTTTGCATGCACTACTACTTGTTCTAGAACGAGTATTATATTTGCCCTTGTTCTAGAATGCCGTAGTTCGACTCTCACATTCCTTACAGTATTCGCTACTTGTTTAATTGAATTGGGGCATCTTGTATGTTGCTCTTTGAAAACCAAGAACATGCTAGTTATGTACTTGGGGACAAAACTGTTGCAGATGCTTCAAAGGTGCTCTGGAAGAACCAAACTTCAACATTTGCAGTTGAAGATCAACAAACTAAGAAGCTCATGGGTACTGTGAGGAACAGTGACGTCTATCCTCTCGTAAAGGATGATCACAGACTAATAGCAATTTCAGCTTTTTGATCAATGACAATGAAAGTTACTGGTCTGCTCACACTGAGAAATATAATTCTGCAGTTTGCTCCCCCATGTGTGAATTCAAGCATTGATGGAGGTGGGTTTGTTGAATTTGCTTTGGAACAGAGTGGATATCATGTAAAAAATGGAACTATAATTCGTAGTCATTGATCTGGGCAGTATGTCATAATGTCAATGCATTTGGGTAAATTTGTAGTCTCGACTTTGAGCCCATTTTTTTTAAACAGATGAGGTTTTTAATCTAATAAAAAAGTAATTGACAATGCTTTTAACATTATAAAACTTTAATTTAGTGTATATTTTCTTAAGAACGTATTTACGTTTCACTAGTTTTAATTCTTCTTTTAAGAGTTTAATCGTGAGGTTTTTAGCTGTTTCCTAAACAAACTTTAGTCAAAATCTTTTAAGAGCAAAGAAAGGTTAATGGACAAAATTTTCATTCTCTTTGTACGATAAGATATCAATGAGTTTCAAATCTGAGACCATTTTATTATTAAATATAGTTACACGAGTATAAGTGTTTATCGATAGTAGGTAAGTAAAACAAACTAGTAGGAAAAATAACATAAAAATCACTACGAAATCATTGCAAGACAAAAGTATAAATTAACATGGCTATTTGCTATTATAATCTTACAACAAAGCAGACAGTAACTCCTTTATAAAATACTAACAAGTGTAGAAGGTAAGCTTAACATCTCCCAGGATCAGTATGTCTGTCTGACCTGCAATGTTTCACCCACATATGGTGGACCTGATCTTGAACATGATGGGCATCTATCAGTCCAAGTCTTTAGCTATCATTAAATAGTGTTTTCTCCATGAATCTTTAGAAAGTCATTAAATTTTATGTTTGGAAACACCACGTTCATGATATTTTCTCTTCCTTCTTTCTTGCTTTTATACTTTTATTCAGAACTCAATATACTTTTAGACCTTGAGAATCATACATGTTTGAAGAGTTGAGATAAAAGCTGATGTTAGTAGATGTCAAAATCTTTAAAAATAAATACATAAATAAAATTCCCTTGGAAATTTTTTTATATATAAAAAAAACAGATTAAATGCGATTCGTCTTAATCACTTTTACCTTCAAAAAGCTGCAGAGTACCACCACATTGAGGGAGCTATTGTTGAAATAATGTCTCTTGTACTCTTCCATGGCTGGAGTGAAAAATTAGCAGTCTCGAATGAAAATTTTCACCTCAAAAGGTCCACAATCGTATATGAAACTCCTTCAACATATATTTTATCAAACCTTACAACCAACACTGTTAATATATGCATAGCTTGGCAATATGACACGGGTGCTAATAAGACAAGATTCCACCCTCGAGACATTTCTCCCACCCTGGATGAAAACAATTTATCGCATATATAATACATAAAATGCACACTCCCACACATACTATCTTTAGATGCATGCTTATATTTTGTTTCAAGTAATCCAAATCTAGGGAGAACAAGGTAGTAAGACATCAAGTACAGAGTAAGCAGCCATATCCCAAGTATTCCTAAGTATACTCTTCAGGCTCAAACTAATCCCATGGATCTCCCACCATAGACGTCATACTGAATTTATATTACCAATGGCCAACACTTTCAAAATCCCTTTGTATTCCAAACTATGACAGGTCCCTTTTTCATAAGCTCAGAGGGATTCAAACTGTTCGTTGCCTTTCCCATCAGGGCCATAGCAGCAATGCTTGGAAACTGCTTCTTTTGAAACTCTTCTAGCACGGTGTTTGAAGACTTTGGTTCACGAAGCTCCACTAATTCATGCCTCTTTTGGGAAGATGCAGCAGGATTATGCCTCCATCTCTGAATCCAGGGATGTGACAGTGTAATTTCTACCATTTGCTTTGCTTCGGTAAAAGAGGACTTGCCATTTGTTAATACTGTTGCAGGTAGATCTGGTACTATCTGCCCTTCAGCATGATATACCATTTTGGGTTCCAAACTAGTTTTGCTATCTTTCATAATTTTGCTGAAAATATTATTTACTTTTTCATGTGAATAAGTTTCTCCAATTTTTGAACTCTTGGTACCATGAGCAGAACCCAATGTGCATAACTTGAGTCGTTTAACCCATCTGCTGCTTGTATCTGGTCCCAAAGAACTATTGCCACAGGAACTGGATTTTGACTTTGCATGCTCAGCTGCATGAGAAAGGAGGTGTTCCACATCGAGGCTGTGGGTTCTTGATGTGCTAGTCTCCCGGTCAACCACTGGACTTGCTAGAGTGGGAAGCTCAGGAGGCTCTTGGTTTATATCTGGTAGTGCTGTATTCACTGATTTTGCTTTGGTTTTCTCGCTAGCTGAAGTTATTGCAACTTGAGATGTGGGCGAGTTTTGACTATCCTTGGAGCACTGCAAAATTCAAAAAATTGATAGCCGCTACCTGATTAGCATCTCAAAAGTTTAAAATAGTATCAGATTTAACCCATCACAATATTATTGCTACAAGCCAACTCTCAATATGCGATATAGTTATTAAATTTAAGAACTAATTACAAAAGTGCACATAGACATTATGTGTGTGTGCATGCGTGGGTGCGTGCTTGGTGTGATCGAGAAATGAAGGAACAGGGCCATTCAAATTAGCTGCATCTCTGTATAATGTTGTACATGATAAAATTCATCATCATAATCAACATTAATGTATAAGTTAATGAAATTCTTATTTTTCCCAAAAGCCAAACTATGTATGAAGCGTCAAAAACTGGGGTAAGATGTAAATCATTTAAATGCTTAAGCAAGAGAAGAAAGTGGCGATCGAAAATTAAATGGCATGGTATCAAGAAGATCAAGCTTTAGAAACATTACCTTGTTTGTTTGCAATGAAACATCGCCTGCAACAAACAGGACGAAGCTTCAGTGGTTCAGCCACAAAGCAACATTAAAGCTACCAAACTTGCAGACAACATCATCCTCCAAAACACTAAGACTAAGACTAAACTTCAGTGAAAATATGGAAAATTGAACATTATGTGAGTAATTCATCAAAATCATAATATCTGAAAAGTTTTTAATTTTTTCTAATACGAGACCTAAAGTATAGCATGATATGGTATGTCCTTTAAAAGTGTGCATATATACCAGGAAGATGATTCTCCTGTAAAGCATGGATGTCCATAGTATCAGTTTCAGCAGATGATTCATTCTTCAGGCTTGTTGGAGTTTTGAGATCTTGGACATTTTCCTTTCCTTCACTCTTCCCTAGAGCTTCCAGCTTCACACCTTTCAGAGCATGGTCACTCATGGGTGGAGAGAAATCAAGGATCTCATTGAAAGCATTTCCTTTGAATTCGGTAGTAGGTGCTATTGACTCTCTAAAGAACTGACCTCTGTCAGATAAGTTAACATCAGTCTTTTTTGACATCAGAAAATGGTGAGTTGTCTGGGAAATTTTGGGATGACCTCTTGACAACTCTTCTACTGAATCTATACTGGTGTATATCTTCATAGTCTCCAAATCATGAACAGAACATGGCAATTGTGCTACCAAAGAGCTTCCACCATAAAATTTTGTTGGTCTAGTTGACTCCAAGAATGCAGTTGGGTTTGTAATTTTTGCATTAGCAGCATAATTTTGAATCTTGTGGTGCTGACCACGAACAAAACATAATCCATCATCATCATTGTGCGGTAAATGAGCAATACCATCTTGAATCCCTCTTGAAAACAAAGATCTTTGAGGGTCTAACAGGCTACTCATTTTCTTCTCGCGGATTAAAAGAGAAGAATAACTATGATATTTAGCACCAGTGAACCGCTCTTGAGACGATAAATTGTAGTTTGATTGATATATTTCATGTTGTCCACGTGTGAACGAGGGCATCAAAGCTTTTCCTTTGGCATGTCCATTTGGCACAATGTCAGAAGCTGACTTTACAAAGCCATTCAATAGTGATGTTGAAACAGCTAGGCTGTTCTGTTCAACAGCATCCGGAGATTTCATCAGCATATCTGTAGGAAAAATTCCTTCAGACAATAATTGACACTCTCTTACTAAAGTTTCAGTTTTACGAGGAGTATGTGCAGATGTTGATGGTAAGTGATTCCCAGTTCTGTTGAGAGAAACATTGTCATCTCCAGAGCTGAGTTTAGTTTCAGATTTTCGATCTTCCCCGTGGTAAATAGCATTTTGTTCCCTCTTCAAAGACAATATTCCACCCGTCTTTGGAGAAAGATTGAACACAGGAAATGATTTGGAATCCAAGTTTGCTTTCTTTGATTTTCCCGGCTCTGCCTCATTCATGAAGGTAACCCTTGTAGCCCTAGCCGCTTCTCCAAATGCTCCAGCATTTGTAGAACTATCTATTGCAACCTCCGACCCACCATCTAGATCATGCTTCTCAGCATCACTGTCTTCTTTGACATCTCCTTTAAACTCACAATCATTCGATAAATGATCGCGAGCCCGGGTTGCTGACTTATAACTTGTGTGCATCCAATGAGCCATCCAAACCGGAATTGCCTGAGCATCCACTCCCTCACCGTCATGAGATGCTTGTGCAATATCATCAGACATCATGATTGATTGATTTTCTCGAGCACAAGGAATACCCTCTCCTCCACCACTATTTTGACCTCAAAAGCATAGTGAAGCCGAAAAAGTGTTCAAAACCTGGATTTTTTAGACCCATAAATTATTCTTCGTTAAAAAATCATCGCATGCATGATACAGAAAATTGAACAAAACTAGATCATAAGCACCACTGCACCACCACATGAAGAAAGTTGAATCCTATTCCGACCTACCTAATACAGAAATCACTACTAAACCCTCGAACATAATTGTAACTTTTGGTATTAATTTCAAATCAAAATAATTTCAGTAAACAAAGAGAAGTATAAACTAGCAGCAAATCGAACTTCCAAGGAATTCACCAAACCAAAAAATAAAAATTCATTCAAAAACCAAAAATAAAATAAAAATGGAAGCTACCTTCAAAATTGAGAGACGCAGAAGAGCGAAGTCGGAGAAACTGGGAACCATTTTGGAGCAGGGAAGGAAGGAAGGAAATGAAAGATGAATAAAACTCGAGTGGAAGGAAAAGTGTGATACTGCATAAGGTTAACGGTTCAGATGCTCGTCGTTCATGGGTCCCACGCGTACGGAATCGATCTGGGCTGTTGATATTTTGCAATGTAGTTATCAGGGAAGGAAAGGAAGGACCAGCTTGGCCTTGTTGGGTTCTCACTCTCAGTCCTCAGCCACACGAGTCGAGCTCCAGCCCATGGGACCCACCCATCTGCACTTTTCTTCCAATTGGTCGTTTCCTTTTTTTTTTCTTTTCTCTCTTTTCCATTTCTCGTATGTTTCCATTTCCCATCTGAATGAATAAAAATAATATTTCTTTTTTTGTTAAAAAACGAAAATGCTTTTCTTTTTTTGTTTTAAGGAAAATATCTGCACAAGGAGTTAAACTAACAGGAATGTTTCAACTTTGCGGAACATATAACATAAAACCAAAAAAATAAAGGTATAAAATATATGTATATACAGATATTTTATACCTAAAACATAAAATAAAGGATAAAATACACATTACTCCTTGTAGTATATGGTATTTTTAATTTTCTTTCTTAAATTATTTTTGTTGTCAATAAACTTTTCTAGAGTATGACTTTAAATAAAAACTAACATTTTCAGTTAAATTAAATAGTAATGACATTTAAAATTATACTCTAGGGAGGTTTAGTAACAAAAAAAATTAGTTTAAGGAAGTAAGTTGAAAATGTTATATACTACAAAAAAGTAATATGTATTTTATCAAATCATATAATATCAGGTCATGTGCTGTGCACATGTCATCACTGTTTAATTTAACTGAAAATATTAGTTTTCATTTAAAATCATACTCTATGGGAGTTTAATGATAAAAAAAATAAATCAAAGAAGTAAGTTGAGAATGTCATATATTACAAAGGAGTAATGTGTATTTTACTCTAAAATAAAAAACCATTGCCATAATTTATACTGTAATCAACTTATTGAATCAATAGCTATTTAAATTGAATCAAATGAATAGTTATTCTACATAAATTATTTAATTAATGTACAATATGTTCAAACCGCAAAACCATATATATACACTGCAATATAAAATAAATGAGTAAACTAACAATTTGATTCTTAAAAATAGCTTGCATTTGTAATTTAGTCCCTGAATTTATTTTTACATATATTAGTTTTTAAAATTTTAAAACACATAGCAACTTAGTCTTTCTGTTATTTCTCCTTCCAAAATAAAACGATAACACATGATGTAGCATGTTAAGTGCTTACGTGTACCGTTAAATATCACATGACAGGTTACTTCATATGCCTAGTCTTACCAACAACATCGTTTAGGTGAGAAATATGAAACTCGACCTCTTCAGCATTGTCGCAACCGTCCCAAAGGGCGCCGCGATGGGAGAAGGCAACTAAGAATTAATTGTTTTGGGAGTCGCCACCAACCGGTTCTTCCATTAAAAATGGAATGGTGCGATTGGACACCTTAAAAAAAATGGTCTGTGATTAAGAGTTTAGGTTCGGGGGTTGATTACGGGTAGGGAAGGTGTTAGCACCCTACACCGTCCATTCTAAGAATGGTTACCTATTTAATCTATTGTTATCTGGTCAAATTAATTAAATTGGTCCTTTATTATCCTAAAAAATGTTATTTATTTTATTTTGACATGTCCCATTTTGTCGGCATATTATCAAAAATGATAAATGAATAAGACAGGGAATGGATGGCTAAATAGCCATTATTGTATGAAACAAATGTAAGCCCACAACACATTACGTGAATGTGGTAAATTAAAAAATCATATTTTTAAGAAAATATTTCTAAATAAAATATGAGATTTTTAAATGATTTTTTTATAAAAGGGAATCTTTAGAAAAAGTGATTTGTGAAATGACTTTCAAAAAAATAAATTTTTTGGAATGTGTGATTAAATGAAATTTCAATTTACCACCACCACAAAGTTAAGGCTATATTGATTTGTTCACATTTGTTTTTTATTTTAAAATATTTTATTTAATTAATTGTGAAAATTAGACCCCGCCAGCGCTCCTGGCAAAATCTAATATTAATAGCCTCAAGAATATTGGGAAGAGTTTAGTTGATCGTCTCTTTGATCCTCTCCCAAATTTTCCATCGTCGGCAAAATTTAGGTTAATATGATATTTGACTAAAGTGATGAGCATACAATTATAGTAAGAAATTAATGTGTGAAATGAGATATTTATATTGGAGATCACCTAAAGCCCTTCGCCGCTTCCGCAAGACTAAAGAGAAACTCCTCACCTCGAAGGTCAAAATGTTGCCGGTCACTTCCGGCTAATTTTGATTATTCCATCGTCGGATATCTTAAATTTATTTTGAATGACAATCAAATTGCTGATATGACAAATAATATATAGAAAAAGATATTTATTGGATATCACCTAAAGCCCCGCCAGCGCTTCTGGCAAAACTAAAAGGATATTCCTCACCTCCAGAAAGTCAAAACTTCGCCATCATTTTGGCTAATTTTGATTATTCCTTTGTTGGATATCTTAAACTATCATTAACAAGATATGACAATTGGCCATTAAGTGAATAATTATTTAAATTTATTTTATGTCCTGCCACGGATAAAAAAATAAAAAAAGGAAACTTAGAATTTACTAAAACATATCATTAAACCAATAAGAATAAAAAAAGGCAAGATAGTACGACGGTGCACTTCCACCCATTTTCTTAATATCAAATCATTTGCCTTCTTTCTCTTTTACACTTAATTAAATTGGTTTGGCACGTGTTCCATTAATGTGCTAACAACTCATGCACATTGTTAAGGTTACATCATCTACCCAGCGTATACCTCTGCTACTCAAGATTTTTAGAAAACCCACTCGTAGTTCATAATAAAATAAACTCATGCACATTGTTAAGGTTACATCATCTACCCAGCGTATACCTCTGCTACTCAAGATTTTTAGAAAACCCACTCGTAGTTCATAATAAAATAATAATAACAAATAAGAATGCTATACAATGAAATTTGGATTTTGTACCCCAAAGCTTGACAACCTTCTCAGTGTACATTCATTACTTACAGGAATAAATGTAAAACAGGTGATAGTCATTTGGCGGTGAGGGAGAGATCCAAGAGTTATGTTATGTGCAAAGGCCGCTAGAGTTAGAGTTGGTTGTCGCAAGTTACCAGCTTGTGTTTTTATGGAGGCTTTAAGGTGAGAAGATCAAATGAAAAAGATGCAAGCCAGTAAAACATGGGTAGCCATAAACAGAGTAGGAACAAATCTTAGAGCAAGCAAGTCTTACCTTTTTATTAGGTTCAGATGAAAGGCCACCTGATGACCACTGTGGATCCCTTCTCTTTTCCGGTTTCTTCCGTTCTTTTTTTTGATTTTTTCTCCCTTTCTTTTCTGCGTTACGGCTCCTCTCTCCCTTTTAGGGCTCGCTCCTAGGGTTTTTCTACCATTTGTTATTTATAGCCCAAATAATTATTCTCATCACCTCAATCAGCTCAATTAATTATGGTAAATTAGAATAAATTTCTCCTATCAACCAAGATCAATTTGTGTAATCAGAATCAATCAAAATCGATTAATTATTTAAATCCCGAATTACCATTAATAAGGGATTAAATGTATTTATGAATTCAAATTTATTTCCTGAAATCATTTTTTATTTTTGTTTTCTATTTAATTTTATGACTGACGTATTTTTCCTTATTTTAAAAATTTCTTGGATCGCTGGAGATTTTTTCCACTTCTGCATGCCAGACCAAAAATTATTTTTCCTTTTTTATTTATCAATCATTTTAAAGCAAATGAGTTTGGGCTTAGTGAATGGATCAGATCCAAATTTATTGGTACAATGCCCATTGGTGAAAATTAGAATTTCAGGACAAATTTGGGTGTCAACAGCTCTATTTGCTTCTCCATTTATAAAATAAATGGAAAGCAAATGTGTTGACTCAAATTTGTCCATAAAATTTGTGACAAGTAAATTGCAATGAGTACAGAGACTCGAGAGAGTAAGTGGCAATGGGTATAGGGACCCTAAAAATAAATAACCAGGGGTATGAGACCCAAAAGATAAATGACCATGGGTACGTGACCAAAAATACAAATGACGTGGGTACAAGGGCCCGAAAAGTAAATACGATGGGTTTCAGGACTCTAAAAATAAATGAAATGGGTATCAGGACCCAAACAAAAATGCAATAGGTATTAGGACCAGGAATATAAATGCAATGGGTATCAGGACCCAGAAAAGAAGATTGTGGGTAAAGTGCCCGAAAATTAAAAGTCAGTGGGTGCAGGACCTAAAAAATTAAAAGGCAGTGGGTGCAGGACCCCAAAATTAAAAGGCAGTGGGTGCGGGACCCGAAAATTTAAAGCAATGGGTGCAGGACCCAAAAACTAAAAGGCAATAGGCACGAGGCCCGAAAATTAAATGACAGTGGGTGCGGGACCCAAAAATTAAAGCAGTGGGTGCGGGACCCCAAAAATTAAAAGGTAGTGGGCGCGGGGCCTGAAAATTTAAAGCAATGGGTGCAGGACCCAAAAACTACAAGGCAGTGGGCGCGGGGCCCGAAAATTAAATGATAATGGGTGCGGGACCCAAAAATTAAAATGCAGTGGGTGCGGGACCCAAAAATTAAAAGGCAGTGGGCGAGGGGCCCAAAAATTAAAAGGCAGTGGGTGCGGGACCCAAAAATTTAAAGGCAGTAGGCGCGGGGCCTGAAAATTTAAAGCAATGGGTGCAGGACCCAAAAACTACAAGGCAGTGGGCGCGGGGTCCGAAAATTAAATGACAGTGGGTGCGGGACCCGAAAATTAAAAGGCAGTGGGCGCAGGGCCCGAAAATTAAAAGGTAGTGGGTGCGGGACCCGAAAAATGAAAAGGCAATGCGGTGGACCCAAAAAATTATAAGCAGTGGGCGCAGGGCCCGAAAATGAAATAAGTCAAAACAACATGTAAGATTAAACCTCAGTTGGTTATGACAAGAAATGTAAATGTGACCTCAGTATGTTAAGATTTGAAAGTATTAGTGGACCTCATAAGGTCAAGTTTGAAAACAATTTTTTCTTGATTAATTGATGAAATGGTGCACAATGCAATGCATGCCCCCAACACAGGGATCTGTATGATCAAGTTGAGTAGAAACTCTTTTAAAACATTAGAATGAGTTACCCTTAATTCCACAACCCTTAAGGACTTTCTTCCAAATGGATTCAAGGATGAACAAGAGGAAGACTTGTTGATTAGCTTCACGATTTGTGTATTCAACCTCTGCATTTATGTGCCTTGCTTGAAATGGATTCAAGGATGAATAAGAGCGAGACTTGCTGATTAGCTTCACGATTTGTGTATTCAACCTCTGCATTTATATGCCTTGCTTGAAATGGATTCAAGGATGAACAAGAGCGAGACTTGCTGATTAACTTCACGATTTGTATATTCAACCTCTGCATTTATGTGCCTTGCTTGAAATGGATTCAAGGATGAACAAGAGCGAGACTTGCTGATTAGCTTCACGATTTGTATATTCAACCTCTGCATTTATGTGCCTTGCTTGAAATGGATTCAAGGATGAACAAGAGCGAGACTTGCTGATTAGCTTCTTGATTTGTATATTCAACCTCTGCATTCATACGCCTTGCTTGAAATGGTTTCATAAGCACGTTGTTCTTGTGATGATCACATCTCAAATATAGTGACCTGGTTACCCTTTCTTATTGAGTAGCAACTTGTCGGGAACTCACAGTGCTCCTCTTGGCCTTTTGAGGTCATCAAAGTAATTCTTGATACACTTCATAGTGTTAATACAAGTTTCACATTTCAGTATATGTTACCATGAAAAATGCATGACAATAGGTTGCAAAAAGAAGTGAAATTATTAGAAACAATGAATGAAAAGGATACAAGAAGGGAATCATGGCAAGAATTTGGCATTTGAAGGAAAATAGTTTGAAGAGAAAATGATGAAATGAGAGGTTTTTGTTTTCTAGTGGTATTCTCTAGAATGATCAATGTTAGTCACCCTTGTGTATCATCTTGAACACCATATAATTGGCTTCCATGAATCGAGTTGCCTCGCTTTTTGGTATGTGAGCATCATTGGCTTCAATGAATTCGACTTGCCTCCAACTTTAAGGTCTCTGGAGCACATCACTCATCATAATTAATTTCTTAGAATCGATTTGCCCAAGTTTTAAGATCGGTGATGAGATCACTCCTCATAGCCGAATTCCTTGAATTTGATTTGCCCCAATTTTGATGTCTAGAGCACTATTCTCTTCCAAGGATATGATTTACCATAGCTTTGAAGTTCTTGCACTTTTTATGATTGACCTTCAAGCATATTTTTGATTGCCACAACTTTGAAGTTTGTGGGCATTGTTGGCTTTTGAGAATCTTAATTGCTATAGTTTTAATGTCTATGAGCACCATTGTCCTCCAAGAGTTGATCTCGCTTCAATTTGTGAACTTTATTGGCGTCCAAGAATTTGATTGCCCCAACTTTGAAGTTTAGCCAGGCTCCTTGTCTTCAAATTATTCGAAAAAATGTCACTTTCGTTGATGGAGTAGGTGTCACCACTTCCTTTGATGCAGCAGGTGTCGTTATCTTATTTTTGTTTGACCCTAACTTTTGCCTAGGTTGCTCTTTTCGAGGTTTTCAACCTACCAGGTCATTTAATTTTTTCTTTGCACTCTAATTTTTGCCTAGGTCACCTTTTTAGGTTTTCGACCTAGCGAGTCATTTCTCATTTCTCTTTTTTTGTTATATTTCTTTTTTGCTTTTACTTTTTTTTGGAAAGATGCCTATGTATGACACCGCTACACATGAGTAGTAAGGCTTGACCATTTTTCTTTGTGAGACTCGAAGCATGGCACCTCTTTATAGCAATAGGGTAGTACCATATGATTACCATTTCACACTTGTCCTCCTTCATTGAGGCATTGTCCCTAAATTAATTGTTTCAATGGACATTTTATAAGATTAAATATCACAGGCTCCTTAGTAGTTCAATGGAGAACTCCAAATCCACATCATTGTCTTTGTTAGCACCATTAATGGGGTGATCAAAATCACAACTTGGGTTCATACCATTGTCATGTTCAAGAATACCACTTTCAGATAAGTATTGGTTTATATTGGCACATGTAAGGAATAATGAAGGCAAATTGCATAAAGGCAAAGGAATGAATATAGATGAAGGATAATTTCAGAAAAGATAGGATGTTTTGAACATTTATCTTTGGAATTGAAAATGCATTTATTGATAATAATACTGAAATGGAAACATGTGAGCCCATTCTACAAATATCACCCTACTTAAGGCGTAGCCATAGGATTAGTATCAAGAATTACTAATAATGAAGCTCGAGTTGGAGAAAGCTTGATGAGTTCTCAATTCACTTTGAGCTTGATGGCAATGGTACACCAAATTTGCCTTAGATTAGTGAAGGGTAATCTTCAACTGCAAATACTTGAACTAGAAATGCCATCATAGAGCTTCATGAGTCACAGGTGGATACTCACTCAACTGCATTAACCCCAAGATTTCCATGATTAGGCAAAGAATTATGACTTATACTTGGAGTTCCTTGCTCGAAGGTCAACCATTTGGCTTTTATAAGACCTTGCACCTTATTCTTCAAAATGGTGCATTTTTCAGTAGAATGTCCTATAGCTCCTGCATGATAATCGCATTGTGCATTAGGATCATACCACTTTGGGTATGGGGGTTCCATTGGCTTCACAGGGCATAGAGCTACCAAGCCATTATGCAATAGATGAGGTAGCAACTCAGTATAGGACATAGGAATAGGGTTATGTTGAATGAGTTTCTTGTCCTGGTTATTCTGGGTCTTTTTTTTTATTAGTATTCACATTTTGAGTCCAGGATTGAGTAGTTTAGGGAGGCACTGTAGGTGTTTGGTGCTGAAAAGAAGGGGGTGCTTGGTGAGGTTGAGGGTATGAAGCAAGTGAAGTGGCGGCGATGTATGGGTAAGGTGTGTAGGGTATTTGGAGTGATTGTTGAGGTATTGTGGGTGAATGGATAAGTTCTCCTTGAGTTGGACTTTTCCCATGACTCTTATCATTTATCATAGCATGTACCTCACCTTCCTTCTTTCCTACACAGGGTTTTCTTGCACTAGCTATCCCACTTGAGTTGTCGGGAATCTTTCCACTTCTTATTCCATTTTCTACCATTTCCCCTATGATGATGATGTCAGAGAAATTTGAGGAGACACTCCCAATCATCCGATCATAGAAGGGTAACTGAAGAGTATCAATGAACATAGTAGTCATCTCCTTATCAGATAATGGCGGCTCCACTTCAGCAGCTATTTCTCTCCATCGTTGTGCGTATTCTTTGAAAGTTTCTAAAGCTTCCTTCTCCATATTTTGCAATTGGAGCCTATCTGGAGCCATGTCAATGTTGTACTTGTATTGCCTTAGGAAGGCATCAAGAATGTCTTTCCAAAGATCGAATACGCTCGATCAAGGTGGGTATACCAATTCAAGGTGCCCTTCACCTGCCTTGAAAGAAATGAATAAGCGCTTGTCATCATGGCACAAGAAGCCATCTTTCGACAATACATTGTCAAATGATTCTTTGGGCATGTGGTTCCCTTGTATTTATCAAAATTTGGCACTTTAAACTTTGGAGGAATCACCACATTAGGAACAAGACAAAGCTCAAGGCGTCCCATGATACCATAATTGTTCACTCCTTCTATAGCCCGTAATCTTTCTTCAAGTACCTCTAACTTTTCATTGATTTCAAACTTTCAACTTGGGCATGAAACAAGGGTAAGACTGCTAGTTGTAAATACGCCGCCTGAGCTAAGGAGAATCGTTGGTTCGAGATATCATGCGGTTGCTGATGTAGCCAATGGCACACCGCCGTCTTGAGGATTGGTCACATGTGGCAAAGGTGTTATCAGGGGTTCTTCATTATTCCTTGTAGGGATTCCATCCATGTCAATCCTCCACTGCATAATCTCTAGAACCTTATCCATTTGATCTTTAAGTTGGTTGACATCATTTCTAAGCTCTTCTTGAGTCCTTTCTTGCTCTAATTCATCCATGATCCTAACTTGGGATTGAGTCCTATAAGGGTGCTGTGGAAGCAGGGTTGCTCTTTATGTGATACCTTTTTTTATTTTCATAAGTTAACTAAATTAATGATATGCAACAAACAAGAACATGATTATCATCTAGGTTTGTTTACAAAAATGCCATTAGGCCAATTGGATTTGCACAATCTTTCAAATTTATTAGGGAAAAAAAGGCCAGTAGTCATTCTAGGAAACAAACCTATAGCCAAATTTATTCACAAGAATTTTTAAAAAAAAAAACAATGAAGAGTGAAAAGGTTCCCTCATGTGTCCTATAAAAGGAGTTCTTTAAGCTTGATGCCCTATCATAGAGGATAAGTTCTATAAACCATGATGGCTCTAGGGTCATTGATCAATCAATTTGAGACACTTATGTTAGCTTTGTATTAGGCATTATTAGATGTTTATTGTGCCCAATATTAGTACTTTAGATGAGTTTAATGTTGTTGGGCTTCATTGGGCTTTAATGCAAATATTGAATAATTTTCGGATTTTGATGCATTTTGACCTTTCTTCCTTGGTTAGGTCATAACTTGGGACTCGGTGATCCAATTGAGGTGATCTTGGTGTCTTTGGAAAGCTAAGACAATGCTCTACAAGTTTCATGAAGAACTCAAGAGCTGGATCGGAATGCTAAGGGTCCAAAATTTCCCTGCAATGCAGAGTGGGTTTGCTGTCACGGAACCATCTGGGCAGTATGTACATATTGGACTATATAGTGGGTTATAGGCCTCCTCTTGGGCTGAAACTTGGTCACTTGAAAGATAAGACCCATATCTCCAACTTCAATGAAGACCATTTTGTCAATAGATGTCGTTTTAGGCATGCTTCAGAAGCTACAAGTTGGTCTGAAGTTGGAAACACGTTCTTCCAACCTAACTTGAGGTAGGTGAAGTGTTTTTGGCATTTCTGGAGTTCTAAAAGTCCAAAATGACATGATTCAAATTGGAGATTTTCAAGGAGACAACTGGCTACAACTTTGATGAAGACATCCAAGCCAAAATACACCGTCTAGGTGATGAATTTGAAGCCAGAAGTCGGATAAGAGTTGTTGACTAAAAGCCACCAACCATACACCAACCCACCTACCATGCACCAACCCACCAACCATGCATCAAGCTTCCATTTTTGACAAATTTCAGATTCTTATAGCTTGTATTCAGATTATGTACATGTACAAATTGGCTTCTAGGATTAGTATAAATAGACCCAACCTCTTTGTATTAGGGGCATTCAATTTAGAAGTAAGTTTCAAGAAAGTTTAAGTATTTGTGAGAGTTTTCTTTCTCTTCTTCTTCATTCTCTTTGCAATTTCGTTTTTGTTCTTTAAATTCTGAGTTCTTCCTTCCCATCCATGGAAGGCTAGGCTCTCATAATCAATCCAAGGATTAGCCATCTTGTTGTTTAATTTGGAGATCTTGTTTTGCTTGTTCATATTGCTTAATTGTTATTCAAGTTTCTCTTCTTCCTCTTTTGATTCTTATCTAGATTAAATTGCTTAATTTGATTTAGATGTTGATGTGGTAGTAGCTTTATTATCATGTATTCAAAGAGGATCACAAAGATTAAACAATATATTAAAGCTTTTTGATAGATTGTTTAACTTGGTTAAATTCTAGATCTTAAGTTAATCTATGTTGGATGGTGCTTACTTTATCTAACCTTGGTTAATCAAATCCTAGATGCTTATCTAGTAGAGAATTCTTGGATCATGTTAAGGCTTCTTGATGTGATCTAAGGCCAAGAACTTGGTTAGCAATTAAGTGAATTCCTTGTGATCAATGATGAGTTAAACTCAAGATCGGTAAATTTCCTTGGATTGGTTGTTTCTTTAGATTTGTTTACAACTTTGAATCTCCTACTTTTATTAATCTTGTTAATCAACAACAAAACCCCCCCTTTTTTTTTAATTATCTTGATCTAATTAAATCTTTGTTTTTGGATCCTTGAGAGACGATTCGGTTCATTCTCTATACTACAAATTAGTTTGTGAACCGGTTATTTTATTTGATAGGTCTCGACAACCTCTTGTCAGTCATTCTAATTAGTGATGGTTTGAGTTCTAGACCCCTATTGGACAGTGGTTCCCAAATTGCCCCTACTGTCGCCAACACTTTGGCTAGCAGGGTCCCCAATCCTCACCCATGACAGGCTACAAATGGAAAGGGTTCAATTTGAGTGAGGGGGTTTCATGTGCTTATGCGGAGACCGTAGGTCTCTCAAAGCAACATTACTTTGCCCTCTATCTAAGCCTACAAGGTAATGAGCCCGGGTGTAGGGCTTGTGTGTGTGAGTGTAGTGCATAGTGTGTGGGAGGGAACATGAAAATAATCTTATTCACAATCCCAAAAGGCATATGAAGCAAACAAATGCAACATGATATGAAACACATAAGAGATTAAAAAAAAGGAAGGAATAATAAGGACCAAAACAATTAAAAGTTAGATAACAAAAGATTAAAACATGGCTTAACCCTCTACGGTCCCCAGTGGAGTCGCCAGCTGTCGCAACCGTCCCAAAGGGCGCCGCGATGGGAGAAGGCAACTAAGAATTAATTGTTTTGGGAGTCGCCACCAACCGGTTCTTCCATTAAAAATGGAATGGTGCGATTGGACACCTTAAAAAAAATGGTCTGTGATTAAGAGTTTAGGTTCGGGGGTTGATTACGGGTAGGGAAGGTGTTAGCACCCTACACCGTCCATTCTAAGAATGGTTACCTATTTAATCTATTGTTATCTGGTCAAATTAATTAAATTGGTCCTTTATTATCCTAAAAAATGTTATTTATTTTATTTTGACATGTCCCATTTTGTCGGCATATTATCAAAAATGATAAATGAATAAGACAGGGAATGGATGGCTAAATAGCCATTATTGTATGAAACAAATGTAAGCCCACAACACATTACGTGAAGGTGGTAAATTAAAAAATCATATTTTTAAGAAAATATTTCTAAATAAAATATGAGATTTTTAAATGATTTTTTTATAAAAGGGAATCTTTAGAAAAAGTGATTTGTGAAATGACTTTCAAAAAAATAAATTTTTTGGAATGTGTGATTAAATGAAATTTCAATTTACCACCACCACAAAGTTAAGGCTATATTGATTTGTTCACATTTGTTTTTTATTTTAAAATATTTTATTTAATTAATTGTGAAAATTAGACCCCGCCAGCGCTCCTGGCAAAATCTAATATTAATAGCCTCAAGAATATTGGGAAGAGTTTAGTTGATCGTCTCTTTGATCCTCTCCTAAATTTTCCATCGTCGGCAAAATTTAGGTTAATATGATATTTGACTAAAGTGATGAGCATACAATTATAGTAAGAAATTAATGTGTGAAATGAGATATTTATATTGGAGATCACCTAAAGCCCCGCCAGCGCTTCTGGCAAGACTAAAGAGAAACTCCTCACCTCAGGAAGGTCAAAATGTTGCCGTCACTTCGGCTAATTTTGATTATTCCATCGTCGGATATCTTAAATTTATTTTGAATGACAATCAAATTGCTGAAAAGACAAATAATATCGAGAAACACATATTTATTGGCTATCACCGAAAGCTCGCCCGCTTTCCCAAAAACTAAAGGATATTCCTCACCTCCAGAAAGTCAAAACTTCGCCATCATTTTGGCTAATTTTGATTATTCCTTTGTCGGATATCTTAAACTATCATTAACAAGATATGACAATTGGCCATTAAGTGAATAATTATTTAAATTTATTTTATGTCCTGCCACGGATAAAAAAATAAAAAAAGGAAACTTAGAATTTACTAAAACATATCATTAAACCAATAAGAATAAAAAAAGGCAAGATAGTACGACGGTGCACTTCCACCCATTTTCTTAATATCAAATCATTTGCCTTTTTTCTCTTTTACACTTAATTAAATTGGTTTGGCACGTGTTCCATTAATGTGCTAACAACTCATGCACATTGTTAAGGTTACATCATCTACCCAGCGTATACCTCTGCTACTCAAGATTTTTAGAAAACCCACTCGTAGTTCATAATAAAATAAACTCATGCACATTGTTAAGGTTACATCATCTACCCAGCGTATACCTCTGCTACTCAAGATTTTTAGAAAACCCACTCGTAGTTCATAATAAAATAATAATAACAAATAAGAATGCTATACAATGAAATTTGGATTTTGTACCCCAAAGCTTGACAACCTTCTCAGTGTACATTCATTACTTACAGGAATAAACAGAAAACAGGGTGATAGTCATTTGGCGGTGAGGGAGAGATCTGGTTATGTTATGTGCAAATGGCCGCTAGAGTTAGAGTTGGTTGTCGCAAGTTACCAAACTTGTGTTTTTATGGAGGCTTTAAGGTGAGAAGATCAAATGAAAAAGATGCAAGCGAAGAAACATGGGTAGCCATAAACAGAGTAGGAACAAATCTTAGAGCAAGCAAGTCTTACCTTTTTATTAGGTTCAGATGAAAGGCCACCTGATGACCACTGTGGATCCCTTCTCTTTTCCGGTTTCTTCCGTTCTTTTTTTTGATTTTTTCTCCCTTTCTTTTCTGCGTTACGGCTCCTCTCTCCCTTTTAGGGCTCGCTCCTAGGGTTTTTCTACCATTTGTTATTTATAGCCCAAATAATTATTCTCATCACCTCAATCAGCTCAATTAATTATGGTAAATTAGAATAAATTTCTCCTATCAATCAAGATCAATTTGTGTAATCAGAATCAATCAAAATCGATTAATTATTTAAATCCCGAATTACCATTAATAAGGGATTAAATGTATTTATGAATTCAAATTTATTTCCTGAAATCATTTTTTATTTTTGTTTTCTATTTAATTTTATGACTGATCAGATTTTTCCTTATTTTAAAAATTTACTGGATCAGTGGAGATTTTTTCCACTTCTGCATGCCAGACCAAAAATTATTTTTCCTTTTTTATTTATCAATCATTTTAAAGCAAATGAGTTTGGGCTTAGTGAATGGATCAGATCCAAATTTATTGGTACAATGCCCATTGGTGAAAATTAGAATTTCAGGACAAATTTGGGTGTCAACAAGCATATCACCCAAATTTCCTAACCGACCAAACAGATCTTACCCCTAATTCATTACCCTTCAGCTCATCAACTGATTGATTCCCTTAACAGTTTCCCCGTTAACTCAACTGACCGAGCTTATCTTTAACTGATCGGTTATTACTGATCACCACGTTTTTCCATCCTCACTAATTAAATGGATCAGTTTTGACCGATCAGACTCTTATCTTATTTAGAACAATAATTGATCAATCACTCCTGACCGATTCGACCACAATTCTCTTTGATATTGATAATTACCAATTGGATATGACTAATCAGACAATTCATTTTCTCTTGATCAGCCTACCTAACTGATTTTACCACTTGTCAACCACCACTTACCTGATATGTAACATTTAATAGTACATGTAAGTATTTAATATGCCGCATCACATATTACTATTTAATTTGGGAAGGAAATATAATAGAAAGACTAACTTGCTGTGTGTTATAAAATTTTAAGGACTAACTTATATATAAAAATAAATTCAGAGGCTAAATTACAAGTGTAAACTATTTTCAATAATTAAATTATTAATTTACTCTAAAATAAAGTGTCCAATATTCCACAGTAAAAAAGTAAATAAACATTCAATACACGATCGATAAATATTTTTTTATGAGGTCATTATTAAAATATCATCTTTATTTACAAACAAACAAATGGTATTAAAAGTAATAAAATCAGATGAAGAATACCATAATTTTACACTCATTTTTTTAATAAAATAAATTGATTTCGTGTGATCTAATTTTGAACTTTTCGTCAATTTACTATGATATTAATATTCTACATTTGTACTATTATATGTGCTCTATATTTATAATTCGATTTTAATAATTTTGTAACTAAAGTAGATATAATATTATAAGTCTTTTTCAGTAAGGTTGTTTTCTGTCAGGTGTATACGTAGTTACTTTATCCAAACAATACGCATGAAAATTCTTCAATTTTGTTTTCTCAGGCAAAAATATGCATAGTAGACAATTCTTGTGCACCTCTAATGATTTTCAATTATATGATTTGAGTCATGCACATCAATCATTTCTGAGAGAACACATCTTGTGGCTATGAATTTCGTCGGTCAAATTATTAGCATTTGGCTCAAAGCGTAATTTCTCCAAAAGCATGTGTTGGATATTTTAGTGCCAAATATATGATGGGAAATTTATCTTATTTTGTTCATTGGTTCTGGCTGACTCAATCAATTTGATAAATTAATTTAAATTAATTAAAAAAATTTGTTTAAATTGAATCATCGAGTTTAATTCGGTTAAAATCGACCATGATTGATTCGGTTCATAAATTTTGTATTTTATAAGTTGATGACCATATAAAATACTCCGAAGAGTAATAGAATTTTAAATAATATCTTTTTGTTATTTGACTTTTCATTCATTTAAAAACTTAAGATACAATGATATATATTTAATTTTCATTTTCAAGTTCCAATCATTTAATTATTTTTCTTTTGTTTTAGTTGTATATTATGATATTAACGTTTCAATTATTAACTTACTCATTTGTGTTATAAAACTTTACAACTTAAGGCATTCTTTGTGAAGTAATATAATACATGTGTGGGGATCCACTTATACCACACAATAATTTGTTGTAGAATGTGAATTTAATCAATCTAACTGTTAAATCATATGTTATTATTTTAATGATCATGCATAGCAAATTTTAAATAAATCAGACATATATAGTTATATAATCTAATAGTGGACAATTTACTTACATTTTATAGAATTGATCTATCTTATAAGAACTTTCAATTCAACGGTTGGATTGATTAAATTCACATTCTATAAAAAATTATTGAGCGGTGTAAATGTGTCAAGACTTACACTTGGTATAAGTGGATCTCTACCTATATATATATATATATATATATATATATATAACCTTTTATGCGAAACAATATATGTTTAATGTCATATATTTATTACAAATAAAGCTTATGATGATTTTGACATGTTGAAATATTTATTTCCAAACTTGATTTTACTTTTATCTAAATACTTGTACTATATTGGAAGACTTGTATACTTAAAATTTATATGTAATTATTTAATTGAGTTTAAAGTATTTAACAATAGTAAGTTTGTAATTTTGTTATAAGAAAAAAAAATAATTGGATAATCTGATGATCCAAAACAAACCAACTCAATATTAATTGAATTGGTTTGGTTTGAATTGTTTGAATTTTTTTTCAAAAACCAAACTAAATCAACCCGTTTAAAATTAATTGATTTGAACATTTTTTTCTCTAAAATTCGAACCAACCTAATCCATCAACACCCTATTTTTCTTTGGCCTGGAACATATGACGACTGAGAAACATGGTAATTTCTGACCGAGATATATATATGTAATGTGTATGTATCATTCCTCTTACATTAATCCATACAAACTTATCTCTTCTTCAATTTGGCAATATGCCATCTCTAACATTGCTAAGTGCTAAACCTGATGTTGTAAAATCCCACAACTTAACCACCCAGCCTTTGCTTGGTTTAAACATAATATATATTAATTATAAGATATAGTTCAATTGGTAAATTAAGTTTTATATAGATGGAGTTATCTACAATATAAGCATTTAAATTTTATTAAAAGCATATTGTGAGTAAGATTAAGTTAACGTCCCTTAGTCTTACAATTAAAGAATATGAGAATAATGAGTAATCCAAGACATGTTGTTGTGGTTTGATTTAATACAATTAGGATAGTTTGGATGAGCTACTTAAAAAACTATTTTTTTATCATATTTTTTTAAAGTTTTTTTTAATAAAAGTAAAACATATTTTATGTTTGAATGTAATATTTAAAAATATCTTCTTTTATGTTTAAATAGTTTTTTTATGTTATAAAAAAATTAGAAATACCAAATTCTAGATAAAAAAAACAAAATATATACTTTTTTTAGTACTTTAACTTTTTCCAAACACATTAAAATATAACAATTTTTTTTAAAAAATATTTCTTATAAAAAAACAAAAACAAATCGAGCACAATATCATAATGCCAATTTTGTGAACTCAGGCCTTTCAGAACGAGTCTTATGCTACGCATATCTCTCATCTCTTAATTATTTCACATGTGTAACGAGAAACCGACAAAGTGCAATTCCAGCCTGTGGTAATGGACTGTCTCATCCTCCTCCTAAAATTAGTGGAAGTACAAATCAATTTTTATTGGAGATCTCGTACAATTTTTGCAGCCGATCATCTAAGCAAGCTTGCAGTTGATAAGAAAGCAACTGAGATTCTCTCCCAGTCCCAGTCACCCTTATTGTTGCAGCCAGTTATGGATGGGGGATGCTTATGAACATCAATGCGCAAGAGCATCTACTCTTCCGGTTTGATAACTGTTTTGTCTGTAATATGATGACTAGGTTAACCAAGTTTTAATTAGTTTCTGCTTAGAACACTTGGGGGTTAAGTAATTAATATGATCACTACTAGGTTAACAAGCTCTGTTATAGGCATCAGTTTTGGCCTTGACTTTATGTTGTAATATTATTATTTTAACTAATCTGCCCGTTTGGAAAAGAAGAAGAAGACATTATATAGTTACTAAGAGACGTGTAAAATACCCTCTCCATGTTTAAGCATCAGATAACATTAGCAAAAAAAGAAGAAGAAAAATACATGACTATCCCTAAACATCAGCATGGAGTAGGGATGGCAATGGAGCATTGCGGGGGTGGATTGTAGCCCTCCGTCCCCCGTCCCGTACTTGTGCAGGTATCTATTTTTGATTTTCTCGCGGGTAGATGGGTACCCACGGATATCTGTGGATATCCATAAAAACATTAAAATTGAAAAAAAAATGAGAAAAATTGAAAAAAGAAAAAGAATAAATTAAATAAATTTTAATATAATAATTTTTCATAATTTATCCACTACATACTAATTTAATTCAACAACTTTAAATACTTAAAATTAAAATAATAATATAATTTTCTTGAAAAACATATATATATATATACACATAATAATAATACAATTTTAAATACTTAAAATTATATATTGGATACCCACGGGGCCACGGGTATGGGAGAAACAACCCCCTCCCCTACCCCGTTTAATAAACAGGTATTAAATCCCCCTTCCTCCAACGGATATTACCCGTGGGTACCCATGGGGGATGGGAAAAATTGTCATCCCTAACATGAAGGATCGTGGGAAGTGGGAACTCCATCAATTAATGGGTCCCTCGTGCAAGGAATCAAACTTCTTTAAAATATAGCATTTTAGAAAAAGGGAGGGGTAAAGTATGGAGTGAATAATTGTTAACATTAAGAGCATGTTTGAAAAATATTAATTCTTTCTCAAAATATTATTTTTTTAATAAAAAATTATTTTATTTAAAGTATGTAAAATTAATTATAAGTTAAGATTATTTTTCTATAACTAAAAATAACTTTTTTAAAAAAATTGTTATTTTAATATTTTAATTATTAAATTTCAGATTATTTCAAAAATTTTAAGAGATAAATACATATTTGTCCTTAATTAAATAATTTTTTTAATTATTTTATACATCTTTTGGTAATTTAATATATAAAAATAATTTTTTTATACAATCCAAACAAAACTCTTTATCATAAAATCGATTATAAATTAACATATCAAAACATAAATTATTTTTCTCATAATCGATTTTCTTTAAAATCGATTATATATATAATTAATTTTTCACATAATCTTTTTTTCACAATTAATTTAAACACGCATTAAGATTTTTATAAAGTACAATCATCGACATCACAATTTATGAACTTGTGATAACTTGCTTCATTGATTTTCACTTCAATGGTTAACAACACTTATCGTTGTTTTTAAAGTGCACCTTAACTTCATAGGAGTAAAATCTTTGGCTAGAGATCGAAGCTTTTTTTTTTTTGGGGTGAGAGATCAAAGTTTAATCATGTTTGAAGTTAGCATTTTGTTATCAAATATGCACATTGATTGCTCTATGTAAACATGCTTTATATGGATCAATTTTGCTTTGGCAAATGATACATACGATTTAAAAAGCTACACATAAGTTCTATATGCGTTCTAAAGTGCAAGATGCATATTAGATACTAGAATGTAAATAAACAATTTAGAAGTGGGTTCTCATAAATTCAATCCAAGTAATTGTATTTTATAAATATATTTTTTGACTTTTTTTATTAATAATTAATCTTATATTTTATTCTCTAAAAGGCACCATATATTTTTAAAAACATTTGAAGGATCAATAAAAAAGATATAAGAGCTTTCAAATCCACTTCAAGGATAATTGCTCCTATCCAATTTTTAATTTAATAAAATAAACAGACAAGATATAAATATAAAAAGAAAATAATTATATTTACATAAAATGGACGACATGGTCCTAAAAAATTATTTGATAATAACTTTTTTTTACGACAATTGGTATCCTTAATCATTAATTTTGATCCAACCATATCCTTCCATCAATCCGTTAGGTTAAAAAATTAAAATAAGCATTGTATCTCTTAGGAAACATGGGAGATCTCGAGAGTGTAACATGATGCACTTTGGGCTAGTCATTAGCAGTAACATGGCCCAAAAACTTAAAAGCTCATGGATCAATCCAAGGGCCAACCCAAATATATAACTTGACATTTCTTGCATTCATTTAGTCACATGTGTTGCATTCATTTACTCACATGTGCAACCCTAAATAGCATGTAACTTGGCATTGTTAACTTATATTTCTGTCCAATATTGCAACTTGAAGATGATGACCAAATTATTACCAAAGAAGATGACGGTAAAAGGCCGAACCAGATGAGTGAAATTATCCGATTGTCCACGAGGATAACTTAACATAATAACATATCACGTGGCATTCGACGAAGGTGTTTGGAGCGGAGGTGAAGAGAAAAGATTAATAATTTTTTATTTTTAAATTAGAAGAATTATAAAATATTTATAAATATAAATAAATAATAATTAAAAAATTAAATGATAATTTTTTATTTTATTTATTTTATTTTAAAATAATTTCAAATAATTTTTATTTAAAATAAAAAATTATTCTCTTATTTCTTTTCTTCCAAATATCTCAATTTAAATTTGAAAAAAAAGAGAAAAAATGAATAATTTCTTATTTTAAATAAATATTATTTTTATTTGAGATTTTTTTTAAATAAAATAAAAAATTATCATGTAACATTTCAATCATTTTTTATTTATTTTTATAAATATTTTATAATTTTCTTAATTTAAAAATAAAAAATTATCATTCTTCCTCCTCATTCCCTTATTCTCAAGAAATTTAAAAGAAAAGTAAAGAAAAGAATTTGATTTTAGGTAAAAATTTTGTTTATTTGAAATTTTCTTAAAATAGAATAAAATATTATCTTATATCTTTTAAATTATTTCTTATTTATTTTTATAAATATTTTATAATTATCTTAATTTAAAATAAAAATTTAACCGTCCCCTCTATTCTCTGCCACTCATCCATTGCAAATATGAATATTCATAAGGGAATGCTAACCTCCTGAACACCTCCGCTTATGCTACTACCATCACACTGATCACATTATATTATTCCCACGTTAGCACGTTACTTAACGTCCGTCATTCCATCCTCATAGAGATACGACACATGAGAGTTATGCCGTTCGAGATTCAGCTCGCTACTCAATCACAAAAAATATATAAAAATCTATTAAACGACAGAGAAAAGAAAAAAAGAATAAACGCAAATTCGCATCTCCTTGTAGATCTGCTCATTCTTCGGTTCCTCCATCCATCAATTCAATCCTCTTCGTTCCCGAGCTCGAAACCGTCGTCGCAGGTCAGCTCCTATTCTTCACTGCAATCTCCTTCTCTCATTCTTCATCGAACCAAATCGAATGGCTCTCGTCTTTCTACTCTTTCTCCGTTGCATTTTTCTCCACAATGTTAGGGTTTCCGATTCTGCAAATAATACTGCCACAATGGTAGATCTTGTTTTGTAGCTCTTCTCAGATCTTGAAAACGATACCTGATTGGTTTCTTTTTCTTGTTTTATTGGGATTTTAAAGCAAACATTAGAATTATTAGAACCCGATACGTGAGATTCTAAACTAGATTCTTCGTTATTTTCATTGATGCAAGTCATTGGAATGAAGGGTTTTTCTCCAATTCTTCGTCCTTCGACTCAATAAATGTCGGTTAATATTCGTACTTGTGTTTATATGTGATTTAACAACGCTGCACATGGTTATATGTATCAGATGTGTGAATGGAATTACCTGCTTTAAAGCTTGGTTATTTCTCTGCAGGTTGTGAATTGAATGGAAGGAACTGGAGGCAGCAGTGCCTCGGCTGCTGCACCCGTGAACCAATGGTGGCAGGAATTTTCGAAGCTCTTTCAATATTATCTGGATAAGTCTACCCCACATTCTACGTATAGATGGATTGGGACTTTGGTTATTGCATCAATCTATGTTTTGCGGGTTTTTTATGTCCAAGGATTTTACATTGTGTCTTATGGACTGGGAATCTACCTGCTGAATCTGTTGATTGGGTTTCTGTCACCTTTGGTTGATCCAGAGCTGGAGCCTTCGGATGGACCTTTGCTGCCAACTAAAGGTTCTGACGAGTTCAAACCGTTCATTCGCCGACTTCCTGAGTTTAAGTTCTGGTAAATTAGGGATTGTTTTATGGGTAGTCTGTTAATTAACTTTTTACATTATTGTCATAATTGCTATGAAGTTTCTTTTTAACATTTTGAAATTCATTTTTTCAATGCCCCTCATTTATTGAAAACCTTAGTTAAATTTGGGCTTCATGTTTGTAGTTGTTGCTTCAATGCTTCTCTTCTCGGTACTCGGTCTTTTAAATCTGTGAAATTTGCCTTGTTGTAGATTTTTTATTATAATTTTCTCTGAATTCCATTTGGTAGTAGAGGCTTTGTACATTTTAGGGATAATAACTATCTAGAAAATATTTACCCTATTTTTCCATTTGCTTTCTCAGAAAACATTATACTGGTCACTAGAAAATAACTCCAGCCTTTAGAAGGGATAAAAAACGAACTAGCTATTACTTGCTGTCACTGCCTGTAACCATTAATCAATAATCACCATTGGCATTTGGCTGCAACTCTGCATGCTAATGGTCATTGCACATATCAGTAGAGAATTACATGGAAATGCAATTTCTTTTTATAAAATGTTTCCTAAGACATAATATTTCCTAATCACATTGTTTTCTATGGAACAAACTGTCACTTAGCATCCTTTTGTGTCATTATTTGTTATTCTAATTATTAATTTTTATAAAAAAAACTCTCTCCTCGGCATGTGTTCTTAAACGTATTTAGAGTTCGATGCATCATTTTATTTAATCTGTCTACCTTAATTTCAGATGATTGTGTTGGTTTATCATTCCAAATTTCAAAAGTTTTCTTTGGAAATTTCATGTTTTGAATTAGTTCAACTGTCACTTCTGAAGTTCTTTTAGTGTCATCAATCAATCATTAATTTATTTATGAGTTTTGAATCAAAGAACTATTTGGCCTTAATTGTCTGGGCATTTCCTTGTCCAAATTTCATGCTTCCACAAAAACTTAGTTTTAAGAAGTCAAACCCACTAAAATTGATAGGAGGCTGTTCTTACATGACACACAATGTGGATACACCTATAACCCTTATTGAATATTTTTTTTTAAGGAACGAACCTGATTCTAAATGGAGATTAGACATTGTTGCGTGACTGGAATGGAATCATAAACAATAATCACTATATTCTGTGGCTTTTGCTGGTATGAGTTGATTTTTTAATTCTGCTTTCCTTAAAGAGGTTGGTGCTATTTATAAGTAATTTACAAGATTGACGTGCTAAAGTCTACCTGTTTCTGCTGGGGAACAGTTTGAGGGAATCTTTTGTGATTGATGAGAATAATGATTTGGTTTGTTATTATGGCTGCAGGTATTCTTTCACAAAGGCTTTCTGCATAGCTTTTGTGATGACCTTCTTTTCTGTATTTGATGTTCCTGTCTTCTGGCCTATATTACTCTGTTACTGGGTTGTTCTGTTTGTCCTTACAATGAGGCGTCAAATTGCACACATGATCAAATACAAATATATCCCATTCAACTTAGGAAAACAGGTTGAGTTTCTTATGCTTAAATATTGCCTTTCATCATTACCTTGCGCACCTATTATTTGTTTGTACATAAAGTCCAGCAGAAGCAAGATTTGCTTTATTTTGTATCCTATGCCTGAAAGATAATACTCTATTTCTTTTAATATTTTACAGAAGTATAGTGGTAAAAAATCTTCTGCAAGTAGCAGTGGCACTCGTGCAGACTGAAGCTTGGCTGTGTCATTATTTGAAGAATACAGATTTACTGGATGGGGGACAAAGTTAGGTTTTGTGAACATTCAGGGTAGTTGATTTTTGCCCTTTATTTGATGGAATTTGTATGATGCCAGTATGCAGTTACAGAAAATCTTATTGTGCCCACTCGTTTTATGATACCAGAAGACATGCTAATGTTGGCAGTGAACTTCATTGTTGATACACATCCGTATTTGGTTCAGCTTTGGATTTTCTTGAAAATCTCGTCTTGTATTGCCATGCTGTAATCTTTCCCTACCTGCTGTCTTCTAGCACAATTTTAAGGCAAACTTCATCCAGTACTTTCTTTTTATGCTCAGGGAGAACTAATTGGCATGTGAAGTTTCTGCCTCTCTACTTATAAATTATAATGATATGATGGACTATTGACACCGTCATTTTTCGTGATATGTTTTCCCTAAAAAGTTCGAGTATCTTTGGGCCCATTGGTTATGCTGCTGCTGCAGTTTGAAGCCGATGTGCTTTGAAGCTGGTTTGAGTCCATTTTCACCAGTGTTGGAGAGTTGACATTTTAATCGCCGCAACTTGTTTTTTATTCATTAATGTTAGATTAAAATAGGACGTTTTCTGATAAAAGTTTTGTGGGCATAAAATTTTGAAGATGCGATACTGTATCATATTTTTAATTTGCCTATACATTGGTAATTTTTAATTTAGTAATAATTTTTAACTAATACGATTGAAAACATAAGCATATAAGTGATATCACTGAGTAATGCAATATAGTAAGGAAAAAAATTGTAAAAATTCAACTTAAAATGTATTTAGATTTAAGAGTGATTGCTGATAAGACAAAATGGTAAGAAATATGAGTTATTTATCCATTTAAGAATAAATAAATATTTTCAAGTCAACTACAAATTTACTCTTATTTTAATGCCATTCTTTATTTTCTATTTTCAATGCTGTATCAATTTATGTTTAAAATGAAATATTGGAGTTAAAATAAATAAATTAAATCTAAATTGTACATTGCAGAGTTTAAATATTTCACCAAAAGTGAGGCTTGAGTAATTTGTAGGTTCAATCCTCCTATCACCATTCTAAAAAAACATGAATATACTTTTCTTTTGGTCTAGTCTCGTGTAAATGTAAAATTTCAAATTACAAATCCTATTAGAATTGATACGGTGCGATGAACATGTTGTCGAGCTAAAATTTTTAAAATGAGAGCCCATTAAATTCTGAAGGGCCGAAAAACTTAAAATAAATCTTCACGGGCTCATTGCCTTAAATCTCAGTCCAATTTTGAGAACCAACCCTAACTTGATAGGATCTCTTCCATCGTGTGTTTTCTTATACCCAAAACCCTAACTAAAACCCGTAGGGCGTAGTAGCATCACTCTGCGTCTGTCTCTCTTTCTCTTTCTCTTTCTCTTTCTCTCTTTGCAGCCATGGGCAAAGCGAAAGGGAAGCATCGTTTGGACAAGTACTACCACTTGGCTAAGGAGCACGGCTACAGGTCGAGGGCGTCATGGAAGCTGGTCCAGCTCAATTCCAAGTTCCGCTTCCTCGAATCCGCCCACGCGGTCCTCGATCTCTGCGCTGCACCCGGCGGTTGGATGCAGGTCGCCGTCCAGCGCGTCCCGGTGGACCACCTCGTCATCGGCGTCGATTTGGCTCCCATGGCACCCATCCGCGGGGCTATCGCCATCCAAGAGGACATCACCAAGCCCGAGTGCAAGTCCAAGATTAAGAAGCTGATGAACGAACGCGGTTGCCGCGCCTTCGACGTTATCTTGCACGATGGATCTCCCAACATCGGCGGAGCCTGGGCTCAGGAAGCCATGAGCCAGAACTCTTTGGTCATTGATGCCGTCAAGTTGGCCACTCAGTTCTTGGCTCCCAAGGGCATTTTTGTCACCAAGGTCTCTCATTTCTTGCTAGACTTGAAGCTAGTTCGTTTTGTTCGTATTCTGACTGTTTTTGATTTTGAATTTTTTTTTTTGTATTGGGATAGGTTTTCAGGTCGCAAGATTACAGTTCTGTCGTGTATTGCTTAAAGCAGGTGATTTTTATATATAAAAATTGTATTCAATGTTTTGTATGCTTTGGTAGATTTCGCTATGAATGGGTGAAAATTGGTGCTGGAAATTTTGTATTGCAGTTGTTTGAAAAGGTTGAGGTGGATAAACCAGCGGCTAGTCGTTCTGAATCTGCAGAGATATATGTTTTGGGGCTTAAGTACAAGGCCCCTGCAAAGATTGATCCCCGCCTTCTTGATGTGAAGCATCTCTTTCAGGGATCTGTTGAACCGCAGACAAAGGTAATGTGTTTTCAGAAATGTTGGGTTGGGAATACTTTTACCTTTTTGTCAGGTTCTCTTTTCATTTGATTTTCTTGTTTGGTGAATCATTAATGCAGGTGGTGGATGTACTCAGAGACAATAAGCAAAAGAGACATCGTGAAGGGTAACTCCTGCTTTCCATGAAAAATGATGAATTTCTTTTATATATGTTATTTACGAGACTTGGTTTGTCTTATAATTTGTATATTGTGGCTTTCCTTGTCAAGTGGTTCTGCTCATCATCTTAAAATGAAGGATCTTAATTTTTACTCCTCAGGAGTGGGGTAATTAATATGCAAGATTCATCATGATTAATCTTGCATGACAAACTAATTTTGGAGATTGTCAATGTATCCTGAGAAATACAGAACATTAAGACGGTGAAAAGTTGTTTGTTCAATTATTTGAGCTATTTTTTTGCTATAATTTCACATCTCGTTGAAATGTATACACTGTGCATGGACTATGGTGTAGTTATTTTATTTTTGTTATAATATATCTTATTGTTAGCCATTGGGGGCTGGTTAAGCCAGTAAGACTAAAGCACTACTCTTGAAAGGCTTAGGTTCAATTCCCGCTGTCAGCAATCCCCCTTAGTAGGCAATTTGTAAGTACCACTGTAAGCCCTCGATGAGGCTTGTGGCCTGCCCTGTCCTTAGAATGGGATAGCCTCCCCTTCCCCTAAACTTTTTTCAACCATATATATATATATATATATATATATGTATCTTTTGTTATAGCTATGAGCCAAAATTATTGTTTCTTTTTTTTATTATTATTATTTGCTTACCTTTTATGTCTAGTCTTATGCTTCAAATATATGGTATTTGTTGTTGCCAACTACTTCATATTTACAGCTATGAAGATGGAAACACAACTTTAAGAAAGGTGTCTTCTGCTGCAAATTTCATTTGGTCAGATACTCCTCTGGAGATACTTGGTTCTGTCACTTCCATAACCTTTACTGATGCAGCTGATTTACCAATCAAGGATCATGACTTAACAACTGAAGAGGTATTTCTGTGTATGTTACATGATCATGCATTTTGTAGTAATCAGTGGAGGTTTGAACAACAATCAATGTTGTTTATTTTAAATGGTCTGAATGTGGTTATATGGCAGGTAAAATCTCTCTGCGATGATTTGAGGGTTTTGGGGAAGCAAGACTTCAAGCATCTTCTAAAGTAACTGCATGGCTTAAATTTCACTCCCTATTATTTTGGCATATTTCAGAAAGGCTCAATACTCAATATGTTTCTTTTCTTTTGTGTGGGGGGGTTCGTGTCGTATCTGTTTGGTTACATGTAGGTGGCGGATTCACATAAGAAAAGCTCTTTCACCTACTAAAAAGCCCGACCCCAGTACTACCACAGATATAGAAAATGAGCATAAGGTGGATGAGGATGATAGAATACTCAATGAAATGGAGGAGCTGACATATGCAATGGACCGGAATAAGAAACGTGCAAAGAAGCTTCTTGCGAAAAGAAGAGCTAAGGTTTATAGCTGCTTCGCTGCTATTGAAAAAGTTTGGATTGGATATGTACTTGAATAGGTTTTGGAATTTATGCTACATTATTGTTAATATTTTTGTTGACTATAATAGTATAGTATGCTTTCAAAATTATACACGATGCTTGGTCCAAGGCCTGCCTAGGACCAGAAGCCTATTGTGTTAATCCTCTATATTATGACATTCTAAGCTCAGTTCTGTTTTTGTTTGTTTATTAAGTGTATGAGATCAAGCTGATTAATTGCTTTAATCATTTGAATCTTATAGGATAAGGCACGAAAAGCAACAGGGATGCAAATGGATGCAATAGAAGATGGTTATGTTGATCAGGAGTTGTTTTCTCTTTCCTCTATCAAGGTTTGCTTTCATCATTTTGGCTTCTTTTGGTTTAGAAAATGATATAAAACCTGTTGACGTGTATCAACTGGTTTTTCATTTGAAACTCCTTCTCCCCTCTTTAAAGGACTGCTGAAAGTACAGGTTGTTGGTTTGATATATTCTAAGAATTGACTTTTCCTTTGTAACTGGGAGGTTTAGAGTACAGTTTTAGATTACTCATATCTGGAAACACTCACTCAGCCAGTACCTTATTAATCCATTAACTCGAAATGGAACCATGCACAGCAAATAGAATTTTCAGAATAAGTTACAGAGTACTTTTTAACTTGGTGAATGTTCTTTGTAGCCCCTTCCTCCATAAGAAAACCAGAAAGAGGGTGTCTCTTACCTTTTGGATTGGGTCTTTTCTTTCTGTTCATTTAATGGTATATATTGTGAGTTGTGTATGGCTTCATGGTATGCACTTTAATAGTGAATCATCTTTAGATGTGAGAAACTTTTTCAACTAGGCATTGATATTGTTTCTTCGCTGTTGTCATGGGGTTTCAGGGTAAGAAGGATCTGGTAGCTGTTGATACCACTGAATATGAAGGTGATGGGGGTGAAGTAGAAGACAGTGAGAATGAAGAAATCCGTGAAGGCCCTGAGCATTCATCCAGTGACTTAGAAGATTCTGACGAAGAGCGTCAAAGGTGATGGATAGATTCTTTTAGTATAGTTGCTAATGTTCTGCTATGTAGTCACTTAAATTCTTGTTTATAACTTGTAATGATATCTAACTAACATATTCTGATATCAGATATGATGAACAAATGGAAGAGTTACTTGATCAAGCTTATGAGCGGTTTGTGGTCAGAAAGGAAGGAAGTGCAAAGCAGCGGAAGCGTATTAAGAAATCCTATGACGCCGAGGCCCAACTTTTGGAGGTATGGAGCTTTCTTTTGTTGTAATTGTGGGTATACCATCTTAGACCTTCATTAAGACTCTTCGCTCTGTCCAAGTGTGTCCCCCATTTTAGATTGGATGTTGTTCTTGTCTTCTTGTGGTGGTTGTTTCAAGGATGATTTTGCTATCACTTTCCATATCTTGTCACTCAGTTTTCTACTTATGATTTTTTTATCCCCTCGGGGTATGCTTGGATGGAGAAGGGAGGGGAGGGGAAAGTTTTAGGTAAACCTTTCCCTTGTTTGGGAGTTTTATAAAAGGTGGTGAAGAAAAATGAGGGATTATGATGTGATTGTCAAAAACACTACCTTGTTCACTTTTCTGAACATTTTGAAGTTTCCCCAATTTTGGAGGATTAACATCTAAAAGGGAAGAAAAATCATTATTATTTAGCCCCATTCTCTTCCAATTCCCTTCTTTTTTTGTTTGATTTCTTCCCTTTCCTATCCTAACATCCAAACATACCCCCAGTGTCCAATATTTTTTGTGAAGCTTACTGGTAAAATAATCTCATGTACTTGTATTGATAGGGTGAGTTTTGCTTGCTAGCCCTCAAATTTCGAGTGAGTACCTCTTTAGGATTGGTATTTTTGTGACATCAAATGTGTTTATTGTTTAGAACCATGGGAGGATGCATCTTTTTCTTCTTGGTGCAAAAGGATAATTTTTACATGTAGATTATGGGGTTTTGGCTGTGCAGGCTGGTGAGGATGAAGATATTGTTCAGTCCAAATATGATTCAGATGAAGATCAGGCTGATCAAGAAGCAAATCCTCTTATGGTACCGCTTAATGATGGGGCAGAGCCCACCCAAGAGGAGATCACAAATAAGTGGTTTAGTCAGGATGTCTTCGCTGAAGCTGTAGAGGAAGGAGACTTTAAAAAGTATGAGAGTGAAGATAAAATGGATATAGATGGGCGTAAGGAGAAGACATCAATTGTAAAAAAGGCCAAAGAAAATAAAACAGCTTCTGCAGCAATAGATTGCCCTCAATCTCAAGCATCTAAAGCAGAGGACGATTTTGAGATAGTTCCTGCACCTGCTACTGATTCAAGTGATGACTCATCTTCAGATGAATCAGAGGAGGAAGATGTTGAATCCAAAGCTGAGATATTAGCTTATGCTAAGAAGATGCTGAGAAAAAAGCAACGGGAGCAGATACTAGATGATGCGTATAATAAGTACATGTTTGATGATGAGGGATTGCCCAAGTGGTTTCTAGATGAGGAAGGGAGACACCGCCAACCAATAAAGCCTGTCACTAAAGAGGAAGTTGCTGCAATGAGAGCACAATTTAAAGAAATTGATGCTCGGCCTGCAAAGAAGGTGGCAGAGGCCAAAGCACGAAAGAAACGCGATGCAATGAGGAGGCTTGAGAAGGTACGTAAGAAGGCAAATGCTATATCAGATCAGACAGAGATAAATGATCGTTCGAAGAGGAAGCAAATTGAGCAACTGTATAAAAAAGCTGTTCCGAAGAGGCCTCAAACGGAATATGTAGTAGCAAAGAAAGGTGTCCAAGTTAAGGCTGGCAAGGGAAAAGTCCTTGTTGATCGTAGAATGAAGAAGGATGCTAGGAAACGCGGAATGGGAAAGTCTGGAAAAGGGGGTTCCAAGATGAAGGGCAAGGCTCCAAAGGGCAAAGGATCTTCAAAGGCCTCTGCGAAGAAGGGAAGAAAGGGGAATAAATAAAAATTGGTTGATGCGCAATTTCTCAGTCATGGGTTTTGTCTTCTTTTCCTGGCTCAATTTTCTTCGTTCATTTTTTTTTTCTTTTACTTGTTCTAATGGAGTGTGCAAGAGACATAATAAATTATCGAATATAGAGCATTTTTGTCCTCCATATAGCCGAACTTAATTTAATTGAATGTTGTCTGAAATTGCAGGTAATGAAGTTATTAATTTAGAAATTGATTATCGACACCAGTTTTGGTGAGAATGGATTTTATTTTATGACCCGAGGTAAATGGTGTGAAATTAACTTCTAAAGACCTGGAAAGTGTTGTGGTAAAGTCTTCTTATCAAACAAAGATGGCATGTATAATGGTAGGTATGATCGGTGGCTGGCTATTTATTTTTTGGTTCAAAGCGGTCCGGTTCATCGGTATGTACCAGTTGTAGTGGTTTTAACTGGTTGAATCACCATACACATGATAAGATCTGTTAGATTAGTTGTCTGGTTAACGGTTGGCCAAAATCATCGTTGTATCACAGACAAACAATGCTAAGATACTCATCCATGATAATAAATAATAATGATAATTATCATCGTTATCATTATGATTTAATTTTAATATACTGTTATTGTAAAAAAAATTTATATTATCATTTAATTGTATATTAATGTATTATTGAAAGAGTTATACTTTTTAAGTAGTTATTGTGATAATTAAATTTTTTTAATAATTTAATAACACATTTTTAGATGGCAGTAGAAGAAAATTTTACATTAATGGTATATCAAAATTAACATTTATGAAAATAATATAGTCTATTACAATTAGTGAAGTTGATATATATTTTAAGAAAAAGAGTATATAAATTTCTTAAATCATTTGTAAATAGTCATTATAAATTTTAAAATCATCTTATTTAATTATTAAACTATATAAATTATATCAATCGATCATGCTATAAGCACTTGAGCTATTCTTCCAACATTGAGATATTTTTTTATGGCTAAAATGTGAAGAACTTTATCTAATTATGAGTTAAGTTTTTAAAAAAATTTATATGCTTTCAAACTCCTTAACATGACTTCTTAAACTAACAAAATAATTTATAATAATTATTTTGTTAATCTTCTATTTAAATCATTAACGAAAAAGTATTTATATGACTGCACATGTTGATTTTTCCATTAATTTCACCATAAATCATTAATATTTATTCTTGAAATCATCTCTAGACCTCGTTTTGAGTATTAATTAACTTCATATCATCGTTTGAGATTTTTATAAATCGCTCAAATAATGTTGTGGGATTAATAAGTGCTTAAAAAAATTAGCCTAAAATAATTTGATGAATAAATATTAATGATTTAAGATAATATTAATAAAAAAATTAACATGTGAATATTTTTTCATAAGTGATTTACATGGTAAATTAACATAAAAATTATTATATGTTATTTTATTAGTTTAGGAAATTGAATTAAAAAATTTAAAAGCATAATTTTTTTTTAAAATTTCATTAAAAAAAATTCTTTACATTTTAACATTTTTTTATTGAAGTCAAAAGTGTAACCAATGTCAGACAATCACCATCATCCACCATGCCTTTAAAAATCAAGAAAAAAAAAAAATCAAGCAAGTGTCAGAATAAACATTAGTTGAACATTTCTGAGAGAGAATCGATACAAAGTCTAACTCATTTTTTATTAATTTAGGGAGTTGAATTAATAAGTTTAAAAGTGTAATTTTTATAAAATTTTATTTATTTATTTTTTTTACATTTTTACATTTTTTTTGTTGAAGTCAAAAGTGTACCCAATGTCAGACAAGCATCATCATCCACCATGCCTTAAAAAATCAAGAGAAAAGAAAAATCAAGCAAATTTCAGAATAAGCAATAGTTGAACATTTCTGAGGGAGATTTGATACGAAGTCCAAGGCACAAAGCTAGGCATTGATGTGAAAATCGTGATCACTTTCGTGGCCATTGTCAACAACTTGCATCATCGCGGCCTGAACGGCAAGACCGGGAATGAAGTTCTCTTTAGGTCTTTGGGGGAAGAGTGGATATTCAATTGAAAATCTGATTGCAAATTGGTGGTTTTGGGTGGCGACTTGGGGTGTTGGCACTTGCTGCAAGGGGCGGAGGAAAGATGAGAGATCAGAGACAAGCATAAGATTGTCTCCCTCACTCTCCCTCTGGGTCTGGGATTGCTAGCTTCTTTTTCTCATTTTGAATAAATTTTGTGCTTTTAGCTTAGATGAATGGTTTTATGAAAATCGCCAGTGAAATAGTCTAAATAATGTAACATTTTTATTTTTCTCATTCCGCATACCCTCTCACCAATGGTAGCGGTGGTGCTGCTTTGGACTCTTGGAAAGTGGAATCGCCGGTGCTTCAACCAATTCTGCCTCTGGCTCGGCAAGCTTCAAGGCGGCAACGTGATGACGTGGGTTCAAGAGTTCAACGACGGCTAATGAAGAAGAGGAGTTTTACTTCCCCGAGAGGTTCTCTCAGTGGCCGTTCAAAATTTTTTTATTTAATTATATTTAAGTAATTTCTTTAACTGATTTAGACTTGGGCAGATGGATCATGGGAATGTATCACGTCATTCCTTTGTTAGTGATGGAAGTGTAGATTCAAATAATTTATATAATTTAATGATTAAATATGATGGTTTTAAAATTCCTGATTATTTATAAATAACTCAAACTAGCCTATCTCATAATATTTAAAAGTTTTAATACAAAGCCCACATAAGACCTATTCCATTTGTACCATTCAGCTTTAAGCACTCTCTATGCAATGGCATGTTAGTAGTTTTTTTTTTATCAGAAGTCAAAATTCAAATTCTTGCATAGGATTATACTTTTTCTTGGGTCTATCTAAAAATTGTCTTCTTAACTTTGCCTTTCAACTTTACTTCTATAATTTAAGATCAGGGCAGCGAGGATCAATAATATACAATGGCTAATGCTTCGTAATACTTCCCACTGTCTTCCCTCTTTCAAGTTCAATACGATGCACAGTAGACATTCACAGGATTAGTTGCAAATAGTAGGCTTCTCACAGCCATTGAATCCCCCGAAACAGTTATACGACAATGCTTCTAAGATACTATCGTCGATCTTATTTATAATATTATTTTCTTTAACTCAAACTTTACAGATAAGTAAGCAGAAAAATAAAATTGAAATTGGTGACTTCAGTAGACATTTAACATCATTAGCATAGCTTTCTTCGATCTTCATACATCGTTCCTGAGAGTGCACACATTTGGGGAAGCACCTATCTTATAACATCATCAAGGATAGCTAATCCATAGTTTTTTATTTGGACAATCAAGTTTTTACTACAGGACATGCATCAACTGGGTTTGTATCTCAGACAAACTGATTAAGGAACTCATCCACAGTGGTATACTTAACATCAGGATAGAGCGCTGAAGCTTCTACACCAAATGATGACTCAATTTCAAAGTTAGTGTGATCTCCCTTCACATAGACAGAGTGACTTATGGACAGGACCACATTGACGGGTGGTGAAGACTCTGCAAGAAAATGAAACAACTTGCCACCGTCAAAACAAGCACATATTCAGAAGTCCTATGCTCAGAATTTCAATTTCACCAAGAACTTAATTTGAGAAAAAAGCATTCAATTAAAATAGATGAATAACTTATAAGACACGTTTTTGTACCTAAATCGATCTTTAGAATAATGATCTCTCACTAACCTTGAATTTGCTTCAAGACTTGTTCCTCTGGAACATAGACTCTTTCAAGAGTCTTACCAATCTTCTTCTCCCAGAGAGATACTAGGTCATTAAATGACAAGGTGTTGGCCGGCGGTCTGATGTAGAGAACTTTGTTCAAGGTTCTTGGATCGTTAACAGCTTTGATGGTATAAGTGGCAATATCCTCTTCCTTGTTGAAAACAGCTGTTAATCAACCAAAAGTTAATATAAAGATGTGTGATATGTAAACTTCTAATCTTGATGCAAAACTGTTTCTTTTACCTTTGGGGTTTCCATCCCCTAGGATAACAACTTTATCTCTTGGGGGAGCCGTGGCTCCAGGCTGTGACAAAGTGGGAAGGAAGTAACCAGCAAAGAAATTGCTAGCCACATAGGTGTGGGGAATTCCTTCAGCCTCAATGGTTCTGCGAATTTTAGCCTTAATGGCAAATGCAGTCTTTGCTGGATCCACAGCATGAACCCGGTCCACATCATTTCCAAACTCAGAAGGAAAGAACCTCTGCAAAACAAAATAAATCAGAACAAGCTCCATTTTTTTTTTCTGTCCTCAAGAATAAGTACAGAAGCAGCCACTACAGTTTCTTCAAATTAGAACATGCAAGACCATATTTCAGATCATATGATATGACAGTCTAATGAAATTTTCAATCATCAAGGAAAGGTCAAGCTTCACCCCGGCTTATGTGAAAAACTTCATGACTTCATGTTAAAATACACAGAGACTGTGGTTCAACTCAATTTAACTCGGAACACTTAGCTCACCAATATTAACCAATGGTTCTACACTTCAACAATTGAAAAAGAAGAAATTTACAACAACTTTTGACGTACCTTAACATTTCCTGCTTCTTTAATGGCAGAAATGATCTTATCTTGATCAGGTAACTGCAAGTGACCCACAGTAGAGATCACCACATCCACCTGCTTTATCGCCTTAACCAAACTCTGATGGTCATGTAGATCTCCCTGCGTAAAAGATGAAAACCCTATTCAATAAACATCTCCATGAAACACATCCATTATAAAACAATATTCCTAAATTCTAGAAGAGAAAACAAACTACACTTCGTCCTCTAAGAAACTCTACCATCCTTTGGGCACAAATCACAATATATCCATAAAATTAAGCTTAATATAATAAAAACAACATCTTTATTTCTACCCAAAATTTGTTTCCGGGCAGGATGAATTTTGCTACTTTTGTGACCAACCCTAGATCTATACACACACAATAAGTAATGAATATGTGAATTTTCAGGCCAAAATAACACAAAATCTAAAATTTAAACATTTAGTGTAACCAATTTCTTAAAAGCCACTTGCCCCCGATTATAACAGCTTCTACAGTTCCATATTCATTCTAAAAATCAAGAACCAATACTAACTCACGTGATTTTCTCCACTGTTTTCCGTTTCAGGTACTTTACTAAACAGGACAAAAAACAGAGAAATAAAAAATAGAAAAGGAAAAAATGGGGTGTTAGTTATCATGTAAAGAAAAGCCTAAGCATTAGGATTTACGTACGAAAACTAGGTTGACACCCAAGCTCTTGAATTTTTCGATGATGGTTGACTTTGATGGGTTGGAAAGAGTGGACTCTCGGACCAGGACAAAGGTTGGGTGGCCAGCCTTAGCGCTCGCTTCGACGATGAACTTTCCGATGTATCCTGTTCCTCCAATGAAGAGAATCTTGGAATCCGCGGCGGCCATCGGAAAATTTCTCCGGCGAGATAGTTTTTGGACGGAGAGAAGAAGATGAAGAGGCAATAGCAGATCAGAAAATATGGAATGTGAAGTACTGGACAGAAGGAGCAAAGTCCTTATATAAAGCACTGCACGTGCTTGCTCACGTGGCTGTGTTAATGCATTTTAGTGGAGTGTTATTTTTTAACCAAAGGCATCCTCAATATGTTTGGTAAATAAACTGCATAATGGAAGTAGGTGGATAATTGGATGTACATGACCTGAAGAATAGTCCATGTACATTTCTTATTTTTGATTCCTTTCCGTTTAAATCTTCAGTCTTGCGCACCTAACACGTGACGCATGTATGATGTTTGACATGTACATGGGTTATCGAAACGCCTAGGTTCATCTTTTTTTTCTGTTGAACCATTGAGAGCGGTCACATCTAACATGATCTATAATAAAAAAAAGTGTATGCATTGATTACTAATAATATAATTAATTAATTCATTTAACGGTTAATAATTAAATTTAGAACTGGTTCAACGATTAATAATCAAATTTAAAATTAATTCAATAAGTTAAGTATTATTTTTATTGTACAATAAATAAAAAATTACACTAAAGCTTTTTGTAAATTATATAACGGGTTAACAATTCCTCCACCTTATTTTATTAAAAAAATTAAATTATTTACTTGGTATTCATGCCAACAAAAAAAAATTATATTGCATTGCCATTTCCTAAAAAATAAATGAAAAAATAAAATGCTTAAAATTATTTGCAGCAGTCAGATATTAAAAATAAATTTAATAAATTGATCACACATTGGTGAAGAAAATTTATAATAATTTAACACTAAATAATTTAAGCAAACAAATATTTACATAGTATAACATTACAATTTTTTATATACTATTAGTTTAAAATTATTAAAATAATAAATAAAATTTATGCAATTGTCACTCCCACAAATATTTACAAAAATAAATGTAATTAAATTTTCATGTCCAACTATTAGTGCAAAAATAAATTTAATAAAATTTATATGTTCGTTACTTTTAACATCCAAAGAAATTAAATTATGAAAATAAAACTAAAAGTACTTGGCGGGACTCCTGCCATCCTATTTAGAAAATAAAAATGACCACTCTTAAAATTCATGAAAAATAAATAATATATATTAAAAAATAAAATTTTTCTTTACATATTAAATTTTATTTTCATGAAATGCATTAAACATAAAATAAATTATCAAGATCATGAAAAAAAAATATAATTTAATTTAATTTTCATGAAAAATAAACTAATTTTTCTATGACATAGTAGAAAATATTTTATGAAGACAAAAAATAAATTTAATTTTCATCAATAAAACAAAATAAATGAAAAAAAATTATTACCATTAAAAAAGTTATTTTTTGGCCATGTAACAAAAAAAAATAATAACATAAACTTAAAAAAATAATAAGAGAACTAAATATATATTTTAATGAATAGTATGCCAGTCCCGCCACTTAGGTGGTTTTTAATAATTTTTTAAAATTAATTTTAATGATTTAGTTTAACATTTTCTTTTTGGATGGGATTTTTTATAAATTAATTTTTTAAAATAATTTTATTGAAATATAAAAATAAAATGTGATGAAATAAAAAAATTGTTTTTTATAAATATGAAATTAAATTAAAATTTCATGAAATAAATAAAAATATAATAAAATTTTCATATGTAATAAAAAATTATGAAAAAATAAAAAATTTATTTTTGGGTCATACAAAAAAAATAATAAAATAAAATAAATGATGATAGATTAAAATGTAATTAAATAAAAGATGAGATACATTTTAAAATATGTTTTAAAATCGATTATACTAAATAAATTTAATAAAATATTGATACATTTATAACTTTAAAGTGTATAATAAAACGCTCCATCGAGAGCTTGCAAATAACAGGGTCAAAGCTTTGATCTCGTCTACGATTACCATGTATTAGGACTCTCGACTCTCGCTTTCACGTGACAAATTCATGGAAAAGGAAAATGCACAATATACGAAGTTGAATTTCCGCATTTCTAATTATTATTTAATTTATATAAAATATATAAATTAAGGGTATAAAAATATCATTACCTAATTGCCACCATTTCCATAGAATCATTCTTGAATTTTATATTCAAGCCTATGGTCTCTAGCAACTTAAAAAGCTATTTATGGAATTGTTGCCACTGTATGTTTATTCATTAGACTTGGGAACTAGAAGGCAAGCAAGTTAAGCAAGTTGGGGTTGTATCTCAGACAAACTGACTGAGGTACTCATCCACAGTGGTGTATTTGACGTTTGGATAGATCGTTGAAGCTTCCACTCCAAATGATGGCTCAATTTCAAAGTTGGTGTGATCTCCCTTCACATATACACAGTGACTAATTGATAGGACCACGTTGAGGGGAGGAGAAGTTTCTGCAAAAATAAAAAGCCAAGTCACTACTGTCAAAACATACATCTTTGAAAATTCAGTCTCTCAATTCCATGTACGCCAAGAAATAATTTTTAAGGCAAAGCCAAAAAGCTTTTAGTCCAGAATAAAAATTGTGAAACAAGCATTCATGTCAACTTTATGCTGCTGAAGCAGAATTTTTCATCTTGAAAAGATCTTTACTTGCAATCACACTCACCTTGAATTTGTTTCAAGAGTTGCTCTTCTGGAACATGGACTCTTTTGAGAGTCTTACCAATCTTCCTCTCCCATAAAGATACCAAGTCATTAAACGAGTAGGTGTTGGCGGGTGGCCGAATGTAGAGAATTTTGTTCAAAGTTCTTGGATCATCAACAGCTCTGATAGTAAAGGTGCCAACATCCTCTTCCTTGTTAAAAACAGCTGTTGATCAAGCAAAAATTAAAAAGAAAATATGTGCGCTACGTAAATTTCTAGTCTAGGGTTGAAATATGTGGTTTTACCTTTGGGGTTTCCATCCCCTAAGATAACAACTTTATCTTTAGGGGGAGATGTGGCTCCAGGCTGTGACAAAGTGGGTAGGAAGTAACCAGCAAAGAAGTTGCATGACACATAGGTATGAGGAATTCCTTCAGCCTCAATGGATCGGCGAATTTTGGCCTTAGTGGCAAATGCAGATTTTGCTGGCTCCACAGCATGAACCCGGTCCACATCATTTCCAAACTCTGAAGGGAAGAATCTCTGCAAAACAGAACAATTATAAAAACAGCCTTGCAGTATTTCCAACTACGAAAATTTCAGTTAGGCTATGTCTCCTATCATCAAATGATTCTTTAGGTACAAAAGGTATGACAAGGGTAACCTAATAATAGCAGATTGACAGGTGGAAAACAAATTTTAAAGGAAAAATTCTGGTATATCATGATTTTTCTTAATCATCACTGAAGTAGTAGCTACAAACTAGTTGTTGTAAACTTGTACAGCTCAGGAAGAACAAATTGGAAGTATCATATGATCATATCCCTTGTTGGTTTTTGTGTTCAATCAACATTGATAACCAATAAAATGTTACAGACAAATAGAGGCATAGAGCCAACAAAAAGTTCCGAAACAAAAACACTAATGTGGACAACGATTTATATATCTTAAATTGAAAAGTGGTACCTTAACATTTCCTGCTTCTTTAATGGCAGAAATGATCTTATCTTGGTCTCCCAACAGCGTGTGTCCTACTGTAGAGATCACTACATCTGCAAGTTTTATGGCCTTAACCAAACTCTGGTGATCATAGAGATCTCCCTACGTCCAAGAAGGAGTCCACAGTTAATCAACAATTCCACGACCTCAAACGCGATTTCCACTGCTATGAAGTATATAAACCATGATGAAACACATTCATCAAACACCATTTCGGATTATAACGGATTCCCTAGTTCCACATTCCTAATTCAAATTACATAGAAATGCTTACACATATCGTATAATTTTATCCATTATTTTCCTTATAACTTTCTTGGCAATCAAACACAGGAAAATTGGGTCCACAAAAATAAAAAGGAATCATGTCATGCAAAGAAATGCTTGAGGTTTTGCGTACAAATACTAGATTGACACCCAAGCTCTTGAATTTGTCGATGATGGGTGATTTTGCGGGGTTGGAAAGAGTGGACTCTCGGACCATAGCAAAGGTGGGGTGACCAGCCTTGGCACTAGCTTCGACAATGAACTTTCCAATGTATCCTGTGCCTCCGATAAAGAGAATCTTGCTAGTTTCGGCCATTGAAAAATACTCTCCGGCAACAAAAAAATATACTAGCAAACAGCTGATTTGTTAGAGCGTATTGGAAAGTGGAGTGATATATTAATAAACATCCCACTAATATTGTAACTTGGTGCTAATTTTATGACAATTTAGTTTTGCTAAAGAATCGCTCTTGGAATCCTTATGAATAGGCCTCATCAGCCATTAGCTAAAATAAAAACAAACAAATGGAAACATGTTTGCTTAGGTTGAAAAAATAATGGATAATTTTTTAACACAAGAATGACTCCTTAAGTGACCATGCTTACCTCAGCCGATTTCTACCTTACAACTCACATATCATACTAATGGTTGGAGGTCAATATCTTCCTTTGGCAAGGTTCAAGTGTGGTCTGAATCAATTTAAACGGCATGTTCATTCCCAAAAAGGTACATACTTACGAAGGAAGTTGTTGGGAGGAGAATTGTTATTCACGAGTTAGTATCTCTGTCTTGACAAAGACTTAGGGCTTGTTTATATTTTAAGAGTATAAGTATTTTTTTAAAGTAATAAAAGTATTTTTGTAAAAGTTAAAGAGTTTAAACTTTTAAAAATTTGTTATACATGAAGTATTTTTAAAAAAATTTAAATTCTTTAACTTTTAAAAAAATATTTTTATTATTTTAAAAAAATATTTTTTCTCTTAAAATAACTAATACAAACAAACCCTTAAATAGAATTTAAGTCAAATTAAAATGTAATATTTATTAATAAACTTAAATAAAAAAATTTATATCATAATTAATAATTATAATTTATAACATAATGATACTAACAAATAGAATCGGAGTCAAAATCACAAATTCAAATATGAGAAAAGCATATAACGTTGGCAGGTGCTAATAATGTTATTGTAAAGAAGTTCGAGCTCCAACCACTTAATTAATTTAATTATTTCATCTGTTTGACTTTTATCATCAGCCCAAGTCCTTTACTATTTTTTTCTTCACCATTTCTTCCATGGCAGATTAGCTCCCAAAAAATTTCCAGTTTCTCATTTTTTTTTTTTTCAAGTTTCTTAAATTTTTTCATACTTTGCATCTTTCTTTCCTAGTCGAAAGTTCCTGTAGTAGGAAACAGCGTCATCTGTTGCAAATGATGGGCCGAAGACAAAATATGGTGAATTTGAAAGATCCAAATTTGGATGAGTCTTTTGCCGATTTCTTAAAAAATGTCTAGCTTTTCATTCTCTCCTTCATTACACCATCTGAAATCACCATTTTTTGTGGATGAGTCTTTTGCCGGAGAAACAAATTGTGGATTGTTAGGGCGACTTTGCAATTTCTGGGCAACTCGACTTCTTTGAGAATTAATTATTTCCGGTCAATGTTATTTTCTTCTTTAACTTATGGGAGATGTGTTTTCCACTTTTCCTTCTAAGGACTCACCGACCATGAACTTAACAGTGACTTGAATTTTGCCATTACGATCATATATCTAGTGGCACTTGAGACCATGTCACCATGATCAAAGTGAAAATCGTTAGGTTTGAATCATTTTTTTTGGTTGATAATTATCGTTAATTTCTTATTTTATTGGATAATTTTTTTATTTCGAGTTATAAGTAATATTAAAATATATAAGATATTTATTTTTAATAAAAAAATATATTTTTAATTTAAAGAGTGTATGAGAGTGGTTGACTGGTAAGCAAATTTTTATAGATTATAAATATTTGTAAGAATAAATCATTTGAGTTATGGGAAAGAGTATGAAATTGAAAGGATTTGGTAGATATGTAAGAATAAGAAACTGAACATTTGGTGTAGGAGAATTTGTCAATTTTTTAGGCAACTGGTGGCGGAGGAAGAGATCGGGACAGAGAGAAACGAAAAGCACTTTGACTGATGATAAGAGATATAAAATAATTAAATTGATAAATCACCAAAAGAAAAATTTGATAAATGATCACTGAAGATCTGGAGCGTATTACCGTAGCGTTACCCCTTTTTCTTATTAAAAAAGTATTAAACGCATGTTCAAAGTCATCAAACACAACTAATCCATTAAATGCCCCCTGTTTAATGTTCATCTCATACTAAAATAAAAAAAATTGGTAGTTAATTTTATTTCTAAAAAAATTGGGGGAGTGATATACTAATAAAAAAATTAACAATCACTCAATTGTTTTATTTATTTTTAATTAAATAAAAAATCTAAGTAATTATTTGTTCGTTTATTAAAACTATACCATCCAAAATTTCTTTAATATAGGTAGCACTTGAAATCTCATCATGCCAATACTTGAATATTTTGTTAGCAAAGATTTGTTAAAACTTAAAAAGTGCTGACCGTTAGCCTTAAGTGAGAGAAGAAGTTCTCTCTAATCCATTATTACTACTTGACCAAGAAGGCCCTTAAGTAGGAGAAGTTTTCTCTAATCCATTATTACTACTTGACCAAAAAGCCTTATCTTGATGAAGTGGTTGGAGTCTTTTTTATTTCGTAAATGGGAAATAAAATTATTTTCATAGTATGAGATTATTTTTTTTATCAAGTATAAAAGTTACAGTAAATTGTGGTGCCCTGTTTGCCCTCATTGGGTCCATTAATTGGTTATAATATTTTCCACTGTTTGCCCTCTTGCATGTTCAATGTTCAAGGTGATGCACACCATTTATTCAGAGGGTTACATACTCAGTCACAGTTTTTGCTTACAAATAATATGTTTTTCACAGCCACTAATTTCCCCTAAACAGGTATGATGTCGCATGGTTTCTACCATACTATCGCGTCCCTTTCTTTTTATAAAATAAATAAATAAATAATCTCAGAATTTTAAGATAAGTAAGCAGGAAAATAAAATTGAAACTGCCGGCTTCAATAGTTATACCTGTAACAAAATTAGTATAGCTTTCTTCATACATGGTTAGGGAACATCACCGGGCAACGCTACTTCATGGTTTTTTATTTGGACAACGAAGTTTTACCTACATACATGGTTTGGGAACATCACGAGGCACTACTACTCCATACTTTTTTATTTGGACAATAAAGTATAGATTTAATTTTAATTCACTGTCAGTGTAAAAAAAATTATATTATCATCTAATCATGTACTGATTCATCGTTAAGGAACTAATAAAGTATTAACTACAGGACACATATCAACTGGGTTTAAGGAACTCATCCACAGTGGTGAATTTGACATCAGGATAGAGCGCTGAAGCTTCTAATCCAAATGATGGCTCAATTTCAAAGTTAGCGTGATCTCCCTTCACATAGGCAGAGTGACAAACTGACAGGCCCAAATTGGCGGGTGGTGGGTACTCTGCAAGAACAGGAAACAACTTGAAACTGTCAAAAACCTATGCCCAGGATTTCAAGTTCACCAAGAACTGTTTTTTTGGCGAATAAGTTCACCAAGAACTTAATTTGTGAAAGAAGCATTTATCTTGAATAACTAATAACTAAGACAAGGTATTGGCCAGGGGTCTGGTGTAGAGAAGTTTGTTCAAGGTTCTTGGATCGTCAACAGCTTTGATGGTATAAGTGGCAATATCCTCTTCATTGTTAAAGGCAGCTGTTAATCAAGCAAACGTTAATAGGAAGGTGTTTGATAGGTAAACTTTCTAATCTTGATGCAAAACTGTGTTCTTATTTCTAACCTTTGGGGGTTTCCATCCCCTAGGATAACAACTTTATCCCTGGGAGCAGCTGTGGCTCCGAGCTGTGACAAAGTGGGTAGGAAGTGACCATCAAAGAAGTTGCTCGCCCATAGGTATGGGGAATTCCTTCAGCCTCAATGGTTCTGCGAATTTTGGCCTTAGTGGCAAATAGTCTTTGCTGCATCCACTGCATGAACCCGGTCCACATCATTTCCAAACTCTGAAGGAAAGGAACTCTGCGAATTTTTTTTTTATCAAAACAAGCTCAAAATATGTTTTTCTGTCTTCAAGAATTATTACTGAAGCAGCCATTATAATTTCTGCAAATTAGAACATGCAAGATCATATTTCAGATTAAATGACAGTGTCATGAAATTTTGAATCATCAAGGTAAGGACAAGCTAAATCCTGTCTTCTGTGAAAAATTTCATGTTAAAATGCATACAGACTGAGGTCCAACTCATTTTAACTCGAATAACTTAGCCATAACAGCCAAAATTGGATGTCACCTATATTAGCCAATGGTTCTACACTTCAAAAGTTGAGAAAGAAGGAATTTGCAACAACTTTTGAGGTACCTTAACATTTCATGCTTCTTTGATAGCAGAAATGACCTTATATTGATCAGTTAACAAGAATTAACCCACAGTAGAGATCACCACATCCACCTGTTTTATCGCCTTAACCAAACTCTGATGGTCATGTATATCTCCCTGCGTATAAGATGAACATCATGAAACACATGCATTAAAGAACAAATTCGTAAGTTCCAGAAGATACTACACTTTGTTCCCTAAAGAACTGTTTCATTCTTTGGGACAGATCACAATATAATATTATAATCCATAAAAGTAAGCTTCATATGATAAATCAGTTCTGAGGTATGGGGATTTCTTCAGCCTCAATGGCTCGGCGAATTTTGGCCCTAGTGACAAATGCAGATTTTGCTGGCTCCACTGCATGAACCCGGTCAGCATCATCATTTCCAAAACTCTGAAGGGAAGAATCTCTGCAAAACAGAACAATTGTAAAAACAGCCTTGCCGTATTTCCAACTACAAAAGTTTCAGTTAGGCTATGTCACATCATCAAATGATTTTTTAGGTACAAAACGTATGACAAGGGTAAAATAATAATAGCAGATTGACAGGTGGAAAACAAATTTTGAAGGCAAAATTCTGATATATCATTATTTTTCTTAATCATCACTGAAGTAGTAGCCACAAATTGATAGTTGTCTATGATGTACGGATACGGGTATCAGATACGATACTAGAACGATACGAGGATACGTCACTTCTTAAAAAATTAAGATACGGATATGGCAAAATTCGACACAACATATATATCAATGATGGAGAAAATAGTTGGGTGATTCCATGATTAAGGAAGAAAAGTAGAGGAAATATTTTTTATTTTCAGCGTTAGTTACTACAAACATAATAAAAGACTATAATTTATCAAATTTTTATGATATTCCATTCCTATTGGCACAAAAATTCACAAATAAAAAATAAAAAATATAGGAAATAGGCTTTGGTAGTGTATTTGGAGTATCTGGTATCGGATACCGGTATCGGATATGAGTACATATATGATATAAGTACGACAAATATTTTAAAGTATCGGTGCTTCCTAGATAGTTGTATACTTGTATGCTTGTACAGCTGAGGTAGAACAAATTGAAAGTATCATAGATTCATATCCCTTTTATGGTTTCTTTGTTCAATCAACACTGATAACCAATAGAATGTCAGAGACAAATAGAGGCAACAAAAACACTGGTGTGGACACTGATTTATATATCTTAAATTGAAAAGTGGTACCTTAACATTTCCTGCTTCTTTAATGGCAGAAATGATCTTATCTTGGTCTCCCAACTGTGTGATCTACTGTAGAGATCACTACATCTGCATGTTTTATGGCCTTAACACTGGTGATCATAAAGATCTCCCTACGTCCAAAGAGTCTACAGTTAATCAACAATTCCAAGACCTCAAACGCTATTTCCACTACTATGAAGTATATAAACCAAGATGAAACACATCATCAAGCACCATTTCGGATTATAACAGATTCCATAGTTCCTCGTCCTAATTAAAATTACATAGAAATGCTAACACATATCATAGAATTTTATCCATTATTTTTCTTATAACTTTCTTGGCAATCAAACACATGAAAATTGGGTCCAGAAAAATAAAAAAGAGCATGTCATGCAAAGAAATGCTTTGAGGTTTTACGTTCAAATACTCCCAAGCTCTTGAATTTGTTGATGATGGGTGATTTTGCAGGGTTGGAAACAGTGGAGTCTCGAACCAGAGCGAAAGTAACAATGAACTTTCCAAAAGTATCCTGTTCTGTGCCTCCGATGAAGAGAATTTTGCTAGTTTCGGCAATTGAAAAAGACTCTCCAGCAACTAAAAAATAGCAAACAGCTGATTCGTTAGTGCGTATTGGAAAGTGGCCTGCAAGAGTGGAGTGATATATTAATAAATATCCCACTAATATTGTGACTTGGTACTAATTTTATGACAATTTAGTTTTGCAAAAGAATTGCTCTGAAAAAAAAATACTCAAATTATTTAATTTATTTTAAATTAGATAAGATAAACAATTATTTGTTCATTCATTAAAAATATACCATCCAAACAGCTGATTCGTTAGTGCGTATTGGAAAGTGGCCTACAAGAGTGGAGTGATATATTAATAAATATCCCACTAATATTGTGACTTGGTACTAATTTTATGACAATTTAGTTTTGCAAAAGAATTGCTCTGAAAAAAAAATCACTCAAATTATTTAATTTATTTTAAATTAGATAAACAATTATTTGTTCATTCATTAAAAATATACCATCCAAAATTTCTTTATAGGTAGCATTTGCCCTCATCTGGCCAAATCCAGCCTGTTCAATTGGGCACGAGGTTTAGGTTGTCGTCCTAAGCACTACTATCATGTGCATGAGTGCATTTCCTTATTAGCTAATTTATCTGGTGCTCTATTCTTCTCTTTCCATTCCTCCTCCGTGTTGGGTCCTTCTTTGATTGATTACCGAAGCCAAACACATCCAAAACAAGAAGGATAACCTTCGACAAATTATGAGAATAACACCCTTCTAAAATATATACAAAAGAGTATAATTCGATAGGTTTAGTATCTAAGATAAATTGTCAATTATGTTAGTTTTATAAAAAATATTAAAAATTTTACTGAATATAAATAACAACTAATAAATACTAAACAACTCATCTTAATTACCGATACTCTAAAAAAAAATATAAGTACCAAAATAATTCTCATACAAAAATAAGCAATATTCTTCCTGTTTTTTTTTATATATAGCTTCAACTTTCAATAAGCATGCAAGTTGAATTTCGTGCCCTAATTAGGTGGAGTTGAGTTTAACTATTCAAGATGGCAATTGCTGGAGATCAATGACGGACATTTAACTTAAGAAAAATAATTTTTTATTATTTTATTTTGAAAAATTAACCAAGAATTTAATTACATTAATTAATAATTTGTATACTGTTAACCAACAATTTATCTTCATTTTGATACTTGATACATGGTTAACTATATATAAATTATTAGTTAATAAAGTTGAATACTTGGTTAATTTTTTAAAACAAATAAATAGGTAATTATTTTTCCCAAACTAAATGTAATGTTAATTCTCTCATGACTATTTTTGTACCGTATGAAAATTCACAACCATTTTATTAAGAATAGATTATCTTACTCTAAATCATTTTCAAAACTAAACTTATTTCCGCCGTAAATACATTTTAAGATAATCTTAAGACCATTCTAAAATAAAAGAAAAGCAAAAAATTATGGTACCTTAACATTTCCTGCTTCTTTCTTTAATGGCAGAAATGATTTTATTTTGATCGCCCAACACTAACAGCGTGTGAACCTACATGTTTCATAGTTGGCTGAGACTGTTATAGGCAAGGCAGTCGGACCCATCAGCACTGCAAAGGAATCCAGTAATACCATGGGCCCAAATCCAGTAACTGATCCAGCACATCAGGTGAGGAAAAGTTCAAGAGCCAAGGTGACTAACCGAATGCTCATGGACTACGTGAGCGGGTAACAGAAAGGAGTATAAGAAGTAACAGAAGGGTCGCGAGGCAAAGGGATGGGTAGTATGAAGAAAGTGTTCTCTCTCTTAAGTTTTCTAGTATTCTCCTCTGCAACTTATCTCTGAAATTCTGTATTCTCTCTCTCCTTCTAGCTCTATGTATATTTTCCCTCTTTTGTTCTGTCAATTTCCGAAGAGACTAATTTCACTGTAAATCCATTGCAACGGATTCTGTTGGATCCCATATAAATAATACATTAGCACAAGAGTTATACAGTTCATTACAGTTTATTTGCTGGGTTAGTAGGCTACATAACAGAGACCTCAACTATAATCGGGTCAATTGTCATTTTAGGCCTTTGGGTATCTTTGGCAGATAGAGAGAGATGGAAAAGAGCAAAATTTTGGTAATCGGAGCGACGGGAACTGTAGGTTACCATATAGCGGAAGCAAGCCTCAAATTTTGTCACCCAACATTTGCTTTTGTCAGAGACTCTGCTTTCTCTGACCCTATCAAAGCCCAAAAACTTCACTCCCTTTCCGATGCTGGAGCTACCCTTCTCACTGTCTGCCTCTCTCTTTCCTTCCCTTCTCTTGGTTTGCGTTTCAATTTTTTTTCTGGATCTTATGGTTCCTTTTTTATATATATTTTTAGGGTTCCCTCCTAGACGAAGCGAGTCTTGTTGAGGCGGTCAAGTTAGTAGATGTGGTAATTTGCGCTGTTTCAGCTAAACAGATTCTCGATCAGAAGCTTCTTATCCGAGTTATCAAACAAGCTGGGCCTGGCTCTATCAAGGTTTGTTTTCCTATCTACTATTTTTTTTCTTTCGGCCGGCGGGGGGGAGAATTTTTTGGGTTAATCTCATTTTGAAGAAGAAATTAGAAATGGGTTTGATAAATGTAAAATGGGAATGGGCTTGGACCTATGCATCATCCATGTTCGTTATTTAGTTCAACTAAATTACTTGGCAGCATAAACTGTGCTTACCTGAACCTTTGAAGCATGAACCCTTCCAATCCTTATGGTCATCTTAATGTTAACATTCTCTTTAAATGCTGGTTGTTAGGCCTTGTTGATTGAAAAACCATGTCTTCTGCTGAACTTTGTAGTTGAGACTTGAGAGAAAGCTGACCCTTTATCCCTGGTAGACTGTAGTTGATGGGTTCCGTTCTGCAGTTTCTAAAGCTGTTTCAGTCTTGCTTTTTTCCTTTCATTGAGAACTGTGATTAATATATGTTTCCACCGTTCTTTATATACATGTGTGTGTATTTGTGAAGCATCTGTTCCTTGCATTATTAAATTGTAAAATGTGTTCAATAATCCGCTGTTAGTTGTGGGCTTTAGAGGTTCATTCCATCCGAATTTGGATCAGATCCTACCAGGGTTCAAATATCTGAACTTGATGATGGCTATAATTTCTATGCACCAAAAGTTGAAATTCGGCGACTTCTGGAGGCTGAGGGCATTCCATATACTTGCATCTCCTGCAATTTCTTTATGAACTTTTTGCTTCCTTCTCTTGTTCAACCAGGCTTAAAAGCTCCTCCTAGGGACAAGGTCACCATATTTGGTGATGGGAATACAAAAGGTCTGCTTGATCAAGACCATTGTTATTCTTTACGTGATATATTTTTTTTCAGTGCTTATTCACGGATGGTTTCTTTGCAGGCGTATTTGTTAAGCAAAGTGATGTTGCTTCCTTCACTATCAATGCTGTTGACGACCCCCGCACATTAAATAAAGTGTTGTACTTGAGACCCCCAGGAAACGTTTATTCTTTGAATGAGCTCGTTGAGATGTGGGAGACTAAAATCGGGAAGAAGCTTGAGAAATTGCATGTCTCAGAAGGAGAACTACTTAAGAAAATCAAAGGTATTATAGTAGTATATACAACATATCTATCGCTTCACTTCAAATTACTTGTAACCTATGTTGCTGCTTCTTGCCAATTAAGACTTTAGGAGGCATGAAAAATCATCTCATATAATAAGGGAGACTGACAGAGGGCTATGAATTCTCTTCTTAAAGATGTGTATTCAAAGTAACTTATCCGAAAAAGAAAATTAAGAGGAAAAATTCTAATAAAAATGTAACATTTTTGCATTGCAGGGACTCCTTTTCCTAGCAACTTCGGGATGCTTTTTATATATTCTGCTTTCATAAAGGGGGACCACACATACTTTGATATTGAGTCTTCCTCTGGTGTGGATGGTACAGAACTGTATCCACAGCTGAAATATACCACAGTCAGTGAATTCTTAGACACACTAGTTTAGGCTTTGTTGGGAATGTTGGGAGGAACATATTTACATTGAACATTACCATTCTTTCCATATCATATTTTTTTCTTTATGTTTCTAAACACAGCTTAAGACTGTGTTACTGTTTTGGGCAAATTAATAATGCTCGTTGCTTGTCTTCTTTGCCATTTCCTTACCCTGAAATTGGGATGGAGTCCATGGTTGGCACAAGAATTCAGCAATAAACTCACATTGTACAACGGTGGGGCAGTATACTGAATTCAGCTGGGACTTGCAGAGATCCATGTGTGACTATCCCGAGCCTTGGTGTCAATGAAAAGGGTGTTACTTGAATAATGTATTTCACTATCTATGTTTCCCAAGGTGCACTTTATGAATTTTTCTTTCTATTTTCAAGTTGTGTTTGAACTGGTTTGGCATGTAGAATTGTAATGCATATGATTATCTCTCTCATACTCTCTCCTTTAAGGTTTCATTCATATATGAGAATAGAGAACTGCAGTTTCAACAAATTCATATTGCAATATATACATGTGTAAATAAATATCTCGAAGTATGAAAGCTTTATGAATGAATTATAATATAAAGTTACCTCTCCGAATTACAGATTTATGATATTTAAATCTTTTTTACTGAGTTACTAATCATAATATATTGATATTATAAAGAAAGAAAATTATTGTATGGTTATCTTACGATAAGAAGAGGATAACTACAAAAAAGGCAAGGCCGAATGGGTTATGGTGGAGAAAATGGAGACAGTGATGGAGGAGGTGGAAGAATACAGCTACAGAGAAGTGAGGCTTCCCACTTTAATCCTGGAAGTGCCTGAGGCAGAGCTGGAGAGAGAAACAGGGGAAAGAAGAGGACGGGACATAGTTATAGCTATTATAGCTATAGATATGATCCTAACAGCAAGCATGCCTTTGATTGGGCCCTCATCCACCTCTGCAGGCTTGCTGATTTCATCCATCTTATGCACACCATATCTGGCTAGTTGTTTTTTGTTTTTTACAAAAACAAAAATTACATCATATAATCTTTTCTTGAATTTCTATTTTTATTTATTATGAAAATTTTATTTTGTTATTTTTCTCTACTTATACTGAATATTATGCAGATGTGGAAAACAAGTTGTTTACGACATAACCCAGGGGCTCATGGAGAAATTAGTAGTTGAGGCTTTTGAAGTCGTAACGGTTAGTATTTCTTTTCCCCTTTTATGAACTTTTTTTAGAATATTCATTTGACATATTAAAATACAATAATGATACTTGCACAAGCCCTCAGATAACACCTTGGTCCCACTGTAATTTTTTCTAAATGGTCCAGATGAAATAGGATAGAAAATATTTTACTCATTAAAATAGGATAGTAAATCCTTTAAATCGGACATTAGTTATACAAAAATAAAACAAAAAATACACTTGAAAATTATTGACCACTAAAGAAAATCTGTTGGCCATTAATGATGTTATTTTCATTATATGGTTGAGACTTGAGAGTTGAGACTCATATATGCAACCTTTTTTTTAAGTCATCATATTCATATATGCAGCCTGCACTTGCAAAGAACAAATATGTGCAGTGGCGGATCTTGCACTGAATTTTTGCACTGAATTTTTGTGGTGGCCAAACAATTGTATATTACTATATTTGTTGGGCTTCTAGGTTACTTTCTAAAGAAACAACATTAAATAAATTAAGTGTTATTCTTTAAAACTTTGAAACAGCATATCTTCATGTATAATTCTTGGACTTTGAACATCAAAATTAGGCTTTTAAAGGATGTAGATTTTAGAACAATATAATTTTTCTCCTTGTCACTAGCTTCCATCGTTAAAAATGCATCAATTGTTTTATGTTTGAATTTAACCATTATATTTTGAAAATAAACATCTTCCAATTGGATATGTAATCTCAATGAATGTGTTAATAATAATATCATTTATGAAAGTTTTACTAATATATAACTAGTATACTCCTTTACTAACAAAGAGGAACAATTGCATATTTTTAGGAAATCTTAGAATGTGTAAAAGGTTGTGTTTTGTATATTGGCTTTGTTTAATTGTGCATCTAACACGATATACATTTACTAGTGTGACGAAGATTGAGTCTAATTCATTTGAACAAAAATGAGCGCTGTGGTTTGTTTACTGTATATCGATGTATAATCGATATATTTGAAGTTGAGATAACCCACTTTCCAATTCGGAAATTCATGAGGATTTTTGTTTCTTTTACAAGTAACTGTACTCATAACTCATGAGCTGCCAATGGTTTGGCTGGCTTTGTTCACAATTTTGAGAACTGCCCTTAATCAAAGATTCTCCTCCTAGTGAAGTTCTTGAAATTAATTCGTACTAAAATAATCTTGAAATTGGCTGTGATGTGATTTGATGTTGTCGACCCAACTGTGAAGCCATTTTGCCCTCCTCGGATTTTGATCTGTCACTGGAGAATGGAGATGTATGTGGGCTGACAAATTTTAGCATGTTTTGTTTAGGTTTTGGAAGCCCCCAAAACATGCACTTTGTCTTCGCTTCATGCTGGCGAAAAGACATTTCGTTAGAAAATGATGCTCTAGTTATAATTATAAACTTATATAGGAATTGAATAATTGAAATGATAAAAGAAAATGATCAAAATAATAATAAAGTAACAAAAAAGTAGAAAAAAAATAAAATTATAATACAAATTAAAAATTAAAGGTTTTATTGAGTTGGACGTAACATTTTTATAATATTTTCATCTTTTGACTGAATTGATAGCCATAGGTGAAATAGTGGAGAAATGTGCAAGAACACCATTTGACCTATGTTTGGAACTTGTAAGTTTTTGAGTGGATGGAAGGAAAGGAGTGATGGATTGTTTCTCATTGTTTAGATCATTAAGTAAATAATATCAATTATTTGTCCTTTGTTTGAGAGGGAATAAGAATTAGTTTTTCCTATTTAATTTAAAAAATTATTTTCTACTCTTTGTTTCATGATTCAAGGAAGAAGAATTTTGAAGCTTTGAAAATGAAGGAGGGTGAATACATCTCCCTCCCTTCCCCTCTTTAAACATAATCTAAACAAGAGTTTGTGTCACTTTTCTCCTTATTTCCCATCTAAACATGTTAAAAGAATGTGTTGTTTTTATAATATTGAAATACCAGGTATTATGAAATTTTCAGATAACAATGTTTAGGTTCTATCAATAACAAATATATAAATCGTGGACAGTAAAACCAATTTATGCAGCAATACAAAAAATTTCGAATATTTTATATCAAATCTACATATAACAAAGTCAAATAATGAAAAGTACATATGCCAATTACAATTGTTCTAACACGGTACGCTAAAAAATATGATGATAATTAATTGCTTAACAATTATTGAGAATATTATTTTTTGCAAAGAAAATAGTATTTAAACCAATTTTAAAAAATTTCAATTCAAAAATAAAATATTTGCTGTAAAAACATATAGTAATTCAATCAAATAAATAAAATGAAAATTTTAAATTAGATGCAATAATCATCTAAGCTTTACAAAATGTTATACTCATTTAATATTTATTCTCCATAGTCAATTAAAAGTTAAAAAGTCATTTATGCCTCATTTGATGAATGAAATTGAGCATTGGAATTGGAATTAGACTTTTCAATTCTAATTATCTTGTTTGGTGTGTATATTAGAATTAGAATTATAATTCTGAATCCAATTCCATAAAATTAAAAAATAACTAGTTTATACTATTCTCAATTCTTAGCTTAGACATTAAAAATTTCAATTCCAAACACTAAGATTTTATTATTTTTTTAATATTAAAAGGTAAAAGTTACAAATTATCCAACAATTATTGTCACTCGTAACATCAACATAATCCGGCAACGTCGCTGCCAGCATGCTTTGACAACGTCGTTGCTAGCGTGCTTCGACTACGTTGTCTATGCGTCGACGACGTGCTAGCTGCGCTTTCTCCGATCACTAGCGTTGACGTCCTGTAATCACCTTCGTCATCGTCAATAATGTTATTTAGTTTGGCATCCATTGCGAATGTTGTAATACAGTAACGCAAGCTTTATTGAATTTTTTTTATAATTTTAAATTATTATTTATTAATTTAAATTTATTTATTATATCTTTATAAATTCTTGATAAATTATTTAAATAATAAATTTTCAGTTTAGTTCAGAATTACAATTCTATAGTCTTAATTCATTAATAGTCCTAAACATAAAAATTAAGATTCTTGTCAATTTTAATTCTAACAAAAACGAAATTAAAATTAGAATTGTAAATTATAATTATAATTTTGTTATCCAGACAGACCAGTTTTGGCCTAGGGTGAGGAGCACGGGATAAGAGGCTTATACAAATAAAATAAAAAAGTGGGTCTAAGGATTTTTCACAAGAGTGTATTTTACTTTTTCTTTCTCTATCATGATCGTGAAAACTGCTTTTTAAGTACTAATCACACTAATATTGACTAATGGACATAAGTTTATAATTTTTTACGAGGTTAATATGATAAATAACATTCAGAGTCTCTAATTTGTAACCAATTTTTTTATGTTACTGTTTGATGCTGTTACACTATTCTCTTTCTAAAATACACACCATTTCATCTTATATTTCTTGGAATGATGTGAATGAATGGTCCTTACTCAACATAGCTATATATCTAAGATGTAAGAGCTACTATTGGATAAATTATGTGTGTCCATAAGTGATTGTTCCCTCCTTCCTAATTTGAGTACTATTAATTTTTTTTCTGTTACAAACAGTTTTTCCAATCTGATTATCTGATTATATAGTATATGTTTCTCTGATTTTGACGTGATTGCTAGTTGTACGGGAAATAACTGGACCTGTAATCATAAAAAAATTTGCTAATGATTTGCCCCCTTAATCAGATTAGTGCATGTGAGGCATCCAGAATGTTTTGGATTTGAGAAGATGGTGAATAAATGCCTATTGTGCTATCACTATGGCTTTTTTTATTAATTAAGATTTTTTCCTGTATATTATCTATGTAGTTGCTAAATTGCCCAGAACTTTAAACTATGCGTTTGTTTGTACTAGTTTACTGTCATGCCATGTTCGTGTTTCTTTATTGTTCTCTTTTCTCTCATAAGGTTTGATGACCTTTCTTTCGTTTCCTCTTGTTTAAGCTTCTGAATATGCAAAACCATATATAAGCACTATATTATATTTACTGAATTGCTGCCTCATCCTCTAGTGAATCTAGGCTTTTATGAATAGCAATTACAATAACTTTGTGTTAGTCTGTGTGAACATTAACTTAACTAGTTATAAATCAATTACACTTAAATTAAGGAGTTGCAAGTTACTCCCTTTATGAACATACCAAACAAATAAATAAAAATTAATTCACAAATAAAGTATATTATAAAAAGTTTCGTCACCATCTTTAAATTTTAAACAATAATAATATTCACATTGTACAAATTTTACATTATTTTTACATTTAGTTAACGATGAATAAATTTTTAATTAATATATTATATTATTTAGTTAATAAATTTAGTAATGGATTTAATTGATTAACAAATTCATTAATTAAGCGATATATTGTATTAACTAAAAATTTATTCATTGTTAATGAAGTGTGAAAATAGTGTGCAAGTATCTTTTTTCAATTTTAAAGGTGTAAACTATTAGTGGGGTAAGTACTCCTGCTCCCATTCCTAACAACCGTGCCTCCGGCCCTGCGACTGTGGTTAAAATTTAGAATTTTCCGAAGAAGAATGAGACACAAACTTGGAAGCTTAGTTGATCTTCTTTTTTAGTTTTATCAGTGTTTTATGTTGACTGCAAGGGAATCTTTCTGGTTTTCCTTAGCCTTTTTTTGTACCTTGGAACTGCACAACCGCGCCCCATGTGAGCGAAAGGGTAGAGAGTGAGACCTCAGAAGGGAAAAGCTGAAGTGGGGCCCATGAAAGGAAAATCCAAGATCATCTCTCACCATCCGCAGGAACAAAGGGAATCAACAAGATCTTGTGTATGGATGAGACAGGTCCACCAATCTCACCATTATATATGGCTTGAAAGTGAAGGAAAGCTGAGGCTCTTGTAACTCCAAGATAAAATAAAAAGATGCCCCATGCTGCTCCTGGCAACCTTACGTGGTCCCTAATTAACCATCGATGCAACCTAACACTGAAAAGCTCCTTTCATGCACGTTAAGACATGAATCTACGCCGAATAATTATGCCTGTTAATAGTTTGGGAGCTATTTGAGCTTCTTAGAGAGTATGACATTGAAGTCTTCGATTGAGCTAGCAAATTATCATGCAGAGTTATCATGGGGGAGGGTTTGGAAGAACCAGGATATTAATTGGTAGTGCAACCTATAACTATTTTACCAAAAAAAAATTTCAAAAGAAATAATTTGTCAAATCTCTAGGGCATTGTGGAATGAAAAATTTTCGTGCCCAGAGATTAAATTTCAAATCACTCATAAAATTTGATGAATTTCTCACGTTATGAATTTTTTGCATGGTGAGGTCATTTGGGTGCTTTTGAATCAAGTTAAAAGAAACCAGAGAAAACTGGAACATCATTGAAATATCAGGACCTGGAAACTTTGATAATGAGATTTGGTTTTTGGTTCCCATGAGTCCATGACTCCAAGTCTGAGCAATTGAAAAACTCAAATGAACAACATTAACATCTTTTTCTTTTCGTGTGATTGTCCTTTGTCCATACTATTCTAAGCATTTTAACACAAAGATGACTATCTATCCTTTTAACCATACATATATGAGTTGAAATGTCCCTTTTGATTGAACTGAATCATAATTCTTCTGGGTACTAGAGGGACAAAAAAATCATTCCAATTAATTGAAGAACTTGAAATGTCTGCTCATCCCCCTCCTCTCCCCCATATTTAGGGCTCTGTATTCATCATTCTGTGGCCTAATTATCACTGTCTCAATCAACAGACTATTATTCTGTCCCCAAAGGCGGCTTTGAGAAGGTCCACTATCAGGCTCATGGCCTGTCTCTCTCAAGCATGTTCAGTGTTGTCTTCCTGCTTCATCCAACTAAATAAATGGGTAAGGTTTAATTGAATCACATAAGCTCTACTCGACCCTATGTCGCTGCAACTTATGAGTTACTTAGTTTTTTTTTTTTTGTTGTTGGCATTTTTGGCACTTTAATTGATAGTGGGGATTAATTTAATCCATAAAAAAGTGATGTATTAGTTGGACAACTAATTTAGGTAATTACTTGGATTTGAAGGGGATATCTTTTGAGTAAGTCATAGTTGCACAATCTTCAATCTTGCACTCGTGTATCTGCTCACACTAGCATATGACCGTGCATGAATTTTTTGGGTTAGCAAGAGATGCTATACGGACAGTAAAATGCGAATAAATAATGAATTGGAAGCGAAAATTGGTAATTATCTGGTACCGCTAATTTCACAATTTAGAATGATGGGTAAATAAAATGGAGAAATACTTTTTAAGTATAATTTGTTATCACAAGAAGGTTTGGAGAAAAAACAGGAGTAAAATCTATTGAGAAAAGATAAGGAAAACTCACTTAAGGTAGTTTGGTTATTGTGAGAAAAAAATTAATAAAGGCTCCAATAAAAGTGAATAAATGAAAAATAGTTTTATCAAACGGTATAAAAGGCCAAAGAATTCATTAAAAATAATGGTATAAAGTTTTATTCTTTTTTTTTTTTGGTGTATCACGTAGTCAATTCTACCTAATGGTATAAAGTTTTATTCTTTTTTTTTTTTTTGGTGTATCACGTAGTCAATTCTACCTAATGGTATAAAGTTTTATCGTTATTATTTTAAACTAACATGACAGCGTAAAAATTATTAGTACAAGTTTGAGAATATAAGGATTGTGTAAGTATTATTATTTATGTTTTACCTTCTAATGTGCATCCAGCTGATGTTACTTATATTTTACCAAATATTCATATTACAGAGAGAAAAAAGAAAAAGAGAAAGCAGCGGAAAGTTGCCATCAACGCCCTGATGTACATTGGATTAGGTGCCGGGTTACATATCTGCCTACTGATCGTTATCAACCTTTTTTTCATTGTCTATGTTGTAATTTAAATGTGCAAACAAAGGTGACTGAAGTTAACAGGTATTAATATGATATTATTTATACTATGGACCAGTATACAAACAATATATGTTATGTACTTGAAAAGAAAAAGAATCTTGATAAGAAGCACTTGGCGCGAGCTCATCCAACAAATGGCAATAGAAGATCTGGTCTACATCTCCATCTTTAGATTGCTAGCTTCAACTAGACCTGCAGGGATATAAAACAACACGTTTATAATTTGCATTCAGAAGTAGCCTAGTATAACTACTTTCAAAGTGGTATATAATTTTACATGGTGTAAAATACGGGAGATTGTGGAATAGGAAGTAGAAATTCAAAAAGACTGATTTTCTACATCAAATGGCCAAAAAGTCTTCAACAAAACGATTGATCCTAGGCCTCGCCATCCAAATTGCCAAAGAACTTCAAGAATTTCAAAAAGCGAAGCTTCCTGCTTTTATATCCATTTTACTTCACAAAATACAATTAACTCGCCAACCTCACAAATCACAAGTGTTTTTGTCACGTAACACAAACAACTTGGTTAAGCAATTAGCATTGATCTTTTTATGTTATATGCCCATAATGCATTGAGTCAAGCTGCACAAAACCTTTACTTCCTCTTTCTAGGAGTGAAAGTAGTGCGAAAGGGAAAGAGGAAGCACATATAAGAAAACTAGTTGTATGACTGAATGATTAACAGATCCTTTTTAAAAAAATTCTACATTTTAATCAAAAAGGTCTCAGCATTCCTATGCAGTTATCAATATCTGTGGGGCTCTCATGTCTCTATCATCTATTAAAATCCACTCTGCTTTGCTTCTACTTTCTACTTTCTACTTTCTACTTTTGGGATATCAGGCTAAAGAAAAAAGTGATTTGACAAGTCATAAATTTGTAGTTACCTGTAAATGGCTGAGAAGGAAAGGATGTTACTCGCGCTTGATCAAAACTCACATTGTACGGGTTTGGGAAATCACCTTCCCAAGTTGAGGAGGGTAGAATTTGCTGCAGTGCACGTAAATAAGATCAATTGGAGAAAACTAATCATTAGAACAACAACACTTGGGCACAGATATGCAGAAGGGAAACCTACAGTGAAACAGGATGAGTCAAGAAACGTTTCGGGCAACGATAAAGGGGCACTAATGGCCCTTCGAAGCCCCATATCTGGAGGGTTTATCCCCATATTATTTATTAATCCACAACACGAAACAATCTGTTGTGATGAATTGAACTGAAGATAAGCAGGGTTAGTCATGTCTGATGGCATCCCAACGGTTGGAAAACTTCCAGCACAAGCAGGAAACACCTGTTGGGATCAAATAGAAGAGTATGTCAGAAACAGAAACGCTTAAAAGAGTTACAAAAATCATTGCTCATAGAGTGTAATTGAGCTAAAGAAAAAAAGGAACCATATTATGCTATTTGCATTTTCCTTACCTCTTTGACAAACAGATCATCAATGTTGAGGTCAAGCCTTGGGTTCACAGCAGCTAATTTCATTGACAAGAACTGCATATGGTGATAATATACAGTAAGTCAAGTGGCCTTCAATTGATGTTCAAATTGAAACCGTATAAACTTCTAAACACTTGAACCTCCACGCAAATGAAGTGGGGTTCACATGAGGGAATGGGCTATCCCACTATGGAACCTAATGAATGAAGTGGGTCTAACTCTAACCTCAACTTGTCGTTGAAGAGAATGAACATAGTTGATGATTTCATCAAGCATTCCAGCTTTTCCTGTAATTTTATTGCAACCCGGTACTAAATCTTGCAAATACTTCATTCTCTCACTAATTTTTTCCCTTCTAACCTGCACCAAAAACAGAACGTTTGCAATGAATCCCCAGTATCAAAATTAAATCTACAGAGAGAAATGCTGCAGCAGATAGGTGTGTGAGTACCTTAAGAAAAATAAAATTTTGTTAATTTCTAGTTTCTACTACTCACTCTTTCAGCTAAGCTATGGCTATCAGTGGCTTGGCCACGACGTGCTCGTACATGAATGTAGTCAGGCTTTTGATTTTGAACCTCAGATGCTTTTGAATTTTCCTTTGAAGTATCTGCCGAAGTTTCTCCGTTGTTTCTATTTGTGTTTGTCTTGGTATTATTCTTGTTGCTGGTTTGCTCCATGATTTTGGATTCACCTTCGTCAGCACTTACTTTGATCCTCTTATCTTTGTTATCATTTTCTGCAACAACCTAAACAAAAGCAACAAAATTCTTATCGTTAGTTTAGCCAACACAAACACTAACCAAACAGTAAGTAACCTCTTAAAGATCCTAATCACCTTAACATGCTATACAATTTTCCACACCTTTTATACGATCTACAACGAAACTGTCATACTTCATAAACCGAAACTAATGTACACACCTTGGAATTCTGAGCCCTGTCAGCTTTCCTCTTCTTGAAGCTTTCTTTCCCACTTGCCGAGCTCATCTTCTCCGCTGCAGAAACCGAGTCTCTGCCTTTGGCATCCCCAACTGCTGTCGTTGCCGCCACACCAGGTGAACAGCTAGAAGTCCTTGAAATCGTAGAATTCACATCAAACCCAGGAGCAGCAGGAAGCAACCCGAATCCCATGTCAAACTTACCCAATTCGGGCCACCCATTTTCCAAACCCGGGTCAGGCTTCATTGAGTGAGCGACCACCTCACCAAGCGCGGATTCACCACCACCCATCATCATCAATCCCTGAGAATTTTGAACTTGCAGAGAAGAAGAGAACACACCGTTAAACCCTGTTCCACAGAAGTATCCTCGGTGCTCGTGCTCGTGCTGCTGCTCCTGCTCCTGCTCCTGTTGATGTTCTTGTTGCCACTTCGTCCTTGCCCTTTGCCTTTCCAACACTGTCATGTCCGAACAGCTTCCTCCTACATTCCCCGAAGTGTTCAGACAGTGCAACATGTTGTTATTGTTATACTTACACTTACTAGGATTAGGCAGTGCCTTGTTCCTGAAACAGAGTGCGTAATGGCTCTGTTTTGCAGCTGATTCTGGGTGCGTGGAAAAAAAAGGCACTACTTTAGAAGAAAACTAAGTAGGCCCATTATCCCTTCAATGCCAAACACACGACGATCTCGTAAGATGAAGGTGTAGTGTTGCTAACGTGCGCTCTGGTATTGCATAAACAGAGGGATAGGAGGAGTGAGAGAAAGAGAGGAGAAAGAAAGCGAAATGTTGTTAAGGATGGTGAAGAAGAGAGGTTGGGTATATATAGAGGGTACAAAAGATAATTATTTAATTTTCAGAAATAATAAATAAAAAATTGCTATATAACACCAAAGTTTTTGTACAAAGAAAACACGAATAATAATGTGGTTAACTCATTTTTTATTTTTATCTCAACCAAATATAATATTTTAAATTTAAAAACAAATCATATGAACACATCTATCTGACTCAAAATGCAATTGCCCAATGAATTTGTAGGTCATTATACGAAAATGTTTTTGTAAAATTTAGCATTTTTCTATAATCTGTGAATAAGTATCGGAATTATTAGGAGAGAGAAAGAGAAGCGAGAGAGAGAGAAGAGAGAAGAGAGAGAGAGTGATTGGGGCAGAGACGCAACCAATGTATCCATAATCGAGGCTGTGGTGTTGGGGCCCACTGACATGACCGCCACGTGGGCGTGTTCCAACACGCCAAAACGGCGGCGCTTTGCTTCTGATGGGACGGGGTTTGACTCTGTAGTCTGTTACAAAATACTAATCTGTTTTAATCAAATCAAAGTTACTAAAATTTGTAATTTTATGCTTACATGGAAAACTTTGTAGGGGGGTTAGAATGTATTAATATTTATGTTAAATGATAACAGGATTATTTAAAGTGGTTATTTAATTTTTTTTAAAAATTTTTCGGAGTATCTTTACTTGATTGAGGATTAATTTTTTAAAATATTAAAATTTATTTAAAAAATTAATTTCTTTTAATAAATATTTTTTTTTACACATAAATTAAGAATTAAATATTTAATCACATGTTATTTAATTTCAATTTTATATCATATAACTGTGTTAAATAATTATTTAATATAAATGTTATGGTAAATAGTTTCGAACAATTAATTTTATTTATTTTCTATTCTTCCTTTCTATTGTCATGGAAGAATTAAACATTAATTTATGCTATTGCTTTGATTTTCAATAAACCAATATAATTCATGTTTATTTTGAGTTTTTTTAAGGGTTTTGAGAAATGATTTAATTTCTATCCACTGTTAGTGTAAAGTTTCTTTATACTTTCATTTAATCACATGTTGATACATCATTAAAAAAATTATATTTTCTAAATAGTTATTGTGATAATCAAACTCTTTTAATAATTTAACAATATATAATTAAATAATAATATATAAAAACTTTATATTAATAGTGAATAGAAATTAAACCCTTAGAAGAATATGTTACGAGATCATTTAGTTTGAGATTTGAATAATACAATTATAAAAATAAAGTCCCCACAAATGTCGGGAATTGAATGTTAACGTAATTATGAAAACCATAACTCTTCAAATTACATATAATATAAACAAAATGTCGTGACGATTGTTGTTGTTACTTTATTACTATTACTATTATTATTTAGGAGAAATTGTCACCTAACTATTTGGGACCACGGTTATTATTATTGTTACTATCTTTAATGTACAAAAAAGCTTAAAGAGAATGAATGTTCTTCTTTTCTAAGGTTAATACAAATTACGAGTATTAGTTACAGTGATATTTATAGATCACCTATTACTAAATGATGACCTTTCAAGGACAGGCTTCCAAGGTCAAGAATTATTATAATTCCCCACTTCTGCAATATTAGTTTTATGATAATATATTAATAAGGTTTTCACAATTTAATCCAATCCTATTATTTTTGTACATAAAGTCACTATTCAAGATTACATATTATTAATGTGAGTGTCTATTTCCACTCATATATGTTTTATACCACTCATATTTAAAATTTAACGTACTTTTATTAAACTTTTTTAAAATATCATTTTTTAATCAAATTAATTACCTATTATTATTCTTAATTTTATTTAAAATATTATCATTATTTTAAATATTAATTAATTTAAAAAATCTCTTAATACGAAAAGACTTTTCCCAATTAACTTTTGGTAAGATGCAATTATTGTTGCACAAAAACAATTAAATAATTATTAATATTATTTGTACATCTTATTTTTTATATTTTTCCTTCAACATTACATTATTAAATAGTATTAAAAAATTTATCGATTATTCTATAAAAATTATCATTTAAATCTATTAACGATTTGTTTATAAGTATTCTTATTTAAATAATAACTTTTACAAATAATTAATTGCAGTTTTAATTTTTAGTAATATTTAATAACACAATAAAATATATAAATAATATTACTCTTAAATAAATAACTTTGCAGGTTAGAAGTATAAACGATGACATTTCTTTTCTTAAAAAAAAATTAGTTAATATTTTTTATTAAATAATTAAAATAATTTATTAAAAAATATTAAATATTTCTTAAATAATTACGTAGCTACAGCACCCAATATTAAGAGATGAGCCGCATTGGTCATCGTGTTTTTGTGGGCCCCGTGAAGAATGGCGGAGGCTCGGTCCAACCTACTTCTTCACCCACGTGGGTGACGCCACGTGGTAATTTCTGAAGCTTTGGATCTGACATGTCATATGGCGTGGGAAAACGGAGAATTAGTCCTCTTGACTTGATTGGTTGGTACTTGCTACCTGCGAAGTTGCGAGACCAGTAGAATTTTCCACAAACTCCAGAGCGACACGTGGCGAGTTGATACACCTCCCTCACAAGGCGCGTTGATATGAAGGTACTGCACAGTGACAGTACTTTTGATGATTAGCTCAAGATTCTCTTCTCCCGAGAGGATTAAGGTCTTGTCGTCAGCCCCTTCTAAATATAGTAACTCCTTTCTCCCATATAATAATATTCACATCTAACTTTCTGATTAATTAAATTTAATGCCTTAATAGTAGTACTTCCATGATGACCGTTTCTTTCCACTACTACTACCCTTTTGTTCTTCCAACAAAAACTTGAGGCGTTTGTATTTTCGAAGAATAGATTGATTCACCAATCAATCAATGTTTGTGGCTTTCAATTGATCTGCATCTATAACGACCTCAAAGCTAAGTAAAATGGGTAAAGTTATATATGGAAACACAAACGATATGTTTGGTTTTGAATCCAAGAGATAAGAAAGTTCAAGCATCTCCTAATGTTGAGATATAGATAGAAGTCCATTTCAACCAGTCATGTGTGTTTAATTAGTCAACAAGAAAGTCTACATAAATTTGAGGTTACACTTTAAAGAAAGGGATTGATGGGTTAACAAGAGTAGCTTGTTAGACTGTCAGATAATCCTAGGTTAGGAATTGACCTCCTACTTAGTTGCTAAACAGACCTAGTTTTTTTTTTTTTTTTTTGGTTAGTTACTTGTCACTGATTTTTAGTTATTGTAATGGGACAAATTAAACAGTCAAGGAAATCATGTCTTCTGCTCTAATCAGTTGTTGCAACCTTAGAGATACCTTTCTTGTGGGTAAAAATCTTAAAATGTTAGGGTGATGCTTAGCAAGAGGGCACTCTGTGCTATTTCCATGCAGCCACTTGACATTAACGCTGATCAATTGTCTAAATCATGCTTTGCTTGCAAATTTATTCTGCCATTTGAAGCTTGAAGCAATATCGGAAGGTAAAGGTGACCAAATATAATTTCAGATTGGTAGGAACAAGTCCAGAGAGGATGAAGGCAACTTCCATTATCACCTAATGGGCCCTCTCACCCAGACCTCTCTCTCTCTATATCTCTCTAACCTCATTTTTTGTTCAAGTCTCTATCCCGCCCCCCTTCTCTCTATCTAGGTCCCCGCTTTCTCTGCACTAGTTGCATACACTTAAAAATGACCCTATACCACAGCTAAAGGCAAATGGGTCCTGCTTTCTCGATCTCATTTCCTCCATCACTTTCTTTGTGATATACATCGACAGAAAACTAAAATGTCCCCCCTCTTTGCTATTCTAGTGTGTCATTCTTTTTGGTTTCTCAAGTGCTTTCCATCCTATATTCTCTTTGACTAACTCTCCATATACATCATTTATCCTCAAGGCAGCTCCTTACAACCTGTATAAACAACCTTTATGGCTAATTAGGCAAGTGCATATTCCCCGTGCATTTTTCTCAAAATGGCATTCATGATTCATCTCCATAAAATTTGTATAATTACAGTTTATTTTTAATCAAATATTAGGATATAGCTATAACTCCAATCTTTTTGCTTAATTACAATTTACAAGCATTTTAGTATCAACAAACTATTCTGCAGATGATGAAAATATCACTGTCCTAAGACTAGGATGTATATTTCATCCAACAAACTCTGCTGCAATAGCATGATAATTTGAGGTCTCTTGCAGTTGCTTTTCTTTTCTTTCTTTCTTTTTCTTTTTTCTTTTTGTACAGTCGATACAGAATCTGCTATTGTTTTTCTCCCTTTCAAGGCCCATACAGAATTCCAAAAATGTCCCACCAGCTAATATGTGGGGAAAATAATATTGAAAGACCTTCTTATCTTATCTAATTGAAATATGTATATGAACCAAAATAATAATTGGGGGAGGGAGATGGCACATAAGAAGGAAATGAAGGAGAGCAGCAGATCCGATGTATAGGGAATCCTAGTTCTTGCAGGCCTCTCCTCCCTACGAAATATATTAATTTAGTGGCCAGAGTAAGGAAGAAGTTGGGTTCTTGGAGACTCTGTTGGTATCTATAGCTCCATTAGTCCACTTGCAAGTTGCAAATGACCATTATACAGATGGATACTATGGGCTTCCTTCTCTTTCTTTAATGCACAAACATGCTCAACACCTTCACCCAACAATTCCATCTCTACTCATGAAAATTGACATGATTCTTATATATTTTGTCACAATATCAAGCAATGATACTTGCAACCATTTTTGTTTTCATAAATCTGCACAAAGTATATCAAGTAATTCAATTTTATACAAATTTATGGATATAAGATTGTGTAAGTTTCATTACTCCACAATATTTATTTGTTCAAGTGCTTCGAACTTGACATCTGAAATGGCTGGACATAGGAACCTGATATCCAATAATTTCCTTGCAATATATCATATTACATTATCAAGTGACGAGAAATCATAACAAATTAAAACTTGAGGTCTTATAGAGTCTTCCATAAAGAACCTAGTGAAAGTAATAGCTTGTGGCTTGTGAGTTCTAATTTTCCTATCACACCCTCCAAAAATATTTAAAAAGGATGAGAAGAAATTGACTCCCTTCAAGTTCCAACGTAACCTCCTGACGTTTGAAACCACCAATTAGTTTGCACCAAAACTTTCTCTTAACTGTCATGCTAGCGGCACATACTTGTGCACATTATAATATACTCTATTTTCATGGTGGCAGCGTTGAACTTTCTCCTTCGGTAATATTTGTCACATTTATGCCTGAGCTAATATATAAATGCTATAATTTTATTCCTGCTTTTATGCTTCTTATTTTCTTCCTCAGATTACATCTCGTAGTCTATTGTATGGCATGTTCTCCTTTTATGAATAATAAATTGATTCACAAATATTAATATTTTCATACACTTACAATATTGTTAGCAATTTGAGCTATTCTTTCTGCCTTTTACTTCATCAAAACATTTTTTTTTTTAAAGTGTAAGGCTTGTAATTTATAAATAAAAAGGAAACTTAAATGCCTACTTAAAGTCCCATTTAATTGCTAGTCAAGAAAACAACCGAGTTAATTAAAGACATATTGTGTCATGGTAAAGTGGGTCTCAATCCCTTAATTCGTTTCTGATGTGTGAAGATGAACAAGGCACAAACAGTGTCCCTAACTAGTACGAGCAACGAAAAAGACAGAGGGGTATCTATCTTTGTGATATTAGACATAGCAAAGCATTAGAAAGTGAAAGCAATGTATCAGATCAGACCTGGTTGGAAGCAATTCTATTTCTTTTACTTTGGACCCATTACACATGGAATATATATCTTAGATAAAGAACACCCACCAATTAAAAAAACCAATTTTTTTCAAAAACAAGTTGTAGCCTTAGCAGTCAATTGGGTTCTAATGTGTTTTGAAGTTTTCTAAGTTGCTACCTTGTGGGTAAATTTTGATTTGCAGCTATGAATGTATATTGCACCCCTATCATTCCCATAATTGATAATCTCATAAGGAATTTAAACAAGTTTTTGTTGTTTGTCCAGCAATGCAAGTTATACAAAATTTAATCCTTAAGTTCCTGAAACTATCATAAGAGATTTTATCAATAGAGTTGATTGATATCTTCAAATGTTTATAGTAGTAATCAATTGTCAATGTAAAATTTTGTTATATTATCATCCGATTGTTAGTTGCTATATCATTAAGTGAATTTGACTTCTTAAGTAAGTGTTATCATAATTAAATTCATTTAATGGTATGGCATAATACTATTTGATAATAGTGTATAAAAATTTAAATTAATAGGAAACCAAAATTAAACTGGGTAAAATATTATGAAGAGTTAACTGATATCTTCAAATGTTTATAGTGAAGCTTTTGTCACTATCAAAAAAAATCTTTTTAAAAAGGACAATAAATGAAAAGAAAAAGCATATTAATTAACTAAATGAACAGTATTAAGGATAAGAAGAGACATGAATGCTGCTCTAAGCTTTTCTTAAAAGGGAATGTGCATGGGTGCATGCATTATAGAGGGTGAGTCAAAACCTAGAGGAGTGGTCAATGGCAATATGTCTGCCAGCTCCACACCATTCAAAAGACACAGGCAAAGACAATTCCCCATGTCTCTAACAGCTCTACCAAAATGGCCAAGCAAGCAAGGTAGCTGCTAGCGTGCATATACTATTTCTCTCAATCTCTTCAAATCTCAACATATTCCTTTTGCTTCCTTTTTTCTTTTTCTTCAAATATATTGAATTTTTTTTTTGCTGAGAGTTCAAATATATTGAACCAGTCTCACTCAAACCTACCCCTAGAGTCTTATCAGCTTTTGTAGTTTCAATTGGGCCCGTTGGATTTTGTCCCTGATAAATCTAGTTGCGTCCAGGATAGTTCAGTCCATTGAGGCCAAATCCTACAACTAGAAGGACGCCACATGGATTCCTAAAGTCATTTCATAGCTATGTTATCTCACACTTTCTTGTGCTGATTTCACCACTATGTTTGGCAATTATGTTCACCTATAGGTTGAATTAGTGTTTTAAATTGTGATTGCAATTATTTTGTGATTGTATAAATTATAGATAATTACAAAAAATTGCAACTGATGTAGAGTTGCGGTTGTAAAGACTTCCCAAATCGCAATATTGCAGTCGCAATTAAAGTTGTAGACTACAATTTAAAACATTTTGTTCAATATTAGACAACATTTAAAGTTTTAAACTACACTTTGTGCTGAATGCTGATCCTAGCTAGCCACAAAACCTATTGTTCAGACAAAATAATTGTTTTTTGTCTTTTTTGCTAGCATTTTAACTGTAATGGCAATTAGGTATTTCTAACTAATTAAAGAGAAATTCAACTCATTTGTCAAGCAGTGGAGGCATCCCAAACTTTCAATTGCTAGCAGCACTACTGCAGCTGCAACGTGAAATACCTGGCACAATGCCTGTTATCTGCGGGAAGGGAGGCTGAACCAGACTGAAAAGGGTCACTGGCAGGCAGTACAGCTTTGTTCACAATGAATGCTACGTTCAATTACAAGGTTGAGAAGATACTAAGTATTGAAGACATGATAGTGACAAGATTTGACGAGCCTCATAAGGCTTTCAAGCTTTTGCTTATTTCGGTGCACATGCGCATTTCAAAGTTGAACTAATGTTTTTGACAAATACATCGAAAGCAATTAGCTTGATACTTTCAGTCCTTTTAATTGATTGCCTTTATATATCTTTATGACTCAACAGCTCTAACTTAAGCACTACACTAAGAATAGGAATAAGATGCATTGGGCGGCGAAATAGCAAGAAAGGAAGATATATAGGCCCTTTTCAAAGAATACATTCATCTCCTAGATTCCAATTATTCCAGCTAGCTTGGGAGTTGATCCTCCCAGTTAATTAACATCACTTAAAGTGGCTTTAGATTGATAGGTGGAACCTTGAGAAAGACATTCATAACCCAAATTATGTCAATTACTGTTTCCTTAATTAACAATGGCATTTCTCATATCAACCTCCTTCAGATTCATATATTTTAAGTGAGATTATCATCCTATGAACAACTTTAATGAATGCTCCCAAAATCAGACACACAGGAGAAGGAAACCCATATAGCTTGAGAACGTAACTGGAGAAAAAATAAGGATATATGAATGGAGAGATAGAGACAATATCACATGAAGGTTTTGGAACAGCCATTAAGAACAAAGACATGAAAGGCCTAGGACAATACCATATGTTTGAAAAGATAGAATTTTGTAGTCAGCAAAGTGAGGGACTCTAGAGAAGATTATGGACCGAGAGAAACAAGTGATTGGGATGAGAGGGACCATGAGATCTCAAGGAGCGTTTAGAGAATATTTGCTATACTTAATTAACAACGCATATGGGTTTGTTCTCATTTCTTGTAGGCACAAAACTACATCATGTCATTGTATTCCTGCTAGTTTAATTTTTTATGTGCACCAACTCATTATGTGTTTATGTTTCCCTCCAAACCCCTTGTGTACCTACTGAAGATATGTAGCTGCCTACACGTGACTCTCTCTCTCTCTCTAATATACATACATATACATGTATAAATAACCAGTTCTGTATTGATTATTGTCTACCATGTTAGCAAATAACAAATCTGTGTGCATTAAATAAATGGACAAGTAGCAGCATGAAGTGATCGGCCTTCCTTACACTTCTTTTCGTTCCATATTCTAATGTTCGAAAAAAAAAAGACATCAAGTTGAGGCCAACCATCCCCCGCTCCCCTCAATAGTGTGTTTGAATTAGTTGTAAAAAAAAATTAAATTAAAAATTATTTATGTGTATAATTAATTTTAAAAAAAATAATTATGAGAAAATTAATTTATATTTAAATATATTAGTTTACAATCCATTTTAAGACAAAAAAAATTATTTAGATTGTATAAAAAAGAATCGTTTTTATATACGAAATTACCAAAAGATATATGAAATGATTGAAAACATTATTTAGTTAAGGGTAAAAGAGTATTTATTTATCAAAACTTTTAAAATAAGCTAAAATCACTTAATCAAAAGCTCAAAATTTGAAACATGTTTGGAAAAGATTAATTCTTTTCTAAAATAGCTTTTTTTAATTAAAAGTTATTTTATCTAAAATTTATCTTTTTTGTTTAAAGTATGTAAAATTAATTATAAGTTAAGATTATTTTTTCATTAGCTAAAAACAGTTTTTTTAGAAAAGCTTTTAGTGTGTGTTTGGATTAGCAGTGAAAAAAAGATTATGTGAAAAATCGATTATGAGAAAATTAATTTATGTTTGGATATGTTAATTCATAATCGATTTTATGATAAAAAGTTTTGTTTAGATTGTATAAAAAAAATCGCTTTTATGTATGAAATTACCAAAAGATATATGAAATGATTGAAAAAGTTATTTGACTGACTGGCAAATAGGTATTTCTCTCTTAAAACTTTTGAAATAATCTGAAATCAAATAATTAAAAGCTTAAAATAACAGCTTTTTTTAAAAAAGTTGTTTTTAGTTATAGAAAAATAATATAAACTTATAATCAATTTTACACACTTTAAACAAACAAGATAGATTTTATATAAAACAGCTTTTTAAAAAAAAAACTGTTTTGGAAAAGAATTAATCTTTCCCAAACATGCTCTTAGTATATGTTTGGATTAGCAGTGAAAAAAAAATGTTAAAAATCGATTATGAGAAATACATATGTGCCTTCAACCAAATAATTTTTTCAATCATTTCATATATTTTTTGGTAATTTAATATATATAAGCGATTTTTTTATACAATTTAAACAAAACTTTTTATCTTAAAATCGATTATGAATTAACATATCCAAACATAAATTAATTTTTTCATAATTAATTTTTTCAAAAGTTAATTATACACATGATCGATTTTTAACATAATCTTTTTTTTACAGCTAATCTAAATACACACTAAAAGCTTTTGTAAAAAAGCTATTTTTAGTTAATAAAAAAATAATCTTAATTTATAATCAATTTTACACACTTTAAATAAATAAGATAAATTTTAGATAAAATAATTTTTAATTAAAAAAATATTTTTAAAAAAATTAATCTTTCTTAAATATACTCTAAAAGAAAATTACAAAATTAAACTATTTGAAAAGGTAAAGAGAGAAGCAAACGTCTTCAAGCTGCACATGTTCGCTGGCCAACGATCATAATCAAATGCAAATGTTTAATCGAATGGTGATTCTTGAGCATATGTCCCCTTGAAGTCATTCTTTAATTGATTTCCTCAAGTTACTTTTGCTGTTAGATCGCAGCCTCCTTCTCTTGGACCCCATCCCTAACAAACACACATGTAATGTTTCATTTGCCTTACAATACCATTGTCTCAACCAAGTACCTTAGTTAATTGGACAATAAGAAGTAGGTTGATAGTCCTCATAACCAAGGATAAATCAGTGATCCATATGTGGTCCATACTGTAGCTGTAGCCATCTCAGAGAAAGGACATCATGTTGGGGTCAAGCAGAGCCTATAAGGTTGAGGAGATCTTTAATGAATTTATTGAAGAATTATATTAATGAGTCTGAGACCATGTTTCAACTCAAAACCTTAAGGCGTTAAATTTATGAGTCATTCCATTTATATGTTCTTCACTTTGCCCATTCTTTATTAAGGTATGACTTGAAGTCCCAATAATCTCTCTCTCAAGTGTGAGTCACAAAACCTATTACTTTTTACATAAGTGTGCGTCTTCTAATACTCCACAACACGAGTTAGGCCAAACCCATTTTCTACTAAGAGTCACGCCTTATCACTCCATTTGGACTTTTATACAATCGTCGTCTTTCTAATACTCATCTTAACTGATTCAAATCATTGGTTCTGATTCCACTATTAGGATTAAAGGAAGCCCGTAATGTCGTAGAAATCTACTTCAATGAACTTAGTAAGGAATCACACTAGTGAAGTTTCAACCCAAAACTTTAATATATTAGGTTCATAGTTCTTTCACTTATATATTTCTTATTTTATCAATTTTTTATTAACATGTGACTCTTCACTTATATCTCACTCACATTTTAAGTCTCAGAACATCCTTCCCTTCAGTTATTATTAAATGATGATTTCGATTATTATTATTACATAATGATTAATTTAAGTACACATTTTCCTTTCATGACGCAATAATATCCCAATATTTGAAAGATTATGTGGAACTCTGCTGAACAGGTCCCTCTAAGACACATTATTGGAGATGGGGGAAGAAGAATAGAAAACTATTGAAATTTGTGTAGTAAAAGATGATGGGGAATGAATAAGTTCTTCAGTAATATGATTATGCCTGGTTAGGTGTAAGCAAAGTCAATACGATTTTCAGAGGGACAGCTGTACTGGGTATTTTTATTTTATTTAAGTATAACATATGCAAATAGAAAGGGTCTGTACACCACTCCCAGTGGTGGAAGTACACCAGATCTTCTCAATATTAGATGCTCATAAGTGACAGATAGAAAAGACGATGGAAAGGTAATCTGTATATTGGATATCAAAACCCAGAAGGCTTTATGAAATTTTAGGAGCATGAAATGATTGAAGTCATAGAAAACTCTGTATCCCCATCCTTTCTGGTTCACACTACGCATCAACTGGATTTCCACTTTGCATCTTCCATTTGGCTAGTATGGCACTTGACTGAACTGGTGGTCAAAATCAGATACCTAGATGCAGTGCCATGAACAATTATAACCCTCGCTTACATTATAAAAGGAAAGTGAACCACATCAAGATACTCATATAGCTCCTAAGAATGATTTCTTATCAAATCTTACTGATAAGAATTAAATTAACACAAAAACATATTTGTTTCTTCCATCATTGACTCTCTATTAACGAAACGATAGCGTTGCAATTATTTTAACAACTGCCTGCTGGAAATTGAGATAAATGCCCTGACGTCAAACTTAACATGAGAGGAAGAAAAGAGGTGGGGCATAACTACTCTTATTTGTCCCTGAGGCTCTATGACATTTTTTTGGCTAGAACAGGCTCTATGACAGGTTGCACTGATCTATTAAGTTTCCTGTGGTGGACAAGTGGTTAATGGACTGCAAAACTTAAAGTAGAGGCCCATTTACAGAGGTTTGGGACAGACCGCAGATTCAAGGCAAAGATGGAACCCATGCTTAGCCCACTAAACAAAACGAAATAAACAAAACAGTCTGTAACGAGATCCGTATGATCATTTATGAATATTTCTGCAGGGAAAGCTATTGGGGCAAAAGCTTGCTATTTGGGTAGGACTGCCAACTAATGGATCCTCTGAGACAGTGTGTTAGAAATTGTCGTTTGATCAAGTTGACTTCTTGATTGAAATCCACCAGAACACCACAAGACTAGGTAATACTCCTGTAGACGATGCCCCTATATTTTATCAACAATAATAATTAGAAGTAAATTCTTCATTAAATTAGTTAATATATATAGGTTTGATAATCGATTACTAATTTATAAATAATTGATTATTAAATTTATTAAATAAATAATATATTATATTAATTAAAAATTTAATCATCATTAATTAAATATAAAAATAATATAAATTTTGTGATATGTAAATATCTTTTTCATTTATTTTATCTCTACGGATATCATTGAATACCAAGTTTTACTAATTTCGTAACTTGCATTTTGTTTCAACCCAACAACAAAAAAGAGGGAAAAGAAAGTAAGTGAGCTTTACTGCAGCATCAGTCCAGGCCTTGCATTGAAGTGTCAACACCTTGTGCCTGTTCCCAAATCAAGTCACATTACTTAAAGCATGATTGATTTTCCTTTTTTTTTTTTAAATAATATTTTTTTAATTAAAAGTTATTTTACTTAAAATATATTTTGTTTGTTTAAAGTGTATAAAATTAATTATAAATTAAAATTATTTTTTCATAACTAAAAATAATTTCTTAAAAAAATTGTTATTTTAAACTTTTAATTATTTGATTTTAGATTATTTCAAAAATTTAAAGAGATAAATACATATTTACCTTCAACTAAATAATTTTTTCAATCATTTCATATATTTTTTGGTAATTTAATACATAAAAATAAATTTTTTATACAATCAAAATAAAACTCTTTATCATAAAATTAATTATTAATTAACACACATAAATTAATTTTCTCATAATTAATTTTTAAAAAAATTAATTATACACATAATTAAATTTTTTTTTTTTCACAATTAATTCAAACACACTAAAAAAAAAAAAACCCTCGCATCTCGTGGAAAAGTACCATATCTTGAGGAATCAATTTAAGCCACAAACGCATTATCAACGCCATCAAACCTTTTTATAGCTTTTATTTGACATCCACCCCCCTCCTCTTTTTCTACTACACTTTTAGCACGCTAGACTAGAAATCCATGCCCAACTTGCGCTTAGACAAACACCTATCACCTATGAAGCAAGAGCTATGTGAGCTGATATGATTCTTATTGGTTGGTTCCCAAAATAGGAACCTTTTTCTACTTATCACCGAAATGCCTTCTGGCATAAAGAACACCTTCTCTGTTTTGCAAGTTCTCTAGCTATCTCTTAAGATTCTCTATGAAATATGTTATGCTTTCGCAAGAGATTGCAGCGACCAGGTATGAGTGGTGGACTTCTAATGCTATTGAAGAGTCAGAGTTCCCTTCCTTTTTGTGACCCTCAATACCCCGACGATCTGCGACCTTGGTTCTTGGAGAGCAACGTTACTCACAATTCACAACCGATGTGATTAAGTTTTAAGCTATATTTGGATGGATGAAGTGAGTGATTATTAATAAAATGTAATGGTAAAAAGATCATAATACATTGTTTGAGAGTTTTTAAGTAATAGAGGATAGTGGTTAAGAAAAAAAATTTAAACCACTTCATATTACTCATATTTTCAAATTTTCATACCTTCTAATTTGAAGGTGAGATAAAATATTTTATTTTTTTTAATTTTTAAATAATTATTTATAATTTTAACTCTTTTTTTATTTTTAAATAATGTTATAGTAACAAAAATTAAAATAATAATATTATAAGTAAAATTTGTAATTTACTCTATTCTATTAATAATTATTATAACTTCTAAACAATAGAATATAATTTCTTTTTATTTCTTCTTTAAAATTTTTAAACAATAAAATGATATACTTTTATTTTCTTTATTTCATTCCGTTCCAAATTACTTTATCTTCTTGAAGACTCCTTAAACATAACTTTTTTAAGACCTTACGAGTCAGGACCACTCCACGGTCTCCGCCATAATAGATAATTCTATCAAAGGGAATAACTAATAATCCATGACTGGAACTTTTCCAAGGATTATACCACTAGAGTGCCCTACTGGATTGAGAGGACCAGGTTCTCGATTAAAGGGAATTAGAAAAGACGAAAAAAGGAAAGGTAGAGGGCTACCACATTGGCATCAGCCTCACACTAGTGATTCAACCATTTGACTCCATTTTTAGATTGAAAAGAGTAATATAACTAACTAGGTGGCTTCGCAAACTTGTGTTTGAAAGATATTATCCTAACTATAATTCTAATTGCCTTGCAAGTTGCAACAATATGTATCTTTTAACCACGAATCGTACGCAGAATGTGTATCTTTCTGTAATACTTTCTGGCCGGGCTATAGCTAAGAACAGGAAAGAGGAAGCCTCATTCATGTATGCATAAAAACTATAGAAATTGCTTGCATCTTATGATATTAACCTGTTCGTTTATGTTGAGAAATATTGAAGACCACATTCATGCCAAAGATTGTGGAATTGATTGAGATTATCAAGCGATTGTTGAATTTCAAGGATCAATACAATAACAATTTTACCTAACTTAGTCACACCTATAATATGTATATATCTCAAAAAACTATGAGATCTATAAAAGTATAGAATTAGTACTTGGATTAGGAGTTGAAATACACTAGGTTAGACTATCTTTTATCTTAAATAGGTCTGACTTATTTTATAAAATATTAACCTTAGCTTGTTATATTATCTATCATAAATTCTTTTTTTTTTTTGTCTTGACCTTTTTTTAAAATTATAAAAGTATAACATAGTCTAAAAATTTATTTAAAAGCTTATATTACATAAAAGCTTTTAAATAGGTCAATACTTCAAACTTTATAAATTTTAAATATATTTGATATAAAATAAATAGATTATATTAATATTATAATTTTTTAATTATACTTATATTTAATAAATAAATAAATAAGCTGATTTAACACTTGTTAGGTCAAATAGACTTATTTTATTAAATAAGTCTTTTTAAAAGTTTAAACTTGATTTATTTAATAAATAAAATAGGATAAAATAAGTCGAAAATAGGCTAGGTCACCTGAGTTATAAATTATAATTTTGAAGGGATCAATTACTATAATTATTAGTGTTATAAAATTTAGATCAGTCATTAACTCGATATGAATATTGAATCAATAGGTCAATGGCTTAATCGGTAAATAACTAGTCAAATCACATAAAATTAAATAAATATAAAATATTTTAATGAAAATAAAAAACAAATAAAATCATAAATTGAAAATACAATTTCACAAATATAAATATTATCTCATAATCAAATCAATTATTAAAAAGATATAATGCTATTAAAAAATATAAATTCACAAAACACAATCATATCTGAACAATTATATCTCACAGTTCACGGCAAGATATAAGCAATTAATGCTAATAAAAATCTAGAATTTCTAGACCAACCAATTCTTATCTGTTTCAAGCGTACCTCAATCTTCATTCATGCTTTTGTCTTTATGTGTGTGAGGTTTTAAGTTTTAATTAGTGTTCTGAGAATCATGTTAGTAGAATGTATGCGATAGTGAGTTAGGTAGTTAAATAATTATGGTTTAATTATAAAATTAAATTTATAATCAGATTATTTTAAAGTAACCTACTATTAATTTTTTATTACATTATTTAATTCGATTAATTAATTTAGACAGTTGAATTGATTCAACTTAAATAAAAAGTCCCACCAATTTAATGTTAAATCTGATTTCACCAACATTAGTTTTAACACTTTAATTAGTCTTTAGCCACTGTACATACAAAGCGTTCAATACTTCAATGTTATTATTATTCTCTCATTTGACCGAGCTAGCAGTGGTGGTGGGATTTGCAAATCTTCTTCTTTTCTCTTGTTTCTTCTCTCCATGAGCTTCTAAACTAGCGGCTAAGTTTGGCATCGTTTACTATTTTGTACGATTGTCTCTTCCTATCTAATATTGCAAGTTCCTTCTGATGGTGGTGACTGGAAGGCAGAGAAGCTGTTGAACAGAATCTGGGTTACGCTTGTGCGAATGGAGGAAGCTATGTTGCTCGACCGGTTAGCAATAAACAAGCCGAGTCATTTATATTCAGTTGGTTCATTTTGGTTTGACTACATAAAGGATCCAATAGGTTGTTCGAACTAAGCAGGACTTGTTCACCGATTTACTAATCTGAATCAAGTTTTATAACACTAATAATTATATAATATTTCATTTGAAAATATTTCCTTTTATATTGTAAAACATCCATTATAAATATGGCCCCTTCTATAAATCCTATAAATATAAATGAAAGAAAAAAAAATATAAGGATATTTTGGAATATTTTTTTTTAAAAGTAAAATTTATTTTATTTTTTAGATATAATATTTGAAAAGGTTTTTTTAGTTAAATTAATCTGCAAATTCTTCTAATTTTTTAAAAAAATTAAATAAGTTCCTGTAATTTAAAAACTATAAATAGATTCTTGTACCTTCAAAAATATTTTAGTTGGGTTCTTAAAAGATTTTATTGGTAAGCTAAATTCAAGACTCCATTAAAAAAAATTTAAAACTATTGTAAGTTATTTATAATTGAACAACTTTTTTATTTTATATAAAATGTCTTTTTAGAAACACAAAAATCTAGTTTAAAAAATCATAAAACGTGCTTTTTTTCAGTTCTTCAGCTTTTTTTTACAAAAAAATCATACAAAAATACTAATTTTTCTTTTTGAAAAAAAAAAACACATTTAAACGATCACATAGCCTTTAGCCTGTAGGCTGCCATGGCCGAACCACGTCGTACAAAATCTTGTCTTTATATATATATATATATATATATATATATATATATCTCATAAATTTATATTAAGAGCTTATGTTAAAGAACTGAATTTTCTCGGTGGACAAAAAACTGGGATGTCTTGCTCTAAACAATTTTTTTTCCAAGAAGGCAAGATAAAAAAAGAAAATAAATATATTCGTAAAGAAAAACTAAATTTATTTCAGAAAGAATCGGAATTCTATAATAGCCTGCACTCTACTTCAAAATCTTTTTAATTTTTTTGGTAAATTAGGAGACTTCTATTTGAGATTTAGGTGAGGAATTGGGAAAATAGAGCTAGTGTGGGGGATGAAACCCCCACCTTAACACCACCGCCCCTGGTGTTGCATTCTTATTTAATGTGTACTTCTGTCTGCATTGGTTCCTAAAGCTTGAACAAATCACCACTGCAACACTTCTGCGCATTACAACATTTACCTCATGCTTGTATTTCAATCCGGGCTTAACAGCTTAGGTTTCATTGACAGAATGTGATTTATTTTATGAACAAAGCAAGGTGGAAGAGCCTATCAGTTTTTCTTTGTCATTACTAATGAAAATGGTACTTCATTCTTTCACCAATCGGCTGTGACACAAGATCCCCAAATACCCAACCAGGGAAGAGATAAAACCAGTAGGACCTGTTAGAGTCCTACCAAAACATGCAGAAACAAACAATGTGCTGTGGTGATACCATAGTACGGGTTTCAGGTAGCCAGCTAGAACCTTTTGGAATGTTGCTCAGAACAAAAAAAAACCAATTCCGAAGATCTGAGAACTGAATAAAATAAATAAATCTTGCTTAGGCCCCCTCTTGGCAGCTTCTTGCCAGTCCAACAGATTACGTCAGTGATGACTGATGGGCACTACTTTCTAAGATACTTGATAAATACTTGATCTCTGACGCCAAATATTTGAGTCTATCTTGGATGGAATACCCAACAGGCCATGAAGGAAAGAGTCTCATTCAATCAAGTTACTTGATGTACGCTGCCATGAATTGCATAGTTAAAAGTGTAATGATATTTGTATATGAATTTAATTTTAATTTATTATTAGTGTAAAAATTTTTATACTGTTATTTAATTATGTATTGACATATCATTAAAAGAGTTAGACTTTTTAAATAGTTATTGTGATAGTTAAATTTTTTTAATGATTTATTAACACATAATTAGATGATAATATAAAGAAATTTTACACTTTTAAAAAATTAAAATTAAACTCTTTATATATTATTATTATTTTTTATTTTTATATTTAGTTAATAATAAATAAATTTTTAATTAATATAAAATATCATTTAGTTAATAATTTTTTATAATCCATTACTCCTTAACGCAAAATCTAATAAAATCACAAACTAATCGGCAGCAAGGTTTCCTAAAGTACACCCAAGCGAACCTGATTTGGGTAATTCGAATTTTTATAAACATAGAAAAGGCCTATGTTAACATCACATTCGGATGCAACCATTAAAATAAAATGAAGAGCAAAGTTTGCACCATAGTCCAACAAGTGAATTTATCATAAGCATATTTGAGAAATATTATTTTTTAAAAAATAATTTTATTTTTAATAAAAAATTATTTTATATAAAATATATCTTATTTATTTAAAATATGTAAAATTAACTATAAGTTAAGATTATTTTTCTATAAGTAAAAATAATTTTTTGAAAAAATTTGTATTTGGAATTTTTAATTATGTGATTATATATTATTTCAAAAATTTTGGTAAATAAATATTCTTCTGCCTTCAACTGAATAAAAGGTTTAATCATTTCATATCTCTTTTAGTAATTTAATACATAAAAGAGATTCTTTTTATATAATCCAAACAAAATTTTTTATTTTAAATTAATATATCCAAACATAAATTAATTTTTTCATGATTAATTTTTTTAAAAAATTAATTATACATGAATCGATTTTTAATATATTTTTTTACAACTAATCCAAACACACATTAAGAATATAGCTTCATTCGCTATTTTGTGATTATTTTGTTTTCTTCCTCCTTATGTGGCCTAATTGTAATATTTGTGATTTTGTTTCATTTTCAGATTAGATTTAATGATCATTCTCCTTGATTTATGCTTACCAAAATAATGTCACATGGTGAACTTAGGAAGCACGGATATCAGATACGTACTCATGTACCTATATTAGATATTGTGCTAGATATTTCTCATGCACCATTGAATACTTTTAACCTATATTTTGTAAAAAAAATTTCACTTTTTTAATTTTTGTATCAATATAAATGAAATACTATAAGAACTTAATAAATGTTACTTTTATATCATGTTTGTAATAATTAATGTTAAAAATAAAAATTATTTTTTTTACTTTTTTTTTAATTATAAATGACTTAATTATTATTTTTATTTATGATGTATTATCATCGTTTTATATTTTTTTTATGTTTTATAATATTATATATATATATATATGTTATTTCATATGCTGACATACTCGTACCCTCCTTTTTAAAGAAATTTTGTATCCCATTTTGTACTGATGTTGTATCCGACACCAGTACCTGTTTTCGTACATTGTAGTTGTCAACATAACACGATTATTAGTACCGGCATAACTCAAGTTAGCCTATTCCTGATAGTTATTTGACTTCAATCATTTTGATTCTAACAAGTTGATTATAAAATACTTGGACTACTTGAAGGTGAGTTTGTAAAATTCCTAAGCAATAATAAGTTTCTCCAAATACGCAACTATCAAGCTAATAAAATGTTCTTGTCCACATTCAAGGAAAATTACTTTATTTGTAATGAGAAAGAAAAGAAAGCCGGACTGGGAAAATGATTTGAAATTTGGAACCAGATTCATTTGAAACTGATTCCCTCTCTGGCTGTAGCTAATCAAATCTTCTTGTCCTGCTTCATTTCGTGGTTCCAAAGCAGACGGGTCACAAGACTTACCTACTTTTGCCAATTCAGATTCGCTTATTAGCTACAACCCACTATCCTTGAGCCATATATAAGCAGAGCACCCACTGCATTTTTCTTACAGAAGCCATCCCTTCAACTAAAGCCTCCTCTGTTCTTTTCTCTTATCATTAATCTTTCTTATCCTTTTCTAGCTAGCACCCTACAAAATTACAGTCCCTATTGGGCTCTTACCATCCAACAAGTTCAACTTCTGACAGAATAGACTAGATTACTTATGGCCTCAAGCTCTCTCAGCAAACAAAAACCTTCAGACTCCTCCTGGACACCAAAACAAAACAAACTGTTTGAAAAGGCACTTGCAAAATATGATAAGGATACCCCTGACCGCTGGCAGAATGTAGCCAAAGCAGTTGGTGGAAAATCGGCAGATGAAGTTAAGAGGCACTATGAAATCCTCTTGGAGGATCTGAGACACATTGAGTCTGGCCGTGTTCCCATTCCCAACTACAGACCCACAGGAAGCAGCAGCAACGTTGATGAAGAAGAGAGGTAATGCTTACTAACAAAAACTCTATTTCCTTTCTATCTTCTCATCTCTCTTTCCGAGTACACTAAATGATATATCATTAACTAACTCCCTTTTCACTGTCCCTTCTAAATTCTAATCCTCCTCGTGCATGCATTGTTCCATTCTTTGTCCTTCTTTAATAGCCCTACTTTATTTTATTCCAATGTTAGCCAAAAGGGGTTGGCTTACGCTGAAGTTATAGTCCAACATAAAGATATATAAATATCATTACAACTTTCTTACAAAACCATATGTGATACAAAACGATTCGCCGCTAGGGTAAAAAGGGAGCTGAAGCTTATGACTTTTACAGAATTGCCCTGCAACTGGGTTACTATACAGGAAGAAGGAGAGACCACTAACTGAAACCAATAATATTTTTGTCAAATTTGAATATTTTTATACATAACTTTGTTCATGAGTTGCTTTACCAGTCCAGGAGATTAAATCGCATGAGACAAGGGGCAAATGCTATGGTACAAAATCACCATTTTCTTGCACCGATGAGACATACACGTTACTTGTTTTGCACCACAAATTTCAATTTCAAATCTTCTACACTCATAAATGTTTTGTTACACTTGGATTCAATTTAACAGTCTAGCAAATGCAATTAGGTATAACTGATTTCACTTACAAATTTTTTTTATGTCAAACTGCTTTTTTTTTATGCAACCTGAGCATTACACTGATGTAACAAAACAATATTGTTGCTATGTTAAGTTACTATAATCCCTGACGGTTATACAGCATGGGACCCATGCAATTGCACAAATTCCCTGATCATCAGACCATAGTAAAATACTCCGTATTTATTGACACTTATTCTTCAAGATTCTGTAACGATAATATTGCTTTTCGTTAACTGGTGAATATTATGCCACATTGCATTAGCATCTCCAAATGATCAGGAGCATGCAAAACGTCTGATCGTGACTCGGACCTAATGAAGTACTTATCATAAACAAATATTAACTTATTCTAGCCTGCAGAGCAAAATAAAAACAAGGACCTAAAACTTCTATCACAATCAAAAGGATCAGTCCCTCTCACTTGGTTCAAATCACGTAATCATGTTGTGACACCAAATTGATCGTGCCACGTGTCTGTTGCACTCTGCAATTTGTCACTATTTTCTGTTCGTTTCCATTTTATATATACTTACATATAACATACTCTTGATTTTCTTTTTCTTTTTTATTATTTGGTTCCCCCAGGCTTCTGAAGTATCTGAAGCTGAATTGATTCGAAGCAATGCCTGTGTTAAATACGCAGCAGAATTAACTTCCTCTCTCTGCCTTCCCATCTCCCCCCCCCCCCCCTCTTCTCTTTTCCTGCCATTGTAATTTAGATCATTTTAATGCATTATCCTATTCTAGCTAGAAACATTATCAAGTTCTTAACCAGGAAACTCTCCCCATCTAACACTCTTTCTCCACCCTTTGAAATGACTAATAAACCTCTAGAGGGAAAACATCTACGGGTCCAGCACAAATCGTCAGTCGTTATGACGACGGCATAGCAAAATATTTCTCAATAATTTTCAAGTAAAGCAAAAAAATAAAAAGGAGACTGATGAGTGATGAGTAAATGACCAGTATTCAAGGGAAGACTTGCTTATAGTATTTGCTGAACACAACTATGATATAAGGTTAAAGGCTCCACCTGGGCTAACGAGATGTTATAATCCGGTTACATTATCGTATTAAAGACGCCTGCTTCAGAATATGTACTATTTATCAGAAAGAAAAAGAAAAAAGAGAAAAGTAAAAAGTGGCTTGATTTTGCAGCTTAGCACCCATCCCATACATATTCCCTCGTACAAATCAAACAAAAGCATACTCGCTCAGAATGTAAACCTTGACCATCTTTTAGAACAATCAAATTCAAAGCTTAGTTTTCATAATCTCAAGCTCTCTCAGTTAAGTAACTATAAATTGAAACCAATTCCAGCCAAAGCAGAACAAATACCACACAACAACTAGCACCATAAGCCGGCAAATTATGGTTCAGGCTTTTGGTAGAACTTCGCTTTAAGGACAAAAAACAGAATTTGAAAGCAGAACTAAACTTGAGCTTAAGGATTGAGAGACTTTTGTAATATCAAGAGTTTGAACTTATAAGAAAATATTTGTGAAAAGAGATAACTTCAATATTCCGAACAGAATTTGTCTCATACTCAAAGTGTGAGAATACTCAGGTAAGAACTAAAAATAAAAATAGAAAAGCAGAACTAAACCCTATCTTGCTAGTTGCTATGATACCATTATACTTGAAGGAATGCTTATGATTAAGCACTAGAAAAAGAAGGGAAAAAAAAAAAGACATGCAAAACTTACAAGCATATTAAATGAAGACACGATTAACATAGATTTCGACTCCATGTTGATTATCAGCCTTAAAAAATATTGTCAATGATTTATGAGCTGCTGATGCAATAGAGGGGACAACAGACAAGCTAACCTGTCCGATCATGACTTACATTACATGATAAGACACAATATATTATCTGGCGTGAATTTTCCAAAAGAATGTCGTCTACATTTGCTAGTTACCTTTCAAAAAGAAAAGAACTTCTACCAAAACCAATAATTCAGAGATCAGAAGGGGGGGAAATGGGACAAAAAGAGAAAAGAAAGTGGAATACTCTCGCTTCATGCCCATCAAGATTTAAATCAGTGACTGATTACTTCCAAACAAACGGTTTTTCATTATTCCATAGCATAGTTTTTTTTGGCATATTCAAACATTCAACAGTAAATATGATCAACAACCTAGAGCTAGAAGAGGAAGACACTAAATCACCCAAAGGTGGAACCGAAAGCGACAAAAAAAAGGTGAAATGATTTTTTTTACCTTTTGCTATGTTGGGGTCCCCGCTAAGCCCAAATTAGAAGACAACAGAACAAGGGCGAGCTTCACTCCCCTGTTGATATCATCCAACAAAACAAGGCTGCAGCCATGAGGGAGCTGTTGAAATTCATGTAGACCTCCATCCAATCTGTGAGGATAGTTTGCTAGCCAAGAATGGTTTTAGTGCATGTTGCTTAGAAAAGGTGGTTTTCTTTAAGAGCTCTATTTAAATGGATTCCAATACGCAGCTTCTTTTCTTTCGGTATTATTGTTTTATAATTTGAAGCATAATATTCGGATTTGTTCATACTAATATACTTATGTAATATTATTTATAAAAAAAATATTTTAATCAATTCGATCATTGAATTATACATTCTTAATATGTTGATCTTGTAAATTAAGAAGTTTAGAAATTCAAACAATTACAAATATATGATCAAGCAATGAATTTGTTGAAGTATATTTTTGAAAACTTACAATAACTGATATGCGTGTTATATAGCCCTAAAGGAAGTACCCTTAACTGAATATTGGAATCTGAAAGGAGCCCAGCCCAATAGTCACAAATAGCAGTGGCTCCTCAACCACGTCAGTGCCACCACTACACATTAGTCGTAGTCCTAGCAATACTCTTGATCCAAAGAAAGGTGAGGTACCCAAAAAGAGTAAGGCCTAATGGCAATTAACTTTCTCACTGTGGAATGGTATGTACAAGTTAATTGTTCTCTATAAAAAAAATATAAAAAAAAAACACAAAAAGAATGAAAGCAAGAATGAAAAAAAACTAGTTAATCAAATGTTTGTCCAAACACCCGTTGGCCGTTTGTGAGAGTCCAACGCATATTGCACAGTTAGGGGTAGGAATAGGTTGGTGGTTTAAAGGAGTTTATAATTTAACATATTTATAGTTTATTTTGATAGAATTTATTTATTAAATAAGTTGGGTTCAAATTTTTTAAAAATTTTGTTTAATAAATAGGCCAAGAACTTTAAAAAAAAGTGACTTATTTGATCGACCTATTTATTTATTATAATAATATATAATTAAAATTTTATAATATTTATATAATTTATTAGTTATATATTAGTATAATTTATTAATTTTATACACAATATAATAATCATGTTAAAAGCTAGTTATATTTAAAACCTATAAAGCTTGAACTTGTCGACTTATTTAAAGATTTTTATATAATGTATGCCTTTAAATAAGCTTTCGGGTTAGGTCAAAGGAAATAGAGAAAAAATCATAGGCGTAATAAATCAAGTTAAGGCTAAGAAATTTTAAAATAGGTCAAACATATTTAAGGTAAAGTTTAGCCTAACCTAATATATTTTCACCCCTATGCATGTTGCATGTTTGGACATAGATATAAAATGATTTTTAGTTGCAGAAAATTAATTTGACTTAAATTTTTGTAGTGGAACAGTCTCATTTTCTTTATTTTAAAATAAATCTTCAATAATTTAATATAATAATAATTTTATAATATCTAAATAAGCGATGCCTATAATTTTAGGGAAAATTATAATTATTTTAAAAGTAATTTACTTTATAACACTAAAATAAACAAAAATTTAAAATAATTTTTTACAGTTAATTAAAAAAATTACAATAAATTTCTTTATAATTTAATCCAAACAAGTACTTACTCGTTAGTTTTTTAATTTTCAAGAAATAATTTTTTTCTTCAGCAAAAATTAGTTGTTTTTTTTTTCTTTTCGGCTTTATTTTTTTTGGTTTTGCTAAAATATTACTTGTTCAGCTATACTATAATCAATCATGGAATGAGGCGTAAAGTGGATGCCTAAATATACTTGGGAGATATGACTTTGTGATTTTTACTCTTCTAATCTTACACTAAGTCACTTGCTTACTAAGAAATTGAAAAAGCTTCAGGACAATAAAAAGCTATCGAGGCCAATTTTGAGAAATGATATATGCATAAATACATGTGGAGATTGTGTAGGATCTGGGTGGTTAGAAAAAGCTCAAGTAAATTCATAGAAAATACTATGAAGAATGTGTTGTGTAAATATCATTCCTATCAAATTTTGTCTTTATTAGTGATGAGGGGTTAATTTCATAATTGCCTTCACCCATCATATTAACCCCACCCCAAACAGGCTCATCCTTGGTTAGAAATAGAATACTCTATATAAGCCAATAAGGCGAACAACAATCAAAAGATAGGAAGGTGCTAAGAGTAACAGATGATAAACAATCATCCCCAATCCATGAGTACCGTTTGTCTTCTGGGTTAAAAAATCAGTGGAATCTATGCCCCCCCACATCCATTCCATCAGCTGCTTGCTTGCTAAGTTGCTGGCTATAGAGAGAAGGAAATTTCTTGGTTGCTTCTAATTACAATTAACAAGCAGGCAGTACAATATTTACCAGCTAGGTGCTGGTTGAATAACTATTGTAAAAATGTGGTTTGTACAAGCTACTGCAGAATTAGTAGTCTACGTTATCAATCTCTTTCACTGCCCAAGAATTGGTTGCTAACAGCTATGGTCCAAATAATTTGACTGACATATCAAACACGCACACGCTAAGTTAAGAAATGCAACTTTATTAGACGTGATCTTAGACTATTCTATGGGGTGCTCCTTTCATACATTGTGCAGATAATCAAAATTACCTACCCTGACAAAAATACTACCATAAATAGTTTACACTCTTCTGTTTATTCATCTTCCCTTTTACAAACGTTAAAAATATACTCACCAAAAAAAAAAGGTTAAAATATTAATATCAACGTATGAGATGAGGTCAAGAATGTTCCTTTCTGTATGAAATTTATTCCTCTTTAGTTTAGGTTTTTTTAGGGGGGGCGGAGAACCTATGTGTCCTGTTTTTTGTCCCTATAGTTTGAAACTTTGAATATATCAGCCTCCATATCAATCTAGAAGCATTCAAAAGGGGAATGAAGATAGGACGAGAGGTATTTTAATGCAAAACATGGAAACAACACCGGCTAAGTAATTTGGTCAAAATAACAACACAATTGAAGAATTTACTTGCGAACTAAGATATTGAAGGTGCCAGTGAAGAAAGAAATGTAAGTTAACATTGACACTTAAGAAACATTGTCTACTTTAAATAGACAGGGTAACAGAAGGAGTTAAGTAACTTAAAATTGAAGATTTAAGTTACCAATTGATGGATTTTTTTGGACTAAATTGATGTAAACTAGGGATCAAATTATCAATGCACTCAATAGTCAATCAAGAGCCCTACAAAGGCCCCAATGATAATAACATTGAATAACTCAAATTCAACACTATCTTGGATTTGACCAAAAATAAATCACTCTGGCTTAGACCAAAAAATGTAGGCCCAACCAAACTAACCGGACACCCCGTGTGGTATGGCCTAAAAGCAATCAAGCAATGAAGCAAACACTTCGTGTGGTAGAACGCATAAAGCGCTGCACTAAAAAGAAAAGAATAGGATTTTCTTTTAAAAAAAGGCTTCTTGCAAAGGCTGGCCATGTGGCATGTGCTTTTTCCTACAGTATCTAGAATGCAACTGAGAAATTCTTAGCGAACATGTTGGAATAAGAAACTTTAATACTATTTACCAAAAAAAAAAAAGATGCTTTAATACTTTCTCTATCTCCTTCTTGCCTTTCATATGCTTAATTGGAAAAAGACATTGATGCTCACTATTCATTTAGACTTTTTCTTATCTGCACAATGACCAGCTTTACGCATTAAAGTTCCAACAAATTTCTGTTTTTGGTAAGCAAGTTCCAACGAAGCTGTAACCAAATTAAAATAATTACATGAGCGTATTCTATGCATAATGTTTGAATGAACGAATGCTCACAACATATCAACACTACTCTGCATAATAATGATGCAAAGAAAGGGGTGTAATAATATTATAATAATACAGCCAGGGTTCAGAGCTCAAGCAACCCAATATGGATTAAGTAAGTGTCACTTCTAAATATCAAACAACAGACATCCCTGAGCCAATAAATTTGGAAATAAAATGAAGATAAATGCCTATTTCAGAACTGATACTAGAACTATATAACTATCTCAACTGGGTACCTATCAATGCAATCTTCCCATGGACTCTTGGGTGAGGGCTTCACATGTCTCAGGGCCTCCCACACTGCACTGTTACACTTAAACCCACTGCCAAATGCAATCTGCCAGACACGGTTTCCCTTCCTCATCCTGCCCTTTGCCTCTATGTAAGCCAACTCATACCAAATTGAACTCGAGGAAGTGTTCCCAAACCTGTGTAGAGTCATTCTAGATGCCTCAACGTGCACTGGCAGAAGCTGCAGGTTCTTCTCAAGCTCATCGATCACAGCCCTCCCACCAGCATGTATGCAGAAATGATCAAAAGCAAGCTTGAAATCTGGTATGTAAGGCTTCCCTTTCGCATTGAATATCTTCTTGATCACCAACTTAGCAAAGAAGAGAAGTTGTTCGCTTATGGGTAGTACAAGGGGCCCCAATGTTGTGATGTTAGTCTTAAGAGCTTCACCAGCAATAGCCATGAGATCCTTTGACAATGAGACCCCTGTTTTCCCAGCACCGTCCTGCTCCTGATAAACGCACCTGAATGCCTTATCGTCTGCCCCTTTATGAGTCCTCACAACGTGAACAAGCTTGTACTTGGCTCGTCGCCTATCCAAAGCCTTGTTAGAAAGCAAAACCGCAGACCCACCAACGCGAAACAAACAATTGGGTATCAACATGGACTTCTTGTTCCCAAAGTACCAATTTTGAGTAATGTTCTCTGTGCTAACCACGACTGCATAAGTGTTCCCATGAACCTGAAGCATATCCTTAGCAAGATCAATTGCTATAACACCAGCACTGCAACCCATACCCCCCAAGTTGAAGCTCCTTATATTACCCCTCAGCTTGTACCTATTCACTATCATAGCCGAAAGCGACGGTGTGGGATTGAACAAGCTGCAATTCACAACAAGGATTCCAATATCCTTGGTTTTGACATTGGCATTCGCAAATAGATTATCCAGTGCACCAAACATAACCTGCTCGGCCTCTTCTCTCGCAGCAGCCATGGACGGCGTTGTTGGGATTCGGTGCATCGCTTCAGGGGCGTAAGTTTCTTCCCCAAGGCCAGAGCGTTCCAAAATCTTGCGTTGAAACTCGAGGGAGGACTCGTCGAAGTCCCCTGTGAGCCTCGAGTGGTCCATGAATTGGGTGAATTTTACACTGAGATGAGGAGGGGGTCGATAGCATGAGTAGTCCACGAGGTAAACGGATCTCGGGCGAGTCACAATGTAAACGGTGGATCCCAAAACGATGAGGATAGAGCAGATGATGACACTGACGAGGTTGTACTGGAGGTTGAACCAGAGCTGGTGAATGTCTTGTGGGTTCATTTGGGATGCTTGAATGGTGATGATGGACATGAGAGGGATCAAGCAGAGGGTGAAAAGGTGGGTGATCAAGTAATGGTAGCCCAGTTTCACATACTTGAGATTCACACTCTGCAAAAAATCTGACGGCAACCTCCTGGTGGTCTTTTGGGTCTGAATCACTCCGCTACTGTTGGGGGTGGTGGTGATGATGGGATCAGAACTACTCATGGTGGGTTTGTTTCAGATTCAGTGATGGCTTCGAGAGTGATGCAGAAAATACATAGGGGTGGGTTGAGACTTGATGAGTGAGAGATTCTGAGATTGGGTGGCAGTGGCAGTCAAAGCAGAGACAATGAATTGTTTCAGCGTCTTAGACTTTGGAAATGACAAGAGTGTGGTGCGGTGTGTTTGGGATTGGTACTTTCTAGTTACAGGACGCTTTTTGCAGGCAGATATTATGGTTCAGATTAATTAGGGGTTATTTCCTATTTTATCTCCTTTTTGAAAAAAAATATTTATGATATATTATTCTTCTGTTTAAAACAAAAATTGAAGAAAACTGAAAAGAATAGAAGAAGAATGTTGCATAAATTAATGACGATGTATATAAAAAGTATAATAGTCTACTTGTTTCAATAAGTGAAAAAAAAATATTAAATGAAAGATAAAATTTTAAAAATAATAATATATTTAAGTTACGTTGTATTTAAATACACTACCATGTTTGTTTTTAAAAAATAAATCAATTTTAAGTAAGAATTTTTCTTATATAATAGCATAGATACCAAGTGAATGCATTAGCTAAAAAAAGTAATTTATATTAATTAATTTTCTAATTAAAATTAAGATATAAGTAAATAGCTTATTATAAGATGGAAGGAGGTCATCTTAAGGAAGAAAATTGTTGCTCATTCATAAAATGAGGAGATCATGTTTGTTACGGTAAGGAAGTTATCTTTAAGGAATAAATTATGTATTCTGGATATTACATTATTATATTAAAAAGATAATATGTAATACTATATAATTATATATTGGGTTGAATTGAATTTAAAATATTATATAAAAAATTTAAACTAAATGTAATAATTAAAAAATTAATAAAATATTACTATTTTCCCATATTTGGGAACACGACACAGCTTCCGTTTCTTTCCCGCACCACATACGATGCTATATAGTATGACGCTCTGTTTTTATTTTCGGTTTTTGCATTAACGTAGGCTACACAGTTAAAGCTAATCTCTCTTTTTTGGTTACCATTTACCAACCTTAGCTCAAGGTACTCTAAATTTATTTAGGATCCAATTTGGACGCAGTAATTGGAATTAAAAAAGAATTTTAATTTTAATCCAAATTCTTATTTTCAAATTTAAAATTTTATGTTTGGGTTATGCAAAAAATTAGGATATGAAATTGTAATTTTAACTTCAATTCCAATTCTGGTGTTTAAATGTAAGATGAAAATTTCAAAAAATCATTAATAGTTATAAAATTTTACATTAATTTTTTTAATAAGAAATAATTTAGTTATAAAATTAAATTAATAAAAATATTAACACATGCAATAATAATTTTTTTAATATAATAGTCACATTTTAAAAAAAATTATTTTATCATATAGTAAAATTATATCAATTTTTTTTTATAAAAAATACATTAGAGTATAGGCAAGTTCTTGTTTACTAATGAAATTTTTCATAAAAATATTGAGTTTCATTAAAAATAAGTAATTAATTTTTTTATTAAAATAAATAAAAAATCATTTAAATTTTAAAATATTGAAAATAAATTATTGAACACATATCAATGATAGTGGGAGAGAAGTAAAAGATTATTGTTAAGGTCGGAAAAATATATCAAAACATATTATAAAATTTATTATCTTAATAAACATTATTATTACTTTATATTATAAAATATTAATATTTTCTATATAAAAGATTAAAAATATTTCAAAATATAATTACTACTTTAATAAAAACAAATTATTTAAAAATTAAATGGCAATAAAAAATAATAATAGTCATAAAATTATTTTAGAACAATATGAGAGAGAGAGAAGCTTTAATTCTAGTTATAGAATTGATAATTTTTTAGGCTCAATCGAAAAATTGAGAACAGGCCCAAATATGCATGACTCGGTCAAAAAAAAAAATCGGTCGAGTTAATCGAGTGACTGTCAAACCGACTAAATCACCCAGTTTACTAAGATTCATTTGTATTTTTTATCCAATTAACTGTTCGAATCGGTTAGAGGATTAGTTCACCTGTCCAAATGACCGATAGTTCTAAAACATTGGAATTAACTGAATCACTATGCAGATTTTGATTCAACACTCAAGGTACAGTAGCTGGAAACATATATATCAGTAAGGCTATGTTTGGTATTACGGAGGGAAAGAAAAAGAAAGAGATATGATAGAAAAGAAAAGAAAAAAAAAAAAAAGAAGTAAAGAGTTATCACTTACCTTATTTAGTATCATCGAATAAAAAAGAAAAAAAATTTCTCTTCCTTTATTTAATTTTATTAAAGAAAAGAAAGAAAAAAAGAAACAAAATTAATAAAAATAAATAAAAAATAATATAACAACTCATTTCCCTCCTAATCCATGGGTAATGGGAAGGATGGAATATTGGTGAGACCTATGAATTTTTTATCCATCCAAATTATTTCCCTTCTACTCTAAACTAAATATCAAACAAAGGATGATAACAATCTTTACCTTCCTTTTCTTTTCTTTCTCTTCTAATTTGCATACCAAACATAGCCTAAAAGAAATCATTTAGAGATGGAAACAAGTATCGGTAATTTATTGCTTAATTTCTCTCATTCAATGCTTTTTATTTCACACCCCAAGTCTACCTCACGAAATCCTTGAGCATTCTGTAGCTCCTTCTCAAATTCACCTTCTGCGTATCAGCTTTGGCTGTCGGTAGTCCTTTATCAACAATTAACTTGCTTAACTCAACCTTTGCCATAAGGGTGGGAAAACGGGCCGACTCGAATAATGGACAAAAAATTAAGTTAAAATATAAAAAATTTGCTTCAATTATGAAATTATTAATTCTGATGGGTTTGGTATTTAAAGTGAGTTGTAAATCATTTATTAATTGTTGGTTTCACAATAAATGTTAAAAAGTTTATTAAATATAAATCACAACTAATGAATATTAGATAACTCATATTGAGTATCGATACCCTGAAAAAAATATATAGATACTAGAGTAATCTCCCTTCAATTATGAATTAAGTTTAGAAAATTTCTTTATGTTTTTAAATTCACCAACACGACTTCTTAAACTAATAAAATAATGTATAATAACCTTTCTGTTAATCTTCCATTTAGATTATTGACGAAAACGTAGTTATACGTTAATTTTTTCACTAATCTCACATTAAATTATTAATATTTATCTATCAAATTATTTTTGGACCTATTTTTCTGGATACTTATTAACCACATATTACTATTTGAGCGGTTTTTGAAAATTTCAAACAATAGTATAGGGTTAATGAGTGCTATAAAAAAAGCTTAAAGATGATTTCAGAGTTAAATATTAATGATTTAAGGTGAAATTAATAACAAAACAAATGTGTAGTCGCGTAACTACTTTTTCATCAATGATTAAAATAGAAGATTAACAGAAAAAATTATTATACATTATTTTGTTAATTTAAAGAGTCGTGTTAATGAGTTTAAAAACACATAAAAAATTTTAAAACTTGACTTATAATTAAAGAAAATTCTTCACATTTTAACAAAAAAAAAAAAGGGTTAAGAAATAAGGAGAATACCCAGAGAGATAGGAAAATGAGCCGCATTAATTTCTTGCTTAATTCCTCTCATTCCATCCCTTTTATTCCCACCCAAGTCTACCTCACGAAATCCTTGAGGATTTTGTTGCCCCTTCTCAGACCTGCCTCCTGCTTATCAGCTTTTGATGCTACCCTCAGCCTCTGACTTGATTTGTTTTAACCAACTCAACATACATGACACACAATTTCAGTTTTCTTAAGCTAATGGATTTCCTATTCCTCTTCCCTGTGTGAGATTAGAAATTGCAGTACCATTCATTGGAGAAAGGAGTAGTAGTAATAACCTCGAGAATAGACAAAGTACCAAGTAGGGAAATAAACAAGATACCTTGAGCAGGAACCAAGGAATTTTCGCATTATTGTCCAAGTTCTTCAATGGATTCTGATTCTTATTAGAGAATTAAATATCAAATGGCATTCACGCGCAAAAAACAATTATTGTAAGTTGTAACTTTCCCCTTTGACTGTCCACTAATAATGTGAATTAACTATGATGGGGTTCTTCATTGAGATCCATGTCAAAAGGCTAAGGAGAATATTTCTACTTGATTTTAATTGGTAATAGAAAAGGTAGAGGAGAAGATAAACAAAAGAATAAAAAGGTCTGAAAGCAAAATATATGAAAAAAATAATTGAAAGAAGGACTAATATAAAGCAAGAGTATAAAAAATGGAAACAGATTAATTATAGATATTAAGAAAACCAGAAAGGTAACTGCCGATTTTCCCACCTACAATTATATTTTTTAAAAAGGAGTACAAGCTTTTTAGGCCCATCCAAACTATGAGATGAGAAGATGAGATTAAACATGTCTTCTGCCCAGGAAAAATGACAGGGAACTGGAGAATAAACGATAAAACGGATCCACAGTTGCATTAAGAGCTGGCTGGTGATAAAGTGTGGACTATGGACCCACATGATGAGTTAGGCATTTTGCCCATTTATCAACGATGAGTACAAAAACTAGATTAAGACGACTATTCGTGGTTAATTTGTCACACAAATAAGTGTTCATCCCAAAGATTCCAACCAAACATTGCATTCATACCCATTAATGATATTTTCAAGGACTAATTCTCTTAATAGTTAAAGGGCATGTTTGTTTTCTGCTTTAGGTACCCTTGAACGCACGTTTCACTTAAGGGAAAAATTTGTTGCTTCCATAAAACACTCTTAGATAATGTGTCAATGCACGTTTGTGTTGAGATCTCAACCAAACTTGTTATTAGCTCTTAAGTGGAGGTTCATGAAAGATTTTATAATTCTTATACGTTTCTTCATGTAAGAGCTTTTTAGCCTTAAAGCATTGTCAATATACAAATTCGCTCTTCCTTGTTCTAATATTCGACTTTATTTAGAAAAATAGAGTGGCAAGAATCAAACTATCACTTAGTCATAGAAATTCTAATATCATATCAAGAATCAACTCTCTTAATAACTTAAGTTGTTAGGTGAAAACCCAAAACTCATACATGACTTTATATTTCTAACAAATACTCTAAATGTGTTCTTCAATTAAGTATATGCTATGGAGCATGTGTTTTCAATTATTTGTTTTTATTGTAAATTATTATGACACACACACACACACATATATATATATATATATCAGATCAGTTAATACTAGTGTAAGAGTTTAACTCTTAAAATAATATTTTACTATTGATTTTAATTTAATATATAGAATAGTTAAAGCTGACATTAATAAAAAGAGAGAATGGTTAGAGATAAATTTAAGAGTTTAATTTTGATCAACTGTTAATGTAAAGCTTCTTTACACTTTCACCCAATCATATATTGTCAACTCATTAAAAGAGTTTGACTATTATAATAATTATCTCAAAAGTCTAACACTTTTAATGATGTGTCAGTACATAATTGGATGACAATATAAATTTTTTTACACTAATAATAAATTAAAATTAAATCATAAATTTAATTAAGAGAGATAATTTGAATCTTAACTATGCATTGATAAGACTACGAAGTATCGCTATATTCTTTAAATGTAGAATAATTCACGCACGGGTGTCGATATGGCCACAGCTACAATGTGCCTCCATTTGGTTTCAAGCTCCTATAATGCAATTAAAGTTTGTTCACATAAATTTTAGTTTGCTTATACCAATATTTTATCATGATTTTACTTTAATCTCATGATTTAAAATCTTTGAATATAATGAAGAAAAATAGTTTTAACATATGTTTTCAACAAAGAGAATTTGACATCAATTATTAAATAAAAAATGAAAAATGGTAAAAACAAACTTAATTATTTAATATAAATAAAAATTATTATTTTTTTCAAAAAAATATTAATAATTTATACTTTATTTAAATATTTAATAATATAATAAAATATTAACAATAATTTTAACCATTTTTAGATATTCAAGATGACAAAGAAAAACATACAAAAGTGGTCATTTTCAATATATTAATATATTATTTAATTTAAATATTAATTTTTTATAATCTATTAACTATTTTATGAAATTTTTAAAAAGCCTAATTTTAATTTTATAAAAATAAATTTGTTATTTTTTTTTATCATTTTTCATTCTTTCATTTAATGAAGAAAGAGAAGAGAATAATCAAATTCTCTTTGTTCATTAAATACAAGTTTTAGTATTCTCTTTCGTAATTAAATTCAATAATTTTATACCATTAAATTAAAGTGAAATTAATGTTAAAGATTAATGTAAGAGTTCTTCTCTTACACTTATGTTAATTGATCCTTTGATCCTAACCCCCCCCCCACACACACACATATATATATAAAGTCACGCCATTTTTAAGTTTTTGAAATTACACTTGCCATTTTATTTATATTTTTATCTAAATAAAATTGTCTAGGAATTTTTCTGGTGAAAAATTAAATGATTATTGTAATTTTTTCAAGTAAAGGAGAAATTAATATAATTTCATCAAATTTCAAAGATAAGCGTAATTTATTCCTATTTCTAAATCTATTGAAAATCAGTTAGAAAAAATATTTTTGCATACTACTATGCGCATCAAATAATGTGTAAAATTTGAGCCAATGCTACTACATGTATATGGTGTATGATGTAGAAATAGTACGCATGAAGTAGCACATCAGTAAGTACATTGTGTGTTGGTCATCCCACGGTCCCACCCCACTCATTCAATAAACGAATCAACCCACAAATTTGCATTTGGTGAGGTGAGAACTGAGAAGCAAATGAACAAACGGCACCCGCTCAAGGGGGAAGTATAATACATGCGCTCCCACTATAGGGACTGGCTGAATTAAAAATTCAGAATTCAGAAACAGGCTCCTCCATTGAATTGGGCCTTGCTACATGCTAGCGATTAGGACATCATATGTACACAGCAGCCAGCCGCATAAGATACATTTTGATTTCATGCACACTGCTGAAAGTCCGAAACAAATGCAATTCTCATGCGGATTAGGAATTCAAGATCCAGTTCAATGCAGCCCCGAGAGAAATAGATAGAAAGCACGTAGAGTCTCAAAATTTCAAAAACAAAACGATTCCTGATACTCCAATGGAGGGTTTCTCTTTGAAAATCAAACCACTAACAAGATGCACGACAGCACCAAACTTATCATCAGATGTAAATAGAAAGCAGCAGGAAGCAGGTTAATGTGAAATCGCATCACTCGAATTAGATTGACTATTAATAACTATAGGATAACTTTCGCATTAAGAACAATTTAGTCCAAATAACCATCTTATTCAGTTCAATTTTTCAATCAATCTATAATTGTTGGCTTTTGCTAATGAATCTCCTTAGTAAAGAAGACAATACAAATCAGCAGCTCAATGTTAGTAAAGGAAACGAAACGAAGCAGGTTAAGGTGAAATCACATCATTCGGGTTATATTTATTAAATTAATTACAATAAGGCTAAATAAGTAATAACCAATCCAATTTTTGAACCACTCATTTTGAATAATTATTAGCATTAATTCAGGAGACAATAAAAAACTTTTAAATAATGTGATGTACAATAGTCGAAAACCTATTTGACCAACTACATTTTAGATAATTTTAAAACCATTAATAGCTTCCCATATGTTGTGTTTAACCTATATGTTTGACCAACTACATTTTAGATAATTTTAAAACCATTAATAGCTTTCTGCCCATATGTCGTGTTTAACCTATATGTATTTAATAATACAACTATAATAACTACATTTAATGAACTTTTAACCATTTATTGAATTTAATTCTTATTCTGTGAAAAAAATTTATAATTATATAATAAAATATTAACATATTAAAAAAATTAAAACTTTTAAATAATTATTATAATAATTAAATTCTTCTAATAATTTAAAGACATAACTGTAAAAAAATTACAATAAATTAAAAATAAACTTTTATTATTTATTATAAAAACAAAATATATTTAGCAGTATATACCATACCAACCCCCTTTTTAATTCTGAAATTACAAATTTAAAATATGTAATTTAAAACAACTTGACTTGGCAAGGCAAGGCATCAACTTCCTTTTTAATTCTGAAATTACAAACTTATGTAATTTGAAAAATGAAATTACAAACTTATGTAATTTGAAAAATGAAGTCGTCCATGAAAAATGAAGTCCATTTTGTCGGGACATTTTTCCAGGAATTGACGGGCAAAAAGTTATACATTGGGCCACAGTCCATTTAATACATTTTAGCCACGACTGGCAGCCAGCCAACCCATTGGCCCAATAAAATAAGCAAGCAAGATCCATTTTTTAAGGTCTCACTCTTAGTCGGCCTACTTAGTCCCCCACATGACTTTACACGAACAAGTAACAATTAAAGCTATAATTATAACCTTATTATAAGCATCGTATTGATTGGGTTTAATTCTCTGTAAACTAAAACGTATGCGTGAATTCACAACGACCACAACCACAACAAGGCCAAATTCGGTTTTAATAAACGTCTTTTTAGTTGGTCTGACTAGTCCAACAAGTAACCTGCAACAACAAGAGATAATATAATATCATCTGTAGAAATTTTTCGCTCATAATTTCTGACTATTCTTTCAATCGATCGTTTATAAACAACCAGATCCAGAGGTCAAAAACGAGAACCACAGGAACACGAAACCATAACAACTCAAACCAGGACATTCAAACACCTAAATTAAACACTTGACATAACAATAAACCCCAAAACCCAACTCCCAGCCCACAGCCTCAAACCCCTTGCTGCAACCAAAGCTAAACACGAAACCTCACGCCCTCCAGCTTCCATCAGCACCACCACCACCCCTAGAGTAGCGAGATCCACCGTCACCATAGCCACGGTCTCTTCCACCACCACCACCACCATAACCACCACTGCCGCCACCACCATAGCTTCCACCACTATTTCGGCTATAGCCACCTTCACGACGGGCACCGCCTCCTCCATATCCACCGCCACCGCGGCTGTAGCCACCACCACCGCCTCCTCCGTAACCACCGCCGCCACCGTTTCCGCTCTTACCACGGGACTGGGCCTCATTCACAGTAATATTACGACCATCAAGGTCCTGGCCGTTCATCCCATCGATCGCTTCCCTCATAGCCTGCTCCGTGGTGAAGGTCACAAATCCAAACCCTCTGGATCTTCCAGTTTCACGATCGTTGATAACCTACACATAATAAGCAATGCCTCGCATCAGATCCGACAAAAAATAGCGTTAATAAACAAGCCATAACCGAATATAAACCGATCAATCTTCGCCTTTGAATCAAAGATGAAGATGAACGTACCGATTGGCGTGAGTAATAAAAGAATCATATAGTAACACAAGTATCATAGAGCAAGATCAAGTAACGCAAACAGATAAGAGATCACAGATCAGATGGGATCGAGAAAATCCGAATCCGAATCCGAATCGTGTCAGATCCGATGCCTGCAACAAACGGACCTTCGATTCGACGATATCGCCGTAGGGAGAGAAGGCTTTCTCGAGAGCATCGTTGTCAGTGGCCCATGCTAGCCCACCAACAAAGCAACGGTACTCAACTTCTGCAGAAGCCATGGAGGAAAGGTATATACTTTGGGACACAAAGGGAATATAGGGAAAAGAGAGCACGAAGCTAATTGCTATCCCCAAGGGGTTGTTATATAGCAGGGGATGTGTTAACTAGGGTTACGACTTGTGGGTTAGTTGAACCAGGGTTAAACTTAGGGCTGTGTGGATGTGTCGTGTCGGCCGTGTTTGGTTACAGGTTCTAGCTAAATTAGTAGAACCATGGGGCCATGAAATATCCTCACTTTCGGATTGTATACCTTTCTTTGTTATTTAATTTGACAAATTAGGTAGCGATTTCAATTGCTGATTGCTATTTGTTGGTTTGAGATATGTATATTTTTTTATGGTATTTATTAATAGAATCAAATAAAAATAGAATGATATCAATTTTCATTGATTATTAAGGATATATTAGCAATTTTCTCAATTTATTTAAGATGTATTTTGAAATACTTTATATTATGGGTGAAATTATTGATACTTTTCACTAATTAATTTTAAATATTTTTTAAATATATTATAATTAAATAAATATAAATATAAATAATTAAATTTTTATTTGAATAAAAAAATATTTAGAACGATTTGAAATTAAAACTATTAATAAGTATAAATAAATAATTAAGGGTGTTAATAATCCATCCTTATATATATGTATATGAAATTGACATGGCAAATAAAAAATAATAATTTTTAACATTTCAATAATGTCGAATGACGAAAAATAAGAGATCTAATGCATATTAAGTATATTATTTTTAATTATTAAAATATATAATACTTGATAAAAGGAGTTGTATTAAATAAAGAAGAGAAAACAAAACAAAACGAAACAAAATAACAAAAAAAAATGTAAAACGAAACAAGATTGGGACGCAAACCAAACAGGTGAAAAGAGGGAAGCACGTTGCACGTGTTGTGTGAAGGATTTGTTGACAGAAGTGGGACCCAAAGTCACGTGATAATGCTGCCGTTGCGGTGGATACGGGATGGACCACGAAAGGACCGATATTTTACTTTACTACCACCAAAATATCTTACTCTGACGTCTCTTCCTAGAAAATATCTCGTACCTCAATTACAAATGCGCCCCTCACCTTTTAACTAAATCTCTTTCAGTAAGGTCACATCTTTTTATGCATGGTCGAATGAATATTTTTTTAGATTTCAAAATTACAATTATTTTTTTTTATTAATATTGTTTTATAAAAGTCTCACATATCTTTACACCGTTAGTTTTTGTTTAATTATAATTTTTACACAGTAATTTTATTAAATTTACAATGAAAATAAGTATAATTTGATCTCTTTAAATATTATATATTTGAATATTTAACTATACCTTGAAAGAGATTGTAAAAACTAATACACTTAATATATAATAAAATTAACATATTATCATAAAAAGCATTAATTTAACAATAAATAATTATAATATTTAAAACAAAAAAGGGTTTTTGATGTTTCATTGTATTATATAGATAAAAACAATAGTTATTGTACTTTTCCCAATTACTTTTTTACATTGGGCTCTCGGCCTGCCCTTGTGAAGTTGTGGCCCCATGTTTGCACTTTGCACTTTGTTACTTTCTCCTTTATTTGTTTTTTCACTTTTTTTTTGTAATGTAACTATTGTCATGAAACTTAAATAAATAGTTGACTCAATTAACTTATTGGATCAATAAGTCATTAATTTAGTTAAAAATTTATTAATTAAATTATATAAAATTAAATAAATATATATATACATAAAAATACATATTATATATGATAATATTTATTATTATAAAATAAATAATGTATTTTATTTTGAGATAAATAATAACTTTATAAATAAAAATAAAAAATTAATTTTCAATTCATTAAAAAAATTAATTTTTTTATAAAATTTCTTATAACTCACAAAGAGTTTTTTTGAAAAATTTAATGGCTAAATTCTTATAAGAGGGATTTTTTGAAAAATTTAATGACCAAATTCTCTATAGTTATATTTACATGATATAAATATTAAAAAATTATATAAAATAAATATATAATTCGTTAAAATTAAATAAATAAATCAAAAGTTATCATTTTTAAAAATTTAAATATTTTTTTTTAATTTTATAATCCAACAAATTTTATCCAAAATCAATAAAGTTAAACCAATTTTTTAATGATTCACATATAAAACTAACTTGATAATCAATTGGTTTATTAATCAAACCGAGTAATCCGAACTGATTTTAATAAGTATGAATGTAACACAAGCACCTATCCATGTAAAAGAAAAACCGAAAAGGGGGGATCTTATCCGGTTAAATTTTTTAATAAGAATATACCCCGTGATGTATATATTACATACTGTGCCTCTGATTTTATTTTAGAGCATCAAATTTATTTAACTAAATAAAAAACCATAATTCAAAGTTATTGATAGTTACTTGTCAACTCTTCCCTTGTCAGTTTTGTTTTGTTTTATTCGAAAAAGTTATTATAATATTTTAATAGGTATAATATTAAAATTAAATTATTAATTATTAATTTTATAATAAATATTAAAAATTTATTATATATAAATAATAATTAATTAATATTTAACAACTCAGTATAAATAGTAATACTTTAAATAAAAGATAAGTATTAAAGTAATTATCTTTTTTTAAGTTTCATTGGAACACTACCTTAAGTTCTTAACTTATTTAGTTATTTCAAATGTTATATTTTAATTTTATTAAAAAAAAACATAAAAATTCATGTTAGTTGAAGACATATTTATGAAAGATTAATTTTTCCTCATAATATTTTTTTTATAAATTTTGTTTTATGTAAAGTTTGTTGTGATTGGTTGAAGAGTATATTTGAAAAAAATTAATTCTTTTTCAAAACAATTTTTTCAATTAAAATTTATTTTATTTAAAAATTATCTTGTTTATTTGAAGTGTATAAAATTAATTATAAGTTAAATTTATTATTTTATTAACTAAAAATAATTTTAAAAAACTTTTATTTTTAGTTTTTGATTAAGTGATTTTAACTTATTTTGAAAGTTTTTATAGGAAATCTCAACTAAATAACTTTTTCAATCATTTCTTATTTTTTTGATAATTTAATACATAAAAGTAATTTTTTATACATTCCAAATATTTTTTTTGTCTTAAAATCGATTGTGAACTAACATATCTAAACATAAATTAATTTTCTTAAAAATGAATTATATACGTAACGATTTTTAACATAATCTTTTTTCCACAGCTAACCCAAACATACTCTAAATGTGTAAAATTGATTATAAGTAAAGATTATTTTTTCATACATTAAAAACTTTTTTTTTTAAAAAAAAAGCTTTATGTTGAGCATTTTGATTAAGTGATATCAAATTATTTCAAAAAAATTAATAAATAAATACTCTTTCTTCTTTAACTCAATAATTTTTCAATTATTTTATATATTTTTTGGTAATTTAATATATAAAAATAATTCATTTTATACAATCTAAGCATAAATTTTTATTTTAAAATTAATTATGAACTAATATAAACTTATTTTTTCATATTTTTTTTGTAATTTAATTACATAATTATTTTTAATATATATTTTTTTGACAACTAATCCAATAGCATTCTTAATTTATAATATTTTTTAATAATAGATACAATGAGAAAAAATTACAAAGATCAAAGGCCCGTGGCCCGTCTTGTTGTGAATGTTGGGCTCTACCTGTTGTAATGTGAAGTTCAAGGCCTGGGCCAATTGAGAACTGAGCGTGACTCATGACACTATTTGGGCATCAGGTCTCAGAGCCGAGCATGTGGCCTAAATGAATATACAGTATATTGAAATCCTCATATCTGAGAATTGGGTTTCGAATATTCAAACCCAACTAACGACTTCGTTCCAAACCAAGGGGGATAGTCTTTCTATTTTTGTTTGGTTTGACGAGGGAATAGAAATATAGAATGGACAGGACAGACAGAAAATTATAGAAGTAGATGCAGAGGTTTGGGGCTACCATAGGCCATGAAGATTAGGGAGCCCAGTCGACAGAGATGCTGGACCTGGAAGACTCTTTCTTACCGAGAACGCTGAACTCTTTGTTATGGGAATGTTGGGGGGGAAAGCTTGCAATTCTCCAAGACAAATTTGTGGGGGAAGAAGTAATAATAGAAAAGGCAAAAATTTACGGAAAAAACACATCTGCACCCTTAAATTTGAATCCATTTGTGAATAATTATCATAAATTATAAAATTTTTAAATTTAATTAATAAATTATATTAATTATCACAATATGTCATTTCATTAACTTTTTATGAAGTTGTTAACGAAATAAAAATACATTCAGACTCTTTAAAATTTATTAATGTGTAAACATCAATCATAAACTATAAAATATTTAAATTTAATTCATAAATTATATCAATTATTACAAATAGGTTATTTCATTCACTTTATACTAAGTTGTTAATAGAAGAGTGATGTGGTATGATCCTTATCCTTCATCTGTCTAAATCCTAACCTTTCATGTTTTTTATTTTTGCTCTTACCTATTTGATGATTTTTCATAAATTTAAATAATAATAATAATAAGGGAAAAAAAACATCTACACCTCCATCCTTCATCTGTCTAAACCCTAACCTTTCATGTTTTTTTATTTTTGCTCTTACCTATTTGATGATTTTTCATAAATTTAAATAATAATAATAATAATAAGAGAAAAAAACATCTACACCTCCTAAACTTTGACATATTTACAAATAACTAACATAAACTATAAAATCTTTAAATTTAATTAATAAACTAGATCAATTATAACAATAAGTCCTTCAATCCACTATTCGTTAAATTGCTAACGGAAAGAAAATACATCTAGAATCATTAAGCTTTCTCAATTTGTAAACAACCACCATAAATTACAAAATCTTTCAATTTAATCCCTAAGTTATATCAATTATCGCAAATAGGTCATTTAATCTACTATCTATTAAGTTGTTAATAGAATAGTAACGTGATATGATCATTATCCTTCATCTGTCCCAAATCTTAACCTTTCATTTTTTTTTTAGTTTTTACCTAATTAATAAATTTTTATAATTTTAAATAATAATAATTTATAATTCATTGTGACTATTTGGCCAAAGTTTGAAAAAGACTGAATGTACTTTTTTTTTTATGATGTGTTGTGTATTTAATGTAAATATTAATTAAGATAAATAAATTGAAGTAATTTTTAATTAATAGGACATTAAATTATAAAATTAATATAAGATTAAACTAAAAAATAATGAGAAATCAAAATAAAATTTTATATTTTTACTTATTGATTGCTAGATTACGTGACAAAATCTATATCGCCAATATGTTTTAATTATAATTGTTTATTTTATTCTATAATTTCTCTCTTTACTTAGTTATATAATTTTATAAATTAAATATTATAATATTATTTTCTAAAAATCTTAATTTGACCACGCTGTTTATTATGGATTTTTTATTTTTTAAACAAATTAATTTATTTAATTTATGAATAATAATTATATAGGTATATAAATAAATAATTATTAAATAAGAATTGTAAATAAAAATAAACATGAATGCTTAATTGGAAACAGATAAATTATAAAGATCGTGTCATGTCACTATTTCATTAGCAACTTAACAAAGAATGGTTAAAATAACCTATTACGATAAATGATATAACTTATGGATTAAATTAAAAAAGTTTATAGTTTATGGTGGATGTTTGCAAATTAGTAAAGTTTAAGGAGTTTGGATACACTTTTATTTCATTAGCAACTTAACAGAGAGTGGATGGAAAAACATATTGTGATAATTGATATAGTTTATTAATTAAATTTGAAGATTTTATAATTTGTTGTGGTTCTTTGCAAATGATTTAATTTTAATCTATTGACAATGTAAAAAAAAAATTTACGCTGTCATTCAATCATGTATTGACATATCATTAAAAGAGTTAAACTATATAGATAATTGTTGTAATAATTTAAATATTTTAATAATTTAATAATATATAATTAAATGACAGTGTAAATTTTATTTATATCAATAAATTATTAAAATTAAACTTATTTATAAATAAACTAAAGTTTAAGAGAAGAGAGCCAATGCACTATTTCCCAAATTGTAATGTGTGGAAGTAAGAAGATTAACGCGGCGGGCAACCACACTAGTGTAAAAGCCCATTTCCTCCCTTTATCCCTAAGCTTCGCGTCACTGCTTCTCAAGTCAGTTTCTCCCGTTTCTTCACCACATACAACAAATTAGAAGGAAAACAAATTTCTCCCAAGTCGAGCATTTACACAAACAGATAACATAATATAGGCGATTGGAATTTTGTTTATATTAAGTTGAATAAAATAAAAATATGCATGTAAAAATATTTTATCCATATTTTATTATATTAGTAAATGAGTAATACTCTATAAACAACACTTTACTTATATTAAAAAAAATTGCAGTTATTTTTTTGTATATTCACATTTAATTATGTGATTTTACATATATATATTTTTTATCTCTTTTAAGTTTTAACTAGTATTCATACAACATTATCCTCACTAAACATATATTAAACAGTCCGTGCCCCCCTTCTTCTTGACCCAAATTTTTTTATCCCCAACGGCTATGTAATATTTTGCGGCGGCCTGCCAGTTTACGTCAATTTAAATATCTATGTATGATTAACCAAATACAACGAAAGTCAAAGTGATAGGGTTTTGAAAAATAGGAGGCTCAAGTTCAAGTTCAAGCAATGCATTTGACTCCATATTAGATAATTAAGCCGCATTGGAAAGCCACCATAATAATTGGATTCAAAGTTCAACAAGTAGCGTTCTGTCACTATTAGTATTAACATCTTTCACTCTCAAACTTTTCTAATTTTAACGCTATAATATTAATTATTAACTCCTTTGTAAATAATAAAAACTAATATTTCTCAAACCCCAACAAAAGTGGGGAACTAATTAAAATCAAAGGTGAGTTTTCCATCATCTTTGCGAATCAGTAGCCCGTAGCCCCATTTTGTTTTTGGAGCTTTACATATACGAATATATATTAAATTTGACTGCTAGGGTAAAAAAAAAATTAAAACACACTTTCTACCTTAATCGAAAAAATCAAAGACCATATATCATACATTAAAAAAAAACAAGAGAACCGAAACAGTTTATTTGATCCCGATCTATTCCTTATCAGAAGTTCAGAACTATTGATTAATTTAAAGTAATAAATATAAGCAATTTGACTTTAAACAAATTCAGTTTTTTGTTCTAGGGAGATTAAATTTCTCGAATTTGCAGTGATTATGATAAGCTCACTTATCAATATGGCACAACGAGATAGAAAGTAAACTTCTAGAGAGGCACCCTCATCTGGACCTTGAGCCAAAGGATGATTTTTCTCAAAATGAACTTCTCATACAAAGCAATGGCAACTTGTGGCTTATATACACATCTAAGCCTCACGTTGCTCAATGCTCATACATTAATGATGTCATACAATTGGTTGAGTTAGTTTATTTCCTAACTAACTAGCTCTAACTATTTATTAACTAACCTCTAACCATCTGAAATAACTCAGCTTCTATCAGATTATATATCAATAAAACCATAGTACCGGGAGGACAACCTGTTACGTGATAAACCCTAACTAATTCAATGCTTGAAATAATTCCATTTATTTAATCCACCTGAATTATTATTTGATTAATTGATTGAAGATTATGCCTTTTTTAAAGAAAATAATTCTTTGAACAATTCATTGCTCTTTTATTTATTTATTTTTTCAAAATCAAATTGATGAATTCCTCAAGCTGACTCAAATGAATAAGAAATAACAACCGCAATTAGACATTGTTTAATTAAATCTAGCATTTTCAACTCATACAAACTAAAAATCAAATAAAACGAAAACAATACGAAATATTATGTCTTGTTTTCCCCTCTTTTTATTGTCCAACAAAAGAATTGTTCACTAATTATAGTTTAAAATTCTCAGATGGAGGAGATAATGTTGGTCACGTTGAGTGGCAAATTCAAAGAATGCTTTTTTTTTTTGGGTACAAAAATTCAAAGAATGCTTTAAAGACATTGTACGCATAAAAAATAATCATGCCATTAATTAATCAATCTACAATCGACTTGCTTTGTTTTGTAATTTTCATGGGTCTTCAAATGTTCCCCGTTTATCTCCCTTGGCTAAGCTTCGGGTTGGGGGAGCATTAGTTGTTGGAGTTTGACATGTATACTTCCAAATTACACATTGGACGCTTTAATCATTTTGAGAAATGAATTAAGAATTATTACACACTATTCCACGTGTGATCGATTAAATGATTACTGGAAACTAATCAAGAATTATAACTCTTTTTTTTCCTCCTCCTTTTGGTATCACAAATGAGTAGTGTCCCGCGAATCAACTTGTAAGTACCTAAATTAGTCCAGTACTATATTCCGATTAAAAAAATAAAAATTGTTGATTTTTCTAAGTATATACTTGCATCTTCTTTAAATTTAAATAGCATTGACTGTTTTTATTTTAAATTTTCATAAAATAGATATATCATTTTGCAATCCCCCCCCCCTCCCCAATACATATACGTCTCAGTTTAAACTCTTTTATACAAATATCTCATTTAGTATTTCTTTTTCATGTTTTCACTCTTTTGGGTTCTACTAAACCATATAAAAATGGTCATACCCTCCTTGGAATTTTGGCAGCCTCTCCTTGCGGATGGCATAAGAACAGTTTTTGTTCCATCGTCTTCTCTTCTCTCTTTTCTTTTATCTATTTCGATCGATCGCTTTTTGTTGTACTAAACAAAATAACCTTATTAATAAAGATCAATACAGTATTTAAAACTAAAGAAATTTTTTTTAAAACCTCGCAGATAATATGTACAACTTACTTAAAAAAAAAACCATAAGAATTACATTAACCCCATATTTTTGTTTTAATAGCCGTGGTCAAGACAGTGCATGAATAGTAATGTTAATTTGCTTCTCAACATATTTGAATTAAAATGGAAAAATAGTGCAAGTACGGAAATTTGAATAATTGATAAACAATTGTAAGTTTATGAAATTCATTTTTTTTCCAATGGCATACCGCCAGTTTAGAGAAATAAATGTTGCAGCAGCTGCAGAAATCAAAATCATATATTTTTCTAAGACCCAGGTGGTGCTTCTTCCAGTCCTTGCGTAATTGCTTGGTTTTGCAGCGGCAAGTGGTCACCTACTGGCATGGTAGATTGGCAGGCTCTTAAATGAGAGGCAAATTAAACCATTTTTGGTCGGTTGAAGAGGGAGACAATATGGTGCCATCTTTGGTGCTCCAGCTTGCTTCCATTTGTGTATCTAATTAAGGCTCTGTTCTCTTCATAATACATTTATGTCTGGTCTGGTTTCTTCTCACTCTTCTAATAGACCAGTGGGGGATTTTAATGAAATGAATCGTGCCCCGCACCAATGCGGTATTTTGTTTTTTCCCTCACAACTCTTGATCGTATCAACTAATTATTAATTAACAAACTTTTTTTTAACACTACTATTCATATTCTTTTGATATAGAATTAATTTTTGTTTGGGGAATGACTTGGCCATAATCATAAGGTACTTCTATGATAGGTTTAAAATTCTTACACCATAAATAATGTTTGCTTACATAGATTTTAATTTGTCAACTAAGTCATACCTTATGATTTATAACGATAACAAACTAATACTTCACATATCATCAATTACAATATGTAACATAATGTATTAAGATTTTAATTTGTATTTATGGTATGTGTAAATTTTTATATTATTATTTAGTCATGAATTGTTATATCATTAAAAATAAATTTAATTTCTCAAATAATTAATTATAATCAAATTCTTTTAATAATTTAGTAATACATAATTAAAAAAATTAAAAATTATACTAACAATTAATCAAAATTACATTATTTGACGTCATAAATTTAATTATTGTCTTATTTATTTATCATTCCTATTATCACACATGGTTAGGTAGTTAGCAATTAGTTAGTTAGGTGTGATTATTTATATAGTTAGTTACATATCTGAAGCTATATAAACCACTATTGTATACAATTTTCTCATACATTCTCATTCAATTAATTTTCACTTTCATCTTTTCTCAATTCTCTCATATAGGTCATGTTTCTTAACATAATATCAGAGTTTCCATGGTATCGACCTTAAAGAATTTTTCTTCTTTCGCTGCATTTGAGTTCACATTGAACATAATTTTCTCTCTCCCCCGATTCTCTATTTCTCTCCATTTTTATCACTCATTTTCTCTATTCAATCATCACATTTACAACTAAGATTCACCGCACAATTTTCTCTGCGTTTCTCGGGAACCAAACACCAATGACAATTAGATCCAAGAGATCAAAGTGAAAGCTCCACCATGAAGAACCAACACCACTGCACATTAGCAAGAAGCTCCAGTCCAAGCTACCTCGTCGGCGAAGATGCCAGATCTCGTCGATGCTAATTGCTTCAATGAGATTCAACATTTACGGTGAGAATCCTTGCTTCTTGGTCGTTTCGGTGGATTTGAGCTCTTGCTCTAACTTCGCCAGTGAAGTTTCCTACAATTCGAGCAGAAATCGAAGGTGAATGTGTGGATTTATGGAGAAATCGAAGATTTGAAAAGCATAATGAAAGTGAAGTGGAGGTGTCAGAGTACTCTTCGTGTGTGGAATCCAATTCCACAGTTCGTGATCGCAGAAGGAGGATGATTTTGAAGTTCATAACTATAAAAAAAAAAAAAGATCGCCTAATTATTCTTCCTCCAATGGAGATGAGCATCACATAAGCACTGCGATCGTCGTAGAGTTTTGAATTGTTTCATAACGTTGAATATGGATCGACGGTGGTAGAGAAGTTAGGGTTTGTGAAGCTCTTTAGAATCAATGTCGTTAGATTGTACCATAGTCGTAAAAGCCTGGTCCTCCACGATGACCGTGTGAGGTTGAACTTGTTGTCACTGTCATAATGATTATAGGTGCTTTTTGCAATTTCTCTTTCTATTTCTCTATGAAACTCAAAATTCAAATAAAAAAAAAGTTTCATCATTTCTCTCTCTTCTCCAATTAGTCGTGGTTGGGACTTCATCAACAATTCCATAGTGAAATCTGGCAAAGTGATTCATTTTGCATCAAGAAGTCATGAGCTCATCCATAATCCCAGCAAAATCATGATTCTTCTCGCTTCCTATCACACGGGGGAATGACAAATTGTGTTATTATTGAATCTTCCATTAGTCTTGTATCGACGTGATTGAAGTACAATTCTGCAGCTCATTTTTTTTTATTTTCTTTGTTGATCTTGGATTCAATTTTGATGTACCTTTGATTTTAGCTTCTACCTGTTTCATGGTGGTTAAGCTTTAATTCAGTTTGCTTCTGCCTTATCATGATGGTTAATCTTTGATTTCTCTAATTTGCTCCGGTTAGTGTACATTATTCCCACATTTGAGATTGTTTAGCATCATATCGTGATGTTGTTTGGTAGCCTAAGAGCCTCAATTTGATTGAGACAAGAGCCATGGAGACGCTAGAAGAAGATCGAAGGGGCTTAAAGAAAAGCTAAAGACTTATAGGAGCTATGCACTTTGGTCATCATCAATTTTCATTCATCACTCTTTTTTTTGGATTTTCTTCTTGTTAGTCGATGTGATTACGACATTACTTGTATTTTACGATTTTGTTTGAGATAGTTTGTATTGTTCATCTTAAGCTGAGAATGCTAAGTACGCATCCTCCAACTTACGGAAGGCTATTACCATACATGGTTAGATAGTTAGCAATTAGTTAATAATTAGTTAGTGATAAGTTAGTAATTAATTAGTTACATAATTACATCTTTAAGGCTATATAAGACACTCTTGCATATAATTTTCTCATACATTCTCATTCAATTAATTTTCACTCTCATCTTCTCTCAATTCTCTCATTTAGGTCATGTTTCTCAACAATTCCTTTTACTTACAAGGATTATATATATATATATGTTATTAAGAAAGTTTGGGATGTGATGCGAGGAAGTTTTTCTCATTTTAAAATAAGAACAAATTATCAATCTTAATAAAGATTTACATTAGAGTTACCAATTACTTATCAACATGGACTGTTTGATTCGAACACAGTGAAATTACAAATCAATGATGCAATACCACTTTTATAAAAAAAAAAACCAATACTTTTAAAAGCGAGGGATTAAATACATGCATATATATTATTTATGGTATACTAATCTTAAAATGGTTTAAGCCCATCGCATTAACTCTAATCATGCACACCTCAACTCACTTGCGTGCCATCAACTGGCTGCATTCACCTGAGGACCACAAACTTCATTATGATACATTATATATATATAGATCATAAAGTACATGAGAAGCACAATCTAAATTCACAGGCAGAGATGAAAATGAAAAAGAGCGCACTCCCTGTGAAGTAGTGATAGAATCTTGATTCGTTGTCCGAGTTATTATTAAAGAAGAACCGTAAAGATTCTTCGTAATGCCACTTGGACTGTTTCAGGTAGATGAGGGACTAGTTTACAGATGATTACTTCAGCAAAAGCTAGCGTGCACCTAATTAGGACTGTTTAGTACAGCCCAGATGGCTACATGGTCACTGACGAGATCTCCAACTGGTATTAAGTACAATGGAATCTGATATTAGGGCCACTAAGTCAGAGGCATTGTATTATTATAATAACAATCTGCCTCACTGGTTTTGTGGTTTCACTCACATTATCCCCTAATCATGAAATGGCTTCGTCCGCGCCACAACCACTCCCCCTTCCCCTCTCGAGTACCAACAAATATTATACTATTAGTTCCGGTCACTGTTACCAAATGCTACTGTGCTAGCTTTTATGTGTAATAAAATATAACAAGTGCTTAAATTTTATATATTATTATTTAATGAATTGAATTTTGATTCATTGTCAGTGTAAATTTTTTTTACACTGTCATCTAATCATGTATTGCCAACTCATTAAAAGTGTTTGACTATTATAACTACCTCAAAAGTCTAACACTTTTAATGATGTATCAGTACATAATTGGATGAAAGTGTAAAAAAACTTTACACTAACAGTGAATTAAAATTAAATCATTATTTAATTATGTATTAACATTTTATTATTATTAACATATCATTTTAAAAGTTTTAATTTTTTAAATAATAATAATAATTTATTAATACACAATTAAATAACAATATAAATTTTATTTATACTAAAATTAAATCAAAATTAAATTCTCAACACAAGGAAAAATCGTGAATTGCTTTCTCTAAGTCCATGGTTTCATTGTATCTGTACCTGGAAATTTGTGTCGCAGTATTATTAGCCCCCTTCTCTCTATTTTCAGCTTCTGCAATTAATGTATATCACTTACAAAATATTATATAGACAACTATAAGAAAGACAGACAACCAGAGATAACGAATATATAAAATTGTTGAATTGTAATCGTTGTAAAATAAAATTACGTGGCATTGCATAAATTCAAAAAAATAATAATAATGTAAAAGCATGTATGAATATATGTAAATATGTTTATAGCATCATGACCTATATTACATTATTACTCATTAATTTTTTTCCTTATTCCTTTTTTTTTTGCTTTTGGAATTTGAACGTAGATTACAAGGTATTTTAGTTTTACAGAAAAATCATAATTCTTTAAATATTTGGTCAAACTAAATTTTAAATCCCTATAGTGTCATATTTATATATAAATATAATTTATAATGAACTAACTTGCATTGATTCGAATAAAAAGAATTTGGTCACCTTAAATATTTTGTCATAGGTTTGATCCTTGAGACAGTATGTATAGAGAAAACACAGTTAAGAGAGATCCTCGCTTCACGCATATGACCGTATTTTATGAGATTAGTCTCTTACTTTGTAAGTGAAAGAATATCTTAATTTACATTAAAAAAAATTGCAATGAAGTGTTAGTTTGTGCGAAAGAAAATAATTGAGGGTATAATTATTTGAAACCTCCACGACATTAACAAGTGGTTTTAAATTATGCATTTGCTTAACATGCACCAGTACTGAAGTGCGAAGGAGTCTCTCTCCCTAACAATTGGTGTTTTTTAAATAGTTTATATGCAATGATTTAATTACTTCTACTGAATTACAAAATTTTACTAATCTAATAAGATTGCTTATGCTCACCAAAATTGCACAAAATGTTAAGGGCATTAGACTAGCTTCCTTGTTTTTAGTAACAAATGACATAAATTTTGTACTTTTCTCTTTCTACTACCTTTTCTATTATATTTAAATAAAAAAAAAAACTGAAAGTACAAAGACCTCCTCATAGTTTTAGTATTTGTACCCTTCTTCCTAACTTAGCTGTTCAATAGCTTCCAAAATTGACCATAAGATAAAAGCTGGGAATAGCACCTAAACTAAAAACTGGGAGGCTTCAGGCTTCCAAATATAATTTCTTCTGTGTCAAAAACGAAAGAACATGTAATATTATTAAGGAATTTCAATTTTTTGTGTAAAAGAGATTCAATATAATAATTTCTTTATTTTATGACACCAAAAACATTTTTCTTTTGTGGATTTTTTTGGTTCTGGTTACGCACACAAGTCATAGAAGGCAGAGAAGTCACAGAAGACTGAAGGGTGGGGCGGGGAGATGCAGATATGTTTGAAAATTGAAAGTTCGTTGTTCCGAAAATGACTGGGCAGCCGACATTCAGGCACTGACAGCAAGTGGTCCACCCAAGCACACTGTCAGCAATAAAGTAAACATCTATTTTAATCTTTTTACATATTAATATTTTATTTATTTTTAATATTAAATTAATCTAATAATTATTATTATCATTAATTTAATTATTTAAGAATTAATTTAATAATAAAAAATATGATATTTAAAAATTTATTTAATACTATATATATCTTTAAAATATTAATTTAATATATTTATAAATAAATGATTAATATAATATCAATTGATGGTTAGTCAAGTTAGTACAAGCTCAATCTCATAAGATATGACACAAATTTGAATCTCAATATAAGTCATTCTGATTATGAAATAAAAAAAAATTATGTTCTAAACTATTAATCGTAAATTAATCTCATAAAGAGTTTAAAAGACTTAACTTTAAAAATATGACAATACGTCATTTGACTAAATAATTAATTAAGGTGGTGATAAAAAATAATAATATAATAATATTACATATATTTTTTAAAAATAAAAAATAGATATTTTTTAATTATAATAAATTCATGCTTTTCTATTCAAGTAAAACAAAATTTAAAATTTCGTATATAAAATTTATTAAAAAACATTTTTTTAAAATATGAAATTTATAATTTATTTAATAATTGTTATAATTTATTTAATAATTTTGATCAACTGTTAATATAAAGAAATTTAATATTGTCATCTAATTATGTACTGATACATTATTAAAGGAGTTAAATTTTTTAAATAATTATTATAATAATTAAATTTTTTTAAAAATGTGTCAGCACATAATTATATAATAATATAAATTTTTTTTACATTAATAATATATTAAAATTAAAACTATACATTTTTTAATGTTACACTGTAATATGTTACAATCAATTTATTAAAAGAATAAAAAAGAACAGTGCTAAATAGTGCTTGGGCATGTACGCTCTTTTTTTTTTACCCAATACACACAAGTAAAATGTTTGCATTCACAGAGTTTATAATATTTTAATGAATTTAATATTAAGTTGAGTTATTAATTATTTATTAATTATTAATTTTATAATAAATATTAAAAAATTTATTAAATATAAATAATAACTCATAAATATTAAAAAATTCACCATAAATATTAATATTTTTAAAATGATAATATCAAAATAAAAGCAACCAAAAAAAAAAAAGAGGCCAAATTGGTGGTTGACCGAACCAATTAATTAAGTAGCAGCAGACTGGCAGTATTCACTTAGACTACAGAACAGTGAATCGAAAATGCCTTCCCAATGTTTGATTAGATCCTTGCACGTGTTATCACAGTTTGCATACATTTAGTCACAATTAATACGAGTTAAGCAAAAATATTTATGAGTGTCGCTAACTAATGCTTTAAGAGATTATTTAATATTTTTAACAAAAACATTAAAAAATTTTAAAATTTTTAAGATATTAAATATTTTTATTTTAATTTCTTAATTAATATCTTAAGAGTACTTGTTAGTAAATATTAATTATTTAATTTAAGATGCTGCTAACTATTATCTAATAAATTTCAATAAAATGTTGAATTATTTAATGACAAAAATATTAAATATTTTTTGAACATTTAAAATATGAAATGTTTTACTTTTAACATTTATTATTTATTATTATTATTTTTTAATTTTTTAATTAGTATACATATAATATTCTTTAGCAAGTGCCTTTAACTTATTGTTTAATAATTTGACCGAAAGAAATTGGTTCGTTGTTAACTTGTTACAGTGCTTTAAGCCAAGTTGGAAAAGTAGTATTGTCTTTAAAGTCGTTCAAAAGGGCTTCTTTTTTAGAGCAGTACACCCTATACGTCATATATGTTTGTTATTTTGTTTGACCGTAGAGAAAGAAAAAAAATACAATTTTCTCTTTTTTTATAAAATAAATAATCAATTTAAAAAGTTTATCTTTTACTTAATGAATTCTCTAAGCTGAAGAAAATTCATCGGAAACTTTTTGTTATATCAAATCACAAATTTGAAATATTTTGTGTAAAAAAATGCACATCCAAATTAGGGTATCGGATTTGAATGAAAGCAAAAGAAAATATCTCAATAATCAAATAAATAATAATACTTTATATAAATTTATATTCACACGTTCCTCCTTTCATGTAAGTGAATAATACTTTCATCAATTTCTGTCCATTTATTTTTTTAGCTTTAATCCAACAATTTGCTCGCAATCCAACCTTACACTTATCTAATCAGGTCACCACGCATATTGTTGCCATGAATGAATCCCAAGACTACACTAAACCAAATTCCGATACCATGTGAGCAAAATATTTGAGAATGAACTAAAACTAATTAGTTTCATTGATTGATGCATTTGTACATTTATAGGACCGCTAAAAAGGAGAAAATAATTTAGTTTGTTGAATCTGTTTAACAATAATAGACTATGATAACAATAACTATAACGGTCTAATTAACTGTGGGTCAAATTATTTTTATGATATAACACATTAACAACATATTGTTGTTATTGAATGATAGTATAAAAAAATTCATAATTAATGAGTCAAAATAAAATTCTAAATTGTATGCATGTAGGCAGATTAACCTATTATACTTTTTATCGAGCCAAATTACACCCGCTTAGTTTTGTAATCCCTTTATGTTTTGTCATTGATGAAAACTTTGTTTGGTAATATTCTTGGATGACCAATTTTTTTTCTTCCTTTCCGAGTACCTTCTCAATACTCAACGTGGCATTATATGCCTCTGTTATATTTCCCAAGTCATTTTCAACCATCCTGTTATAAATATCAACCAAACATATTTGTAAAAGGAAAAAACTAAGCATTTTTCAAAATTTCATATGTACGCAAACAATGCATGCACAAGTCATGGGGTGTGGATGAGAAAATTTGGGAGATAGATTTGCAAGTTTCACTCTTTTTTCCTCTGACTCTGGGAATTACACATTCATTTGTTAGATAATATGGTGCATTTATGATTTATTTATTTCATTCATCTTAAGGGTAGTTTAGTCTTTTATTTTTTTTTATTCTTGTAATGTTAAATGTAGGCTGATTTACTTTATGCAATAGAGAACTCTAGCCATTTTTCTCTTGTCCCTTGTTCTTCTCCTCTTCTCCTCTCATTGATCATCTTACCATCATTGTCATCAAAAGGGGAATAGGATATGTTACATGATATGATTTTCCACAGATGGTGAAGTGCCTTAAATGCTTTGAATACAGAGAGTAAACTGAAGTGATGCGAGTCACCGTGGAGCATGGGCAATAGTTTCAACTTTCAAGTTTTTGGTAAAATAAAATCTCTCTTTTCTTTCTTCCTTGCTTATCACATAAGAGCAGAAGTCTGCTCTGCTGCAGTGAAAGGCCAGCTCAAATTACGTACCCTTCCAGGCATACTATGACTACAACATTTACATGCGTTTTACTTCTTTTGTGCTTTATATTAAGAGAACATAAATGTACCTGTAAGTTATAGGCTATATAGAGCAGCCCAAATCTACGAACCATACCTGTAATGCAAAAATTTAAATGCTCATTCATAAAAGGAAAATAATTGTACGCGTTCCTCCATTATGAGGCTGGTCCATATGCCATTGATTCGTTGAGAAAAAATTTCACCAACCTCTCGTGTTTTGCCAAGCCAAAATAGAAAACATCACTATTATTGCCTCGTCAATTTTCCCTGCCTTTTTTCCTTCTCTTTTTTGGTTAGTAAAAAGAGTAGGGCAATGCTTATAAAAAGGAGAATAGGTTGTTAGATTAATTAATTTTAATTAATCAATTATATGGATTTGTATTAATCAATATTATGAATTATTGTTAATATATTAATTATGGTCAATTGTTAATATTATAGTACTTTATCAATATGATGAAATAGTAATTGAGCTTTGTTTTATGAGTGGCCCATGATGAGTTAGGCCATTCTTTTAGTAGCCTGTTGAGAAGTCTCTGCTATCATCTGAAGTTTATATATATTGCATCTCCATTAAGCAGAATAGACACACACTTATCATACGCTCTAGGAAGAGGGTAGTTCACTCTCACACTCTGATCTCATCTTTCGTTCACCACATTTATATAGGATTCCAGGTACGTAATCTTTGATCTAACTCTTCTATTTGATTATATTAACATATTGTAATCGTGTATCTATGATAGATTTGTGTCCATGAATTGTCACATATCCTTCATAGGCTACCTAATATTTTAGCACAGAAAACTATACAGATTGTGATGACATAACATTTTTCCATTAGTTTTCATGACAAACACTAATCCCCACGTAGGATAAGGATAATTATTTCTTAATTAGAGAAAAAGTTGGTGGGTCGAAGATCTGATTGTTTTATTTCCTAGTGATGCTGTATAGTATCGATCCCAATATATAGATATCATAAACTGGATTCTTAAAAAATGGAATAACATGAGATAAGGACTCTGAAGGATGAACTTGAAAATATTTTTGAAAATTTCATCGTAATTAACAACCATTATAATTATGTTTGGCATGAGAATTTCAAATAGACTTTTTAAAGTTTAAAATTTTAATAAAAAAACACAATGGTGAAGTAAGGTATAACCTGTTAGGGAAATTATTATAATTTTAATGTTATAATAAAATATTTTACTGTTTGATATTAATATTATATTATAAAAACTTCACCTGTGAAGAAGTTCTGCTAGATGTCGTTAATTTTATTGTGCGAAACCACCGTTGGGACATAATCGAATGAAATGCTGTGGTCATTTTTTTTCCTTTCTTATTTTCAATTTTTTGAAATTTAGATGTAAGTATAATTTAAGAACTTGATATATATACTTTTATTTGTTGAGTATTAAATTCATATTTTCAATTTTCTGAAATAACTACTACTACTAATATAGTCAAAATTCCATGTACCAAACACCTAATGCAAAAATTAGACAGTTGTTGCGGAAAAAACAAATTCATTTAGGTTGTATTTGGAATTAATTAAAAATAAAATTGATTTAATTTTAAAATAAAATTTTATGTTTATAACTCTTTATAAGTGAATTTGAATTAATTTAAAAATTAATTTTTTTATGTTTGAGGTCCATTAAAAAAAGGATTTTATTTTATTATTTTATTTTTATATCATTGTAAAATCAAAAAGTTAGTAAAAAAAAATATTTAATCTAAATAACCAAATTTAAAATTAAATTTAATCATAACAAACCCTACCATATTTGGTAGGATTTGTAAATCTAAATAATTAAAATTTATGGAGTTTTGAAATTAAATTATTTTTTATTTTTTAACATTCAAGACATAAGATTTGATTTACAAATCAAATCAAATCCTATTTTTTTACATTTCAAGCATACCCTTACATTCTTACAAGATAGAAATTTAAGGTGTATTTGAGTCAGCGTTTGCTCATATCAAATCTCCATTTGCAAAGTACAAACGAATTTTTAAGATTTTTTTATCATGTTTGAAAGAAATCTTAGTTGAAAAAGTAAATAGAATTTTCATTCCAAACGTGATTTAGCCAGAAACAACTGTACATTGATAGAAATATCCTTATAATTTGATATTATATCACTATTTTAATTATATTTAAATAAATATAACTGAATAAATTTTTAAAATATTATTATAGTTATATTCAAAGTGATTTTATTTTACAATACTCCAAGCAAACTTAACTCTTAAAAAAATTTATTTTGTCATTAATTTATTTATAATTATTATTTTTAACATCAATTTATTAACAATTTAATTCAAAATAACTCGTATTTTTTTTGGTAGTTATACATTTAAAAATAATTTTTATCAACATTATCCAAACAATATTTATGTAACAAAATTAATTTTCAAATAAATATTTCTAAACATAAATCACTTCACTTAAACTGACTTCTAACTAAAATTATGTTTATCTAAAATCAAATTTGTAAAAATTAATCCAATCACACACTTAATAATATGAAAAAAAAGGAAAAAATGCCACATGGCATGTAAAATGTTGGGTAAATGACCCACTTGAGGTCATTTTCCTAATTAATTATTAAATTGTGGTTAGTTTCAAATTGTTTTTGAGTTCAATGTTTTTTTTTTCAGTGTAGCAAATATATATATATATATATATATATATATATTTTACATTCAATCATTTATGTTAGTTTATGTGGTATAAATCATGTCACTACGTGCACTAATACCAATGTTGTAAATGCACTACATGGTGAACAAAGTATGCGGCACAAATACTTCGAATATATTTTTGGCTAAAAATTATTAGTTGAACTATGCGGTGCAGTGGTTCAGCATACTTTCTGTCACGCGTTTTGGATTTCTTTGAAATGTAAAGTATAAATAAAAATATTTAGGAAAATGTTAAAAAAAAAGGAAAAACCGTTATAAAATATTAATCAAAATTTCCGATACTCGTCATTATTTTAAAATAAGCAAGCAGAAATTTATTGTGATATTAAATTTGAATTTAGTTAAATAAAGTGTATGTGAAGTTCATTAAATTAAAAGTTTTATATCCATTATTATGTTGTTGGGTACAGTTAAATATATAAATATATATACATCATATCTGACTTCAATTTTTTTGGCAGTAAAATGGTTCATAAATTTTACTTAATAGATTTTTAGATCAATTTAAATAAATTTTCATATTAAATTTAATAAATTTATAAAAAAATCCACTTCTTCTCACCGATACTCACTTTTGAGTTTTGGCAATAGGGGTATAAATTATTATTATTATTTTTTACATTTTCCTAAACATTTGTACTCGACATTTCAAAGAAACCCATAACATTTAAATAAGTATTTTGTTGCAAATATTTTAATTGAATTTAGTAGTTCTTGGTTTAGTGTCTGTAGTTTTATTTATGGGACAGCAAGGTTCGATACGTGGTGAATTCATTTTGTCTTTTCTAGCAAAATAACTGCCACACGAAATGATGTTAAAGCATATAAGACAAGTATGTTGAACCACTGTGCCACGTGGTACAACTGATATTTATTTAACAAAATTTATATTTAAATTTTAAACCCCCCCCCCCCCCCACATATTTTGTGTTGCATATTCGTTACATGACGCGTTTATAGCATTTTGTACTAATTCACGTGTTGCCATGATTTGCGCTACATAAAATAGCACAAATGCATGGCGTCTTGCCCTTTGTTCAACCAAAAAATAAATAAAAATAGCACAAATGCTTTTGTGATAAAAAAAACCGGTTATTTTTGCCATGATCCAAAAAACAACACCAAACTAGAAAATAATTTGAAACTAAGCCTAAATTTATAATTAGTTAGGAAAATCACCTCAAGTGTTTCATTTACCCTAAAATGTTAGAATTTTCATTTGCAATATGAAAAGGCACTGATCACTAACGAGCATCTCATTTGGGATTGAATTTCAGAAGATTCTTCAAAAACCGGTTACAAACATCCAGTAATTTGATGTTTAGTAAGCCATTTGAAATTTTAATGAGGACTCTTAATCTAAGACACACAAAAAAAGAGTACTCTTAATCTAAGACACAAAAAAAAGAGTACTCTTAATTTCTTTAGCTTAATAAAAATAAAAATTAATAAAACAAAAGGTTAATATTTACCAAAGCTAAGTGTCTCAACATCATCATTTCTAGAACCACTATAATCATTGTAACAACTATTGCCACCGTCATATGGTTTGATTATCACTTATACTTTTACAATCACCATAATTAGGGGTTATTTTAATACTTATTTTTTTAAATATTGATATTAAACGTGAGTTATTTATTATTTATTAATTATTATTTATATTTAATAAATTTTTAAATATTTATTATAAAATTAATAGTCAATAAATGATTGACAACTCATCTTAAGTACAAAACTTATCAGGATATCATATAAATTTTTCCATAATTATTATTATTAATTCTATGGTAGATTTTTCTAACATACAATTATAAATAATTGGTGCATTCATACATCATTTAATATAAGTCATTGATTAATAATAATAAAATAATAACAACAATATAGTGTTAAATTTTGATAAGTAAACCGATTTATAAAGTTAAAATTACTTTACAAAAAAATCTTCAAACTTATAATTGATTGCAAAAAAAAAGGTCCTCCAACCGAGATTGATCTCCTTAAAAAATACAAGTCATTCTAAACACACCCTATGGGAAGGGCTAAAAGTGTAATATAAAATCTGTTAGGAACAAAATAAAATTTTAAATTATTTCTCATGGGATTAATAGTCCCAACAAGGACTGAATATAAAATTAAAAAATTATTTAAAATTTTGTAAAAGACCATAATGTAACTATAAGTTTTGATAAAAGTCTTGAATCTAAAATTAAAAATAAAATTTATTAAAAATTAGGTGAAACACCTATAAAATTAAAAAATGGACCAATTACACTATGAAAATATTATAAATTAACAAGGCCGTAATATTTTAGTCTAAATTTTGTTAATATAACATGAATTGGCCAAAAGAAATTTAGGAACTTCCCAAAAAAATAAATAACTCCATGCAAAAAATAAATATATAAAAATGAATTACAAATTTGTGATTGATATTTCACATTAATAATATTTTTTAAAATAAAATACAAAGAAATAATTCTATGAAAAAATATAAAAAATAAAGTTGTATGTGACAAAAAAAAATTAAACATTTATGAGCCAGTCTCGACAAAGTCCAAACAAATTGAACAAAATTACATAATAAAAAATATAAAAAATCATACATAAAAAAATTTAATATAAAAACTAAATATAAAGTTATATATAAGAAAATAGTAATACTCATAAAAGAAGAAAACTAAATATAAGAAAAACATTTAATATCAATCATGATTAAAATTAAAATATATTAACTTAAATAAAACAAGTCATTTGACTTCAATTCTGGTTTATATAAATTTTAACAAATTATGAAAATTATATACGCCATCAATAATTAAGAATTTAATTTAAGTTGAAAAATATATATAGGAAAAAATTATACTACAAAAAAAAATAAAAAGTTCATGGCAAATGTAAAAAATTATACATTTTTTAAATACTAATAGAAGAATAAAACTAAATATAAGAAAGCCGTTTAATAGTGATCATGATTTAAAATAGAGTAAACACTTATTTTAATTTTGTAAAGATATAAGTAATATTAGTTTAATTTTATAATAATTGGTGACATCAAATTAGTTATTTAATATTAATTTTTGATATCAAATTAATCTTTTAATGTATTTTTTGACATTAAATTAGTCATTCAATACATAAAATAGTCGTATAAAAAGACCAATAAAATTGACCCTTTGCTAATCATCCGCTTCATAAAATAGTGTATTCAACATATTATTCTATGCATAAAAGCGTATTTTGAAAATGTTAATTTTAAGATACTTTTTTTTAATATAAAACCATCTAAATTAATGAAGAAAATGTTTCATATTTATTTTTACGTTTAAGACTATGTATTTTTCCTTTTCTTTTTACGTAACAACTTTTTAAATATTTAACATGTAATATTTTAAATATTGTATTTATTATTAACCATTATGATTTTTTTACCCCTCCATTTAATCCTGACTATAAACAAATTATGCTTAATATTTAGTATGTTTAATATTGTTTGATGACTTTTTAGTATAACACATTTAGTTTAATATTTTTATCATTTTGAGCACATATTAATGTTATTTTCGTAACTAAATTAAACATATATCTGAGCTTTATTATATGTGGGGGGTTGCCTAAAACCTAACAAGGATTAAAATGTAAAAAATCCAGTAAATAAAGTTTTAAAAATAATTAAGTCAAAATCACATTTTTTACCTCCTGTGACTAGTTGTGGTAGATAAATTTTAAGAAATATCGATAAAAAATTATTTTTAGGTGCACATTAGAAGGTTACCTTAAAATTATCATTATCATAGAGAAATTAGTTTCTCATCTTATAAACTTTAGTGAAAATTAAATTTTATGAATTTATTAAACTTCACAATAGAACAAGAACAAAAGTTTAAGAAAAGGAGTATTAGTCCAAGGCCACAAACGCTTACAGCAACATTTAAAAAAAAACCCTCATAAGCTAATGACCCGACATATTTGTAATGTTTTTTTTATGATAATTTAAAAAAATAAACTTATGAATTGTCTTGTTAATAAACTAAACATGGTAAATTATTTTAAAGTATTTAATACCTAAATTTAAGTTTTCTTAACAATTACTATATACAAAAATTGAAAATTCTATGTACCAAACGTTTCATAAAATGTATTCAAGATTCTACTATATATCAAACATTTCATAAAATGTATTAAAGATTTTGTGGACCAAACATTTCAGAGAGAGTAATGTCACACAGGGAAAAAAATTAGTTAAAATTTTGACAAAATTTAATTATATTTAATGATGATTGTTAAATAAAATAAAATAAAATAATAAAAACTACTTATATCTATTTAAAAATTAATAAGTTTGCCAACTCATTTAAGCATAACACCTTTGCAAATTCAGGTTGGAAGAACATGAGAAAATTTGGTCTCTCCGAGCCTTCTTACCAAGAATAACATAATTCAAGTTAATTTTCCTTTGCAGCTGTACTATACAGAGACAAGATGCAAAGAGAAGATTATATATATGATGAGAGAGAGAGAGACAGAAAAAATTAAAAGAAAAAGTGGGAGTTTGGAAGCAATAGTTTGTGTGGGCTTAGCTGGACTAGGCGGGATTACCGGTGGTCAAACCCGGCATAGAACCGAACCGGTGCCGGATTCAGTTTCAGAACTCGGCGAGCCAATCACTGGTCCCATCCCTAGCTCAGGCTCTTGCCCATTACACTCACTCAATCAAAGCACCATGGCAATAGAATAGGATTTTCATCACTTAAAAAAAGACTCTACCTTTATTAATTCTTCTCGCTCTTTCTTTCTTGTTGGGGCTTTGAGCAGTGGCAGAAGCAAGCTAGTGTGATAGTCCACACTCCATAGTTTTCATGTTTAACCATTCTCTTTCTCTCCAAGTTGTTATTTTTATTTCAACCCATTATATCTTTTTCAATTTTCTCTAAACTTTAAATCTCCCTTTTCCCCTTTGGCTTCCGTTAACTGAAGAAACTGAAGGATTTAGAAGGTGAGATAGAGATAGAGAGTAGGTAGAGACTAGGGGGAGGGAGCAGACAGAGAAGAAAGGGTGCACAGAAAGCGATACAGATTTGTCATCACAAAGTTTGAAGAATCAAAGCCTTGTGATTGAGGTAAGAGTTGTTCTGCTCTTTTATTTTTTGGATTCTTTTCCTGTTGGAAAGTGAAAGTGAAAGACTTTTAAGAAAGAGAAAGAGAGAGAAAAAATTAAAAAAAAAGTGTTCTTCTGTATTGGCCTATTGGCCATTGGGTATCTCTAATTGTGACTGCAGACAAATATAGATACACAAGTGCATACATGTTTGAGAGCAAGATGTGAATGTTTGGATCTTTGGGTCAGCGCTCATAAGACATGGTGGGTCGGAGAAGCATAGTATCGTTTGGGTTCTTGTTCTTGTTGCTGATTCAGTTCTCATTGGAGCAGATTGAGCCACTGAGTTCACCCACAGAACGAGCAGCACTACTCGAACTTCGATCCACTCTGGGCTTGAGGAGCAAGGAATGGCCAATAAAGGCCGACCCTTGCTTAATCTGGAATGGTGTCAGGTGCCAGAATGGTCGAGTTATTGGGATCAATATCTCTGGGTTTAGAAGAACCCGACTTGGGAGGCAAAACCCACAATTCACTGTGGACGCCTTGACCAATTTCACCCTCTTGCAGTCCTTCAATGCCTCCAATTTTCTGCTTCCTGGTCCTATCCCTGACTGGTTTGGCCAGCAGCTACCTTCCCTTCGAGTGCTTGATCTTCGTTCTTGCTCCATCAATGGTGCTATTCCTTCCAGTCTTGGGAATGTAACCAACCTGACTAGCCTGTATCTGTCTGATAACAATCTTACTGGGATACTTCCTGACAGTCTGGGTCAACTGTTAGCACTTTCGGTTCTTGATCTTTCCCAGAATTCTCTTACTGGCTTCCTGCCAACATGGTTTGCATTTCTTGGGAATCTTTCTTCGCTTGACATGTCTACCAATTATTTATCCGGGTCGATTCCCCCAGGCATTGGGGCCCTCTCCAAGTTACAATACTTGAATCTTTCCAGCAATGGCCTAACTTCTTCCATTCCTGCCCAATTGGGGGATCTTAGTGGCCTAGTTGACCTTGATCTTAGTGAGAATTCTTTCTCTGGTGCTGTGCCTTCGGATTTAAAAGGGTTGAGGAGCTTGCGGAGATTGATGCTAGGGAACAACATACTTGCTGGAACGTTGCCGGAGAACCTGTTTACTACTTCATTGCAGTTGCAGTTCATAGTGCTGAGACAGAACAATTTTACTGGTGCTTTGCCTGATGAGTTGTGGTCTCTGCCAAGATTGAGCTTCCTTGATGTTTCTGGCAATAACTTCACCGGTCAGCTTCCTAATTCTCGTTCCATTGCTAATGCTACTGTTGCCGAGGTCAATATTTCTCATAATATGTTTTATGGAGGCCTCACTCCTCTGCTCAGAAGGTTCAGTTTCATTGATCTGTCAAGCAATTATTTTGAGGGCAGGGTTCTGGACTTCATGCTTAATTCATCTCTGGATAGCAATTGCCTCCAAAACGTGACAAATCAGAGGACACCAGTAGAATGTGCATCATTTTATGCTGAGAGGGGCCTAACTTTTGATAATTTTGGACGTCCAAATTCAACAGGAGCTCCTGCAGCAAAAGGCTCTGGGAAGAGCAATAAAAATAAGATTATACTGGCAGGTGTCTTGGGTGGATTGGGTTTAATTGCAATTTTGTTGTTACTTGTACTTCTGTTAACTCGTAAGAGGGGTAATTCAAATCAAAGGGGAAATGGTGTGGGCCCTGCTCCTGCCGGAGGCAGTCCTCCACATCCTGGTGTATCAATCAACTTTTCAAATGTAGGAGACTCATTTACATACCATCAGCTGCTCCAAGCCACAGGTGATTTCAATGATGCAAAGCTTATCAAACACGGTCACACCGGGGACCTCTTTAATGGTGTTTTGGAAAGTGGTATTCCTGTAGTCATCAAAAGGATCGACATTCGCTCAACTAAAAAGGACGCTTACGTATTGGAATTGGACTTTTTCAATAAGGTTTCTCATCCAAGATTTGTTCCCCTGTTGGGTCATTGCTTAGAAAATGAGAATGAGAAGTTCCTGGTTTATAAACATATGCCAAATGGGGACTTGTCGAGTTGCTTGTACTACAGAAAAACTACATCTGAAGATGGTACTTTGCAGTCATTGGACTGGATAACAAGGTTGAAAATTGCTATTGGAGCAGCAGAGGCCCTATCTTATCTCCATCATGAATGTAATCTGCCCTTTGTTCACAGGTATCTCCAGATTTCCTTCATGCTTGATTTTGAAATTTTTTCTTACTTCTTGTTCTTTTTAACAAGCCATTCTATTGTGAAACCTCATATGATGCATGATTAACCTGTGCTGTGCCCTTCTCTCTGTAAATTCTTGTCTATATTGCTAGTTTGTTGAATAAAGTGTAAACTATGAATTCTGACTCAATGGTTTATTCTGACTTCCCTGGATGCTAGTATCTTTCTGAAGGGTTCAAACCTTCTGATTGTATGATTTAGGAAACTTGATAATTACCACAAATTGGGGTGTGGGGTGGTGGTGGTTAGAGACAAGGAAAAAATGTTTCATAAAACTTATTTACCGCAACTCTTTTTAAATGATTTTATATATGTTGATGCATGGATATGGATACGGAGATACAAGATTTCTTAAAAAATTAGGATGCGGGTACGACACGACATGACATAACATATATATAAAAAATTATATATATCATCTCATAAAACATAAAAAAAGTGGATTTTGTTTTTAAACATTAATCATTGCAAACACAATAGAAAACTAATATTTATCAAATTCTTATGATATTTCACTTTTAGAGGCACCAAATTTCAAAAGGAAAAAATAAAAATTATAGAATGCAGGCTAGCTATATTCGATATGTCCGAGGAGTATCCGATACTATATGTCCGACACTGGTACGACAGACATTGCTTCCTCGGCTTGATCATTAATTTGGAAGTTTTTACTGATATCATGTAAAGTTATATCAAGACTCGGTGTGGTTATTGAAGAATTGGCACTATTTAAATCATTACATATTTTCGTTGATGTCCATAGTAGCAACTTTGTGAATATGGCCATGGTTACCGTCATGAATATGAGTGGTTGTTTCTATATTTTTTAGGTGCTTAAGTATAAAATTTGCTTTGTAACTGAATTTAGTCATTATTATTGAGTGTGACTATCCACTTTCTATACAATGGAATTAAGAAAGATAGGAAGGTTGGGAACAAGTTCAATTAGTAGTGCATTCCTTCTAATCCATTCAGCCATCTTGACCCTGCATGAAATGACTAAATCACAAGTTTACATAGCAAAAGTTTAAGCTAAATGGTGTGCTTGTAGTGACAAGTCTATCTTTTAATTATTGTAGAGATGTTCAAGCGAGCAGTATACTTCTAGATGATAAATATGAAGTTCGGTTAGGGAGTCTAAGTGAAGCCTGCCCTCAAGATGAGGATACTCATCAAAGCAAAATCACCCGGTTGCTACGGTTGCCCCAGTAAGTACTCCACTAACAATTGTATTTTCTGAATCTCATGAAAATGATGTCTGACATGTCTTTCATGATGTATTGACAGTATTTTGCTTCCTGAGTTAATTCTTTAAGCTGTTTATTGAAAAATGCTTATGATTTGAAGTTGTCTACTGCTTTTAGAATTATTTATCTATTTATGGTATGTCATCTTGTCTGTTGTCTTTTCTAATAATGGAAATCACTTATTTGGTTTTCATAATCCACTGCTTAAAACTTACTTAATTGACATATTTGGACTTTGTAACTATGAAACTCTTGGGTTTGGTAGCCATGGATTTATCACCTTTTGCACCTTTTTCTGAATTAATTCTTTACTGGAGGAACAAATTAATACACTACTCTAAGTAGGGTTAGGTTTGGTGTAGTACCATACCTACCTTAGTAATAGTACGAGAGCATGTGGTCAAAATCTGTGTTTGACTGCAACATTTTAGTTTCCTTGACATTCCAGTCTTCAAATTTTAAAGTTAGTGAGCCTTGTGTATTGGCTGTAGTTCTGTTGGTTTGGGCTATCAAGAGCTGATTCCTTAAATACCTCTACGGTCCATGCAAAGTTATTGTCAGTAAAACCTTGAAATCTGATCAAATTTCGGAGTCCTGGACTGTCCTATCTTACCCTGGTAAAGAAGTGGCTGTGATGCAGTTGGATACTCTTATCTTTTTTCTTGTAAGATCGTGAGGTGTCTTGACATCCTTTGGATATGGGACTAATCCCCATTCGGGTGTCAGCTTGGCCCTGGCTAGATACTCTTATTTCTACCATATAGTTTACTATAGTAGTTTTTGTTTCTTTTTTTCTTCTCTCTTTTTCATTTTTTGCCTCTATTGCATTGCAGTTCAGTTGCATTCTGAGTTTTTGACGAGTTTTATATGCCATGTTTGTAAATGCTTATTATTTGTTATAAGAACAATTATCTAATATCTCATTTCTCTTTTTATTGTGCAGGTCCTCTGAACAAGGCACATCTGGTAAGTAGAAATTCAAGTTTATTTTTGGGCATGGATTTGTATTCAGTTCTATGTCTTGACTCTTGATTGCTTGTCTAAATCATTCACATTGTACCTCTTTGCAAATATCAACTTGCCCTTTTGACCAAATCATGAGGGATTGTGGGAGCACATAATTTGGTGCAGCAGAAATATCATTTATGGATCACTTTGGAGTTAGAAACTGTCATCTATAAATTAATATACAATGGTGTTTTTGTGGAATATCACTGTGAGGTGTGGTTGGAAGGTCTCTAAGAGTAGGAATGGAAACATTATTGTAAGTGTCTCACAAAAAAATGCTGGGCATCTCTTATCGTCATCTACCAACTTATAACTGTATGACAGTGAATCTTGCAAAGGGTGTATTAGCTTGGTTTATTTCAGCCCTTAAAACTGATGGACCTAGCCATCGATAACTTGGGGGAGGTCGGTGAATAATGCATTTTCACATAGCTTAATATTATCCAAGTTGTTGCCTTCCCCACTTTGTCCTGGATATCTTGCGCTAGCAAATGCATTTTCTGAGATTCCCCAGGTAGCTGTTCTGATTATCTAGAACTATAAGATATTCTTCTTCATGAAATAATAGTTAAGTGGTCAACAAATTTGGATTCTGCATGCATCAGATTCATGTCAACTTGAGGAGTTTTGGACATCCACACACACACACACAAAGAAGTTCATGTAATAAAAGGTTGGGTGGTCTGTGCTTGTCTCTCAGAATTGCAACTTTGAATGATTTGGATTAGGAGATTGATGTGATATTTTTAATTCTTTTTTTCCTTTTACCTGATTTGAGGTGTGTGTGTGAACTGCGGAGGCAGGGAAATATATGTTGAGCTGGACTTATATGTATTGGTCTTGATCAATATTTTCTTTCTTACTTAACACTTTGTTGTTATGATTTGTTTCTTTACTTTTTTAAATTTATGTCCTCAGCTGACTGGGGAAATAAATATGTTTTGGAGTTTCTTGAAGCTTAGAATTGCTATTTCTCTTATGTTGAAGGGGTTATATTTTATATCATTTGAAGTTGTGGTGGTGTTAATCCTTGACTGTCAAAATAGTTCTTTCTTTTTTGGTCTTCACAAAATAGTTCTTTTAATTTATTATTTTGTGACATAAATTTTGTTTACTTTGAAAACAGGTTCATCAACATCAGTTTGTGCCTATGACGTGTATTGCTTTGGGAAAGTGTTACTTGAGCTGGTGACTGGTAAGCTGGGAATTAGTGCATCCGGTGATGCTGAAGTAAAGGAATGGTTGGAGCAGATGCTACCTTACATTAGTATTTATGACAAGGAGCTTGTGACAAAAATAGTGGATCCGTCTCTGGTTGTTGATGAGGATTTCTTAGAGGAAGTGTGGGCAATGGCCATTGTTGCCAAGTCTTGCCTAAATCCCAAACCTTCAAGAAGGCCCCTTATGAGATATGTTCTCAAGGCTTTGGAAAACCCTTTAAAAGTTGTAAGGGAAGAAAATTCCAGTTCTGCACGGCTTAAAGCAACCTCTTCTAGAGGCTCTTGGAATGCTGCATTGTTTGGTAGTTGGCGGCAGAGTTCATCTGATGTAACAGTAATTCCAGCAGCCTCTGGTACAAGAGTAGAAGGAGGGAGTAGTTTAAAACATTCAGGAACTACTGGCTCACAGGGTAGCTTCCACAATGGCGGTGGTGATATTTCATCATCTCGTAGACGTCATTCAAAAGAGATATTCCCAGAACCATCTGGAGTTCAAGATGTAGGGAGGCTGGGGCAGGAGTAGCAGATGGCTTAATTCTTGATTTTTTTGGTAATGTAACAGCAGACTTTCCGTTCCCCTTGCTGTTCACTAATACCCCTGTGGGCTTATTTATGGTTTGGGTATTGAAATTGGAAGGCTTATATTGTAGATTCCTGCAGACGAAGTGGCATTCAAATTCCTTGAACTTGTTGCCTTTCAGAGGGGGGGATTGTATTTCTTTTCAGTGGTTTTGGACACGCGCTTGGTGGACAGATAAATATAGAGCGAGAAGGCCGAGTGCTATGGTAGATATGAATACTTTGACTGCTTGTTTTGGATAGAAACAAGCCACAATTTTTTTTCCACCTGTAATTGATTTTTTTTAACCCATTGTCTCGAGTCTTCTCTTGGAATGTAAATTTTAATGATCAGATTTCTTCATTCAGATCAGATTTGTTGTTATTCTGGAAAAAGAGACAGCACAAAAAATTGTTATACTGATTCTTTTGGCCCTGAATCAATTTGTTGGCTTATTGAATTAAGAACCGTGACCATAACTTAGTTCAGTCTTTTGAGTATACACATTTCGGTTAGCTGCTTACAATCATTTATTTTTTTCCCACATCTGGTTACGGTATTTTTAGTCAAATTTCAATTTAATTATGAACATAAAACAATACATAAAGTAACCAGTATGAATTTGTTTAAAATTAAACTGTTTAAATAAATATAATTGGCATGAATTTTTTGCGATTATCTCACCAAGTATTTTCCAATAATGTTAAACAAAATAAATATGGCTGACATGAAAAAGGTCCCACCGAGATTTGAACTCGGGTTACTGGATTCAGAGTCCAATGTCCTGACCACTAGACCATGGGACCTTGTTGAATCTTCGGTTCGTAATAAAAATTAATAATAATAAAATATCTCTATCTGTCTCCTCGGAGATATCAAATCAAAGTTTCTGGTCTTCATTAACCAGAACTAACGAAATTTGATATGCCAATGCCCGAAGAGAAGAGTGGTAACTGTTAACTCTTATCCACTGCCATTCACCTTCACCAAAACAGATATGCTTTCATGTCAAAAATACAACCTTTACCTTCCATGCTCCTCTGTCCCTTTTCAATCCCTCTGCAACCCAACTTCCTCCATTGTGAACTGCCAAAACCAACATGCCCCAAATGACCAGCACCCCATTCTCCGCAAACAGAACTCCAAATCCACGAACTTTCTCCTTCACCAGCTTTCCCACAAGGTTGGGCAAGAAGATGACCACCACCACGCCCAGCAATTCAATCCCAAACCCAGTGACCTGCAAGACCCCATGCCGAATGATGAAAAGGTGAAGCTTTTGGAGCTTTCCCTTGTGAGGAAAAGGACCCCTCAGTTTCCTGGGTCCATCTACGTTCAGTCCCCTAGCGATCCCGATGTGGGTTCTTCTCTGCCACCTCTGCGGACTCTGTTTCAAGCAAGTGCTGACAGTGATGACGAGGAGGAGGAGGAGGAGATGATAATGCGTGCCCTTGAGATTCGAAGGAAGGTGACAGAGGAGATTTTCAAAGAAGCCATGCGAAAGGGAAAGTTTGGAATCACTTATGCTACCAATTTGGTTAATAGGTTGCCTGGTTTCATCGATTCTATCATGATTGAAGCTGCTAACTTGAAAAGATTGCCGGAGTATTCTCACTCCACGTTCAATTTACGCGCCAAAACCGTCATTGAGGATTCTCAAGTTGTGCCACTTATCAGGTAGGATTGCTAAAATTGGGTTCCATTTGAAGTTGTTGGTACGCTGTTTGTTTTGTTGTTCGTGTGAAATCAACTTAACTGCTTGGTGGGATTTTCCATAGTATTTGTTTCTTAATGTATTATCTGTATGGAATTCAAATTGCTTGTAGTTGCAGTCAATTAGGAGGCTCCTTATTTGATTGTCATTGTTCAATTCTCTAGATGGTTGAAGCATAATGCACTATCATATCCTCAGATAGCAAAGCTCATTTTGATGTCAAGAGGTAAACTTGAGTCCATAAGGGATCTTGCTGAGTGGTTAAAGTCGGTACGCGTGAAAGGGGAGTTTATTGGGGTTACACTCGTGAAGGCTGGAGAGAATATTTTGGAACGCAGCAACGAAGAATTGGATGAGATTGTTCGGTATTTAGAGTCCAAGGGAGTCAGGAGGGATTGGATGGGTTATGTCATCAGTCGATGTCCTCGATTGTTGTCTTACAGCTTAGAAGAAGTGAAGACTCGTGTGGAGTTCTACCTTGATATGGGTTTAAATGAGAAGGATTTTGGCACAATGGTTTTTGATTGTCCTAAAGCACTTGGTTACTTCACTCTGGAAGAAATGAACCAAAAGGTACATTAATTCCTAACAAACTGTAAAGTCTTAAAGTCATCTTGCAATATATCCTCATTTTCTGCTCTGATACTTTTCTAGTTTATGCAATTTTAGTATTATCCTAGTCAAACATAAAGGAGGTTTAAAAGCTTAAAGATTTAAAGTTTAGTTTGATATGCATGTTGATAATTGTTTCTGATATATAGATATACATAAAGTATGATGTTGCAGTTGTAATTTTCAGGTTAGTTACTTAAAAGAATTTGGGCTTCAAAGTGAGGATGTTGGCAGATTGTTAGCATTTAAGCCACAATTGATGGGGTGCAGCATTGATGAAGGATGGAAACCTCTTATTAAGTATTTGTACTATTTTGGGGTCACCCGAGAGGGTATGAGGAGAATTCTTACCATTAAACCGATGGTCTTTTGTGTTGATTTGCAGATGACTATTGTGCCAAAGGTATGCAAACACTTCTTATTCGTTTCTTTTGTCAACTGAGTGAGGCTTGTGATTAAGGGCCACAGCTGGTACAATTTTGTAGTTGTACTTCATACATGTGTTCCATTTTAGTTATAATTACTTCTATTCCTCCAGCTCATGACATCTAGATCTTAATATATTCAGAAATAATTTTTTCAGTGGTTTCTTTCATGTTTCCCGAGGATAATGTTGATAATTTTTTTTACCTATTTTATTATGAAGGTACGGTTTTTTCAGGACATAGGGATTCGAGATGATGCAATTGGCAACATGCTTGTAAAGTTTCCTACTCTACTCACATACAGCCTCCACAAGAAGATTAGGCCAGTGGTGTGTCCTTTTCTTCAGCAACTATGAAATTTGTCACATCAAAATTATTTTTTAATGCCTCACTGCTAAAAAAAAAGAAAGAGTCTTCCTTCAGATTGTGTTCAGCGACACCAGCTAAGACAATTGGGGCCTTCAATTAATTTTGAATATATTACTTGTGCAGTGGTAAGAGTATATTTATCAGTAACCAATCTCGTATCTTCTTACACATCTAACCACTTCCAGAAATGATGAGTTGAGAATGTGAGTTTGTGCATAAAGAGCTACTAACTTGTCCATCCTGTCCTATAGGAGTAATTACTGTTTATACACAATAAGTTGGTCACAACAATTATGTGTCAATAAACTGACTCATCTGCTGAAATTTGAATGTCATATAGGTCATATTCTTGATGACCAAAGGTGGAGTCAGTGAGAGAGATATTGCCAAGGTTGTAGCTCTGGGACCGGAGCTCTTGGGATGTAGCATAGTCCATAAGCTTGAAGTAAATGTAAACTATTTTCTGTCTCTTGGTATACGTCTTTGGCAATTGGGTGAGATGATTGCTGATTTCCCAATGCTGCTTAAATACAATATAGATGTCCTACGTCCCAAATATAGTTATTTGCGGAAAACCATGGTCCGGCCTTTGCAAGATCTCATTGAGTTTCCAAGGTATCACAATGATATTTTAACCATAAATAATTTGTAAAAATCTTGTTCATTCTTAATGATTTTTATTCCATTGCATGGCTGTCATCAATTATCTAAGTCTCTTGCTGTTATCAGGTTTTTCAGCTATTCTCTTGATGGCCGAATTATGCCAAGACACAAGGTTTTGGTGGAGAATCAGATTAATATTAAGCTGAGATACATGTTGGCTAGCACTGATGAAGAATTCATGAAAATGGTCAATGCTATAGTTAGAAAGCGCCACAGATTTCAATCTGCTGTCGTGAAGGAGGATATTACTAGCCCCCAATCTGTTATTGAGGGGGATATTACTACACCCCAGACGGGAAAAAATTGACGGCTCTGTGGAAAACAGAATGGAGGTTTGAGTTTTTGGGAAATAAAGCAATATAGTAATTTTACTGTCTTAACTTCATCGGTCAGACATGTAATTGTCATCAAATCATAATTGTTCTTCTCAAAGATGGAGATGCTAAATGACTTTGTAACATCTGATGTAATGCAGAAACACCTTAATGAGTTAGTGGAGGAAAAGGAAGTCTCGTCTCTTAATAAACAAAAAGAAGCTTGCAATCTATCATTCGCTGCGTCACTTGTAAAGATAGAATTGCTGCAGAGAGTGCCAATGAAATTTACCACTGCGAACTAAGTTTATAATTAGTAGAGATGGGGAAGACCTGACCTGTCTATCTCTAGGATGGTTTGAGGTATATGTTCATAACTCGCTCTTATATGTGCATATTGTACTACTTATAGTTATTGTTGTTGTCATTCTTGTTACATTTTTTATTCGTTCTTCATTTTGTCTATTTTTTTCACCTGATTTTTGGGACTCACAGAGGTTTTTTTTCATCTTCCTTTTAACAGTGGGATGGGGCATAGAGTGTTGTGCACTGAATCTCCGCATGTAATCACGGTTACATGACATGTTTGTCTTCATTCCAAAATTCTTGCGTTGAGTCCTGTCCACTGGCTGAACACCAAACTTAATCCTTCTCCAGAAACAACTACAAATTTATGAGAAACCCATTAAATCTATCTTGCTTAAACAGCAACATTTGTAATAAGTTCTTTGTTGATGGTACAAATTTTGGCCACGTCGATTTCTATGTGGAAAACCATGGTTCCAAGTAAAACTATTTGCCGAAGACCATGGTCCGATCTTTGCAAGATCCGATTCTCAAGGTAACACAAATCAATGCTGACCTTAAGATAATTTGTAAAACTCTCCTTCAATAATTAATAATTATATTCCATAAATAGCATGTCACGTTTTTAAGCTGTTTTCATAATGATCAAATTATTCGAAGGTGTTAGAAATGAGTGAGTGGTTGTAAGATAATATGAAAGATAGAAGTACCACATTCGCCGTATCAAATATGACGAGTTAATTCTCACCCCCAAAAAATTGACGAGTCAGTAGTATATGTAGTTGGATGAGCCCTTTATCCACTGCCTGTGCCAGTGAAATCCGAGACTGCCAGCTAATTTTTTGATGACTAATGATGGATTGAGGTGTGCTCACAAGTTGCATATATATATATATATATATATATATATATATATTTGGTTATAGGAAGGCGTTATTGAATCTAAGGAGAATAAGAAATGGAGATAGAGTGATTGAACATTCATCATATAACCACAGCCCTGTGTTGAAGATTGGGAGAGATACCATTTAAGCTATGCTCGGTTGCATTTATTTGTGCTTTTTGCACTAATTATCGTTATCATGTTTTCTTGTTGGCATTTCTCCCTTACTCTTTTCTTCATTTCCTTAACTTCTTTCTCTTCATTTGTTGAGACTCCTATTCATGACCTTTTAGTGTGTTGCGCACTGTAAAAATCTCAAGCCTGTTCTCATGGTAACTTCCAATTGGTTCATATGAAGATAGAAGAACCCAGATCTTGCTTGAATGAATGGACTACCCAAATGATTTGAACCGTATGCCTTTTTTTGGGTAACTTATTACAGATTACAGATACAACAAGGAAATTACTATAACAAATTATAACAAAGGAGTTGTTATGGTACCCTGATAGGTATGGTATTTATGGTGAGCTGTTAATCATTTATTAATTATTAATTTCATAATAAATGTTTAAAAATCTATTAAATATAAAAAATAACTAATGAATGCATGACAACTTACCTTGTATATTAATACTTAGAAGAAAAAAATGAATACTAAAATAATTCTTTTGTAACAAAGATTAAAACTTATTTTTAGTACTTGAAAGATACATTATATATTAATATAGTCCTTTACAGATTAATTTTATCAATTTAATCACATAAATTTTAAATTGCCAATAATTTAATCGTTCTATTCAGTTCAGCCTCACATTGTTATTAGATGTCAGGTTAGCATTCTAATATGGGATTATAATATTCAAATATTAGCCTTTAATATTCAAATATTATGATGTCACGCTAATTTTTTCATTATAAGTCAGCATTTTCTATTTATGGTTAGACTGCAATTGATGAAAGGATTAAATTATTGAGATTTTGGACTTAACTATATTGATAACAAATATATCTTTTGAGAAATAAAAATAGGTTTCTTTTTTTATTTTATTTTATTTCTTAAGGTATTCCCATAACTAATCTCTCTTATGTATGGTTGTAACTAAAAAGCCCTCCTAACAATTACATGCTTCAAGGATCAAACTTGTGCTCCCACCTTAAGAGTACAACTCGCTTTCCACTGCCGTAAGGCTTCTTAATACTAAAAATAGGTTTTACTTTATAACAATGTATCCTAGCAATAATAGAACATGCGGACACTTGGAAATAAATGCTATTACCACAAGTTAAGGAATCTTCAAATAAGGGCGTAACTTTTTCTTCCATATCAAAAATTTTCATATAGAAATTGAACTAATATACAGGTAGTGATTGATCTTGGAGAAAAAATAAATATAAATGAAGAGAAATCCGTTAGACATAAATGAAGCATTTTAGTCAATTCCAAGACGACATATTGGATTTTTCTTCATAAGGCCAAGATCCACCTGCAAAACAGAAAAAATAAAAATACATGACTTGGGATAATATCAGTTTGTAAATTTAAGCAACAACATTTTATAATAGGGGAAATTATAAATAAGAACACATCAATCAAGTTTTTAACACTCAAGGACCAAATAACCAGAGTGGTTATTCAGTTCAAAATTGAGATTACAACACTACGTGCTTATTTTGTCCTTAAGTGTAAAAAAGTTGCTAGATGGGTCCGTGTTTATAATTCTCCCTTAATATAATACCTTGTGTCCAAAGAGATCCCTGATGTTATCTATCCCATATAGTATCATCGTTGGTCTGTTTCCAGGTAAAAAATAAAGTTAAAATCAAATTCCAGTGACGTCCATCAATATTTGTACTACAATTCCTATAGTTTCATTAGATTTAGACAGCAAAATTGTAACCCTAACATAAGGATTTAGGTTTTATAAATTAATTCATTTTTTTTCCTAGTAATAATGATGGTGCTCTCAATTTTTTCTTACCTTTCAAGGGAAAGGCCCCATGCAATAACTTGGACATCTTCAGGAAGTCCCATCGGCTGCAACATTTCAGGTCTGAACATGCCAGAGTTTCCTATCTCTACCCATTTTTTAAAGCCTTCATGATAACTGTTAGAGTACTTGATTAATATGTTGTATCTCAGAATATCAAGATAAGGACATGCCAAATAACCCACTACAGAAAAACTCACCTGAATATCTCCATGCTAGGTTCAGTGTATGGATTGTAAGCAGGTTTGAACTTTAATTTGGTCATGCCTGAACTCAATAACGAAATTAATAATTTTAGCCAAAATCAATAACAGATTAACTTTCCAACTTACACTCAACATTTAAATGATACAAAGTTTTTCAGTATAAGAGAAAGCGCTACCTAAGCGTGAAAAGAAATCATGCAGAACTCCTATTAAGTCACAAAGAGTGAGTCCTCGATCACATACAAGGCCTGAATCAAAATGCAAAAACGTGAGAATCACAAAATCAAGTAAATTTTTTATAAATTTAAATCCTGAGATTAAAACCCTGGTGGTCAAACCAAAACACAAGCTGAATTACCACACATGTAGCCTATTCCCCCCTCCTAAGCTAATTTGATTTAGACTAACGTAGATAAGAATATAAGGAAGGCTTCAGTATGACGTGCAAATAAAAATTTTAGTAGGACCACTTCCAGAGGTATGACTATCAAAGGTGTACTGTTTTCATTTTCAAGAAGATGAACAGTTTATACCACGCTTTAATATCCTCAATCAAAACTCAGAATACCCTTGAGAATAAAAACTATATGAAAAGAATTAAAACCCCAGGCCCAGTAGCTTACTAGCTCTCACATACCTTCTATCTGGTGGAACTCAGCAAGATGAGTTCGATCAACAGCTTCATTTCTGAATACACGATCTATAGAGAAATATTTTTTCGGAGAAAATGGTTTCTGCAAAGATATTAAAATGGAGAAAAAATGAATGATGCATGCTAAAATTCAGAGCTAGAAGTTGGAAAGTCTAATCACTTATCTGTGTGGAAGGAGGGATGGGGGAAAAACAGAAAACAGAAACACAAAAGTAAAATAACTTAATCCAGCTTAAAAAAATAAATATACATTACTTTGAAATTTCATTATGAAATCGTAAGGAAAAATGAGAATAATAAGAGGCCTGAATGGCACCAAACACTACGTAATCATATGCACCATCAAGAACATGATACCAACAAATTCAGACACAAATGCAAACCTGTGCCAGCTGGTAAAGCATCCTGGAGGAAACAGCAGTTGTGTGGGTTCGCAGGAGGTTTTTATTTGCTTCCTCTCTTTTCCAATCATATGCATATCTACCAAGCAACAAATTGTAAGGTTTCCCTCAGAAAACATGATGGAACTTATACGTCTGTCAATAAATAGCCTATGGTAAAAGTGTATTGAGTGTGCTCAATGTCATACCCCCTAGACCCATAACCACCAGATTCATGAACATGCTTCACCCTCTGAACATAATCTTCTGGCAGTTTCTTTGTAGTTGAAGGAGCTGCAGATGTATGTGTCACACACATGTAAACAGAATGGAAGCACAAAATATTAGACTAGAATGGAAAAAATCAAGGTTTTACTGACCTTCCAAAAAGAATGTGTCATGAGAATCACGAGCTGGGTGTTGTTGGGGCTGGAACAAGGCGTCAAAGTTCCAGAAGCTGCCAATTAAAACATTCAAATGTAAAGTTTAAGGTGAGAGCTGACATGTGCTGCTAATTGCTATACACATGACGAGTATAATCTGTTAAATTTAAGACAGTATCTGCATCTCAATCAGAGACACTAGAATGGTATTGATATGCCAACAACAATTACCTGCTCTCAACAAAATTATTTGTTGGCATCTCCTCAAACCTGCAGCACCGGATTAACATACTAAAATGTTAAACTTGAAACGAAATGTATTTACCACAAAAAACATCAGGCTCCACATAACAAAGATAGGACTCACCCCATGCAGAGGAAAATCTTTTTTAGTTGATACCGTACCTGAAAATAGAGATAATTTTCAGAAGTATTAACTATACGAAGCATCATCACACTATTTTTTTTTCTTTTTGGATAAAAGCATCACCAGTTCATCACATGAAAATTCATAATATGCCTTATATGTATAGTGCATACATGCATGTATAAGTACCACTAAGCTCACATACATAAAAAGTCAGATACACAAACACATGTATGCTTGAATTAACATCATCAGGAATGTTAGCAAAACTGCCATATCAAACTGCAAGCTTAAAAAAGTAAAAATACATTACATTTTCATTTATGTTTTCCAGCATATGGATATTTTTTATTGTCAGCAAAATTTCTATAGTATACAGTTTAGATATTCAATCAATCTAAATATCAAAGGGGTATTTCCTATTTCTATGGGGTTGGGGAATGGAGGAAAAAGGGAAAGGGGAAATATTTCCTTGCCTTCAGCAGTGGATGAAGATGGCCACCCTCAAGAGGCTGACCTTTAGCGCTGTAATTGTACTCCTTGAACTCTAATTCCTTCCACTCACCACTGATATAAAATGGTACAATAAAGTCAAAGTTCATAAGATATAACACAAATCCACTAAAAATGTCTTACGCTTTTTAATAAATAACCAAAATATTTTTAACACACACTCAAACAAAGTAGAAGATTGAATGCAGAGGTTTAAACTTTAAACCCCCATTCACATTCAATTTAAGCAAATAAAATACCTCTGAAAATTATCTCGAGTTAAATCAGTGACAACCTTCTTTCTTCTTGGAGCATAGTTAGGACCCTTTTTCACAGAGTAACCCTTCCATGTCCTAGATCATAAGATATTAAGAAGAATTTCAATAATAAAAGAATAGTCAAGTCATTCACTGCATATTCAGTATATCTGAAAAACTATTTAGCACAAGGGATAAAACTCAAGGCAGCAAGCAATTTAGAAATTCAAGCCATTGCAACCAAGCGGAATTATTATTACTGTGGAACAACAAGCTTTCGCGCTTTTAGTGCTTTGATATCATCTGAGCCAATGCCCTGCATTTGCAAGTATGGTACAATTTCAAATGAGATATGCAAATTTCACAGGGAAAATTGATAAAGAAAACGATAAGCAATCCATAAAAAAGAAATTAACATAAGGAGGAAATGAAAAAGGTCAAGAACAATAATTCACCCAAACAAATAGAGGTGTCCATGCCCAATACCACCTGGAGGGAAGAATTGAAATTGTTTTCCCATCACCCAAAAATAAGAGTGCAGGTGCACCTCATAACTAGAGAGAAATGAAACACCTCAAATCCTCCCTTCCCACCGCAAAAAAAAAAAAAAAATTCAATTATTCTATTAAGTCACCAGAGAGTATGAAAGTTACCAACTAAAGTTCCCACTTCCTATAACTATCTCACATGTTGAATCTGTTGCTCCATATAAAACCTTGCCATTTTCCCAAAAGTATTAATGCAAACCCAAGACCTAGCCTATGTGCAAATAGCCAAAGCCAATACACAACCATTTAAAAAAGGTTGATATCAACTGATCCGCCTACCCTCTTTTCTTCCCTAATCAACAAGTGCATGATACCAAAAATTGCCAAATGCATGCTTATGCGAAATATAAGACTAAAAGGTGATGTGAGCTTACAATTTTCTATGGAATTTAGGGGTTAAAAGGACAGACTAATTGAAGACTCCAAACAAGCGTGAGTAGAAACTATCTAGGCTCCTATTTAAAAAAGAGAATGTAAAAAGGGTAAAGAAAGGGTAATTGGGTTTTATAAATCCACGATACTTCACATTGCCACTTCTCACTTCTCTATTTTCTGATTTTGGAATTAACAACAGTAGTTTTATATAGTTGGCTATATCTCTCCAATTCATCTCCTCAATTTCATACAAGTTCCTACTAATCCTAAAAAGCAAGACATTAGTGACAACGCTCTCCCCACCGAAGAAAAAAAAAAAGGATCTCAGTTCATCCTCCAGTTGCCTCCTCTTAACATAATTAAGAAATTTACTGACAAAAAGATTCATACTAGTACACACCTGTCCCTCTTGTATTTGAAGAAGCAGGTCTTTGACTCTGTCATCCACATGTTGGACCTGCAGCAAGAAATCGTCTTATAAAAAATATTTAGTAACTCATAAAGTTCTTCCCATCTCAAAGGGCAAAGTGTGTATACTGAACATCAAGACAATAGTTTTTATTACGTGCATATGTATACCAAACAAAATATTGAAAATCCAAAACTAGAATGGGGAAACAAGAATGAAAGAAAATACATGCATGCACATGCATAGAATGCAAGTAAGTTTGAGAGAGGAGAGGGTTTGGAAGCCAAATTTCCTAATGGCTTTACCCAAATGGACTCAGCTCCAAGAGAGAGAGGGAGAAAAACCATCTAACAACTGAATCAACATCTTGTAACTTTCAATTTTCATTATATAACATTGAAAAATTGATGACCAAAACAATATGCCTTGGAAAATTAACATATAGACTCCCCTGGCACCCCAACCCAAAAAAATTAAATAAATCTAATATGAAGTTGGCCAGAGTTACCAAGACTTGATCATTTCTTACCTTTCTAGATATAAGTTGTTTTCCCATCTCCACCCATTTGTTCTTTGCAGCCTGGGCGCAACCTATTTTGAAGACTGAGGGGTCTAGTTTTTTCTGCAAGCAGACAATAGTTTTTTTTTCTTTTACCAAAACACTATGATACAAATGCAGAAAATTCCATATATATATAAAAAAAAACATTACAACACACACACACAGACACTCATATATATAGTAACACAAACTAAATTTATAATATGTCTACAGAGAAAAGAAAATCCAACTTTTTACACAACAGAATGAATGACTGAATAAATCCTGAATTCCCTTGCTTAGGACAGGGAGAAAGTCTAACAAATTTAGTAAATTTTTTTTTTATAAAGAATATATGATAATATATAATATAACCTGAAGTTCATCTTTAGAGATACCCTCTGGTGGTATGGCTGACAAGAGTTGCACTTCAGGTGATCCTGCAGCAGCATACGTCTTCCCCTCATCGGTTAGCACCCATGTCTCCCTTTTCATGTCCTGCACGTTCATTAAAACCATCGTAACCCAAGCAAGTTATAGAGTTACTAAAGGAGATGGATGGTCATGATGGTACCTCGGCATCGACATATCTAAAACCATGGAGGCTCTTTATCACATTCACGATTTCATTGTGGTCAATATCACGTTCAGCTGCAAACTGACCCGAATCTTGAATCTCATCGTTGTTTTCAAGGTAACTCAGAACTGCTTCTTCCGCCATTCACAACTCTCAACTCACGCAGACGCAGAGCACAAGAGAATAGGTTCCACTTCCACTTCCCCTTCCACTTCCCATTCCCATCCCACGCAACCTCAATATGGTACTAGATGGGGTCGGGCATTGGGTGTCTCCGCTTAAGCCAGCCCAGCCCAATCACCTTCGCTTCCAATTGGGCCAAATTGTCTGGCCTCATTTTCAGCCCAAAGGTAATCAAGATAATATGGCCTTGGGTGTATCCGCTTAAGCCAGCCCAGCCCAATCACCTTCGCTTCCAATTGGGCCAAATTGTCTGGCCTCATTTTCAGCCCAAAGGTAACCGAAGGTGATTGGGCTAAATTGGCTGCCCCATTTCTCTGGCTGAAATTGGGCCACCTAATATGGCCCAATCGTGTTCGGGCTGTAATCGGGCCATCCCGATGACCTTGGAATCGCTGAATTGTAGGGTTTAAGGCTTTAAGCTAGCTACCTGGCTCTATCACTAGCTCGCGAAGCCTGTGTGAATCAGTAATAGCAATGGCTTCTGCGCTGTGTAAATCAGCGGTGAGGGTGAGCTCAAGGTCCCTCGCAAATGGTTCCAGAAGCTTCACCCAAAAATCCCCAACTCCTGCATCCCTCCCATTTGCGTTGACTTCGCCTTCCTCAACACCCATCCTTCGTGCTTCAAGGTACACGCTGCACACCACCTCAACTTCAACTTCAACTTCAAACTTTGCCTTCTTTTTTCACCACTTCACTTCTTTCTGTTCCTTTCAATTATTTTGATATTACTCTTACCTATTTTTACTATAACAAGGATTCAAAAAGTTTTTATTTATTTATTTATTTTTTGAACCAGTGTTATGCTAATATGGATTTGCATTTTGGCGTTAACTGGTGTTTATTTTATTTTTGCATGGGTTTTAAAGGATAATGTCGGTTTTGGGAAGCGTTGAGTCTTTGATGCCTCTTCACAGCGCTATTGCTAATGCTAGGCTCACTTCCAGCATCGCCGTCGATTCCAGCTGCTGGAGCTGGCTTTCTCGAGGTACTATCTATTTTCATTTCTATGGCTCTGCTTGTATTGAATTCTTTTATAATTTTTCTCTCTCAATATAAATACTCTAACACACTCTGAAATTAATAATATCTTATTTTATCTTCTTAATCTGTTTTGCACATTGCTTATAGTTAAAAATGGTCTTTTAACAATTACAACAAAAAGAGTCAATACTAGGAGCAAGTTTGGTGTGTGAAATCAAATTTTGCAGAATGGGAATGAGGTTTGGGTTGGAATTGAATGCCCATTTATATTCTAGTGTTTGATTTTTTCTGGGATGGAATTTCATTCTTTCCATTTTTATACTTGGTACATGAAATACGCATGGAATGGAATTATGGAATCATAATTATAAATTATGAAGTTAATAAGTAAACAAGATAAAAATCAATTTAGTCCTAGCTGCTTGGAATCACCAATCCCAGCTCCTCAAAATGCAACGGTGGTTCCTGTCTATGCAGAATTAATGCCCAGAATGAAATCATCAATCCATGCCTTTTCTTTTCCCTGCCAAATTAAGGAATTCACATCCCTATAAAATAGAATGGAATCGGCATTTTAATTTTTGGCACAATCGGAAATTGTTGACAAGCATTTAAAGTTAGAGTGTTGGCGAAGATCATGCTTTAAATTTTGTTTCTATAGTCGGATGTGCAAACTGTGCTTCTTAGTGGATAAAAGATAGAAATTGTAATTTTTTCAATTGTTTTGATTGTTGAGTATAATTTTACTTGTATATCTTACATTTTATTGACAATTTTTCCAACAAAAATCTTTGTTATGGAAAATTTGATCAGGTTTACTTGCCTATTTTTTAAAAAAAATAATATACTTTTACTTATTATTTATCATGTAACAATATTTTTGGTAAGAGTAATTTTGAAAGTGAAGATAAGAATTGATGTTGTGAAAAGCTATTTTATTGATGTCACATGTTGTTTTTAATATATTTAAGGTTCATAGACTTGCAAATGTTTACTCGAAGTATAGAGAGAAGATGAGAATTACAGTATTTGAAGACAAATGTAAATGTTCAAACTCCAATGAATGTCATGTGCAGTTATTGTCCATATTAAAGTCTCTTAAAAACTCTTTCTATAATGATTGATGATGCTTATTGTTTAGCCAGCTAACTTATTTTTTCTTCTGTCGGTCTGTCCTTAAGGTGCCCAGATTGGTATTAACTATGAACCCCATCTTACCAGAGGGTTAGGAAAGGTGTTTCTGAACTTGGCTGATGTACTTCATTTTGTGAATGATAATGGGCTGTTTACATTATTAGAGATGAGAAGCTTAGTCTTTGACTTGGTGAGATAGGTATCAGATGGGTGTGGCCCTGTGGGTTTAGCATTTATGAACTTGTTCCATTCAAATTAATCCTTACTCCTTCCTCTGACAAAACGAAATAAGAGAAAATCAAATGGATAATTGGAACCCATTATACAGGGTGGTATTGATAATTACTAATTAAGTAATTAGTCTTTCTCCACAAAACTAGTTCCATTTACATCAATATGAACTTGATTCTGATACTAGTTTAAGTTTGGTGGGCGGGGGGAGCATTTGGTATTTTGGCATTCCCACAACATATGTGAGATACTCCGAAATTTAAGATTATCATGCTTGGTATTAAAATTAAAAATAATTCAAAATATATGTGACACCTAGGAATAAGGAGTTCTTGGTGTTCCACCCGCATTCCCATGGTTTGTTGACATTCTAAATGTAGGCATCCAAGGTTCCAGGTTATTTTACATACTGGTGTTAAAATACCCTCATACCAAACACCGCCTTAGTAGTAGTATCACTGTCAGATGGACATCCAGCTATCGTAATTACCTTTGTCTTCTTTATGCATATCCTGACATCTTCTTTTACTTTGTTGCATAGGACTTGAAAAAACATTGTGACAGGCCTGCTGGATCCATTCAAGATGAAAGAAAAAATGAAAAAGAGAGAATCATAGATTTTCTTTTCTGTCTCACCCTAGGATGGGAAAAGAACTTCAAACATTGCAATTTTGGCCATTGTATTGTGCAGAAACTGCAGACTTGTATAATTGAATTTCCTTATTTTCCTGACAATCGATGACCAATGTGTTGATAATTACATTTTCTCCTTCAAAATTTTCTTGAATGGATTTGGAAGGATTAGCAATAAGATGTAGGTTTCTTTTGGGATGTTCAAATGATGCTTCAGGGGCTGTAATAGTTTTAAGTTGTGACTTGGATTGCTGCTATTAAACAGATACACTGATTCTTGGCATTGTTAAAATACTTGAATATCCATGGAATGTGAAGGTAAACTTTCTGTCATACAAAATCTAAGGAGTTGATGAATGTTGAATCAATTCTACTTAGTTTAGGATTCTAAATGCATTAACTTCACTGTAAATATGAAGTTTGGTTAAAGGATGAAGGGTTAATGGTACATTATAGTAGAATGCAATTTATGCCCTATTATTTTTATACCTGACTGGTCAATTCAATGTTGGGTTGTTCCATACCTGTTCAGTCGATCAACAATTTCAGTATTTTTCGCATGCCTGTACTGCCTGTACAAATGAATTTGGGTCTACCACTACTTGGTGCAAGGACCTTCGGCATCCAGTTGTGTAAATTTTGCTTGTTGGTTCCTCGTAAAAATGTTATATTCTGGCCATTGTAATGTTTCTGTGATTAAATTTTGAAAATCGAATATGCTAACATGTGCTATTGATTGTATTTTTAAGTTGTTCAGAGGACATAATGGATTCTGGCCATTTTTTTACTTAGATTAGATATTGTCCTTCGGATTTTTCTCTTGTTGAAACTTCTTTCTTCTTCATGTCTGCTGAGGGGAAAACAACTTCCTTCAAACTTAATTCCCCAGATTTTACTTCCTTTTGCTGATTGTAATCCATATTTTTCATTGATGTGTCCTAGACTTTGCAGTTCCTCGGTGACAAAGACTAAAGGATTCAATCATTTCAATCCTAGTTGGGTTGCATTTGAGTTTATGTTGGTTCACATCATACTCTTGGCCTTTTTCCCTTACGGCTGTCACATGATTTGGATTCCCATCATGCCCTGGAGCATCACAATCTAGTTTCAAAAATGATATTATTCTTCTAGTAATGTAAACCTCCTATCTATTCCCAGTACATTGTGATATAAGGTAACGATTCTTAATTTTGATAAATTATCCTTCACCTCCTGTCTTTTAGATTCTAGATTTTTTATGCTTTAGAAAAAGTGCCTAGGAACTCTGATCAACTCCATCTGTCCAGAAATTACTAAAAGGAGTTTTTCTTTTTAATCTGATATTTATTTCCTTAAAGTTAACTTATGCGAAGACTCCCTAATATCTATCGTTATAATATGTATCTACTGGTTGACCAATATTTTGGGACACTTCCAGGTGCATTCAATTCTTTATTAATATGTTTTTTTAAGGCATCTGCTATGCTGATGGATGCATTGTTTCTATCCCACTTGTTAGGTAGGGAGTAGTTTAAGGAAAGAAGAGAGATTATCTTTAGTTGTGTGACCAACATCAATAGACCAAAAAAATTAAAGGAGCCAAGTTAGAGTATAATCATTAATCAATAAAATGATTAAAAAAATTAGATAGACATGATGTAACATAAAAATTGTCGATTGATTTGACATATCTTCTCATCTAGTAGATTTGTCTAACTAATTCAATTTATATCATGTCTATCCAAGAATATCTCAAAATGATTATCTACATTATTTAGACATGCCAAGAACTTTTGGAGAGCTATTTTTAACATATATTAATAAGAGAAGGGGGGGGGGGGGGAATTGTGCCGGAAGAAACCCGGCAGCGTCACAAGTACTTCAAGGCCCCAATACCACATCCTTATGACCCATGTCAATAGTATTACGTAATCCACTTCTACTTTCCACTGAGGTTAGAGTGGAGAAGGTGAAGCTCAAGAGGAGCACACGGACCACTCACATCGGATATCACTATCCATCACTATCTTGTGTTGTGCCTGTTTCACATGACTTGCTTGCTGTTTTGCAATGGGAGATGAGTTGGGTTGTGTGTGTTTGCGATGAATATTACAATTAGGAGTAGACAGGAATTGGGTTGTGTTAGCGATGAATATTACAATTAGGGGTGTACATAAGTTGGATTAAGTTAGGTTAGGTTTAGGATAATTTTAAACCCAATCCACTTATGGAAGTATTGAGTTAGGTTAGGTTGAGTTTTGAGGTTTTGTTCTTTCGAATCGAACCAATTCGACTTGTTCATATGTGAATTGGGTTGAGTTTAGCTTGTGGGTTGAACTTGAACCTTAAAAAAATTAACATGTTAAAATAGAAAATAAAATTTATTCTAAATAACATAATATAAGTTTTTAAACGACATAACATAAAACTTAAGTTTTAAAGTACATATAACTCTATTAACATTAGCAGCAGCAGATAATCTAATACGTAAAGAAATCATGAAGCATTAATAAGTATTAATGATTAAACTATTAGTAATTGACTAAACAAATTAAGTAAAGAGTTTAATTTTGATCCACCATCAGTGTAAAGTTTTTTTACATTGTCATCCAATCATGTATTGTCAAATCGTTAAAAGAGTTTGACTATCACAACAACTATCTAAAAAGTCTAACTCTTTTAATGATGTGTCAGCACTTAATTGGATGATAGTGTAAAAAAACTTATTGACAGTGGATTGAAGTTAAATCCTTAAGCAAATTATATATAGTACATTACATGTATCAAAATTTTTAAATTCATCCATTTGAGCCATATATTAATGTATTTACCATGAGATTTTAATCAATTTTGAGCACAAATTAATGTCTCAACAGTTGTGAGTTATAAAAATTACAAAAAAAGGTTTAGGCTTGCTTTATAGTACTAAATACAATGTAATTTTAATTTAAAAATTTTTAAAAAATTAATTACCAAAAAAATTATAAACTTATATAAGATTTTGAAAATTTTAATTAAAAGTAATAACACATCTTAAAATAAAATAATAAAATAATAAAAAATCTTGAGTAGATTAAGTTGAGTTTGTACGGATTGAGAGAACTTTAACCCACTATTTAATACATACTTTATGAATTTGATTATTTTAAATTCAATCCAATTTACAAACTTAAATCGACTTATCATTTATGAGTTAAGTTACGTAATAAGACAACAAGGATTCGTTGATCTATTTCACCCGTTTTTCACCCCTAATTACAAGCGTCATGCAATCTATCAGTATCCACTCCCTAGTAAATTGTCAGGCCCAACCCAACACGCGTCATCTTCTCTGGGTTTTCGTTTCACACATGCAGTATTAGTTTTTTTTCTTATTGGCCATAATGCACTATGCATGATTAGTTTATGATGGAAATGTTTGAATACGAAACTATAAAGTATTAATTTTCATAAAATTTTATATTATATAAAGACAAATAACTTTCTTTGGTGTAATCTTTGACAAATAATTTAATTTGATTTTACTTTTGATAATTAATATGCTTAAATTTTCAATTAATGACAGAAAAAATAAAAGTTGGGTAAGATAACATCAAAGTAAGTGATTGAATGTATTTTTATTTAAATAAAATTAAATATTTATTACATATTCAAATTTGAGTAAGATAATTATTAAAATGAAAATGATAGAGATATCAAAATTTCAAGGGAACCACGTGGCCTTTTATATAACTCGAAGTCAGGTCCTTAATTCAATAACTGTGGAAGCTTTAAGCTATAACTTTTTAATAATAGCAGTTTTACGTTAAAAAAAAAAATAATAGCAGTTTTATGTGTGGCTACATTAAATATTTCTTGTTTTGTCTTTATAGACAAAATTTAAGAGCGCGTTTGATATGAGATGAAAAATAATAATAATAATTTCTTTTATATAAGGGTATTTTTCTACTTAAGGTGAGCAATTAATTTTATGAAATACATCAGACACATGAAACAGGATTCTTTCAATTATGTTTTTTTATTTATATTGTCTCAATAATTGAATCAAAAATAAAATATTTAAGATAACTAAATTTCTTTTACTTATATCAATGCAAGTTAGTATTTAAAATAAAAAAACTTAATATTGATACAAATAAAGTCCAACTACATCTCTTAATTTGATTCTTAGCTCTACAAATTGTTTTTGAAGTCTTCCTCTCTATTTTAGTCTTGCCGACGTACACTCATTTTTATTTTTATTTTGGGTACACTACCAAAGTACATCCTAAAATTATTAGAAATGTTACTTGACACACGTAGCCTTGTTTGTTCTAAAGGAAATGGAGAATTGAAAATTAGAGAAGAGAAATAAAAAAAGTTTTCTTATTTAATTAAAGAAAAAATAGAAAAAAAAATGATGAGTTTTATAATTTTTTTATTTTTCTCTTAAAGTAAAAAAAATAGAAAATAAATAAATAAAATTATAAATTTGATTAATATATCATTTTTTTTATTATTTTATAAATAAATAAATACAAATATGTATTTATAACAAAATTTAATTTTTTTTCCTTTCTTATTTCCCTCCTAATTCTTTTAATTCAAATAATAACTTAAAATTTTTTATTTTTCTACTCGTTATTCCTTTCTATTCTATGCCTTAGAAAGAGACATTTGCCAAAATAAGAAAACGAGACATTATGATATTTCTTCAAAATTACTAAATTAGTGTACATAACTACGTATTTACGTAAGCGTTGCTTTGCAAGTAATCCATCCACCCCCTACAGCAAGGACATGGAAGAGAGCCTGAGACCTCGGAGACAGCACGTCCTTTTCAAGCTACATAGGCCCCGTGAAACTGCATGCTCTCTCTCTCTCTCTGTTGGACAAGATCTTGAGAATATCAGATGCAGAGGGACCCCACTTCTTCCATTAAATAACAATATCCACAACTTCTCTATGCCTCAAGAGAAGAACCCATGATTGTCTGAGGGATTGTTCTCGACAGAATCTGGGCTTTTCTGTTGTTTTCATATATTTCTTATTCATTGTCAGATGAAACAAAAGATGGGGAATTCACGTTTGTGAGATTTGATTTTGAGGACTTGGGGTTGAGAGAGATTCTCCTCTGGGTGGCAGCAATTCTGGGTGTGAGCCAAAAAAGATTTTTTTTTTTTTTTGTTCTATCACCAGATAATCAAATTGGATTTTCTTTTGGCAAAGTTTAAGACACAAGATATTTGTGGTGAGTGCGGTTGTTGTGGGTCAGCGTTAAATATTGTGTTTTGGACTTTGGTGTTGCATTTTGTATCAATTCAATATTCATGATAGTGATAGTTTTGTCGGATTCCTGTGATGTTGGTTGTGTGTCGTGTATTGCCGGCTATTTTGTCTGAGTCCGTGAAGAGGAGATTATTTTTCTTTGCAATTTTTGTGGAATAAGAGGACTTATAATACAGCTTTTTCTCTAGGTAGGTGATTAGTTCTGTACTTCTGTTGCTTTGCTCCGTCGATGCTAGTTTGTTTCACTGCATGCATGTCATTAAATTTCTTGTTTTTCTTCGCCAAATTGGTGGATTGATTTCAGGATGGTATAATTTTCAGTCCAACAAAAAATGGGTATGAATCAGATTAGAGAGAGAGACCGCTTTCTGCAGATTTAGCCACCGAATAGATATATTCAAGGAATTTCCAGATTTCTCTCCTTGGCTCCCTCTTATCCACTTTTTGTCTGTTCTTTCTTCAGGTTCGGTAACTGCTTCTTTTTCGGCTCACTGTATTATTCTGTTTATTTATTTATTTTTTGTCAATTCATCTATTGAATCCATTTCTTTTGATGGTTATCTTATCTTATTGAGTGCGGGTTGCTGTCTTTTTCTCTATCTTCCTCAATTAGGTTCTGTATCTCCAAAAAGTGTCTTCTTTTGAGTCGAAACTAGACTTGTTTCTTTTTTTACTTTGTTTCATTCATGGATCTAGTTGTGCTCGTAGGTTAGTGGGGGATTATGTTTTTTTCATGTTAGATTTGATCCCCTTCCCCTTTCTTATGCTGATATATAAACTTCTGCTGGTTGCATACGTGCATTTGTTTAGTCCTCCAAATGTCCAGATTTTCTTCTGTGGATCGATCTGAATTCACTTCATTGCTGCAGGCTTTTGTGCTTCCTATTTAACTTAATTTCAGTGGATTAGTGTTGGCACAAGTCATTGACCCAATTGAAATGAAAGAATTTGAGTGAGGAGGAGGATTGAACTCTCTGGCGATGGAGAATTCTAAGGCTAACGGAAATGGGCCAACTGATAATGGATACTCTGTTGCAAGGCATTCTTATCAACCCTCCATAAAGGAGTTATTACCTTGGCTTGACATAAGGGTATTTTATGTAAGAGTTTGCAAGTGTGAGCTTGACGATTCCACTCCTGAGGTTCTTAAACTGAACCATGTTCCTTTAAATCCCAACACCCTTCTTGAAGTTAATGGTGTTCGTACTGGTATATATTCTGATGGGATGTCAACCCTCCTCAAAAGAGACAGGGTAGATAGAAAATCAGAAGAAGTGACATTTGTAAGCACTGATAGCATAAGGATGAGTGGTAGTGTGAAGTTTGAGGTGTTTGATAAAGATGTTCTGCTGCTTTCTGGGGTTTTAGAATTATGTAATAGTAATGGCGTTGTTAGGGAATCAAGTTATAATGGACAAAGGTGGAGCATGAACTGTGAGTCACATATAATTCCAGGCACCAGCTTCTTTAAGGGGAAGCAATTCATGTTGCCAGACTCAACTTTACCTACAATTGAGGTCTACATTGCTGGGTCCTTCTTGGGTACTCCAATTATCTTAACAAAGACCCTGCAGCTTAGTTCTCTGAAAAAACATACAAGGAAGGGGGTGTTGGATGCAATTCCAGAGCATGAATCAAGTGAAAATGGGAAAGTTGCTTCCTCTGCACTAGCTTTGCAGGTAACTCGTGCTCATTGATTATTGATTTTTGATTGTTTTTTATGTGCTTTTTATATTCTCCTCATCTCCTCTCATGCTATGTTGGTTCATCAGCCAAAGTTAGCTTTATGCTTGTTTTGCCTTGTCTGACTTTGTTTTTACTGCCTCAATGCACTTTTATCGAGTCATTTGAAACATGAGATGGCTTTATAAGCATTTGTTTCAAATACATGTCAGGACTTAGGAGAGTAGGAGATGGAACATTAACTGAAAATTACCCTTAGTCTGTGCTCGAGGTTTTGTTTTTCCTTCTTTCTTTAAAATTTTCTTGTTCGCAACTGTATTGTGTTTGAGGGATAGCTGTCAAGAAAGGGTTATCCTTCATGCCTGGTCCTTTATTTAAGAAGTTTGGTCCCCCCCCTCCTCTTCTCTTTGTCTCTCTTGTGCACTTGCAGTTGGCTAATTAAGCATCACATGCCCAGTTAGTGTTGAAATTTATTCCTTTGACAATGATAAGTAGTGGAAAATTTGTTACCAAGCCAATTGGAATTTGAAGAAGATTCCTTTTTCTCGCGAATTATAGACCATCCTTCTTAATATTTAAATGCTAATCCTGCAGGCCCCGGATTACCTTTGCGACAAACCCGAAGACGAGGATTACCACAGCCTGTACTCAAGAACAGCATATCCAGAGGGTGAAGATGGAGAACTTTCATGGTTTAATGCTGGTGTCAGGGTGGGTGTTGGTATTGGACTCAGTGTTTGTCTTGGAATTGGCATTGGAGTTGGCTTGCTCGTTAAAACCTACCAAGGCACCACTCGCCACTTTAGAAGACGGCTATTCTAATTTACTCTTTCATTTAAGCTTCAGGCTCTCTGCTTTTTGTCCATCTCCCTCTTGATCCAAAGACAACTAACCTAGTACTTTTGTTCTTGACATATGCAATTAAAAAACAAGAAGTTAATGGCTTATCCAACTGAGTGCAGGAAGTGATTTTTTTTTTTTTTTTTGCTTCGCTGTATTTAATATAGTTTAATTTTACTGCCATCCTCAACTAGGTGTGATCTCAAATGTACAAACATAAAGCAGGAAGAAATTTTCTATTATTTCCTCCACTTAATCAAAAATTATATTTTTGAAAAGACCATTTATGTTAAGGTCATTTTTAATAATTTTACCTAGAGTCTTCCTTAATCTTCTTTTACTTCTGTTTATGGGACTATCAGCCTATCATCCATATGATCCGGTACATGAAAGAAAAAATATATTATCAATCGGTACCTTACAATACAATCCTTGTGAATGCCTCTATTCACAGCTTGAGCTTGACGCGCAGTGACCAATCTTCTTCATAAAAAGGGCATGATGGTATGCCTATGCGCATCGAACATTCAACATTATCTCCCAACTGAAAATATGAGATCATTAACTAATTTCCATGTTCAAGGCTGCTAGTTGACTGTGGGTTCAACACTGCATGTGGCCAGGTCAACCTTATTCCTCGCTGAACCACATTACTTGAATGAACTTGCGATTGAAAACGCGTAGAGTTAAACCTTAGGAACTTACGAGCAACGAAGCAGTGAATAGATGTTAATAATCCTTTAAATTTATGTTTAGCACGAGTAGCCTTCAAGCTCTCGTGGTAATTACACCGATCTGAACTTCTGTCCAACCTCGTAGTTGTGTCATTTTAAATAAAAAACAAATAATCCACTTCAAACTTAGCTTTTAGTAAATCACTTTTATAATTTAAAATTTAATAATTAACTCGTTTAAATTCTTAATATGCGATAAGTAACTCCCTTAATTCATTAAAAAGTAAAAAAGAAAAGAAATATAAGTTCATTGAGCTAAGAATTTGATAAAATTTAATTTAGATCAAATTGTTCTAAATTTCATAGTTTTCATTTTTTTGTTAAGATCATAAATTTGAAATATTTTTCAGTGCAATCCTTTATTTGTAAAATGTTAAAATTTTAAGTGAATAAAATATTACAGGGACTTATTTGCAAGGAGGACGAAGCTGGAATTTTAATTTTGACCTACAATTTCCTGAGCAACGTTGAGCCAAAGAAATCCGTGCAAAAAATAGTAAGGAACATTTGCTCGAGTAATTAAAGAATATTTCAAAGACATCCAACTATAAGTAATTTTTGACAAAAAAAAGGTATTCAATAAGTAAAATTGCCACTAAATAATAAACAGAATCGTATTTTAATTTTTATGTTTCATGTTTTATTTGGATAAAGTACAAGTTTTGGCGACTACACGTAAGAAATAAATCGCCACCATTGTCACTTGTCAACTCTCCCAATTGACAATTTTTTCTGCAGATATGATCCTTTATAAGACACGCCAAAGTAGAAGGAAAAAGAAAAGAGCATTTAAACTTCACTTCTTCTTTTTTTGTGTCACCCTTTCATTCCCAATAACCCATTAGCTATGCTAACAAGTAACAACCATGCCAAAGTAGAAGGAAAAAGAAAACAGCATTTAAACTTCACATTTTTTTTGCCACCCTTGCATTCCCAAGGCCCCATTCGCTATGCTAACAAGTAACAACCACCAGCGTTGTGTCATAGGCTTTGTGTGTTATAAACTATAGATGAATGCGTAACATATCCTTACTACCAACTTTACCTACCCAAGGAAAAAAAAAAACTATAACTGAAAGCAGTCAGATCAGATTAAAAAAAAAAGATAGTACTGAGAAGGACACAAGAACGACCTCAGGACAAGGTCCAAGTATCTGGGCTATTATTTGTCCTAGAACACTGTTAGTTTCAATTAACATGTACAATGCTAAACTTCAACTTTCTGAACATTGAGTTAGTATACTTATGCACAATATTTTATATTTGACAAGAAGGCAACTTACAAAGGAGCAAATAGAACAGATCCCTCATTGATCAAATAGACGATCTGGTTTCAGGGGTTGGGCTGCACGCCGGAACCAGGTGTTGAATGCTCTCACCAAGTGAGGGCAATCTTCAACATTTCGGGTTGAAAAGCTGAGGCACCGCTGCAATAATTCTTGAGCATCTGACATGGGCAATGTGGAAATAATTCGCAAAAATGTTTCTTCCAGCTCCAGATATAACGATTTGTTGCTGGGTGATATTGGTGAAACATTGTCTTTGCATACAACCAAAACGGGAAGCCAATCTTCTACAAGCTTCCTTCTCACCTGAACAGAGCAAAGAAATGGACCCATGAAATAAAAATTTGGAATATCAAGCAGTATTAACTTTTAGAGGCTGATGAATATGCAGGAGTTCAAATGGAAAAAATATGACTCCGTATAATAGCATATCAAATTAGAAAATGAACATGTTAGGAAATTCAAAAAGAATACCAGTGAAAGGCATGCGAATCACATAATTAAAAATCAATCTCAAATGGAAACATCAAATTATGGTAAGTAAAACATTTTATTGAAAGTAGTCAAAGGCCAAAGGAACTAGGGGTTTTTAACGCCTTAAGGTGAGAGGCACCAAAAAGCACGCACCTCGCCGATGAAATGCCATAACATTAGAAAAAGAAGAAAACAATTAAATATTTGACTATTTTGCATTAGTTTGCCATATAAATGAACTGCTCAAGCATAACATTTAGAGTAAAAATAAAAGATTAAAATGTTCAATTTACAAAACCTAATCCCAAAGACCGACAAGGCGACAACTAGATGACTGGGCTTTTTTTGGTTTTTTTACAATTATCAACACGACACCAAAGGCTAAGACAACTAGTTTTTCTTTTTTAACATTCTGACTATTTTACCCCTCTAGCGCCAAAGACGTGCCTTGCCTGAACTAGAAATGCACACCTATGGCATCAGAGGTGTGCATCTCAACCAGCAAGAGGTGCTGAAGCCTTCTGGTGCCTTGCCACCTCATCTGAGCACCTCAGGGCCTTTAACTGCATTGCTTTTATTACACTAAACCACAACCAACCCAGATCATGAAGGACTTTCTTCAGATGGCATTTTTCTTCCACAATATGCAAAAAACTAAACAAAGTTGTACTGCTTTTATCACAACTAAGCAATTCATCCTGTTAAGAGGATCTCAGGCAGTAGCAACACAAAATGAAGCAAATCCAGTCTCCAAATCATTCACAATAAAGAAGAACTTCTAGATATGTGGTTCTTCAACAAAATAATCCATATACGCTTGGGATGCAAGGAGTGCTGTTTTCTTTGAGACTCATACCTTGACTTGCTTCTATATATTATTCATTCTTTAGAAAACTGGTCTGTTCTTTTCATGCATCAATCCCTATTATTCTCACAAAACATTTTTAGGACGTAAACCAAAGTTACATTCAGAGACCTATAGGATTGAATACTCGATCCATTCATTCACTCACAAATTTATCATTATCAGCAATAGCCCTCGTAAATATACTCAAGTAGATGTATTGTATATGCATGCGGATGAGATTCCAATCAAGTTTCAACACGTAGGAATAACATCTGGGTATGATTACTTAACAATTAAATAACCTAGAGACATAGATCCATTAAACACCCCCCGCCCCAGAAAAAGAAATGCAGAGAGATCATCAAACTAGAAGAAGACCACAACATGACACTTTCAGATAAGGCATGTTAGTTGCCCACTCTAAAAAATGGAGCACTTTGGTAACAGAGACTTAAGTCAGCACTCCATAAGCCAACATAACATAGTCATAAGGTCAGTCACTCAGTCATATCATAAGACACAGCCACACGGAAAGGAATTTCATACAGAATAATGGAAACAATTTCTGAAATGCAATATGCAATGCGATATACAATGAGAACTAACTAAACCCGTTATATACCTGTCTAGAAGCCAAAATAGTACCCGCACCAACTGCATTAGCCAGCTTGCAGGTGCAACGAAGCACGACAGCAGGAAGACCAGGCACAATATTCCTCCAAGCATCATCGCGGAACGCCCTCTGCAAATCAGCAGTGAAGGCCGCTTGCTCACTCCATTCTTTCACGGCAGCATCAGCCACCCTCAGCTCAATCATTCTCTCTACCAACCACAGAAGATGCTTCCCATTGGTCGACGCCTTGTGCAAGTTCAATCTCTGAATAGCCTCCGTTTCATTATGATCACCTCTGAAAACGGGGCTCGAATAGGCCTCCAATGACTCCTTCACAGTCTTCAAGCTCACCTCGAAAGCCTTCTCCAACACCCTCTTCGCCGATTCCCTCGAAGAGAAGTCCCTCAAAATCTTGGCCACAAAAGCCTTCACAAACGCAGTGTTCTGGTAATTATTCATGGCCGAGGAAATCAAACCTTCGAGCATCACTTCGCACGAATCTTCCCCTACAGGAGAAACCCTAGCAAGGAGCTCCCTGGACTCCTCCTCGCTGAGGAAAGGGATCAAGTTCAACACTCTCTTCTCCTCCTCTTCCGTCCAAGGCACTGCCTCCAGAAAACCAACGCACGAGCGAACGCATTCCTCGAACAGCAATTCGAGGGCTACTGGGAGGAGATCGAGAGCAGTGGATGCGGTATCGATGGTGTTAGCAAAATCATAGGTGTAGAGCAATTCCAGTACCGTGAGATGGGACTGAATGGAACCCGGAGTGGGTGGAACGCCGAGATTGAGCCTGAAAAACTCGTTATTGTCGGAGGAGGAGTGTTCCGGTGCCGGAGGAGGGTGGACCTGGCCGATCCATCTGTCAGATAAGAGAGCGGAGAAGTATTTGGAGCGGCGGAGGATGACGGAGTGAAGGTATACGTGGAGGTCGGAGACCGAGACGGGGTCGACGGAGCGAGAATCGGAGGAAGGTTCAAGCGGAGACGCGGCGTCGATGAAGAGGCGGAGGACAACGTCCGCGGTGGAGGCGTCGTTGAAGAATAGGGCGTCGCCGCCGCTGCTGGTGGTGCTCGCAGAACGACGGTTTCGGTTTTGGGAGATTTCGGTTAGGGTGTTGTCGGAGAACGGTGAGTTGTTAACGGCGGCGGTGGAGGAATGGCGTGTAGCGGTGGTCCGCTGCCTCTTCTTGAAACCGCCGGCTCCGGGAATCATTTCTCGGTTTGGGGGAAATATGTGGGAAGTGGATTCAGAGAGGGAAGGGAAATATGTGGGAAGTGGATTGAATTGAAAAGAAGGGAAAATATTTTTCTTGTTTGGGGGAAATGGATCACGAGAATGAAGGAATGAATGATGAAGGAAGAACGCGAAGGCGCGGGGGACAGAACGGTTTTTTAATGTACATGAAAAAAGTGGATTAGATTTTCTTTTTGTTTTCTTGGTCTTTTTTTTTTCTCTCAAAAAATGGATTATATATATATATATATATTTTTCTGACCTTTTTCTCTCAAAAATGGGTTAAATTTTTTTTTTGGTACTCAAAATTAGATTATTATTTATTAGATTAAAATTTCTATCAAAGGATATTCTAGACACGTCGCTTGTACTGAGGGAAAGTTTTGATTTAACTGCAAACTCAGTTTGGTTGGTTGGTGTCACACTGTCACGCTGCCACTGCCACGCATGCTTTTCCTTTTTTAATTTTGATTCTATATGGGATTCAAGAAATTTAAACTTATTTTTACATTCATTGTCTCTCTCAACTGTTTTCCCACACTTATTTTCGTTTTTTTTTTGGTTTAATAAAACGGTTTAAAAACAATAGCCTCTTTGATTTTTCTAAATCTGCAAATTTCTCATAAGCACTTTGTATTTTCATCGATGATCTCCTCTTGTAAAGGAGCTAAATACCAATAATTCTTTCTTTCTTCAATAAAAAGAAAAAAAAAAGACCATTTAGCAAGACGAAGCATGATAGTTAGGTGAAAAAAAGTAAGAAGTGTTTATCGGCGGTCGAGACACAATGATTCATGATGAGCAATGAAACGCACATCATAAAATGTTAATTTCAAGCAAAGTGGATAAGATTGAGAAAAAGTTAATGGATATTGATTAATTAAGAAGAAATGGATCTATCTGTAGGACCTATTGAGTTTTATTACCTAAACCTTATCCAAAACCAGGCATTCAGGCATTGGACGTTAGAATAAACAATCACGTGGTGCAACGTCTAGAAAGCGATGTTGCATGTCTCAAGTGAAGTGACAATAAGGTTGCTATGTTGTAATTTCAATTGGAAAATCCGAAAACTATCGCTCTAAATTTGAAAAATGTTAACATTATAAACACGAATTTGATCCTATTTCATTGTTGAGCCATGTAAATTTTGTAAAACAAGCCTTGAGATGAGACCATGCCTCTAAACCTTATGAGTTAACTATACGCTATAGCATTTTCTTTTAAATTTCTTCTACTTTGGTTAAATCCCCTACAAATTACAATTATTTATTTTATTTATCAAAATCTTTATCGGGACTTGTTCAACTTCTCTTGATTTTGAAGCCAAGAAGAAAGTGGGGTGTGGGCTTGCCCCAATTCATCCTTCAACCAATCAACCCAAACAACTCCCAAATGTGAATAGATGTATATTTATTAAGGGTGTTCGCGGATTAGTTTGGATCAATTTTGAAGAGTAAATTCATCCGAATCAAACTAATCAGTTTTCTCATATAGATAACTAATTAGTTTGGTTTAAATTTAAAAATCAAACCGATATTAATCGATTTGGTTTGGATCAATTTTTCAGTTTTTGACCATTAAAAATTTTTTTATTCCTTTAATTTTTTATAACCCAAAAGATAATGTAGTCTATTTATACAATAAATAACATATTTACCCATTTAAAACAAACAACAACAACTCATTTAAACAAAAATTAACAATCTTTTAGTGTAATGATTAAATACAATTACAATTAAACTTCTAGTGTAATAGTCAAGTACAATTATATAATAAAAATATAAAATTTCAAACTAATTTTTAGCTACATAAACCAAAACTTCTAGCCATAATTACTAAAGAAAAGAACCATCAAGTAAGCATATACATTAAATGAATGTCATTTTGAAATCATTAATATAAATAATTTTAATAAGATAAGAAAGTAAAGCTTTCAAGATATTCAACAACACATACTAAGTTGTTTAAAATATGTATATATGATATTCTAATCGATTTTGTTTGTATTGGTTTGGTTTTAAAAATTAAAACCAAAAATCAATCCAAACCGATCGATTTCTAAAAAAATGAACCAAGCTAAACTAAAATAATTTGATTTTAATCAGTTTTTGATTTTTTGAATTCAATTTTTTAATTTTATTCAATTTAGTTTGAATTTGAACATCTCTAATATCTGTGAAGCTTTCTTGGGCCTGCCATTCATTTGAGTTTATGCGCTTCTGACACTCTTTTTGCCTCTGGGTCGGAACTTTCGAACACGAGGATTTGCATATTGCATAGCCCTATATAACCCAATTGGCCTAACAAACTACACCAGGCTGCGTACAAGTCTAATACCAGAAGATGTTCAAAAAGATCTGTGATAGCTAGAACTATAGTTTGGCGATGACGAAAACTGAAGTTTATAGACAGTACTACAGTCATTGAAAACTTCGATGCGATAAAAATAAAATAGCTATGAGAGGTGTTTATATTATATTGATATAAATATCACTATCTCACATTGTTCTCAGGCCTATGAGCTTTTGAAAGAGGCTGTACAGATCGGATCAAGTCTCTGCCGAAGCCCAATTATATTCCATTGACGGGTTAACTACTCTTGACGTCATTTTCAAAATAATAATATGAAGACAATGAGAGGATGATCATCCCCACGACTTAGGGATATCTTATCTCTCTAAATAATCAAATAAGTTAGAGTCATATCACTCCATAGTTATATAAACTTTCCCCACAAGTATATATATAACCCTAAACACTTTAATTTACTTACTTTATATATTAATTTGAGTGTCAAAGTCTCTTTTATAAGTACTCCAAGTTAGATTAGAATAGAGGCTTTGGTTCTTTTTATTGAAACATTGCTCATAATAATTAAGCTTCTATATCCTAAGAGGAAAATTACTTAAAAGGTTGGCTTAGAAAAAAAATATCTTCATTTAATTCATTTTTAAAATTAACAAAATATTTAATTAATTTAATCAATAATTTATATATAGTTAATTAATAGTTTATATTTATTTTAATACTTGATACGTAATTAATTATATATAATTTATTGGTTAAATTATTTAAATACTTAATTAATTTTAAAAATAAACCAAATCAATATACTTTTTTTCAAGACAACATTTTAAATCATTTTTCCTATAATAAGCTCACAAGCAAGTTCCATGCCACTTCCTTGGGTACACTATTGAATTAATAAGCTCCCAAAAGCAAGTTCCATGCCACTTCCCAAGGATACGAGGCTTCAATATAGGATAAAAGCAAAACAGGGGAAGCTATTCATCACCTAAGCCATCAAACTTTGGTTTTTCCTTCTCTCCTCCTAGACATTATAAGCGCCTAGGTTGAGAAAATCTTGTTGCCTATGCCTTGATCTTAACCATTTAGTAAGGCATGGACATTAATCATTTCTATCCTAATTAAGGTGTTTAGAATTGGGCTTTTTTATATAAATATACCTAAAAATAAAAAAATATACCATTTTACCACACATGAAAAATTATGTACCAAAATACTTTTTTTTTTTTTTCAAGTTGGGAAGTCGGTTTTTCTCAAACTGACTTCCTAACTATGTTATTTTTAAAAAAAAAAAACCCGTTGGGAAGTCGGTTTGGGGAAAACCGGCTTCCCAACAGTGGAAATCAAAATTTTTTATATCCTGTTGAGAAGTCGGTTTGGGGGGACTAAAACCGACTTCTCAATAGGTTATTATTATTATTTTTTTGCATTTCTATACCCTTAACCAGGTGTGAGTGAGAGAGAATAGTGTAAGTAAAAAAAATTTAACCTGTTGAGAAGTCGGTTTGGGGGGAACCGACTTCTCAACAAGGTATAAAAAAATTTGATTTTCACCGTTGGGAGGTCGGTTTCTAAAAAAAAAAATAACATAGTTAGGAAGTCGGCTTGAGAAAAACCGACTTCCCAACTTGAAAAAAAAAAAGAGTATTTTAATACATAATTTTTTATATGTAGTAAAACGGTATATACTTTTATTTTTAGGTATATTTATATAAATGGGCCTTTAGAATTATGCCATGATCTCAACAATGTTATTTTCTTTGCAATATGCGGCCTCTTTTTCTTTCTCCTTTCCTTGTCTGTCAACACCTTAGAAGTGGAAAGTGGAAAACTATCCCAAGCCCATTTTTGTCATAAGAATGAAGGGCTTGTTCAAATAACAAAAGACAGTTGTATAAAAAAGCCATTTCATACAGGATTGATTAAACGAATTGTGCCAAAAAATATATTAATTTTTTTTATCGTTATATTTATAATTGGAGATTTAGATAAACCATTATGATTTTATGGGATGTCCCCAAAGTATTAGATTATTTTAAAAAATGGAATATACAAGAAATCCCACTCAGGATGATTTACATTCTTCATTAAACAGTAAATTTAAAAGACTAGCGTAACTTTTGGAGGAAAGAAACTCGATTTGTTGACCCGTATTTTCTCGTTTGCTTCTCTTCAAATTAACTCGATTGGTTAGCGTGTTTGGGTGTACTGTCGTTACTCGAGTATTGTGTTGTTTTTGGCGTGAGAATAATTCTGTTCAAAATATTGACAGTGTTATTCTTACAAATATTTTTTTTGTGGGCTTACTTGAATTAATTTGGGTAAAGTTTGGGTGCACTGTGATTATATTATTACGAGTTATTATGATATTTTAATAAATTTGATATTAAGTGGATTATTAATTATTATTTTTATAATAAATATTTAAAAATTTATTAAATATAAATAATAAATATTTAATAATTTATTTTAAATTTTAAAATTTTAAAAAAATATAAATACTAAAATCATTCTCTCTATTATTTTAATATTTAAATTGATAGTCATTTTCACGACACTATTGGCACATGCTGAGTGGTTACCTGCGCCATTATCGGACAACAATGTCGGCCAGTGAAACTTGCACAGATGCACTCAAGCTGGAAATCATTACATTTGGCATAGGTCAAACTCAAAACATCCACACTGTTAATAACATATTAACAATTTAAGGACGCAAAAAGTGTTTTGACACTTATAATTTTAAGAGTTTAAATATTTGAATTTTATGAGATAGAATGACTAATAATCATAGTTATTAAATAGTCTGAAAAAAATTAATCTTACAGGTGTGAGAATACTTATAATAACAGTATAAAATTGTATATATTTTGGTCAAAATAACCGAATAAGAATTTGGGTTTATTTTTTGAGCTTCAAGTTGGTTCGTAGTACTTTGCTTTTGTTATGCACTGAAAAACCCATACCGGGCTATTTTCTTTATGTGTTGCAGCTTAAACTTCTTTGTTCACTCATTTCCTTTCAGTTGTAAAAAAAAATGTAGAAGAGAAAACACTAAACAGAATAACGTTTTTAATAAACCATAAGTAAAGTAAACAACCCTTAAATCATATGAAGGTTATTTGTATTTTTTTTAGTACCACAAGTGTCTCTACACTCAAAAGGTACGAAAATAATTCTTATTAAAATGTCAGCTTGACTACAAAATGCTTTTAATAAAATTCGAATACTCAGTCACAGTTTATTTATATTTACTCTAACATAAACAACACCACCGTGCACGTCGCGCCACACACCACCATGTAATAGTCAAAATCTTCGCTGACTTGAAGAATATTTTCCCTTTCGGGTGCCGTCGTGGGCATATGCAAGTGATATTTTCCTTCATTTCAGTCCCCGTCTCCGATTTCATATTTGGCAAGTTTGGAAAATGTCAAATCCGAAAGTGAAAGCATATTAACTTATTATAAAAGCTCCGAATTATTGTTGATATAACAATACTAATGTAATATTCAATTCATTAATTGTTAATGAAGAAGGCCAATATTTATATAACGTCGCGTTGGATTTAACTAAAAAAGGATAAGTAATATAAGTATAACTATGGTTGAATACTTATGTTCTATTACAAAAAATGAATCTATACTCCAATTACCCATTCACAGTATATAATTATAATGTGATAATATATAATTAGATGATAATATTAAAATAAATAAATAATTAATCAAAGTGATAAATTGATATTTTGGATCAACGAAAAAAGAAGAAGATGATAATGTTAAAAAATTGACATTCACATTAAATAATTGTGCTCTATTACAAAAGATGAATTTATACTCCAATTTCTATAGTACTAACTTTTTGATCTTGTCATTTGAATTGTTTTGAAAATACGGTTGAAGTGGGAGTGCAATTTGTGAAAACATTCAATAACCAGCAGCCTATATTTCACGTACTTTGAGCTGCCCATTAATATATTGCAATTCACCTGGAGCCCCACGCAATTACTTGCCCAATCTACGCAGCTAGCTTGGGTGCAAACACACAATAATATCATCTATCTATTCAATACCCTTTCTTATTCTTGTGAAAATAAATCACGCTCTGTTTTCTTCCCTAAACTTTCCCTTTCCCATTAAAGCTGATAAAAATGCAACAGCCCATATATTTTAGATGTTAACCTTCATCGTAATAAGTTTCAGTAACTGAACTAAGTGCCATATTCCCATACTAATCTTACATTAGTTAATAAATGGACCTAATCCAAAACTCACTAGCATTTTTAGGCCATTATCAGTTACTTTTATTCCCTTACTGTAGTGCATAGCTATGTTAGTTGGTGAAATTAATTGTCAAGCAAGAGAATATTGCATTCCTTAACAAATCGTCTGGTGGTAAGTTACGTTACGTTTGAATTTCATAATCACGTTCACGTGGAACCCCGATCCAGTCAATTTGACATATATATACATCCAAGTGCGAGTCTATGGCAATGGATGATTATGTTCCAAGAAAGTAGTTCATTGGATCCAATTCAAAGTTCAAAATATTTAAAAAATGAAGACGCAGTTGGTTAACAGCATTCCAAGTTCAACCCCTAGCGTTGTCTAATTTGGAGTCTCATTTGTTTTTTAATTGATATATAATAGTTATAGATACAGAAAATTCACTACATGAGACATCCATTTTTAGAATAATTTGGGATTCCTAGAATATCGATATGCTATTTTATCTAAATATATATACAATAATTTATAAAACATTTATAATATTATTTGTACCAATTTTTTTTTATAATATTAGTGTTTGGTAGAATTGTAGGTGAGACACAATGTTTTACAAGTGAGAAATATAGGCTGCCAAAATATGCATCAAATTTATCTCAGCGTCGCTTTTAAGTAACATATTAAAAAAAGAGGAACTCTTAAAAGATCATTCTATGTTATTTATAGAATTAAACAACTAGGAGTGGATTAATTATAAGAAGTTTGGGTAATTTGTTAACATAATTCTATAATTACAATTGGTTACTTTTTTTTTTTTGGTATATATAATAGGTCTAAAATTTAGGGAGAAAATATACTAAAGTACATTCTGCTCTGAGGATATTTTCGTCATTTTACTTATGAACGGTCCTTCCTGGTGCGTTAGGATCAGCACACAGCACTCAGCGAGTGAGAATGGCATTTCGGTAAATACCGTCTCACGCCGTACCCAGAAAACAACAACCAAATGAACTCCAGTCCTCACTTTGTTTGTTATCTATCACATTTGTATCCGTTGAAACCCCACTTCCACTCTTCTCAACACGCTCTGTTCCTTTCTTCTCTCTTTCTTTCCTTTTTTTTCAATGCTTAAACGTTTCCAAATTGCAACCATTTCACAGAATTTTCTCAGCAACCAAACCTTCTCCATATTTCCATCATTCCACTCCTCCTGTCACGGCCACCACACATCCCCGACAAACTTCACACCTCGCTTCGCTGCTCTCTTCTCAGAGCAATGACGGCGTCCGGCAACTCCTCCGGCGGCGCTCTGCCGGAGCTGACAAGCGCAACCCCCTTTTTCGGTTTGAAGCTCTACGTTTTAATAGGCGTTTTCCTTCTAATCGTGGTGTCAATTGTGCTCCTGATCTTCCTCTGCGTTCGCCGGAGCCGGAGCCGGAGCTGCAAGAGGCGCAGAATGCGAGTGAAGCACAGCTCTGGCACAATCCCTCTGGTCTCCAAGGAGATCGCGGTGGTTAAAGCCTTGGATCTCGTCCATGTCTCTGAACAAACACATATTAAAGTTGAAGACGTTGATCCAAAGAAGGAGGCGGAGATCAAGGTTGAAATTGAAAAAAGAAGAAAGAGCGACGAGGAGAGTGACGTGTCCGGCGGGGGCCGCAGCGACGGGTCGGTGGAGGATCCGAACATAGGGTGGGGCCGCTGGTATAGCCTGAAGGAGCTGGAGCTTGCAACGCATGGGTTTGCAGAAGGGAATGTGATTGGTGAAGGAGGGTATGGGATTGTATACAGAGGAGTTCTGCAGGATGGCTCTGTGGTGGCTGTGAAGAATCTTCTCAACAACAAGTATGTGACGTGTCTCATGTCCAAAGTTTTTCCAATTTTTATGTCTGAATTTGACTGATTAAGGTCTTGTTTATGTTTGTTCTGCATGTTAATGTTTTCTGAATTTGCTTGCTGCACTTCTGCAATTTGTTCGAACCTTCTCGAACAAAATTTGGGTAACCCATTTCTTGTTTATGCCTATATTCATTTATTTATGTGTAGTGTGCAAGGAAAAGTGTTTTAAGAGACTGTTTCTTTGTTCGGTATGTCACGTTCAAATTATGAAATGGGGTGCGGTTTTCAAAATTAAATCTGGAAGTTCTTAGTTCTTATCAACCGTTTACGGAACTGAATCAACCGGGGAAATGCGCATTGCGTTTGTTTCGAACAGTACTAAGAAAAGTAAATAGCTACTTTGTTCCTCTTCTACTTTGTTTTTTTTTTTTTATATATAAAAAAAAATTAGACTGGGTAATGTTACTTTCGTCTTTACTTTTACTTTTCGTTTATTTATTTATTCATAATTTCTGTATTTCAACTTTGTCTTTACATAAATAAGATATATTATCTAATCCGGAGAAAACTTTAGTCTGAATAACGGGAAAAAAATTACTTTGTCTTGATATGAGTTACATAAACAAACACACTTTTTATGTGTTTCGGGATTTCTAACTTATAAATGACTTGCCATTCAGAGAACTACTACTAATAACTTAATATTACTCCAAACGGAAAACGCAGAATATAAGGAGTGTAGTAAATTGAAGTTGTCTTTAGCAAACATTTAAAAAATTTCCATAATAAATTAATAAGTATTTTAAGAATTCCAAGAAAAAGTGCAAAAGGTTTGTTTCACGGTTGCAACTTTGCAATTTTATATCCTGTTTATCTTTCCTGAAATAATGCACTGCAGCATCTTTAGCATGTTGTTTTACTCTAAACCCTTTCTGTCCCATCCCCCTGCTATCGTCCTATTGAAAATTCATGTGCATTTTGACTAGGGGTCAAGCCGAGAAGGAGTTTAAGGTGGAGGTCGAAGCCATTGGAAAAGTAAGACATAAGAATTTGGTTGGTTTGGTCGGATATTGTGCTGAAGGTGCTCAAAGGTATTATTCTGTTTACATGACTGTTATTCTTTTGATTAAGGTCTTTCAGATGATGAAAATTCCTCTAAATTCTGTCTCTTTCACTTTTGCTGACCATTCAGGATGCTTGTTTATGAATATGTTGACAACGGAAATTTGGAGCAGTGGCTGCATGGTGATGTAGGGCCTGTTAGCCCCTTGACATGGGATATTCGAATGAGGATTGCCATTGGGACTGCGAAAGGGTGTGTTTATTGAATTCCCTGTCACGTTTTATAGGACATAAACATAGTATCACAACAATTTCCTTTAATTGTATATTTATAATGCTCGTCAATTGAGATGTTGATTAGTGTAGATAATATGTGCAATAAGTATTTCTCTGACAAATTTTATCATGCTCCATGATTGTTCAATTTATGTTACATTAAATGTTCTTTCATGAAGTATCAATTAATGTTTTTGCATTATGAAACAGGCTAGCCTATTTGCACGAAGGCTTAGAACCCAAAGTTGTGCACCGAGATGTAAAATCCAGTAACATTCTTTTGGACCAAAAGTGGAATGCCAAAGTATCAGACTTTGGACTTGCCAAGCTCTTAGGATCTGAGAAAAGCCATGTGACTACACGTGTAATGGGGACATTTGGGTTGGTTCTTTCTCAAGCCTACGAGTTATTTTATAACTTCTACTCTTATATAGAGGTGGATGATAATTATCTGTTATTTCTGACCACAAATTTTCTGTAGATATGTTTCACCTGAGTATGCAAGCACAGGTATGCTTAATGAGCGCAGTGATGTGTATAGCTTTGGAGTTCTACTCATGGAGATAATTACAGGAAGAAGCCCCGTTGATTATTCTAGACCACCTGGAGAGGTGATTCTTGGAGTTGTCCAGGTTTTTATTAGTGCATTCCATGAAACACCATGGAATCTTACCTGTGTTTTTGTTTGATATGCTTCAGATGAATTTGGTTGATTGGTTTAAGGGAATGGTAGCAAGTCGTCGTGGTGATGACCTAGTTGATCCTTTAATTGAGATTCAGCCCTCTCCAAGATCTATGAAGCGAGCTTTGCTGGTTTGTCTGCGCTGTATAGATTTGGATGTCAGAAAGCGACCAAAGATGGGTCAAATTGTTCATATGCTTGAGGCAGATGATTTCCCATATCGTTCTGTAAGCCCTATGCTCCTGCCACTCTTTCTCTTATAAGACAGGACATTTCTGTTATGCAGAGTTATGCAAATAATTCATCTTTTTGAAACTATATGCCACATCCTAAGACATCTACATAGTGCTGTGATTAATGCTAACCCGCCTCCCCCACCAAAGTACAAAATAGAGCTAGACGTTTGTGCCCCATACATGTTTATGTTCAGTAGATAAAGGATGTGCCATGCTCAACTACTACACCAGTTAATGTGTCAAGGTTTGAGATGCAATGAAAATGAATGCTATAAAAAATTAAAAATATAATAATGCACTACATCTTTGATAAGATGCTTAGTAAATTGGAATTATTATGGCAAGTTTTAATTGCAGACTTCGCTTCAACTTCCTTAAATGACTAACTTTTACTTATTGAATAGGAGCTTCGTACAATTAGAGAGAAAGATCCCGTTCCTTCTCATGCAGGTGTTTCCAGTAAAGTTCCATATCCACCAAAGCATGTGGAGCCCGTAGAAAAATCAAGATGGAGATGATTGTTTGTAATATTGGTCATGCAACTCTTGAGATCAATTTATTTGTTCTAATGATTTTCAATTTCTTATGAAGAAGCCTGGAGTCATTGTGCATATCTTATACAACGTAATTGCTTCCTTTAGGTCTGAACACCATTTTGTTGTATTGCTTCCTGTGAAGAGACGAGGCTTGTAAATATGTAATTCCACAATATGTCAATTTTTTCAGTCTGCATGTCGACATATATTTTTACAATATTACTAATATATATTCAGGGAACTTCTTGTTTTTACATCCTATTTGGCTAGGAGGGTTAGGGGTCTCAGCTTTCTTACGCGTTCAATCCCTCAACCCTATTGACAGAATATGGAAAATATGGATCGTCAGACATGCCTTTGCAATGAGTAAAAGTGCCCCAGAAAAAATGGAAAGGGTTGTTTCGTAGTTGATAACTTTAAAGGAGCCTGTTGCTGACTCTGCCCAGCCAATTCTCCCTGTCAAGCACACCTTTTTCCTGTTTTTGGGTATTGAGCTGGTAGTATTGAGCTGTTGACAGCAATTTCAATTTTCAACAATGCTAGCTCTGCCACGTTTGATATTGAACCCAAACCACAAATCGAGACCCAGGTATTCTTTAACTTTCATGACTTACCTGCTACTGCAAGCATGCTTCATTAGAGCAAGTTGCTCTTGCAAGAGAATTGCCTTCTGGTTTGTAGTAATTATTGGCTCTGCATAATGCATGAGTTGTAAGGCCAGGTATGATTCTTCTTCTCAGTTCTTTTATCCTTTGGGTCTGTGACTAGTTTGTAACATGAAAATGTGACGTTATATGCAAGACACAAGTGTAAGAGCATATGAAGTATACATGTGTTTGTCATGTAATCCGGAATTCCGGATTGCGATAGAAGCAGAAATATGCTCGTGTTCATAGAAGTAGAAATATGCTCGAGTGAACATCTTTTAAGGTAAGAATATCTCTCCAACTTTATAACGACAGACTACTTTCAAGTTTCAATTGGGCAATCCGGAGAGCTTAATTTCATATTCAAGAAGTGGAGAGAGGACTTAGCTAAAAACTATAATAAAATCTAAAAGACTCTACCATATGGGATTTTGTTCGGTGTCAAGTCCTGCATTAGTGACATTCAACTACACCAGTCGGCCTACATTGAACTTATCGTGCTCGTCCAAGTTCAAATTTTATAATCAGTTTATATTTTACAAAATAAAATTCATAATTAATAGTAGTCCACAATAGGAAAAATCAAACGTTCTCCTCGGCAACATTGTCAATGACTTTACAATTTAGTAGCATGTGTTTATCTTTGAAGTTTTATAAAAATGTACTAGCACAAATTTAAAACTTAAATAACTAAATATGTAAATGGATTATTTCGGTACTTATTTTTTTTAGGGTATTCATATGCAAGGTAAGTTGTTAAATATTTATTATTTGTTATTTATTATATTTAATAAACTTTCAAACATTTATTATAAAATTAATAATTAATAAATAATTGACAACTCATCATAAATACCATATTCATCAAGTTATCATAATAATTCTCAACAAGTATTTATTAATAAAATTTAATTTTAAATTATTATTTTTCATAAAAATAAAAGAAATAATTTAACATATTTAATTGTGACGTTCATATTATCTATTAAAAAATAAAACAAATGCATATTAATTTTAAGATGCAAAACATTCAAAACTTAGCAAAATAAGAAAAGATAACTTTAGGGGAGGGGGGAACATTAACAACACTTGAACATTCTTATGTGCAGTCAATTCATCTTTTATGAATTATGATGAGCCCCGTTCCATTCTCGCCCAACCCATACCATACATTCTCTCCAAATCGCATCCAGTGCCCACAGCGCAATCAATAAGACCCGAGATTGGGGTAAATAATTGACACGTGCGACATCCGAAAATTCGCTGAGTTGAGCAGCTCCAATCCGATCCAACCGCGCAAAGTAAGATTGGAACCGCCAAAGCCAATTGCCAAACCAAACTGCTTTTGCCTTTCCTTCCTCTGTTCGCAAGCACACGTTAACGGCCTCATCTGGTACGGTACCAGATCTATTTCATTTCATCTCATTCTCACCAGAGAGAGAGGAAAGAGATTGAGTTGTAAAGGGACTGCCTCTGACTGTGAGCCATGGAGGAGGAGAAGCTCATACAGAGGTTGGAATCGGCGGTAACGCGCTTGGAGGCCCTATCCACTGGATTCTACGCCGGCGCCGGTGGTGGCGAGGCCCTGGATCCGTCCATTGTTGCCTTCGGCGATCTGATGAGCCAGTGTGTCGGTAGGGTTGCCAGTGCTGCCGAGATTATTGGAGGACAGGTATTGGAGGTCACAAACATTGTGCAGCAAGCTTTTGCTGTGCAGAAAGAGCTTTTGATTAAGCTCAAGCAAACTCAGGTTCGTGCTTCCGCTATATTTCTCCTTTTTTTTTCTTCCCTTCCCTTCCCTTAAAACTGATCGCTGTATTCTCCACTTCTGTGCTATGAGGAAATGTTGATCTGAACCTGTTGATTTCGGTGTGGAATTAACGGATTTCAATTTAACGTGAGCGTGAAGAAATTATTGCATTGTTGATGATAATATTATAGTCCATGCTAGGTATTTTGGTGGTCATTTAGAGTGAACTGAATGTAATGGCATGCTTGATCTGATTAGTTTTTCACGAACAATGTGGCAATCAATTCTATATGCTTAGTCCGTTCCTGAAATGTGGGATTGGGAGCAAACAACAAGAAAACCTTGTTGATGAAAGGTTGGGGCTCAATCAACATGATTTGAGACCTCACATTTGGCAAACTAATCATTTAATCCTTTCAAAAAACGAATCATGTAGTCATTTTGCCTGTATTTCTTCGCAGTGGTGAGAGCATTACTTGTGCAAGCCACAGTACACACAAGTGGGAATGGGCCAAAAGTTTTGTAAATTGTCCCAAAGGATTTTTAATTCAGTGAAATAGTTTGTAACAAAGAGATCACCTTGCTTGAATGAGTAAATTTCTTCTTGCAAATCTGAAATGCAAAATATGTCTCCTTGAGAGAAGTGCTCTCTAAGATCATTCCACACTTCATTTGCTTTGTCTATCCATAAGATGCTTTGACCAATGGATTGAGAGAGTGAGTGAGTGATCCACGATAGAACCATCCTGTTGCATCTATCCCAAGCTGAATAGAGAGGATCATTTGCTGAAGGCATTAAGATAGATCCATCAATGAATCTCACCTTGTTCTTGGATACAAGTGCCATCTTCATGGCTCTTGACCAAGAATGGTAATTCGTGCATGTGAGAGGAGGGGACACAAGTGCTAGAGCAGGGTTATCATTTGGGTGAAGAAAAAATGGATTTGATGGATTTTGCAGAGGATCTGCCATGGAAGAGTGGAAAACTAGAAGGATGAAGCTTGAGAATTGTTATGTGCAGAGAGAAGAGCTCTCTGATACCATGTTAAGAAAGATTGAATTTGGAAGATTTAGAACTTGCTTCATTGATTTCCTTACACTTACTTATTATCATGATCAGAAAGCCAAGTTTGTTATAACTAACTAACCAACTAACCAATCAATTAACTAAGTTTAACTAACCTATCAGAAAAGAAAATATACGTTAGTGAACTACATAATTAAGCTTGCTGTGAGCTGTTAAGCTGTTAATCAGCTTTTGCACTCTCCATGTAATCCTTGATATGTGGATCTGGTAAGTCTCGAATTTATTTGTGACATTCAATCGTGTAAAATTAGCGAACATATTTAGTTGGCTGTGAAATTCCCCCATATGGGCTACCGCGTCCAGCACTTTTTAAAACAAATATGCACAATGTTGTCAAGTAGGATTCCTATAAAAGAATTACAAGACTGTTTATGGCCAAGATAAATTGGATTCAGTCAGTAGGAGAAAATAAAGCATAGATAATTGCTCATGCTTTAAGTGTTGGTATTCTATGGAGTATTTGTCCTGGTGTTTGTGAATACTGTGTTAATCTGTCACATCTTCTTTGTGCAGAAGCCTGACCTTACTGGGTTGGCTGAATTTCTGAAACCATTGAATGAAGTGATCATGAAAGCTACTGCAATGACAGAAGGAAGGAGATCTGATTTTTTTAATCACTTGAAGGCTGCTGTTGACAGTCTCTCAGCTCTAGCATGGATTGCATTTACGGGGAAGGATTGTGGTAAGTGATGAATGATTATTTTCTATGATGAATTCTTATCTTTTAGTGTCTAATTTTTCTTCTGTTGTTTCAAGGTATGAGTATGCCCATTGCGCATGTGGAAGAAAGTTGGCAAATGGCCGAGTTTTACTGCAACAAGGTATTCCTGATGCATGCTACATGCCTGTTGATTTGTGTTGGATAACTTTCATGAACTACTGGTCCCCTCTCTTTCACATTGAGTAGGAAAAGGTGAAGGAGTCCCCTGCAATTGAAATGGGTTTTCTTCCATGATAATTTTAGCAATCAGTACTTTATCCTTGCACTGAAAAGAGTTTCATATTTACTTTAATATGTATATGTCTACCCACTTCTTGAGTTACATCAGCTTAATGTCTGAGAAAGAAAATGAATGATGATCAGCAAGCTTAATATTTATGTGCCCAGACTCAGTAATTGTGATTTTAAATGTTTTGATTTACGATTTACTTTTGCTAATATTTTAGGTACAGAATGATGTGTACTGATCTTGCACTGGCCTCCTAGACTTTTCCTTGCACATTCCTATCTCATGTTGGCTGCTATTTCATGAGTAAAGGATATTGTTCTTGTTTTATTTTTATTGTAATAATCAGGTCCTTGTAGAGTATAGAAACAAAGACCCAAACCATGTTGAGTGGGCCAAAGCTCTGAAAGAGTTATATCTACCTGGTTTGAGGGATTACGTCAAGAGCTTTTATCCTTTAGGCCCTGTATGGAGTCCAACAGGGAAAACAATTGCTCCATCAAAAGCTCCTGCACTTATTGCTCCTGCTGCCCCTCCTCCTCCGCCTGCTTCTCTCTTTAGTTCTGAATCATCTCAGGCTTCATCTTCTAAGCCAAAAGTGGGGATGTCTGCTGTTTTTCAACAAATCAGCACTGGGAATGTCACTTCAGGTAGCTTATTCTTACTCTTATATTCTTGATTGAATGTTCAGCATTTATGAATTATAAACTCTATCTTCTAGGTTTGAAAAAGGTTACGGATGATATGAAGACAAAGAATCGCACAGATAGAACTGGAATTGTTGGCACTAGTGAAAAAGAAAGACATGCAGGTTCACATGCTTTTTCTAAAGCAGGACCTCCAAAGTTAGAACTTCAAATGGGCCGCAAGTAGGTTTATATGTGTGTGTGTGTGACTGTGCGTTTTAGTGACTGTGTTGTATATAAAAGTCAATTTCAGATTGTCAGTATTCCATCTCCCTAACCTAACTATTCTCTGTCGCGCTAGGTGGGTTGTTGAGAATCAAATTGACAAGAAAGACTTGGTCATTGAAGAATGTGATGCAAAGCAGTCTGTATATGTTTATGGATGCAGAAGTTCTGTTTTGCAGATTCAAGGTAGTCATAATTATGATATGTTACAAGTTTCGTTCTTTACCTGTTTGGTTTATTAAAACTTGATCTGTTGGTATACAACTTATCATTTGATGAAAAGGCTGAGTGACTTAATCACTTCAAAACAATTTGCAGGCAAGGTCAACAATATAACTATTGACAAATGCACAAAGATGGGAGTTGTATTTAAGGTTAGTGAGACATGGGAAATAAAGATTTAATAATATTAGATAATGGAAGCAATGCATGTTGAGGGAAATATAAGTTCATTTTTCTATGTTCTTAAAATGTAGGATGTTGTTGCAGCTTGTGAGATCGTAAACTGTAATGGGGTTGAAGTGCAGTGTCAGGTACCCCTACTCCCTTTTCCTTTTCTTTTTCCCGCCATAACAACTTCCAGTGATGTTGGCACTTGACATGTCAGGTTGAATATGATATTATTATGCCTAATATTATGATAGCTATAATGATCTTTACATTCTTACTAATGATATAACAATAAGATGCAGGGGATAAGGGTTTAATCCTAAATAAAGACTTGATACATCAATTATGGTTTTAGTTGTAATTATGCTCGTTTTCACTAATATAGGGTTCAGCTCCAACACTTTCTGTGGACAACACTTCTGGCTGCCAGCTTTATCTGAGCAAAGATTCTTTAGAAACATCCATATCTACAGCCAAGTCAAGTGAGATCAATGTATTGGTACCTGGTGCTGAGCCTGATGGTGATTGGGTATGTTTTCATATTCCTGTTCTATTATATGTTTGATGCTGCAAATTTTGATAGTGCAAAACATGGACTCATATTTAATAGGAAATAGAGAACCCTTTATCTTTTTCCCAAATTTCTTCTAGACAATTGATGCCTTAACCATTTGAAAATTGAAGATCATACTATGTTTTCCTTCTTGTTATTGATGTTCTTTAGTGCAAGTTCGAATATGTCTTGCCCACCACCTCAATATGTGCTATTTGCAATCTGAAATTGCTTACCTATCATACAGTGTGTCATACAGTAGTGAATGGAATCCATCTATACTTAGAATCATATTTTAAAAAATTGTAAAATTTCAAATGGCTTACTGGCTCAATTTTCCTAAAATTGTTAACTGGATACATCTTGGTCAGAAATTATTAGTGAACTAGAGAAGTCATGTAATATTAAATTCCAAATTTTAATCACATCTTGTAATTCAGGTGGAGCATTCTTTGCCACAACAATACATTCATGTTTTCAAGGATGGCCGTTTTGAAACAACTCCAGCTTCCCACTCTGGAGGTTAATTGATTGGCAATTTGGAGTTTCTATTTATATTTACATCATCTTATTACTTGGATCGCTGTGAGAGTGGCTTCAATTTCTTGTTTCTTTAATTCATTTACGAATACAAGCATATATATAGGTGTATTATATTCATGCTCGGCTGCATATGCTTGTGATTTTTTCATTGGTTTAGTGAACCATTGGAAACATCCGTATGATTTTTTTCTTTGGCAGAGTTTACTTCTGCTTGAGTGTGTTTTTATTGTGAGTTGCATTGTGCAACTGGATTTTAGCTTTCAGAGGACCCTTACGGTAAAGTTTTCCGTTGTCGGAATACCTTTGTTTCATTCTCATGTTTGCATATGTTGAGGATAGAGTAATGATGTGGTGGCGGTGCACTCTGAAAGTTGTTTGTGCATCTGATTGAATGGATATGTTCCCCAAGTTTAATTCCAGAAAATGAAATAAGCGGAGTCGAAGATATGGACGCTCTTGGCTTCTGCCTACCTAATGGTCAATATCTAAAATATGTAATTTGATGACAAAATTAACCAAAATTATGCCGTCTCGCACTTTTTTGTTTTTTCTTTCAATTTTCAGGAACGTTCATCCAAGTGGAACCTATTCGTCATGTAAGATGCTAAAAAAAAAATAAGGTGGCATTATTCCTGCGAAAGTTTGTTGGAAGTGTTAATTTTTATCCGCAAAAATCCCAATAAGAAATATCTTCGTAAATGTAAATTCGAAGTATTCCACTGAAAGAGATTCAAGTCGTATATCATGTTTTGAATTCTGTGACATCTTATTTATTCCCTCGCCGATCTGATGGCAGTTATATTCATACGCATCCTCCATTTTATACCATACAGTCTGGATTTTGGAAGTATAGTGAATGATCAGTGCAATGCCGATGACCTAGTTATTAATATTTTCTTAATGGGCAAAACTTAGATAAAGTTTTATAAGTGTTTGTGGTGTTATTTTTTAATTAAAATATAATGTGTATTATTTGTAATTTTAGTGTCATGATCTTCACTTTTGGTATTAATATGTAAAAAATAATACACATATTATATTTTAATTAAAAAATAGCATTACAAACACCTATAGAAATTTATCTAAGTTTTGTTCTCTTTTCAAAGATAAAACTTAGACAAAGTTTCATAGGTGTTTGTGGTGGTGTTTCTTAATTAAAATAGTGTGTATTATTTTTTAACTTTAGTGTCATATCATCCTCACTTTTAATGTTGATGTGTAAAAAATAATACACATGTTATATTTTAGACTTAAATAGATTTTTGGTCCCTATAGTTTACACTAATTTTTAATTTAGTCCTTATACTTTTTTTCTTTGTAAATCAGTTACTGTACTTACAATCATTAACAAAATGATTCCTGCTGTTAGATCCAGTTATGATGCCATTAGTTTATAGTCTGACATGAAAAATAGGGACTGAGGTGGCATTGTCCGTAACATTAGCATAGGGACCAAATTAAAAACAAGATAAACCTATAAGGACCAAATTAAAAAAAGGTAAAACTATAAGGACCAAATATATAGTATATGATTATTGTCTATATATACCATGAGAGCAATTTAACTTTAAGTATGATAAGAGTTATTATATACTCTTAAAGATTGTAAAATGGATAGGTGACAAAAAAAAAACTTAGAACTTACCATTTTTTCCTTTGCATTTTTATCTTTTTATTCAATGTTGTTATCTTCGTATTGCTTAATTTAATTTTCAATATACTTTCATTCTTTTATATTTATGTAATTATTACTAATTTTAATCCAATGTAGTTGACCTAATGAATAAGGTATAACAATGTGTGTTTCTTACCTTAATTACTTCAATTCTAACCTTAAACTAATTAATTCTTTTAAATGCATCATGTCAATGTAGGGGATGTACCCTTAAGATTGTCAAGAGAGGGACTAAGTCATTGTTGACGTGAAAGCTGACTCGATGATATTTTTTCGTATAATAAAAAAAAGTACAATTAGTTCTTAAGCAAATATATTTGTTTGTTAGTAGGATAAAACGTGTTTTTTCTTTAGAAACTTGTATGCCAACATGAAAAATTATAGTGGTAGGATTGTGCTTAGGAACATAATGCTTGTTAAATATAAGATTACACATTATGCTGAATGAAAAAGAAAAATGACTAAGTTGAAATATTCTTAAAGCATATTATACATTTGGTTCTTATAATTTTATCTTTTTTTTTATTTAGTCCTTATCTTTTTTTTAATTTAGCCCTTATAGTTTTATCTTATTTTTAATTTGGTCCTTATACTAATTAATGTCAAGGACGATGATGTGGACAAAAACTGTGCCACCTCAACATCTATTTTCCACGTTAGATCATAAACTGATTACGTTATAATCGAAACTAATAATAGTGATCATTTTGCTAACTATTGTAAGTACAAAGAATGATTTATAAAGAAAAAAATATAAGAATTAAATTAAAAATAAGTATAAATTATAAGGATCAAAATTATATTTTAACCTATACTTTAATTAAAGAACAACCTATAAATACCTATAGAACTTTATCTAACTTTATCTAATTTCAATCATTAATGTATTTTAATACATTTTACATTGCACAATGAAGTGACTTCTGACTAAACTTTTTAATTCTTTTCACATTGCACAATCACTAAACTCAAGTTCTTCCTAACAAAATAAGAAATCAAAAGTAATATGGCCCCTAAATTATAAAGCCAAGCTCGTAAATTGACTTCTTTGTAGATAGTTGGGGTAATGACCCGACCCATTTAAAAAGAATTAATACTTTTTTTTTTACCAAAAAAAAGGATTAATACTTGGGGTCACAAGTATATAACTATTTTTGTTGTCACATATTAATAAACATACTTAGTGTTCTGGTCTGTTTTGATGGATCTTTAAACTCTAGTGTTTTGATCACGAATCGATGGAAGTAAGTATCTACAAAGGCATTTTAAAGCTTCTGCATCATCCTCCATTGTCGAGTTGTTTTTGTGGGGGTTAATCGACATCAAGGAAGAGGGAAATGATAGATTATATGGAAAATGATTTATTGGTTTCCTACGGACAGTGCTAATGTTATGGTCTGCTTTGGTGGGTCTTTGAACTTTGGTACTCCAATCACAAACCAATTAAGATGAATACCTACGTAAAGGTACTCTAAAGTTTAAGTTTGTTTCTATAAGAATTGTATCTTGTAGAGAGAAAAAAAAAAAAAAAAAACTTAGCTGACTCTTCCCCTTCCTATTCCATATATCCTCCTGTCTTTGCCTGGGGTCACCTCCATCTATTGTGATCAATCACCTGTTGATATGTGTCGAACTCTGTTGCGTCATATTGTAGGTGATCCAGCTCTTACAAAGGGTGGCGGTTGCAGGTTACCTTTGGGACAAGGCCAACTAATAGAAAGAGGGGGGGTCGTTGGACTTGAGAGCCCTAGGCCTTGTCCAACTGAGAGAGAGAGGGCTGTTGATTGGGCTTAATAGCCCTGGGCCTCACGGCCCAATATGATACCCTTAGGCTTGTGGTTTTTTCCGCCATAAGAACAAATAGCTTTAGCCATATTAGAGATAAACAAAGAAATTCTTAATCATATATCTAATGGTTTAAGTTTTTGAATAATTAGTCCTTTTAACATTTGCAACATAACTTCTTGCGCATCTCCTTCACACATCTTATTGCCATTGATCTAATATAAAAAGTAATTTAATGATGTAAATCAAGTGATAAAGTTGAATGAAAACATTCACACACAAAAATAAGAAAAAAAATGTTGAATAAAAGCACATATGACATTGGACAATACAATATAGGCACTATTTCTAAGATGTGATATCAAAAACATATTGCTTGAGATTCTTTACAACAAAACCAAAAACAGAACCTTAGGATGATAATAACTTTTTCAAGTGGGTGTATAATTAGTATTCATAAGATAACTAATTAAAATGGTGACGCTAAAAGATAGACTACTATAGTATAAACTATTTATTTAATTAGCAATCTCAAAAAAAGAAAAGGCCCATTAGGTTTGAGGTATTTTAACTTGTAAGTGTGTGTTTAGATTATATTTTACAAACTTGATTTTGAATAAACTTAGATTTTATAAATTTAATTTTAGTTAAAAGTGAGTTTGAGTAAAGTGATTTAATGCCTATTTGGGTAAGCATTTGCAATTACAAACGGGAATTTGTCTATATTTAAGAATGTTTTGCTTTGCATTAAACTCATGTTCAAAATTGATTCTGACTCTAAACTTGATTATCATTTGAAGTTATAAAGACTTGCTTTTGCGTTCAGTCTTTCAAATTTATGGCTAAGTTAAAATTGCTCCATGGTCAACTTCTTTTTCTACTCTTTTACCTACTTCATTTGTTATCTAAACTGTATTGTGTCTTCTTCACTCTGCTCTTTTCCCCATTTTACAGGTGCTTGTGTCTTCACATAAAACTCACCCCAAAGCATGGAAACCCACCCACTGCCGTTCTTCTCTCAATCCCACATGGTTCTTGGATTTCTTACAAACTATTCGCCATTCCATCATCTTTGATGAACCCAAATCCACCATACGAAAATAAAAGAGAATTATTGATAAGGCAAAACATTACTTTCAATTCCATATTTCTTGTGAATTTAATTCCAATTCAGAATTTAGATATATTTCTGCCAAGTTGTGATATTTGCTCAAAGAGCTTGGTTTCCATGACTGAAATTTGAAAAAGTATTGGAATAGACGAACAAGATATGCGAAGAAAATAAAGTATTGTAGGGTGGGCCACTGAAACCCAAATCCAAAAATGATTAAAAAAAACCAATTGGGGTTATCTTAAGATTTTAATTGTTTTTTACCAAAACAAATTATTTTTATCTGATGTAATAATTTACGCGATGACAATTATATATTATTTTGTTACATATATGATGATAAAATTTTTTGTAAGATTATGATAATTATTGTTATAACAAGTAACAACACTTCAAAAATAATGAAATGAAATAAAAGATGTGAATAATGTAAAATGAAACTCATATGCTTATGGTAATTATACATTTAAAAGTGATTTTGATCAACATTATCTAAACAACATTCATTTTATCAAAATTATTTTTCAGATAAAAGTTTCCAAACATGAATTACGTTCATGCAAACCTACTTCTAACTAAAATCAAGTTTGCAAAATCTAATCTAAACACGCACTTATGTTTGGAAAGTTTTATCTAAAAATTAATTTTGTTAAATGAATGTTGTTTGGATAATGTTAATAAAAATTCCTTTTAGATGTGTAATTATCAAAAAAAATATGAGTTATTTTGAGTTTAATTGTTAATAAATTAATGTTAAAAATATTGCTTATAAATAAATTGATTTGTAAAATAAATTTGTTAAAAAGTTAAGTTTATTTGGGGTATTGTAAAATCAAATCACTTTTAGTATAATTATAATAATATTTTAAAAAATTATTAAGTTATATTTATTTAAATATTATTAAAATAATAATATAATATCAAATTATAAAGATATTTTTATTAATACACATATAAATAAATTTTCTTTCACCATAAAAAATAACAAAATATTACTTCTACCTAAATATCGTTTAACATAAAAATTTAATTTATTTTCTTTCACTTAAATTTCAATCAAACAAAAAACAATTTTAAAAATTCATTTACACCCTCCAAACAGATATTTAGAATGGGCACCTAAGTGGGAGATAAGAATAAAGTAGCTTCAGCAGCATCACTTTCGTTCGAGCAACTTACACGCTGAGGACAGCTTTCTCATTTTTCTCTCATATCCATCAAATATATGGTAACAATAAAAAGACTTTGCTGACCAAAACTTTTTTCAAGGTTCGCCAGTCGCCGTTATGCAATGGCAGTAGTCATTTTCATTTTTTCATAGACTATATTCATCCAAGCCATTGGTGCATGTAAAGTGAGGAAGATTCGTTTATAGTCACATTAGAATGGAGACATCTATAACAATAAGGTGCTGATCGACAAATTAAACATGTCGGTGGGGAAAGTTATTATAATATTTTGATGGATATGGTATTTAACATAAATTATTAATTATTTATTAATTATTAATTTAATAATAAATATTTTAAAATTTATTAAATATAAATAATAATTAATGAATAATAAATAATTTATTTTAAGTATATTACCCTAAAAGAAATTAAAATAATACTCATATTAACTGACTTTATATAGTGTAAAAGTTATTATTCAAAATATCTTACAACAAGCGCTTAGTCGACATCTAAAAAAATGTAGAGATTTATGAGAAAATAATTTAAAAGGTCATTTAATATTTTTTATTTAATTTATTTTTAAAAATGTAAATATTTAATTAATTTAATTAATAATTTATATATAATTAATTATGTGTCAAATATCAAAATAAAAATAAATTATTAATTAATTATATATAAATTATTAATTAAATTAATTAAATATTTAATTAATTTTTAAAATAAACTAAATAAAAATAATTTTTTTAAACTGACCTTTTAAATTATTTTTTCAAGATTAATAGAGACCTTCACATGCAGGGGCAGAACTACGTTTACCGCCCCCAAAAATTTTAAAAATTTTAAAAATTATCATGAAGTTTAATTTTTTTAAAAATACAGAGTTAGCCCATTAAAATTCACCTTTTGCATCCCGAACTACATGTTCTGGTTCTGCCCCTGTTCCCATGTCTTCATAGTCTCATGGAATAAGATTTTTTTTTTAATTTCATGACACTTATTCAAATGCAGAAAAAATTTATTTGTATATGAGTTTAATTTTAATTTATTGTTAATTTATTTTTTTAATATTATTATTTAATTATATATTATTAAATTATTAAAATAATTTAAATATTATAATAATTATTTTAAAATGTAACTCTTTTAATAATATATTAATTTATAGTTATATATCAATTTTATACGAAAAATAAATTAAAATTAAAGTAAGTTGAGTTTATATTTAAAAGTCAGTTTGTATTAATTTTTTTAAGAAAAAAAATATTTTTTTAAAATAAAAAAAAATATTTTTTTTAAAGTTAAAGAGTTCAAACTTTTAAAAAAAACACATAAAGTATTTTTTTAAAGTTTGAACTCTTCAATTTTTTTTTAAAAATACTTTTATTATTTTTAAAAAATATTTCTACACTTAAAAAAAAAAAACTAATTTAATAATGCTTAAATACTCTTAAAGAAAATTTTCTCAAGTACACAACTTCTCCTTAGTATGATGGAATGGCTGGCAGTCTGGTACAGATTTTTTAAGCTGGTTAACATGTGTGTTTGAATCCCACACATCAGATAAAAGCATCGAAGCATGAAGCCATTAGCAGACTGTGAGACTGATGGCTTTATGTAAAATCCACGAAACTCACCAATCCCAAACAAAGACACAGCTTTTCCTGAACCACTTTTTTGCCCTTGTCATTTACTGCAATTCCTCAAATTAAAGACAATATAGGGCCCATCCAGCTAATCTAAGGAAATGAAAGTCCTATTCACATTCGGACACTCTTTCTACCGTTAGACTTCCATTTCTACGTCTTCCCATCCTTATCGCTGTGGTCTTTTTCTTTCTTTCTCTTATTTATTTTTAGGTGTTGGTTTTGGTTTTCACTTTCCAACAAGTTCCCTTTATAAGAACATCTACTTCAAAGTTCGAACTACTAAACTTAAAAAGGAGATTAGTTGGTGGGAGCTAAGCTCTTGAAACCATGGCTACACCTTCGCACCCTTCATTCCTCCTCTACCTTTCCCTGATCGCCATTACCCTCTGCTTTGCTGGTTAGTTCTTTCAATTCACTGTCTTTTGTGCCATCAGTGCTGCCTTTTTGGGCGGCCATTTTCTTTTTCTTTTTTTTTTCCGGGAAAGTTGAGAATGCTTTTTTTTTTGCCCCCTCGTTGAAGGAAAAGCAACGTTACTTTCTGGAAACTTTCTGAAATTTCTCGAGAAAGTGAAAGTTTGTAGCTTTCCCATTTGGCAAATAGAATAATTAAGTTAATTCATGGATTCCAATCTATGAAACTACGAACAACGTGCTTCGAGAATAACCTTCATTTCTTGTCAATTTTGGATTTTGAATCGATGTTTTTTCAATTGCGTTCGTTATAGTTGACTTAACTTCACGTGTCTCTGTATCATCTTCGTCTTGCAGAGTCGCAATCCTTCATCGGCGTGAACTACGGCCAGGTCGCCGACAACCTTCCCCCGCCGGAGGACACGGCGAAGCTCCTCAAGTCCACCGCCATCGGAAAAATTAGGCTTTACGGCGCCGATCCCGGGATTATCAAGGCGCTGGCCAATTCCGGCACCGGAATCGTGATCGGCGCCGCCAACGGCGACATTCCGGGTCTGGCCTCCGATCCCAACTCGGCCACTCAGTGGGTGAGTGCAAACGTGTTACCCTTCTACCCAGCCAGCAACATCACTCTGATCACCGTCGGCAACGAGGTCATGACTTCCGGCGACCAGGGCCTCATCTCGCAGCTTTTCCCGGCGATACGAAATGTCCAGAATGCCCTCAACTCAGCGTCACTCGGCGGCAAGATCAAGGTTTCCACGGTGCATTCCATGGCCGTGTTGACTAGCTCGGATCCCCCATCGTCCGGGTCGTTCAACCCGGGGCTCCAGGACACCCTGAAACAGTTGCTGGCGTTTCAGAAGGATAACAAATCGCCCTTCACGATCAACCCGTACCCGTTCTTCGCTTACCAGAGCGACCCGAGACCCGAGACACTTGCATTCTGCCTGTTCCAGCCGAACTCGGGTCGGGTCGACTCCGGTAACGGGAAGCTTTACACGAACATGTTCGATGCTCAGGTCAGTTACCTTTTATTTTTTATTTTTTTATATTGAAGAGTTGACGTGCGAGTCAACAGACAATCCTCAATCTTAGATCTGTTCTTCACATGCGTGCCACGTGCTAACGGTCTTCTCTTTGATTAGGCCACGTGTCTACGTTCCTTCACTTATATTAGAGATAAGAAGGATCTATTCTCTATTTTGAAATTTGTAGTGCCTAGTATTGGGTGAAGTATTTCCCGGTCGGTTCATAGAATACCGTCCATTTTTTATACAAAGAAATGAGAGAAATTTAGTAAGATCATCCTATTTTAGAAAAAAAAAAAGCGTTTTTTGTTCAGTTATTTAAAACAGTTATGTAATGATAAAGCGTAATTATTTAGTTATGATAAATTATGATTGAACAAAATATTATCAAAAATGATCTAGCTTCAAAGTCCTTCCTTCAATGTATCTAGCTTTTTAACGTGTTGCTAGTCTTGTCCTTGCATTTGGTAAAACTACAGCAATGATGTTGAAACGTGACACATCTTTTTTATTTTGGCCTATACACACACCTTTTTTACATTATGCTTTTGCTCAAGTTTCTTTTTCTATTATTGTAATGTTATGGTTACTTTCTAATTTTTAATTTGAAAGTGGTTGGATTGGGCTATATGCAAGTTCGTTAAGAGTGAAGAGTATTTTTTTTTACTACAACTCTTGCTCGCACAACTTTTTACAACTATTATGTAATTTGTTTTATTTGAGTTTTGGTGGCTCTACTTAAACTTTTCGTGCTAAACTCAGACGCAGTTATCTATAAGAATGTTTGCAGTTGTCAATGTAAGAGTTGCATAGGTGGCACTATTTACTCATTTAGAAGTTAATATGTCTTGTAGATATGGTAAAGAAAGATTTGATTACGATTTTGGATTGGCCCTGTTGGCTTAAACTCATAAGGTAACGCAAGAGTACAGAGTTATTCCTACTTTTCTATGGTTGAGAAATAATGGAGTTGGCGGATACCGCATACCCTCTCTTTCCTTTTCTTATCAACCGTGAAATAATGAGTCCGTTGGATTTTATCTGATGACTTTCATTAGAGTACTAATGCATGGTCTCACAGGCTGGCTATTCACAATGTGGCCCTCAACCCACAAGTCCTTCCAAAGTTTCAATAATTGTTGGGCATACCAAAAAGAAAATGGACAATAGTGAGTATGGCAAATCCTTCTCTTTTACTCACGGAATAGAAAGGAACAAAAGCTTCAAGTTGTAGTGTGTTGAGGAGAAACCTCTGGCCTCCCAACGGTCTAGTCTTGACTCTTGATATATTTGCCGGTTTGATTTTGGCATATTCAGTAATTCTGATTCACCCGGAGTCTAGTCTACAGTGGCCTCAACTTTTCATAATTAAAATTTTGTTAGGTGTCCAAAATTTTGCTGCTAATTGAATGCAAATGGTGCTGTCAATGAAATTGGAATTGGAAGCCCTTTTATTGATGTGTTTTTGTTTATGATTAGTGTCGTTTTCCGGACTGATTTTTCTTCCAATTTGGGATTGAATGTTGAGCAGGTTGATGCTGTACATTCTGCTTTGAGCGCTATGGGCTTCCAGGACATTGAGATTGTGGTTGCTGAGACAGGGTGGCCCTCTCGTGGGGACAGCAATGAAGTGGGACCTAGTGTTGAAAATGCCAAGGCCTATAATGGAAACCTGATTACACACCTTAGATCATTGGTTGGGACTCCTTTGATGCCTGGGAAATCTGTGGACACTTACATTTTTGCGCTCTATGATGAGGATTTAAAACCTGGCCCAGTATCTGAAAGGGCATTTGGGCTGTTCAAAACTGATCTTACCGTGGCATACGATGTTGGCCTGGCCAAGTCTAGCCAGCAGGTGAAAAAATTGCTATTCTTTAAGGCACATGCATGCTGTTAATAACTTAGAAGGTTCATAAGCTGTTACGTATCAGAGTTATAGAAACAGTATCGTATAGTTAAAATAGAGTTGAGAAAATAAGAATTAGATATATGAATTTAACGTGAAAAACCCTTAAACAAATTTAGGAAAAAATCACGGGAAATAGTAGAATATTTTAACTATGAGGAAGATGTTACAACTATCTCTTTAGATACAAGGAGAGAACAATGACATTCTCTCTAGAACTAGGAGACTACAATTTTCTCTAAATAAATAGGAGAAAACTCTAGAAGAAAAACTCTCAGGAGAAATTATATGTTTTTTTCTCTGAAATAAAATACAATAACTAAATGGAGGAGGTCCTATGTATAGAGGGACGGACCTTCCCTCATTGCTTCTCCATTAAAAAGGAAGAAGAAAATTTTCTTCTTCCTTTAACATGCACTGAAGAAAGGAGAGAAATTTTCTCTCCACCATTTAATGCACAAAAAAATTTTGCTGTCATTTTTTACTTTTTCTCAAGCCTTAAAAGTGGCTTTAACTTTAAATAATCTTTTACTTTTTCTCAAGAAGAGAATGGTTCCACACAGATGAACTAGTTTCTCGAAGTTCTGTAGACATGAGGGACGATCATATGAACCAGTTTTATGGAGGTTCTACTTCTTAAATGGGAGATTGTTGAAAGTTAAAGCCACTTTTATGGCTTGGAAAAAAGTAAAAAATGACAACAAAAATTTTTGATGCATTAAATGGTTGAGAGAAAATTTCTCTCATTTCTTCGGTGCATGTTAGAGGAAGAAGAAAATTCTTCTTCTTCTTCTTCCTTTTTGGTGAAGAAGCAACGAGGGGAGGTCCATCCCTCTATAAATAGCAATGTTGTTAAAGCCGGATTGGATAATAAACCAGAAACTATTTAGTTTCAACTGGTTTAACCGTCTGGTTGAACCGGATGATGTCATAATTACGTATTAAATAAATAAATAAATATATACATAACTCATAACATACATTACCAATAATAAAATGTATAATAAGGTTTTAGGGTCTCAATTCTCAAGTCTTATATCACTCTCAGTTGAATATTCAAGTGATTGGTAAACAAAAAAAAAAATTTTTAAAAAAAAGATATGGCCGGTCTGACCAGTTTTGTCCGGTTCAACCCGGTCCAATCATGAATTTGGTTTTGACATTGAACCATAACAGGAAAAGAGGCCGGTTCAGGGTCTGACCGGCTGGTCCGGTCCGATTCAAATATCATTGATAAATAGGACCTCCTTCATTTAGTTATCGTATTCTATTTTAGAGAGAAAAGCATATAGTTTTTCCTGAGAGTTTTCCTTATAGAGTTTTTTCCTATTTATTTAGAGAGAATTGTAGTACCTTAGTTATAAAGAGAGTGTCATTGTTCTCTCATTGTATAGAGAAATAGTTGATTTTTGTGAAAATATTCTATTTTTATCCGTGATTTTCCCTTGATTTGTTTAAGTGTTTTCCATGTTAAATTTTTGTATCTAATTCCTATTTTCGTAATTCTATTTTAGCTGTGTGATATTATTTCCATAACTCTAGTACCTAACATAAGCATTTTAAATGATTTTCATTAACATCTACTCCCTTGTCTGTCCGCAGACTCCATCAGCTAGTCCAAAAGCTCCAGTTACTCCAGCACCTAAAACGGCAACACAATGGTGTATTCCAAAAACAGGAGTCACAGATGCTCAGTTGCAGGCAAATCTTGACTATGCCTGTAGCCAAGGCATAGACTGTGGGCCAATTCAACCCGGAGGAGCTTGTTATGAGCCTAACACAGTAGCATCTCATGCTGCCTTCGCCATGAATCTCTACTACCAAAAGACTCGCAAAGATCCATGGAACTGTGATTTCTCTCAATCAGCAACGCTTACATCCCAAAATCCCAGTAAGTTTTCTTGACACCCTTGTGCTTTTTTAAATCTTTGTGTCAATGGAGCAATTGTTAGTCCTAAATACTAACTTGAGTTATCAAACAAATGCCATGTACAACCTGTCACTTAGGCTTAGTCCAAAACAAAAAAACTAGGTATTGGAGCTGAAACTGAACAGACGTAACAAGCACTCCTGTGAGGGTACAACGGGTACTATTCTATGAGAGAAATAGACTTAAGAGAAAAGATGACATTATCATCCTCACTAATACAAATTTTTGTGCTTAAATTATCAAAAGACTATCAGCTTTTGACTTTTTAGGTGATGTTTTCTTTCTTATGGGTTTGGTTGAAAGTGATTGGAAATTGAAGTAGGCTTTGTGCTTTATCGCTGTTGTCCTGTTTTCTACCAATGACATACCAAGGAATGATGTCGTAGGTTCCTGTCATACAGGTATTCTGATGTTGTCTAACTCGATTTTCCTCCTCTTTGTAGGTTACAATGCTTGCATTTACCCCAGTGGGAGTACCTGAAAATGCAGAGGCTTCAGTTTGCTGTCAATTAAAAAAATTGTGGATAGATTTGTATTAGAATTAAATTAACGAATAAGCCTCTATCTTTTGTCCTCTTATATTATAGCCTTTTAATTTTATATAGCTTTAATTCTAAAGGGATGTCAACGTTGGTTTGTGTATGGTATCTCCTACCTTCTAGTTTGGCAATCCACAATCTGTTTCCTTTAATTCTTTTATGATCCCACCCCTTCCCATTTATTCAATTTTGACTGCTTTGGGCATATCTTACCAAATGTGATTATGCTGGGGTGTATAGCAAGTGTGGGGTAGTGGCTGCAATAATGTTTGTGTGAAAAAGATGGTTCTGGCCCTTCTTTGGCCTCCATCCATTGCACTTGGTGCATTTTTTTTTTAAATTATTTTGAGTAATGATCATTATAAATATTTATAAATATATTTTCTACTAAATCACTAAATAATACTATGAACCTCAATATTTTTTTAAAAAAAATCAGAATTTACACATAAATTACATATTACATAATATATAATATATGCAAAGGATCAATTTATTGGCGTAAGACTTAATTTATTTACATTACATAATAATTTTTTATTGAGTATATTTTTTTATTGATCTAATCATTAAATTATAACTATTCATCATGATGATTATTTATGTCGATAATTTATGTTAAGTTTTGAAAAAAAAAATAAATATTAATAAGAATGTAATCACATAATTCATATTTTTATATATTTTAAAAAAATTATATTACATTAGTCTTGATGTATATCAATGAATCACAAAATAATTTTAGATTAATGTAAAATTTTATATGAATGATTTACGAACTTTTAATCTTATAGTGGATATTTTATTGAGTATATATTTTTTATTGATCTAATCATTAAATTATAACTATTTATCATGGTGATTATTTATGTCGATAATTTATGTTAAGTTTTGAAAAAATTAAATATCAATAAGAATGTAATCATATAGTTCACATTTTTATATATTTTAAAAAAATTATATTACATTAGTCTTGATGTATATCAATGAATCATAAAATAATTTTAGATTAATATAAAATTTTATCTGAATGATTTACATGATATGAACTTTTAATCTTATGGTGGATTTTGTGCAAAGTTTTTCAATAAAAAATTATTGAGTAGTATAAGAGTAATCATATCTTATATTTGTATAAGTTGTTTGATAGTAAGAAATCACTTGAGAAGGGGGGTTGAATCAAGTGATACCAAAAATGAAATTTTCTGCAACACACAAAAACTCAACACAGTAGAGATGAGTCAAGAATATCGATGTGAAATTTCATCTAAGTCAGAATTTGAAACTGAAGCAAGCATGCGCATACAAATTTGAATATCAATAAATAAACATTCACACACACGAATGCAGTAAAAGGAAGGGTTAAGAAAGAGCTTGCACAGCGGAATTTATACTGGTTCGGCCCAATATGGAGCCTACATCCAGTTCTCAGCAAAACTGATATTTTTCACTATCAACCAAGTGTTCTTTGATCCACCCTAGCCTCTTCAAGCTAGATACAAATAGTTTTGATCCACCCTAGCCTCTCCAAGCTAGAAATGAGTAGTTTTGATCAACCCTAGCCTCTCCAAGCTATGAAACAACACACCCTCAATGGGCTTTACAAGAAACAGAGTAAAAACTCTCTCACAAAGAGTTGGATATACAATGATAAGCTCTACACAGATTTACAAATAATTCTCAGAGTAAAGCACAAGTAATTCTGTTTTTCTTCTCTTTTTCCCTTCTCCTCTTCTTGTTGTCTCTGGAAAATGGTGGGTATTTGTAGGCAAGAGAATTTTAACGTTGCAAAGACAAGGACGTTGCTTTTTGTCTTTGTCAGTATCCATAACCTCTTTTGGCAGTTAGTGGGTGCATGGTGTCCTTTTTCTCTTTTGTGTCTATCTTTCCTTTTTTGTCTGGTACTATCCCAGCATATTTAGAGGATATTCTAACGGTTTTGGAGGCTTAGAAATCCTTCTAGAATCATTTTGCAGCTTGGGACCAAAAACAGAGTGCAACAGAGTGTTTCTGAGTTTTGACAATAAGCCAGCTCATCTTGTCTTCATGAGTCACCATCGAGTTTTCACTTTGCATCTTGAGGCACCAAGCATGCTCTTCTCTGTCGATCCAGCAACTAGTTCCAGACTTTGTCAGCTTGTTTATCTTGAGAATGTCAACATTGAGGCTTTGATAAATCTGCACTAATCTTTTAACTAGGATCAAGTGTAAGCAATCCTTGTTAATGATAAAATAATGTTTGTAATCATCATAAAATAAATGCTAACAAGAAACCTTGGGCCGTTCTCTTCTTATATATATATATATATATATATATATATATATATATATATATATATATATTCTATTGCTTCGTACATGGGTCCAAGCCAGTGGTTGTTGCAATGGCGTTTCTGATTTTTTCTTTTTATAAAAAAGGAGGGTTACTTTGGCCCCTCCATGGTTCTACCCAAATGAGAAAAACAAAAAAATGAATAAGAAGAAGAAAAAAGAGAGACAGCAGAGGGAATCTTTCGGGGAATTGGGAATCATTATCCAATGACTAATTTCAGAATTAAGATCCAATCTTTGTGAACAACAGGCACATTTCAATTTTTAAAATCTTAAAAGTTCAAGTTTCTGTTTCTTTTTCTTGTTTTAGTGAACAAATCTAAAGAGATTCTGATGTTAATGTGCTAATGATAAGGATTAAAGCCTCAAATTTTTGTCCAAGGTTGGTTGGATGCTGTTGAATTTATGGGATATGTTTCGTCGTTCTGTTTCTACTACCGAGTACCAAGTGAATATTGTTCTTTTGGCCCAAACCAAAGTGCATATTCGTTTGTTGGTTTACCTCATCTGTCATGTTTGAGCCTGCTTCTGAGCCCGCTGAGAAGCTTTGACTAAAAACAACGGTAACATATTATAAAAGCTTCTACGAAAAAGGAAAAAAAGCTGAAGTTGCCTGTCTAAAAACAAAAGCCGAAATCGCTATAGTTCTTCTAGAAGAGAAAAACAAAAATGCTAGTTCGGCAATCCTTTATCAATCAAAGCAATACACTTATCATATATTTTTTGACAAATATACACTTATCATATGAACTGTGAGATTTTTGCACTGTTAATTTAGTGTATTATATAGATTTATTTAATAAGTTTTTTATGCATAAATGTTAACTACATCTTTTCTTATGACTTAAGTTTGTCTATGTCACATGATGTGCACAAAGTAGTGTAAAGAAAAGCAATAATTTCTTGAGAAAAAAAAAAGGCTCGAGTGTAGTTCTCGGATGTTTTCATGGATGACAAAATTGGCTCGTAAGGAGTTAAGGGGTTGACTCACTGGTAGATGGATCATTCACGGCCTCACTCAAAAGTTACATTCAATCTCACTGATAATCTTTTAGCATGGTGAAATACATTCCAAAATAACTTTATTTCAAAGGCATTTTTATTTTAAGTTCTAAATATAAGTGTCACGGGCTTTTGTTCAAATATATGGCGGTACAATAGGCCACAGTATGTCAGTATCCTTGAAGAAAGAAAAAAAAAACAGATATTTGTGGCGGTGTTTATGTTTCTAATGTCTTATTATAAACTTGACTATTTATTCAATATCATCCGTTGTCGTCCAGCGGTTAGGATATCTGGCTTTCACCCAGGAGACCCGGGTTCGATTCCCGGCAACGGAATATGTTTTTGTTTAGTCGCAGCATCCTTTTTAAATTTAAGGTGTTCCTCAATCCCCCATTCTTTTCTTTTTAGCTATCACATGTTACCTTCTAATGATGTCTTTCTTCGTTTGGCCGAGAGGTGACATTTTTTTACCATAAAATATTACTTAATTAATACTTATAGGAAGGCACGTGGAATGTTCTTTCTATTTTTTTATTTTTTATTTTTGCAATTCAAGGAAGATGTGAGGAGGTTTATTCTTCTACTTAATCTCATTTACGATTTATTTTACAAAAGTCAAATTTAGAGTCGTGATCCATTGACGATATTAAATGGAATATAAGAAAACAAGTAGAGAAAATCATATTGTTTTAATTTTGGTTTACTATTAGTATAAAGTTTTTTTATATTATTATTTAATAATATATTAACACATTATTAAAAGAATTTAATTTTTTAAATAATTAATGTGATAATTAAATATATTTAATAATTTATTAATATATAATTAAATAATAATATAAAAAACTTCACACTAATAATAAATATAAATTAAACTCAATGTATATAAAACAATTAAGTTAGTTACGTATTAGTTATTAGACTTCTTAATAATTAAATGCATGCCCATTGTCACCCATGGAATTTGTCTTTCTTCGATAATAACAATGTGGAAAACCACAAACAATATATATTGTTTTCTAAGAATGGAGGGGTGGGGATGATTATGTTGACCAATTCACAATGATAAGATATACAATTTTGGGCATTTTCACACAAGGTCAGCCCCCAATACGATAGGTTTAATTTTGACGTTCGGGACGAGAAAAAGCAGCTATAAATTCTCAGCTTCTCACTTGATAGAATAGTTTTCGAAGATTCCACTCCAAGTAGGATCGCAGAGCTGCGGATCTCATGTTCATGTGGCAAAAATGCATGTATCCTAATCTGTGTTTGGTGTAGAGAGGGGAATTATAGAAGGATAAAAGTCCAGGACAGAAGGAACACCAATCTCTTGTTTTTTCTGTTAAGTTGAATTCAAATGTGAGGCTTGGAAGAAAGTTGGACGTGCTATTCTAAAATGTTTTATTCTTCATATTCTTTTCTTCCATTTTTTCATTGTTTAAAAAGAGGTAGAGATTTCCTTTTATTTTTATTTTTATAATTCCATGTAATATCATTATACTCTTATCTTATTTTTATTTTCTTTATTTTCCTTTTTTATTTTATTTTCCAACACTGGTTTTAGGGTCTGTAATTTAATTTTCTAAATAACATTGAGAGACATATTTATATAAGGATTTAATTTTAATTCACTGTCAGTGTAAAGTTTATTTAAATTGTCATCTAATCATATGCTGACACATTATTAAAAAAATTAAAATTTTTAAGTAGTTATTGTGATAATCAAACTCTTTTAATAATTTGACAATACATAATTAAATAACAATGTAAAAAACTTTTACACTAACGGTAAATCAAAATAAAACTCTTTATATAAATAGATGTATAATATGTTATCAAACCATATTTTTTCTAGGTAATTAAAAGTTTAGGGAAAATGGAGGTTCATAAACTATAATTTATTTATATGGAGTTTACATTGATATGGCTTCACAGCATCTAAAAATAATTCAAGTGAGTTTCAACTTCTTTGCACATTCTCGCTTCTTTGTTCTATAAAACAATTGTCTGAATTATTTTTAAGTTTCGTTTATATGTTTAAAAATGTTAATGACATGTTTGTACGAAAACAATATTAATGACATGTATGTATAAATTCAACTATCGATTCAATAAAACATTTTCACATAAGAAATATAAATAAAGGATGTAATTATTTGGATTACAAATATGAAATTATTAAAAATAATAAAAATTTAGCAAATGCAGAATAAAAAAATTGAAAAGTATACACTTTAAACTTTTAGGTCAAGGTAAATAAAAGAGGATAATATTATTCCCACAACTATAACTTGTAATAAGTAAGCACAAATTTATCATTTTTAAATGACTCAAAAAGGTTGTAATTTTTTTTTATGAGTCAAGCATTGACTATCAATTAAAGAAGTAGAAAAAACGGGATTTTAATTATGTTACATTTGAAAAAAAAAAAGGAAACAAATACGTGAAAATTAGAAGTGCCAAATGATCGATTTGAATTTATTTTTATTGAATATATGAAACTAAAATTTTTATTTTTTAAAATTAAATTGATCATTCCAACCTATCATCATATTTTAACACTTTTAAATAAAATAAATATGAGTATGTTTAATTTGAACTAAATTTTTGTGTAGATTTAAGGTATGAGTTTGATTCAATTTAATTTTACTCAATTAATTTTTAGATCAATTGAGCGAGGTAAATATATTTTTATGATCTTGACTATTTTAGAAAAATTACAACGGAATTATAATGTTATTCAATGACCTATATAAAAATATAAGAAGAGTATGTAAATATAATTTTGTGTAAGTATTATTACATTAATTGGACACCTTTAATGAAGACTAAAAAATAAGATTGTTTTTATATATTGAGAAGACTATACTATTTTATTATACATGTCGTTAAATTAGATTTAAATTAAATCTTAGGGTTGAAAGATTATTAAGAGTATTACTATAAAATATAAATTATCGAAAAATAAACCGAAGTTTGTAGGGAAAAAGGACACGCTGTGGAGAGAAGAGATCTACGTAGGAAGAGAGATAAACAAAAAGTGGGCCCGACGGCGTCACTGAATTAACAGTTCCCAGCTCAGCTCAGCTCATTCCACATGAGATATCATATTATTTTTATTATTATTTTATTATTATTCATACATGCTAGTTTGTTTCTGCAACTGCACCCACCACCCCTTGCTTCTTCTTCTTCTCTGGGGAGGAGCAGAACCAGAACCAGAACCAGAACCAGAACCAACCCCATCTCACAATTCACATTTTCCATGAATTGTACGACTTAAATTTCGCTTCTTGCATTCTTCCAAGCATGGTCTAGTCCTCAAATCGAACATGTAGTAGATGTCCCTTTTCCTTTGAATATCACTATCTTCACACCATAAAAAAGTAGCAGAGTCAGAGCTCAAATGTCTGTTACGGAGTTGAAGGACCGTCACTTGGCCGTTACGGAGACTGTCAACACTCTCAGGGAACGGTTAAACCAGAGGCGCCTTTCTTTGCTTGATACAGATAGTAAAAAAAAAATTATTTTATTTATTTTTTTCGATTTTAATGTTGAACTTGGCCTTGTTCTAAGTGATTTTAGATCTAAATGAACTTATTGATTGAGGGGAATTTTTCAGTTGCTGGGTACGCGAGGTCTCAGGGTAGAACTCATGCGAGCTTTGGACCCACGGATCTGGTTTGCTGTAGAACCTTGCAGGGTCATACAGGGAAGGTAATTCATAGCCCTGCACCAAGAAAGGTTCACTTTTGTTGGTTTCGTTTTGTTTTTGTTTTTGTTTTTATTTCATTTGTAATGCGTAACTTTATGTCAATATCACTAAACTTGGTGGCCTTTGCGGTTTCAAGAGCCTATCGTGGATTATCAGTTAGTTGGATCGGTAAAATTATGTAATGACCTTATTAAGACTTAATGAAACTTTGAATTTATGGAAATGATTATATCTTGAAACTGAAAAGAGGAGGACAGTCCCCTATAAATTAGTGTATAGGTCATTGGATCTTAGTTGTAAATGTAACTCAATAAATTTTGCATTGTATGTCTAGACCACATGTTTTATCAATATACTTCGTTGGAAGTTTGTAAGTAAGGGAGAGATATCCTTTTCTTCACTGCTTCTGTGAATTTCACAATTTACTTTGACAAATTTCATTAATTTTGATTGATCAAGAGTCGTTTACTTCTTTGATCTCTGCTTCACTATGGGCTGTCGTGGAGAAACAGTTAGTCAGTTACCACGTTGAAGTTGAACTATTCCTTTGCTTTGTGGTTCCAATTCTAAATGAGAGCTAGGATGATGTCATTGATATTGGTCCATATGAAAACCAATGATGTGAATGTTGATAGTGGACATAGTTTTTTTTTTTCCAGGTCGTGACATAGGTTTATACACAACTGCAATCATGTTTTTGACTTACTACTTAGCGATATTGACTGAATTTTTAGTAGATTTCTAACCACCAAACTTGCAGAATTCAGATTAACTTCCTATTCATTTCAATTTTGCAGGTGTATTCATTGGATTGGACTTCTGAAAGGAATCGAATTGTTAGTGCATCCCAAGATGGCCGATTAATAGTGTGGAATGCTCTAACAAGCCAGAAAACTCATGCCACAAAACTGCCTTGTGCATGGGTCATGACCTGTGCTTTCTCACCAACTGGTCAGTCTGTTGCATGTGGTGGTCTTGATAGTGTTTGCTCTATTTTCAATCTGAATTCCCCCACTGACAGGGATGGGAATCTAACTGTTTCGCGGATGCTTAGTGGACATAAGGGTTATGTTTCCTCTTGTCAGTACGTTCCTGATGAAGACACTCACTTAATTACCGGTTCTGGTGATCAGACATGTGTTTTATGGGACATTACTACTGGCCTTAAAACATCTGTTTTCGGAGGAGAATTTCAGTCTGGACATACTGCAGATGTACTTAGGTATGTTAGGTGATTGCTGAATTAATTTGAGTCAATATTTGTTGTTTGAGTAAATTACCCTGCCTTCCCCTGTATTTTGAATTTACTATGCATACCTCCCTTTTATTATGAAAACCTATACTAAACTCCTTTGTCTTACAAAAAAGGCTACAACTAGCTCCAAAATACTGTCAAGCCTAACTGATTCGTTAGCTCATTGTTTTGTAGTCAAATGTTATTCCTACCCTTTCTCAACCTTCTACCCTAGTTTGACCTTATAAGTTGAGAAAAGGGGAAGAATACATTCATTTGGTATAGCTGAATTGAAGGTTCATCTACACCAAATAAATTTGTTCTTCCCCTTTTCTCAACGTATAAGGCTAAACAAGGGTAGAAATGACATTTGACCACAAGACATTCATGGGCTAACTGCTTAGTTAAAGAATCTGTTAGGTCTAATAATATTTTGGATTTAGTTCCAGCATTTTATATATGCAAGGGAGTTATGTGTCAGTTTCCATAATAGAGGGGATGTCTGCGTAGTAAATGCAAAATACAAGGGAAGGAAACTAACTTGCTCTTTTTTTTCTTTCATTTCTTGAAAAAGCTAATCTGCAATAAAATGGCCACTTTAGCTTCAAAATGCAAATTATCTGCATAAATTCCAATTAAACGTTTTTTCTACACATATATTGATAACGTTATGAAATCTTGTTGGTGATCAACGTGCTGGTTAGATGTTGAATCTATTGTATCTTCCTATCATATAGAATACCTCATCTCCCTCCAACTTCCAAAAAATGTGTGTCAAGTTTAGCGTAATCTATTTGATGATGTGCAGCTTAAGTTGTTTTAACTGTAATGTTACATGAACATGTTATCTAAAACATGTTTAATTTCAATATTTTTTGTTTAGTATTAAACCTTTCTTAGAAATATGTTTGTCCTCTTCCAGCATTTCCATTAATGGATCCAATACAAGAATGTTTGTATCTGGTTCTTGTGGTGCAACTGTCCGATTGTGGGATACTCGTGTGGCAAGTCGAGCAGTGCGGACATTTCATGGGCATGAGGGAGATGTTAATGCCGTCAAATTCTTTCCAGATGGAAATAGATTTGGAACTGGCTCAGATGATGGAACTTGCAGATTGTTTGACATTAGGACTGGACACCAACTTCAAGTATATTATCAGCAGCACAGTGACAATGACATCCCGCCTGTGACCTCCATTGCATTCTCCATATCTGGAAGACTTCTTTTCGCTGGATACACAAATGGTGATTTTTATGTTTGGGACACTTTATTGGCAAAGGTACTTGGTGCTTTAGTGTAATGTACAATAACAGTAGGATGCTCGCTTTGGGTGCTGGGTGCTAGTAAAAAGAGTTAATATGAACCTTTTGAGGTGACTGATTGAGGATTTTTCTTCTTTTGGAAACAGGCAAGGGAAGCTGAAAAAGAGTGGGAAGTCCATCCAACTTAGGGTCTGCTTGGTTGAGGAAGTGGAAAGTGAAAATATATTTGGATTCCACCTACTCAACCAAGCGCACCCTTAAACTAATATGATTTTTAGTTTTTCACTGACCGGCATTATATGAAATGCCTCACTTCACTTGATAGACTTTGCATTTTTTGAGTAAAAAAAGGAAACAAAAACAAACTTAGATTACCTCTTGTAACATATAGTTATACCTTGATCTCATAGGCACAGCAAGTTGCCTTTCTCCCTTTCTCCTCTCATTAATTTGTTCTTGCTCAGGTACTAGTGTTAGTGCAATTTTTGTGACTAAACTAACTATATACTCGCTTCCTTGTTTCATTGCAGGTGGTCTTGAATTTAGGATCTCTCCAAAACTCTCATGAGAGCAGGATCAGCTGTTTAGGTTTGTCAGCTGATGGAAGTGCCTTGTGTACAGGAAGTTGGGACACAAACTTAAAGGTGAGCATGGGTTTTGGCTTTATTAAGAAACTTGTAGGTTACGTGATACACATAGTTGGGGTACCAATTTTGAAATCAGCTTTTATGTGTGGTTGATATTTTTGTGTTGGTTTATTAGTCACTAGATTATATTTATAGGATGAAAAACAATGAAGCAACTGAATTTATAAGCTTTCATTTTTCTAGGGTTAAAAGAATTAGGATTTAGGCCCCAAAAAGTTAAAAAAATGCAACATATTATTGACTGATCTCATACGAGCTTGTAACATTTAACAAGAGTTGAACTTCAAAACGCGAATTGTAAAGGACCTGACTTTTATAGAGACTTAAAAATGTTAGTAACTTAAAGAGGTGAAACTTCTAGACATAATACTGGAACATATTATCGAAGGCACTGGTAAAAACCTTGGTGAGCAAGAGCGTGTTCTGGTGCTGGAATCACATTCTTCATCGGCCCATGTGCTTTATCACTCAACGTTGCCCTATTATTGGTTACTTAATTGGTAACTAGTGTGTACTATATCAACTGTATCCGGGAGTGCTAATGTGGATGCAACTGTTTAAATCCATTGGATACGGCATTTTTTGAGTATCATCTATCACTTAGAAATGCTTAGGGGTTAGTTTCATATTGAGGGTAAAAGTGGTTGCTAAATGAAGATAGCTCTTTTTCACTTGTAGAACATGTGTGCTAATTACTTGCTCCTTGCAGATATGGGCATTTGGAGGGCATCGGAGGGTGATTTGAGCATTGAGGGGGGTATATACTTGTCCTTTAACTTCCCTTGCCAGGGCCACTAATGTCACAGCCTTTGCAGGGCATTTTGGTTCATCACAATCCAGTAGTGATTCTTGTGATGGTCAAATTGGAGAGGAATTGCGTGGAATGCAAAGGTTATAACCTTTAGCATTGGAACTAGTGCAGCGGTTTGTTTATCCTCATGTCCATTTGCCCCCATGTGTGACCTAGTAGTTTTTCCATTGTACTAACCGCTTCGGTACCTAAAACCCAAATGAAGGGATATTTATTTTCTTGTCTCCTCAATGTAGCACACAATACCAATCCTTTTAACTATGACAGTGTTACATCTTAAAAGTAGTTTTGGCGAATCAATATATAGTCATTAACAGAAAAAGCCATGATTTCAAGGTGCGATATCTTCAATATAACATGCCGTGTCCATTGTGCCACGAGCCTATGAGCAACTATGGTAACCTCGCTTCAACTCTTGTTAGTTAATTTACTTGGACTAGGAATTCCAAGCCTCAAATCATCTTGTGATTATTTTTGGTGTTATTCTTGAATGCAGCCATTGAAGCTTTTTAAAACTAGCATCATGCCCTAGCCGGAGCAATATGTATCTCACAAATTGAGAGGCGCAATGCATATATAAGATGAAAATTTTAAGGGCCAATATTTTTTTAGGCTTTTTTTATATTAATATAGTAAAAAAAATATTACAAGAATCATGTACTTTTAAGATTAAGAGTGTGTTTGGATTAGTTGTGAAAAAAAGATTATATAAAAAATCGATTATGTGTATAATCGATTTTCAAGAAAATTGATTATGAGAAAATTAATTTATGTTTAGATATTTTAATTCATAATCGATTTTATGATAAAGAGTTTTGTTTGGATTTTATAAAAAAAATCGCTTTTATGTATGAAATTATCAAAAAATGTATGAAATGATTGAAAAAGTTATTAATTGAGGGTAAATATATATTTCTCTCTTAAAACTTTTGAAATAATCTGAAATCAAATAATTAAAAGTTTAAAATAACAGCTTTTTTAAAAAAGTTGTTTTTAGTTATAGAAAAATAATCTTAACTTATAATCAATTTTACATACTTTAAACAAACAAGATAGATTTTAGATAAAATAGTTTTTTTTTTAAAAAAAGCTGTTTTGGAAAAGAATTAATCTTTCCCAAACATACTTACTAAAATATAGTTTTATTTTTTTCATGTTGGGAAGTCGGTTTGGTTTTAAAAATCTAAACACGTTGAGAAGTTAGTTTCATTTAAATCGACTTCCCAACGTTAAAATAAAAAAGGCTACATTTTGACAAATAATTTTACAAGTGCATGATTCTAGTAATAATTTTTTTTTACTATATTAATATAAAAAAGCCTATTTTTTACGCATCTTATTTTTATTTTTATTTTGGTATAATTATTGCACAAAGGTTCAAGGCTTTTTTATATTAAAATAGCAAAAAATTTTTTTTACTAAAATCATGCAATTTGTAAATTAAGTACCAAAATAGGATTTATTTTTTACGTTGGGAAGTCGGTTTTATTGAAATCGACTTCTCAACGTGTTTATTTATTTTTTTTAAATCATGTACCAAATTCTCAACATCTTCCTATATATTTTTTTAAAAAAATTATTGAGTGTTTTAGGGTTTTGGTTGAGTGATTTTGAGTTTTAGTTGACTGGTTTAAGGTTTTGGATGAGTGGTTGAAGGTTTTAGATGAGTGGTTTAGGATTTTAAATAAGTGGTATATGATTTTGGATGAGTAGTATAGGATTTTAGATGAGTGATTTAAGATTTATGTAAAAAAAAAAATTAATCATGTTGAGAAGTTGGTTTCATGAAAATCGACTTTTGAACATGTAATTTTAAAAAAAAATCACTTAGAAAAGTCGATTTCATAAAAACTGACTTCCCAACATGAAAAAAAACCTATTTTAGTACATAATCTTCAAATAGCAAGAAATTAAAATATTTTGTTTTTACTATATCAATATAAAAAAGCCAAGGTTCAATGTGAGATATCTTCTTGTAAACACATGTAGCCGCAAGTGATATGGCCAACAAAGGTATAAATTGTAACATGCATTGAATAATCTGATCGCGTGAATTTACTCCTGCATTCTTTCTCTCATCAAGTAGCTCTGAAGCAGAACTACTAGGCTCCGTTGCAGAACCTTCATAGATTCCATTGTATCTATTTCTTCCGTTTGGCCATAAAAACACTTTTTGGTTCATTTTCATGAATGAAGCTTTTCAAGGCGGCGAATCAACATTACTGAACCATAGTTTATCCTGATCATGATACAGAAAAGCGTATCTTTTGGACTAAACAATTGCTATTTAACAAATATCCAATTCATTGAGGAAACAAATATTATGGCAAATCCTCAAAATTCATATTACATTCGCTACAAAGAAAATGAAGTATAATCATGAGGATGGGAGTTTAATATACCCGACGTGATACTTCCGAGTATTGTTGCTAGTCTAACAAGCATGTGGCGAAGGACAAATAAATTGCATACTAAGCCCAAGCGTACAGTTTTGCAATTCTTTACACACGTCTATCTATGTGGCTATTTAACTTCAATCTCATTAACAAAAAAGAAGGGCCGAGTTGAGTCAACATTTCTTGACCAAGTGAACTAGCCGCTTGCCACAATCTCATGAATGGCATCGCTGACGGATTCATCCTCGGATCTAACAGCCAGTTTCATCGCAACATCCTTTGGACCATCAAGTCCAAAAGACAACCGCACAAGCACCTTCACATTCCCTATGAATACACCTGACAATAAGCATGTGTGTGACCTTGAATTGGGTGGGACAACCTCTGTGCCCTGCACATAGTGAACAAATAAAAAATAGGACAAAGATATCACCTTCCCAGAAGACACCAGTGAATAACTAATAAGTGGACACCGATAAAAGATACTCTACTCTTTTCATTTCAGAAATTATTAGGTGCTCATGGAATGAGAGAAATCTCTTACTCAATGGCACAGTTACAAGCCAAATGTCTAGTGACATTATGTTGCAGTAAAATTTGTACAAACACCTTGCTCATAACCAGTTTAATTAAATGGGCAGCAATTAACATCATTGGCTTACCTCACAAGGCTGCATGCCAAGAAGATTCATGACAGTATTTACAGCTTCAGCCAAGCTCTCCCTTGGGCCAAGACCATATTCATCCACTCGCTCACAATCAGGGTCCATGCTTTCCCATGCATTCCTGAAATTAGACACCCCCACTTTCAATATGTAATCTGCTGCAACAACCTCCAGATCCTCCAGCTGGTATTCGTCTTCAACGCCATCATCTTCTGCCTCACCAGTGGTTGGGTCAACCTGATGAACATCCAATTATGCGGTGATGAGATTTCCACAAAAATATTATAGGTTTTATTTTCCACAAATTCCCTGATGGAGAAAAACAAAACAAGCTTCATGCTTGAAATATACACATCATGATATTGATATATACATTGGGGGTCTGCAACAAAGAATAACCACAAAGCTTCACAAGGATAACGGGGACAAGTACCTCTTTAACAATAAATTTCAGAATGTTAGAAAATTTTCCAGCCATTGGCAATCCCTCGGGCTTCTCGAATGCCACAAAAGTCTTCCCAGGTGAATCATAAGGAAGAGATCTGAGGGGCTTGGAGAACACCTCGGAAAATTCCTCTGCTTCTGAACCATCCACAATTACAATAACCTGGAATAGGGAAAAATAATTACATAGAAGACCTGGAGTTGGATTGTAGTATGAAATTATAGAGTATCTATATTAGTCATTACATCTTCCAATAATTGCTCCGGAATCGTGTTTGTGCAGTTGTACTGAAACACTACATGCCTATCAAAAATGTGTTTAACAACATTAACTGCATATTCTGTCTCCGCTTCAGTAAGCTCCACAGGTGCTGAGGACTGGTAAGAAATATAACATCAGAATACGTATCATCACATTAAATATAGAAAGAAAAACATAAAATATAGAGTTGTGAACGAAGAATTGAGTGAAAGAACCTTAAAAAGCTTCCCAAAGTTTGCAAACTCAGGAATGGACAAAAGCAGCCTTTCATATGCATCTGCAGTTGATGGGGGGCCACTAGAAGGAGCACCCAAGCCAGTTGGCTTTTTACCAGGGGCTTTCTTCTCTGCAAGTGGCTGAGACTTGACCTCCTTGGGCACCGAGTTAATGTCAAAAGCCTCTTCTGAAGGCTCCTGCATTCACATTAAACACATGAGATATGTCCTTAACTAAAGAAAAGCAAAAAAAATGAAGAGGACTTACATAGTTTTTCAAACTATTCTCCAGATTGACAAGTGGGATATCAAATGACCCAAAGAGAAAGTCCTTCACATCTTTATCAGTCTCAACAACTGCACCATCACCTCCAAGTGTGTTCAGATAAAGTGTTGCCCTATCACGAACCTGCAAAGAAATTGAAATCATCCAAATATAAATCAAAGAAGTCAGTTTTATACACCACCAGAGTTGCAAAAGAAATGCCCCCCCATCCCCTGTATGCATCTCATAAACCACTAGAGACGCCTCATAAGATATGACAGAAATTCACCTCATCATCACTGTCAAAAAGACACCGCCTTAGAAGAACAAATATGCGGGGCTGAAAAGAGTAAAATATGAGATTTTAAATTAAGTTAATACCAAATATCACCCCCAAAAAATAAAAAATCTTAGAACAAAAAACTAGAAAAAATAATTAACAAACAGAGGCAAGTAACACCTTTAGTGCATCAACTGCAGCACCAAACTTTGCCAGTGTGCTCACAGCACTGGCCCTAACAGTTGCATTCTCAAGATGTACTCTATTATAAATATAACGAATATATTTGCTGGGGTCTGATGTTTTTGGCCCTTCAACTCCCAGGAAGTGCAGTATCTAAGGTACAAGGGGGGCAAAATGATTAACAATAAAAGGTAAATTTCCAAAAAAAAAAAAAAGCACAAACTGTGAATGACAAAGGACAAACCAAAATTAATACCTGGGTGGACAAATAAGTGAATTCACAATCTTCAATGAACTCACAAAGATGAAGCAACCCACTTTCCTTAGCATCAGGGATATCTCTAATAAGAATCACAATTGAATCTACAATTGCTTTCTTGTAATCAAAGCCACCTTCTTCCCTAAGAATGTTACTCAGGAAGTTCATCCTAAAAATAATAACAGAACACAAACCAGTAATTTAGACCATTTATCTAGGAAAAATATTCAAATAAGAGATGTAACATCTGGGGGAAAGGAACCCATAACAATATACTCACAGAGATCTATATTTTAAAGGGAACTTCAAGCACAATGATCTTATTGCTTCAACAACAACAATTTTGAACTCATCAGCAATATCAGACATGAAATTTGTAATCTGCTTCATAAGACGGTCCACACTTGATTCATTTCCTGTCTTCAAAAGAGTAGTAATAGCAAGTGTGGCAATGCTTCTGTTCTGGTCAGAGATTAAACTTTCCATATCAATGTTGCAATTAGTGACTGCCATTGGATGTGTCATTGCCACCTGCAAAGTTCAAAGGCACACTCAACAATTATAAATAAAAAAAATAACGGTCAAGTTTGACCAAGACAAATCTTATGAGGTTAGCTACAATAGAATAATTAGGAACACGGAAAATTTTTATGATTTTCTATGAACTTCCCCCAAATCATAGAAGGCAAAAAAGCAAAATTATTTCTGCTAAAATTTAAGTAATTAAAGAAGGTTAACCTTGTTCAAGGTGCGAACAGCAGCAAATCTCAAGACTGGCTTAGAAGAACTTAAGAAGAGCTGGAGAACAGTAATTGCTGGAGTTAATTCTCGGCTTGTTACACCATTGAGCTCTGTAATTACCCTGGCAGCTTCAAAAATGACCATCTCTGACTTGTGACGAAGGCAACTCTCAAGATAATCATAGAAGGGGCGGTCCCCTGATTGTGTATTATTTCCTGACTCACGAATAACCTGCAGACATGATGCTACTACATAAAGATTATGCAAATAAATATCATCCCAATGACAGATACATATGAAAAGGAAAACACACCTGACTTGTATAACGGATCAAAAGGCATTGGGCCAAAGGTGAACGAACAGTTCCCCTTGTCAAGCTGGTAACCAGCTTGCTAACAGCTAGTCGATCATTCTGCCGTATCTGCAATGTTGTAAACCACCATGTGTCACTAACTCTGTTTAGAATTTACACTTGTTTTCTATATGATAATAAAAGTAGGCTTCTGAGAAGGAAAATCAAAATTATGTGATGTAGAAATTCATATAGGATGGCTTTAGAGGAATAGAAATTAATGAAATAAAATTTGCATCATGGTCCTGCTCAAACAGTAACTCTGGAAGAAATCATATACAATCAATGCAGAAAAATTTCTACTTATTTACCACAATACACGATGTTGAAAGCATATACAAACTTTGCCAACTTCAATTGAAAACTTTTCACAGTGCTATAAGATGCAACCACTTGTTAATTGCTGCTGAAGTTGAAGCTAAGAGTATGATTAGGAGTATGCTATAAGCTTTCGTCACGGAAGACGGCATAATACCATAACATGGACTAGAATCCAAACAATCAAATACCAACTTCTGCAGGTGTGCATCAAGAAGGTTTGCTTTCTTTTATTGTGGTAAAATCAGTTGCTCAATAAGCTCATACAGAATTCAAATCCCTCAGAGCGAAATGTATTTGATTGGAGAAAGGTTTAAAAGGAAATAATGAAAGACTAGCTCATACTGAGCATTCATTGTTAATGATTTTTAACTGTGATAAACCAAGAAATTGACCATTCAAGAAAGTGCTCTTGCTACATAACCCAGTGATAGACCCCTGGGAATCTGGGTTCCTATCACCCAGCTACTGATGATTTATATTGCAGCATTGATTTACTAAATGATCTAGAATGGTGACAGAGTTTTGATTTTTAAGTAGAATTTACTTTAGTACACAAAAAACCTGTACATAATCAAACCATTCATGCAACATACCTGATGTAACAAAGCCAGTGCATGAAATTGTACAAGAGCTGCTCTTGATTGAACAGCTTCCTGAACCTCATTGCTCCACCTTTTTACAATCTCAGGATTTGTCTGAAAAGGGGGACATAATAAGCAAGCAACATAAACGGAATATGCAGATATAAAGAATTACAACTAGAAATTAATAATACCTGGAGTAGATGAATGCCACTAACTAGGGCTGCGCTTGCAACAACTGGATTCTTATCTACAATTGCTTGTTTCAAATACCGCTCAATTTGGGTAAGGAGGGTTCCATCCGTGATACGACAAAGCACACGAATGGCATTTGCCCTATACATATCAGTCTTACTATTCATGTCCTTCATGAGAGAACTTGTGACGATAATAACCTTTTAAAAAAAATTAAAGAAATAGAACAGTCAGAATCAAAGTTTGTAATACACAGACCGTATATGTGAATCTGACAAGCAAGAAAAATTGCATAAGAATTTGTAACCTCATCTGCAGAGGGAGAGAGTTCCTTTATAATCAGGTAGACCATTCTCCTTAACCCAAGATCTCGAGACTGGAAAAGCTTAGTCACAGCAAAGAAAACCTCTGTGGCTTCGATCTATGAAATTGGAGCAAGAACAAATTACCCAAAAAGGATTAATAATGACTATAACATAATTCTGCAAAGCCAATCTATAGATAAGCAAGGATATTTAAGAAAGAAATATGACAACTTAAAAAAGACCGAGGAAAAACTCTTGACCTTTGTAAATGTCTCTCCCTGATTTAGTAGGTATAAAAGTTTTGTGATAACCTGGAAGTAAGATAGCAAACATAACATTGTCAAAACCCAACGACTAAATAAATTATGGAAACGAGGCGAAAAAAATAAAACTCTGTAGTTGAAGATTCAAAGAAAAAAAAAACCTGTGAACATCTCCTAGCGTCTAGTTGTGGGTCATTAAAAACCCTGGCCTCCTGAAGAACAGCCCCCTTTTCAATTCCCAAAAAGGGGGAATACTCAGCTGTTAAACAATCAAAAAATCACTATTAATATTTATGGGCATTATGTCATTACTATAAGTAGGACTCATCACAATTCACAATACACCAGCCTGAATCGAGACCAAAATGTAAAAAGAAGCTATAAAAGATCTACAATATCAACTCATCATCACAAATAGGACTCATCACAATTCACACAGAATTAACGATATACATTGCAAATTACATGCCTATATCAATTCAAGTTTCTACAAACGATGACGAATCGAAATCAGATCAAACGAGAGACAACGAGGCAAGTCAGAGTTCAACAACACTAATCCAATCCAAGTCTCGTGATCTACGCGAACCCTACCGCATTCACAATTCGAAATTGAAATTAAACATGGATCTGGAACCTAGATAGAGTGATCCAGCAGTGGCAACCAATAGAAACTAAAATGCTAAGCGCAAACATGGTAGAAAGCAGATCGAATAAAGAAAAGTGGTTTGGATATTGGTGAAGAATGAATGAAAAGAAGAAGAGGGAACGAAACAATCACCTTCGTCGTCCCGGTCATCGTCCTTCTTCACGAGCGGCTGAGCCATCGCCGGCGTAGGTGAATCTCTGAGATCTGGAAGCTACGCAATCTCTCTCTCTCTCTAGGTGCCCCTGCGAGTGCACCAGTGAAGTTTACGAATGAATGAAGAAGAAGACGAAGACGAAGGAGAGGAAGAAGAGAAGTGCTTTGTAAAGTGTAAACACACAATAGAAGACGGCTTTGTAGTTGTACCAGAAGATTGGGTGGGTGCCGTGAGGGTGCATTTTATTTTTTAATTAAAATTTACCTTGTTTAATATTTATTTTTATGAATTTAATTTTGATCATTTTTATTGTAATTTTTTTATATTATTATTTAATAATATTTTAATAAATTATTAAAAAATTATATTTTTTATATAATTATTATAATAATTAAACTTTTTAAAAAATGTGACAATACACGTTAAAATGAAAATAACAATAAATCAACATAAAACGTTATTTTTATACCTAATAAAATTTAACTTAATTTCTGAAAGTTTTAATGAATTATCTTTTTATAATAAGAAGCAACTCTCTTTTTATTTCATATGCTTCCTCTTATGGTATGTTTGAGAGTTTTAAAGAGGATAAAAAGAAGTGGCTTATAATAAAATAAAATAAAATAAAAGATAATAGAATAAAAAAGTAGATGTTACTCAATTATTTGATAATTTAATAAAAGAATAAAAGAGACTCTCTATACTTTTTTCACAAAATTATGTCACTCTCTCCTAAACACCCAAATTTGGTAAGACAATAAAATTAAAATTTTTAATGACAAATAAGTGTCATGAATCCCTCTATTGCCTCTCTCTTCCATCATTTTTAATAACTACCAAACACTCATTTTATAAATTTTATTATATCATTCCATTCTATTTTCTTACATTTCATCCTCCAAAACATACCCATAATCTTCCTTCTATTTCTTTTGATTTTTGTTCTCTACTGTACCAATATATATATATATATATATATATATATACTTTCTCTTAGTAAATGCAAGCTTCCATTATAAGTTTTATACTTAATTGAATAGGCTTTATTGAGTTGACGGCCCCATTACTCAAAATTTAATTAATTATTTTATAAAAATAATATTAAACATATTTTCTTTGTGAAATTTGAAATATTTTTTTATAATTTGATTTATTTATTTTCTAAGATGAACTTGTCATAAATTTATTAATTTTTTATCCAATAAGGAGCGGTAGAAATATTGATATGAAGTTAAGGATTATAATATGCAAACATGACTACTGACTTGCTTACTTCATAATACACTATTTATATGCAATTTGTAATTGGTCAACAATCATGACAAAATTTAATCCAAACATCTAGTATATGATTATTATTTTTTCTTTTTTTTAAATAAGAATAAGTTAATTAATAAATTAATTAATGTACAACTATATGGAGTAAAGTAATGGTAGTTATCACCAAACGATTTCGCATAAACCACTTACGAATGAGTTGGCATCCAACGTGAATGCATTTATTTATGTGTTGGTATATTGAGCTATTTTTATTTGTGTGCTAATTTTTAACTGAATAAAAAAGAGAAGTGAGTCATTTCTAATTATTTTGTAGAAAATTTTTCGTGCCATACATTACACGATCGAGTATTTAAATTTTCAAAATTATTTTAATCTTTAATTTTTAAATAAAATACGAATTGATATTGATATGTATATTATTACCACGTAAGAAGAAACTAATTTTGTTTAAAGTTTTTTTAATTTTTTTTTTGTGGCGGTTCACGCTTATGCATGTTACAGCTGTCACCGGGGGAATATTCCTTAACAAATTATTAAGATTAAAAAATGATCAGCTTAACAAAAAGAGAAATGAAGGAAGCGGTTGCATACAATTACAAAGTTTGAGAGAGGTTTCGGTTTCACAGTTTGAGTTGAAGAGTAGACTAGAAAGAAAGCTGGGAGCGTCACAGTTGCACACGACACCGCAGCCACTTTTCAGACTCAGAAACGCTCCGATCAATTGATCCGTACGATGCCTCCCCGAAGAAGAACTCTCTTGAAGGTCATCATTCTCGGTGATAGCGGGTTCGTCTCATCCTTCTATGATTTTTTTGTTGCAACGATTCTATGGATCTTTAGCCTTCATGCTTTCCAACAATTAAGAATAATCCCATATTATCGGACTCTAGGATTTCATTTTATACTTATACTAGTCCACTCAATTCATTCAATTATTTCCATTTCTCCCAATAAATTTGTCTTTCTGCTGCTTTTTTTTTCTTTTTCAGTTGCAAATCGCCGTTTGTTTAGATAAAATAAAACAGAGGAAAAGAAACTAGGGAGGACAGAGAATTTTAAGTATAATATTGCGATTTTCCATGGTATATATACATAGATTTTTTCAGTTTCTCTCTCTCTCTCTCTTTTTCTTTTGTAAGTTCGTTGTGCTAGCTGATGAAATGGTCTATGTTACTATACATATTGCTTTTGCTTGGATCATAACAAACCCAGCTACGGTAATTCAAACCATTTGGATACTTGCAATCACGGGAAGTTGATTTATGAGTCATAAAGTTTCAACCAGTGTTTTTTTGACGCTGTAATTTTGCTACTTTGCAGGGTGGGGAAGACATCTTTGATGAATCAGTATCCTTTGGTGCTCGTCTAGAAACTTCTTTTCCTTTACTTATTTAAATTTTGAACGCTACGTTTTTCTATTGTTTGATACACTGTAGTACTGTACAGGGTTATCTCTGGAATATCCATAGCCTATGTATTTCCGTAACATGTGTGTTTTAGATATGTGAATAAGAAGTTTAGCAATCAGTACAAGGCAACCATTGGAGCGGATTTTTTAACCAAAGAAGTGCAATTTGAAGATAGGCTTTTCACCTTACAGGTTTGTGAATAGTGCTGGTTTGCTGCGTAGCTTGTTTTTGTAATGCATGAAAGTGGCTGCATGCTTGAGCCATTAGATCGGGTAAGGCGGGGTAGATGTTGGGGATGCTGGGGGGGGGGGGGAGAGAGAAGCATAACCGAGAGGCAAGATTTGCAAATGATGGAAATGTGCTTGTTAGAGTCTTATCTTTCTGATACTAGTAATACTACTTAGGTGTCCCCTCCTTATGAGTTATGTTACATACTGATTTAGCTAAAGAATTCTTAGGTCGTAACCTCCTCAATGAGGCTGAACAGGTTGATGTTGGATGATATTATCAGCCCATGCAACAAAGCATCTAATTGCCATAATTGTATGTTTATTGATGTCATGAAGACTGGTTATTATTGCATTATTGTCGACAGAATTCTATGAGACAATTAGCAACCCATCATCTTTGCACTTTTGAAGGCTTTCATTCATTTGTTTCCTGGTAGACGCTGCTGTGTGCCATCTTCTATATTCATGGGAAATAGCATCCATTGTCTTATTACTGAGCATCGGTATTGCAAATTATGAAATTCCATAGCCAAGAAAACCCCCGGCCACATTTCCCAAGAGAAAAAGATGGAAACAAGGGGAAGAAAAAAATGTGAGGGGACTTTGCTTTGTACTTGTTGCATTGCATGTTAAAACTTAATATGGTTGCCTTTGGTCATCTCATAAGCACCTCAAACTTTTACCATGCCTAGTAGTTTCTAGGATTAAGTTTCTTTACTCACTGTTCCTATTAATGTTAGAATGTCTAAATTGTCTTGAAACCTATTGGTTCTTGATTGTTTCTGAAAATTGGGCTTGTGCATGGGATGTAGATAACTGAAGGTGCTGTTTCCTATCAATTCTGAGAAATTGTTTATTCCCTTGTTGATTTCTTATCATGATATTATGTCTTGGATATGTGGCATTCCCATGCAGCACTTTCACCACTAGTGACCTCAATACGAACTTAATAGTATACACAAAAATGATATGGGGCTTTCATTAGTTTTTAACACTGAGCATCTTGGGTATATAGATTAAATCTAATGGGATAGAGAACTAAATCTATTTAAAGTTTAAACGATAACTATATTATTATTTCTAATGAGTAATGGCTGAATCTTTCTCTTGCTCTCTTAAGAGCCTTTGAGGAATCTTTCTGGTGGAAGATTGAGTTTTTTTGGATGTTACACTACGAGTGGGGTATATGGTGTCAGCATATTACATAGTTTTGCTCTTGCAGTGTGTGAGACATCTCTGTAACTTTGTTCCTTGTTGAAATGATGTTTGGGCCTATTCTACATCTTTTAATTATCTTTCTGTCTTTATTGAAAATTTTAAGTAACAGTTGGTTACAATAATCAAAGTTTGCTTTTCTTTCTTTTTCCTTCTCTTTTTTAATTTTAAATATTCTTAACTTTGCAGATTTGGGATACAGCTGGCCAGGAAAGATTCCAAAGCCTAGGAGTTGCTTTCTATCGTGGTGCTGATTGCTGTGTTCTTGTATATGATGTTAATTCAATGAAATCATTTGACAACCTTAACAACTGGAGGGAGGAATTTCTGATTCAGGTATGCTTGTGGTCCTCTCTCTGGATAAATTTCTCAATTTTTATCTTTTATCACAAGCAAGACTGTAGTGACTTTATAATGTTAAGATCTGTTATCACTTTGGCAGGCTAGTCCTTCCGATCCAGAGAATTTTCCGTTTGTTGTTATAGGAAACAAGATAGATATTGATGGTGGAAACAGTAGAGTGGTATGTTTTTGCCTTAAATTTGCTATCCTCCATGTTTCTTTCTTTCAAAAGCTCACATACATCAGATACATCCACACTCATAAAACACCTAACACATACTGCTAAACAGATGAACACAAATAAGTTCTTGTGTGCAGGTTTCGGAAAAGAAGGCTCGGGCTTGGTGTGCATCAAAAGGAAATATCCCATATTTTGAGACGTCTGCCAAGGAAGGTATTAATGTTGAAGAAGCATTCCAATGCATAGCAAAGAATGCCCTGAAAAGTGGGGAAGAGGAAGAATTGTAAGTCCTTAAACATGTGCATCTCTTCTTTCATATATGTGAACACACTAAGGCACAAATACATAGAGTTAGATGCTCTCTGATTATGAGATGGTGTTGATTTGTTGGGGGAGCATACTTTGGTTCTGTTGGTGTTCTAGTTCACAATATCCATGTTGTTTCTTGAAATCAGAAGATCTATGGATGATTAATGTATAAATATGGAAACAAACCATTAGCTACATTATAATAAAAATAAAAGATGGATTGTGGGAACATCCATTATTAGCTGCAAGATGATATTATTTGTAAAGAGCATGCTTCTGTTTTTTATTTTATTTGTTGGAATCATTAATTTTGGTTGTCATTGACCAGCTTGCTAGAACCTTATAGATACTGCAATGTGGTAATACTTATAAATATGAAGAGTACTAAATGGCACCATTTTTCGATATTCTTGAATGAGTCACTACTCACTAATGACACCTTCTTGTCCCTTTATTTTTTAGTGCAGTAGATAATTCATTATCTACACTATTACAACTGCTTTGAGAATTAGCATTGAATATGTTATTTTGTTGATATAATTGTACCATGCAAATGAGTATCGGTGTATGTTTCAAGTTTTGCTCTTTGAACATATTTGCAGCATTACTTGATAGTTACCCGGAAATTATAGATCTTTTTATTAATTAGAAATTGAAGCATTTCAATATGTTATTGATATCACTTTTTGGGTTTTGTTCTCCTTGTGGTAATTTATGCTTATTGAAGATACCTGCCAGACACAATTGATGTTGGAAATAGCAATCAGCAACGGGTGACGGGATGTGAGTGCTAAATATAGTCTTTTCTTTTCAATCTAAATAAAGCACATCACTTAAAATGATTTCGTCCTGGCCATTGCTGTCTATGAGGCTTCATTGTACATTAGTGTTTGCTCAAGAAACAAATTGGTCCAGTGCTATCTGTTGGGTGCTTGTTTGTTTTATGTGCTAATTGATCGGATTAGTTTGTTCTACTTGTATGGTAGTCGAATATTGTGAAAGAAACAGTGTAAGATCATTCCTAAGTTATTTGTTTCATGGCTTATTTTTCTTACCCTGCATAAACAGATTTTGTATGTCCAGTTTTCATTATTCTACACTGCTTTCAGCAGAAACTTGAGCAACATGGTGGTTGCTGTCATGCCTGAGTTTTAGAGCTTCAGTTATCAAAACTCTCTCTCTCTCTCTCTCTCTCTCTCTCTCTCTCTCTCTCTCTCTCTCTCTCGCACACACACACACACAAACATGCTAGAGTTCACAATCAATTCATTTCTGAAGAATTGCTATTCATAATAGGGTCACTTGATGATAGTAATTGGTGATATTTATTTTGTTTAAGTATTGCTGAAACCTCATGAGATGGCAATTTTCTTAGAAAGAATAAAATAAAATAAAAGCTGCCAAGCCTTTGTTAGAGGATGGCCGTGGAGCACTGTATAATTCATATCCTTGGCTCGTGCTAAACCATGGCGTGAAATTCGCCGACTTTTATAATGTAAACTATATTTTTGATGGGTCCCTTTCAGGCTTTCACCTTCATCCTGGAAGCTATGTTTTTGAGATTAGGCTTTCTTACTGAGTTTTTATAAATTTTGCCTGACCTTGGGTTTTGATTGGGATCCTAATCCTAAGGTTATAGTTGGATGGGGAATTTGGGAGGGGGGAAGTGAGGGGAGGGGAAAGTTTTAAGTAAACCTCAACAACATTGTTTGGGAGTTTTTGTTTAAATGAGATAAGGAAAATGGGGATTATGTAACCCCCAAACACCCTATTAATTTTTATGAACCTTTTTAAAGTAACCATAATTTGGAGGATTCTGGAAGGTTTTAAACATCCAAACAAGGGAAGGAATCTCTCATACTCTTCCCATCCCTCTCCCTTCATTTTCCTTCCCCTCACGAACTCCCAAACATACCGTAGGGGGTTGGGAAAAGGTTTGGGGAAGACGTGTGAGGGTCTTTCTGTACAAGTAAGGCCTATAGGGACCTACTAGGTAAATCAGATTTTCATCTAACGTTTATTCAGAAACAACTATAGGAGTCTACACAAAAACAATCCAAGAAACAGAAATGCATAGAATCACAACTAGACTAGTATGTTATTTTTGTACGAGTAATTCGAGTAAAGATTTCTTTATTGGTGGCGAATTTTGGTCATAATTATTGTATAGCTGGCTGGAAGCCCGAGTTGCAGAATGCCAAGGGTTCATTGGGCCATTCATGAATCTTGCGGTTGAAAATTTTATTTATATAAATAAAAGCGAAAATTTACTTCGTATTCTCACGTTAATCTTGGTATACTCCAAGCAGCAATCTTACAAAAGTTGAGCAAAGTAATAATGAATCTTGATAATCTTAATTCACCAGATAGCGACCTAGAATGGACATGGAAGTCGATCCACCAAAACCAGAGTAGCATGACGTTACAGAACAGGACCTATTCAAATCTGCTGACAACAGCGATTCCTCCACCTCAAATCTCTCTCCGGAAGAGCTCTCCAAAGCTCTTTCAAAATTGAGGGACACCCTGTACCTTCTTGCCACTTCTAGTTACTCCCAGGTCTTTCTTCGCCCATATATGGTAAATAATTGGTGCTAAACCAACATGATCTACCTACATTTAATTTCCTCCGAGACCAGAATCTGAGTGGTCTTGGTTTACAATTATCGTTTTTCGCAGTTTGAATATTGAGAGGCGTTATATGTCAAGGAACTAACTGAACATGGTTTATTAACGGACAACACAAACTGGGGCAACGCCTAATGAGCACAAAAAGTGCAAACCCAACAAATAAGAAACCATAGAATAATTATCTATATAATTACCAAAATAAAGAAAATAATTATTATCTAAGCCTAAGTGATAGAGAGAGAGAAAGGGGGCAGGGGGCGATGAGATACGTAGCTAAAAAGAAAGAAATGAAACAGAAAAAAGGCCACAAACAGTTTATTCTGATTCAAAATCGAAACACTTGGCTTGAAAAATTTAAGTTCAATTCCCACTGACGCAACCTTTTTTGGTAAGGAATTTGTAAATATCACCGTACACTCTAATTGAAGTTTGTAGCATCTCGTAACTTGGAATGAAGTAGCCACCCTTCCCCCTAAACTTTTATTCACCAAAAAAAAAAGGGAAAAAAAATGAAGCAGTCATCTAGTGTAGGAAGTTCTTATCTTGAGCATCCACAGACAGCTATATATTCTTCAAGTCATCCAAATTTCAATATACTCCTACCCAATCATGAAGTAGTGAATAGCATTCATTGAAGTTACAGGATTGAACGCGCACATTTTGCACAGCTATCCACTTGCTCAAATTAAACACCTAAATTTTTTTTGAAAAACCCAATCGCTCTACAAATTCAAATACATCAGTAAATTTCCATCCTCTCATCTCCAGCTGCTACATATAACGGGGTAAAGATGAGCTTACAATGCACCATTCTGGTCACTGAATTGCCAATAGTTGTCAATTTGGAGTTAGTCCTAACCAGCACTTGACCTTGAAAGAATTTACTGGATCAAATAAAGACCATAGGTTAATAATGCAGGCACCTAATCTATAACAATAACTAGTAAGACTAGAACCGGACAAGCATTTAAAGTTGCAATCAAGCAATTTGGGGCAGTAAAATTAGTTCACAATACTGGTCAGTATTCAGTTGGTATTGTACAGGGGCAACCAAACAATTTCCCGTCAACATTGAATAAATAAAGATGGATGCGGCATCCATTTTTTGGCAACCCATGAAATTCTCCTATTAGCCACCAGAAGATAGATTAGCTGCTCAATGAAAACAACTCTAAAAGGTATTCCTTTGCCACAAAGGAGTCGAATCTTCTCAAGAGCATGTGTAGTTCTGATAAAAACACATGCGCATAATACATGGGGAAAAAAGAAAAAGAAAACAGAAAGGATCCAATACGATTTCTACACTAGAATAAAATTAATGGGCTGTACAGCTTGAGTTTATCCATCCATTCATTTCTGTTAGTGTCACATATCATACTTTTGATCAAATCTATTAAATGAACAGATATTTGTAAAGAATAGGGAGTTGAGGACAATTTCGAGCCAAAAAGAAAAGGTGTGGAGATAAATTCTCAATATTCCAAAAAAAAAAAGTCAAAGTACAAAAACCATGACTTACATCAAGCAAAATGGAATGTTATGTATTATCAAGTGGAAATTGTCAAAAGACGAACTCTCCCAAAAGCTTAAGCTCTTAGGTGGAGGCTTAAGAATGACTTTATATCTCTAACACGTCCTCTCACACAATAGCCCTTTGGGCTTAAAGCGTGGACAATGCACATGCCCATTTTACCTTGTGCTGAAATTCAACTTTATTCAGAAGAATGGGGGCGGCAAGGATCGAACTCCTGACGTCAAAGACCAACTCTCCCAAAAACTTAAGTTATTAGGTAGAGACTCATAAATGGCTTTATATCTCTTAACAGAAATATTTCAACTTTTCCATCAACACGAACTTCTCTTCTACAAAAAGAGTGGAAGTATCCCATAAGTTTATTTGACTTCCTTTCCATTTCCTAACTCTTGTCCTTTTGCTTAATTTTTTTTCTGTTACTTTATGTCTTAAAATACCAGCCCTTGACTAAATTATTCTCGAAATATTCAACTGAGGCACTCTAATGGATATACTATCATAACTTCAACTAATAAAAAATCCACAGCAAAATGAAAATGCATACTCACATTGTCAAAGCGGTGGCAGGTGATCGGTAAGTAAGAATTACATGAACCTTTTTCATATGTACTCAACATTTATTTTGTCCCAACAGAAGAAAGCTTTTCCTGGCTGGACGGACGAACTGAATTTCCTGCTGCAGCTGCAGATGCTAATGGGTTTGGAAGAGTAGTAGCTATAGTGCCCACGGGTCCAGAAATCAGTGGCCTTTGGGGATTCATGATGATTTGAGATCTTGGGACTGAGTTTGCAAAATTCATAGGAATTCTACTGGTTGGTAAGGATGGTGGTACACCTCTAGATGAGGAAGCTGGTAAACCGAGCCGGGATGCAATTATCAGAGCACGCTCATGGTAAAGCTTCTGCCGTGACCGGTCCAAATGCTCCCTTACCCTCATCACCACATTCTCCAAATCATTGAAAAAAGCCAACTTTGTTTCCAACTTATGCAACTGCAAGTTGATGGAATTTACCAAGAAAGTCAAAGGAACAGAACATACAAATACAATGCAATGAGAACTTTACCAGGCAAAGAAATTAACCTGTTTTTCTATCAACAAAGAAGCCAGTTTCCGGATTTGGTCTTCTTCCTGATTCACTAGAAGTTTTGCCTTTACTGCTGCTGCAGCAAGTGTAGAAACTGCAGCACGTTTTACTTTCTCAAAATTGTTATCATGTTTTGTCTTTGTACTATCATCTTTCACTTGTGTGCCATTTTCTGTGTGATCTTCACCTGCCACTGGAAGAAGATTTTATTCAATTTTGTGGACTAAAACTGTATGATGACAAAAACTACTCAATTACTGAGTTAGAACTTTATTGCCCCAGTACATCCCTTTATTACATTTCATGAATAACTACCTCATTCTTTTTTTTCTGTATGCATGTGTTCATGAGAGAGAGAGAGATGTGTTCATGAGAGAGAGAGAGAGAGAGAGAGAAAGAGAGAGACCTGTGTTTGCACCATTTTCAGCACCAGAATTTGATCTAACTGGATGTGACGGTTCATTCTTATCCAAGGGCACAGAAGAAGACATCATATCTACATCCTTTTCTGTCCCAGTATGCTGAGATGAAGTTGATGTAAGTAGTGGCTGAGATTCACTCTTCTCTGATGGCAAGGAATTAGAAACCATATCAGCATCCATTACTGAGTCTGTTGTTTCCAGAGACTCACCAACAGGATTTCTAGATAGCGGTTTTTGAGACTTGCTCTTATCCGAGGGCATAGAATCAGACACAATCTCAGCATCTTTTGGTGTCTCTACAGGTTGTGGATGTTCTCCTGCTAGATTGGATTTAATTGACTGCTGAAGTTCATTTTTTAGTGAGGGACGAGAATCAGACACCACATGTCCGTCCTTTAGTTCCTCTACAGGTTGGCAAGGTTCTTTGACCAAAGTTCCCGCCCCTAACTCCTCAGAACTAGGTGGGATTTCAACCTTGGATGTTGAACCACCTGAATCATGGACAGTGCTTGGTGCTTGATCATTGGGTAACTTTGAATTGCTGGGATCATTACAATTGTCAAGCCCACACTCCACATGATTAATCATTGCTTGCTCCTTTGAAGCAATTGGCTTTTCTGAGGCTCCATCATCTGTAGAGTCGTCTAAAGCATTATTTTCAATTTTCTTGTTACTGTGATCATTTGATAAATCTTTATCATCTAACATCGGTTTATCCTGTTTTACATTTCTGTCAACCTGGTCTCCCTCCTTTTTAGAATCCCTGTGATCCATTCAGACACGACATTGTAAGTCCCTCTCAACAACAATTGCACTAGTTATGAAATTGGCAAAATGCATACTCTCCACATAATGACACATACCTCTCAGAATTAGTTGGTTCCTTCTTATTATCTGGTGCATCTTCCAGAAGAAAGCAACACCTTGCAGCAAGCTCAGTGCCAGGAGAATTTCCAGAAATAGATTTTAAGGAGCTATGAGCTGAAGCAACAGCCACATCAGAACCCACCAAGTGTGCAAGGAAAACTGCCTGTAGAAGAAAGCAACATTATGTTACTCTGCAGAAATGCATAAGACTGAAAACATGGGAGACATATACATGACATGACACAAGGAAAGAGAAAAGGGAAACATTGTACATAAATCAAGTAGTAAGCAAGAGAATTCAACAGCATAATAAACACTAACAATTTTGTAAAGTTTGTCATCTGCTAGCAATCAGCGTGACACAGTGCACAAACAAGAAGGTCAGCACATACAGCAAAATATAATAATTAGTTTAAGATTCTTGTTATGGAGAAAGGAGACTTCCATTATTATTATGGTTAATGGCTAACAAGGATGCCTCCTTGTAATCCTAATCACTACTGAAATTTTCTCTAACTAAAACCTGACAATCAAAACCAGCACCACCACCAAGTATAAAGCGTGTCTCAAATGTCAATTTGAAATGAATCCGTTTTAACTCATCCATTGTCTTTTTTCTTTAAAAAAAACCTAAAATAATTTCAGACTAAATACATGTTGCCATACCCTGAAAACACAAATAAAAGTGCTACTATTCATAGACCCAAGCATTCAACTTACCAATGCCATGACAGGATTACCCACTTCAGCAAATGAAGATGGGCCTTCAGGTCCAGGAGAATAACCAACAGCTGCAAATGCTTCCTTAAGAGCATTTAGAGCACAGTCATTGCCTGCTTCCTGACCAAATTCTACTTTACTAACACCTTCCGATTTAGAAGTTCCCTCACTAGTTTTCTCATCACTACCATCTTCTAGCTTTGAAGACTCCTCATTAACTTTCACTTCATTAACATCTTCAGCCTTAGAAGCTTCATTATGTAGAGTCAGCACATGGCCTTCAATGCTATCACTAGTATTATTTTCAATAGATTCTGAAGCATCTTTATGCACAGATGAATCATTGTCAGTTGCTGCTGGATCTTCAGTTTCTTTGCAACTGGCATCAACATCATCATCCCGATCAACGAAGGCATCCTCAATTGGCATTTGAACAAAGTGTAATATACATTGAGCTTTTGATTTTGTTCCAACGTGTTCTGCAATTTCATTCCAATTTTCTTTATAAAGTTCTAGTGCTTCAAGGAGCAGGAGTGTCTCCTGATCAGTCCACTTTCCACCACTAACCCCTGGAACTTCAGCTGGCTCCATGAGTATAAAATCCAATGAAGACATGCCAGAGCCAAATCTTCTATTACTAAAGCAGTCAGTACATAGATCAAAATCTGCCTGTCAGACACATCACACAACTGATAAAATATACATCATGAGGTGGAGAAGCAAATTAATTAATCATCAATCATCCTAGCATTCCAACAAGACATGAGCAATAATTCTACAAATAGTTAAATAGTTAACCAGCCTGTTGCTAACTAAATGTCAGACAGCCATTACACCAACAAAATCAATCAACATAAACGATGAACTTTTAAATCAGCAAACACTTAGGGTATGTTTGGGACGCAAGAGTTTGGAGGGGAAGGGAAGGGAGGTGTTATTTTTTTTTTATAATAAAAAGTTTTGGTGAGGGAAAGGCCTATCCCCAGTTCAAGGTCAAGGCAAACCACCAACCTTAAATGAGAATTTATGGTGGGATTACAGATTGTCTATCAATGGACATACCCTGGATTTGAACCCAAGTCATGGCTAGCATGAGCGGAAAGTCCATCTAGGTAAGCCTAAATTAAGAGAAGTATAAAATGTTTATAAAAATGAATAAGAGACGATTGGAAGATTATATGATAATCTCTCGTCTATTATTCTCATTTTAAAAAATTCTCAAATAAAGAGAATGTTTATTTAAAATAAAAAATTTCCCCTCCCTGTCCTTCCCCTCTAAACCCCTCCATCCAAACATAACTTTAGCCTCACTTGATGAATGCATTCCTTTGTAAGTTCACTAGTATTTGAAAAGGTCAGTGACTTTTCTGAGCTATTAAATATGATGAAGTCTTTAAAAATCAACTTCTGCTTATGCTTCCATATGTTACTTCATGGCACTTAAATGAAAAAATATTTTGAAAGATCTAATTTGATTCAGATAAGATTGTAAACTGATTCTGTACCACAAAGGTAACATACACAAAATATTTTTTGGAGAGAACATGAAATAGAAGTTACTGAATAAGATTCCTAGAAGAAAATGTGCAAATAATTTAACTCCTCACTGATGGAGGGAACAACAACTACCCCAACCAATGTAAATAATCCTACAACTTTTACAAGAACACCAGACTTGGGACAACACCACATTTGAGTAGTATACTAGGAACTAGAACTTAAATAAATATCTTGAAGATTAAGCCAAATAAGATGTCTTCAACACATTACTAAATTATGCAATTCAATGACTTATATTCAATTATAGATAACAACCTTCTTCTGGCAATGGTAGCGTTTGCGAGAACAATCAGCAGAACAAGAGTTGCAATGGTACTCAAGTAACTCAACTGCTGGCCCCTCCTGTTTCACCAACTCTTCAGCAATTGTAGACTCTGGAAACAAGCCAGAGGTCATAGCTGGAGTCATTAGGCTAGTCTTTGGAACAACAGGCGGGCATAATTGGAGAGTTTCAAAGCGATAAAAATTTTCAGGCAAGGAATTCTTTTCTGCTTCCCCATCATCACTGGCGCTGGCCACAGCAGAGCCCATAGAAGGGAATGGGTGGAAATTAATTAAACCCCAATAGTCCAGAAACTCCATTACCTCTTGCCTAGCATCCAAGTCTCCAACATTAAGCTCTGACAAATCTTTCAATTCAAACTGCACATTTGGATTTGCATGAAACTTCTTCATTATCCAATTCCGTATCTCCATGTATATATCAGGAGTTCGGTTTTCAGTTTTGCCATTAAAGAAAGAATGCAATGTACGCTGCTCAATTGGATGGATATCAGTCCATGAAAACCAACCTGAAAGTCAATTTCAAATATAAAATGGTTAATTCAAGAATAAAGCTTTTGAACTTCAGGTTAAATCTTAAATATGCTTACTGCAATTAAATATTGAACCAAAGGAAAATCAACCGCTTAAAAATGTTAAAAATTTATTCATCTTCTAAGATTTAGGGACGATCCAAAAGGGGCACTTGGTTGCCAAGGATTTGCATAGCAGTATTACTAATATATTTTTGGGTAATGGAAGCATTGTACTTACAATTAAAAGATAAAAACAAATGCAATTAGTATTTCTACTATTCCCTTCTTTAGATTTTGCAGCATATTTTACAACCAGTAGTAAAGACAATGATTCGCTGTGCTGTTTATTCTTTTTTAGACCTAAGAAGGTTCTGATAAAATAAATACAAATACTCAGTCAGTATGCACAAAGTTCTTCCTGGTTTTCCTGGCACTGATCTACCAAAGACAACAGAGCAGGTAGTTCTAGAAACTATTCAAGTCAAAAGATCAACATAAGGATTCCAACAACAAAAATCTTGAGATTCAAACTCTGTTATGAAGGTTGAAAAGACAATATGAAAAAAGATAATTCATTGTGGAACCTGAAATCCATAGCAAGGAGTTACATTGTCATCAATTATATTGCAAAATGCAAAGTAACATGAGGTCAGCTTGGCCTAATCAAATTTCAGAATTTAGAACAACCACGCACAATGTCCTACATCAACCCTGCTCTTTTTCTAATACTACTGTTAATTAATACACGAGCTTGGTGGGAAGGCGAAAACACTTCAAGTCTTCAGCCAACTACACATACGTAGGGTAACGTAATATAAATTGCGGATTCTAGTAGAATTAGAAAGAAGAGCAAACTGCAAATGGGAAAAACATGACTTGACAGAGTCTATCATACACCAGTTCAGACAAGTTCAGCAGAATCATTTCAACAATAATCACATAAAATCAAATATATCATGTATTTTACACTCTTCACGCAGCAAAACCGGAATCAAGTCTCAAAACTAAACAATAAACAAATTAGGGTTCCAGAATAGAAACAAAATCTCACCGCAATGAGTAGGAACCACGTGAGCATTGGTTCCACGAGATCTGATAGCCTCGAATTCAGCTTCAATCGCAGCTTCCAGAAACTCCCACTGGCTCTCCTTGTCGAGCTCCTCCGCGAGCGGCACCGAGTCTCCACCCAAAGCATGGGTCAGCGGCGCACGTTCTGAGTGTTTCACGGCGGCAGGGGCAGAAGCGGAGCCACCGGGAACCGCCGAAGAGGAGGCGGCGAGGTTGGTGGGGATTTGACGAGCCCTGGTCAAGGGGCCATTGTGGAGGGAAGGATGGTGAAGAAGAGGCGAAGCCTTCTCGCGAGTAATGCGTTTGGAGGGATTCGACGAGGAATTGGAGGCGTTGAGAGCGTTGGCCTTCCTCTTCTGGCCTCCGGCACGGCGTCTTGACGATGCAGGCTCCGATGCCGGCGAATCGACGGCGGACGGTGGCTGAGCTGCGGCGTCGCGGCGTTTGTCCTCCATCGAGACGAAACGAGACGCACGCTCTAGCTAGGGGAAATGGTTCAGTGCAACTGTGTCTGTGCTTGGCTCCCAAAGATATACGTCATCATCACATCGCAGATTGCTATTTCCAGAGACGCCTTTTGCTGCTTCCGCTCTCGAATATGGCATCGCTCACCCTGGCGATAGTGTTTTATACAAGTGTGGCGCCGGTCCATCATACTAAGCTGTGCCCTTCTTCCTTATTGGCTGGAGTTGTGGCTGCCAAATATGTATGGAATGTTTGGTTGTAAATTGTAATGTAGACCCAAGTCAATTTCAATTTAAAAAGTCAATTAAAAATGATACAAATATCAAATTTCAAGTGGAGGTTAAAATATTGCTTTTGAATTTTTTTCATCTTTTTTTTTTTGTTACGAGGGATTTGAAAGATTAATTACAAAACCTAAAGTACAAGAAAAATGATTAAAAACTTCAAAATTAGTCTCACGGTTAAACAATCTTCAAAGAGACTTCATATCACTTGAATTAAAACTCCTATATTAAAGCATAAATGTAGCTTAAATATGGACAATTATTAACATCATTTTACATATATATAATATATATGTTATTTTTAAAATGAGTATATTAGGTCATTTTAATTGTGAGTATACTATTATTCTTTTTAAATTTAAATACTACACCTAATTTAAATTTCTTACATGAGTGGTAACAGAAATAAAAAGTGATTTTAAAGTAAAAAATAAATGAAGAGAAAGAAGAAAAGTGAAATTACAAATCGGAAAAATAAGTGGATAGAGAAAATATAAATTTTAGTATTTGAAAATCCAAATTATTTTATTATTTTTCTTTATAATTTCATATAGTGCATTGATTTACCTTAAAATCATATAAATGGATATGAGCTCATTTGAACGTTTTTGAGAGAAAATATAACGATTAAATTATAGCTTTCAATGTTAAGAGTAGAGATGAATCTTTTCACGTATCTACGTGTGTATATGTTTTCTTTTGCTTTAAGTAAAATTTATTTTGGGCCCTTAAATATATAAGTGTTATTAATTAAGTTCTCTAATGATGAATATATTAAAGCGTTTAATTTTTTATATTAAATTAGTCATTTAATATTATTTTTAATATCAAATTAGTCATTTATATTATTTTTTATATCAAATTAGTTTTTTAAAAGAAATATTTTTAATCAAAAATAATTAAATGACTAAACTGATAATATTTATATTTTTAAAAGATTAAAATAAATGTTTTATTTTTTTGTTTTATATGAGAAAGTCAAATTTAATACATATCCTAATTCTGCTAATGTGGTGTGTAGGATTACAAAAAAAAAAGGGAGGGGGAGTCAACAGGATAAAGAGAAGACAAAATCAACAACAGTATTTGGATGAAATAATGGATAGCACAAATCATGTTTTGTCATGGCCAAATACTGTCAGCAATATCATTCATACATTCCTTTGCTATGAGATAATCATTTCACGTGTGTGTGTAGTTGAAAAACTACATTTTGGATTCCAGTTCCACTTAAACCAAGTTCAGTCAAAGATTCTTTATTTAATAGGCTTTGGCAGTTGCCACTTTTTGCAACTGAAACGAAACAGTGGAGCATGTGTTAGTTTATTGTCAATTTTCAATTGTCCTTTGAATTGTGTTGTTCCCATAAATAATATGATAATGGGTCAAATTATTACAAGTACTCATGGTCTTCAGAAGTGATATGTTTGCAAAGTTTATTCTTCTCGTTGCTGTAGCATGTGCTTATAATTTGGACAGCAAGAAAGGAAGTGGTTTGTGAAAATTAGAAAGTAAACCTTTCAAAAAATATATATGCCCTTTGATGTAAAGACAAAATCTTTTTCAACTAAAAAGTAAGCAAATTCTTTAAACTTTTATAAGCACTTAGATTAGGTGTAAAAGCTTTAATTGATGCAACAAAATAAATAAATGTATGAATAGATGTAAACTCAGATGGTAAGGAATACTCTTTATCTTATTGTCTCTATTTTGAATTCATTAAAAAGTTCTAAAAAGTTAAGTTTTTATAAATTCACTAAGCCTTGCGTAAAAAAAAACAAATCTATTTGGACTTTCCCAACCGAAAAAACTAATACTGTAGTTGAGTATTGATAAATTCACTAAAAGTCTTGCACAAAGTCATTAGTAATGGAATTATGGTGATGGGTTTATGTAGTTTAACTTGCACAAAGTCATTAGTAATGGAATTATGGTGATGGGTTTATGTAGTTTAAAAGACGTTCGGAGGTTCAAATTTATATATTGTTAGTGCAAGCTTTGTTCATTATAATGTCTTTTATTTAGAAGAATGAGAGTAGTAAAAATTGAAGTCTTGACCATTTCATTATAAAAGTTTTGATATTATGTTGATAACCAACTCTCATATAAGTTTAAGTTATTAGTTGAAGGCTCGAAATTAATTTTATCTCTCTAATATACTTTGTTCATTATATTAGAAAATTGGTCTTTTTGTTTAGAAGAATTAGGACAACAATAATTAAATTTTTAATTATTTAGTAATGAAAGTTCTAATATTATGTTAATGATCAATTATCTTAAAAGGTTAAGCTGTTAAGTGAAGGTTAAATGATAGTTTTATATCTTTAATATATTTTTTTACATAAATTATTTAGTAAGCCTAGATAATACACAAATTAGCATGGATAATACATAAATTATTTTATTTTGTATTAAAATTTAATTTGATTTAAAAGAATGAGAGCAATAACGATAAATTTACTGACCATTTAGTCATAAAAATTTTAATACCATATCAATAATTAATTTTTTAAAAAATTTAAACTATTAGATAAATATCTAATGTTAATTTATATCTCTAAGGAATCCTAACGCTTTGTTTATCCTTCACCTTAACGCTTCCTTATTATTTTCCCAAGTATCAATGTCATCCTCATCATGAGCTGAAATGTGATTTGGTATGTGATTTTCTTCATTGATTGGGGATTAGACCACGCGTCGACCTCTAACGTGCTGTTCCAAAGAAACAGAGCAGGCAACGGTTCATGGTCCTTCTGCCACCGTACTACACCATTAGAGCATTTTTTTTTTTATGAATACCATTAGAGCATGTTATTATTATTGTAATGCATGAGGATCTGACATTGACAAGGATCCCTTTGAGCCACGAGGGAAATGGTGCTTGCGATGTGATTCTTATAGGCTTTTTTTCTTCCCCTTTTCTGTTATATTTTCTTTCTATCTCTTGGTGGTTGGTACTCCTGAGAGGACCCAATTAAAGCATCCTATCCCAATATCCCATAATATGATAATATAACAGAAGATTCACTATTCAGCTTTGTTCTATTCCACACAAAAATTGAAGTACCTCGGAGTTCTGGTACTCAATGTTGATGCACCTAAAAATGGTTCCTAGCTAAACAGGGCTCCAACAATAAGAATTCCCTTCACGGTCTTGAGAGGAGCAGAGATTCAGGTGTTCACAACGACTTTGATCCTGTAAATTCACATTACAGACCACCATGAGAAAATTATTACTGCTATGCTTTGAGTTTGGCCCAGTCCCTCTCCAAGTTCATCTAACTGTGAATAAACCATTTATTATTAATATCTGTTGAAACTCTAAACCAACCAACCTGCTAATTATCTTCATCAACTCGTACCCAAGTATTAAAAATTTATATACTATTATGTAAAATATAATTTATGTAATTTAGACAAATGTCACGTATTATTAATATATGCATTTCTCCCTCTAAATTCTTGCTCTTTTATGTAGGTTTGTGTTTAGATATGTTGTGACACGTGTCACTCATTTATAGTTTTGAAATTAAATCCTTAATTTTTATTAGTTTGTGTTTAGATATGTTAAGATTTGTAGTTTCAAACTTTTGTCTTAAAATTCTTTTAATATTGGTGAAAATTTAATTAACTATTTGAATCTTAATTTTGTTTCTTATCTCTTAGAATTTTAGTAGATAATAAATTATGGTTATTACTAATATAATATAATATAATATAATATACTATTATATAAAACACATTTCATATAAGTGTGATAAGTGTCATGTGTCACTCATATATGAATTTGTTTATCTCCAAATTTTTACTCCTTTGATATAGCTTTATTGTCAATGTATCCAAAATTTATTTTAAAAAATTTAAATCCAATTCAAAATTTAATTATATTATATTTTATTTTATTTAAGTGGTAAATTTAATTAGTCTAACTTTTTAATTCTTGTATTAAATTTAAATATCAATTACTTATATACATATTAATAAGTGTGACTAATGAAGATCATATATCACAACATATTTAAATTGTTAATTTTTTTACATTAATTAAATATAAATTATACATATTTACCTATTATAATGAACAAATTCTCTAATCAACATTTAATCTAATACTATTATATAAACCACAGTCATGCAAGTGGAGTCAATGTCATATATCACTTATACATGAGTTTTTTCACTCTAAAATTTTACTTATTTGATATAGCTTTATTGTTCATATATGCAAAATTTATTTAAAAAAGTTTTCAAATCCAATTCAAATTTCAATTATATTTGATTTTATTTTATTTAAATGATAAATTTAATTACTCTAACTTTTCGAATTTTGTATTAATTTAAATACTAAGTACTTATTTATCTATTAATAAATGTGATTAATGAAGGTCATATATAATAGCATATTCAAATTGTTAATATTTTTTAAATTAATTAAATATCAATTATACTTCAAAATTTATATTTTTATAGTTTAATTTGAAATATCAATACTTTAATAAACTTTTAATTTGAAATATCTAGAATCTTAATCAAATACTTCAAGTTTTATATTTTTATAGTTATTATTTTATTTTTTTCACATCTTGTTAGGCACTAGATATATTAAATACTTCATGATAAATTTTATTTTTATGAGTTTTTTAATTTAATTTTTTTAGATAATTAAATTAGAAAGTCATTAAGCTATTTTTTACATAAATTTAATTAAAAATTTCTTATAAAAAATATCAAAATGATCAACACATTATAATTCAAAAAAATTGATCAACACATTATAATTAAAAAAACTTATGCACATCTAATATAACAAACTCGTGCATTGCACGGGTAGTAAAACTAATAAGTATTTAAAAGACACTTAATTATAATTTAAAAAGTTATTGAAAATAAGTATTACAAATAAAATAGTTTCATAGATGATGGCTATTCACTAGTCTCATTACTGTGGCCCAAAATTCTCTTGGTAAACTGTCACTCAGTTGTATATTTTCAAGTTATTATAAGTACATGACTTTTAAAAAAGTTGTTATTAAATTAAACTCTTTTAATGAATAATAGTGCATGATTGAAGGGAAAAATGTTCTATAAAGACTTTAACTTTAATATTTTTTTTGGTATAAAAAGTTTAGGTAAGGAGAAGGCTCGTCCTTAGTTTCAAGACCATGACAAACCACTAACAATTTATTGTGAGATTACAGATTTTTTATGAAGGAGAAGGCTCGTCTTTAGTTTCAAGACCATGACAAACCACTAACCTTAATAAGGATTTATTGTGAGATTACAGATTTTCTACTAACAGATATACTCTAGATTTAAACCTAAGTCATGGCTAACATGAGTAAAAAGTCTAAACATGTGAGTCAATGCCTATTGACATCTTAAATTTAATATGATAACTAATTAAAGACCTCAGTTTTTAAAACTACCAATTGAAAGATAAAATTCAATAGAAGAATATTCTGGTAATAGATATCAATCATAAATGACATATATATCAAGTGTTTTATTTATTTTCTAAATTGTTTGATATGTTGATTTAGATTTTTTTTATTTTCAACATTTTCCCATCAATAAAATGATTTTTTGATAAAGTTGAAATCTTTAATTGAGAATAATAAAAGTTTGGTCCCTTAATTAGTTTATCATAAAAAAAATTAGGTCATCAAATGATACTTTATTCCATAATTGAATTATAGTATAAATTTTTTTTACACAAAGATGAATCAAAATTAAATCCAAACTGTTATGTGTAATTGAAAGAAGACTCTTTATCCGGAAAAGCATTTTAAGATTAACAGCTCGTTTAAATTGACGGAAACAGACCAAAATGAAATAACAGAAGTGTTAATCTAATCTGCTACTTGGATGCATTAAGTTTCAAAGAAGGAAAGAGAAACATGAGATCAATCACTTCGGAGTTGAATACCATTTATTTGATCAATATTACTACTCAATAAAGGGTGAGACTAAGATTTTCAATTGTTTATTTTTATTTTTTGTTAAATATTTTTAATTTTTTTAAAAAAATAATCTTCAATTAAATGTGAATAACTTGAATAAAACAATTATTTAATTAAAGGTAACTTAAAAATCATAATTAGAAGTAATTAATAAGAAAGTATAAATAAGCTATTGAGACTGTCAATAACGTCATTATATATTAAACAAAAGATACAAGAAAAGATCACCCATTATTTTACATATATCCTCTAAGTTCTTCAGAAACCATAATACATCATACCATATTAATATACAGTGATACAGCACACAATTTTCTTAAGTTGCATTAATGCAGCTGCGTTCTTATTCTTCAGTTAGTTATTGTATAAAGAGATATTTGCCTATTTGGCCTGGGTTCAAACCCATTATTCACAGGTGGCTTCTCACCTTTAGAACCAACCTTATCTTGGTTATAAGCCGAGATATTAGGCCTTGGCTCAAAAAATTTCACGAATTTCTTCTTCTCTGTAGCACCAATATCATCATCATGATTGTAAGCTGAAATGTTTGGCCTAGGTTCAAAATCTTTCACAAAATTTATTGTTTTCCTCTCTAACAATGTCATTATTAGAGATATAGATTAGTTACATTAGTTAGGAGGTTAGTTGTTCTTATTGGCTATATAAGCTTCATTATATTTCTTACAATTCATCTTTTGCACATTACATTAATACAATTCTTTTTCATTTTTTGCTCTTTCATGATTCTACCATGTTTCATAACATGGTATCAGGGCATAAAATTATTTCCTTCCGCTGCCTTCATGAAACTCTTTTCTTTTCCTCTTCTTCTCTTCTTTCTTCTCCGCCATCTGATATCCTGAGTTCGGTTCCTCTTTACCATTTGGTTTGGCATTTGAGAATGATGTGTGTCACTAGCGTTGTGCTGCTCATCTCTACAAGTGAAATTTCTGTAATTTTCAACAAGATTCTTCGTTGCCTTTCTCAAATCTTTGGCATTGGTTTTGACAATGGGCTCTCCACCTCCCATGGCAATGACCATAGAGTTAGCCATCCCCAAAAATCATGAAAATCTTGGCAATCCCCATCTTGTTCGAGACTTTTGCTTCTTGATTCTCTTCATGGAAATCTTCCATGGATGCTGAGGTGCCAAATGGGTAAATTGATTCTGCGTAGTCGTGTGCTTTGGTTTGGGATTCTTGGAGTGAATTCTAGTCAACGCTTTTTGCTTTACTTTTCTGTGGTTTCATCGATTCATTCGAGGACCTCATTAGCACATTTCTTTTTCTGTTTATCTCAACACCATTGAAGACCAATTCTTTCTTGGGGATTGAAGACCTCTTGAAGATAGAGTGGCAACATACCTCAAAGGCGAGATGATCACCTCCTTGAATCACCTGGTTGTGTTCGATTTCTTACCAAGTTGTTAAGACCAATTGTCTCCATTTCTATTGCTATTCTTTTCATTTTCCAGAGTTCAAAAAAAAAATCTGGTAAATTCTGTCATCATTTGGCATTTATGATTCTTATTCCCAAAATTGGGATTCTTCAACAAAAAAAAAAAAGATGATATTTGGAGGCATATAAAGCTCCAATTTTGAGCAACTTATGACCGATGTAAATTCCGACAAGTCGACTCCTATCAGATTCTATATCTTTTGCCGATGTTCATTTTGGCACATTTCAATTTGTTTGGGACGAGACCCGTGGAGACGCAAATGAAGAGCTACGAACCTCGGCCGTCACCAACTTTTCAATTCTATGATTTCTTGCTTAGCCGATGTAATTACAGTATTACTTGTATTTTGTAATTTTTTTTAAGTTTTAATGTATTGTTCATCCCAAGCTTGAAGTTCTAACACTTCCAACTTGCGGGGGGCTATTAGAGATATAGATTAGTTACATTAGTTAGGAAGTTAGTTGTTCTTATTAGCTATATAAGCTTCATTATATTTTTTGTAATTCATTTTTTCCACATTACATCAATACAATTCTTTTTCATTTTTCGCTCTTTCATGGGTTTTACCATGTTTCATAACAATCATCGTCTTCATAAGCTGAAATGTTGAAAATCTTTGGCGAACACCTTTTTTTTCTATGGTAACTTGTTTGTTTGTAACAAGAGGCTCTTCACATTTGTGCTTGAAACCTTCAACAAGTTGCTCTTGGGTTTTTGGGTTCTTTTCAGATTGAATCTTAGAGTTCAACTTAAGAAGGCTTTGAATTTCTTCTGGCATTTCCTGATCTTTCATGACCATTTTCCAATATTCTCCTGGATCTTTTCTTGGTTCTACAGTAGCAGCAAACTTCTCTACAAAAATTATGAAAATAAAATAAGAAAATGATGGTCAAGAAGCCGATAAACAAGGTAATTTCAAACCAATATTACATAATTAGATCACAATGCCCATTTACAGAGTTCAAAAACTAATTAGGTTATATTTTCAAACCACTTTGCAAAACTACAAGTCCAATTCCAACATATTTTAATCATTTGAAATTAGGGAAGAAAATATTGAAAATAAACTTGAACTGCATGAAATTTGAATAATTTAACAGAACAAATAAAAAAAATGATTCATATATGACATTCTGCTTTTTCCTCATATTTTGTCAAGTTTATTTTATTTCATTCACTCCAAATTATTTGAGTATTGGTTACTGTTAAACCCAACTCATTTGAATCCTTTACTGTTAATTGGATGGGCGAAGGCAACAACCAATTAATGGTAAGACAAGAAAGGATAATTAATTGAAATTGAAAAAACTGAAAAGGAAAGCATACCAAGAAAAGGAAGAGAACAGGAAGCAAAGCAAGAGCAGATCTCACTTTCAATATAAAAGGAATGCTTCACTTTCTCTGCCTTTTTGTTTGTATGGATGATATCTATAACTACTGCCTATTTATTGCGAGATAACCAACATAAGATAGCATATCTATATATTCAAGTACAGTGCTTGAAAAATGATTGAAACCCCAGAAAACTCATCCACCTTCGGGGTTAGAAAATAATGCTTCACGTTTTACACAAAGAAGTTTCAGTGGGATACTTTTTGCTTTTGAACTCTTTAAGCAATCCAATTATTATACGTAGACCCTCTAATTTTTAAGTTATATCTTTTACCAATATAATAACATTTTTTTAATGTATTTAAATCAGAGTAAAGAGTATACATGCATATTACAAATTATAAATTTTTTTGATTTAGTTCTTAAACTAAATCAATTATTTCAATACATCATTCTATTCACTTAATATCTTTCTATTTTTTAATCATTTTAGGTATGTTTTGTTTTTTGGTACATCATTTTAGGTATGTTTTAATTGTTAAAAAATTAAAATAAAAAAAACCAGCAACCTTCAAACAACTGAGCCATGAATTCCAGCACTCATCGAGCCACTACCAAAACCCATACATCTAAAGTCACAAATCCCATTCAATTAAAACCACCCACAAAGACAATTATTCAACCATAAATCCATCTAACACAATTCAAATTTCAATCCAAACTCGTCACCAAAATCCCCCCCTCCCCCAAAGAAACAGAATCCACCAAACAAGGACACACACATAACGTGGAAATCAAACAAGTCACCAACATAATTCACAAACAAAAACCCAGAAAAACATTCTAATAGCACACCAGATTATCCTCAAGACCATGGGCACCCCTCTCATCCAGAATTCCATTGCCAAATTGCTCCCAACATATCCAAATCATCCAAGAAATTCACCAAATCCCTTAATCCCAGCCACACCAGCAAGCAAAAACCCAAAGACCCACAAAATCCCATAATCCCGCCCTTCTCTTAGCCTAAGTGAAGTGCTCCCAGCCAGCCCTTGTCAACGCAAACCTAGCAAACCAAGAAATGGCGCACATGAAGGTGGCGGAAGAAGTAGAAGATCGTACAAAAAATGAAATGTGAATCAAAAGAACAAACTTTATAGTTAATAACATCAATCTCACGTCTCAATCATCTTTGCCCCCAAAAGTCATACACTGTATCCATTTCTGTTGTCTTCCTTTTCATCCTTCCGAGTTCTAATGAAGAAAGAGAAGACCACATGTCAATCTGTTATAATGTATTTTTTTAATGTTTTAATTTTTTAAACATTTATTAAATAAATTTTAAAAAAATAATGTTAATTGTTAGATTTTGACACATGAATTATTAGTATTTTTTCACCTCACACTTACGTTAATGAGTTAATAAGAAGTGATTGAAAAAGTTTATTGAAATAATAATTAGTTTACGAACTAAATTAAATATTTTTATAATTCATGATAATTATTTACAAATGACTCGTTCAAGGAATCAATATGTTCTTCTCTTTTTAAATAAGCACACCAACGAAGATAAATAAATACATAATTACTTTCCAGTGATTCTTGAGTATACATGGCTACGTTAAATGTGTGTATTGACCCAATTGGTGTATGGAGTTAATTTGACAAAATTTATTTAGTGAAATCCAAATCTAAAATTGTCTAAACAATATTGTTATATTTTATTCGTCCATAACACAAACTACAGTACATTCGTTTATCTAAGAACTTTACAATTTCATGACTGATTGAAACAAATTTTTATTTTTTCATACTTCATGAATCCCTCTTATTTAAGTACAAAATATGAGTCATAGACTCGCTAAGGAGTATTAGATCCAAAAATAAGCACTGTGGCTAGGTCACCATAATATTGAACAATCCTCTACCACTTTAACCACAATTTTATGGTTTTTTAAAATCTAAATATCTATTAATTTATGTCCTTAATTAATGTTTTTGTACCAACTTCCCTAAAAGCGATATTATATTAAGGATTAATTCTCTTAAAATCTTAAATAGTGAAAGCACTTGAATAATTTTTATATTTAATAATTTTTCTCACAAAAAGAACAACACGTGAGTTAAACTATACAACGAATTTCTTTTAATCAAGTGATGCAATCCTCATATTATATAAATATATATGGAAAAATAACAATTTAGTTCGGTCCTCTAAAAAATAATTCAATTTCAATTCATTTAATGAATTAATTAAGTATCAAATTAATTTAATTAATAATTTGTTTACAACTAATTAATTATTAAAATAAAAATAAAAATAAAATATTAATTAATTATTAATAAATTATTAATAAATTATTAATTAATTTAACTTAATAAATGAGCTAAAATTAATTTTTGAAAGAGTCAAACTAATTTGTCATTTTCTCAATATTTCAGAGGCTTAATTTGCGTTCATTTTAATTTACAATAAAAACAAAATAATTGATATTATATATATATAGAAAAAGGTCAAATACATATAAAACAAAATTTGGGATAGAAATTAAATCCATAATTAATATCTAAGAGGGAAGAAAAGTATGACAATAATTAATAAGAATTTAATTTTGATTAACTGTCAGTGTAAAATTTTTTATATTACTATTTAATTATGTGTTGTCAAAATATTAAAAGAGTTTAACTATTATAACAACTATTTAAAAAGTCTAACTTTTTTAATGATGTGTCAGTATATGATTAGATAATAGTAACAATAAATTAAAATTAAATTAAATTAATAATTGAAAGGAGCCATAATTCATATATTGCACTACGGCACACCCGATGAAGGAAAAATACTAACGTTTTTCATATATATATAACAAAATTTGGGAAATCATTGGATCCAAGTGGTCCATTCATACAATTAAGCAATGACAGTAACACTCCTTTTTGTTCGGAGTGATAATTTGAAAATAAAAGAATAAAAAAAATAAAAAAAAGAAGAGGAAGAAATGTCTCATTTAAAAAAAAATTCAATTTTTTTTTTTACTTAGACTCAAGTATCTATATCTCATGACTATTCATTCACATTTGTTTGTTTGACCCATACCTCTTTCAACTCATTTGTCCTTTTGCTCTCATTTTAGAAAATTCTCATTCCCTTCATGTATATTAGGACCAATTTTGCTTTTCCCCAAAAAACGATTTTGTACTATCCTAAATTTTAAGAAAAGTGATTGTCCTTTACCAGCTGCTTTGGTACCACCTAGGGAATAGACTGGAAAAGAGAAGGGGGTAGGGGTGTTCATATCCAAACCAAACCAAACAAAACCGACAAACCGAACCAAAAAAACCGAAAATCGAACAAAACCGAATTTTTTTGGTTTAATTTGGTTTTTTTTTTCTAGAACCGATCGGTTTGGATCGGTTTTCGGTTCTCATTTTAAAAACCGAACCAATCCAAACCGAACCGATTAAAATTATATATATATATATATTTTAAATAATTTATTCATACATTTACATTTATATCCTCAAACTAATCCTCAATTTACTCTTTTACACTCAAAATTCAATCCCAAAATGTAAAACCTAATCTGATACCACAAAGGCACAAATCAAATTCAAAATCAATCCTCAACGAGCTGCTTCCGTCCGCTGTCTTCTTCTGGTTCGAGCTGCCGCCGCCGCCGGTTGCCTGGTTCGAGCCGGCTGCAAGTAGCCGCCTTGTTCCTCAAGAGCTGCCGCCGCTGCCGCCGCTGCCGCTGTTCGCCGCTTGTCGCCGCCATCGCCGCCATGCCGCTTGCGTTGCCGCTTGTCTTCTTCGCCGCGTTGACTTGCCGCCGTCTTCCCCAATCGAACCTTTCCTCTGCCGCTGCTGTTTCCGCCATCTTCCACCATGTCTGAGGTAATACATCCACCATGTTCATGTTTTACGCACACACACAGAGCCACAAAGATAGAGAGAGAGAGAGAGAGAGATTGGTGGGCTTAGCCATTTGGGATTTTGTTTGTGCCTGATGCTGGGCTAGCTTTTTTTGTTTTGTTGTGTATCTCGCTTTCATGATCCATCGTTTTCGTTTGGTTTTCAAATTGCCCAGTTACTGATTCAGCTTTTATTTGGATTTTTTTTTTTCATTTGCTGAGGAGTTGTGTTCTGGGCAGTAGTTGATTCCTATATAGGACTGGTCAATTTCTTCAAAATGAGGAATTTATGAAATATGCAAGATCAGAATGTTAGATTTAGCAAGGAAATAAAAAGGGGCTAAGAGTGTGAGTTTTAAATTGATTAGAACCAAGTTTAAAGTTTGATTCTTTGGTGAGTTCTTGAATTCTTCTCATAGTTAAGTTCAAGCGGGCTGGCCTTAACTAGGCAAATGTAGAGCTGTAAAGATGGTGACTCAGTTGAGTTTTCTTAACAATTCTACATATGAAAATAAATTATGAAATAAAGCTGGAGCAAGGTAACTTTGTTAATTTTATTTTATTTAACTTTATTCTATTGTTTTATTTCTCTATATTAATTTATACATTAATTAATACTAGTTTTTATATTTATATTATTTAGAACTTGTTCCAACCCTACAACCTAATGAAGAGGATTCTGGTGCTGAGTCTGATTAGCTCCACTGTTGCTAACTTGCTTCTGGTATGTGTTGTTGAATAATTTGCTTCTTTTGTAGCTGGAAATTAGTTTGAAATTTTAGATGTTTATTGGATGATTGTATTTGACTATTACATTATAAGTTTGATGATAAAAGTAGAAGATTGTTTGTTTTTGTTTAAATAGATTGTTGTTTGTTTTAAATGGGTAAGTATGTTATTTTTTGTATAAATAAGAATAATAGAATCTGTTAATAGAATCTGTTTTTTTTAATGGCCAAAAACCGAAAAACCGATCCAAACCAAACCGATTGATATCGGTTTGGTTTGGTTCGGTTCCCAAATCTAAACCAAACCGATTGGTTGCTTGTATGGAAAAACCGATTGGTTTGGTTCGGATGGTTTTACCCCTCAAAACCGATCCAAACCAATCCGCGAACACCCCTAGAAGGGGGACAAGAAAAAAAAAGGGAGAGGGGATTTTGGAGAATTTGGGGGGAGGGCTAAGGTGAGAGTGAGCAAGAGGATAGGAGCTGGTGGTTAGTTTCCATCAAGGAAAGAAAACTTGCAGAAGGAGAGATAAGATTACCCATCCTCTAAAGGAAACTTTGATATAATTACTTATTTATCTTGTAAATTTTGTCACATGTTTTTTTTTTTAATGCTTTAAGGATCAGACTAGAAATCGAATCAGCGAAATATACATATAATAATTTGATTGGTTTAACTAATCGATCTGATGATTGAACCAGATGACATAATAATTATAATTATATGGATATGCATATTTATTTATATATATAAGTAAATCTAATAACATAAATTATAAAAATTAACTACATATGATAATATTTATTATTATATTCAATTAAAATAGTCTTATTTTGAGAGTAACAGGAATTTAAAAAAAAATAGAGTTTAATCCTTATTTTAAAAAATTATTATTATTATTATTTTTAAATATTCATAATTATGAAAATAATTTTTTTAAAAAAATTAGTTAATCAAACTGTATTTGGTCAATTTCCATCACGTAAATCTTAAATAGTTACGTAAAATTAATATAAAATACGTCCAATTCAAATAAACAAATAAAAAATTATAACTTTTTGAGATAAATATGAAAAAAAATCTTAAAAAATTAATAAAAAATAAAAAAAAGTAATAAAAAAATTCAAAAAAAATTAAAAGAAATTAATGAATTAGCCAATTTTCAAGAACAAACTCTTATTCAATCAGTTTAATTCAATTTTAATTAATTTTAACGATTCAATTTTCTGACCAATTTTTTAAATAAAATCAAACTGTAAATATATTTAATTTTTGGTCCGACTGGCGGTCCAATCTAATTTTTTAAACATTGCTTTTTTTTTTCTTACTTTATCTTCTATACCCCACTGCATTCAACTAACTCAAATACCATCTTGAACAAAATTATCAACAATAACCAAACCATTAAACAGAACTGCAACCACCTCAAATATACTCAAACAGTAGCCAAATCCTTTACCCTTCCAAAACAGAACCTGCAAGGCTACAACACCCATTCACCTGCACACATACTCCACGCAACACAGCACATCAACTCCCCACTACCCCAAGCCACTTTACAGCATCCCCTCTCCATTTCCCTCACCAAACCGAAACCCACGACCTGCACAGAAGCCCCAAAATTCCAAACCAAACCAGTTCGAAACACTTAGCAACACAATACCCAAACCACAACCATTCACCACAAAAAAAAAACGCCTCCTTCATCCACAACCATATGCGAAATCCACCATGTAACCCATGAGGCTCAATGTCTCTGCCCTTCCCCTGCTCTCATGCCATTACATCCAAAAGGGTGTCCTTCTTGCAACAGCACCACCGAACAGCCCCTGCAGCAACGAACCTCCCCATCCCGGTCCTTGTGACGTCATCGTCTTCGTCAAGCTCTCCCACTTCCCTGCCCTCGCCACCGAAGCCGACGGCTACGCCCTCATCCTCTGCAACGACGCCGGCGTCGATTTCCTCCACGCCCAGGCCAAGCACCATCCACCACCAAACAACCTTTCTTCACCTCGCCTCCATCAGGCTTCCAAAAACCAACGAAACCATCCACCACCCTGCCGCACTCCAACCATCCACCGAGAGCCCTCAGTAGCCTCCCTGCGATAGTTTCTGGCCCCTTCTTGTTTTCTTCTTCTTCTTTTTGTTGCTGTTTAGTTTAGGTTTAGTGGTTTAAGTTGATTTTAGTGGGCTAGGTTGTCTTCTAATTGGGCTTAGGTTAAGTAGGATTTAGGTTATATCAGTTTTGTAGTCGGCTAGGTTTTGTGTGGTTTAAATTTTTCCTTTTAATATACTGTCGGCCTTGGACTGATATTTGAATTTGGTTAGTTTAGATTTTTTTTTTATTGTGTTTAAGAGGGTTGTCTTTGGGTTATAGAGATTAAAAAAAAAGTTAAATAAGCAAGATACGTCAGATTAATTAAGGTAAATGAGACTAATTGAATAGGCTAGAAATAATGAGAAAAAAAATAAAAATAATTTTTGAGCCTATTTAGCATTGGTTGATTCAAGTTTTATTATTTTTCTTTTACTATTATTTTATTTTATTTTATCTTGTTTACTTTACGTATTTTGTTTTGTTTACTTTTCTTGTTTGTTTAATTATTTGATGTTATTGTGTTTAAATATCTTTATTTTGATTTGAATATTTGATATTAATTATTTGTACTTGTATTATACAAGAAGAAAACGGGTAGAGTAATAATCAAATATATGATTAAATGTCATAATAATTTTGTTAGTCAATGTTAAGAAGTTAAGTACCATCTAGTCAATTTTTCATGATATGATTATGTGGGCTTAGTATCATATTCTACCTTATTCAAGATGCGCTTTGAAAACAAAAATAAAATAATTTATTAGTAGTGTTGAGGGGTTAAGTATCCTTTGACTATTTTTCTTGAGATGATTTTGTAGATTTAATACCATGTTCCATTTTGTTTAGGACATACCAATTGGTTTTCTTTATCAAATCAATTTTTTTAATCAAAATCAATTCTTTTTTTTCTTTTAATCAAATTAATCATGTTTTTAATCAATAGATTCAAATCATTTCTTTGAATTAAAATCAATCAACACATAATTATTTTTTAGAAAACTACGTGACTTTGAGTTATCCATTGCACTAAGAGCTATGTAGACACGCACAAACCAAATTTGTAAATTTTTCTAATTTAGTTTATTTCTTAATTTGTAAATATTTGTATTGAATCGTAAATATATATTTGCTTTTGTCTATTTTCATATCTTGTATCTTTTAAAGGGTAAATTAGATATCGTTTAGGTTATCAAACTTGTACAATTAACTTAAAGTAACTATATCAAAATGGATACATCAGAAGTATTGTCGGATTAAGTTCCTATCATTCTCTATACATAATTGACTCTAAACCTTACCTAGTTAGTAGATTACATGTTTTTATTTTTTATCATTGATTTATTTTAAAAAATATTTTGCCAGTTATTTTTTCTACTAAATAAATAATTGGTGCACGACTTTATTTTTTTAATCAATTTTCTCTCAACACTTTCCGTCATAATTTTTCATGGTCGTAGCAATGTATGACAATAATTAATATCTAAGCAAAAAAAAGTATATGACAATAATTAATAATTGATAGGGGCCATTATTCATAGAGTTTAATTTTGATTCATCGTCAGTGTAAAAAAATTTTATACTGTCATTTAATTATGTATTGTCAAATCATTTAAAAAGTTTGACTATCACAATAATCACCTAAAAAGTCTAACTCTTTTAATAATATATATATATTATTAGATGATAGTGTAAAAAAATTTTAGACTGACAATAAATTAAAATTAAATTCTTATTCATATGCTGCACTACGGCACACCCGATGAAGGAAAAATACTAACCCGATGAAGGAAAAATACTAACATTTTTCTTTGTTATTATTGTTGTGATGTCATTGCCCACCGTTCCGGCTGTGTGGTTGTGCAATATATGAAGTATTTGACAATAATTAATAATTGATAGGGCCATTATTCATATATTGCATTACGGCACACCCGATGAAGGAAAAATACTAACATTTTTCTTTGTTATTATTGTTGTGATGTCATTGACCACAGTTCCGGCTGTGCGGTTGCGCAATATATGAATTATAGCCCCTATTTATATAATTAATTACTGTCATACACCATTGTCATTGCTTAATTAATTATTGAATGACCCACTTTAATCCGATGATTTCCAAAAATCTTTCATAGCATGTGTAAGTCATAAATGATTAGTATTTTTTGTTTGCAATTGGCTTATAATTGTTTTTTTTTTTTGGTTGAATTTGCTTATAGTTTTAATTGGCACGGACCCCGTCTCTAAAACTAAAATGTGAGGATGGTGTAAAAGGTAATTAACACTTATACCTCCCTATTTATCGAAAAATAAAAATAAAAAATACTTACACCCCTCAATGTTCTAAAAACAAAGTCTTTTAATTTTTTATATCCTTACTTAATTTTTTTTAAGGTACAAATCATGGGTAAGAAAAGATAATATCCTATAAGTTGTGTTTCGAATCAACTAAAGATAGAATTAAGTTGAATTACTTTAATTTAAAAATTAAATTTTATGTTTAAAACTTTATAAAAAATTAGATTTGAATTAATTTAGAAATTAATTCTTATGTTTAAAAATCATTAAAAAAATTGATTTTATTCTTTTACCCTTATATTATTGTGAATCATATTGTTAGGTTATTGAAGTAAAATAAAAAAATTTAATAAGAGTAAAATAACCAATTAAAATAATTAAAATTAAAATTAAATCAAATCTTAACAAATCTCATCATATTTAATAAGATTTCTAAGTCAAAACAATAAAAATCCATAGGTTTTTAAAAATTAAATCATTTCTTATACTTTAACATTCTAAACACAAAATTTGATTTACAAATTAAATTAAAACTTATTTTTTTACATTCCAAATACAGTCATAATGAATTTTATTAGAAACACCTTCTGATTAAGGTCACATCATTAAAAGTTCAAGCAAAAATTAATCTTAATCTTAAAAAGAATAAAAACACTTTTTAAGAGACCAAAAAAGTAATATCCTATAGACTCGTTAAAGATGATTGATCCAATGCTAAACACTATAATTAGATCTCGTATATTGAATACAATGGAAGGGTATAATATATGAGCCTAACAGGGAATGCTGACCTACACTTATTATCTTTTACACTCATATATATATATAAAAGCTTTCTATTTTGCATTTTTTATTTATTTATTTTTTAATATATTTCATCATTTTCTATGTTGCATTATTTATTTATTTATTTTGTAATATATTTCATCATTTGTCGACAGGAAGACATTCCATGGTCGGAAAATAAAGATATGAAGGGTGGGGCGGGAAGTGGTTTGATTGAATTCGGAATTTCATTTTAAAAGTTTGTCCTTTTTTCTCTCTTCTCTCTTTAGAGAAGGAATTATATTAAAATAAAGATTTAATTTTAATTCGCTATCAGTTTAAAGATTTTTTACACTATTATCTAATTATGTATTGCCAACTCAATAAAAATATTAAACTCTTAAAATAAAGACAGCTAGAGTTCAAGTTAAGTTTAGATAAATAAACAGTTTCATATATTTGACTAGTTATTATAATATATAACAGCTAAGTATCATTTTTACCCTAATTTGGATTAACTTTTACGTTATACTCTTTAAAAATTAAAAAGGACCTTCTAATTAAGATACTTTCATACATGATTGGCGAATTTATTGTTATCTTAAATACATTCATTAAAAAATTCTTAATAAAATCATTCTAACGACAACAAAATTAATATTAATTAATGAGATAGTACTTTTTAATTTTTATGTGGGTGAACTTTACTTATAGAGCAAAAGTTTGAATCACATTGAAACGATTTTATGATTAAGGCAAAGTCAATGTTTAAATGAAAATTAGTTTCACGTCCAAATAATATAAAAACATCTTGAAATCTTTTTTTAAAAAAAAGATAGTGCTTTCTAATTGGTATAACATGCACTTGAAGTTTCATAAAAGAACAAATCAATAGTGCAGGGACTAGGGGAAACTTTTACTATTATTAATAATTTAGATTTAAACATTTTAAGTTGTTATACTTCTATAGTAACCCACATCAGTACTAAAGAGTACAAGTCACGAGTGAGCAATATATAGGGAGACTTAGACTAAGCATGTTCGGTCATATATATGGTTTATCACATTTTGATTGATTTGTACATCTTAATTAGGATCTTATATGGAAAACAATTTCAAGCCGTTTGTATTTAAAAGAATAACTTTATTTGAAGGTTATTTATGACATGTTATTAAAACAAATATAATAGCATTTAAACTAGTTAATAATTATTTCATTTTTTGTATCATTAGTGCATCAAATGACAACTATAACTTTACCAATAAGCATTGGGTGTAGTAGTAAGAGAGTTGTACACTCAATGTGAAGTCACAATTTCAATTAACCATGCTAGAAAAAATTTAATTTTATAATACTACTAACTTGTCCGGATACCATGAGAAACTAAAAGCAACTATAACTTTTGATCTTCTCACAATAATTAGTAGACTCTATCCCAAGAATAATATATTTTCTTCTAAGCCGTACAAGTCAAACAAAATTCTTACCAGAAAAACACGAGTTTTAGCCAAGTAACGTTTTTTTCCCTGTTGGGACTTGGGATAAATTAATTGAACGGAAGAACTTGAAACAAATTTTTATCTAACAGTCTATGCAATCGTGAGTTAGATGATTCGTTCTTTTAATTGAAATACTAAAAGTTGTTTAAATGTTTTGTTTTCACTTAAATCAAGTAGGTTTAAATATAGATCATAGGTTCAATATTTTATTAAAAAAATGATTCAAACCTCGATTTCAAACACGTTTTAATAAGATGAATGTAGTTAAATCCTAGTAATAATCTCCCTATAAGGCTATAACCAGTAGTTTCTAAAGTAGTTTTAAATGACTTTGTATTGAATCACATAATTAAGTGATTGATTATCGATCAAGTACAAAACCTTTTCACTTTACTGTAGGTGAATTTGTGGAGAGCTTGAACTAGATCTCAAGAGCTCTACCTATATAATTTAATATATTTTATTGCATATCTGTAGAGTAGTTTAAACTTTAAATGAATAAGAGGTAAGAACTCTTGAGAGTTTGAGCTCTCCATGTACTCACTCTACAACTTTTTCTGCAGTTATTAATATTTTATTAATTACTTTTCTCCTTGTTTTGCCTTTACTCAAGTGAAACATTAAATTCATCAACTAGAGTGGATCATTAAATTCATCAATGACTTGGCGTTAAGCGGTTTAATTTAAAAACTAGGCTAAGTGCAATGTAACTTCTAATTTGGTTGCACCAATAAAAGCGGTTTAATCATTGAAGGAAAACTTTTTTTGAGGGATTCCAAAGGCCAAAAAAACTATCATATACTAGTTGCTCCAGTGCAATGGTTGCACCAAGATTTTGCCTAACTTCAGAATGCTTAACACATTGATAAGGACTACACCCCAATTAGCGAAGCACATGTTCAACTAGTAAAGTATATACATCATGAATTTACCAAAAGAAAAAGTATATACATCATGCACACAAAAGAAAAGGTATATACATAAAATTTTCTCCCTTTAATCAAGTGATATCAACTCTTTTTTCAATATCTTGATTCGGTGATCCCACCCATGTCGCTTTGCTTGAAATTTAGCATATCTTCCGTCTATTCAGACCAATTTTAGATCTCCTTCATTAAAAAAAAAATTTATATACTATATGCCTTTTTGGTGTGAATGGAGGAATGATGTGTTAGAATTTTTTTTTATTAGGCTTCCATTATAGAGAAATGTCTTTAAGAGGTATGTTATTCATGCCCTATGGTGTGCTTAATTCTAGGCATTATGTGTATGTAAAATTGTCTACAGTATGTGAAAAATTATTTGTTAGATTGAAATTAGATTACATAGGAACGGATTGGATTCAAGTAAGGATTGGATTCTGTACTTGAACTATTTTGAGCTACTACTGTGTTCTGCTTGAGGTCTTTGTTTTGCTTAGAAACAAGGTGAACAATAGTGTTAAAGGAGTCGATGCATACAAGCAGACACATGGGCCTAAAATTTATATCTTGGATCCTCTTTCTTCTAGTAATCACGATATATTAAGTGTTTACTTTTTTTTTCTTTGAACTCTATTTCTCTATCGTTTTCATTAATAAATTTAATTTTAATCTATTATTAATGTAAAGAAACATCTAATTATATGTTTACAAATCATTAAATAAATTTGACTATTACAATAACTATCTAAAAAGTCTAATTATTTTAATGATATATCAACATATCATTAGATGACAATAGATCAAAATTAAACTCTTCATTAATTAATTAACAGGAAAATGCTGTATGTTATGAAAGCATTTCGTAAAATGACGTACGAATGTATTGGCTATTGCGTTCTGGGTTAATGTTTCTTATGAGTTGTTTTTAAATTTAAAATGTTACATTTAATTGAGATAAACAGTTAGCCACGTCATTCGCGTTTTGTTTGGTGAAAAAATTTCCATGCTATATAACACTTCGGGCATTTCTACCATACACTATGAAATTATAGTGTATAGATATACTGTACTATTCTCACTGTTGATTTTGTTTATGCAGATTTGTACGATTGTGATTATCCATTAAAGTTTTTCTACTTTTCTTTCATTTTCTCTTAATTATAATATTGTTTCTTATTTTTAATATAAGAGTAAATTTTAAAAACACAATTATTTAAGGAGCAGTTGGCTGCCATTAAAGGAGCAACCATCCAACTGCATTATCTTTCTTCCATTCCATTGTCAACAACTATGCAGATATTTCCTATCTTTTCTAAAAATATATTCGTGGCTAAGAAGGACAGAATCTCAAGCACCATCTTTTCTTTAGTGGTGTTTCATGCTCAATATCTTTATAAATGAAAAATTCTACAGAAGCCCAAAAACTCACAACATTTATGTAAGATGGATAATGACTCATTTGATGAAACCCATGTATACTTATTTATTAATCACTAGCGAGATGGAAAATGCGGGTGCAGTAGTTGACAGCATCGAGGATAGAGTCACAATAGAAGAAATTGATCTAATATACTAAAAGAGGTAGAGACAGGTAGTTGCTCCATCCATGGCAGTGCCGCAGCAGAGCGCCCAAGTGGAAGATATATTTCATGGACTTTTTCAATGGCAGCCAATACTCCTTAAACAATTTTTTTAAAATTTTTTTCTTATCTTAGAAATGAGAAACGATACAATTGAATAAAGAGTAAACTCTCAAATTGGTCCTCGAAAGATTTGGTTGACATCAATTTGATCCTCGAAAGATGGTTAACATTAGTTTGGTCCTCAAATCATTATTTTTGACATCACGTTAATACAGATGTGAAGTTTCGTGATGATATCGTTAGTTGGCTGCTGATGTGGCCCATTTTTTACTGATATGGTATGTTAAGTGGTGACATGACCAAGTTGGCATTTAATGCAAGTGAAAGAAGGAAAAATCTATAAATTTTGAACTTTAAATTCCTAAATCCTCAAATCGTGCAAACTCTTCAATCCACATTCTTTAAGGATCTCATTGCATGCCTTTGGTGCTTCTGCACATCCTCATTAACCCAGATGAAGAGGTTCTCTTGTTGTGCATTGTCAACTTAGATGAATAGGTTCAATGTTTTGCAGTTTGAGTTTGTGTGTGGCTTATCAAGGTGTTAGTTTTTTGACTGATTTTGCGAGCTAAAGTCCTAACTACTAGTAGTGCGATGAAGCTATTATGGTGTGTGATGAGGTCTTGATCTGGGATTTGAGTTTGAGCAACTATGTTGGGTCATTTTGCATATTTAAAAAAATGTCATGAGTTGAAGGCTTGTGATGCAATGGAGATGTGAGTTGCTTAGCCACATAAAAGGTTTAGGTTGAGCTTTGAGTAGGGAGCTATGATGAATATTTACTGTGGTAACATGGATGACGTTAGGGATTTGAGATAGAACACATTTGGGTCATCACAAAACTTTATGTTTGGATTAACGTGATGTCAAAAACAATGATTCGAGAACCAAATTGATGTTAATCATTTTTCAAGGACCAAATTGACGTCAGTCAAATCTTTTGAAGATGAATTTGGGGGTTTGCTTAAAGTTATATTATTACTTGTCTCCATGTTAGATTGATCCTTTCACCATTTGGTAAAATTTTGTGTCGTGTCAACAATTAACGATAATTGGTCACATCAGCATTCCACTAACAGTGTCGTCACGGATCTTTACGTTTAAACTAACGTAATGTCAAATATAAATATTCAAAGACTAAATTGATGTCACCACAATCTTTCAAGGACAAAAATAAATGTTTACTCTTAAATAAAAAGAAGAGAATAACAAGCTAATGAATTTTATTTAGCTGATACAATCAAAACCGTTCACATTTATATAAACCCAATTAGCGGTAAAGATGTTACAGTGTATCCATACACCATAACTTCCTAGTGTATCGTAGAAGTTACCTAACACTTCTCTAATTAAGAAGTAGGCAGCAACAGTTTGTAAAGAATGAAAAATACTATTCAAACTGAAAAATTGCCCATTTTTTACGCTCCGGTGATTTGGTATCTTAAATGAAATTTACATGTCATCTCATTTTGTTTTCTTCTCACTATTTCCCTCAAATACCTTTCACCCACACTCATCGTATTACCCTTTGTGCTACATCACTAAATCTCAATCACAATATCAATCTCCCATGACTCACTCAAAATAACGCCCAAGTCTCAAAACCTCACTGATTCAAATAATCATTTTGAATATCAATATCAACGATTAATATTGCAGCAGTGACGGTACAGTGGGTTGCGGTGGTGGGCTGGGAACAATATTTAAATGAGTATTTGGGCATCCTCCAAGTGATTTTGCAAAGAAGACAATTGAAAGTATATTTTCATCACAATGATCGAGCATTTGGGCATCCTCCAGGCTTTAAACAATCACAAGGTAAGTAATGCTTTTCTGGTTTTTTTGTTTTGTTTTTTAATATGTAAGAAACAGTCGTACCAAAGGGATAAGAGATACAAATCTCAACAACTACACTTAAAAACAAAACAAGATGCAAAGAAAGAGGGATTTGTCTTATATACACCTGAAAAATTTTGGTCCATTCATGCACCATTTAATATAAATCATTGATTCATAATAATAAAATAATGATAATAATCTAACGATTCAAATTTAGTTGAAATTTGATAGAAAACCAATTAATGAGGTTAAACTTAATTTGGAAAAAAGTCCTCAAACTTTATTCTTTTATAAATTGTGGAATTTTTTTAGTCCACATATTTATTTTATTTGATATGTAAACTCATTAAGTTAAAGTTACTTTTGGCAAAAAAAAACTCTCCAGACTTATTTTTTTTTATACATTATCAAAGTTTTTTTTAGTGGTTTCCAAATATATTTATTTTATTTTTTTAAATCTCTCTTCTTTCTCAGATTTCACTTTGCTGTCGTGCATTTCCTCACTTGGGTCTTTGGATCTTAGTGCATCTCTCTTGCATCTCCTTATCTCACTTGGTTAGTTGTTGAGAGGTTAATTAATTTGGTGCTTCATTTAGCATTTAATTATTCAAATGATTGGAAGTTGAAGACTTTTTGTTTTTTTATGTCATTTTTTTCATTTTTGAAAAATTTATGGTAGTTTGAGATTGTTTTTGTAGTTTCTAAAATTTTTGTGTGTTTGAGTATAAGTTACAGGAGATTGACAATGATTACAAATAATTCTTACAATCAATGCATGACTTGTGCCAAATGGAGAAGGAAAGAGTGTGACCTCCTCAAGAGGAAGAGGAAGAAACTCAACCTTCCCAAAAAAAGAAAGAAAAGAAAGAGGAAGTAGAGGATACAAACAAGGAGAAGAAAGCAAGGCGAGCAAAAAAGAAGACCGGAGAGGGTTCTTCTAGAAGCCCTTGAGCTAAATAGCTTTGATGCTTGGTTTAAACCTTGTTGATTAATGATAAATGATAAATTCTTTGTAAGTGGCACCATTATAATTTACACTCTTGTAACTTATACTCTTGAATTTGCTCGAGTCTTGTTTGAACTCACCGTTTACATGCATGTTATATAGAGATGATGACGACAATTCTTTCCACGTAGCCACTTTGATAAAAAAAAAAAAAAAGCTAACCTTAAAAAATTTTCTATTGTTTAAATTATTTTTGTCACCTACAACTTTCTTCTTATATTTTTTCCATAAATTTATTTCTTCATATTCTATTTTTTCAACAATTATTAATCTGGGATATCAATCACAAATTTTTTATTTCTTTTAATATATTTAATTGTTGCACTTGGTTATTTAGCTTTATGGAAATTCCTAAATTTTATTTTGTTGCGATCCGAAAAATTTATAATATTTTTATAGCTTTATTGCTCTAATTTTTAGTTTTAAGTTTAGCGGGTTTCACTTAATTTGGAGTAAGTTTAAAATTCTAACTAAAATTTTTTACATTGAGGTAAGAGATAATTTATAATTTTAAATTTTAAATTTTTTCTCAAGATTCCTGTTTTAATAATATTTAAATTATACGTTAATAATTTTAAAATTTATAGTTTCTTTCTTTATTTTTATTTTGTCGCTCTTGTTATAATTTTTAAAATTTACCTTACCCCTTATTTTTAACCTTTTTCTATTTTGTCCCTTTAGGGACTATCAATTAAGTAAAGGGTGTTTTTTTCTTTAATAATTTTAAAATTTAAACTTATTTCTATTTTTTCCCTTACGAGACTCATAATCCCCATAACGGTCTTTTTAACAAAATTATAAGCTCGTAAGGGGTTTTCTAAAAGTTTTAAATTTTTCATTTATTTTTATTTTATCCCTTTCAGGACCTTGAATCGTAAGGAGTCTAAAAAGAAAAATCTGAGAGCTCTTCTCTTATTTGTCGATGGGTACTCGACTCTGCACAATCATGCTTCTCTGGGAAATCCCGTGTTTTCAAATCTTTATGGAATTTGTACATGCAAGATTCTCACCGGGGCGGGCTTAAGCGTGTCTGTTTTGCATTCACTGAGAATAACAAAACATTCACGCCGTCAGACTTGGAGTGGTTTGAACAGTGCATAGGTCCGTCCTTACCCACTTGCCGAGAATTGGGCATAGATCCTATCCTTGGTAGACTTCCTTAGTGAGAGAAATGGTGTAGAAATTGAAAATTTCCTAGCCCCATGATGTCTGGCTGCAGTTTTCAATGACGAAACGAAATGGGGTTCTTGTTTGTGTATTCTCGGTCATTTCCTCTAGGTAAATTTAGGTTAAAGTTTGATACTTGCTAAGTTTAGCAAGGCTCTATTTTTACTGGTACGAACGATATGGGGTGCATTTTCATAATCACTATTGCTTCTCTTTTTTTGATTATTTTTCATGTTAAAAGCTAATACTAAGAAGGACTAAAATATAAATAAATTAATATATAAATGTTTAAAAATAATTAAGTCAAAATCACAAAGACTGATTATAAGCAATAAATTAACCAATAAATTTTAAGGAGCATGAATGAAATTTTTTTTTTAAATGCAAAGTAAAAGGCTCCAAGAAAGAGTTGGTCTTTGCCCTTCTGTTTATATAGCAAGATTTGAGCCTTGATATTTTGTTGACCACATGTTTTTTTTTTGGGTACTAATTGATCACGTTTTCTTATAGTGAATTCATAATCATATCCCCATTTGCTTCGTTGTACTTTGGTAGTTTGGTCTTTTTTTAGGTCTTTAGGATGCGTTTTGTTCAAGGTTTGAAAAAATATTCTTAGGAATAACATGTTCAGGAATGATATTCTTAGGAATTGTATTAACAGGAATGATGATTACTTTGTTTGGTTACCTAAAATCTTTCCTGGGAATAACTACAACACTTGCAACAATAGCCGATGTCGCCTGCAACCATCAATCTCTAGCGGCGGCAAGGGTGGCTGATTCTAGTTATTAAGGCGGTGGCTGAAGTCGTCGAATTTCGGTGACCAGTGTGGTGGTTAAAGTCGTTGGTCATTGTTAGCCGCCGTCGACTTACGGTGGCTAGATTCCGGTGACTATCACGGTGGTTGAAGTCGCCGGTGGAAGCAATGGTGGTAGGATTTTGGTGACTGGCACAGTGATCAAAGTTGCCGACCACCGTCAACTGGAGGTGGTGACGGAAGTAGCCGGATTTCGGTGATTAGCCGCTGTGGACAGCGGTCGATGACGATCACCGATAATGACGCGACGGTTGTTGATTAATGACATGTCGATGGAATGATATATATTTTGAACATTTCACATGGCAAAAATATTCCCATGCCATGAGAATGTTACAAACCTACCTCCCCCAATGGGAATGAAAATGTGGGAATGTTGGTTAAAAATCATTCCAGGGAATCATTTTACGATGGGAATGTTTTTTTAAAACTTATACCAAACATGAGAATCCAATATTCTCATGTAAGGATTCCCAGGAATGAAAAAAATAATCCACGAACCAAACACCCTGTTAATGCTTAGAGTGTGTTTAGTATTGATTAATTATTTGAAATAATCACTTTTTTAATTAAAATTTATTTTATTTAAAATTTATCTTGTTTGTTTAAAGTATGTAAAATTGATTATAAGTTAAGATTATTTTTTCATTAACTAAAAATAACTTTTTTAGATAATCTTTTATTTTGAACTTTTAGTTATTTGATTGTAAATTATTTCAAAAGCTTTAAGAGAAAAATACATATTTACTCTCAACCAAATAATTTTTTTTAATCATTCCATATATTTTTTGGTAATTTAATACATAAAAGTGATTTTTTTTATACAATTCAAACAATTAAAATCGATTATGAATTAATATATCCAAATATAAATTAATTTTATTAAAAATTAATTATACATATAATCAATTTTTAATATAATCTTTTTTCACAATTAATCCAAACACGTACACGCTCCGCTCAGTCTATTGGGGTTTGTGTTCAAACCTAGGGGTTTGTGTTCAAACCTAAGCGTACCCGGCAGATGCTTATCTCTAACATCTAATACTATTGCTAGCCTTTTGTGACAGATTAGGGTTCATCTCTTAGCTTCCCTTGTTTGACTTGTAAATTGGCTCCTTTGTTTTTACTTTGAAGTATAATTTGGTTGAGAGTAAAAAATATGATTCAACAAGGGCTGAAAGTGAAATCTCTCCGGGATTTTTTTTCTTCTCTTTAATTAACACCAATATCATCATCATTGTAAGCTAAAATGTTTGGATTAGGTTCAATTTTTTTTTCCGAACTAAACTAGTGAGAGTGTGCTAATAGTGAGAGATTAAGGTAGTTTTCTAGGACTTATAAATTTAAATTTTCATATCATCATTGTACAAAAGAAAAGAAAAAAAACTTCCACGAAATCCTTATTTTCTTCAAAATCAATGTCATCATCGTCTTAATCTGAAATGTGATTTGGTATGTGATTTTCTTTTTTTGATTGGGGATGAGACCACGTGCCTAGACTCCTAACGTGCTGTTCCAAAGAAACAGAGCAGGTTCCTTCTGCCACCGTACCACAAGAGCATATTATTATTATTACGAAGTTTTTTTTGTCAATATAGTTTATATTTATTTTTAATTTAATTTATATATATATTTTAAAATTAATTATTATACTTATAATTATTGACAAAATAGTTTTTGTTGTTAAACTCAGTTATAACGCTATTATTTTATGAACTAACATGGAAAACAAAAGTTGACGTGATATTGTTTTTGTCCATGTCATTGTTCTTAACATTAATATAGGGACTAAATTAAAAATAAAAGAAAACTATAAGGACCAAATATATAATATGTTTACTGTCTATATATACCATAAGAGAAGTTTCCTTTAAGTATGATAAAAGTTTATTGTATATCCTTAAAGATTGTAAAACAGATAGGCAACAAAAAAAAAACTCAAAACTTGCCATATTTTTTCTTGCACATTTTTTATCTTTTTATTTAGTGTTCTTATGTTTCTATTGTTTAATTTAATTTTCAATATACTTTCACTCTTTTATATGTATGTAATTACTACTAGTTTTAATCCAATGTGACTGACCTAGTGGTTACGAAATAACAATGTGTTCTTCTTATCTTAACTATTCGAATTCAAACTTTAGATCAATTAATTTCTTTTAAATGCATCATGCCAATGTGAGGGATGTGTCCTTAAGATCGTCTAAGGAATGATTAAGTCTCAATTGATGCGAAAATTAGCTCAATGATACTTTTACATATAACAAAAAAATATTACTAGTTTTTAAGCAACTATATTTGTTTGATAGAAGTTTTCTCTAAACCCATACTAAAGAGCAACTTTATCTCTTTAAAAACTTGTATGCCAACATGAAAATTTATAGTGGTAGGATTGTGCTTAAGAACATAATGCTTGCTAAATAAAATGTTACACATTATGCAAAATGAGAAAAAAAAATGACTAAGCTAAAATATTCTTAAAGTATATTATAAATTTGGTCTTTATAATTTTCTCTTATTTTTAATATTATTAAAATGCATGACAATATGCTGATATTGACTAGGATCCCTCTGAGCTCCCTTTAATTTTTTTTTTTAAAAAGTTTTTAGCCATAAGGGCAATGGTGCTTGGGATGTGGTTTTTATGGGTATTGTTTTCCCCTTTTTCTGTTATCTTTTCATTCCTCTCTCTTGGTACTCCCGAGTCCTGATGAGAGTACCCAATTAAAGCATCCTATCCCATAATATAGCAAAAGATTGACTATTCAGATTTGTTCTATTTCACAAAAAATTGAAGTACTTCGGAGTCATAGACTTTTAGTACTCAATGTTGATGCACCTAAAAAAAGGTTCCTAAATAAAATTGTAGGAACGGAACAGAAACAATTCTAGTACGTCTAAAGCTAGTGATTCCACCTACATCAAATGAAACAATGCTTCACATTTTCACAATCATTATTTGCGTACATATGTGACAGCTCGTTAATATAATTGGCGAGGGGAAGGGGAGCGGTGGGTTGGGTTCTCCCACTTGCTAAAGGCAAGTTTCATCAAATGCTTGGTGAGTAAGAACAGAGACAAGGACAACCATCGGTCCATCAACAATGTAGCCCTACTGCAAGTTTCTCTATGTTCTCAGTCAAACAGGTCACTAACAGTAAGAATTCCCATCACGGTCTTGAGATGAGACACCCATCATTCTGGTGTTCACGATGACTTTGATCTTGTAAATTTACATTGAAGACTATCATAAGAATTTTTCTTTTTTATTTGTCCAGTATCTTTACATTTATTTAATGAAAAATTAATCTCATTTGAGATATTAATACTGTTCTTTTTATAATTATTTTTTCTTAGAAAAGCTTTTTAATCGTTAAACTCATTCTTAATTACCATTCGAGCCTTCACTTGTAAGTTTATCATGAGAAAATTATTACTACTACATGGAAATAAACCAATTATCCTCATTAACCAACCTGTTGAAACTCGGAACCAACTAATCTGTCAATTAACTTCAATTCTTCATCAAATTCGTAACCAAGTATTAAAAATAAATATTTAAAAGGACACTTACTTTATATTAAAAAAATTATTAAAAAGAAAATAGAGGATTTTTTAAGGTTTGTATTTATAATAAATTTCATTTTGTTGGAGGTCAATAAGAAATAACTTTTAGATTTATATTTTTTAATTATAAAAAAATTTCAATTAGAGAAAGTAAATATTTCTTTTAGTTTTCCTACTGGGATCAAGTTCTTGTCGGTAGTTTTTAAAAGACATTACTTTTAATTAAAAATATTATTAAAAAATTAAATTAACATGCAAAAACCACTAAAAAATGAATAGAAAATTAAAGTGGGATAACAGAGATAAGAAAAAGGAAGTAGAGAAAAAAATTAAGTGGGAAATAATTATCTAAAAATATTTTTGTATTTACGTTTATAATCTTATTAATTTTTCTTATTTAATAAATAAAGATATTTTGGGAACCTCTGAGACAAAAAAAAGAAAATGAAAAAATATCTCATGCTCTCTTAATCTATATCTATATACTATTATATAAAATACAATTTATGAAATTTGGACAAGTGTTGTGTATTACTCATATATATGTTTTTTCTCCTCCAAATTCATATTCATTTGATTCTTGCTCCTTTGATCGATGCTGAAATTTTAAATTATTTTTATTCTAATTTTTCAGTTATCCTAACTAATTAATTTGATTATGTTTAGGTAAAAATTTATCTTATCTCTTTGATAACTAATGAAATACAATTTTAAAATTTATTTTTATCTTAAAATTTCAATAATAACTAATTGATACTTAATATTATTCTCTTATTATCCTACCATTTGAAAGACTATTTTTTATTTTTAAGCAATCTTAATATCCATTTCAACAGAAGAACGATCATAAATCATAATTACATAATTTTTTAAAAATTAAAATTAATAGGTCTAAATGATATGCAACTAAAATAAGTATTTTCTTAATTTTTAAATGAATTATTCATAGATTTTTTAAAAATAGAATATGGATAATACCTCAAAATCTTAGATTTGTTTAGATCTTATTAAATATGCTTTTAAATATAATAATTTGTTAATATTTAATTTTTTAAAATCTTAAATATGATAAATATCTTTTTGTTAAGTCATATAATGTCTCTTAACTCTTTTGAGTAGGTGAAATCAAATTTTAATTTTTTTCATTAGATAGCTAGATACAGTAATTATATTTCATATCTTTAAAATTTAAAAAATCCTAAGAATTTAATAACAGTTAAAAGTAGTATAAATAAGTTATGCAAAAATACAAAGCCTATTCAAAATTCATTGAACTTGCTTTGAACTCTTACATTTTGATAGTGGTTCTAAATGTGCTTTTCTCATCTCTTTCTTTGTTGTTATTTACATTCTTAGTTTTAGGTTATTATTATTGCAATGCTTTATGCAGTGAAGTTTTGGATTCTATACAATGTTTTGAATTCTTTACTTTATTTCTATTTAGTGTGATTGACTGAATTTGATTTTTTGTTCATTTCAATGCTGCAATAGTTGCCCATTATGATTTTGTTAATGAAGTCAATGTCAATAATGATTAGAAAATATGAAAGCTTAAAGTAAGAATTTTGTGATTCTATAATCTTATTGACGAATTTTAAAGGTTAGACACATTTTACTATTCACATTTTTATTTAATTAACATGTTGATCAAAAAGTTGAAAATGTATTTAGTTACAAACTAAATGATTTTGTTTGGCGACCCTGTATTAAAATATTGTAGAATCATTGTGCGTGAACCAATATTAGAAAGTTGCTTGACATCGTTAGAAATTAGCAATCAAATATCACAAGTGAAGAATATTTTTATAGTTATTACTTTATTTTATTTTTTAAATCTCGAGAGACACTAGATATATTAATTATTTCATACTAAAATTAATTTTTATGAGTTTTATGATTTTATTATGATATCATTAATTTAAGAACTTATGTAAAAAGTATTGCAATAAGTAACACATTATTATTTAAAAGTTCATATAAATCTAATTTAATAAACCCGTGCATCCCACGAGATAATAAAATTAGTTAATTTAATAGTAGAGTATTATAAATAACTCTTAAATTGAATTTTGATTTATCTCAAAATATTCTTACTACGACTGTTAAACTCCTTTAAGTCTCCAACACGAGACTTTGAATTTTTTATTTTTTATTTTTGGTAATAGAGACTTTGAAATTTGAATAGACACTTCACGCGTCCTTTCATTCCATAATTTTACAAACTACACCAATATCTTCTAAATAAATTGCTAAATCCATTCCACCAAATTAAAAAAAGCTAAATCCAAACACATCTCTCACATTAAGAAAATGGGAATTAATGATGGATGATGGCTATTGGAGTTTTAGAGAAGAGAAGTATTCACTAATCTCAGTACTGCGTCTCAAAATTCTGCTAGTTCACATACAATGTATGTGTATTTTCCTTTTGATGGAAACCATTTTTTTGGTACATGATGTAGGCCTCGTATGTGTAATTGAAACTCTTTAATTATCTAGAGAAGCATTTTAAGATTAACAGCTCGTTTAAATTGATACATAAATAAAACGAAATGATATAAGAGTTTAATTTTGATCTACTGTCAGTCTAAAGTTTCTTTACATGTCATCCAATCATGTATTGGCAACTCATTAAAAGAATTTGACTGTTATAATAACCACTTCAAAAGTCTAATAATTTTAATGATGTGTCAGTACATAATTAGATGACAGTATAAATTTTTTTTACACTGATGGTGGATTAAAATTAAATCCATGATATAATTGAAGGTTTCATCTTATCTTCTACTTAGATGCATTGCATTAAAAGAAGGGAAAGAAAATCATGAGATCAATATATCACATAGGAAATGAAGATCTTTTATTTCATATATCCTTATGCAGTAAAGGTGGGGATATTGATTTCAATTATTTCTTTACACTATATATCTACTAATTATTCTTAATTGTAATTTCTTAAATTATCTTCAATTAAATATAAACAAACAAATAGAAATATACTCAATTATTTGAATTAAATTTAAAAATATTTAATTAATGATAATTTGAAAAATTATAATTAAAAATATTTAATGAGAGAGTATGAACAGGCAGTTATGAGTTCCAATAGGTAATCATTTAGCGAAAGAGATACAAACTACAAGAAAAGATCTCCCATTATTTTTCTTTTTAATAAGATCATCCATTATTTTACAAATATCTTCTAAGTTCTTGAGAAATCCATAATACATCATACCATATATTAATCATTGGATACAATGATACAACACACAATTTTCTTAAGTTTCATTAATGGAGCTGCGTTCTTCTTCTTCATCTAGTCATTATAAGCAGAGGCGCTTGGCCTGGGTTCAAACTCATTATTCACTGGTGGCTTCTCATCTTTATGACCAACCTCATCTCCAATATAAGCTGTGAGACTAGGCCTCGGCTCAAATTCTTTCATGGGGTTCTTTTCATATTGAATCTCAGAGTTCAACTTAAGAAGGCCTTGAATTTCTTCTGGCATTTCCTGATCTTTCATGACCATTTTCCAATATTCTCCTGGATCGTTTCTTGATTCTACAGTAGCAGCAAACTTTTCCACAAAAATAATGAATAGAAAATGAAAAAAAAAAGGAAAATGATGGTCAGATGTTACTATCCCAACTCCCAAGTCAACAAGCCGATACACAAGGTAATTTCAAACTAATATTACATAATTAGAACACAATACCTATTTATAGAGTTCAAAACTAATTAGATTACATTTTCAACCCATTTTGCAAATCTACGAGTCCAATACCAACAAATTTTTGTCATTCGAAAGTAGGGAAGAAAATATTAAAAATTAAACGACCTTGGACTGCATGAAATTTGAACAATGTAACAGAATAAATGAAAAATGATTATTGTATGACATGCTGTTTTTTCCTTATATTTTGTCTAGCTTATTTATTAATTTATTTCATTCTTTCCATTTTCGATCACTCCAAATTAACACGACAAGTTTTGATTTGAGTATTGATTGATGTTAAACCCAATTCATTTGAATCCTCTCTACTGTTATTTTGATGAGCGAAGGCAACAACCAATTAATGGAAAGATAAGAAAGGATAATAAATAGAAATTGAAACAATGCAAAGGAAAACATACCAAGAAAAGGAAGAGAAGAGGAAGCAAAGCAAGAGCAGGTCTCATTTTCAATTTAAAAGGAAAACCTCACTTTCTCTGCTTTTTTTTTTGTATGGATGATATCTATAACCACTACCTATTTATAGCGAGATAACGGACATACGATAGCAAATCTATATATTCATGTACAGTACTTGGAAAATGATTGAAACCACTGATAATTCATCTACCTTCGGGGTTAGAAAATATATTAATGCTTCACGTTTTACACCCAGTGGGATACTTTTTGCTTTTGTATATTTAAGCAATTATATTATTATAACCCTCTAATGTTTAGGTTTCATCTTTTACCAATATAATGACACACACACACACACACACACACATATATATATATATATAATAAATAGAAATTGAAACCATGCAAATGAAAACATACCAAGAAAAGGAAGAGAAGAGGAAGCAAAGCAAGAGCAGTTCTCATTTTTTCAATATAAAAGCAAAGCCTCACTTTTTCTGCTTTTTGTTTGTATTGATGATATCTATAACCACTTCCTATTTATAGCAAGATAACCAACATACGATAGCAAATCTATATGGAAAATGATTGGCAGGATCAAAATTATACTCTATACTTTTTGCTTTGAGTTTAATTTCAATCAACTGTCAGTGTAAAATTTCTTTACACTGTCATTCAATCATGTTTTGCCAAATCATTAAAAGAGTTTGACTATCACAACAACCACTTAGAAAATTTAACTCTTTTAATGATGTGTCAGCACATAATTGGATGACAGTGTAAAGAAACTTTACACTGTCAATAGATTGAAATTAAATCCTTTTGCTTTTGTATCTTCAAGCAATTATATTATTATAACCCTCTAATGTTTAAGTTTTATCTTTTACTAATACGATAACACATATATATATATATATAGAGAGAGAGAGAGGCGAACGAAGATATGTGTAGACATGTGTATATTAAATTTGTGTATTGAACCAATTGCAATATGGAGTTAATTCGACAAAATTTATTTTGTGACATGGAAATCTAAAAATGTCAAAACAATTGTTATTTTTTATTCATCCATAACACAAACTACTTGGCACATTATGTTTATCTAAGATTTTTCCAATTTCATAATTGATTGAAGTACTTTTTTTTTTCATACCTCCTAAATCTCTCTTATATTTTTGTGCAAAATATGAGTATAGATGGGTGTCACCTTATAGATTCGCTAATGAGTGTTTGTTTGGTCTTCACTGGCTGAGGAGTATATACAGATTCAATACTAAGCACCATGGCTAGGTCACCAAAATATTAAACAATCTTCTACCACTTTAACCACAATTTGATGTTTTATTTTTATTATCTAAATCTCTATTAATTGATGTCGATCCTTAGTTAATGTTTTACTCACAAAAAGGGCAACGTTGCATGCAAAGGAAAAAGGGTTTCTTTCAACAATCAACTGATTGGCGCAATCCTCATATATTTATGAATCTCCTGGGGGGCTTAAGCTGCTTTCATTTTCAATTTACAATAAAAAGAATATAATAGATTGTATATATATATATATATATATATATATATATATATATATATGTATGTCTACACATATATATGCCATTCATATAATTAAGCAATGACCATGGTGCATGGTAATACTTAATAATTGATAGGGGACATAATTCATATCATGGGATCCAAGTGGGACATTCATACAATTAGGCAATGACCATGGTGCATGACAATAATTAATAATTGATAGGGGACATAATTCAAATCATTGGATCCAAGTGGGCCATTCATATAACAATAATTAATAATTGATAGGGGACATAATTCAAATCATTGGATCCAAACCATTCATATAATTAGGCAACGACCATGGTGCATGATAATAATTAATAATTGATAGTGGCCATAGTTAATATATTATCATATATTAATTACACAACCGGACGTTTTTCACAGGGAGAGCAATGACATCACAACAATAATAACAAATAAAAAGTTAGTATTTTCCTTCATGAGAATATATATAATATATAAACTCTTTTTTTGTTATAAAGTTGTTCCTCCGCAGCTCCTTTTTTTTTCATAGCATGGGTAATTCATAAATGTTTGAAGTCCTTTTTGTTTTACCATACCTCTACTTAATTTTTTTTTTTTTAGTATTTTGTGATATATTTCATCGTCTTATATAGTACGTGATAATTGATATTTGTCGACACTCGACTGGAGGACATTCCATGTGAAGAAAACTAACATCATCTGTGTAAAAGTAAAGGACAAGCAACTACCCATGGTCGGAAAATAAAGATATATAAAAGAATTAAGAGCGGGAGCGGGGAAGTTGTTTGATTGAATTCGTAATTTCATTTTAAGGGATGCCTTTTTTTTTTTTTTGGGCCCTCTCTCTCTCTCTAGAGAAGTAATGAGATTAATGGTATGTTTGATATTCAAATTATGAAATAAAAGAAATGAAAGGAAGTTAAAGATTATTAATATCCCTTGTTTGATATTTATTTTGAAAGAGAAGAAAAACAATTTGAATGGATTAGATTTCCGCGGTCTCACAAAAATTTCATCTCTCCCTTTGTCAGTGGATTGAGAGGGAAAGGAGGGGTGCTCATCTCCATGTTAATTTTTTTTTTATAATTTGTTTACTTTTTATTTATTTTGTTTGTTTCCTTTTTTCATGATACCAAATAAGATAAGTGATAAGTCTTTTATTTTTTTTTTCTTTTCTATTATTTTTTTTCTCCTTTCTTTCCATAATATCAAACAAAGCCTAAAGGATAAAGGGGATTCCATTTCTCACGTTTCTATTTCTCATTTCCCTCTTAGGTCCAGTATTAGATAGTGCTTTCTAGTCGGTACAACATCTGAAGTTTCATAAATAATAAATCAATGAGTGCAGGGAGAAACTAACTATTATTAATTTAGGTTTAAGCATTTCAAGTTGATATACTTCTACTAACCCGCATCACTAAAGAAAGAGGAAGCATAAAGATGGTTAAGTAAAAGTCATGAGTGAGCAATATATAGGGTTACTTAGGCTTAAGCATTTTGGGTCAGACATATGTTTAACATTTAGATTGATTTTGCGCATCTTAATTAGGATCTTATATGAAAAACAATTTTAAACCGTTTGTATTTAAAAGAACAACTTTATTTAAAGATTGATTATGTGATTTTGATATGATATAAAAATAAAATCATAGCATTTAAACTAATTAATAATTATTTCATTTTTTGTATCATTAGTGCATCAAATAACAACTATAACTTTGATTTTGATATTCTCACAATAATTAGTAGACTCTATCCTAAGAATAATAGTTTTTCTTCAGGAAGGTCGTACAATTCCAATAGAATTCTTACTAGAGAAAATACGAGTTCTAGCAAAGTAATGGTTTCCTCATGTTGGGATACATGAAGATTTGAACGGAAGAACTGTACACAAATTCTTATCTATCTGACAATCAAATTTATGTCGAAATTACTATGCACTCGTGAGTTTTAGATGATTCTTTCTTTTAATAAAAATAAAAATACTAAGTTGTTTAAATGTTTTGTTTTTACTTAACTCAAGTAGGTATAAATATACATCACAAGGCCAATATGTGTTGGTTCAGTTCCTAGGAATCGAAATATTTCGTTTAAATTACTTAGGTTCAATTTTTGTTACTGGTAATTTTCTTGATAAACAATCTACAAGTAACAATTAATATAAGCTCCAATTGGGTTACCTATGTCCCCTTAAATTATTACTTGTTAACAAAACATATAATTAATATATTCATAAGTTCCATACTTTATTAATAAAAAAAATTTATACCTCATTTTCAAATACGTTTGAATAAGATGAATTTAGCTAAATCCTAGTAATATTCTTCCTATAAGGCTATAACCACTATTTTCTAAAGTAGTTTTAATATATATATATATATATATATATTGGTTGTATGGTATCAACATGATGAATTTAAGAAAATTAATTTTCTTAAATGCTGAGCAAAGACTCGAACTTAAATAATTAAAATATAGAGCACATCTTTTTAATCATTGGACCAACTCTTTCTATTTGTTCTTGTATTGAATCACATAAATTAATTAATTGATTGATTATAAGTACAAATTTTTTTTACTTTACTTTATTATGTGAATTTATGGAGAGCTTGAATTAGATCTTAAGAGCTCAACCCTCTTATCTATTGGGTTATCTTAAAAAATGTATGTATTCAAAATATATTATTTTATAAAATATTTATTACATATCTCTGAATAATTTAATAAATAAAATGTTAGAACTCTTAGAGAGTTTGAGCTCTCCATAGACTATATATATTCTTCAAATTTTTATACTTATTAATATTTTATTATTTATTTTTCTACTTGATTTGAGTGAATCATTAAATTCGACAATTCGAGTGGATCATTAAATTCATCAATGACTTGGCGTTAAGCCGTTTAATTTAAAAACTAGGCTAAGTTTATGGTGTAATGTAACTTTTAATTTGGTTGCACCAATAAAATTGGCTGTTTTTTATACACCATTAGATTGAATTTGAATTAAAATGAAAAACTTATTTTGACACAAAATCCAAAGGCTAAATAACAATCATCTAATAGTTGCTTCGGTGGCAATGGTTGCCGCAATGATTTTTCCTAACTTCAAAATGCTTAAGGAAAACATTGATAAGGACCTCCACCCCAATTATTTGTGCATCCACTCCTACTGAAAGTTATTTGTTAGATTAGTGTTATGTTTGTATGAGTTTATTTGAACTTATTTATTACAATAAATATTTATGTAATTATTTTATTTTATTTAGATGAGTTTATTAAAAAAATTAAACCTATATAACCTGTTTTTGACTTTATTTTAATAAGTTAGAAATTGAAGTTTATGTAAATAAATATTTACAAAAATAAAAAATAGCTTAAGTGATAACATGATTAAATTAATCTTAATAAATTATTAAAATTTTATTTTTGCATATGCATTTATCGAAGTGGCAATTTAAATATTATTCAACTTATTTTAAACAATATTTATGAAAATAAAAATAAGCTATGCTAAAATAAATACTTATTTAAGATGTTTATCAAAATTTCCCATAAAATATTATATGACATAGGAACTGATTGGATTCTATACTTGAACTGTATTGAGTTTGCTTGAGTTCTCTGTTATGCTCAGAAAAAAAGTGTGAAAGGATTAAATGCATACAAGCAGAAACATGGGTCTAATATTTATATATTGGATCCTCTTTCTTCATCTACTTGTAATCATGGTATATTAAACGCTTAATTTTTTTCTTTCTTTCTTGGAACTCTGTTTCTCTGTTGGTTTCTTTAATTAACAAGCAGGCAGCGACAGTTTGTAAAGAAAATAATTTTCTTTCGCTTTTCCTTTCTCAAAATTGCATAACTTCGTGAACTTTTGCAGTGTTCCTATGGAAGCCGAGCCAGGGAATTGGCTGGAACAGAAAACAAACTCTTGGATATTGCAGTAGAAGAAGGTGATACTAATTTCGAAGCAATATCTGATGACCACCAAACAGCACACACACAGCATACACCTGATCACTTTACGACTCATATGGATCATATAGACCCTTCACTAATGGTGTTCTTCATTCCTCTCCCTTGGTACTCCTGAGTCCTGATGGGAGTACCCAATTAAAGCATCCTATCCCATAATATAGCAAAAGATTCACTATTCAGCTTTGCTCTATTTCACAAAAAATTGAAGTGCTTCGGAGTTATCGACTTTTAGTACTCAATGTTGATGCGCCTAGAAAAGGTTCCTAAATAAAATTGTAGGAACGGAACAGAAACAATCCTAGTACGTCTAAAGCTAGTGATTCCACCTGCATCGAATGAAACAATGCTTCACATTTTCAGAGTCATTATTTGCGTACATGATGTGACAGTTCGTTAATATAATTGGCGAGGGGAAGGGGAGCGGTGGCTTCCCACTTGCTAATGGCAAGTTTCATCAAATGCTTGGTGAGTAAGAACGGAGACAAGTACAACCATCAACAATGTAGGCCTAGTGCAAGTTTCGCTATGTTGTCAGTCAAACAGGAGGGGAGAGGAGGGAGAGGGACAGGGACAGGAAAAGGGAAGGGAAAGATTTTAAGTTTATGTGTTTAGTTATAAGAAAGGAAGAAAGAAATTTTAATAGAAAAAAAATATAAATTTATGTTTTTTATATAATTATAATATTTAATGTAGTATTTAATTTAAATATATTTTAGTTTATTTTTAAATATATATTTTTTTAAAAATTTTTTTTCTCATTTTTTAAAAAAAATTAAAATTACTTTAAAAATTTTTTTACTTTCTTACATTCTTTTATAAAAAATTAAATTAAATACATAAAATTTAAAATAACTCACCTGCTTCGCTTTATTTCTGTGAACACCGTATTTTGTCCGGGTACACAAAAAAATTTTTTTTTTTTATTCAATTTACTTTCAAAGTAAAAATTCAAAATAGATAAAGTTATTTATTAATTAGTCACATAATTTAAACAAAATCCAAAAAATACAAAAATATAAAACTATAAAAAAATATAAAAATATAAAAATATTAAAAAATACAAAAATATACAAAAATACAAAAACCCAATAAAAAACTACAAACCACCCAACATCCCCTACAACCCGATCCCACTTCTCCTTTTTCCCTCTTTCTTTCCCTTTCCCCCTTTCTTTTCCCTTTTCTTCCCCAACATCCCCTGCAGCAAACTCACGCTTAGCCCCCTCTCTTCCTTTTTTTTTTCCTTTTCTTTTTCACTTTCCCCTCCCAACGCTGCACCAGCAAGCACACCCCACACCCTGCTCTGCAACCTCATCCTCTCCCTTACGCCCATATGCGCACCAGCCACCAGCCACGCCCAACCAGCATCACGCCCGCACACTAACCATGCCGCGCACCAGCACGCTGCCACAGCAGCACACATCCACCACACTGCACCCCAGCCACGCCGGACCACTCCCCTTGCCCTAGCCCTCCACCTTTCTGCTGTGCTGACAAAACGCACCAAGCCCATCCCTTCCCCACTGTGCCCACGACCCGCAGCAGATGGCAGAGAGGGTTCCCCTTTTTCTTTTTCTTTCTATGTTATTGTTTTTTTTTTACTTTTGGTTGTGAGGTGATCTTTGTTTATATAAATAGGAATGTATGGTTATGTTGGGGGGGGGGGGGATGTTTTTGAGAAGGTTCTGAGAATGAAAACTTAAAAAAGAGGAGGGGATTGGGTGATTTCGGAGAAGATTCTTTCACTTTGAAATTGTGTAGTGTGAGCAAGAAAGCTTAAGGAGGGGAAGGAGCTATCCGAAGAAGAGTTATTAGCTGTGAAGTTTTCGTTTTGGTAAATCTTCAACCTACTTCTCTCTGCCTATGTTAAGAAACTTTTTGAATATAGATTAGATGTTGTTAATGATGTTAATCTATCAATCCAATTGCTATTAATGATGTTTGATAGTGTGATACCATACCATGACTTGTATTAAATTTTGAGGGTTGTGAATAAGGATCAGATAATGATGTTGACAGTGTCTTGTATTCATATAAATCAATACGTCCGTGATCTTTGTATGCGCAGTCAGAAATGAGTGAATCTATAATGTTGGTTTGCATCATGATTTTATTTCTTGGCGTGAAATTTATGAAGGGCTGCTGGTGAAGGATGGTAAATTAGTATGTATGTAAGTTTCAAGAAATCCACGATTTGTTTGTTTGTGAATAGTCTAGCAGGTCTGATATCATTATCAGGATTTTGGTCTATCCCTTTTTATGACCCTTGATCTGATGTTGTTTTGTGACCATTAATTCAGTTCTGGCTCACATGAATTTCTGCATATGTGCATGTAAAATAGAAAGTGTGTTCTGTATAGGAAGCAAGTGTATGCTCTGTTATGATGACAATCCTAGGTCATGAAATCTATTGTTTGAAGGAGATTTTGAAATGTTTATTATCAAGGCATCGGTTAAGGTTTTTACTGTTTGTTTGAATCAATAATGAGCCTTCACATGACTTTCTTAGAAGTCCACCCTGATTGATCATTGCCTACTGGTTTAGGCTTAGACATTGCGTGTGATGAAATGCTGAATATTTGAAATTTTCACAAGCATAGATGAGTGCTGACTTGATTCCTACAGACGGTTGGGGAAAAGGGGCTTAAGGGATCGGTACAATCTGGTTTGGTTTAAACGTGTTGTTTGTTCTAATGGGGATGTTTAGTTTTGGGTAAAGTAAGTGACAGGTTTATGAACTTATTGCTGCTGTACATGTGGTTTAATTTGCACCTAACAAGTTTGAAGGTTTGGAATCGTTTGGTATAAATATGATCACCAATGGATACTGTTGAAAGCTTCGTCTCTTTTTTTACTCGTCAGTTTCATTTCTGACTCTTGCTTCTGTGTGATGAGACTTCATTCATTTCACTCCTTTTTGAAAAACATCTATGTGGAGTTCAGTGTCATCATTTTGGGTCTACTGTATCTGGGTCAGCAGTAGATATTTACTGCCCTGACGTGTGTACTAATGTTGGTTCATCTTTCTGACTCTTGTAAGTATCTAGACATATTTGATAAAATGCTTGGATTAAGGTGTTCATTTTGGTGTGTTTGTATTCTATTTGAGCAATTTATGAACATATTTTTGTGGCTGATTTTCTCTGTTAACGTCAAGTTCTATCAGTTAATAGTGGTCCTCGGAGTGCCATGAGCCGATTTGGGTGTAGAGACGTGGATAATTTCTCCTTAGATGTTTTCTGTACATATTATGTAGGTTTCTTTTTGTCTCATCCCCTTTTCCCATTTCTTTTTGGTGGTGTATGTCTCATTATTTCATATGTTGTATGGTGGATTCTTATCTTTATCATTATCCTGCCTTCTCATGAATTCACTTAAACTGAGTTAGACGTCGCTTTAACAAATCAAGAGAAAGAAAAAAGAAGACATCAATTGGTAAAAGTAGGATCAAAGAATAACAAAGAAATAATAAATGTAAGAGGAGGGATGTGCCACGTAGGGAAAAGAAAGGATAAAAAATAGATAAATGAACTAGTGTGTATTTACAGTGAACTCTGATTAACGCAGCGTGCAAAAATAGGAGTTTCATTAATAAAATATAAAAAGAGGTAATGTTATATATGTCTAGCATGTACGTTCGATAGCTTATTCCCTTTCATTTCATTTTTTATTACGCTTTAATATTTCCAAGTTATGTCTTTTTAGTTCACATTGTCATTGGTAGTCACGTTAAACGTCCATGACGTTGATCTTTGATCAAAAGAAAAGAAACAAGAAAACCTTTTACAATTATTGGTCATTTGTCTTTTTATTATGTCACATTAATTATGTTATAAGATTTCAATGATAGGACGATTAAAAATATGTTGCAATGGTGACTTTTTTTAATTTCCTTGAGGTAAAAAATTTTTTTATAGTTTTGCCGGGAGCGCTGGCGGGGTTATAAATTATTTCTCACAAAAATTTTATTTCATTGTTAATTTTACCAATTTGCATTATCATACCGTCTCATGCCAAAATTAATTTATGGAACAAGGTTCCAACGATAGGATATTTAAAATTAACTGCGACGGCAGTGATATTTTAATTTCTTTGAGGTGAGGAGAATTTTTATAGTTTTTCCAAGAGCGCTGACGGGGCTATAAATAATCTCCAATAAAAGTCTTATTCCATTATTAATTTTGTTGCGATAATTTGCTATCTTTATCACCTTTGATTCTCAACAAAAATCACATTACCATTCTTCCTTATCTTTTCAATGTCATTCATAGTTTGAAATATTAACCTCTCATGCCACAATTAAAATTGGCCGATGACAGGAATTGGGAAAAGATCGGGAGTCTGATCAACTAAACTCTTCCTGACATTCTTGAGGCATTAATATCAGATTTTGCCGGGAGCGCTGGCGGGGTCTGATTCCCAAAATAAATAATAAAAATAAAATATTTTTAAAACAATGAAAATAAAATATTTTTCCAAAAAATAAATAAAAACACAAAATAACTGTGAACGAATTCACATAACCCGCACTTGGTGACAATGGTGAACTAAAAATAAATAAAATAATAACCTTTTGCAAAAATCATTTAAAAATTATTTTTTTTTCTAAAGAGTTTTTCATTGTGAAATCAAAAATATTTTTCTTTATGAAGTCTACTTTCAAGAATCTTCCTATTCGAAAATATACATTTTCTTGAAAATAAAATTTTTTAATTCACTATATTCACTCTTGATAAGTTGCGGGCTTACAATTTGTTCGTGAACAACTCTTAAACTTACTCATTCCCTGTCTCAGTCATTTATCACCCTTGATAATATGCCCGACAAAATGGGACATAAAAAATAAAATTAAAAAAAACATTTTCTCCAAATAAATGACCAACCCAATCAATTTAGCAGATAACTTTAGATTAAATAGTAGCAGATTCTTGAATCGGACGGTGTAGGGTGCTAATACCTTCCCTACCCGTAATCAAACCCCCGAACTCAAACTCTGGTACGCAGATTCTATCTGTAGATGTCCAATCGCACCATTCCATTTTTAATGAAAAAATCGATTGGTGGCGACTCCGAAAACCCTTTTCAATATTTCAATTTTTAGTTTCCATCTCCTATCGTGACATCCTTCGGGACGGTTGCGACAATTTCCTTCTAACCAATTATTATGTAACAGTACGAATTCTCATCACGGTCTTGAGATGAGACACCCATCATTCAGGTCTTCATGATGACTTTGATCCTGTAAATTTACATTAAAGACTATCATAAAAAAAAATTTATTTTTTTTGTTGTATTTATCTGATATCTTCACATTTATTTAATAAAAATTTAATCTCATTTAAGATACATTTTCTTTTTTACAATTATTTTTTCTTGAACTTAAATGTATTACAAAAGCCCTTTAATCGTTCAACTCAATCTTTAATTATCATTCCAGCCTTTACTTGTGGGTTTATCATGAGAAAATTATTCCTGCTACATGGAAATAAACCAATTATCCTCATTAACCAGCCTGTTGAAACTCGGAACCAACTAACTGTCAATTATCTTCAATGCTTCATCAAACTCGTAACCAAGTATTAAAGATAAATATTGAAAAGACACTTAATTTATATTAAAAAATTATTAAAAAGAAAATAGAGGATTTTTTAAGGTTTGTATTTATAATAAATTTCATTTTGTTGGTGTTATCCAAGGGCAACCATCACACAAGAGGGGGGTGAATTGGGTGATCACAAATTTTATTTCAACTTTGTGCAATTGTGCATTTTGATGCACCCAATCAATACATGCAGCGGAATAAATATATTTCACAACAATTCATGCTTTCATATTATTAACAATTCATATAATGCATAATATCAATCACATATAAGTATATTGAACAATGTAAATTATAGTGTGATTAATTTGAGACTAGTGGGAAATAAACCAAGATAGAAAATCACTTGGTTGAAACCTTGTAGTAGACTGCAAGTAGTGTGTAGTCAACTACAATAAACCCTGAAAGTGGTTTTGCAAGATCAACAAATAAAATACTAATGTTGAGTTTCTAGTAGTCTTGTAGTAGACTACACTTTTCTTGTAGTAGACTACAATTTGTTTCTGTGAGCAAATTGAGTTTTAAATGAATGCCTTAGTTGTATGAAGATTTGTCAATCAATGTAGATACCTTGAGTATAGCTTAGATATATATATATATATATATATATAAATCAAGCAAACAAGATATATATCAAGTTCTAATGATCTAAGTAGAAATATCACAAGATATGCAGTAGATCAATAATTATAGCAATCATGAGAACTCAACAAATAAGTAGTTAAATGTAAATTGTTAGAATGTAAAGAGAGTGAGGGATAAGAGAGTGCAAACAATATTTTACTGGTTCAATCACTTCTTGTGATCTACATCCAGCCCCAAGATCATCCACTTGAGGTTTCCACTATTCTTCAAGCTTGTAACTTAGGTGCTTGAGAAACCTTTACAAAAACAGAGCACTCCTCACACTTTGGATCCTCCACCCTTATGCTTGAGGCTCTTTCTTTTCTCTTCAAGGGAAGTCTACCCTTGAACTCTCTTGATGGATTATCCACCCTCTCACAAGTATATATGATTGATAGAAAATGATAAACTTTCTCAAAGAGCAGATAATACAACTTGAAGAACTAATGGATAGAGGGATTATGAAAATGAAGAGTTCAAATGTTGATTTTGATAGAAAATGATCAAATCCTCATAATGATTTGCAAATGGGTGTTCATCAACTTGTTAATGCTTCAATCTTTTCATATATTAATAGCTCAAGTGATAAAATAGCCTTTAGTGAAGTTTAGGAATGATTACTTTCGAAATCTAGCCGTTTATAGCCGTTACAGGCATTTCTGACACGTTGTAGTCGACTACATATACATTGTAGTCGACTACTAGTCATCTCTGGAAAGTAATTTTCGAAATCTAATACTTTGTAGTCGACTACACAACCTTGTAGTCGACTACAATCCATTCCTGGAATGTAGTTTTCAGGTTTTGACCCTTTGTAGTCGACTACATATAACTTGTAGTCGACTACCAGTCATCTCTGGAAAATAGATTTGATTTTTGACACTTTGTAGTCGACTACAATACCTTGTAGTCGACTACAATTCCTCTTCTGGTAGTCTTGTAGTCGACTACAAGTCTTATGTAGTCGACTATAATTTTCCCCCGGGAAAAGTAGTCTTTTGAAAATGTCATAACTTCTTCGTTTCTTATCCAAATTAAGCAAATGACCATGCGTTGGAAAGCTCTTTGAGTCTAATTTCATATAAAATAAGTTTCAGATCAAAAATCAAAGTATTTTGAGAGTTATGATAAAAATGGGGACCATATGTCAGCTTTCAAAACTCAAATTTGACTATTTTTCATAGTTTTGAAATACCACCAAGACTAACTTTTCAAAACTTGTTTGTTTGGCATTTTACCATGTTAAAAACGTTTGTCAAGATTGAATAAAGATATTTGAGCTCTCTTCATGTAAAACCTCTATCCTTACAAAGGAGAATTGCCTATAAGATAATATATACGCAAATGAGTCCTTAGGCTTCTTGATGCAATCCAAGCTTCTAAAAATTCTTCTCTATAAATCTTCCAAATGCTTGGTTCATCTCTTCATTCTCCTTCTTGTTGAATTGAGTATAAATAGGATCTTTCACTTTCTTATTCCAATGCTCACTCTTAGTACTTGGACTATCCTACAAAGCATAACTCATTTGAAAATCATGGTTAGTCCAAATCCATAACTCAATAACTAAATATGCATGATTCACATGTATATAACTTTATAAAGTTCTTCATGCATATATGATTCACATATAGACACATATCCAATAATTAATTATATCACTTATCAAGTGCATTGGATATATCCTATTAATGATGCTACACAAAACTTAATGCATGATTATTATAATAAGAATAACAAGATAATATATAACTATGCATTTTCTAATATAGCTCATCAAGCACATATGTAGCATATTTGTAATCCTTTTTGTAATGTATATCAAGCACATATGTAGCATATTTGTAATCCTTTTTGTAATGTATTTGTCATCCTCAAAACATAATACAATAAACCATTGGGGCAAACATATTTCCACAGTTGGAGGTTAATAAGAAATAACTTTTAGATCTATACTTTTTTAATTATAAAAAAAATTCAATTAGAGAAAGTAAATATTTCTTTTAGTTTTCCTACAGGGATCAAGTTCTTATCGGTAGTTTTTAAAAGACATTACTTTTAATTAAAAATATTACTAAAAAATTAAATTAGCATGTCAAAAACCAGTAAAAAATGAATAGAAAAATAAAGTGGGATAACAGAGATAAGAAAAAGGAAGTAGAGAAAAAAAATTAAGTGGGAAATAATTATCTAAAAATATTTTTGTATTTACGTTTATAATCTTATTAATTTTTCTTATTTAATAAATAAATATATTTTGGGAACTGCTGAGACAAAAAAAAATTAAAATGAAAATATATCTCATGCTCTCTTAATTTATATGTGTATAATATTATATAAAATAAAGTTTATGAAACTTGGATATGTGTCACGTATCATTTATATATGTGTTTTTTTTCCCCTAAATTTATACTCATTTGATTCCTTTTCCTTTGATGCTGAAATTTTCAATTATTTTTATTCTGATTTTTCAATTATACTAACTAATTAATTTGATTTTGTTTAGGTAAAAATTTATCTTATCTCTTTGATAACTAATGAAATACAATTTTAAATATTATTTTTATCTTAAAATTTTAATAATAACTAATTAATCCTTAATACTTTCTCTCATTATCCTACCATTTGAAAAACTATTTTTTGATGCAAAATTTTTAAGCAATCTTAATATCCATCTCAACAAAAGAATGATCATAAATAATAATTACATAATTTTTTAAAAACAAAATTAATGGGTCTAAATGATATGCAACTAAAGTAAGTAATTTCTTAATTCTTAAATGAATTATTCACAATTTTTTTTAAAACATAATATGGATAATACCTCAAAATCTTAGATTTGTTTAGATCTTATTATATATGTTTTAAAATATAAGAATTTGTTAGCATTTAATTTTTTAAAATCTTAAATATGATAAATATTTTTTTATTAAGTCATATAATGTCTTCTATCTCTTTGAGTAAGTGAAATCAAATTTAAAATTTTTTTTCATTAGATAGCTAGATACATTAATTATATTTCATATATTTGAAATTTAAAAAATCGTAAGAATTTAATGACAGTCAAAAGTAGTGTAAATAAGTTATGCAAAGATACAAAGTCTATTCAAAATTTATTGAATTTGCTTTGAGCTTTTACATTTTAATAGTGGTTCAAAATGTGCTTTTCTTCTCTCTTTCTTTGTTGCTCTTTACATTGTTAGTTTTAGGTTATTATTATGGCAATGATTTATGCAGTGAAGTTTTTGGTTCTATACAATGTTTTGGGTTTTTTACGTTATTTTTATTTGGTATGAATGATTGAATTTGATTTTTTGTTAATTTCAGTGCTGTAATGGCTGTCCAGTATGGTTTTGCTAATGAGGACAATGTCAATAATGATAAAAAAAAATGAAAGTTTAAAATAAGGATTTTGTGGTTTTATAATTTTATTGACGAATTTTAAAGGTTAGACACATTTCATTTGTACATTTATACCATTCACATTTTTATTTAATTAACATGTTGATCAAAAAGTTGAAAATGTATTTAGTTACAAACTAAATGATTTTTTTTGCCCTCATATATTAAAATATTGTAGAATTATTGTGCCTGGACCAATATTATAAAGTTGCTTGATATTATTAGAAACTAACAATCAAAGATCACAAGTAAATAATATTTTTATAATTATTACTTTTTTTTAATCTCGAGAGACACTAAATATGTTAATTATTTCATGCTAAAGTTAATTTTTATGAGTTTTATGATTTTCTTGTGATATAATTAATTTAAGAACTTATGTAAAAAGTATTGCAATAAGCAACACATTATTATTTAAAAGTTCATACAAATCTAATTTAACAAACTCGTGCATCCATGAGGTAATAAAACTAGTTAATTTAATAGTAGAGATATTATAAATAACTTTTAAATTGACTTTTGATTTATCTCAAAATATTCTTACTACGACTGTTAAAACCCTTCAACTCTCCAATAAGAGACTTTGAATTTTTTATTTTTTATTTTTGATAATAGAGACTTTGAAATTTGAATAGACACTTCACACATCCTTTCATTCCATAATTTTACAAACTACACCATTATCTTCTAAATAAATTGCTAAATCCATTCCACCAAAATAAAAAAAAAAGCTAAATCCAGACACATTTCTCACATTAAGAAAATGGGAATTAATGATGGATGATGGCTATTGGAGTTTTAGAGAAGAGAAGTATTCACTAATCTCATTACTGCGTCTCAAAATTCTGCTAGTTCACATACAATGTATGTGTATTTTCCTTTTGATGGAAACCATTTTTTTGGTACGTGATGTAGGCCTCGTATGTGTAATTGAAACTCTTTAATTATCTAGAGAAGCATTTTAAGATTAACAGCTCGTTTAAATTGATACAGAAATAAAATGAAATGATATAATTGAAGGTTTCATCTTATCTTCTACTGAGATGCATTGCATTGAAAGGAGGGAAAGACAATCATGAAATCAATATATCACATAGGAAATGAAGATCATTTATTTCATATATCCTTATTCAGTAAAGGTGGGGATATTGATTTCAATTATTTATTTACACTATCTACTAATTATTCTTAATTGTAATTTCTTAAATTATCTTCAATTAAATATAAACAAACAAATAGAAATATACTCAATTATTTGACTTAAATTTAAAAATATTTAATTAATGATAATTTGAAAAATTATAATTAAAAATAGTTAATGAGAGAGTATGAACAGACAATTATGAGTTCCAATAGATTATCATTTAGCAAAAGAGATGCAAAAGAGATACAAATAAGGGTGGAAATATGCTAGGATAGGTTAGGTTTTGCCTTAAAGATGCCTGTCTTATTTTAAAAAACATAGACCTTAGCCTAGCCTGTTATCTATCCATAGACTTTTTTTTTAGCTTGACCTGGCCTAAAAGCCTATTTACAGGCCTATATTGCATAAAGACTTTCGAATAAGTCAACATGCTCAAATTTTATAGGTTTCAATTATACCTAACTGTACCGGCCGAGAACATAAGGTAGGTTGACCGAGCTTATCCTATACCTTGATCATCGGCACATCCGAAGGACAATCAGAGACTCATGAAACGACTTCTCTCGTTGAGGTTATAACTCGGCGGTATTTCCCAGAAGGAGGCCGAGTACCTAACATCTCGGCTACATTGGGCAAATAAATCATTAGAGGATATTTGAATGAAATCTCGTTCTTAACCATATCCCTACAAGCAAGGGATCACTACGCTCCTCATCGGAACATCTAAGCACTCAACGACATTAAACCCACGAAAATAGAAAATAATTGCCTATTACTTCCACATATAGCTAACAAGTTTATAGGATAAATGATTACGTTTAATGTCTATGTAAAGGGGGTTACACTGTACAGGTAAAGATCTATTCAAAAGTCATTATTCACTCATATTGATTACTTTCTGACTTGAACGTCGGAGTATCCTTACAAGTAACACTCCCCAGTGTGGTCAAGGAAGGAGTCAACAAGAGGAACGTGACAAGGAATGATCGTTTTGACATAAGTATCTCGTATTGGATACTTTTGGATGGAACACTAACCTTTAACAAATTTATTGTATTGTGTATAAAATAAATAAACTATATTAATATATAACTATTAAATCATATAAGTATTATAAAATTTCAATTATAAGTTATTATAATAAATAAATAGGTCGTCCTGTCAGGCCTAATAGGCTTTTTTAAAAGCTTAGGCTTATTTAGTTAAATAGGCTTTTAAAAAAGCCTACGCCTCATTTGTTTGATAAATAAGTTAAGTTGAAGTAGGTCGAAAATAGGTTAGGCCGTAGGCTCTTTATTGGGCTGTCAGACCTATTTCCACCCTTAGATACAAACTACAAGAAAAGATATCCCATTATTTTTCTTTTTAATAAGATCACCCATTATTTTACATATATCTTCTAAGTTCTTGAGAAATCCATAATACATTATACCATATATTAATCATTGGATACAATGATACAACACACAATTTTCTTAAGTTGCATTAATGAAGCTGCGTTCTTCTTCTTCATCTAGTCATTATAAGCAGAGGCGCTTGGCCTGGGTTCAAACTCATTATTCACTGGTGGCTTCTCATCTTTATGACCAACCTCATCTCCAATATAGGCTGTGAGACTAGGCCTCGGCTCAAATTCTTTCATGGGGTTCTTTTCATATTGAATCTCAAAGTTCAACTTAAGAAGGCCTTGAATTTCTTCTGGCATTTCCTGATCTTTCATGACCATTTTCCAATATTCTCCTGGATCGTTTCTTGATTCTACAGTAGCAGCAAACTTTTCCACAAAAATAATGAATAGAAAATGAAAAAAAAAAAAGGAAAATGATGGTCAGATGTTACTATGCCAACTCCCAGGTCAAGAAGCCGACACAAGGTGATTTCAAACTAATAATACATAATTAGAACACAATGCCTATTTATAGAGTTCAAAACTAATTAGATTACATTTTCAAGCCATTTTGCAAATCTACAAGTCCAATACCAACAAATTTTTGTCATTCGAAAGTAGGGAAGAAAATATTAAAAATTAAACGACCTTGGACTGCATGAAATTTGAATAATGTATAACAGAATAAATGAAAAATGATTAATGTATGACATGCTGCTTTTTCCTCATATTTTGTCAAGCTTATTTCTTAATTTATTTCATTCTTTCCATTTTCGATCACTCCAAATTAACACGACAAGTTTCGATTTGAGTATTGATTGATGTTAAACCCAATTCATTTGAATCCTCTACTGTTATTTGGATAAGCGAAGGCAACAACCAATTAATGGAAAGACAAGAAAGGATAATTAATAGAAATTGAAACAATGCAAAGGAAAACATACCAAGAAAAGGAAGAGAAGAGGAAGCAAAGCAAGAGCAGGTCTCATTTTCAATTTAAAAGGAAAGTCTCACTTTCTCTGCTTTTTGTTTGTATGGATGATATCTATAACCACTACCTATTTTTAGCGAGATAACCGCTATATATTCATGTACAGTGCTTGGAAAATGATTGAAACCACAGATAATTCATCTACATTCGGGGTTAGAAAATATATTAATGCTTCACGTTTTACACACAGTGGGATACTTTTTGCTTTTGTATATTCAAGCAATTATATTATTATAACCCTCTAATGTTTAAGTTTCATCTTTTACCAATATAATGACATGTATATATATAATAAATAGAAATTGAAACCATGCAAATGAAAACATACCAAGAAAAGGAAGAGAAGAGGAAGCAAAGCAAGAGCAGTTCTCATTTTTTCAATATAAAAGAAAAGCCTCACTTTCTCTGCTTTTTGTTTTGTATTGATGATATCTATAACCACTTCCTATTTATAGCGAGATAACCAACATACGATAGCAAATCTATATGGAAAATGATTGAAACCACAGAAAATTCATCCACCTTCGGGGTACAGTAATATATATATATATATATATATATATATATATAGATAGATAGATAGATAGATAGATAGATAGATAGATAGATAGATAGATAGATAGAGAGAGAGAGAGAGAGAGAGGCGAGCGAAGATATGTGTAGACATGTGTATATTAAATTTGTGTATTGAACCAATTGCAATATGAAGTTAATTCGACATAATTTATTTAGTGACATGCAACTCTAAAAATGTCAAAACAATTGTTTTTTATTCGTCCATAACACAAACTACTTGGCACATTATGTTTATCTAAGAATATGCTTTCCAATTTCATAATTGATTGAAATACTTTTTTTTTTCATACCTCCTAAATCTCTCTTATATTTTTGTGCAAAATATGAGTATAGATGGGTGTCACCTTATAGATTCGCTAATGGGTATTTTTTTGGTCTTCAATCGTTGAGGAGTATATATAGATTCAATACTAAGCACCGTGGCTAGGTCACCAAAATATTAAACAATCCTCTACCACTTTAACAACAATTTGATTTTTTATTATTATCTAAATCTCTATTAATTGATGTCCTTAGTTAATGTTTTACTCACAAAAATGGCAACGTTGCATGCAAAGGAAAAAGGATTTCTTTCAACAATCAACTGGTTGGCGCAATCCTCATATATTTATGAATCTCCTGGCGGGCTTAAGCTGCTTTCATTTTCAATTTACAATAAAAAGAATAATTAGGCAATGACCATGGTGCATGACAATAATTAATAATTGATAGGGGACGTAATTCAAATCATTGGATCCAAGTGGGCCATTCATATAATTAGGCAATGACCATGGTGCATGACAATAATTAATAATTGATAGGTGACATAATTCAAATCATTGGACCCAAGTGGGCCATTCATATAATTAGGCAATGACCATGATGCATGGCAATAATTAATAATTGATAGTGGCCATAATTCATATATTATTATAATATATTAATTACACAACCAGACGTTTTTCCCAGGGTGAGCAATGACATCACAACAATAATAACAAATAAAAAGTTAGTATTTTCCATCATGAGAATACATTAATATATAAACTCTTTTTTTGTTATAAAGTTGTTCCTCCGCAGCTCGTTTTTTGTGTAATTCATAAATGTTTAAAGTCCTTTTTGTTTTACCATACCTCTACTTAAATTTTTTTTTTTTTAGTATTTTGTAATATATTTCATCGTCCTATATAGTACGTGATAATTGATATTTGTCCACACTCGACTGGAGGACATTCCATGTGAAGAAAATTAACATTATCTGTGCAAAAGTAAAGGACAAGCAACTTCCCATGGTCGGAAAATAAAGATATATAAAAGAATTAAGGGTGGGAGCGGGGAAGTTGTTTGATTGAATTCGAAATTTCATTTTAAGGGATTCATTTTATTTTTTTTCGCCCTCTCTCTTTCTCTCTAGAGAAGTAATGAGATTAAAGGCAAAAGGGGATTCCATTTCCCACGTTTCTATTTCTCATTTCCCTCTTAGGTCCAGTATTAGATAGTGCTTTCTAGTTGGTACAGCATCTGAAGTTTCATAAATAATAAATCAATGAGTGCAGGGAGAAACTAACTATTATTAATTTAGGTTTAAGCATTTTAAGTTGATATACTTCTACTAACCCGCATCACTAAAGAAAGAGGAAGCACCGAGATGGTTAAGTATAAGTCATGAATGAGCAATATATAGGGTTACTTAGGCTTAAGCATTTTGGGTAGGGATGTCAATTTCTACCCGTATATGGGGATCCCCGCTGTGACTGCCCATTCGGGGCCCCGCGGGGATGAGGATGAGGAACAAAATCCCCCCGAAGGTAATTCGAGGATGGGGACGGGGATCATACCCCCCACCCCGCCCCAAGTAGAGTACATATATACCACTTATTATGTGTACTATATATCATAAATACTAATAATATTTTAGTCTTTTCATATTTTTTATTTAATTTTAATATTGTGATTGTATTATTTCAGTTTGAACTTGTTATGATTTAACTTTAAATTTAATAATTTAATTATATATATATATTTTAAATTTTATTAGATTTTAATTTGTGATTTTTTAATTTTTTTTATGAACTTTTGATATCCCTGTGGGGATTCGCGGGAATCCATGGGAATGGGGATGAGGGAGGAATGCTCCCCAAGGCGGGGATTGGGGACGGAGACGGGGAGAGTACTCTCCGGCCCCGCCCCGCCCCGCACCGCCCCATTGACATCTCTAATTTTGGGTCAGACATATGTTTAACATTTAGATTGATTTTGCACATCTTAATTAGGATCTTATATGAAAAACAATTTTAAACCGTTTGTATTTAAAAGAACAACTTTATTTAAAGGTCGATTATGTGATTTTGATATGATATAAAAATAAAATCATAGCATTAATTAAACTAATTAATAATTATTTCATTTTTTGTATCATTAGTGCATCAAATAACAACTATAACTTTGATTTTGATCTTCTCACAATAATTAGTAGACTCTATCCCAAGAATAATAGTTTTTCTTCTGGAAGGTCGTACAATTCCAATACAATTCTTACTAGAGAAAATACGAGTTCTAGCAAAGTAATGGTTTCTTCTTGTTGGGATACATGAAGATTTGAACGGAAGACTGTACACAAATTCTTATCTATCTAACAATCGAAGTTATGTCAAATTACTATGCACTCGTGAGTTTTAGATGATTCTTTCTTTTAATAAAAATAAAAATACTAAGTTGTTTAAATGTTTTGTTTTTACTTAACTCAAGCAGGTATAAATATACATCATGAGGCCAATATGTGTTAGTTCAGTTCTTATAATTCGAAATATTTTATTTAAATTGCTTAGGTTCAATTTTCATTATTAAGAATTTTCTTGATAGACAATCTATAAGTAACAATATAAGTTCTTGTTGAAACTTGTGACATATCATAAACTTACAATTCGGTTACATTTGTCCTCCTAAATTATTATGTTAACAAAAAATATAACTGATAGATTCATCAGTTCCATACTTTATTAATAAAAAACATTTATACCTCATTTTCAAACACGTTTGAATAAGATGAATTTAGCTAAATCTTGGTAATATTCTTCCTATAAGGCTATAACCACTATTTTCTATAGTAGTTTTAATATATATATATATATATATATATATATATTTTGGTTCTATGGTAACAACATGATGAATTTAAGAAAATTAATTTTCTTAAATGCTGAGCCAAGACTCGAACTTAAATAATTAAAATATAGAGCACATCTTTTTAATCATTGGACCAACTCTTTCTATTTGTTCTTGTATTGAATCACATAAATTAATTAATTGATTGATTATAAGTACAAAACTTTTTTTACTTTACTTTATTATGTGAATTTATGGAGAGCTTGAATTAGATCTTAAGAGCTCTACCCCCTTATCTATTGGGTTATCTTTAAAAATATATGTATTCGAAATATATTATTTTATATAATATTTATTACATATCTCTGAATAATTTAATATATAAAATGTTAGAACTCTTGAGAGTTTGAGCTCTCCACAGACTATATTCTTCAACTTTTTATACTTATTAATATTTTATTATTTATTTTTCTACTTGATTTGAGTGAATCATTAAATTCATCAATGACTAGGCGTTAAGCCGTTTAATTTAAAAACTAGGCTAAGTTTATGGTGTAATGTAACTTTTAATTTGGTTGCACCAATACAATTGGCTGTTTTTTATACTCCATTAGATTGAATTTGAATTTAAATGAAAAACTTATTTTGACAGAAAATCCAAAGGCCAAATAACAATCATCTAATAGTTGCTTCGGTGGCAATGGTTGCCGCAATGATTTTTCCTAACTTCAAAATGCTTAAGGAAAACATTGATAAGGACCTCCACCCCAATTATTTGTGCATCCACTCCTGCTGAAAGTTATTTGTTAGATTAGTGTTATGTTTGAACTTATTTATTACAATAAATATTTATGTAATAATTTTATTTTATTTAGATGGGTTTATTAAATGTTTTTAATCCTATATAATCTGTTTTTGACTTTATTTTAATAAGTTAGAAATTGAAGTTTATAAAAATAAATATTTACAAAAATAAAAAATAGCTTAAGTGATAACATGATTAAATTAATCTTAATAAATTATTAAAATTTCATTTTTGCATATGCATTTATCGAAGTGGCAAATTTAATTATTATTTAGCTTATTTTAAACAATATTTATGAAAATAAAAATAAGCTATGCTAAAATAAATCCTTATTTAAGATGTTTATCAAAATTTCCCATAAAATATTATATGACATAGGAACTGATTGGATTCTATACTTGAACTGGATTGAGTTTGCTTGAGTTCTCTGTTATGCTCAGAAAAAAAGTGTGAAAGGATTCAATGCATACAAGCAGAAACATGGGTCTAAAATTTATATCTTGGATCCTCTTTCTTCATCTACTTGTAATCATGGTATATTAAGCGTTTAATTTTTTTTTTCTTTCTTGGAACTCTGTTTCTCTGTTGGTTTCTTTAATTAACAAGCAGGCAGCGACAGTTTGTAAAGAAAACAATTTTCTTTCGCTTTTCCTTTCTCAAAATTGCATAACTTAGTAAACTTTTGCAGTGTTCCTATGGAAGCCGAGCCAGGGAATTGGCTGGAACAGAAAACAAACTCTTGGATATTGCAGTGGAAGAAGGTGATACTAATTTCGAAGCAATATCTGATGACCATCAAACAGCACACACACAGCATATACCTGCTCACTTTACGACTCATATGGATCATATAGACCCTTCACTAATGGTGTTCTTCACCTTAAAAGATTTAAAGGTAGGGAAAAGAATGCCCGTTTATTTTCCCAAGAGAGACCCTGCAACCTCCCCTCGTTTGTGGCCAAGAGAAGAAACTGATTCAGTCCCTTTCTCATTGAACCAACTACCATACCTTCTCAAATTCTTCTCTTTCTCTCCAAACTCTCCGCAAGCCAAAGCCATGGTAGATACCCTGAAGGAATGCGAGAGCAAACCCATCAAAGGAGAGGTCAAGTTCTGTGCTTCCTCCTTAGAATCCATGCTTGACTTTACTCGAAGCATTCTTGGGTTGACATCTGATCTCCAAGTTTTTGCCACTTCCCACCAAACCAAATCAAGTGTCACTTTCCAGAACTACACTATCTTAGAAAGCCTCATGGAAATCCCAGCTCCCAAGATGGTAGCTTGTCATACTATGCCTTACCCTTATGCTGTTTTTTACTGCCACAGCCAAGAAAGTGAGAACAGGGTATATAGGATCTCACTAGCTGGTGACAATGGGGATAGGGTGGAAGCTATGGTTGTTTGTCACTTGGATACCTCCCAATGGGGGCCTGGTCATGTTTCATTTCGAGTTCTTGGGATTACGCCGGGAAGCTCTTCTGTGTGCCACTTCTTCCCAGCAGATAATCTCATCTGGGTCCCCAAACTGCAAGCCCACGGTTTTTCAACCGTGTGATTTTAGTACTGCGCTTACCTATGTGCCTCTAGGCTGATTGATGTTTGGGTTTTTCTTTGATTGCTAAATAACGTACTCTATGCAGAGCTAAAGAATGTAAAATTTCTTATCAGTATATGTAAGAGTCTCTGCTTCTTATTTTCAGCAAAGCCCTTGAATCCTAATGTTTTTCTTAGTTCATTTATTCAATATAAATTATAAACCGACCCCTTGGTCTGGTTCTTCCCTTTTTAATGGCCAGTGTTATCTGATCATAATTTAAAACAGTAGGCAATTTAGGCTCACCATAGAGAAAAAAATGTATAGGTTTGCATTCAGAATAAATGGTTTCTCCTGCTTGCTCATGTTATCTTCAATAACCATGTATTAACTTAAAGATCAAAACCCATCAACTATTTTGAATCCACGACATAACTTTCAAATGGGTTTGAACGGGTTTGATCGAAAAGCGGTCATAACTTTCAACAGAATTGGCTAGGTGGTGATGGTTTTCCGGTCTAGCCGGCCGGATCAGTCCAATTCTTACACTGAGGTTTATGCTACTCTGCTGACTCGAGACATTCTGAAACACATTAACAATTAATAACATTTAGAAATAAACATTTTCAACCGCCAAGCACCCAACATCCTTTGTGCAAGAATGGCAATTATCTTCTAGACCTGCCTATATAGTATATAGAATAAATAGTGGTGGCAGTTTTATACCATTGCATAGCAAGGGAAAAATGTACTACGAGTCTGAAACTCGTTTGGACAGGTGTTTCCCTTTTTTTTTTGCTAAATAGTGGAGGAGAGGTAGGAATGAAGATTTTGAGTTGAGACTGGCCACCAAGCCAATCACTAAAGAGATTAATTCCAAATGGAAATTAACATTCTGAAAAACTTATCACCTGCCTTTACCCTCAGGAAGATTAAATTGTATCCTCTTTGAAATTTTGAATCTAAATGAAAAGGCATACTTTCCTTTGAAATTTTGGGAAGGAAATAGGGGAAATAAAGATAAAAATGTTATCAGAATTATCAAAATCATCCAAGGTCCACCAAATAATTTTTTTTGCGTGTACTAAACAGTAGAAGTTTGGGGAGGAAAAGTTGCGAATGAATTTATCAAGAGCAATCCTGACAAGATACAGCATGTCTATTGATTATAAAAATTCTGCAGGACCGAAAAATAGATGCAGCAAAAGATGGATAACCATAACGATACATCAATAAATAAAGGATTCAAGCGTTCTACAAAAAGAGAGGTTTAGAAACATCAATAGCTCTCCTGCAAAATAAGCCTTAAATACTAATCATTTTCCCAATACAAGATACTATACATCATGATCTCTGTGGGCCATATCTCATCTAGAGATATGTGTATCTACTGTCTCTAATCATGAGCAAGTGATCAGAGCTTCAACCCTTTTTGATAGTTTGTTCAACCATGGCTTCCCGTTTCTTGAAACACTGGTTCAAAGTTCTTGACAAAAGGCGTCTGCTTCTGCTTCTGCTTCTTGGACAAAACATGGGTGTGATATAATATGATATTAGGCCTTATATCGAAGTCCCTAATAAAATGATCCTTCGCTGCATCTGATACTTGTGGATCTTGAACAAGGAGGTCTTTGATTGCTTCTGGCATAGGTTGGCCATTCATCATATTCTTCCAATAGTCTCCCAGGTCTTTTCTTGCAGGGCTGAGGTTGGCAACCTATTTCAGTAGAGAGAAAATATAAGGTCATGATCAACATATGATGAACTCGTTGGTTCAAATTTTAAACACAACTGAGTTATAACTTCAATAAAATTAGGAAATTCCTGATAGCTTGGATTTGATGCAAGTTATAGAGAAGCTTCAGAAAAGATAAAATGAATTTTCATAGAGCTGCTTCAGAAAAGCATACCAGGAGAAGAGAGAATACTACGAAAAAAGCAAAGATGGACTTCATTTATTTGCTAAGTTGTGGACACCTCGTTTAGATTTGTCAGTTTGAAGGCTAGGATCTTCAGCCTCAGACTATTTCCTTTTATAGGCCAGAAGTGACCCACGATATGTGTGTGTGTGTACATATATATATAAAGTTAATCTTATATGAGAAATGAGATGAGTGTACTTTCACAAATTTTGGATCCACCACGTAGCTTCATTTGAGTTAAAATAATCACACCAGAGTTTTCCTTTTAATCTCAAAGTGGAGTCGCTTTTTGTAAATTTAAGAACTTAATTTATATATATAAAGTTAATCTTATATGAGAAATGAGATGAGTGTACTTTCACAACTTTTGGATTCACCACGTTTCAAATAATCCCACGACCAGACTTTTCCTCTTAATCTCAAGGGGGGTCACTTTTTGTAAATTTCAGAATTATACTTAATTTATGCCGAGTATTGCTACTTGTATAATTAGCTCCAGAATGCAGACTGCAGAGTAAGGAAAAACCCGTACAGTGTGGATATGTGATTATTAGCTAATCTTATAGGGTAAGTGGCTTTTTCTCTACCCCTTGCATATGTTTGCTGAAGTCATTGCACTTCATCACTATTGCTATATTATATTTATAGTAATCATTTACTTTATTAAAGTTCAAAATGTGAGAGATCTAATACTGCCTTTATTAAGCACGACCGTAAATTAAATATAATCTATCTGCTAAACTTTAGTTTGATTGTTACCAGTGTTAAGCCATGGGTCAACAATTATCTTCTTTCTGCTGCACAATTGCAAAAACATACAACAATGCACAGAATCAGTTACTTTGTTCTGCCAAGCAAAACAAACAACCTCACAACCATTATACACAAACACAAACTCTTGCTTCTGCGACTTCATAACAAACCAACAAAAAATTTATTATGAGTTACATGCAACACATGGATGGTCGTTTAAGAAATGAAACCAAATTTGTATTTCAGATATTTGGGTTGACTTCAGAACAGTCATTGACTGTGTGTGACCCATAAAAATAGTCAATTTAAAGGTCCTAATTTTGACACATGTTTATTTATAACTAATGGCTGAGTTACGTGATTATGATATATAGTTCAAATTGTTTTATTGTAGCAAAAGGAAAATGAAAGTCCATAACAAATAAAGTAGAATACTAGAATCACTCTATGAGGACGTTTTCCATCCACCACTGAAAAGATTATAGATACATGCATCACCTTCCATGCAACATTGATTTTGCTTAAAAGTTTATTTAAGGCTGAATTTTTTAAAATAATACCTACATTATTGGTTAACAGGACAAAAGTTTGACCTTATAGAAATGTCTTGAATTTATTTAAAAGTAATGTGTAATTTTTGTTAACTAACCCTTGATATAATGGATTATTTAAAAGTTGGATTTAATTTCAATCCACTATCAGTGTAAAGTTTTTTTACACTGTCATCTAATAATGTGCTGACACATCATTAAAAAAGTTTGACTTTCTAGGTGGTTGTTGTGATAGTCAAACTATTTTAATGATTTAGCAACACATGATTGGATGCAATGTAAAATTTTACACTGACAGTGGATTGAAATTAAACTCTTAAAAGTTTGCCAAGAAACATGAAAAATTTTATTGAAGAATTGTAAAATGAAAAACTTATTATGATTTTTAAATTAGACCAAGCATTAAAAATTTTCTTTTTCTTTTTTATGAAATTCATTATTTTTATTTATTATTTTTAATTTTAATTTTTTTCTGAAATTATTTTATTTTTAGATTTTATATTCAATTATATATTTTTAGTTTTTATGTTCACTTTTTTATTCTTCTATTTTGGTTGTTTTTGTATTTTCTTTTGTTCAAAATTTTCAAGGTATTTCTGTTATAAAACTTGTTGGTTTATTGTAATATTGGTTTTTATTATTTTAACCAAGTCATTATTTCACATTTTGTATTTGTATTTTTTTATTTCATTTTTTAAATAATTTTCTAAGTATTTTTTAATATCTTTTTATTTTAATTTTGGATTTTAAAAAATTTCTCACACCAACAAATTCAATTGCTTTAATTTTTATATTATCATTTTCAGTCACTGTTGCCTACTGCATAGCACGTCTCTATCGCTACCACATAACACATCTCTATCACTATTAGCAAGTGCTTGGAGCAATTTAGAAATGCATAAAAAAATGGTGGTGCATTGATGTATGCCTTTTGAGACATAGGGAATAACAATCAAAATGTATAAAAAAAATAGGATAATTCATAAATAAATATTTTTTGAACTTAAAATATAATTTTAGTGGATGCGTACCAACATTATGCTGGAGGATGTTAAAAACATCCCACTTTATTGGATAAGTACTGTGGAATTGTCGCACTAAAGAAGTATTGTCTAAAGCTAACATTGTCCTTTTCTTTTTTGGTGCACACATTGTCTCTCTCTTTGAAGAATCTAGTTATTTTTTTTCTGATAACAGAGAGATACCGAGCCTCACATAAACCTAAACTGGACTAAGCGGTACTCATTTTGTGCACGTAAGAGGCGTAAGATGGGTGTCATGCTGACATACCAGCAAGCAACTCTGAATATTGGTTTATTAATGAAAAGGTTGACTCTGTCACACATCAAGCATATTGCTTATATATTCTCCTTTTCTAAAACAAAAAGGTATAGAGTATAGACGACTAATTTCATGACCACCGTACATGTCAAAAGAAGATAAAAAACTTATCTTTTAACAGTTCAAATCATCCGAACTATTCATATTTTTATGTATTTCTTAGCAAGTATATGTTATAAGAAATGGTCATATTAAAAAATGTTAGAAGATTTAATCAATAGATTTCATGTTGATCTAGGGTTGTACGCCTCGGAGGATTCCAACTTTGATTGTTAGCCAAAAGAAAGATGGAATTCAGTGGGAGTAGCCGAAGTATGTGGTAACCCGTGGGTGTATTTGGTAGCTATGAGATAAAGTTTACAAAAGACAACCCCACATTAGATAAGAGTTCACCAAAATGCGCCAACAGGATTGATTCAGGTGGTAAGAATCAAGCATTTTGCCTGAAAGGCCTAAGTTCAATTTCTGTTGTCAGCAATCTCCTTTGATATGCGATCTGTAAGTTACATTGTAAGCTAAAGCTTGTGGCACGAGACCTTGAAACGTAGTAGCCTCCCCTCCCCTAATTTTTATTTTTCAAGAAAGAGTTTGCAAAAATGCTCGGTTGGATTTTTTCTTCAAAGTCAACTTAAATGTGCATCACTAAAAAATGATTATGATGCTTAAAAAGAAATCGAATCAAAATTCAGTTGCACTTTGTTTTGTTTCCAATAGGCTCATGCGTAGCATGTAATTCCTATTTTAGTATAGGGATTTCTTCTGTTTTCTGTGGGTTGTGATCTATCCGGATATGCCAAAGTCAACTTAGTTTCTGCATCAGAATGCCAACTTGTCCTTATAACAAATAATTTTTCATAAGGAGTTTCTATCAGTGTAAATTCTTAATTGATTAATGTGTTGTTATCTGGGAGAAGACACAACGCATTTTTTTTTCCTGTCAACTATGTGATGCTATTTGATCCCAAAAATTAAATGGCACTTACAATCTATACAAGTTAGAAATAAACCTTCCAAGTTAATTATGGTATCAAAGTTGCGTCAGTTTAATTAAACAATGTTCAACTCATTAAATATTAATGGGGGAAGGTAGAGTTAACTTTTGAAGGAAGCCATTGGCCAAGTGCTTTTCCACATTCCACTAGTTGAAGAAAGTTTAGCTATACCTTCCCCTACCCCCCATATTCCCCATTTATCTCTTGGGAAATCAGTGCTTCATTAGGTATTACAGCATACTTGGTTAGGGTCCAGACCGAAAATTGGGTTGATGGCGTGTGATATTGATATGATAATGTTAAAATTTTCAGAGCAATACTTCTCACGCATGTGTATATATGGTGAAAAGAAATATATAGAATGAAGCTTGTAGAAGAAAACTAGATTGTTCTCATAGGCTCAGACTTTAGAAAAGGCATAATCTTATCATATTGGTCTTTTTCTTTATCCTCCGTTGACTTGATCTGCAGATGTGTCCCTAATACCCTATGGCGTGTGAATCACCAAATGGGTGAATCATGGTTGTCACTTTAATTGGTTTCTAACAGCTTCTCAGTTCCATTTGAGATCTTTACTCAAGCACAGCCTTTAATCAAGGTTTTAGTGGGTTGCAAGAGTTGGAAACTTTTGGGTGGACTTGTGGGATGAGCTAAGCCTTGAGGTCCATGACAGCTGCTTTAGATTGAACAGTTTTGCCAAAATTCTCGGTCTCCCACTACATGGGACGCAAAAATAGTCAAAGGAATTGATTAAGAGACACCATGATACCTGAGAACTAGTGAATAGTGAGGGAGGTATGAATCAAGAAGTGATATGATCTGTTGCCACTACTTGTTTAGTCAAAAGTCTACCAAAGGATTGTGGTTCCTTTTTCTTCTTCCTTTGTTTTTTTCTTTTCTTTTTTCACGATCCTGTTGATATGAGAATGATAGCTTTTATAACCAAATTTCTCCAAGATCCCTTAACATGATTTTTCAATTATTTTCTTTTGCCTTATGGATTATTGCAGATTGCACAAGGCAGTGGCGCTCGAATGATAGCTATAATATCTGGGAGAGACATACAACTGAAAGAAGTATCATATGATTTGCAACGGCTTGCACCAGACGGTCATATACTTACTAATATCATGCAGGATGAAGGCGCTTGTGTAGCAATGAATAACAAGCAAGTCAAAAAGGATGATGATGATGATGAAGATGAAGATATAACGGCGATAAAAAAAATCAAAGGAAGGAAGATATGTAAAAGAAGATGATGAAGATGATGATCATAAGAAGAAGATATGGAAGCATGTTGATAAAGATGAGGATGATGGTGAGGATGAGAAGATAAAAAGATCATAGGAAAGGATGTGCATGCATGTAAGCCATCCTTTGTGAATCACAATCACATGAATCATGAGATTATGTTTGGATGAAGGAGTTTAGAAGCAAAGAAAGAGGATGGCTAATTTTTCATTTTAAGTAAACATTCTCCTTATTTGAGAATTTTTTAAAATGAAAGAAATAAAATAAGATATTATAATAACCTTCCAATCATACCCTATTCATTTTTATGAGCATTGTATAATTTTATCAATTTAAAAATAAAAAAGTTACCTCTCCCATTCCTTTTCCTCCAAACTCCTCTATTCAAATATATTCTAAATGTGATTTTCACCCCTAGTATCTGAAGGTTGGCAAAACAATGGCTATCTATTTTGCCAAGAAAGATTATTCAACATCTCCAAAATTTCTGGCTAGAGAAGCTGACCAAATTCCTTTCTCATCAAAACAACTACCCTTCCTTCTCAAATTCTTCTCTTTCTCCAAATACTCTCCCCAAGCCAAGGCCATACGAAATATACACTTACAAATGTGATTTTGAACATATGGAAGGAGAGACCAAGTTCTGTGCTACATCCTTGGAGTCCTTGCTTGATTTTGGACGTTATCTGCTTGGATCCAATGCTCAATTCAAAGTTTTGACGACTAGCCATCTCCTTTTTTTGGTGGGGGTAATGTTTTCCACTTCATTATTACATCCTTGAATAATACCGAACATACAGAACCTTCTAAAGAAGTCACTGGGGGAATATGTTAGTATTAAGGGCTTGAGATAGTTAGTAGCAAATTTTTTGGTGCACACTACATTAGGCATTACCTGTTCGTCTAAATTTGGAACAGCGTCGTATGGCACTTGCCTCTTATGTCTTGCTTGTGGAGTGTGTACTGCACAAGAAGATGAATTTATTTTACATCATTTTTATTACTTGTCCGAGCTTGGTTCTTAACTCCACTATGTTGAATTCCCTGCTACTGCCATGGGCTAATTTTGTTGAATGGTGGCGTAGTCTTGTGGATAATTTCAAATGCCGCAGCCCGCAAGGTTGGACCGATTTAAGTAATTCAGCTGCACTAATCGCAGGGTATTTATGGAAAAATCGTGATAATGTGATTTCTTTATAATAAAAAAAGCTGTAGTCTTGTTCAAATTGTTGCAAAGTGGCTGCTCACAAAATGGGTAGTGTTTCTTATAAAAGTTATCTGGAGTCTTCAAAGAGAGAGACAATGTGTTCACACCCCCCGCCTAAAAAAAGAGAGGTTAGCTTTAATTTTTTTGTGCTTCGACCCGTTAAGCTAAGCATTTAAGTTACCAGTGCTACATTTTTGCTACAATGAAATAATTTGAACTTTTAACTGCAAAGTTTAATCGTTATATATCAGTCAACTCAAGTGGCTAGTATTGAATGAATCGAAATAGGGTTTGATTCTCATATAAACAAAAAAAAATGTATTTTATCAAATACCCACAGTTGAAGTCCCATCTAACTTCATCTAATCTAACAATCAATAATACTGCCCATCTGAATAAGGATACTAAAATAAAACTCAGTTTGGCCACCAAACAAATTATTATAATATTTTTTTTTTGCCTTATTTTATTATTTATTCTTTAACGATTATTTTTAGCAACGAAACGGGCCACAACACAATTGGTCCAATAAGAATAGGGAGCCCAATGGGCTTTGTAGAACCGAACCGTGGACCGTAGTAGAATCGAATAAAAGGTTGGTGTTTCTTGGCGAATGCAGATACGCCTTGTTTTCGTGTTTCAACTGTATCCCTGCGAAATGGTAGCTCCAGCTGTCTCAGTGCCTGCGAGTGCTAGCTTCACTGTCGCTTCTGGCAGGAGAAATTCGTCCCACCTCGTATTCTCACACAGGTTCATATTCATATTACCCTATCTAATTCCATCCAATGTTCAGCTTTTTGCAAATGTTGTTCTAAATCCTAAAATTGAATTGCCATTTAGCAGAAACCCATGCTCCATAGCTTCTTCCTTGCCAAGCCCATATGGCGACTCATCAAAAGTTGGTAACTTTCTAATTTTATCACTACTTCTATAGCTGTAATTCGAAAGTTGGTAGCTTTTCTGTACTGGCAAAGTTTAAACTCGCTTTGAGTACGACCCATTTGTCTTATAGCTTCATTTTATTCTAGTTTAAATCTCTTTGGGTGTGATTCTCCTTATTGGAAGCAATAACTTTCTTAATTCAAGTAAAATTGATCTAGTTGTATGATAAGAGTGTCACATCGTTGTAGTAACTAAGGTTTTTCACTTGCACTGTAGTACATTTTTTTTTAATTGCCACCATATGGTTCATTGATAATGTAATACTCATTACACCATTAGTGGATCAAAATTAAATCCTTTAACAAATAATTGGTTTTTCTTTTCTTTTCTTTTCTTTTTTGCCTATTATCATTTACTCTGTTATTGGTTGTACTTATGATGCATAAGGCAATGAATTACGGGTTCGGACTACTTTGCATTTGCACACAAGAAAGAATGTTATGATAGGTATATTTTTCTTTATGCAGGGTTATCAAGTAAAAGCCGTGGCTTTCCTTTAAAACTTGATGAGAAAAATACCCATGATGCTAGTACAAGGTACATATTTGTTCCCTTCCTCTTTCAAGTGCTTCATGTATTATTATGTGATTGTTTGGTAAGATGCTTTTGAATACCTATTTTTGTCCATTTTGCATTGTTCAAGGCCTGACTTTGTGTGTGATTCTTTACTGGAAAAGTAAGTGTACGCGTATAGAGGTGAATTAGGTTATAAAGGACTGCATTGTGAAACACTACTAAAGCATTCAGCTGATAGGTCGTGGCTTGCTGATAAGCACCGTGAGTCGACCTATAAATACAATTAGTCTCAGGGAGTATCGTTGTAGCTAGACTTCAGATGTCTTTTTTAGTTAATTTTATATGTACCTTTTTTACTTGAATTGAAACTATTTCTTAGAGGATTCTCTCACAGACATGAATTTAGTGCCCAGTCTCTGCAATTTTTTTTATTAGTAGTGAATGGAAAAACAACTTATTGATATTCCAGTCTACTTGTAGTTATGGTGCAATTGAAGCCAGGAAGGGAAATCCACCGATAATACCAGCAGTGATGACTCCTGGAGGACCTCTGGATCTGTCATCTGTTTTATTCAGGAATCGTATAATATTCATAGGACAGCCAGTTAACTCACAAGTGGCTCAAAGAGTTATATCACAGCTTGTGACTCTGGCTACTATTGATGCGGATGCAGATATACTGGTTTGTTATGCCTTGACATTATTATTTTACTTTTGTCCAGTCCTGAAGTAGGATTTATAGTGAACTGCTCATATTGGCAGGTGTATATAAACTGCCCTGGTGGAAGCACATATTCAGTGTTGGCAATTTATGATTGCATGTCTTGGGTAAGATTGTAAAGGTTTTGTCAGTCCCCCTCAACTATATACCTTATATTTTGAACCCATTTACATTTTCCCTCCTTTGCTAGTTACTTTAATTCCTTAATTGTTGTCAATGTTTCTACCCTAACAGCATTTGGTGACTCCATTTGTTTTCAGATAAAGCCCAAGGTTGGTACAGTATGTTTTGGAGTAGCTGCAAGCCAAGGAGCACTTCTCCTTGCAGGTGGGGAGAAGGGGATGCGCTATGCAATGCCAAATGCACGCATAATGATACATCAACCGCAGAGTGGATGTGGGGTAAGAGTCAAGCTTTTGAAAATTTGTTACAAAACATGCACTTGAGATTTGAGAAGCTGAGAAATCATAAAACAGAAAAATCCCGATACTGTTTTGGCATAGGAACAGCATAATAATGACAGTTTGTTTGTTTAGAGTTATGTATTGTGAAGGTCACTGGCATTTGCCTGCACTGGCAATGCAATAATAATACGATATCTGCTTAAAATTTCTATTACACCTGATTAAATTGAGTGCATCTACTTTGATGCAATGAATATTAAGCATATTATGTGAAACTAATATGCCGAATGGAACATAGCAGCATTAAGGAAACAATGGAAATAGAGTATCATGTTTTAGGTACCCTGAATGAAGTTGGCAAACATGCTTGGCCGTACACATGCACATGTGTATGTATTTTAAAGTACTTTGGAACAAATCAACCCCGAAAAAAAGAAGAAGAAGAAAGTGCGTTTGGACTTGAAATAAATATAATTTATATAATTCTATGCTCTTATGTCTGCTTTTAAACTCCTTTGCTTTACTCAGGTGCAACTTCATTTCACTTTTAGGCAGAGAAGCTCACATGCAGACTGCATCTTTCAAGCTTATCGTAGAACATTTTATGTAGTTTGACACATGTAATGTATAGATGCATAATGCATTAACTTATGAAAGTAATTTGTTCTTCACTTTTTACATGAGAAGTACTATAAAATAATTTTGATTGACAGGTAGCAGGATAAATTTTTGGATATTATGTGAAGTTCTTTTGTCAAAAGGCATCATGAATCTGATTGTTCGTAATCCGATTCTGTAGGGTCATGTAGAGGATGTGAGACGCCAAGTGAATGAAGCTGTTCAATCTCGCCATGTTAGTCTTTCTTCCCTGAGTTGCATAATTCTAATAATTTCTTGACAACTGTAATACTCCTATGAACTTGATTATGCTGGAAACAGGATTTTTCATTAATTCTGAAATGTGGCATTTATATTTGTGACAATCTGATAGACCCCCACCACTGTCTAAGGTGTATAATAGGAAGAGAATTAGGAGTAGGGGATCTGGCCCCAAGGCAGCAAGGGACACATTGTGACTTCAGATAACTAACTACCTACGTGGCAAGGGGTGCAGATTGTGACTTCAGATCAGAAGGGGTATATAGAGAAGAGAGGGGGGAAAGTGAGAGGGAGAGAAAATTGTGAGTAAGGTTTGGGGGCCTTGGGCAAGGAGGTTGCAGGACCCTCAAAGAGCCTGCATTCCTGTCTTTCTCTTTTCATTTCTGTTTTTATTTTACTTCTGTCTTTGAGAGATTACAGAGGCTTTCCTCTGCTGTAAGGAGTTAATCTCCATATTTTCCTAAAGAAATATAAGTAGCTATCACAATCACAGAAGGGTATGTAAATCTCAATTCATTGTCATGTGCTGCCTTTCGGAAACCCTGTGACTGGAAATCTATATCTTACACGGCCTTCTTAAGGAAGAATCTTAAATTACAATTTTCTATGTGTATGAAACCGAAACCTTCATTTAACATGTTTTCTTTATGCTCAAGTTTCCATGGCAGCAATTGCTTTGTTCTTTTTCTTGTTGTAGTTGATTTGACAGTTCTTGAAATGCCAAGCCTAAGCGCCTCCTCTTTCCCTTCTATTTTGAGTACAGAAAATTGACAAGATGTATACTGTTTTCACCGGACAGCCATTAGAGAAGGTGCAACAGTACACAGAGAGGGACCGCTTTCTGTCTGTTTCAGAGGTAATGTGAACCTTTCTTCTTCTATAACTGAGAGGACATGTTGATTGAACTGAGGACAAACTCTGGAACAAACCAAATGTGCTGTCTTTCCAATAAGAAACAAAATTTAGGAAAAGAAGTTTCTGTGGATGGAAAGGAGTAGATGTTATAATGTAATTTGGGTTATCTATCTAGGTAATACCTGTAAAATATTAGATTGGCTTAATTAGTCTTTATGAAAATAATGCTTGGGAAAACACCATTATTGGTTGTAACCTGAATAAACAAACATTTGTCTCTTTTGTGAGTGGGATTATTAAGATGACTGATGGCAGTAAAGGCTGCTATTATGTTCTGATCTCAGGTTCTATAATTGGTGATCCTCTAGGCACTTACTGTTTACTTTCTGTTACTGCCTTTTGTCATTGCAGGCTTTGGAGTTTGGTCTTATTGATGGTGTCCTGGAAACAGAGTACTGAATACAAATTATTTGCAGGATATTTTTCTTTTCTCAAAAGTTGAAAATGTTAATTCTTGTTAAACTGATATTGTAAAATGTTGAGAATGGTTTTTTCCTCTTAGTGCCTCAGAATTATGCAATTATCTGAAAGTTGACTTTCAGAGAATGGTCGATCTAGTTTCAATTTGCAATGATGAGTTTAAGGTAGCTAACCTTTGGTGTCCTTTTGATTTGAGAACCAAAGTATACACCACAAACTTGTGCTTTGATGCACATGTTTTGGGAAGTATCCAGTTTCCAGTTTCTTTGATAATTTACCGCGGTTAGAGCATAGTGTGCAATATGTATCTGAAACTGACTTTCATGTACGTTTGTTTTCGTGCTGCAGAACTATGACAGTATTGAAATTTATAATTTCTATAATATAATATGATAAAGGAGTGCTGCTTTGAAACATGCAACCGGGTGTGGTTCCTGGCTTCTTAGTTGTATTCGGATCATGGATTACAAGACATGATACTGAGTACTGGTGACCAAAGAGTAATTAAATGTCTCAAGCGTGTTTCGATAGGAAGATAGGAAGGTACCCACACCCCTCCATCTTCTTTCATATACTGTGCTAGATGTACTCATGCATAGCACTCTTTAGGCGTCCATATATTCATTGATCCGGAAGAAACCTCCAACCCAACCCTCCTTTCTTTTTCCTCGAAGAAAGTTGCACTGCCGGTTCTTTAAAAATAAATAAGGAAAGCGAAGTTACGACACTTAATCAGTGTTTTAAAAATTGGTTTAATGGATTGGATCGTAAATTGAACACCTTATCAAAATCGTCGGTGCGGTCGAGCCACTCAAAATTAGTAAGAACCAATAAAACGGGAAAGAATTGGTAAAATCGGTGAAAACCAGCGAATCGCTAATTCACTAACTTCAGAGGATTGGTGGTTTCTGTGACTGTTTGAAGGACTTCAAGGAGCAAGGCTCCCTCCTCTGCGGTGGCGTTATCATGGACGTCTTCAACATCGAGCAGGCGCGCATTGCCAAGGAGGTCGTATCCTGTACCTTCATGGCTCTAAAGTGCATCCCCACCAACATCCGAGCTCAATGCGACGTTGCCTGTATGAGTGACCCCAAACTCATCAAAGAGATTAAGTAAGTTGTCACCATCTCGGTCATGGCCACAGCCCGAATCGGGCATTTCCTCGAAACTCAAATCCTCGATGTCATTGGCATTGAATATTTGATTATGTCGGCAAAGCTTGTGAAGTCTATGATGATTGGTAGCTGATATGATATTTGGGTTATTTTATTTTATTTAAATTCTGAATTTTTTTAATTGCTTTTTCAGATGAATTTGATTGTTGAATGCAATGTTGTTAAAGGCGGGTTAAACAGTGAATCAAAAAAGTTTTTGTTCAAGTTTAACTGGTTTAACCATTTAGTTGAATCGGATGATGTCATAATTACATATTAAATAATATATATATATATATACCTCACTCATAATGCACATTACTAATAATAAAATGCATAATAAGGTTTTGGAGTTTTAATTTTCAAGCTTCGTATTACTTTCAATTGAGTAGTCAAGTGATTGAAAATTTTAAATAAAAAAATAGATGGTTGATTCACATAAAATTGGCCAGTTCATCAGTTTTGTCCAATTTTGACTGGTTCAATCATGAATTTGATTTTAGCATTGAATTATAATCGGATGAGGGATCGATTCACAGTCTAGTCGGCCAATCGGTCCGAAAACCACTGGTTGAATGAGTTCAAGATATTAATTAAAAAAGCTAGGAATTTAACACGTTGAAGATATGTGTGTGTGTTTATATTTTTATATGTATATATTTAATTATTTGTTCAACTACCAGTTCAATCGGTTAAATCAATCAAATTATCAATCACTTTCCCTTTTAGTTCTTGATTCAACCAATTTTTAAAACATTGTTTGAATCAAAGCAAATGGATAAAGCAACAAAGGAGTTATTGACCATAGTATAAATTGAGTAACGCAGCTTCTTATACAAAGGAAAATTATTTACTTCCTTTAGAGCAGGTTTGAAGGAATAATATGTAAATGTTGGCATCACTGACATGCATCAATAATTGACTATAAATTAAGTAGTGCAGCTTCTTATAAAAAAGAAAATTATTTACTTCCTTAAGATCAGGTTTGGAGGAATAATACATAAATGGTAACATCACTTCCATGCATCAATAATTGACTAGAAATTAAGTAACGCAGCTTCTTATAAAAAAGGGAAATTATTTACTTCCTTAAGATCAGGTCCGAAGGAATAATATATAAATGCTGACATGACTGACATGCATCAATAATTGCTTCTATTTTTTTTTCTTCATGTACGGACTTTATCTTTACAAAAATTTCCATAAACTCCTGTACAAGCTATTGAATAACATAGCCCTATTATGATTTTTTCTAAATAGTTTAGATGAGTTCACTTGAAAGTTGTGAGAGCCTGAGAAGTTTGTGGTGATAAAATTTGTACAGATATCATTACTTTTTTAAATAAAGAAAAAAAAAATACTCTTTTTCTTGTGAAAAGAAAGTCAGAAAAAAAAAGAGAGTCTGATATCTTTACTAAAGTAGAGAGAATTTAAGTTTATTTATCTCCTTTTTAATCAAGTAACCTTATGAAGGAATGAATTTTTTAAAAAACTAAGTTGTCATTTGTCAAATAAATTTTTTACGGCACGATACAAATTGTCAGCGGCTAAAATGGTTTATTTTTCACTGACGACATTTTTTATATGCATGTTACAATGAAAAATCTCAGCTTCTTCCTACTCTATTATAAATCTAGGTGCCTTCTAATTTTGGTTCCCTTACCAGCATTTGAACTTGGTACCCCGAGGAAATGTCTTCAAATTCCAACACTTGACACTTGGTGCCTTCAAATTTAGCTAATAAATAAAAACAAAACAATAGTTTATATTAAAATTGGTTAAGAATGTCATTATTGAGACATTGGATAATCAAAATGGACGTGATCCGAACCGAGGAAACATGTAAATGGGAGACGGGTTCTAGGCTTTTAGTTGCATTCTGATGATGGATTAGATTATTACAACTAATTAATGATATATACCTACAGGGTGAAGTGTTGTTTTGGTTAATCTTTTGTCGCTTGTAGGCCAAGGTGCTGATATATGCAAATTGGATTAAGAAGATTAAACTAACAATGGCCAATCACACCAGACCAGAGGACGCGTTTTTACTATTCCTCCATCACCTAGCCTGTGGAATAGGAATAGTACTATTCCGGCTTAGACCATTGCCAAAAAACGAAAGGACCAACTACCTCAGACTGGTTGAAGAGAAGCCTGACGATTTTAATTTTTGTGTCATAGGCAGAGTACATTAGAACAATGCTGCAATTCATGAGTTGGTAATCAAAAGCAAATTAAATAAAAGCTCTTGTGGAGAATAAAATTTTAGAACACTCATGATTGAATAGGTAAACAATGAAAAGTAAAAATTAGAGAACGAAATCTAAAATAAGAATAAGTTATATATATATTATATTCTATCTTCTCATATTTGTATATATTATATTAGATAAATACAAAATTGTTTTTTTTTTAAATTACCTTTTTAGTAGACCAGTTGGATTTCCTGGATGTGGATACACTACTTTTGAAAGGAACTTTCCTATCTCTTGTTTCAATGCATTTGAAGGATAAGGATAGATAACCCAATGCAGAAAAATAGGATTAGTATAGGCATTACCTAGTTTATTATTTCCGACTTTTTGTAAAACTTCTTTTATAATTGAGTTTCGTAGATCTTGACCCAATGCTGGAGGAGTTTTGTCTCCATGCGTGACGAGTTGCAGGAGGCGTACGTTGCGGAAGTTAGTCAATGCATTATGCCTATGCAGGTGCATTACCCACTACTCAAACCATTTTAGATCCCCAAAACGTGTTTTTGTTAATAGATTTGGGAAACTCAATCAATTTTTAAGAGGAAAATGATACTTGAACATGTATATTCATTTGCATGGTGTGATGTTATACGGTTCTGGATTTAGATGATACATAATTTCATTCAAATTTAACTTATTTACATTCTTACTCCAATATTTTGTAAGTAACATTGCATAAAAGTTAAGGTAAGATGCACGGAAGGAATTGCGCAACTATATATAGAAGAGGTTGCATATGACTAATGTGAGTTTATTCATAAAATAAAGTTCATGTATTTAAAATTTGTTTTCATATCCATGTGTAAAGACGATATGATAACTTTGTCCAGTTTACTATGGAAACTGCAACGCTCCTTTCTTTACTGGTTTATCCTTGTATATAACCAACTTGTATTAATATATTAGAATTTCCAAGTTTTTGTATGCGCTGGTAATATTATTTTATACAATATACACCATGGATGAATCCTCCCTAGCGCTGATAAAAAGGCTAGTGCACTGCAAGAGGAACACATCCTCACTTCACTAGTGAAGAAGCTCTTTCTTTCAATATAGCAGAAAGATGGCTCCTACGCTTGCACTTCGGTTTCTTTCTTTTGTCCTTTTTTTATTGATGGTAATTCAATTATGCATGGTATTAAGCTTGCATGGATCCCATACCTTGTAGAAATATATCCACTGTTTTATAAATATCTTCTACTATTTCAACTTAATTAGTTACTCGTTTATGTGATCCTCCACGTATATATTGTAGTACCATTAAGCATGATTTTCCTAAGATTCTCTTTTAGCTAGGCTTGTAGAGGTCAGTACTCTTTTTTTACCATTTGAAGTATTATTAGTAAGAAGAGGTAGGTACCTATATACCTTTAAAATAGGGCTTTGTTACTTACCATATAGAAGCGATCTCTCCTATATACGTATTAATTTCCGAATTTTGGGTCACTCATTTCCTTCACATTGACTTGCATTGTAGAATGGTCACGGCAGCAGTGCCAGAGATATGAAGGTAGAGCTGCGAGATCATAAACAAGTGGATTCGTACGGAGCCACACTAGTTTCCAGAGATAAGCCTTACGTAGCTGGGTACAGAACCACTTCAGACTCCACTCAACCGTACATAGCTGGGTACAGAACCACTTCAGACTCCGCCCAACCTTACATAGCTGGGTACAGAACCAGTACCCACGAGGTCAATGATCCTTACATAACTGGGTACAGAACTACTGCTACCCATGAAGCTAACCAACCTTATATTACTGGGTATAGAACTACTCTTTCCCATGAAGCCAATCAACCTTACATTACTGGGTACAAACCTACTGCCCATGACTCCAATCAATATGCTTCTGGTGCCAAAAAATATCCACAAGAGTCTACCCATGATACCACTGAACCTTATATAACTTATTATGGTGAAATTGGTTCTAAAAAAGTCTCAAAAAAGTCTGTCCAGGATTCTGGTAAACCTTACATAACTCAATATGGTAATCTTGATCCCAAACAAGACCCAAAGGAGTCTACCCAAGATTACGCAGCTACGTACAAAAAGAAATCAGAAAATGCTTATGCAGCCAAAAGGGGAACCATGCAGTCTTTCATAAACAGAAAAACTGGGCAAGACTTGGAAGAGTCAAAAGTGGGGCCGCCATCTTCCAATGTGGACCATACAGAGGCATTTAAGACAGGGTTTTTCACTTTAGATGATCTTTATGTAGGGAATATAATGACACTTCAATTTCCTGTCCAAGAGTTTTCTCACTTTCTTGCAAGAAAAGAAGCCGACTCCATTCCTTTCTCAACGTCACAACTCGCAAGTGTCCTTCAACTCTTCTCAATCTCTGAAGATTCTCCTCAGGCCAAATCCATGAAAGGCACAATTGAACAATGTGAAGCAGAACCCATCACAGGGGAGACCAAGGTCTGTGTTAGCTCTTTAGAGTCCATGCTCGAATTCGTTGGCGCCATCATTGGTTCAGAGGCCAACTATAATATTCTCACAACCAGCTACCCCACAACCTCAAGTGTCCATTTGCAGAACTACACTATTTTGGAAGTATCACAAGATATCAATGCTCCTAAATGGGTAGCTTGCCATCCTCTCCCTTACCCCTATGCGGTTTACTATTGCCACTTCATAGCGACAGGGAGTAAGGTGTTCAAGGTCTTCCTAGATGGTGAGAATGGAGATAAAATGGAAGCTCTTGGCGTTTGCCACTTTGACACATCTGATTGGAGCCCAGATCACATTCTGTTCAAGCAGCTTGGAATCAAGCCTGGGGAGGCTCCAATGTGCCACTTCTTCCCTGTAAAACATCTTCTGTGGGCTCCTCGGCCTTCAAAAGCCACCACGTGAAGGGAGTTCTGTTTCATAACCATGTTGCTGGGTGTGTGTAATAAAGGTCAATCTCAGCAACCGATCGATAGACCTTAACAGCCTGCTGATGATCAAGTTCCTTGTATGGACTACCTCTATATTTGTATGTCTTGTGCCTTGTTTTATGTATAATGTGGTAGGCAGAAAGATTGAAAATACTTCCTTGTTGGTCTTTATGTGCATGCGGGGGCTGCACGGCACATCAGGAATGAAAACATGGACTTGTTGCAACCTTAAATCCATAATAAACATTTAGGTCACGTTTAGATAGGTTTACATCCTGTTTACTTATGCTTATCTATTATAATAAGTGCTTATGAAATATTTTTATTCTGTTTAGATGAGCTTATTAAAACAACTTATGAAACTTATATAAGTTGTTTTGGGCTTATTTTTATAAGTTAAAAATTTAAGCTTATGAAAATAAGTTATTGTGAAAGCTAAAAATACCTTAGTACTAGTTGTTTTTATAATAATTTTTAACAAAATTAACCTTAAGAAATTGACACAATTCATAACGTATTCTTCAAATGTTTGACTAAAAGATTTATGAAAATCACTTATCAAAGTGTTTATCTATACACTATTTATCTTATTTTAGACAGCGCTTATGACAATAGAGCTTATTAAATAAGTTTTACTCTAATAAGTACTTATTTAAACTATTTATCCAAACTGAGCCTTAGTCCAGTTGAAGCAACTACTGTGTGAGACTAATTGAGTAAAGTTGCGCGTCTTCTGATTCAAACCCTGACATCGAAGAGGCTCCTTAACTTGCTTATCATTTAAGTCACCCCCAAAGTTTTATAACTTATTTTGTGCAATTATTTAAGAAACGCGTCATTCTGAATGCACTCAGTCTTAGGCTAGAAAAGGTTAAATACATTCAACCGAAAAAAAAAAAAGGTTAAATACCATCACTACGTGTGATATGAATGTGATCAACTACTCATTCTCTAAACTGTCAAATTTATACAGACTATGCCATTTCCATTACATTGAAGTACACTAGGGCCCAGGGGAATGCGTTTCTACTGCCAAGAGGGAAACACCTGTGTGCCTTTTTTTAGCGTTTAAATTAAGGATCCTTAATCTAATTCGGAGAAAAAAAACAAACTAGATCACATTGCCTTCAAGAAACGGGGAAGAAGAAATAACTGAAAACTAATTAGTAAAGTAGAAAACTTGCAAGTACTACGGGCTGTAGAAAGTAGAAACCATATATAAAAATGTTAGTTGCATGTAAGAGAGGAAAATGCTATATATATCAGCACAAAATCGTTTCATAATACTGTGAATCATGAAAGTAATTTAGGTCCAATCCAATTAGTGTGTTCTACAAAAAAAAGAAAGGAATTTATGTGGTGATAATTTTCTCAGTGGCGGTTATCCTAACCATCACGATTGTAACGCGAAAATTTTCTAGTGGAGAGCTTGGATGTAAGTGTAATTACTAGGCGTTGCAAAAAAACAGAGAATAAAAGATTCAGTGCCATGAACTAGAAAGACAGAGTTTTGGACTTGTTGATGGTGTTCTCTGCATGCGAACATAGTACATTAAATCCAGATTATTTGCCTGATAATTTCTTGTGGTGTAAGTTGAAACTGCCGTGAATCCAATATGGAGCTGGTATAGATGAGCTTTAAAAAAATATTTTTTATATGATTTTTTTAAAAATAAAAATTATTTTATGTTAATTTGAAATAATATTTTTATAAAATAGATTTGAAAAGTTTTTTTTATGTTATAATTTTTTAAAAAATATCTAGTATTTGAACTTATTTTTTGTTTTTTTTTTAAGGAGTAGCCTATAAATAGTAGCGTCATTTCTAGAGGATAGAAGACATTACACTGAACTCCAATTTTCTGCCTTGATTACAAAAGCCACTTTCCTCTTTGATGACGATTTGCCTTTTCGTAAGCACGTGACCAAGCAATACATTTGGAAATTATCAAACATTTTCTCTTTGTCAACGTGCTAAACATATTTCTTACCTATTTTTTTATAACGAATTTATGACTTTCGGCTAGACAGAATTTTTTGGTCATTAAATAATATTGACATGTCATGATTTTATTTTATTTTTGGTGTTCTGACATATCATGATTTTGATACCATAACACGTAACGATAAGGTAATTTCAAAATGCATAACAAATGATCTCTTAATCCAAAACAATACTGCACAGAAGATTTTGTCAATGGATTTCTGTTGACTTTGAGAGAAAAAAAAAAAAAGTAGGTAATGCTGTGATAGCATGATAAGGAATTTAAACATTTTCACTCAGATAAAGATGATAATATGTTATGATTTGGATGCTCCAACAAACATCAAACCATTTATATTTGCAAAATCCAACAAGATTTTAAAATGCTATAATTCTTTTTGCTTGCAAAATGAGAAATTAATAACTACCGCATTCTGAGTAGGATACTAGGATTCAGAATTTTAGTTGTTATACATTCTTAGGAATAGAATCCGTGTTTATTTGACCAGGTGTTCTACTTTATTGAAAAATAAATATAATATTTATATTTTAATCAAATGAAACACAATTAAATATTAGTCATTAATTAATATAGGTTTCAGTACATTTATAAAAATAAAAAATATGAAAGGAATACATATAGTCAACCCAATAATAGGAGCAGGGGCTTAAAATTATGATGTACTTAATCATTAACGTTAATAATTCACATGATATTTATTAATAATTATATTTATAAAAATGTATTTAATGTCATATATTTAAAATATTTTTTTTATCAATCACCCTAATTAGTTTGAGTAGTGTCTTACTGTATTTCCATAAATTAGACTATTTGAGCTCCTTATAATACTAATCTACTATCGACTACTTAGAACAAGATATATTTAATATATATATTAACATGATTATCATATAGGCAAGCATGATTATTATACACAATAGATACCATGGTATGGATGGAGTAGGGATGAAGCGTCTCCATCGCTTATAAAAAGGCCCATTTCTCTTCAAATCGCACATATCCTCAATTCTGAAGAGTTTTTCTTTTGTAATATTAAGGTTCGCCGAGCCTACTTGCCTAGTTTATTTATTAAAAAAATTAATTTTTAAGTTTTATAAAAAATTTATTTAGTTAAATAAGTTAATGTTTAAATCTTTTAAAAGGCCTATTTTACCTAATATGTTAACTTATTTAATTTTTATATATACATATAATTAAAAATTCATAATACTTATATAATTTATATAGTTATTTGTTAATATAACTTATTTATTTTATACACAATACATTAATTTTATTAAAGGCTGTATATATTTAAAATTTATAAAATTTGAGTTTATAAGATCTTTATACAATGTAAATTTTTAAATAAGTTTTTAAATCAAATCAAACATTTATATTTTTACAAAAAAACTAAGCCAAACAAAAGAAAAAAGTTTATAAGAGATAATAAGTTAAGTTAAGACCAAAATTTTATAAAATAAGCTAAACTTATTTAAAGTAAAACCTATCATAACCTAACAACAACAATGTAATATCAATGAAAATGGCACCTAAACTTGCGCTTGGGTTTCTCCCTCTTGTCCTTCTGCTCTTGATGGTAATTCATTTTATGCATAAACTAAGTTTGCTTGCATCTCCTGCGTGGGGCCATCCGGACTATTTCACATGTCTTTCTCATTTCCACTGTTACAATTTATGTATCTTCTGCACTATTTTGAAGTTAATTACACGGTACTATATGATGTTCCTCAGTCGCGCTGTATTTTATTATGTATTTACCATGTCTAGACACTGCTAGGTTTGGACTTCGAAGTTCTTTTACAGAAGTATTTTTTTTAACGCTAAAGACTTCACGAGACTAGAATATACTTTCAATTCAGCTCATTTTAATGAAAATTTATTTTTTTCTTCTTTATTTTATATTGTAATAAGTTGATTTTCAAACATTTAAAAAAAATAAAAATTTATCTTTCTACTTTTTTTTATTATAATTTACTTCTTCAAATTTTGTTACTGGATTTACGTTTGTTTAGACACATTAAACACACCGATACTTGGTAGGACACCTCAAAAGTATTCCTAAAAAAAATATCAAAATATTTCTTAGATAATTTCTACACATGTTTTAACATATAGTAGGCATTTTTTATTTTATTTTTTTTGTGTTTTTATGCTTAATGCACATTTTACATATATTTGACAAAAATCAATGGTCAATTTTTTTTGTCAATATCAATTGTTGAATTAAAAAAATTTTAACACGCACAATTTTGAATTTTGCCTTATTGCAGATCCAATGCTTCACCTACTTGAATTATTTTGTGTATACTGTAGAATTTATTCTTGTAGAACTATTTCAGCATTTGTATGAATTTAATTAGAAAGTTGGGTCCATGACTTCATTTAATTGAATTGCTTCGCAGCATGGGCATGGTAGCAATGCCAGAAAGGTTGCAGAACAAAATCACGAGAATCAACCTTATACAGCTTCATATGGAGCCACGCCAGTCTCCAAAGAGGGTGACCCTTACACATCTGGGTGCAAAGCTTTATACACTTCCAAGCAACATACCCATCCATCACACAATCAAGATGACTGTTGCAAATCTGAGTATGAAGCTGCATATGCCTCCAGGAAACACATTCGTCCATCACAAATGAAGATATCCATAAGCCCCATCAACCTTACCTTACAGAAACACCCAAAAGGATCATAAGGAGTTGGAGTTGGGTAAACCTTATATAACTGCATATGGTACTACCAAAAGAGTGGGTCAACCTTATATAACTGCATATGTTAATGCCAAGAGGATGAGCAAACCCTATATAACTCAACACAATAAGAAACAAGACTTGGAAGATTCTTATGCAGCTACCTACCAAAAAGCTGGACAAGACTCGCAAGAGTTAAAAAGGGGAACCATCTTCTAAAGTGGACTATACGGAAGCATTCAAGACATGATTTTTCACTTTGGATGATCTTTCTGTAGGAAATATAATGAACCTCCAATGTCCTGTCAAAGATTTTCCTCACTTCCTACCGAGAAAAGAAGCTAACTATATTCCTTTCTCAATATCACAACTCCCAAGCGTTTTTCAACTATTCTCAATCTCTAAAGATTCCCCTCAGGGCCAAGCCATGAAAGACACACTTGAACAATGTGAATTTGAACCCTTGACAGGAGAGACCAAGGTTTGCGTTACCTCCTTAGAGTCAATTCTGGAATTCACTCGCAGCATCCTTGGTTCAGGGGCCAACTACATATACTTACAACCAGCTATCCCACCACGTCAAGTGCCCCTCTACAAAACTACACTGTTTTGCAAGTCTCAAGATATCTATGCTCCTAAATGGGTAGCACGCCACCCCCTGCCTTACCCCTATGCAGTTTTCTACTGCCACTTCATAGACAGAGGGAGTGAAGTCTTCAAGGTTTTAAAGGTGGTGAGAATGGAGATAACATGGAAGCTCTTGATCTTTGCCACTTGGGCAAATCTGAGTGAAGCCCTGATCACATTCTATTCCTGCAACTTGGAATCAAACCTGATGAGGCTCCAGTATGCCATTTCTTCCCTGCAAAACATCTTCTTTGGGTTCCGTTACCTACGGAAGCTTCCATGTGAGACTTAGGTTCTGTTTCATATGTATGTTGATGTACGTCTAATAAAGGTTTATCCCAGAGGTGTAGAAATGTGCTCGACCAAAGCTGTCCGGTGATAGTATTGCTTTCTTGTCATCTTGTTTGTATGATGAGTAAGTGTCTTGTTTGTATAAATAGTGTGGTTGGGAAAAAGCCTTCTCCTACTGATCTTCCTTTATGTACAACGAGGAGTTGTAAGATAATAATGAACAACCTTAAATCCATGATGCACATACATATTTCGTTTATATCACTCAGCAATATTGGTTAATAAACACAATGCCCTGTTTATTAACCACCTGCAGCATGCAATCAAAAATAATATAATAACACAAAGCGAGACAAATGTAAAACAAGGAAAGAGGAAAAAAAGAAAAAAAAAACAAAGTAGCCTTTAAAGGTTTCAAGCAGTGAGCGTGGAAGTAAACAAGGCAATTGAAACCTCAAGAAATTTGGTGGCTAGAGAGGAAAAAATAGAGAGAATAAATCAATGCAGCATACTTATCCATGTGAACTTACGTAATTAGACCTCCAGCATTGTCATTTTGTGGGATATAACATTAACATTAAGTATTACCAACAGAAATTAAGGATTGTAGCATGCACATAAGTAAAATCCTTTAACATGATACTAGCACTTAAATGTGCATAAACAATGCCTAAAGCATTGCAGCCTAAGTACAATTGACATAGAAAAGTACAAAATCATACACTGAAAACATTAAAGCTTACAGAGCTACAGTTACATTTATGCTACTGAGCAGCATCTTCAGAAAACCTGGCATCAAAAGGAGCCGAAGGATGGGAATGAGATGAATTAGCAGCAGCAGCTCCAGAATCATTCTGCAATTCAATCACAAGCCAACGCACTGCTTTACTCATCTGTTCCAACCGAACTGCACTGATGGGAGGAAGACCAGTCATAGTAGCTTGTCCAGGCTTTCCAGCCACAGGCCCTGTCGCCTCATCCACCAGACACTCTGATCCTATCCTTTGCTTCACAGACTCCACAAACTCCTCAGCTTGATCACATGCTACTCTAAATAATTCCCACTTCTGCCTGAAATTTTCAAGAGCAGTATCTGTTGATGTTGTTTTCAGGGCACCGGCATTTTCTTTGGCAGCATTTTCTTTGGCTTCAAGCACATTTGCTGCCGCAGCAACAAAATCTTGATAGGCATTATTTAGAGAATCAACTAAGTTGTCCATTGTGCCTGTTTATGATAAAAGGGGGAGGGGGTAAGATTTTTGTAATTACAGATATTGAGGGCAATTAAGACTTCTAGAATTAAGGTTCAAGAACACCATATGCTCCCAAAAGGACCATAAATCCCTGACCAAATTATAAAGCAGAACATAAATCCCAGTTTAAATGTGAAGAGTATGCAACTGCAAGTTCAAAAGAACCAGCCTAAATAAGATATCAAACTCAAAACTACTATTACCAGTGTAAATTTAAATCAGATTCAGTATACATAAACTAAATAATATCCGAAATACAATCACATGGCCCATGTTCAGCAAAATTAAAAATAATACGAAAAATGCAATTTATTTTGTGATTGCCAAGGTAAAAAGTGAAGATTAAACACAGCAATGAAGTTTAGCTATTCAGCTCCTTCCTTGTCAAAACAATACAAATCAATTGACAACTAACATAAAGATGCTCCGTTCTATAATAGGGCTTTTGCTTTTATCAATGTATTAAAAACCCAACTTGATGCTATAAACAGCAATGGAATTTCATGTCTTAAGTTAGATTCTTGCTGAACTGAAAGCCTGTCAGTCAAGATAACACAAACTCCAAATGCAATGTAATTATAATTCCTTATTGTGTCATTTTACACTATTTTGTTCCCCATGGGACCAAAGTCCGAGCCAGCCTACTTACTCGTTAAAATTCCAATTCCAAAGGTATATGTAAGATTTTAATTTCAATTCATACTCCAGACCTCACAAAGTCTGTGAAGAATATTAAATATACAGGGGAGGAAGAGAGAGTGAGTTTGGGTCTTGAAAATAAAATACTTTTAGATGGATGGATTTGGATGTGGACCTATAAGGCTACAACCTGCAAAATCCCTTCCTTTTCAAATAGAACTTTGAAATCTATTACAGATTAGAAGCATAAAAACCAGAATGAACTCACATCTCTCTGTTCTTTATCAGGGGATATGGTTATGTGCCACGTCCCCATTTCCCATTTCCTCTTAGATCAAATACGATCTCCTAGAACCAAAAAAAACTGGTCAAAACCTTTACCTTCCGAGGTGAGAAACTTGTTGCTTGGGATCAAAGACACGAAGGGATTTGAGCAAGTTCTTCTCTTTCTCTTCAATTTGGAAACCTGCGTGTCCCAATTCGCGGGCTTGAAAGTTGAGGAATTTGGGTACGGTTCTGATCTGATTCCCCTTCTCTTCAACTAAGGTTTTGATTTTTGAAAGAAAGAATGTTTGCTGCTGGGAAGAAGACAAGAAACCTGGCAACTGCACCTAGGATTTGATTGCAGCACACAACACAACCACAAAGAATGCAATTTGCTGCCATCATTCATACATCTCATCATTCTATTCTATCAAAAGGAAGCTGAAAGCATTACAACTGTTTAGATTTAGATAAACCTCTCATAATTAGGAATAAATCTTGGTCACATTGGATAGGGACTACTACTAAGCCCATAAGGAAACTTGGACATTAAAACTAAACCCAGTTATAATAATACCAAAATAGCATAAACCCAAGATCAGGAATTACAAAATTTTCTAAAATATCCCTAGGACTGAAAATGTAAAATTAAATAAAGTAACAACTTACTGAAATCAATAACCCTAAACAATTGATCCAGTAAGGTTATGGACTGTTAGAATCAGTGACAAAATATGAACTAAACCAAAATAGAGAAGATTTGATTTTTAAGATTACGCTTTTTTTATGCTAGTGTGTCTTGGGTCATCTTATTTTGAAGGCAAAGAATAGAAAAAGGAAAGATATTGGCAAATTGATCAGTGAAACTAATAATTTGCGAAGGGAAAATTATTCAATCTCTTCTTACTGATAATTGCTGTGCAACAAATTTTGGCCTATTAACAATCATTATTAATTACACATTTGGGTCGAGTGAAGTTGGGGAATTGCAAATGTAGGGTAAACATGGATTTATTGTTGAATGAGGGGACTGGCTATGTGATTCCAAAATCTTATTTCAGAACACTAAGAGCAAATAAATTTTCAACATGATGCAATTGAATAGGCTGTGTCGAAAAGTGAGGATTTCATGCAATTTTAATTCTAATAAGACTCTCATTTCTGTAGTCTTGGTTCAAAAGCAATATGTTTTGTGTTTGAGGAATATATATCATCAGCCTTTCTTGGGTTATATTCGCTATCATGTCACAGATAATTCTGTTGTTAGATTTTTACTTCTAAAGGGAGATCATTCTTATGTTGTGTTACTTGTGTCATTTTTTATTGTACCACTTCTGTGATCTCAGCCACTCTCATCTAAATTCATTATCTTGCAAAATATGACATACTAGCTTTTATTTGTGGGCGCGTATACTGGATGTCCGCAACATATATACCAGAAGCATTACCTTACTTTATCACCCCCAAGGCTATATTGATGATAAGTCAGTGCTTTTACAACAATTGCCTCATTGGGCCGCTTGTTCTATTACACAAGCTCTAGAGTTCCTTACTTCTGCATACAAGGGGCATCCTTACATCATGGCGTATGTTCTAAGGGTTCTAAAGTCCTATCCTCCCGAACGAGTGATCATTTTCATGCCACAGCTGGTGCAGTCTTTGAGACATATGATGAAGGGGATAGTTATCTACTGAAGTTTAACTTCATGGTTTATCTTTTTATCCCATTAATACGCGCTTCCTCCTACCTTGTGACACTTGAAACCTGATTGTACACTTTTTTCTTCTTTCTTCATTTAACATCTACATCATAAATAAGCCTTGTGCCTTAAGTCATGCAATCACATTCTTTAAGATTTTCAAAAGATCATGGTGACTCAAACAAAAAATTTTAAGGCAATAACAGAGTTTCTATCTTGTTCACAAATCGTTCCCCGCTTAACCTGTTTTTACGTACCCATTTTATATATCAAAAACTAAATGTTCTTTCCCCCTTTATTGTATATCTAGTCTGTGTGTGAAGGGGTACCTAGCTGCTGGCTGTCATATGGATGGGATCATCACTACAATGGTATTAATTAATGCTAGACAGCGAGTTACCTTGCTACAGCAGGGGTGTCCCAATTGATAACCTTGGGAAGAGATTTCATCCAGCGATGAGTGAGAGTGAGGTAGCCAAATTCATGATCCATGTGTGTGCACAAGCTTACAATTGGTGGACCACTGCTGGCTGTGACTTGATATAGTACCTGCAGCAAGGCATCAAGAAGTGAAAGATAATAATATAGAACTGACCTAACATGTCTTGGTTGCTTGTAATTTTACTCTCGTTGTCTTCTAGCTTTAATTTTTTTGAGGGATTTCCACGGTTATCACATTGAGGAGGGAACAGTATAAAGGACAGGTGAAGATTTAAGTTTTGGACTTTAGTGGAGGGCTCATCGTGATGTAAAATTACAGCTTTGTAATCTTGTTTATTAATTGTAAATTCAAGTCATTGGTTTGATGATTACAAACTCCCTCGCATCCTCCCTTCTCTTTCCACCTTCCGGGAAAATTTTGGAAAGATAAGGAAAAAAAAAAGCAAATAAATTGTTGAGGATGGCAAAGGATATCCAACTTCACTTGCAGCCAAATATGCTGTAATTTGTAAATGAGTTTGGTGGAGTGTGATCCCCAAGATCACATATATAAAGATTAAAATACCCTCAGACACAGTTCGATGATGCATGGACTCTCTATCACGTGTCTCAATTCTCAAGACAAATACCACATGCTTGCTTCCCCACCATCGCCTTCACCTTCTTAATTAGTGCTTGCAAAATTATTATGGAATCTGGATACCCTACAACTACAACTTGAGCATCGTTGTCCCAGTAGTAGAAAATTTTAATGCTAATCAACGTCACCAGTGGCACTCGTTAGACAGACAATAAGGCCTGTTTGTTTAATTAAAGAAAGTTCAATGTTAATGGTTCATCAAGGAATGTAAACATGGTCTTGGTGTTTTTTCTTTTTCTTTTCTTTTCTTTTCTTCCTTTTTTTCTTTTTCTTTTTTTTGCTGCAGTTGTTTTCATCTACAATTACGGTTGGTCATGTTGCCCACAAGTTTCAAAGCCAAGCCTGTAATCTCATGTCGGCAAATTTACATGAGAAACCCAGAAATAAAAATTAATAAAGATTGATTCTTAGACGTGAGACTCTTGATATGGATAGAATAAGTGGACCACATGTTATTGTTATTATTATTATGAATAAATAAATCATGCTTCCTAGGCTCTTCTAGTTGGATTATTCAATTCCAAAGAAAATGCAGATCTCAAGGTTTTCTAATTGAAAATAAGCAATGGTACTTTGTGCTAGAAACTAATAAGAAGAGCCCAAAAATAGTGCCCAACGAAGAGAAATGATTGGCTTCGAAGAAAAAAGAAAGAAAAACAAAGGGGAATGTAAGGTCATCCTTACTCTGCTTGTAGATAATCAAATTCCATCAAATCCACAGGAAAATGGACCACTCACTTTGACCCCAAAGATTTCTGAACACAATAAATAGAAAAAGATAAAGGAAAAGTTTCAATCAAACAAAAAAAAAAGTCCATATCTTCCTAAACTTGGCTAAGTCTAAATTAATTCATTCCACACAAATTTTCCCCTCCGTCGTTGTTGGAGCCCTTCTCACTTCCAAAAAAAGTCTTATATAATAATTCACGCTTGCCAAATGCCATTTACCTCTTTATTACATTATATTTTGATAATCAAAAGCTCCCATCCCAGTTGATCATTTCCAATATGATTGCAATTACCCCCTGGATAAGAAAGCGGAAAAAAAGAAGCTAAAATACCCTCTCGTGTTCTTTTCATTCATAAAAATTATCGGAAATTTTCTTGTTGCGTACAAGGCTTGTCACTTTTGTACCTCGCTCGTCATTTTTCATTTGAAAAGCTACCCTAAAAAGACACGAAGTTTTACTATAGTGTATTACCCCTAATACACGTTTCTCTAAGTTCGGACATTGGTCCCTAATTGGACTTGGCCATTAGTATTGTCAACTCCCTTCGCGGTGGCACTCGTGTTGGACTTCACCTTGAATTTACCAAAAGACCCTTCCATATCTTCAAGGGTTTTACCCCTTGTTTCAGGGAGCATGGTATAAAAGAAGACCCATCCTGTAATAGCAATTCCTCCAAAAAGGAAGAAGGCTCCACCAATGGTGATCCCTTTGGATAGGGACAGAAAAGTCATTGAGATGACCCCACTAGTGACCCTATTCACAACAACTCCCATAGCCGCACCCTGAGCGCGTAGCCTCAACGGGAATATCTCAGAGCTATAGACCCACGTGATGGGCCCCGCACCGATCGAGAACGTGGCAACGTAGGATAACACGGTGGCTATGCTTAATCCAACGGCCCACATCAGCTTGGTTTCTGAATGATCAATGATCGTGAGGCTCACAGCAAGGGTCAGAAGCGAGAGCACCATGCCAGCAACACTGGTCAAGAGCAATGGACGCCGTCCAACCCGATCCAACAGAAACGTAGCCACTAAGATGAAGATCGTTTTGACGAATCCAACGGCCACTGTTGCAAGAAGCTTATCAGTATCACCGGTGATCCCAGCCTTTTCGAAGATGGTGGGGCTGTACAAAACGACGGCGTCTATGCCAGATGCTTGTTGAAAGAAGTGAATACCAAGGGCAGCAATCAAGATGTGACGAATTGCGGGTGTTGGATAAAGGATCAGCTCTTTCCATACACCTTCACCGGTGTTTTGCTTTGGTACTTGAACGACGTCGTCGTTGCAACTCTCGGGGATCCCAGCGGCTGTTTTGATTTCGGCTAGCCTTAGCTGAGCCTCTTCCTTGGAGTTTGAGGTTTTGTTAAGGACTTTTATTGCATCACCGAGCCTACCCCTCATCACAAGCCATCTGGGTGACTCCGGCATGGCTAACACTCCCACGGCTAGTAGTACTGAAGGAATTGAGCCGATTCCAAGCATGAGCCGCCAACCCAAGTGAAGTGCCAGCTTCGAAAATGCATAGTTCGAAATGTATCCAAGTAATATCCCTCCATTGATGAAAACCTGAAAATAATAAATAATGAGATTTTCTTATGATACTTTCATATAAAAGTGACATTAATAGCATTCAATTGACAACTTCCATTTAACCCAGATAATTCATTATATAAATAAAAATTAAATAAAGTCAAGTTGTGAATGTGATACCACTTATTAATCTTTTCTTTACTGTGAGAAGAAATAATGCAGTAACTCATGGTTTCTTGTAATATTTTTTTTGGTGTAAACTAAAATATCTTTTAGTGTGGACAATCAGATATTAATCTTTTTGAAGTTGAAAGATTTTTAAAGTAGGTACATCCTCTCTTAACAAAATCTTTTTTGTACACACTGCCTAATTCAAACTCAAAATAATTCCATTCAAATATATATTTCATTTTAATGTGAAAATAAAACAAAGAACAGTGAACTATATAACTATTTAATCTTTTCTGTATAGGGAAGCAGTTACTCATGTGATTCCTCTAACTATTTGGGGGGCGGGGTGGAATCAACAATATTGATAATAAAAATTGAAAATGCGCCTGTAGTTAGTTTTTCTTTTAAAAAAAATTGTAAAAAATAAAACTAAGTAGAACGCACCTCAGGGAAGGAGGTAAGGAAGCCACGAGAGGAAGCTGGGGAGACCTCGGCAGTGTAGACAGGGGCAATCATGAGGGCATAGCCGATGCCGATGCCGGCGATGAAACGGCCGAACATGAGAAAGGAATAGTTTGGAGAGAACCCCATGAGGATTGCTCCGACGAAGAAGATGGCACCCGCCAGGACAATGGTGTAACGGCGACCAATCCAGTCCGAGGTTCTGCCGGCTAGGCATGAACCTATGAGAGAGTACAGGTTGATGATTCCCAGGAGGATTTCGATTTGCACGTCCGAGACTTTGAGGTCTCGTTTAATGTAGATGGCTGCTCCACTCATCACGCCAATATCTGTAACATAGTACATATTACATACCAATTGTGTTGATGATGTACATGTTAATATTAATTGTTGTCAACTGATGATATAAAAGTTGAATATTGTTCTATCATGTTTTCTTTATTCTAATGATTCATGCAAAATGTTTTGTCCCCATAAACAGTTTCCTTTTTCCTCCTGTTTTGTTGCACAAAAAGTATTTTTTTTCTTTTTCTTTTTCTGATAACTGGATTAGTTTCACAATTTTCCGCGCAAACTACTGTAGTTTCTTTCAGAAGAAATATTATATTTTCTCTTGAAAGAAACGGAAAGGCAAAGGGGGAAAAAGAGAGGGAATGAACCTATTTTTATCCGTCGTAATCAAGAACTTGCTGCGGAGAACAAGACAGCCTAGCTAATAATATTACTTGATAGTAAAGAATGAATGATTAATTATAACTTATATGTAATAGTACTCACCATAGCCAAGTAAGATGGAAGTCATGGAAGCCAATATAGCACAAGCGAAAGCAAACTTGTTCTTTTTGGGCTTCTTTTGAGGATCAAAATCCTGAAGAGTTTTCTGAGCTGATGCTTCAATTGCTTTGCCCTCAGCCATCTTGACTCAGTTGAATTGAATATCCACGAAGAGACTCGCACACAGAGATAGAGAGAGAGAGAGATTATAGGAAAGGATGTGTTACGAATTTGATTCTGAGGTAGCTAGTAGTCTATTTCTCGGTGATCTACCATGTATGATAAGAAGTTAAGAACCAGTAGTAGAGCTGGCATATGATGCAGGAAGTGAGCTTCAGCTAGCGGGCTTATATAGACCAAATGCTTACATCACCTTAGACCGCGGAGTTCCACTTCCACAAGTAGAAGCCCCAGTTCCCTCTACAACCTCACAAAAATGTCATTTTCATGCCTTACCTAATTATACACTTTTTCTTTGAACCCCCTCCCAGTAGAAATCGCAAATGCAAATTGGCCTCGTGGTGGCTCCCAGCCACAAAATGACAAATGAGCACTGTCACTATTGATTAATGCCAATTGAATTAAGTAGAGTACTACGCTTGGCCTAATGCTCTCGTTGCAGGATGGCCGGTTTATATATTGTCGGTCCAGTTCAGCCTAGAGAGAGCTAGTGGCTAACGATGGGGGTGTCATCGGACTCGGCAGAAAAGTGAGGATTTGGTAAAAGAAATTTTAGCTAGTTATGTGTTGACTCAGAATTTAAAAATAGGTTAGCTTAATAATATGAATTTTTTTTTTTGTGTTATGTATTTAATTTTATTATTATTTATTTATGTCTTTGCTTGATTAGCTTCTTTTAAAAAAAAACAAAAAAAAAGGAATTAAATTAAGTGAATACATTTCAATCTTTCTTTCTTTTTTTCATTGTATATGATATTCACTTGTTGTATGTTCCATCCAAAAGTATTTTACCATGGATACTCTCGTCGGAACGTTCACTTCTTTGTATTACTCCTTGGTTGACTCCCTCCTTGACTAAGCTGGGGGTATTACCTATAAAGACACTTCAACGCTCAAGTCAAGAAGTAATCAATATGAATAACAAAATTATATGAAGATGATCTTTACCTGTGCAGTGTAACCCCATTTATATTGTAGGTTGAACATAACTATATTTCATATAAATTAGTTTAACCATACATGGAAACAATAGGTTATTATCCCCTATTTCTTTGGGCTTGACCTAGTTTGAATATTTTGGGATTTGAATAAATATGTTAATCCCTTGTTTGTAATGATTTGGATGAGGATAAGATGTTGTTCTTGTTATGATGGTTTATTCCTGCTCATGTGGCCGAGATGTTTATTCTCGGATTTTTCGTGGGAGGTACTGTCGGGATGTGGGTACTTGTCTTCACACAGAGAAGTGTAGCCGACTTATAAGTCGGTAGAATAGGTAGTTTTTTGAGTCCTTGACAATCTCCTTGGATGTGCTGATGACCGAGGTTCGGGACAAGATCAATCATCCTACCTTATATTCTCGGTCAGTACATTGTAGTTCCTTGAATTGATCAATTTATGGTTTAAGATATGCTTCATGAATATATCATAAGTCGTTTATGTCGAAAATAATGTAAAAAATCTTCAACTATTTCTATTGATGACACATAATATAATCTGTTATATACTTGTATCTAATTTGTATACATTGTTTTGTGAGCTTGGATTGATGTAGAAGTTTTATTTCTTAATAGATTATTGTTATATATACAAAAAAATGAAGAAAGACAAAAAAAAAGTGAAGGTAATGGCCCATGGGCTTTCCTGCAGCCCGCATAGGATCCGGCTAGCCCACATATGTTGTGGGTCAACCTAGCCCAACCCAAAATTAACTTAGCCCAGCCCAAATTGACATCTTTCTACCCCAACTGGCTCAACAAAGGTGTTTGCACATGTATTCTACCATCTTTTTGGTTGCTCGGAAAATGCTTTTCCAGTAGTTGGAAAAATTCATTATGAATTTTAGAAATAATATTCTTGATTAAGACAATTCTCTCTCCCTCTAGGGCCATAACATGATCATGCATCTTGAAGAGTCAAGGTTCCATTTAACAATAAGATATAGTTTATATTCTTATTGCTATTACTTTTTAGAGCACATTATATACTTATTATGATATATGAGAGGAATAAATCATAATCGTTAAATCTCATATGAATTGTTAAGATTAAAAAATTAAATCATATGACTTTTTAAAATAATGACATGACTTTTTTAAATAATCATATGATAGTCATGTGACATAAAGTAATATTTTAATCTTGATCAATTATGTAAGATGTAATAGTTATGATTACCTCTCATCTCTTATAATAAATCACCCTTCTCACTTGGATAAGCCCTTATATATATAAAGATCTATGAAGAAGCACATGTTTATGAATCTTATGTGATTCGCAAATTTAAGTAGAAGCAATTTGAATAGCAAAGTTTTGGTGAAATGATATTTGTTTAATGGTAAGTTTTCAAATCAAGGAAGAAGTTGCGGAATGAAGAACCCAAAGACAAGACAATAAACAAGGTTATTTTTTTTATTACATACCAAAACACTTCAATAACATAGCACATTTTCATGAATTTTGCTACTTATGGAGAAAGGCCAAGCATGCCTTTTGTATCTTATGAGTTCAAAATAAGGGTCATCATTAATCCTGCGAAAAAAAGAAGACTATTCAATATTGTTACTACGGGTCAGGTTAAGTCACATAAGGCCTAACCTATCGAGGAAAGTAAAGACAATGTAGAGGAGCAGGTTAACATATCAATGCATTAACTTTAGGATCCCCTTAATCACATCAGAAGAAGGGGCATAAACCAGAGATGTTACCTCAATAGTAATCTATCTCTCTCTTTACCCGCTCATATATAAGAGAAGGTTAATCTCATTAGGTAAGGATCAAAACTCATTACAGTTTCTCCACGAGACTAACTTGAGCGTCAAAGTGCCTTCGCAGGTACCCACCCACCGTGGAGAGCATCCTCCCTACATCGGAAAGGTTCACAAACACGTCGGAGCTTGCCCTTAGAGATCGTTCATGAACATTGGCGTTGTCTGTGGGAACCTATAATTGCATTCTCAACACCACAATGGCTTCCAGACCAAACACAAAAGACACAACTTGCAACCAAATTCAAAATGACAACCACCTTGCTCTAAGCATGAGCCATCATGCACCTCCCTCACCAAAGTATCAAGCTCTCGTTGAGCATATCTGAAAACTCCAATCCCAGGTCAAAAAACTCACCAAAGGCAAGCAAATGGAGGGCATGGGCGACAACAGTGATAGCATTGGCACCTATGCCTTCAGCCATCATTTTTCAGATTTAATCATGAGCATGGTTTTGCCTAAAATCTGTCATCCCCACGCCAACCTTAATCCCTATGATGGATCCAATACCCACAAGAGCATTTAAATGCATTCAACTAAACCATGTTGTTTACCGAGGCCTCAAACTCGATCATATGCAAGTTGTTCCAGGGACCTTTAAGAAATCGACCTTTCTTTGGTTCTCCTATTTGCTTTTGAAGTCTGTAGATGATTTTTTTCGAGCTCGCGGTCAAGTTCCTAGCGCATTTTATTACCAACAAGACCTAGCCAAAAACAGTTGTGAGCCGTATTAATCTACAGTAAGGGGAGATTAACCCCTCAAAGACTTTTTAAAATGATTCAACGAGGAATCCATTTAGATTAGAGAGCTCCCAAACCTATGGCCCTCTACTTTATTATGGCTATCATCCGACCTAGCCTTTTCATGACTTCTTTAGTAAAGAAACCCTCTACTAATCTTGACAACCTGAAGGTCGAATCATAAAAACTCATTAACCTCAAGAAGATGACTAAAGCCAATAGGGAAGCTAAAAATGATAGTGGTAAGAGGTTGGGAGAAGCACCCAAACGAAAGGAATGGTAAAGAAGGAAAACTCGCACCAAACTAGAAAAGGACTTATTCCTAAAGGCTTGGAACAAGGAAAACATTCGGAGATACTACATGCCTTTTGAGCTCTTTACTTTTGAAGCATTTTCCGATGTAATAATTATTAATTAACAAAGAGGAATATTTAGACACATCTCAAACATTTGACTACAACACTCATTACCACGAGCACACAAGATAGACGTTATTTCATAAAGCCGAGCGGATCGAAGCCAATGGAAACGAGAATTTTCCTCACTGATATAACCAAAGTCATCTCAGGAAGTAAGGAAACTTGCTGGTTTCACCAGGCCAAGCTAACCAATGACAACGTCAACACATTTTCCTCAACGAGATGACCAGAGTCATCTTGGGATGCAAGGAAAGTTTATGTCTTCATTAGGCCGAGCCGACCAATGACAACGTCGACACATTTTTCTTACCGAGATAACTAGAGTAATCTCGGGACGCAAGGAAACTCAATGTCTTTACAAGGCTAAGTGGACCAAAAGTCACTCGGGACCGAAGGTTTCCTCACCAAGATGACCCAAGTTATCTATAGACACAAGGAAACCTGATGCCTTCCTCTGGCCGATCTGATCGGTTGATTACTGTCTAGATCAACCACCGCCAAGCTCATCAGACCTACGAGATCAGTTCAGTCATAACCTTGATTACTCAACTCAAAGATTGGTTAACTGCCGTCTAGATTAGCCATGCCAAGCTCAACATGCCTACGAGACCAATTCGGTCGTAACCCCGATTATTCAACTCGAATATTGGTTTACTGCTATCCAAACTGGCCACACCAAACTCGTCAGGCCTACGAGATCAGTTTGGTCATAACCCTTATTACTCAACTTGAAGATCGATTGTATGCCGTCTAGATCTGTCTCATCAAAGCAAACTCTTAAGTTTGACAACTGACACTATTATCAAGCACCAAAGTGGAGGCAGTGTTCAGTACTGTTACTACGGTTTCATGTTGAGTCATGTAAGGCCCAACCCATTAAGCAAAGTAAAGACATTGTAGAGGAGCAAGTCAGCGTATTAATGCACTAACTATAGGATCCCCTTAATCACACAGGAACATGGGGTATAACTTAGAGGAGTGGTCACCTCAGCAATAATCTTTCTCTTTCTCTATTCACTCATATAAAAGAGAGGGTCAACCTCAATAGATAAAGATCAGAACTCATTACAGTTTCTTCACAAAACTAACTTGAACATTGGAGTGCCTTGTAGATATCCACCTACAATGGAGAACATCCTCCATGCATCGGAGAGGTTCACAAACACATTGGAAGTTGCCCTCAGATACGGGACGTGATCAAAAACCAATATGCCAATATGCATTGCTTAATGTTGCTTCTAGCTACTAGCTAAACCTTCTTTCCATATAAGATCATATATTTTGATATCCTTAATTTTACTTTTTTTTTCCTTACACGTTTTTACAAATATTGATAATAATGTTCTTCCTTAAAATTTACAGTTTATGCATTGCTTAATGTTGCTTCTAGCTACTAGCTAAACCTTCTTTCCATATAAGAGCATATATTTTGATATCCTTAATTTTACTTTTTTTTTCCTTACACGTTTTGACTTTTATATTAATAATAATGTACTTCCTTAAAATTAACAGTTTAGTTTCTTTTTATATCATCTACACATCTGATCCAGTTATCTGTAGGTTACAGATTTAAGTTTATAAAAGGTATCGGTAGCCTTTCATGTCATCCAAAGAGAACTTCCAAGTTCCAACAGAGAGAGCATCGCAAATGTATATAAAGAAAAAAAATTAAAATTATATTTTTCGTTCACAGTATTTCAGGGACTTTTGTCCACGGGTTAGTTACATACAAAATTCGTATATCTACAAAGAAAGATTGGATGAGAAAACCAAAACGAAATTATTGCAAGGATTTCTCTTTTTTTTTTTTTTCTTGTGCACATGTCAAGTGTATGGATCAATTACCTTACCAACCAACACCATATACGGGCGAGCAGATAAAATTGAGTAATCTTATTTAGAGTAAAACACTTTTAAGGTATATTAATTTAATTTTTTAATAATTATGTGATATTAAATTAGTCTTATTAGATGACTATTTTATGTTATTAAAGAATCAATTTGATGTCAAAAAATACATTAAAAGATTAATTTAATATCAAAAATTAATATTAAATAACTAATTTAATATCACAAATTATTATAAGATTATACTGATATTATTTATATTTTAAAAGAATAAAATAGGCCTTTAGTCTTTTTTAGTTTTCATTCATATATATATATGTATTGTTAGTCAAGCAAGTCAATGAAATCAGACGGGAACAAAAGGGCATGGGAAGTTGTTTCAAATTATTTTTCCTTTGATTTGTGTAAAAGTATTTAAATATTTTTAACTTATTTCCACTTTCTTGGGTCAACATTCAACAATTACGGGCTGATCCGTGTGATAAAAAAATGGGCCCAATCTCAAGCCTTTCAAAGTCTTTTTGTGGGACACCTAGCCTTTCAAGTTTCAACCAAAGGTTGCTATATGCGCTGGTTCAGGCCCACCTCACGTCTCATCAATTATTGTCTTTGTTCTGCGGTTAATTATTTTTTGTTTGTATATATATTTGAAAATTTTCAGAATGCATGCATGTATTATTATACTTATTACAATAGATAGAGATGTTTTTGGCTTTTTAGATAATTAAAATTGTAAATCAAAGTGATGACAAAGTAAAACTCATGCAATTATACGTGTGATTTTCTTTTGCCTACTTTTTCCCTTATTGAAGAGAGATTAAGATAAATAAAAGCTTTTATGGCATATGCAAGGACTTTAAACCAGATGCACTAAAGAAGAGATAATAATTTTTTATATAACTTACTCATAAATTAATTAAAAAGGAAAACTTAAGACCAGTGAGTGTTACATTATTTGAATGACAACTAAGTATGTTTGAATGGAGGAGTTTAGAGGAAAAGAGAATAAATGAATAATTTTTTATTTTAAGTAAATATTTTTTTATTTGAATTAATTTTGAGATATTATCATGTAATCTTTTAATTATTTCTTATTTATTTTTATAAATATTTTATAATTATCTTAATTTAAAAATAAAAAATTATAATTTTCCTCCCTTCTTCAAACTCCTTTATCACAATCATACTAGTAAGTCTTTGTGTTTTATTTTTAAATTATTTAGGATAACCTTAATTTAAGGGGCCAGTAATTAAGAGAATCAAACATAATCTTATGTGATTGGTCACATGGGAAGTCATCCAACTCTAAGTAACAAGACAACTTGGAAGAACGATCCACACTGCACTAAGATTAAGGTAAGTTGAACAACCATGCATGCTCTTATTTCTTGGTCATTGACCACATATATTTTCTTCAACAATTTTTATTTTCCGAGTTTATATTCTATACGTCTATCTTTACTGCTACCATACGACACATCAAGGGAGTCAATTATAATAATTCAATAAATTATTAATCAAATTACATATGGGTAAGCCTCAAGCATATACAATAGTATACTGCATCACTGAATGACCAATTTTTCAAACATCATTGTCTTGGCTTATGTGTTAATTGGTTAAGAATTGCAGACAATGTTCGTCGACAGCATTTTGTAGGCACTATAGGCTGTAAGCAGGAAGCACCCTTGTCTTATATAGCATGTAGAAATTAACATAATACTCATAAATTTTTTTATATAATACTCATAATATTATTTACACAGCGTGCGTACTCATTATTCATTAATATTTCTCAGCAACAATTGTCAAATATTGGTTGTCCTTTCACAATCATTCCGTATCCAGCACACGTATAAATACATACAGACATGCTAGGTAATCATGTTGAAAGAAAAGTCATTCAATCAAAGCTTTGAATAGTAAATACATTAATTTGTCACGCATCAAATACCTGTTCTTTAATTTTGAGTAGTGTAGCTGGTGCATGTGTCAGACTCCTTCTTAGTCCTTATCACCTTCCCAAAGTTTTTGGCTCTGAATGTAAACAACGACAGAAATGCTAAATAGTATGAATGAATTTTATACGAATTCATCATTGTGTTTTTTCTTCTTCTTCTTCTTCTTTTTAATTTTGTTATTGATAGAAAATAAAACTAAATGTACTCCAAATGTGCCACGTTGTTCGTAAAAGAATTTGTAACATATTTTGGTAACAAATAACAATTCTCAAATAATAAAGTGTATTATAATATTTTTTGGTAACAAATGTATGTTTGGGTTAGTTTTGAAAAAAAATTATGTTAATAATTAATTATATATATAATTAAATTTTTAAAAATTAATTTATGTTTAAATATGTTAATTCATAATTAATTTTAAGATAAAGAGTTTTGATTAGATTGTATTAAAAAATTTATTTTTATGTAATAAATTATTAAAAAATATATGAAATGATTAAAATATATATGAAATGATTAAAAAATTATTTAATTAAAAAAATAGATATTTTTTTCTTAAAATTTTTAAAATAATCTGAAATTAAATAATTAAATATTTAAAAAAATTAAAAAATTATTTTTAATTAATAAAATATTAATATTAATTTATAATTAATTTTTATACACTTTAAATAAATAAAATAAAATAAATTTTAATTAAAAAATAATTATTTTAAATAATTAATCAAAATCAAACACACCTAAAATAATTAACTTTTTGGCCCGGAGAATTATGTGATCCTAACCGTGAAACACGGATCCGCATTGAATATGCTTTGTTCCAGACGTTTATATTGCAGATATTTTAAAGTTTAATATGACAATTTAAGTATTGCATTTTTTATGTGTATTTTTATTTATATTTGTGTTAATAACCATGCTTTATGAATTGCTATGAATTACTTATTTAAAACATGCCATCAACATAAAAAATAATTGAGCCTCAAATGTTCAACTGATGATGGGTTCTTTGAATCATTCCAGTATATGTGCATTGTAATCCCTTCCACTTCACTTTGCAATATGACCACATTAAAACATGTTATTAATTATTAATTAGTCACGTAATAACTCAAACTCAATTATAACCCGCTGCGTTAGTTGAATTAAATACCAAATCATTAAACCCCAAATGAAAAATATCAGAACTTTAACGATAACGACAAGTTATTTATTATAAAATATATTTACGCTTTCTCATTATTCCTTCCTCGGCGACGCCGGCCGTGACAGTGTATTTGTACTTCGTAGGTATGTTCGTTCATTAATTTGGAAATCCTCGTGAAACTTTTTATAATTAATGGCCATCCTCATCAACTTTTTTGCTTAAAATTACCCTCCTCCTCTTTGGTGAAAAAAAAAAAAAAAAGGAAGCACCTTAGTTATATATGGAAGTTGAAAACTTCCAAACATTACGACTTCAGTTGAGTGGCAAGTTATTAAAAAAATTGATAATTTTATATTCTCATAATAAATTAGTCTGAAATTTTTTTAATTACTTAAAAATAATAAGTATTAAATATTTTTTCATTTTTTGATATATTAAATTATTTTATTTTTTTATTTAATAATTTTTATTTTAAGTAATTAAGATGATATTAAGAAGATGTGTTAACAAGATATAACATTATTTAAATAATAGTTTTGTTAGTTGCACATATAACCTTTTACATTATATTTTTTATAAGACAATTAATCAAATAGTTTAATTATGATTCATCGTTAGTATAAAAAAATTTTACACGGTCATCTAATTATGTTTTGTCAAATCATTAAAAGAGTTTCACTATCATAATAACTATCTTAAAAGTTTAATTTTTTAATAATGTATCAGTACATAATTGAATGATTATAAAAATTTTACATAAAAAGTGAATTAAAATTAAATCCGTAATAAAAATTATGTAAATTTTGTATAAAGATAAACTCCAATAAGAAATAAAAAGTGATATATATCTATTAAATGTGATGTGTAACAGATATTACTCAAAAAGTAATAGGTAAAAATACTAAACCTGCAGAATTATGTGTCAACTAACCATGATATATAAAAAAGCAAACCATTGAATATAATATTCTTTAACATCAACATTGATATATATAATTCATTACTTCAACATCGACGGACCTGGAAGTACAGCAAAAGGCGGTTTAATATCTTTTCTGCTAATGGGTTGTCTTGTATCGAATCGAACACCGGTAGCGAAAAAAAGAAAGTGGTTTAACTTTTTTTCCTTTTGCCGTAGTAGCCTAATTTTCTGAACAGAGAATTTTTTTTAAAAAAACAAAACGTAATTGGTTAATTATAAAGGTTGAGCTGTACCTCATTGATCTCCAGCTGGTAAATTGGGGGGGATTTGTGCAACTTGTTTTTCGGAGAGCGCAGGAAGAAAATTAATTAAGTTGACAAGTGGGTTTTATCTATATATATATATATATATTATACAAATCCTTTGTTAAGTCCCTTTCATTTCTTTCAGTGATAGAAACATTATATATACACTAATGAATAAAAAAGAAGTGCACGGAGCAATAATATTGCGAGTGCATGTAGACCTCACTCTATGCTTCATGTTGATTGGAACAATATATGACTAATATATCTATATTTTGGTGGAAGGAAAAAAGTAATGATCAGCAAATGATACGTCTTAGCTATGCACACAAGGAAAAATAAAAGAAGATAGAGCTAGTTTTATGTACTAATATGGGCCAGATTCAGTTTATTTATGCTAGGATATATATGTCAATAATGGGTTTCTTTTTGGAGGGAAATGTGTAACAAATTATATATGTTAGTTGATAATTTTCACATGAAAATGAGATGGTCCACGTACATAAGTTGTGTTCAACGTCACGTCAACAACTGGATTCAAAATGAAAAACTTTTCCAGTTTTGTGGACGTATGAGTGGGAAGGTTCCCACGGTAGGTAGCAAGCATCTCATAATGTATTGCAGTTATTCATTGTCATTGTTTTTGGGTCCCTTATCATCAAAGTTTGCATCGATTTCATGTCAGAACTATGATCGGATGTTGGTAATATGGTGTGAACTATTCACAATAGGGAGTTGGACTCCAGAATAATGGAATATGTTTTAGGAATAATTTGGTAGATGAACGAGAGAAGCATAGCAAACATCAGTAATGCTTACATTAGAGGAGAATATGGCTGTTCAGGTAGGCTTTATTAAGCCTTTTCACTTTTCAATAATGGTATATGCACATCCTTTTGCTTTTTCTCTTTTAAAAAGAAATAAACATATCGTCTACCGAAGAGGTGCGTTTTCCATACAGCTGTCAAATGTGTATTTACTATTTAGACATTCCCCGTGCATTTTAGATTAAGTTTGATATTCTTATTTTGTTTATCAAAATTTATTAGTTAAAGATTATATTAAAAGTTATTAATTTAGACTATGTTTTGCCTTCTATTGAGAAATCCAGATTTCACGCATATCAATTATTTTTTAAGTAAATTATATAATAATCATTTTCTAAACTTTGAATCCATTTGTTTCTGGTAGTCTCCACTTCATTAGCCCTTGTTTGAGTTCAAAATGTTGCCTTGAATCCTTTACCATGTCACTATTTACAATTTTTTTTTCCGTGTTACACCTAAATTTATACAATGATCGCATTACTAATTTTTTAAATGAATTCACTTACAAATGTTATAGCTCTGCAACTAATTATTACTTCTTTTATTTCCAAAATTTTAGAACTAACACTTCTCCTGGATGAACTATGCAACAACTTTAGATTAAGAAATGGATTTAATATAATTTTGACAGACTTTCACTATAAAATTATTTTACATTATCATTTAATTATGTATTATTAAATCATTAAATAGTTTAACTTCTAAAATAATTAATTAAAAAGATTAATTCTTTTAATAACGTGCCAACGTATATATCATTAGTTAATAGTGTAAAAAAAATTATATTAATGATGAATCAAATTTAAATCCTTAAGAAAATGAAATTTTCATAACACATTAACTGTATAAACGACAGGTCAACATTTAATTATGGAATAAATACTCATGTTAATACTTTAAAGATATATGTGATATTAAATTAGTTTTCTGTTTATAAAAAAAATCAAATTAATCTTTTAATAATAATAGTTATTAATTTTATCTTTCAATGACCAATTTAATGTCATTTTAAGAATAAATTTAATAACAAAAAATGAAAAATTAAAGGATCAATTTGACATTATGTATATCTTTAAAGAATCAATTTAATATATTTATAAATAAAATGACTAATATAATATCACGTATATTCTTAAATCAAAATAAACATTTATTCTTTAATTATGGCTGGAGAGCCGTTCCAGTATATTCGGTCCCACATGAACCATGAATCCCACAATTGTGAGAAGCTCCCAAGCATTTTTGTCAATCTCATTCTCACGTGCTTTTGAATTTAGAAATTGCATGCTACTTTTACTTGTGTGGGTCTGGGTGGCCCATCGAATAGAAAAAAAGAGAAAGGGAGAGAGGGAAAAAGGGGGGGGGGGGGCATCATGGCATTAATCGGCCAGCAATTCGAGTATGGAACCTACATATTTTAAGTGTAATTATTCGAGTTTCTTTTCTCGTTGCTACAATTCTTAAGTGACGTGGGAATGAAGGAATAATTCATCTTCTTTTTATTTTTGCTATGTTTCATTAAGATTTTACTCAACGCAAATGGACGTTAGGGATAAGGAGAAATAATTTCCTTTCAAACAAATGTACTTCGAAATTGATAAAACGTAAAGTTGTGTTTTCAAAACTGAAAATCAAACATGTTTTTTTTTATCGAATCTAAAAAGATTAATATAATTAATTTTTTCTCCCTTTTTACATGTCATGTTTTATAAAATAAAAGCTCTTATACTCAGAGACACTCGACAAAAATGCATGTAGTTTTGATAAGTTATAGAATTATAATACTATATTGTTTTGGGTATAACATATTGCCAAACTTTTTTAACTCTCATCAATTTGATAATTTAGATCTTAAGACAACATCTTTTTACATATAGTATATATCAAATTTTAATTGACTAAATAATTTGAATTTATATCAATGTAGTTAATAAATTACTAATGTTGAAAAGACTTTATCATGATACTTCATGATCGAAGAGGATTAATTTTACACTCAAAGGGTGTGGGGATCATAAATCTAGTCAACATTTAAAAAAAAATATATTTTAATAATGTTTGAAAGTTGCCAACCTTCACATTAAATATATATTATTTATAAATGAAACCTATTAATTAGTAGTTTAAGCAAGTTCAAATTAAATATGGATCCATGATTAAGGATTAAAAGAACCAATTACTTAAAGAGTTTAATTTTGATCCACCGTCAGTGTAAAGTTTCGTTACATTGTCATCTAATCATGTGTTGTCAAATTATTAAAAGAGTTTGACTATCACAACAACCATCTAAAAAGTCTAACTCTTTTAATGATGTGTTAGCACATGATTGGATGACAGTGTAAAAAAACTTAACACTTACAGTGGATTAAAATTAAATTCTTACTTAAAATATCTGTTATTTACTCTTCTTAGCTTTCATGTGCAAGACTTGAAAGTAATAAAATTACTATTGAATCCTACTTAATTAATTAATAGAGCACTAAATGCATACCGGCTGAAAAAAAGAAGAATAAGAAGCATACTAAATGTGTCAAAGATGAATACGTTGCGATAAAAATGGATGAAGAATTGTTTACTCCATATGGTTATCATATTTCTCTTATACTAGTAAGAAACATTTGACTTGTATCAGCTTAATAGTAGAGGTGTAATATGTAATTAGACATAAAATCACTATTGAGAAAGCTTTATTACAACACTTCCTAGTTTGAATGAAATTAGTCTCTTATTTAAAGAATATGAGAATACCATTGGTTTACATTAAGAAAAACAGTTATAAATTTAAGTCCTTTCATTGTCAGGATTCATTTTTTTTTAGGGTTAAGTTGGAAACCAAACCATACATATGCTTCTTCGAAATGCTTTCCTAACCCTAATTCTGGTCCTCGAGTCGATAGATTTACCTAGCTAATCGGCTTCTATTACTATTTTTTATGATCTTGTATTACTCTGTGACAGTGTTCGGATGCAATAACACGTAAAGCAAGCATCTCAAATATCGTATAATATAATCTTCTTACTCATTCATTCTAAGTCATTTGTGTGCAGTATTGTGCGCTGAAGGTAAGGTTTAATTTCTATTACCTGGAGTAAGCATCGTAGTCAAACCATGTGGTGTCGTGCATTCTGACTTCTAAGGACCGAATAATTTGGTGGTTAGTGATTTTTTTAAAGTAGATCAGGTAACGTAGTTACAAATATTTTCAAATATAATAAGCGTTGATTCCTTACCCACATTGACCATTTTTTTCATGAGTGTACTATGAATTATGAGTATACCTTGCTCAATTATGAATTATTGACCTTTGAATTTCTTCTATCATTATTTTGATAACTATCTTTTTTTATGTTAATATTTAAGATAAATTATTAAATATTTATTAATTATTAATTATATTTATTTAACTTTTAAATATTTATTATAAAATTAATAATTAATCAATACTTAAATACTTGAGTACTCACTCACATTATTATACCTGAAGAGTAGCATAACATCTCCAATTTCTTCTGAGTAATTATGTCAACACACAATAAAATAGTTTTAAAATTTCTAACAAGATTGAAGATTCCAACAACGTATCTGTTTTTTCTTTTCCCTGTGCCAGTGCCCTTTCGATTTGATAAAGTGATGTCTAGTTAGAAGAGCTTAATTAATATCAATTTCATATATTTCTTAAACAAGTTAGTCAATAAACTCTTGATAGATATTAGAATGATCGAAGCTGGTCAACTTCTCTCTATGGTTTATCCATGGCACACTTGGCAAGCTTGAATGCCTTAAAAACTCCTCTCCAAATTGTTTGTGATAGATATTTCAACTGTGTTTTTTTTTCTGGGTTATTAATATCATCATCATCTACGTCATCATCATTTCAAACCCAAGCTAACTAAGTTCCAAACTTTGGTAGGGACATTTCAGTAGTCCCCATGCATTCTTGTTTACTATTCTTTGCAGTTAGAAGCTAACACTTGGACTCTGGCTTTTCTTGGGGGACGAAAACCCCAATGCATACTGCAATATACATTGGAGAAAAGATTCTGACTTCAACTTATCAATGTACTAACTTCTTTGGCCCTTTCTTGGTATGTTACTCGTACATGTTTGCGTCTTATTTCCTTTTGGGCATGTGGCAGGTAAGGCACCTAATGTAGTGGCGGTGGTGTAAAAGGTGTGGCTGGTCTTGGTTTCATTTGGCAGATTAATCAGTATAATGGGTGGACTAGTATTATAAATATAAAATTATTAATCTGAGGTTTTAGGTTGGTTTAGATTTTAACATGATATTAAAAAATTTATAATAAAGTAGTTTGGAGTTTAATCATTATTATTCATATTTTTTAACATAAAAATCAAATTGTTTACAAGGAAAAGTGGGTTGTTCTCATTTTTCATAATAAAATCAAATTTCTTTAAACAAAAAGTGGAGTTGTATATTGTCTTATACTCTTACGTGGTAAGACTTTATACATATATAAAATTTAAGAGTTTAATTTTGATTCAACGTGAATGTAAAAAAAATTTATATTGTTATTTAATTATATATTGTTAAATTATTAAAAAAATTTAAATATCATAATAATTATTTTAAAATTCTAATACTTTTAATGATGTATTAATATATAATTAAATAACAATATAATTTTTTTTACAAAAAATTATTATAGTATTTTGATAGGTTTGATATTTAAAATGTGATGTCAATCATTTATTAATTTTATAATAAATATTTAAAAATTTATTAAATATAAATAATAACTAATAAATATTTAATAATTTATCCTGAATACAAATATTCTAAAAAAACATTAAAATACTTTTTTTTACATTAACAATAAATTATAATTAAATTCAAAATTCAATAGCTTAGGGGTTGATTTAGCTATTGAAAACCAATTCTTTGAGCTATGACAGCCTTGCCAAAAGGTACAACTCAACCCCTGATAATAAGGTTTTAAATTGTGATCCGTAATCATAATTACGGTTTTAGAGGTTATTGTAACCGTAACGCAATTGTAATTGTAGTTGCATCAGTCACATTAGTTACATTTTTTTCGTAATTGTTCATAATTTATACAATCATAATGTAGGTGGCGTCTAAAGTAAACCAGCAATTAAATAGTTTATCGATAGATTATTGATTACAAATCGTTAAATTTAATATAAAATAAATGGATAGTTTACAAAAACATAAATATTAGATCGCTCTCAGGATTAATGAGATATCTACTTGATTATTTTAATAATTAGTATTTTAAAAATTTTACAATATTGATATTATAGATTAATTTATAACATTAATTTTTTATTATTTTAAATCTCTCAAAATTAAAAAATATCTAAATATTAAAAAATATAAAATGTCTCATGAAAATGATTTTCTAAATAATTGTCATTATATATTTTTTAAATTATTTTATTTCATATTATTTAATAAAAATTAAATTTATATCATGGAATAAGTTACTATGTAAGAAATAAATTTTGGTTACATATGAATAAAATACTATAGGTTGGAGCATTAATTTAGTGTGTGTTTGGTTTAAATTTTGTAAACTTAATTTTAGATGAAAATAATTTTACAAACTTGATTTTAGCAAAAAATAAGTTTGTCCTAATGTAATTTATGTTGGAAAACTTATATTTTAAAAGCAATTTAAGTGATTAACTATATAACAATTACTAAAGTTTAAAGATTTAATTTATAAATACAAATATCTTTTTCTAAATATATATAAAGAAATGACAACTTACTGTTATTTATTATTTTATTAACTGATAAATGAACCACAAATTATAATTTTCCAAGTTAAAAGTCACCTTAATTTATTGGCAGAAAAACTTCCACCAAATGAACCAGAATCACGCGTATATCTTTGTCAGATATGATTATGAAGCTATAGAATAATGTGGACCACTTTTGAAAAAAGTTGCATGTATACCGCCAACGTTCGTTTGCACGACAGTGTTTTTTTGAAAGTAAGAAAAATTCTTCTCACGAACGCTCGTTTGCAACGCTAAACAATCATGTTATATATTAGTTGGCCTTTGAATTGGTAATGCGCGCAGTGCAACTTATTAGATATATGATGCACTGTTTGTGTGACATGCTATGTGTCCAGCTTCTAGTTCATGAGGTTCTAGGAATCCCCCACATCAATCAGTCCCCGCGTGGGTCTGCCGACTTTCCACCCACTCAACTCATGAACTCACTTTCTGGATTTATATTTGAGATTATTTCGGTATTTTTTTTTTTAAGATAATAATATTCATAATAAATTATTTAATATTTATTAATTATTATTTATATTAAATAAATTTTTTAATATTTATTATAAAATTAACAATTAATAAATAATTAACAATTTATTTTAAATATTATTAAAATATCATTACAACTCCCTTTATATTTACTGTATATATTGCTCTGTCAGAGCTTATATCGTACCAATCATTCTTTCTCATTTCTCAGTACATGACATGATCGGTTCACCGCAAGGGAAAGAAGGATCACGAGCAACAAAATCTTGCGATCGATGTATTTATTTACACTCTAATACGTACCTTGACCAATTATATTTATACATCTGCTGTTATGCACATGTATTATTAGTAGTTGTGCTTTGAGCTAGGTGAATGTTGTTCAGTTATAAATCTATTACTACTATAATGGGGACTGCCCTTTTTTGTATCCATTTTTTTATTTTTTCAAATATGTCATTACTATTGTTTAAAATATAAAATAACAAAATAAATAAAATTGTAAATTTGTCATATTTAAAGTTGTCACATTTCACTTTTATCAATAACTTCTCCCTTCTTTTAGTTACCTCTCCTAACATAACTTTGTTCAATTTTTTTTTCATTAACTTTTTCCTCAACCTCAAATGATTTGGTGGAGTAACCTTCCTAATTTGTTAGGTTCATCTCTCTGGATGTAGATAGCCAAGGTAATTCAATGTATACATCTCTCTTTCTTGTTGTGTTATTTGTGCCTTGGCAGCTGTTTCTTTCTCTCCTTCTCTCTTCCTCCATGTCTCGGTGATGTGCTGTTATAACATGGTATTTGTTGTTGCTTTTGTTATTTTCCATGAGTCTGAATCCATTAAAGCAAAAGCTATATGACGAGGAGTAGATCATTTATCATCTATTAGATTTCAGTCTTCATGCTTTATTTGTTTTTGGGAATGAAGTGATGCTTCCTGATATGAACATTCCCATGCTTGATTTTGAGCGTGTTTGATGGTAATGATGAACAACTTCCATCACATATATAATTAGTCTTCTTTCTATATATATATCCCCATTTTCTTATTGTTCTTTCGTGATTTAGTCTTATCTATTTAGCCTTATTATTTTTATTTGTTTTGTCCTTTCAATTATTTGTTTATTCTCTTATTTATTATTTTCTAAGGAAAAATTTGTTTGATTATTCTTTTATTTGAATAATATACTAGTGGATAAGTTAAGGTTCAAATATTTGTTTATTTATTATTTATTTTTATATAACTTTATCTTATTACCGTTTAACCTTTTTTTTTCAATTTGCAAATATTTGATTTAAAGTATTCAAGGATTGTTACTTCAAGATTCAGCATCAAAAGGAGGTAAACATAAAAACTTATTACACTTATATAATTTTGGAGTGTATTTTTTTCTTAATCAATTTTGAACTAATAGTTTTCACATGATATTAATTTGAAATGCCGTCATTAGTATATAACTGTTTTAATTTATAGTAGTATAAATTTAAAAAAAATTAATGATTCATTATTAGGAATTCATTTTTTTAAGAAATAATTAGAAAGAACTTAAATTTAAAATAATATAATTCCTCTAAGATAGAGAGAGAGTTTAGAGATGGTGTAATAAGGGGGGAGGGAAACAAGAAGTAGTATTAAAACAAATAACAAACATAATATATTTGTGCTGTACCTTTTTGATTTGAGGTATTCAATGATTATAACTTCAAGAAGAAAACAACGAAAAAAAAGAGGAGGTAAGCATATAAACTTACTGATGTTGATATATCTGAATCCGATTTTGCATCTTTTCAATGTTTTCTCGTAATTAGCAGGGGAAAAATAAGAACTTGTTTGGTTTATTTTTTATTTTTATTATAATTATAAAAAATTTATATTATTTTTATTTTAAAAAATTTATGAAAAATGACATTTTATTGTTTTTACAATTTTTTCACAATTTTTTTTAAAAGGAATAGAATAAAAATAATTATATCTAACTGAAAAAAAAAATAAAGAACAAATCAAACGAACTTTAATATTTCATAATTTTTTATGTAATATTTACATTAATTTAATTTTTATACATGAGTTTGTTTAATCTCTAAGTAAAAAATTCCTAATGTGTGTGGATTTTATAAAACATTAATCTCTATATAAAAATATAAGAATATTAATATGCAAAAAAATCACTAAAACATAATCGCTGCAATATATACTGCCTTGATTGAGACATGCATTATGTACGAGTGGGCTTGTTTTGAGCATGATGGATACTCATTTGATTTTGCATTTTCGTCTTGCAAATATTTTGTTGTGGTAGTAACCTCATAAAAAAATCACTGTCATCAGAGGCCAGACGTGATAACTGATAGCCAACCAAATAACGAATCAGTTTTCGCCTTTTAAAACTATAAAACTAGTGATATGTTTGACTTGATTTCTATAAATTTGTTGCCCTAAACAAGTTGAATCATATAATTTGATATTTTTTAAAAATAAAATTATTTAAAATTTTCAAAAATTTAAAAATTAAAATTATCTTTTAACATTTTGAGAAAACATACTATTTTATGAACTACAACTAGTAAAGAAAGAAACATAGATAAATTTCATCAATAAATAAATTCCACTGAAAAAGAAATGATTAATAGACAACTAACAAATTAGCCCGCAAGTTAAATAAATTGAGTGAAAAATATTTACATTTAAATGAGTTATTAAAATAAATATCAAATTCACATAATTTATATGATTAAACAAATTTAATTCATTTTACATTTTTCACAGTCCATAAAAGTCAATTGCTTTATGATTTACTAAACAAAAAGGAGCAGAGATATATCATGTATGAGAATGATAGTTGTTAGATGAAAAATAATTTAAAAATTAATATTTAATAAATTTATAATTTGTAATCTAGATATTTATATTCTATTGATATTTAAGTTGTTAATTTTTAATTAATAATGAATAATTTCGTATTTTATACACTAAAATGAAACTTGAATCTTGATCCTAGGTCATGAACAGCCTTAGCATCCTTGTTATATAGAATTCATTCCACTAATTTGAGCGCTGATTTTTATTTGCTTAAGGGGTAACACTAGTGCTGGATAACGGGCCATTCTGGCACACCCCCGTGGTAGTTTTTTTTTTTTTTTTTTTCATACTAGTAACATCAAGTTGACCTATGTTATATTTTAATAGCGGAGTTAGAAATATTTTTAATTTAGGCTTATTTTGTTAAAGCCCGAGAGTTAGCAGGTCGACCTGTTAACCAATTAATTTTATTTTTTATAATAATTTAAATTTAAAAAATGTGTATATAAATATAATATGAAGTTATTAATTAAATTTTTTAAATAATTTTTTTTAAATTTTTGAAATTTTTATTTAGACATATAAATTAAATAAGTTAAATATTTATATTAAGTTACTAATAAAAAATACTTTTGTGAAAAAAATTATTCTTTTATTAAAAAAAATAAGTCACGAACTAATCCAATCTAACCCGCTTAATCCACGAATTAAATGAACTTTACTTCATCAATCTAAAATAATCATAAATGAAGTATTAGACTAATTATAACTTTTTAAAAAAGTAGGTTAAGTGCGTTAACTTACGAATATATTAAATTAATTATAATCTTTTAAAAAAGTAGGTTAAATGCGTCAACATACGAATCTCAAACTCACTTACCAAGATCTAGGTAAGACCAGCCTGGTGGGAATTAGTACCCATCTCAGATATCTTGCCTGTAAGACAAATCAACAGATAAACTGACCATAAATTATTAATGCAAATTGGTCGACAAATGTTTCCGTTTTGCTGAACAACTTTTCTTTTCTTTTTTTGGTACGCTGAGAGCTAAGACAAAATAATTTAGTATTGAAGGCCCCCCTAGATTTATGTTAAATATATTAAAAAGATTCGTTTGTTGTTCAACTAAAATTTCGCATGCGCAAGAAACATGATTAGTTTCAAACAGACGTAGTTTTGTTCATTAAAACCCCCCCAAAAAAAAGAGAAATTCTTACATATTTTAATAATATTATACCACTCTATTTAAAATATAACACATGACACCATATAACTATATATATTATTAAATTTAATTTAAAATATTATATAATAAAATTTAAATCAAATATAATAATTTTAAAATTATTGAAAGCAATACTCTCAGGAGTAGAAAAGTTTTTTTTTATAAAAAATTTTGATGTTAATTATGACTATTATTATTATTATTATTTTGATGTTGTCATAGTCCATTTCATTTGTGATCTTTCATCTTTTTTTTTAGTTTAATTTTGATTTATCATTAGTGTAAAGTTTTTTTTACATTATCATCCAATTATGTATTGCTAAATTATTAAAAGAGTTTGACTATAACAACAACAGTCTAAAAAGTTTAACTCTTTTAATGATATGCCAGCACATGATTGGATGATAGTGTAAATTTTTTTTACACTTATAGTAGATTAAAATTAAATTCTTTTTTGTTTAAGTCTGGGATGTTTATTTATTTTTTCAAAATCTTTTTACTTGGTCCATGGAGGTCACACAACCTTATATTGTGTCTATTATCTTCCAATACCTAATGATGGGCTGTTCTTCTTAGTAAAATGAGCATGTCAATAGACAATATTTTCGTGCCAGCCCGAATTTCTTTCACAGCCCATACTCCATTCATTAGCTGGGTACTCTGTCTGGCCCATTTGTGAAGGGTGCATCGCTGAACGCTCATTATTAAGGATTTGGACCTTCACTCTATCCATGGAGAAATTTTTAGGTATTCTGACACTTGGTAATTTTATAATCATTAGATTTGATTTAAATATAATTTTATAATATTTTAAATTTAATTGAACAATACGTATAGTTATTCAGTGTAACATGTTATGTTTTTAATGGAGCGGTAGTATATGCAAGAGTTTCTCCTAACCATGACCTTTCTGCAAGAGGCCCATGAGACGAGACTATTCCATGAAAATGTAATCTCTTGGAATGCCATCATAATGGCTTATATAAAAGCACAGAACTTGACAAATTTGGAATTGCTCAATGCATGAAAAATGTTCCTTTAAGAACATATAGAATTTATCAACACAAAGGGAAGATGTTGTCTGAAGTGACAGTAAAATTTTTAACACTCTCACCCCAAAACTGAGAGGAGTAAAGAGTTGGGCTTTCAATGTATGTATTTGCAAAGCCCCAAGCCTAGGTCCCTAAGGCCTAAGGCTTACCGTTAAGCAACCATATATCCTATGATATATATATATACGTCCCCCTAAACTGAAGTCCAAAAGTGCAGGGCGCGTAACTGTCACGGAGGGAATGGGTAGTCCCCGAATCGAAGTAAACCTTTGAACTTTCTTTCTCGTTCAAACTATGTTCTTTCTCTCTTCCGATTGAAAGCCCTAAATTCAATTTGATCACTCATGGCTTTACCTACCGAGGTTAGTACTGTTACTCATCACTCTGTTGATTGTGCTTATGCAACTTGATAGTTGATACAATAACATGACAAGATGTTTTTGTTCTCTAACATCTATGTTGCTGACGCAGGTTGGGTTGCGACTGCTCTTATGCCCTCTTGGTTCCAACATTGTTGTCCGGACAGCATGGTATGCTTCCTATTTGGGATTATCTTCTCTCTCTCTCTCTCTCTTTTATTATGGAGATTACCCCCATTTGATTAAGATTGAGACTTTTGCGAAGAATGTTTTTGAGTCGGAGAGGTTTGCGTATCAAATGTACAAGGGATAAAGATTTCAGTTTTTAACACATTTTCTGTCAATCATAACATTGAAGACCCTTTTCACTGATGACGGGTTACTTGTGCATGGTTTTTATAGCTGTTCTGTAGGGCTTGTGCTTCCCGTTTACTCTACGTTTAAAGCTATTGAGAAGAAAGACCAAAATGAGCAACACAGGTGGCTGATATATTGGGCAGGTTGTAATTTTTCTTCAACATCCTTTTCCTTGCTGAAGTTTCTTGTGCTGTCTTTCAGTACGTCAACTAATTTTTTTCCTCACCAAATATTCCATGACCTGCCGCATCCCCCCCACCCCAAAGGAAAGACAGAAAAGAACATGATTACTTTACAATTGAATTTTGTGCTATTATCATTAACTCTGTGATAAGGTGATTGATTCAGTGATATATGTAATACCTTTATGATGTAGATTACATATCCTGGGATTAAAACTATTCTGGATGTATTTTGATTTTTACATGAACAACTTATAAAAATTTCGGTAGTTACTAGTTACACCGTTGGAAGTTTTATTTCCTTGCTTGAATGAACATGTTTGGAGGATTACCAAGTTAGTGGGAATAACTTCAGGTAATTATGTGTGCACTTTTTATCATTTGGGTTAAGAACATTTTGAAGTCTTTTGGTTTGCAAAGTTGAATATGCTATATTCTACCATTGTTTACTTTGATGAGTTCATTGAGTTGATGGCTTTACCTGCATCATATGCATATGTATTAAGACTGATCTCTCTTGTGGTTTTCAGCTTATGGATCTTTTAGTGTAGCAGAAATGTTTGCGGAAAAAAAACTTTCCTGGTATGGTTCAAGTTCTTCCATGTGTTTTTTCATTTTTTGTTTTAAAATTTTTTTTTAATATTAGTGATTGGCTTGACTTTCTTTTTTTCCTTTTATTTTTTTTGTTTTCTTTCTTAATTTTTTTCTGGAGGGGGGTTATTGGTGAGAAGCTGGTTCTTGGCCTAATAAACATAGTAATATGGTTATTCTGTTGGTAATCTGGCTTTTATTTTATTTTTCCTTCTATGACTTAGCATAATAAATTCATACATGGATGATTAGTAATATAAGATTGACTCTTATATTCCAGAATTTATGTTCTGAAATTTTTTTATGAAATAATTGTTTTTGTTCCCTATTATCTGATTGCATTTTCTCTTATTTCCTTAGAGCTCTAGATGGTTGTTAAAAATTTTTTTCCTTTGATTACATTTGCTCTTGTTTTGTGATGCAAATTCATGTTACCTTGCAAAAGGTGCAAAATTTAAAAGTCTGAATCATTAGGGCCTTTCTTTAAAACAAAATGTATTTGAACTTTTCTTGGTAATTTATATGATTTGAATGTAATTACTTTTGTCTCTATGGCTTCCATTACAACATTTATCCTTTTATTGGAAAATGATACTTTTGATGGTCTATAGCTTCAGTGTTAAAGGAGGATGATATCTTTCTCCACCTAGCTTAGTATATTTGGAAGAGAAATATAACATATCTATGTTGTGTATCTGCTTGCCATGGACTTACAAGATGCTAATGAGACTTGAGCTTGCTTTGAAGTATCATTTTTAAATGAAGTTATGTCTTTCATCAATCTGTTATAGTTTTAATTTGCACAGATTCATGTGCAAATCAATCTTATGGGAAATAAAATTCAAAACTGTATTATGTCCAAGATGGCACCTGTTATTAACTGTCATGGTTATTCATTTTTTTTCACGGAAACTTGCCTCTCTATTTATTTCAGGTCTTCATTGTAAACAAATTTACTATTATTTTCTCTTCATTTCTGCTATTTATGATCTCCCGAATGCCTGAACCAATAACAATGAGGGTTTCTATTCTGATTTTTTTCTGTTTGGTTTCACATTTTACTTGAGGTATTGTGATCTAACAAGGATATGTTTAATCAGGTTTCCACTCTATTACCACATGAAGTTTGCATTTCTTGTTTGGCTACAGCTTCCCACTATCAATGTAAGCTTAACCAAACTGCTGCTAACCTTTCCATGCTATGCTTTAAAATTATTTGCTTAGTTAATTACCTTATCTTGGTTGTTGTGTTCTTGTATTTTTTTTTTTTAACTCTTGAGGAAGATATCTTGTGTTCTGTTCTTTTACTCTTTTTCTCTCGTCTCTAATAAAATTTCTTCTTCTTTATCAAAGAGAAATAATAAATAAACAAAACCACATGGTGCTTGTTGAACAGGGTGCAAGTCAACTGTATGCTAGTCACTTGCGTCCGTTTCTGTTGAAGCATCAAGCTAGACTGGATCTGATTGTTGAATTTGTGTATGGTGAAATGGTAAGAACTTGTTGATTGATTTCATTAGTGTTGGAGATACATCGTTTTATCTGGTGTGATTTTCCATTTGTGGGTTATTATATGGCAGTTAGGGCAGGTGGACGGTTCATGTATCTGATCGCCAGTCACAATACCTTATTCTTTTTGTTTTTTAAAATTATTACTGCCTGTGGGAACAGTCTAGGTACTGTTTGCATGCCAGTGATACTGAGTTAAGTAGGTGCTACTCTCCAAATTTGTATCATGAATGGCACAGGCTTGACTTGGCAATCTGCTCCATTATTCATGTTGCTGCATATAGCATATATTATATTATATAAATAATTTTATTAATTGGTTTCTGAGCTTGCAGAGTAAATTTATTAGTGCACACCAAGCGGAATTGCAGTTTGCAAGAAATCTTGTAGTGAAGGTTGTAGTGACAGGTATGCATGTGAACTCTATCTCTCTCTATTTATGCCATTAAACTCTATTTCGATGCCAATATGTTGTCCTGAAAGATAGTATCCAACAAAATGGGCAAATGGAAGTTCGGATCTAGTTGAATTCATTTAGCTTTCTTATTCTTTGTGTTTAGTAGATATCTTGTCATTGGATTCTTGGCAACATAATGCTATTTTGGTACTACCAAATATAGTAGTGCAGATTGTTATTTAAATTCTGTACTTTCAATAGGTTTCTTTTTAATTCTATGTATAGTAGCTTTTGTTTACTATGCCCCCAGTATGTGGGCTTACGGTTTTTGTTGTCATTGCATGGACTGATCTTCCTCTTTTAAAAATGATATTTTGGTTTGAAATCTGTATGCTCATTTGATTGTTTTCTGTATCAGCGAATCAAATGATTAGGGGTATCATTCAGCCAGTTAAAAGGGAATCAAATCGCCTAGGAGGCCCAAAGAGGCAGGTTCAGGAAGCAGAATCAGAAGGAGAAGATTAATGGATTTTTCTTTCTCTTTATTAGACAAGCATAGGTTGGTAAGTTTTTAAAGCAGGGTTGTTATATGCCTCCTGCAGATTTGCATGTGGTGCTTAGTTTCGTCTTCTGAACTTTAAAATTTTCAGTTTTCTTTATTTTCTTGATTTCCACCCGATGTACATAGGAAATGGACATGTTGATGCAAATAGATTGATGTTCATAGCAATTGGACTAGGGACGGTTATGCATGATAAGCAAAAGTAATATGTATCGATAGTACCAAGTTCAGGTTTGCTGACTAGCAAGCATTTACGGTCAGCACTTTTGGGATTTGTCACATTGGATGAAGCTATGACAAACGAAGGCCTCGTCACATTCATAGTGTCCCTTAAAACTACGTTCATTTGCACCTTCGATTTTGAATATTCTTATTACATCCTTCCACTGTTCATATTGATAGATCAGGTTCATCTATCCATTTAGGTTAGTAAGCTATGAGGATTTACGGCTGAAGATAGGTAGACTGGCTTGTCAAATAATACTCTTTTATCTCTAATTGTTTCTTTTCTTTGTATTTGTTCCCGTGAGACCCCACCTAGTGGGAAAAGGCTTTTGTTGTTGTTGTTGTTCCGCTTGAGAAAAGTTTGCTAGTACCGGCATTGGCCCTTGCAACAACCCTAGTTACACAGTTTGAATGACAATAACAAACAGTGAAGATTATAATGCTAAACCCAATGAACTTATTTGTCACTTTTGTTTTAAGGTGAGTTGCAACGGTACCTTTGTAAGTATGGTATTAAGATAAGTTGTCAAGTATTTATTGAGTGTTGATTTAATAATAAATGTTTGAAAGTTTATTAAATATAATTAGTAATTAATAAATATTTTATTAATCACTTGGGTATCGGTACTCTGACGGATAATTTCTTGAAGAAGTTGCCAACATGAGTACCGGGATAATTTCTTGAAGAAGTTGCCAACATGCACTGTTCACAATGGTCTTCTGAATGTCTGTTAGGGGTGTTCATAACCGAACCAAACTGATCAAAACCGAAAAAATCGAACCGAAAAATCGAAAACCGAACAAAATCGATTAATTTTGGTTTTGTTTGGTTTTATTTTATGAAAACCGATTGGTTTGGTTCGGTTTTTGGTTTTCATTTATGAAATCGAACCAAACTAAACCAAACCGAATTTATATAATTATCTATATGTTTTTTATAATTTACATACTTATAAATAATTATATTTAAATTTTTGGTTGTTTCTATAAATATTTTAGGCCTATTTATTGTTTATAATTATGTAATGATGTTTTTATTAGGATTTTATACTAACTTTTTTTTAATTGGTCCATAACAAGAACAAAATGATGATGTGTATGAATTTTTTTTTTAAAAAATATTTAGTGAAAAACCGATTGGACCGAAACGAACTAAACCGATTGTAATTGGTTCGGTTTGGTTCGATTCTCCAATTTTAAAAAAATCAATTGGTTCTTAATATAGAAAAATCGATTGGTTTGGTTCGGATGACTTTTTCCCCCAAAACCGAACCAATTCAAACCGCGAGCACCCCTAATTTCTGTAAGTATTTTATATGCTCCAATTTTTAATCACTCACGAGTCATACTTCAAATAGATAAAGTTCTTCAATCGAAGATTGTGGGCTTGAAAGTTGAAGTGGGTAGTATTTTATTAGGCAACTCGAACAAATCAAACGGGTGTGATTATAAACTGGAGTGCTTCAGTGAATTTTGCTACTATTTCGTGATGTCGATAGGCCAAGCATATTGCACTCAATGACTGGTATACGTACCACAAAATCTTATCATAACACCTCGTATTGGCAACTTATTTTTCCCTTTTCATTATTATGTACCCATCATGTGCGCGAGCAGCCAAATGATTTATTATAGACTTTATAGTATATATTTTATGTTCGTGAGTTGTGATAACTGGTTTTCTGAGTGTCTGAGGATTATCATTTCTCTATTATTGTTGATGTTAAAAGTTGAGCATCTTTATCTATTTTGGGACTTGTTAGGGTAACTCTTTAAGAGGAACATTTTTTAGGTAGTTACAGTTTATCATAAGCACTTCATTTAACATTAAACATGTTTAAAGTTTTATGGGTCATGTTATGAATACACTTATATCTAAAAAGTGATTTTACATATGTCAAGCGTTAAATAAAGTGTCTATGATAAATTATACTTACTTAAAAATTACTCCTCTTATGAGTATGGTATTTAGAATAAGTTGGTAAGTATTTATTGATTGTTAATTTCATAATAAATTTTTAGAAGTCTATTAAATATAATTAGCAATTAATGAATAATTGACAATTTACTTTGTGTATTAATATTTAATATATATATATATATATATATATATATATATATAAGGATCGAATTAATTCCTATCGATTTCAACTTTCCATAATTGATGAAACAAATATAGAGGTCGTGCCTTCCTTCTCTCCCAAATTGAAAGCCTTTAACCAACATGGTGTGTGATATAAGTGGTAGATACTTGAGTGCTTTAAGTATGTGGTCAGGGGTTCAATTCCTGATCCACGTGTATGGAAAAACATCTGTTAGGAAAGGTTAACTTTTTAAATGAATCTCAGTTCCTTGAAAAATTAGTCTTTATAGTCGCATACATGGAATATCTTGGGAAATCAAAAAATTGAAAGCCTTTACACTAATAAATTAAAATACAATTTGTAAGTTAAGAAATATAAAAAAATTTGGAATATGTTTTTGGGTTTCTTCGAATTTATCCTTTGAAACATTCTTTGTGATAAAAGTAATTATTTTATTAGAAAACTTGGGTAACAGAAGAACAACTCTTTTACATGTAAAGAACACTTTTTTAAGTTTGGTATTTTTAAAAATCTTTCAAAACATGATAATTATAGTAAAGTGTGATTATTTCACCAAAAACATCAATAATGATTCTTTATAATATAATTATCGCATTTTTTTGTGTGACTATTACATTATAGTAAGTAATTATTTGAAATATTTTTCTATAAAAAGTAAAAAATGTATCTGTCAAATTAGATAATAAATCAAAATATAGTACATTAAATGATACTAAAAAATATACAACAAACAAAAGTAGCATATATATATATATATATATATATATAATATACATATGTGTGTGTGTGGGGTAAGAAAACAGGGTGTCCTCAACCAATTCCGCTCCAGCATCTGGCTTCGCCGATAACTACTTATTCTAATATAATTTTGATACTCACGAGTAGTGTTATTAAGAGAGAAAATAAAATTTTAGAGTTTAATTTCTATTCACTGTTTGTGTAAACACATTATTAAATGACAGTGTAAAAAAATTTTATACTGATAGTGGATAGAAATTAAATTCAAAATTTTATTAGTTGGGAAAATTAACAACGACGTTGACACCTCATCATCTCTTCGTTAGTATTTCGGTTGGTAGGACAACGATATTTAATAGGAAAATCCTATTGAACAACGCATTTCGGATTCCAACTATTTAATACTTCTTCCTCCATCGTCGCTGTAATTTTCTTTTTTTATTTCATTGAAGAGCATTATTTTTGTGTTTTTAAAACGGGGTGAAGAGCATTATTGTTACCTACTATCACTTTTGTTTGTTATTATTATTATTATTAATTATTTTACTCATTCAATTACAATTTGGAGATTTGAGAATAAGAATATGCCTGAATAAGACTTTTCTTACACTAAGCTCATTTCTTCAATCCTGTTTATATATAAACTTTATAGGTAGATAGATGAGGGTGTAAGAATCCTGTAGAAGTAGAACAAAAGGTGGGATGTGAGTGTGAAGCCCGGTCATTCACTTTGATAATCAAACTCAATGCCTTTGCTCACAATCACAACCTTGATTCTTCCATTCTTCAACCCTTAACCTGAAACCCAAATAAAACCCAAACCAAGCACAAGAAGAAACAAAGGGACAAAACCACCATCTCAAAGGAAGAGACGCCATGATTGGCCGCAGAGAAGGACCCTTGATGAGGAACAACGGGCACCCTCTACGCAAATCAAGGGTCTTCATCGCCGTAGCAATTGGGGTCCTTGTTGGATGCGTCTTCGCTTTCTTGTTCCCCTCTGGGTTCTTCGTTTCTGACTCTACCACCCCTAATCGCAATCACAGTCTCGCGGGATCCAAGACCCAGGTTCGATATTCCAAAAAGATTATTTCTTTTAATTTCTTTTTGAACTTTTGGGTCATCTGAATCTTAGTCCTCTTCCATGATTTTCCTTGAATTGGCATTACGGCCTTGCTCTGAGACCCCTTGGGTGACGAAGGAAGCCGTTGACTTGGAATTCCTCTGTTCCGACTAAGTGTTTCTCTTGTATCATTGTGTTTGATCTTGCTGATTCTACTAGTTTTGGATCCATCTTCTACACTCATTGTAACCCTGGAGAAACAAAACAAGCTTCTTTTATATTTTTAAGATTTGCTAAGTTAGTTGATAACCTGAGATGGATGATGGATCATTTAAATACTTCACATCTCTGGAATCATTTTGCATCTAATATATTAAATAAGGATTGTAGGCTGTAGAGGAATGCTAGTTTTCAATGTGAGGTTCAATATGGCTTTTCTGCCTAGATTGGTTGACCTTGATGAACAATTGCCCAGATTTGGTCCATTTCTCTGCCTAGGGATAAAGCAGCCTCCTGGCCTCCATGTCAAACTGGAATTCAGTTTGTGAGATGAATGGAGTAATTGGATGGGGCTGATATTGTTAAGTTTCTCTCACATGCTTAAAAGTTAAGAGGTTATCAGTGGTTTACTGCATAGGCTACTATCTTTTGACTGTGTTTAATTGGTTTCCACGTGGTTTTTCTGGGGTTATAGGATAGAGTAGCTTTTAATTTTTATCAAAGAAGAGCCCTGTGGCATAACAAGCTTCATTTTTATTATGCCTTTTTTTTTGGCAGGAAAGTTCAGCTGAATGTGAATCCTCAGATCGGGTCAACATGTTGAAATCAGAGTTTGTGGCAGTATCAGATAAAAATGCTGAGCTGAAAAAACAGGTGAGGGAGTTGACTGAAAGGCTTCGGCTTGCAGAGCAAGGGAAAGACCATGCTCAAAAGCAGTTTCTTGCATTGGGTAAACAGCATAAAGCTGGACCTTTTGGTACTGTCAAGGGATTAAGAACCAGCCCTACTGTTGTTCCTGATGAATCTGTGAACCCAAGATTGGGAAAAATACTAGAGAAAGTTGCAATTAAGCGAGAGCTTATAGTTGCACTTGCCAACTCCAACGTGAAGGAGATGCTGGAAGTCTGGTTCACCAACATCAAGAGAGTTGGCATACCCAATTATCTGGTTGTTGCTTTAGATGAAGAGACTGCGAAGTATTGTGAATCAAATCAAGTTCCAGTGTATAAGAGAGACCCAGATGAAGGTATTGATTCTGTTGGTAGGACAGGAGGGAATCATGTTGTATCTGGGCTTAAATTTCGTATTCTAAGAGAATTTTTGCAGTTGGGATATAGTGTTCTTCTATCAGATGTTGACATTGTATATTTGCAGAACCCTTTCGATTATCTATTTCGTGATTCAGATGTGGAGTCCATGAGTGATGGACATAATAACATGACAGCTTATGGCTATAACGATGTCTTTGACGAACCTGCAATGGGTTGGGCTCGATTTGCTCATACTATGAGGATATGGGTTTACAACTCTGGTTTCTTCTATATCAGACCAACAATCCCTTCAATTGAGCTTTTGGATCGTGTGGCAACTCGACTTTCCAAGGAGAAGGCGTGGGACCAGGCTGTTTTCAATGAGGAACTCTTTTACCCCTCACATCCTGGTTATGATGGGCTTCATGCTGCCAGAAGAACTATGGATTTCTATCTCTTCATGAACAGCAAGGTTCTGTTCAAGACAGTGAGGAATGATGCTAAACTCAGCAAATTGAAACCAGTAATTATTCACGTGAATTACCACCCTGATAAGCTTCCACGAATGAAAGCAATTGTTGAATACTACGTTAATGGGAAGCAAGATGCTCTCAAACCTTTCCCTGATGGCTCAGATTGGTAACCTTACTTCTGCAGCTGGCCTCTTGATTTGCTTTCCAGTTCTCATTGTTCAAAACAATTTTTACAGTAGATTTTATTAGTTATAAAGCATACGTGTAAGTCAAAAAAGTATCATTTTATGAATACATTGAGTTATGCTTTATGCCCCATTCTGAGATGGTTCAGTGTTCTTCTTTTTTGTTTTTTGCTGGTGTTTTGCGCTTTCTTTTGGGGCGGGGCTTACATAAGGTTTCTTCTGTAATATTTGTTGCTTGCTAATCGAAAGTGTTTGTTATTTTTATCTCAACCTCATATTTACATTGAAAAATGATTCTTTGGCGTAGCATCAAACCAACCCCTTCCAGATTTTATGTATAAAAGGTAATCTTCCCCTTAATTTTCACAACACTTTCCATCCACTATAAGTCTATTGTACGCTGCGTCGCTGCCCTTAGTTGTATATATCTTCAACTGAAATTTCCTTATGTAATGTTCACCCAGTATATGTCTCACTTGAATGCTAAATGCTGCCCCCATGGCCCCATGCAATGCATGAGAATTTATTTATTTATTTATTTTTAAATTTTATCGAAACAAATTCTTAAGCAAAAATATAACAAAACCATAAAAATATTATACTAATAAAAATCAGTATTATAATTCTAATTGCTGACTATTCAAATTCATGAATAACCACAAAATTGTGCATGTTCAATTTGAAAGAATTCTTGAATATTTGATTTCAATTTCATCTAATCGCATCACAGTATTACAATTTAAAGTAAAATTCGTTAAACTATCACAAAAAAAAATTTAAATTCATTAAACGAATATATTTTAACTATTAAAATATTGATTACTTTAAAAGAATAAAGAAAATACATTAAGTCATACTTATGTTTAGATACATCAGAAACTTCAATAAAATTTATATTTCATCTAGTATTTCTTTCAAATATTGTATTTCCATGTATCTGTCACAAGCCTTCAGGTAACAGCATGGATAAATTATTGTAGTTCAGTATGTCCTTTTCTTTTCTTTTCTTTTTAATTGCTGTTGTTAGTATCCAATTATCCGTTTCTTTTATCCCTATATATATATATACCCTTTTTCGGTGGAAGTTATTTAACTTGGGTGTTGTGAGGGAGTTTTCTGGGCAGTGTAGTTGCAATTCAATTACAATTATACAGTACTGCCACAGAATTATGTAATTCATATTATTACAATAAGAATAATGCTACCCATGGAGAGAGATGCTACACGCATAAGTTTTCGGTCATCCAAAGTGACACCTAATGCCCAAATTGTTTGCATAGATAATTTATTTAACACACTGTTAGAAAGGTTTTTGCTCCCTTACGGCTAATTTGAACTTAAAATATGTGTAATGAGCAAAATTATGTAGTTTTGGACAAAAAAAAAAAAGTTTATATAATTTTAGCACTGAATCCAACGATCCTTGACCATAGATGTGACTTCTTGTTACCAAAAGAAGTTTAGTGGATAACATTACTCTTGATAACCCAGCACTTAAAGGGAGAATTGTAAGCAGGACTGGTTTAGCAAGAAATTTAAGTGTTAATTCAATAATGGTGTTGGTATAAAAAATAAATTGTCAAAATCTTGCCAATATTTTACGATAAACAAATGGTTATTGCGACCTCGAGTATAATTTACTCTCAACTGGTCCTTTATTATACTAATCCCTATTTTCCATATAATCTTTTATTCCTTTCCATGAATGTTAATTAAAAATGCAGTTAATAAGCAGGGGAAAAAAGGGAAAGAAAAGTATGGACTTGTAAGCTACATATATAAACCAAAACTGGCACAACCAATTTCCTAAAGCTCCACAGTGAAGTTTCAATGTTGAAATAATCCAGCAGACTGAGAAGTATTTATGAGATCACTATGCATGTAATTATTTGAAAGCCACCGGAGAATATCATTATTGATTTATTATGGCCCTTATTTTTCATTTATTATGGCTTCTAATGTCCAATGGTAGATCCTGATCAGTTGTAACTGTTGTTTCAGCTTCCACCAGAAACGGAGTCAGGCAGGCTTCATGTCCATAAGCTTGGCTATTGATTCTGGCCCATACATCTCAACGAGTTCTTCCTGTCCCCACAACACACCAAATCAGATACTGAAATTAGTAGTTATCTTGCAAAAGAAAGCACAACAGAACAAGAAAGACAGTGGAGAAATTCTTGGCTTCTCCCAACACCGGGAGTCCAAAGGTATGTCTTGTGTCTCAGTTTATATTTTAGTTTTCTGTATATATATACAAACTGCTTCAAAGAAAGAACGTAACACGGGGACCACCCACGTTCTTTGATGTGAATCTAAGTACTTCAGTCAACTGAAAAACCTATAATAAACGGGTAAGTGACTGAACGAAGAGGGGTTTAAATGGCAGACCTCTATGGAGTCGTTTTCATTGGTGAGCTCCACACACTCCTCAGCAAGGCCAATAAGCCTCTTCTTGAGCGAGGAATTTTTGTCTCTAAGAATGCCCAAGGTTTTATGCAGCTCTTCACATTCTTGCTGCCAAGGTAAGATAATGAATAATGGAAAACATCATATGAAAGACCAACTTTAAGAACATGCCAAAGTTTTCAACAAATATCATCTGTTTCCAAAAGGAACCTATCATAAGAAATGTGACAGAAGTGAGAGTTCAGCAGGAGTAAAATTTGCCACTTCCACGGTGAGCATCAAAGATATGATTTGGTTGTTTGGCAAGTGAAGTTCCAATCCAACCGCCATGTTCCTAAAAAAGGGGTAGGTGGCTTTAAGCATGTACCATAACTTTACTCTTGATGAATTTATTAGCTCACTCTTTCGAAAAATTAGCCCCTGCATCCTTTATACGATATTGAGAAATTTTCATTGCAGTGCTTAGAAGTTCAAGCATGTGCTATACTGCTATGAGAATGATCATCAATGAAGGCAACTAAGAATTAATGTGTCCTTTTGATCAACTATATGATCTAGAACATGTCAAAATAGCAGAAGTCTAGAAGACAAGCAGAAACATTATCTTCTTCTATAAAAAAAAAAATATCATAATAAATTATTATTATTTAAAAAAAAACTTAAATATACTTCAAGCAATATTTCACATATAGGTATTGTGTACCTGTTTCTTCATCCTTGATCTCCTAGCTGATTCCCTATTTGACTGCCTTTTTCTTTCTTTTCTTATTTCATCACCTGCCTGTCAAAATAAATGCAGCTCAGCAGGAAATAGTAGACATCACTAAGGAAATGGCGAATCCAGATTTTATTCCATGGTAATTATAAATGGTCTATGTAAAAGAGATTTTTCGCTTTAAGGAATTTATAAGATATATCTATAATAGGAAATGGGAGCTAGTCAATGTCATATTTTCTTTCTTTTGGTAGCATTCTTAATCAATTTCAACATCGAATACACAGCTGATCATTAACATTAAATGTTTGTAACTTTAAACCTATATATAAAAGTCCATAAGCACAACCACATCAGCCATATGTTCAGCATACTAATTCAATAGGAATTTTAAAGTGACAGTTAGCTGACCTAGTAAATTGATTTTCCCTGTATTTTAGCTAATCCACCTAAACACAAGGCATCCCATCTTAGCCCGAAAAAGGTAACCGTAAAAGCTAATCAAACATGATATGAAACCCATAAAAGGTTACAGTACCAGCTCTTCAGGTTGGGGATTAGTTCCAGATGCATTGAGGCCTGTCTCCAAATTCTGATTCAGTTCAGTTGAATTTGCTGCAAAGTGGTGTGATGCAAAACTTCTATTCACATGAACAACATTACAATTTTCAATACTAGTCACCTTCTGTGCATCTTCCCCTGCTCAAATCTCATAGATCATAAAATATGAATTTTCATCTTTCAGATAACCAAATACAAATCCATGTACTTCAAACATACCATTTACAAGCATCATATTACATTGCTGCCTCTTAGTTGAAGGAAAATCCTGCAGCAGAAAGGATATCATTAAACCTTCTTGCCAAAGATTCTAAGCATCCTGAACTATACAGCTGAATAAATTAGTGTGTCTAATGCCTTAATAAATTACCAGTTTTCATAAGTTCTAATCATAAACGGTGGCAGAATGTATATTACATTGCATAGTCGTATATTCACTTTAGATAAAAAATTAATAGATCCACATACATTGTTAGCGTCATGGCCTTCATCTGGTGATCCCTTACTTTCACTTGCAGCAGAAGAACAATTGTACCTCCATGATACTCCTTCCCAGTTGTTTTTTGGGATTGAAGATCTCCTATTTTCTCTTGATTCCTTAGTTATTAAACTTATAGGTTGTGAGTTCTCGTCACAAATTTTCATTGAATCCAGGTTCTTTTCACTAAAAATCCTTTGTACTTTATCTGAAAAAGCGAATGCAGCACCCTGACCAAAATGCAAAAGCCGTTGTATCATAATGCATTAATGAATATACAAACACGTACACTTATTCATCATGGAAGTTTCCTTAAGAGGAAGAAACAATGATTGGATCCATTAATAATTGTTAACCCCACCCCACCTTACCCCCTAAAAGAATATGAAAATGACATAAAATCTAAAGCAACTGGAAAATTGAATTAATAGAATTTATGGGAGATAAAGTAAGAAAGTACAATGAATAAATTTATTAAAGGATTTAGGATTACCCCAGCTGCTATAGGATAACTGGACCCAGCTGCTGTAGGATAACTGGACCCAACTGCCGTAGGATAACTGGAGAGCCTCCTAGGATCGTGCAGAGAATCATATTGAAGTGGTGTGCTGCATGCCTGGACCAAACCAAAAAGAACATGAAAATGAAGTACATAAGTTGTCCCTTTGTCAAAGTCAAAGCAAGCAATCTGCTATAAGATGCACAAATATGTATATCACTACCTGGTTTGCCCACAAGGAGGGATAAAAGTAAGAACCAGCTGCATATGGATTTAAAATGGGAGTTGGAGTAGACCCAGAATTATGATATGCCTAGTTCAAAGTGATTTAGAGCGTTAGTTGTTTCTCTATGCATGAGAAACACAAGTATACATTGACTCAAACAAATAAATCTTTTAGACCTGCATAGGAGTAGACCAATGTGGTGGCAAAGGTTTGTCTAGAGTTTCCTGTTAGGAAAAAGAAATTGAAGAAAACTTGAGAATATCATATCTAAGCAGATTGCAGATAGGGAAATTTAGTTGAGATGGTACATAGCATGTTTACTGACATCTTGAGGCACCAAAAATTGGTAAGGTATAGCAAATCTGTTGGATTCTTCTTTCTCCATCAAGCTCGAGAAGCATTTGAACTCAGTACTTACCTAAATGAACAATTGTTGATTTTAAATTAAATACCCAGAGAATGAGATAGAAAGAGAAGAAAGACAAGTAATCTACCAAAAAAAAAAGAAAAAACAGGTGATCCCAGTATCGAAAGAGGTCAGGTTTATTTGAACCTATGGCTTACTTTTGCTACAGATAAATACAGACATTATTTCAGCATAACATCCTTGACTTTCCATGCGTTTTTCTCTAGAGAAATTTTTTGGGAGACTAGCTTACAAGTTGCATTTGAGGTTCATCAATTACTTGACCGAGCCCACCCACATTAGGATTACTTGTTAATGGTTGATCAAGTTTAATAGATTCAATCTCTGCAATGAGATTAAATAGATGAACCCAAGAAGTTGGCCTAGTGGTTTAGGAGATACGCTTAATTTCTTGACTACTCGGGTTCGAACTCAGCAATATAAAAAAAAAATTGATTAATTTATTCTTGAGAGCCATAAAATTTAAGGTGAACCATAGAAACACAAGCTAAGCTCCCGACAATACCGGCTCACTCTGATAAACCCTATAAACCCTCTTTTCAGTAATAGAATCGTGATTTCAAAACTAATCAAGAGGAAAATATTGGATTAGCAAGATAAAAAATATATATATATAACTAACAAAGAAGGAAAAAGAAAAAAACTTTCATCATCATAAGCCAACCCCATTGAAAAAAGCACCCAGAATGAATTTTACACTGTCAGGAATTTCGAAAAGAAAAAAAAAATGTCTTTTATACATATACTGCTACGAATAAAGAAAAACTCAAGACAACATTGAAAAGATGGGTAACTGAATCCGGAACATAAAGAATATTAAAAAACAGAAAGTGCAGAAAACCAGTTCCGGTTGTTTGTGAAACAAGTTTAGACCAATATGAATGAACATGTATGAATTGGGGAAGCAGAAAAGAAAAAGGGGCAAAAGAAAAAGAAAAATCTGAAGTAAATAGCAATTATTAAGAGAAGGAAAACTTCAAATTTACCGCAACCAAAAAAGTAGCGAATGTAGAGCCAAGTATGAAGTTAACGAAACAGAGAGAGAGAGAGAGAGAGAGAAATGCTGAACAAGAGAGGAATAGCGGAGAAACCTGTGTGTGTGGCGCGAAAAGGAGCATGTATGTATGATACTTCTTATTATTGATGAAGCTAATATATATAATTAATGTATATTGATTAATTAATATATAAAATTATATATATAGGAGTATGTATGTATGATATTTCTTATTATTCATGGAGCTTATATATATAACAATTAATGTATATTAATATATATATATATATCGATAAAAAGGAAATAGTATTCATTACATAGTGTCTGAATTCTACCCCACCAACAATTTTGTCATGATTTTAAAAGATTTGAATGCATGATCAAATTTGGTTTTTACCAAAGGGAAAGGCAATTCATATCTAAGGAAAGAAAAATATTACTTTCCAATGTGAGATTTATATGTTCATGAACTCAAAAAAAAAAAAAATTGAAAACCTTTCTGAATTTATAATTTGATATTTATTTTCAGATTAGCATTCGTGTTTTACCTTTTATTTTCAAAATACAAGAAAGCCAACCGGATTTTCACGTTGCAACATTTTTATCTGTTATAAATAATATCATTAAATAACAAAAATTTATGGGGGAAAATGAGAATAATGTATTTTATTTATTTTAAATCAAAACGTTGGTTAGTTGTTAGCATTTGAGCATAGTTGGGTTTCCATAATGGATTCTCCTGAGGATAGAATAATAATATATAGAGTAAATACTCAAATTAGTTCTTTAAAGATATAAGTAATATTAGTTTAGTCCTCCAATAATTTTTTATATCAAAATAATTCTTGAATGTCAATTTTTTAACATCAAATTGGTCTTCCAAATAGACCAATTTAATGTAAAAATAATTAGATGACTAAACTGATGTCACATGTATCCTTAGAGGATTAAATTAGATATTTACTCAATAATATTATTAAAGAAAAATTGTATATATTTATATTTTTTATGATAAGATTAATTTTTGCATCAATCAAATATTAAGTCTCCTTTAAAAGATTTTAAGATGATAGTTCATGAACTTGTACATTTAAAAAAATTAATTTTTTTTAAATTCAAACTTCAAACTGGAATATTAAGGCAAGCAACACATTTCCTTATCTACTAAACTAATATCACTCATTTTTTATTCTTATTTTTTTAGTTGCTTTTGTTAGTATCCGATTATTCGTTTCTTTTATCCAAACTAAAAACAAAATGGTTTTTTGGTTGAAGTTATTTTACTCGTGTAGTTGCAATTCAATCATACACAATATCACAGAATTATGTACTTCATGCTCGTTACAATAAGAATAATGCTACCAATGGAGAAAGATCCAACGCACACAATTTTTTGGTCATGCAAAGTGACACATAATGCTCAAATTATTTGCATGGGATAATTGATTTGACGCACTATTAGAAAAGTTTTTGCTTCCATACGGCTAATTTGAACTTCAAAAACTGAGGAATGAAACAGAATTATATATATTTGTCAAAAATATATACAATTTTAGGTCTGAATTTTTACTTGTAAAATGTCGCATGCTGAGAGTGAAATGACTCTTGCATGAAAGAAGACGCCTATATTAGAAATTCAGGGTCTGTTTGTATTAATTTTTTTAAGAGTATAAGTATTTTTTTAAAATAATAAAAATATTTTTTTTAGAAGTTAAAAAATTTAAACTTTTAAAAAAATACTTCATGTGTTTTTTTGTTACATATAAAGTACTTTTTTTAAAAACTTAAACTCTTTAACTTAAAAAAAATATACTTTTATTATTTTAAAAAAATATTTTCTCCCTAAAAAAATTAATACAAGTAGGCCCTAAAAAAATCCAAGTCTCCTATTAGAAATCAAAAGATCCTTGACAATAGATGTGACTTCTTGATACCAAAAGAAGCTTCGTGGAGGATATTAATTACTCTTGATAACCTAACAATTAATTAAACATATTTTCAAAGGAGAATTGTAAACAGGACTGGTTTGGCAAGAAACTTACATGTGGTTAATTTAATAATGGTTAAAGCCTTTGCTTAAATAATAATAATAATAATAATAATAATCCCACATTTTCTCCTTTTTCACCTCACCTTTTATATTCATTTCCATGATTAAGTGTGTTCAAATTATATTTTGTAAATTTAATTTTGTTGAGAACTGAGAAATAACAGTGAAATAATTTATGTTGTTTGGATAATATTAATAAAAATATTTTAAATATGTATATACTAAAAATAAATGTTACTTTGTGTGTAATTAAGAGTTTTTTTTTGTTTGTAAAATATACATCTAAGCGTGAATTTATATCATCGAGATATTCTAGGGCTGAAACGGAGTTTGCGAGAAGGCAATCAAATATGATAAATGCAAAAGATCTTAATTATTTTCTAGAAAATCATATTTCTGTTAACGAAACTATGGTTGGACTGTCCAACCAAACATGCACCCGCTATAATTGGATGTTTATTAAAAAAAAAAAAATCAGAAAGGGGGAGGGAAAGCCGGGACTTGTAATCTATACATGAAGTTTAATAACCTAATTAAGATGACTAAGTAGAATCAAAATTGCTTCTAATGTACTCCAATGATAGATTCTGATCAGTTGTAACTCGTAACTTGTTTTCCTTAACTGCTGTTTCAGCTTCCACCAGCAACGGAGTCGGCAGGCTTCATGGGCATGAGATCGGCTATTGATGCTGGCCCATACATCTTAAGGGGTTCTTCCTTGTCCCCGCACAAAACTATCAGATACTGAAATTAGTAGTTATCTTGCAAAAGAAAGCACAACATAACAAGAGAGAAAGTGGAGAAATTCTTAGCTCCTAGCTCCCCTGTCACTGGGAGTCCAAAGATATGTCGTGTCTCTGTTTAGATAAAATCTGTGAATATTTTTAGTTTTCTATGTATATTTATACTTATTTAAAACTTTTTCTGTCAAGTAAATACACAAGGAAAATTCATATATATACATTTTATCTACACTGGGACACATGGACCTCGTCTCAGAATCACTAAGAAGATAAAAATACTCTTCCTCGTCAGCAGCTCAAGATTCGGAATCAACTTCCTACTAAACCATCGCCAAATACTGGAGAATACGTAATTGTGATCTAAAAGTAAACGTGGGTCTTATCAATAAAGCGAGTTTAACCATGTTATGGTCGCATATTGACGTTGCATGCATGTGTTTGTGAAAAAGCACGACACATAATGCAAATACTAGGTTCACATTTGGCAAGCACATTATAGGATTTTTAATAGTAATTTCGAAGTTCAAACTGACTTAGAGAAAGAACGTAATATGGGGACCACCCATGGTTCTTCTATGTGAAGCTAAGTACTTCAGTAATCTGAAAAACCTATAATTAAAGGGTAAATGACTGAACAAATTAAATAGGGGTTTAATGGTGTTATGAACTTCTCCTATGCTTGGAGTAGATGAAATAAGACCTGCAAAATTATGCAAAAACCAAAACAACGGTACCAAGAAAAAGAACGTAAAATTCAGAGAATAAAGAACGAAGAAGAAAGATTGCACCAACATTTGTTAACGAGTTTCGGAGTAATTCTCCTACGTCCCCGGGACTGAATCCAACTTGTGAAGATCACTATGAAGAATTGAATGTACATCCACTGAGATATTCACAGATCTCTCTCGACTAGAATTTCCCAGAATTTTCCTCTCAGCTTTTCACTCAATTTCTCGCTTACGACAATACTCTCAGTATCTCTAGAATGATTTTCCTCTTTACATTTTTTCCTCTCTTGGTGTATATTTCTAAACCAGGTGGCTTAACCCTATTTATATACAACCAATCCCATAACAGAAATTAGTTATAATACTAAAAAAGGATTTCTCGTTGGGCGAAGCCTTCCAGAATATCACTTCTTTAATTTCGCTGGGCGAGACATCTACCACGCTGGGCGAAGACTTGCAGATCTTCAACATTGCTAGGCGAGCAGTATCCATGCTGAGCGATGACTTGAGTACCACATCACAACAAATGCCAGACTTGTATGGAGTTGTTTTCATTGCAGAGCTCTTCACACTCTTCACAAAGTGTAGTAATCCTTTCCTTGAGCGAGGAAATTTTGTCCCTAAGAATGCCCACGGTTTTACGTAGCTCTTCACATTCTTGCTGCCAAGGTAAGACACACAAATAGATGAAAACATCATAAGAAAGACCAACTTTAAGAAAATGACGAAGGCTTCAACAAATATCTTCCGTATCCAGAAGGAACCTATCACAAGAGATGTGACAAAAGTCAGACAGAAGCACAAGTAAAATTTGCCACTTCCATATTGCTCATCAAAAATATGATTTGGCTGTTTGGCAGGTGAAATTCCTAACGTTATGTTCCAAAAAAAAAAAAAGGATATAGGTGCCTTTAAGCATGTACTATAAGTTTACTCTTGATGAATTTATTAGCTCACTCTTGAAAAATTAGCCCTAGCATCCTTTGTACGATATTGAGAAATTTTCATTGCTGTTCTTAGAACTTAGAAGTTATGTACAATGATCCACAATAATTAATGAAGGCAACTAAGAATTAATGTGTTCTTTTGATCAACTATATGATCTAGAACATGTCAAGATAGCAGAAGTCTAGAACACAAAGCAGAAACATTTTCTTCTTCTATGAAAATAATATCATAATAAAATTATTAAAATTATTTTTAAAAGAATCAACAAAACTTAAATACACTTCCAACAATATTTCACACACACAAACACACATATATATGTGCGTGTATATATATGTATTTATACCTGTTTCCGTATCCTTGATCTCCTAGCTGATTCCCTATTTGACTGCCTTTTTCTTTCTTTTCTTTTTTCATCATCTTCCTGTCAAAATAAATGCGGCTCAGCAGGAAATAGTGGACATCACTAAGAATTAAATGGAGCAACTTAAAGAGGGATTTACTTACTGAAAAGTATTCACCAAAGAAATTCATTTTCAATGCAGTACAATGGTGGCAGCATTTCATGCGAAATGCTCATAAAAGTGATCTATAGTTGTTTCTCTATGCATGAGAAACACAAGTATGCATTGCCTCAAACAATTTAGACTGCATAGAAGTCGACCATTGGCAAAGGTTTGTTTAGAGTTGCCTGTTAGAAAAAAGAAATTGATCAGAAACAAGAGAATATCTAAGCAGAATGAGGATACAGAAATTTAGTTGAGATATTGGTACATACCATGTTTACTTACATCTTGAGGCACCAAAATTTGCAAGGTTTAGCAAATCTGTTGGATTTTTCTGTCGCCATTAAGCTCGAGAAGTATATGAGAACTCAGAATATGCCTAAAGGAACAATTGCTTTTAAATCAATTAACCAGAGAATGAGAGATAAAGAGAAGAACGAAAAGGAAGCCCAAAATAGAAACGCAGGCAAATTAACCCAGTAACAACGAGGTCAGGTTAATTTGAACCTATGGGTTACTTTTGCTATGTATACAGCATTATTTCAGCACAACATCCTTTACTTTTCATGCGTTTTCTCTATGGAAAAATTTTGGGAGACTAGCTTAAAAGTTGCATCTGGGGCTCACCAATTACTTGAACAAACCCACCCACATTAGGATTATTTGTTAGTGGTTGATCAAGTTTGATAGATTCAATCTCTGAAACAATGAGATTAAATAGATGTGGCCAAAAAATAAAATTAAGTAACTAACTTGTATTTAACTTGATACAAACCTTCTTTCTCTATCCTCTCCCATTTTTTTTTCTTTGGTTAAGTTATTCTTGAGAGCCATAAGATTCAAGGTGAACCATAGAAACACAAGTTAAGCTCTGGACATGCACCAGGAGCTTTCATCATCATAAGCCGTCCCCATTAGGGGGAAAAAACTGTTTTTACGCACATACTGCTACGAATAAAGAAAATATCAAAAGATAACATACAGACGATGAGTAACTAAATCCAGAAAATAGTTGAAAGAATATTAAAGAACAGAAAGCGCAGAAAACCCAGTAGCGGTTGCTTGTGAAACACTGTACCAAAATGAATGAACATGTCAGAATCATAGAAGCAGGAAAAAAAGGGCAAAGGAGAAAGAAAAATCTGAAGTAAATAGCAATTAAAAAGAGAAGAAAAGCTTCAAATTTAACTGAACTAAGAAAGTAGTTAATGTAGAGCCAGGTCTGATCAAGTTAACGAAACAGAGAGAGTGGAGAAACCTGTGTGGCAGGAATACTATTTAATTTAATATTTATTACTTACTTTCCATATCCTACTCCCCCAACAGGTCATATATATATTCCATTACGCTTCAATTTCATGGAGTTTCTTTGCCTATATGATTTAATTTTTTTTCATTATTAGCAATATATAGAGAAAAAAAGGAAAATATTATTTGATTTATTAAGTCTGGTTTTCGAAGAGTACCTTTTTTACTACAAATATTTCCGAGAGATTAATTTATTTCGATAAAAGTGTTTGTTATGTTTTCGTGCAAAATAAAAATTATTTTTCTATTGAAAATAATAAATTTTATTTTATTAGAAGGAGTAACCTCGAACTTGATAGTATACTATTCAATAATATTTTTTAAAAAAAATGCAATGAACACTATAAAATTAACTTTAACATGTGGGACTTAATAATTTTATAAAACTATATCTCACAACTAATATTTCGAAAGTAATTATATTTTGTAATGCCTAAACAAGTTCTTACATTTAAAATTAATTTTTTCAACTTCTCATTTACAATTTAACTCAAAGAGACCGCTTTCAAGTTTCAACAAAAGCTAAATATCCTATCGGAAAAGAAGACTTCCACTACTACAACTCAATATTGTCACTAGTCAACACCATAAGAAATCAATAAATAATATTTAAGAATGGATTAAAATCTTAGGTAATTGATAAATTTGCTGTCATAATTGTAAATATTTGAATGCAGTATCAAATTTGGTTTTTACTAAAGGTAAATCATTTCATATTTAAGGAAAGAAAAATACTACTTTCCAACATGTAGTTTATCTAGGTTCATGAACTAAAAAAAAATTGAAAGCTTACTGAATTTACAATGGATTTTCAATCTATTTTACTGTTAGTGTAAAGTTTTTTTATATTGTCATCCAATCATGTGCTGACACATCATTAAAAGAGTTAAACTTTCTAGGTAGTTATTGTGATAGTCAAACTCTTTTAATGATTTGACAATACATAATTGGATGACAATATAAATTTTTTTTACACTGACAGTAAATCAAAATTAAACTCATTTACAATTTGATTTTTATTTTTAAATTAGCATTCATGTAAAACTATTCTTTTCAAATTACAAAGAAAACACTCGGGATTTGACGTTGTTATTTTTTTCTACGTTATAAATAAAAATATAATAAAATAACATATTTATGAAAAAAAAGAAAATAACGTATGTAATTTTAAAAAAAATTGGAATAGCATATTTTTTATTTAAAATAAAAACGTTGATAGGTTGTTAGCTTTGTTTAACGTAGAGTTGGCTTTCCATCATCGGATCCCCTTTAGGATAGAATAATATATTAAACATATTCCAACTGTTTCGTGAGTTTGTTGGATCCTTACTTCTAGACTCTTGCGCATACAAAACAAAAAGCAACGAATAAATGCAAAAACAACGATTTTTTTTTTTTTTACAAAAAGGAAAATGCTGAATAGTACGAAACTGTTTTCGTGAAACGACGCACGAATTTCACTCGTGAATAGTTAGTGTGTCGTGTTTTATGTTTATGTGTTTTTCATTTTTTTCTTTTACTTATTATATTTTAACTGTAAAAAAAAGAAGAGTATAATTTAGGATTCGTGAATAGTTTCGTAAGAAATTATTCGTAGCAAATAGCAACACTCTTACAAAAAATGCTTAGGGAAAATTTTATATAGGTTTTTTTCAGTATCATTTACTTTTAGGAGAATATCAATATCTATAATAATTAGTGATTAATATTTAATTATATATTTTATTTAATTAAAATATAAATATAATATTTATAATTTAATTAAATATGACACATAATCAAATAATAATTATTAATTGTAAAAGATGTCGATACTCTCAAAAAAAAAAAATTCCAAATTTCATTTATCAACTAAAAGACATAATATGATCAAACCTAAAATAAATAATAATAAAGTGAATGAAGGTTCGCACAATTCATGGGATAAAATTGCGTCCATAACCATAAGTATTAGGCCGAAGCAGCTTAAGCAAGTCCTATGAGTAATGAGTAATGTTTAATGAATAACACACCAAATCTCAAAAAAAGAAAAAGAAAAAAGAAGATAGAGTGTGTGTGTGATTGAAAGTGTCAAACTGGACAGAATTTCTTTCACGGTTTCACTTTGTAGTTGCATAGTTTGGGGTTAGTTTTTTTCACTGTTTATTTTTATTTTTCATTGAAAAAATGACAGTTTAGTTCTGTTCTTTTAAAAATATTTTCATTTTAATTTTTTTATTAAATTATTTAAGTATCAAATTATTTTAATTAATAATTTATTTATAATTAACTAAATATCAAATATTAAATTTAAAATAAATTATTAATTTAATATTTAATTAATTCAATAAATAAAATGAAATGGAATAATTTTTGAGGTAGCGAAATTAAACTGCCATTTTTCCTTTTTCATTTCCATCGAGAAATGGCTTATCTTTCCTTCCTCATTGGGCTCCAAAAAAGGACAAAGCAGTTTCTATCTGCACTCCAACAGCCTTTGTTTCTGTCAGAAGAGCGAAGAGCAAAGACAATGTGTGAGTTTCAGGCACACACATTGTTCCATTCTCCAATGCTTTCTCTGTCTTGAGACAATGGCTGTCTCACAGTTTGGAGGAGGTTTTCACTTCACCCCCCTCTTCTGTGTAGCCTTTGCAACAAAAGGTCAGTGGGTCTTTCTGATTTCCGTTTTCATTGCATGGGTTTACTTCGTTTTTCCATTTTTTATTTTTCATTTTTGTTTACCCGAATCTTTCTTCGTATTTTCCTTGTCTCGTTGTTGCTTTGCTTGTGGAAGATGGATACTCCATTTCTTGTTATCCTTCTCTATTTTGCTTTCTTAGTTTTCCAATCTGATCTACGTCCTAGAAAGTTTCTCTCTCCCCCCACCCCACAAATTATTTTGCGAATTTTTCTCCTATCTTACCCTACATTCATGTTACAAAAGGTGAGCTTAGACATCAGTTAGATCTTCATTTATGCTATTAAATCTGTCCTATTATTCCAAGCTGTAAAATTTACTAATTTTTACTCTCTTTTTTTTGTTCTGCTTAGAACTTAACATGTTAAGAATTCATTGCTTTACTAATTAGATAATGGCTTCTTTTAAAAGAAAAAAAAGGGACATCTTATTGTGGAGTCTGGGGGATTAATTAGATTACCCATATTTGTGTTACATGGGTTGACAGATTAGAGTGGGAGTTTAAAATTACTAGTTTTTCCCATTTCAAATAGTACAAAATGGCAATCATTCATTGTCATTTGGCAACAACTTGATTCATATTCCTCCAAATCCACCTTAAGAGGAAGAATATCCTATGTAACTGCAGTACTTGAATTTTTTGCTTCTTGTTTGTGTTCTATAATGCCAATATTCTAGATTTCACATCCATAATGTTTCTTGTTATTGGTAGCCAAAAAGGTATATTTGAGTCTAACTATCTTTGATTACATGACTTTTACGTGGTTTAAATTCAAGCATGCCTGAGGACTTATCGCTTCACTTGATGACATGTGGAAGTAACAAATGTATATAGTGAGGTTTGGTACTCTATTAACTGGGGCTTGAAACACAACGCAGAGAGTCAAGAGATAATGAGGCAATAGGTTTGGGTTAAGTAGCTAAAAGCGAGTTTATGTACTAGTGGTTTGGGCCTTGAAAAAAGCAAAATGGCAAGCTATTGTGAGCACTGCATATCCTGTGGGAAGAAATATACCTTGTAGATTCATAAAATAGACCTTGTACTTGTAGCTATGCACTATGGGTTACAGTAGCACTGCATAGCAAGATATGGCAGATCTATTAAATAGACCTTGTAGAGTCACGGGCAAGTATGTAATAAGCATTCATATATATTCCATGTTGCCTATATTGCATACAAAATGTTAAGAACACAACATTTATGATGAACGGCAGGCATTTAATGCCAATTATGGAAGTTTTATTACAACAACTGTGTGGGTTGCATGCATGTTATATATTGAGATGCATAAAATTAGTAATCATGGTATCTGGAAAAAATTATATGACTGAAGAGATATCCTTTTCTTTCAAAGCTAATGTGTTCCGGTACAAACAAGTGTTGGCTGTTATTTTTTTTAATTGTAACACATCATTAAGTTGAATACCTAGGTCAATGGTAAAGACCAGTCCTTCAAGAGTAAAATCATGTGCTTTCAATTTTGATATTCTGTTAAATGGTATTTTGTGCAAATGATTTGCTCTTGATGCTTCTCTTGACATATATGCAGGTTGGAAATAGATATTGAATGCTTCCTGGGTTCACTCCTCAAATGAAATCAGGATTTAATAGTGGCTGGTCCTCTGTTGTGCGTCTTCGTTTCAGAGACAAATCAGCCACCCCCTTTTGCATATTCCCTAAAGTGAAATCAGCTGGCGACAATCCTGGGACACCTGTCTATCTCAATGTGTATGATTTGACTCCAGTAAATGGCTATATGTATTGGGCAGGCCTTGGTATTTTCCACTCGGGGGTTGAAGGTCAGTTGACAGTTAAAACCTGTTCAAATATATCCAAAACTATTTTTTGACACAAAAGTTTGTGCCATGAGTTTTGGTTCAGAGTTCGTTTCTGTGGTATTATTTCCCAGCCACCAACTCCCCATTCTGTGGAATTTACATCATATATTCCAACTTAGAGGAAGGTTTTTATGGCACTATGCTTTTGTAGTCTAGACTTCAAATTTGATAATAGCTTATCTCTACCTGTAATTATCATGGAGACAGAAGTAACCTTTAATGCTACCTACTCCTTAAAGATCATTTTACGGATTTGACGCACTTTCACCTTCAAGACATAGATGCATGTTTGCACATGCATCACATTCATATACATAGGTGAAAACATATATACGTTCATATTTTAGACAAGAGGAGTATGTATATATGCATGTACATATCACTTGCGTCTGTGATTATTACTTTCTGTTCTGCTTTATGTGGAGAAAAAGTAGAATTCTGGAATCTATCAATATTTTCTGAGATGGTCTTCTTATACTGACAGTTTATGGAATAGAATATGCATTTGGAGCCCATGACTATTCAACAAGTGGCGTCTTTGAGGTTGAACCTCGGCAGTGCCCTGGCTTTAAGTTTAGGAGATCAATATTCATGGGAACAACAAGCTTAGATCCTCTCCAGGTTAGAGATTTCATGGGGCGTCAGTCTGCAAACTACAATGGTGATACTTATCACTTGATTGTGAAGAATTGCAACCATTTTTGTGAGGATATTTGTTACAAGCTGACGGGTAATTCAATACCAAAATGGGTCAATCGTCTTGCAAGAATAGGTATATGACATACTTTTCACACCCCAGGTCCATTCTTTCATGTATAAATTTCATCAATTTGACTTGGCAAACACACCAGAGGCATCAGAACTCAGTTACTTCTACCTGAATCCATAAGGAAATAATTAACAATTGAAACCGTAAACTGCTTCTAAATGCTGGTCCCACAGCATGGTGGAAACTTTGGTTCAATTGTTTCATGTCATGCATAGATAGTCCTTCATGACAACGGATGGAACTTTTCCCAGAAAACAAGCAATTCTTGTGCTCTCCTTTTTGGCTGACACGGGGCATCTGCTACTATTGAATTATCTGAAATCACTTGCAGGCTCAATTTTTAGGCTATGCTAGTTTGAGTAGGTGAAGATTTTGGAATGAAAATTACTTTACATATGCTTGGTTCAACAAAAACATGGGATGGCTGAAACGGAGTGCAACTTATTTACACTCCACCCTAAATTTTGGCCACTCTTATAGCATGAAAGTTAGTTAAAAATTATTTTTCAAAACTCTCTACCAAGCAACAATGATTGAAAATCGAAATGTTTCCATCCCATTCTATTTTGACACCCCTCTCTATTTTCCACCGACTTAAACAAGCATAGCCTTTGTGTGACTGACTTATGAATAATTTCTGCTTAAATTATATTATTATATTTTCATATCAAAGGAATTTTAGAACAAGCAAACTTTATCTTCTCAGGGAAGAGTCGTTTTGTGGTGAAATTCTCTTTTGGAGTGAAATGCCCCGACTTTTTCCCTCATTATCTGTCTCATCCACCCTCACCCTGTCTCTCAAAGTTCTTAGTCATGCTTCCCTGACTTCTTATCATTTGTTGTGTTCCTTGTAGGTTCCTTGTGCAACTGCATACTCCCTGATGCTCTTGAAACTTCCACTGTTCGACATGATCCCAACTTTCAAGGGTGTGATAGTGAAAAAAAGAGACTGCGGACTGCCTTCAGTTGCTTGTCATCGATGTCAATGCCCCAGAGGGAAGTATCAATGTCTTCATTATTTCTACACTCTCACTATAAAGGTTGCCTACCACCGTGGGAGTTAAAGAGATCTAGAAAGGGCAAAGTAAAGCAAAAATGAGAAAATGAGAAGACTATATTATTTCTCAGTAACTCTTCTCTTCTGTAAAGTTTCAATTGTATTTCTGGTAACTGTGAGCCACTGGAAAAGAATTTATTGCTTTCAGTCATCTATGATCCTCTAGAAGTGCAAAATTTTCTGTCCATATTTATTTTAAATATCCAAGCTCACAGGGCTTTGCTGGTTGCCTGGTTCATTTTTTCCTCTTTATTTCTGCTGTCTAGTTTTTGCTTGTAATCTTTGATTGTGAACTTATGTCAGATATATTCCTGCTCCAGATCAATATCGTGGCTAGAGAAAAATCCGCTTGGGTTACTAAACTGCTGTCAAGACTATCCCAGCCTCTTAAAGTTAGGCCTTTCTGATATAAATTTGTAAAACACAAAGGAAACAGGTCATCAAGAATAGTCAGACTTTTCTTACTAGTGACTCATGCACGGAACCTGTAGTGATTTGTATGTAACAAACATGCAATTGGTAAGAGAGTTGTTTAAACTTTAAATGAAAAAAAAAATCAGGGAAATGTGGCTCAACCCGTGAACCTCCCTCAGATATTCCATTGAAAGTATCATATATTTATGTCACTAGTTTAGGCTAAAAGCAGATTAAACATAATTTTTATATCAGATGTTAGTCTCGCAATTTGATATACGGATAGTTCTTTAAAGTTTTGTTGTCTACTGATGGCATTCATGATGATGGTGCTCCTAATCTATTTGCTTCAGAAGTAATCGCCTAATCGGACAAACGCACATGCATATATCTTTCACAATCTCTTTTAATATCAGGGTTAATAGTTTCAAAACGTCACTGATGACATTAAAATCAGAAGTATGAAGTCTTCATTGACTTAAATTTGCAAGAAGGTTGTGCATTTGTATTTGTACCTGGAATCTTTCCTTCTTCTCTGAATTAGTTAGGTGTAACTTACCAATAATTGCATAAAAATGATGGTTTACGACATTTATAAAACAATATCATCTTTACACAGAAATTAATTGGAATTTGTCAATGAAAAGGACAATCTGGATTCTCAGTTTTTTACCCAAAAAAATATATTATCTTTTTAAGAAATATTAGTTGGAATCTGTCGATGAAAATGAAATTTTCATTTACTATATTATTTGTTAAAGGCATCAACTAACCTCTAGTCAGTCCACACTCCCATTTGATTCTTTCCCAATTCTTTTGTCTCCTTTGGCTGCTTTAATTTTCTTAAGAACGAAGCTCAAGCCACGTTGCGTCTATAATTCAAGAGCAAGCATGCCAGTCAATGGCCATTTTCTAATTAATCTTATCTTTAACAGTTAAACAGCTCATAAGTGAAGTCAAATCCAAGCTTTTTCACGTTACATTGTTTCCCATCTCTCTGTTTTTATTGTTGCCATTTTGTATAGCCTATAGCGGAGCTTACATCATAGCCTATAATTCAAAGATTCAGATACCAACATTTGGCTCATAACATTACCCTTTCTGTTTCCTTCTTCCAATTTGTGTCTTTGTATCTTGTTTTGCAAGTAAGACAAGAATTGCTTTGTACATCTTTTAGAAACTATCTTAGCTAACATATTTGTCAGTTTTCATACCCGTTTGAATTTCAATGGGGAAAGGAGGTGGTTGCATACCTAGCAAGAAAAAGGTACCAATTTCTGAGCCAGAAAAGAATGATCCTACTGAAAGCCTAATCCCAAAAAATGATACAACGACTAGAAGCCAAGAGGGGCCACCACTCCAAGCGGTGAAAAAGCTGAAAATTTTCATTGTGTTTTACTCAATGTATGGCCATGTGGAGTCATTGGCAAGATCTTTGAAGAAAGGGGTTGATTCCGTTGAAGGAGTTGAAGGGGTGTTGTACCGGGTGCTGGAGACACTGCCTAAGGAGGTCTTACAACTCATGAAGGCACCCGAGAAGGATGATCAGGTGCCATTGATATCTGCAGAGAAGTTGGTGGAGGCTGATGGGTTGCTGTTCGGGTTTCCAACAAGGTATGGGAGCATGGCAGCGCAGATGAAAGCATTTTTTGATTCAACAGGTCAGTTGTGGAGGGAGCAGAAGCTGGCAGGCCTGCCTGCTGGATTCTTTGTCAGTACCGGCACTCAGGGCGGTGGCCAAGAAACCACAGCGTAAGTAGGCCTTTGTTTTCTGCCTTGGCTGATGGAAAAACAAGAGTTGATCTCTTGTTTTTATTTTCTTTAATGCAAATTCAAAAGTTTATCTATGTTTATAAATTAATTGATACTTCATAGTTAGAGTTTTATCTGCTTAAGAACTAATAACTATTGTGATTGAAATTGGGTTCTAAAGTAGCTTTTGCATGACTTGTTATATTGAGAGAAGAGCCGAGATTGTGCATATCATATCTTCATGATAAGTTATTTAGAATAAACTATTGTTAAACATCTTTGAATTTGCGTAACACTTGTTTCAAAATGTACTTAATCTATAAGAAACTATAATAGTTCATCTAAAGAGGGAGAGTAAGTTTTGTATAATATTAATACCACATACGCTGTTGATTTGTGCCAATCAGTGCATCTTTAGCGCTGGTGGATCTTTAAAATTGTAGTTAGCTTAGTGAATGATTTCAGTGTATGGATTGTTTGATCTTGGAGCGGGGATTGGTAGTCTTGTTTTAGATTTTTTTAAAAATTGGGGGTTGGGGGGGGGGGGTGTGGTTGAAAGAAATGTTTGGATTAGAGGATCTTAATTTGGTGCAGAATCTCCACAGGCTATATGAAGTGATACCATGATAGGGGTACATAATTATTATTGTTATTCTGAATGTCATGTATTATTATAATAGTCAGTATCATGATTGGGAGTTAAACCTTCAAGGCTTCAACCAATAACATGCCTTATATAACTATTATTGTAGTTGGACAGCAATCACGCAGTTAGTCCACCATGGGATGCTCTATGTTCCTATTGGTTATACCTTCGGTGCTGGAATGTTTGACATGGACTCCATTAGAGGAGGATCTCCATATGGTGCTGGAGTTTTTGCTGGCGATGGCTCAAGGCAAGTAAGTGAAACAGAGCTGACCCTTGCAGAGTATCAAGGCAAGTACATGGCTACAATAGTCAAAAAGTTAGCCCAGAAAAGCTAGCTTCTTTGTGATTAAACCCCTATTAAGCGCTGCTAAACCAGCGTTCTATCTACCCCAGCAGCTCAAAGTTTTCATCCAATATAATGATGGTCTTCAAATGTTGTCTATATTATTGTTCTAAGATGGGCAAGAACCCTATCCTTCTCTCTGTTGAGAAAAAAAAAAATACTGTACACATTGTAAACTTTGTGATTCTGTGTTCTTTAATACATTTATGGCTGAGGCATATTTTCGTGGAGATTCTCAGATCATTATTATCTACCCAGAGTAAGTAAAAAAAAATGGACTAATGCATATTTTAACGAATTACAGAAAATGCTTAATATTCTTTCTCGAATTAACTCCCAGAAAAATGAAGGAATTGGATGTGACATCCTCAACCAATGTTACATACTACAATTGGTATACGCATACCCGCTGGCTTCTCATTTCAAAAGCCACGAGGCTTGCCCGAAATAGCAGTCACTGTCTTTGAAAATTTAGTGTAAATTTGGTACTCAGCTGCTATCTGTACCGCAAGGTGGAAAGAAAGTTCAGGCAAACATACTTGCCATAGGTCTGCTTACAATGGATTCAAATATAAAACTTCTGTCCGCAATTGGCTCATGATTGAGAGGAACCGTAATTGCTTTGTTTCATGGACAGAAACGTATGTCAATTAGACAGGCGAAAGAGCTGTGAGAATCTTATGGTGAAACAAAAGCTGATAAGTGAAAACTGGGGCGGTCAGCCATAAATATGGTGAGACCCACAATGAAAGAAATTAAAAAATAAAAAAGGATAAAGGAGTAGTTTGCGGCCCGCAAAGTTTTTCACGCCACTTCCTCTCCTATGCATTTATAGGCAAGTGGAAGATGTATACAGCAGGCAAAAAATAAAGAATGAAATTATTGCGGGCGGACGAAATATGTAGTGTTGACATTGTATAAATTTCTTATAAATAAAGACTGATGTTTTTTATTTGGATGAGGACATCAAGGGAGAGCTAAGAGAGTGTGAGATACATTTTGTAGAGAAAAGAAAAAATACAGAATAATATTATAAGTCTTTGTAATTAAGAGTATGTGAGACTTTTTTTTGGGAAATGTGTTAATTTTAAGTCTTAATAATTCTGTGAAAGATATTATAAGTTGTACAAATTTTATCATAGTAAAATCTTTGGTTGTTATTACATAGTAATTATGGATGTAGGTAAGTTTTTGGCCAAATCACTTTATATTCTTATATATTTGTGTGATTGATATGTTCTTGCGTATTCATCTAAATTTATTTTCATACTAAGGTTATACTAGGAGTAATCATTTGTTATTTTTCATAACAACTAGTGTTAATTTCCCAACAAGCATGAAATAGTCAACAGATGACAATGTTTATGTTTAATTTTAAACAGGTTTTCAATGAGATTAAATTTAATCCATTGTAAAATATTTTATATTATCATTCAATGATGTGTTAGACATTATTAAAAGAATTCAACTTCTTAAATAGTTGTTGTAATAATCAAATTTTTTGAATGATTTAACATTACATGATTTAATCATGTCAACTTTTTTTACACTTATAATGACTTTGAAGATACTCTAACCATGTTTGAGACGTACATTTAACATTTTCTCGCAAATCAATGTCAATATGGTTCCAATAAAATGAAGTTTACAGCTCACGTAAACCAATATTGGAATAAGAAGAAAAATGATACCAAGAGAGTATTTACATGTAGTATTATTCATCCGGCATGGTAATCCCAATGTTCATCAAATCATTTTTTCCATATGAAAGTATTCAAATTACAAACATCTGTATTCTACAACATGACATAAATGAGGAAAATGTTTAATTTTTATTTCTTGGAAAAAATGAAAAGTAATATAATATTTGGAGCTACCAAGCAACCTTGGAACAATTAAAAGTGTTACAAAGTATGAACTATGAAACTAAAGGAGCACAAATTTTTGAACACTCAATTTTCATCTGAAAATAATATAATTGATCTCTCATGAGATTTAAGAAAATTAGATTGATCTCTCTAATTTTGGAAAGTATACTTGCTCCGTTGTTTGTGTATTTTCACTATTTTGTATGAAATTGTAAAGAAGGTTGTAAGGAACGGCGTCTGTGTTTGCAAAATAAAAATATAAAAAAATGTATTTGTTTGATAAAAATTTAGAAGAGAGGAGGAGGCTGTGATTTCGTAAAGGAAATAAGATATTGGTGTACTTTAATCAAATTTCATGATTTACTCATTTTTCAAAGAATTGGTTTTCTTTGTTTCATATAATTTTTAAAAAGAGAAAATTATACTGAACTCTCTTAAACTTTTTGAAACTTGCACTTATACCCTCTTTAATTTTTCTTCCATCCTAAACTTCCTATACTTAAATTTTTTGAATACACAAACACGATACATGAATTTCATACAAATTTCCATAACAAATAGGGTAGAATAACACTATTAACAGAGGCTAGTGTAATAATATTTAAAACTTGAAATAATATTTTTGTAAGTTTTTTAAAGACATCAAATATATCTTCTACACTCAAAATAATATTTCTATGATAAGTAATACGTCAAAATATAAAAAATATATCAAACTTATTTAAGATCAAACTTAATTTAATTTATCTTATTTCCACCAGTATAATCAGGTGGCTGGGTTTAATATTCAAACCAGACGGGCCAAGCTAGCTTAGTGAACTGGACTGGGCCCTGGCCCCACTGCAGCCCAAGACCCCATAGTGGAAGTGGGGAAACGTAAAATTCTTGCATTACTTTGGGGTACAAAATTTAAATTAAATATTTACGGAATGACCCCTGCCCCGTGAATAGAAGACTTTGTGAAACTCCCTTCTTGACTCGCAACGCAGTACTAGGTACACAGAGCTCTGTAGTGTAGAAGACGGACCCTGACTGAGTGGCAGTGCTCCCAAATGTCGAAGGTCATCTTCATCTTGCTCGCCCTCGTTCCGCTTCTGTGCAGCTCCTTCTCTCCCGAGAAACCCTCAGATCGCCGCATCCTCGTCTTGCTCGATGACTTCGCCATCAAATCCTCTCACTCACTCTTCTTCAACTCTCTCCACTCTCGCGGCTTCGATCTCGACTTCAAGCTCGCCGAAGACCCTAAGATTGCGCTCCAGAGATACGGCCAGTATCTCTACGATGCCTTAATTTTGTTTTCCCCCACCATCGAACGTAAGATTTGTACTTTCATCTTTTTTTTTTTTTGACTTGTTGAGATCTTGATTTCTGTTACTAATTTACAAATGGGTTTCAAGGAAGTGTCGTTTTGAGCTTATATGTGTTTTAAAGTTTAAATTTTTAGTCAAAATGAATGGTGTTTTAATTGAATGAAGGTTATGGTTCTTGCATGATCTCTTTTGAGCCTGCAATAATATACTTCGATTGCGGAATTGCTCTTCCTTCCGTAGGCTTCCAAAATGATCTTTTTGCATTGGACATGGATTTTTAAGATTTTGTTTCATTTGTGGATTATTGGGAGTCGTTTGGTGATGTTTTCAACCTTCTTACAAGACATGCAGGTTTTGGAGGATCCATTGACGCAGCTGCTATTTTGGATTTCGTTGATTCTGGTCATGATTTGATAATTGCAGCTGACAACAATGCATCTGATTTAATCCGAGAAATCGCCACCGAGTGTGGAGTCGATTTTGATGAGGTGCTTACAATGAAATACATTGATTAGCTCAATAGTTTGTTCTACATTGGATTCTTCTTGTTTCTCCTCTAGTTAATTTTTCTTCTAGTGAGGTTGACATTTCCGAGTGATGTGTCTATAATTTGGTGGTATAATGTGCTTAGTTGCTATTATTTGTATGTTATTTCGGGCATTCAAGTCTTACACTTTGCTTTCCTATTTTTATTTTTATCTAGGATCCTGCAGCTATGGTTGTAGATCATTCTGGATATGCTGTCTCTGCCATCGAAGGGGATCATACATTGATTGCTAGTGATGATTTTATCAAGTCTGATGTGATTTTGGGAAGCAAAAAAATTGAGGCAAGTGCAATGTTATTTGTTAATTTACTAGTTAACTGCATTATGCTCCATCATGTTCAAAGCATTGACATTACATTTTTTAGCACTACTGTTTGTGCCCATGAAGTTGTTTTTGCTTCTTTCCTTTTCCCTCTTTTCTCCTTTATTTTAAGAGGGGGAGGGAGTGGGTTGAATCATTGTACTCCACAACAGCATTTATGTGTGTTTTATGAGATTTCTTGTCCTCCAATTCTGCACTCAATAACATTGTGTGTTACTGTCAAATGCTTCTTATAAACCAATCTTCTTTTCTAATTATTTTTCAATAAAATTGCAACAGGCTCCGGTACTTTTCCAGGGGATTGGGCATTCAGTAAATCCTTCCAATAGCCTGGTAATATTTCTTTATCTTAGTTCCTGTGTCATCACTAGCCTTATTGCATTTATAAGTTATCTTAAGTTTGATTACTTGATATGACCGTATTATGTTTTACGTTTTTTTATGTGTGTTTCACTTCAGGTGTTGAAAGTTCTCTCGGCATCTCCTTCAGCCTATTCTGCTAACCCAAAATCTAAGTTGACAAGTCCTCCATCACTCACTGGATCTTCGATCTCATTAGTTTCAGTTATACAGGTATGTCAATATTTCGTCCTCCTATTTTGTCATATATATATATATATATATATATATATTGTTTAGCTGTCCTCTTATTGTACGTCTCCTGTTGTCTTTTAATAACATGTTCTTGTTCTATTGCTTTTGAAATATGCATACAAGGTTTGATTCTTTATTTTTTAGACCTTCCAAGTTATCCATTTCTCTTTTGGAATATTATTATTTACTACAGTAATACACAAATATATTTGTTTTGAAATATCTGGCGTAAAGTTATAGAATATGAATCACCCATAAAATTCATGTGCTCCACACATTTTACTGTTCATTGCATGCTCTTATGAATTTTATAAAGATTAATTCTGAACATATGTAGTAATTACTCTTTTATTCTTTTTTTTTGGCAGGCAAGAAATAATGCTCGGATATTTATCTCTGGCTCATTGAGCATGTTCAGCAACAGGTATGAAAGGCACACTTGTTAATCAGAGTTTTGTAGTATGTAAAGCTCATTTTTAATGACATAAACTTGGATTTTTCTGCAGATTTTTCAGGTCTGGTGTGCAGAAGGCCGGTAGTCCAACCAAGTAAGTAAAATGTTAAACCTTTTCTTTTTCCTGTTTTCTGTCAGAAATTTGTTCACTGCTAGAGCTGCAGTCTTCTCTCTTAACACTGCCATAATACAGTTTCTATCAGCTAGTTTGTTTAATATTTTTATATCCAACTTACAGTGGCCATATGTCTTCCCCACACCCATAATCTGATTTTTAGTGAAACATACATGCTGCAAATAGAGTTCAGTAATGAATCTTTCTTTTCTTTTTTTGGAATAACAGACACGACAAGTCAGGTAATGAGCAGTTTTTGACTGAGCTTAGCAAATGGGTTTTCCATGAAAGAGGTCACCTCAAGGTATGGCAAAAATGCTTCCATCAATTTTATTGGCATTGTGCATTTATTTGATATTTGACATATCATTAATTGACACCATTTGGCATCCTTTCTGTTAACTTATATGCTTTTGCTTCATATTTTGACATTAAGGCGGTGAATGTGCAACACCATAAAGTTGGGGAAACTGATGAACCAGCTATCTATAGGATCAATGATGATTTGGTAATTTAAATATTATTTCAATGCTGATGTATTAATGTTTGCTTTAATTGAAACATTACTTTTGGCTGGGGCTCACTTTTCAAATCTTGTTAAAGGAATACTCTGTTGAGATTTATGAGTGGTCTGGGACAACTTGGGAACCTTATGTAGCTGATGATGTTCAAGTGCAATTTTACATGATGAGTCCCTATGTCTTGAAGACTTTATCAACTGACAGCAAGGTGCTTTTTAATTTTCTTTTGGCCAGACTCTTATTTTCTTCTCTAATAAACTCTTGAGTGAAATTCGCTGGATTACTTTTTCTCTTTCAGGGTTATTATTTCACATCATTTAAGGTTCCAGATGTCTATGGGGTTTTCCAATTCAAAGTTGAGTACCAAAAACTTGGATATACAAGCTTATCTCTATCAAAGCAGGTAATTGCTAATCCTCTAAAAATTTATTTCATTATTTTTAAGAGTCATTATTTTCTTTTTGTCTACATTTTTAAGAGTCATTCTACCCGAACACCCTTTTATCCTTACAAAAGCTCACACCCCCTTTCTGCAACATTAGATTTACCTTGTATCGGATCAGGGTCACATCAAAACTTTTCTGCACGCATCCATATATAATCTAACAGCTTTGCACACACACAAAATCCCACACCTTTGTGGGTTTAGAATTTTCCTGTTTTCAATGACTATCTTTTTAGATGTTGACCTTTATGGTACCTCGCCATGCATTATTTATTTGCTATGTGTACAGTTAAACCAGTCATATTTCAGAGTTTATTGCTGGATAAGAGTTTGTTACAAGATCAAGTTAAATGCTAATCTTTGGCAACATATAGTTGTGAAACTTGAAACTTTATTGGAATTATACATAATAATAAGCAAAATATTATAAGCAGTATTCATGAATAGTATGTTACTATGTTAAAGGCAAAACTATAATTTTCGTCCCTTAACATTATTCTAGGTTTCATTTTTGTCCCACAACTATATTTTGTTTCATTTTCATCCCACATCCTTCCAAAACCCACCAAATTCGTCATAACTGCTAACACTGTTAGAAATGTTAACAGAATTTGCTCACATGACATACTATGTGGACAAAAGTGCACAGTTGGCATTCTGGAATTTTTTATGAATTAGTGGTTGGAGAAGAATTGGATGAGTTTTGAAAAGATTTGGGACAAAAATAAAACAATATAATTTTGGGACAAATATGAAACTTATAGTCAAGTTAAGGGATGAAAAGTGAAAATTTTCCTATAATGAATTTTATGCATCATTTTCTTGTAAGACTTTTGTATTGTAGAAATTAAATTGTTATTTGTGAATTTCATTAGTTTGGAATTAAATTATATTTTTAGTGATTTTTATATTATTTTAATGTATTTTTATTAAATATTAATATATTCATTTAATTTGATGCGATTCAACAAGTGACTCACTGGTTAAACCAGTGATACACTAATCCGGTACTTATCCATAGTTAATAACCGGTCCAAGTTTTATAACTATGAATGCAAGTCAACTTAAATATCAATATTAAATCCAAATTGTTTGTTATATATTAATTTAAAGCGATTTTTAATATAATATATATATGAAATGCATAATTATTTTAATTAATGCATAAAAATAGAAGTTTAAAAAGAAAATTATGTATATGACTCATTATAGGAAAAATTCTAATTTTCATCCCTCAATTATATTATTTCGTTTTCGTCCAAAATCTTTTCAAAACTAATCAAATTTGTCCCTAACCATTATTTTAAAAAAAAATCTTAGCTAATGCCAACTGTGTAGTTGTGCCTACATATGATGCCACGTCAGCAAATTCCTTTAACATTTCTAACGGTGTTAGTAGTTAAGATGAATTTGGTGGGTTTTGAAAAGATTTGAGACGAAAATGAAACAAAATATAGTTGTGAAACGAAAATCAAATCTAGAGCAAAGTTAAGGGACAAAAAGTATATTTTTGCCTATGTTAAACCATAATCTCTATGAGAGTTATCCATATATTTTTTCAATCCCCAATAGGAAAAATAAAAAACTGATTATTCTTGTAATCTTTATTGCAATATAAGATCCAATTTATCGCCAAAAAAATGGTTGGGTTTGAATTGTGTATTTGCATTTAGTGAAAATTTGGTTTGTCATTTTTAAAATTGATAGTGAGATATCAAAGTGCATTATCTAATACTTAATTTGTGGGATACTCATTCCTCTGTCATAACTTCTGCTAGCTTGAGTAAATTGTAATGCGGAGTACTCTTCTATTCTAACTGTTTTGAGTTAAACATCTAATCTGTTACTTTGTTACAATGATTGCCTCTTTGTAACCATGGCTTTACCATAATATATTTTCAATGTTTCTGAGAATGCTGAATAGACATGGATTTGAACTTTACATGTAGATTCCTGTCCGTCCCTTCAAACACAACGAATACGAGAGATTTATACCAGCAGCTTATCCCTATTATGGAGCAGCATTTTCAATGGTAAGGATCTCTCTCTCCCTCTCTCCTCGGGTGGGGATGGGTCTACCATCTATAAATTAGAAAATGATCTTGATTTTTATCTTTGATACTTTGCATAAACCCGTTTGTCCATCCAAAAGATGAAACAATATAGCTTTCCTGAAGATAGGTCCACCCCATCTGTTTTAGGTTGTTTTTGTGAGCCATGTTTTGGTATACCTTTGACTGTACCATCTCTTGTAAGCTAGTTCACCACATAGCTAAACTGAGGCTTGTGTGCAAACTTGGAGATAGTTTGCTGGTCTAATCCACGTAATGAATTTCTGACCAATCTTAACCAACATCAATCACTCATTGATACACATTAAAGTTCATGTAAAGTTAATTACTCCTAATACTTATGCTTCTACATGTGTGGACTTGCATTGAAGTGTTTAATTTAATCTAGCAATTCTGACTACTGGCACCTACCCTCTCCCCACTTTTTTTGTACAATTGACGAAAGGATCTAGCTTCTTTCTTAAAGCTTGTTAAGACCCTGCTTACTGTAAAAGTTTTTGATGTATTTTTTCCCTTACGGTCAAATTCTCAAGAAAAAAAAAGATGCATTTTTCCCCTTAATTACTGGTCTGCTTTTAAGAACTGATGCGCTTCACATCTGGGTAGGCTCCTTCTATTGAAGTCCCTTCTTCCTTTCATGGAAGGTGATGTTGTTATTACATGCTCGTGTTGATATTGCGCCTTCTAGTTTTTGTAGCTGTAAAGTTGTAATTAGATCTGTATATGTTCTTATACCGAATGGATCTTCTTGAGAGTTTTCCATGACCTTTAGGTAATATAACCTTTGGATTGTGATGCAGATGGCAGGTTTCTTCATCTTCACGGCTGTTCATCTATACCACAAGTAGATGTAAACCTTTGCGTGAAAATACTGCATCATGGGAGTTGGACTTAAATTGAGATTGAAATTTTGATTAGGCAGTGATATAAACGGATGTTTCATATTTATTATAGATGCGCTACTTTTTTTAATTGTTAGTTAGCCTTGCAGTTTAACATCCTACTGTTCTTGTTTTACGGTAAGCATCATTGCTTAGCATTTCTTGGTGCTGGTAACATGTAACGATAAGATTGGCTTTACAGTGTACCGTAAGCTATGGTCTAGCGCTATTTTTGTTAACCGCGAAAGATTACCAATAATGGTTCAACATTTATGGTAAAGCACTTGTAATTTACTGAATCATAATTAATAGCAAAAATTATGTTATGAACACGTATGGGTGCGATTATAAACAAATGCATACCTTTGAAGCTTCATCTTATTAATTAACCTACATGAAAAAAAAATTCCTAGCTAGACTGATGATCACTGTCTAGTGAGCCATTTTTTTGGTACGATGGAAAAGATCTAGGTTCTATCTAATTCTAAACAAGCGACAGAACTATCTTCTGAAAGGAGGTCCGTATCAGGTCAAAATTTGGAGACACTATTTCATAGAAAAAAGTTTAGCACTTTCACAATCTGATCTGAAGAGAAACTATACTCGTGGCCAAGTTTATAAACGGTCCAAAACTGCCTTGCACTGATTGCACCAGAGACTGGACCAATGGTTTGTATACTCTGTATTATACTGATTACTGAGGGAGCAACTATACACTCCCAAGATTATGATGCCACTTCAAAGTTCACATAGCCATGCCATGGGTCCGTATAAATTATTATACTTACATTTGGTATGTTTGATTCAATAAAAAAGAAAATGAAAAGAGAAAAATGTTTACTTAAAATAATTTTTTTATTTAAAATCTTAACTTTTTTCTCCTTTCTCTCCGTCCAAACACACCCTAAAATAATCAGATCCATATCTGTCATCTTATAAACATAAGTCTGCCCTTTTCAGCTAAACGAAACATGATAATGGTGAATGGCGATTACCCCGCATAGATGGTTATTTGGGAGGTCATTGAACATTGATGTTATAGCCTTTTATTCTTCGAAAATCACAATGAAAAAGAGAGGAAAAGTGAAGTCAGGATCTGTCCCATGATCCAACGTAACGTGCCTTGGTAAAATGCTATTTGTTTTAAGACATACAGACCATTTAACCATGCGATTTAACAATTATCAATTGGGGAAGGGTTGAGACTCAGTTTCAACTTCAAGCCAAGAGCTTCTTGTTATTAGTTAGCTAGAGCCTAGGCCTTTTGAAGTTGAAATATAAAAAAACTATTTTGATTTTTCTTGCAGAAGAGAAAAAGAAAAGGGGGAATGAATGACATGTATGTGTATGATTGAAGTGTATGGTAAAGTTACTAGTAAACGCCTTGTGATAATAATCAGATATCGGCATTTATCAGCGAAACTTCCAGCATTTACTTTGGGCCTCCCATGAATCAGAATAAGCACCGTCGGAAAACCTTGAAGCTTATCTGGGATTATGAAGGCCCATAGAACAAATCATGTAATGTAAAATATGAGAAAGAAAACCAGTGCTGCAGCAGCTGCCGAGAGATGGGAATGGCTATGGTCTATGGAGAAACTCTAACCCTTTCTTTCCGATCATGGGTCTAGCTGCCCATTTCGCTGATTTGATTTTGAGATTGTTTTTCTCTCTCTCTACCTCTCTGTGTGTATATATATATAGCTGATAATGCTGGTTCGGTTCAAGAAACAACAAACCCTAATTCTCGAAAACCAATACTTACTTTTTTATTTGTTCCTTGAGCTTTATGGTATTCTCACATTTTCCCCTGGAACTCATTTTTATTAAAATTTGTCCGCCGGAACTCGAAGGCTAATGGAATTAGTAATGACAGATTGTCATGTCAAAGTTGCCTAGTGCTCGAGAATGAACGTCTACCCAGTTAATTTTTTTATTTGTATAAATTATAAGAGTTAAATTTTAAAATTAATGATTCATAAAAAAAATATTAATTTTAATCTATTGTTATTGTAAAGTTTATTTATACTGTCATCTAATTATGTACTAATACGTCATTAAAAGTGTTAGACTTTTGAAGCAATTATTATAATAGTCAAACCCTGTTAATGAGTTGATAATACATAATTTGATGACAATGTAAAGAAATTTTACACTAATAGTAGATCAAAATTAAACTAAAAAAAATTTGTTTCGTTTAATCGGTGAGCTAAACAAACAAATTTGTGGGTCAGCGGACCACTTAATTTTATTTTATTTTTGAAAGTTTTATATCAACAACTACCTAGAAAGTTTGACTATCACAATAATCACCTTGAAAGTCTAACTTTTTTTAATGATGTGTCAGTACATGATTAAATGACAGTGTAAATAAACTTTACACTGATAGTAGATTGAAATTAAATTCAAAAAATAATTTAAAAATTTAAAAGTTAATTAAATACTCTTTTTTTTAAGTAAAAGTGTAAAATACACATGTTATATATGCTAGTAGTGGCACACCACACACACAAACATATTCATCTCACTCTATAAGTTTATATTATTTATTGGTTTGAATTTTTCTTTGACCCTTTGGATGAGATAAAAATATTTAATACTATGTTTATATAATTTAATATTTGATTTGCGATTATTAAGTTTAATTTTTTTCAATATTTACAAATAAAAAAATTAATTTCACAGGCTGGTTCATTTAGGCCTGCAAGTTGATACGATGCAAATCAAGTTGGATGCTTTGTAACCCGTTTAAACGTGGGTAGTTTTAGCTAGTTTAACTCGCAACCCATTGTGGGTGGGCTTAAAGAGGCCAGGATGACCCTTTTAATAGCCTTACACATGAGTGCATGCTAACGTGTTCTAAAAGTATTTAAATTCTTTAAAGTTAGTATTGTACTTTAGAGAGTAAAATACAAAATTAGAATGAGTAAATAGGCAACTTAATCATTGAAAATATCTCTCACTCGCAGTTTAGTCATTTAATTTATTTTTGTATGTGGGTTAGTCTTTAATTTTATTAAACTCATATTAATTTAGTTATTTTATTATATCTGATTGACCAAGTTAAATAGTGACTTCTGATGTGTCACGTTAAGTGCTTATATATAACCTTAAGTGACTCATAACACATTATTTAGCTATTCCCCTTGAGATATAGTGTTATTTTAGCTTAGTGAATTCCAATCCCCTCATACATAGAACAATCATTCACTCACTTGCTAAACTAAAACAACATCATATCTCAAGCAAATGTGTTGAGTAATATGTCATGTGGCACCAAATGTTATCTATGATGCTAACGTGTCATATTAAGTGTCATCATTTAACTTGATCAATCAAAAATAACGAACAGACTAAATTAATATGAGTCTAATAAATTTAAGGACTAACTCATAGACAAAAATAAATTTAGAGACTAAATTGTAAGGGAGAAATATTTTCAATTATTAAGCTGTCTATTTACTTGAATTATAATTGCTGATAAGAACATCAACATAATAGATTATCACATATCTATAATCTAATATGTAAGTACTTGTATTTTATAAAATCTTACACTCTTAATTTTGTTATTAACAATTATGATTTTATACATTACTTTTTAAATTACATCTCTCACTTTAATGGATCTAAATCTCAAAAGGTCCATATTAAACTAATGGTGAGGAATTTGAACACTATACAAGAAGTGATATGTTCAAATTTTTGTGTCACTGTACTAAAAAACTAAAATACCCATTTTTTTATTAATTATTTTTAATTAATTATATCGTTACATTTTAATTTAAGTAAGAATCATTTAATTGATATTAGATTTATAGATTATAAAATAAAAATAATTAATAAAGAATATGAATAAATACACTCTTCATTCCGATGTTAGATTCCAATACATATATATATATATAAAATTAAAAGTATAATTGTATAAATAACTTCATTGATATGTATTATGTATTTTGATATTCAGAAAAATGCATTTATGCTCGCAATTTTTGGTTCATTTGGAAATGGTCATTATAAATTATAATTTTTTTATTTCATAAATTATATCAATTCTACCAATACGTCATTCTATATATTCTTCGTTGTTACTAATGCAGAAAAGTGTATTCATACTTCTTAAACTTTTTCCATTTACAAACAACTATTATGAAAGATAAAATATTTTACTTTCATTCTAAATTATATTAATTATTGTAAATATCTCCTTTCATCAACTCTCTATTAAGTTGCTAACAGAAGAGTAATGTGACATAATCCTTATCCTCAATCTTTAATGTTAATTTTTTTTATTATGTTCTTACCTATTTAACAATTCTTCATAAATAAATAATAAAACATAATAATTTATAGTTCTTGATTGCTATTTGTAAATGAGCCTAAGTTTAAGAGAAACCTAGATATACTTTTTCCTTTCATTATGTGATGTGAATTTAAGGTAAATTTTTATGATAATTAAATTGAAGTAAATTTTAATTATTAGGATATTATATTATAAATTTAATATAAAATAAAATTTAAAAATAATGAAAAATCAAAATAAAAAATTATATTTTCATTGATTAATTAGTTCTAGACGTGGCAAAATCTACAACACCTATCTATTTTATTCCTAACCATGTATTTTATGTTATAATTTTTCTCTATTTACCTAATTAATTATTTTAAAAAGAATTTAAAAATATATAATAATAGTTAAAAAAGAAAATCTATAATTTGACAACGTCTTCCATTATAGGATTTCTTTTATTTAAATATGTATTTATTTATTTTTATTTTATTAAGAATTATTAAATAGGTAAAAATAGATAATTATTACATAAGAATTATAAATAAAAATTAACATGAAGGGTTAGAAGTGAGGATAGATAAAATGTGAGGATTATACTGCATCACTCTTCCATTAACAACTTAATAGAAAGTGGATGAAAGAACCAATTACAATAATTGATATAATTTAGAGATTAAAATAAAGATTTTATAATTCGTAATTGTTGTTTTTAAATAGACAAAATTTAAAGAGTCTATATGTAATTTTCTTTCGTTAGCAACTTAACAAAGAGTTGATGAAATGATCTATTGCGATCAATAATATAGTTTATGAATTAAATTAATTTTTTTTATAATTTCTAACGATTATTTACAAATAAATCAATATTTTTAGGGATGTGGATGGACTTTTTTTCTTTAATGTTCAACAAAATAAACTTTTTAATATCATAAAAATTATTCCTTTTTGAAAAGTTAGTAACTTTGGCCTCTTTCATAAAAAGTAAAATTTAATTTGTTTATATTGAAATTTATATTTTTTGTATTTATAAATAACAATCATTTATACACTTTTAAAAAATTATAAAAATTTAAATCCCAATACCAAATGTTTGCAATTTTTTTAACAACTATTATAAATAACTTATGAAGAATTTTTTTAATAAATGTATCATAGAAAAAATCATGTATAAAATATTGTAGATATTGCATATTATTATGAATATTTATCCTTTTGAAACAAGAAACCCATATAAACTATCAAAATTTTAGAAGCCAAATCGAATTAGCTATACATTAAAATCATATGCAGAGTTTTCATAAATAACGTTAAAGTCATTTATAATTTTTGATAATAAATAAATAAAATTTTGCAATATATTTTTTTTAAAAATTATGTAACTTTTTTTTATGTATAAAAATAGAATGATGAATTTTATATACAAAAATTATTAGTTTTTGTACTTTCAAGTAACAAAAGAAGTTACTTATTTTCTAAAAAAAAGTTACAAGATTTTGGTACTTATTTTCTACAACTACCTTGATATATCATTGGAAAATCAATATAAATATTATTAAATTTCTTTTAAATGTATTTATTAAAGAAATATTTTTGGTAAAATAAAGAAATCAAATTAATTATTAAAAATATTAAATTTAAATTAATTTAAGATTTTTTTTTTATAAAATATAATTTTAGAATAGTATTTTCACCCAAAATAAATATTATTATTATTATTTATGTTACTTAATTTTGTATTTGTAAAAGTGCTTTCTTTGTCACTTAATTAGGAATTTAGGACGCATCTTATAGATAATTGACAGGGATATACCTCTTGTATGCTTTCAAGCCAGTGATGTCCTTTTCATTTTCGTTTTCTTTTTTCTTTTTTTTAGTAGCTTAAATTTTCGTAAAGAGTGAATAGTGAAAGGTCGAACAGTCCCGTAATATGACTTGTAAGAAGTTGTTGATTTTTTTTTCGATTTCTTAACATTTTACTTCAACTCATGATTTGATGCATTTTCTAAAAAAGGCAAGACTATAAAGATCTCTTTGGAGTTGCTTTCCAATAAAACAAAGAGCTTTTTAAAGAAAAGAAATTGACAAGAACGTTTACAGCAAACCAGAATTGAGATATACAGGAATTAACCAGACTAAAGAAATAGCAAAACAAACAAATCACAACAACAACAAACAAGCATGCCATCATTCCATAGCATTAGCAACAAACATGCACACTGTAAAATAAAAATAAGGAACTGGGGAAAAATAAGAGTACAATAATCCATATCATCCATGCATTACATAATTAAGTGCCCTTGCGTCTCTGCCTCTGATATATGACTAGTCTAGCAGTGGAAGGAGGGCTCCACAACCTTGCACTTAGCTGGGAGCGCCATGGCTTCGGTGGGATCAACACCATAGAAGGACAGCAAGCCTGAATCCTTGTAACGGCAGAAGCATTGAAGGTCAGCCTTGGCCATAGCTGAGCAGCAAGCAGGGGTGGGAGGATCAATAGGATTCTCCCCACTCACACTGGGCAGGCATGCCTTGAGCCCTTCTTTTGACATATGGCAAAAGGACTGTCCATTGGCCAACATGGGCTCTGACCCAATCATGGCCATGGCCAACAACAACCCCACAATCGCAAACTTCTTGTGTGCCTCCATGCCTATATGATCTCTCTGCTCAAACTTTACTCTTCCACTCGATTGTGACGAGAAGACAACTAATTAGTCTATAGGCTTATATAGAAAGTGTACATGCGAGGATGTGGCATTGATTATTAATCCTTCAATGGCCAACCTGTCGATACGATTGGGATGGTTTTGTGGTAATAATCAATCAGAAAGACCAGCACGAGTAAACTTTGCATGATACTATATTGTGCATATAGGGCTCTCGTGACGAAGGGTGCTGGCTGATTGGCAATACTATGGGCCATTGTATCACGGGCAAGCGTTGGTGCTTTAAAGGAATTGGATTTTAGCGACAATTTGAGATGTTTAGTTGTTTAATATTAGTATATAAAAGGATCATGAAATAAGTCTCTAATTGTGTGCAATAATGGCATGTGAAGTGTGAAGCAGCAGATTCCCAGCTTCATTGTGGATAGGAAAGGACGCGAAACGGGTACTACAAACTAATATATGGTGAAGGTGAGATCGAGAGGTGACAGCAAAGCTAGAGAGGTTAGTTAAAACACATGCACGCTCAAGACAAAACCGGAAGAGAAAGCGTAAGATAAGCGTTGCACATAGAGTCAAAGGCCCCGTTTGATGCACCCGGCATGATAAGCCCTAATAGTATAAAGTAATAGAATAATATAAAAGAGCTGATAAACTTCTATATTATTAAGTGTTTAGTCGTCAGTGTATGAATGAGCTGATTATATAGATAAATGTTTACCATGACAAAATTGTCCTTTCATATAAAAAATCCAAAAAATAAAATAAAATAGTCAAGAGATAAGTTATGAGAAAGTAAAATTTATATTTTTAACCGCTCCTTTTTTTTTGCTACATTTTTCTATTATCCTTCTTTTGTTTGATCTTATTTGACACTCTAGCTGTACGAAAGTGAGTTGACCTACATATTGGTTTTCTTAATTTAGTTTAATTTTAACCTATTGTTAGTATAAATTTTATTTACACTATCATCCAATTATATATTGTTAAATTTGAAATAACCAAGTGAAACACAAGAATGGTGGTTGAATTATGTTTCTTAACCCTTTTAAATGAATTTGAAAGTTTTTTCTTCAGCTAACAGTTTGAATAAGAAGAAGGTTACAAGATACCAAGCAATGGACGAATAAAAAGGTTTCTCAGTCCTATTGGATTCTAAAAGGTTTGAAAGAATTTTCTTTTGGACGCAGTTAAGAAGTTCTAAAAAATAACTTAAAAAACTTTGTTAAAAACACAATGTCATTCCCCAGAGGTTAGTGAATAAATAAAACACACAAGTAGGGAGAAGAAGCTTACACCAGATATTTATCCTGATTCACTTTCACAAACCGAGAGCTACTTCTAGTCCCTTCAACCAGAAGGATTTTCCACTAACCTTTTATAAGATTGCAAGTATTATTCACCTCTTCAGGTATACAAGTATTCTCAACCTCTTCAGGTTCTACAAACCAAGTATTCTTTTGTACACAGCTTCTTCAGGCTTAAAACCAAGTTGAATAAAGAAAAAGGTATAGAAGTGCTTGAGTTTTTAACTCACTATAGGTGAGGATAGAAAATAAATCTCAAGACTTAATATCTTTACAAGAGTGAGAATATTACGAAGAATGAAAGTTTTAATCCTTTTTCACTTTTGATTTTTTTAGATAGATATTCCTTTCTTCTTCGAAAACAATTGTATTTATAGGTGAGAGCAATTTGAACAGTTTTCATAAACTTCTTCGTCTAACAGAAACATTTATTACCGTTCTGAGTGGTATTAAATGCCTAAGAAGAAAGCGTGTAGAGTTCCTTCTGAAAAGACACTTTAAGTATCAGGAATGTCCAGGAAAATGATAGCTTACTCCTGACTTGTCTGAGCGTGCAGAAAGTTCCTTATTTGCAGGTCTTTGTAGTTGTTAGCGATGTCAACTAACCGGCTTAGTTAACTTCTTTTGAAGTGTGCGTTGTCAGAGTCATTCTCAGCATTTAATGATGAACTGTTTCTCCACATTTGAAATTTGGCATTGGACGAATAATTTGAACCTGAGCTTAGTAAGAAAAACATTGGACGATCCAATATAATAAAGCTTGTGAAATAGTTTAAAAGGATTTTGGACACATACTAAGTTTCCTTTCGCTCAAGTAAGAGTGGATGCACATATAAGTAACTGTTTGTTAACACTTTTCTTCTTGAAAAAGTTACGAAACAAGTTACATGAGTCTTTTACTTATTCAATTTAAATTGAAACTTTTGTTATCTTCAAAACTTTATGGGGTAAAGATTATTTAATTAGTATGGTTCATAACTTAATTTCATAAGGTTCTTTGGTTCCAACAAAATTATTAAAAGAATTTGACTACCATAACAACTATCTTGAAAGTTTAACTCTTTTAATAATGTGTCAATATATGATTGGATGCCACTGTAAAAGAAAACTTTACATTGATTATGGATTAAAATTAAATCATTTGCCGAAATATTATCGTTGCCTCACTCATCTGTCTCCTTCTTCTAAGTCACTGTCATCCAATCATATACTGATACATCATTAAGAGACCATTGAGGAGAGAGATGAAAGTTGAGGGATAAAATTGGAATATATTTTCTATTAGGTAGTCATATCGTGAAAGAGAGGATAAAATTATTAGGTTATAAGAGGATAAAAAAGTTTGACCTAATTGGACTATACTATCATGTAAGTACAACAAACACTTGTTAATGACTTGATAGTATTTACTTATATTATCATATCTCTTTATGACTTTGTTTGTATTAGGAAAGAAGTAGGCATGAGAGAAGTATAGTGGAAAGAAGTAAGGATAATAGAAGTAGAGTAGAAAATGAGTAGATTTTTAAGTTGTTTGGATTGAGAGAATTAGGAGAGAAGTAGGAAATAAAAAAAATTAAATTTTATTATAAATACATATTTGCCCCTATTTATTTATTTATAAAACAATAAGAAGAAAGATATAATAGGCAAGTATTATACATTTACTCATTTCTTTTTCATTTCTCCTTAATTTAGGAAAGAAATGAAAAAGTTATGAGACCCATCAATTTTGTTTTTTCATCTCTATTTTTCCTTTAACAAAACAAGAGATATATGTCATTTCTTTTCTCTTTCTCTCTTCTCTAACTCTATCCTATCTATTTCTCTCAAAACAAACAATGGCTATATGATGCACCAAACATAGGTTAAAGGGAAAAGCTTGGTTTGTTATTTCTCTCAGTATATGTTATTATCCTACATAATACAGAGAGAGAAATATAATTAACATTGCTACATTTTTTTCTTGACTATTGTATTAAATTATACTCAAACCAAAAGGAGTGTTTCGTTAGAGAATTAAATTGGTCAATGTGTTGTTGGCCGTCTCCATCCCCTCCATCTCCATGTGTTTCATTAGATTGAGAATCGTTTTTTATTATACATATTTTTCTCTCTTTCAAACTTACATATACAAAGCACCTTGGTTGACATATTGGCAACTGGCAAGAGATGAGATAAGGCAAGCCAAGGTGGCTAAAAAAAAAAACATCCCAACAATAACTTGTATGATTACGAAAAAGATTGAAGATGAATATCCTAAGTATTGTGTCTGTACTTGTGAAACGAGCGTTAGAAATCACGTGACGGGAAGAACCGGTTGACGTAGCGTGGAATCTGTTTTTTAACTATAATAATATAATATATATACTCGTGGTGTGGTGGCAACCACTAAGTTGCCAACACGTGTATTCAGGGTTACGTGTCACTTCGAGGAGGCCCTGGACTAGGTGAAAAGGAAGTGGGTCGGAGCACGCGGACATGATCTGTGTACACTAAACATGATTCATGAGTCATGACTTGCCGTTTTTGACAAACTCTAGTTTCTTATTTCTATAAGCCATATCCCATCATTCCCATGGAATCTCTCTACTCTACCTATTGCATCCCACTTTTCCCCACAATTTACATTTATTACCATCATCATTTTCCTCTTCCAAACAAATTTGATAAATTGCCAAATTATACTCTGTTTTAAATTTTTTAGAATGCAAACGGATTGCATGTGTTTTTAAGACACGTTGAAGGAATTTTTTTTCAATGCCCGTTTGCATTTGACAAAAATCTTAAACAAATAAGCTATTACATAGTTAATATTTTTTTATTTGAACAATGAGTATTTTCATACTCTTTTATGAAATTAATTTTGTTTGAGTTCGGAAGTCTGGTAGTTATGAACCATTTTAACAAGAGTTTAATTTCTATCCACTGTTAGTGTAAAGTTTTTTTATACTGTCATCCAATCATGTATTGCCAAATCATTAAAAGAGTTTGACTATCACAACCACTATCTAAAAAGTCTAATTATTTTAATGATGTGTCAACATATGATTGAATGACAGTGTAAATAAATTTTACATTGATAGTGGATAGGAATTAAATCCTTTCAACAATGTCCAAGAATCAAGTATTTGACCCGATACTAGTTAATATTAAGTTTGTGCTCTGATGTCTTTTAATTAATAATGTAAGCAGTCCATTCATTTTTTTATTTAATATAATTTATATATTTGAAAAATAATTGAAAAGGATGAGATAAAATTCTAGTTCATAACATTAACTATACTATAATTTATAATAAAAAGGTTAAATTATTCATTTAATCTTTATAGTTTCACACAAAATTTAATTTAGTTATTATAGTTTTCAAATAATACAAAATGGTCCTAATTAGTTAGATTTATTCCTTATTTAGAGTGAAACTATATGGATCAATTTACATTGTTTGAAAAGTATAGGAACCTCTTTATATTGTTTTAAATTGTAGGGACTAAATTAAATTTGAATTAAAATTATATGGACCAAATAAGTAATTTAATCTAATAAAAATTAGAGAGAAAATTAATATTTTCAATTGTCTATTTATATTTTCATTATAATTTGTTAACTTATTTTCAATGAAATATTTTTATTCAGTTTAAATAATAATTAATTTTATTTATTTTCTTATCTAATTAAGAGTAATTTAAATATTTATTATTAAAACTAGTAGTAAAAAATGTAAATAAAAAATATCAATTGCTCACCCTCAAAATTCATAATAATATAAATTATAAGTTCATGAGCTATTCTTTTTACAAATGTAAAAAATAATAAAACTACAAAGGAATTTCAATAATGTTTGTACAATTTTTTAGTGAAAAGTGTAATAAGTTTAAGCTTACCGGTTAAAAGAGTTTTATAATGTGAAGGATTTAAACTCGTGAAAAAGTATTTATAAAGAAAAACAATCTTAATATTTAAAATAAGATTAATTTCACGTATAAAAAATGTAAAGATATTTTGATAAAGGCCAAAAAAACTAATATAATATAAAAACATTTAACTAAAAATCTCTCTATTGCAATAGAAGGGAATTAAGAGTTAAGAGACTCCGATATGTTACCCAAAAAAACATGTCTCTCTGATGTTATTTATTGTTTGCAGTTGAACTTAGATCGGCTAATTAATTCATGTAAGCCTCTAAAGGTTGAAGTTAGATCCACTAATAAATTTATCAATTAATAATTTTGTTTGTTTCTATTTGGCTATAAGTTAAATATCGAGAAAAGTGTGTCTTCTTTTGGTAATTTCGGCAAAAATAGCGGCAGCAGACCGTGTGTTTTTTTTGTTTTTGTGTGTGTGTGTGGGGTCATAAGCAGGCCATGTTTTCAGGAGCCTTTACCTTTGGAAACTTGCTCAGCAAATAACCCGAAATTCCATCTTGTTTGATTTCTAAAGTTGTGTTATTAGCCAGTCCTGTGCTGAGGTTTATGCTTATTGCTCTTGAGCTGAGGTTGCTTCTTCCTTCTCTCGTGTAACCATTGCTTTGCGCGTTAAAACTGTGTACTGTTCACTGTGCAGGGGCAGACAGAGAAGCTAGGGAGTTTTAAGAGAGAGAAGGGTCATTGCTTCCCGCGTTTTCCATCTGCAATACCTCATTTTTCTCATGCGTGCAAGCGATTCTCAAATCTCAACCCACCCACATTTCTTGGTTCTTAACAGCTCTAATTGTCTTTAAGATTCTGCATTCCCCTTGCACCTCAAGTTGTTTCCTTTATCTTACTTTCCTCTTTTCAGAAAACGAAAAAAACAAACCCATCAATTAGCTCAATCGATTTTCGTTGTCGTTGTCCAGGATTTGTTATCTTCTTCAATCGCTTTCAAAGGTTTGAACTTTTGAAAAATCTCTATCTGGGTCTGCTTTATTCCACTTGCTCATTTCATATTCTCGAGATCTTTTGCTTGTTTGTGGTGACTGGATGGTAAAGCTTATGATGTATGCAATTCTATGAGATTAGCATCCATTGTTTTGTCGAAGTAGGTTGTGTTTTCTATCGAACTTATTGAGGTTACTTTGCTGGGTTGAGATTTTGCTAATCAAATTTCTCTCATTGTTGTAAGAAAATTGCATCCAGAATTATAAATTGGGATTTTACTTTATTGATCAGGCAACTTTTGGTTAAAAGCTCATGCACTGTTTCTCATAGAGGGGTTCTGAATTAAACTTGGTTCTGCTGTTATTTTATTAGATCATTTCAATTGAAGCAATGGGAAGCCATATAAGCAAGAAGATCCCTGAAACGTCGTCTGCTATTAACCTCAATACCGATATGCACTATAGAACTGAGCTGAGCTCGTATGAGGCTGCCTGCAAGCATGATGCTGATTTGCAGTCCTTTGACACCACTCTTCAAGCTCGAACAAATCAGGTTATCAATACTCTTGCTGCTGGTGTTGAAGTTCGAGCCCTTTCGTTTGAGTCTCTTAAACAAGTCACAGAATGCCTATTGGAGATGAATCAGGAAGTGGTCAGGGTAATCTTGGACTGCAAGAAAGATATATGGAAGAGCCAAGAACTCTTTGAGCTCGTTGAAGAATACTTTGAGAATAGCTTGCAGACTTTAGATTTCTGTACTGCATTGGAAAAGTGCCTAAAGCGAGCACGTGACAGCCAGTTGCTTATCCTTGTGGCTCTTCAACAGTTTGAGGAGGAAACAGAGTTGGGGGACAACCGCCATGTGAGGACATTACAGGAACTGAAAAATTTCAAGACAGCTGGTGACCCTTTCACTGAAGAATTTTTCCAAATCTTCCAATCTGTTTATAAGCAGCAGATACTCATGCTTGAGAAGTTGCAACTCAGAAAGAACAAGCTTGATAAGAAACTTAAATACATCCATTCTTGGAGGAAGGTCTCGAGTATGATATTTGTGGCTACATTTGCTACTGTCTTGATTTGCTCAGTTGTAGCAGCAGCCATTGCTGCTCCACCTGTTGCAGCTGCTCTAGCTGCTGCTACTGCAATCCCAATTGGGTCAACGGGAAAGTGGATTGACTCCCTCTGGAAGAACTATGAAAATGCATTGAAAGGACAGAAGGAAGTAATTAGCTCAATGCAAGCTGGTACCTATGTTGCTATAAAGGACTTGGACAACATTCGGGTTCTCATTGATCGGCTGGAAATTGAGATTGAGTCTCTATTGCAGCATGTGGATTTTGCCATTGAGGAAGAAGCTGTGAAGGTTGCAATTGAGGAGATCAAGAAGAAGCTGGGAGTATTTATGAAGAATGTTGAAGATTTAGGAGTTCAGGCTGATATGTGTAGCCGTGACATTAGGAGGGCAAGGACTGTGGTTCTGCAGAGAATCATAAAGCATCCCCACAGTTGAAGATTATCTTTCTACATTGCCAGCAAGTGACTGTTGTTTGTTGGAGAATACATCTGTTGCTTTTGTTTCTTTGTGAAGTTTCTTGATTTCTAGTTTTCATGGATCCACGCACAATTGGGATCATGTGGAAGATAATAATCGGACCTACTGAATGTTATTTATCCTGAATGTCTAGACAGCTAAATTTCTTTTATTCTTTTCAATAGTGTACTAATGTATATATTTACTGTTTTTTTTTTATGATTTCGATTTGTTTTTAGTTTAATATTCTTTGTTGAGGTAAAACTGATTTCTGAGTCTTTATATATCTTGAAAAATTAATTATACGGTGATTAAACAGCCAAGATAAATATCTACGTCTTAGAGGTGATACTCCAACGTAGGGCTGTAAACAAACAAGCCGAGCCAAGTACTTGCATGAAGTAAAATATGAAAAAAAATGACTTAACATTGCAGTCTCTAAGAAATATTTACTCTTTGGTTTTAAAAATTAATTAAATATTCAACTACATTAATCAATAATTTAAATATTATGAACCACGTATTAAGTATCAAAATGAAGATAAATTATTGGTTAACCTTATGTAAATTATTAGTTAATGTAATTGAATATTTGGTTAATTTTCAAAACAAATCAAATTAGTATTATTTTTCACAAGAAGAACTAAAAAGTCATTTTCCCTAAAATATATTGCTTAACTGAGCCTGAGCTTTAATCGAACTAAAATTTAGAAAAAATGACTGAAAAAGTCAGCTCGGTAAAAGGTTGGATAATTTAGTTTGTTTTAAAAATTAATTAATCATTTAATTAATTTAATTAATAATTTACATACAATTAATTAATAATTTATCTTTATTTTGATACTTAATATGTGGTTAAATGTATATAAATTATTAGTTTAAAATAAATCATATTGACCTTACTATTCACCAAGCTGAAGTTTTAAGTCATTTTTTTTAAAATTTATCAATTCAGCTCGTTTTTGGAGTTGTTCCCAGAATATTATTTGTATGATTTACTTTGTATATCCTTATAGAAATTAAATCTATTAAATTAATAAAAAAAATATAAGAGAATTTTTTTTACCATATATGGAGGTACATATATAAAAGAATATAAACTTATATATTATCTTCTTAAATGCATTGATTATTGTCAAATACGGATAAACTTTGCCCGTAAGGAACTCTTGAAAGAACCAGCATATCTAGACGAGTATCTTTCTTCCCTTGCGGCCAGTAATGGTCTCTTCCACATGAAGCATCCTCGTTCCGTCCATTTTTCTCCCTTTGAAGAAATTATACTATCTATTTTTATGAAAAATTCCAATTCAGACTGTATCTTATCGCAATGGTTAAAACTTAACAAGTGGGAAAAGGAAGTAACACGGAAGTTGGTGATTGATAGCGAAGGTGGTAAAGCATACAGATTGAAAATGGATGGCAAATTAGGTAAGTATCGTTAATCATGAAAGGAGAAATGTCGTGTTCTATGGATAAGTGGATAACATGACCTTTCACTCTGGCTCCTTTAATAAAAAGTTTAATAATATAAGAAACGAAAACCAAGATAATTCCCATTCACTATACTGAAAATTCCCTTCTATAGACCAATGCACATTCGTCCACAGAAAATAAATTTGGACACGTACAAGGACACTACAGTCGTATAACAGGTCTAATAGTTCCCAATGTTACACTGATGACATTGGAAGGAGAACATATCTAATATCTCCCAAGAATCAAGGACGTGGAATACATATTTGATTAAAATTTGTGAACCTCCTTCCTGGGTGTATATTGACTATGTTCCCTATCGACATAAACATCTTTTTTTTTTTTCAATTCTGATTGATCTAGTACGTCTTTCAAACAATTGGAGTTTTTTTTATTCATATTCAGCAGATGGAGAGTATCGTAGCAGAATAGAGGGAGTGCTGCTTAATTGCATTTGGAATCTGGTAGTTAACAACCTTATCATTGTAGACTTCCTGTAATTTGCAAGGAAGAAAAAACATGTTTGTAGTCTTAACCTCAAACTCAAGAAGGGCTGGTATGATTTACAACATTTGAGGAAGTAGTTTTCTAGTAGAACTACAAGAGAAGTAGGCCGCGAGGTTCACAAATAATCCATGATGACCCTTCTAGTCATGGCTCTTCACTCTAGCCATATTCCTTTTCCGTTACTTTGTAAAGAGCACATACACCATTGTTTGTATCCTCAGAAGGAACAGAAGCTTGATGATGCCTTTTACCAAAATTTAGCATGCTTGCAGATGTTGCTCAGGAAACTTGGTTGTGGGAAGTTGAGACACGTAAATCCACCAAAAGGTTAAGCATTAAAAAGGCAGATGCATACTTGATAATCCTGACTTTCTGACTAATAATATATTGTTGCTTACTAGCTATGCTCCTATTATACTTCGAATATTTCAACCAGCTATTTTTATATTGTTGCTTTGATAATTAAACAACTTATTGACATGATCAGAAAAAAAAATGTTGAATAATACAGAGAGGCAATGGCAACGGAATTGTGACGATTTTAAATATATATTATGAATCAGAAAGAAAAGGGAACTATTCAAAAACATAGGTCTGCGACGTTGAAACTTGAAAGCACAGTGGTAACTGGAGTTCCCCATCAGCATAAATACACAAATGTCTAACCTTCCCAAAAAAAAATCGTATTATTCCAACCAGTAAGAGAAGCAAAAATCCTGTCTTAGAGGCAGAGCCGAATTTGCAAAACAATATTGCAAACCACATGTACCCCTAAGGAAAAGCAATCGGAAACACAAACTCTCAGGCAAAACTTGGCTGACCATGTATAACGTATTTCATAAGAATCATGGCTGACCATTCTATCAAATTAATCACACCGACTTTTTAAACAAGGGAGGGAATTGTATGTAATAGCAAGTCAAATCTAATATTACAACAATCAGACATGGATCTCAAACTGACAGTGCCTACTCAAGATTTTAAGAGGTGACAATTAGATCTAATCTTCAAAAAGCCAAGAATGGGCTGTGGCCGAACATTGAAATGTGTAGCCTGAGCCAAATAAGCACAGACTAAAGACACATAAAGTTTAAACCAGACAGAGGAAAACATGTAGTACATGCATGTACTGGTCAACATAATAACTGTCATACAATTTAAAACGCTCTTCACAGCAGAGAGGTCCCTTTCTGTTACTTGATCAGGAAACTGACCTTGAAATTGAAAACTGGAAAGCAAATTGTCCTTCAACTGGAATCTATCTATCAACCATGTGGAAATTTCATCTTCAGATACCGGGATACAATCAAGGGGAAAGCGGCGGATATGAATATGAACTTCAGAAGGATCCACCCCAAAGACATTGTCCAAGAAAGATGGGCAGCGCCATTTGTAGCCAATTGTCACATCATACACTGACAATGAAAAGTTAAAAGAATCTAAGGTATTAGTAGGATAATATGAATTAACTCATCCAAGAGAAGCAGTGAAGCACTTCTTGAAAATAATAAGAACTGTGGAGAGAAATATATATAAATGTAACAAGGTACAATATGATTTGTCCTCAACATCTAGTAATAGAAGAGCATGACCCATATTTATGATTGTTACACTTTCAACCTTCCATTAACTTGATATCATTGCAATTAACAGACTCCATACATTCTTTTATCTAAGAGAAAAAAGACATCATACAAACAAACTCAAGAACTCCAGTCATCAGGTGACATATTTATCAACTCAAAGCAATAGCAGAAGTATTTTTCCTTGACACATGCTAAATGATATAAGACAGATGATAATGCTTGAGCAGACTTCCCAATCAATCATATCAAGAGAAAAAGAGAAACCGGATGATGCACAATCCTTGGATGAGTATAAGGACTAACTAGTCATAAAACTATTGTCACATACTTTACCAATAATTAGATAAACAAAGAAAATAAAGAAAGACAGGACAACCTGCAGTCAGAGAGCCCCTCAATTCTTGCAAGCAGGTGCAGAAGCCCTTTGTCTTTGGAAGTAAAACATTTTTCAGAATCGGTAACCCATGTTCAGCAGCATATTTTTGACTCCGAAGGCACTTCAGCTCACTACAAGAAGAAAAAGATAGGTGGTGAGAAATTGTTCACAGAACACACACACACTGAGTTACACATGCTATATCAACTCAAACTGAGGATGAAGAAAGTCATGCTTCAAAGTCACCATTTGAAGACTGGTGACAACATAATTTTGCTTCTTATTAATGTTTCAAGAGAAAATCATATGATTCTCAAATACAAGAAACCTGCCTTCTTCTTTTTTCCAGCATCACGATGATCATACGTAAAGATATGTACCAAGTTGTAACTAATTACCATAAGGGTGTAAAAAAGAAAAACCATTGACAAGTTGCTTACGTAAAATCAGTGCCTTCTGGGAAAAGAGCAAGCCAGAGAGGATCTTGGGGATCCTTGAATGTAGAAAGCATATGGCGTATGGTTGACTCATCAGCCTCCCACTTCCTTTCCACTGGGATGAACTCCATTATGTGAAATGCCCATCCAAAAATTGGAAGTCTCATCAAGCTGCTCTTAAGTATATATTTTATGTATCCAAGGCATCCCTTCCGCAAGGCAAGGTCCCATAAATACATCCAGTCGACCTCAGTTCTATGATTTGCTATCAGCAAGATCCGTTCTTTCAAAGGAACAATATCTCCAGAAAACACAACTTTAGTCTTGTTGATATTTTCAAATAGAAAAGGCCACAAAGCTAGCCAAGCACCAAAGAAAAAGGAAGTTGCTTTCCTGCTGTAACTTATGCTGAAAAGTCGCACCATAACAGCACTAATAAAGCCAAAGTACACTAACATTATAAATGCTGTTGAAAACAGCACTAGTAGACAGGCCAGACCTCTTAAAACTCTCAATGGACTTAGAGCATGATACTTTGCTCTAAAATTTGAAATTACACGTGTAAGAACCGCCATATGCTATCAAAAACAATCACAGACTACAATAGTAAAATAGCTACACTGTCTCTTCAAGATTTACCTCCTCAAGGAATTGTTTACAGAAATAATCATCTTCCAAATAATCATTTCTTGTTAAAGCCATATAAGACATTAACGAGCCTGGATTGGCAAAACAGGATATCTTTATAAAGATATGCTCTGGCCTCAGGGTTTCCTTGTACTGATGCAGACCAAAAATCAGTGGACTCTGGCAGCTGCTTTGTCCTTTTAGATGATCCAATGAGAGAATGATTTTTTTACAATTTTGGCCACAAAATGAATGCACCTAGGAGAAAGTTGAGGACACCATATCTTTACCCTGAAGAAAGTCAGGAAAAACTGTGTGATGTCACGTGTCATGAAACACATATAAGCGGAGAAGAAAATAATTTTTTTAATAAAGAAAGCCTAGGCATATCTAATAGGAGAGGCAATTTATTAGCACATACCAAATGAAAGGGTATCATTGCTTATAAAGGCTACACCTCAATAATTTTAAGGCCAAAAGGATCAAAGAGTAATGAAAGTGCGTTCTTAAGAAAAAAATTAACCTTTCCATGATATTATTATATATGAGAGAAGGCTATTGCAATGAAGAGGAAGGATGCCAGAGTAATCATTCTTTTTCTGTAAGATTAAAATCTTTCAATTGTGTGACACTGGGACAGGAGACTATCAGAGTATCCAGCATGTGTTAGAGTAGCAATGGAATGGAATAGTTTCCTTATGATGCAAAAGGGATTTGGTGTGGTGAGAATCAAATGGCTTTGCTATCATAATAATAGCACCATTGATTGGGTTGGAGTGTATAGAACATGGAAATAACATTTCTTCTGAAATGATGCAGTAAAATGGGGATTTCACTGCCAACAAAGTTACACACATCTATTCAAATTTATGACTAGAAAAGCATCTTATCATTTTTCTGGAGGACTGAAGAGCAGCTTAAAAGTGCATATCTAAATCAAGTCGAATTCCAGCCAAATAAAAATATTCACATCACTAGCTCCTTCAATTGCAAGCATGTCCAACATCAGCTATTGACAAAAATAAATAAATAATCATAAACATGCCTAAAACAGATAAAACTTATCGCATCCAACATCCTACCAACATATAGAAATACGATTCCGAGTATGATCACAACCAAAAACATGTTTACTTAAGAAGTTGTTGACGACCTTGTGTACAAAACAAAGCCACATTATGCAAAAGACAATGAATTTTCCTTATTTTTTTCTGCATTTAAAAGTAAGGGCCGAAATGGATTAAGCCCCAGTTTCCAACAAACTTTATGATTGCTGAGAAAACCCAGAGAAAGCACAGTCATGCAAAGCGTGGATCTTTAGCACAGCAAAAGGTTTGAAGTTTTGAAACAGAGCAGTAATCCCTTGCAATGTTGGAAAATAACAAAGCCACTAAGTCATTTAGACATTCCAAGGCGATGCTATGAGAGAGTGATACAATGATGTTGAGCCTCCTCTTTTTTCCCACCTTTCTTCAATCTTCTAGCATTTTCTCAGCTCCCAAACAGACATTGAGATCAATTAAACACGATGGAGTCGGTGGGAACTGGGAGGATGAGGTTGCAAGGACAAGGAGGTTCTTAAAACAGTCAAGCTTAGTTTCGTTCAACAGTTAGATAGGATACAAGTAAGGTGTCGATTCTGGCGGTGGTTCAACGTTGCAATAATACCCTCTAGTAGCTTCTCTACTGAACAGGAGTGTAAAATAGCACGTAGGAAAATAGGCTGCAAAATGTGTAAAACTACGAATCTTGCCACCAACTCTTACGCTACGACGTCGTATGTTTAATATTTTTTTAATCAAACAGGTTCCTTTTGTTGGACGAAAGTTACGATGAAAATTATAGTATATTCCTCGTAAAAGTTAATTATGATATCATTTAACAACTCCAATTCTAGTTAATTTGGCTGTGGAATATGTGTGTGTGACAATGAGGGTATTGCGACGTCGTCCAAGGACCGAACGGTTAGGTTCTGGTCTGTGGACCCCTCCGACAAGCGCAAGTTTCTGTGTCTTTGGAAATTTCTGTTTGGAGAATTCTTATGGTGTTACGGTGGATTTGATTTTTAATATGAGTAGTTAATTATTTATTATTTTTTAATTTTATAATAAATATTTAAAAATATATTAAATATAAATAATAGTTTATGAATATTTGATAAGTACATATATTTAAAAAAGAAAAAGAAAAACTGGTTAACAGATTAATGTGAATGGACACTCCAGCTTTGTGGGAATGGACCCTTGGCTTGGATTTCTCCGAACCAGGACTTGCCTCAAGGTGGGGTTGTGTCCGGCGGCATGGACACTCTTGTGTTAGTCTGGGACTTGGAAGACCGGGGAGAAGGTGCAGACACTCAAGGGCCATCAATTGCAGGTTACCGCCATTGCATTGGATGATGGGGATATCGTTTCTTCTTCTGTTGATTGGTGGGTTCATGATAAGCTTTTAGCTTGCTTGCTTTCTTTCACTGTGTTTTAGTTACTTTAGGTAGTAATTTCCTTCCCAATACTTTTGGAAAGGTTTTATATGAAAACTCACTTAATAAGTGGTTCAAGGTTCATAACATAGAGTGAGCGATGTATTCTACTATGTGGAGTTGGGCTTGTGAATGAATTGCACATCATATGCAATGCCCTGCCTGGCTTTACTTTGTTCTTTTATTTTTTCAGATCGGCAATGTCAGTAGAGTCTAATTGTCCTTCACTTTACTTGGATTCCTTGTTTAAAATTTTGTGATGGTTGGTTTAGAAAAATTATAATGACTTTATTGTATTGTTGTTAATTCTTTGTAAATTTTTTTTACCAGTATAGGCTTCTCAAGTCTCAACATATTAAGTTTTCCACTTGTCCCATAGTACAGCATTTAGAATCTTTTGATATCACTTTTAGTTTCCAATAACCCAGATTATTGTCATTTTGATCCAAGTTTTGCAAACTGTTATTGTTGTAATTGATACACTGCTGGTTGTGTTAATCTTTATTTACGACTTTTTTTTTTCCTCAAGATTTTCACCTCTAGCTCTTTTATGTTTATTTACTATCTGAATTTCTTATGCAGTACCTTGAGACAGTGGAGGAATGGGCAACCTATAGAGATGTGGGAGGCTCATAAGGCAGCAATCCAAGCAGTTATAAAGCTATCCTCAGGCGAGCTTGATACAGGTATTATTACTTGTTAATGCATATTTTTCAAGAATTTTTCATCATCTCTTCTAGGTTTATAGTCATGCTTCTAAGTAAGTATCTATACTTGGTGTTCTGGAGAGCATGCATGAGATCCCATCTTGTTACCTGAAAACCTTATATTCTTCTAAATGATATTGAAGTGGTATTAATGTGAAGTAATTTTGTTAACTTATCTTCTGACATGTTCTAGGTTCAAGTGACACAACTTTAAAGCTTTGGAGATGGAAAACTTGTTTACATACTGTTGAGATTCAATGAATGCAGAATGCATTGAGTGCTTCATTGCCTCAGTGCTATCTGCTAGGTGTAGATATTCTCATTGTCTCCTAATTTAGATATCCACTAGCTTAGTATATATTATCTCAAATTGTATACGTTATCTTATGATGATTATGTCTTGTATAAGTAGGCTATATAATCAGACTCTCTAAGAGTCATTGAATAACTTGAATATAGAGAAGTAACATTCAAATTCTCACATCTCAATTCTGTCTTTCAACTTGGTATCAGAGCTCACTGTCCGTGGGCCTGATTTCCTTCGAAATATCACTGTCCGAGCTACTGTGGAGGCTACCCAGTAGCCTTTCCAGGCCACCACCGGACCTCGAACTCCGGCCTGACTTGAAGAGTGCCGACGAGCCGTCCGCCGTCGACCAGCTCTCAGCCCAGGTCCCCACGCGCCGCCACTCGCCGCCACAAGACTCTGCAGCAGCCTGCGCGTGAAGTCCACGCGCCGCCCTACCGGTCTTCAATATTCTCACCGCCGGTCCCAGTCTACAGATCGGCGGTTTTCTCCTTCATCCGGCCAATTCCTGTCCGCGCGTGAGCCCACGCCGCCCCGATCGGCCACGGATCCACACGAGTCTCCACTCTGACTTACCTATCGCCCTTCGTAAAGGTACGCGTTCCACTGCAATCCCTTACCACTATCTATAACTTCTTAAGTTATCATAGTATATCTCACTTCCCATTATTCTTTTTGTCTCCTGCCATTTCCTCTGTGTCTATTCCTAACAATGTACGAGAAGCACTCTCTCATCCAGGATGGAGGCAGGCTATGATTGATGAGATGACGGCCTTAGAATCCAATACCACATGAACATCTTGTACCCAACCCCCTGGCAAATCCACGCAGTTGGTATGCCGTTGGTATTTACTATCAAAGTCGGACGAGATGGTAACATTGATCGTCTAAAAGCGCGTTTAGTTGCTAAAGGATATACTCGAATCTTTGGGCTCGATTATGGTGACACTTTCTCTCGTTGCCAAAATGACTTCTGATTCGTCTTTTCTTAGCCATGGCGACCATGCGTCGATGGCCCACTACATCGATTGGACATTAAAAATGCTTTCTCCATGGTGATTTGGTGAGGAAGTTTATATGGAGCAACCACACGGTTTTGTTGCTCGGGGAGTCTCGTAGCTTTGTTTGCGAGGTTACACAAAGCCTTATATGGTCTCAAAGCGAGTCCTCGGGCATGGTTTGGAAAATTCGGTATCTGACTCTTCAACATTTTGGCATGATTCGCGATGAAGCGAGATCACTCTGTCTTTTATAAATGCTCTTCCTTTGGGACACATTTATCTTGTTGTATATGTAGATGACATTGTCATTACAGGAGATGATCATGATGGCATTACAAGTCTCAAGCAGCATCTATCTCAACAATTTGACACCAAAGACTTGGGACGATTACGATATTTTCTAGGAATTGAGGTTGCTCAGTCTGATTCAGGAATTGCTATATCTCAGAGGAAATATGCTCTTGATATTTTGGAGGAAATTAACATGCTAGATTGTAAAATGACTGACACACCTATGGATCCCAATGTTAAGCTTATGCCAGATCAGGGGGAGCCATATTCAGATCCAGGAAGATATCGAAGATTAGTTGGAAAACTAAATTATATCACTATTACCAGATCTGACATCTCCTTCGCTGTCAGTGTTGTGAGCCAATTCCTCAATTTTCCTCGTAAGAGTCATTGGGATGCAGTAGTTCGGATCTTTAGATACATTAAAAGTTCTCCTGGGAGAGGACTAATTTATCAAAGTAGAGGCCACACTGACATAATTGCTTACACAGATGCAGTTAGTTGGTTGCCCAAGTGATAGGCAGTCAACCTCGAGGCTATTGTGTCCTCATTGGAGGCAACCTCATTGCATGGAAAAGTAAGAAGCAAAGTGTTGTAGCTAGATCAAGTGCAGAAGCAGAATATAGAGCTATGGCCCTTGCTACATGTGAGCTCATTTGGCTAAAGCAACTAATCTCTGAGTTGAAATTTTGTAAGATTGGGCTCATGAGTCTTATATGTGATAATCAGGCAGCCTTGCATATTGCCTCCAATCCTGTCTTCCACGAGCGAACCAAGCACATCGAGATCGATTGTCACTTTATCCGTGAAAAGGTTATATCTGGAGAAATCACCACGACATTTGTAAACTCCAATGATCAATTTGTGAGACATACTCACCAAATCACTCCGGGGTCCAAGGATAAAATACATATGTGACAAGCTTGATGCCTATGACATATATGCACCAGCTTGAGGGGGAGTGTTGAGATTCAATGAATGCAGAATGCATTGAGTGCTTCATTGCCTCAGTGCTATCTGCTAGGTGTAGATATTCTCATTGTCTCCTACTTTAGATATCCACTAGCTTAGTATATATTATCTCAAATTGTATACGTTATCTTATGATGATTATGTCTTGTATAAGTAGGCTATATAATCAGACTCTCTAAGAGTCATTGAATAACTTGAATATAGAGAAGTAACATTCAAATTCTCACATCTCAATTCTGTCTTTCAACTCATACTCTTGCTGGACATGCAGGTTTACTTTTCTGTCTTTAGACATACATTTTAATATTTTATTTTCTCACCAATTATATTTGTTTCGGTAAATTTCTCTCATACAGTTCCTTGGGTGGTAAGACCTGGCCCAGGACTTACAATTAGTGAGGAATGGCAGAATTTGGTTTTGAAGTTCAAAATACTTGCATGATATAGTTGTGAATTGATTTTATTTTTCAATAGATCATTTTATTAAATTGGTTGTTTTCTTTTAATTTGATTTCTGCCTTTCAATTTAAAGAAGGCAGATGAGGGCTTAGCAATTATGTTGGCTTGGGAACATGTTTTAGCACTCCTATCTGTTTATATCCTTTTATGCTGTTATGGGCTACATTTTTTGTTGTTGTTTCACTGTCTTAATATAAACTAATATCACTGTGCAAATGCTGATGACCTTTGAGGAGTGTGCAGATACAGTTTGAGGCTTGGCTGTGATGTCTGGTCTTGGAATCATTTCTGCATCACATGATGGGTGGGTTCATTTCTGCACATGCTCTTCTAATTAATATTGGATCCCTGGCTCTGCATTAGAAAATATATATACCCTGTTTGACTTGTTTCCGTTACTACAGTTCTCTCAGATTATGGGCAGTAAGTGGTCAAGTGTTAATGGAGATGGTTGGCCATACTGCAATTGTTTATTCAGTTGATTCACATGCATCAGGACTTATTGTCAGTGGTAGCAAAGACCGTTTTGCAAAAATATGGAAAGGTCATTGCCTGTTTCTTGCTTCTTGGCCCTGCTCCTTATGTGAGCCAACTATTTTAGGAAACTGCTTGACATTCTGCTCTCTCTGGTCAACTGCAACTTTCACCATTCATTTGTTCAACATTAACGTTTTGGGATATGTCAATGTCTATCATTATTGCAACTAATTCCTTTTTTAAAAGCAAGGTATAAACTAGTTTTTTTTATAAGAAAATGGCTACAAGTTTTGTTTTGGAGTATCATATGATGTGACCCTTCTCTTCCATTTTCATTGTTCAAATTCCCACGCACATGAAACTTCTAAGGTTGTTGCATGAGTTCTGAGGTGTTCAGAGGCATTAGTTTTACTTTACATGGTCTATAGTTTTGGTTTTTTTTGTCACAGCTTATGTTACTTGTGGCATGGAATTACTGACTTTTTTCTCATGGAGTTTGTGTTCAGAGCATAGAGCATCCTGGTTGTGTTTGGGATGCAAAATTTCTGGAAAATGGGGATATTGTCACAGCATGTTCAGATGGAGTTGTACACATTTGGACCATACGTCAGGATAATGTTGCTGACCAGCTAGAGCTTGATTTATACACTTCGCAACTTTCTCAATACAAGTCTAGTAGGTATGGCTATTTATTGGCTGTCATAATGTGATTTTATTGATGTTGACCTTTGAAGACGCCTTAGGCAAACAGGGGATTGTCTATATTGCAAATTTTAAGATAGTTATGTGTGCTTGCTACTTCCCTGACACATCAGCTGCATCTTTTCTTGTCTGTCCATATTGTAAATCTCTTAGCTATGATTTTCACTCTGAAAATATATGGTTCATTTGTCAACATTTCTTTTTCTTAGGAACTTTTTACTCACTGTCAATCCAAATGTATTCCTATTTTTATTTTTTATATAGGTTATGTCATACTTGGATTAATTATGTCTTCCTATTACTCGTGAACTTAGCTTGATCTGTTCATTTTTGCTAGAAAGAGGGTTGGAGGATTGAAATTGGAAGAGTTACCAGGCTTGGAGGCACTAAAGATCCCAGGTCTGATAAAAAAATTGATCTTCTTTCTTTTTTTTTTTTATCAGCCAGGGGGGGGGGGGGATACAATTTGCTAGTGATGGCGTCACATCTGATTGGAGATTGTCTACTTTTGCAAATCAGATGCTATATTCAGTTTTTAGTATCCTTTCAGATAGAAGATGCAAGCTTGCTTGCCATGAAAATGTAGCTTCAAATAACTCTAAATATTGAACAGCTTTGTAGATCCTCAATTTTAAGACATGTCATTTATATTTGTGCAAAATACAAACAGTGATTCCCCCCCTCCCCCCTTCATGAATTGCATGGAGAATTTCTAACATAATCCAGTGGCCCAATGTGGAGAATTTCTGATTCTGAACAGGAACTAGTGATGGCCAGACAAAAGTAGGCAGAGAGGGGGATAATGGGGTGCAATGGCGGATCTTGGGCTAAAATTTTTTTTGGGGGGGGGGGGATATAATATTTTGATCATATTTAGGAAAGTAATATGTAATTTTTTTAAGTACTCATATAGAATTTCTTAAATTTTTGAAGGGTCATATAATATTTTAATCATGTTTAGAGAAATAATGTGTAATTTTCTTAAGTATTCATGTAAAGTTTCCAAAAACCCCCTGTCCCCAAGAAGATCCACCTCTGTTGGGGTGGCATATGCATGGAACATGACAGAACAGAAGTGGGATAAAGTAATCGCCTTTCTTAAAATGATTCTATATGAGCTTTTATCTTTATGGCACTTCTACCACATGGTTTCTCTGTTCTGTTTATCTCAAAGTGTCATTATCTCTCTAATATGTATCATTAAGTGGTTACCTTGGTGGACTTATATAATTTGGAAGACTAGCCATGTATTTAATTGTAGCTTGTATATTCTATTGTAGTTATCAGAAATCCATGATAGCTTGTTGCATACGTAATCTCTTTCGGATCATTATCAAGGCTTAATGGTTAAGTTGGAAGTTGAAAGTAAATAATATAGAAAGCAAGAGCAGAAGATAGAGTTATTGATTTTACTGTGTCTCCTTGCCCCCTCTCTTTTCCCTTGTGGCTTAGAGCCCTAAGCTAGCATGTATAAAGGGATAAGCTAAACAATGTTATATATATACTTACTTATTGAAAGCCAACATCACAAAACAAATTTAGCTTCTATTGTTTCTATTTCCCTTAACCTGTGTAATTCTGTAGCCTTAGACAAATCCCAAGTTGCAGTGCCAAATGTAAATGATATTAGAAGGTTCTTTGTTTTTATTAACAATTGATGTTTTCATACAGATTGGTGAAGTTGTTGATGGACCGGAGGATACAAATCGCCCTTTCCTCGATGGTATTCAGTATGATTATGGTCAGTTTCCTATGTTTCCCTTGCACACTTGATTAAGGATTACCTTCTTCACAGTTCACACACATTTCTTATAAATTTTACCTCTTGCTGTTCAGTGTTTAATGTGGATATTGGAGATGGTATGCCTCTCCATAAGTTGCCATACAACCAAGCAGGTACATGTTTTCTCCTTGAGGTTTCTGCTAAATGTAGGGATTGTGCGGCAGTGATGAATCAATTTGAGACACTTATTTTAGCTTTGTATTATGCATTATTAGATGTTTATTGTGCCCAATATTAGTACTTTAGATGAGTTTAATGTTGTTGGGCTTCATTGGGCTTTAATGCAAATGTTGAATAATTTTCGGATTTTGATGCATTTTGACCTTTCTTCCTTGGTTAGGCCATAACTTGGGACTCGGTGATCCAATTGAGGTGATTTTGGTGTCTTTGGAAAGCTAAGATAATGCTCTACAAGTTTCATGAAGAACTCAAGAGCTGGATCGGACTTCTAAGGGTCGAAAACATCCCTGCAATGCAGAGTGGGTTTGCTGTCAGGAAAATCTGGGCAGTATGCACATATTGGACTACATAGTGAGTTATAGACCTCCTCTTGGGCTGAAACTTGGTCATTTGAAAGATAAGACCCATATCTCCAACTTCACTGAAGACCACTTTGTCAATAGATGTCGTTTTAGGCATGCTTCTCAAGCTACAAGTTGGTCTGAATTTGGAAACACGTTCTTCCAACCTAACTTGAGGTAGGTGTAGTGTTTTTGGCATTTCTGGAGTTCTAAAAGTCCAAATGACATGATTCAAATTGGAGATTTTCAAGGAGACAACTGGCTACAACTTTGATGAAGACATCCAAGCCAAAATGCACCGTCTAGGTGATGAATTTGAAGCCAGAAGTCAGATAAGAGTTGTTGACAAAAAGCCACCAACCATACACCAACCCACCTACCATGCACCAACCCACCAACCATGCATCAAGCTTCCACATTTGACAATTTCCATATTTTTATAGGTTGTATTCAGATTATGTACATGTATAAATTGGCTTCTAGGATTAGTATAAATAGAGCCAACCTCTTTGTATTAGAAAGATTCAAATTTGAAGTAAGTTGGAATTCAATTTTGTAGTAAGTTTGAGTATTTGTTAGTTTTCTTTCTCTTCTTCTCCCTTCTCTTTAGAATTTCATTTTTGGTCTTTATTTTCTGAGTTCTTCCTTCCCATCCATGGAAGGCTAGGCTCTCATAATCAATCCAAGGGATTAGCCATCTTGATGTTTAATTTGGAGATCTTGTTTTACTTGTTCATATTGCTTAATTTTTATTCAAGTTTCTCTTCTTCCTCTTTTAATTTTGATCTAGATTGAATTGCTTAATTTGATTTGGATGTTTATGTGATACTAGCTTTATTATCATGTATTCAAGAGGATCACATAGAATAAACAATTTATTAAAGCTTTTTGATGGATTGTTTAGCTTGGTTAAATTCTTGATCTTAGGTTAATCTATGTTTGGATGGTGCTTACTTTATCTAACCTTGGTTAATTAAATCCTAGATGCTTATCTAGTAGTGGATTCTTGGATCATGTTGAGGCGTCTTGATGTGATCTAAGGCCAAGAACATGGTTAGCGATTAAGTGAATTCCTTGTGATCAATGATGAGTTAAACTCAAGATCGGTAAATTTCCTTGGATTGGTTGTTTCTTTAGATTTGTTTTCAACTTTAATTCTTATACTTTTATCAATATTGTTAATCAACGACAAAACCCCTCATTTTAATTATCTTGATTTGATTAAATCTTTGTTCTTTTTGGATCCTTGAGAGACGATTCGGTTCATGCTCTATACTACAAATTAGTTTGCGAACCGGTAATTTTTATTATTTGACGAGGTCTCGACAACCTCTTGTCAGGCAGCAAGAGATGTTATTGTCTGTTTGGTCACTAAGCATTTTGGGATAATGAATATCCCTCTGGCTTTTGGAGAATCATTAAAAACATTATTAATTGCTTATTTCAATAAATAGTTTCTCTATAATTTTAGATATATCGTATAATTGTCATTCTGAGACCTTAGAGTAGTAAAGGAATTTATTCTTGTTCCTATAGATAGTAAGGATTCTGAAACATGAACTAGGGCTTGTTTGGATAAATAGCTTATATAAGTACTTATTAGAGTCAAGCTTATTTTTTAATAAGCTTTACTGTTATAAGTGTTGTCTAAAATAAGCTAAATAGTGTTTGGATAAACACTTTGAGAAGTGCTTTTCATAAACCCTTTGGAATAAATATCGAGCATTTGAGAGATATGCTATGAATTGTGTCAATTCCTTAAAGTTAATTTTGTCAAAAATTATTATAAAAACAAGTAGCACCTAAGGTATTTTTAGCTTTCGCAAAAGCTTATTTTCGTAAGCTTAAATTTTTAGCTTATGAAAATAAGCCCAAAACAGCTTATAGGAGTTTCATAAGCTATTTTAGTAAGCTTATCCAAACAGAATAAAAAATATTTTATAATCGCTTATTGTAGTAGATAAGCCCAAATAAGCTGCATATAAGCCTATCCAAACGGAACACTACTGGGCCAGGTCAACCATCAAATGGTATGCTAAGTCACATTAGTCTCCAAAAAGGCAAAATGCATATGTATACATGCGTTCCTGCACAATATACCAAGAGAGAGGGAGTAGTTGTTTTGCCCTCACCTGTGTAGAAACAAGGAGGTATGGAGTAGTAAAGTACTATCCAAATATTTTGTTTTCTTTGCATTTGATTATGCTTATGCTCTGAAGTCTGAAGTCACAGTTCTTTTAAAATAAAAGAGAGAGATTTGTAAAGAAGAGAATGTGTCAAGCTATTCAAATATTTTTTTTCCTTTATTTGTTTGCAATGTGAAGGTAAGATGCCGCTCTCTCTTATGAGTGGTTTAATTGCTAGGGTTAGGAGCGAAGAATTGGGTTTCTAAGGCTTCTCATTGATGTACTGAGCCATTAAGTCTTATCAGCTACTTCATTACCCATTTTCTGCTTTAAGTTTTCTCATATCTTGCAATTGTTTTTGTATAACCAATGTTGGATGCAGAGAATCGAACCCTGTCCTAGTTTATGTGACCCTTGATTTGTACGTTGCATAGCTTCCTATTTTGTTGGCTGCAAATGATTTATGCATGTGAATGATAATCTGCTAATTAATTAAGCAAAGTGTAAGATGTCTGCAGATAATCCATATGATGCTGATGACAAATGGCTACTCAAGGAGAGTCTTCCTCTTTCCTTTCGTGAGCAAATCATACAGTTCATACTTAAAAATACTGGACAAAAGGATATTACCTTTGATGCATCATTTCATGACCTTATACTGGTTGTAAGTATAATATCTGTTAAATAAAAAATTGGTGGTGATCAATGAGGTCCATTATCCTTGTAATCTTCCTTTTTTACTTGATCGTTTTTGTCTTATCTCCTGTTTCAGCCAACACTTACATACCCGGACAACCTTCACACACGTCTGGTAAAAAAATTCCTCTTTTGTCCCGCATGGGTTCCATCATGTCCATGCTGTTATTGTTTCTTAATTATACTAATATGCAATTTGTTTTTGTGCAGATTGTCAAAGATGAAAATGTAGAAGTTGATTCCAAATTCTGTGCTTTAGTTGCTGTTGGATCACTGGTATTTTAAAGTTTGTCTCTCATGTTATGTTGGATACATAATTCCATTTTATTTTGTATGTGAATATGTGATCTAAGTGAAGCTGGGCTGCGCGTTGTATCTCAACTTCACATAACTACAAATTTATTGCTTATTTGTTACAATCTGCTTTCGTGAAGACTGATTATCCAATTCATTTATCACCCTTGGTCTACACTTGCTGCTATTCAACTTATTTCCAAAAAAATTTGGTCATTGGTTTGGGTTTCATACCATAGTCAGTGGAACACCTTGGTCTTAGTACACAGGATTTTCTTGAATAAGAAATGGCATCCTATTTTACGCTAAGTTGCATGAATGAAATAACATTTTATTTATTAGAAAAGCATACAAAAGCAATTAATCAAATTGTATCCTGATTTTGTTATTTTGTAAAGATGAATATGTACAAACTATCAATGTAAGAAACTAATGAAGGTTAATTATTCTGCAAAATGTGACATTAGACAGATACTTGATTTTTGTTTTTACATGCATGTGTGCTTTGAGGCATATCTACCTCTGTGAATTGCTTCACTCAAATGTTTCATTGTCAAATCCTCTTCAAACAGATGCTTGAGGGTCTTGTTAAAAAAATAGCACTGGACTTTGATGTTTTGAACATTGCAAAAGCAGCTAAGGATTCTAAGGAAGCCAAGATTGATGAAGTAGGAGCTGACATCGAGCTGTTGACAAAGCAGAGCTGAATTCATTACCTGGGTGACTAATCTCTTCTATCCCTCCAAATAAAATGAAGTTAAAAAAGAATGATCATGTTCATGTTACTGACCCATAATCAGACACAGATGCACACACCGCCACTTTTTTTCTTTGGGCATGTTGTCTTTTGGGGAAAAGGATGAAATCATCATGTGCAGAGTTATTTGCAAATGGAGATTTTTATGCAGTGTACAGCATTATGATCTTCAGATCCTTGCATTTGTATTCAAAACTCAATTTATTACAGTTCTATATATATATATATATATATATATATATATATATATATATATATTTGTCTATATTTCATTTCATTCTCCATCTGTCCACCTTACCTTTTACTACTACAACTCTCTCAGGAACCATAATAATATTTATTCTTATTAACAAAGTATCAAGATTATATTTCAAATAAAATTCAAAATAATACTTAAATAATTATTCATCAAACAATCGAGAAGTGATATATATCAGCAAGGTTAGGAATGATATTGGTTAAATGATCATTCACGCTGCTGATTTGCATATTTTGTATTCTCAGGATTTTTTTTTGTAGTAAAAGGAGGTCAGGAAGCAAGATAGTTGGCTACAGGTAACATTGACATCATGCAGTCTGATAAGTGGGAGTTTGTTTTCAAGGCTCCGAGCTGTTACATGTCAGGGGATACATTGACAGTGACACACATTGGAAGTAATCTCACAATTACAGATCCTCAAGCCCCCCCCCCCCCTCTTTTCTTTTTTGCTCGAGACGAAAACTGCTGAATAGATGCCTTGTTAACCCATTAAAAGTAGTCAGAAACGTTGCGTAAGTCAATGCAATCATGATGTAATCCTATTTGATGACGGGGAATTTGTAACGGACATCCAAAATTATTAAACAGGACAGTTGATTTAAAAAACATAATAAACAGTAGATTTATTTGTCCGGAAATAAAACTACGATCTTAACTTCCAACAGTTACAGGAAATTTCCAAAATTTTCATCGCTTGTTATAGGAGTTTTGAGCTTTAGCAATAGTAGAACAGTGTAGGCTAAAGAATTCAAGTTATTCAATTCATTTCATATAATACATTTTTGGATATCAAGTCGGAATGTTAAATAAGAAAAGGAGTTGTTTGAAATCCAAGGATAATTTTCTTTGATGGTATGTATTGGTGGAGTATTTGACTCACAAACATGAAACTGAAAGAAAATAATGTAATATTTTTTGTAATTATAATAAAAATATGTTTAACTGAAAAAAAAATAAAAATTAAATCAAACTATATCTTATTTTTCACGATATTGTATTTACTTTTGAATTTATAGTTTAAAATAAAAAAAAATTATACACATCTACTTACAATACGATTACTTTAAACTAGGTAAGCCACCCACACACCCATATAAAAGAGGCATGCGACTAGACTTTTTTTTTTTTTTTTGAATTTATTGGAAGAGTAATATTGCATATACAAAAAGTTCAAGAAATAAAAATGTTCACATCTCTTTTGGCACGATTAGATTTTATTTCTAAATCTGTGTAGGGTTGCAACTTGCAATAATAGTTTTGTATTTAAATTCACAAGTTACTATGTGGGTCTGTTCACAAGATATATCTTTTTGTCTCATTGAAAATTATCTCTACCATTTTTTAGAATGGCCAAACTGTAAAAATCGATAAAAGAGATGAGTGAGAGTGATTGATGAACCATCAAGTTTTTTTTTTTTTAAGAAATTGATAAGTGTTAAATATATAATTCTATTTCATTTTGGTGTTCGATATGCCATTTTTTTTAAATGTCTTTCAGATAATTACTTTTTTATTTTATAAAAAAAAAACCACAACTAAAAGTATAGCATTCTATTCTAAAGAGTAATTATTCTACTAAATTTTTTTAACAAAATAATCATATTTTTATTGTGATTATTTTGTTATAGAATTGTTATTCAAAAAACAATTTTGAAAAAAAAAAATACAACACCGGAACAGAGTCCCCATTACAACACTTACTAATAATTCTCCCTTTATTTTTTTTCTCATTAATTCTTTTTTGGTACCGAGTTGCCTTCTGTGTAAGGATTGAAGCTTGTGAAAGAGCGTGTACAACTATGTAAGATGACACAATCGAAGAGGGAAAGGAATTTGTGGGATGTCAATAACAAAAATAAATATTGGTCATACAAATTTAATAATAAAATTATTAGAGATTTGTGTTTGATATGAAATTTGCAATCAAGCTAAAACTTTCCAATTACCTCATGGATTCCATATTTGTAATATTAAGCGGTGTAGGTGCAGCTTAATTAATCGGACACAATTACTACACTCCTTAACCATAATATTAAAATGGTTGTAATGATATTGATATTGATTATTAGTTGTATTGATAAATGCATATATAAATATTTGAGATATTAAAATATCTAGCCTTTGGATAAAGTAACCGCTGTGGTCGTTATGTTATGCCTCGTAAGTCATAATAGAGCTGACAGTCCCTGAGTTCAGTTCCAAGTGTTGATCGATGAAGGCCTTGAGTCCCATAAACTCTTCAAATCCATGGCTTTCCAAGACCCATTTCCTGAAAGCCCCTATCTTTCACCCCTTCTTCAAATTCAAACCTTTCTGTTACAGTACCCACATCCCTGCTCTCTCATTCACCATCAATTGTAAGCTGAAAAGCTCTCAAGATATAAAAAACAAGGGGAAGGGAGTGTCCCAGAAGATTGTCTTATCAGAAAGGTCCCCTCCGCCACTGACACAGGACGATGACATTCCAGTAAGCTCAAAGAATAGGAGGGGAGGCCTTTCTGGGGTGGCTAAAATGTTGAGTAAAAGGATATTGCAGATTCTCTCTAATTTGCCTTTGGCTATTGGGGAAATGTTCACCATTGCTGCTTTAATGGCTTTGGGTATATGCTAAAGTTTTCTTCTTTTTTCTATTTCTAGGAATCTGAATTCAATTAACCAGCTGTTTTTACTCTAGGTCTAGGAGGCTGTTGGTGGGTGGGCATTTTAATTTCTCAAGCATTTAGAAATCCATTTATATTTTATTTGAGCATGACCCTTATGAGACTCATAAATTTTAATATATATCATATCCAAATGTCTTATAAATAAGTTTTCAAGTTCTTGGGAAATTAAAATGTCCACTAGCCAAATACATCTCATGTTGATTATGCTTGGTTTCCTCGTTACTTAGAAGACTGTATGTTGATACAAAAGCTTCTGAAGTTTGTGGGTGAAGTTAGTATGGCAAAAGAGATGCTATTTTGTGTTTCCATACAATCATTTTAAGTTTTGTTGTGTCTGCAAATGTGCTTTAATATTACCACAGTAACTAAAAATTGGCCTTCTATGCCAGGAACTTTTATTGATCAAGGTGAGGCCCCGGACTATTATTTCCAGAAATACCCTGAAGATCATCCTGTGTTAGGATTTTTTACTTGGAGATGGGTTCTCACCCTTGGTTTTGATCACATGTTTTCATCCCCTATATTTCTTGGAATGTTGGCTCTCCTGGGTGCATCCCTTATGGCCTGTACTTACACAACACAGATCCCGCTCGTCAAGGTTTCAAGAAGGTTTGGTTGTCAGTTTTCTGTATTTATCATGTCTTAGTTGGGAAATTTCTTAATCCTTAAAGTCCTAATTTGTTTCGTAGATGGTCATTTTTGCACTCTGCTGAGGCTATACGTAAGCAGGAATTTTCAGAATTGTTGCCAAGAGCATCAATCCAAGATGTGGGTACAATATTGATGGGAGCTGGATATGAGGTTATAATATCACAACCCATGCTAAACTAGTTGTTTCTTTTTCTTTATATCCTTCGCTTCGAATGATGAAATTTTCATGTAGGTGTAAGTGTTCTATTGTTGTAAGCATTTGCAAGCATTAAAAGTATATTAAGATGGATGCCATTTTACCTGCAGAATATGTCAGATTCTTGTTACTAAGGCTTCCCAAATCCCAATATATTCCCAGCTGCTCAACTAATTTGTCTTGTACTTAGAAAAATGCATGTCAGGCTTGACAAGCAATATGCTTTTTGCTTATGAAGCTTAATCATCACTTAATAACTATTGGCAGTAATTAAGGAAGACTTACTTCAAAGCTAAGAATTATCAAGATGAACTTGTTTTTTACGAGACTCAGTATGGAAATTAGAAAATTCCAATTAGGATCTTAGATCCCCCAGGACATGCATATAGGAAAGGATTTGCTATTAATCAATAAAATAATATTCTTATAGTTACTGGTCAACAATGAACTTGATTATCCATTTTTGGGCTGACAAAATGTAATTTTGGATTATAGGTATTCTTGAAAGGACCGTCTTTATATGCTTTTCAGGGGCTTGCTGGTCGGCTGGCCCCTATTGGAGTCCATATTGCACTGCTGCTGATAATGGCAGGAGGAACTCTTAGTGCAACTGGGAGCTTCAAAGGTTCAGTCACTGTGCCCCAGGGACTGAATTTTGTTGTAGGAGATGTTCTGGGTCCTAGTGGCTTTCTCTCCTCTCCCACTGAGGCTTTTAATACAGAGATTCATGTCAACAGATTCTACATGGATTATTTTGATAGTGGAGAGGTAAATGTTGATTTTTTTTTTCTATGAAATTGTAGTAATAATACTTACAACTGAATTCAGCAGTGAATTCATGAAATTTCAACCTGAAGAGGTCAAAGTTAAAATTTTCTATGGTTTTGAGTACTATCATTGTTGAGCCATATTGCAAACATGATGATGGCCTTCCCTGTTTTGCTTGTTTGATGTATGATTTGTTTCTTGGTTTATATTACAGGTTTCACAGTTCCATACCGATCTTTCCCTCTTTGACATGGATGGGAAGGAAGTAATGAGGAAAACAATTAGTGTAAATGATCCCTTAAGATATGATGGTATCACCATATACCAGACAGATTGGAGTATTTCAACGCTGCAAATTCTTAAGGACAATGAAGGACCTTATAACTTGGCTATGGCGCCTCTAAAGATCAATGGAGATAAGAAACTTTTTGGTACCTTTTTACCCGTTGGAGATATTAACGCTCCTGATGTCAAGGGAATGTAAGTATTTGAAAATTTACTCTGAGTCTCTGTCACTAGAGTATAATTTTCAATATTAGGAAGCTCAGAGACCTGTTCTTCAAAGTAGCATCTTCTTTGAATTTTTTTTCCATCTTAATTTATGAGTAGGGAAGACAATTTTAGGATCTTCTAAAAATAGTTAGGGATAAAATTTGAAGAATTAGATATTTGGAAAATTAAAATTCTAATAACAAGACAAGAATTTTTTTGATTATTAAGATATTCTCTAAATCATATATAAAATTTCTAAAATAAGTGCTGTGAATATTAAGAAAACTAAGAATGCAGATTAACTGCAAAGGACCACCATTACAGGCTAGAACTTCATATGTCATTCTGGCATTTACTCTGATCTTCTGCTTGTCTCATTCTTTTTACTTTCCTCTGTTGATTTTAGATCTATGCTTGCGCGTGATCTGCAATCAATTGTCCTTTATGATAAGGATGGGAAATTTGCAGGAGTTAGACGACCTAATTCGAAGCTCCCAATCAATATTAATGGCACAGAAATTGTCATTGTTGATGCAATAGGGAGTAGTGGCTTGGACTTGAAGGTGTCACCTTAAACTTTCACTACGCAATTTATTTTTCTTTAGCTGCAGTGAGTTATTTTATCATTGGCATTATTTATACAGACTGACCCAGGTGTGCCAATTGTATATGCTGGATTTGGTGCTCTAATGCTCACTACTTGCATCAGCTATTTATCTCATTCACAGGTGAAATTTCTGCCGAAAATTTTCATGCATTAAACTTCAAGTCATTTAGCTAATGTTCAATGAAGGTTCATATTTTTGTGCCCCTTTTTATCCAATGGTGCTTAAATTTTACTTTTTTTAGACAAATGATGATGACTTGCATTTGTTTTCTTGTTTTGCTAATAATATTGCTATATCATCCCAAAAATTTCCTTTCAAAGAAATGGACCTCCTTCTGTATGCATGTTGGTTAATAATAATGTCATTGTTAATGCAGCACATACGTTGAACCTATAACACGACATATATGACAATGAAAATAAATCCATGAATTAATGCATGGTTGAACTAAGACTATAAATTGGCAAATGACATTTCTTACTTGTGGCTTAGCTGAACTTTTATTATCTGGATTCAATTTTATATTTAACTGATTATTCTATTCTTGGTCAACTGAAAGATATGGGCCTTACAAGATGGGACAACAGTGATTATTGGAGGGAAGACTAACAGAGCAAAGATGGAGTTTCCAGAGGAGATGGACCGCTTGCTTGATAAGGTTCCTGAAATAGTTAAATCATCTCTATCTGAGCAAGATGACGACATTAGTGGCTAGCTTATAGCTTTTGAGACATCAAAATGGGAAAAGGAGATTCTTCAATTGGATGATAGCGACTTATATGGATTATATAACAATGATAAAGTACTTCGACATACAAATACAAATTGACATTCTTCGGTAAGGGGCGCAGCAGTTGTCTTCGTTGGCTGATCAGCCAAGGATTTTGCAAATGCTCGAAGGATGCCTTCGGGAAGTAAATCCAAGAAAACTTTTGCAGCTCACCTGATATGACATTATCTAGATATGATGAGTTCATTACATGTATATTTCCTGTATTTTTTATGTTAATTATAGGGCCCAATATCAAAGCTCTGATGTCTTATGTTATTTTAGTCCCTCATTAATTGAACAGTATCTCCGCAATTTGATACGTCCATGATGTACAGGTTGCAATTGCATGAAGATGAGCCACTGCCCACTGGCCTTTATTTTCATGTCTTAAGCTATTCCCATTTCCATTCGGGTGACAAGGCCATGAGCAGAGCTATATTTTCATCACCTTGTTGCCAAAATTTACAAAATACATGGTGGATGGTCAGTACGGGCTGGTAGGTTGGTTTATGACAACTAATACCAAACACTGATACTGCGACAGGCAGGCAACATTTTGCAAGAACTCATTTAACATTGAACTTCTGTCATTGATAAATTCTACAGTACATGGGACCGTAAAAAATCCTGCGATTTAAGTCCCTCGTTTCATTTATACATTGACAATGTATGTATCCAGACCTAATTTACGCGAGTTGCAATGCTTCTTCACGTTTCAAGTCAAACACCTTGATAAGCGCATCTTCAACAACCTGTTTGAAATCCCATTAGATGCAAAATAGTATTAAACGAATTGAATTGGATATTATTAGCAAAATTTTGAAATTTAAATGAATAAGATACAGGCCATTTGCATCAGCTACTTTCCAGTGAAAGTAACTGCCTGAAATAGATATAGCATGTTAGTTTGCAATGGGAGATGAAACGACATTTAATTTATTACAAGTAGCAGAACAATACTGGAGTCTGGAGGAATTTACAAAAAGAATAAGAATGGAAGGAGTACAAGTTTTATCAATCCAAGGGCAAGGCAAGAGAAATTACCTTGTCGGGTGTGGATGCACCAGACGTTACTCCAATTGTTATTGGACCCTTTGGTAGCCAGTTTTCTTTCTCCACCAGTTCGCCATGCTGATAGACCAAGAAAACAGAAAAGGTTATTATTATTATTATTGATAGTGAAAGCTAAAAAGAGCTAATAACAGTTGACGAGGTATAAATCTCTATATCCATGCTTACGTTCAACTTGTATGCTATTCTGTTTCCAGGACCAATTCTTTGCTCACTGTCAATCCAGTAAGAAGGAATTCCACGTTCCTCAGCTATCTCTTGCAGGTGTGATGTATTGCTCGAGTTCCATCCACCAACTACTAACATAAGATCCATATCCTTCTCCACCAGCTTGTACATAGCATCTTGTCGCTCCTGAAAGAAAATTAAATTTAACTGTTGATTAGAATAACACATATATAAATGGCCAGCATTATGGCATAAATGTACTATGTATGCTGCTAACTTATAACTGGCTTAGCAGGTGTGGCAATGACATTTTAACTCATCCAAAATAAGCAAGAACATCAGTGACTAGAGAAGAGAAACTACCTGAGTAGCATCACAAATTGTGTTGAAGCTTATGAAGTGCTCATTGATGTTTTCCACACCAAATTTGCGCATCATAGTCCTCTCCACTAGTTTCCCTGTGAAACGAGCAGTAAAATAAATACCACAAGTATAAGTACTTATAAAGAGATAACATGAGATTGTGCAATAGTAACTAACCAATCTCTTCAGTCTCTCCCTTGAGCATTGTTGTCTGATTTGCAATGCCTAGTTTTATCAGGTCACTGTCTGGATCAAAGCCCTCAGAAACTGCAAATTTAAATTTCTGCAAAAAATAAAATAAAATAATCATGACAATGATGACTGCATGATTTTGAAAGCAAGATTAATCACATGACAGAAAACCATACCTCTAAAAATGCATCTCTGGTTGAGCTGGAACCATTAAATTCACCACCAAGAATATAGTCACAAACATATTCAGCCTGGATAAAGTTAACAAATATTCAAAATTTACAACAAATTTCTTCTAGTTATGGCATTTACCACACAAAAGAAAATTGAGTATTAGCAGCAACTTAGGACAAACCTCTGCCATATTCTTCACAATGATATACTTTCCAGCAAAAGATGCAGTTGCTACAGTTTCCTCATGGGCATATTTACCATGAATTATTGAGGTATAATCTCCTTTCTTGTGCTTTTCAACTGTATTCCATACCTTCAAACAATTTATCAAAGAAATCATCTCAGTATCTGGTGATGCATGATGCAAGATATATGAAATGAAATTAAGCAACTCCGCACAATAGAAAGTCATCTTTACAAATGAATACCTTTGAAACCCATGGGCAAGTTGTATCAACAATTTGAACATTTTTCTCACTCAAAGTCAACATCTCATCCACTGCTGCTCCAAAAGCAGGCAAGATGACTACATCACCCTTGTTGACAACATCAAATTGTTTTTCTCCTTCCTCCAGAGGAACATTCTGCACTTTCATCTCCTCTAGCCGCTGCATATAATTTATCAAGTTCACTAATCAACATTGTTTATTATGTAAGAAGATGGCACGTACAAGAAATAAGACAGTGATAAAAAAAATCTACCAAAAATGAGAAAATATTTCAGGACTTGAACCAATTTTTACCAACTTCATGAACTGTATGGTATAACATCCAAGTACCAATTCAAACCTCAAAACTCTTCTCAATTGAGATCACATTAAAAAGTCCATCAGCAATAGAAGAACGTCTACTTATTTCAGCCCCTCAAAACAGGACCTACCCTCAAATAAGAAAAGGTATCTCTAACTTTCAAGATAAAAGAACTGCCACAATCCCCCACCATGTCCGTGTAACATAGCTAGAAAATGATTATTAGAACATATTATTTATTCATCTAAACATGGTTATCACATACCATCAAATAAGTTATAAATAAAATTTTGAGATCATTGATGATGATAGGAAATATGAAGAGACCTTATTAACAGTTGGGTTGTGGATGATTTCATTGGTAATCCATATTGTCTCAGTAGGAAACTGTTTTCTCGCCTCGTAAGCAATTTGAACAGCCCTCTCGACTCCCCAACAGAAACCATAGGCTTCAGCCAGCCTTACCGTAACATTACCCCATGTATACTCATTCCCATTTTCCTTCAAAGTCTTAATGATGTCACCTGAAATTCCAAAGCAGCATGCACACAAAATCACTACACAGAGAGAGACAGAACAAAACATAACATACAATACCACGCTGCATATTTGAACGAACTAGGCAATGGATGTAACTCACAATCATAACAGAAGCATAAAGCATATCAAAAGAAGCTTAACACTAATTTTCAGCTTAATTCCCATGAAATGGAAGAAAATCACCTCAAAAAATCAAATTGAATTACAAAAATTGATCAGAAAATATAGTTATTCCAATTTCTCCTCTTTTTGGCAAAAATCAAACACATGCCCAGCTAGAAAGTAACAAGGGTTTTTTATTTTATTTGCAAAGGTCAAGTAAACATATTGGTATGGTGTACTCGCGATTCATAAGCATATAAAAGGAAACTTAATACTAATTCTCAGCTCAATTCCCATGAAATAGAAGAAAAGCATCTGAACAAAATAATAGAGTTTCAAAAAATTGAACAAAGAATCCAATTTGACCAAAAAATAAAGCACACGCTGAGTTAAGAAGTAACAAACATACTGGTGTACTCGCGATTCATGAGCTGGAGGGTTTCCTCCTTGTGTCCAAAACCTTTGCGGTTATAATTCTTACTCCTCGTGAGGTTCTTGCGGAACACCTTGGCATCGAAATCAGAGTCAACGGCCACGGAAGGGGAGGAGGAGTCGGAGGAGCATCGGAGTGAGAGAGGTTTCCGGCAGCGGAGGGCTCCGATTCTAATGAGATTCTCCGGCAAAAGATCGGTGGGAGTCGTCGGAAAACGGCAAAGGTGTGGTGAGATGGCCATTCGTGATAGAAAGATGGATAGACTGTGTGCCACAACAGAATAGTGTGTTTGCGTGAGCCTTTTATGGAAGCGAACTCGTGTTCCATGTTTTTTTGGAGTTAAGTTGATTTTTCTTCAGCCATCGTTTTTTTTAAAAATAAAATTTGATAATATTTTCCATTTTTATTTTTTCTGGTTAGGCAAGTGAAAGTGATTAGTCAAGTGAGCATTGACAGTTTTGGCGTTTAGTTAAGGGCATCGGGAGGTTAGGCCCGTTCGGTTCGGTTCCGTGTGATTCCTTTCTCGTTCTCGTTCTCGTTCTCGTTCATATACATTAATTAATTGTTTCCCTTCTTGCCTTTTTGTTACGAGTTATCGTGGATTGAATTGTTTTGAATTAATTTTAAGAAGTAAAGTTATGTGAATCAAATTAATCGATTTTTTTATGTAAATAACTAATTGATTTTGTTCAGATTTAAAAATAAAATCAAATCAAACTAAATCGATAATTAATTTGGTTTAGATCGGTTTTTCAGTTTTTGACTATTTAAAAATAATAATCTTATTTTTTTATTTTTTTTTATAGTCCAAAAGATAATGTAGTCTATATATACAATAAATAACATATTTACCCATTCAAAATAAACAACAACAACTTATTTAAATAAAAATTAACAAGCTTCTAGTGTAATGATCAAATATAATCACGATCAAACTTTTAATGTAATAGTCAAATACAATTATATAATAAAAATCTAAAATTTTAAACTAATTTTTAACTATATAAACTAAAATTTCTAGTCATAATTATCAAAGAAAGCAACCATCAAGTGAGCATATATCTTAAATGATAAATGTTATTTTAAAATCATTAATATAAATAATTTTAATAAAATAAGAAAATAAAGCTTTTAAGATATTTAACAATACATATTAAATTATTTAAAATATATATATATATAATATTTTAATTAATTTAATTTAAATCAGTTTAATTTTAAAAATTAAAATTAAAAATCGATCTAAACCGATTAACTTTATAAAAAAAAGAATCAAAATTAATTTTAATCAATTTTTAATTTTTTCGATTCAATAATTCAGTTTAATTTGAATTTGAACACCTACTTCCTGTGGTTACGACCAGACCGCCTCTCTTTGTCGTGTGCCTCTTTCTTATTGTGATGTGAGACCCAGCAACGTTTATCACAAGTCATAACACAATCACAATCACAATTCATTACTATAATTTTCACAATTTGCTATGGAACTTTAATGGTGTAGTACACAAATCGAGTTTCATGTAACAGGAGAAATAGGTTAGATAGCATGAACTTATGAGCTACGATTTATTTTTTTTTTAAAACTTAATTTATTTATTAAATAAGTCAAATTTAAATTAAAAAAACATTTATTTAATTAAATAAACAAAGGTTTAAGTTTTTAAAAAAATTTATTTAACTTAACAAAATGATTTATTTATTTATTATATATACATATAATTAAAAATTTATAACATTTATATAATTTATTAGTTATATATTAATATAATTTATTAATTTTATATATAATAAAAAAAATTTGTTAAATATAATATATATTTAAAACTTATAAAATTAAACTTATTAAATTATTTGAAAACATTTATGTATTATAAACTTTTAAATAAATTTTTAAGTCAAATCAAAATTTTATATTTTTATAAAAATGTTAAGTCAGACTCAAAAAAAATCTTATAATAAGTAATTGGCTAAATTAATGTTAATAATTTACAAAATATGTCAGACTTATTCAAGGTAAAGTCTAACTTAACCTAACTTATTTTTACTCTTAATTTCAAGTATTTACTGAATGTTAATTTTGTAATAAATATTTTAAAAATAAAATGTAACTAACATATAATAAATGTTTAACAGCTGACACTAAGTATTAATACAAAAAAAATTAAGTATAAGAGTAACCTCCTCGATAAAGTATATCCTTTAGATCTTTGCAGAAAGAAAGTTCACAATAAAACTATCCTAAAGTACTAATTAATGTATGAATAATTTATATTTTCTTAATTAATTAGTCTAATTATTATTTTAATTACTTAAAGAAAGAAGTATTAAATACTTTTTAAATTTTTAAACATTAAATAATCATTCTTTATCATTTAATACATTTTGTTTTGAACAATTAGGAATATTTTATGAAGGAAGATGTCCTAACTTCCACCTAATTACTTAAAAAGTAATATTATATTCTCCTAATCTTTCTAATTATTTAAAATAAAAAAAAATTAAATAAATAAGTATAAACATTTATTATCTTAGAAACTTAAAAAATATTTTACACTTTTTGCTTTAGGAAATTATTAGGATTATTAAGCGAGTAATGATATATTCATTTGACAAATCTTTTTAATTACTTAAAACAAAAAGTATTAAATAAAAAAGTAAAAATATTTAATATATGATAATTCAAAAGGTATTTAATATTTTTTCTTTTAATTAATTAGGAGAATTATTAGGTTGTTTCCTTAGGATGATATATAATTTTTTTTATTAAACTGATTCATTAAGAAGATATAAAATTATTCTTGCTTCAAATTGAAAATATTTAACAAAAAATTAAAAAAAATTTAATATCTTAAGAATTTTTAAAATATTTAATAATTTTTTAAAATAATTGAAAATATTATTAGGCATTTAAATTAATTCATTAAGAGGATATAATTTTTTTTCAATTATTAGAAGGGTATAGGCTTTTTTCTTACAAATAGTCTTAAATTATTTTAATTATTAAAATGAAAATATTTAATATCATGAGAATTTAAAAAATATTTAATGATTTAAGAGAATTTAGAATATTTCAATAAAAAAACTTCACAACACGTCTCAAAATATATGTAGTCTCCTCTTTTTTTATTTTATTTTATAAATCATCTAAATTCATTAATATTGACCCAAAATTCTGGACCAGTTGTCATCTACCACTTGTTTGGCGTAATGCTTTGTTTTCCTGTCCACTCGAGGGCAAGGGCAAATACAAACATGTGGCATGTTGGAATGGGATAAAACTTTGCATGAACTTAGTTAATGTTTATTTTGTGAATTCAACCGTTTATTTCAGGTTTTTGTGATGGAAATTTGTGGTACAGCAACAAACTTGGTTTTTGCTTCATTTGGATATTTTGTTGATTGTTTATTTTTTCCACTGCCACCTGTTGCAAAGGATGACCCTAGTAGTATGTGTAAACATTATCAACTTTCTTAGAGGAAGTTTGAATTTGTTTAAATTTTTAGAATAATTAATTTTTTTAATAAGAAGTTGTTTTATTTAAAATTTATCTTGTTTGTTTAAAGTGTATAAAATTAATTATAAATTAAGATTATTTTTCTATAACTAAAAATAACTTTTTTAAAAAGTTATTATTTTAAGCTTTTAATTATTTGAAGATGGAAAAGTTAGTATATAATGTACCAAAAAACAGCTTAAGGTTAGAATTACCTCAGGCGTATTTGAGAGCAAGTAATATCTCCATACTTCAACTGGAATATAATCTCTTGTATCATTACCAAAACTCCAATGCCTTCGCATTTAGAAATTTTTTATCACTACTCAAAAAAGCACAGCCTAATAGTCTTCATTAAATTCCAATTTTTATCAGTTCCAATCTCCAAGTAAAGAAGGAGAGATGACCTGCAGAAAAAATTCGATCAGTTGAAAAAAAATCTCCAAAATCAGCTAATTCTGATTGCTTTAACCAACTAAGCAAATAGCTGCTATATAGATATACTTAAAGTTGTAGAGATCCACAACATAGTATTTGCAGAAAAGGCTAAAGACACAGGTATTAAATTGAGTAGCATGAACATAGGACGAACCACAGTGCTACTAAGGTTAATAAATTCAACGAAGTGGAAAACAGAAAGAACCTCCCAGGTAAGCAAATCTCATGCCTCGCATCAGAATGATTCCAACTTGACACAATTCAAACACTGAATATGACAGCAATATGTCGATTATTAATATTTTACAAATGAAATGTAATAACATTATCCATGGAGGTTTTTTCTTCTCCCTGTCCTAAACAACCTTTATTTTCAGCATCTAGATTATTCAACACGACATTTGGAGGGTGCAGCAGTACCTAACTACCTAAGAATAATAAGGAAAGTAAAAAAATAAAATAAAATTATTTATTTTAGTTTCTAGTGTCAAAATTTAAAGACAGAACATTCTGACTCACCGGTCTCCCAGTTTACTGCAAAATTTTCATCCATAAAGGGGGGAGAGAAAAAGGAACAAAGTGGTCTATAGAATTATGAACGTAGAAGCCCAAAACAAACAAAAAAGAAAATGAATAATGCATAAAATCTTTAGAATTAAAAATAAAATAAAAAATAGAACGTCACAGAACAAGCATATAAAACTATTTGCAAAAAACAAAATGAAACTATTAGACGAAACTATCAACTCAGCTGGGGAATGAATGTCAACAACAGCAAGGAAATTAAAGAGTCTATAATAATAAAAAAATATTGACATACTTACACCCAAACAATTGTAGAAAATATGTAACATGCATAAAATCCTCAATCTCGATAAAAAAAAAAAAAAAAAACTGTGTGGAATGGCACATTGTACTTTCTCATAAAATTATACAGCTTTACATTCTGAGGATTCTTCCAACATTTCTCCCAATCAAGCGTGTAGCATGAAGTGATTGAGAATGCATAATATCAGACATACCTGTATGCCACTCAAAGAATTAATAAGTGAAAAACATATTCGTTACAATGAAAAAACTTTAAAATGCATAACCAACCTTGTCCTAATCTTGTTCATGTGGAAGTGGAACCTTAGCCGAGCTCTTCAATCCTTCTCTGAGCCACGAATATGTTGTATATTTTTGTAACACTAACATTACTTGGCTGATTAAATATTGCAAAAGTTGCACCCTTGTGGGTACTTTCCCTCATTTTACTTGCTTAGAAAATTTTGCGACTTGTAAAAAGACTACTATTTTTGCGTAGACATGGCAACTTTTTGCCTAGGTTTTAACCCTGCAGAGCAACAAGTCTACAACCATAGCAGCACAAATTTTTTCCACAATCTCATTTCTTTTAAAATAGCAAATATGAAATTAAAATTTCTATATCACAACTCTTTATTTCATGTAAATTGGAAAAAAAATGTTATGGTTGTCAATCTATAGAACCCAGAAGTCACTTGTGAAGGGTGGGGCCCATCATATCCGCACATAGTGGAGGGAGGAGCTGCTTACAATGAGGGAAGATACTAAAGGATAATATGATCAAAACTATTCACAATTTCATAATTCATAATTCCCATTCTCATTCCGAGGCATACTTTTTCTAGCTATGCCTATGGAGGCTTTCTCCGTACAATCACTGACCGCAACCACCATTCCCTCCTCTTTATCACGAGGAGGGGCTACAGAGAAACCTTCTGGGCATGTTCAGCTTTTCAAATATTCGGATTTTATGAGGTACCCTTGTACCACAAAAGCCACAAAGCTCAAAATCCGTAGCATCAGAGCTCAAGCTTCAGGTGATTACTATGCTCCTGCACTCTGTCAAAATTCTTTTCCACCCATTTTGGGGTGGTGGAGAGGGATAATATGCTCCAAAATATGTTGCTTTTGTGTGTGGTTGATATCTATGAATGTTAACATATATTCAAGGTTCAACAAAATCTAGTTCGGGTAAAGCTGAGGCAATTCCCGAGAAAAGAGATTCCAAGGATGACAACCTGGTATTTGTTGCGGGTGCTACTGGTAGAGTTGGTTCACGAACAGTGAGGTACATTTGTTACTCTGCTCTTCGCTTTTTAAGATAATCACTTTTGCAAAATGCTAAGCAGTGATAGTTTCATTCAGGGAGCTTATAAAGCTTGGTTTTCGAGTCAGAGCTGGAGTGCGGAATTCTCAGAGAGCTGATGCACTAGTTCAGGTAGAAGTTTATTCGTTGGTGAGAGTAAGAGTAATTAATTAAGTAATATCTTGTCTAAAATGGATATGCATTAAAGATATAAACATCTGCAGAGTGTTGAACAAATGAAGCTTGATGCTACAAGTGCAAGTGGAGGGAGTCAAGGTAAGACCAGAAAGCTTTGAAATCATCATCTCGGTTCCCAATGACAAAATGCTGCTGTATTAAATAACAGAATGTTTTTGGCTTTTAGCCCAGCTGTAGAGAAGCTTGAAATTGTGGAATGTAATTTGGAGAAACCAGATCAAATTGGATCAGCATTAGGGAATGCATCAGCAGTGATATGTTGCATTGGTGCCAGCGAGAAGGAAGTTTTTGACATCACTGGACCCTTTCGAATAGATTATCTGGCCGCCAAAAATCTAATTGATGCTGGTAACAAGAGTATCAATTCATTATTATATGTTTTAGCGCTCAATGTTTTCTGCACTGATTTAGCCGGGCCCAAGCAGTTAATATTTATTATTTGTTATTTTGTTTATATTTTTATGTTTTGAGCAGTCATCAAGTTACATTGTCCTAAATGTTGAAAACATAAAAATGTTTTATTTTTTATATCATGCAGCAACTGTTGCCAAAGTAAATCACTTCATATTGGTTACTTCATTGGGAACAAACAAAATTGGCTTTCCTGCAGCTATTCTCAAGTGAGTATGAAAGCTTTCTCATGTACTAGTTGTGTCTAACAATTTTCATATTTGTAGTTCATAGCCAAGTAGTAAAATATTGGATATGTAGATGTAGTTATATGCACATACATAGATATTATAAAGCAGTTCAACTGATTGCTTAATTCTGCTTCTGAAGTTTGTTTTGGGGAGTCCTGATTTGGAAAAGGAAGGCAGAAGAAGCATTGATAGCCAGTGGCCTTCCATACACGGTGATTCATTGTGATACTAATTAGACCAAAGTACAGGCTCCTAGTTGTCTAATTACTTTGTCACTCTTCAGATAGTGAGACCTGGAGGTATGGAGCGGCCTACTGATGCTTACAAGGAAACTCATAATGTGACCCTATCAACGGAAGATACTTTATTTGGGGGTCAGGTGTCAAACCTTCAGGTACTTAGCATGAAAAATGTTTTAATGTGTGCAGCTATTTATTTAGGATAGATATATGGAAGTGGTTAACTCTCCGTTTTTCTATCTTAAAAGTACCCTAGTAGTGATAGTAAAACAAGCGAGTTTCATCTCTTTACAGTTTACACATTGCAAAACATATTGGAATGTATTTGTGTGTAGTGGAATATGACGATAAACTCTCATAGTTTTTTGCCTGCTAATTGATGAAAACTGTTATTCTTATTGCAGTATGTACTTTGCCTTTCTTATTCTTCTTCTACATTCTTTTGTGGCTCTCTTTTAGTTTCTGCTACTGTATTTTCTTGGTCTGAGTGTTATGAGCTTTGCTAATCTGATTTCAGAAGGTCAATAATGAATTGACCGGTAGTTCTCATAATCCTACCTAGATATTGGTAAAATGGCGGTATCTGACAACATGCAACCTGTAGTTCTGTTGTTTTTCACTCTCATTTTCATAATTTCATCACATATCTTGTTCATAAATTTTATTTCTACATTCTTTTGGAAGCTTATTCTGACAAAAATTTCAGTTATATTAATGAAAATTGAACCATCCGTAGATATTGTTTTTCCTCTTTATTGATCTAGCAGCTAAATATAGAATTTCAAATTTGATTAGCTCCTCCTGTTTTCTGCTGCCTCAGTGCATGGTATATCTGATTAGAAATGTATTTTAGACTGAAGTCAGAACAAATTATCAACGTGCCATGCTCTTAATGTCCTTGGATGTTGAATGTAGATATGTTAGAAAAGTTAATTGTTGCCTCTTATGAATAGGAATATGTGTACTGGTGTGATTGATTTTTATGCTAAATGTCTTATTTATTTATCAATTACGCTCTCTTCTTTCAATCTAAAATTGTGGGACTGCTTGTTAATTTTTGATTTGGTGACTGAGTGCTAGCCAAGAGCAAAAGTAACTTATTCTGATTCATTGCAGGTTGCAGAACTCATGGCAGTCATGGCCAAGAATCGTGGTCTTTCATATTGTAAAATAGTGGAGGTAATAGCAGAGACAACTGCACCTCTGACTCCCATGGAGGAACTTCTTGCAAAGATACCTTCTCAACGCGCTTACATTTATTCACCCAAGGTATTTCCTTCCTTATATAGGCGGAGAGTACATTTCAAGGTATACTTGATCAAAACTTGTCAATTTTAGTATTGAAGAAGAGGGACGGTTGAAACAAACATTTGAATTCCTCCTGCTTATCAGTTCAACTTCCCTGTTTTGCAAATAGCATCTGCTCGCACACGCGAGAAGAAACTGACCTTCCTTGGAGCCCCCCTTTTGTTTAAGGAAACTATCAGTTACTTCAGAGCAGGACAAATTATCTTTTCCGATTTTGTAATTCACTGTTTATTGGGATGATTCAGGAACCAGATATTGCAGCTGTCAATGAACCTGATCCCTCTGCTAATGTTGTGGCAGAGGAACCTAGAATTGCCGCTCAGAAAGAAACTGCACAGCCTAAACCAGTGGCAAAACAGCAACTTTCTCCTTATACTGTGTAAGCCAGATTACTAATATTGCCTAGATAACAGATATTAAGTATTGTTTAGGGAAGATCTATTATTCTGTCTGATTAACTTTGCTATGGAAAGTTACAAGGATTAGGACACAACCAACTTATTTTTTGTCCTTTAACAACACCCCTACACATGACTGGCGGGCCATACTGCAATTTATATGAATTAAATTTTGTTGTCATATGTTAAATCACCTTACTGTCTTTCTTACCTACAAGCTGTTTATTTTGGCAGTTATGAGGATTTGAAGCCTCCCACTTCCCCAAGCCCAACACCAAGTAGTTCCAATGATAAGCCTCTTACTCCTTCAACAGCAGCGGTATTTGCATCAGCATCTACAGAGGTGAATGTTGCTGAAAAGATTACCAGCATTGCTGAAAAGTATCATTCTGAGGATTCAAATTCTTGTAATTCTCCTTACCATGTGTAAGTTTAATTTCATTTTTGTTATCAACAGCTTAGTAGTACTTTACCTTGTGTTATCCCTACGGTGTGCCCATGTATTATCATCTAACCTTATATTATGCAGTTTGGTTGTTCAACTTTTGTCAATCCTACCACTGCCATAGTTCTTGGAAGGCTTGTAAAATCTGTGTTTGATTTTCTTCTATATGTTTATTCTCTAAGGCCATGATATACCTGCAGATATCCTGACTTTAAGCCTCCTACTTCACCATCTCCTAATGCACCAAATACTTCACTCTCCACGTCTGTTGTCGATGGGGTGCCAGAGATGGATACAGTGCCAGGCAATGGGCCTGCCCAACTTTTGATAGCAGATGAACCAAAGGATGGACGTGTCCCTGAACCAAAGTCAACACCACTTTCACCTTATACAATGTGAGCTGCTTCTGACTTGCCTTGAATTTGTCTTATTTCTTTATTTCCCCATTCCCCAAAGACTCTTCGTTTCTTCATTCTCTGTTGTAGGCCTAGGAAATATAATTAATCTAATATATGTTTGTTTATGTAAGGCATGTTGAATAATTTATGTGGGGACCTCTCTGATTTTATTGTCATTATGCTTAGGTGGTTGTGCTTAATTTTTAAAATTTTACAAGTTTAATCTATATCTGTTATGTTTTTTGGGGCAGTATTTACATTCTGATCTCATGCAAATGAACATCCAGGTATGAGGACTTGAAGCCTCCTGCATCACCAATGCCTTCCTTTAGAAAATCTTAGGAACTTCCTGCCTATGGAATCAGACAAGGTTAGAAATGCAAATTATTATACGTATCCTTTTGATTATATATATTATACTTTGAGCCTTGTTTTTGCTGCTGAACTAACAGGACTCATAATTGTAATAGAACTGTTGGAGTAAACAGGAAAATCGTATTCAAGAGTTTATGCTGCAACTCATATGGAGAGTCAGTCAAATGAAGATCTGAAGCATTTCTGCAAATTGAAATTTTCAGCAATGTCATTTATTTCTTGATGACCTTTTGGTGGGACTCAAGGAGCACTGTTGCTCTTTTTTGTAATTTATTTTTCTCATGTTGCAATTTAAATAAGGGAAAAGGATTACCTTTCATGTTCAATTTTACGGATAATAACATGTTACCATTCCAAATGATTGTGTCCTTACTGCCACTACCATTTTCGCCCGCTTTCTGTGGGCCTATTGGAAGGCATTGTCTTATTTTCTAAGTGGATAAAAATTTACTTTTCTTAATTGATGACAAATAAGTCTTTTGATAAAAAAAATTTATGAAAGATAAATTTGTTTCTAGCACCAAATTTTATATTATGTACATTTCATTTTATTATAGAAAAATATTAAAATGCTCAGAAGTTTTATATTTTCCAACAAATCAGAAAAAAAATTACTTATTAAATCAAACATTCATAAATATCTCTAATAGTTGACATCTTTGATATTTAAAAAAATATGTTATACATTAAAATAAAAATTTAATAAAGTATCAATTAAATTATCTTAAATTTTATGGACTTATTTACTTCATAATTTTTTTTAATTTAATGGTTGGATTAGTAAAGTTTAACATTTTAAAAATATTTATATAAAATAAGTGTGTGTCTTATTTTGTAAAATAAATAAATCTCACTCATAAAAAGAATTACGTTATATCTTTTCATAATTGTATTGAGTTGCAAGAGGAAAGAATTTGTTATCTTGAAAATGTATAAGTTTACCTTTTTACCTTCTTTTTACATTTTTTTTATTTTAATTTTATTAAAAGAAGGATGGATGTACTTGAAATTTTAATAATGTTTTTGCTAATTATAATTTCATATCTTTCTTAGGTTGAGATTTGTATATTGAAAAGAAAAAATCGAGCCATTCCTATTTATAAAAGTGTGTCTGATAAAATAAAATAAAAATGTGATGAAAGTTTTCACCAATAAATATGTGTGTTTAGTTTTTTTTTTTCAATTTTTATGTGTTAAATGTGTATAGGAAGAAATTATTGTCATTTAATAAACTATAGTTATTTAATAACTTAAAATAAAAGCATCAAATACTAGTAAATTGTTTTCAGTGTTAAAACTTTTTATTTAAAAATAAAATAATAATAATTCCTAAAATTATATGATATGGTTACAGTTTAGTTCGGAAAAACATTTTAGAGTTAATATAATATTTTATATAGTGTCAGTGTAAAAACAAAATAACACCGAATAAAATATGATGTTAAAAATTGATATGTTGTACCCAAAAAAATGTTAAAATAAAGTTAATTATAATATTTAAAACACTCTATCTAGTACTGTTAGGGTTTGGATTTGAAGTGAATGTCTGAATCCGAATTAGGAGAGGTGAGATTGTGGAGTGAATAATGAGTGAGCTTGAGACCCACTCAAAGGCAACGCCTTCAACTGCTTTGGCGTACCTTGATCCATGCTACTGGTAATCAAAGTTTGGATTTTTCTGTGTTGCCCACCAATTTATCAAAATTATGATGCTGGTTCACGTTATTGTGGCTTTAGGGACGAGAGGTTCTCAAAGGAAGAGCAGTATGAGTGGTTCAAGGATTATTCCCATTTTCGTCACCTCATTCAAACCCATCTTACATCCCAATCCTCTGTAAGACTCTCTTAATATATATATATATATATATATATATATATATATATATATATATATATATATTTATGTGTGTGTGTCCTGCTAATATATGAACTATTGCATTTATGGTCTGCTTCATACATTAGCATTTGTATTAGGTTTTAACATGTGAAAATACTTGATTTCTTTTGTTAATTGGGCTTGATACGCTTCAATCCATTAATTCCTTCGGCTACTTCCCTCCCCACTCATCTTCGGTAGCAGAAATCCGGACAAAAATTTTACTTTTCAAATTTATCTATATAAAATGGGTGGCCTCTGAAATTTTGTTTTTGTTTAGGTGTAGGCATTGGGTGGCCTTTCATCCACTGGAGACAGCCACCCCTCTGTTTTCTTCTTTCTTTTCCCCACTCTCTCCCTCACCAGCAAGAATTGCTGGTATCCAAATTCTAGACTCCTAAGAGCAAAGATTTCCCACCCCCTCACTCATGGCTAAAGCGGGTAACTTTTATTCCAATCTTATTTTTTTCTCCCCCCTCCTTCTCTCTCTAAACTCTTGCTGTGTGCAATATGTTAGTTGAGTTTGCTGCATTTATAAATGTGCCTACTTCCATTTGATAGAAACATTATGTGCGTTATTTGTCCAGTTGTCCTATGTTGATGGGATATGGCTATCATGCAGGTCCTCGAGCTTGGATGTGGAAACTCACAAATGTGTGAAGAGTTGTATAAGGATGGGGCAACCAACATAACATGCATTGACCTATCAGCTGTTGCAGTGGAGAAGATGCAAAAACGGTTACTTTCCCGGGGATTCAAAGGTTAGCATGCTGATAACCTGGACAACCATCTAGTTTGCTACTTGCATATTGGCTTCTATTAGAATCCATTCTTTTTCTCAAGAGGATCAAATTACAAATAATAAAAATAGTTTGGGCTGCTGTCTCCTTGTTTGAATATGAAAGTTTACTTGAATGATTGGATTATTCCCAAAGAAGAGCTAGGAGGTTTAACCTTAGTACTTAAGTTTAGGCCCATGTGCATGTGTGCACACTCAGACACACAGAGTACTGTCTTACAGAATTATCATAGTTGGCTATGGGAGCTTCATCACTAATACTTAGAATCTTCCTATTGACAAAAAGCCCAAAAAACCAGAAAAAAAAAAAGCCATCTATTTGGCAGGGGTTGGAGATGTGTATATTCAAATTTTGTTCATGGGTGGACGTGAATTCTTGATTTACATAGTTCATTTTTATTTTTATTTTTTATTGACTACTAAGATAAATTTTGTCATGTAATTCTGTTTTACTCATTTGTTATATTATGTGATTTTTTTTTTGCCTGTTTTCATTTCTGTGATTAGACATAAAAGTGCTGCAAGCTGATATGCTAGAGCTACCTTTTGACGATGAGTGTTTTGATTTGGTTATTGAGAAAGGAACTATGGTAAATTAATTGATTTTCCTTTGACCTATAGTGGAATTTTGGCTTGGTATTCTAAATTAATAATTATGATTCCTATATTATCAAGTCTTTGAAGTTTAAGGGTTAAATGTGAATATGTTATCTTTGATTTTGAAGGACGTATTGTTTGTGGACGGTGGTGACCCATGGAATCCAAGGCCTGAAACTATATCCAAGGTCATGGCCACGTTGAAAGGTGTTCACAGGGTTTTGAAAGCAGATGGCACATTTATCTCAATAACTTTTGGCCAGGTTTCAAGAATGAACTGTTAGATTTGTTTATCTTTTGATGGGTACTGCTGTGATTCTAATCTACTTAAAATTCATGCCAGCCACATTTCAGGCGTCCTATATTTAATGCACCAGATTTCAGCTGGTCTGTTGAGTGGACCACTTTTGGTGAAACTTTTCACTATTTTGTCTATGTTTTGAAGAAGGTTAGTCTATATAACCTCACTTTTTATTTTCCTATGATAAGAGCATATGTAAAAAATTTCCTTATATGAAGGTATCATTGCCGAGACTTGAACGTATGAGTTCTACCCAAATAATCCCCACATACCATTATTTTTTTATTATAATAAAAGGAAAAAAATTGCATTTCAGAACTACTTTTTGCAATGATAAAGAAAATGACACTTTATTTTTCTCATGACAAGTTACAAGGACTTCATCACGAGTCGAAGTGACAGTACAATTTATTTAAAATTTGTTTTATTCTGGTTCTGGTTTAGAGTAGGATTATGCGTAACAAGTTGATAAGGATTATGATACATATGCTTATTGTTTTACTATTCTGCATGTCAGTTTTAACTTGATAGTTGAAAATTTTTCAGGGACAGAGGTCATCATATGACGATATACCTGTTAAGAGGTTTGAAGCACCGCCTATTAGCCTACTTCATGAAGAGTTAGATAGTGAAGATTTTGCTTTCCGAATCAATGTTGATGAGTTGAACTATTAGACTGTATTGTACGAAGAGTTGTTATCAATATTAATTTCTTTTCCTTGCTGCAATTTTGATTCTCGTACTTCGAAGGAATGCAATTATCTTACCCCTCGAATTTTGGCATATTGATGTTGAGCCAAAATACATTTGTTATAGTTTGTTGAAAGTAAATGAAACCATCTTAAGTTGCTATCTACTTGGGCATGGTTTAGGCGAAGTACCTTGCCATCCTAATGCTCCAATGTACGGCCACCGTTTACTTTATTTTATACTTCCTCCCACTAACAACAAGGAGCAAATATTCTGTCACCCATGGGAGAGAAGATTGATGAATGCTATTTGAAGATATTGATTAAATTAATGGGTTCCAAATGAAACACGTCTGATGATAAATAAATTCAAAATGTTATTTCTCACGACGAAATTGTTGTTTTAATAAATAATTAAACTAATACTTAATGAAAATTGTAGAATATATTTTTCAAATAAATTTGTTTTCGTTAAACAAACATAACTTAGGAATGCCAACGCAACAGAGTATGCATATTAATCTCAAAACTTTTCAACTTTATTCTTTATTTAAAAGTAAAATCTCAAGTTGATCGTTTAAAGATACGCGGGAAGTGTAAGTTATTTTTTTAAATTTTATGAGTAAATATTTAAATTGATCATTTATTTATATATGAGACATTAGTTTAATTTTTTAATTATTTTTTATATTAAAATAATTTTTAAATGTTAATTTTTTTACATTAAATTAATCTTCTAATGTTATTTTTTATATTAAATTAATTTTTTTAAAAAAATTATTTTAATATAAAAAATAATTAAAATAAATAAACTCGTATATTTTTAGACAACTAAATTAAATATCTCCTCTAATTTTATTGGATAGAGATTTCTCTGCACATTCAATAAAGAATGCATGGGCCTTTTAATCATTTTTTAAAACTCAGGGTTAAAATCGCAGAAGGCTCAAAATTTAAATTTTTTTAATATTTTATCCATTAGTCAAATAGATGTCCGTTTGAAAGAATTTTTTTTACAAGTTAATAAAGAATGAGTAGATTTTTTTTGCTCTTTTTTATGCTTATAAGATACATTGCATGGCTCAAACTTGAAAGATTTTTCACATTTTACCCAAAATTGTAAAAGAATCTTGATTCAATTTTTCCGGTACAATGACAAGACAGGTTTAAACTTATCACTTCCTGCAAAGTACTCAAATCTCTTGCTAGTTACCACCGACCCACTCCTAATGACTTCTCTTGATCCAAATTTTAGATACCCAATAATTGATAGACACGTGTATAGATTGGAGTTGAATTCAAAGTCCTTAGAGAGTAACAATATTTATCCTAATAGTTACTATGAAATAATGTTTTATTATTTATACAACTAATCTTATTATTATTTTGTGCAATTATAGACATTGCGATCAAAAGAATTGTGTAAAGCTTGAAATATTTTGTACAAAATAAAAAATACAAATTCACGCAAACCAACTCACAAAAAGCACACACTTGAGCGTGAGAGACTAATAGTTGTTTTACTTATAGATTATTCTTTTTAGTTCTGATAATGCTACAAAACGTTGGAGTATTATAGCTTCCTAGTCATATTGCTTACTCACAACTTGGAAATACAGCTGTGCATTTAAAATTAATCAATTTCTGAAAACTAATGAGAAAATCCATTGCTGGAAATGCACAGAATGCCCCTGAAGTTAAACAGTAAAGTATTTTTTACATTACTTTCTCTGTTCTACTTTCTATTTTTAGTAGAAGGGGAAAATGGAAAAACAACATAGAAAGACAACTCCACTTCCAATAAAAAATAATAATCTTCACTAACTCAAATACGTGAATATTTTCATATATATATATATGTTTGTTTATTTCTGATTCTATGATATTAACAATATTTTCAATTTTATTGAAATTTTTTAATAAATAATTCAAATTATACATATATTTCACATAATACGTATAATTTTATTTTTACATAAAATATTCAAAATGTTTAATGTTTGTGGCAAACAAATGGAAGGGAAAAAAATGACGACCGTACTTAAAGTTTGATAAACTTGTAGTTTTAGAAAATTGTACTTATTCTTTTGCGATATACATTTTTCTTGTAATTACACAAGGTGTTTACCCAAAAAAAAAAAAGTATTAGCACAGCTTCTTATATAACTTAACCCTCCAAATTCTCCAAATAATGTAATCCGTACGCGAAGACAAGTGTGTAGGAATTAGAAAAACGAAACAGTTAAATACTCACATCTATTTTTTTTAGTTTAATTTTTATTTATTTTTAATATAAATTTTTTTTACAATGTCATTCAATCATATATTGTCAAATCAGTAAAAGAGTTGACTATCACAATAATTACTTAAAAAGTCTAATTTTTTTACTGATTTGACAATACATAATTAAATGAGGGCATTACTCCGGTACCCATCTTTTTTTTCAGGGTACGATACCCAGGGTGAGTTGTCTAACATTGTTATTTATATTAAATAAACTCTTTAACATTTATTGTGAAACCAACAGTCAATAACTTATTGACAACTCACCCTGGGCACCAAACCCATCAAGATACTATAGCAACTCCCATTAAATGATAGTGTGAAATGTCTTTACATTTCTTTATACACAGAGTAGATAGAAATTAAATTTTTTTTTCATTAAAAAAAGGCAAAAACCTGAAGGACCAATAAAATCTAGTTGAGACCATCTAATATTATTATAATAATTATTATGTAACCAAAACCCAAAGGAAAGGGAAGAGGAAAGCTTGTGTTGTGTGTCTGTGTGGAGTGTGGAGCTGTGTGTGTCGCCGGCGCTGTCGTCGGAATTCCTATTTCTCCGATCACCGGATTCGATCCAATCTTTGATGACCCATATTTATTTATAATAATAAGCATAAGCTATATATAAGCAATACCCATTCGTTTTGAACGTGTTTGGATTAGAAAGAAAAAGAAAGATCGCATAGCATATTGAATATTGTGGAATTGTTGGGTGGTGGAGATGGAGGATTACGTGACCAGCGACGAAGGGTACCATTACTCCGATGAGGATCAGGATGAAGACTCCGTCGACGGCTTCGAAAACGATTATCAGTTGGTCACTTCCAGGCCTCCCACAACTCAGGTATTCCCAATATTCTATTCTTTTTTCATTTTTATTCTTTTCTTTTGGTTTTTCTTGATGTCAAAGAAAAGGTTAATTTTTTGGTTTTGGGTTTCCCTTCTGCGTCACGCTGATTTATGTGTTTTCCGTATCGGTTCTGAATTGTTTCTTGTCTTCGTCAAGTGCATTATCTTTGCTCTTGTATTAAGATTGTTTTGTTCAAGGTAGGAGCTTTAGAACTGATTGAGCTAAAGTTTTTTATTTTTTATTTTTTAGATATAGTGGTGTTGCAAAATTGGGAATGTCTTTTTTCTTTTTTTTCGGCACAAACGATATGCCTGGTTGAATTCTTGGACTGCATGAATGTTATCGAATTTGTTGAATTCGTATATGGGTACTGAATATAAGATTGGAACTGGGATTGTTTCAATCGGATGGGAATCAATCCCCTTTTGACCGAAGTATGTTCCATTTGCATTTGGAGGGTCATGACCATGAAGGCCCACTAAAAATAACAACTGGGCTCTGCAGGCTGTTGATTTGAAAGATAACAGTGAGTCTGGTTGTGATTTTTGTTGGGTCTATGGTTATACGACTGTAGTGTTAACTTTTTATTTATTTATGTCTATTATGTAAAACTGGATCATTTGCGTTCTTTCCTCGCGCTGACCATGTTCTTCTGAACTGCTTTGGTACTTGCAGGTGATTACTAAGGAATCACTGTTAGCTGCACAGGTAACATGAGAAAAAAGAACAAACATGAAACAATTGAGTCACTTAGTATGTACCATTCAGATAAAATGTATTTTTTTTTAAGGTTTTACTGAGATCCCTCTTTACATTCATGTAGAGAGAGGATTTGCGCAGAGTAATGGACATGCTATCAGTGAGAGAGCACCATGCGCGTACCCTGCTTATTTATCATCGTTGGGATGTGGAGAAGTTGTTTGCAGTGTATGTTGACAAGGGGAAAGCTTTTCTGTTTGCTGAAGCTGGTGTTAGTGTGGATAAACACCGTGATTCTGACTCATCGCTTCGTTCTTCAGTAATGTGTGAAATCTGCATCGACGATGTTCCCAGTGATGAAGCAACAAGAATGGACTGTGGTCACTGTTTTTGCAACACCTGTGAGTGTTTTTTTTTTATATATATATTCCTGGCCTTTGGTTTTCCAAAATTTCAAAGAATATATAAAATCTGTAGCTTTTCAATAAGATTAGAAGGTGTTATATGTATGGCTTGGCTGACATTGATCCTCATTGACGATGCAGTTACAGTTCGTAAGGGTTGTTAAGGGTCTATGTCAGCCTTTTATAAACCATCACCAAAGATTGATCACTGATTGTGATATATTATGATTTCATTATTTAATAGTTGAACTTGCTTGGATTTTAGGTGTTATCAGAAATTATATTTCTTCATTATCTTTTGCGCAATGATGGAAATTCATGCAAACTTCATTTGTGAGCTTTTTCCATATTCATGTCTATTTGTACAGGTTGGACAGAGCATTTTATTGTCAAGATAAATGAGGGTCAAAGTAAACGAATTAGGTGCATGGCACACAAATGCTATTCCATTTGTGATGAAGCTGTTGTAAGAACTCTAGTGAGTAGAAAGCATCCTGATATGGCAGAGAAATATGAACGCTTTCTTCTTGAATCCTTCATCGAAGACAATAAGAGAGTTAAATGGTGCCCCAGCACGCCTCATTGTGGGAATGCAATACGTGTTGAGGATGATGAATTATGTGAGGTAGAATGTTCATGTGGTTTACAATTTTGTTTTAGTTGCTTGTCAGAAACACACTCTCCTTGTTCATGTTTGATGTGGGAACTTTGGGCTAAGAAGTGTCGAGATGAATCAGAAACTGTTAATTGGATAACAGTTCATACAAAACCTTGTCCAAAGTGCCACAAACCAGTGGAGAAGAATGGTGGTTGTAACTTGGTTAGCTGTATCTGTGGCCAAGCATTTTGGTGAGTATTCCTCCTTCATACATTTTATATATTTTGTTCCAACTTTTTTCTGTTCATTTATGCATTTTCTATATAATTTGCTATTTTTGTTTTTGGTTATAAACATTCAGTTAGTTTTTAGTATGGTAAGAGGGATCTGGAGTTGAAGCCACCTATGACTGTCCAAGCTGAAATTAACTTATGTTTTCCATATAAAAAATTCCCCTTTTTGTGCAGTTGGTTGTGTGGTGGAGCCACTGGCCGAGAGCATACTTGGTCAAATATAGCTGGTCATAGCTGTGGTCGCTACAAAGACCAAGAGAAAACTGCTGAACGGGCAAAGCGGGATCTATATCGGTATATGCACTATCATAACCGTTATAAAGCTCACGCGGACTCCTTTAAGCTTGAAAGTAAACTGAAAGAGACTATACAAGGAAAGATTGCTATTTCAGAAGAAAAAGATTCTACACTCAGAGATTATAGCTGGGTAAATAATGGACTCTCCAGGCTTTTCAGATCTAGGCGTGTCCTATCATATTCATATGCATTTGCATTTTATATGTTCGGAGATGAGCTTTTTAAGGAAGAAATGTCAGAAGCTCAAAGGGAAATAAAACAGAACTTATTTGAGGATCAACAGCAGCAGCTTGAGGCAAATGTTGAGAAGCTCTCCAAAATTTTGGAGGAGCCTTTTGAAACCTTTCCAGATGACAAGGTTATGGAGATAAGGATGCAGATCATCAATCTGTCAACAATTATTGACAAACTTTGTCAGAAAATGTGAGTGCTGCTTTAAATAAGGTCCTGGTACATCTGACTTTTGACACTAATGATTGTGAATTCTGATATTTAATGCAGGTATGAGTGCATTGAGAATGATTTATTGGGTTCTCTCCATCTTGGCATTCACAGTATAGCTCCATACAAGTCAAAAGGCATAGAGAGGGCATCAGAACTTTCAGTTTGTTGGAGCAATAAAGCCAATAATACCGGTAAATGTCTTCCATGCAGTTTAGTTTGAATGGTAAACTGGACCAAACTTTCTGCATTAGCCCGTTTTGATACCTCATAATGTATTTGAGGGGAAATTTTGAGTCAGCCAATCATTATTCTGACTTGTTATAACACAACTAGTTTTTTATGGTTTTGATTTGTTGCAGCGATTTGTGTGTGTGTGTGTGTGTCTGTAAAGATAGAGGTATTGACTGTATTACATCAATAGTAATTGCTATGATTCAACACATGATATGCGTTGTGGCTATGTTGGGAGTTTTGATAGACTATGAGTTTATGTCTGTCAAATTGACAAGTGTGCTCCTTAATGCTTCATCACACGTATACGTGTATCAATATGCATATATGTGAGGAGATTAAAGTTATTGGGACAATTTGATTTTGGATTTTAAACTTGCTTCTTCGTTTTTCATGAAATTAACTGTGCTTATTAGGAAAAGGTATTTTCAAAACTGAATTATTAAGTTTGCAGATGAATGAACATTAGGCTTGTGGTGCTTATTCAAGGTCTTAATTTGTTTTGATTATTATTATTATTATTATTATTTCTTTCAGTTTTACTTGGAAAAAATTATAACATGAAAATATGGTGCCAACTTGTTAATTTATCTTCTGTAGTTGTAGTTTGTAATAGTATTTAAATTCATAGATGCTACATTTTGAGCTTATTATATTATGTCATGAATGTTCTTATATATGTTTTCTTCAGTTTGACTTTGTGGATGCTCATCAGAAATGTTACTGAGTGAAAAAGGATTCTTGTATATGCTGCAAGCGTAGGTGGAACAGCAGAACTTGATCGACCTTCTGGATCTGGGAGTTCAGATGAGAGTGGATGCTCTTCTCGTAAGCGTGCTAGAAAAGAGGACCTTGGAGGTGGCTTTTTTGATCTAAACTTGCCAGCAGAGTTTGTAGACAGAAATTGACTTTGAAGGAGACCTTATATACATACAGTCAGGTGTACAGGTCTAACATAAATTGCTTTGCTGCCTTTGATGGAATCAATCATTTTGGATGTCACACCCATGCAGTTTACCCCATTTGCTTCATATATTTCTTTTGGCTATCTCTGTGCTGAGATATATTCCCAAAGAAATTGGAAATTACTTATTCCTACGTCTTCTGCTTCTCTGTTTGAAATCCTAGCGTTGTATATAGCCCTGGGGCATTTATTTGCTAATAGTTATGTAAATGTCTACTTGGGTCTCGAGCACTCTTGAGGACAACTTCTACGATGCTTCCATTCGTTTCTTATGGAGTTACAAGCGAAGGTAACTTCACTAATTTTTCTTCTTTTCTGCTTATAAAGCTTGGTTATTTTGTTAGTCATAGAGTAGGCCTGATTACTGCTCAAGCCCAAATTGATTGAAGCTCCGTGACCATTGATAAATATCACCTCGTAAAGCTCAAAACATCAATCTATATAAGGCTTTTGTTAACTATTATAATAATAATAATAATAATAATAATAATAATAATAATAATAATAATAATTGTCCAAGTTTAATAATTTGGTAGAGATTTATGAATGACTTTATATTATATTTTTAACATGTTTCTTCACGTAAAAACATATGTATGAAGTGTAGCTAATGTATACGTTTATTTTATTGTGTTTAAATTTAACTTTTATTTGAATAATAAGGGTGACAATGATTGAATTCTTAATTACTTAGTCATAGATGTTTTGATATTGTGTTATGAATGTCTTTATATTATATCTCTAAAAATAAATAATAACAAGAAGAACATAAGCAATTAATTATATTATAACTAATTTAGTATATTATAAATTATAAAATTTATATATTTTGTCTTATATATTCGTATTAATTATTTAATTAATCAAATTTTTGGTCTAATAATACTCCTTATCATGTAAGTTAAAATTGAAAAATTACTTTCTTAATCTTCATACATAATTAATTTGGATATACTCAACCATTCTTTTATGGTACAAATTCATTTTAAAATTAATTTTTAAATCATTAAAAAACTTTTAATTTATCTTTATTTCAATTAGGAGTATAAAAAATCAGTATGATATTTAGCTCGTCTGTCACTTTTTTTTCCCTCAAATAGTGGATACCTATTAGAATCCTCTTAATTTGTATTATTATATCTTTTAAATAAATAATAATATTTTATATTTAAATAATGTTTTTAGGAGATGTAAAAGAAATAGGGGAAAAAAACTGGGATAGACTGATGTTTAAGTCAGTAGATTGGTTTTTGGAAATCACAATTTATAGGGCATTATTCTGGTATCTATCTTTTTTTTTTTCAGGGTACTAGTACCCAGAGTGAGTTGTCTAATATTCATTAGTTGTTATTTATATTTAATAGTTTCTTTAACATTTATTATGAAACTAATAGTCAATAAATGATTGACAACTTATCCTGAGTACCAAATCCATTAGGGTACCATATCATCTCCTCCGCTTACAAAGAAAAGCAAAATTTATCTTCTTGTAATCCATTCTCTGCAAATGCAAGGATAGCAGTGGAAGCAGGAAAGCTTATAGACCTGAAGACGCTGTTCTAATTCTAAGGTCTTATCATTGGCAATTTGGCATGGACGGCTGCTGCATCATTTTGGGTTTCTTAAGTGTGTCTCTTCCAATCCCTGTTATTGGTTTCCATGCCTTTTGTCTCTCTCACTCTCGCGCACATGGGCAGGCAAACACACTCAGTCTCACCAATCTCAACGTAAAGATCCTGTTTTTTTGCTTTGTTGAAAGAAATTTCTCTGACAAGGTTATAAAATGTTACTAACCCCAATATGCATGCATTGGTTACATATACTATGAAAGTTGAAGTAACTCATTAATGATACTCTTTAAAACTACCAGGACATGATTCCTATAATAAATTTCCTATTGATCTCTGTGCCTATTGCAAACTTCAAAGCCCAATAGCCAGCTTCAGTTCTAGTTATATGTCTTCTTCCTATTTTTTTTATATGTTTTTGTTTACGAGTGTCTTAGTAAATTAGTTAAGAAATTAAAAATATATATTAAACGTAAAATTAAAATATTTAATATTTTAATAATTTTAAAATTATTTACTATTTTTTATTATATAATTGGAAAAAAATTTTATGAAATATTATGCTTCTTAAATAATATTTTGAGAGCATTGCTTAACAAGATTTTTTTTCTATGATTGTAAGTTATTTGACTTTCTAATAATTTTTTAGTAAATATTTAATTTAATCCTTTAAAGATATACATGACATCATTTTTGATTCTCTAATTATTTTTAACATCAAATTAGTCCTTTTAATTTTTTTAGGGACTAATTTAATATTAAAAGTGACTTTAAAAGATCAATTTAACGTCAAAAAAGACATTAATAGAATATTTTAATGTCAAAAATAATTAGAAGATTAAACTAATGTCTCGAGTATCTTTAGATAATCAATTTGAGTATTAACTCCTAATTTTTTTATACTAGGAAGTCATATATGGCCTAATCTCCTTGTAACACAAAATTTAGTTACGTTTGCACTAATTCTGATGTTTTGAAATTAGTAGAATATTTGTTCGTTTTGGATTATTATATAAAACAGTAGTAGTACTACTAAGTCCTGGTCTGGTTTATATTATTAAAGCCACAAGTATGTCTGTCAGTTTCCTCTGAAAAATCGATAATTGACTTGCTCGATGACAGAGGTTAATTTCTAATTAATAAGCTCCTGTCTATGTGTTGGTCAGTCTTGGAGAGAGCTGAATCATCTTTTATGGTTTCTAATTGTTGGAATCCCAACAAAGGGAGATAGAATAGAAGTGCTTGGTTTTCCAGGATGAACCTAGCCACAAGTCAAATTAGAAACTTCATGAGATATCAAAATGTTTGTTATAACTTAGAAGTTACAACTAACAAGAGGCACAGTTGGTCTAGGTTTTAACTTTTATTGCACGCAGCTGACATATGGAGCTTATAGTTTGGGTGGGGGAGGGAGGAAGAGGAAGAAAAGCCTTTATTATGTTGTTGTCAACATATATATTATTCAAGCACAGAAATTTTTTTTATGTACATATTTTTAACTGTAAAGGAAAGCAGTGTTGATAAAAAAAAAAGTATAAATTACCAAATGTAAAATATGTACACAGCTTAGCAATGAATTTGTAGCTTAACTCGTACTGGACTTAATCTTTAAGATTAGAGTATAATGATGATGATGTTGGTGGTTTAATAATTAGACCACTAATCCCTATTTTTATCTAAGTACTTGTATCTCTAATGTATATAAAAAAAACAATATGTGCACATATTAATTATGCAGATATGCAGACATACCTATGTTTGTGTGTGCATACATTAATTTAATAGCAATCTAATCGATAAATTTTAGATTAAATTGATCTTTCGTTACTTTAATATAGTATTTTCATTAAATATTTTTAAACTAAATTGATGTAAATTATATTTTTTTAAGAACAAAGCATTAATTTATTCTATTTTTAATTATTATTATTTTATTACAATAGAGGTGTAAATATCGGGTAAGGAAGGAAAAAAAATGGTTTAATGAATAGTCCAACTTCTAAAGTCATCTCACATTATAATCTTTGAAGCTGGTTTAAATTGAGTTACAAGCTCCTTACTTAATTACAAACTATTTTCTGCTCTCTCCCTACGTGTATAGCACCCTATCCAATGACAAAAGGCAGGACACTTTTTTTTCCAACAAAGTCATGTGACTACGCAAAAATTGGTTGTATCCAAGTTTCTCAATGAAACTAGACAAAGGACAGCCCACCACAACCAGTCATTTCATATCAAAACATCTATTGGTTCTTCCTTTGACAATAAGCTTTCAGCCCTTTTGAGACTGCTTTTCTTTAAGTGCGTCTTCCTTTTTCTTCCAACTTCCAAGTGACCAATCTCACTGTATTTTCTTCTTCACGGATGTTGCTAGTATCCTGTCGTCGAGGGGTCATGCTTTAGGGTAACATTATGTAAATGTTGCAAAAAATAAAATAAAATATATCTTTAAATTTGTGTGACATCACATGAACTTATATTATTCTGCATATTTATGGTCTTTTTATATCTTTAATTATTGATTATATAATATTAACTTATGCTTCATGATTCTTTTCACCAAATTTGATCAATAACTAGACTAAGTAATGTTTGGTGAAGCCTGAGCTTTCCAAGTGAATCAGTTGAGAGTAGGTGGTAAAGCTATTAGCAAACGGCTTCACCTCGTATTGCAGTAGGAGATGGTGGCCAGGTAGTCTAATTAGTAGATACCATTTGTTTGTGTTTTGTATAAACAATTCGGAGTCATGTTCTCTACCTTAACCTAAAGAGATAAACTTGCCGTGTTTAAACCAATTAAATGAAGGCGAAGGTAAAAGAAGAAAAAAATGACCTGATCAAATTTCAAAGACACTGCTCTTTTACCATTTTAAACCAAATCATACTAATTGATTTGTGAAATGCATTACATGGGAGTTTGCTCTCGTAAAAACACATCTTTACTGAAATGGCATAGAAAATAAATCAAGTGAACGAGTGGAACTGTATGCAAGGCCATTGTCCAACAAACTGCCATTTTAATCATCACTCTGTTTCTTTTCACTTTGTTCCATTCTAAACGGTGAAGGTCTCTACTCTCTACTTTTTAACATTGCAATAAAAAAAAATCCAAACTGATTTGCTTCTTTTAATGCAATGCAAAAAGCCCACCAGCACAAAAGCTTCAAAGTTGGTGTGCCTTTAAACATGCATGTTATATATATGCATCATTGCTGATAGTATAATCGGCCATGAACTGATGTACATATCTTAGTTTGCCTTCCTGTTTCTTGTCATTTCCTTCTTTTCTAATCCCCAAGTTTTACTTTGAAATATTATATTCTACAAAAGCTATGACCTGATTTTCTTCTTTTAATGAAATGCAAAAGGCACAACTTTGCCAAGGCTTCAAAAGGGGTGGGTTAGCCTTCTGAGACTAGTAAAAAAAAATCTTATGAGCTTTATAGATTGTCAACAGCAGTAGAGCACAAATATACCCGCATGTTCTCTTCGTACCATTTTGGTTGAAAATAACATTTACCTGACGCATATAAAAAGGGACAATGTGTTCTGGGTTTGAAATAGATATAACTGAGAGCCTATTTGGTTTTTGAACCACCAAATTGGGTTCAGTTTTCCAAAAACTTGTCTGTGCGAGAAGTCCCATTCCATCAGAGAGGAGATTCTGTTGCATGTAAGCACAGCTATGCTTTAAATTAATGTATTTTGGATGTATCTTCCATTTTGACTATGTCACTGTTAAGAAACTTGTCAATATCTGGTCCTGGTATCTGTCTCATTTAATGTTGTTTTGGTGCATTCATGGACAGTGTTGAAGCCAATTCTGACACTACCATGCATGAAATAAAGTGGCGCGATTCTGGTTTCAAGCAATTCAAGCTCATGGACGCAACAGTTTCAATTTCAACTCACAAGCGCTCCAACAGGTTTTTGGTGACATAATTCGTTTCCTACTTTGAACATTTTCTGTTCTTTCTTCACTTCAATAGTTGTAAATGTATCTCAGGTCACCAAGTTATGGTCTTTCTAAACCAAATAAACTGAAGAAAGGAGTTACAATAACATCTTCCACCTTTAGTACATTAACATCTGAACCAGCTAATGGCTCTTTAAGCTATAGATAATTTTTGCTTCAGATTTTTATGTCATTAAATATGAAGAATCTTACTTTGCTTCACAGGAACCATAACACGAGATTAATCTAACAGTTAATAATCTCGTCTATCTAATGTCGTGCTCCTGAAGAGACATATACTCAGTAGTCAGTAGTTTTAAATAAGAAGGTTCAATTTTCGTACTTTGTTTTATCTACAATGCCACAACTGGTCCTATGAGGAAGTTTTTTGTATTAGTTTTGCAGACTAACAGGATCAGTGTTAATTTTAATGATATTTTATGCATTACTCCCTATTATTGACATTTTTGTTACCGTGTGGCAGTGACCCAATGAAAAGGAGAGTCATGGAAGATGAATTAGAGAGCATCAGTGAAGCTTCTTATCGACCTAAAATGGTCTCTCTCTCCCTCTCTCTCTCCTACTGCCTTTCCCTTCTTGCTGCATATTTCTGAGCACTATATATGAGCATTTTTCCTTTGATTTATTTGCCCTGATTTTAGTCTTCCCTTAAAAGAATGACCCTTGGTACCATTTCAGCTATGGATACTTTCTTTATAGAATGACCCTTGATTTATTTGTGTCTGTTGTATTATATATTATGCAGCCGTATAACTTTTTTCTTTTCTTTTGTATCACAAAAAGGAAATGAGGGAATTAAAGCAAAGCATTGAATCCAAGAAGAGGCAATACCATAATATGGATCTTCAAAGTTCTTTGACTCAAGAGGTACAAAGCTTGACTGATTAAGTTGTCACTATATGGGATAACTACTTGTAAGCTTATGAGTACGTAGTCTATTTTGGGGAGATGTTTCTAGTAACAATAACAAGCAGCCATGGCAGGGAGTATTAAAGGCAAGGAATAGGATTGTCCTTGTTAAGCATGACTTAGATAAACCATGAGTCATAGAATAAAGTATTCATTTTATTCATATGCATTTGGTTGGTAGCTTGTCATTTTATTTTATTTTTGTTTCTCTGAAGATTATACAGCTTCAAAAACGATTACAACAACAATTTGTGGTACGGCGTGCATTAGAGAACGCATGTTATCTGCCTTTCTCACAGGATGCTACACTAGAAAATTCAATACCCGAGGTATCCCCTTGCACGGTTACATGGAGATATAGTTTTACTCTCTAAATCGTTTCAAGTTTGTTGGGTCTTGCTTCTGACTATCAATTATATATATCTCCTGCTTAATTTTAGGCTGCCAAGGAACTGATTAAGGAAATTGAAATATTAGAATTAGAAGTCGTGAATTTGGAACAATATCTTCTCTCTTTGTATCGGAAAAGATTTGATCAACAAATTTCATCTCTATCAACCAAGGAAAGAAGATTGGAATTAGCTTCAGACACCAACAAAGGAACTTCTGCAGTACCTGGCAAAGGTGCTATCTCTGACAAAGAAATTTCAGTTCTGCACTCTAGTCATCTCATTTCACCCAGTAATTCAGCTGGCTTTCAGCTCAAGGAATGTAATAACCAGTTGGAACCAGAAACTGTTTTAGACTCTAGTATTCATCGATGTCACTCTGCACTATCTCAGCGATCAGTTTGCTCAATTGAAACTTCTCCTGTGAACATTAAGACCAAAGCTGTAGACTCTTACCATTCTCTACCATTGTCCATGCTAGAGGTAAGTATACTAAATAACAGAAGAGAAGTTACATCCTTATATTTCATATGCAGGCCTCTCTAATGTGTGGCTTCCAAATTTTATTTCACCAGCAAGCTCAGAGTGCCAACTCCAGTGCAACCTGCCTGGCAGAGCATCTTGGAAATTGCTATTTTGATAATGTTCCAGAGTCACCAAACTGGCTTTCTGAGGAGATAATTAAGTGCATATCAGCTATATATTGTGAACTTACAGAGCCACCTTTTGTTGGTCACAAAAATGCTTCCTCCCATATTCCATTCTCATCATCTGGTTATGAGTTCTCTTCACAGGGCCAGGGTAGTAAGTGGGGCTCACAGTGGAAGAAGCATTCATCCTTCAATTTAAACTTCAGTAACCCTTTCCACGTCAAAGGGTCAAAAGAATTTAGTGGACCTTATTGCTCAATGGTAAGGATTCAGCAATTATGCACAGATAATCAGAAATTAAAAGAAATTGAGTACATTCTACGGAGATTTAGGTGAGCCATCTTATAGTGCTTATTCATTTTTTGTTATGCTGTTCAATTCAATCTCATAAGTTAACTTCCTAAATGATCCGTTTGGTGGATGAAGAAAAAATACATGAAACCTTTACCATGAAAATTGATGTCCTCAACAATAGTATAAAGCATCAAGGTATGTGTCGTACCAAGATTTGAATGAGTGCTTTTTTGTTATATACTTTCTTGTTTTTGTGGGATAGAACAACTTCTTATCCTACTCTCTCGCAGGTCACTTGTTTCTCAGCTGGAAGAAGTTAATCTTAGAAATATGAAGCACGAAGAAAAGCTAGCCTTTTGGATTAATGTGCACAATGCCTTAGCAATGCATGTAAAATTTCTAAATCTCTAATCTGCTTTATTTCATGCATGGTGAGATGCCTACCTGTTGGCTGAAATGCCTACCATTTTGATGTCTGTCCTCTACAGGCCTTATTAGTTTATGGAATTTCAGTCAACAATGTCAAAAGAATGTCTTCAGTGCTTAAGGTGAGTTGGTCACTCATAAAACTCACAGGAATTGACTGGTATAAATTCTTGCTAAAATAAGCTAATAGAGGATATTTCAGGCTGCATATAACATTGGAGGCCATACTATAAGCGTAGATCTGATACAAAACTTCATTCTGGGATGCAGATTGCCTCGTCCAGGACAAGTAAATCTGAATTCCTGAAACTTCTACCAAGACTGTAATTATCATATTAGATAACAATCAAACTAGTTTAGTAGAGACAAAATTCTGTAGTCCATACTTGTTTATTACCACAGCAAATGAGACTAATGCACCTTGCTTTTTCTCCCAGTGGCTGCGGCTGTGGTTTCCTTCAAAAACAAAACTGAAGGTTAGAGATTCAAGAAAAGCATATGCCATACATCGTCCAGAACCTTTATTACTATTTGCACTTTGCTCAGGAAGCCATTCTGATCCTGCGGTACACTCATGCCCTTTCTGTATTTATTGTACGTTTGTGTCTAGCAGGATATGTATAAACCTTGATTTTCTGTTATTCCTCTTCTCTTGGGAACTCAAGAAAACAGAAAAATCATTTTTATAGGTGTAGGTCACCTAGTTGAAACAGTCTATAGGTCTGAATATAGTGATTAAAACGAAGGAAACTTTTCAAATGATTATGGCATTTATGAAGTTACATCCTTCTTTGGTCGAGGTTATAACAAATATGACTACGCACTAATATCATATAACGGAACTTGCCACAGCCTCCCCCCACCCTAAAGAAATCCTCTTATTTGGTAACTTTATCTCAGCTGGTTGTAACTTTCTCAGGTACGTTTATACACATCCAAGAGAGTCTTGGAGGAGCTAGAATCCGCAAAAGAAGAATACATTCAGTCCACCATTTCTACAACCAAGGAACAGAAAATAGTTCTCCCGAAGATAGTGGATTCCTTTGCAAAAAATTCAGGTCTTGGAGCATCTGATTTGATGGAGATTGTTAAGCCTTATCTACCTGATTCTCAAACGAAGAGCATTCAGGAGTTTCAATCAAAGGCGAGCTGGAAAGGCATTGAATTAACCCCTCATGACTTCACTTTCCATTACCTGCTTTCAAAGGAATTAGCTTGGTAATCGCATGCCTTGGCAGGACTTCATGAATTTGTGTGGGTAGCATAAGTGTCTGTCTATCCATATCTATACAAGACCACTGTTTGATGGTAAGCACAGGTGTAACTTGCAAGAAGGAAATGTGTCTGCCTCTGCATAATTGGTGAATAACAATTGTCTGCCTTGAATCTATGAAAATATTAAACACGCTATGTCAAGTTGTCAACACTTCAAGGTGAGGGCAGGGAGCAGAGAATGATGTTACACCGGATAGCAAGCAAAATCTGGAAAATTTGGGGGGCTGTACTAAATTACCCTTGCAGCATAACTCTATCCTAAGGTCCTTGGGAAATAAGTATCTTACTATTGCTAAATTCTTTTTTCAATCTGGATGTATATTCCTTTGCCTCAACATCTGCTTTGGCGGATGGATCAATCCTAAAAACAGCTTTTCTCTATGTCTGCTCATTAGAAATCTGTATTACCACCCAGCAATACTTAGAAGCACATTCTTATAGCTTTTTGGTCAAACAGCATGAGAAGGTAACAGGGAGAATCATTGAAAAAGATTTCATTTACTCCTAAAATTTCTCAATTTTTAATTATTCCTACAAATAAAAAATCCATAACAAATTTTAATTATCTAGTTAGAGCCATGTTTTTCTTTGTCTTTTTTGGGAGGAATCGATACATTTCATTCTAGATTAAAATTTATACAGGACACTTGACATTATAACCTGATTAAAACGGTAGATATACAGTACTAAAGTATTCACAAACCATAAACATCACAAACCAAATGTATCTAAAGGCCCCGTAAAGGGCCACCAGTACCACGGACCCATGCAAATTCACAAGTCCTTCAGAAACATGTGACATGAAGACACGGGACAACTGCACAAGGTGAAGGGTGGACCCCTTCTGAGTGTTATAATCCGCATGGGTCGTTCCATCCTCCAACTGCTTCTCTGCAAGGATCAACCTCTGCTTGTATGGTGGGATTTCCTCCCTCCTTATTTTTTGCCTTGACGTTGTTGAGTAGTATCTGAACTCTAAACCTACAGTTTCTTTACAGCAACAGCAGTAAAACAGAAGAACAGCAAACCAACAGCAACAACAAAGAGAAAGAAAGTCAACAACACCAACAACAGCGGGGAACAAGGAGCTGACTTTCTCCTAGGTCCTCACATGCTTGAAAACCAAACCCACTGAAAGCAAAAGGATTCAGGACATGCTCCTATGTCGTCACATGCTAGAATTCACCCATAGTAGCACCAACAGTCTTTTCACCCAAACTTTTCCAAAGGGTGGAGAACAAGCAAGACGTAGATAATTAACATGCTTCAGGGTGGATTCCACACGAATTCCATAATCACTGAGCATTAATCCATCTTCTAGTTCCATATGTCACCAAATACCTCCTGGCAGTCAAATTACCAAATTTAATGTGAAATGCATCCGGATGTAATAATCATCAACGGTGATGTTACCCTTCAAGCATCTAGTTACGGAGGGCAAAATGATCACACCATGAAGTCATAAATTCTAAAGCATCTAGTTGCTAATTTTGATATTTGCATAGATCATTTCATGCTTTCAACAGTAGTCCTTCACGATCTACTCACTTAATCCAGATCCCTATGCCAACCTATCCAGCCAAAGTATGCACACATTCAACTGAATGAATTGCCAAAGTAGTAAGCAGGTTATCACTTTTCTGCTGAAGCAAGAAACCACAAACGAAATGCAATAACACTGAAAGGAAAATTCTTCTTACACTACTTCACAGTTCGCACACACCTTAACTAACACAGTTCAACCTCTTATATGACAAGTTAAGGAATGACCATAAGCATAACACACCAATAAAGTTAACATGGTTCAAATCAACGTCGAAGAAAATATGGCATAACAAATCCAAGACAGCTAAATGATATTGCAATCTGTCCAGATGATGACAAATCGCGAATAAAATGAGCCACAATAACAAGGCAAAACAACAGATACATTACTCTATAAAATAAATAGCAAAGAAATACTAATGAAATTGCTTACCCAAAAGCATTAAGGAAGATTTTTTAGGGTCAACATACTCGAGAGGAATACCTTAAGCAGTACTGAACAGCAGAAGGCCACTACATATTCCACATCTACGGTTACCTACAGCTTGAAGAAAGATTGCACTCATGTTCCCACACTGTCACTGAGTCTTCTGTAGCGGAGGTGCTAGACCGGAAACAGCAACATAGAACCATAAGTTGCAAAACAGTTTCAAAAGTTATGGTTCCACTTTCGAAGTAGGATCAAAATCAGAACATATCTTACCCACTTCAGGGAGCAGAGCACCCAAGAAATCTGCTCCACTCTTGTAGCACATCATCAAATGTAAGATCTTGAGAAGTCATAACAAGTCAATTAAGTTAAAGCAAGATCTAACTGAATTCTCAACAAAATTTCACACATTATAACAAATCTTAATGGGAAAGCTATCACATCATTATGTCATGTACTCAGCATAGAAAAGGTAAATCTTCCACTTTTGGACTCAGCAGCCAAACCAACATCTGAGCACAGAGAGAGCAATTGATGATGATAATATGAATGCAATCTATTACTAGTAAGACAGTTAGCAATGAGTAGAAATCCTGCATGAAGAGACTAGAATCTGATTGAACTACAGAGCATCCATTTATAGGGTAGTACACCAAGTAACTCAATGTTTAGCATTTGCCAAGATGAAAGTGATCGAATATGACAATTTTGCATATATAACATGTAGGTTCAAAAATTCTTTCCTAATTATACCAAGAGAAATTAACAGCAAAGATGTAATGGGCCATGAATTGAGATCTCTAAGTTTAAAGTCTATATATAATAAGGAAGACATGGCAAGCACCTGGCAGTATATCATCATCGCTCCAGTCTCTACATTTAGGTAGCAGGGTGATGAATTGAATTAGGTTGGCATTAAGGTGAAGGAGTCTCTGCTCTCAGAACTGTTTTGCCCCTCTTCCATTTTCGCTTTCAAGAAAAAGGGAAGTCATCCAATCATTTTCATAGTAGTATGAGAACACTGACTGACTATATCTTCAATTTCTTGCTGCAATGGTATTTATAAGCATGCTGCATTGAATGGTGATCTTGTGATCCCCACATGGAAAACTAAGTTTTTCTTAAATGTGCCAAAGCATCCACTTTTAGTGGCATTGGCTAGTTGACTATCAAAATATGTCCTCAACAGAATCCCTAGGAATTCCATAAAGTTGCTTCAGTTCTGTGGATGACAAATACAGTTTCCCATTCAAGCACACCAAAGTTGAATATATTGCATCTGCATTTGAATGAGATGTATCACCAGAAGTAAATACTTGAATACCACTGTCCACATATATCCAACTGCAACCAACAAGCTTCTTAGCCTCCTTCCCTCTCATTTTCTTCCTTATTCTTCCCATCTCATCCCAATTCCCCTCGGCAGCATAGACATTAGCCAATTGCACATACCTAGACCCATTATCTGCCTCAACTTTTAATAGTTTCTCTTCTGCCTCTTTGACAAGTGCTGTATTGCTGCTTATCTGACAAGCATTAAGAAATGCTCCCCAGATTGTAGCATCTATCTGTATGGGAATCTTCCTCATAAATGCTACTGCCTTGTCTAGTTGATTAGCCCTTCCATACATATCAACCATACATGCATAGTTGTAAATCTCAGGCAATACATTGTGATCTTCTTCCATGGAAATAAAAAATTTCTCTCCTAGTTCTACTAATCCACGGTGCCGACAAGCTGATAGAAGTGCAACAAAAGTGACTGCATCTGGCTTGACACTTTTCTTCAACATTTCCTGGAAAAGCTGAATGGCTTCATTTTCAAACCCATGGTGAGCATAACCAGCTATCATGACATTATAGAAGATTGCATCTCTATCACTATCACTAACTAGTTGGAAGGTTTTCTCAGCATATGTGATACTCCCACATTTTGAGTACATATCAACTAAAGCACTCAGCAATTTCTCATCCATATTAAGTCTCATTCTCAAGATGTAAGCATGAATCTGCTTTCCCAAACTAAGGACAGCTAGTATTGCACAGGCGCCAAGCACACTGATGATGATCATTGCATCAGGAACTAGTGCTTCTGTAGTTCTAAACTCTCTCCAAAGTTTAAAGACTACCTCACATTGTTGTGATTTGACATAACCCGAAAATAGAGCTGTCCAGACTACAGAGTTCCTTTCTATTAGTGAATCAAAAAGCCTCTGGGCTTCTGTCATGTTGCCTTGAGATGAATATCCTGTAATCAATGAAGCAACTGCAAAGGGGCTTTTAATGCCAATTCCTGCAGAGACTGATTCTGCATACCTAATATTCCCACACTTACAGTAAAGGTCGACAATGCCACCGCTAATAAATTGATTTGAATTGCAACCACTTTTCAGCACCCAAGCATGGACACACTTACCAAGTTTCAAACATTTTAGACCAGAGCAAGCACTCAAAACACTTGCTAAAGTGTGTTCATTACACCCAATACCATTTTCAATCATCTCAACAAACAAGGTGAGTGATTTCTCCATATAGCCATTCTGGGCATATCCTGCAACCAATGTATTCCAAGACACAATGTCATTTAATTCAGGATTTTTCCAAAATACATTCAAAGCCATGTCCATCTTTCGTTCCCTACAACAAGCTGCAACCATTGCATTCTTTGAAACCAAATCCACCATCCCATCACAACCACTAAATACATTGCATGCTTCACGAAACGATCCGCATTTAGAGTACATGTCAATGAGAGAACTCACTGCAAACTTACTTAGATCATTTGCAGTTTTTACCATATATGAATGTATCTGCTTCCCATAGCACCCCACACATAACTTCGCAGTCAGGTTAAGCATGGTTGTCAGAGTAAACTCATCAATCCCAATCGTGTCACGTGCAGATTGAATTCTAGTAAACAAATCAAGCGCCTCAGTTTCATACCCATCAGCACCCACATAAGCAGACAGCATGGAATTATAAGAAACCAAATCTCTGTGAGAGGAAGAGTCAAAAAGGGCTCGTGCTTGAGTCAAGTTCCGTGATTTTATGTAAGCCATTATAATGGCATTCCAAGAGAATGCATTTCTTTGGGACATTTCGTCGAACAGTTTCTGGGCATCTTGCAGAAGGCCATGATTGGAATAAAGATGAATGAGTTGATTACAAGTGAAAATGCTTGATGCCAATCCAGATTTTATCGCATGGACATGATCGTGGTATACCACCAGAGCATCTCGCACTCTCAAATACCTCATTGGCCAACAATCTGCATTGCAATTACACACTGGTTATTGCTTTTGCGGTAGCCTTGGGCTCAGGCTTTTGGCCTCATTTGTATTGTTCCTTTTCGGACTCAAAAACACAAACATCAGTCAAATTTTTTAAAGAAAAAAAATAACACATAAATTTAACCAAAAAAAATCGACCATGAGAAAAAAAATGATCAATTAGAGATTGTTTTCTTTCTTTATTTTTATTATAATTACAAAAATATTATATTATTTTTACTCTGTTTTTTATTTTCAAAATTTTATAAAAAAAATTATAAAATTAACGGAAAACAAAATTTATTTTCACTACTTTTTTACAAAATTTTAAAAATAAAAAACAAAGTGAAATTAAGATAATATTTTTATAATTATAATTAAAATATATTTAACTGAAAATAAAAATAAAAAATAAACTAAACAGACTTCTTATTTAAAACTTCTTTAGCAACATGGGATAGATGAACTCTTCCAATAGAAACAAAAAATGATTAAAAAGATTAAAAATTTAATGATAAAAAAGGTGAGGTATAATTATTTTTAAAAATTATCTTAATTCTATTTTTACATTTATTAAATAAATAAAGATTTGTTAAAAATTTATAGAACAAAAGTACAATTGAAATAGAGTTTAATTTCTATCCACTGTCAGTGTAAATTTTATTTACATTATCATCCAATCATGTGTTGCCAAATCAGTAAAAGAGTTGACTATCACAACAATTACTTAGAAAGTCTAATTATGTTAATTATTTAACAACACATAATTAAATGACAATGTAAAAAAAATTTATACTAACAATAGATAAAAATTAAATCCATTGAAATAACGTTTTTAGTAGAGATTGCAAGCACAAATGAAAATCAAACTGTGTGGTAACGTTTTTACTTTTTAGAGATGTTGAAGTAAGATTTTAAGTTAATCATCAATACAATGACAATATTAGACTCATGTGCCCAATGTTCTAGACTATGTACATACAATAATTTAATCCAAATGGGCTCTAACGCTATATGACAAGTGTCGCATCCAATGTTCCAGAGTATGTACACTCGAGTATCTTATCTCCCAAATAAACCGACGGCATCGGGCATCAGCTACTAATTGGATGGTTTTTATAAAAATGTTTCAGAAGATGACAAGATTACAGTAGAGCTTATGATCGAGTTGATTGTTGAATTTTCTTGCTAAGATTGATAAAATGATCGGATTTTAATTATTAAAAAAAAGGCATTTTCTTCATATTATTTGTGTTTTTGGAAAGTTTGACAAAAAAAAATGAGCACATCAGAATTAGGCTACGGTGAGTTTTTACCCATCTTAAACTGGTTTCATATTTTTTAAAGAAATTTTTAATTTTTTTTATTTATTTTGTGAATTTTGTAAATAAAAACATATACTCACTTATAAAGAAATAATAAAACATAAATTTTACATGCATCATACCAGTATATATTATTTAATATATAATATAATATAAATTATTAAAAAAATTAATTATCACATCAATAATTTTAAATTTTATCAAATATGAATTACACTTTTTGTAAAAATATAAAAAAAATACAAATAAAATAAAAACAAATAGATTTTAAACCTGAACCTGCTCAACCTTACAATATAGTTTAAAGTCGCTCCACTTCGGTTCGGTTCTAAACCCCCTCCATAGCAATTGAGGCGGATTGGGATCTTTAATCAGAATCCCTGCTCTCAGTGTGAGACAGAGACATAGGGAGAGGGACAGAAGAAGGAGAAGGAGAGAGGTATTTTGGCGGTTTTGTGAAACTTTTCCATCTGAAATTGAAAAATATCATAAAATATCGAAATTGAAATAACAAAGTCCCTCCTTTGATTTTAGTAGGTCACAACCACAGGCAGCACACAACAAACAAAGAGAGAGAGAAATGGAAGAAGAGGGAATAGGGTTGGTGTTGGCGAGAGCCACAGAACTTAGATTGAAGATCAGCAATTGCATCCACAGAGCCACCGCACCACACGCGCTTCCCAATGACCCCTCGCCATTACCAACACAACACACTGATGGAAACGCCGATGACGAAGAGGACGAAGCTGCTGAAAGGCTTGTCAACATTTGCGATGCCCTCGAAGCCTTGGAGACCCAGCTTTCTTCCTTGCAGGTTACCCCTTACCCTCCTCAAATCAAAATTACATTTTTTTTATTTAGGGTTTTATTGGCACATTTTTAGTGATTAGGAATTATGTGTTTTGATAGTTCATTGAATAGGATTTTATGGTTGATTATCGGATTTCGGTGGTTGTTTTGGTGTATCTCTTAGTCTGTATTCATCGTTTTCTACGCATAATTGAACTACATATCTCGCACCATTTGATAGAAGGATGGTGCCTCTAAAGCACAACACAAGCGCAGAGTTCTGCATCAGAATCTCTTTTCAGAAAAGGACTATTTTTTTTAACCGTTTTGTGACCCACAATAATTTCATTGATACATCTGGTTGTAGAAATTGAAGCCTTGGACTTCTATATTTGTGTCAAAGTTGCAAAAACTGTTGTTGCTTCAGGGTGTAAATATGTCTTGTTATTATGATCAAAAGGACATGCTTGCTTCAGTTTATTCTTGTCAGTAGATAATGTTAATGATATACTTATTGCTGTTAGTTTAACTACCACCATAGTGATCTGTAGCAAATTGGATGGCAGAGCTGTGTTTGCATCTTAGAGTATTTTAGTTAGATTGCACAAGATGTTAGATTATTGTTGAAACTTGGTGTTTATGTCTGTGCTTTCTTACAAATACAGTTCCATTGCATTCAAAATGAATGGATTTCTCATTCTTGACCTAGCTGACCCACAATGTGAAATGAAACTTATTGGAAGCAGGGATCAATATGCCTTCAGTCTTTCACACTCTTTACTACTTTGTGCTGCCACTACAAGAATATGATTTTCCTTTAATTTAGGTAGTTGTTTATTGGTGCAAGGTTAGCTAAGATCCTGTGGCTGGATGATGGTTCATTTTATGCCACATGTTCATATGATCATTAAACTTGTAATAGTAATTGTCATATGATTTTTTTAAAATTTTCTCGATTTATTTTTATACTTTGTTATGGAAAAATAATGAAAATATGATTGAGATAATAGTGTGGGAATCTTGATTGTTTTGTCATTGTCAGGTTCTGCAACAACAACAGCGGTATGAAAGAGAAATTGCATTGACGGAGATTGAAAACAGTCGCAAAATGTTAATTGATAAGCTTAAGGAGTACAAAGGTAAGGAATTGGAAGTGATACATGAAGCTTCCACTTTTGCTAGTGAAACAGTGGAACACAGCAATGATCTACTACTTCCTCCATATCCAAGCCGCCCTCCATATTCCATGTGTCTGGACAACGAATATCTGTCACAGATCCCTTCTGTGAATAAGTCTGTTCGCAATGGGAATGGGTTAATCACACTTGATCCAGTGATTGAGTCAAAAAAGAGTCTAAGCGAAAATGATCAAAATCATGTTGAAGATGGAGCTAAAAATTCGAGAAAAGGATTGAGATTTTTTATAACTTCTGCAGCCAAAACAATGCTTACTGTTGTTGGCGTGGTATCAATATTAAGTTTGTCTGGCTTTGGGCCTAATTTGGGGAAGTTAGGTACCCATTTCAATGTACAAGGCCGACGTCAACGACTAGAAAATGAGAATGAGAGATCTACCACTGAAAATGAGGGTGAGAGGCCAATAACTCAGTGTCCACCTGGGCGAATTCTGGTGCTGGAAAATGGGGAAGCACGATGTCTTGTGAAAGAGAGAGTTGAAATTCCATTTTCGGCTGTTGCTGCAACACCAGATATAAACTATGGATGTGGTTAACAATTGTACTCATTCTCCGAATTGTATATTACTTATCTCTTTTTCATTTATTTCCACTTTCGTTTTTGTCAATATGTTATTCAAAAAGTTTTATTCAGTGGCTAGGGATTGTCATGAATTTTGGTTGTTGATATTTAGGTATATGGTGCAGTTGATCATGTGTTTAGAAAATGTGAGAGATTTTGATCTGAGATCAATATAGTCAAACCTGGACACTTTAAACTCAATTTTGTTTGCTCAAGAAGGTTGCACTATTGACTACCAATTTGTTTGTGAAATATTTGCTGGGTCTGGACGTTACCCCTGTAAGAGAAGATAGTCCCTTAAAGAGAGGTAGAGGTAGACTATTGACAATACTAAGGGATATTATTAAAAAAGATCTTGAATTAAATGGTCTATCTGAAAGTATAGTCTATGACAGAGTATAATGGCGTCGTTTGATTTATGTAACTGACCCTACCTAGTGAGAAAAGGCTTTTGTTGTTGTTGTTGTTATTGTTGTCTGGACGTTACCCCTGTAGGGTATGGCGTTTTGCCGCTGAGCTTTTCACTAGTAATGCTGATTATGAAAATTATGGTAAGGCCTTGGCTCTTTTAACCGTTTGATGAGAGCAGATGTTGGTTTATCTTGAGTCTAACTGGGTGGGGTGCCTTACTCCCCAATCAGGATATCCAGGGTTCAAAGAGATTAAAGAGAAAGAACGTTTTGTAAGAGCAGACTGACTCACTGAGTCAAGATTAGGAGGAATAAAAGCTTGAAAGATATAAAGTATAAACACAGACATGGGAGTAAGTAAGATGCAATTCGGCCTGCAATATAATGCCAACTAGGAATGCAATGAGGATTCCGGCAATCCCTGCGTGTGTGTGGGGGGGGGGGGGGGTTTATTTCCTTTGCCAGTAATTGAACTCAATTTGAGAGGGATACCATTGGTGTGTAGGCGCTTCTTAAAAATGCTGTATACACAATTTGTGCTAACAAAATTTTCTACAATGGCTGATATAGGCTTATTGCTGTATCTCAGGTTGATTGAGAAAAAGTTTATCTAATAACTTTTAATGGATAGGATAACTCAGGTAGCCACAAGAGGGTTAAGTCAAGTACTGTTGAAGACCAAGTTATCCGGCCGTTTATTCCAACAAGGGGTGACTATTCAGTGATTATTTGGGCTTCGTTTTTTGCGTTGGCTTCTTTTGGGCTCCTTAGTTCGCCCTGATCTTGTATTCAGATCTTCAGACCAAAAATAAAAGTAGCATTTTTCATCAGAAGGAGAGGGCAGGGGAAGTTGCATTCGGTCAAACAATAATAATGAATCAAACATACAAGGCTGCAATATTTCAGTTTGATTTGCTCATGGCTTACGCAAGGATTAGTCAACAACTTTTCAATGTTCATGCCAAATGGACAGGTTGGCTAGCCAAAATCCATGTGGAAAAATCATCCTTAGGTTAGCTTGGTATAAAAATATTTTTATTTAATTTTTAGATAAAATTAATTAATTATTTAATTAATTTAATTAATAATTTATATATAATTAATTAATAATTTATATATAATTAATTAATAATTTATATTTATTTTAATATTTAATACATAATTAATTATATATAAATTATTAATTAAATAATTAATTTTATCTAAAAATCAAATAAAAATATTTTTTTTCAAACCAACCTTAACGACTTAACCACACCATTTTCTTCTCGCCGCGTGCAGCACATAGTTTTTCAGCACCTAGTATGGAACGTCACGTCACTAACTGAACATATAAATATTAAATATACTTATCTTGCGCAGACAGCACAGAGTCGAAGCGCAACCAAACTGGAATGGCTCCCCATTGCCATGAAGGGCCAATTTTATCTTCAATAAATCCCGTTATAAATACTTTACCAAAGCAAGCTCCAACATCAACGGTTTACACATCCACTACCATCACAACTCACAAACAAAAACCTTAGCATACTAGAGAACATGAACACCCTGGAGGGAAGAGGTTTCACCGAAGAGCAAGAAGCTCTAGTGGTGAAGTCATGGAACGCAATGAAGAAGAATTCTGGAGAGCTAGGGCTAAAGTTTTTCTTGAAGTAAGGCATTTCTTGTAACTTTTAAAACTCTTGGTTAGATTTCAACTTCATTTTCACCAGGCAACATAACATCATTTTTTTTGGTAATACATAACATCATGTTTTTGAACAAGTGAATTGACTTCAAACTTTGTAGAATATTTGAGATTGCTCCATCAGCTCAGAAATTGTTCTCATTCTTGAAAGATTCAAAAGTTCCTTTGGAGCAAAACCCAAAGCTCAAGCCCCATGCCATGTCTGTCTTTGTGATGGTAAGCTTACTCCGTTTGGCATTCATTACCCTTGACTTTGTCACATTTGGATGAATAAAAAAACTAGACAAAATTTCCAATTAAACTATCATGATATTCACAACCCACCATAAGGTGTGTCTCTTGGTATCGATTTATTTTGTTTATGTTATTGCAGACCTGTGAATCAGCAGTTCAACTGCGGAAGGCTGGTAAAGTCACTGTGAGAGAATCAAACTTGAAAAGGATAGGCGCTACCCATTTCAAAACCGGTGTGGCAGACGAGCATTTTGAGGTATATAAACTTTCAATGTGGGCATAGTTGAGAAAGCATCGTTTATTTGTAAGAAGTGTCAATATATAGATCGAAACTGATATTTGCTCATATTTTGTTATATCATTTTTTTACACTAAAATTTGACATAATTAATTTATGGGCAGGACTCAAATTCCATTTAAATGGATGAGAGTGGTATAAAACAATGTCAAAGAAAAAAAATTGATGTACATATGTGAGCACGGCTATATTAATCTTATATAGCGAGTACTTTTGTTTTTGGTGGGGTATATCGTATATAGTGGAGTGCTTCTCTAGAAGACTAATGTGTAGTTTATTCTTTCCTTTTGTTAAGGTCACAAAGTTCGCACTTTTGGAGACCATAAAAGAAGCAGTACCTGAAATGTGGTCGCCGACCATGAAGAATGCATGGGGAGAAGCTTATGATCAGCTGGTTGCTGCCATCAAATCTGAAATGAAACCCTCATCTTAGACTTTGTTCCAACTTATGTAGTTCCTTTCCTCTCAAATTGAATAAGATTGATAGAGTGCCACCTAAGTCCCGTTTGTAATAAACGTACGAGTGTTTGGGTCTGCGCTTTTTCTTTTGTATCAATATAAATAATACATTATGTTGCTAGCTAGGTCGGAAAGTTTCTAGCATTTAGCATTTCAGTAATTGAAAGTGATATGTATGATATTGTAGCTAGCTGTGGCCTTATTTATATTTATTTGTCATTCAATATTGAGTCTTCCCAGATCATTGACTGATTTGATGGCTTCCCATAGTCAACATGCAGCAATAGCCATTTTTTTTATGCCCAACATGCACTAACAGTCACTAACGGTTGGCAAAGAATATACCATTTGGGCATCATTTACACTAACACTTTACTGGATATGAAGTTAATTTGCAATATTAACTTCAAAACATTCTATTTTATATTTATTCTGAATTTGAAAATATTGACCATAAATCTTTATAATAATACCAATAAGTCGATTCCTTGTAATTGCATGCATTTCATGAACCAATCTCTCTCTCTCGCTCGTAATGGCTCCACAATGCTAGTTGAAGAATGTTTAAAGTTAACAGTATTTTCTATTTACAAATTTTAACACACTTGTGATTAGAATTAATAAGCCATTGTTTCACTATAGAGAGAACCAGTTGTCAAGCCTGGTTGCGCACAAATACACTCGTCAGAAAGTTGAATAAGATAACCACCTTGATAGTTGCTAAAAGCTACAAATAAGACACAAACGTGATGGAGAAAATGACGAAAAGCCATATAGTTGTATGAACGCCCACTATAGAAAGTTACAACTACGCGTCAAAGCTAATGAACTAATGAAGGTAGCCACCCATAACCATTTTTCTATGAACTTTTTCAGTACTTTGCAATTTCATTTTTAAGTGGTTGAGAGCATAAGTAAAAGAATATGTTTGATTTGTATCCATTACTCTTCTTTACATAATTTTTACATCAATCTATTTTTGATATAGGGTTGGATATTTTAAAAAAAAAAATTGCATAGGCTTAGTCCAATTTCTATATAAAAAATTTACTAGTATGTAGATCTCCAAAAAAATCAGTCTTTATACAAAACTTTAATCTAAAAAATGATTTAAATATTGAATATAAAACGATGTGGAAGAATCATTCCTTAAAAGAATAATATTAATCACACAACTTCTATATTCATAGCTTCACATTGTAAATGCAGAGTTGTTTAGGTAGATAATATTACTCTAATTCTTTTTCTTTCTTTTTTTTTGTTAAAAGACAATAAAGTGCACTCAAGATAAGATTGCTAACAATACTCTTCTTTTTCCCCCTCTCACTGCAGGGCTCTATTCTGTCTCAATCAATGTCATTTTATCAAGAGATGGTGACACTGTGTTCTCTGCTTTTTTAAACTAAAATTAATGGTGCAAACATGGAGAATATAAATGGATAAAAGAAGTCCTCTCATCCACTGAAATGAAATTATATGTCTGCTTCCTCCTGAGTCCTGATCTAGTTATCCTACTTCTTTAATCAAGAACTCAACTTGTTTATTCTTCGTAGCTCTGAAATTTAATGGGAATATCCTTGACCCTGAGACGCTTGGAAGGATGGATGTGTATGTGAAACAGAAGAGGATTTTAGGATTGATTTGGTAGCCTCTGAATGAGCAAGAGCTGCATTAGCCTTGATGGCTAGTGCACACAGGTCCTGCAGAGAAAGTGGAATGTTGGATTTGGATAGTGGCATCAGGAAGTATATCTCATCTAACCGAAGCTCTTCACTGGGATCCACATGAGGCATTAGTGAGCCAACGTACATAGAATCTGAGCTGCAGAGGAAGCAGTTTGGGTTCTGGGACAGGGCATGCCCTGCTTTAATCGGCTCCTTGAATTGCTGTAGCCTACCGTCCAAGTGAATTATGTTCACCATGGCTTTCCAACAAAGTTTTCCACCTGTACTTGTGAATTGAGAGGATGCACAAGTACCCATATGTCTCTGTGCTTGTTTATGCTTGTGTTTCTGTGGTAGAATAGGCACACAGGTAACAGGGGAAACAGAGAAAGAGAAACAGAGCAATTAAAATAGTTCTGTAGGGCTATTGGCTTTGTTTGTGGGAGAGGGGGAGGTGTTCTGATACATATATATATAGGGGGAAGTGGAAAAAGTGACCTTGAAAGTGAAAATGAAGCAATAAATAAATTGTATATGAAAAAAAAATGAAGAGGGTGGGAGGCTTTTGAGGACGAAAATATTGACTTGGGAACATTCTTTGTCCCTTTCTTTCTGCTGTTAACGAAGATTATCATGGGTTTAGTGGTAATGAATTATAATTACATGTTCATTTGTTTCCTCTTCTGGCTTTCTTGTTGCTGGATGTGGTGGGGGCCAATGGAGCCTAGGTTTCTGTTATTAATTTAACAACCTGCCCCATATTTGATAACAGGGTCTACCTGAACTGCAATTACTTTAATTAGATTAATACCTGAAAGTTTCTGTTTCCTTTATTTCCTTGGGGCGATTGAATAACTCCTTTGTATCCACAAATTATTATAGAACCCAACAAACAACAAGCAAGACAGAGTGCTCTTAATTTTTACTTCTTTTGCTGTTGTCATAGTATAAGTCCTTTTTTTTTGGCCATTTAAGTCCCTTGCTTAATTTATAACGGAGGAATTTTAAGGGCAAAATACATTTTACCTCATTGTAATATAACATTTTAACAACTTACTCCCCAGTTTTATTTTGTATCACTTAACTCCCCTAAACTCTGGTTTTGAATGAAAATGTTAACTTTGCAGTTAACTTAGATAGAGGGCAACCAACATTTCCTATCAATCAAACCGATCGAGCCTACTCTTATCGATCACCACTTTACCCTTAACCAATCAACCCACATTTCCTATAATATCCACAAAGGCGACCGAATTTATACTTACCGATCACCACCTTACCCTCAACTGATTGTATCTAATTGATTACCACATTTTTCTATGCTCACCAACTAATTGATCGATTCTGACTGATAAGACTCTTTCCCACTTGGAGCAACAATTAACTGATCGGCCATGATTGATCTAACTACCCATTTCCTTGATCTCCATCAACCAGCTAATCGTATTGACCAATTGTTTCCTTTTCCCCTGATCATAAACCATTCAATCGCTCCTTATTGATCCCCTATCCTATGATCTCCACTACCCAATTATATCGACCAATCCTCATATCTTATGGTCTCTACTACCCGATCGTTTCTGACTATATCAATGAAAAATGAGCGGCAAAATCACAGATTTTCCACCAGCAAATAGATGAAAGTTGGCTTCCGTATGAGTTAACTGAAAAGATAACATTCTAATTCAAAATCAGAGTTTAGAAGAGTTAAATGACACAAAATAAAGTTCATGAGGTAAGTTGTTAAAGTGTTATACTACATGGAGGTAAAACGTATTTTACCCAATTTTTAATTCAAAAGGAAGAAGGGCTTACCGTTGATTCTATCTTATTCGCTTTCATGGATTTATGGATTGAAAGCTTTTTAATACTCACCTTCATGGATTTTGGGATCGAAAATGATTTAGACGAACATAATTGTAGGTTAAAATAAATTTTTTTGAAAAAAAAAACACGCTTCTTAATCTGCATCATAAGATTTGTGCTAAGGATTAAATTAGTGTCTGTTTTGTACGATCCAAGGGAGACAAAAACATTTTTGTAGGAAAATATGTGTTTCTTAACAATCTATGGATCATGATCTCAAAGTGATATTTGTATCCTAAAAAACACAGGGTGCACTTTAAATAGCAAAACATAAGTGATAACTACTAATCATGAGAAAATATGTGAGTGCTGTGTAGCATTACTTTCTCATCAACAATTATCAACTCCACACTTTTCTCATAAAATATACTCTACGCTTTAAAAAGTCCAATGACTCTCAACTCTCAAAGCCTCACATATGTTCATGGCCAAAATCATAGTAACTTTTTTTTCGTTTGGAGGGCATATTGAATTTTTTAAAAATAATTTGAACCTAAGGCTATTTCCACTCACCCTAAAACTTAGTTAATTCCAAATGGCCTAATAACGTCTTTTAAATAAGAATTGGTTTCCGTTATGGGCTCAAAGTTTCCTACGTTGTGTTCCATTTTCAGAGGGAAGCTGTTCCTTAATATAATGCTGTAGTAGTGTAGTATGATACCATTCGAACAAGCAAATTTACAACTTCATGTATGAAAATTCTTGCATTAAAGGGAGAAATGAGAGAAAAGAAGGCAGGTAATTCAAGAAAGTAGTTTTTCATTTTCTGGCTGACCTTTTAAGATAGGATTCATGGAAACATTACTTAAAGGTGGCCCAACGGTGCAGATGGTTCCAGTTTAGGAAGTATCCTTCTAGTTTCTGAGTTGGTTCATACGTATTTTCTGTTTTTTCACATTTCTTTGGATAGTTTTCAGAGTCTGAGTTGCTTTGTGTTGAATTTTGTGCTTCACATTTGGATGTTTCTGTAAGTGGCTGTTGCTATCTCTTCTTCCATATGCTGACAACGTTAATGGACCTTTTTACTTTATAATCATTTTGTGGTCTTTCCTCACTTTGAATTTATCATATACCAAATTATTATTGATAGGCTTTTCATTGACGCGCAGAAAGAATAATTTAGACACATTGCTTGATGTTTCTCCTCTTGAAAATTCTCCTTTTATACTGTATCATGAGCATTTTCAAATCAACTAGCTATTACAGTGATTTCTGCAACTTAATTCTTACTGTTCTTGGTCTCGGCTTGATTCTGATTGATTTGAAGTAGGTGCCTCTGTAGTTGCTCCACAGTTATGTTTGGACATTCTAACAGGCAAATTTTAAGTTTTAACCTCCAAAACTTCATCTATATGATGCCCAACGATCAGTAACTTTTTTGGACTTAATTATCAACTTTCCATCGTGCCTTTTAGCCAACTTAAGCCATAAAATCAACCATTAAATCACTTAAAACTTCTGTACACGTTAGATGCAACCAATTTAATATACTCATCCATTCAGCTAAATTAGAGATCCATAGCTAGCTAACTACAGTTCAAATGAGATAATAAGTTTAAATATCATTTAATACTAACGGCTAGACATGAATCAATTCATGCATAACTCTTGCTCATTTAAAAAAAATTATTTACAAAGCAACCACTTAAGTTAATCCATCAAAATCAGGGTAAGCTTAACAAACTGTTCACATATGGCGTACACATTAAAAACCAATGAGTTAAACCCCCTTCTATTAACCCAAAAACAGGGCTCATTTTTGTTTCTCATTAACCAAAAAGGCTATAAAATTACTTCAACAGAAAAAACCAGTCATCTTAGTCCTTTAAAGTGGAATGTGCAAAGCAACAAAACAAAATTGATCCCAAGGATTAAGAAGCTCCCCCTTGCCCTCAATGAGGCAGAAATTTAACCATGAAAGCCCAGGTCTTCTGCGTCGCTTATGAAATAAATGGGGTTGTTCTGTATCTCCTGGAAGACCTTAATAAGCAACTAGGTCTGGGATATCTGGAATATGGCCATCTCAAAGCACCGGTTAGGCGGTGTTCACATAAGGAGATGGTGATACACTGATACCCCGTTTCAAGCTCAACTTTCTGATACCTTGGATTTTGGAGCTAAATAAAGATATAATTGTTAAGCTTACGAATTTAATCTGTTGAATAATTTATGCATTATTGATATAATTGGTATATGTTGGTGTCGCTGCCTTGTTGATTAGAGCTCGTGTAAAATTATTAACATTTCACTTCATGTGAACAAAAAAATTCCACATAATCAAAATAATTGAAGTCTTTTATTTGCGACAAAAAAATTTAATTTGTTTTAAATGCATGAGGCCTGTATACCAAGAAAATTGTTTCTTGTATTCTATTGTTTTACATCACTTTTACACTTGGTTAACGATGAATAAATTATTGATTAATGAAATATATCATTTGGTTAATGGATTTGGTAACCAATTACTTATAAGTTAGTAATCTATTAACCAAATGATATACTTCATTAACCAATAATTTGTTCATCATTAACTAAGTACGTGAGTAATCAATTACCACAACCCATTAATCAAATGATATACTATATTAACTAAAACTTTATTCATTATTAATCAAGTGTAAAAATGGTATAAAAAAATAGTGTATATATATCATTACTAGTATACTAAACACACTGAAATCTTAGTAAAATTGGACCGCGTGTAGTTTATGAAGAATGATATCCTACTCCCATTGCATAGCCAAATTTTAAATGGAATTGCATTTTATGTCAAAATTAAGTGTCATAGAAGAGCTCAAATTTTATTTTTTCTGTGAAAAAAAAAAGATTGCTAAATCTTTACATACTTAAAACTCAAATTCAATTCAACCACCTTTACAGGACAGAGGACGAATCCAACATGAAATTTATCATTTGAATATGGTCATATCATATAGCTCACAACCATTTGGCAACAACACATGCACACTGCTTTTTTTCCCCAATACGAACCCATTAATTGCATCTTGTACAAACCGCAAACACACGACTACAACCCCTTGATCTCACCCTATATTTGCAGCCCAAGACGCCTTTTGAGTTTTGACATCATCATATCAATGACCTTAAAATCCCAGCAATCAGAGCCGTAGGATCTACCAAGACAGTTGATACCACAAACTGCACTGTCAAGTGTCATCCTAGCCATCTCACAGCACTTTCTCATCTTCCCCCTGCTTTTGCTCTTGCTTCTGCAGTGTACTCCAGGGTAGGAATCTGGTCTCCATTTTCTTAATTCCTTTTCACATGTCAACTTCCACTATCATATATTCATATTCCTAATTGTATTTCATGCACGTTGCTGTATGTCCAGCTACGCCCTTTTGAACTGCAACACTGAGACGTTGGGCTCATTTTTCCATGTACACAGAGCTTGACTTCACCATCATCGAGTACCATTCGCAGCTTTGCACAACATGGGTGAAGAAGATCAAACCCATCTCCAAAGCGTCGAAAATCTAATGGGAATATCCCAGAGAAACGCTTGGTAGAGTTGGGTGTGAAAGGAAATTTCTTTGTGAAATAGAAGAGAATTTTGAGATTGAGTTGGTAGCTTTTGAATGTGAAAGAGCTGCATTAGCCTTGATGGCTAGTGCACACAAGTCCTGCAGAGAAAGTGGTATGCGGGATTTAGAGAGTGGCACAATGAGGTATATATGGTCCAATTGAAGCTCTTCCCTTGGAGCCACAGGAGGCATTAGTGAGCCAACATTCATGGATTCTGAGCAGCAGATGAAGCAGTTTGGGTTCTGGGACAGGACATGCCATGCTTTCATCGGCTCCTTCAATTCTTGCAGCCTACCGTCCAAGTGAACTATGTTCACTGTGGATTGCCATCTAAGGTTTCCTCCTTTGCTTGCATATTGAGAAGATGCACAAGTACCCATATGCCTTTGTGTTAGTTTACAAGTCTCTTGTGTGTCTGTTTGGTGGAAGGGGCAAGCGGGTCCAAGAATGAAATAGAGGAAACAAAGAAATTAGTTCTCACTGGCTTTTGGATGGTGAGAGAAGGGGTGTGTATTTATAGGCAAAGAAGAGAAAAAGAACACGAAACTATAAATAAAGGAGCCATTATTATTGGTTTTATATGAAAAGATATGCTAAGCGCTGATGGGTTTTTAGAACAAAAATATTGACTTTTGTACATTCTTCGTTCCTTATAATTACAATTGCAATTTTTGCCTGTCGAAGATTCCTAGACACGGGGGTTTCTGTTACTTTGGCGAGTAAATAGAATTATGTGGTGGTTACAATTTGTCTTCTTGTGTGGCACTTGAGCTTCACACATGTGACATGTTCCTGGGCAAACGCATATATGGGAAATTTTCTGATTGGGAATTCGTTTCCCTTCAACGAGGTAAAAGGGAGAATGAGAATGAGATCAAAAGGAGAAGAGGGATAGAAATTCACTAAAATGCCTTATGTACCAAAAAAAAAAAGAAATTCACTAAAATGCCTTTTGTTTTCAGCAGAACGGTCTTAAAAAGCACTTTAAGATTAAAGTCGCGGACTGGCCCAGCGGTGCAAATGGGTCCATTCCAGGAAGTATCCTTCAGTTTCGTAGCTGCTTACCTAATTTGTTTTCACATTCCTTCGCATGGGTGTGACGTGAGCGGATATGTCAAATTTTCTGTTTCACATTTGCAAGTTTTCACAAGTAAAAAAGTCGGATCATTATAAATATCCAGCTCACGCTCAGCTCAGCTCGCGAACTTACTTCATTGAAATTATAAGGTGCCTTCGTACTCTGAGACCAATTTTCGTCCACGAGTCAACTTAGCTCTTATTACAAAACTCAATTTGAGAACTAAACCACTGCTTATGACAGCCTAACCCACGTATTTTTTTTGCTAAACAAACATAAACGCTAGTTTTAGGCTATTGATTGCTTGATGTTTTCTTTTTTATTTTTTTCTGGGTTTTAGATTGCTTGAAAAACTCGTTTTTCTGTTGATGCTTGATGGGCTTGGTTTTTTTTTTTCAAATATATTTATTAAAAAAGGTAAAAAAAATAAATAAAACCAGAGGTTATGTATGGCAGAGCTCTACATTGTTGATATGCTGAATGCCACTTGTTTTCTGTTATTGGGCCTCGTAAAATCCAACATACAAGACTATTTGTTCTTGTGGTCGGAATGTCAACTCGGGCAAAGCAAACTTAAGGTCAGGCCGGATAAATGGACCAATTCAATTTTCTTTTGACAAACGTGTTTTGTCCAAAAGAACCAAAACTCAACTCAACATTTCACAGTACAATAGAAGGGACCTGGAGGGATTTACCATCACCGTCAGAATTATTACATCTTTGTTAGCTTTCTGTGCTTGGATCAAACGCTCAAATCGAAGCCCAGAGAAGCGCCACACTTGCTGGACTTGAAGCCATGAAACCTCCCTCATGGTCTCCACGTCGTCGATTTGCCACCCTTTGCTCTGCTGGGATTTGGGCCACAGTACTGCACATTTGAATTTGGCTGGGCTTTTGGCGTCCAACAGTAGCATGCAAGTGGCGGGCCGATCCGGGCCGGACCAAAAGTACTCCAGACTAATATTTTACTGACCCGACCCATTGAGTTAACTTTTAAGTGCCTGGAAACTAGGTAGTTGGCCCTTGTTGGTTACAGGTCTGCAACCTACCTAGACAAGGTCCCTGTTCATTTAGCTATGAATTTTATATTGGGCCTCCAACTTCAACCGAGCCCAGTGCTGAGGTTTGTTAGAATTTAACAGCATTCCATGAAAGAAGTTTGGTTTTGGTTATCATCTTACCAAAGTACACTAAATTATGGAATGGAAATGCATTTTACATTAAAGTCAAACAGTGCTCATTTTTTATGACAGATTTTAAGTTGTTTTGGTGGATATCATATGACAAGATCAAAAGTTGAATTGTACTGAGATTGCAAAACCTTCCAAGGAAAAGGAATTCAAGATGAAAACTCAAATGGATAGTCATTAGATAGTTTAAACCACATTTAAGATTAACAACAACACAGCCACACAGAAGTTCTCCCATTACATCCCCATTTTACCCACTAACATGTTCTGCTGACACATCTGGTTAACACCCCTACAAGTACAATCCCTTGAACTGATGCCACCACCAGGTTCTCTGCCCTGCCCATCAAGCCCGTGACATCAATGACCCCACAATCCCAGCAATCAGAGCTGTTGGATCTCCCAACACTGCTGATATCACAAACTGCACAGCCAATCCAGCCATCTCACAGCATTTTTTCACCTTCCCCTTGCTTCTTCTGCTGTTATGGGTTGTCTGCAGCGTATTCTTGAGGCTTGGAATGCTGGTCTCCAGTTTCCTTCCTTTGCTGCTTCCAGTATAAATCTCATGCCAACTCTCCACCAGCATCTCCCTCACACAAGCCACATGCAGATTGTACTTCTTGCACGTCGACCTGTAACTCCAGCTACGCCCTTTTCGACCACAACGGTGACATGGTGAGCTCACTTTCCTATATAGATAGAGCTTGACTTCGCCATCGTCAAGCACCATTGGCAGCTTGGCACAACATGGGTGGAGGTCGAACCCGCATGAGTTGCAGTGGTAGACAAACCCACTTACGTCCTTCTCGCAGGCATTGCAGAAACGGGGCGTGTCACCTGGTGGGCGAGACAGGAACTGGAAGGAACACTTGGTGTAGAATGGATGGAACAAAGTAGGGGAGGGTATGGCACAATGCATGTGAAGGTCATAGTCACAAATGGAGCATTTGTAGCGCGAGCCTATGCCAACTTCCTTGCACCCATCGCATTTGAATGGGAATTCAGAGTACTCAAATCTGAGCTTGTGTTGTGGGTGACTGAAATGGGATATCTCACTGTATTTCATGGTCGTGTATGTATATCTTTCTGATGAGTGATGCGAATGGCCTGTGGAATACATTATGATCTCAAAGGGTAATTATATTTATATATGAAGGGGGTGTGACTTGGATTTCTGTTGGTCGAGGGGTAATAAGAGTGATTTGGGAGCCTTGAAAGTTGTAATTTTAAAGTTTGGGTTTTGGATTTAATTTAGCTTATGGTTGAAGCAATTGGAAAGGAATTATGCCTCCTCCGGAGATGGTGGTGATGGTGGTAAATAGAGAGTTCATGGGAATCCCCACGTCAACAGGAAGGGAAAGAGGCAGACATAAGGCATATTGGCTCATGCCCCACCAGAGATTAGATACGAGTTATATTTTATTTTATTTTACTTTACATTATATTCTAAAATGTTAATCTGCACCCAGTTGCACAAGTTTTCAATTTGTACATGCAATTAAGAATTGGTTCATGGTTATTAATATTATGCAGATCATGTAGAAGAAGCAATTGAAAAGTGCAGGGGAGTGATTCATTAAGTTATATAACTAAGGATTTCTTCCTTTGGGGGGTTATTTTCAGAAATGGGGCGTGTGCAGAGGGGCTTGATTAGTCTTGAATATATGTCAAGACTCGAGAATATTTTAAGACAGTAATGAAGGGATCGACGAAGATTATACTGCAAATCTAGGAATTTCATTACAAAATAAGAATTTAGCATCTATGGAGTTGAGTTGAAATGAATCGAATTATTTGGCAATATTCTAGTGTTTGAATGATATTATGACAGATAACTTCGACGATTTATTCTCAGTTTTGACAACAGGGTGTTTTCAAATGACGCAAAGAATGAAGGGCTGTGGATATATGTCTAATTGGATTCGTTGCGTTGAAAGCTAAGGATGATAGAGAATAACATGCACACATCCTCCGTAATTAAAGTTTCGAAAGAAAGAAAGAACAAGGGAATAAATTCCTTTTCTTAATTTGTAGATTTGTACCTTCTAATCTTTAGTTCCATTTGGTTCTAGGAGAGAAATTCTACCCTGGTTTAAGGTTTATCCATTTGTATCTTCATCTAGTATGCCAATGACTCATGATGCAAGTCTGACTCTGAGGAACTGATTCTTGGATAGATATTATACCTTTAATATTTGTAGTACATAACAAGTTGGTTTAACCTTTTGAGGTTATGGGATTTTCTTAGCAAAGCATTACCATCACCAATCCAAAAGGCATTTAACCAAGATGCACAGTGGCTGATAGATGTTTCACAGTGGCTGAGATGAATGATTGTGGAGAATCTATGCTATACCCTTACTCAATAGTACAGCTTCTTTCAAGAACAAATGTCAGGAGAATTAAGCAACCCAGTTGAACAATAATGACGAGGGACTACTTTTATCTTCTTTATTTTTTTCCTTTTTCAATTTTTTGACCATTTTTCTTTTTGTTTCTTATACCACAGAAACAAACCTCAGGAATCTTCTAGTAAGTGCAAATCATTTGTTTGGTTACTTTCTCCATCCAATTCTTCTGCACCAATTGTACTTACAAGACTTTAAAGTGGAAGTTGAATGTGATTCTCTTTTCTGGTCTCCGTCATCTGTTTTTATCTCTGTTTTGTCCCTGTGAAAACTAAAATTATTCCCTCCAACTTCCCTCTAGCCTTTCGAACTAACCATCTTTGGCAGCTGCACTGAAACTAATTCTTTCGGTTTTATATGCATAATTGCTTATTATAAGAAAGAAGAGGCTCAGGAGGTGGAAAAGAATGAAACGCCAAAAATTAAAATGATTAGAAGTAAGCGTAAACATTATAAAAAAAATTATGTTAAGGAAGTGTTGTTAGACAGTGAACTAAAAGCAATTTAAGATATAAAATTTGCCCAGTCCAATCTCTAGAGATTGCTCTAATAGGAGTGCACAATGGATTAGGTTAACTCATGAATCTTTACATTTTTACTTAATTTAACCTATAACTGACAAGTTAATTTGATTCTGTGAATTGAATTAAGTGTAAAATAACTCAATTCACAAAGTATGGATCACACAAAACCAATCCAACCCAGTTATATATATAAACATAAGTAGTTATTTTCTTTTTTTGTTAACCTTAAGTGATATTTTATTTTTTATTTTGACCATTGTGTTGATTGTTATGGTTAAATATTATGATATCATTGGTTTGCAAGAGACCAAATAGGAAAAAAGGTGTTGCTACCGTGTAAAGTTTTATGTTAATAAAAACATATGTTATGTTTGTGTTAATTATAATCTTAAGTCATATGTATACTTTAAAACTTATGTTTTATGTTATATTATTTAAAAATTTATATTATTTTTTGAAAAATGTATTTTAATTTCTATTTTAACATATTAATTTTTTTTAGTTCAAATTTAACTGATGGGTTAAATCCAACCCCCACACATGATAAGTTAAATGAAAAACTTCTCTAAATCCAATCTAATCTACTATTTTTATGTGTGAGTTGAGTTCAAAAATATTCTAGACCGGTCAAACCGAACCCATCTTCACCTCATTTTAACCCTTTCTCTCTCTCAGCCTATGTTAGAGAATAGGGAGAAAGAATTTAGGGCGAATGAAAATGGGATTGGATAGGAATAGATCTGTATCGAAGCAAAATATCAGAAATATAGCAAGGAAATGAACTAGGCAATGGTATCACCCTGGTGCTCATTTATCCAATTCAATCTAATAAGGAAAGAAAATAACCGGGGGAAAGGAAATCGAAAGAACATGAAGTCTGTTTAGAAGACTGCTGAAAAATATTACCATTAATCTGCATTCCACAATAGGCTTTTTTATATTAATATACTTAAAAAAAAATTTATTTATTTTATTACACTTTAAAAATTATGTATTAAAATATTTTATTTTTTTCACAGAAGTTTTTATTTTTTTAAAAAAAATATATTAAGACTTTCTAACATAAAAAAAAATTTAATTGAAGTGTGATAAAATAATATATAATTTATTTTTTAAGTATATTTATATAAAAAAGCCTTGCACAGTATTTGCTGCCTCTTTTGCCAAAGCATCTGCTTTCAGTTACACAAATCATGGCAACTTCAGCAATTTTTATTCACATTAGACAAGCAGATCGTTTCCCTGTGTTGCCTTTGTTTCTTAGACAGCTAGAGTATGATCTTTTTATGTAATTATTATTTATTTGTAGGTCTTTGGTTGAAAACTCACTTCGCTGGTATATGATAATGTGTGTCAAATGTGTGAGAAACAGAAATACAAATGAGAATATCATTATTTTTTGGTATGAATGAAAAATAAAAATGAACGAACGACAAGTGAAGTGAGCTGAGCTCGCACTGGTGTGTCGTCAATGGCAGTTCAACTTGTTAAACGGTTCACCATCGCAGCACAACCTCTAAAATCCACATCTCTCTTCATTTCCTCTTCTTCACCACCTTCCTCCCATGATGATGATGACTCCACAACCCAAAGTCTCGTAACGACGGTCGTTTCGATGCTCACCCACCAACGTTCCAAGTCTCGTTGGAACGGCATCCATTCTCTATGCCCAAAGGGTTTCGACCCCATTGAGTTTTCCCAAATCACCGTCGAGCTCAAGAACAAACCCCATCTCGCACTCCGTTTCTTCCTCTGGACCAAATCCAAATCCCTCTGCGACCACAACCTCGTCTCTTATTCCTCAATCATACACGTTCTCGCCCGTGGCCGTCTCAAATCCCACGCCCAGGACGTTATCCGAACCGCGATTCGCGCTTCCGAACTGGAGCATAGCGAGGATTCCAATTCGCCTCCTTTGAAGGTCTTCGAGACCCTTGTGAAGACGTACCGAGATTGTGGTTCGGCTCCATTCGTGTTTGATTTGTTGATCAAAGCTTGTTTGGAATCAAAAAAGATTGACCCTTCAATTGAAATCGTCAGAATGTTACAGTCTCGCGGGATCAGCCCTAAAGTTTGCACCTTGAATTCTTTGATCTATCGGGCTTGTTGGTGCCGAGGGGTTGAGGCTGGATATACAATTTACAGAGAGTTCTTTCGGTTAGATGAGGAAAAAGAGGAAATTTTGAAAAGGGGTTTTAGAGTTACCCCCAATGTGCATACTTATAATGTATTGATGTTGTGCCATTATCAGCATGGTTTGGTGGAGAGGGTAGAGGAAATTTGGCATGAAATGAGTAAAATGAGGTGTGCTCCCAATGCTTATAGCTATAGTGTATTGATGGCTGCGTTTTGTGAGGAAGGGAGGATGGGTGATGCTGAGAAGTTATGGGTAGAAATGAGACATAAGGAAGTGGAGCCTGATGTAGTCAGTTATAATACTATGATTGGTGGGTTTTGCAAGGTTGGAGATGTTGGAAGGGCTGAAGAATTTTTCAGGGAAATGGCATTGGGTGGTATTGACAGCACTGGTGCAACTTATGAGCATCTTATTCAGGGATATTGTAATATTGGGGATATTGATTCGGCTATTCTTGTTTATAAGGATATGTCTAGGAGGGCTTTCAGGCCTGAAGCTTCAACCCTTGACATGGTGATTAGGTTACTTTGTGATAAGGGTAGGGTTCAGGAAGCTTTGGAGTTTTTCAGGTATGCAGTTGGTAAATTTGATTTACTTCCCAAGGAAAAGAGTTATGATGCCTTGATAAAGGGTTTATGTTTTGAGGGGAGGATGGAAGAAGCGTTGAAGCTTCAGGCAGAGATGGTAGGAAAAGGGTTTCAACCGAATTCAGAAATATATGACTCTTTTATTGATGGGTACATTAGACAAGGGAATGAGGAACTTGCAGGTGCTTTGAGGAAAGAAATGCTGCAAACGCAGATGCAGAGCTAAGAGAATAATGGTTTTTTTTTTTTTAATGTCTCTTATGGTGAAAACAATTGGCAATTTTTCTTATAGGTTTTGGCGGGCCTTCCATGGATAAACTTGTTGAGGAAAATAAATAAATCCTGATCTGTTTTTGTCCCCAGTGCGGCCATCTCCTGATGGTCAACATTGTTTAGCTTAATAAGATTGATGGCATTATACAGAGAGAGAAAAAACTGCAGATTGAACAAAAACAAATTTTATGAAATTATGTTCTTGGTGCATCTGTTGCAGTTAACGTGACTTGCTTGTCTAATATTCTCACTATATTTTGGATGTCACAAGCAGGCATTTTTAAGGATATCTCAGGAATTTAATTTATTGTGTGGCAGCAGAAATGACAATTGATTTTAAGGTACACTGAATTGATGATAGGATACTACGTTGGAGTGATGCAGCTTGATATGAGCCATTTAACTAAAACAAGTGTACTCATGCAAGGAACACTTTCAAATTTATATATTCGATTTGGGAGGTTTCTACGGTGCCTTTTATTACGGTTCTTCCTCCACTATTCTCTATTAGATAACACTGTCAACTAGGCAAGGGCACCACAGACTCGTCCATTTGATTTTAGTTGAAGTAGAAGTTAGTTAAATATAAGCTTTCTTTATGATACGTCGGAGAAACACTTTTGAGGGATTGTGCAGCCCTTCCTCCCTCGCTATAATTCATGTAGAACTTGTTTGACAAGCTTGAACTTACCTTTGGGTCATTTCTGTCGAAGAGTAATTTAGACTTCTTTCTAAAGTAAAGTTTATTTTTTTCAACATTTACTAGGATGGAGACATACATAACTCACTCTCCGTCCAAGAATTATCATTACATTATTTACTAAATGTTATTTTCCTTTTTTCATCTGGTGCTGGAACATCTTCATTATATAATTCTAAAGTTCAACTGTTTTATTTTGTTTGTTGATTGTGTACGGCTGTGACCTTTCCCCAAATGGCCACTAGAGGACTTGGTGGCAAGAGATGATGGTGGAAGACGTGTGATTAGAGCCCAACCATTCGAAGGTGGTGGGAATTAGCAAACAGCAGAGATGCAGACAGTGCCCTTTGTCATGAAACACTAACGTTTCTGTAATTACTTGTCTGCTGTGCAGCTGAGCATGATGTTCACCAGATTGGAGTTGTACTTCTTTTTTGGTAACGTTGAATAGCTGGCTTTTGGCGGCTCTTCTGTTCACAGCGTTGGACACTATGTGCCAGTTCCGATTAAGGTAAGGAAGTGGGAATTATAGCTCAAGAATGTCACTAATAGGGTCTTGATGAAAACTTCAGTTTCAGTTTTCCATGAAAGAGCCCTGTTTTAAGTTTGACATCATTGAACTTCTATGTACAGTTTAATGGAGCTTCTGTATGCGTAATTATACATCATTTAAAAAACACAGTCCTCCAGAACTTCTCATGCTATAATTTATTTATTTAAAAAAAAAATCACGATTAATCTAATATTTACAGTGAGAATCACAAAGAGGGTAATATCCAAAGGTTAAAAAGAGCGGATGCTAAAGATAGAAACCATGACAAAAAGGCCATAACTGCAGATATCCGGTACCTGCTGCAAAGCTTTGGAGGGCAAAAAGACCCATGGGAGTGGAGCAGGAGATCTACAACACTAGCTGTTGAGCAAGCTGCTGCTAGTGTGAGAGTTGATAATACCTGTAACAAATTAACTCAAGTTACCAACAGATGGTTGTCAGTATCTACGTCAACTGATAGCACATAGATCAGAAACTACATACCCAATCTCCCACAACAATAATCAGCAGTATTCCTGGTTGACGAATGGGGCATTTGACCAGAACAGAGTATCCATCTACCAATGCTAATGTGAAACTCCATGGTATGACCAAACCCATAATTGTTACCAAATAGCTTGGACATCGATATAGTGAAGACAAAATTAAAAAAACCAGTTAATAAACATAAGAAACAACAAATTTACTTATGCAGTTGATGTTTGGTCAGCTTCTACCCATTTATGTGATGCAAAGAACAGAAGCAGAAATGTATGCCAATTTAACGAGTAAAAGAGAAGAGGAAGATTATCAATAAACGACTTAAAGGCAGGTGAATTTGAACTGCAGGTTTGTTATGTAAGTGGTCGGAGACAAAGCAACCAAGTTAAAATTCACAAGATGTGCTTGGTAATTAATAATACATATTAAACTTTCGTTTTAGCATCTGATAGTGCCACAAACCTGTTGTTAAGCACTAATGTAAACGACTTTCTTGCTGACATAATTCTCTAGGGAGAGGAATTCATATTAATTTCAGAGTAAGTTTCATATATGTAGAATTCTATATTTTCTTTTGTCACTTCTCATTAGTCACTGGATCGACCAAAAACCACTGTGCTGCCAACTCATTATCGACCAGCACCTGACACCAAATGTGAACAGAACTTCTGTACATTCTACGAAATACAGATTTTAGTTACAGATTGGTCATATTAAAAATGTATGAACAATAATGAAATTCAACTTCCTTCTGTCTCGTCACTCATAGCAAAACAATAGCAGAAGGGTTGAAACTGAAAAATAAAGAACCGAATCACTTCTCTCGGCCAATCTATATAGATTATAGAAATGACAGCACTACGTTTAATCAATCTGGCTTTAATGAGTTGAAGTGTCTATTCCAAGAGGAATCTTGCTTAGAAATTATTATTGGCATCCACTAATTTCATTTTTGGCATAAAATCAATTATTTTTTCTAGTATTCCAGAGAATAAGAGGCGTAATCAGCTAAATGAACTCATACATAGATGATCTATGAATGACTTATACATGAAAGAAAAGGATGCATTAGAGAGCCGAAAAAACTGTGCAGAATCTCAGGGACAAGTAATCTTAGAAGGTCAAGCCAGAAAAACCAAAGCAACATTAATAGAGAAAGTCAACTACCCATTGAGATTGGAATAACAAAAAGGGGGACCAGAAAATGAAAAAAGTACCAGAATGCCGTGTAGCTGTAGAATTCAACACCCAAAGACATAAAGAGAAGGGAAGCAGATGAGAACATGGTTTGGCCCAATCTCAGACTGAAGCTGGCGCTGGTGCCCACGGAGCCAGGTAATTCATCCATGAACTTATTGCATGGGATGTACTAATTTTATTTCTGGGTTTTCCTCTTCCCTTGTGATATGCTGCTGCTATCATAGTTGTCCTACAAGACTGAACCACAGTTCCCACCGCAGAGTCTTGTCATCTATCTCAGTTTAATTCTTTCAGCTGAAACCTTTTGTTATTACAAACACATGATCAATAATAGATAAGATCTCACAACTCCCAAGACGTACACAAAATTTCTGACCCCTTTTCTCCCTTGTGCCAAGTCTGAAACAAGCCAAGGAATAGAGGAAAGAAACTCCTGTATGTAAGGACATCGGTTGCACTTTATGACAATGATGACATCTCTCTTCCGAACAGAAACTGCATGATAGAGTTCTGGCAAGTTTCTAGGTGGAAGTTTGGTCTGGTGCAAGGGCTTTTGTGGTCTGATGATTGAGCAATAATGTGGTTGCTTTAATTATGATGATGTAGTTGACACATGGGCTACTTCGTTTTTCGGTGGCATGTCCTCAGCTCCCCTAAGTAGATGAGATTTCTTTGACAGAGCTTTAGGAAGAATGGTGTGAATCATGGCTCTTTCTGTTTATAGTAGAAACGTTTTTCCCTTCTCTACTCTAGGCGCAAATAAGCCTCCAAATAGTAGAGGAGTTAAAAAAATTAGGTACGTTTAATTCAGAAGGGTGATCAAAAGATGCTTCCTTTGCTTTAAGATTTTGATCCTTTTTCTTATTGTTTCTTTTTATATTCCCTGATTTTTCTTATATTTTCGTTTATATGCTTTTGAATGGTTGGTACTTGTTAAGGACAAGACAAGGAAGGCATCTGAGTCCAAAATGAATTTATGAAGCGAATGACTAGAGGCACATTGTACACCAGTGCTTTCTAAAGAAGGAACTTGGATTTCCCATTTGTCACAACCTTATTGACCCCATGTTCATTGGAAAATGATGTGATCATGTGAAACTAGTGGTAGTGGACAACCGGAGTGGTGGTGACTGTAAATCCAGTAGTTTATCCGCAGCTGACTGATTGACCAAAATACCTATAAATTGAGACAAAAAGCTATGAAGAAAAAACCATGTACTCTATCGGTTGTATGTGCTCAGGCGCAATGTCAGAGTCTCTGCTTCCCTTGGGAATATTTATTCCGTCAAGTCAAAAACAAGCAGTATGGTGCTACGTCATCTCCGTTGGTGCCACGATTCAAGCCTCGAAGCCTTACAATTTCTTTGCGGTCCAATTTTCTAAGCTCGTTTCGTTTCGGTTTGCTGTTTTTGAAAATTAAGATAAATCCATGGCTACGCCCCCCCCCCCCAAAAAAAAAAAACACCCACATACACACAACAACAAAAAAACCCAAGAGATGTCAAAAACTATCATTACTCTTTTTTGGGTTGGCCCAGGCGGCGGAAGGGGTGGTTGTCATAAGATGTAGTGTGCAAAGTATGGTGCGAAATGAACCCAAACCCTGTTGACCAGCAAATTCATCAAAAAGCCATTCTTCATACGCTTATCACTGTAATACAAGATAGAATAAAAATTGTTGTCCAATTGCCTTAAGACGTTTAGTCACCATTTCGAAATGTAAATGGGATATAATTAAACTAACAATATATGATGGCCTCACAATTTTCATGGTTACATAAGAAAACATTACTCCAATAAATTCTTCCTGATCCCAAGCACATCCTCCTCCTCAAGACCCACTGCGCCAACAAAAACAGAAAGTAGGCATATAACACATGCTTAGAATAAAAGTGACACATGGTAGCAAAAAGAGGAGAAAAGAGTAGACATGCAGCATAGTAATCAACAATTATCTGCGTACTTAGACCAAACATAATCAAATGAAAATAAAGTAAGAACTGAGAAAAACTTATAAGGCGTTTCATGCCTAGAAATGGCAGACACAGAAACACTGATAAAACCGGATTTCTTTTATGTTAGTGACAGGATAAAAAAAGTCAGAATTAAAGAGCAAGATTAAGATAAATACCATAAACTATAAATAAACAAAAGCTAAAAGCTGTAGAAATAAATAATATTTTCAGCAAAAAGGCCAGAATTAAAAGTGAGGACAAAATAGAAAATGCAACGCTACAAGATTGAGACAACAAATACAGTATGGAGTAGCTATTAGCAAGTACTATATAGGCCTATGCCACCTGAGACCATAAATCATGTATTTTGATACTTAATCAGTACATGATTACAAATTCATCTTTAGCAAAAAAGACAAATATAGCATACATCTAGAACCAACGAGACCACTAATCAACAAGGCAGGGGTACTACCAACCTTCAAACTCCCAATGTAGATGGCATCTCCTTATCTTATTTACAGAGACAAACGCAATCACTTATAACTTAAGTTTGGAAAAGTTAATTTTAGAAGTCATATAAATCACCAAGTGTATAAACAACTATATAAACCCAATCTAGAAGATTGTTATGCTTCCTTACTGAAGACTCTAAACCAATCAGTAGTTTTCAACTCTCTTCTTGTTTTTCTTACAGAATGGAAAACATGATGGTGTAACAGTACAGAGATTAAAGTATACTCCTCATCCGAAATTCACCATATGCTACAATTGGTTTCCAATGATCTCAACCAATGATGTAAATATCATGCAGGCAAGAGAAACTTTTCTGCTGGAATTAATGTTAATCACATGTTGGTCTACAGTTAACATTTCATGTCACCTAGACCACTTATGAAATGTTTGTACTTTAGGGAGCTGTACATTTTAATTTTTAGCCTTTACGATAAAATAATAAATTAAAAGTACCTTTCTCAACTCTCTCTTCACCGTTTCTCTCTCTCCCCCGCCCTTCCTCCTCCCCATTAACCTACTACCACAAACTTTTCAACACAATCACATTTGTTCACCACATGCAGAGAAGATTATCTTATCATCCCTCAGCATATGCTAATGTGCTACTAGTAAACTAATATGGAAAATGGGAAAAGCTTTTTAAAAAACAAACAACACCAAACAAGTTGAATTCCAATCTCTCTGCATGGCAACTTGTAAATTATACCAATGCTAGAAATTCTTAAAATCCAAACAATGTTGTTCATCCAAAATTATAGAAATTAACAATTGAACGTTAGCAATGAATAACAAGTTGTACATTTTCAGCCACACAAGCCCTTCTTTGGAATTTTGCATATCAAAGGACTCTGTACACAATTAAGCTCCATTATAAAGAGCACCCATTTCTTACTTTCTCCAGAGTTCAACCTCTTCAAAAGCACGAAAACATTATTCTTAAAGTAACTTCTATTCTTATATAAATTTTGATCACCACATGCAGAGAAGACTATCTGATCATCCCCCGTCTTCTCTTTCTCTTAAATCAAGCAAGTACTGCACAGGCACAAAGAAACCCCTGGGGACTAAATTAATAGCTATACAATATGTCTTGACTCTTGAGCACTCATACAGCAACAATTACTTGAAACAGCACAATTTTCAGGATTTAAATACCACCCAAAATGTTATCGTTTTATTCTTTTATCTATTTTAAGTTCAGTGTACTGCAAAAGTTGTAGATTCCTAGCCGAAAACTTGGTTACTGAGGTAGCAGTACACAAACTATATTACGCCCTTGTATATATAATATTTGCATCTTATAATAAGAACCCAGACGTAGTTAACAAAATATAACACTCGCATGAAGAAATTCTTCGTGAAACAATTAAACCAATCCACCAAGAATCCACCCCAAGCAACCTTAAAATTTCATGTTCCCCTTCAAGTCACCCGAAGGATCTTAAAACAGAACTCTTAATTCACAAAAGTTCCAAACTTTATGCACAAATAGAGAATTCCCATCATTGGCATACAACTTAAAAACAAAGGGACTTTGAAGGTTGCGATGAAATCAATCATTAAAAAAAGAAAGAAAAAGGAATCAACGCAATTGCGGTAATCAAAGTAATTTGGGCGATTACCTGGTGAGGAGGAGTGAGAAAAATGGGAATCTAGAGCTCGAGCTTGAGTTCCTCTTTCTCACCGTTGAGAAAGTGAAGAATGTAAGGGGTGACTCGAATAACAACAACCCATGCCCCGAACATGGCGACATGAGATTTGAGCTGCTTCAGGGCTGCAGCTTTATCTGGCTTACGCATGAACATTCCTGGAAACATGGCTTCTCTGATCTGAGACTCTGACTGATACAGAAAGCTTAAACCCTACACCTCAATCACCCTTCTTCTCTGCTGTTTAGGGTTTTGAGATTAAAATTGTGTTTTGTAATTTTTAACAGACTTCTCTATTTTTATTTATTTATTTATTTATTTATTTATTTATTTTGGGTTCTTTTTTAAAGTGCAAACAGCAGTGCACCCAAAGCCCACAAGCAGTGCACCCAATAACGAGCCTATTAGGTACTTCTGCTTTTTCTGCTTGGGGCCATGCAATCCGTCCAGTTTATAGAGTTGGACTTGGAGCTAATCAAAATTTCAAACCACAAAACAAAAGAACATATAAAATATAGATCGTAAAAATCTTCTTTTTTTATTTATAGAAAAATCAGATGTTAAATTTAAAGAACGAAATTATTGATATCATTTTTCCAATCCTACCAACAAAATGTTATTGTGCATAAAATAATATAAACAGACTTATTTAAAAAAATATATTAAATTGATTATTGAGTATACATTATATAAATAAAATGATATAATATTAGTAGTTTCTTTCATATACAGTAAGGGTTAATCACGACTAAATTATGAATGATTTACTTAGCTGTTGACTCAAGGTTTAAATTTAAATAATTAAAGTATGAAACATACATCTTTAATTATTAAGTCACTTGTTTGAAATTAATATATTATTAATTTTTTTGTTAAGAGTACGAGGTGTTTTTTCATTCTTTTAATGTGAAATTAATATTTGTTTGAACATTGGTTTAACCTTGACTACAAACATTTCTAATGAGATTTGAATTAATACACTTGCAGGTAAGGCATACTCATATAAAACTTAACTCTCTAATTAAGTCCTTAATATATTAGTAGTTTTGAGTGGAAGGCCTTTGTGGTTCATTATAATGATAATTTTTTATTTTCTCCTTTTCCGTAATGGTAAAACAAAAAGAAATTGCTATAAAAGAAAGTAAAAAAGAAAGAAAGAAAGAAATATATATATATATATATATCAAGTGATAATAATAAATCTGTAAATGAATCCAAGCAAACTATTTGGGTTCAACTATGTTCGTCGATTAAATGAACAAACTTAAGTATAATATTAGACTACATGAGTGTTATGCTCAATTTCTCCTATGCAAAAACGTTTTAATAATTTTCATTTGAACTTACTGTTAGTGAATATTAAATAAATATTACACAGTTATTATTAACGTTAAAAATTTTAACATTAAATTGAGTTTTAAAACATTTCCTTAGAGCAATTTATTTCATTTTCCAAATAATTAGGACCATTAAAGGCTTTTCTTGCTACAGCCTACACTTTCTTTTCTCCCAAAAATTTCCATTAGAGAATAACGTTTTGCATTTGTTTATAGTGTGTGCCTTACTTGTTATCGCTCCATATAATTCAATATCATGAAACCAATAAAGGTTAAAAAAAAGATTTAATTTTGATTTATTATAAGTATAAATTTCTTTTATACTATCACATCATCATGTATTTTCTTTTGTTTTGCTCTTGCTACAGCCTACGCCTTCCCCCGCCCCTACCCCAAAATTTTCCATTAGAGAATAACATTTTGCATTTGTTTATAATATGTGTCTCACTTGCTATCACTCCATATCAATATTTTTAAAATCGATCCAATCGGATCGGTTCAATTGCTTAGTATGTGGATTAAGAGTTTTACCGATTCTTGTTCAACCAAAGAACCATTAAAGCGATCCAACCACCAAAAAATAAATAAAACTGGTTAAATCGGTACAAAATAAAAAAATAACCGGTTCAACCATTAACAAATTTCAAATTAACTTTTTATTTAAAAAAAAGTTTAAAAAATCTAAATTTTGAATGGGTTGGGAAGCTTATTACTACAGTTGCACGAATCGACGAAGGAGTTCCACCACGCACGATGCAACTCAATCCAGCAACACTCTATTATGACAAGCCTCCCCATCAGTGTAAAATACGAGATCACTGTTGCTAGGTACTAATGACTAATCTCAAGACAACGATGGAGATTGCTAGGGACTTGATCTAGGTGTAGGTTCGGATTAAACCGCTGGGGACTCTTTACAACTTGGCTATTCACAGCAAGTGCACCAAAATCTTATGAGGCTTAGTTCTCTTATGGCTTTATCCAACTCAGTTGCATCAAAAGCCATTGTTAAGAGCATACTAGGCTTCCAAGGCAAGCTAGCATTCCTACTTGAAAGCCTACTTGTCTCTCTGTTTTGGTTTGTTTCCAAACCTAAGGCTATCATCTTTGTTTTAGACGTTTTAACATTGGTGAGAGTGAGGTACTCTATTGTAGTTGTTTGTAGTAGAACGACATACTTTTGAAATTGTTTGAAAAACCAGCAACTTAAGATTGAAAAAAGAAAGAAAGAGATGGGTATCGTACAGAGTTGGCAGGCCTCAAAGACTCAAACTTTATGTTCTTATGTCTTCAAAAACATCTTTAACTAATGACGGGTTCGTCTATCCCAAACATGTGCTTTCTTTTTTGCTTCATTAGATAGATAGTAATTGTTACTTTATTATATATATATATATATAATAAAGTAACAATTATCTTTTAGTTTTCGATTGAATCGGTTAAATCATGAACTACTTTTTTTTTATTCAACCGTTTTGTAAAACATTGCTCCATATAATTCAATATCATGAAACCAACAAGGATAAAAAAAAGGAATTTAATTTTAATTTATTGTGAGTATACATTTCCTTTATACTATCATACAATCATGTACTGTTATGTTATTAAATTTTTTTAACTTTAACAGCAAAAGTCACACTTTTAAATAATGTAATAATACATGATTGAGTCATAGTATAAAATATTTCACACTAATAATGAATCAAAATAAAAATAAAAAAATAATTACGATCCTAATAGTTTGAGTCAATAAAAGACAATAATTAGAGAAAAAACATATATTCATTAATTACCATTGAATTATTATCTTTTAAAATAAAAAGGCAAAGGAAATTTTTTTAAATTATTTGTTTCAAATCATTAAAGAATATAATTGATTTGATTTAGAAATTGAATTTTAATTTTAAAATACATTCTAAAAATATAATGTAAATTAATTTATAAATGAAATTTTATGTTTAGAATATGTTAAAATGGATGAAATTTATTTTATTTTAAAAATTTTATTTAAGAGATTTATCAAATATCTGTCTTTTTTATGAAGGTATTAGTATCTTTTAATAATTAATTGTTAATATTTATTCATATATTTTACTTATTTAAGATATAATTATAGCAAGTTATTATTATATTTATATTTCAATTAAATAAGACACATAGTTATATATTGACTACTAATTACTAAAACTATCAATATCCTCATAAAAAATTTCCTTTAATTTACTATCTTTACTTTGAATATATAAAATAGGATAACTTAATAAAGAAAATATCGTCAATTCAAATTATTAAATCTAAAATTAAAGAAAATGCACTCAAATTGAACCGCATTTTGAATAAGTTTCTATACGTACACACTCAAAATTTTAAAATTAATTTAATTTTTATTTTAATACTTTCCAAATAAATAATTTTATTTATTAAATAAAGTTAATTGTCAAAAAAATTTCCCCATACATATATACTCGGAATTTTGGTTCGAAACACATGGGATTGTGGGTAGGGATTGTGAATCTAAGTGAAAAATTCCCGTTAAGAAGAACAAAAATAGGAAATCTTAAAGTTGATTATTGAAGAAAAGAATAATTACTCGAAATATAGGGTGCAATTATTTCTAACACACATTTAGATTTGCGTGTGAATCTAAAATCAGGATTCTTAGCACTTTTGATTCCTTTCAAATGTTCAGTTTTCTTACCCGGGCAGGACCGCATGATACAGTTCCAGTCAATGGAGATAAATATTTTATTACACTCATTCAAAAAAAGGAAATTAAAAATAATAACTATAATATTCTGTTTCGCGCGTAAGAAACTTCGGCACGGTGAATCCACTAAGCACGAAGCACATGCGCAATCCAAAGATCACGGATGACGTGGCAGAACCAAAAGAGTTGGAATAACGTGAAAGAATGGTGTGGGGCGCAGGATATGAAATCTGCCGGCCTTAAATTCACCAAAGTTGACGTGTCTCCGTCCCGCATGAGCAGCCACAAACAGCAGTGAGTGCGCACAAAAGGGAAAGAAGGGGAAGCAGCAAACAAGACAGTCAACGTTTGTGTGTGTGTGTTTTTTTTGCATTAAACCCCCCAAACCCAATTGCACAGTCCCTTCTCTTTCTCTCTAGTCTGTATCTGAGAGTCTTAAGTCCTAACACAGACAAAACACTATTTGAGTTTCCTATTTCTATTCTTCTCAGTATTCACCAAATCACATTCACACACCACCATGATCATCATTCTCATGATGATGACAATAGCTCCTTCTCACCCACCCAATCACCTTCACCATTGGGCCCCATCTCCATCTCCATCTCCATCTCCCACCACCGCCACCTCTCCAACGCCCGTCATCAGCAAGTCATCCTTATCCCCGCCGTCCAAGTTACCGGTAGACTTCAGCCCGCCCTTGATTGCAATGGTGGTGGTGGTCGCCACCGCTTTCCTTGTCGTCACTTATTCCCGCCTCATCGCCCGCCACCTCAGGCCACCCATCCATCGCCTCCTCCGCAGGTGGCGCCGCCGACGGAGGCGCTCCTTCCTCCCCTCCTCCTCCGGCGATCTCGACTCTCTCCCATACGACTCCCCCTTCGAGGCAACGGATGGTGGACCCCAAGTGTTCTCCCCTTACGGTCTCGACGAGTCTGTCATCAAGACCATACCCTTCTCCCTCTACACCTCTAAATACGACGCGCGTTTCGAAGAGTCTCGCCGCGACTGCGCAGTTTGCTTGCTCGAATTCGAGGACGACGACTATGTTCGCACGCTTCCCGTTTGTTCCCACAACTTCCACGTTGACTGCATCGATGCTTGGCTTCGCTCCCACGCTAACTGCCCTCTCTGCCGCGCCGGAGTGTTATGCGCCGAATCACCCTTCACTCCGATGATGGCCGCCAGGATCCGCCCTAGCCTCGACGATGACACGATTCTACACAGAATTATCATGGAGCCTCTCATCGAGGCTCCGCCACCGGCGTCTCCGTCCATGGTCCCGGAGATCACTCCCTGCATCGATGAGCAATCTCCGAGGAGGAACAACGGCAATTCGGAGGATCGGTTCAACGGTCGTGATTTCATGCTGAAGCGGTCGTATTCGTTTGGCTTTGAGCGGAGCTTGGCGTCGGAGAGGATGGTGATGGAACCGGCGACGGCGTCGCCGTGGCGTTACCGGAGAGGGAGCAGCAGTTTCTGGAATAAGAGACCGTCGCCGTTTGGATCACTGGGGAAGCCGAGAGTTTTTTCGTTTAGGTATTACAGAGGGATGAAGTCTCCGTTTTTCCGGCGAAGGGGGTTCTTCCCGTTGTCGGAGTCGAGCATGAGATATGCCGGCGGCGGGAGCTCGTCGCGGCGGAGCAAGTCCATGGCGAGCCCTATGTTTCTGAGGTCGTCGGGTTTGGCGGCGGCGGCTTTCTCGTCGAGCCGGCTGAGGTGTGGTGATCCCGAGGCGCTGCTGTCACCGGAGAGGTTCAATCGAAGATGAAGATGACATGTAAGGAAAGGACAAAAAGAAAAGGGTTGAAATTTTGAGAAGATGGCCGGCAGGGTGGACACGTGGAAAGACGTGATTGGTGCATGGTGCAGTGGTGGAACGATCGGAGATGGGTGGTGTGATTGACGGAGAATGGAAGGGAAGAGAGATGAAGGGGGTGGGGGTGGGTCAGGTCAAGGAGGAATTAAATGGAGGTGGTCTCATGCTTTTAATTTAATGGGATTGGTCTGGCAATTTGTAGAGTGTCATTAATGAGAGGTTGGAGGAGTAGCATTTAATTGAGAGAGAGAGGGTGGTGGAAGTTTAGAAAAAAAGCTATCACATTTCATACTGAGAAAGTGAGAAGAGTTTCTTTTTCTCTCTTTATTATTCTCTGTGCCTCTGCTCAGACTGTGGTAGAGAGGCGAGAGTCAAGGAGGGAGCTCATAAATGAGAGGAGGAATCGATAGGGGTTGGGAACTTGGGCTTGGACCCCTTTCATCTCTTTAACAACCTCAAGGGCATTTGGTAAAATGGGTTGTGTTTTTCTTGGTTGCTTCATGGGGTTTTGGAGTTTTGTAATTCCTTTTTCTTTATGCCACCGACTGAACCCCCCATGTGGAAGAATTGAAGATGCAAATGACATAATTGTAGTGACCTAGGTGACTCTCTCTAGGTTTATGCCCACAGACGCAAGGCATTAATTATGGTATTGGGTATGCTGACAAGCAATGCAAGATTGGTTGATTCGTTTAGTGTGCTGTGAATTCTTTCATCATCAGATAATTAATGCCATTGATAAGATTTTGAATTTGGAATCTTTTGTGATGAATGCATGTCTGGGTTGCAGTTTGTTCTTTTTTTAACCGATGGTGAAGCTAAACTCACTCTCGGATTAACTAACCAAAAATGAGTATTTGGGTAAATAATGCCTTACTTGGAGCTTCAATGCTGTAAATTAGAAGGGACGTGGCTTTTCTGAAAGTTGCTATATCCTCTAATCATCCCTTCTCTTTATAGGTAAATCTTGGAGAGGAGTTTTCGATGACATTGAGAAATCTATGCGAAGGGCTAGGTGGTGCCTTATGTATGGAAAAACTACGTATAATTTGGTGCTCTGCTTTCACGTTCTGTCTACGTACCTCAATTTCTCTCCCATGCCTTTCAATGGTTATGTTTGTCAGTTAACGTTGCCTCTCTCAAAAGGTGAACTCCATAAATCCACTTTTTTCTGTTTTTGACAAAACAGATCTAAGGACATAGTGCACCTTTGGCATTTTGGCAACCAACCCCCCCTTGACGTGCGGAAGTAGCTTACAATGCGCAATCACGAGGAACTAGCATCACATGTCCTTAAGCCCAAACTTAAACTCTTTTGACCGTACAAATCCAGCCCATTAGATTTCAAGTTGGGCCAAGTAGAGAACAGAACACACGGCACAACCTTTCTTTCTTTGTTTCTATTTTTTTGTTTTTTGTTTTTTGTTTTTAAAAAAACATATCATTCATATGAGAAATGCATTAGATAGCGAGTTAAGAGGTTACAGAATCAAAATTCTGTAATATCCATCTGCAGTGGCCACATGCGTTATTAATGTTGCAGGGAACAATAAAGCTAGCGCAAAAAGTTAGGTATGAGTTATGATTGGCTTCTAAATAAGTGTTTACAAATCTAAATTTTTTTCAATTGGCCACTAATTTGATAGGGTGAGTTCTCCAATTTTTAAAAGCTTTTATCTTTTATTTATTAAATTATTTTTAAATAATAATATAATATAATAAATATATAAATCTCTAAATTATATAAAAAAATAAAACACTTGAAAGCTCAAATTATTTACAGACTCACCTACTTTCGAGTGATCGTGAAATGTAAAGTTGAATCCATTTAGATTGCCAAGGAAATAATACGTTTCTATCCAATGTCTAGCTACTACTTTCCTTTAAAGCCAAACGCAGAGCCAAATTTCTTTGCTGCAAGTATTCAATTAAGGTAAGCTCAACCATCTAGTGGACTATGACCTAAGCTAGTGCAGTGTATTATTATTGTTAAGATGGCTATAGCATCGTATAGCACCTACTAATAAGTTTTGTTACACCAATCTCCACCTGCATAAATCAATAATTTTATTTTTTGGTGAAAAAACTTGCATGAATAAATTATTTTGAATATATATATAAGTCGCTGATACTTAGCCTATTGCAGCTCTAATCAAACCATTCGACTGGCCTAACCTATCTAACAAAGTCTTTTTCCTTCTTTGTGGTTTGCTGCTCCATTGATTTATTTTCTATTCATTTTTCAGTCCATCCTTACCCAATTGTTAAAATTTCACTAGTTGGGAAGGCATGGTGAAGAATACAAGAGACAAAACGTATAACTAGAAACTACTAGGATGAAAATACAAAAGTAAAATAAAAGTTTGATTAGATATTTCCGTTGAAATTCTCAAACTGAAAAATACAGAATGAAAGACGGCATTGGCCATTGGGTACGTTTTTCTTCAGGAAATGCAGCACGAACTATGCTCTCAATTCAATGCGTGAGTATGACACTTTCATCCTCATTACCATAATATTGACCTATATTAGTTGGTTGATGCAGGGTGCATTATTGGTCAGCCAAGTGGCTTCACTATCAACCATATAGACCATTAATGCGCCTGCATTAGTAGCCTATAATATAATGGATTATTAGCTTCTAATCATATACCGCTATGCACTCATTAGAAGTGAGTTGATGGTTATGGCATTTTTTTTTGTATTAACTAAAGTATCCTCACTCTCTTTTAATACGAGACTAATATTTTTCAAGTCAGAAATATGGTAAAACCTTCATAATAGTAGAGACTCTCATAATTTAAATATTTGGCCTCATCATCTTAATAATGGTTATGACTTTAAGTAGTTAATAATGGTTATGACTTTAAGTAGTTTATAAGAGATACTACACTTAAACCTCTACATTTTCAATTTTTCTCTTATTAAATGAATAAGTAGGAAGTAGTATGCGCATTACAAACTATGGTGTAAGATTAAGATTAATTAGTACCATAAGATTGTGTTTGGATGAGAATTTTATGTTGTGATATTTTAAATCTTAAAAAATTACACTGCATCCAAACACGCTTAATGGAACATGATGATATTGGAACCAAATCTCCATGACATAAAACATTGGACTTAGTTTCTAGTTTTTTTTTTTTCAATTTAAAAAATAATAGGAGAAGTTTATTAGTTTTTTATTAGTTTTTTTTTTCCTTTCTTTGTTTCTGATTTTGTCTACGGGATAAAGGCAAGGCTGCTTCACCAAACTTTGACAGCCAATATAAATGCTTAAGGTGGGTGCGTTGCTAAAAACATGCAATAAGTCACAAACTGCTCAAAGAGGCTCATAAAAACACCGCTACAAAAAATTGTTCAGATATTCTTTCCCGAAAGTAATCTTCGAATTTATTGCATCAGCTCAACCAACTCTCCTAACGCCATCCCTTGGGTGTACACCTCTGTCTCCGTTAAATTCATCAACCCTTTACCTTTCTTACAGGCTTCAGATAACATAACACCCCACTTGTTATTAAGATCATCCCCCTGCTATACACACTTCTGAAACCCATATCTGCTGCACATTCCAGTTCATCACGATGCCGGAGGTGTACACTGTGGAGGTGGAGGAGGCAAGGCCAGCAACTCATGGAAAGCCATCAACAGGCCCTGCGTACAGGTGCATTTATGCCAAAGATGGTCTATTGGAGTTGCCTGCTCATTTAGAATCTCCATGGGACTTCTTCAGGTGACTTTGATATATATATATATTTATTTTAGTTTTCCTTTTCATCAAATGGAAATCAATAGAAATCATTCAATGTTCAAATGTTACATTAGGCTTATCTTATGCATATAATGCTGGCTTAGAAAACTCAAGGAAAGTCGTTTTGCTCTACTAAAGTGACACTTCTGAATCTGGCAAATCCTTCTTGAACCTCACTCAGTAGAAATCATTCAATGTTCAAATGTTTCGTTAGGCTTATCTTATGCATATAATGCTGCTGCTTATAAAACTCAAGGAAAGCCCTTTTGTTATTCTTAGTAAGGCTTCTGAATCTGACAAACCCTTCTTGAACCTCATGTTCAATCAGCATGTTATTGGGATCAGACCCAGTCCATCAATTTTCTAAAAATATATTAAATTGGCAAATCCTTCTGAATCTGGCATGTAATGTTCAATCATATCTTATGCATATAATGCTAGCTTAGAAAACTCAAGGAAAGTCGTTTTGTTCTACTTAGTGATACTTCTGAATCTGGCAAATCCTTCTTGAACCTCACTCAGTAGAAATCATTCAATGTTCAAATGTTTCATTAGGCTTATCTTATGCATATAATGCTGCTTTGAAAACTGAAGGAAAGCCCTTTTGTTTTTCTTAGTAAGGGCCGTTTATATTAATTTTTTTAAGAGTAGAAATGCTTTTTTGAAGTAATAAAAGTGATTTTTTTAGAAGTTAAAGAGTTCAAGCTTTTAAAAAAAGTACTTCATGTATAACAAAAAAGTACATAAAGTGCTTTTTTTAAAAGCTTAAACTCTTTAACTTCTAAAAAAACACTTACTTCAAAAAAATACTTCTACTTCAAAAAAAGTTAATAAACGGCAAACAAATCCTTCTTGAACCTCATGTTCAATCATAATGTCGTTGGGATCTAAAAATATATAAAATTGGCCCATGCAGGTCTCGAACCGGGCAAACAAATCCTTCTTGAACCTCACGTTCAATCATAATGTCGTTGGGATCAAAAAATATATAAAATTGGCCCATGCAGGTCTCGAACCTGCGACCTTCGCGTTATTAGCACGACGCTCTAACCAACTGAGCTAATAGGCCACGTGCAATTATTCATTAATTTGTACCTAATGATTAATGGGTTTCAAAAAAAGCTAGTCTTCAGGCTTGCAAAAATAAAATGGTAGACTCTTTAAGAAGTTTGAAAACTTAGTTGGTTTAAGCACTTCTTCTTAAACCGTTCTTAGCAGTTTTGATGCTTCCCTTTGCAGGGACTCTGCTACGAGGAAACCCAGCAATCCAATGCTGGGTCGCCGTCAAAAAACCGATTCAAAGGTACCAACTTTCATGTATTTCTGTTCTATCCATCATTTCTTATGTATAGCTTGGCCAATCTAGTTTATTGGAAAAAAAAATCCATTTTTTCCTTTAAATTATCTACATTATGTGAACATTCAACTGAATTCGCAGGTGGGTGCCTATGCATGGCTCACATATCAGGAGGCTTATGATGCTGCCATCCGAATGGGTTCTGCCATGAGGAGCCGTGGTGTCAATCCTGTAACCCTTCTTCTTGCTCTATCAAGATACTTTATATTGGGAAATATATTAAATTAATCTAACTAGTGGTTTTATATCACAAGGGAGATCATTGTGGCATATATGGATCCAACTGCCCCGAATGGATAATTGCAATGGAGGTATAGCACTTTGTTTTTGTTGGCCAAATTAAACTTAAAGTAACTTTTTAGTATGTTATCTACAGTGAAGGACTAAATAACCACTCAAAGTGGATTGAAGTGAGTGGTTATTTGATTCCTAACTGTAATTTTCCATCTAAAAAGTTCCCCTTGTTTGTATCATTATTCTTCAATTAGCACTACAAGGGCTGATACCTTATTAGTATATAATTAGCCTTATTAATTATTCCAATGGGACTTGACTTGATTCAAATTTGTTGTTTGCAGGCTTGTAATAGCTGTTCAGTAACCTATGTTCCATTATATGACACCCTTGGTTTGTGTTTTGCCTTTCCCAATTTGTCTCAATGTGCTTGCTTTTATTATTTCAAACTTTTCCCCAAAAAACTTGGGAACTCAAAATAGTTTTTCAAGTATCTCCTCCACTCATTCTGTCATTCAGCTAGGAAATGACTTTAACTTGGCTTTATTCCTAACAGGTCCTAATGCGGTGGAGTTTATCATAAACCATGCTGAAGTTTCGATAGCATTTGTACAGGAAAACAAGATTCCCTCTGTAAGTTCTAGTTCTTGGAGCACAACCTTTTATATCCGGGTTCTTCATTATTGTTTGGACGGAGTTTTATTTCACCAAGATAAACTGTGAGAGATTTTTTTTCTCTATATTATTCTGGATGCTACCTTCCTCTTAAGTTAGATACCTTCAACATAAAACTATTTCCATTGGCTATCAACTATATCTTGTCTCCTAAGAAATTGTAAGATGAGAAAGGCATTAGCAGCTTGTTAGATGAGTTATATACTTATATACATGATTTGTTTTCTGAGATTTCTGTAAGCCACTTGCTCAAAACAGTAATGTAAAATCAGGTATTCATATTTTGAAGTTGACAACATGTTACATCTATTGCCAGTCCTTTTTTACTTTGTTATTTACTGTACTTCTTGTAACTTTTAAGTTTTAAGTTATCCATTGAATTTCTTGAAGATAACTAGTTTATCATCTGAGACAGAATTGGGCATCTTTCTTTTTGTTTCCACTGAAGTAATGGCTGTTTCCACAGATTTTGTCATGTCTTGAACGGTGTTCTTCAAATCTTAAAAGTAGGTCAACCGTTGCTATTTTCTCTCCAGTTACTACTAGATAAAGGGTCTTTCCTTCTTTTAATGGTAACCAACCTCTGTAATATAATGGTGTAGCTATTGTGAGTTTTGGTAATGTTTCAACCACACAAAAGAAGGAAGCTGAGGAACTTGGTGTATCCTGCTCCTCGTGGGGAGAGTTTCTCCAGTTGGTATGATGTTAAACCTAATTTTCAATTGCCTATTGATGTTTAAAATTTGGAACCTGAGCCATTTTTATTGAGTATTATGAGATTTTTTTTAACATTTAATCCTGCATCTTTTCTCCAGGGAAGTCTGGATTGGGATCTACCATCAAAAAAGAAGAGTGACATTTGCACAATCATGTACACAAGTGGAACAACTGGTGAACCCAAAGGTGTCATTATTAAGAATGAGGCTTTCATGACTGAAGTGTTGTCTATTGACCAAATACTTTTTTTGACAGACAGAGTGGTAAGATAGCCATTTTTCTTGAAGGTTCCTTAGTTTCATATACTATTTTTTCTAGTTTGGGCAAACTCTGCCACCCCCATCTTTCATTAGTTTTATGTTATACTTTTTCCAGCTCGTGTTATACTTGTCCTGTTCTATTTCTTTTTTCTTTTTGTCTATAAGTTTGTGGGAGTTATAATATGTGATGATGATCTTCAGGTTTCAATTCCTATTCTACTTATTTATTTATAGAAGCTTCTGCGTACATCCATGTTGTCATTCTCACAGTAACATGGTGCTCAGGATGATGTTTATCTTTTAAGACTAGAATAGAACATGTGTACCATATCTTTTTTCCATGCATTAGACAAATTGTTAAAACCAATGCATGGCCAGACTTAATGAAGTTTCCTTGCATTATGCTATGGAAAGTAATGCTCATCAGTCCCCTCAGGGATTCATGTTAAATGTGTTATTCATATTCCAGATTGAGATGATGAGTAAAAAGACAAGTTTGAGTTTGTCATATTTATGCAATGGTAACTGCTGACAAGAAACAGATAATATGTACTATTTGAAGGGAACAGAAGACGATGTGTACTTCTCTTTTCTTCCTCTCGCTCATGTATATGACCAGATAATGGAGACCTATTGCATCTACAAGGGCTCCTCAATAGGATTTTGGCAAGGCGTAAGATTTGGATTCAGTTCTTACAAAGAATTTCTGGTTCATTCTTTAAGTGTTCTTTTTCAATGCTTCATATGGAATTTTCCATGTTAATTATTGCAGGATGTCAGGTTCTTAATGGAAGATGTTCAGGCACTGAAACCAACTATATTTTGTGGCGTTCCTAGAGTTTTTGACCGTGTTTATGCTGGTAAGGCAGAATGCTTCTTTCTCTTCTCTTGTCGTGTGCTTCCATTTTTTAATAATGTTATAAGCATTGAATTTAAGCTCCTTGTACTTATGTAACTTCATTATCCAATAAGCATTGACTATAAGCTTTGCGCGTGAAGGTATCAATAGCAAAATTTCATCTGGAGGAGCACTGCGAAGTACATTGTTTCAGTATGCATATAACTAGTATGTTTTACCAATAAACTCTTCAGTGTTTTAGTTTTCTATCCTAGTGTAAACTAATCTGGAATTTACTGGCAGCAAGTTGGGATATCTGGAGGAGGGTCTTGCACAAGACAAAGCAGCACCTCGGTTTGATAGGCTTGTGTTTGATAAGGTATTCTACTTTATCCAGTGATTTCTGTTCAGAAAGTATGGTTTGAAAACTAAAATATTGGTTTTATTGATAGATAAAACAAGCATTAGGTGGACGAGTTCGTATTCTGTTATCAGGAGCTGCTCCTTTGCCTAGGCATGTGGAGGAATTTTTGAGGGTCACTAGTGGATGTACATTATCACAAGGATACGGTATGGTATTTGAATCTTCTGCTAAGAAAGTTCAGGGGATTCTTTACGACATTTTGATGATGAGTCTTAAATACTGAATTTGATTAAAGTTTTTTGAGTCAAGACTAAATTTTGAAATGAAGTAGTCTTTTATGAGAAATGTTTCCATCCTATAAAACTGTTATAGCATGATTTTGCCATTCCTTGATTTTTTTTTTCATTCTTGAGGAGTCCATTCCATTGTAGTGGTCACATGTTTAATCTATGTGTATATTGTGGGTGTGTATGCCATTTAATTATGCCATATTTTTATTATCATTTTGATGTAACAGGTCTTACTGAAAGTTGTGGTGGGTGTTTCACAGCAATAGGCAATGTGTTTTCCATGATGGGAACAGTTGGAGTCCCTATGACAACCATTGAGGCCAGGCTTGAATCCGTGCCAGAGATGGGATATGACGCACTTTCCAGTAAAGCCCGTGGAGAAATTTGTCTGAGAGGAATTACCTTGTTCTCTGGTTACCACAAGCGTCAAGATCTTACTGAAGAGGTCTTGGTTGATGGTTGGTTTCATACAGGTAAATCCCCATGTTGTAATGGTTTAAAAGGGAATCTTTAAAGTCAATGAAGAATTCCCTTTTCCAGGCTTCATTAGGATTCTCCACTTGAACGTATAGGTCTTAATTGTTTTGGCACCACTCAGAATCTTGCAAAATTGACGCCCAATAGAATGACAGACATTGCTGAACAGAAAAAAATTCTTATTTAAATATTAAAGAGGTTTATGGACTGTTTTGCACTTGGTAATTTCCCTATATAAGCCATCCAAAATCACGCGTTGAAATGGTCAAAAGGAGCTTTTCATTGAAAGTTGAGCAATCTTACAAGGCATTCGTATAAGAATTAGTTCAACGTTGGTAACTAAATTTTGAATCCTGGTGAAGAGGGCACATAGGAAATCAAGATTGAGGTCTTTGTCATGAACTCCTAACTTTCTCCATTCTTGTTTTTCTTCTTATACTGCATATAGATTATTAAAGTTTCTACTTTGCTTCTAAATGCAGTGTTTTTTGGAATGATTTGAAAATCTTTGCAGGTGACATTGGAGAATGGCAGCCGAATGGAGCCATGAAAATTATTGATAGAAAAAAGAACATCTTTAAATTGTCTCAAGGTGAATATGTTGCTGTGGAGAATATTGAAAACAAGTATTTGCGATGCCCTCTTATAACATCGGTATGTTTCTGCATCAATCATAGAACATTCTGTAAAATTAGAGAAACAAGAATTAGATTGCATTTTTTGTTGGATGCTAAGTTTTTATAGGAAAGTTGATTTACGAAGTATCATCACAGTGTACCTCAATTATTAAATTTATGTAATTCAATAATGTATAATGGTTTTTATCTCGTATGCAGATTTGGGTCCATGGAAACAGTTTTGAGTCTTTCTTGGTGGCTGTGGTGGTCCCTGAAAGAAAGGTTCTTGAGGATTGGGCAGTGAAGCATAATTTGACTAATGATTTTAAATCTTTATGTGAAAATCTAATGGCAAGAAAATATATTTTGGATGAGCTCAACAGCACTGGTCAGAAACACCAAGTATGTATATAGAATGCCCAATTCCATGCTGCTAATTTCTTGTATTATGCTATGTTTTGATCTTGCTGGCTACATCTGACATGAAAGTTATTCTCTCAGCTTAGAGGTTTTGAGCTGCTAAAAGCAGTTCATCTGGAACCGATTCCCTTTGACATGGAGAGAGATCTAATAACTCCAACATTCAAATTGAAGAGACCACAATTGCTCAAGAACTATAAGGTTTGTCTCATGTTCTGGATCAATATTTCGTAACTACTAACTTTCTATTGCACGTTATAGTACACATTTATTTTTGTCAGTTGTTTCCTTAACTTCTTGAATTAGTAGTATGATTCACAATTTGTACCAGATGTGCATCACTTTTTGGTTATGAGGAAGCAAAGCGTATTATGAATTTCAACCAGACGTTGGAGTGCTTTACTTAAAATTAAATAAAATGTTACTCGTTGCCAACATTATTTGCAGGATTGTATTGATCAACTATACAAGGAAGCGAAGGGAACGATGGTGTGAGCCTGGTGGCAAGCGGGAATTTCCTACGCAACCATTCTAATTTATGGCATTTTCCTCAGAATCCATTTGGTTTCTTGTACATTTTAGTTCACTATGTATTGAGTGAAGTGAAAAGCTATAAACAGAACTGCTCCTATATTGAAACAGCAACTACGTATATCCATTCAGCCATTCTTGACAAGATTACTTAATAAGATTATTTGAAAATTCTGAAAAGCTAGAAATTTCGTGGGCCTTGCAACATCTGTTGTGCTCTTTTTTTTTTTGTTTTTTGACGCCAACTGTTTGTTCTCTTATTTAAGAATACTGAAATTAGGCAGAATATTATCATCTAATCCATAATTTTAGCCATGAGAATATAGTGGATTGCGGCACTGCTGAACCTGAACTTATATTTTCACACCACTATTAACCTTCTGCTTGTTAATAATGGTGTATTCTATGTTGATATTACTTACAAAATTTGGTGAAAACTAAACTTTTTAAGTGTGATGAAGATAAAGGATTTAATTTTAATTTACAGTTTATGTAAAATTTTATTATATTGTCATCTAATCATATGTTATCGTATTATTAAGAGCTAAATTTTTAAAGTAATTATTGTAATAGTTAAACACAATTCTTTTCATAATATATAATTAGATGATAATACATCAAAATTAAACACAAAAATAAAATTATTATTTCCGAAGTACAGAAAACAGATGCGTATTCTATCTCACATACTGAGTTTCATGTTCGGCGGGAATTCTCCCGTTAAAGCAAGGATTGCATTTGCTGGAAGCACTATGGCGTATAATGCGGAGGCGAATTATATTTATATCCCACAGGTAAGAGTACAACGATTTCCTCAAATCATATATGATTTGTGAATACACAAGAAGCTAGGAAGATACCAGATCAATCCTCTTCATTTTTATTTTTGACATTCTATGAAGCAAAAAGTCTTTCAATGACATTTGATTTCACATTTTTACACATGCAAACTATAGGGGACATGCCTGAGTCATGAAACGATGGCAGGGTATTTCTAGATATCAACTTCCGACAAATGAATGATACGGAAGACAATTGGTTTAATTCACACACATCAACCAAATCCAAATGCTGCTATGCCTGTACCTAAAAAAGGAAGAGCACCAGAGCCCAGACGGGATAGACTAACAGAAGGATTATGCCAATGGTATTTGATATGCCATTGGCTTTTGTGAAGGAGTTTCTGAAACCACCAGATGCCCGAATATGTTCTTGCAGCAAATAACATGCAATGATAAGGCATACTACCACCCCAACAACGTCGTCTCTGAAGGTGCTTGCAAATAGACTAGGAGCTACAACCATAAGAAGAATCAAAGCACCGGGCAATTCCAGCCAATCTGCAGTAACAGTCAAGACTGGTTACTAAATATAGTCAATGTTTCCTTGTACTTAGTTTATCATATATTATAGACTGATATATAACTTTGATATGATGTGGGTGAGTAAGGAAGTATGTTTGTTCTGGAATGACACAGATCACCAAGAGGAATAGCAGCACAATACTCGTATGTTCATTCAATGGGTTCCAGCAAAGAGTTTTCACTTTTCAGAGACACTAACTATATCGTGCATCTTATAAACGAGAGCAGGATTACTCTCAGCAAAATTGTACCATACCAGGGAAGTGTTTTGGAATGAAAAGCCTTAATACAACAGCAACACAAGCAATCCATTTCCCAATCTCTCCCCTGCGTAACCATGACAATAAGTGGCATAATAAGAAAAATGAAATTTGATATTGGAGAAAAATGATGGTACAAATTTGATAACAATAAAGCGTGACGGGCTAATCACCTGAAGACGCCGAAAATTAATGAAGGAAGGCTGAAGAAAATGTATGGAATGAGTAGTGATGTAAGAATGTTTGTCCTCCAGTTTGTACGATCCAAAATCAACAAATAACTGCAGTACAGAAATAAAAACTCTTATTTCATCAAAACGGTTTATCATAATAATCTCATCCTCTAGGCATAAAACAATCCACAAAAATATCAACCATACAATATTCGGAAGCCAAAAAGGGAAAAGCTAAAGCGAACATCAAGTAGATTCAAGAGTGTGCTTGCTTATGAAGTCAATCAGGATACTCTCTGGTTGGTTCTAATGACCAGTTTTTCCTATTTTGTTGTGCGATTTACTGTCTCGCAGAGCATTGACTTCTGTGTAGAAAACAGTGATACAGTAAAATTCGAAGTGTTCTATTAAGAATTTAAGACTTAAATTCTTTATATACTTCGATTTGAATACAACTTTTATTATTTAAATGCATATCCTTCGTAGGCTTCTATTTTAGTGAGAGTTGAACTGTTGAAGTGTTGGCAGTTAGTTAAAGTATAACTAAAAAAATGAAATCTCATAAATCATCATTGGATGGCTGAGTGTGCTAACATAAAAGGGGGGAGCAATCTAAGATAGTGGACCTCCTTTCTAGCAGTAATTTCTTGTCAAGAGAAAGGATCTTATCCACACCGATAAATGATCTATGATCGACCATATGCATTTCAAGTAAACAATGGATGAATAGAAAGACTGAAAGTGCATAGAATCAGTAACAAATAGCATAGAAACACAAAAGAAAGGTAATTCCCGAGAACAAAAATTATAGTCAGATATGTGACATTAGACTCAGTCACAACACGATAAGAGACTCATTCGTTCCAGCAGGCTTGACAAGCAAATCATAAAATCCAATATTGCTCTTCTGCAACTGACATGAGGTGCAAGTGATGAAGATGGGATTGTACTTCAAAAACTACAAAAATAAACGCCCCTCAAAATTTGACAAAGTTGTACAAAAGTTAAAGGACGCCCACTTGCACAAACATATTGCAAAATGGAAGAGATAAAACCATCACTTTTTATAGTCTGCAAATAAGAAAAAGATAGATAGAAATGGTTTGAGAGTAGAGTAAGAGCACATACATAGCAGCAATGGCAGCAATCAATCCGATGAAAGAGCCTCCAAAGCCTAAGCCACCAACTTTGATGGCATGTTGGGCGAGTTTGTTAGCAGCTTCACCCAGGTCCCTGAGATCAGAGTTGATCAATTGTGCTTCATCTTGAAAATCCATTGCCTTCCACATTTCCTCACGAACTCAGAAGAAGAAAGACAGTGACAGAATCGGAAAGGAGAGAGCGAAGATTACTATGGACTCTGACTTGATTGGCTCAGTGGCTCTAGGGGTGCAATGCAAACTGAAAGTACAAAAAATATATATATATTAAGCAAAGGTAAGGATCTACAATTCTACACCACGTGTTACAGGGTCCCTTCCGACTAGGAAAAGCCACGTGGTAGTTTGGTAACAGCATAGATGGGCTGGCGTGCCGGCTGGTCTTGTTTTCTCTCTCTTGATTTTTATTTTTTTTATTTTTAAGAAAGTCCTACAAGCAAGAAAACTCTGGTATCAAATTTATAATATATATTATATTAATCAAGACATGTAATTTAATTAATAAATTAAATTTTATATGAACAGATTTATATGAGATTTTTTATCTAGATACATCTTGTAATTAAGGCACAATTGATATTTCACGAAGATTGATTTTATACTAAAAAATATAAAAATATCTCATAATTTTATCAAAAATATATTTAAAAAAATGATGTAGAGCACAGATGAATTCGAAACGGAGTAGAAAGGATAAACATAACTTTGATGACTTATAACGTGTGGGACCCATATATATTATGAATGACGCCCATTAAAATTGTGTAGTCTGTGATCGATTCCCCGGGTTCTATATGTATATATATATATATATATATGGATCGCGTCATCTAGTGATTCCTTTCACTGATTTTTTATTGAAGAAACAAAGAGGAAAAAAACAAGTCGTCTGCCACGTAGCAAGTAGCAACTCCCTCATTGGCCCTATTGTGTGGCTAATATATATCACACGTCATTTGGGCCATATCATTAATATAATTCAACTGTTTGAATTAGTTTTTGTCTTTTTCAACTATTGGGGTTTTTTTATAAAAAAAAATATTTATTTTATCTTTATAATTTTTTTAAAATATATAATTTTTAAATAATATAAAATATTTTTTATAATTTTTAAATAATGTAAATTAATTTATATTAAGTCTTCATAATTTCATTTTAATTAAAAATTAAATTTAGTTAGTAGATATTATTTTATATTATTTAAAAATTATTAAATAATTTTATAATAATTTTAAATTATAATAATTAAATTAAATTATATATAAAATTATAAGTATTAATTTAACCTTTTTTTTCTCTCTTTCTTTCAAGTAAGAGAGAGTTTATGTCTTATGCACTGGATGTACTACCCTCTCCTTTGTTCTTCTATTGATGAAAATCTGATTTTGCTAAACAAATTTTAAAGGTATGATTGTGTTAATTTTTTGTTTTTCAGTTTTTAATTTTTAAACTTTTGTTAGACATATTTTTATTACGAACAAAGCATATGGACGTAGGGGTGTTCATTAGTTCGGGTTGACTCGATCAACCCGACAAACCAACCCAAACCAATTAAAAAAATCGGTTTGGTTCGGGTCATCGGGTCTAATCGGTTCCAATTCGGTCAAAATCGATCATGATTAGTTCGGTTCACGGATTTTGTATTTTATAACCCGATGACCCGATGAAATGACCCGAAGAGTAATAGAAATTTATATATTATCTTATTGTCATTTAGCTTTTCATTCATTTAAAAACTTAAGATACAATGATATATCTTTAATTTCTATTTTCAAACCTCAATCATTTAATTATATATATATATATATATTTATATATATATATATAACCTTCTTTGTGAAGCTTAATATATTTAATGTCATACATTTATATTACAAATGAAACTTATGATAATTTTAAGACGTTGAAATATTTATTCTCATACTTGATTTTACTTTTATCTTAATACTTGTACTATACTAAAAGACTTGTTTGCTTAAAATTCATATGTAATTGTCTAATTGAGTTTAAAGTATTTAGCAATAGTAGATTTGTAATTTTTCTATGTGAAAAAAATAATTGGATAACCCGAACCAAACTAACCCAACCTTAATCGGGTCGGTTTAGTTCGAATTGCTCGAAATTTTTTTTAGAAACCAAACCAAACCAATCTAATCAAAATTAATCGATTTAGACATTTTTTTTCCTAAAATCTAGATTGTGAATCGACCCAACCCATTAACACCCTATGGACGTGGGACTGGATTGTGAATCGAGAAGGCTAATAGGCTATCTGTAATTTCTTATATTTCTAAAACAAAAAAACCACAAAAATGCAACTTGGCACGTAGTAATATTAACCTTTCTATGTCGGCTCAGGGGACAAGTGGCAGCTATAGGTACTGCCGACAACATTGTTAATATTATATATATATATATATATATATATATATATATATATATATATATATATATATTGGGCTGGGCGATAAACATGGATTACACAAACACTGTTACGTTGATTACACATGATGAGTGTAGGAAGGCATCCAAAGGAGGATGTGACACCACCTTTGATTGAGATATCATTAAGATAGTTGTACAACATGCTTTCTCATACACTCTAAGGTAGTTGTGTATATATATATATATATATATATTTATATATATGTTAAGAAATTCCAGATATGTCAGCTTATGCACCCAATTGAGCTTTCCACCATCGAAGCTACTGTATTCCTGTAGAGAAACGTTCGAGTTGTTTTCATTTAGTTAGTTCTACTACAGGATTGTACGGTATTAAGTATACTTCCATTTATTACTAGCCATCATCCTATTGTCATATCTTACTTTTCATTAGGTTCCCATGTTGTGTCACTGTAGTGATCATCGGTTCACGTGAAGATACATGATTGGACATAATAATTATGAAGATATTTCACACTTATAAATAGCATAAACATTTATTAAAGGTATATGTACATATTAAAATTTTCACATTTTTTATATATTTAAAATTTTTAATATTAAAAAAAGAGAGATAAAATAAGAAAGAAAATAAAAAAAAATAAAAAAAATAAAATAATAATAATAATATGGAGATATATAAAAGTTTTAATATGTGAAAGTATTTTTTTATTATTAAAATACTACACTACAACTCTTTTTTTTTTTTTGGTTGGAAACTCTTATTTTATATATGCATAAAGTTCCTAAATTTCCTAAATGTATGTTAATAAATTAGTAAAAGTAATGCTATGAAAGAAAATTTTTTATCCATATGAAAAATTATACCATTTTTGTATGTCATTAAATTTATAATAACTCACTTTTTTTATTTGTTCAGTTTTGATTTATATATAATTTTCTTTTCCATAAACTTATTTATATTGTGCAAAAAGTTGAATTTACTTCCCAAGAAGCCTTAATAGATTCGGATGTATTGTCTTAAATACTTTCCAACCAGTTATCTTACCTTTACGTTACACGAATTGTTTTCAATTTCATATTAATAACTAAAAATTAATTTATTTTAATTTTAGCAAGGTTTATAATCAAAATATTTTAAAGATAATTTTTTATTTAATTTTTTTAAGCATAAAATAATTATTTCAAATATACTTCTTATAAAGTGTAATAAAGAGACTCATATTCAAATTTTAATAATTATATGGCTAGATTTTTTTATTTGTGATAATATTTGGGTGCACTTATGATTTAGGTTTGGATTTAATTTTAATCATCTGCAAGTGTAAAAAAAATTTACATTATTTTTTAATTATGTACTGACATATCATTAAAAGAATTAAACTTTTAAAATAATTATTGTGATAGTCAAACTCGCTTAATTATTTGAATATACTTGATTGATTGACAGTATAAAAAATCTCTATACTAGCAGTGGATCAACTATTTAGGTTTATATGCACAATTTAATACGTTCATGTAAGTTGAGTAAATAAAATACAAAAAAAAGTCATTTTAATTTACATTAATATGTTAATTGAGTTTTTTATGCATTTAAAATATATATACTTTTTTATCTTTCTTTTTTGTATTTTATAATTTTATTAATAGTGAATTCAGATAATGTTGACAAAAAAAATATTTATCCATAAAAGTAATAGTTAATAATATAAGTAATTACTTCTCAAGGTAATATTACATTTAAGAGTAAATATTTGGTTTGGTCATTTAAAGAGACAAGTGTCATTAGTTAGGTCCTTCAATGATAAATACATCAAAATGTCCATTCAATGTCAATTTTTGACATCAAATTAGTCCTTAAAAGTAATTGTTTAATGACCAATTTAATGTCAACAATTATTATAAGATAAAATTGATGTCACTTATATATTTAAATAATTAAAATAAGTGTTTACTTTACATTTAATAATTAATAGTATTATTATTCATAAAAAAAATTTAATTGTATCATTAATGGCTTTTCAAAGCAATTTTATTTATATAATGAATTCGGTATTGTTAACAAGATGTTATTTATCTTTAAAATTTGATAGTTAATAATATAATTAATTTCTTCTCAAGGAAATATTACATTTGATAATTAATAGTATTATTATTTATAAATAAAATTAATAGTATCATTAATGGCTTCTCAAGTAATTTTACTTAAATATATAAATTAACACCACTTTACATTGCATAGTATTGTAAATTCAACATTAAAAAAAATTATAATTATCGTATCTAATACGGAGTTCAATATTAGTTAACAAGCAATCTTGCTTACTAATTACTTTACCAAAGAAAGAAACTTGAATACCAAATTGCATTGAGAGAGGTCAACTCCTTAATAAATAAATTTTAATATTTTGAGAAATTAATTCTCACAATTACGTGCAGAGATATCCTGAAAAACAAAAACAAAATCTAACTGAATTAGTTGTACATGTTTATTATAAATATAAAATATCATCATCTGAATCATTTTCGAAGATTATAAATGAACTTGATTCTTTCCACCAAGCAATCATGATTCCTCATCTTTTGTTTTTCTTCTTCCTATTATGAGACTCATGATATTAATTAATTTGTCCATTTATTTTCTTTAGTCTTTACACTAGTTAATGCCTCCGTAAATTTGACGGATTTTTTTTTGTATTTTATATTTTATAATTTTTTCATTACATGTATTTTATTATTAATTTTTACACTTATAAATTATTATTTTAATTCAATATCTAAAGTGTGTGTGTGTGTATATATATTAAAACACCACATAAAAATATATATAAAAACGTATAAACATTGTATTTATTATTAAAATATCACCCTAGAATGCCAATTAAATATAACAATTTTACATTTTTCTTTTAAAACATTTAATTTTTTTAGCCCTGACATTTCTTTCTACTCAAATTATCAACAAAGTTTTAATTTTTTAAAATTCACATACATTTGATTTTAACAACATAATTTATATCTCAATCGACCAAACCCATTTAAATTTCAGATAAAATAGATAATTGGCGTTAATATGAGTTTTATGTAACAAACAATATTAGTTAGGAAGCACCAAAAAATATATTAATTAGGCGTCTCCAATTATTATCATCATCAACGGATAATAATCCTCCTGACACAATTCACCGGATAATTATCTAGTATTGATAACCATGCAGCTTGAATAGTTGGATTTGCAACACAATGAAAGCACCATGTTGTGGATTGAAAGACGTCATTTTTGCTTTACACGCTTAGGAAGAGAGCAATTTGAAGCAATAAATATTAAAATGTCAAGAAGAGAGAAAACGCGCAGGAAAACAGGAAAGAACAGATTTAGCAGAAATAATTTTAGCTGAATTAAAATAAAAAATTGACACATATAGGAGAAAGACAGTTTAAAAGATAATAGATATAATCGTTGAACATTTTAACAAAACCTACAGACTATTATAATTCACATTTAAAAATTTACTTGTTGGGATGTATGTACTGCCGGTCAGCTTAATTATAGATTTCGAGCAAATGTATAATGACAAAATTACAATTAGAAGATTCAAAGTTTATTTTCTTTTGTACCAAAAAAAATTTATTTTTTTTAAAAAGGAGTAACTTTTACCCTAAAAAAGAAAAAGATGAAGACGTTACTTTCATGTCCTGGACATGCGTGAAAATGTCGATGCATTGCAGAGAAAAAGACTGACCATTCCATGTGCAGATAACGGAACTATGTACGATGCATGATAATTGATGAAGTAGTTTATCGCTTTCGTCCCGTATAGATTTGATAAATAATTATAATTTAACAATTAAGTTAATAACAAAAATTTAATATAAAATTATTAAATAATATAAATAAATTAAATTTTATATTAATGTAAGTTGATTCACTTAATAAAAACATTATTGTTAATGAATGATATATATTAAATAATATATCAATACATATTTTTTTTTAAGGTATATGTTAGAAGTCATCACCACAATATATTTATTTCTTTTCATGAATTACATAAGACGGTAAAGTAAGAAGTTCAACATACACAATATAACTGAAACAATAACAAATGTAGCATAAGAAAATATGTCACAAATTAAAGAAATTAGCAAGAATTAGTTACTAGAAGTCGGAAAGCAATGCCACCTAAAATAAATTTTTTAAGAAATAAATTAGCAAATATGTGACACAAGTTTAACATAATAAAATACAATAAAATTAAGAAAGTATAAATGGGTTATAAAACTGTGAGAAAACTGATTTGATGAAACTTGTGTCTTTTCACATATTTTAGGTAATAGTTGTGAATGCTAACAGTGACTTATATAACTTGTAATGCTTCCTGCATTAGATATCAGTTTACATATGATATTATATTATGTCATTAACAACATCGCAGTTGGTCTAACAATGCTCGGTTGAGCACGATCTAATCCGATCGTTTTTTTGGCCAAGCGTGGTGTAGTTCCAATGTATAAAAAATTTAGGGGAAAAAATGTAAAGGAATGTGATCGATGGCCGAGCAATGTGGTCCCGATTGTGTTTTGGATGAGTTTGAGAAGTTGCTGAGAGTGGTGTGGTCGAGTGTGGTGTGGCCGAGCCTGATCAGTCGTGGCTGAGCCTGGTGTGGTCTCAAGGTTTGGGAAATTAAGAAGAAAAAAATTTATGAGCGGTTGCCAATCGGAGCGTGTTGTGACTGAGTCTGAGAAGTAGTGGTCGAGCAGTGTCGTCGCAGATGGTCATGTGGCTAGCGTGATGTGACCGAGCCTGAGCAGTAGTGCTCAAGCATAGTGTGATCCCAAAGTATAGGAAATGCAAAAAATAAAAATAAAAATTTGAGCAGTGATTGAGGCCAAGAGTGGTTTGGCTGACCGTAGTATGGTCGAAGCAATGGCATGGTCCATGTGTATAGGAAATTCAAAAAAAAGAAAAAAGAAAAAAATGTGAGCGATGTAGTGCTAAGGCTAAGCGGTGGTTAAGTGATATGGATTGAGCATGTCGTGGCTGAGCAGTCGTGTCTTGGGGTGGTGTGTTACCAGTGTATGGGAAATTCAAAAAAAGAAAAAGAAAATTTGAGCGATGGCCTAGTTCGATCGTGGGTGACTGAGTTTTACCAGTGTCAAAGAAGTTATGGTCAAGCGTGTTTTGGTCGACCATGGTTTGGTTCGAGCAGTGGTGTCGTCCGAAGGTATGAGAAATTTAAGGAGGAAATGTGATTGATTGCCGAATCTGAGCTGTGACAGATTGATATGGTTCGATCAGATTGTAACCTAGGGCGAGTAGTAGTGACTGAGCATGGTGTGAAAAAAATTGATTAAAAAGAAGGCTCGTGTTGTGGCTGAGAACGAGCAATAGTGGCCAAGGGTGGCGTGGTGTTAAAAAAGAAAAAAAGAAAATGTAAGTGGTGGCCAAGTTCAATCATGACCGACTGATGTCCTCTGAGACCGCATGTTTTGGTCGACCATGGTATGATTTGACTAGTGGTGTCATGCCAAGGTTTGGAAATTTTAGAGAAAAAAATGTGATCGATGACCGAGTCTAAATGATGGACGATTGATATGAACCAATTAAACTCTGATCGAAGTTAAACTCTGATCGAAGGTGAGCAATAGTGGTCGAACGTTGGGTGACCAAGCATGGTGTCAAAAAAATTGATTAAAAAAAGGAGTGTTTTGATGAGGGCAAACAATAATGTTCAAACATTGTGTATCTAAGAGTATTGTGAAAAAAGTAGATAAAAAAAAACCCCATATTATACACGGTTCAATGTTACGTGCGGTTAAGACAAAAAATGAATGAAAGATTGAATGATCATAAATTAAAAACTTAAAACAATATAAAAACCTGAAATTATTCCCGCCAAAACAAAAGAGAAAGCAAGTATCGTTATACTATATGATTTCGATTTGATTCTTTCCACTAAGTAATCATGATTCCTCACCTTTTTTCCCCTTTCATACGAGACTCATGATATTAGTTTATTTGTGCATTTATTCTCTTAGTGTTTACATATAATCGTTGAACATTTTAACAAAAAGCCTACAGACTATTATAATTCACATTTTAAAATTTTACCTAAAAATTTACTTGTTGGGATGTGTGTGCCGGTTAGCTTAATTAAAGATTTCTAGCGAATGTATGATGGCAAAATTACAAATAGAAGATTCAAAATTTATTTTCTTTAGAAGGGAACAACTTTTACCCTAAAAAAGAAAAAGATGAAGACGTTGTGTTCATGTCCTGGGCATGTGCGAAAATGTGGACGCATTGCACAGAAAAAGACTAACCATTCAATGTGCAAACAACGGAACTATGTACGATGCACGATGACTGATGAAGTCGTTTATCGCTTTCTTCTGACATCTGGTGTGTGGTTTCACGTGGTAATTGATCAGAATATAAAATGACATCATTAGTCTCGATCTCATTCACCGACTCATACACACGCACAAACTTATTCTTAATTTTCAAATATACTGATGGATAAAAAAGAAAACTCACAACACATAACCGACAAAATCAATCAAACCAAATACAAAAAATTAATAATAAAAAAATTTGCAAAATCAAATGGGATAACGAATTAAGTACGACTTGAACACGACGAAGAAATATAAAAGAAGCGAAATTCAAACATAAATCACTGCAAACATGTACCCATAGTAAATAATGTACAACTGTACCAGTCAACCAACCTCAGTCAAAATTCAAGAACCAAATGCCATACCTCACAAAATGCAACCAGCACTGGCAGTAGTTCTTCGATTTTGAAACCGAAAAAGGCAAAGAGAAAAAAAGCTAGTAAGAGACTTGATGATGATCAATAGCTGGAGGCCTTGGTGAGTGACTTGATGGTAACAGCGGGACCCAGAACAACTGGTTTAAACTCGAACGTAAACGTGTCATAACGTAAGAAGAACTCCACCAAGAATAACCTGCACATGAGCACCACCAGATTTTTAGCAGGACACTGTTTATTATCCGGTGTAGGCTCATCCGTCTCGCGTCCATTGGACCAGAGCACGTGCTTCAACAGCTTCTCCCCATCATCACCCACAAACCTATGGCCCACAAACTCCTCAGGATTCTCAAAGATCTTTGGATCCTTCGTAGCGAAGGGCTGATATCCAAAGATCATCTCACCCTTCTTGATCTCAAACGCTGCATCGTGGCTCTGCACCACCAGATCCTCCCTCGCCTTCGCGTACTGGTACGGCACCGCAGGCTCAATCCTCAAAGCCTCGTAAACCACCGATTTGGTCAAAGTCATCTTATCCAAAGCACCAAGAGTGACCCCACCTTCGTCCTTAACAACGGTCCTAATCTCATCAGCCAGCTCCTTGTGTAGACCCTCTCCACCCAATCCTAGCCACTTGATCAAGATCGGGAACTGGTTCACCAACCCACCGTAGGCGTTGAACCCCGCCGTGAACACCAGGTTGTGGCAAGCTTCGTCTCTCTTGATCCCAAGCCCTTCCGCTTCGTCCAGCGCCGCCTTCGCCGCTTCCCAGAAACCCTCGTAGAGCTTCTTGTAACCGGACTTCACGGTCCACGCAGGGAACGGAATCGTGCGGATCAAGAAATCTTCTACGTAGTTGAAAATCTTGGGCAAGCCAAGGGTTGCGAGGGGCGCAAGCTGAGCCCCAAGCCAGGTCTCCACGAGTTTCGGACCGTCCGACCCGATTTTGGTTTCGGACGGGTCCTTGTCGCAGAGGAGGCGGAAGATGAAGTTGAAGGTGGTGACGCCAATCGCGGTGTTGAAGCTGACTTTGCCGCTTTTGCCGGAGAGTTTGTCTTCGAGGTCGGCGAAGTGGTCGGAGAGAGTGTTGCGGAAGAGTGGGACGAAGGTGTCGTGTCGGGAAGAGAGGAATTGGAGGTAGAAGCGCTTGATGAGGGAGTGGTTGGGTTCGGTGGTGTCGAGGAAGGCGCAGACGCGGTAGCCGCCGGTGAAGTTGGTGGAGGGCATGAAAGTGCCGTCGAGGACGTCGCGCTTTTCGACCTTGGAGTTGTCGAAGAGAATGGGGAAGGAGGCGCCGTCGAGGAGAGCGATGACTTTAGGGTTGGAGGAGATGAAGGGACCGGGTGGCATGTTGGTTCTGATGACTGTGGAGTTGTACTTTTGGATTCGGGTGGCGAAGAACTTGTCACGGCCTTCGTGGTAGAAGTAGTCGTGTCTGTCGCTGAGGGGACCGAAGAAGGGAAGGCCATAGCTTCCCGGGATTGGTTTCACTGGGAGCTTCGAGGAACTGCTGTCTGAAGAAGCCATTGTTGTTTTGCTTGGTGTAATTGCTCGCTATAATTATGACGGAGTTGAGTGAATATATAAAGACTTAGGAACAGATTTTTTCCCAAAAATATCGGACCTGCGTGCAGTGCAGATATAATATATAATATAATAATGGTACGCTTCATCCATGATTGATGCCAACTACTCTACTCATTCATTTATTGTTTACGAGAAATTTTTATATTATTTTCACCAGTGTAAGGGAGTTGTTTTTTTTTTTTTTTAATTATTATTAAAAAAGATATCCACCCATTTAAATTGATAAAATATATCAAAAATAACAAAAATTTAACATCCTTAAAAATAAAAAATAATAAATCTGTGAATAAATTCACATAATTCAAGTTAATAGCATAATATGAAATTTTTTTTTACAAATGTGACAAAATTAAAGTGACCGGAATACTCATACTTCCTGATCTGTAATGTTGACGCTAAATTCTTGATTGAATTTATAATGGATCGAAGCTGATATATCAATCTAAACCAAACGACCACCGCACAAAGACAGAAAATCAAATGACGCCGCAACAAGACGACAAACAAAACATTGCTGTACTCAGAAGACGAAAATACAAAAAAACACGAAATAAAACCTAGATCTATGTGGAAAATCACTTATTTAAAAAAATGAGAAGAAAAAAATGTAGAGGGGTGATTCTAAGCCCAAAAAAATGGCCAAAATAAAAAAACATGAAATAAAATCCAGATCTATGTGAAAAATAACTTATTTAGATAAAATGAGAGAAAAAAAAAAGATGTAGATGGGTGATTCTAAGCCCAAAAATAATAGCCCAAATCACTCCTCCAATAAATGAAAAAAAAAAAGTAGATGAAAAATTAAAAAAACAACTAGAGTTTTTAGTAGAAGGGAGTTGTTAGGATAATCATATGTGAGGATATTTGATATAAGTTAATAATTATTTATTTACTATTAAATTTATATAAATATAAATAATAATAATTTATTAATTATTATTATAATATTTAAAATGTGTTATTAATTATTAATTATTAATTATTTATTAATTTTATAATAATATTTGATAATTTACCGTGCACGATATGGGTTATTCCCTTCTTTACATGTCGGGATTGGAACTGTAGAAATAAAGGTTGACTTACATGCAATTGTGATACCTTAGCTAGGAAAGCAATTGACCAAAACACGTTTGCCTTTTCATGTTTTTGCCGGCCAAAGGAAGTAACGGATATGCACAGATAATTAATGAGATTCGATACCAGGGAAAGAAGACCAGGGTAATGTGAGTTGCACGTTAAATTTTCTTATAATTATATTTTTAATAAAAATTGATTTTTTTACAAAAAAAATTCACGCAAATACAGATAATTAATTAACTTTTGTACATGGATGATTCCAGTTATATATAATTGGCCAAGAGCCATAATTGAAGAAGTACTATATTCCTTGGGAGCTTCTTGCTTACAGGGTTAAATCCTTCATAATGATTAGGATGATCAATAAGATGTATGTAGAAGATGAAGAGGATGGAAAGGAATATTATTAAGATGATGGAGGAAGGGCGGCAATTTGGCCACAGTACAGTAGATTATGAGACAAATTACCGAAATGCTACTCATTTGAAACATATTACCAGCGTACTGTCATTTTTGCCACGTGTATCACGTCAACACAGGTGGCGTGATACACGTTATCACGTCAACACGGGTGACGTGATACACGTCATCACGCCACTGGTGTTGACGTGATGACGTGTATCACGCTATCCGTGTTGACGTGATGACGTGTATCACGCCAACACGGGTGGCGTGATATACACAAAATCGAAAAAAAATAATAATAGATTAATACAACAATATAACCAAAGTCAAAACTTTGAAAAGCCATAACTTTTGATTCGTTTGTCCAATTTAAACGCATTTTATATCGATTCCATATAATTTTTCGAGGCCGAGTGCAACCTTAAATGAAAGGTTCATAAAAATGAAAAGGAAAAAAAATGAGTTTAACCTTGATTTTATGAAATACCCATATAATTTTCATAAAAAGCTTCATAACTTACAAAATAAAGGGTTTTTTGACGTGATGACGTGTATCACGCCACTCGTGTTGACGTGATACACGTGGCAAAAATAACAGTACGCTGATAATATGTTTCAAATGAGTGACATTTCGGTAATTTGTCTCATAATTTATTGTACTGTGGCCAAATTGCCGAGGAAGGGCATCTTTTAGCTTTGTGATACTAATATGTTTGTGCTGATTAAAGTTTTGCGTAGTAGATAATGGAGAGTACATAGAGTTCGAGGTCCCATAGGTAGGGAACTAATGTCGGTGATTGCATATAGGAATTGATTGTGGCGAGTCATGTGGTGTGGAGAATATAAAATAGTGATAGGGTAATAGTGATGGAGGAGCCAAAAGCTTTAGTGGTACAGTTAAGAGATAACTCTCACTTAATCCAAACATTTAGCTAGACCATCCCCACTTCAACAATTTATGTCGGATGGTCATCTACCTTTTTTATGTTTCTAACTTTTCATAGTTTCATTTCATTCATTTTTTGTTTTTATTTTTATTTTTTATAAGATTATGAAATGTTTCACATATTTTTTTAGTATAACACTAATTTGTACTCTTTCTTCAAATTCTGCAATGAAGTTCACGGGCGTTCGATATGTAAGATTTGATATAATATAATATAATTTAAGGTATATATATATATATATATATATATATATATATATATATATATATATATATATATATAAAGCGAGAGTAATAATGTGTTGCTTTGACTTCACCATAATTATTGCAATTCAATCTGAACAAAAACGTTTCATATATACTATAACAGATTTTAACTAGTAAGTAAGTATGAATTCAACAATTGAATGATTTTATAATGTTATGAGTTTAAACTTGTAGGAAAGTACTTTTAAAGAGAGGTATGAGTTGATGTGAGTTTAGTTGAGTTATATTTAGAGTAATTTTAGACCCAACTCACTCATAAAAATAATAATTTTATAATGTTAGGAGTTTAAACTTGTAGGAAAGTACTTTTAAAGAGAGGTATGAGTTGATGTGAGTTTAGTTGAGTTATATTTAGGGTAATTTTAGATCCAACTCACTCATAAAAATAGTAAGTTAGGTTTTTTATTTTGACTTGAGCCACCTGCCCCTCTTATATATGAGTTGAATTGTGTTCAACCCGTGGATTAAACTTGAACCTAAAAAAAAATAACATGTTAAAATAGAAATTGAAATTTATTCTGAATAACATAATATAAATTTTTAAATAACATAACATAAAACATAAGTTTCAATATATATATAAATGCTATGAACATAATTAGGATCAATACAAACAAACAAGAAAGGCACGTGTAAACCAATTAACCAATGATATTATAACTAATATCTACTTCCCTCTTTGATTTCTTGCAAGTCAATAACACTATAACCATTAACCATAATTAACAAAACTGTCAAAATAAATATAAGTTGAAACTAACAATGAAATAATAAATTAAATAGAAATAGAATCCTAACCAGTTTAATGACATACATATTAAATGATCAATTATTATGATCAATAACTTCATTTTTAGTAGCACACACATCTAACACACAAAGAAATCATGTAGCATTAGCAAACATTAACAATTAAACTATTAGTAATTGACTAAATAAATTAAGCAAATTTTATATAGTACACTACATACTTCAATTTTTTCAATTTAATCCATTTGAGGCCGTAGATCAATGTGTTTATTAGAAATTCTTAATCAAATCTAAGCACAAATCAATGTCTCAAATGTGTTGGGTTACAAAGAAATACGAAAAGGGTCAAGAACTTGCTCTTTAGTATTAAATACAATGTAATTTTAATTTAAAAATTCTCAAAAAATTAATTATCCAAAAAAATTATACTTATATAAGATTTTAAAAGCTCCAACAAAAAGTAATAACACATTTCAAAGAAAACAAAAAAAATTGAGTGGGTAAAGTTGAGTTTGTGCGGATTAGGAGAATCTCAACTTACAACCCGACCAATACATCTGGGGGTTTAGGTATTTTAAACACAATTTAACCCACAAATCAAAATCAACCCATCATTTATGAATTAAGTTAGATGAAAATATATGGGTTAATGGGTCAACCCGACCCATTATCCACCCCTAAGAGAGGTAGCCCAATATCTGAGAAAGGAAAAAAAAAACATGTGGCACAAACATCGATCAAATATTTTATCCTAATGTCAAGCTTCAAAAAGAAAATAATTCTAATATTGAGTCTTTAGTTAGTACTACTTACCACAGTTTGCTATACTCGGATACTCCTATTAACAGCTATGTTCTTGATCGTCCATATTTTTATTTACAATTCTTAATGATCCGGAGACTTACATTTTTATGGAATTTAGACAGTAGATAATGAAGCTTTCATATATAGTACTGGTTCCTTATCTTGTACTCTAATCGTTTCTTACTTTTCAATCATATTTGCTGGGCAAAGGTTATCAACTTATCATAGATTCGGGCTACGGTTATCCTAGATTCTATTGTTATTGCAGGAAACTAATATCTCAGAAGGACATTTTTGTTCGTCTGGCTGGTTTTGCAGTCAGACTGTCCACACTGGCAGTAGAACCAATGATCCGATTCTTTGATCCAATTGATCACTAGTGATTGATGAAGTTTCAAACGTATTAGTTATGGCTTAAATTCGAATATAAGATACGTTTGTTGTTAGGTAATCTATAATCTTATCATAAATTCTTATTGAGATTGATAATTTGTTCTAATCTTAAACTGAGGATGAACATTTTAACTCAATCTTTGTGACATGCCACCAAGCCACACTGCTAACCTACTTGTTCCGTAACAATGTGATCATGTAAATACAATTTATTTTGATAAATTTGCTTAGCAGCGCATATTTTTCTGGTACTACGAGATGATATGAAAGATATTTGAGTCGGTTATACAGAAATTTGGATAGAGGCACCTCTTGGCCCATCGGATCTCTTCTTCCCAAAAGCTCTATAAAACAGAGCGCGTCTAGATTCACAGAAAATACTCAATCTCTATTATTAATAAGCTCTCAATCAGGAAAAATTAATTAATTAATTAAAACAACAAATCAATAAAACATTATAAACCTCGCTGTTAATTTTGTTCCAACCGATCTAATTAATCAATCCCCTCTTTTTTATTCCTAGACGCAAGTACCTACAGGGCTAAACATAATGGCGCTTAATTGGCAGGGTGATAAGTTGCGGTAAATGATTTATTTAGCTCTTCGACGTGGAAGAATTTGTGCAGGATTTAGTTTATCAAATAGAGTTATCTTTGTACCAAAAATAAAGTTTCTATTAAAATTTTGATTATCTCTTACTAACTGAGACCATTTAACAGTGTTAAGCGGTTGCCATCTTATGTGGTTAAGCCTATTTTGAGTGGCATTACTACCGATTACCGAGGACTCAGTACTACAGTGAAATTAAAGTTTGTTCTCTCTTCAAAAATGGAAGAATCTCAATTAAATATATTAAACAATTTTAACTTTTTTTTTTTCAAAGGATACTACCGATTTTGTATTCAAATCTTCTTCGAGTGCTTTTTAATTAAAAATTAAGAAAATTTTCGTAGTCCTTTTTAGGGATGGACATGTCAGGTAGACCATGAACCCACACGTTTTTACCTAATCTAACTCATAATTGACGATTGAGTTTGGGTATATAGGTTGTGTTAAGTTTAAAATAGTCAAAACTCACAAGGTATGAGTCGGGTAGCGAGTTAAGACTCCCTCAACCTGCACAAACCTAACTCAACCACTCAATTATATATATAGGGATGTGTTATGACTTTTTATTAGAGCTTCCAAAATCTTATATAAGTTTATAATTGCTTAGGATAATTAATTTTTTTAGAATTTTTAAATTAAAATTACACTGTATTTAGTATTGGAGGGCGCGTTATGGACCCTTTTGTAGTTTTTTGCAACCCACCATTGTTGATGCATTGATTTGTGCTTAAAACTAATTAAAATTTCTTGATAAACACATTGATCTGCAAGTTCAAATGAAGAAAATTGAAAAAATTAAAAAAATTGAAGCAAGTAATATACTATATAGAATTTGCTCAATTTATTTAGTCAATTACTAATAGTTTAATCATTAATGCTTGCTAATGTTTCATGTTTCCTTTATATATTAGATGTGTTTGCTGGTAGAGATGAAGTTGTGGATCCTAATAATTGATTTTTTCAGATTTTTTCATTTAACTGATTATGATGTTAGTTCCTTTTAACTTATTATTTTATTATTAGTTTCAATTTATCTTTATTTTGACAATTGTATTGCTTGTGATTAACGTTATAAAGTTATTAACTTATAGGAAATCAAATAGGAAAGAATGCGTTGATTATAATGTCATTAACTAATTATATTACATGAGTCTCTATTATTTGTTTATGTTAATTGTAATTTTAATCCTAGAGTTATATGTACCTTAAAATTTATATTTTATGTTATGTCATTTTAAAATTTATGTTATGTTATTCAAAATAAATTTTGATTTATATTTTAGCATATTATTTTTTTTTGTTCAAATTCAACTCAAATTAAACCAAACCTAACTCACATATGTTGACTAATAAATGAATTCCCTTAATTCTGTTAAGTTTTTTTTGGTTATTAGTTCAGTTTCTGTTACGTTAGTTCAGTTTCTGTTTTTTGACAATTGTCATGTAGCTTAGCTGGCTCCCATTGTGCAGACTCATCAATATATATGGTCTTGTACATGCTAAGTTAATTAATGAAAAATCTGAAATGAGATTTTCTCTCTCAGCGTATTCCTGTATTTCTCTCTCCAATTTTTCAGTGCAACTCATGGAGAAATTTCACATGGTATCAGAGCTCCTTTCCTAGGGGCTCTGCTACTGCTGCGTCTCCCTCTGATCTTGCAGTTCATCAGTTCAGTTCTTTTCTTTCGATCAAGAACCTCTGTTCGATCTTGAAGATTAAAGATAGAAAAAATGGCAGAAGTTGCTGTAAATGGCTCTGCGAATGGAGCTGGTGATGCTTCAAGTCCTTTCTTTATGCATCCTAATGAGAATCCAGGCTCGATTCTAGTTCCAAGTCTGTTGAATAGTGAAAATTACCACCAATGGTCAAGAGCCATGTTTATGGCTCTCAAATCGAAGAACAAGGTAGGCTTTATTGATGGTTCTTTGATAAAACCTCCACTCGGTAGTCCCAATTTCTTGTCATGGAACAGGTGCAACACGTTAGTCATGTCATGGATCACTCGTTCAATAGATCCATCGATTGTCCAAAGTGTGCTCTGGATGGAAACAGCAGTTGATATCTGGAATGATCTTCGGGCTAGGTACTATCAAGGTGATGTGTTCAGAATCAGTGAATTGCAAGAAGAAATGTACCTGTTGAAGCAAGGGGATTCCTCAGTGACAACTTACTATACTCATCTAAAGGGAATATGGCAAGAATTAGAAAATTTCAGGCCTATTCCCGGGTATTCTTGTCAGGTAACATGCAGTTGTAATCTGATTCCTACAATCAAGTCATATAGAGAAAATGACTATGTAATCCGATTCTTGAAAGGCCTCAGTGAGCAATATTCTACGGTCAGATCACAAATCATGATGATGGACCCTCTCCCAAATATCAGCAAAGTTTTCTCATTATTGATCCAACAAGAGAGACAAATGAACTCTCAGTTAAATGATTCACGAGCCCTAATCACCACTGCTGAATCAGGTGGCAGAGGAAGAGGAAGTGGTGGTAGAGGAAGTAGAGGAAGAAACCAGAATTCTGGAGGTAGAAACCATGGAGGCAGGGGAGGGGTTTCAAGGTCTATACCTACTGCAATAAAACTGGACATATGGTGGATACTTGCTACAAGAAGCATGGATATCCACCCGATCTTGAAAGAAATGGTGCAAGCCGTGTGGCAAACAACTACACCATGGAAGAAGACATCCAAGATGATGACACTCATTCTGACCAACACAAAGAGATACAAGATGAGACTGCAAGACCCTTCTTTACACCAGAGCAACACAAGGCACTGTTGTCTTTGTTACAAATGAGCAATACCACGTCCCATAATGCAAATCAGATTGTTGCTGATAAATCAGGTACAATATGTACTATTATGAGTTCAGAAAAGTCAAAGTGCTGGATATTAGACTCAGGGGCCACAGATCATGTGTGCCACTCTATATCATTTTTTCATTGTCACAAGAAAATCAGACCAATTTCTGTAAAATTGCCAGATGGGACTCAAGTGGTGACTGACATAGCAAGGACAGTATTCTTTACTGAGAATTTATACCTTACAGATGTTCTATACATTCCTAGCTTCACTTTCAATTTAGCTTCAATTTCAAGATTAACCAAATCCCTTAATTGCAAGCTAACCGTTACTAGTACTGCTTGTCATATACAGGACAACCTTACATTGAAGATGATTGGTGCAGCTGAGTTAAAGGCTGGATTGTACTCTCTCAGTCCCCAGACCATGTTACAATTCCCTACTCATTCTGTAAATGTTCACTCTATCAACTCTCTCAATTCAAATAAATGTAACCTTTGGCACTTGAGATTAGGCCATCCTTCCCATGTAAAACTTACTCAATTGAATAAGATTTTTCCTTATGTGAATTGTACTGCACCTCATATTCCCTGTGATACATGCCATTTGGCTAAGCAGAAACGATTAGTTTTTTCTAATAGTGAGTCAAAATCTGTTCATCCCTTTGACCTTCTGCATATGGACATATGGGGACCCATTTCATCCCCATCCATGATGGGACATAGATATTTCCTTACTGTAGTAGATGATGCTTCTAGACATACATGGATCTTCTTCATGAAACTAAAATCTGAAACCTCCACACACATTAAATCCTTCCTGTCTTTGGCAGAAACACAATTTGGAGTGAGGGTTAAGACAATTCGATCTGATAATGGGGGAGAGTTCAAGCTTAGCCAATTGTATGCAGATAAGGGAATCCTACACCAAACCTCATGTGTAGAGACCCCACAACAAAATGGGATAGTTGAGAGAAAACATCAACATATCCTTGGTGTGGCTCGTGCACTCTTATTTCAATCACACATTCCAAAGATTTTTTGGACACATGCTGTTAGCCATGCTGTATACCTCATAAATAGATTGCCAACCCCATATCTGTCCAACCAGTCCCCTTACCAAGTCCTATACCAAACATTGCCCACTATTTCTGATTTAAAGGTTTTTGGATGTTTGTGTTTTGCTTCTACCCTTACTGCCAATAGAAAGAAACTTGATCATAGAGCAAGAAAGTGTGTCCATCTAGGCTTCAAACCTGGCATGAAAGGTTACCTTTTGTTTGACCTCAAGTCCAAAGAGTTTTTTGTGTCTAGAAATGTTGTTTTTTATGAAAATTCTTTCCTTTATCAGTCATCAGAACATCAGTCTATTACATCTACCAATACCTCCTCATATCCACCAATTTATTCCTACAATGATGATCTCAGTTTTGACCCTTGGTTCGACATCCCTCAACATGATACAAATCAGTGCAACCTTCCCCAAAACCCACCAAGTCATCCTTCTCCTTTGGAGTCTCTAGAGTCACCTCAAGTTCCCCATGTCAGACAGTCCACTAGGACTCGAAAGGCTCCTTCTTATTTGCAAGACTATCATTGTTCTCTAACATCTTCAACAGCCAATGACTCAGCTCCCACATCCTCAAGTAATGTCAGGTATCCTCTTAACCAATATATCTCTTATGATAAACTGTCCCACAAACACAAACACTTTTCTCTCAATATTTCATCCAATTGTGAACCCACCACCTATGCTGAAGCTGTCAAGCATCCTTGTTGGCAGCAAGCCATAGCCAATGAATTAACAGCTCTTACCAAAACCAATACATGGACACTCACTAGACTTCCTCCTCACAAGAAAACTGTGGGTTGTAAATGGGTCTTCAAAGTGAAACATAATGCAGATGGATCCATTGAGAGACATAAGGCTCGTCTCGTAGCCAAGGGTTTTACCCAAACAGCTGGCCTTGACTACCTAGAAACCTTCAGCCCAGTTGTCAAGATGACCACAGTACGCGTATTGCTTTCCCTTGCTGATTCCCTTGACTGGCATTTACATCAATTAGATGTAAACACTGCCTTTTTGCATGGAGACTTACTAGAAGAAGTTTATATGGAAGTTCCACCTGGTTTGAATGTCCCAAGTTCTGATTTGGTTTGCAAATTACAGAAATCATTATATGGCTTGAAGCAGGCCAGCAGGCAATGGAACTCAAAATTGACTGAGACATTACTTGACTCTGGTTATGTTCAGTCTAAGGCTGATTACTCCCTATTCACCAAGTCCTCTAATTCAGGGTTCACGGCCATTTTAGTGTATGTGGATGATCTTGTCCTTGCAGGCAGTGACCTTGATGAAATAACCAAAATCAAGAGCACACTTGATCAAAAATTCAGCATCAAGGACCTTGGAGAACTCAAATTTTTTTTGGGTTTTGAAATTGCTAGATCCCACTCTGGCATTGCTCTGTACCAAAGAAAATACACTTTGGACCTATTCCAAGAGACTGGTTTATTGGCCTCTAAGCCATGCTCTACCCCTATGGATCCAAATCAAAAAATCAGCCAAGAATCTGGAACATCTTTGCTTAATCCTTCTGCTTACAGACGCTTACTGGGCCGCCTACTCTACCTCACTCATACCAGACCCGATATATGCTATGCAGTAGGTAAGCTAAGCCAATTTCTCTCTACACCAACTACAGTTCATCTCCAAGCTGCTTTGCGAGTTGTCAAGTTTCTCAAAGGGTCTCCTGGCTTAGGTTTATTCTTCCCCAAAGATTCCCCATTGTCCTTGAAGGGATTCACTGATTCTGATTGGGGTGCATGCCCGGACACTAGGCGATCTGTAACTGGCTTCTGTTTTTTTCTTGGAACTTCTCTTATTTCCTGGAAGAGCAAAAAGCAATCCACAGTGTCTCGGTCATCGGCTGAGGCTGAGTATAGAGCATTAGCTCAGGCCGCGTGTGAAGCTCAATGGCTGCTATATCTTTTGCAGGATTTTCAGATTTCTCATCCTAAACTAGTTGTCTTGTACTGTGACAACCAATCTGCTCTTCATATAGCTGCCAACCTAGTTTTTCATGAGCGGACAAAACACATCGAGTTGGACTGTCACACAGTCAGGGACAAAGTTCATACCGGGATCCTCCATTTACTTCCTATTACTACTCAGCATCAAATTGCAGATGTCCTCACCAAACCACTCCAACCCGGTCCCTTTTACACGCTTCATGCCAAGCTTGGAATGCTCAACATCCACATTCCAGCTTGCGGGGGGGTATTGACTAATAAATGAATTCCCTTAATTCTGTTAAGTTTTTTTTGGTTATCAGTTCAGTTTCTGTTACGTTAGTTCAGTTTCTGTTTTTTGACAGTTGTCATGTAGCTTAGCTGGCTCCCATTGTGCAGACTCATCAATATATATGGTCTTGTACATGCTAAGTTAATTAATGAAAAATCTGAAATGAGATTTTCTCTCTCAGCGTATTCCTGTATTTCTCTCTCCAATTTTTCAGTGCAACTCATGGAGAAATTTCACAACATATAAGTTGATTGGATTGATTCGGGTAAAAAAAAAAATTCCAAACTTAACTTAACCCATGTCCATCCTATTCTTTTCTTTTTTTTTTTTTCACGTGAAGAAAAGGGTTACAACTTGCGATCATTTAGGCCCATGGTTTGGTTGCTTATATATTTAGTCATTTATTGTATATACTTCTTTTTCGGCTAAATTATTTTGTTGTATACTATTCATGCGTAATTTTTGCTCCCAAATGGATGCCCCGCTGCGTTTCCCTGTTTTCTACCTCCAATTATCATTTCGAAACAGATGGGGTTTTTTATTCAAATAATATAATTTTTAAATTTATTATCAAAATATATATTTCAAATTATTATTATTTTTATCATGTCAAAACTTTTTTTCTACGTAGATTGCATTCTCACAACACCCATGAATCCATGTAACGCAACAAAGGATTAGACATAATAAAAATAATAGTATTTTAAAAAAATAGCATGGACATATATATATATATATATATATATATTAGTAATAAATTGAAAAAATATTATACTATTAAAATAACCCATCCAAAAGCGTACAAGTTCTATTTGAAAAATAATAATACCAGGTAGAAAACGGAGGAACATTTTTATAAAATTATTATAAAATAAAAATTGCCACATTTGTTCAGAAAATCACTCATTACTTTACACAAAATTACTACATTCATATTTTTATTTATTTGTAATTGGAAAATTAATTTGTTGGACACAACCAAAGTTACCTCGTATAACAATCGACATCATTGTAAAGGTTGGACAAAATGGCTGCATGACTTTGTCAGCAGCTGGTATTGTTCGTTGTTTTGTATGAAGAACTTAAAAACTAAGGGTATTAAAGTTGTGGCTGTAAATTAACTTCAATAAATGTACATACCAGGCACATTATAATGTTGGATTTCAAGTTTCTAAAAATCATATAGCAGCATCATGTGGTAACAATCCCAATCAAGCATTAGAAGATGGACACATCTGGCGGTGGTCCATATACAGTCATCCAAGAGAGTGGAATTCGCCATTTGCCACCTTCAGTTCCTGAAACGGCAATTATCAGAGATATTACCGATGAAGTTTTTTTTCAATTTTTACTTCCAAGTTGCAAACATGTCTAGTCACTAATTACCATAAAATCTTTTACTTTTAGGATTTGGACAAGAGATATACTAAAGGGGAATTGTACAACAGCTTGCATTGTATGTAGGAATATTTATCATTCAGATGTATTGGTAGATAATTGATACTGATATGAGAAATTGATCTCTGCTAGAAAATGATTTCCGGAGAGTAACATAGCCTCGATAGAAGTGAAAAGTCAGCCTAGCAAGAATATCTTGTAAGTTTTTTTTTTTTTTTGGGGGGGGGGGGGAGGGATACTGAATCATAATATCCTTGAAAAAAGATCTTTGGAGTTTGGACTAATCATTAATTCTGTTATGATAGGACAATTTTTTGGGATAAACCATCAATCCATCAACTTCACAGGGAATTTATTCAAACAAACGCCTTGCTTATTTAGCTGAATCACAGATAATAGATCAAAATTATTATAACAGAAAACAAAGATAAATAAAGCTCACCAGACGTAGGGAGACTCAGCCTTAGAAGTTTGCATACTGCCTCGGATAATTGAAAAGCATCAGATATGTTGTCTCCTTCTGAGCAATAACATAACAAGCAGGTGACCTTCAAACCTTTAGCCTGATACATTAAACCAAAACCTCATAGTCATCAAATCCATATTAATGTTCTTTTTCTGCAATATTGCAAAAAAAAAAAAAGGTAATGGATAACCCACCACCACTCATCTTATTTTTATTTTTGTTTATTTGGTGAGCAACTATTATATTTCACCATTCTCTGATATGCCATGGACAGAGAATTACTATTGATTAGATATAAATTAAAAAAAAACAAGTAGAAGTAGTTCGTGACAAAAGGCACCAATCATTAAACAAATAAATTACAAGATGAGAACATTTCTTTCCCTTCCTCATTCCTCTGTTTAAATGATTACGAGAGTAACAAGAAATATGACTGATCATCAAAGTTAAGCTGCACGAGTGTTACCTTGAGAAAAGAAAAAAGTGCAGCAAAAGGCAAGCTAGCATAATAATTTTCTTCTTCTAGTTCATCTTCTATAGAAATAATATCTTCCCGAGTTGCATTTCCTTCAGCTAAATTGCTAAGATATTTCCAATGCTTCAGAGAAGGGTCATACTCCTGAAGTTTCTTCCACCCAAGCTGTTCACAGTTTTCATCTGTTCCATTGCTGTTGGCACTAGAGAGGTAATATATCTGCAAACCACTAATATGATAGCCAATAGAATCAGACACGGGAAATATCCCAATGCAATTTCCTAGACCAAGCCGGATTCTTACATTTTACAAGATTGTCAAGGTGACAAAGTTAGGACATAATCTTGATGAACTTATAATTCGAACAAGTAAAAGTGACAATCACACAAACGACTGAATTGAATAGCTTAATAATAAAGAAGTGATATTTCAAAATATTACTGCCTCACCTTGACATGTCAACTTTTTGCCACTTTCCAAAATCTAAGCTGGAGAGAACAATAATATGCTTCTTCCCACTACCAGCAACAAAATCAGCCAAGTTTTTCGCAAAATCAACCATCATACCCTATTCAAATGGCCATGTATTAATTGCAATTTCTCCTTCCATATTCCAAAATTACTTGTGTCAAGTCAAGCATTAAAGCAAATACAAATCATCAAGCATGGAACTAACATTAAGGTGGAGTGTAGCACAAAATATGAAGAAGATCAATAAGCAATCATGCAAAGTAAATTGTAACTTACTCCAGCCGAACCACTAATCAAACACCCACAATCATATCTTAGTGTTGATCCAAATATTAGGCGGTAATTATACATAATGTTCTTCATAACAACTAAGATACCCTTAAAATTGGAGGTGAAAATTGCAGAGATGATTTTTCATATAAAGCTCATCCCTGAATTTTTCACCTCCATTTAAGGGGACACCAAACTGACTCTAAAAGAAATATGCATAGCCTTAGACAACTATGGATTAGTAGTGCGACAGACATGATGTCCAACAAGGAAAATTAGGAAATACACAATAACACTAGTCCATTAAGGAATCCATCTATTAGTAAATCTATGGTAGTCCGTTCATTAGTCCCAAAGGAGATAATGATGTCCATCGTTGCAGGGAATAAAAGTTAGGAGACAACCAGCGATAACACTCAAGAGTACAAACTTGAAGGACAGAAAAAAGTATCCAAAATTAATGCTCATGCATAGGTACACAAAAACAATTAACATTCAAGCCTCAGCTTGTCCACATTAGAATTCTATTACCAAGCACGTAGTTTATGCGTAAGCATTAAGTAACTAAACTCCCATTCAAGCAAAATCCACACATCACAAATCACTTAATGATAGCCTGAAATCACTATATTAGACTCAGGCAAGTAATGTCATATGAAAGAAAGGAACAGAGAAAATGCAGCCTTAGGTGATACCTTAACCACTGGGGATCTCTGTTGGATGATAGTGAGAGCATTCGAAGGGGAGTCATAAGCTGCAAACCCAGTAAAAAAAAAGTGATAAGAAGAAAGAGCTGGACACTTTTAAGAGCAGAAAAATTGAGATAAAATAAAAAAATTATACTAGTCAGAAAGCAAATAATAAGCAAAGCAGCACCTTCAAGAGGAAGAACAAGGTCTCCTTGAGGAACCGGTCCATAAGCATCATTGCCAACACAGGGGAGAACAGAAGGATCATCCAAGTACCCAACTCTCTCTGCACCCATATTTGAAACCAAAAGGTCTGCTGCTAGCTGCCCCACATTCCCAATGGACAGGGCAGGCTATACACAAACGCACAAAAAAAAAAAAAAAACACAATTAATAATCGGGGTAGAAAAATGAGATAACCCCACAACTTTACCTGCAGCAATTAACTGAAAAGTTAATGTCTTTTTCTTGAAATAGAAGCAAATTTATGTTCTTTCGCCATGCATTTGAATTGAGAGATTCATAACACAGCAGTGAGAAAGATAGAGGAATGAATTGGAAAAACCCTAGAAAAATTATACAAACCAAAATCAAAGTGGAGCACTCTTCATGAAGGTGCTTCCCTTCTTCAGGAAAGAACTCCATCTCCAATGCGAATGCTGAAATTTGCTACTTTCTTGTCTTGTCGCTCTTTCTGCTTTTGCTGCCCTTTTTATTTTCAACTTGGAGAAGACGAAGATGGTTTGGGCTTGGGCTTGGTCTTGGGCTTTGGTTTTCATTTCATGCAAGTTGAATCGGTCTCTTTTAATAGTGTTCAATTTTTTTTTCATGATTTTATTTAGTAGAAATTATAGGCTTTGGGATACCGGTCACTGTTGAACTTATAATGGGCCTTACAACAGATTCGCATTCCTGGCTGGACCTATCTCTGGTTCATGAAATCATTTGGCCCAATTCACAACGAAAGAGGGATTCGCTAGTCGCTAGAACATTTGGATATTGATTTCCATTTTATGCATGAGAAAGTTGGTCCTAATTTGCTTCTTGTTCGCTACATGCATTGCTGCAAATATTTTTACCAAATGTCTCTCTTCTTGGTTTGCTGTTCTTGGGAGACAAGTTGTCGCTGATTTTCTTCCGTACATTTTGAGAGTGTGTGTTAGAATATCTATGTATTAGCATTGTGGATTAAGGTTATTATCATTATATTTTAGAGTTAAGGTTAATTACTTAATTGTGTAAATCTATTAAGAGTTTAATTTTAATTCACTGTTATTGTAAAGTTTTTTTACACTGTCATTCAATCATGTATTGCCAAATTGTTAAAATAGTTTGACTATTACAATAACTACTTAGAAAGTCTAACTTTTTTAACAATATGCCAACATATTATTAGATAACAGTATAAAAAAACTTTATACTGATAGTAGATTAAAATTAAATTCATCTATTAATATTATGATGTATTTTGTTATTATATTTATATAAATACACAACTCTTTGGTTTGATATGAGATCCATTCTTACACTTTATCTGGCCGTTTCATTGGCAAGAGTTACGTTTAGGGGTTGCTGTGTTTGATTCTGGCTACGGGGTTACGTTGCTCTAGTTTTCAACTCACTCAGAATGCAAAACTCAATTAAAAGCGTTTATGAATTATGATAGCTCTAGAAATTGCAATTATTGATTTTATCCATCCCAGCATTATATCCTCTTCGGAAACTCATCTACAAAGCTTTTGTACACTACTGTACTGTCAGTTGACACGTACACTAGAGTTCCTTGAACAATAATCCACTTGACCCCAGAAAGAAATTAATGAATGAAATTAATCCAATTATAGATGATAATCCGATGGCAAAGCAAGTTACAAATGATCATAAAACAATTCATAATTATCCTTTATTATTATATATAATGATATAGACACGAAGGAACGTCAATCCTCATTCCATCATTGATCAATAACGGAGATATTTTGTTTGTGGATTGAAAGAGGAGCTTGGTTGGGTTACTCAGAGACACTGCTTTTTGGCTAGCCAATAGCCATGTGTACAGCACTAACAGCGATTAGTGGCTACCATGTTTGATTTGGTTACCTTGGACACCCTCTTGTCTGCTCCAATGTCCCTTTTGGGTACCCCAACGTCAATATTGTCCAATAATACTGTAGCAGCATGCCAAGTGTAAAGCACTTTGATGGTTCATCATTTGCAATCTAGAAGTGGAAATTCTAGATCTGCTCCCCATTCTTCTGATATTTTTCTGTAACTCAATGATAGCAGCAATCACAGTTGGACCCACCTTAAAAAATGATTTGTCGACTTGGGAAATACTGAGTGAACAGGAAGAGTTTATCAGCAAAATTAATGTAAGATCAAGCATTAGGTGACGATTTGAACAATCTCAAGTGGACATTGAAGTGGCGTTTCAATTAGTAGGAAGTAGATGGTACATAAAAAGTACTAATTAGGAATTACTATTGAACACTATTTACAAACATAGGGAAGCAGTAAAGTATTAGCTTTATGTCAGCATAAGTGAGGGCATGAATCAAAATGGGCCTTAGCTAGTGCCTTTGATATATCAAACATAATACAGTCCGGTTCTGTCTTGCTCATTGCTACTGTTTAGAGATATCATTCACTATTACTAATGGCAGCTTGCAATTTGAATGTCTGCTGAAAAAGCCTTTTTTTTTAATCTTAAGTTGTTTATGGTTAATGTGTGGAAGAACATAAGAAAAGGGAATAGGATAATGCCAAGATCAGGGACAGACAGATATATGCTTGATATCGATAATTGTGTTGGGGGAGAACAAGAAGAAGAAGCTGTTTTATTGTACTTTTTCTAGCACGCACCCGGCGATAAAGAATTCGTGGCAAAGGATAACAGATGAGTTCCACTCTGTCAACACTAACATAATTTTCCAATCATTCAAAGGTTTTCCCGTACGTGTTGACGGCTATAATCAACTTTTTAAGAGTGCCTTAATTTAATAGCCAACCAGCCAGTTACTCATATCTCTTATAAGATGAACTCAAGGAGCACAAAGAAGTGGAAGGAGGTGGAGACAGAAAAGAGTAATGATATAGGTACACTATTTTTATACTTGGTTAACAATAAGTAAATTTTTAGTTAATATAGTATATTATTTAGTTAATGAGTTTTGAAAATCGATTACAGACGAATTTGGTTAATGATGATCAAATTATTGGTTAATGAAGTATATCGTTTGGTATCAGTTTGTAAGTGATTGGTTACCAAAATTCATTAACCAAACGATATACTGTATTAATCAAATATTTACTCATTATTAACCAAGTGTAAAAGTAATGTAAGAAAATAGTGTGTAAGAATCATTATTGGATAAAAAATGAAAGGCTCAATAGAGAGGGAACACAAATATAAAAATTAAAAAAAAATGGAGAAATAAGAATACTATAAGGGTGTTTATATATAGGGGAAGGAGGCGAGATGAACCTTGACTACGCTGAACTCAACAAAACTACATCTTTTAAGTTCCAAAATACTATTGTAGCTAGATGCATATTAGCCTGTCATTCAAGCCACCTGTTTGATAGTTCCCTCTCAGTGTTTTCTTAACTGAAAATTAAGAAATCAAATCTCCTAACTCGGCACAGGGTGAGTGCCTCCAAGAATTGTATTAGTAGAATTTAAGAATAACAGCAATAAAAAATCATTGAATTTAAATTCAAACATTTATAGCAAGATGAATGAATTTATCTCTGAATCAACCCAGTTTGTCTCTGTGTCTCTATATATACTAATAAGTGCATAATGACTAAGGGACAAGTACAAGAGTCTCTAACAACATCTCGCTAGCCACATTTAGATTAATTAATCTCCTAGACAAAAAGTCCAAGATTATCAACGAATTGTAAATTGCTGCCAAATATCCATTATATGCTTATGTAATCTTCATATTAGAGAATGAGGGCAATTAAATGATTTGTGATTATGTTTGATGATTATCAGACAAAGTTAAAAGAATTATTATATAACACTAACTCTCACATCAGTAAGGTTATATATCTTATATAATTTCGAAGCAGCTGTGACACGATAGTGGACACTTGCCCCTAATAGCAATATTAAGCGCTTATCTCTGCTAAACAATTAATTCCCAATTTTCTTTTGTTTTTGTAATCCTTCCATAGCAATTTATATTGGATTGCCACTAAAGTATATTACGTAAGAATCATGTAATTTAGGATAAAGTGTTTGATTAATTATTAGCAGACACTACATCGCAAAAGGTAAAAGTAAATTAATTTAAAGCAGAAAATGTTTGCTTGAATGTTTGCTTATTTATTTATTTATAGCTCTGGGCAATACGGCAACGACCGTGTCGCTTACACATGTTCAAGAGGCAGGGCAGTTCTAGTGGCAACCTTACAAGAAAGGAATTCTGCATTTTCAGCCAAGTGAAGTCTCCATTTTTAGCCAAGCGTCTAAGACAAACTCCTAGCCACCTTTAGGTGAGATTTTGACTTGGTGTGGCCTTATAGCTGACACGTATGTTTGCAGATTTTACAGGATGAACATTTTGTATGCATTTATCACACTGAACAAGTGAACATCAAAGACTGTACGTCTTGTAGCAGAAATACGAGCCACGCGCGTGTATAACTGCACCCGAATGGATCAAGCATGGTGCAATTATCAACATAAGGTTCATTTGCAAAGCATGAAATTTAAATGACAAACGTGCGAGCCTTTGTATTTTCAAGCTTCTGATAGGAGGCTGTCTTTGACGTAAACACGCATGCGACATCCCATGTTGCAAAGAGTATTGTTTGAATATTTTGATTTTTCGACTGATTTGTGTAGAATCGTAAATAATTAAGTAAGTGGAAGAGGTGTATGTTGTTGAGAAAGATTAATTTTTTTTATAACAGTCTTTTTTATAGAAGTTATTTTGTGTAAATTTTATCATATTTGATTAAAGTGTGTAAAATTAATTATAAGTAAAAATTATTTTTTTATATATTAAAAACTACTTTTTTAAATAAAATATTTTGAACATTTTAATTAAGTGATTTTAAATTATTTCAAAAGCTTTGATAGATAAATATTTCTTTGTCATCAACTAAATAATTTTTTAATTATTTTATATCTCTTTTGGTAATTTAATACATAAAAATATTTCTTTTTATACAATCTAAAAAAATTGTCTTAAAATTAATTATCAACTAACATATCTAAACATAAATTAATTTTCTCATAATTAATTTTTTTGAAAATCAATTATACCCATAATTGATTTTTAATATAATATTTTTTTCACATCTAATTCAAATAATCTAAAGAGTTTAATTAATGGTGGAGATGATTGAATTATGTGATTAAATATATAATGGTGGCACAAGTGGTAGATACTTGGACCCCTTAAACATGTGGTCAGGGGTTCGATTCATGAACCATGTGTATGAAAAAACATCTGTTGGAAGATGTTAACCTCTTCAATGGATATCAGTACCTCAACGGATTAGTCCCAGCAGTTGAGCGCCAAGGGATACCGTAGGAAACAAAAAAAAGTTTAAATTCAATTCTGACTTGTCGAACTCTCCGCTCATACTAGTTATAATTTATGTTTGAATTCAGAGTACGTCTGTTGGTAAGCGATCTTTAATTTTATCATAAATTCTTAATTAGGTTAATTGTTTGCCATGACTTTAAACTAATGATAGACATTCCCCTCACCTAAACATTTTTTGTATCAGGAAAAAAAAAAAAGCAATTCTGGCTATTTTGTTAAAATGAAAATTCTATTTAGAAATACAATTAGAAGAAACCCGGAGACAGCAAACTAGAAAGGCTAAACTAAAGGCGCACTAGATGAATTACACGCATATTAACCTGGATGAAACATAATATGAAATACAAATTAATTAGAAGAGACCTTATTGTACATAATAAATAATTGTTTTTATAAAATGATAATGCTAAATAGCATAGTATCAAATAATTTGGAGAAGATTGTAGCCAATGAGGCCATGGGCTAATATATAGCTCACATAATACTAACCATAATAAAATAGTATAAGAACATCATTCAAAAAATGCGAGATTAGATACATGAAACATGCACATTTTCCCATGAGTACGCACAAAATATGTAATTCTTCCCCAAGAGAGAAGGAAAGTATAATCCAAAAAATGTTCTAATTAGATCCTAGACATACTAGTATACATATGACGAAGTTAATTAGTAATAGTAAGTAAATGATTAATTGTATATGCACGCTGGGCTTACTATAACGTGGAACATGGGATTCAGAAGAGTTACATGCTACACCGATTCCCAGACAGCTATCTTCTTGATTATAGATACTGTGCCCAAGTTTCACAGGAAAGCGTCCATTATTCATGCTATTGGTGACAAGCTAAGTATGGACTAGTTGATCAACATGGAGCACACGCAGAGAGAGGGGAACAAATGTCCAGACTTTTTGGCAAAGTGGGGTGCTAATCATGAGGATCAGTTGCAGATTTTTGAGACTCCTCCTATGGCTCTATCTAGTCTTCTGCTAGCAGATGCCTCGGATGTGGCCTTTTTAAGATTGTAGCCTCTTTTTCTTTTGCTTTTTGCTTTGTTGTTTTCATCACTCTACCAAAAACAAAATTGTATATGCACGCGCAAGAAGGCGGTACGAACCCAATCCCTAACGCACATGCAGTTACAATGATTTCATTGATTTGTATTGAAGTCAAATTGTAGGTAAAAAGGTTTGCTCACATTTTAAAGAAAGCTTCTATAAATAACTTTGGCAGAATAACTGTTTAGTTCTTCTTGTGAAAGATAATATCAATTTGGTTTGGCTTGAAAAATTAACTAATTATTTATATACGATTAACCAATAAATTCTCTTCATTTTGATGCTTGATATGTGATTAACAGTATATAAATTATTAGTTAATGTAGTTGAATACTTGATTAATTTTTCAAGCCGAATCAAAAAATAATTATCTCTTACAAACTATACTATTAAGTTATTTTTTCAAGAACTTTAAAAAAACCTTTACCTTCTATCAAGAACTTTTAAAATACCTTTACCTACTAGCAATAAAATAATTTCTATACATTGAATTAAATACAGTTTGCAAAGAAAATCTTTTCGAAATTAGTTCTTTTTCCACCAATGCAACTTTGTGTTCACTTTAAAGCCATAAATATTATTCAATATCCATTGAAAATAGGTGTTATAATTAATCTTGTAGATTTTGGGTGACGCACAGAGATTGATTTCTTATATCAGCCAGCTCATATAATTATCAATGTATTCTTAAAGTCTTAAACACTAGCTGGTGGCACAATTTCAGGAGGCAGCCCGAAAATATTCAATCTAAGAGGACATCTCTATATATAATATTCAATTTTCAAAACGATTTTTTTGGTTGCAATGATAAATTGGAAAATTCAAAATGTTTGAATGATTGATCTCTCCTGAAACAGCCAGGTGTCGGTCACCAATTGAAACTGTTTTTTTTTAACGATTTAACGTTTATACGTATCTTTGTCACTTTGTGCAATGTTATGGTCATGCTTATGCATTGTTGTGACCTAAATCTTATCGTTGCCTGACTCGTGTCAAAACTCTATTGGCTAACACGTATCTAACTCATCGTACATGGCAAAATAGCAAATCTTCTCATTATCAGAAATTTTAAGGTGTATATACGTACAGGTGGCCATATGATAAATCTACCCAATGAAATAACTGTTTCGTACGACCCTTATATATAATAGACGTGTACCCCTTGTGCAGCAATTATTCATTAATCAAGATATATAACTACGTTGGTTGGTCGTAGTGTTAGTGCTTATTTGATCTTTAAAAAATGACAATAATTCAATTTATGAAGACGTTAATTTAGAAAAAAAACAAAACTACTCGTTACGCTCAGATATTCGAAAGTTGTTTATTTTTTATTTTCCTTCTGAGCTTTTCTTGGTATGAAATTGAAAGGGGAGAGAAAACTCAGGCAGACCTTTTTAGCTTGGCACTAGTTCTGGTTGTTCTGGGCAAGTTCTTTTTCACACGAACAAGGTGATCCTCGAGCCCCCATTTGCAGTAGTAGTTAAAGACGTAGAAGGATGCCATATTATGGAGTCGTTGACATTATGCCATTAAGTATATGCTCAAAAAAGGAAGGACCTGAAACAGCGGCTGTTTCGGTTTGGCTAGCTTTGGAGAGATGGCAACGTAAAAGGGCATATGGTTCAACCAACATTATGACTTGGCAGCCAAATTTTGGCTCTGTTTGTCAAGTGAAAAATCTCAATTTGTGTGAGAAACCAAACTATGCCTGTTATTGGCTAGTAGGCAATTCAGGCAAGGAATTCAGGTTGCACTATTAATTTTTGCTCATGGCCGGCTGTGCCATTGCCTTGGAACTTCCCAAAAGCTTGCATATGCATAAGAAGATGGAAAATTGACCCAGTGTTGAATATAATCTTACCATATATATGATGCTATATATTTATTTTGAAAAATTACTATAATCCATAGACGTCATGTATCATTATTGTATGAGTACTTAGTCACATATTTATTAACATTTAATTTTGATTAATTTCCCACCAATTTTTTTTTAATTAATTTCATGTAAATTTTTTTAATATTATTATCTAATTATAATTGGTCACATTATTAAAAATTATAAAAACAAATTATTTAAAATGTTAAACTCTTTTAATAATGTAATTACAAATAATAGTGTAATATATAGCTAGTATAAAAATTATTACATTGAAACTAAATCAAAATTAAATTACATTTATTTATAACAAAGGGATTATATGTCTGAGTCAATGTGATGAGTTAGTGAGTTAAATGATGATGGAAATGAGACATATTACATTTACAGCGCTACCACGTGATTCACAATGTTACGACTGATCGTCTAGCTAGTCTTAGAGCAAACTGAGAGCATGTGGGAGAAAGGTCGGTAATTGCATCATGCTTTCATGCTTAAGGTACCAATAATATGGCATCTAATAATATTAGAAGGGGATTACTTTGCTATTCATATTTTTTTGTAGATACTAATGTTTAAGATGAATTTTTAAATATTTATTAGTTGTTATTTATATTTAATAAATTTTTATACATTTATTATGAAATAAATAACAAATAGGTAATTAACAACTCAATCTAAGTATCATACACGTGTCAATGGGGCGGGGCGGGGGCGGGTTGTAGCCTCCCGTCCCCCGTCCCGTATTTGTGCGGGTACCCGTTTTTTATTCCCCCGCTAATAGATGGATACTCACGGGTATCTGTGGATACCTATAAAATCATTAAAATTAAAAAAAGAATGAGAAAAATTAAAAAAAGAAGAAAAATAAATTAAATAAATTAAATAAATTTTAATATCATAATTTCTCGTAATTTATCCATTACATACTAATTTAATTCAATAACTTTAAATACTTAAAATCAAAATAATAATATAATTTCCTTGAAAAATATATATATACATAATAATAATAATACAACTTTAAATACTTAAAATTATATATCGGGTACCCACGGGGCCACGGGTATGGGGGAAACAACCCTCTCCCCCGCCCCGTTTAATAAACGGGTGTTAAACCCCCGTCCCCCAACGGGTATTACCCGTGAGTATCCATGGGGGATGGGGAAAATTGCCATCCCTACATACACGTCAAGATATCATATCAACTTTACTATTTGAAATGATATATTCAGTAATAAGGAAGAGAGCTCACTTGCAATATCAAATTATATAAGCATGACCATTTACGGAGATTTGGCTTTAATTATCGCATGCTCCTGTTAAGTCTAGATTAATCCACCCCATATTCCCATGTCACTGGCTAGCTTCTGTTATAAACTGATATTCAGTAACAGCAAGGCATATTTATTCTTAATTAATTAGAATAAACTTTTAATCAAATGCTTTCTTCACTGATATAAAGTCTTAAATTTCATGATTATATTATTATTATTAATTATAAAGGATTTACACATAAGAATCTTTTAACATCGAAGAATGTTAATTACATATGAAAGGGCGTTAATTCTCACACACACACATATATATATATGCTTGATTTCTTTATATTTTGGTTGTTATAATTAATGTGAGAATATTACATTATTAAACTAAATTAACAATGAGTTTAAATTTAATTCACTGTTAGTATAAATTTTTTTACTTTGTTATTTAATATATATCATTAAAAGAGTTAAACTTTTTAAGTAATTGTTGTGTTAGTCAAACTTCTATAATGATTTAATAATACGTAATTAAATGACAATGTAAATTTTTTTTACACAGTTGATCAAATGGTATCTCCCATGATCCATAAGACAAAGGATTGTTATTGGGTGGGGTTCAATCTCCCACATGCCATTTCTCCAATTAGGTGTCCCAATAATGGTCTCATTAATTGAAAAAAAAGCTACTAAACATATATAAAACTCCTTTAGGTAAGTTTATAAAAAAAATAATTTTTATAGACTTTTTTTAGTAGAATTTTTTAAAAGAAAAAATCATTTTATATTTAGATACAATATTTGTAAAGTACTTTTAAATAATAAAAGATCTTGTAAGTTTATTTAGATACAAAATTATTTTTTAATAAAAATAAAAAGTATTTTTACCAATAAATTAATTAAAAATTATTTCTCCTTTTTTTTCTTTCAGAAGTTTAAAATTACTAACATTTAAAAAAAGTGATAACTTAACTGTTTTTAAAATTTTAATTTTTTTAAAGTTTCATTTGAATATACTTAAGAAGTGTTTTTTATTTTAAAAAATCTATCTAAACGCACTGATCATCTTTGGTTGGGATGCAGATTTTATTCAAGAGTTGTAGCAGTATATATTGATTTAACATTAGATTCATCAAACCTTTTCAACATTAAGCCTGCCTTCATTGTATAGAGTTAGGTGGTCCCTTGTTTGAATTTGACAAAAACCTTGTTAAAAATGTCTATATACGTTGCGCTTTAAATTTTGCATCACATGGTAAGTTAATGCTGCAAACAAAAGTCAAGGGTTTCAAAAGGAGAGCAAGTGTGTAAAACTGAGTGGAAAAGCAAAACTGGTGGCGGAGTGAAATATTAAACGGGTAAATCTTCACTCGTTGGATAATGGATACTACGTACCATTAATATTGAAAAATAAAGTATGCCGATCCATTTCCATTTGCCAATTAAAGAAACTGCATTGCTCTCTATTAATTTCCTATAATTAACTCCACAAGATATCTCTATCCCTAATAGATGCATCATCAAGTCTTAAGCTGTGTGGATTCTTCCCTCCAAAAATAGAAAAGTTCTATTTTTCTCATTATTGAGTATTAACTCATTCTCTTCCAAAACGACCATTCCAAATACAAAATGGAAAATAGAATAGTATCTTCGGTAACCAAATCCCATTCAAACCGTCCACCATAGGCCACATAGCATGGAGCTGACTCTATAAATGACGAAAGGAGGCGTTAAACGTCGTCGTGTCATCAGCTGAAAAGTGCTATTTTGACGAGCTAGAAGGTCAAAACTCAAAACTACTCAACCTGTATAGAAATTCAAAGGTCAAACATGTCAATCTAAAACCGCATTCTCACGCGTACGCCAAATAGTAGCCGCAAACACAAAGACACTCAATAATCCTTACGTGCCTTATCCTCTTTCCTCCCAAACACAAAATCGTAACCATTTTCAGTTTCTTTCTACATTACCGGCACACCCAGTTTCCCTGTACCACCACGTGTCCTCCACCCACTGCTCCATTCCTCCACCCCTCTCTTCATATAAACGCATCCCCGATCTTCTCTCCTAGCTTTTCATTCCCCTTACACACACAAAAAAAAAAAAGAAAAGAAAAAAACCCTTTCCATTCCTCCACACAAACACAAACACACTCTCAAAATCTCTCTGCCTTCAAATCAAAGAAACAAAAACCCAATCTTTTTTTAATTTCCTTGTTCATTTTCTTAGATGACAAACGCAAAAGGTGGCACCATGTTGGTAGAGCGAAATAGCTTACACCGACCCAAACTCGGAGCCTTGTTGCACTCCGAACCAACTTTGCTTTACACCACCAACCACGACGACAATGATTTCTCGCAAAACCGTCTCAGCAACGCCTCCGCGGTGAGCCCCAGATATTATGCCGAAAGCAGCACACCCACCACCAGTAGCAACAATGCCTCCCCGTACTTGATGTCTCCTTGGAACCAAGCCTCCTCTCCGTACGACAAATCCCCATGGTTACTACCTTCACCGGCGATAAACTTGTACCACGAAGATAACTACTTCCCACAAAATGGCCTCATCGGTTCTCTGGTACGCGAAGAGGGTCATATATATTCATTGGCGGTGTCCGGGGATTTGTTGTACACCGGTACCGACAGCAAGAACATAAGGGTGTGGAAGAATCTCAAGGACTACACGGGTTTCAAATCAAGCAGTGGGTTAGTCAAAGCCATCGTGATTTCCGGTGACAAAATCTTCACCGGTCATCAAGACGGAAAGATCAGAGTTTGGAAGGTTTCGCAGAAAAATCCCGGCAACTACAAACGCGTTGGAAGCTTGCCCACTTTCAAAGACCATGTCAAGAGTTCGATGAATCCGAAGAACTACGTGGAGGTCCGGCGACACAAAAACACTGTGAAAATCAAGCATTTCGACGCGGTTTCTAGCTTGAGCTTGGACGAGGAACAAGGGTTGTTGTATTCGGGATCGTGGGACAAAACGCTGAAGGTTTGGCGCGTGTCGGATTCCAAGTGCATAGAATCCATCAACGCCCACGACGACGCCGTGAACGCGGTGGTGGCCGGGTTCCGGGGCTACGTTTTCACGGGCTCCGCCGACGGGACGGTGAAGATGTGGAGGAGGGAATCCGGGGGGAAAGGGAAGAAAACGAAGCACGTGATGGATCGTTTTCTGCTGAAGCAAGAGAACGCCGTGACGGCGTTGGCGGTGAACCGTTTATCCACGGTGGTTTATTGCGGTTCCTCCGATGGGTTGGTGAACTTCTGGGAAAGCTATCAGAAGAATAGTCTCTCGCACGGTGGCGTTCTGAGAGGGCACAAACTCGCCGTTCTGTGCCTTGCGGCGGCGGGGAACCTCGTGTTCAGCGGCTCCGCCGATAAGAATATTTGCGTGTGGAAGCGGGACGAGAGTGGGGCACACACGTGCCTTTCGGTTCTGACGGGTCACACTGGTCCCGTCAAGTGCATCGCCGTCGAAGAAGAACAAGGAGAGAATGATCATGAAAAGGGTAATCAACGGTGGATAGTGTACACCGGGAGCTTGGACAAGTCCGTGAAGGTGTGGCGCGTTTCTGAGCACGCGCCGGATTTGAGGATGATCCAAGGCTGGGCTGCGAGTCACGGTGGCGCGCCCTATGATTCCTCCGTCGCGGGATTGAGTTTTTCTTCGCCCGGAACAATTACTGTCAGCAATAGCAATAGTCACAGCAATAGCAATAACAATCTCCAAAACTATGGTAATAGCAATGGTGGAAACAACCACCAAAACAGGAGGCACTTGCAAAAGTAGGATGATTGTTTTTTTTAGACATATTTTTCATGTCACGTTAATTTGCAGGGTCATACACATAATTAATTTTTTATATGAATTGAATTCCTTTGCAAAAAAATAATGTGACAAAATAATATTAAGGTTAAAGAAAGATAGAGTGCATGTGTTGTGTGTACATGAAAGAGTAAAGGCGACAAGGACAGGTGACGCTCGTTTGAATGAATGTGATGCTTACGCGGGGCCGCGGAATTTGGACGGTTGGAGTTAATAGTGACAGGAGGCTCTGCTTAGTCCTGAAGTAAAGTCATGGACCAGTTCGTTTCCCTCTTTGGAGGGAGCACTTTGAATTTGGTTGCTTCTGTGGTTGAGTGAGAAGCGGAAAGTTACAGCCTCATGCCCTATATGGGGGGACTAATGGTGACCTGACACGTCTGAGAAGATATTTTACAGATCAGCATCAGACAAGCCTTCGCTCTCTCAGTGCAAAAATGGCCAACACATCGAGCAAGAGGACATTTCCTTGTTTTAATTCCTGAAAAACGATACCTTAAATGGGGTTTTTCATGTTTTTTTTAAGGTTGAGTCATGGAAGGAAGTGTCAACATTAGGTTTACCACAGTTGCAGTTTTTTTGGGGGGTCAATTAGTGTTTGTAAATATGATTTTCTAGCTCGTATATCACCTTAATTAGCTTTGTAGTTGTGGCGTTTTTGTGTTGTAGAACTGTGAATTTTGTCAAGCGCATGTGTTGGATACAGTTTGAAAATTACGTATATTTGCAAATAATTTTTAATTAAATAAATGCCATGCTTTACTAGTGGTTGTGTTGAGTGGAAAACAAATATGATGAAGAAACAGAATAAAAATGTATTTTTGTATAATGTATATAAAATATATATTATATTATGTATATGATATATGTACACACAATTTAATTCAGTTTTGCCACTGAACCGTAAATCCAATAACAGTTGGTTTACAACCCAGTCAATCCTTATCCTATAATATATAAAACCAAGCCAAGTATGTTTCTTGAACATACCACTGAGAGGTAAGAATAATACGCGATATGGCCTATATGGGTATATGCTTGTCCATAGTGAATGGCTAACTGAAATGAGGGAACAATAAGTGTTTTTTTTTTTGGACCGTGAGTAATTATGATTATTAATCATTTACACAATAATGTCTCTTTGCATTAGAACATTTAGTAGATTACCACTTGTGGTATTCCGGATTTCTTTTTTTTTTTTTGGCCGAAATCAAAGTTACTTATTCGAACAGTTAGTGCCACAAGTTATATTTTATACTTTTAAAAGCTTCCCGTTAACTCATGAAAATTTAATATTCAAACTTTTTTTTGTATCCATTATTAACGCTAGTTTTGTTTCATTTGAAAGACAAAACTATCCATCACCAAAAATATCAAATGTCTTTATTTTCTAAAATAAATATTTTAAAATTATTTATTATTAAATTTATATCAAATTATATTATATAACATATATTTGATTATTTTTCACTGTTTCTCAACCGTGATCCACCAGGGGTGCTTTTTTTTTTTAATATATAAAAAAATGAAATTTATGTCATTAATTTTGGAGGCCAATTTAACCAGCATAAATCATCTTAAAAAAAGAGTTTAATTTCTATTCACTGTCATTGTAAAAAAAATTTATACTATCATTCAATCATGTGTTGCCAAATCATTAAAAGAGTTTGACTATCACAACTACTATTTAGAAAGTCTAACTATTTTAATGATGTGTCAACATATAATTGAATGACAGTGGATAGAAATTAAATCCTAAAAAAAATATTGTACCTTGACGTAGCATTTTTTTTTGGTATAAATTGAATATTTTATTTTAATTTTATTTATTTTTAAAATAAATATAGAGAAAAAATATTTATGATTAAAGTAGAGATCAATATAAAATAAGAAAACATCGTTCACTATATATATATATATATATATATATATATATATATAATTAGATTGGTTTTATCATTCAGCAATGAACAATGAGTTATATACAAGGTTTAAAGTAACCACTCTTTTATGTTTCGTGATTTTTTTAACAAATTAGTTTTTTTTATTAAATCCTAATGTTGTAAAGAAAAGAAGATGAAAGGCGTATTAATTAGACAAAATATTAGTTAGTTTGTTCCCAAAAAAAAAGACAAAAGATTGGTTAGTTGAATAGTTAAGAAAGATATATTATAGAAAATAAATGATTAATTATATAATTAATGAAGCTGTTACTATTTTGTGATTAATATTATAAATTATAAGAAATAAATATTAAAGAATCTCTTTCATCGTTAGTATATCTCCTTAATTAGTTAGAGCGTTGAGAAGGCTTGGATTCCTTTTGTTAGTGCATTGGGCTGACTATGATCTGACAATGCCATTGTGTTGCGTTTTCAGGACCACCAATACTGAAGTTACTTTGAATTATTGGTTTTCTCTGTACCCACAGGCAGCCCAAAGTCCATCTGATGCTTAACGATAGATTTATGTAGGAGAACTAGTTGACAATACCTGAAGACAATTAAGCTCAAGGGTTTTCCCCTCCTTTTTAAGTCTTAACTACAGAGTAGAATCAAACTCGACCATCAAATGTGTCATAATAAATTAGTTGAACAATGTACCCAAAAAAAAAAGGTTGAATGCCACAATATTGTAATGCCATTACGTAGTCTTATCTAACTTTTGTTAAAATTATAAGTAGTATTATTTTGAAAATAAAATATTTCCTTTAGATGTTACAAACTACAAACTTTCAGAGTAATACAAGCCATGTCGGCATAGGTAAACTTTTTATTGTTTTGGTTAGGAAAATAACTTTTGCCCAGCTAAATACCTAATATATATCCAATATAATACATTTACTTGCAATTTAAGTGAATCCAATTAAACTTATCAGTGGAGGGAGTGTGCAATCTTTTTTTCGTTGAGTTGAAAAGAGAAGTATGCAGTTAAGTATATGAAAATGAAAGTGAGATTTTGGTTTGTTACTCGTTTCTACGAGTCCTCTTTTTTGTTAATAGTTTTTTTGAGTGAATAATATATATATATATATATATATATGTGTGTGTGTGTGTGTGTGGATCCATATACAATTGAGATCTACTTATACTAACTGTAAGTTTTGACACACTTACACCATTTAATAATTTTTTTGTAAAATGTGAAGTTAACTAATCTAACCATTAAATCATATGCTATTCTCTTAATGATCATGCATATTAAAATTTAAATAAATCAGACATATATAATTATTTAATCTAATAGTAAACAACTTACTTACATTTTAAAAACCATATTATATGTTAAAATAAAGTAATGTGATGAAGTATCAAATAAATTTTTAATTGTAAGAAATTTTATGGGATTAATCTATCTTATGAGAACTTTTAATTCAACGGTTGGATTGATTAAATTCACATTCTATAAAAACTTCATCCTTACCCTATATATATATATATATATATATATATATATAGATATATATATATATATATATATATAAAAGTCAATATACCTACACAAAAAATTTATTGACTAATAAAAAACGTAAATTTATTGACTAATAAAAAACATAGTTGTGAATTGAATGTTGGAGTATCAATACCATAGTATGCACTACCTACCAAAAATTTATGGAAACAGAATATGTATCTAGCATGGATGCATGACTGTTTTGGGTCTGGTGGTCCTCTAATTGCGGGGTTTAGCGAAATTGATATATGTTTAATTTTTAAAATTTTTAAATTATAATTTGAACAAAAATTTATTTTTTTTAACTTTTTTACTCAAATTATGATTTTATGATTTCAAATACTAAATCAAACACACGAATAACCTATAAAAGTCGTGGTGTAGAATAATGATTAGGGGGTGATATTTTTGTGGGATGGATGGGGTGTGCAAACTGCATAGCATGGGGCAGCCCTCCTGGTAATGGTAAAAGGGCAGCGGCAACTGGTCCATACGCATTTATTGGCCGTACAACCAGCCACCCCGCTATTCGTAAATACTAAAAAACTTAAAACGTGGGCCTTCAAGATCTAAGTAACCTGTTGGGCTCCTATTAAAGTGCCCACAAAACTCAAAGTCAACGTCTCTGTTTGGCTGACTTGTCAGTTGTCATGCCATTGCCAACAACAACCCTCAGACGAAAAAGTCAGCTTTCCTTAATAATAATTATAATCTGAGAAAATAAAACTCCAAACTTGAGACTAGAGAGAGATTGACCAATGTAGGAAGCCAAAAGCCCAAATGAGAAGGTATTGCCTACACTGAAATTACGTGCATTTTTTTCGTACGGCAGCAATATGAGCCGTCACTGTCCTATCAAAATATTTAATTACAGTAATTAAGATTTTGATTTTAAAATTTATAACCATTTTTAAACAATTATATTTTTATTCTAGGAAAATTATCGTTCAAATTGAATTGTCGTTTACTTGAGACCTAAAATCACACTCTTATTTTAGATTGATTAATCGAAATATATGGCTAATATATGATGAGTACTATCTATGTTATGGATGACATTACACACAGGCAGCGGAACATTTCACAGGTTTGGAAATTGGAATAATTGGTTTTGGTCGTTTGAAAGTTGAAACATTCCACGCCGTCGTTGTTGTACATTTCTTAGCAATTTCCATTCAAACTTTTGGAACGCGTCATTCATTACCCAAACCCAAACCAGCGATGTGCTAACTGTTCCACTCCGGTCTCCTTCATTTACTTGTCACTCGCCACTTCTCTTCTCTTCGGTCTTCACTTCCAAAACTTGTTCCTCCAACTTCACCCCACTTCTCTTCTCTTCTTTCCATTCCTTCTTTTCTAGCACCTTGGAGAAATTTCAGGTTTTGGCTCTAGTTGCTTGCACAGAGGCATGTATAATATATAATACCTTTCTCGCTTCATGGGTTTTCCCAAAAATATGTTCTTGTTTCACGGTGTTCAACTTTTAAACACTATAACTATAAGCTGTGAATTGGGTTCGTGAGTGCGTTTTTGGATGGCTTCGCTTCTGAGAAAATTGCGTCCTGGTGTGCCTTCTGTTCATGATGATGGCGGTGATTACAGCTATGAGTACTCCTTTGCCGAGGAGTACAATGGCCCTCCCGTCAGTTACTCCATCCCTGAAGCACCTCCTTTCAAAATTGACCATATCCCAGTCCTTCCTCAGTCCTCGTTGCCAGTTATCCAACCTTTCATAAAACCCAATGCTACAAAGCTGAAACTCCATACGGTTTCTTCTCTTGTATCTTCAAATTCGGATCCTCCTTCAGTTGAATCATCCAATGGGATATTCAGAGCTTCGGGCTCTCGTGAGAACTCTGGTGGTGATGATAAACAAGACAGAGGATTCCATGGTGAAATGAATCCTATTCCCACCAATTCGGACACAGCAGAATCAGGTTCAAGCTCTCGTTCTGTTTCTTCTGAGATATTTTCATGCAGAGAAGAGGATTTTAACAATGATCCTTCGAGTCCAAGACATGTCAAACGGCCTTCCGCTGTAACTTTTCGTGATCCTGAGTCGAATGACATGGTGGTTAATACAGAGTTTGTTGGTTCTCAGGGTGGAAGTACCCCTGTGAATGTGAGAGTGAGACCACATGCTGTGAGAGCTGGGAAGAAAGGTTCTTGCTATCGATGCCTTAAAGGGAATCGTCTCACTGAGAGGGAGGTTTGCTTTGTTTGTTGTGCAAAGTATTGCCGCAACTGTGTCCTTAGAGCAATGGGGTCCATGCCTGAAGGCAGAAAATGTGTTACTTGCATTGGTTGCAGAATTGATGAGAACAAGCGGAGAAACCTTGGGAAATGTTCTCGGATGCTCAAACACTTGCTGTCTGAGTTGGAAGTAAAACAAATCATGAATGCTGAAATGTTTTGTGAATCAAATCAAATACCAGCAGAGCTTGTTCTTGTGAACGGGGAACCTCTTGATTGGGAACAGCTCATGTTGCTCCTCAGCTGTTCAAACCCACCAAAAGGATTAAAACCAGGTTTCTATTGGTATGATAAAGCATCTGGATTTTGGGGAAAGGTGAAAAATAACCTCCATAAGTACTTTTGTTTATCTCTTTGCAGCTTAACCTCTCCATGAACTTACCTTTAATCTTTTTTTTTTTTTTTTACAATTAAAGCTTAAATCTGCTGTACTGCTTATTGTACAGGAGGGTCAACGGCCATCTCAAATTATCTGCCCCCAGCTGGATGTTGGGGGTCACTTGCAGAGAAATGCAAGTGGTGGAAACACAAATGTAATTATAAATGGCCGAGATATTACTAAAGAAGAACTCTGGATGCTAAGGGTTGTTGTGCTGGACACTATCACGCTTTTATTGATCATGAGTTTTTGAGCCTGTTAAACTAAAGTGTTACTTTGATTGTTTGCAGTTGGCAGGAGTGCCATGCGAAGGAAGGCCTAACTTTTGGTTGAGTGCTGATGGATCGTACATGGAAGAGGGGCAGAGGAATGTCAAAGGCCGTATATGGGATAAGGTGATATGTGTATAGATGGATGTTGCATTGTTTGGCTTTGCTTGTTATAACCACTCATCATTGATTGTGGGTATACTCTTTTACAGCTTGGAGCGAAGCTAGCTTGTGCAATTCTGTCACTGCCAGTTCCTTCTAACTCTGTGACTCCTTCCGGGGAAAGCGAAAGAGTGAATAGAGTTAGCCAAAACTACCTTCAACAGAAAATCCTTCACAAATTTCTACTTGTTGGTTCTGTCAAGTCTGGAACAAGTACTATATTTAAACAGGTATGATGCTGCTAGAGGGAATTCATTTTGTCAAACACTTATGTGGTATTGATATGTTGCTTAATGACCAGCCAAAGAACATGTGATGCCAATTAGTTAAATGACTTGCGCTGCAATTTTAAACGCTGAAAGCTACCCCCAATTCTTTTTCTAATCTTCATTACTCTAAAACTCATTTGTACTTGATGTTTATAGCTATAAAAATGCAGATGATGGTATTGCATCCTCTACAAATTTCAGCTCCTGATCTTGAATTTACTCGTAGTCTCAAGTATGGGCTATGTTATGTCCAATCAATATAGTATTGGATATAGAACTTAATATGGAATTGCCTGGAAAAACTAAGTCTAATTAGTTTGAGTTCACTGTAAAATGTATTGACAGCTTATAAGGTCTCCGCATGCTTCCCCTTTAAAGCTGTTCTTTTCTCCATAATATCTGTTCTAGAAGGTAGAAATGCACAATTTATGAGTGTGGTTATGTGTATAGTGTCAAATTTAGCGCATAAGCACTTCACTAGTTGATTCTTATCAGTCAAATTGCTAGTTTTCTGAAGGTCCACTGGCAGTGCTTAATCTGTAGCTTATAAATTGCTTCTTGATATAAATTATATTGTCAAAGTTTGGAAATTCTTTCCTTTTCTGGTGTATATTTGACTGTAGGTCTGAAGAACTCTTCATATTTTTAATTAAAACCTTGATTTTGAGTGACACTAAAGATCAAATCTTTTATCGTAGGCCAAGCTTCTGTATAATGTTCCTTTCTCTGAAACTGAGCGCCACAATATCAAGTTGGTTATCCAAAGCAACTTGTATACCTACCTTGGTATACTACTGGAGGGGCGTGAAAATTTTGAAGAAGAGAGTTTGAGGGAGAACAGGAAAAAACGGCATGTTGATGAATCCACTTCATCTGGTAATTGTTTTTCCTTGGATAAAAAGTTAACCAGAAGGCCTGTTTCTGTTTGGATGAAGTATTTGGCAGCATTTCTTTGAACACTTTTCCTGTGCAATTTTTTCTGGATATTGTAGACTATAAAGTAAAATGGCTTTATCCATTCAATCTTCCTTTAACAATGTTGATAACAAGAGTAGGAGTATTGTCATTTGTCAACTGTTCTATGATATCCTCCTTTTCAATACAAAAAAGGTTAATCTATGTTAATGGTATTAGTCAGGAACTCTTTGAATTTCTTTTCGATGTGATTCGAGTGATGCTTCTGACTACATCACTGTCATGACTCACGACTTTGTTGAGGGTCTCTGTATATTGTGATTTTCATTGTAGTACAAATCTTTCTACCTTCATTTTTGCCATTATTTTTTTCACATTGCTCCTATAAAATGGTAGCCCCTTGTTAATTAGCATACAGAAGAAGCTTGTCTGCTATTAGTTGGTAATTTATGTTACGGACAGAAGTTATTAATTTTTAGTTTGCAACAGGGAATACAGGCGAGACTATTGATACAACAATCTATTCCATTGACCCAAGACTGAAAGCTTTCTCGGATTGGCTACTCAAATACACAGTGTCAGGTAACTTGGACGCAATATTTCCAGCTGCTATTCGTGAATACGCGCCACTTGTGGAGGAGCTGTGGAGGGATCCAGCCATTCAGGCAACATACAACAGGAGAAATGAACTAAAAATGCTACCTAGAAGTGCAAGTTATTTTCTAGACCGGGTAAGATAATGTTTGGTTGTCCATCTGTTGATCATCACATTATTATTCAAGAGCATTCAAACTCACTTGCATAACTGATTCTGGTTGTTAATATTTAATGCAGCTATTTTTTTTTTTTTAAGTTGAATTTCTACTTGTTGCCATTTTTCTATATTCGTTCTGTTTGGGGATAGAGTTTGGATAATTGATTTGACACGAAATGGGAGGGTGAATTTGAATGAGAAATTGACAAATATAGACTGTGAATAAGGGTTTATCACTGTATAAGTTCTGTTTTTCGTTTCCTTTTTCTCTTTTAATCTCTTTTGGACACCTGGAGTTTCAATAAGGCACAGGACTACCTAGATCAATTCAGGGGGAATTTGGGGTTGAGATTATGTAAATCCAGTCAGAGGAAGAAAATCTATTAAATTGATTAAAGTTATGATTTTCAAATCAACAAATTCTTAGTTCCAACAAGAGGTGACTAAATTCTTTAGGTTGTTAAATTATTTGGCCATGAGTGCATCACATCAATGAACACTAGCTATTCGTCGATGTCTAAATATTTCTTTGAATGCAGGCTGTTGAGATTTCCAAGATAGACTGTGAACCCTCTGACATGGACATCATGTATGCTGAGGGGCTAACCTTATCCAACAGCCTTACTTCGATGGAATTTTCATTTCCCATGTTAGGTAGCGAGGACTCTTTGGACACTGAGTATCAACATGAGCCTTCTCTCAGGTCAGCCCTCATTTCATTCAGTTTTACATGTGAGAACGCATTACTTCTGAATTGAGCTCAAATCTAGTGAACATCCAGTGATATCGTCTTCAGCTTTCGGGTGATGCACCGAAGCTTATTTTAGTTCCAAACCAAAAGCTAGCTAATATCACTCAAAGCATAGACATTATAATGGATGAAAACAATTTGGCAATGCACTTGCTATGAGTTGTCGATTGCTTTCTTACCACACCTTTATGTTGTGCTTTTATAGATACCAACTCGTCAGAGTACATCCAAGCAGCCTTGGAGAAAACTGCAAGTGGTTGGACAGGTTTGAAGACACCGATGTTGTCTTGTTCTCTGTCGCCTTAACTGACTACGATGAGTACACTGTAGACAGTAATGGAATTGCTACCAACAAAATGTTAGCAGCCAAGCATCTCTTTGAAAACATCATTACTCATACAATATTCAATAACAAGAAATTCCTTTTAATACTGACCAAATTCGACCTGCTTGAGGAAAAGATTGAACTGGTACCTCTAACGCGATGTGAATGGTTTTGTGACTTCAATCCAGTTATCAGCCACAATCACAAGAGGGGTAGTAACCATAGCAATAGCCCTCCATTAGCTCAACGTGCCTTTCAATATATTGCTGTGAAGTTTAAGAGATTGTTCCATTCTCTTACTGACCGAAAGCTGTTTGTTTCACTGGTTACTGGGTTGGAACCTGATACTGTTGGTGATGCTCTCAGATATGCGAGAGAGGTTATGATGTGGGAAAAATGGGATCCCTCTTTCAAAAGTACTGAGAAATCTGAGATAACTTCGACGACCATCGAGGAGGCAAGCTCCTCATGATTTTTCTTCCCAAAATAATCATACAAGGGCTGTTTCTGTATAAACACAGTTCTATCATATTGGGATGAATAAGGAGGTGGAGGATTCAATAAGTTTTGACTATAGATTCATGAAGTTGGAGTCCAAATAATTATTTGGGATTAGAGCTTCTTCCTGTTTGTTAGTCTTACAAAATTCTGTATATATGTACATGTACACTACACGAAGCATATAGAGGAGCAGAGCAAAGAAAATAGTGTTTTTTTTAATCATCTTTTAATATAAATAGAAGATAGATTTCTTCTTTTTTTTCTTCCCACAAGCTGAAATTAATGTTCATATGTTTGTAAAAATATCCCATCTAGTACAAAAGAACTTGTTTCTTTCTTTTTGAATTCTTTCGTATGATACAAACTGGCCAATTTGTCTCGTGCTGACCCTGATATTTTTTAGGGTTGACAAATATCCAGATGAGAGAAAACTTTAGCACTAATAATATCTTGTAAGTTCTGAACTTATAATAGATTCGTCAGGGCTTGCGTCAGTGATTCACTTATAAGTTCTTACCAAGAAATTAAGGCAACGACAGTGTAACCAAATGTACGGTACGTCCATGTGTTTCGGCCTGGAGAGACAGACAGTTACATATGAACTTTTGCACTCTGAAAAATTCTTATCTAGATTTTATTATAAAACATTAAAAAATTAAACTCATAATATAAAATAAATTTTTATACCATGTATTACGTTTTGTTCTAAAAAATACGTAAGAATTTCTACTTGCACCCACATAACGGGCCTTTGGCACTGAATGGATGACATGAGGAACAGATACCATCTACGTCCTAGTGTAAAATGTGGCATATTGGCGTATTGCCTTTCACACATCCATGGGTGCATAGGTGCATAGCAATTTTACATTGTACCGACAAACCGGGTAGGAAATCAAAACGTTGTAACTCGGAAATCTCCACTGCCAAGTGTCCTTTTAGAATATGTTTTTGGACGTAGGAATTTGAAAAGAAAAGAAAGGGGTGAATAATTTTTTATTTCAAGAAAATATTTTCTTAATTTAAGATTTTTTTTAAAAATAAAGTGAATAAAAAAAATTATTACGGAAACTTTTAATTATTTTTATAAATATTTAATAAATTTCTCTTGCCTTCCAAAATCCAAGCAAGCATACCCTTCGGTTCATCTATGAATGATTGGATTGTCTGGGTATCAAACGCAAGCTCCAATTTTTCACTGGGTTTGAACTTAAATATATGGGAAAGTAGGTAAAATAAGATTTCCAATTTTCTGAATCCACTGAAATTACTTCACAAGGATCCTATTCCTTTTATTTGAGGGGAAGGGGTGGGTTTAATTGGATCCATACAATTTTTACATTGCCACAAAAAAGAGCAACTAAACCAACCACTTGATAACATTTCCATTACAATTCTCCCGGTCTAAGAAGTAACTAGCAACACATACATAGAATATACCAGAATTCTCGTAACCAAAAAACAAAAAGAATATACAAGACATGTTGGCCATCTGGGTTTGTCTTCTATTGCTCTTTCCTTGATGTCAGCAGTGAGCACCTAAGAGACATATCACCAAGGCACAAATCGATCCATAAGCAAACACACCGTTGCCTCTGACATCGTTGCAGTGTCTCTCTGAACAGCCATGCTCTCCTTCTTTTGATGAGCCTCCTTTTCCACTGCTTGTTCGACTTCTGATCCTTCTTTAGCTTTGGCTTTGGCTAAGATAGGCTTGTGGGCAAGAACTTTCTCTCTGAGCTTTGTGAGCTCCCCCACCCATACCTCTACCATGGCAGACATTTTTCTCAGAACTCAGAAACTAATTTAAGTAAAAACTTTTCTCTCTTCTCGGTTGAGCTTTGTGTTTTAAAATGACGCCAGTGTGTTTTATATAGGGACTAGCAAAGGGTAATGAATGGGCCTTAAAATGAATGTGCTTTGTGAGAGTGCGTGTTAATGTATGTCAGAAACGGGGAGCTTTTGGCGCACCTTGGATACGGTGGCACACAGGAATCAGGAATGGTATATACTCACAGTTTGGGATATTCGTTGGGAGATTTCTATTGGCTTGCTGTGAGTGGTGGTCCACTTGTCCTCGTGGATGGTTCTGGATACCCATATTCATAATGATTGTGATAGTATCGTGCTTTGAAATTTATTAAGGGCAAGGATAAGATCAACACAAACACTCAATTATTGGTTCTTTTTCTGAGATTTAAATCAGTTGTCTATTCTTTGTCTCTGTTTTTAAAAAATTAAATATCAATAATTTAGTTAAAATATTTATTTTTAATAAATAATAATTTATTTCTTAATTATTAAAATTTTTTGTTTAAGTTACTAACATTTAATTAAAAAAACAAAAACAAAAGATTTCATTATCTTTTTCTAAGGGTGAACGAAAACTGTTCTCTTATTAATAATTTTTCTTTTAATTATCAATTTATTTGTCAAATTGTTGATATTTAATTAAAAAATAGACAAAAAATTTCATTTTCTTTTTTGAAGGAGAACGAATACTATTCTCCCCCTCCCTCGCCCAATTTCACATAATTTTTTATAAGTGGAGTTAGTGGCATTGAAGTCTATTTTTTAAATTATCCTTAAATAAATAAGCTCAATTTTACGTTGTCAAATTATATTTTTCTTTAATTATTTGCTTTGAGGTTTTTTTGTGACTTTTATAATATAATATAACTCTAACATATTATATTAAATATTTTAAAAATATATAATAATAAAATATGATCTTAATATAATTTTTGTTATTGTAAAAAACACATAAAATTTTAAGTTATATTCTTTAAAAACATATATTAAATAATAGTTTATGCATTTGATTTTTTCTAATAAAAAATTATATTCCTATTTTATTTTATTTTATTTACAAAATATATCTCTATTTTATTTTGAAATGATTGTAGTTCTATTTAGAGAAAATTTATAAGTTAAATTTAATACTTAAACTGTGAAATGTTCATTATTGATACAAAAATTATCAATAATTGATTTAATAATTAATTTTAATATCAACTGATTTTAAACAAATTACATGTTGACATTTGGAGCCTAACTTTTATTTGATAATGTTGCATTTATTTCTTTATGGAAAAAATTATTTTATATAGTATTTGAAATAATCTAATTGCATTCAAGTTTGTTAATTATTTTACTAAAAAATTTATATAAAAATTTCTGAAATTAAATTAAGATAAATGTTGATAATTTCGATATACAGCTTTAGTTCTTAAAATGATTTAAGATAACTTTTTACTAGATGGTATAAAAAGTGTTTTAAATTGTATTGTATTTGTTGTAATGAAAAAGTTTTTGATGTGTGAATTTTAAAAAAATTAATTAAAACTTTTATAATTAAAAATATGTAGATTTTATAAATATATTTTCTTTTAGTGACCATTTAAATTTTATTTATTCAATTATCAAATAAAAGATGTAAAATAAAATAATGTTGTACCAATAAACATTGGTTACTAACCGTATAAATACATGATTACTAAAATATAATTTGTGACCAAAATTTATTTTTATTTTTATGAAAAATGATATTATCATGACATATTGTAAAAATAATTATATTACAAAATTTTTTAGAACTAATAAAGGATAGATAATGATATAGAAAGTATGAATAAATATAAGTTTGATGAACTTAAATAGATAATTGCCAAAATAAAAATTAAAAGTAATTATAAGAAAGTGTAAATAGATAAATAAGAGTATCAGTAACCCACCAATTTTTCATTCCTCTTCATAAGTTTATGCTGTTTTCAAATGAGATTTATATTGAATATCCTTATTCAAACGTACAGGGGAAGGACAACAAATGAAGTATATAGTACAACTTTTTTGGATAAGCTCAATTTCTTTTAATAATATAGAAAAGACATATAAATTTTTATTTTTCTAATTTCAATACATATATACAGCATTACCCTGTATTAAAATTATCATACTTAACTACATTGAAATCTTATTTAAACCTAGTAATTAATGGAATACAAGAAATTAACCTGAAATAAAAATTATGCACAGCACTCCTCCAACTTCAAGTATACTTAGGTAGTCTCAATACTGCTGTTTATATTTAGAGGTGAAGACGTGGAGTCCAATATATAATTTGTGATATGTATCAAGTAATGATATGTACACATTATTTTTTTATATTATTTTTATATTTAGTTAATAATAATAAAATTTTTAGTTATATATAATATATTATTTAGTTAATAGATTTTGATAATTGATTACTCATGAACTTGGTTAATGATGAACAAATTATTAATTAATGGAGTATATCGTTTAGTTTATAAATTATCTACTTGTAAGTAATTAATTACTAAAATTTATTAACCAAACGATATACTTCATTAACTAATAATTTACTCATTGTTAATCAAATATAATAGTGCTGTAAAATAATAATGTGAAAGAAATATTTTCCTAATCTATAACACTGATTACTTTACTGATGTTTATATTTGGTTGAAGAAGAAAGTGATATGCCAACAATCTTTCTTGCAATTTAGAGATATGAATATTGAAATGGGTTAACTCTTTCTTTTTCGTCTGGTTACTTCGGACAAGCCGTGTCTTGGACCATTTTGTTTGTTAACAAGCCTCCTCATTGTGATTTGTGACGTTTCAACATAGACAAGCACTTATAATGGAAGAGAGAGGGGAATTATGGAAAAGCAAGAATGAAAAGTCTGAGCTTCGGCTGAGATTAACAAGTTGACATGAGGAGCTGGAGCTTGTCCCACCCCACCCCCACCCCAATCCCATTTGTTTGCTTTGTTAGGCTGCTTTTCCCACAAGTCCAGAAGGACATATTCTGTCGTTCTCCCTGAAAACAATTTAACATTCTAAGTAAGGAAGCTACCATAAACCTGGTTATGAAACAGGATAGCATGGTGGTCATGAAAGGCGTGCTTTTATTCCAAGTATACGATTCCGTGTCTGCTGTATCACCCAGCTTCCACCCTTCTTCCACTGTTATTTGTGTCTATGTATCCACGTAATATGGGAAAATGTTTACATGCACTAGGTGCATCATGTGTGTTGTTTACACTAGAACATGCAATAGGAACAGGGAAATTTAGCATATCCCCCGGCTGAGTAGATAGAGTAGAGAATGAAGACATTGGACTTGGTAGCCAGATTTCTACAAAGGAAGAAGCCCCCAACCCTACAAAATGTCTTTGATGTGAAGTTGTGAACTTTGAACCTTCGCATTTACCAGTCTTGCCTGTCCTAGTGCTTAGCAACATGCAACACTATTATTGGATTCAAATGTTCGACGACCGGTGAGAAGGCAACTGAAAAACAGCATTTATGAGAAAGTATTTCACTTTTTTAGTCAATTTTTTTTTTCATTTTCTTTAAATTTGACGGACCCTTACCCATAAGTCAAGTTCATCATGTCTCTTCCCATTTTTCCTCCATTTTCTTTTTGAAGAATTACTTACTGAGTGCAAAAATCAGTTAATACTAGGAATCAATCAATTGTGAATTTTGTGATAGACCAATTCTCACTTTCACGTGGATAAAATATAAGCCCCGTTGAAGTTATAATTTAAGGAAATGACAAAACTGAATGTCTGATCATTCGGTAGAAAAGATTCGTATATATTACGTCAAGGATTAATTCTCTTAAAAACTAACGGGTATATATATTTCTTACCATCGAATATAGAATTAAGAATGATTTATATCTGTAAGTTATTGCTTTGAAATACAAAAGCAGGAACCGTTTAGAAGTAAAGCCTAAAACCATTTGGTAATTTGCCTTCGACAGGGGAATAATCATATCATAGATTGATATTGTAACTCATAACCATGGGGTTTTTATTAGAAATTTGAAGAGCAGTATATACACACACAATTTCTTGGGGGTAAAAAACACTTCAGACAAAAAAAAAAAAAGGAACAAGAGTGGAAAAGGTCACACATTTTCTTTAAAAAAAATTCTTCAAGGGTTAAAGCATTCAACAAGCATGGAAACTGAAGCCTCGGAAAACAGAAACTTAGGCTTGTTAAATTGCATGAGTTGGCCAACAGCTACAGCCAACTTACTTGAACTCTTCTCCTTTTCTTGAAACCCCTGGCTAGATTCATGGTGAATGGGGCTCGAGCCACCAGAGGAAATGGTCTGACCCTTTTCCTTCAGCTTGGACAGCTCGCTTGTCCACATGTCCACCAGCCCAGACATGACTAGAAATCTCCCAAAGTAACAAGAGCAGATGAAAAAGACAAAAAAGCAAGCAAAGTATGGGACAGGAATCAATATTAGAAATCAGGAAAGACACTTGTGGATGATTGGTTTGAATCTGTTGCTGTTGGTGCCTGATCGTTTGAAATGTGTGAAGCAAAACTGAGTGAGGTCTATATCTATAAGGAGATGAAGGTCCATTTGGATAAGTGATAAAAGTGGAGCCTACGTTCTTTCTATCTGTGTGCTTTGAAACAGGGACTCAAAGCAGGAACTTGGGTGTGTCTAAGCTTTAAATTCATCTTATTATGTTATTATTGTACATACAAAGCCGCTGGCGAGAGTGTGGCATAAAGTATAAACAACTTGCGCCATACAAGGATTAGTTTTATTAAATTGTTTAATTTTTGCAATTTTCTGTTGGCTCAATCAGATTCAGATACAAGGTTGGCAAAGGAGGAGACCCAAAAAAAAGTCTCGCACTCTGATCTATTGCCACGTGCTCCCGTCCATGTTTCCAAGTAGCACTTCGGTAAGTGTTGTGCATGGATCACTATTGGCCCGCCTCGGGTTTTGGTGCGGATCCAGCATCCTAATCTTAGGTAACATTCTAAAACAATCATTTTAACTATGCATAATATATGAAACGACATTATTTCATAATTGATATAACTTACTCAAGCAGGTAAAAGTATTTAATCCAACATTATTTAAGAAGACTAACACTCCGGGAAGTATAAGACTGGAATGAAGGAGAAGATGTTTACGTATACCGAATCCAATACCATTTTTATAATTATACCATTGAATTTATCACGTTAACAATGTAGGTCACCATTGTCTTATTTCAGCAATCACATGTATAATAAAGTGACTAAAAGTCTTGCCCCAAACAACAAGAATAGCTTCGAAAACCCTATCAAAAGGACCAGAAAAATTTATCAATCACCACCAAACGGAAGAGTTCGGTCAACTCGGAAGCAAGAATTTCAACTTTTTTTTTGACATAAAAGAACCCTGAATACCAGACTTAGGTTTAGACCATAGCTTAAGATACCATGAAGAAATCTATAGAAACGAGGGAGAAGAAAAATGTAGAGAGAAGGAAGATAATGGGATGCACTAACTTAAAGCTTAGTTAGGATCCCTGTGTCTTTACTCTAATCAACTAGATGTAGTACGAGTGTCGCATATGTAGACAGGTTTCAGATACATGAATGGGGTCTCGTGAGGTATTTCTGATATCAATTCTAAATTTCCACAAATTGAAATACATCGAGGTACATCTAAAGATTTTTAGAAAGTTTTAATACTGTTACATTGATCAAAGAACAATCACTAACCCAACCTTGAGCAGGATTGAATACGTCCAATTACATAATGAATAAACCAGCAAATGCGCAGTTGATTCTTTGACCTCTCCACGGACAAATGATATATGGATATGTGCAACTGATGCCGGACTTTAGTTATGCAAAAATATAATGCTCCAGCCAGAAAGTGCATTGGATAATCCAAGTCATCAAGATACAAACTTTGCCCAATAGTTAGCATACGACATTCTTTCTTTCAGCCTTCAAGATCACATAGAAACCAAAACATACCCCTCAATCAATATGGCAATGCAAGTAGCAGGTGTTCAAAGCAGAAGTAAATTGTTTAAACCAGAAGAGAAGGCCCGGTAATCCTTTTTCATCTTCCACGAGACCAGATTTGAGCCTCGGACTTCTTTGCGGCATGTCATGGGATGGCAGATGCAAGCCCACACTCAAGGTGTGAAATAATAACTCCGCCTGCAAAATGCTGAAATCAAAAGAATGGCAGAAGCAAAACAGAATACAGTTTGGCCATGGATAAAGCCGTGATTGTGAACAATGGAAGACTTCAAGATATGGCCAGACTAATGGGACCTGCAAGAACATCGGTGTGGGGGCGTCCTTATCACAGGGAAATAATATCAGTCAGACCAAAGGACCTATTCCTCACCATGACCAACCCAACAATGCCTGAGGCCAGTGCTTAAATTTAAGATGCTCAAGTCTCAGAAACATCAAATCCATGGTGTCCAACCTTCATACATGTTGCAGAGATTATCAACACTAGTAGCTTGCTTGAGTAGATAATCTACTTGCTCTGCAATACCAATTTCTCTGAAATCCAAAGACTCAGTATTAATGACAATTTTGAGCCAAAGATTTTGTACGTTCCAAAAAGAGCCATACCTGTTTTCAGAAATATCTCGGCCATCAATTTTCATCTCAACTCGCCTCAACACTGACAAGGCATAAGCATTTTTACCTGGCAGATAAGTGCAAAAAACCACAAATAAAAAAGGGTATATCAATTCCTTTTATTTTCATACTAATTTCAATCACATAAGATATTATGAAGTAAAATGGCCACAAAGATATTATGAGGTACTTATGGGTGTAAAAGATTGCTTACTGTTTCTGCCTCATACATAGGTAAAGAAAGCCACTTATAATAATGTAAAAGTCATTCTCAATAGCCAATGAGCTTGTAGCTCAATTGGCACCGGCACAAGTCCTTTAAGACTTGGGTGTGATGATAATATCAAAAGTTCGATCCTAGGCCACCTATTCCCCTCCCCTACCCAGGTGCTTGCACCTCCAATGTAACAACGAAAAAAAAAAAAAGTCATTCTCAATAGAGATATTACAGTTCAGGAATATCTTTGGATGTCATAGTACAATCTACATAACTTATTCTAGACATACCAAAAAACACAAATGCAATCTTAGCTGTATGTCATCCAAAACCTTGGTCTATTTTCAAATTTCATTTTTTTAGATAAGTTGAGTAAACATCCATTTTGGTCCTCCAAAGATATATGTGACATCACATTAATTCTCCATTTACCAATGACATCAAATTAGTCATTCAATAATAATTAATGCCATCAATTTTGTCCTTCATGGACTAATTTGATGTCATTCTAAGCATCAATTTGATGGTAAAAATGTGACATTTAAAGACTACTTTGATGTCGCATATATCTTTGAAGGACCAATTTGATATATTTATAAATGGAGGACCAATGTGATGTCACATATATCTTTGGAGGACCAAAATTGGTGTTTACTCTAATTTAAATTAAATGATAAATAAAAGATCTGCAAATTCACTCTGCTTTTGCCTTCATTCAAGTCACTTACTACACCTCCTAGCTGACTTAAATGCTTTTCTGTTAGACCCCCCATAAGTAAAACATATGAAAGGAGAGTAAGGAAACAGCCCAAGATAACAGGGCTGACTCTAGATCAACCGTAGGCCCAATAAAGCCCATAATTAGATGGGAATCAACTGCTAGGCTATGTTAGCCAAGTTATTCCAATTAGTTACATAAATTGTCAGAGATAGAAAGTTAGTTGGTATTCGGTCAGTACTGAAGGGTTGGGAGAGGAGTCAAGCTCTCGAATCTTGACTGGGCCATTTCTTGTATTCTTTCTTCTTCTTCTATTTCTAACTCTCTTCTCTGTTTTGGGGGTATTTCCCCAGAGAAATTCATCAATAAATCTAGTGCTATTCAGTGTATTCCTTACCTAATTGATCCAGTTCTATCATTTTCCTACACTAGGATAGTTCTTTTTTCTTTAGACTGAAACCTGGCGTAAGCCGTTTGAGTCCATTAGGATGGTACATCTTTGTTTCTAATTTGATATAACATAGTAATTTTATAAGGTTCATATTCTTTCACATGTTTATTTATCGGGACACCACAGCAGAGGACGAAACCAACTTTGAATGAAAACCTCTAATTATTTTACTAATATGGAATTAGTAAATAAAAAAAGGTGAGACACAAGAAAAGTAGGAAAAAAAAAAAAAGACTTCGTACATACCCCTTCCTACTCGACTACTGGCACTTATGTTAGGATCAGAAGCTTCGCGATGTTCAGTGTAATTCTTAACTTTGTTTGTGGAAAGCAGTTCATCTTCACCCTCAAACTTCTCTAAGTTCTCATTCGATGGATTCTGGGAGTCAGCAGGGATGGCAACAGATTTATCACATGGCAAAGCCATAGCCTTGGGATGTTCGGTGGCCTCATCAGTTAACTTCACAGAACCAGCATCATTGACATTAGCCTCCATAGGATAAGATTCTGACACCTCAGAAGGTGAGATTTCTTCAAAACCAGTTTGAGACAACAGAGTGGAATGTATATAGCCAGTGGGGTTTATGCTACTAGACCCCTGTGAAAGCAGATCTTTATTTCCAGGTGAGTCATTCAAACTATCTGGAAGACTAAATTCAGCTGAGGTAATGTCAGATCCTGAGCTGCTACAGCAGATGCTATCTGGTGGCGATATCCATCCTTTATCTTCCAAAGAAAGTCGAGAAAGGCCAATAAAATCTTCAGTGTCACGATCATCAGACCCAGAGAGACTCTCCCCTTCTTTGCCATCAAATTCAACAGCATCACCGACACCAGCATCTGACCTTGACAAAGCAATATCCTGTGATTTTACTTCCTGGCTTTCTCCTATTCCTTCAAGAGCCTGAAATCAGAGAGCATGGATCTATATGCATCTTGCTGTTTCAAAATATTAAAAAAAAATTCCCAACATAATTTTTTTTCTGGCCATACAACATAATTGATAGGGAGGGTGGCAGCTCGAGTAGAAAATCTTAGGTCTAAGTTACAATTATATACATATATATATATATATATACAAGGAAAACAACAAGATCTTGAAATTGTCACATTACTTTGTGCAGATTGCCAGCATGGAAATTTGCAGTTCTTGCTAGCCTAGTTAACAATGAATAGAGTCCCTTCACAGCTGATGTCAGAGATGGTACCAAGGGCTTAAAGGTCTGACAAGCCTCCCTGATTCTTAAACAATAAGACTGGTATATAGCTTGCCCATGGATGTGTGATATCTCCTTTTTGGTCTCTGTTTCCCTAGCTATAGCATCAGTCATAGCAGCTACATCCTTAGACAACACTGATTCAAGCGGAAGAAGGGTAGCATTTGTCTGCCAAAAACATAAAGCCGCCAAAATACAATTTTTGACTTTAGGGAAGCTCAATATCAGAAAATAAAGAATAGACAGTTATAGGTAAAGCCTGAGGGTCAATATAAACTGAGATACAAGAAAAACCTTTGAAAGATCTTCCATAAGAGAAAGGTGGATAGCAGCAGCCTCTTTCCCCAGATTGTAAACATCGTGTATATCTTCAGTTATTGCTAGAACCTATAAAAATAAAGCAACATTAGCTTGCAAACAATCCATAGTAACTTATGGAACACATAGTAACTTATTTGTACACTTTCTACAGATTGTTTGCAAGCCAAAGGTGACAGTAATCATAATAAGCAACAGCGGACCTGGTGATGAGGGACATATTCACTAAGTCCACTTCATCCTTTCTAATGGATTGGGGGATCGGAAAATTAAGAGAATATTATCAACATAGAACCAAATACACCTTCTGCCACTTATCTTATCACCGACTTTGCCAGGTCATATAGATTGAAGCCAAAATACTGCAGATATTCTGATGCCCCTTTCAAGACTCATTATATATGCAGGGACAACTACGTGATAATTCCCACTACTATATCTTGTTTATGCCTGGGTTTAACTGTCTAAGTTAGTCTGATAAAATGCTTCAGCTATCTGAATGACTTGAATGAAGATATATGCAGCAACCTCAGAATGATATCTAGACTATTTTCTCTTACATCTCCATGAACAACTTTTCGCTAACCATGTTATAGCTTTAAACCAGGCTACTGCAAGTCTTATAATGCTACTTTGCAGACTAAAAATTTATGTTAATTTTGAAGAAATCCACTCGATATCACATATCTACTTGCAGGCTTCAACTTAGTGTTGTTACATGTTTCAGCTGCATAAATGACTTGAATGAAAGGGGTATATTTGTATTAATTGGGCTTTTATTGTTATTTGGGTATTTATTAGTAACTTGGGTGTTATTAGGGTATTTATTATTAAGTTGGGTGTTATTAATGTATTTTTAATAAATTGAGATTATTTTGGGTTTTTAGTAATTTAGTATTACTTGGTTATCAAGTTGGGTTTTCCTATTTCCGGATTGCTATGTATGATATACAGAGCCAGAGGATTTCAGAACGACTTCGTCAAATTAAATATATATTCAAATGCTATATTTGATCATGTGAACAACTTGGGTGTGGGTCCGGTTAAGACTAACTTAAAAGATCAAGTCCAATGGATATTGCATTAACCCAAAATCCTTTTACCTACATAGAAAGTAGCAGCTCCAAAATTACCAATATAGAACCATCAACAATAAAGCAGTATATGGACTGGACATCAATACAAACATCAAATTTTATAAATCATCTGGAAAAATTAGTTCAAAAAAATATACTCCACAGTAATACATGACAATGTCAAATACTTTAAAGACCATACCTCTTCAAGCATAGAACCACATTCAGAAGTCAAAGCAGTATGGATCCTCGAAACCCGAGCAAAAGCAGACAGTGCCACACTAGCCTCATATGCACAATCCCTCATTGAAAGAACAGTGCTTTGTAAATCACCTTTAAAAAGTACAGAACATAATAAATCAACACATGCAGCCATAATGCTGATACATCCAACATTAAAGAAAACATGCATATGCATGTATGAACTCAATGTACATATGAACAGTAACCGAGATGGTGAGATCTACCTGAAGCTGACTTTGCTTTAAGAGAGGCAATGCAGAGTTCATTAGTTGCAGTATATAATCCATTGGAAGCAGCTTCAACAGTGCATTGTGCACGCTTCCATTCTTGTTCGATACCTATTACAGGAACAAGAGAGCATGTATTCACTTTCCTGGCTGAAGTTTAAGTTTAACTAACATGAAGAGACTTCAACTGCTGAGGAATATAGCAAACTCACGTGTATATGAATGGTAAGTAACATCCAATCTTGTTAGTGCATTCAAGTACACTTGCTGCCATGTCTTGCCATCAACACTACTCCTGAAGGGATATGGCTGGCCTGGTATAAGCAAATACCCATCTCTTGATGCTTCAAACTCTAATACTGACATGCATAACTTCACAATATCAGATGCCTTTTCTCTAAATTCCCATAAAATCTGCCTCCGAGTCTTAATATGTTCATGGAACTCGGGAGGAATTCCTGAATTTTTAGTTGAAGTATTTCCAGAAGTACTGGAATTTGGACTGCCACAAGCCCAACCCATTGCTCTCTCAAGTTGTCCTTCAGCTATAAGAGAAGTTCGTTCACAAGCCTGAAGGCAATCCATTGACCTAGTGATTTTTGAAACAGCAGATTGTATATTTTCCAATAATTTAGATCTGCTGAGGTTTAAAACAATTGTATACAAGCTATCATCAGTATCAAGAAATTTCTCAAATCTGATTCTTCTGTTATATGATGGGTTCAAATTAACATCATGCATCCATTCTATCTGAACAATCTCAAGGGTAGTTTTCTGAAGAGCCTCTTTCAACTCATTCACTTGTCTTTTCATTAGGGAAGCTGCTGACTTTGCTGCTCTAGCAGTTTCATGTGCATTACAATATTCTTCAAGCATAAGTACAACCTTTTTCACAGCCCCATCTTTTTTCACCAGATCTAAAGCAAGTTCCTTTGATGACTCTGTTAATTGCCTCAAGTGCTCATTTTCTTTATCTAAACAAGCCAGTAAACTAGGAGCAACTCTTTCTTTCAAATATTGACCAATGTGTTTCTGAAGTTGGATTTCAAGCTTTTTCTTCATAAAATTGAGCGACTGGTCAAAGCCTAGATTTTGCTCAACTGACAAAGCTACATCATGTATGCATGCGTCAAGAAAAGAATCTATAACACCTATTTTCCAAATAAAGAATGAATGGTCATCCAATAAACCTCCCACTTTCCAGACATACTCAGATATAGAATTCCCAGAATTTATCAAATCTGCCAGAGTATGAAAGTTACTTGAGGGCATCACAACAGAACCATCAGCTGAAGACTGCATAATATCACTGGATTCCAATTCCGAGAAGGGCTTAACAAGTGCAGCCAATAGTGCTTTGCTTCTCAAAATATGTAGCTCCCTTTCTTCCTCCACACCAACTAGAGATTGAAATTGACAATCTACAGAAACCAGGGCGTTTTTAATATCAGCTTCTCTCTTTATAAGAGAAGAAGTCCTTACATCCCTCTGATTCCAAGTTTGATGGAGTTGGTCCAGTTGTGCTCTACAAGCTTCCTCTTGGGATGCAAGTTCCTCTGCCTCTTCCCAAGAAAGATGATCTCTGCCCTTAACTGCAGCTTCTTCAAGAGCCAGCTGCTGCTCAGTGATAAGACCAACCTTAACAAAATAGTTCTGCTCAAGTTCAACCAGTGATGCTCTCTCCATTTCAACCTCCACAAGCTGCTCCATTGCAGTTTCTATAGACCCCCGAACTTGTGAGATTAACCCAAATGCATCCATAACTTCTGAATTTAATGAAACAGCAGATCGTATTACATCTGGTAGAACAACCTCGGTCATTTGACTAACCAATCCCTTACAGGAAATCAAAATGGTTTTGAAAATGGAAACCCAATTACTTCCAGAAGTAAACTTCGAATGAACTTTGTTAATATCGACAGCAGGCACGTCCTTTCCAATAAATTGCCATAGATCATTAACTAACTCTGTCACAAGATTACATTTTTCTACTTGTTCTTCAAACTCAGCAAAAATAGTTCCAGAATCAGTCTGCAACATATTGTATTGATTTCTTCCTCCTGACAAATCACTATATATATTAAGTATTCTATGCTTAACCTCATTATAAAGTGAACTTACAGCGATATTCAGAATTGATAGTGCCTTCTCCTTCTCCTCTTCTAGTTCACCTAAATGTCTAGAATTTGTCCCATCATATCTAGATTGAACAGAAGACATACCATCTTCCTTTCTTAAAAGACCAGTGGACTGCATGAATTTCATGAAAGCTGACAAAAGACGATCCTTAGTTTTTGATTCTGACTCTAAGCCAATAGAACTCTCTAACTCGGCACACTCTTTTTCTAATTTTTCTATTTCTACTGCATACTTATCCACTCTAAAACAAAGATCATCATGACTGCATTTGATAGAATCAATGCTATCTCCATGAAATTTTGCAAAAATTTCAGAAGCCTGCCTTCTGGAAAGAGAGAGAATATCAGACGACAGGGCATTGATAGATAGTTGCAGAACTTGTGCCCAACCATGGAATGCACTGGTTGTAAGGTAATTTAACGGTAGGATTCTTTGCAGAGCCAAGGAGTATGCTTGCAGAGCAGTTGTGGCAGAAGTTAGTCCATTATCCAACTCAGCTATGAATTGGGAAACTTCCCTATCTATATCATAACATTGTGCTTGTGTTGGCTCAGGAACAACAGTTAGTGGAACACCTGCTACTATAACTGCAGATGTAAGAGATAAGGCTACTTCCATGTTACTCAGCTTAAAACAAGCATTTATTTCTGGTATTAAATTGCATCGTAAAGCATCAAGAATCCTTCCATGTTGCTCAGCCCAAGTCATTGCCTCCTGAGCTTTCTCTGTAACCATAGCCTTTGCTTGGGCAAATTCCCGAGCCTGAATTTCAAATGAAGCTCGAATTTTCTCTGAATTACTGGTTGCTTCAGCAACAATTGACTTTGCAGAAGTCTCATGCAATATAAGGCTAGATCTCTCTTTGTCAGCTCGATAGAATAGAGTAGAGGCAAGCTCATATTGATTTAGAACATCGGCAAACCTCTGGTACATAAATTCTCAAAGTCAATTCAAATGAAGAAATTATTGATTGAGAGAAATCTAAACAAAGCCACAATTTAAATGTAGCCAAAAAAATCACGGCATTTCATCAATACCTCAAGTGTGGATTCAACAGCTGGCAGGCTTGTCAATAATTGATCATGGTGTTCCTACTCACAGATTTGGAAAAAGAAAATCAGCTATTAGTCATATGTTAGATCAATCTCAAGAAAGTATGAGAGAATATATAAACACCTAGCTAAATTGTATTATGCCAATTTTCACACACTGGAATTGCTAATTAAAGGTTACAACAAATCAAGGAATTCAAATAGGAATGAACTATGAATGTGTATATTTATTCTAGATACAATATGCAAATTCTAAAATATTTCATGTAAGATCTGCCTACACGAACTCTTGAAACACACACATATACGTGCATGCTGCATGCACACATTTGTCTTAAGCACATCTAAACCAGATAGCAACTACTTGAATTATAAAAATTTGGAATGAAACTCATCAAATTATGTCAGGCACATGTTCTTCCTTCACATAGAAGGCATATATAGCTTTTAGTTTGATAAGTACCTGTAAGGGAACACGAATTTCCTGCACTCGAGATGCAAATAAACTCAAGCTAACAGCCAACTCCATGCCTTTTCTTTCTTCACCACCAATAGCAGCTTCATCATGAAAATCACCCCGTGTCCACTCCACAAGTGGATCCCAAACAAACACTTCTAATAACATCAAAAGTATGTCTTTGTTCTTCCTTAGAACGCCAATAACTGTCTCACAGTTTGCTCTGAAGCTACCCTCTATTCCAGTCAGCCCTAAAGCTGCTTCAATCATTTGGGTAAGACGGAAAGGAACAATCTCTGGAATTTTTAGTCTTTGTCCCTTATCAAAACAAACATTGTAATCAATATGTACAATATCCCCACTACAAAAATCTATAACAATGTTGTCTAAATGTCTGTCACCCAGTCCCAGAACATGACCAACCATACTCATTGCTGCAACACTTCCAGAATACCTGCAGATTGAAATAAATAAATATAAATAAAATAATAATAATAGTGTAACTGTACATCCCATCTGCATGTCATAAATTTTTGTCTCTAAGCAAATGCATATGCCCAGCAAGAGTTTGGAAGTACTTTCTAATAGAATAGTCTTTGACACCTAATGATAACAAGATCATGCTAAACTCTAGTTACCTCCATGAGAAAATAAAGGAACAAACATCTAGGATAAGTTAGTAACTGATAAAAGAATCAAAAGCCTTCAAAGTGTAGATTGACCTTAAACTTATTGTGTTTAAAGTCAGTTCCAAGCAAAAGAATAGGAAGCCGTAAAAGCAAGCAAAAATAAATAAATAAATCCAAAAAAATCTAGATCCGTATTTAGCGGAAGGACTTCACCCATTGAATTTAATGATAAGTGGTGTAACCACAAAATGCACCATTAAAGGATTAGAAGTTCCTTGAATGTACCTCTTCATTTTTGAGCTGAAGGCTTTATATCCTTCACTAGCACACCAAAGTTCTTGGTAAAGAAGATGTCTAGGCACCTCCTTCATGAGATCAAGAAGAACTTTACATTTGACTTCATGAGGCCAATCCCTTCGAGAAATTACTCTCTTAATGCCTTTCTCTTTAAGTGCAGGTATGATCTTCCCATAAAACATATCACTGGGACGAGGAACAGGTGGAGGAGCTGAGGATTTGGTATTTGCAGCGCCCATTGACATGAACTGTGCTAGCTGGACACGGGTTTGCCAAGATTTAAATACACTGTAAATACTTATTACAGTATCCACCCACTGGATAAGGCCGGCACGACCACTTATTGGAGTCACAGAATAATAGCGAATGCCAAGAGAGTTGCTACATGTAGAAGAAGAAGAATGCAGAAAACCATTTATAGCCTGCAGCAATTGCATAATTCTAGCATCAAGGCGCAAATCTTCTCGCCCTTTAAGGAGATATGTGTACTTCTGACCATCCGAACCAAGTATACCAAGTTTCTTAGGCTTAGTTTTTGTTGATAAGATAGTGACTTGTTCGCGGAAAGAAGCAATTGTGACAACCCCTTGAAGATCAGTTGCTTTGTTAGAGTCAGGTACTTTCATTTGTTTCTCAAGACCTGGCATTGGAACATCTGAAGATGATAACAGAGCCAAATGTGGCGCAACTTCTTGTAAGGAAATTGAAGACTTCCTCTGGTAAGAAGCCAAGGATGCGGCAATACTATCAAAAGGTCTCCATACATCTCCTAGAGCTGCAGAAGATGCTGGAGGAGTCTTGAAGGATACAATAGCTGATTTCAGTTGTTCTTTATACTCTTCCTGGAACCAAGCTTCATGAGGAGTCTCAGGTTTTCGAGAAGTTGAAGCTAAACGACGTTCTAAAGCCACAACTATTGGAGCCATCATTGCTGAATAACGGGCAGAATTTATCTTGTTCTTCTCATTCTGACTAAGTGTGACATTTTCCGCAATTCTTGCAGCCTCCTCTTTCAGCAAATTTATTCGCCTCATCACATCTGCCACAAAATTTAGTCAGCCCCATTTATATTCTCTGATAGTAAGTCCTAAATGTGCACTAAAAAGAAACAGAGAGGCAGCCCTCAAACAAAAAAAGAAGAGTCATTAGTTCTTCAACGTGAGTCAATGAAAAGGGATCCCATTATCAATAAAAGTGTAGGAAAATAAGGAAAGCAACCTGTGTGAAGATCCTGAAGAGTACTGAGCCATAATTCCTCCCAGAGAACAGTAACATTTCCAAGTTCATTTATCATCAGCTGAACATCCTGAACCAATCGAGGGTAAAGTTCCCTCTGCATGCAACAAATAAATTTTAATTATCTTATACGCTACTTTGACCAAGCAAGCTAACAAAAAGTCAGTAGAACAGCAATAACTATAATTGAAGCATTAGTCAAACTAATGAGTACATGTCGTGAAAAATATGCCTAGTCAAACTAATGAGTACCAATCAAGATGCTTATTAAGCTGAAAACCAGATTATTATCTACTTGTCCTTCCAAATTCCAATTTCATACTAATGAGTGCATATTGTGATAGTATGCCTAGTCACTGATGACATTAAGTGTAACACTTCAAAGTTCAAACCCATTTGAGGACCAGTGTTGTTAAAGGCACCTGATGCGGCCACCTAGGCGGTGAGGCGGGGAGGAATTTTGAAAAAACACCTCAAATGGCTTGAGGTGGAGCGGCTTGCATGATGCAGCCCTGATGCAGCCGCATCACCCTGAGCACTTATTTTGGGATGCCAACCTAAACTTATGTAATTGAACAATGACAATGCGGAAGATATGAGAAAAAAAAGAGAAATGCTAAACCAAATGTTCATGCACTTAATTGCTTCTCCCTAAACCTCTTTACTGAACCAACACAATCATTTCAAGTTCAATGGACAGACCCAATGCTCACAGAAAGACCAAGGAAACTAGCAGGCCAGGTTAATTGACTACACTAAAACCAAATGAATGCTAACCCCAAAACTACTCAAATATATAACACACATCATTTATCACTCTGAAAGATTAATTGACTAGACATCACTGTTTAAATGCACAGCCCAGAAGGCCAGGTCAGACTGGTTGAATTGTCACCTGCTGAGAACAGGCCGGGTTGAATCATAGACCTATTTTGGGGGTTGGCCCCAATTGACCCGGTGAAAACCAGGGAAAAACTGGTGAACAGGCCGAGTCTTAATTAAGTGCAAAATTTAGCCATAGTTTTATGTTTTTGGTCTGGAGTTTTCATTTTCGTTATAGATCTTGATAAAATATAGTAACTTTTATTATACAAAAGGTCAAAGCAAACAAATTTGAGTTCCAAAGTGATTAAAATTAATGTCTTTCAGGTCTCTAGTTTTCCTTTTGTAGTATTTCGTAATTTCTATTATTTTTATATCATTATTTTCTTTTTATCTATTTATTTATGGTGATGCTAAATTCTTTTTGTCTATGTATTTATAGTTATATACTTATATATGTACCATGAATTATTAGAAATAATTATTTTTTACATAATTATGATATTATCTAGTTCAACCATTATTCTAATCGGTTCAAATTTGAATCAATTGACCCATGACCTGACAACCTTTCCAGGTCACTGTCCGAACAAAACACTGCTACAAATGCAACCTTTCAATAATAAAACCGTCAAATAAGCCTTAGATGAACTTCCCTGGTAAGCAAAGCCACACCATCAACATCAATAATGTCAACAAAAGATTACTAATAATTATTGAAATGTATTTATTCTACAATAACTTTGATGCCCAATTATCCATATGATGTGAAGAGAATATTTGTTGTAAAAACTATATAAGCCACATAATGCACACAGAATTTTTCATTACCAGACAACCCAACACGTGATGAAGCTCTTCTGAAGGCTTCTCTTCATAAGCACTCACATCAACTAGTGTTGGGTACACTATAGAACAGGGAGATTGCTTCGCCAGCATGATCAGTAAGCCCTCCAGCTGCTTCCGAACCACTTGTTCAGGATGAGAACTTATACGTGCAAATAGTTGAGGGGTAACTTCCTACAAAAGACAATTCCAGTCAAAATTTCAGCAAACTATCCTCCCCTTAAAAATGGGAGAAGCAAAATTCCAAGATCTAGCATGCAACCTGCCATGGCAACAAAGGAACAACCAAAAGAGCAGATTCAAGTGTATCTTTCAATTCCACACCATAATTGAGAAGTATATGCAATATATACAATGTAGCCCTCAGGGTGTAGCTGCCAGTTTTTTGCTTCAAAGCCTCATAATCAGAACCAGGTATCTGACTATGGCAAAGATGGGTAGATGAATAAGAAAGATATTGTATGTAACCATGAGCTGCATGTCCAAACAGAGACACTCTTCTCCTCCTCGAAGACCACCAAATATCAACAAAATCATCCAATGCATATATTATGTCAGATTCTCCCAGCCCAAGATTTGCATGTAACAAACAAATCCTCAATTGAGAAGATACCATGGCTGAAAGACGTTCACCACCAGAGTTTTCTGCACCTGGTGCCCCTGCAGCAGTTTCAATAATATTCACTAAGTGCCAAACCAATGTCTGCAGAGGATTGTCATTACTTGAGTGCTCTGCAGAATCAAGCCAAAAGCTTCCCTCCTCCTGTTCATCTATGAAACCTTTCATATCACCGTTGTCCTGTAAAAGACACAAAACCAATGACTTAACTCTTTGAACCTCATCCTTAGTCAACTTGAACCTCTCAGGCAAAATTTCTGGAACAAGTATGGGAGAAAATAAGCACGAATTGAGGGTAGTTTCATTTTGAACAAGGAGTGAGTCTCTGGCTTGCTTAAAGCACCAAGAGGCATAAGAAATCCATGACTTGCCCATGGTGGGGCAAATACGAGTAGACAATTTTGTTGCTGTACCAACGATTTCCTCAGTAATAGGACCCAAATTTTGTTTACAGTTTATATTTTCTTCATTGCCATCTTTGCCAAGTGAAGCTGATCCAGCCATATCAAAATCCACTGGCATCTTAAGAACAATACTCTCTGGACTCCAATCTGAATAATCCCGTCTCAACCAATCTGCGAGTTTCAAGCATGCTTTGGCCTTCAGAATTCTCTCATCAGCATCAGATATTCTATATGCTGAAGAAACCATGCAAGGACGCAAAAATGACCAAAGATTTGTGAAAGCATCTTCAAACCTGTTTTCAGCATACAGTAGTAAAATGTTCTCATACTGCAAATTTAAGACAAGAAGATCACGATGCCTCTCCTCAGGGCAAGTAGATACATGATCTTTGAGATAGTTGTTCAGACGATTTGCCAACAATAGATTTCTTTGCTTACGGGCTAAATTCAGCAAATTCATGCAGAATTTTAGAGTAACTGAAGAAGTAGAGGAAATGGTTTGATAAACTCGAAGGACTTTCAGCCATGGACTACAATCTTGACGGATTTTACTAATAGAAGATGGCACTGGCTGAAAATATGAATTTAATATTGAATGAAGTTGTTTGGCCTTCTCATGGGTTGATTTAAGCTTGTAATCTTCTTCTAGTAGGAAAATGCAATGCAACTGAATAGCAAGAGGTGTTGCTTCAGCTAACCCATCAAGAGGCAGAACAGAAAGTGATTCCTCCAACATTGACCTCGCCATCTGCAAATCATGCAGCACCTTATCACTCTTTCCCTCCTTCTGGAAAAGCAATGATTGCAGAAGCATCTGCTCACTCCGATGCAAGGCTATTTTTGGATCAAGGGTGAGTTCACTATTACTTTTAGGCGTCAAATCAAGGCATGACCATGCAGCCTGATAATCACCCTCATCAAAACGTGCTAATGCATGGATTGCATTAACTTCATTGCCTGCCATTGTCAGAGAACCAGAATAACTTTTACCAGCATGCTTAGCACGAAGCAGTTGCAGATCTGATAGCCAGGTTTCAAGAGATTTCCAATCAGATACAGCTGCATAACTCTCAATTAGACGTGCAATAACAAACTGTATACCATCAGAACCCAGGGAACTGAGTGACTCTTCATTTTGTAGCAAGTGAGTAAAATGAGCAGCAGCATTTTCATACTGGCCTCTTGACTGATATACAAGCCCACTTATCCATGAAAGGGGTCCCACTGTTCCATACTCATTGAAGGACTGATTTTCCTCCCCAAGTAAGGAAGAGAATGTAATTGAAACCCATTTTTGTAGGCCAATCAAAGAATCTGGTTCAGAACTCTTACAAAGAGCTAGTGAAATATGTCTTAAAACTTTTAAGACGTCTCCTCTATACCTACCTCTGATATTGTGGAGGTTATCGGCTACCTGAGCCCTTGATTTTTCCTTCAAAGCTGACGTGGAAAGATTCTTGAACTCCTGCAAACGCAGTGTACAGTATTGAATAACAGCATCATTGCAATGTAGAGCCAATCCAGCATTCATCATTGGTTCACATATACGAGAAAACCAATCCTCACATACTTTTTTGTTTGCTCGAAAGAACAAAGAACTCTGACGGGTAGCAGGTGGTAAAATGGCAGACCCTTCATATGCATTATATACATTTTTCTTTAAAGCCTCGACAAAATCCAACAGTAATCTCATCGGTAACAAGTGAGCACCAGAGGACCCTATCATACTTAACTTCCCATCGTTTTGCTCATTATCAAGTTGCATAAGGTGTGCAATGTCCAAAAGCATGCGCTCTAGTGCAGCAAATGTTTGGGTAGGCCCACCAAGGTTAGTCCGAAGACGTGTAGCAATACAGTATCGAGCTGCTTCTTGTACAGCCCACCAGGCACCAGCTAAATTATTGACAGAACAGATTCTTTCAAGGATGTCTTCATCCACTTGTATATCCAACCATAGAGCATTAGCACCAAAATTTCCTGTTTCTTCAGGCTGACTTAAAATAGCATCTTTTGAACTCTGGCAACTATGAATGAGCCTCTGGATCCAAGAAGAAAGAGGTACCTTCCATCTTTGTGAAATGTAACTTAAGATCGACACAAGTTGTTGTGAGTGCAGTTGCAGTGGCAGCTGCTTCAGGGCAAATAATTGTTTCCAGTGCATCTTAGAACTGTTGCCTAACCCAAGGTCAACAGGCCGAAATCTTCCATAATCATAGAGACCACAAGTATATATAGTAGTGGGCAAAATATAGGCAAAGAGCCTCACATATGCATCCTGTATCTCTATAGCTGGATCACCAAGTTTCTCCAGTATCACTTCAGCTAAGGGATAAAAACATACAGGATGTAAAAGTTTTGCTTGCATAAACATCTCCAAAGTTATTGCAACATGTGATCTCACTTCTGGTTCCCTCTCAAACGTACCACCTAAAAGAGAGAAAACTAAGTTCATTATTACACCAGCCTGTCCACATGCCTCATAGGAGAAACCTTTTTCGCTTGAGATCTTATTAACAGTCATAACATTCTCACAGAACTTTTGTCCCCAATCTAGAGCTACTAATTTAATTGCCAGAGGAGAAGAAACATGAAGAGCTTTGATGAGGAGCATGCTATACTTTTCTAAATGCTCAGTAATCACGGCCGAAAATCCATCACTGAATGGGTCATCAGACTCATCACCATTCTCCTTTTTAGTAGGAAACTCAACAAAAGCTTTGTCACAATTATGTTCTCTTATGGAGCACTTAAGTAAGAACTCAACTGAAGTTAGACTCTCCAATGTCTTGAAAACAGCAAACTGCAACTCCATGAAGGCCTGAATAGGAAATTCACAAGGATTCAGCTTTTTTGTAATAAAGGACACCAACTTTTCTGACCTCCTAAGATACAAGGTAGCTATTTCCGTTTGGCCAATCAAATTGTTACCCACACCCAAGGAAACACATGCTAATAGAACTTTTAAATCAAACTTGATTAATGCAAATAATTCAAGTTTTGAAAATGTTTTAGAAGCTATGACACATTTGAATTGATCTGCATGACTGGTGTTTTTTCCTATCACGCTCTTCAACAGCTCCAGTTCTTCAATCAATGAGGTGACTGCTTCATTGACAACTTCTTTATTCCCGTGTTGAAGCAAGAAAATATAAGTAGCAGCAGAACTTCCCGTTACTAAATGATTTGGATGCAATCGCAGCTGAGAAATTGATGCATCAAACTGCAATAACTTCTGCACGGATGATGGGAGGAGGCCAAGCTTTTGCAATGATAATAATTGAAGATTAGTTTTTAAAACCCCATGAACTTGAAAAGAGTTAATCTTCCTAAATCCTGCCTGTTGAGTGGCAGCACCAAATTCCAAGCTTTGAAATAAGACATCAACAGCAAGAGGATAAAAATTTGAAAATCGTTCGCGCAATATTTCTGCTAAAAGAGTTAAACACTTCCAAGAATCTTCAATCCATTCTGACCATCCAAATTTCTGCCCAATCATAGATAAGCATCTCAGCAAGCGAGGCAGCAATGTGGTAAGAGGTTCACTTATTTGTTCAAGCAGACTCATTTCCAGCAAACCAGAAGCAGTAGACTGTAGAATTGTTGAAAAACAAGAAAGCAAAGCAAGAAGCCTTCGAAATTGAGGTGGGGTTCCAGGACTTCCATCCTGAAGCAAGGCCTCCATGTCTCCCAAGAACTTTGTCAGTAACCTTAAAGACATCGGCAGGCTACCAACCCAATGCTTCTGAAATTGCAAGAAGCTATCCATAATAACACGCCTATCTGATTCAGCCAGGTCCGGCATCAATGCCCACCCAAGAAGCAGGTCCACAATGTCAGGGAAATGAGGTTGAAAGCATCTCAAAAACTTCAACGATATCAAAGTTATAACTCCCAGAAGTCTATGCAATAAACTCAAGGAGGTTCTCTCATCCTCAAGGAGTACCTGACATGCTTTGAGAATTGGCAAAGCATACCTCTCGGTTCCACCAACATCTCCAACATGAAGAAACTCACGCAGACCTTCCAGTGCCAATTCCTTAGTCCCATCAACAGCATTGATATTGCTCAATAACGGCAACGCCCAACCAATAAAACGGTCAACCAAAGTTCCAATCATACCATGGTTTTGTCTTCCGTTTGATGTTACAGGGATTGAACAAATTACAGCACAAAGAGCACCATACGCTGTAACTGCTGCCTGCCGCACCTCATATGACCTGTGGTACGATTTCCAAAATCAAAATCAAGCTCATGACTAGTGTTGACTGAACCAGTTCGCAAGTAAAACTCAAACAAAAATTGCGAATTACAAAAGAGAAAAGAAAACATGAATATACGGAAGAATCATATTCACACATATGGTTTATCGGACTGAAAGACGCAGAAAGGTAGGGAGAACTTACTTATCAGAAAGAAGTTGAGAGAAGCCCTGGGAGAGGAAAGCGGCGGAGTGAGTGACGAGAAGGGAGTTGTGAGGGTACACGATTGCACGGTGGAGCGAGTTGATGGCGGCGAGTCGAGATGAGTCATCGTCGTCGGAAGCGGTGGTGGAGGAAGTGGAATCGTCCTTGGGGAGAGCAGCGGAGAGAAGCGCTGCTAGCTGTTGCTGATGGTGGTGAAGGCCTTGCATCGTTGTTATGCCTTTGCATCTCTTGCTTCCAGTTCCACTCTCACTCTGCCTTTCTCCTTCGCTTTCATTGCTTACTGCACCATAAAACCATGCCTTGCCTTGCCCCTTTTTCTTTCTCTTCGCCCGGCATACAATACGAGAAAACAAATACCTTTCTGTTAATTTGTGGAAGAAGAAAAATGTTAAAAATATAAATTATATCTAGTCTCTAAGAGGTGGGAAAGAATAAAGAAATTGCTCAACCTTTAGCAATCTACTATTATTTTCTATCATGCCAATTTTCATAAACGAAATATTTATAAATTTTTTGGAAGATATTTAAAACCTTAATAGATAAGATACCTTCTTATCAACTTTTAATTTTATGATAATAAAATTTATTATTTAAATTAATTAACGAAAAAATTAGAATAACAGATAAATTATGGATTTGATATATTATTACTTCACATTGAATTTCTTTTATTTGGTTTAATAATTTCAACAATTATAACGCCTACGAATTTGGGATTTTTGGAATAACATTTTTTGTATATTAAGAATCAAACCTACTCAAATATCCACTCACTTATAACATTTCAAATAGAATTAACTTAAAATAAGATTACGAATTTGAAAAAAAAATTAAAGAATTTAAAAGTAAAGAATAAGCATGTGAAAGAAAAAAGAGTAATTGTACAATTTGAGTCCCAAAAAATATAGTTTACATCAATTTAATACTTTAATAATTTTTTACAATAATTAATAACCTTAGTCATTAATTGAGTCAATTACGCTCTTCTCTCAATTCAATATGTAAAAATAGTTCTTCTCTCAACTCAACAGGTAAAAATAAATGTGGTATGCTGTTGTTTTTTTTTTTAATTTACAAAAAGCGTATGTTTAGCTCAACTTTTATATAAATTAAGATAAAGTTTTTTTGGTAAGTAATTTTAAAGATGTATTTCTACATTGACATTGTATATTTAGGTGTTGGCCTAAGTCCTAACATTAGTAATCTAAATAAGGAGCATACCCCTCAACTATTCAGACCACCCTCTTGATTTATGTTGTTCTTCTATTATTAGAAAAATATTATATCTTCTTAAATCATTTTTCTAATTTATTAAAGAATGATGCTATATATCAAGAATGGTTTTTTTTACGAAAATCAATACAAATGATGTGGCATACAGTTTTGTTGATTTGCAGCCTACAAATAAAGATAAAAAAAAAAAAAAAACTCATTATGCTAGTTGATTTGTAAACTTTTGTTCTTGAGTTTTAGCATTTTTTAATTTAAAATATAAAGTATTAAACAAAAAATTAGAATCATTTACTGTTTTAAGAAATTAAAAATTATTTAATACTTTATTCTTTAAATAATTTAAAATTTTATTTAATTAACTCATGTGAACGATTTATTATTTTTCTATTATTATTGAATAATGTTATATTCTTTAAATAAATTATTCTAATATATTTTTAATTATTTAAAATTAAAAATTAAAAAATATTTAATACTTTATTTTTTAAATAATTATTAAAGTTATTGATTAAAAAGACAGAATTATTGTGTTATTAGGATTACTATCCATCACCTAGGCTTTGATTTATTAGGAGTGTAGGGTAGTGAGAAATTCCCCAAATTCCAGGGACTAAATTGCAAATTATAGAATCATAACAGGGGAATGGAATGTTCATGTTCATGTTCGTATAACCGGTATTCTTTCCGCCGTAACCCAAAGTAGCCTTCACCTCTCTTCTTTTCAACCCCAACACGTCTTCTTCGTTTGTTACTTCTGATTCTGAAAATCCCCGAAACGATGTCGTACGACGACGTGGAGATCGAGGACATGGAGTGGAACGAGGAGCTGCAGGCGTACACGTACCCGTGTCCATGCGGGGACCTGTTCCAGATCACAAAGGAAGACCTCAAACTCGGCGAGGAGATCGCTCGGTGCCCTAGCTGCTCCCTCTACATCACCGTCATCTACAACATCGAAGATTTTCTCGCTGATTCCGATCGCAATAGAAACAAGAGTCTTCAGCCCTCAAACCAACAAACCCTCACCGTTGCTTGAATTTCAGGTCATTAATAAATTCTTATCACTCTTCGCTTACTCGGACTTAATTGTACTGTTTATCCGTCTAATTTTTTCATGCATTAGTTTTCAATTCTAACTTGTGGTTGAAATTTAAGTTCTATAATCATCTAATTTTTGCCACTTTTGGTGTCATATCACCAATGAAAGCAGAAAGAGCACGTGTGTCTAAATAACTTGAAGGCTGTGGATGGCTCATTGGAAGAAATCTAAGTCCTGTAATCACTTTCACTTTTAGGTTATTTGATTTTTTAATTCATGGAAATCTTTACACGAGAATGATGAATTTTCATATTTGGTATAAAATTTCAAAAAACATTCCCATGAAGGATTGTTTCCCAACATTTCCACATTTTTATTCTCATAGGGAGGTGGGTTTGCAAGATTCTCATGGTATTAAAATATTTTTTGTTATATGAAATGTCCAAATACTTTTCCTTTTACTGTCATGTCATCTACCAACCACTGCCATATTATTGCTGGTAACCACCATTGGCCACTTAACCGAAATCCAACCATCTCGCACGCCGCTAGTAGTTGATGATGGCTGGCAACTGCACTGGTTACCGAAATCCAACTACCACTTGCCGCTGTCAGCGGTTGATGGTGGCTGGTTTGGTGACTTTAGCTACCGCACATCCAGCCAGCCACCGTCGTCGTCCGGCAATAGACAGTGGCTGGTGACTTTGGCTAGGAATATTTTTAGTCAACCATATATAGTAATTATCAATTCCAATAATATCATTTATAGTAATATGATTCCTGAGCATGCTATTCTCAAGAATCTTTTTACAAAACTTGAACCAAATGCCACATTAAGTTTTGGGGTTCTCAGTGTCTTGTTTATTGTAGGAGATTCCAAGGGCTGAAGTATGACATTATTTGTCACCAGATACAGTGTGCAATATATTTGATGGACTTGGAAGTCTGTGACAGAGCTTCTTATCAAGTTATCAACGCAAGTTTGTTGACAATAGTATCAGTTGGACCTGCTGATGCACTCATGACTAATTCTATATTGCGTTTTATTAATTAGTGGTAGAGAAAGCCTGTATACTAAACTGCAGTGATCTCTCCTATTTTAAATATTCATCCAAGCACATATACCAGTGTAATTTTTTTTTAAAAGACACACATACCTACTGAAAAATCAACTCTAAGGGGGCTTCTTTGTATACTATGAAACTAGAGAGGTATTAATATAGGTTTCACAAACCTCAGCGTTGGTGCAATTTACTTTTAATTTTTTTGTATTTTTTATGAGAAAATTTACCTTACAGGTTTCCTATTTTGCCATTTATTGACAGCAGCTCCCTCTCACTCTTGTGAGATAAATGCGTTCTGGCACAGAACTAAAATATCGACTATAAACCGATCTAGTTTTTTTTGCTCCTTCTTTTTGGCTTCGCTGGTCCCTTATGTTGTTGTTGACTATGATTTGTGTTTATTACTGCACGTTTTTTTTAGATTCCTTTTATTCCGTTTGTGTTTGTGGAGGAGTGGCAAATTGCAATTGCTGTGTACCGCTGGGTCTGGGTTGGGTTCTATTCTCATTCTATAGATTTCAATGAGGTGAAAGTCGAAGAATACTTGAATATAGTTGTAATCAGATTATTTATTAGTGCTTGAGAGTTTATATAGAATTTTAGACTGTTTATTTTCTTTTCCGTAAATGACTCAATA